>OU830592.1:74721131-79656131 GCA_917563855.2 Limnephilus lunatus
TGTAGGTAGTATGTACATTTCGAGAATGTGTTTGCTATATCAGTGGCGGCGCAAGGATTGTGACAAAAGGGGGCGACCGTTCTGGTCGCCACAATTATATTATTTACTTAATTTAAAACCAAAAAAATCAACAATAGATATGACTATTCTCTCTGAAAAACTAAAAAAGGAGGATTGGAACAATGTTTTGAGCAGTGATGATACCGAAATATGTTCGACTAACTTTGAAAATATCCTGTCACAACACATTAAAAATTCGACAACTGAAATAACACACATAAAATCAAAAAATAAGATGTTTAAAGCCTTGGATTACCAAAGGACTTATAAAATCTATCAGGAACAAAGAAAAACTTTACAAAACAACTTTAAAAAATCCACACGATGAAAAAGCATGTATTTTCTATAAAAAATATAAATTAACATCTTATATTAAAAAAAGTAAAGAAGAGTTTTTTAAAAATAAAATATTATCTTCAGAAAATAACCACAAACAAATGTGGAAAACAGTAAATTTGGCCATAGACAATTAAAAAAAAACACAAAACATTAAGTTCATTGAACACGATAAAAAAATTATAGATGCCAATATGCAACCTAAACAATGTGCAAACATTTTTAATTCCTTCTTTGCAAATGTTGGATAAAATCTTGCGAAAAATATTCATAAACCTTCTTACCCGGAAAAACATAAAAATAAAAATTTACAGAAACGTAATATACTTTCATCATTCGAAACAACAACAGAATGTGAAATCTTAAAAATAATAGAAAATATGAAAGGAGGTTCGTCTCCCGGTTTTGATTCTATTACGGCTATGTTAAAATCTATGAAACCTTACTTAATAAAACCCGTCACTCATTTAATAAACTTAAGTTTAACAAAAGGAATATTTCCAATGAACTACAAAAACACAATAATCTAACCTATTTACAAATCTGGAGATCCACACCAAGTAACAAATTATCGCCCAATCTGTCTAATGTCTAATATAGAAAAGATCTTTGAAAAAATAGTAAAAAAACAGTTGGTAAATTTCCTAGATTGTAATAAAATAATACACAAAAACCAGTTTGGTTTTATAAAATCACTCAGCACACAAGATGCTATTGCTAACGTAACTTCATACATTTACGAAACAGTAGATAAAGTTAAAAAAATGTGCGGGTATATTTATTGACCTCAGAAAGGCATTCGATAGCATATCTCATGAGATGCTATTAAAAAAATTAAAAAATATTGGCATAAAAGGCAACGCGATTAAATGGATCACCAACTACTTAAAAAACCGCCCTCAAGTGGTAAAAATCAATCATGTTAATAGCGATCAAGAGCTTTCAAGCTTTGGAATCCCCCAAGGTACAGTGCTTGGACCAATCCTATTTACTAAATATGTAAACGATATTTTTTTTCAACCTTTAAATGGTCAAATTACATCATACGCCGACGATACAGTATTAATAATAAGTGGAAAGACTTGGAAAAATGTAGAATTAAAGGCCATAGAAGACATTATCACGCTTAAGAATTTTTTCGACACTAATTTACTATCACTAAATAGTGAAAAGACATTTGTAATTCCATTCGCAATACATTTAAACGATGCTCCCAAAAATTTTAATATTGTCATACATGAAAATACTAAAATTCACAGCCAAAACTACTGCAAATCAAACTGTACAATATTATAAACAACATATAAAAATAAATATCTAGGAGTATTGATAAAAATCTGAAATGGAAGGAACAAATATGGCAATATGTAAACAAAATTAGAAAATTAATATACATATTTTTAAGAATTAGAAATTTTTTGTACATTTAAATATTTATAATATATTAAAAATTCATTAATTCAAATAATAAAAAAAAAGATAAATATCAATTTTTAAACGAAAACAGAACGCGACTTAAACATGTTTTTATATGCCCAAAACTAAATACGTCTTTTGCACAACATCATTACACTTACCAGGAAAGAACTTTTTTCAATCGTCTACCAGAAGAAATAAGAAGCATTAATGATAAAACCCAAATACTGCTCTGCCATTTAATTATCCTTACAAATATCCTTAGTTTTCCATAATACTCTTTCTTTTATTTAAATGTATACAAATATCCTTAGTTTTCCATAATATTCTTTCTTTTCTTTAAATATATACTATTACAACACACATATATTTATGTAAATGAATTATTTAAGTACTAAGTAATAACCACATTTATGTACACTCCTTTTCCATACACAAGCAAATGCTTTAAATGGAAAAGTAGTAAAAAACCTAAGATGTAAAATTATCATTTAGCAACATGTTAAACATATTAATGAAAATAAAAATAATTAAAAAAAATAAATAAAAATATATCGCAAACCAACCAGAGGCAATATCTACTGTGTTATTGTAACTCCAATACCAAACGACCGGTCAGTGGTTGAGTAGGCATAGCGCTTGGGTCCCACCCGGGCGTCGCATGTTCGATTCATCGGCTGGCTAAGTCCTCCATCACAACACAAGCAACATTTTCGGCTTTCTGTGGTGGTAGTAGGAGATTTTCAAACATTGTTGGGTTATTCGTAACCCGGGAATGTTTGTCTTTCTTTAAAAAAAAAAAAAAAATCAACTTGTATACTCCCGTTCGACGAATATAAAATTTGGGTAATGATTGTAAGTATGTTGTTGACATATTTAGAAAATCTATCACTAAATACAAACAATTCTTAGTAAAATTTATACCGGCCAGCAGAACGACAAATATAATTGAACAAACAACCGAGCTCTGCTTCGACTAATTTTAATTTATTCATTATAAATACTATTCCTAACCAACTATTTTTCCGTTTTCTATTGTAAAGAAATTTGTTTTATGTTGTTGTGCTCATTTAAATGTTCCTCTTCTGTTCGTAAAAGTCTAGCTGGGCGTGAAAATCAAAACAAATTAATATTATGATAAGAAAAATACAAGGAAGGAAGAATATCCTCCCGAAGGAAATCTCGACTAGCCGCTTTTGGGCTGTTTATTGTGAGCCAAGCTTGAGTTTTAGGTCCATATTACTAAAACTTGGCGTGTCCATCGTACTTAATACTACGTACTCCCAGGTACTTAATTATTATTATTATTTTTTTTTTTTTTAAAGAAAGACAAACATTCCCGGGTTACGAATAACCCAACAATGTTTGGAAATCTCCTACTACCACCACAGAAAGCCGAAAATGTTGCTTGTGTTGTGATGGAGGACTTAGCCAGCCGAGGAATTGAACATGCGACGCCCGGGTGGGACCCAAGCGCTATGCCCACTCAACCACTGACCGGTCATTATGCTAGGAATTTAAAGGAAGGTACCTAGGTGACTTATTATGAAATTATATGTACAAGGTAATGACGCACTGGGCCCACGTACGCAACGTAAGCAACGTTTTATGTCATCTGGACAACCTACGATCCATACATTTTCTATGAAAATATATGATTTAGAACTACACTATTTGCACTCGTAACTCAATTCTTCGCTTCCCACGCAAGGCCGATCTGCACTGTCCAGATTGGCGTGGGACGTTTTATAGAAAGATGGCGCACACTTGGGCAAGAGTGATGAAAAACGCCCTTTATTGACAGGGACGTTTTTTAGAGAAAATTTGAATGTGGAAAGGAAGGCTATAAAAAACTATTTTTTTTAAATATATAATATATGTAAACTTTATTATGTACATATTATATATATACGATTTAAATAAATATATAACAAACAAAAAAATTCAGTTCTCTTTATCGGACTTGTTTGAGTCAAAATCACTATCATCACCACCATCAATACTTTGTTTTTTATTTATTTTTTTATTGATCTATATACGTGATGTTTACAATATATTATTCGATGCCTGTCTCACTAGGGTATACCTGTGTTGAGACATCATCATCACGATCATCATCATCATCTTGAGTACTTTTTTTGGCATCTTCCTTTTGCTCGTTATCAGAGGATCTGATGACAACAACAACAAATTGAAAACTTCAACATTGGATTTTTCACGACTGCATTTTCGTGAATGATGCTCCCTAGAATTTTTGAAATCCTTATTTCATGCTTCTTGTGCCTCTTATGTCAACTGACCTATTGGCAATAATGCGCTTTTTATTATTTCTTGCCCGTGGATTAAAACATTATGAATTGTGGGCGGCATGACGTACCACGGATACTTTTATACAAAATACCTGGCCGAGTCTAGTGCATACTTTCGGAATTTCTCCAGATCGATTTCATTTCCACATGATATAACAATCAATATGGTATGCATTTTCTTAATCAATTCAAAATTCAAGTTTGTTATTTCTGCAGATACTGCGACATTTTTTAAAAATCGCCGCGCGGTTTTACCATCATAGGTGTTAACAAATCCTGGTTTTGGCTTGTTCACGATCAAACCTAGTCTTTGTTTAAGCTGCGCCTAAAATTGCCTGTTGGTTTCTGCAACCTTTTCTTTATCCGAGCCTCGAGCCTGCTATTTTTTTAAAGGTAATTTGTATGCCAGATGAACGAGACATTAAAAAAAAACGTATCCATCCGTGCAAGACTGAAATATCAAATTTCAAATACCAATTTCGTTTTAGTGTAAGATTAGGAAAAGAAATTGATGAATCCGGCCATGTTTTTTTATTCTCCAGAAATCTTACTTCAATCCGGTGCGCTGCTACCCATCGTGAATAGTGTTCCGATTTGAAGCGATTTATCCTTCTCGAAATATGTTTTCTGGGATTATCGATGCATCCTGTCCTCAATTCCATTTCCTGTTGCAGCGAATTTAGCTGATCTGGAATTTTTACCTGTCCAGAGTTCTTCATTATCGTGAATAGTTGTCGTCTTGTCATGTATAAAGTAACGGAAGTCGCACCTGTGTGAAAAAAGGAAAATGAATAAATTTCTCCGCTCGGTTCTCGCAGTGCTGTATTTGTCATGAAGCATCAAAAATCGCTGATTCGCGTTGTGCTTTATCTGTCACCAACTGACACGACTTCATGTCTCTCAGAAAACGCGTTCTATCTTTTTTCTATTATGACCAGACATGTGGTAAAAACCATTTTAGGAAGGGAGAACATGAGGTTTTATCTATGAGTTTAAACACTTTACCACTAAATATCTTACGTTCAAAAATTGGAAATTGAACATCAGTAACGATTATTTTGAAATAAATCTCTTTTCTGACAGGTTTTGTAACTAACATGATATTAAATTGTCTGATCATGAGTTATTAAAAAAACCGTTCGTCTAATTTAAGCTACAGATCACATTAAAATAATTAATTACTTTAAAAAGTGTACATATGTGCAAGATTTTAAAAGTGATTCGTAAATTACAATAGTTATTGGTCCTAAAAGTGTTTAAATAAAAGCCCGGAGGTGCCCGGAGCTCAACTAATCTCTAAAAGAATATGATTTTTTTTTATTTTATCACGACTATATTTTTGAATATATTTGATATACAAGTTTACCTGTCAAAATAATTAATTATATTAAAAATAAAATGTGAAAAAATAAGATAAATACCTCAAAATGATGGTTCCATAAACAATTTTGGGATTCATAATAGGTATCTTCCGAAATAAATACTTAAACTTGAGGTTTACGCTGGCACTTGTAAACGACGTATTTTCTGCACAAGTGTTTGCTCTCTACGGAGCGGTGTCACAGGTAGAAGGGTGGGGTGAAGAATTTCTTCCTGCTTTATAATAATGCTACAACTATCGAGGTACCTCGAAACAAATGAAGTGAAATCGTTTAATTGAATTTTATTTTTTTGTTTATTGTATCAACTTGTAGTATTTGGCCCCAGTGTGTGGCGATTGGAAGACCTGCCAATGAGTTGTGTTGGGGATTGTCCGTGTTTTTCCTACCCACAACTTTTGGCAAATAAACTATAATGTAACAAAATTAAGTGGATTGACAGAGTGACGGACGTATGGGATCATTTCTATTATATGAATAGCTTCAGTTTAATTTAAATGCTTTTTGGTTTATTTTCTTTAAATTATCTTATATGAAAACTGGTTGAAAGCTGAACATACTGAACGCTCTGAACCGGACCAAAGTGAAAGGTGACAAATTCATTCTCCTGCTGATGCTTAATGTGAGTAACATTGCTTGAAAAAACGAAGTATGTACTGCATACGTTGCGTGCATGGGCCTAGAAATGTATTTATAGCACCTTTATTATTTTACAAAACATGGAATATATAGGTGCGTTACCATAAATACTTTGTCAACTGGGCGAAAATAAAATACGATCACACGTTTTTAATTCGGACGTTGGTAATAAACAACATTTTTTCCATGGATTTTAATGATAAAACTTCCACTTTCACCACATCAAGGTAAACGCAGTGTATATTATTTCACAATTTCACATTCGTTTGTGTTCCACAAAACCGAATACTTCCGATGTGCCTACGTAATGCTGCACTCATAATATTTATTTATTTAATGAAATGAAGACAATATTAGCGAAACTCAATCAAAATATGAAGACAGAAAATGATAATGGTCCCAGTGGAACCCATATCTTTTCCTGATTTTTCTCTCTTCAGATTTTGATTGAGTTTCGCTAATATTGTCTTCATCTAATTAAATATTATAATTTAAGTTTTTACTCATAAAAGTTAAAAATAAAAATAAAAATATTTATTTATTTCTTTATTCACGCCTTGAAGGCTTTTACAGTACACATTAATGTAGATACATATGTAAGTTATTCAAGAGTATAATTGTAAGAATGTAGTATATAACATTATAAACTTAACATTAATGATATAAGCAGGTTCAATATGTAGGTATGTATCTGGTTCCATGATCATTAAAATTGTACAAAAGAGTTAATAAGTTTAGTATAATATATATGGTAAAACAGAAGTACTTAGGGTACTTTGAAAGTAGTTAAAGAGGAATGGTGTGTTTACTATATTTATTATTAACTTAATCGTGAATAGTTTGTTGTAAAGCAAGTTTTAAAGAACTTAGCAAAATTAACAGAGCGATACATAGTACACATGGAATAATAAAAAATACACGAGTTGCATTATCATAAAAAGTTATACAAATGAGATCTACTAATTTATAATAGGACTAGCTGAACCGACGAACTTCGTACCGCCTCAGTATCAAAAACTGTTGAATTATATTCAGTTTTTTTACTAAATTAAAAATTACACAATAAAGCAATTATCGATGCGTAGCTGTCCGTATTTTGTTTTTGTCAGTATCAGAGATGTCGTTGTGTATCTATTTTTTTGTGATTTTCTTCTTTTCTCCTTAATTACGGGAATTTGGGAGGCAGGTACGGATGCCGCCGCCCCGGGAACCATTTATTGGATAACCAACACCTCTGCCATAGGTCACCCCAAGTGGTTCGCCACGGTTGGTTATTTAGCAGGGGTACCCGGGTTCATGGGGTGAAGTTTTTCTGGGTCTTGGCAGCGGATGCTTCTGCCCACCTGCTGCGTGGCGGGACGGATCTAGAGATACTGGTTGAGGGATACCTTTTGAACTTTCCAGTCGGACTCGCTAGACCCATTGTCTTGCACCTCAGTTGGAGGGATGGATTTATACGTCCGTCACTCCCGGACACATTGAGCCCCAGATTCCTATCCACTCTTCATTCCTTTTTCCTTCCCAGAACTTCCTATCCTCCCCTTCCTTAAAAATACCCTCCACACGGCATCCCCTAAGATGACATTAATCTTGAGAGAAATTATTTTAAAATGAAAAAAATGCATTTCATTTCAGGGATTTATTATGATTATTGTATTTTTCCTTTGGAGGGGTTGCAGACATACGTTCCTTTAACTTAAGACCTTACTATAAAACCCCGTGAAAATTTTATTCAATTGACAAACGGTCGCGGATGTGAAAATATTACTAATTAAAAAATTGTTCTTAGAAAAAAACACACACTGTTTACACAGCCTGGGAGGGTAGTTTATTTCTGTTTTAGTAATGATGTCTGAACAAAATTTGGAATTTTCCAAAGTATTTTGAATGTTCTATATATTTCTTATTTTTGGATGTGTTGTAAAAACAAATACCATTTATAAAAACTAAATAAAATGAACTTTTAGATTTGTGTGTTTGGAACATACTTTAGTTTTAAAAAACTACCATATTTTAAGATTCAAACACGGAAAAACATGTAAAAAAATTTCTTACAAAAATATTTTTGATGAAAGTGTACAGAAATATATTAGAAAATTAAATTAAATTAAAAAGACCTTTAATATAATGAATTTGGAATGGAATTATCACCTCATTTTTTTCTCGTGCATATAATAAAAAATTATTAAAATAATTTCAAAGTTTTTTTATTTACAAAAAATAACCTAAAAATATAGCTGATAATCAAACAGATTTCTTGCACCACTAAAGAAGTTTATTTCTTTCGTAAGTTTACCACCACAAGTATTAGATATAAATATTTAAAAAATACCACTTTTAAGAAATTCTCATAAAAATAAATATGCTTAAATGTAAATTTGAATTTTTATGTAGCATATAAAATATTTTTTGACATTTCCACTTTGAAAGTACAATTATTGTTATTATAACTTCACTAAAAATTATGAAAAACCACAAAAAACACGACAAATATATCAATCATATGAATATAAGGTTAAATTAGTCATATTAATAGAAATTACAATCACATTTGTTAAATTTCAAAGCACATCGCCGGAGACAAAAAAATATCTCGCTGTTTAATATGTTTTCACTGCGAAGGACGAATGCGCTGGCTTCGCCAACCAAAACAAACAATTTAATGTGTACAGTATGAAAAATTGCGTGGTTGCCAGATTAACAGCGCGTTTTAAAGTGACATTTAACACTAGAAAGACCGGGTACTTCTCCATACCTATAAAGACCACGACCGTCATTTTGACGGCTGATACTTTTTGCCAATTGGTAGGCGAATATGGGTACCACCGCCCCGGGAACCATTTATCGGATACCCAGCACCTCTGGTATAGGATACTCCAAGTGGTTCGCGCTATTTTCGGTGACTTAGCAGGGGTGCCTGGATTCATTGGGTGAGGTTTTTCTGATCTAGGTGGCGAATACGTTTGCCCCACCTATTGCGTAGCCGACCGGGTCGGGAGACACTTGTTGAGGGAGATCTTATCTAGACCTCTCCAGCAGGACCTCTCTCGAACCGTCGGCTTGCACCGCTGTGTGAGAGATCGATTCCTTCGTCTATCACTCCTAGATACATTTACAAATGTCTCCTATTCATCCCTCACACCTTCATTCATCCGTTACTCCTGGATAAATTTACCAATTTTTCCTATTCACCCCTCACACTTTCTTCATTCCCAGAACGTCCTTTCCTTCCTTTCCCTAAATACACCCTCCACACAACATCCCCAAAGATGGCATGGGGCCCGATTTCTTTTCTTTTTTCGTTTACAGTAGCTCCACAGTTCCCCTCAGGGCATTGTCATCTTAGGGGATGCTGTGTGCAGGGTACCTATAGAAAAAGGAAGAAATATAAGTTATGGGAATTAAATGAGGTGTGAGGGGTGGGTAGGAATCTGGGGATCAGTGTGGTGACAGACTTAAGAATCTATTCCTATCACTGAGGTGCAAGGCAATGTTTCGAGAGTCCTGCTGGCGAGGTCAAACGATCTCTCTCAACCAGTCACTCCCAATCTGGCCTGCCACGCAGTCGTTTGGTAGACGCATCCGCCAGCAAGATCAGACCATACCTTCCTCGTACAAATTCCCAATTTGGGAGGCGGATATGGGTAATACCGCCCCGGGAACCATTTATCGGATAATCAACACTTCTGCTATAGGTCACCAAAATTGGTTCGCTTCGTTTGGTGACTTAGTAGGGGTGCCCGGGTTCATGGTATGAGGCTTGTCCGGGTCTTGGCGGCAGATAATAATAATATTTGGCTTATTTGTATAGTGCGATTTTTGTCAAAAACCACCTCAAGGACGCTGTACAAATAAATATACATCTGCCTATCAGCTCCATGGCAGGCCAGATCGGAAAAGATTGGTTGAGGGAGTTCCTTTGACTTCTCCAGCCTTGCTCTCTCGGAACATCACGGATGGATGGATTCATAGTCCGTCACACCTGGACACACTGACCCCCAGATACCTACCCACCCCTAATATCCTTTTCCTCCCCGGAACTTCCTCTCCTTCCTTTCCTAAAAATACTTGCTACACAGCATCTCCAAAGATAACATAAGCCCTGATGGGAATTATTTTTCTCAGAGCCTCCTGTTAGCTAATGTAAAAAAAATACCTAACCACATGAAGCTGGGCACCCCTGCTAAGTCACCAAACTTAGCGAACCTCTTAGGGGGGCCTATTGCGGAGGTATTGGTTATCCAATAAATGATTCTGCCAGTTCTTCAGGAGCTAACCCAGCTGGACCAACTCTGGTATATGTATGCATACCCTGTCTTTAGTTCTCCGACGAGCCAAAAATAATTTAGGGCCAGAGATATATATTTTTTTGTATTTTTATAAATTGTATCATATGCGATAGCGAAAGAAAGAGACAGACGAATTAGTACTATCGTGGTTCTATCATAAACGAGAAGGAATGGGCATGTTGTAAACTTGGGTAAAGAAGGTTGTTAACAAACTCAGCATTATGGCCCAAACCGTCACATTGACGGCGGCGGTCTTTGTAGGTATAAGTCAATATATCTCAAAAACTAAATAAGACCCGAACCTGTTTTTTTTACCATAGATGTAAAATCATAAATCATGAAATGTGAAAAAAAATCACACCAATATATTAATTATTAAGCATTATATCGTCACATTACTTCGGCCAGCCGTCAAAATGAAGGCTACGGTCTTTCTAGTGTTAAAATGTATTTCAAGACTAACGTTATTAGTAATATTTGGTGTTTTAGTATAAATTTGTTTTATTGATGTTGCTGCAAAAACACAGGTTATCGGTTGTGCTGTGGTTTTTTTTAGTGATGCTGTAGTAGTGTGTAAGAAAAAGGGGCAGCTAAACTAACTAACTAACCATCACGCAGTTTCCCCGCAGGGGTAGGCAGAGAGGACGGACCGCCAAACAACTTGGTCTTAGCATACACTCCTTGCCTCGTTAACATTCATACATCGTCTCATACATGCTCTTCTATTATTCTGACTCTTGATATGGCCCGACTCAAGTATCTGATTCACTCGGTCGTGCCATGTCTTTCTCGGGCGTCCCCGACTTCTTCTACCATTCACATTTGCGTCATATATTCTCCTTACACTCCTTTCCTCGTTCATTCTCTCTACATGCCCGAACCATCGGAGCGTTCCTTTCTTGATCTTACTCATTACGCTTACATCAGCCTTGCATTATTTGCGGATCTCCGCGTTTCTCACACGATCATACATGGTTTTATCACACACACGCCTCAGGGATCTCATTTCTACAGCATTCAGTCTACTTTCATTCTTCCTCTGCCAGTTCCATGCCTAACTGCCATACATAAGGTTAGGTACCAGTACTCCATTATTGACGGCTAGTTTCGCGTCTTTGGACTGTTTTTTGTTGGTGCCAACGGCGTTCAGTCCTCCATTAATAGAGTTACCTGCATTCACCATTCTTTCAATATCTGTTTCAGCTTTCCCATCTCTCGTAAATATACTTCCCAAATAAACAAACTCATCCACCTGCTCCAAGTGTTCATCGTTCACAAATATATTGCATACTGTTTTCGTACTCTCTCTTTCAAACACCATGACTTTAGACTTACTAACATTCATCGTTAACTCATTCTTCATACATACTTCGTTCATCTTTGACATGAGAGACTGTAGATCTTCCATACTGTTAGATATCAGCACCGCATCATCAGCATACAACAGGCAACATACTTTCAGATTACTCGATTTCGCGTCCAATCCCATCTCTTTCAATTCTTGCATACAATTATCCATGTATAGATAGAATAACCACGGTGAAATTACGCAGCCTTGTTTAACACCTTTTGTGATGTCATACCACCCCGTAAAATCGCCGTTCACCCTAATACATGCAACGCTTCCCTCATATAGGGACGCGATTGCCTGTATGAGATTCGTATTCACTCCATACTTGGACAATACCTTCAATAGCTTTTTCCTGTCAACTTGATCGTATGCTTTTTGTAGATCTACAAAGGCACAGAAGAGTTTCTGTTTTTTTGCAAGAAACTTCTCAGTAAGCATACTCCATGAGAAAAACTGGTCCATGCACCCCTTCCACTCATAAAAGCAGCTTGCACATCCCATATTTTATCTTTTGTTTCCATTCTTACGCTTTCAATCAATATTCTACCATATAGCTTGCCGACTGAACTAAGAAGGCAAATAGCCCTATGATTCCCACATTCCAAACGTGACTCTTTACCTTTGTACAATGGCATGATTACAGCCCTCCTCCAATCTAGTGGCGAATAACCCTCCTCTAAACATTGGTTAAAAAGTTTGCACAACCATGTGAAAATAATACGGCTATCTCCCTTAGAGTATTCGGCAGCAATATTGTCGAAACCCACAGCCTTACCATTTTTCATACATTTAATAGATCTTTTTATTTCATCCATGCTGATTTTGGTAACATTCGCTACATCATCGTTCACACCCGATTCACCGCCGGGATCACAGTCACCCGGTTTACTTTCGAAGACTTCTTCGAAATATTTCATCCATCTCTCTTTAATTTCTTTCTCATTCGTCAACATTTGCCCATCTTTCGATTTTATCACTTTCATGCTTCCGTTCTTTGAACCACTCCGGGACCTTTTGACCTCCTTCCAAAACAGTTTAATGTTTTCTTGGAAGTGGTTTGTCATTTATATCCCCTATTCCTCTTCCAGGCGTTTCTTTCGTTCTTTCACTCCAACACTTACTCTTTTCTTGCATACCTTATACACTTCTTTCGCTCGATCTCTCTCTTCGCTTGGAGCACTGCCAGTCCCTATCAGACGTAACCAAGCTTCCTTCTTCTCTAAGACCAGTGCTTTGATCTCGTCATCCCACCATGCATCACCTTTCTTCCTACCTTGCTTACTTATTCCACACACGTCTCTAGCAGATTCACATAGACTGACCTTTATGTGGTTCCATGTTTCCTCTATGCTTAGACCGTCCATTTCTTTCTCATTCAATCTCATTTCTGCACAAATCTCATACTCACTTGTGACATAATCGTTTCGTAGTTTTTCTATTTTGGCTCTTGTTGGAGCTGATACCGTTTTCACTTTAGAGCGCCAGCCACGGAAGAGGTTTACTCTCGACACCACGAGAAAGTGGTCAGTTTCAACCTCAGCCCTTCTGAAAACTCTTGTGTCCTCGGTAACGGCTCTCAGCCTAGAGTCAATTACTACGAAATCGATTATTGATCTTTCATTTCTTCTTTCACACGTATATTGATGGATAGCTTTATGGTCGAAAAAAGTATTCGATACAAAAAGGTTCCACTACAAAGGGGCAGCATTATATGATTAAGAAAATATGCAAAAAAATCAGCGCATTGACATTTGACGTTTTTGAATTTTCGGAATTCACGCACAGTTCAATATTATACCTATCACAATATTGCTGCAGCTTTTCTAAAATATTATGTGAATTCGTTCCATACAAAATGTATGGGGAAAAGAATTATATTTAAAACTATTTTTTTTGTTAATTTTTGTGATGTTTTAATAGTTATTATTTATCCGGGGCGGAGACAAATCCAACAAATCAAAGATCATCAAAATCGGCCTAGCCGTTCTCGAGTTGTAAATAGTGTAACTAACCCGACTTTGTTTTATATGCATATTAAGATTAAGATAGTACAAAAGCACAAAATAGTACAAATAATATTACAATCAGTAAAAAATAATAATAGTTCAAAGAGAAAGAGTACAAAAAAGTAAGAACTTAGGTAATCTATCCCGCGTTCCCCTTCCTCCTTCCCCGCCTACCCACTCCCTTCTCCCGCTCCTCCGTCTTGTCAACCCACCTCCCGCATTCCATATATTCACTCCCAGTACATTCAGTTTCAAACAGCTCGCGCGCCATCTATTACAATTTTTTTATTCAAATTTTCAAAAATATTCATTTTTGTATATTATTAAAAACAATTAATCTAATGTTGTTTAAATTTTAATTTAATTTTAAGAATCTGCCATTTAAAAAATCCATATACAATACTTTTGTTACAAAAAAAAACAGCTGCATGTTAAATTCACATTCTTCAAACGCGCAAACTATCAAACTTTCGAAGTTAAAATAGTCGCTAACTTTTCTGAAATTATCCAATTCTTATTTTTTCTTTCCGTAAGAAATTTCTAAAAAGTATTAGAAAACTTTTAAAAAGATTAATCAAATAGATAAAGTAGTTCTGAAGTTATGGCGTGACCAAGGAAAACAGGGATTCATTTTTTTATATAATATATAGATTGCAATAGTAACAAGATATAAGCAGGAATATAAGTCATTAACGTGAGTTACTTATTTTAATTACAAAAATAAATTTTAAAAGATTGTTGTTCATTATGTTTATAATTAGAACCCTTTATTATACATATATATAGGAGTTGTTTTGTGGATCACGGTTTCATTAATATTTTGATAAAGGTGTAAATGCTTTATATTTATGGCTTTATTTTATCTAATATGCTGAGTTTAAATTAAGACACCGATTGGTGACGATAAACGTTAATAGAGGTATATTTATTTTCGAGTAAATAAAATCTTTGTATAGGAGAGTTTACAAAATAATTATTAGCAGAATTGTTGACAAAATACAGCGCATTTGACAGAGTTTCGCGAATAGTTATGCGCAAATTTATTATATTATTTCTTAAATCGAGGACGTCCAGTCTACCATTTGATACATTGAAAAGGCAAACTAAATCGCTCATTATGTGCCTTGATGTTAAATCGCATATGTTTAGTAATTCTATTAGACATTCTATAATTAAGTTCTTCAATTGGTATTCCAAGGTTATAATTAATATATGCGATAAACTAATTGTCAGGACAAACGCATTTCATGAAAAAATCAAAAAATATTAATTTCGGATGTGTGTCTATCTGTAACTATGGTTCAATAACTCTGGCACTCAGATTTGCTTTAAATTTAAGGTTTCATTTTCGTAAATTTTATTGAAATGCTAATTTAAATAAAATTTTCCGTCTATAACTCTGATTCAATGAACTCTAAATTCGATTGGCTTTGAATTGAGTATTGTTTTCAAAATTATAACTCATTGCAAAGAGGGATGAATCGAACAGTACGTACAAAATATTATTTTTTGGAATATATTTAACCCGGCGTCATTGAGGCAGGGTCAATATGACCCTGCACGTTTTGTATACGAAAAAATTCTTAAAAATAATTGCCACACACAACCGTCTGTCTCAGTAGCTCCAGTTAAGTATCACCCCACCCCTTTGCGTACCTCACTTTAGTCGTCCACCGACGGCGCAAAGAGCAATGCATGTGTAAACGTGCGAACGGGTAATTATGACCCAGCTCAACGGCGAAGTTGCTAATTTGTGCCATGTAGATCTCTCTAAACACACTTTAGAGAAAGAAGTCACCCTTATTGAAATCAAAGCTTTTATTGGTCTGCTGCATATAGCGGGATTCCATCATTTTGAAAAACAGAAATTAAATGATTCATGGACATCTGATGACACTGGTGTGAATATTTTTCGTCAAACTATGTCACAGAAACGTTTCCATTTCATAAACACGAAAATTCATTTATATCCAATTTATTTTATTGCTGCTACTGATTGTATATACACTAATATACAGTTATATAGTATACATATCAAATTTCAAAAATTAAAAATTATTTTACGCAAGGAAAAATATAAAAAAATGTAACAGGGTCATAATCACCCACCTCAACGTTATTGTAAGTTTTTCCGCCACAATGACGTCGGGTTAATAATATTAATGTGTGCCATCGTTCTGACAATAGTTGGTGAAAAGTGGTCAGCAAGTTGCCTCAGCCGTGGCATTTAAAAAATATATATATATTATATCCCGTCATTTTTAATGTCTGCTTTTTTCGTATCTGCACTTTTCGTATCTTTACTAGTGCTAATATTGTCAGTCAGTGTAATATATTTTGCTCAGTAATGCACCCACGCAACTATAACTGTTTATTTGA
Source organism: Limnephilus lunatus (assembly GCA_917563855.2). Taxonomy (NCBI): domain Eukaryota; kingdom Metazoa; phylum Arthropoda; class Insecta; order Trichoptera; family Limnephilidae; genus Limnephilus; species Limnephilus lunatus. Next base: position 74,737,296 of record OU830592.1, read on the forward strand.
GTTTGAAACGGATTATTGTCAGATCATTGTAGGGTTTTGGATGAATATTATAGCGGTAGATACGTTTTATTTTTTGGACTATAAATAAATGAAACTATGCCAAATACGCAACTATGCTTTAAAAGACAATATTACTAATTTTGTGATAGTTCATTTGAAGTGCGATGTTTGATTTTATTTTAGTTTATTGATGTACACAAAAGATGGAGGGTTATCATCATAAACAAAAATGACAAAGAAATGACAAAAAATTAAGACTAACCAATAATGCTGTAGAATAATAATGTGTACCTAAACATTGAATAATAAATATTTAAAGAATTAAACACTGATAAAATAACCAGAGAAAATAATTTTTAGTCGAGGGAAGTCAAGTTAAAACCAGAGATTCGTGAAATCTTGTATCGTTGGATGTTATACAGTCAACACATTCACACAAAAGTTTGGGAGAAGCTTAAATTGGTTCTTTCAAAAGGAGCATGAAAAGGTTCTTACAACTTTTTCAGGGTGATGGTGAGGATGCGACTGATAAGGATAATATTAAAAAGAACTACTCCTAAGTAATCAATTCTGAAGCTTTCTTCAAGTACACTTCATGACACCAAGTATTGATAAAAAATTTATTAACAATGACAACCAAACACAATGATGATGAAGTGCACAGAAACGCATTTATTTTCAATGGCAATAAACCGAGGTGAAAGTATGCTTTAAAAAGACAAAATATTATCAGAAATCCCGAGAAAGATATTAATGCATGATTAAAAAGTAGTTAATGATACAACGTTATTATAATTCTCAATCATCAAAAGATAATCAATTATTCATGGCGTATTTGTATTGGGAATTATATCTTACGTGACGTTGCTGAAATGAGAAGAATAAGAACGTACGCATTTTTTTCAAATTCTTCAGCCAGTCATTGACGCAATTTTCAAAATTCATCGTCAGCTCGCGGAAATGAGAAAGTGGTAATTATTAGGTTTATAAATAAATTTATATTAGTATTATGAACATATACGTAATTCACTGGATACAGGGCTAGCGTGCTTTATTAATCTTTTTTTTATTTCAACTAATATAAACACGGCCAGACATATGTTATGACGTTTGAGGCGTATCAGAGTTATTTTGTAAGTTCAGGGTCGTGTTGAATAATATTACGATGAATGAGATCTTCAAGATGTATTTTGATACAAGCATCAGTAAATTTGATTGAAAATGTTCATATTGTTGGTGTAGAATATATTTCTAAACCCGAGAAAGTTTTATAAAGATTATATTTTTTAATAATGTTAATTAATTATGGCCTCAAAAAGGAGCCTTGGGGCACTCCCGAAAAAATATTATGTTAATAGTTTGACTTGGCCATTGACAACTAAGGCTTTACTACTGGGTGATGTCTAAATTAAAAAACTATATTAAAAATCCACTGTGCACCTTCACTTATGTGTACGACTCAAGAAATGTACAGGCGGAGGAGGAGCAAAATGTTTTTTTCTTTCGATTCGAATTTGATTCTTTATTCTCAATATTGTCATAAGTTGAAAAGACTTTGACTCTTAAGATTTCCCTTAAAAGGGTCCATGATCAGAAAAAGCTTAATTAACTATTAAAAAATAAATATCGCGTTGAACCCTTACACTTGGATTAAATGAACTTCGAAAGGAAGACAGTTCCAAAACTTCTGGACTAATTGTTTTCGGTAAACTTAAGCGATTAACCAAGTTTTTGTTTTGTACTGGGCCTCTTTCCATTCTACATCATGGATGATCCAATGAAAGGATCAAAAGCTTCAGTATGAAAGATTTCGAACAATCGTTAAAAACTTGACCTTCACAACTTCCCATTCCAGGAGTGTTTTTCTTTAATTCGCTCTTATCTTATGTATTTGATTGGACCGATTTAGCTACGAATATTAACTAGTGATTTGTTTTCAATAAAAATAATCATCTCCTAGACGTAAACAAGAAGTTTTTCCACAATTTTTTGATAATGAACAAAAATATTATGTACTTATTTGGAACGGACGATGAATTTCATTAATAGTTAATGGAGCTCTAGGTTCCGTAAAAAATAAAGAAATTCGTCCAAAATCGAAAAAAAAATTAAAGTGACGTGAGTTAAAATTTGATTACGAAAACCTTCCGGTTAAAATAATTTTCTTGAAAAAAAAACGAAGAAACAAGAATAAACAATCTTTTACAGAGCAAACAAAGTTTTATGAAAACAAAAATTTTCATTGAACTGCTTTGAAATATGTATTAAATCAATTAACAAATCATACAAGCATATTTGCGAAATTTATTTCACTTGGATTACTTTGGAAAAAAAATTAGAATAATAATTTCTCTTAATATACATAATTAATTGAAATTTATTAGTTAACAAATTAAAATTATAAAACGGTAAGAAGGAATATTTATTCATTATGTTGACCTTCATGGGAAATTAAATTAAAATAGTATGAACTTATTAGAAGCCTATTTTGTACGATCGTCGATCGAATTTTATAACATGTCTGAAATATTTAATGAGTCGATCGCGAATTTCGCTTCGCGATCGCACATGAAAGAATATTTGGTGAAAATGAAATAAATTGTGAACATACTGAAGTATTTATAACAAAAACTTTTAATCAGATTTTATATTCCATTTTGCGAAAATTCCCTAAAAAATATCCAAGCCAGAATGAATTAAGTTATGCATTTCAAGGAAGGGTATAATAATCAAAATGACGTATTTATTAGCATTTGAAATAAAATCCCTGGAAAAACCTGATCTGAATAACCCAAGATTGGCTAAATGATTTTATTCAACTGAAATATTACTTATGGCTTTATCTAAGTTTAGTCACGATATATTACATAAATAAATCAAAATACATAAAAACTTCATTCTTCTCTTAAACTTAAATATAACCCAATTATACCATTATCGATTTATTTCCCAAACAGAGAACAGAGATGCCAAAGTTTGAATACTTGCAAAATCACACGAACAATAACACTCCGATCTATAAATATAAATTAAAAACACAACACAACCCAACTGCTAATCCAAGTGGATGATTAATGTGTCTTAAATTATAGCAGACTGTTTTCTGCTGTGATGACAGCCAACCCCCTACAAAAGAAAGAGCATTTTAATGTTTCCGCACCTTAAACGTAATACTTATTACCAAACTATTTGTTTTTACTCTTTGAACAATTACTTCATTTAAAAACCTTTTCTTTAATTAATAAACTGTCGGATACAGTTCTCTCTTTTATAAAAATGAAATGTTACCTTATTTTAATTAAAATTTCTTGCAAATTTTAAATTAAGCCGGTAGCACGATGCTTAACATAATTAAAACATTTAGCACCTAATAATTTCAACTCTTTTAATTAGACCGTAAAAATGTTAATGAAGAGTAAATTACGAGACAGTTAGCGTAGTCCAACCAAGGCACCTGAAATCTTTTATCTATTTCACTGAAAAACCCACTGCATTTTATAAAATTAAACATAGAGATGTACCTGCAAATAAATTAAAACAAAGTAATTAAAGTTTTTTTTACTGACATATGCTTTTACCTACAGAATGTTGTATAATTATAATGTGTGCATTCTTTCATATCGCAAGCTTCACATTTCTGAAGCGAGCTGCCCTTTATATCTTCATGTTAAAGTGAAAGGTTATTTTTCAATTCTCTTAGCTATAATATTTTTTTCTTCGATCATTTATTACAATCATGCAGCAATTTTTTTTGTTTTGTTTTTAAATTATAAATAAAGGCCTTTACATAAATCTGTTTTTTGTGATTTTGGAGACAAATTTTCAATTATTTGAGAAATAATGAAAATAATCTGGCTCAACCTACTATCTGAAATTTGAATTAAAAAAATCATCCTATTGACCTACTTTAATGGCTTATATTTTATAATATAAAACAAAAACATATAAAGACTGCATGGCGTAGGTGCTAGACATTAACTATATGTATATTCCAATTAATCGTTTTATGATAATATTTAAAAATAATAATTTTGCTCAACCTACTACGCCAATACGTATAATGATGAAGTATAAAATAAAAAATACATAATATTAACGTACTTTTGGCTTATATTTAAAAACAAATACAATAGCCGCAAGATATACTTACTTACTATTTATTGCAATACATTCATTATTTGTAATACATTCTGGTTAAAAAGATTATGAAGTTTGGTTTTAGCATTTTGGCCCAATCCAAAATTAAGTTTTGCATGAACTCGACTGCGCTCATCTTGGACAATGTTCAACAATTGTTATTAATTTTAATATTAACAGATTTTAATTATATCACAGTGGTTATTATAAAATAAAACATTCGCAAAAACTTTATTCAAAAATGTTTACGATATATTATATGTTTTCAATGAAATATACATAATACAAAAAAACATTAACATTTAACCTTTAAACCATCTTCTTTACTCCTCACCTTTTATTTAATAACATTTTTTTATATCTTACTGTATAGAAATATCATGAGAATCTCTTTCTTTAATCTCGTATCAGAAGCCAAAGTGAGGATTCTTTAGACTCACTGACTGTACAAGTATGGAATCTTGGCTAAAATATGGGCCAGTATAAAATATGATTTAGATTTTACACAATTGAAATGGGTCAAGGTAGGTAATAAAATAATATTTCTAACTAAACTATTTTCTCCGGTTGTAGGAATCGAATCCATCACCCTCCACCCCCGTCTTCTCACGCAAGACAGGGGTACTAGCATCAGATCGTTGGCGGGACTTGGCTTGATGGATGGTCTCTAGGTTGGTGCTATTCCTGCTGGGGCTATCTTCGTGGGTGGTTATCAAGCATACCGCTGGAAATGATAACATCATGGAAATGTGAGAATCGAGGAAAAAGTTTTCGGTTTTAGTGGGTCACTCGGGTACAAAGTAAAATCATTCATACAACCACATTTTTAAAATTTGTGTTTAACTTTTTAAAACTGCATTTTTAAATGATTTGATTTTAATGTATACATGGTGTCCGGGGGTAAAGTGCAGTAACTTCGGGAGGTGATTCGACATGATCGTAGGAGTAAAAAAGATAAATAACTTTTTCCGAAATTCCAATTTTTTTTTTCATACAAAAATATATACCTGCTATAAATCCTTAGTGTAGGTACAAACTTACCCGATAAATTCGCTGTGAGTTTGACAGTGTCAATGTGGCAACGTTGCATATTTATGAGTGGCACGTATCCATGGAAACCACATGTAAATTGTAAACAATAACAAGACTGACAGTTCGCCGTTTTACAATTTGCAACAAAATCGTATGTTTTACAATGTTTTAAACCAAATTCAACTGAGAACTGCACTAAAATAACAATATTCACATGAAGTTACACTTTTTACTATACAAATTATTAATAACTAATTGAACACTTAACTAATATCATCGTTTTTCACTAATTTAATAAATTTTCAAAATGTCCACCTTCTGCTTGCAGGCAAGCATGTAAACGTACAGTAATATTGTTTACGATTCGTACGTTGTGGCGTATTTCATCTGCCGTTTCCTAAATTCGTAAACGGAGATCTTCTACGATATTTACTTCCTTGGCGTAAACTTTTTCCTTCATCGCACCCCAAAAGAAAAAAATCTAAGGGTGTCAAGTCTGGAGATCGCGCCGGCCATGTAGTCCGTAAATAAAATGAATATCTGCTCGTTCTTCGTTAGTAAAACCAGGCATTATCACAGTAATTAAAGAACAAAATTACGCACAAAAAACACAATTTTAACACATAAATAAAACTCGATGTTTACTGTAAATCTTCGAAGAAAAAAAGCACTGAATAAATATGTTCTTTAAGTAAGACATAAACACTAGATAAAAAACACTAAATTAATGGGTTTTGATTAAAATTATAGTTTTAACAACTATTAGATATCACATTCATGAGCAACAAGTAGGTCACGCTGCATTTAAAAATAGACTGAATATCGGGTAGCGGAGTTGGAGGGAGTTAGTATTGGCGCAGGCAGTAGATCAACATGACAATTTCCGAATCATTTTCGGGTGGCGGGGGTAGCGGGTATTAGTTACCGGGGACGCGGGTGATAGATTTGGCAACACGGCAAAAACTAAGGCCGTCTACACACGTCGGAGCAATTTTTCGTTTTTAGCTGTAAAGTACATCTAAAAGTTGGAATTTTGGAAAAAGATATGTTTCTTTTTTACTTCTACGATCATGTAGAATCACCTCCCGAAGTTACTGCACTTTACCCCCCGGACACCCCGTATATTGTGATAAAGTGGATAGTGGGTTAAAACTGATCTTTGAAATCTCTTCAGATATCAGCAGCATAAATTTAAATGCAAAAGTCTTGATGATATTAAAAATAATACATAATATTTAGTACACAATTCACACATAGCCCCGTTTTCGTAAAAATATCTCAAGTGCGCTGTACATCATTTTTCCATAAGACGATATTCTAATTCAGATTATGGAAACTTTAACTTTAAACAACTTATAACTTCAATTAAATAGGCAAACATATTGCCTACACCAACTCATCAGTCAATGACATTAAAAAAAACAATATATACAACGTATCGCCAATGAGTGGCATACTGCAAAAATGTTTAAAATATCAATGGCGTTATATATATTATAAAAAAAAACGATATTATATACAGGGTGTTAAGGGACGTACTTGAGTTACTTTAACCAGTGATTCCTGACATTATTTGGAGTAAAAAATGAAAATAAAATTTTGGTCTCCGGTAACTTTTTTTTTTCAAATTTTTTTTCTTCAAAATCAAACAAAAAAAATTCTTCCGCATGTCGTCAATGGTCACTCTGCCCAGTAGCCGACCCACCCCTTACCCCACCTCCAACTATCCAACATCTACCATTTTTTATGTTTTTGTAGAAAAACAAAAAACAAAAAACATCAAAAATGTCACCCGAGACCAAAATTTTATTTACATTTTTTACTCGAAATATTGTCAGGAATCACTGGTTAAAGTAAGTCAAGTACGTCCCTTAACATCATGTATAGACTCGCGATTGTCTCATAAATTCAAGATAGAATGCGGCAAGTAAGGTATAGATACTTGTGTTTTCAGTAAATTCTAATATATATGACCGGGCGATGGTTTTATATTGCGCTGAATACTACATTCTACGTCATGGGTGTGACTGAGATGCCAAGATACGCTTACTCGCTTACACTAGGACGAACATGGAATGCTGTTTGAGACGACCTACTGTCATAAGTTGTCCTTCTTATACTGAATTTTCAAAATTTCAACGTTTTGTATGAATATATACTGAAATGTGTATGCCGCGCATCCAAATTTCAGTAGAATACTGAAAATCTTCATACAAAATGTCGAAATTTTGAAAAAAAAAACCTTTTTTAACTACAACAACATCCATAAGGTTGTATTTTTCAATCTTAGCACACAAGCTCACTGAAAAACCATGGACCGCCACTGCACTCTATCTAAAGGTATGTGTGTTTTTTTTTTACATGAATACCGCATAAGAGCCCCAACTGCTCCCGTATGGAGCCAGTGGGACTATGGCATCCCCAATTGGGGAATGTTGTGAGGCTGAAGGTAGTGGAGAGGGGAAGGAGACAGGGAAGAGGATGGTGGGGAAGTACCTGGCTATTCTGATCTGTTCACTAAACACGGCTAATGCCATTTCAAGCAATGTTTCAATTCTGAATGGTGGTCTTACACCAGGGCGAGAGTATCTCTCACTCTGGAACGTGCCGAAAATATACTACATATTATTTTTAATGAATAAATTGTGAAATAACACAAATTAATCAAATAAAATTTATTTTTACCACGCCGGGATTCAATCCCGCGACCTTCGGAGTGCGAGTCAAGAGCTTTACCGCTGGACTACGCCAGCTGTAAAAGAGTCTAAGATTCTGCGGAAAACAATCGAAATAATTGTATTTTTCTTATTTATTAATTTTCTTTTTTATTATAATAAATCTATTTCGTATAATAATAAATTTTAAAATAAATAATTTATTTAAGAAAGAAATAATGTAATACCTTGGCTTTTACTAGAATTTGCCATATATTTGAAGCATTCTCTTATCCCACGAGGGCATTTAGACGCTTTTTTAATACAATTTACTTTCTAGTAAGACGCGAACTTACGCAACATTCGGTAGTTGAATACTCAAACTACGAACTGAAGCCAAAAATATAATTGCCATGTTTTTGGCTTACAACTTTTAAGATTTCTACCACGCATCTCTATATTATAGATAACTCAGCACGGGCAGAGTACCCAGTGAGGCTCACATTATCAAACAATGTTTTAACATATGAAAAGATATTATATCAATTAAAAAAATAAAAATAAAAAAAAAACTCGAGCGACAGCGCGATTATTAACCTTTTTCTCCGATTGCTCGTAATTTTTTGGTAACCATTTTGAAAATTTTCCACCGACATTAAAAAAATCATACCTTCGAATTTTAATATGGAAATATTGAAAAAAAAAATTGTGCTAATCTAGGGAAAATTTGCCTAAAACTGGCAGCAAAGCAATCCGAGGGATTTTAAATGGTGCCATGTTGTGGCAAAAGGCGCTCCAGTGGATAACGTGTAAATGCAAAACATGTAATATTATATGTGCACGTACAGATAGATACTTATATTATACAGAATCACACTTATCTGGTAGGTCGCTTTAGTTTCGTTAGGGATTTATTTACTTTTTAACAAATGTATTTATCAAAACCTTTCTGTATAAGTCACGTACACATCATACGTCGTGTATATGTCTGGTAATGTTATATTATCGTGAAAACAAGTTTATGGGTCCGAGTGGTTAATGATAAAAGTTAATTTCATAAAAAAATTCATGATCCATATTAATGTGTTTCAAGTCACCACAAATTGGATGCAGGTTATCACTAATGCGTTTTTTTTCTATAGTGTCATATCTATCTATACAATACCGAGTTGTTTGGCAGTCGATCCTCTCTGGCGTGATGGTTAGTTAGTTAGTTATATTATCTTCAATTTATTAAATTCGAATGTTTAGTAATTTGATAATGAAATAACAGTTTTAATCGTTAAATTGCGTACGTATTATAATTTTCGATAATTCATTTCAAAATAATAATCAACACGATCATCATCAATTATTTTTAGCAATCGCTTTACAAAATGTATTCATAATGCGAAAAACATTGTAACATTCACGAAATTCTTCCGGCTTTTACCCCTCTACAACTGCCGCAAATGAAACAATAAAAAATTCTGTTTCCCGTAGCTGAAAAATATATTGTAGTTAAACTTTGACACACATTTTTAATGGCTGTTTAGACTGTTTACGTTGGCGAAAAAAATCATAACACATTCACAAATTATTTATTCAAACCCGAGCGCTGAAACTTTAAATACATGTGTTCGGAGCGGCGAGTAAACACAGCAGATTGTTGGGAAAGAAACCACGTTGATGTAAAGTTTTCAACGCCACTCCTATTCGCAGATAGACACAGCATGGAAATGCCGACAGGCAATTAGATATAAACGATGAAATTATTTTGTTATTTGCTAGTAAATAGTCGCTTTATTATTAAATTTAATAGATTAATTAATATAAAAAGTACTTAATATATCTGACTTATTGTGTAGACGAACCAAGAGCGATTTGGTTCTATTATTCAAATTAGTTAATGGATCACTTGACGCACCTGACTTAACAAAACTGATAACATACCAAATCGTGAAAGGAGACTTCAAGAGCTGTTCTTTGTTTATCCGTTTAAAACTAACTATTTCAGTAACTTACCAATCCAAAGACTACATAGGCTTGGAAATAAATTCAGTTCGGTTGATATTTTCATTTATTCCTTACCTAAATTTTTATCAGAAATTTCTTATGTAAATTTTATTATTATTCTTCTAATATTGTTTTTGATGTTATTTCTTTTTCATTCTGCTTATATCCTTAAAGTTGAGTTTATTATGTTTTATACTAAATGCTTATAATTGTACTCCTGAATAACTTATGAATCTATAATAACGTGATATTGTAAAAGCCTTCAAGGCGTGAATAAATAAATAACGAACAATGGAAGTGGAAAATTTGATGAATTAAGGCTGTGTTTGTATTTGGCTCAATTCTTCATAAAATAAATATTGTCTATATCATTGTAGTCAGGTCTCTTCCTGACATTAATTATTATAGCAACATTTTGTGTAATATTACTTCGGGATGCTGTTTAAATCGGGGAAATTAAGCTTTCAACATAAATTCTAGATACAATACAAAAAGATACATTGCAGAGTTGTGAGTTTTTTTTTTAATCGATGGGTTGACCCAAAAGCATTCATTATTGATTTATAAAATATCATCAATTTATTTGTACTTATTTATATTTTGGCCACCTCATTGGCTTTTTTATGCAATGCGCTTATCGATTTTTTTTTCGAAATTTCAGGTTTTTTAGTGCTTTGCCGATTTCTGATTCACTTTTTCCACAGAACAAAAAAAGTAACATAGAGCGCTATAGTAAATGAGTAGCTTGAAGCACGGTCGTGCTGTTTTTGGCATAATATTAGAGAACTCTCAGCGCAATACGGGCTGGCGAATTGCAATGGCAGAAGAAAAAGTCACCTCTCTACCACAAAACGGCATTTTTTATATTAGCTCCACACATGATGCCCTGAGGAAAATAATTCCCTTCAGGGTCTATGTCATCTCTGGGGATGCTGTGTGGGGGGTCTTTTTAGGAAAGGAAAGAGAGGAAGTTCTGCGAAAAAAATTGTATTAGGGGTGGGTAGGAATCTAGGGGTCAGTATGTCCAGGAGTGACGGATGTATGAATGCCTACCTCCCATTCCGGTCAAGACGATGTTCCGATAAAGTACGGCTGGAGAAGTCAAAGGGACTCCCTCAACCATTCTCTCCCGGTCCGGCCTGCCACGCAGAAGGTGGGCAGATGCATCCGCCGTCAAAACCCGGACAAACCTCAACCCCACGAACCCGGGCACCTCTGCTTAATCACTAAATGTATCGAAGCACATGGAGTGATCTATGGCAGAGGTATTGGTTATCCAATAAAGGGTTCTCGGGACGGCGGTACCCATACCCGCCCCCCAAATTAGAAATTGTATTCTAAAAATAATTAAATAATCTTCACAAATCTTCAGATCACTAACTAACACTTCGATGAATTTTTTCCACAGTTAAACTGGTCAAAAACCTCCAGAAAAAGGTTGATTTTATCAATGAATATTTTACCTACTTAAAATGTTTTAAAAACCATCAAAATAATGGGTTAAGCACCTTTTTTGTAAACAGCTTTTACCATTTGCACCAACGAAATCATTAAAAAAAATCTGTGAAACCTTGAAAAGAGCTCAAAGGGAACACTCTAAAGCCAAACACGATCTCTCATAACAACGTCTATTGGCATTCTGGTCTAGCAACGTCTATTTGGTGATGCAGAAGGGTTAATAAAACTCTCACTTGATATTGGTAAGATTGTATTAGAAAAGGTCTGCTACCCGGAAGATAATTCCGGTTTCTTTTAGGTCCCTCCACTTATGCATAATAATATCTAAAGCTTTTGACACAATTAACTCAAAAAAACTGCTAAAAACTCTAGAAAAAATTGGAATAAGAGGAAATGTGTTAAATTTATTTAAAGATTATCTTAGAAATAGAAAAATATGTACCAAAATAAATAATACTTTTAGTAAAACAAAAAATGTATCTGCAGGAGTTCCACAAGGTTCCATATTGGGACCTACACTGTATATAATCTATGTAACTATAATGAAAAAACTTTTCTCTTTTGTTAAACATTTTGTATTTGCAGATGATACAGCATTGGTCATATCACATAAAGATCTAAAAACTGCAATTGAACTCATGCAAATTGACTTTAATCAACTTTGTAAATGGTCCCATGATGCAGGATTATTAATTAATGCCAAAAAAACCAAAGTAATGCATATAAGATCACCTAATGCCAAATTCCAATTTAATCCTAATATTATTTCTCATAATTTTAATTGCATCCATAAAAATATTCCAACTAATTGTAAATGTGAAAGTTTAGAATTAGTTACGGAATATGTGTATCTTGGTGTTACCGTAGATTGTTTTTTTAAATGGGATAAACATATTAAAAAAACCTGTAAAAGACTCAGATCAATTGCTGGCAGAATGTACACATTGAAATTTTTCTTACCCATTGAAACACTAAAAATAATTTATATGTCACTGGCAGAATCCATTATAAGATATGGATTAACAATATGGGGAAATACTTCTGTAACAAATCTGAAACAAGTCCAAGTTGTACAAAACGCAATTGTAAAATTATTAGTTGTTCCGAATATTTTCAAACAGAGACATGATACACCATTACTGTTTCAGAGTGCTAAAATTTTACCTGTTAAGGCAATACTATGGCACAAAATTATAATTCAGTATATATTTACCCAGCAGCATAAAGAGAAATTAGAACATAAATACAGCACTAGATTCACGCGCAACGACGGGTTAATAGTTCCGAAATTTAATAATAAGTACGGACAGAGAACGTTTGAATACAACATACCGAAAATATTTAATTTATTACCTGATACTATTAAGCAATGTAATTCTATGAATAAGGTTAAATATATGCTGAAAAATTGGCTATCGGAAAAAAAATATTTATACTTAGATTGATTTGTATGAATAATGTTGAATTTGTAGATATAAGATGTAAAATTATAACATTTAAAATGTATATGTAACTTAATTATAAGCACCTGCTGACAAGCCAATTGAATTGGCTTAGCAGGACTTGTTTGTGATAAAAAAAAAAAAAAAAAAAAAAAAAAAAAAAAAAAAAAAAAAAAAAAAAAAAAAGAACGTTCCATAAAACATGGTACCCTAATAAATATAAACACATTGGATAAAAATATGGACTAGCTCTGAAATAAGAACTTGCGACGATATTTATCATCTACTTAAGAATACGATATTCTGAAAACAGTAGATTTTGCGGTGATCTTCTCGCGTATGTGACGCATGTTTGGGGACGGTGCCTGGAATGTTTTGGTGAGACCCAAACGGTTTCACTGGACATTTCCAAGGCCTTTGACCGGGTTTGGCATCGAGCGCTTGTCAACAAACTGCGTTCTTACGGACTTCCCGCATCCTTGTGTGCGTGGATTGCCGACTTTTTGAGGGGGAGGTCGATTCAGGCGGTTGCTGACGGTTTCACCTCTTCCTCGCATTCGATAAATGCTGGCGTCCCACAGGGATCGGTTCTGTCTCCGACTTTGTTTCTGTTGCACATCAACGACCTCTTGTCATGTGCACCGATTCATTGTTACGCGGATGACAGTACAGTCCATGATAGCTTTTTGTTTGACAAGCCTCCAAAGGGCACACAAACCCCAATAGCTCGGAGGGCTTTGAAGCAGAGAATGGACGGTTACCTCGAGAGTGTTTTCTCTTGGGGTAAGAATAACCTCGTCGAATTTAATGTTTCAAAGACCCAATCATGTCTGATAATGTCTAAAAGGGATCGAAATGATAATCTAGTCTCCTTCAACGGAAGCATTCTCCCGAACAGGACCTCCATTGATATGCTTGGTGTAACTCTTAGTGACCAGCTCAGGTATGGGGGTTCCATCGAAACCAGAGTTAAGTTAGCCTCTCAGAAACTGGGCGTACTGTACAGGGCCCGTAGATACTTTAATAGTACTCAACTGCTAACCCTGTACAAATCGCAAGTGCGCCCCACGGTTGAATTTGGCAGCCACCTCTGGTCTGGAGCTCCAAAATACCTAAAAAAAACCCTTGACTCTGTGCAGAAACGGGCGGTCCGTTTGATAGATTCTCCCATCTTAACAGACGGATTGCAATCTTTAGAGCATAGGCGTCAGGTGGGAATGCTGTCCTTGTTCTACCGGTATTACAATGGAAGATGCTCCGAGGAACTAGCGTCATTGATCCCCTCGGCACCGGTGCATAGTCGGGAAACACGCCAAACACGCGCCCAACATTTGTACACAGTTGATATTAGTCACATGAGAACGGGTCGTTTTTACGATTCGTTCTTGAGTTCAACAGCTCGGCTGTGGAACGATTTACCGGCCTCTGTGTTTCCTCCCTCCTACAACATGAGTCTCTTCAAGACCCATGTTAACTCCTTCCTTTCCTCAAAAAGACCCTCCACACAGCATCCTCAAAGATGACATAGGCCCTGAGGGAAATTATTTTCCTCAGGGCCTCCTGTGTGGAGTTAATGTAAAAAAAAAAAAATTTACTTTCCCTCAGAATTCTTTATCCGCGTAAGTTCTTGTGGGAGTTTATTCCAAGCTTTAGGGTCCGATTATCCCAAAACGCGATCACCGAAGTCTGTTCTGAAAGTTTGAGTATCTAACCTGAGTGTTATTGCTATTGAGTCTAGGAAAACTTACTAAATAGGTCTGAACAATCTAAAAGTTGATCGTTATAAATTAGTATTCTTGGTTTAGCGTGTTATAAATTAATTTTTTTTAATGTCAATACCGCCAAACTGCTCCAAAACGTCTGGAGACAGTAGGACTGGAAAATATAATTAAGGGGAAAGTGGGGAAGTAAGTGGCTATTCAGATCTGGTCACCAAACAGGTTGGTTGAAGTTAATTTTTAATGGTGGTTTTTTGCCAGAACGACACTAAGAATAGTAATTCCAAAATGGAAGATATTATTTTCCATTTTGGAACTTGCGCGCAAATCTGTCATACATTTTTTTAGTGAATTAATTGAGAAATTACACAATTTTGATTAAATAACATTTGATTTGAGCGAGCGACCTCCATTTTCATAGTCAATGGTTTACACCTCAACCTCGAAGGCAGTTAGTTTTATGGTTTAAGTAACTATTAGATGCTTTTTGAAAAAACTAAGATTCGTTTAATTATAATACTTACTACTCTAACAAGCCAAACGTCCTTCAAGGCTAAAAGCTAGTTTTGTTCCGTCGGAGTTGTTGAACTAATGACTCCGTACATTTACCTTCGATCACCTTCGGCACAACTCGGCAACGACACCATGTGACCCGAACAGCCCATTGGCAATTGCAGTAATGTAGGAACTAATTCATTGACTAATATGATTCGAGTACATTGCAGAAATTAACGTACTGCCAAAAAATACATTCAAGGCGGGTTTTATTACCATCCGTTCCTTGCGCTTTATATCATTTTTTAACAATTGGTCTACCTCCAAACGAATATTTAAAAAAATGTTATTAAGAGTAACGAACTATTGGTTACAAAACCGGCCTTAAGAGGATTTCTGCAGTTTGGTTCTTATTGATCTCGGGAAACCGTATGAATATGCAAAGAGATTACTTAATAGGGAAGGGAAGGGATATAGGACAAGGAACCCTCCTTTATCTGGGCTTGGCACCAGCATTATCTATAGGCGGATCTAGAGCGGAGGCGTGGTTCTATTTCCAAACATCTAATATGATTGAAAAATATTATGGGCCACGTGAATTGGTAAAAATACTTTTTCGTATCGTAATATCGCAAGTCATAATAATTCCAAACGTGAAATATTTTTAACTGCGTTATGATTGAAGCAGCAATTTCCTGCATAGTTTCAGGGGTGACCGGCCAACTCAGAATGAAACCAACTCAGAACCGCTTCAGAAAGGTCATTAAGAGTGATGATTAAAAAAATGGTTAAGTTAGGTTATGGTTACCGGCTATTTTAAAATATTTTTTTCATAGCTTTTAATGACCTTTCTGAGGTGGTTCTGAGTTGGTTTCATGCTGATTTGTCATGGAACCAGTATTAGGATGTCAGTTTTCGAACAGAAATAATTTCGCACAAAATTTTCATGTTCGCCTTCCCTTATTGTTTTTCTTCCTTTATAGGATAACCATTTACGATGGTTATCGTAAATCGTCAATCCAATGATTTCTCGGTGCCATAATATCGAATCTCTCAAAAACATGCTGTGTAAAAATTAGAGTAAGTCAGATTGCTTCCCAATTTTATACTGTCAACCAAGTAATTCCGACAGTTGTGTGATTTTGAAAAAACATATTTTTATTACAGTCCATTAATTCGTAGCCAATATATCGGCGACCATATTGTTTTTAATTTTTAATTTTTTCTATTTCTCTTCTAGCAAGAGTCCAACCTGCTCCCGTCTGGAGCCAGTGAGACTACGACATCCCCAATAGGAATATGCTGTGAAGCTGAAGGTATTGGTGAGGAGAAGAAGATGGGGAAGAGGAAGGTGGGGAAGTACCTGGCTATTCAAATCTGGTCATCAAACACGGCTAAAACTATTTCAAGCAACGTTTGAATTCTGAATGCTGGTATTACACCAGGGCGATACTGAGAGTATCTTCCACTCAGGAACGTACCAAAAAAATACTATATATTATATTTATTTGAATTAATTGTGAAATAAGACAAATTATTCAAATAAAATTTATTTGCGCAGGCCGGGATTCAACCCCGCGACCTTCGGATTGTGAGTCAAGAGCCTTACCCCTATACCACAGCGGTCGTCGTAATTTTAGATATTATTTTAATGCTGTTATTTTTACTTTAATCAATTTATTTTTTTCACAATATCTAAACGAATTATTTTGTAAGATCTGGGATATTTAGATGAAAGCTTACTCTTCGTTTATATCGTTATGATTTTGTATCTGCCCCCATCAAATTTCGACTATCATAATAACGGTACCTAGTTTCAGTAGTGTTTTCCCTTTATTATAAAATTTATTATATTCTTGAAATATAATAATTGATATGTATCTCATGCAAACCGGATTGCACCATCAACTCAGTCCTACTGGATTAAAAAAAAAAACTGTTGTTTTAACAATTTTGTTTATATTGACTGGTTGGTAAGCTACATAAGTGTATTTTTACTGTGATTAAATGATCTAATGAATAGATCTGAACTATTTTGACTCAAATGAAATACAAAAACACGAAAATAGACAAATAATAAAAAAAAAACTGACTTGATTACCAATTTTCACCTAATATTATACCTTCGATCAATTAAGTCTAGATAAGCCCTACCTAACTAACTTGCCTGTGAATAATGACGCCATGATATTAATGTTAACAATACAACTCTTCATCGTATTCCACCGCCTCGCTCAAAAAGCCTAGAGAAGCCAGTTCCTAAAACACAAAGTTCGTTCTCAAATCCCATTATGTAGTTTTGACATTCATCAACCAATCAGATGCCTTGAATATCACGCGACACGTATTGTGGAGTTGAATTAAGTTGAATTTATCACTCCTACTTGGTATAAACTAGCCGTACACGCTCACTAAGTCGCTTGAAGAAATAACCCGAGGGCGTTCAGTGTGTGACAAGATGTGGTCTTTTAATTTTAAACAAGCCGTTATGTTTTGTTTTGAGCCTGTATGTCAATGTATTAGTGAACGAACCGGGCTACGTGGCATGACGTCAGAAATATTGCTCGACCAAAAGTAATTTCTTTAACATTATTACGTTTATTGAAACGCTGCCTAAAAAACATCTGTAAGGTATGTTTTTTTGTTGTATTCAGATAGTTGACTACATTTTCAAAAATAAAGTCCGCGGTGTGTACCTTGTACAATATTCGGAAGTGGTATATTTTTGTGTTTTAAAAAAATTAACTCGGTCCGGACGGCTGACACACAAATTAGTTTCAGTGTAGATCTTGTAGACCGATAAAAGATACAACACAAAGCGATCTGAACGGTGCAAAACAATGCAGGCACTTTTTCATAAATTGGCCTTGAGCCTGCTTTTGCTGGCTTCTTGCGTCATTTTGAATTTCACAGGGCTTGTCTAGATATCATACGTCAATGTATTATACCCGATAATTTGGTTGAATATGATAAATATTTTCGATATTTATTTCTAGGGTGTTATGCCGTATTGCGCTACCTCCTTCTTGAGCCAATTTTTCGGACAGCGTTACAGTGTCCATAATCAGGGCAGATGTGTCAAAAATAAACAACGAAAATGTTTTTGAGCTTAAAAATCGAAAATCATCCATAAAAAATATGTTATGTTCCCTTAATGGTACCAAACAAAAAATATTAATTTTTACTATCCAACTTTGGTACGTACTTTATGAATATCATTGATTGTGATCGAATTACACATTGGCGTAGTATTTACCAGAGGACGAATTAATAAAATCACGTTGAAATTCTTACAAATTAAATTATATCTATGGTTTCATGGGTTTTCATAGGTTTCCTCTGACAAAGTGAATTAAAATGGAACTGTCGGTTATTGAATTACAAAATGTTCGTGTATAATAGTTATTATTTGCTGTTGCACAATTGGGCGATGGCCAAAATTGATAATTTTGAGGAAACGTGGACGATTTTTTTTGTCATAACGCAGTAAACTTATTAAATGGCACCATTTCATTTCAAAATTGATTTTAACCAATTTTATTGTTAAAAAAACCAAATAAATGTTTACTTAATCAGGTTTTATTTAAAAGTTTAAGTAAACCCCTGTGAAGCAAGCAGTGTTGTGGAGTGCTATAAATATCAAATATAGACACATTAGCGCCATCTCGTGATACAAATTTAAACCAGACTGCATTGTGATTGTATTCACGGCAAAAAAGATTGTTCTCAGTTCTCACATAAAGAGTAGCGTTTTATTACAGTAAGTACTACGGATTTGTAATTATTATTGTAACTGGCAGTTGTGAATAATAATACCACTCGGTTATATATTACATATGACCGGTGGCGGCCGCTGCCCTGAAAATGTGGCGGTTCACTGATAATCCGTATTCATGCGATAACAATATTACTAAGCAACATTAGGTAAAAATAATTCCACTAATCTTTGGAGAGAATGTCTATTCTAAGCTGTTTTCGAAGGGCAAAAACTTCTATATATGTATCGCTTTTTAATTAAAATTTTAATTTTTTTGTACAATAATGTTTTTTTCAGTACCTAATGTGACACTGATCTGCACTGTCTGGCCACCCGATTGGTACCCCAGGCACCAATAGGATTCAAACCTCATCTCAAGTCACTTTCCTGGCGCTGCATCAAAAACCACCGATTCATTCTGCTCTAAATTCTCGGTCGAGAGTTATTTGTCTATCGTATTTGTTCGCCCTTCACATTTATTATTATTGCAAATATTTAAATTGGAGATCGATTTATGTGTCTTGTAAGTATTGAAGCGACGTCTTACTTATTCGCTTTGCCTCAACACCTTACACAAACTTACACGTAAAACACTATTCGCCAAAAGAAAAAAAAAGCATCCAAAGTATGTCGTAAATATATCTTAAATTTCAACCTTTTAATTTCAAGGAAGGGGGAAGGAAAGTGGAGAGGGGGGAGAGAAACTAAAAGCCGCCTTCAGGGCATAGGAGCAAAAACCTGCGGAGCGGGTTTTTAAATGCTAGTACATATTGACATACCACTTCTGACTCCACGTTTCTTTTATTATTTATTACGGGTGATTTATCAAATACTGATAACTGTTATAAAATGACTTTATTTATTCAGACTTTTACATTAGACCTGTTTTTGAGATAGACTACAAGATAATAAAGTCATCGCAGTGATATGACATTTTTTCGACCACCACAACACGGGCATGGGCCTAGCATGGCGGTCGAAAAATGTATGTAATAAAAAATTCAATGAATTTAGAATAAAAATAAAAATTCAATTTAGCTAAGAAATTTTTTCCATAGGAAAGCTGATAGTTCAGAAATGCACAAAATTATTTGCAAGGCAGATAGAAATATTTCACCATTAAATTTATACGACGAGAATGCCAGCATTCTTATAAATACCAACCAGGAATTATTAGATTCCTGGTCAAATAAAATTCTTCACGCAAAACACTTCAATTATCTCAACCAAACATATGTTGACAAATTTTCGTCAAACAAATGGTTGAGTATTGGAGAGTTGAGCGCAGAGATAGAAGGCTTTATGCTTGCCATACAAGATAGAGTAAATTATAGGAAGCATATCATCAAAGATGCAAATCAAATTGATGATTTATGTAGAAAATGTTTGGCTTTTCCGGAAACTATAGAACATATTATATCGGGATGTTCTGTATTAGCGCCGTCCGAGTATACATTTAGGCACAATCAAGTTTTAAAAATAATTCACCAAAGTTTGGTAATTAAACATAACTTGATTGACTGCCGTAATGTACCATATTATGAATATGAACCAAATTCATTTTTAGAAAATGAATTTTATAAAATTTATTATGATAAAACTATTCTGACAGACAGAACAATTAGTCATAATAGACCCGATATAGTTTTACATGACAAAATTAAGAAAATAACTTATATCATTGATGTCGCTATTCCAAATTCTTGTAATATTCAGAAAACTGTTTCTGAAAAAATAAGAAAATATACAGATTTAGGAAATGAAATTAAAAGAATTTGGCATTCTCAGACTATAAAAATATTACCATTTGTTATTTCGGCTACTGGCATTATACCTAGCTCTCTCATTCAAAATTTAGGCGTATTAGATTTGTCAAAAAATTTGTACATAAAAATGCAAAAGTCGGTCATTTTAAATACATGTAGGATTACGAAAGATTTTTTAAATATTTATATTGAGGGATCAGTAGGATTTATCGGACCAGTTAGGATTTCATCAGAGCCGAACCCTCTGATATGAAAATATCTGGAGTCGGTGAAATATTTTCCCATTATGTTTCTGGTGGATTGACGTATTGTTCTTGTATTGTTTTATTCTTATATAGTGCACTTACATTGCGTTAATTTACTAGATATTCATTTGTGGAAAAGTGTGTGGAAGGGTTTAGTCTTTCATTTGGGAAAGATTCAACCCGGACATAAAATCTGGAGCACCGTAAAAAATATAAGAAAACTTAAAAATATTTAAAAATGTTTTTTTTCAAATACCACAGGAATTTTCTTTCCTGAGATTGAATTACGGGTTTTTAAACATGCTGTATGTAACATTGCTTCCGTGTGACTATTATCTTTGACCATACCTATAGCAGGCCGCAACTCTCTGACATGCCTATAAAATATGACAATTTTATTTAAGTAACGTACTTATATGTGCTTTAGAAAGTGGGAAGGTACGTTTTATGGGACATGCTTAACGTATGAAATAATTTGTCATGACACCACCATTGCATGTTCCACATATTTTGAAAATAATGACGTTAATTATCATTTTATGCCCAACGCGTGACAGGAGTTCGGATATGTCAATTGGACACCTATGCTGATATTTTCATGATGTGCTTGTTAATTTCATTGCGCAGTAGGGAGCGTGGTCAACCCTTCACATTATTAATGTTAATTATTGTATCCCAGCTTGGTATGGTAAATTAGTGTAATATATCATTTTTCTTTCTCAAGATGTAATTATGTCAAAATATTTTAAACAAAGTTCTAATTACACTTGTAAATTTTTTTTTACTGTTGGCGAATATTAGAAAAACTATCAAACGAACAATTTTATGAAACTTGTCCCAGGAAGATATCGTATGCACGTCATCGACGATTGCTCTAAAATCCGTTCATAAAAATCTTACTTCTCACACCTCTTATCGTAAAGTTTATAAAAGTTCCTGTCTAGGAAGACTTATTTTCAGATTTGTAACACTTTGTATTTAAATTTCAACGCAACGAATTGGTAAGGTGACCCCAATTTCGAACAGTGGAATTATTAAAACACTTAAAAAATATTTACATATATCGCACACCTAGATAAAGGTTAGCATAACTCGAAATAATCCAAAATCGAGTTATTGCCATTTTCGGAATCCGCGTCGAAAACTACACAAACAACAAAGACGCCTGTGTAAAAACCTCCATTAATAACAATGTAGAGGGCGCTTAAGTCAGTTTTTCTGAGTTGCTCCACGAAAAAACCCACCAACAATAGTAACTGATCACCAGTTACGACATACCAGACTTAAGGGAAGGTGCTGTCAATACACCCAAAGACTGGATTATTTCGACTAAGTTTTGTATTCGCGTGAATTATTTTGAGTTGATTTGGTAATCGTGATTGAACTTGTCTTGTTTCTTGGGCGTTCTACAAATCAATTCCACTTACTCCGGTATCGCTTACAAAAATAAATCATTTTAATTTTACTAATTCATAATAGTTTAGTGTTGGTGAAATTATTTTACAATATTTGAGTTGGTCGGGTATTGTTGGTTAAATTTAAATTGGCTCTTATTCTGAAGCAATAAACGATTTTATTATTTTGAAAAAGGCATATTTAGAGTGGTCTTTGTATTTCTGAAATTGAGTTTAATAAATTTTAATTCTTTGAAATACTGTGATTTATGAACATTTTTTGAGTTAGTATAGTATTCGTGAATTTTAACAACATAGCATTTTTGCTACAGATCATGAAGGGCTGTGGGCTTTTACTTGTACAGAAGGCGATGGAAGCTAGCTAAAATGAGCCTGAGAGCAGTTATACGGAGATGGAGCTTCAAGAGAACTCAACAATACCCTCCACGAGCACCAAGGTGATGAAAGAAATCTCCAGAATGACACCATGGAGTTACGAAAGAACCCAATAACGGTAGCATCACCATCAACCAGCACCCAGGTAAAACCATCGCGCTGTATTTCACCGGTTAACAGCGATGGTAGCGATTTCGACGATTCGGATGCGGATCCGCTCTTCAACCCACCTCCCACAGAGGTAACTCACCGTCTATCACTCATCGTTCCATGAATAAAGTCTCGTTCCTCCAGTTCTACCTCCTCCTCCTGTTCTAGTTCATCATCTAATAGTTCCAGCAGCAGCTCTTCAAGCAGTTATAATACAGAAAGAGGTACATCTGCCACGCCGGATTCTGCCAATCTTTTAAACGAGAATCCGCTTGCTGAAGCTTCCACCTCTCAACCGATCATAGAGCAGTTTGCTGATCCTGATTGCCTTCAAAGTGCTAAGAAAGGGATAAGAAACCCTGCCGGTTGGTCCTCAAATATTAAGAAATCTCGACGAAACACCAAGAAGGCTTATGTAAGCTCGTCAAATAAGAGCGTTCCTGAAAGAGCGGTCAAGCCTCCATGCCAAGATAAGTGCAAATTGAAATGCAAAACTAAAACAGGTAAAATATTACGCAAAACTTTGTTCGATAGATTTTGGGGACTAGGCCACCTTCAAAAGCAAAGAGAATTCATCGTAAGGCACACTCAAGAGATTAAGCCTAAATACAGATACAGCAGTGCCCAAAATTATAGGTCATTCAATTCTGCATTTTACTTTGAGGTTGAAGACATTCGTATTAGTCTGGAAAACTTTTTTTAAATCTACCCTAAACTTAAACGAACAGTTCATTAGGGTAGCTCTTTCGAAATACAAGATGGTGGTTTCATAGAAGATGACCGAAGGGGTAAGCACGGACAGCACTCGACCATTCATAATGAAATAAAAGAAAGTGTCGTAGCTTTCATCAAGTCTATCCCCAGAATAGAATCTCATTACCTTCGTACACAAACAACGAGAGAATTCATCCCAAGTGAAAAATCACTTGCAGATCCATACCGAGATTATAAATATCTATGCGAAAATGAACATTTATTGTTTGCTTCGTCATCAGCTTTTAATCGTATTTTTAATACACAGTTAAATATTTCTTTTCACATCCCGAAAAAAAAACCTCTCAGTGAGTCTGATTATAATAATAATTTAGTAGTTATGTGTTTTAGATGCCTTTATTGTTACCTTTTCGGTTTGGTTTATGTGCTTAACAAAAGATTCAAGGCATCGGATGCTGGTCAAACAACATTAAACGTTTAGGGGATAATATCGTTGAACTTCCTATAATAACTATAAAGAGTATTAATTATTATTAAGACTTATTCCAAAACTTTCCTATTTTACAATTATTTATCTCACAAATTTGTACATTTTCATTGTAATGATGTTGATGTTCAACATTAGCTTGCGGGCATGAAATCAAAAAGTTCCACTGGTACTTCTTTTAGGAGTCGATCGCAATGTACATGAATATAATACAGGTACTGCTGTTATATGCCACTGTTTTTTTTACAAGAGGTAAATAATTTCCCTCAGTGCCTAGGGCCTACATCCTTTGGAGATGCTGTGTGGAGTGTTTTTTTTTTAAATAGCTCCACACAGGATGCCCTGAAGAAAAAAAAAACCCTTAGGGCTAGGTATGTCAACTTTGGAGATGTCGTGAGGAGGGTCTTTTAAGGATTAAGGAAGTTCTGGGAAGGAAAAATGTATGAGGGGTGGGTAGGAATCTGGGTTCAATGAGTCCAGGAGTGATGGACGTATAAATCCATCCCTCTCACTGCGCTGCAAGGCGATGTGTCAAGAGAGTCCTGTTGGAGAGTCCAAATGGTCTCCCTCAACGAATCTCTCCCGAACCGGCTCACCAAGCAGTCAATAGGCAGAAGCATCCGCCGCCAAGACCTGGACAAACCTCCCCCCATGAAACCGGGCACCCCTGCTAAGTCATAAAACGAATCGGACCACTTCTGGTTTGTTATCCAATAAATGGTTCCTGGGACAACGGTACCTATACCCAAATCTCAAATTTAAACATTGTACACGATTATATACTTATTTTACTCATTTTAATGTTAAAGTATTTTTGGGTTTTTCATAATTTTTTTAAACACAAATACTGCCAACTCAACGCAATAAAGTACATTATTTTATGTCCAATGAATGTGTAAAACACGTCTGCGAGATTTTGTGGACCATATGATAATGATTTGAGTAACATAGAAAAGCTATATAAGTTGTGAAATTGGAAAGCAAAAAGCATCTAGGGCGTAAAACGGAGATTTTCTTCAGCAATAAAGTCATTGTTTTGCTACTTTATCATCTAGCGGAGAACAAAACCAGCCGTCCAGTGACGAGACCACGTGACGCAGTCCCGGTAGTTCGAGGCGTGGCCGCCAGGGAGCAGAGGGGAGTAATTAATTGTTTTCCCCAAACCAATCCACTTTCGTTCGGAAATGACCAGGCCGGGAAATTGGCTGCGGTTTCTGTCGCGCCGGGCTCCGGTCTCATTTCCAACAGAGATGACTATTATAATATTTGCAAGGCCATTAGGAGTGGTTTAATTTATACATACATATAAATATATATATATAGGTTTACATACCCATAGAGCATAGATACAACATTTTTTTTGTAAACTTGCCAATTACGTATGTATAAAATATTTAGGTGCAAATGTGAACCAGACATACAGAAAATTTTGAAAACGGGAATGGGTACCGCCGCCCCGGGAACCATTTATTAGATTACCAATACCCCTGCCACCTTCTGCTTGGCGGGCCCAATCGGGAGAGACTGGTTGAGGGAGACCTTTTAACCTCTTCTGCCGGACTTTCTTGACCCATCGTCTTACACCGCGGTGGCAACCCACCCATCACGGAATTTTTCCTTCCTAGAACTTCCCCTCCTTCCTTTGCCTTAAAAGACGCACCTCATAAGATGTCCCCAAAGATGACACATAGGCCTAGAGTCTCCTGCGTAGAGCTAATCTAAAAAAAGGATTAAAAAATTTATCGAATATTAAAAAAATATATTTGCATGTTATAAGACATGTGGTGGTCTTTTTATAATTAACCGCCACATCATCTCTCTGCAGTTTTGTGTTTGCGAAAATATCTTGTATTATCTACATTTACGTCATCTCGTGCATAGTTATAATTTTATTATAATTTCCACACGTGACATGACTCGACTGAAATTATTTATTTACTACACAAGTTTAGTACTTTAAATAATGCTTTAATTATTGCCGTTAAAAACTGCTTCATTGTAATACCGTCATAATAGAAGGTGTGTTACTATTATTCAGAAAGCTTGTTTTGGTAGTCAAGAAAATAATATTAATAAGCTTCTTGTAAGGCCCTAGAAATGAAGGAAAACTTATGGCAGAAATGTTCAATTTTCAAAAAAACTGAAAATAACTGTAACTTTAATATTAGAAATGCTCTATGTAGATGTTTTTGTTCGTTGATAATAATCATTATTACCATGGTTTCAGGAGACAGCTTCATAAGAACTGTTGTTATACGATGATTTAAAATATTAAACAATGATATTCATCAATACGTTGACATAGTTTACTAAACGTGAATCTAAAATTCACCCTATTTTCGATATAAACATAAAACAAATTGTTGCATTTATGAAAAAAAAACCTGTTCCATTTTGATGAATATTTTGTTTTGGGATAAATGGTTATATTATGATGAACTGTATCTTGGCTGACTATTGCATAACTATTTTACTTGCATTTTTATGGAAGCTTATGGCTCCGACTACGTCCATCCATTAATACCAGTATCACTGAGATGGTTACATTGAAGGAGTCTCTCCTGATGACCCTGTGTGGAGGGACATGAACATATACATGAACACAAATATCCTCAAAAAACGAATATTTGCATATTTTCTAATTAATTAAAAATGCGAATGTATGAACAGATATACTTGATATTAACAATTTTGCTCGATTCTACTCGCTTACAAGTCAACTTTTTACAATTTTTTACTACTATAACCTTTTTTAAATTAATATTATCTGATATCTTGTTTTTTGGTTGTAACACATGTTGAAGAAGTGTATCTTACACCTAAATACTAGTTCTTATCATAAATACATTATACTTTGTTTTATGTCAGGGCTTATATAAATTATAAACCTAGTATAATCGTATTATTTAACAATTACTCGAGTAGATATTTATTTTGTATTTCTTTTCAATATTTTCTCATTTTACTTCTAATAATAACTTTATCACTATAGCGACATTATGTTTGTGTACTAATACTTTCTTATTTTGTTCTTAATATAATACTGATACCAAATATATTTAAATATAAGATATATGCCATGATGTCCACCCAACTGTCAGCAGACTATGGTCTAATGGTCCTAGTTTAAATACAGAATTTAGTAGATTTTTTAAGGTGTGCAGTAATAGTATTGGGAATATAGTTAGAATACCGAAAGCATTCGTTCATTTAGTTGATTTTTGATGGGACTAATTCATTCGTCCGACACTTCTGGACACGCTGACCCCCAGATTCTTACCCACTCTACATACCTTTTTCCTTCCCAGAACTTCCTCTCCTTCCTTTACCCAAGAAGACTCTCCAAACAGCATCCCCAAAAACGACACAACTCCTGTGTGGAGCTAATCCAAAAAAAAAATACCAGGAAGCACAGTCCCACCCAGTAAAAACTGCCGATAGCACATCTATTACATTTCAATATTTTTGACTGATACCCTCCTGTGTACCACTGTATAATCTCATGTTTTATTTAAAAGTAAAAGCCATTTCATGTCGTTTAAATAAATAAATATCGTTATACTTCTCTTCTGTTTTTATTTAATGCATGATTTTTTTATTATTTTATTGCATACTCTGAATATTATTATGGAAAGTATTGCATTGCACTGTTCCTTCTTATTATACTAATAATAAAACTACTGTTTAATTTATTATATCTTCAAACATCGCGAATATGCTTTGTGGCATCATGATTGCTTATATTAAAATAGTGAAGAATACAAAGTTATTTGTTTTCATTAAATAAATTATTACTTTTATTATATCTCAGTTTTCAAATGATTTTCGCAGTGCTAAGTTTTTCAGTGTTTTTTTTTGTTAGGAAGAAAAATATATTTCCTGAAAGTAAAAGATAGAATGAATCTTCATTCCATTATTGTTGACATCAAACTTACTGCGAAGACATTACAGAAACATCAAACGATATTTCATACGAACAAAAATGTCTTCGCTATGCTACTCAAAGCGTTATTTTAGTAAAATTTTCCTTCATAAACTCGAGAAATGTTTTCAACAAAACATTTCTCCAAATAAATTTTCTAGGTAGATACCTAAAAATTCCGTACTTCCAAGATGTTTCAGATTTTTGAATCTGAACATTTTCACTCCACCCGGTAATAAGCTCAATGTTATCAGTTCTAAAATTTCATAAAAGTTATTTTATTAGGAGGATATAACCTTTCAAGGATAGAACATAGAACGTTTATTTATTCCTTATGTGATAATGCCTGTCAATTTATTATAAACTAGCTTTTACCCGCGGCTTCGCTCGCATGGTATTAGTTGGAAATTACTGGCATAATTATTGGCATAATTGTTATTATTCTTGCTTTTTTGTTTAATAGAAATTTTCAAAATTTGAGAATGACATTTCGCAAATAAAAATTCTATTTTAGAAAATATTTAAATTATAGAAATTTATTTTAAGTACCTAATCCCCTAATTTATTCTGATGATTTCGCCTCAAGAAGGAATTAGTATTTTATTCATATTTGAATCCAGAGTAACCTTAAAAAATAACAAAATGACAGCCCACGTCAAGTGATTACATAGTAATGCTATACTTTTCGTTCGGACAATAAACATTTTTAGAGATAGGTATATATTAACTACGACGCCAACAAAGCACTCTTTTTAGGGTGAATTGCATAATTAAAAAAAAAAAACATTTTTCCAAGGTAACAATTTGTTTGACGTTTGCAATAACTCGATTTTGTTGATAACGTATGATAAATAATTTCATAACGCCACAGCTTACCAATATATGTATAGCCTATATTTCTCGCAAATAATGTAGCTTTCGATAATTGAAAGAATTTTTAAATTCCATTCGGTATTTATTGCGTGAAAGAGTAACAAACATCCATCCATACATACAAACATTCGCATAGATAAGATATTTACATAGTATTTACGAAGTCGTGAGCTGCAGTGTCTTTCTCCATTGCGTGTTCCATTCATTTAGCACGTTGATTATTGGCTCTACAGAAGGTGATCATGGAACTAAAGAGTCTTCTCTTTAACTTTTTTACACACACACCCACACACACACACACACACACACACACACACACACCCTCACACCCTCTCTCTCACACACACACACACAAACAGTCATTAAGTAGTACTCTGAACAAAATTTTGTGCATCTCCCAATTCGGTAAGTGGGTATGGGTACCCCCGCCCCGGCAAGCATTCATTGGGTAACAAACAATCTCTGGTCACCCCAAGTGGTTAGCTACGTTTGGTGACTTTGCCAAGGGTTCATAGGGTAAGGATTTTTCAGGAGTTCGGCGGATGCATCTCCCCACCAACTGCATAGCGGGCCGGATGGAAAGAGGCCGGCTCGACCCATCGCCTTGCAAGATATGAATTCGTATGTACGTCTCTCTTGGACACACTGAACCTCAGATTTCATATATTTTTTGCTTCCCTCTTCATTCTCTCTTCCTCTCCATTCTTTTCTTTAAAATTTTTGCTATATTTAGTGACTTAGGAGGTTTGCCCGGTTTCATAGAGTAGGTATTGGTAGCGAATGCTTTGGTCCATCTACTGCGTGGCAGGCAGATCAGCCGAGATACTTGAGGGAGATCTAACTTGGACCTCTCTAGCAAGACTCTCTCGACCCACCGCCATGCAACGCAGAGGGAGGGATGGATTCATACGTCCATTATTTCATGCGTCCATCATTTCATATGTCCCCAGATCCCTACCCACCCCTCATACCTTCTTCCTTCCCAAAACTTTATCTCTTTCCTAAGACCCCCACACAGCATGCCGAAAGATTACATAGGCCCTGAGAGATTTTTTTTCGTCAAGGCCTCTTTTGTGGACCGATTTTAAAAAAACACTCCACATAGTATCTCCAAATATAACGTAGGTTCAGAAATAAATTATTTTTTTCGGGGTCTCCTGCATGGAGTTAATGTAAAAAAAACTTACCCATCTATAAAGTTTAAACTTGATGAACTTGAACTTACATATTGAACAGTTGAACAATTTTTAAGAAGAAATATAGAAATATTGTATTCATATGTTAATATGAAATTTTTTAAATATATATCATTGTGTAAGGGTACTCCAGCAATTTATTTTATTTGTAAACCAGCAATGGTACCCGGTCTATCATCTATCCCATTTTTTCGTATTTCTTATTTCTTCATTTCGACAGTTTAGATATTGAAGAATATCTCCTTAAAAGAATTTTTGAAATTAGAATTACTTTTAAACTTTTAGCCATTTTAGTGTAGTGGCAATTCGACGTGTTTATACGTAATCTAAATAGATCAAAACATTAAATGTGTTTTTCTCGAAACTACGTTTATCGAAACGTTTGTCACAAAATCTCAAGTTCTAATTGACTGAAATTTCGGAAAAGTCATAACAATAAACTTTTTTTTTTTGAGTAGCCGCCATTTTGCGAGATTTTTTTTTCATTTTTCCTCATTCCTTCCATGATGACATTTGTACTGATAAAGAATCTACATTTTTTTATTTTTCAGATGACTAGATGGGTGGAAATAGGCCACTTGCATCACATTTTTTTTTAATTTCTTTCCGGTTTAGGCAAATATTCTAAGACATTCTGTATTTTTTTTATCGTATTTTTGAAACCCTGGCGATTTTTTGAAAATTTCAATCCGAAAAATCAGACCATTTTTTATAAACCGGAAAGACGGGACATAGTTTTATGGGTGTGAAAAAACGATAATTAAATAGTCGAAAATCATTTAAAAAAAGAACATTTTCTACACGAATAGAAATAAATTGTACAGAAATAATTGTTCTATTCGTAACATCTGTAAAAACACCGCCATCTTAATAAAATCGTCAAACCAAAGGATAAGTTCGCATAGAACAAACAATAAATCTAGTGAACGTTAAACGCGAATTGAAAAATTCGCCGAAAATCAAAGTGTTGCCATATAAAAAAAAAAGATTAATGAGTGTGGAATTTAACAAAATTAAGGGAACATAATCGGAGATGGGCATTTTCATGCAGTGACGTCACGAGCTCAAATAATGGATTTATTTATTTAAAAATAAATAAAACTACACATTTCTAAAAATTTTTACGAACATTTTTGTAATGTTAGTAAAAAAATCTATCGACACGATTTTTTCGAAGTCGTCGTGAAATCCATGCAAGTGGCCTAATCAACAATAATAGATAATCACATATTTAAGAGGAATATGGTTTTTGCAGTAATAATAAATAAATTATAAAAAAATGTATAATTAAAATATTAATGGTTTTTTTTCGACCGTCAAAAAACCCAGAAATTTTTGGCTTCTAGTCTAGAATACCTCCATAAGACAATGCGATGTGTGCTTAGCCAATGAGTAACAAGATAAGATGTCGAGATATCTAATGGTCAGCACTCGCTTCAGGAAAATTCGCATTCATTTTTTGGTTGTTTTATTGTGTACTAACACTACTAATTACGAGTAGTATATTATTGAGTAGTAACTATATTTTGAGTTTTAAGAACGTTGTTCTGTTTTTTTTTACTGCAAAAACCATATTCCTCTTAAATTTGTGATTTTCTATTATTTACCATAAATTATAAAAACTTTTACACAGATATTTCTTTTCAGGAAATAGTCAGTGTTTTTTTTCCAGAAAATTGTTTTTTGAGAATAATTGAAAACGAAAACAAAAAGATTTTTCTTTACAAGTGTATTGCATGGAGTGATGCAATTTTTACCAAAACATTCAACGCGTGGAATACCTATTCAATTTTTACCAAAACATTAAACACGTGAAATACCTCGTCTGCTAATTTGGAATGTTTTTTTAAACAAAAAAATATTATTGTAGAAATTTGTGAATAAAACTGACAAAATAAAAATGACCCGTGGTTGGCAAATCGGATTGTGACGTTAGAAGCGTCGCTCAGCTGGGCCAGTATAAATAAACACTGTCAATGAGCGTCCACGCTCATGATGTCACACGATAGCCTCACCCCAAAATATAATTTAAGCGGTAATTCAAAAATGGGACAATTTGATTCGCTGTAGAAAATTTATTCGTAAACATAAAAATAAAATAAAAATGCTGTAATCATCGTAACTTTTGTTCAATTTTTTTAATACTCGGTTCTCCCAAATCAGAATTTTCGATTCGGTTCTTTGTACGATTAATACTTTGAAAAATTTCCTGCAGAGGTTCCGTCGTTTCATTAAAATAAATAAAGAAATGAATGTTTTGCATTAGCGCCATCTGTTAAAATGACTGCAATGTAACACGATTTTTATCAATATTGTTCGTTGCTAAAGTCGGTAGTTTTATTAAAGAGCAATCCAATTCAGTTTGCTTTACGTGCCCATTTACAAAAAAGACGCGTAACATATGGCAGCATTTAGTTTGCTTTGTGCTTAGAGATTCGCGCTTTTTTTCTCTAAAGTCTTGAGCGCGTTTATTTTTTTCAATCACAAAAATAACCCAGTTCCAGCTACTTTAGAGGGTGTGCCTGTGCATCGCGGACTTTATTTTTAAAAATGTAATCAGCTATCGGAATACAAAAAAAACATTTATACCTTATAGATCGTTTTAGGGCAGCGTACAAACAAATGTGAAAAATTAAAAATTTTACATTTACTTACAAGCAAAGTTTCTGACGTCACGACATCGTCGCGTTTGTATACGCACGGGTACGGGGGCATGGGCAAATCAGGGTTGTATTTCATCATCATTGGCCCGCGGGTATTTTTTTTTCAATAATTTTTTTTTAAATTTTAGTTCTATGTTGCTATATTAATTACGTGTTTCTTTTTGTTGAAAAAACACATCTTACAAAATCGAAAGAGATACATACCTTTTATATTAACTCTTGAGCAATTTTGAAACGTTAATTTATAGATATTACCACCGCAACGACAGTTAGTTATATTTCAATTCGTCAGTACTTAAATGAAAAAATGTCGATAAACAATAGAGATACATACTTATACCTTTTTTATTACTTACTGATAACTCCCACACACGTCACAGATTCCTACCCACCCTAACCCTAACACCTTTTCCTTCCCAGAACTTCCTCTCCTACCTTTCATAAAAATCCCCCCACACAGCATCCCCAAAGATAATATAGGACTGAGGGGAATCATTTTCTTCAGGGCCTCTTGTGTGGAGTTAATGAAAAAAATATATATACCTATATATATATATTTTTAAAAAAAAACTAAATTAATTAAGGTTTTCTATACAGGGTTTCCGGGGATAAAGTTTACAAACTTCAGGTAGAGAGTAAAAATGACAACTTTTTTTCTAAATTTCAATGTTTTTTTTTCCTAATAAAAATATTTTTCCGTAGAAGAACATACTTTTTTATAAGCAAACAATTCAACTTTTTTACCCGAAAACTACCTAAAAACGTTAGAAATAAATTATTTACCTCTTTTACTTATACTATCATGTAGAATCACCTTCCTTGCACACTTTACCCCCGGACGCCTTGTATAAAAAATTATAATATGTATTCATCATCACTATTCAGAATCTTAACGACGTAAGTAAAGAAGTCGTGTATACAAATTGCGACTCGCGACCCATGTATTGGACGGACCTACTGTCGAATTTGCCCTATAAAAGAAAAGAAGAAGAAGAAAAATAATGTGGGAATCTTAACGACGTAAGTGAAGAAAGCGTGTAAACAAATATACCCCCACGGCACGGCGTATTGGATGAACGTACGGTCGAATTCTCCCTAGCGGGCCTGAAGATTCGACCATTCCGCCGCGTTCATTTTGATAAATTCTGAAGAACGTGTTACAAATATTTAAGATGTTTCCCTCCCGAAGTTATTAAATCATCGTCTAGAAAAAAAAATCTGGTGTTAACCACTAACTTTATATTTGAAAAAACGGGTTTTAAAGTTTTAAAATCGTTGTATGTAAAATATATTAATGGTAACGTATTGTTTTTATTAATTTAAAATATAAAGAACTTACATCTCCGGGAATCTGTTTGAATAAAAAAGTTATTATAGTTACGAATTCGCCGGAAATGATTAAAATGTGAGTTTTGAGCAAACAAAAATTATTAGGGTTGTGTACCGCCTTAAGAAGAGAAGACTTATAAGAAGACTTTTTGTAATTATTTATTTATTAATTTAAACAATTCAATAATAATTATAAAGAGTAATACAACGTTTGTGCATCATAAAATTACATTCCAACATTTTTTATGATGATCTCGAAAAATCAGTTTCTGTATTTATGTGTGGAGGGGACATTATTTATTCACATAGGTAAGAATTTTTTGTTACTACAAGTACTATTTTTAATAGTTTAAGTTATCAGTGAACTTTCAATTTAATTTTGAACTTTATTGGTTATAATTTACGATCTACTTTTAACTTCTCTGAATCTTATTTTTTTAAATTGTCAAATATAATTTAATCACTAACATAATACAACGAAGAATTGGTGGTTCCGAGATAGGCCAATAAATACGGTGAAAGAACCCTAAACTATGTTGTACCAAAAAATACAATAAATTTTGCACATCAGGGGTATGTTAACAGCCGTCAAAAACTCGGATAGTTGAGCAAGCCCAATTCCCGCAGGAGTCATCCCCGATATTGCTGCTGAATTTAAATCCATGGTATGTTTAGGTTTTGGGTCGCATGTGTTGACTGTAAATTTGGCGCGACACATGTTACATTCAAACAGTATTTTGGACATTAGGCCAACTCTTTGCTCAGATTTAACAGTAAGATTTCCAAATCCACATCCGAAAGGAGAATGGTCCGATATGGATTGCAGTTGGCTTACAAAATAGAAAATGTCGACGATGCGTCTTTGTTCTCCTCCTTCGACTGCATCATTTTTATCCAACCTAGAAAAGCAAAAGCAGCATTAAAATGGATACCGATTTATGAAAAAAAAAATGGATATCGATAACGATTTGCATGCCAATATCATTATAAGAATGATAGATTTTTTAATATCTGTATTGATGTTTTTTCACATAAAGCAGATAGTTTGTAGATTAGTAATTCACCTCATCGGAATATATGTTTTTTCGTTAGTAAAATAAAATACAAATATTAGTTGAGTGAAATAAATCACCATACCATACCAATTGTAAATGTTTTGTGAAAGACCTCTCCGGCCGATGAGTTTCTTCTTAAGATGTTTTTTTTGATCACGTATACGTGTGCTTCAGATTTACTGTAATAAAAATAAAGTTAACAATATATTTTTTTTTTCACAACACGATAGTTTTATCGAAAATCTTAAATCCATTTTACCTTCCTACATTATGTACATTGTCCTCAGCAGGTCCGTTAACCCGTTGTTCGTGGAAGCTAGAACAAAATAAAATTGTTGATTATAATACATTTCAAGAAGAGACATTTTAAATAAAAGTGAAGAACTTAAATGATTTTATTGTTACCTTAGTGCTTCAACATCTTTACAAGATGTGGACATAACGTTCTGCAGTTGAGTATATTCACATCTGAAATATAATAACAGAGTTTATTTTAGACATCCCTGAGGCGTATGCGTGGTAAAACCATGTTTGATCGTGTGAGAAATGTGGAGGTCCGCAAAGAATGTAAGGCTGATGTAATTCCCTAAAATTTGAGATGCACCCCTGGAAACCGATGCTCTCGAATACGTTGGTCAAAACGCAGCGCGCCGCCGGCAGCATGCATCCACCGAGTAAAAAGGTATTAATAAATGTACGAAATCATCGGAAGATCGGAGATCTGACCAGGACGCTTTCTACATATTCTAGGTACTTACATAGTTATTATACATATTACTTGTCTTATACGGAAAGCACTATTATACTACAAGATATTATTAGTTGCTTCCGAGTATGTTTCTGAGCTGTCTGGTCACCGTTCTAACGATGTAAAGATATGAGATGTCAAAGTTTGCAAAGACGATTTCTCATTATCTATTTACCAATTTCTGATTTTGAGGTTGAATCTTTTGTAAAGTATTTCAGATTAATATTTTTTAAATTAAAAATATTTAAATAGGTCATATATCTACTTACCATTTTTGAACGTACCTAAACATGTAGATAGAACATGATGCAACTGCCAACGGCATAATAATTCATTGTACTAGGTAGATTCTAACTAAAGCAATTCTGTACTCTGGCAACGTTCTAATTAAATATTTTCGATTAAAATATGACGAAAAAAAATATTTTACCTAAGATTGAACCGCAAATAAAAAAAAGGTTAAATAGATTACGAAAATTCGTCTTTGCAAACTTTCAGAGTATGGAAAGGCGAAGTTAGAACTCTATCAAAACTCTACAAAGCGCCGCAAAATAAAAAAAAGTGAAATTAAAACCTTGTAAATTAAATGCAGGTTGATTTTTTGATTTTATTTCCTAACTAACTATCTACTAACTGTCAAAAATAGAACACGGATGGTTCTGAAAATTATTTTGATTATAATGAGCAAAAGAAACGATTTTACATTCAATGGTCATTTAAAAAAAGTTAATTAATTAAAAAAGCTTACCCGGGAATTTCAGTTTCCGAAGCATTGGAAATATATTTATTTCCCAAAGTACGCATTCTGTAAAAGATAAAACAATAACTGTCACCTTTGTTATATAATACACAAATAAATTAAAAATAATTTTGTTATAATAAGTATTACATAATACTAAATAATACGAGTATTATATTAATAAAATCAAAATTTTATTTTTTCTTCTCACCTTATAGAGTTCATCATACGTTCTCGATTTTTGATATAATGTTTACGCTTAGAAATACGACTTTTTTTGTTTTGTTCTTCCCATTTTCGTAAACAATATTATTATTTTGGTACGTGTGTATAAATCACGAAATGTAGGACTACACGTCTGTATAGCGAGCTGTCTGGACAGCGAATGACAAATATTTGAAAGGCACATAAGTTACACGCGCGTTAAAAAGAGTTGGCCTGTAAAAATGATCTTTAGAATTAAAAAACGTAAGCGCCTGTTGTTAAAATATTTAATTAATCACGGTTTATTTAAAAAGGAGCAAAAATCTCGCGATAATTCACTTTAGTTTTATTTAAAGAAACATAGTGAATTTTTTCATTGACATAACTTTTAAAATAATGGAAAGAATCGTGTAAATCATAATTTTTGGAGTGTACTTTGCGATTAATTTCTATCGAGGGAATTTTATATAATTTGCGTTTCGGCGCGATAAACCACTAGATAACATCTTCAAAAATAACATATATTTTTTTAAGAGCTCAAAAACTTCAAATGTTTAAGGGAGATATGTAAGAAATCGGTAGAAATTCGAGTAACCGACTCTTAAGCAAGCAAAAAAAACATGGAAATACCCCGTTGCGACATAATATTCTTTTTTTAATACATTTTTGTTTTAAAAAGTATTTTCTGTGTTTAATGGTATTTGTAGTGTAAACAAGTAAATAAATATTTACAAATTATGTATTATCGACTGCTTTCTGCAGGGTCAAAATTTCATAAGGAGAACACAACGGATTAAT
Source organism: Limnephilus lunatus (assembly GCA_917563855.2). Classification (NCBI taxonomy): domain Eukaryota; kingdom Metazoa; phylum Arthropoda; class Insecta; order Trichoptera; family Limnephilidae; genus Limnephilus; species Limnephilus lunatus. The sequence goes on from OU830592.1 coordinate 74,774,663, forward strand.
TTAAATAATACTCGTAGATTGTCAATTTATTCAATTACAAACTGGTCAATTATCAAATGATTACGCAAACAATGGTGTACTCTAATACTTATGAATATTATTGTATTATCTTTTAATTAAAACATGATAATAATTAAATAATAGAGCACATAATGCAATTTACGAGGATTGGCCGTAATTGGCAGAATTTTAAATTTAAATATAATATGAAAACTAATCACTTCGTGCACACCAGTTATTTAATCAAAATCAATGTTGTGTATGCAAAGTGATTTGTTTTCATTTAATTAAAATGGCGCCACAAAGTTTGTACCTACATAATATTGTACAATAATAGGTTAAAAAGATGGGTTAAATAAAAAAATAAATTGGTGAGAATTTAAGGGTTTTTGGTACTTTTTAATTATATTTGATTGTTCAATTTTATTTGTTTGTGGTAACATGAAAAACATTTTTCATTTTACACAACCAATTAAAAGTTTTGGTAATATTTTTTTTACTGAGAAATACAAGAAGGCGCTGCGCGAAATAGTGCAATAACTTTGCATGATGATGATCCTACATGCTGTCTGAATAGAGAACTCCGGTCCATTTTTTTTTTTTTTTAAATAAATAATGACCTTCTTACTTAAATAACTACAATTTTTTTTAATTTATTTTAAGAGTTAGTTTTAATAGTTAAAATAATTGTCAAAGTTTTCATTTTTCAAGATCCCCCGAAAACCACCGTGTCTATGGTGGGTCGTGTGACGTCATCAATCACGTCATCTACTATAAGATCACGCAATCAGCTGTTCGCTGCCATTTTAAAATTTGGAGTTCGAAGGAATCTCCCTAGAAGTAGCATTAATTTTTTTTTTGTACAGTAGTTTTTGAATATTTTCAATAATAGAGATAAACTAATAAGAGATACCTTAAACTGAATTATTTAGGCCTAAATAATGTTTCAATAAACACAACAACTAAATCTCTGTAAACAGTATGTAAATAAACGTATAAGATGAAATGTTGTTAATACGGTGGCTTGTGTCATACCTACATTCCCGTACAAAGGCTTTAAAGTGATCAGTGACGTCACCACCAAACATTTTATTAATACCAACTTGACGGCGTATTTTAACGACAATATTAAAAATGCTCTTTTTAACATATTTTTTAAAACTGGACGTTTAATATTATGAAATTAAACTTATATATTCAGAATCAGCGTTTATTGATCTATATGAACATATTTTTTTAAACGATAATGTTTTTCACCGGAGTTCCTAATTCCCGAAAACCTTTCTGGATGGATGCAAACAGGCTCTTCCAGATAGCGCTCACTCCAAAATATAACGGGAAACATGATTTGCAATCGGATGACATGGGAAATGTTAATCTCATACATGACCTCACCGAGAGACAGTCTGGGTTTTCATTCTCTCTTAACTCTGATCACCCATCAATAGGATCAGGTGCTTCCACAGCCGTGTGTCCATGTGATTAACAGGTGGGGCCAACGAGTAGGCGTTGTGAATCGATGTGGCGGGCGAATGCGGTGCAGCGCAGACCGATGTTATTGAATGTCCGCTCCATTCATCCCCCGGACTACGGATTAAACACATTAGGGTAGCGCCATATTTTATGTAACATGCAAAGCATAGATGGAATGACTCGAAAGTCGTTGCGTTGTGGAGAATCCGAATATGCAGTCATTCGAAGCAAAGTCAAATGTGTTACTACGCCACTACGCCATTTAATACTCTTTGGTGTTATAAAATTTTGGTTATATTGTCTTTTTTGTTCTTTAATCCATTTATTTTTTATTTTGTGTCTGAATTTATTTTTGTTTTCCTCAATTTTTGTTTCAAGTGAAAGACTGTTGAGTGCTTCAATAGGATGGTATTTATGATGTCTTTGTCCAAAGGTAGTGTTTCCGTTGGAGTTTTTTTATGTTTTCTTTGTACGCTTGTCTAACGGTTAGTGATATTTTGTGTTTATTTGAGTTTGTTTTTTTGGTCAAAAACGCTGTTTAGTAGTGTTTTAACATATAATTGGCGTATATCTAGTACGTCACAACTTTTAAATATTTGGTCTGTATCGGTTAGTCTATGTTTTTTATGTATTAACTTTAAGATCGTTTTCTGTGCTATTTCTATTTGATCGAAAGCTGCGTTTGTTGCTCCTCCCCAAGCAATTATTCCATATTCTATTATTGATTGGCAAAGTGCAAAATATATTGTTTTCATTTGTTTTATTTTATATATGTTTCTTATGTTAAGAAAAATTTGTATTTTTCTGAGGAGTTAATTTGTGATTTGTTTGATATGACGTGTCCATCTAAGATTATGGTCAATTACGATTCCTAGAAACATTATTTGTTCTGTTTTTTCCTAGAGGATGGCAATCGCAGATGTTGGTGTTTATGCATTCGTGTATTTTTATGGTGTTTGTATTGTTTTTTGGCTGTCCCGAGTTAGTTATGCTGTACGTTGTGAAATTTGTTTTCGATATGTTAAGTGTATGTGTATTAGAGTCTAGCCATTTTTTCACTTGTGTGATTCCTAGATTCGCTGTGTTATAAACATTATTCCAATCTTTAGATTTAAAGAATAAAACTGTGTCGTCTGCGTAGATTTAATTGCTGTTATAATAAGCTTCTAGTTATCTTGGTTTATCATTTCGTGTAAACCAATTGCGCGAACAAACCACAGAATAAATAATAGTGCAAGATGAAAAAAACAAAAACATCTAGAATGAGACGTAGGGTACGTATACAAAAAATACTAATGACAGTAGAATAAAGAAAACTAGACTTTCATACAAATTTGAATGGAAAATGTTCCATTTAATTCTATAGCCCGACGCTCTGCCTCACTTGTACTCGCCTGACATCGTGGATCTCCATCTCATTGGAATTTCATAAACATAGTTATGTATTGGAAATTGAAACCCCGACTTTGTAAATATTTGGATAACAAAACACTACCTGAATACGTACTCTTGTGTTTTTCTTTATTCTATGAAACCGACCCACACGTGTTTGTACTACTAGCATAAATAAAGTAAGCATAAACAATAGAAAATTTCAAAATTTCATGTACATTTTTTCCTTCAAATAATATTAGGAATAGGTGGTTTAAGTTAAGGACGTCCCCTATAATTCCCCTCAGGGCATATTTCACCTTTGAAGATGCTGTGTGGAGGGTATTTTTAGAAAAGGAAAGAGAGGACGTTCTGGGAAGAAAAAAGGATAAAAGTGTAAGGGGTGGGTAGGAATCTGAGTCTGTGTGTTGTTATGAGTTGCCCATAAATTCTACGAACGGACTATACAAGCGGCAGGCAGCTGTGTGTCACGTGCTCAGTACATGTACATTCTCGCGTGATTATTGCTGTCCCTCTCAGGCTGGCAGAAGACATTACCATATATGGCTACACGGCGCGAAATCCAGCCAATGGCAGAAGACATTACCTTATAGGGCACGCGTTAGAGTCTTCCGTCTCGCTCATCACGGACAGAGAACTCCGGCCACCGTTCACCGAAGCAACAGACATATTTCAGACAACGGCGCGAGCGGTCGTACGCACTACTACGTACTGTCGGGCAGTATGCCACCCTTTGACGCGGCTAATTAAGTCTTCACTTACGATCCCAGTATGGCGATATCACGACAGACGCCTGTATAATCCTACTGCCGCCTTCTTTATACCATGGCAGCCCTGGCCGCCCGGCTTTTAATCCGCCTACCATGCCGATAGCCGCTTAATTCACCGTTATCACCCACCGGTTCGGTAAGCTGACCGAATCCGCCCACCATGACGCCGAGAAGCCGCCCACGCACCCCGAGCCGCCCCGTTCCTGCACCCGATCTATGAGCTTTGCTCTAGATCTCTCCACTTCGTAGGAAGCTGCCTGCATCCGTACGACGCCACGTGAGATTTTAAACCCTCTTATAGTATTTCCGAGCCTAAATTCAGTAGTATTTCTAGTGCCTCTCTCTCTCTTATGCTAGGCCTTAAACAGCTTACCTGGTTGCCTGTAATGTTCACCCTTGCATTATTGAATACATTTGAATTGTGCCCAAACCTTGTTTCATTGGAGTCAACCATCGACAGCCTCGGAGGAGCCCTACTACTGTGTCAAAATAATAACGAAAGAGCTGCGGATTTTATTTTGGAAGCTTTAGCTATCAATTCCAAGCTGAATTTGCCGTTAGAGGAGTCGGAACTTTTATCGTTAGTCACAAAAGGTCTCACGCCAGATTACGCACAACTGAAGATCGGTAAAAATATCACCAACGTTTCGGAGTTACAAGCATTATGTGAGGAGATGGATAAAATCAAATTCAGTCGCGCATCAAGTAAAAAGGCAGTCGAGCCGGAGGTCGTCTCAAGTTATAAGGAGGTTGACAGTGATTTGGGAATTAAATCTAAAATTCACCGTTACAAGCAAATGTATAACGTACCGGTTCGGCAGTATGTAAATCTAATATCATCCCTGAATGATAAGTTATCATCACCATTGTCTGAATTAGACTTGGTTCTTATAATTAAAAATGGGTTGTTGCACAAATATAGTAAACTATTCTCGTACGATGTGCCCCGTACTTGCGCGGAGGTAATACAAAGATGCGAGATCTTAGAAGATACTCATTTCGATAATTCCCAACAGAATCACAGGGTTAGAACTTTCGGACGTAATAAGAACTCACAGCTCGCGGCGATTTCACAAAGAACCACGGATATCGCTAATCGTGCTTGTTTTAAATGCAATCAAAACGGTCACTTTGCAAAAAATTGCAATAAAATTAACAGCAACAGCGTCCCGCGCCGTAGCCCACGATGGAAAAAGCCTGATTACAGCAGAGCAAACGATTTTCCTGATCTCTCTAAACCACCCCCGACTCATTGTAATTCGAATCAAAAAAACTTCTAGGCGGTCATTGCAGTCCAAAGCCATCAGCAGAGACAATCGAAAAGGAATGGAATGACTGGTTAGGTTACGTGAAGGTTTTTCTGAATACCGATCCACTCGAGGCAGTGAATGTGAAGTGTAGCGGAGATGGCCGGCCACATGTCACATTCAAAGTTAAAAATCGTGTTTTATCAGGTTTACTAGACTCGGGTGCGTCACTATCTTGTATAGGTGGGAATTTGCACAAACAATTCACGTCTCGTGCGCTGTCCCCTTGTGATCTGGTAATTACTACAGCAGATAACAAGAGACAGGAAGTTTCTGGCAAGCTGTCACTTCCAGTAGTTTATAACGATAAGTTGCAGACCATAGACTTTGTAGTGATACCTTCGCTCGGCCGGAAAATTATTTTAGGCGTGGATTTTTGGAAAAAATTCAACATAGCTCCAAATTTATTTACAGCAAATCAAAGTATTACGTATACTTCCATCTCAGAAGTTAACGTAGTAAGGTCAAAAAACGATCTCACACCCGCGCAACTAAAAACACTTAGTGATGTGATAGAGGAATTTCAATCCATATCTTTTGCTAAACGCGGTTTAGGTAAAACTAATTTGATCGAACATGTTATCGAAACCGAAGGAACCCCAATAAAACAACGTTATTACCCCCTGTCACCAGTAAGGTTGAAACAGCTAGAATGTGAGGTGGATAAAATGTTGGAATTAGGCGTAATCGTTAAAAGTAAATCTCCTTGGTCAAACCCGGTTATTTTAGTTCCCAAAAAGGACGGAACAGCTAGGTTCTGTTTGGACAGTAGAAGACTCAATGCTGTTACAAGGGCTCAAATTTATCCGTTGCCAAACGTTCATCGTATTCTTGATAACTTACGGCATGCAAACTTTATTACTTCCTTAGACTTGCTTAAAGCTTTCTGGCAGATACCCTTGCACCCTTCGTCTTGTGAGAAAACTAGTTTCGTAGTTCCAGGTAGGGGTACCTTCATGTTCGTAAGACTACCCTTCGGGCTACGTAATGCTCCTAGCGAACTGCAACGCCTCGTGGACACCTTATTTGGTCCAGAATTCGAACCCAACCTTTTTGCATATCTAGATGATCTAATAATTATCTCACGTACCTTTGAAGAACATATTGAACTCCTTAAAAAGGTTTGTAATATTTTAAAGGCCGCCGGATTAACATTAAATATAGAAAAGTCGGAATTCTGTAAATCAAGACTCAAATATTTAGGTTTCGTAGTGGACAAGGAAGGTCTCCGAACAGACCCGGCAAAGATAGATACTATCAAAAATTTCCCCCGACCTCAGAATACAAAACAGGTAAAATCATTCCTTGGATTATGCAGTTATTATAGACGTTTTATCAACAACTTTTCAAATATTGCAGCCCCTTTAACTCACATAACTGGTGGTAAAAAGAACCTACCTAATTTTACGTGGAATGAGGAGATAGAAAAATCATTTTCCGCCTTGAAGAATGCCTTAATTTCAGCGCCGGTACTAAGCTGCCCTGATTTTAAGTTACCCTTTATAATACAATGTGACAGTTCCAATTTCGCCATCGGAGCGTGCCTTTCACAACAATTTGAGGACGCAGAACACCCCGTCGCGTATTACTCCAGAGTACTCTCTAAAACGGAGAGAAACTATAGTACAACTGAACGCGAATTATTGGCCATTCTCGACGCCGTATACAACTTTCGCTCGTACGTCGAAGGGTCAAAATTCACAGTGGTCACGGACCATTCAAGTTTAAAATGGCTTATGTCACTCGAGAATCCAACAGGTAGACTTGCCAGGTGGGGGACACGCTTGTCTCAGTTCGATTTTGACATAATTCACCGTAAAGGCTCCCTTCATGTAGTTCCAGACGTACTATCTCGTATTGAAATTACCCAATTAAATTCATTACTTGGCACGCCTGGCTCTAAAGACAAGTGGTACTCAGAGCTGTATAATAAGTGCGCCAATAACCCACAAGCTAGTCCTAATTTCTTAATACAAGGTAATAGGTTGTATAAGCATTGTAAAGCTGATTTTTCCTTACATACAGACTACGAATGGAAATTAGTATCCCCGGTAGAGGATAGACAGGCCTTAATCTCGGAATGTCATAATTCACCCACAGCAATACACCCAGGTGTGTTTAAAACCTTTAAAAAATTATCGTTAAGGAATTTCTGGCCCGGAATGTATAATGATGTAAAAAAATTAGTGTCCAATTGCAATATTTGCAAGGCTTATAAACATTCAACTAAGCCAGCCTTAGGTCATATGTCCCACCCCAAAAACGTAGATCGCCCTATGCAAAGTCTTAGCGTAGATTTGATAGGTCCCTTTCCGAAAGGTTACGACGGAAACTTTCATATTCTGAGCGTGGTAGACGTTTTTACTAAGTACTGCTGGTTATTCCCATTACGCCACGCGACGGCAAAAACCATAATAGAAGCCTTGGAATACAATATATTTTTACCAATCTCTGTACCTAGAACACTCATAGTTGATAACGGTCGCCAGTTCACTTCAGGTGCTTTTAAAGCCTTCTTGTCTCAATACGGCGTTCCTGATGTATTTTATAATTCTTTCTATACTCCTATGAACAACACGGTAGAGCGCTATAACCAAACCATCGGAACCTCGTTGGCTATTTTGGTGGGCAACGATCACCGTCAGTGGTCAAAGCACGTCAGAACGGTACAAGCAGCAATTAATAATACGGTCAACCTTACTACTGGATACACCCCGTTTTTCCTCATGCACGGCTTTGAACAGACAGTGCATGGCACGTCACATTGGCGTATCTCCCCGGGTGCTAGTCAAAATAACACACAACCAGATACGGTAGTGGATTATGCAAATAAACTACAAGAACTTGTAGCCGTGTATGACAAGGTGAGCGATTCACTCGCCGCCGCGTATAAACAAAGTGCTTTTCGTTATAACACTAGACACAAGTTGGAATCCTATAAAATCGGAGACAGAGTTTGGAGAAGAAACTTCCCTCAATCTAAGGCAGGCGTATATTTTTCAGCCAAACTAGCACCCCGTTTTGTAGAAAACAGAATAAAGGAAAAAATCTCTAGCACGGTATATGTACTAGAGAATTTAAATGGAAAAATTGTCGGTAAATTCCACATTAAAGACATAGTAAAAAAGGGTAGTGACACCCCGGTCGTTGCAACCTTATAAGTGTTTTTATTTATGTTTTTGTTGTTATTTTCTCTGATTAGTCCGGTTATTAGTTGAGATATAATTATTACCCCTTAGGTACAACCCTAGGACGTCATGAACCCTAGTGGTTAGTACGAGGTTATAACGCATATAACTTAACCTTTGTTATTAGAGAAGTATACAATTCCTTTCTTAATGGATCGTCATCACAAGTGTTGACAATCCGGGACGCCGGTATGTCTGCACGTGAAGACTTGTTGTCATTATTTTTATTATAAAAAAAGAGGTAACTCACCTTACACTAGTGAAATTACTGATGCGATATTTAGTTCATTTATTGTAATGACTATTATTGGTAGTAATAATTTATTACTTTCTCCTAGTGCGTAGCCACTTAGGTTGTTTTTTTTTTTAAAAAAAAAAAAAAAATGTTTTTTAAATTTATATATGATTATGGTTACATAAGTATATAAATTCGTCTAGAAACACGACACGATACACTGATTGAGGGCGTAGTTCAAGGAACCCTAAATTAGGCTAGGTTTTTCATTAGAAAAAACTGCGTTAGGTATTCAGTATCCTGCCCGGGACCGAAGTAGAGACCTAATTTCTATTTTCGTGGAACAATTTGCATTCTAAAAAGTACTTAATTTTAGATGCAATGAAAGAATATGCAAGCATATTCTTTTCTTTTCGTTGACAAGAGACGGCATAAGAAAATTCTTGTACAAGTGGTAGGTATAAAGGCACCTAGCTCTCATCATACTGGGGTAGGTCATTGGGTAGTAAGAAACTTAGGAACCTTATGGTTGTAAATAACCTTGTGTATATATTAATATAAGGTCATGTATAAATGGAAATATCATTTCAATTATAATTTTATTTTATTTTTTGTCCTTTTTTTTTTTTTCGGGTTTTTCAATCTCTTTCATTATCGAATTATTCTCACATGTAGGTTAAATCGTTATGGTATTGGACATCTCACACGTTGCGAAATAGGAGAAATTGGGGCGGTAAAACGTTCACAATCGGGTAGTTACCCACTCCTTAACGGGGTATGTCTCAATTCTAGCGTATGTTGGAGTGAATTCACGATGAAAAGGCAATGTAATAATTATATTACCACATTTTTGTTATCAGAATAGGCCCAATAGACAACATTATTCGGTTCACATAGGTTGTGGTGGTATCGAATTTTAACCTTCTTCCGCGATCATATAACAACGGTTACTCGTTGTGTGGTATTATAGAGCTGTTACAAGTCCGATAGGATGGAACTTGGGTATCGACCTAACGTGTCATTCGGCAGGTAAACTATAATCCAAAGCGTGATAGGATGGCTAAACTCCTTAGAATTAGAGCAGAAGGATTGTTGGAAACGCGAATTTCCGAACAATGGAAGTATATATGATTCCGGTGTTAGGAAGAAATTCGTTACTCAATTAAAAAAAAAAAATTTTTTTCCTCTTCTAATAACATTGTCGGTAGTATTAAATTTTCGTATTTTTTGTGTAAAAATACGTGGCGTTGTTGTTATTTATTTTAATTTTTTTTTCTTCTTCTCTCCTTACGTAGTCAAACCCTGAGAGTTTAAGTTGAGTTGAAACAAACTCGAATTGAAAGTTATTTAACAAAATTGTACTCACACACATAGAGTTTTTGGTGGGTAAACAAATGTATATTCAAGTGTTTTAATTATGATAAATGTAATTAATTAAATTACTATATAAATATTTTGTAAACACGTAATTGATTACTTCGGTATCAATATGGTAAGCCAGCGTGTAAAGTCCTTGCCATATCAGGACGCAATTGTACGGTAATTTGTAACTTGCTATATCACTGTATTCAAATAAGGAGTAGTACTTCTCGTAGTAAGAAGATTTAAAAGTATGCACCCAGTTGAGTAAATTAGCTCGGTAATGTCATAAAGTTATGTCATTCGGGTCGTATTGTTCTTATTAGAGAATAATGTAATTGCACTTATGGTCATTACGGTTCGTCTGGTTATATTGGTGGGAACACCTAGAGGGTGTCCTAAGTGGTTTCGTCGAACGCAAGTTCACCGTGAGGATTCCAAGGGATCTATCCGGTTGTCTATGTCGTTGCGGCAAGGGTATATTTCTAGTATACCAAGTACAGCGCTGTACGGGTCACCGAGGGTGAGTCGAGAAAACATGAGAGGATTCATATTATGCCTGAAAATTAATATTCATGATAGGGTTTGTAGCATTACCTTACAATTATATGCGAACATGAGAGGATGGTCATTTATGCCTGATAATTAAATGCAAACCAGACAAACCATGACAAGCTGAGAGTGCGGGAAACTAACATTTGGGTTGGAATTGAATTGTGAAAATAGCATAGTGTATAAAAACAAAGTTGTATAATTTAAAAAAATTCCATTGTAAAACGCGAATATGAGTGATTTCGATCATTTCATGACATTGGTCAGCGTACAATATTCCATAACAGGAATAAAGTGTATAAAAACAAAGTTGTATAATTTTAAGAATTCTATTGTAAGACGCGAATATGAGTGATTTCGATCATTTCATGACATTGGTCAGCGTACAATATTCCATAACAGGAATAAAGTGTATAAAAACAAAGTTGTATAATTTTAAGAATTCCATTGTAAAACGCGAATATGAGTGATTTCGATCATTTCATGACATTGGTCAGCGTACAATATTCCATAACAGGAATAAAGTGTATAAAAACAAAGTTGTATAATTTTAAGAATTCTATTGTAAGACGCGAATATGAGTTGGTTTCGATCATTTCATGACATTGGTCAGCGTACAATATTCCATAACAGGAATAGTGTTGGAAATTTTTTGTTTAATTTTAAGATTTTTACATGGTAGTAATCCTTCTCGGAAGGGTCATGTTTTCTTTATTTCTTCATGCACCTTCGTTAGCGTGTCTTGTATCGCACTAGGTACGTCACATTTTTTTTAATTTCTTGAGAGAGTTGGCAACCTTTGTTCAGTTTATTGCTAGTTTTTTTTAGCTTGGCTCACAGGTAGTTAAAATTTTGTTGGCTCTTAGGTAGGGAGTGTTTAAATCCTGGTGAAGAGGTAGCTCTGTACCTCACATTGTGGCAATCATCGCATCACATGCTGTATGGAAGGTCGTGGTCCCCTGCATCAGCCTCGCTGCCTTTTCCCTTCATTTTTCAGGGGGAGGAGGGTAGTGTTATGAGTTGCCCATAAATTCTACGAACGGACTATACAAGCGGCAGGCAGCTGTGTGTCACGTGCTCAGTACATGTACATTCTCGCGTGATTATTGCTGTCCCTCTCAGGCTGGCAGAAGACATTACCATATATGGCTACACGGCGCGAAATCCAGCCAATGGCAGAAGACATTACCTTATAGGGCACGCGTTAGAGTCTTCCGTCTCGCTCATCACGGACAGAGAACTCCGGCCACCGTTCACCGAAGCAACAGACATATTTCAGACAACGGCGCGAGCGGTCGTACGCACTACTACGTACTGTCGGGCAGTATGCCACCCTTTGACGCGGCTAATTAAGTCTTCACTTACGATCCCAGTATGGCGATATCACGACAGACGCCTGTATAATCCTACTGCCGCCTTCTTTATACCATGGCAGCCCTGGCCGCCCGGCTTTTAATCCGCCTACCATGCCGATAGCCGCTTAATTCACCGTTATCACCCACCGGTTCGGTAAGCTGACCGAATCCGCCCACCATGACGCCGAGAAGCCGCCCACGCACCCCGAGCCGCCCCGTTCCTGCACCCGATCTATGAGCTTTGCTCTAGATCTCTCCACTTCGTAGGAAGCTGCCTGCATCCGTACGACGCCACGTGAGATTTTAAACCCTCTTATAGTATTTCCGAGCCTAAATTCAGTAGTATTTCTAGTGCCTCTCTCTCTCTTATGCTAGGCCTTAAACAGCTTACCTGGTTGCCTGTAATGTTCACCCTTGCATTATTGAATACATTTGAATTGTGCCCAAACCTTGTTTCATTGGAGTCAACCATCGACAGCCTCGGAGGAGCCCTACTACCCTGAGCTGAGCCTTCCAAGCCGAGGCATATTGCCCCCGGGGGGCCTGCTTAACACTTGTTCCCCCCCCGGGAGGGACATATTTCTGGAGACCAGAAGTATAACACTGGACCCTACGTGGCTTCAGTATCACCCTGGCCCCAGGAAGTATGACAGTGTCCAGGAGTTAGGACGTGTGAATCTAAACTTCCCATTGGGGCGAGAGAGTCCTGCAAGTCAAATAATCTCCTTCAATCAGTTTCTCCCGATTTGGCCCGCCACGCAGTAGTTGGACAGGCATAAATGCTACCAGAGATGTTGGTTATCCTATAAATGGGAAACCATTTATGCGTTATCCATACCTGCCTCCCAAATAAAAAAAACGTCGAGTCTTAGAGGTGCCAATATCTTTTTCTGTCTCCAGATTTTCGATTGAGTTTCACTAACATTGTCTTCATTTAATTAAATATTACAATTAAAGGTTTTAAGCACAAAGTTAAAAAAAATATTAAATATTATATTCTTTCTATTATTATAAATGCGAAAGTTTGAATGGATATATGTGTGTTTGTTACTCTTTCACGCAAAAACTACTGAATGGATTTTAATAAAAATTTACAATAATATAGCTCATACATCAGAATAACATATAGGTTTTAAATAATGGTAAGCTTTGGCATTATGAAGTTTGTATAAATGAAATATTATTATTTGTATAATGTATTTCATCTATTTTAGCGGGAAGGAGGAAAGTCAGGGGGAAGGGGAATGGGAGAAGTGGGGTTCGCGGAGAGGGAAGAGATGAGGTAGGGGGAAGGCGGGGAAGTTGGAAGGGAATGGGGACGCATATGAAAGTCAAATAAAGTGGGAAAGGACATGGAGGGAGAATCAATTTATTTTTTTGAATGGCACTGCAATGCATGCCAGGGACCAGCTAGTAATAAATAAAACTTCATTATATACCACCGATTAAGATTTGAGATTAATAAGATTTACCGATTTATTATTTGGTTTCATCACGTCTCCCTTAATATTATGGTAACTTATTTTATATAAATAATTTAAATTTATTATTTTATATTAACTTTTTATTTAATTTATTTGTAAAATGGTGGCCTCAGCTCGGACAAAGTACCGAGTAAAGCCCATGTTTAAAAATATATAAAGTCACCTAATCGAAAATAAATAATAAGAATATAATATTTTACATTACAAATTAATAAAGAAATTTTTTTTATTGTATTTTTTTATTTGAAAAAGTGGTAACATCAGCCAGAAGTAACTAGAGGCACCATTTGGCACGGAGCCTGGGTGGGGCCTTCTACAATGAACTAATGTATGCAGATTAAATACGATTAACCCTTCCTCTCCCTAATTAATATCCCGCTCATGTTGGAGTTTTAAAGGCTTTACCTAAATCTCGATTAAGGGTCCACTGACTCTTTAGGTACATACTGAAAATCCGCGTAACACGTGGGATTTGTTTTGGCTTACAGCATTGATAATAATAATTTATGAAGAAGGGTTCATGATGATTGTTTTTAATTTGTGGCCATTTTAATGAATGCCATCTTCCCGCGACCCAATACTCTTCGGTGTGACAATTGCTCGTCGAACGCCGGCTGCCATTGTTTTCATAATAACTTACTTGTTTTTTAGAAAATGATATTTTTTTGTAAATTGTACAGTCTAATCAGAAAATTATTAAATGGTTGGTTTATTAAAATTGTGCTTATATATAAATATATCCAAGGTTTGCGAGAATAGCTACAGAGAAATTCTTTTTTTCTATCAGTATCAGTATGCCATTAAAAATTCAGTATAATGAAGACATGAACATATTCAGTTGTTTGATTGTGTTTTCTAACTAAACGGGCATTTTTCACAATAAAATAAGTCATATTATGAGGCTTTTCTGTAAATTAATACAGTAGGTATCTAATTATTCCTTTTGAAAATCGGAATTATGACATTTGGTAAGGAATTATTGTGAAGCGCTTTGTCACATATAAAATAAATATACTTGCAAGTATCAAAACGACAAGTCAAAATAATATTAAGATACATTATTTCCTTGCCAAACGAATAAAATACAATTTATTATGCTGGGAGCATTTTTTCAACAGTTCAAAATCTAGCGAGCGAGCGAATGAAACAGGTGTTTCATTTCAGATTTAGTATGGTTGTCTTTATCATGCCTACACTGAGCTTAGCAAAACTTTAAATATTTATTCCAACACATTTTAAGACACATAAAAATATAAAAATAAAAGTATTACACGGTTCCGCGACTTTTCATCTCCCGACAAAATATCTCCGACAAAATGTCCTTCGACAAAATATCCAACAGACAAAAAAAACCCCAAAAAATATGTACTTAAACCTAATCAAACCTAACCTAACCTAACCCAACCTAGCCTAACCTAACCTAACCTAAACTTACCTAACAAAAAATGGGACAAAAATAATATACACATCCTGTAAAAACAATAAATTATTATTATTTGTATTATTTTTCTCCCATTTTACTATTTTTGAACAATATTTTTTTGTCTTTACAGGCTGTCTGAATTATTTTTGTTCCATTTTTCGTTGGGTAAGGTTAAGTTTTAGTAGTTTTAATTTTATATTTTATTCTTGGCGGAGACGGTTTACGATTAGTTTCCGTGAGCACTTAGGCCATAGGCCCATTGTGCTCTCTCCCATTTTACCTCAATCCTTTAACAACAACCCAGTCCCTTTAATAAAGTTCATCAGAATTGTTATTGTAAATGAAGCTATATCTTCTGGTTCGACAATGTGTCTTCCCAGGTCTCATTTTCCCTATTCAGTCGTCCTTGGGGTTCCCTGAAGGCCCCGCGAGGGAAGAGGGTTCACCTCTCTTCTCTACTCCTTAGTTCCCCGATGGCTCCACGACGGAGAGTCCACCTCTCTTTGGTTCCCTAAAGGCTCCACAAGAGAAGAGACCATCTCACATTGGTTCTCTGAGGGCCCCAGGAGGGAAGAGGACTTCATATATCCTCTTCATTCCTCCTTGGTTCCACAAAGACCCAAAAAGTGTAGAAAACTTCATCTCTCCTCTTCACTCCCCCTTGGTTCTACAAAGGCCGCAAAAGAGAAGAGTTCACAGAGATGGTCTCATTTCTCCTCCTTACTCCTACAAGGTTCCCTAAAGGCCCCACATGGGAAGACGACATCATCTCTCCACCTCACTCCTCCTTGGTTCCTCGAAGGTCCCACGCAGGAAGAGTGCCCTTCCCCTTGGTTCCCTGAAGGCCCACAAGGGAAGAGTTCAAGAAGGTGGCCTCAGTTCTCATCTCCACGGCTTCTCCTCTTGGTTCCACCTACAGGCCCCAGGAAGAAAGTCCACGGAGGTAGCCTCAGCACTCCTAGGTTCTCAAAAGGCCCCTAGTTTTCGAATGGTCCAATTTTTGTGTTCCACGAGTTACAAGGGAAATAGAAGGTCCACTCCAGTAGAACCCCGAGTGCTAGAGTAAGGTCTAAATACTTCGAGATGCGACCTTGTTTCTCGGAGGTGCCGTCCGTGACACTGTTCCCCAGGACATTCATCCTGAGCACGGTAGCTCACACCTTGGCTTAGGATGGCTATTGCAGGTTTGTGTTTCCACTCTCTGAGCGATGGGTTCACCACACTCCCTACGCTAGAGAAGATATTTTGTTGAGGGATGTTTTGTCCATAGGATATTTTGTCGGAGGATATATGTATTGTCGGTGATATTTTTTCGAGGGATGAAAACGCCCATTACCGGACGGCGCGGCGCGGCCAACATAGAAATTGGGCATGCAATCGTAAAGTAAATTTCTAAATATCTGTTGAGAAGGCTTCAATATTTGGAATAATAATAATTACTTTCTCATTTATTACTTTTATTTGTGATTAAGAGTTAAAATAGTTTTGAAAATTAAAACATTAATAGGTACCCAAATTTTAGAAATACACTCGATCGCTAAAGGTATAGACCATAATTTAAATATGCAAATACAGGGTAGCCCTTAACTGTGTTCGCGGTTTATTTCGTTATTTTTTTAATAATACGTGGAGCGGGCGCGGTGCAGGTGGTAGCATTAAATGCTCTATTTCGTGGAATTTTTAGTCACCATGGAGCCGTTCACGGGAGAGCAGCACTCGTTTTGTGTTCGTGCATATTACGTAAACAATTCCATGACGATTTCGAGACGAATGTAACGTGCTCACTTCGGTTTAAGAGATATTAGTCAAGCACCAAGGGCAAAGTCTATTCGGAAATAGATCAAAATGTTTGAGACAACCGGCTCAACAGTGAGAACAATCAATGAAGGCCGCCCGAAGTCAGCGAGGATACCAGAAGTTATTCAGCGTGTTAGGAATCATGAAGGGAAAATCCACAACAATTGACTCGCAAGAGAAGACGCAAAGAGGAGTTGCTATAATAGTGAAATCTGAGAATTATTGTTAGATGCTTCAGGAGTTTTTGGTCCCAGCTCTTCAAGAATTTCAAGGTCACAATTCCACGACATGGTTTCAGCAGGACGGCGCCACCTGTCACACTGCCAACTGTCCATGGACCGTTTGAAGGACGAGAGGGAGACATTGAGTGGCCCCCGCATAGCCCGGATCTTAGCCTGTGTGTTTATTTTTTGTGGGGATACTTAAAATCAAGAGTCAATGAAGACAATCCAACAACAATAAATCAGTTAAAATAAAACATTGTACGTGAAATTAATGCCATCCCACGGGAAACTTGTGTACGTGTTTTTGAGAATTTTCGAATTCGCCTAAGACAATGTCAACGAGCTGGTGGAACTCACTTGGGCAATATAATTTCTAAAACTTAGATATCATTAAAATTTCCATTTTTTTTTAGTTTCCGAAAATATAAATAAAACATTTCTAAGTTCTACAATTATTTATTTTTTGTTAATTGAAACTAGGTATACAGTTAAGGGCCACCCTGTATATGCATTTACTAAATTAAAAAGTACATTTTCACTTTATGGGCAATAATTTTTAGTTAACCTGATAATGCAACTTGAACTGGCGGCAGCTCTGGAAATTTTGGAGGCTTTTACTGGTTTTCAACTTCCATGATTGCTAAAACCCTCAAAATATTGCTGCGTGTATCTTAAGTTTTCCTATGTATGCTGATTTCTAACATATATTAAAATAAATTTAATTATCTTACGTGTTTGAGTTCCATAATTGTCAAATTTTGTTATTTTTTTTATTATATTCATATTATAAGTTTCAGTAGGTGTGCCATCTCTTGATAAATCAAAAAAACATTTTCAACAATTCAATTTTCCCATGGTTTGCGCCTTGGAAAATGCTTTAACCAGTTATCATTGCACCACAAGCCTCAAGAGTAATGAGTTCTATTTTCGATAGATGTCGATAATTTTTTTTTTTAATTCTCTCGCGAAGTAGAGCTTTTCCGAAACCCGTTATGAAAATGTTGAATGAAGATGTTTTCACGTTCATTTTACTATGGTTCGCGCCTTGGAAAATTTTTGGAAAAGTTTCTGTTCTCTCGAAAGCCTTTAGAGTAGTAAGATATATTTTCGAGAGATCGTCACCTTACCCAATTCAAACTGACTTCTTCAAAATGACCTTTGAACACAAAACCATTTCTTTTGCTTCTTTTTATAACCAAAATATATTTCAGAGCCGTGTTGTATTTCTGTAGATATATGACGAAGTTCTAATATCAAGTTTTTACTACTTTCAATTATTTTACAAAGTTCTAACTTCACGTTGAACCTTTAGTAATTACCATTTTGTTTGTGTCTAACACTATATCGTTTTAACGAGGTCCGGTGTTGTTCGTCACTTCAGTTTGAAAGGGTTCTAACGTCGTCTAACAATGTTTTGCGTTGTCAAAGTTTTCAAAAAGGTTTTTTTTATGATCTATTTACCTAATTCTAATTTTGGGATGCAATCTTGTGTAAATAATTTTAGTTTAATATACAGGATATCCGGGGGGTAAAGTGCACTAACTTCGGGAGGTGATTCTACACGATATTATAAGTAAAAAAGAAAAAATAACTTTTTTCGAAATTCCAACTTTTAGGGGTAGTTTTGTGGTAAAAAGATAAAATTAGGCAGGCGTCTGCAACCAGCTTTATTACTTTTCGCTGTTACGATACATGCCAATCACAAATATTACAACCATGCAATGTTGCCACAGTCATACCCTGCCGGGCTCTCAGCAAGTAAGATCGTACCTCACACTAAGGATTTTTAGTAGTTACGTCTTTTTGTATGAGAAAAAAATGTTAATATTTCGGGAAAAGTTGTTAATCTTTTTTACTCAGAATCAGAATCACCTCCCTAAGTTGACCCCCGGACACCCTATATTTTAAAGGAAAATATTTTGTTAAAACTTTCCCTTAAACTTAGAATAGCATTAGAGAAGTGTAGTTAGAACTTTATGCAATGAATTTTCACGTCATTAGCCGGTTCTATCTGCACGTTTAGATATGTTCTGGTAAGTAAACATCCTATTTAAATATATATATATATATATATGTTAAATTAAAATATCAGAAATCGCAAAATAGATTATAAGAATTCGTTTTTGCAAACTTCCATATCTCATATCTCAGAACAAGTTCAAGTTAAATTAGAACATTGCCCAACCAAAGTGGCAAGATGTTAGTGGACAATATTGTTTCAATTTCATGATAAGAGAGTTTACAGGACCTCCTATGAAAACTTATAAAATTACCTTCTGATTATGTCCCGGTATTTCTTTCAAGGTTTCCTAGGAGAACACTTAGAAAAGTTCTGAATTTTTTCATTATCCTCGACAGATATAATTTTTATTTTCTTCATTTTGCTTGTCCCGTGGCCGTCATAAAAACATCATGTTGTAATGAATTTCTTTATTTACGTATCATAATTCAAAATAATATCGGAATAAACTTACCTAAAATTATGATGAATAGGCTAGCTTATTTCAGTAAATCAACGTTACCTTCATAAGTAGTAAAAAAATAATAACTGCTTTAAAATTTTCTTTTGAATGACTTTCATAAACTGTTTTTGAAAATGACGAAACAAATTAATCTTTTTTTAAGTGTTCTATCTCATTCTTCAAAAAAACAAATATTTTTGTTTTTGTTTATGTGCGTAATCATTTTTGTGGCCATTGCGATTTTAATGTATTATTCTTCCTGCCCTATTATTAAATTCATACTTTTTTAAGTGATTTTTCTTATTTGTGACTTCTTTTATTCTTCTTCTTCTTCTATTTGTAACAAAGATTCAATCAAACAATACTAAAATATTTTATTCAATTTGGAAGTAGGGCATGGATACTCGTACAACTTACTCCCATACTGACTTCCATATATATCGGGCTTCTATGCTACGTTTGGTGACTTAGCAGGGAATCTCGGGTTCAAAGTTTTTGTGGCAAATGCGTTTACTTACCTACTGTGTCACGGGCTGGATCTGGAGAGGCTGGTTGAGGGAGACCCATACTAAGTGGAAGGGATGGATTCATAAGTCTGTCACTTCTGGACATACTGACCCTCAGATTACCACCCTCCTTACCTTTTTCCTTTCCAGAACTTTCTCTCCTTCGTTTCTATAAAAAGACTCATCACACAGCATCCCCAAAGATGACAGAGGCCCTGAGGGATATTTTTTTTCATGGCCCCCTGTGAGGAGCTATTTAAAAAAAAACAATGTATTTTTCAAACAAATGATTTCATTTATAACAAAAAACCCTACTAATGCAGATATTTATTCTTTCAAGCGGAGAACTTGTTTTTATTACGGATTTCTTTTATGAGTTGATAAACTGACAATAACCGTTACGACATCTATCAACGTAGAACTTGAATGTAGATAACCGAATGTAACAGACGATTCATCACAGGGTTCAATTATACATAGTTTATTAACGATAACCAAATCCAGGATGTATCTGATACCGTCATTGAATCGTCACTTTTGGGACGTCACAAAACAAAGGATTTATCGATTTAATTTTATATCAATGATTATGTTTTTGTCAGCTAAACATAACAGTTGAATGACCATTTATATGAAAATTATCTGAAAAAAACGAAATTTTGGAAAGGAATAATGTTGCCAGGTGAATGCGAGCTACCCAATTAACAATTCTATTTATTTACACTCGATTGTACACGCACAAACCTCTAAGCATAATAGTTTGTATCTAATCTAAAACTTCGCCAAACAGACGTGATGCCATGTTGAACTCCTTGAAACGCTGAGGTGCTAGCCGGTCATCTAAGGCTGACTCAGCACGTTCCACACAAAAATGGTATCTAGATCCCAAAATAGAGCAAAAGCCCGTGATGATCAGACTTTCGTTATTTTATAAAACCTGAAATTTTATCTGCGTATGTCCCTAATACAGGAAAAGACGATCCCCGACTATGAAGTTTGGATCACGGTGGCCTTGAAAGATAGCAGGTAGCAAAGGTGTATAAAATTGCACCTCAATTTCAAGAGCATTTTGCCTGCACTTTTACAAGTAGCAATTTCGCTTTACAATTTCGCACTATTTTACTCCCACCCGCTTGTTTGTATATATCGCGCTCGCATCTACGGTTCACTTTTAATGTGTCTGACAAGGTGTAGGAACCATCGAAACTGTCTGATAACTAAGAAAACATATGTTGATAGCTCCTCAAATATAAAGTTCAGCTTTTATACTTTAACTAAGTACAATTTTAAAAAATAATATAATATATTTCAAAGCCACCGTGATCCAAACTTCATAGTCGGGGATCGTCTTTACCTGTATTAGGGATGTACACTGAGACACTTTAAGGTTTTATAAAGTAATGAAGGTCTGATTGTCACGGGCTCTTGGACTAAAAGTGTTGAATGAAACCGAACAAATTTTCACCCCAATCGCCAAAAAGTATTTTTTTTATATTATGCTTGATTGATTTTTTTTATATCGATCTTGATTTAACACATTATGCATAACAGTTCATTATAAAACTCCATCCCAAAAGCTGTTCGCAAATAAGAGATTTTGCACTTTTACAAGAGTTTTGAAAGGCAAGACATTAATTTTATGGGCTTATAAGCAGACTTAATTGAAAAAATGATCGGTTGTTTCAAAGTCCAAGATGTGTCCCACATTCATTGCGTTATTTGGCGGTGATTTGCCAGTGCATATTATATCTATACTCTATACCAGGGCATCAAAACCTGGTTATTTAATAAGAGTTATAATAGTATAACGTTGACATCCCACAGAGAACAGGCGTGGTAATCTCATTTATAATTAATGAATGTGAGTCACGGTATCATTAATTATGCATTCACAATAATTTGTGACAGATCTAATCTTCGATATGTATCCGTAGATAACCAAATGACCCATGAACCACAAAATATCAGCAGTACAGGTACCTGGAGGGAGTCGTACCGTATAGGTGTGGGTTTCATACGACTAGTAGGTACAAGAGTGATGAATGTGATGCCCGACAGCAGGTTTAGCGTCATGCACCAGTACTTGCCAAGTGGTAAAGATGGATTAGATAAATTCCTAAATATCTGCTCTTATATTGATAAATACTTTTATAAATTTTAATTTAAAAGGGTCAATGTTATGGAACTTTACAATGTTCCTTAATGCCCAACACTAAACGTCCTTTCTAGTTGAAGGTAAGAATGGCAAATAATGATCACCGACACGGTTTTTTTTAAATATACATTTAGGAGGAAACTTAGAGAGTTACAAAAACAACATAAAAAATATTTACCGCACAATTCGCCTGTTACCTAATTATTTCTCACAGATTAACATAAGCCGCAGACAAATAAATATTTATACAAAAAAATAAACATACCTATAGGTATTAAACCAAATAAATAAACCTTCACAAATATTTCTTAGAAAAATTTAAGGCTTTAATAAATAAGTTATTAATAGCGTTATCCCGAGAAAAGTACACAAATTTGTTGTTGTTGTTGAACAGGAAAACAGCTTTCGACTTTCTATTAAAAGTCTACTGAAAGTATTGAAGACTATGTCGGAATCCTTCAGAGTTCAATAGTTTTGAAATAATTCGCACATTCTTCTCAGTTGGATCCCTGACACCAAAATAAACTTGCACGACATCACGTTGGACTGATAAAGCTCACAGACATCCGGAACGTCGAGTATTGGTGCCCACCATTCCACCGACACTCGAACCGAATTCACCGGGAAATTATTGGAGTAGAAGTCATTCAAAGCACTTTAAAAATGAATAAAAAGAAACCAATCGAAACGCCCTTGCCGTCATGATATTATAAAGATTGCGGCGCAGCGCCACTGCGAAGTAACGTTAACACTGGACACATTAAGGGATTACATGGTTCTCGTAGCCAAGGAAAAAAGCATATTTTCTCAATATTTCAAAAATTTAATATCAGAATTATTTCATTCGAAGTATTGAGCACATAAAAGAACAACTTCTCAGCAATATTGAAAAAAATTATCCAAAAAAAATCGGAAAATTCATCCGGTGGGACCTGGTTTCTGGAGACCCTTAAAAACAAGTGTGATAGTTTCATCTGAAATAAAAATAAAAATAAATTCTGTTAGTAGATAACCTTTACTTGAACGAAGGATTTCTCAAAAAATTGAAAATAAAATTTTTGAAAGAATATAATATAATGCAAAATAATTCAATTTTTTGTACAATTTATACTACGTATCTATAGCCTTGTAAAATTATTGGTGGTCGAAAAATAAATATTTTTTTCAAATACTGGTCAATGCTATTTTGAAGAATTGTGCCAAATTTCAATGAGTTCGGTGCAAAAAAAAATTATGTTTCTGAGAAATCGTGCCTACCGACTTTAAAAATGGCGTTTCGGGTCAAACGCGATTGAAGTTTCAAGTAGGAATCAAACGGAGATTTTTTTATAACTCTCATAGAATCGTCGATTTAACACCAAATAACAAAAAGCCTGCTGCAGCTACGATGTCAAACGGATTTTTTTCAAATTTTCGTAACCATGTAACCCCTTCACGTCATATGCTTCATAATATTATTATCTAGAACTCAAAAACACACAAAAAATCAAACTTTAAGTGTTTTATTTACTACGAAATATGCTCACAAAATATATGTATTTAAGTTAAGGTGAATAATTAAATAATAATACAAGTTCACTAGGTTTCGTCGTCGTGTTTAATTGTCGAAAATTGAGTGTTTTTTACTGTACGTTCGTTTATTAACAGTAACTACGGTGTCCTTCATCCGTACATTTTCGGACTTGTTTAACAGTTAAGAGTTGTTAGCCTTAGGCGGCCCCTAGACGATCAATTATATTGAGCAATATTACGAATTGTCCAATATTATTGACCGTTTGGGGTTAATATTGAAGATTGCGCAATGATTGAACAAAAGTTTGAGCGAGTTTAATTTTATTGCTACATATTTTTTCATTGCACTGTGTAGGGTCAGTATTGCGCAATATTTACTCTAAAATAGTCAATAAAAATACTCTAAAATATTGCGCAATATAATTAATCAATATTCTTTATTGTTTATTGTGCAATATAATTGATCGTTTGGATTCTAAGCGCCTTTCAATCTTATTGAAGAATAAAATATGTTGTACAATGTTATTGTAGCGTCTAGGGGCTGCCTTACCCCCAACCTTAAGACCAGCATCAGCATCGGTTAGATTTTTCCCTAGCTGAAAGCAGAGTTCTTAAAACAATACTAAATTAAATTTATTGTATGTAAATATATTTTTTGAATAAAACAATAACTTTGTAAACACCACTTTTATTTTTTATACTTTATGCTGACCGGGTTTCGCTACAACCGTAGCTTCTTCAGGGTAGTATAATAATCAATAAGTACAGTTATTGTTTTATTTTAAATTAAAAATTAAATAAAATAATGTGATTATCAAGTTCTGCAAGTATTTTAGATTTTTTCTTTGTTACGGCAGTTTCGGCTTACAAAGCCATTTTTAAACTGTGGACAGTTTTAAAACTGAAATAGTTGCAGAACTTGATAATAATATTATTAAATTATATTCAAAGTATTTAAAAAAAAATTAATTGGAGGTCTACGAATTAAACATAAAAACTATTAATAAATATGTTAAAGAAGAATATATTTATTTGGATGTGTTTATTGAAGTATTAATTGTTTTTGTGTTTAATACGTATAACCCCATTCAATTTTTTAAATTTAATTAAAATTATATTTGACCTTGTCATAATTCTGTATAAGTATGTATTTTTGTTACAGCTGTTTCGGTTTACAAGACCATTTTCAAACTGTATAATCCAAATGGTCTTGTAAATCGAAACAGCTGTAACAGAGATATGACTTGAAGCTTCATTTACGGCATTTGGCAGACTGTTATAAAGTTTTTCCCCTTTATAAAACGCGCTATTTTGTGTGCACGAAAGTTTAGTTTTGGGAAGCCTAAAGTGTCAGCGTCTTCTCGTAGGATAATTGTGAACGTTTTCTTGATACATAATCGTATCTGCAGATAATTTGGGAGAATATTATTTTTAAGCTTGTATATCATTGTTAATATATGTTAAATGTTGTTTTGTTGTCAACATATTTAAATTTTGAAACCTAATTTTAACTTTTAGTAAAAATGTTGCATTTTAAAATCATCCTCTTCGCCCTATTTTGTATAACCTGTAGTTAATTATTTAGGGCTTCGTTACATAGGAATAAAACACTAGAACAATAATTTAAATGCGAAGTTACAATTGTAAACAAGTTATATCTGATCCTTCATGAGATCCGAGTTATTTCTGATCCTTCTTAGGAATCAAACTTTTTTAGCAATTGTCTTTGTTATGTATTCTAAAGTTTTCGTCGAATTTTAATTTATCATCCAATATTACACCAAGATATTTAATACTGTTTACCCTTTCTATGTTTTCTTAATCAATTTTAGTATTGCCTGCTCGTTTCCACCTAGGCTATATGTACACTTAAAAACTTTGTTTTCGTTACATTCAATCTTAGTTTGTTTTGGTAAAGCCAAAGCGCTACATAATTTAAATCAATTTGTATTTTTTCAATGGCGTCCTGTAAATTTTTACTGGCTATGTAGGTATAACAACGTATCATCAGCAAATAGTTTAATTGCACAAAATATATCATAATATTTATAGTACAGGATGTGGGAACATTAAAAATTCTGAGGTATGATTTTTTGAATGAGGGCGGGAAATTTCGAAACCGAATTTCAAATTCCTAGCGCTTACGGCTGAAATTGATCATATTTCGGAGGTTGAGCGGAATGACACCAATAACAAGGGCTGTCCATAAAATAAGGTCTCCAAGGTGCTGTGGTCGCGAGGATCAATTTTACGCGAGAACCGGCAACACTGGTTTCCTGGTAGCCTGGTTTCCCCTTGTCAAATCCCCACCACGATGCACCCTCCGTGACGTTTAGTCTCGGCGTGGCAGAGAATTTAAGAGTGGCGGACGGCCATCGATTTGAGACGAAAAAATTGCCACAGTGGAAAGAACGATTAATGCAGATCGACGGATGACGGTTTGAGCTCTGTAATATGATCCCTGATGTCAGTAAGACCATTATTGACAAGATTTTGACAGAACATTTGGGAGACCAAGAGGTCTTCCTAGGGTGGGTACCAAAGTGCTCACCAAAGATCACAAACTAAAATAGGTTGAAGCAGCCCTTGAATTCCTTGAGTGCTACGAAGTCAATGGCGAAGAATTCTTGGATTCAATTGCGACTGTGGATGAGACCTGGATACACTACACAACACCAGAGACAAAAAAACAATCCCAGTGGCGTCATTCAGATTCGCCGAAGCGAAGTTTAAAAACGGATTACTGAGCGTAACTCACACGTGGCGGGTGTGGCGAGTGGAAGCTCCATCGTGAACGCGGCTGCCACGTCGAGACTAAGCGTCATAGAGGGTGCATCGTGGTGGGGATTTGACAAGGGGAAACCAGGCTACATGCCAGTATTTGCTGGATTGCGTGTAAAAACTTTCCTCGCGACCGCAACATTTTGGAGACCTTATTTTACGGACGGCCCTAATATATGAATCCATTCACCACACAGTTATAAATCAATATTTTAGTTAAATACTGGCAAGATTTCATTGCACATTTTCCTGTGAATTTCTTTGAAATAAGTCCGAATAATTTATTAAAAACGCATCTCTACTTTCTTCTTGTTAGCTTTAATGCTTGGTGCAGTGCAGAACTCATCATTTACAGTGCCAGGAGATTTACAATGTGAATAATTACACGATGAATTGAAACGTTAGAAGAATGTAATACTAAACAGAGTCAATAGCTCGACGACAGAAATGTAAACATCCAATAAAATTATGTACCCTCCAGAAATTTTAAGAATGCTGTCGAAGTCTATAGTAAAATACACTCATCGATATCGTGGTGTTTGTACTCGCTTGCTTTGATCACATCAATGTATTTTTAATTTTTAATTTCAACGACAAAACGATGGTGCAACGCTAAAATAGAAATGGAATGCGTGTTAAGAAACTGCAAATATGATTAATTTCTGAAAAAAAAAAAAATTATTTAGAGGATGCGAATTTATTTCCTAATACTTAGTTCGTTTTATGTAACTAACTCAATTCAGATTTAAACCTCAAATTCTCACTTCCTGTTCCATTGTATAATTAAAGTGTAATTATTTCCATAAATCGGCGACCTTTATTTAACCTTCCTATGACTATTACTTTACTAATGGGTCTTTTCAATTTACGATGATTTATCTTTGAACACCTTACCTCTATTTTCGTTATTTGTTATTGGGGTGTTATGCCGTGTTGGGCTACCTCCTTCTTTAGCCGACGTTTTGACAGCGTTGCAGTATCCGAAACGTCGGCAGATCCGACAGATCTGCTGGATCTGTCCTGATGATGGACACTGCAACGCTGTCCGAAACGTCGGCTAAAGAAGGAGGCAGCGCAACACGGCATAACACCCCAAAAACAAATAACAAAAATGCCTCTACTTGACTATCTATCCACGTGAGTACTTTCCATCAAAATCGTCCCGTGGATT
This sequence comes from Limnephilus lunatus, assembly GCA_917563855.2. Classification (NCBI taxonomy): domain Eukaryota; kingdom Metazoa; phylum Arthropoda; class Insecta; order Trichoptera; family Limnephilidae; genus Limnephilus; species Limnephilus lunatus. The sequence continues at coordinate 74,801,809 of OU830592.1, forward strand.
TATTCGTTGACCGGCCAACTCAGAATGAAACCAACGCAGAACCACCTCAGAAAGGTCATAAAGAGTGATGATAAAAAATATTAAGAAATTGGTTAAATAAGTTAAGTTAGGTTAGGGAGGGTTAACGGCTATTTTTAAATTATTTTTTCATAGCTTTTAATGAACTTTCTGAGGTGGTTCTGAGTTGGCATAGAACCGTTTTTAATAATAATTTCTCTTCGAATTTCGGAATTTTTCTTAGATATTTTAAATGTCCTTTATATTTGTTATTTTTGAAGATATCGTAAAAAAGTACGATTTTAGAAACCAGATAAAATTACCTTTCGGATGTTTGCATTTGATAAATGTGCTTTAGTATTTTAAAATTGCAATATTTTAATCTTCAAACACAACAAAAGATGAAAAAAACAGAACATTTTTAATTAAAACGTTGAAAAATTCCAGAAATTAAAAATTAAAAAAACAGTCTTTTATTTGAGGAAATGGCAAGAAAACCGTCACTCCATTTTTACCTCGTTCATATAATAACAAAATTTAAAATTTTAGAAATTTGTATTTAATTTCCAAAAAATAACAATACAATGATATTTTGAACGCATTGCTTGCACATCTTAAAACGTTACTAACTAACATTACTCCGTTTCACCGCAGGGGTAGGCAGAAAGGAAGGTCTGCCAAACAACTCGGTATTCTCACACATACACTTTGCCTCATTCACATTCATACATCGTCTCATACATACTCTTCTATTATTATGACTCTTGACATGGCCCGTCTAAAGTATCTGATTCACTTGATCGCGCCATGTCTTCATCGGGCGTCCCCGACTTCTTCTTGTACTACTTTCTTCGTTCATTTGCTCTACACGCCCAAACCATCTGAGGGTCCCTTTTTTAATCTTACTCGTTTCGCTTACATAAGCCTTGCATTCTTTGCGAATCTTCACATTTCTCACACGATAATTCATGGTTTTTTTTTACACATATGCCTCAGTATGTATGATAAAACCGATTACAGTTGCTAACTATTTCGGAATGTAAACTCACTTATTTTCGAAATTTGGTTTTACTTCTGTCTTCAAATAGCATTTTATAGTTTTGGATTACGGGTAACTTTTTGTGTTCTCTTACTATCCTGATAACGTATTTTATTCTCTGACTCTCCATAAATTGTTTTTACATGCTCGCTTCAGGAACAAAATTCACATTTTATTACATAAATTTTTACAAATATTACCAACAGTTTTTTATTGGCTTAGTAACTGGGTTTTGGTCCCATACCAGCTCAGAATTAGGTCAACTAAACAGTCTAACTTCTTTGAAAAGTCATTAAAAGCCTTGAAAAAAAAGGAAAATCGCCCATTACCTAACATAACATAATCTATTTAACCATTTTTTTTTATATTTTTTTCATCACCTTTAATGAATTTTCAAAGGAGGTGTTGAGTTCATTTCATTCTGAGTTGTCTGGTTACCCTGGTGTATGACGGCATTTTACAAACAGATTACACTGTAAAACCCTTTTCGTGAAACGGAAAAACGCTTCAGCCGTCCCAAATATTTAAAAACCCTTTTAAAATAATTTCTTCTGCCTTCTAAAAGTAAGCGCTTATACGAAAATTATTTGTAAATCTGTATATAACAAAGGGAAGAAATTAGGAATACAAATCAAATCATCAAAGACCATTTCCATTAAGTGACCGATCAACATCCATTGCCACTTTCACCGGATAAGATTTATTCTATTAATTATTTTATCTAACCAGTATTTTGGAGAGTTACGTCATTCACAACATGTAAACATATATTAAATAATATTTAGCCTAAAAAGTACACAAATAATGAAATATTAGAAGTTTAATCGAAAAGAGGGACAAACCAAATTTAACACACTTTACTCGTATGCGTTCGAAACGTTCGTATGAAAATAATGCATCTTACACGAGAATATTTACACGTTTCACACGAAAGAAACAAATATATGGAGATAAGTAAGACTCGTGTCACATTTTTATATGTAATATTATGATTTGAACTAAGATTTGAATTAAAGTGTCGCCACAAAGTGATTTTGCAAAAATTGAAGTAAAAAAATATTACATTATATTACCTCCTAAATTTTATTTATTTTCCAGAAAACTAATAAAATGTTTTTATCTCCACAGCTATTACTAACTCTCATCTCAGATTCACTTTGAAAAATAATTTTTGGAACGAATTCTGATTTACAAGTACCTAACTACATACATTTATATGATATGAAATTTCTGCTCATTATGTAGATGTAGACGGTGCGCCGCGCTCTCAATGTTTGTGTTGGTTTGGTTCATTCATTCTAACTTTGTTGATGTTGGTTCGATAAGGATGTGGGAACGAAATCCAGAAGCAATTATTATGTTCCAGAAGTAGTAAATGTGACATTTACGTCGTATAACATCATCAAAAGCTCAAGATACAAGTATTTTCCATAAAGTTTTTTTTTATGTATTGAGATATCACGCACATTTTCAGCGATAGATGTTTTTGTAAATTACGAAAAAATTCGATAGAAGCTGCTATAAAAATAAAAATTCAAATGCGATTTTACCGATCTGCAAAATCTTATACAGAAAAAACATCTAAGTAATTTAGTATTTATTTCATGGAATCTTAGGAATGGTGAAAGAGATTGTATTCTATTTTCTTTGCTATTATTTGTTTATTGGTTTGTATTTTTTTCTATCTAATTATATTAAAATTATGTTTTAATTAATTTACATTGTAAAAAGCAATGAAAAATGCCTTAGACCACCGTCGCGTCAGGGCAATACAATTATTAAAAGGGTTATACTAGATTAAAAGCTAGTTTTGAAAAGTTTCTCAATACTGAAGCATCTAGAGCACGTACATAACCAACATCCCTCTAAATTCATAATGTGTTGCGGCGGGAATCGAACCAATATCCTCCCGAATCAAAGAGAAATATAGAACGTTACGCGACCGATTCTGCGATGGTAAGGGACAACCTTCGCAGAATAATAATGTTCCGTCATTGCTTCTCAACGCCAAGACATGGGTTTAAATATCCTGTACAAAAACCTGCTCAAAATAATCCCTCTTTTATACGTAAATCCAAATTGAAGTATTATTTATTATCTTCTCTTTAATATCATGATAAAGTGTTTACTACCTATTTAGGAACTTATATAACTAATATCGTCACCTCAGTTCGTATTTGTCCAACAGACAATTTGAGTTTTTGTTCAATCTTCAATTTAAAATTAATAATAAAGTGTAAAAAAGGATAGTTAATCACTGAACTAAGAATTATTTAAACTAATTGAACCTTTACCTATACGGAAATAACTTTATCATAAACACCTATCATAATGTTTTACTGAGATAATGAAAGAACACCTTCTCCTGAAAATGTTTCTAATGGTCTGTTGGACAAATACGAACTAAAGCGACGATATGTTAATACTACTTATTTTCAATTTTATGTCAAATAAAACTGATTATGACAAAATATATATTGTGTTTCAGGTACGAAAACGGCCTACGTGATTGTAAATTTAACAAGAACAAATCTATTTTTTTAAATTCACAAAAGAATAGGTATTGTTTCAAAAATGTATTTTTATAAATCGCAATTATCGCAAAATCGCAATTATCACACAATTTTATTCATTCGTGCAATAGTAACCGCAACTTCAAAGAAGGTAATCTGTTAATCTGCAGGAATAATGATTATTAAGAGGTTATTTTAAGAATCAACCCTTAATTTTGTTATTCCCAAAAACGGTTTCCCATTTTTTCATGGACTATTTTTACATAATATTATTTTGCCGTATTGTTAATTGTTAAATAATTCCTCAATTTTTTTGAAGTGGTTCAAATAAGTCTTTTTCCTTGTAAGCTATGTTTAATTTGTAAGTTTGTGAGATAATTAGTAAGATTTGTTTTACTTCACATTTTATTAATTAAAAATAATACTTATTATATTTGTGGCATGTTCCAAAGTGGAAGATACTCTCAATAATTACCATGGTGTAAGACCGCCATTCAGAATTGAAACGTTGTTTGATATGATCTATGCATTTTACACCAAATTGTGGATGTTATAGTCTCACTGGCCCAGACGTTTGGTAGCATTTGGGACATTGGGCGCGGTATTCACATTAAAAATGCATGATCTTAGATTTTTACCGGGAAATTATTATCGTGTAGCATCCATGTTTTTTGTGTACGTGCTGTTTGGGGTCTGTCAGGTTTCGGTACATCTTGCAGCGTATAGAGTTTATTATCTTTTATTACACACAGTTTTTGCTTCGTTCATGGCACATGATGCAACCCAGAAGAATTGCGTCATCTTATTTTTGTATTTACATTTTATTTCCGTTGAGAATATCTGCTGTACCTCGGGCATTAGGGTAAACCGCCATTCTGAATTCATGTTTTAAATTATAGTTTGCTATTTTACTAACTTCAATTTGAGTGGCAGGTATGGGCTTCGCCGCCCCGGAAACCGTTTACTGGATAACCAACACAATCTGCCATAGGTCACCCAAAGTGCTTCGCTACGTTTGGTGACTTAGCAGGCGTTCTTGGATCCATGGGGTGGGGTTTATATGGATCTTAGCGGCGGATTCGTCTGTCCACCAACTCCGTTGCAGGCCGGATCGGGAGAGACTGGTTAGAGAGACTTCAGCCGGACTCCTCAGCAGGACTCTCTCGGATCTCCTCAGCAGGACTCTCTTGGAACATCGCCAGAGGGAGGGATAGAATTGTACGTCCTTCACTCCTGGACACTCTGGCCCTTGGATTTCTGCCCACCCCTCGTACCGTTTTTCTTTCCAAAATTTCTTGTCCATCCTTTCCTAAAAAGACCCTCCACACAGCATCCCCAAAGACAACATTGCCCCTGAACTATTTTCCTCGGGGCCTCCTGCATGGAGCTAATTTAAAAAAAAACTAACCTGCATATAAGATAAAAATCCATAAACTCATTTTCATATTCATTCATTGCATCATTGCCTTCTATTACGTTTTCTCCAGATATGACAATGGGTCCTTCGTATGCCGTTTGTTCGCTATTTCCTTTCTCTAATAGCGCTGACAATCTTCGGGAAACCATTTTGTTTTTCGTAATAATAAATATGTTATTCATTTTCTAGTGTTTGTCGTGTAATGCAAATATTTTTTGAGCACTGGCATTGGTGTGGGCATTATGCAATTTAGTTATTGATGGCACACGACTTTATGCGTCGAATGTCTGTTTAGTACGACCCTCTTTGAAGTACAAACTCTATACTTGTTCGTGCCGTATTTTCCCGTGGGTATTGACCTTTCATTCCATTTTGCGCGTCGTGTATTTTACCGACACTCCTAATAATGTATTAATCCTCAAAATTTTCACATAAAAAATTAGTATTTTGAAAAAAAAATCGTTTACAACGTCGAATTTTTAAATCTTACTACTCCTGCTCACTGAAAAGTCTCGAGCCGCCCAATCGTGGAGGTTACTCTTTTATAGCAAATGCTCAGTATGGTCACATTATTACACAGAAATTTAACTTCGTCAACAAGTTTTTTTATATTTTTTAAAATTATAATGTTTTCTTTTCTATTATGACGATAGATAAAAAATGATCGTTATGAATCTGAAAATCTTATTATATGAAACAAAATCGGGTTAGTTACACCATTTATAACTCAAGAAAGGCTGGACCGATTTTTATGATATTTGATTTGTTGGATTTGTCTCCGCCCCGAGTAGCAGAATAGCTATTAAAACATCTGAAAAATTCACGAAAAAATATATTATGAAGAAAAAAATATTCCTCTTACATTTTGTATGGAACGAATTCTTATTTTTTGAAAGAGCTGAAGCAATATTGTGATAAGTATAATATTAAATAGTGAGTGAATTCCAAAAATTCAAATACTTCATTGTCATACGCTAATTGTTTTGCTTTTGTTATTAAACATACGAATATAATGCTGCCCCTCTTTCTTACACACTAAATGTCAACAGTCTAAAATAAGACAAACGGTGAACGTATGTTTGCACCCCTCCAAAGGAAAAATACAATGGTTATATAATAAATCTCCAAATCTCCTTAACTACGTATTCCAAAAACGACCTAATAAAGTAAAGCGTTTCTTGGGCAGTTGTTGAGAACTTCTGAAAATATTATTTGTCACTGTGTTGTACGAGTTTATTATTCATCGCAACTGCCTATCTGCCATTCACGTGGAATGCTTACGTTTTAAACCTTGTTTAGTGTTCCTTTCAGGCACCTTTTAAACCTTTGATCGTTGATCGAAATCCAGGCTTCCGGGCAAATTTGATAGTTGTTCGATGAGATCCTATCTCTTTTAACTTTCCTCTGCGTGGAAAAGTTTTTGTCGTACTTCAATGAATAAATTTCCATTCATTATTATTATTTCGGTATGTTAAAGGGTCATAATACATAGCTACAATTTTGTTGTGATGGCCAAAAACTCACTTGAGTTAAATCGGTATGACATATTGGTTCCAATTCATCAAATATAAATAAAATGGGAAAAATTATTCCTGTGGGCGGTCTCCCTAAGGGATGAAATGGGTCGATTATAAAGCATGGGTATACAATCTAGATTCAAAAGAACGTGAATCGAATTTGTTTCTTTATATAGAAGCGCTGAATCATAGAGTCATATTTTAGTCCTATATAGTGCTCAAGGAACTTCAGTCACATTAATTTTCGTTGCATTTAACATTTTATTTTTTCGTTCCCCGTCTCGTAAGACATTACCTATTTTGATACGTTTGAATTAATAGCGTTGATTGATTTTTAACCATGTAAATATAGACACATACAAATATAAGGAGGTTGCCACATCATCTGCATCCATCGCTATAATAACTACTTTATCCATAATAGTAGTAAAAAAACTTACTAGGCATTGCTATGAAACTACTTTTCATAGTACTTACTTACTTCTTTTGTACTCTTGTTATTGTACACATTTTTTGAAATCCTTCGTACCGACAACTTTTTATAATAATGAAAGTGCATAGATGCATTATTCCTACATACATCTTTTATACGCAGTATATTATGTTATGTACTTACACTTATGATGAAAGTGCAAACTTGTATTGTACCTACTTTCATCTTTCATACCCAGTAAATTATGTTATGTGTTATGCCCTTATTGTAATACTACTTTGTAAAACTTACCAATAATAATACAATTGTATTCTCTATTTTATCTACTTACCTACATCTTTTTTACACAGTTGTTTATTGTGTTATTTTTTAAAAATAAAACATACAACGAAGTTGCACTCCCATAAGTTATCAAAACTCATTAAAGGATCGCCAATTGGTACTTTTGAAAAGTTAAACCCAACCCAAACCAATATATGACACAGTATATGATTTTTTTTTTTAATTTTTCGATGAAAACTTCTTCGGAAAGGTTTACACTTTGTGATGGCATTATTTATTTTAATAAAAAGACAAAAAACTTTGCTGACATCACTTTAATTTGTACTCAACCAACATGTTTCGTAAACAATGTTTACTAAATCAGGATCAAACGTATACTAAAGAACAGTACTACTTTACACTATATGAAGAAAAATTTTACAAAACATTTCACGGAAGCAACATACAGACACAACATATGAAGAATAACTTTATAAATATTTTACAGAAACATGTCTTATAAGATTTTATGAATTATTATAACCACTCATTTGATTTATGTACAGTTGGTGTCAAAAAGTTAAAATAAAGTATCCTCCATAATAGACTATAGAAATTCATAAAAAACCAAATCAGGAAAATACAATAAAAGGTACGGGCTCAAAAAATTACAGATCTACCTACAAGATGTTTACATACAAATGCATGACGAGATTTAAAAAGATATTAACTGCGCCCATCATATCTGGATGTACAAAGTTTGGTACTTAGAGATAATCAGGACAGCTATCAGAAAAGAGTTTGTACCTACTTATGACTCGTTTTCCAAATTAACATATGAAGAATCACTTTACAAATATTTCACAGAAACATGTCTTATAAGATTTTATGAATTATTATAACCACTCATTTGATATATGTACTATAAACTTATTTTTATACAAATATTATAATCAATAATTATCAGCCTGAAACACTCATCTACATTGAAAAAATCTTCCGAGAAAAGATACTGGCCGCCAACGGGAATTGAACCCGTTTCCCTCTGATTGCCGGTCAGCTGTTCTGACCACTGAGCTATGGCGGCTTATCGAATACCCGCCAAATAATTCAATATATAGATACTAGTGTTTCATCCGACAATTACTTTTCTCGGAAGATTTTTTCAATGTAGATGAGTGTTTCAGGCTGATAATTATTGATTATAATATTTGTTATCTACCCTTTGTGCTATGCATAAAAATCTTGTTTAAACGTTAGTTTATCAATTAAAAATAATTATTATTTTTATACTCTCACTTTTAAAATTTAAAGCTGCGAGTTGTTCTGTAACACCTCAGAGTTGGCTGATCATTTTTTGAAAAATGATAATTTTTTTATTTAAATTGAAGTAGAATAACTCCATATTTTTTAATGTAAAAATTTTCCATACAAATATAAAAAAGTTATAAAAATGGCTCATTTTACGTTTTTTCTAACAAAAATTACGTATCACGAAAAAAAATAAAAAACGTTCATAGGTATATCAGTAGAAAAATGTATTATAAGCATTGATATAGGCGTTATTGTCACCTCTCTTTTTTGTCGTTCCATTTAAAAATAATTAATTTTTACAGTTTCAATTTTTTTTTTTAATTTGGTTTTTTAAAGGTGCACATTTAACTTTTTGTGGTTATTCTTTAGATTTGAATATAAATTGTGGTTTATTTTTCATTCTAACTCTGTTTAGATCACGTTTCTCACTATGATAATAAGAGAGATAAAGCGATTGATATAAAACCTATGACAGCTGGAACAAATTTGGTGTCCTGTGATTAATCTGGTGAAGCGTATACAACATTTTATTAGAGGAACACCTGCGCTGAATCAAGTAAATCCCGATGATAACATTGGCTAGCATCTCTTTACCTTCACCAAATAAGGAGCAACGTGGATTACCTGAGTTTCACTAGCGAGAAACTCTTTGAGAGTGGAACATCCGTTTTTAGTTTAAGTTGGCAGCATGGGAGCGTTTCTACGACTTGAAATATGTTCAATGATTACATCGAACATAATTGTTTTTCAAAATAAAATATAAAATCCGTAATGACACAAAATATTCATTTCAATGCACGACTAATCCAATTTTGGTTAACTACATTACTGAGGGAAAACGTCCATGCAAAACACAGATAATCAAATCAAATTAAATAATCCACTATGTAGCAATCTAATTTAATTCAGTGTGTTGTGTTCTGGATTAACAACTGGTCACATTATAGTCGTATACATTTAAATGTACATATAACTAGCTCAGACCCGCGACTAACCACAGGATATCATAATTGTAGAATTTGTGAAGCTGAAAGTATTAAAAAAAAATTAAGACGTCAAAAAAAATTGAAACAAAAGGAATACACATTTCAAATATACCTTGTCGTTTATCTGAATTTTCCAACAATCAGTTCTGAATTTGAAATGAATTCCTAGCAAATTCAACTTCTAGAGTTCATTAAACCGGAGTTACAGACACAGACACAGACACAACCGGAACATAATAAATTGAATACAAAACTCATCTCAAAGTAAAGAACATGACCTCACGTTACTTCTTTGTGCACTTTGGTCTTCATAACGTTCATATATGGTTATCAAGTATTACACTTTTAGCCGAGTATCATTTTTATGTGGTAAGTTCTCCAAACCCACACCACAGCACTACATTCGGGATTTAGTTTACCGTTTATGTTGGGTTCACGACACTAATCAGATAATACGTATCTTCTAGAAATGCCTTCCTTGTTGATTTGAATGAAAATCGATGTCGCCACTTTACTTAGTAACGTTTGGTTCTACCTATGGACATACAAATAGATGGATCTGCCCTAAGTGATAAAAGGCGTATTATTTCCCCCTCCCATTGGAACCATTTTAACGGAACCGGCTGGGCTTGCGAGAGCCTTGCGGGAATCTAAAAAATGTGACGTCATCATTCTAGTCCGGACCAGTGTCGAGCTCTCATTCGTATATTTTACGAAATAACACGGCAAAAATGGTGACTTGTGTTATTAAAACATGTAAAAATAGAAGTGAATAAGATAATTAACCCAATTTTCGTATTACATTCCGTAGGTAAGCATTATTTTAGGTTTATTTAGATCATATAATATGATAACACATCAAGATACATGGCGACGCGAAACACAAAGCCGCTGTTTCATCAAAATACATGGCGACGCGAAACATAAAGCCGCTGTTTACTGAGGTAAGTACATTATGAAGCATTTGTAAAAGTGTCTCAACTAAATACGCAAACAAAATATTTCACTCCGAAAATAATTGAAACTTTACTTTGCTAAATTTGGACTTCAGATATTTGTTCATATCGTGGCTAGCAATTCGCGCTCCCATGTAAAAATGTCGATCATTCAAAAGCAGATTTTACTTTTAAGAACTAAATAGTCATATTATAATGCGAAATGCCTATATACTGTTAGATTGATTTATTGGCGAATCACAGTCATCGTCCCTCTCTTCGCCCCGCCATAATTAGTTTTTACCCCTCATCTGTATGTTCAGGTCTATCTATTTGTATGTCTATGGTTTTACCCCATTTACCCTCACTCTCTAACGTCGTATATCGATCGTCCAGTTAATTGGTAAAACATCTCCGAAAAATAGAAATTTGATTTTAGTACACAGTTTTACATAAAAGTATACCCTCTATCTAATACAATACTCAGCTTACTCAAACACTACCAAATCAATTATAACGAATTAAACAAAATGTTGATATTTTCTGGATCACTAGTAGGACATTTCAAAACGTTATCCTAATGTACCGGACTGTTATGCTTTCCGGTATTATTTTAAGGTATTTTTAAAGTGTAAAAGACAGACACTCGTAATAATATTTGATTAACATTCAGCATTCGGACATTGCTTTCATCATTATTTCAAAACTTAGAATTTGGAGATATCTGACTAATCAACTGGACGATCGATATATCGCCTTCCCATTTGATCGAAGGAAATTTTTCATAATGATGATGAAACACATTTGTGTTTATGAAATTTAAAAAAAGAAGGGTCGGACTTTTGGATCGCTAAACACGCCCAAATCGCAAGTTCTTGTATTCTTCTTTATTCTGTGGTTTACGAGGTATAAACCTTGAGATGAAGGCTATAAAGAAGAAAGCGAGCGGAAATAAGAATGTGTTAGAGAATCAATGGGTTACACTATAAAAAGTCTGTTGACAAAATAACAAACGACATCGTAAAAACGATAAGTTGACACGATAAAAAATCTGTTTACAATAAAACAAACGACTCGACAAAAATGATAAGTTGACAAGATAAAAAGTCTGATGACAAAATAACACACGACACGGTAAAAACGATTAGTTGAAACCATAATAAGTCTGTTGACAAAACGCATAAAACAACCAAAATAAAAATTGTTTCCGGGAAATATTAAAGTCACAAGAGTAAAAAAACCTTCATTTTAACATAACACATAAATCCCCCCACCCCCCTTTTCAACCAACAAACAGGCAATACCAGTATATTTTTCCGATGTTTCTGTCTCCAGATATTCGATTAAGTTTTGATTTATTAAAATAATATTATCATTATATTTATTTAATCAATATTTTAAATATAAAACGTAATGAACAACAAAATTTCCACATAATATAGTTCCTATGTGAAACGATGACAGACGACAAACCTCACATAATGTCCGCCATCTAAACTGCGCGGAAATCGGTACCTACCACAAATTAGATCACGTCCTTTTTTAAATACTTGCACATTTATTTGAATTTTACTTTGTTTTTCTTGATTGAATGAATGAATTCCGCGGAATATTGGAAGTTGAAATTAATCCTCTTCCCGACATCCAATCGAGCTGATACGTAGCAGACGGAGTCTTTATCGATAACGATGCATTTTATCAACTTTTGATGGTAATCACTAGAGACCGGATTATATGCAAATGCATATTTGCATATGAATTTGCATATTTAGACCCTTTTAGGCAGAAGTTGCATATTTTAGCAAAAAAATTGAGATCATGCATATTTACGCTCGATATCGTTCATCGTTCAGATGCCTCACATAGTGACACCAATCAATGACTTCGATATTGCAGAGGCTTTGGCAGTTTTCCAGTGAAAAGAAGCATTTGAAGATACTAGTATTTAAAAAAAACCTAGCTATGATTAGCACTCATTTCGCCACATACCTGCAAGTATAAAAACCAAAACGCTTGAAACTCTAAATTGGCGTTGATTATTGAATCTATTCAGGTTGTGAAGAAAATCCGCCTTATGAATTCCTCGTTGTCAAAGCTTTCCCAAGTAGACTCGAAGAAAAGTTTGAAAACTTATGGAAAAATAACCCAGGGTTTGAACCCTTGTGACAAATTCATAGCTTCATCAACGGGGCAGGTGAAATTTTGCCCTGCACAAAAAGTTCAAAAATCGCACCCAAATTTAAATTCTGTCCAGTCACACCAGTAGACGTAGAACGCTCCTTTCCGCTTACAAAAATATATTAAGCGATCGCAGACACAATTTGTCTACAGAACATTTAAAACAGTACTTAGTCATATAAGTTTTTAAAGGTAAATTGTAAATTTCATTGTTAAATACATTTTGTAATTGATGTTTTCGAAAATACGTTTGTTATCCTTGAGAACTACCTAATAGCTTACTAAAATAAAATAAAATATTTAAAAATACGACTTCCTATATTATTTCATGTTGCATATTTTGGCCCTTTTTATGGATTTTCGTGCATATTTTAGCTATTTTTATTGCATATTTGCGTGCATATTTTGTTGCATATAATCCGGTCTTTAGTAATCACTAACGAACACCCTGACATAAAAACATTTTTTATGAAATTTAAGTAAAAATAGAAGCACTTAAAATATGAAATAAGTGGCAATCTTGCCAACTCCCATCTGGCCCATCCATTTGAATTTTACTTTGGTTTTCTTATTTGAATGAATGAAGTGGATTCTTGGAAATAGAAATTAACCCATTTCCCGACATTTATCGAGCTGAAACTCGGCAGATAGACTCGTAGACGATAACAATACATTTTATTACACACACGGACATGTACACATTTTCCTGAAATTCGATAACATTACAGCACTCAATGTAAGATATAAATGTCGGTCTTAAAACTCGGGATTTTGGATCGTTGGTAGCGCGGCTGATTCCGATCACCGGATATGAGGGTTCAAATCACAATCAAACCAAAAGAAATCATTTTAAGCGAAAAGAAATTTGAAAATAGAGAGATTAATAAAAACTGTGTTTTTTGAGGATTGATTTTTTCATCTCGAATCAATGTGAAAAGACGAATCTTATATTTATATAAGCTACATGTAAAACTTCGATTACCGAAATAAAATCATTAATAAAATCAAATTAATAAATGAAATATCTTTTTTTATATGTCGTCATTACATCGCGCGTCGTTTAGTTTTAATAAAATAATTTATTATCACCACGAAATCGTGTTTAATAGAGAAACAACACGGGTTTGATGTTCCACCGTATCGCGAGTAGATAAATTTAATAATTTTATCAAACAATAATGTTGCATTTATCACGGGAAACAATATCAAACACCGCAACCGTAAAATAGATTAATTATTTCATTGATCGAATAGGCAATTACTCCGTTCGACTCTCTGGGAACGAGTTTATTGGATTATCTAAAATTAACCCTCACAGCGGTAAAGCAGACCTCATATTGCGATGGCCTGAGAAACGACTATAAATCAAAAACTAATTGCTCCTGTTTCAATTTTATCTGCGTGTACCAGTGTTAGTATGGGAGATGATCCTCAAGCAATATTTCTACCAAGCTTCATTTTCACATAAAACGGTTTCCTGGAACGTTAATACCTCATTTTTTCACAAATAAGGAAAACCGTTTTGGTTTTAATTGTACTTGTTGCAGAGCATTGGCCTATCTTACTTGTATATTAGACTAGGAGACGAGGTAGGTAAACCCTACGTCATCGAGTACACGGATGAAACTACTTTTTAGTGATAATGAACACTTAGAAAACCTTAAAAAAGCTGGTCTGCCGGTGCGCCTCTTGGCAGGAGCCGCGCTGCCATGGAAATAGTCAGCGTTTTTTTTCGAAAAAATTACGTCATCGAGTACACGAACGGGAATGGTGGCATATGATAAAGGTCGATTAGAAAATGAGAAAAAAGCAGGGCTGCCAACCGGCAGCCTGGCAAGTTCGCAGGCAGCCGGCGTCAAAGTGGGGTAAAAAATAGTAATTTTTACGTCATCGAGTACACGAATGAAACTAATGAATAACTATAGTCCAGATCATTCCGTTTAAGAATTTCTTGGTCTGCCGACCAGCAGCCTGGCAAATTTTTGTGTACGATTTTTTAAAGTTTTTTTTTTTTTTTTTTAATTTTTCGTTTATCTTTATTATTATTTTTATTTCATTATATTTTTAAAAACTTTGAATGCTATATTTTAAAAATATGAACGATAATGATAAAAAAAAAAATTTGAGAGTTCCGAGTGTACCCATCCGTCAGGTGAGCCGTTCGACGCCAAACCACTTACGAAACCTGCCGCGGTGCCCCTCACCGCTGTCGCGTGTCAATATTATTGTACAAATTTATAATATTAATAGTCCTTTTAAAATTGCCTAATAGTCCATAGTAGTTGGAAGTTCGAAAAACCAACGCACCATCACTGTAAGAGCTGCGTTCGTCCGTAAAACGACGGAAATTTCTGAAACCCCGTTCGTTTCATATCGGTTTCGCTTGCCCTGCTGCACCGATTACATCGAATACAAGATCTAAACTAATGAAAAACTGTAGTCTAGATTATCTCATTCATGACTTCTTTGGTCTGCCACCAGGAGCCAGGCAGTTTTTTGTGTACGATTTTTTAAAGTTTTTTTTTTTTTTTTTAATTCTTAAATAAATTTTTTCAATATCTTTATTATTATTTTTATTTCAATATGGTTTTAAAAACTAAGAATGCCCGATATTAAATAAAATAAGTGGTTATGATAAAAAAATAAATTTTGAGTGTTCCGAGTGTAATCGATGCAGCAGGGCAAGCGAAACCGATGTGAAACGCACTGGGTTTTGAAATTTTCGTCGTTTTTCAGACGAACACAGCTCTTACGGCGACGGTGTGATGGTTGTTCAAACTTCCAACCACTATGTATTATTAGGTAATTTTAAAAAGACTATTATTATTATAAATTTGTATAATAATATGGGCATGCGATGGCGGTGAAAAGCTCCACGGCCAGTTTCCAGTAAGTTGTTTCGCGTCGAAAGGCGCTCCCGTCCGATGGGTACACTCGGAATACTCAAAATTATTTTTTTTATCATTACCACTTTTTTTTAAATCTGGCGTTCTAAGTTTTTACGTAACGACGGAAATTTCCGGGCCCTGTCCGTTTCATATCGGTTTCGCTTGCCATGCTACATCGATTACTCGAGTACAAGATCAAAACTAACGAAAAACTGTAGTCTAGATCATCCCATTAATGACTTCTTTGGTCTGCCGACCAGCAGCCTGGCAGTTTTTTGTGTACAATTTTTTGAAGTTATATATTTTTTTTTTATTTAAAAAAATATATTTTTAATATCTTTATTACTTTTTTATTTCAATATGGTTTTGAATACTTAGTATGCCAG
Organism: Limnephilus lunatus; assembly: GCA_917563855.2. NCBI lineage: Eukaryota > Metazoa > Arthropoda > Insecta > Trichoptera > Limnephilidae > Limnephilus > Limnephilus lunatus. The sequence goes on from OU830592.1 coordinate 74,817,673, forward strand.
ATTTTAAATAAAATAAGTGGCAATGATAAAAAAAATAATTTTGAGTGTTCCGAGTGTACCCATCGGACGGGAGCGCCTTTCGACGCGAAACAACTTACTGGAAACTGGCCGCGGAGCTTTTCACCGCCATCGCATGCCCATATTATTATACAAATTTATAATGATAATAGTTTTTTTTAAATTACCTAATAGAACATAGTGGTTGGAAGTTTGAACAACCATCACACCGTCGCCGTAAGAGCTGTGTTCGTCTGAAAAACGTCGAAAATTTCAAAACCAAGTGCGTTTCACATCGGTTTCGCTTGCCCTGCTGCATCGATTACACTCGGAACACTCAAAATTTATTTTTTTATCATAACCACTTATTTTATTTAATATCGGGCATTCTTAGTTTTTAAAACCATATTGAAATAAAAATAATAATAAAGATATTGAAAAAATTTATTTAAGAATTAAAAAAAAAAAAAAAAACTTTAAAAAATCATACACAAAAAACTGCCTGGCTCCTGGTGGCAGACCAAAGAAGTCATGAATGAGATAATCTAGACTACAGTTTTTCATTAGTTTAGATCTTGTATTCGATGTAATCGGTGCAGCAGGGCAAGCGAAACCGATATGAAACGAACGGGGTTTCAGAAATTTCCGTCGTTTTACGGACGAACGCAGCTCTTACAGCGATGGTGCGTTGGTTTTTCGAACTTCCAACTACTATGGACTATTAGGCAATTTTAAAAGGACTATTAATATTATAAATTTGTACAATAATATTGACACGCGACAGCGGTGAGGGGCACCGCGGCAGGTTTCGTAAGTGGTTTGGCGTCGAACGGCTCACCTGACGGATGGGTACACTCAGAACTCTCAAATTTTTTTTTTTTATCATTATCGTTCATATTTTTAAAATATGGCATTCAAAGTTTTTAAAAATATAATGAAATAAAAATAATAATAAAGATAAACGAAAAATTAAAAAAAAAAAAAAAAAACTTTAAAAAATCGTACACAAAAATTTGCCAGGCTGCTGGTCAACAGACCAAGAAATTCTTAAACGGAATGATCTGGACTATAGTTATTCATTAGTTTCATTCGTGTACTCGATGACGTAAAAATTACTATTTTTTACCCCACTTTGACGCCGGCTGCCTGCGAACTTGCCAGGCTGCCGGTTGGCAGCCCTGCTTTTTTCTCATTTTCTAATCGACCTTTATCATATGCCACCATTCCCGTTCGTGTACTCGATGACGTAATTTTTTCGAAAAAAAACGCTGACTATTTCTATGGCAGCGCGGCTCCTGCCAAGAGGCGCACCGGCAGACCAGCTTTTTTAAGGTTTTCTAAGTGTCCATTATCACTAAAAAGTAGTTTCATCCGTGTACTCGATGACGTAGGGTTTACCTATGTCGTCTCCTGGTCTATATGTTAAAATACATATATTTCTTTGTTCGAATTTTATGTGCTGCCATTCAAATATTGTCTAGAATTATTTTGTCGTAGAACTCAGATGTAAAATTAAAATTACACGAGATGTATTACAGTTTTAGAAGCCCTACTATATTTCACTGCTTTATATTACCCAGAAGATCACAAAACTTCAAATAAATAACAGAAACACTCGTAACAGCTGTCGAGCTTGTAACAAATTATCAGTGTTTTTTATGTGTACTTAATGCAGACAAAATGCTCTACAAAATATAAATACACAGCTCTGTAAATACATTTTTTAATATAACGAAAGAATGACGAAATATGCGATAAAATTTGCCGTGATAGGGAAAATTATTTTTAGGACCAGAGCAAACATTGCATCAATCATTTAACCCCTTCCTAATATCAACATTTCAAAAATACACAAGTCGATTTCACGCATCATCTACATGTATCAATGATCACAGTAGTTATACCTATTTTATTACATAAGCTCCACACAGGAGGCCTCAAGAATCTTCCAGGGCCTATGATATCTTTAGGAATGCTGTGTGGAGGGTATTTTTATGGAAAGGAAGGAGATGAAGTTCTACGAAAGAAAAAGGTATGAGTGGTGGGTAGGAATCCGAGGATCTATGTGTCCAGAGAGTGACGGACATATGAATGCTCCAACTGCATTGTAAGGTGCGATGGGTCGAGGAAGTCCAATTCGAGAGGTCTAGGCTAGATCTCCTTCAATCATTTTCTCACGATCCGGCCCGCCATATGGCAGGTGGCAAACGCATTCGCCGCCAAGACCGAGACTTACCTCACACCCCCGCTACGTCACTTACGTGACTTATGGCAGGGGTGTTGGTTATCTAATAAACTATTCTCGGGGTGATGATACCCATACCCGTCTCCCAAATCTAATAATTATTTCGTCGGAGTTATTGATCATTCGTTTATATAAGGTCTTACGCATTTTTTCTTTTATTTAGGTCAGTTCAAGTGATTTCAATCTATAAATCTAGGTTGATGAGGCGATTGAAACATAATTTCCTTTTCACTATTAAAGGTTTCTCGAAGAAGTGATATTTAAGGAAGCGAAGATCGACAAGTTTAGCTATGGTAGATATATATGTATCGCTTTCTGTAAAAGTGAAAACGGTTATTGATAAAAATTTAAATGAAATTATTGTTTTTTAATTAATATTTTTTTGAATTAAAAATTAAATTTCCCGATTAAAACAAGATTAACCTACACCTCTTCTCTAGATCACCCCAAGTAATTTGCTACGTTTGGTGACTTAGCAGGGATGCCAGGGACTTGGGTTGAAGTTCGTCTAGGTCTTGCCCACCAACCTGCGTGGGTGGCAGATCGCGAGGGACTGGTTAAGGAAAACCTTATGATTTCGCAAATGGTACTCGTTGCCTTGCACCAAACCTTGTGACTCTCTACACACCATCCCCTGAGGAAAATTATTTTCCTCGAGGTCTTCTTTGTGGGGATAGTGTAAAAAAAACTATTGAAAACAGATTTTATCGAAACATAATTTTTTTAAATATACCATAACTATCAATAATATGGTTTTAGGCTGGGCACATGCTGAGACGCGGGCCGCACAGAGCAAAATAGAGTTGAGCAGAGAAGGGCAATTATGAACGTCTACGAACCGACACACGATGCGGGGTAGGTAGTGCGGCACTGACACGCACCCGCTCTGCTCTATGCTGAGTTGTGGCCGTAGATTTTGCGCGACACGTGCGCAGGCAGTCAGTATTTCCTGGTATTTCCCCATTAGAACCTTGGGTTTTTCGGTACTTGCGCTTTGAAAGACTATAAATCAATAATACCTACATTGTTAATATCAAAGTCAGAATCGGCCTCAGTACTCGACATTATCACAAATAACCAGCGCCCAAGCAGACACAAGCAAACTAAGCTGTGTCACAGCCATACGCTAATCACCGATTTCTGTGTCGTCCGTCTTTCTGCTCAGCAATATGATCTGCGCGGATTGCGTTTCGGCATATGCCTAGTCTAAAATATGTGTTTCGATAAAAACTATTAATAATCGTTTTGTAATACTATCTCGACAAAGTAGAGCCCGAGAATGATAATTTCCGTGGTATGTAATCTTTGATGAAACCTAAATCAATAGGTCTTTCTTAACCAGTTCCACGCAATCTGACTTCGCCACGCAGCTGGTGAGCAACCTAGACAAACCTCAACCCATGATCCTGGCACTCTTGCTAAGTCGCCAAACTTAGCAAACCGCCTGGGTTGACCTAAGGAAGAGGGGCTGGTTATCCAATTAATGGTTACTCCAAAATTGCTGTGTTTTTTAAATATTTTTTTTGTACCATACAGGAAAAGAATCAAAAAAAATTATTGGACTTACCCGCAATTTTTGTTTTCAGATATAATATGTATTAATATGTTCTTTGTTACAGTGTCTTCGTAGACAGGTACGTACTTTTAAAAATACTAAGATATTTCTCCGCATAAGCCTCGGCATTTTTCATTAGTTCAAAGAGTGGTTGCCTTTGTTGAAACTTACAAAAGATTCTCAATTTACTATCATTAAATCATATAATAAGGATATGTTTCCGTAATATATTCTTTCAGCAGTGTATTGTGAAGGTTTACAGCATGCTAAACTCATGTGGGTTTATTTATTTATTTGTTTACAAGACAAACACAGTACATTATAATACAAGTTATAAGATGTTAAATTTTTACATGTTTATGTACCTATTACGTAAGTCATAGAATGTCATTTGTTAGTTACGCCTGACATGAGTAATAACGGGTTTTAAAACTTAATTAGAGAATGAACAAGTAAAAATAATAAAAATACAGAAAATGGAGGGGGGGGGGGAGATAAAGAAACATTTTTTAAAGCAAGAATTATATGCTCACTAAATTGTAATTGACTATTTGGTGAAAGATTAAGTGTTAGTAGTTTTAAATTTTATATTATATATGAATTTACATCACGCCAAGAAATTTAATAATTTGGTTTGGAATGTTTGCAAGAAATCATGAAAAATGTCTAAATGTAGTAATTTTTCGTAGTGGGTATAAGTTGTGATTGCGCGAGTAATGGGTGAGTTACTGCAATAGTGTTGTTAGCTTCAATAGGAAAAGGTTCTTTTACTTGAAATCTGGTTCAATGAACTCAATTTAAAAAAAAATTAAAATGTCATTTTCAAAATTGACGTTGTGTGACGAGTTCCGACAAGCGATAACCTATAAAAAATTTAATATTTTTTACAGAAAATTATTTTAATCGCCATTTTCAAAATTGAAACTTATTGACATCCGACAACCCAGTCTTTCAAGGGTCAGCGCTAGTGTATAGTGTTATCGGTTTCTATTTTAAAACCCGCGTGATTATACAAAAATAGATATTTTTCAAACATTAAGAAACGATGGAAAGATTTGAATTGCTTAATACGATCATTTTTGATATAAATTGGTTTTCACCGGGGCACTCGAGTCAATTTTGGCAAAGGGTAAAACAGACCCGATATTCTCAAAGTTCTTACGATGCCAACCTGATTTTTTTCTTATATTTTAATTATTTTGGTTCATGTAAAACAGAAATGAAAATAATAAAAGATAGTAAAAAGCGAAAACGTACAATATTGGGAAAAAAGTTTGATTTAATTCGGAAAATAGACTTTAATTTTATGAAATTTACAAAAAAACTTTAGTCTCGCCATAATAATATTTGAACAAATACCAAAAATACGCTTTTATAAGAAACGTTGGAGAAAAGTTAGTATAAATATTATATATGTAACAAAAAAAAAAATTTAGATGTCTGTTGGTGATGACAAAATTAATTAAGTACTATCTAAAAATTATTATTTCAATTAATGCACATTGGCTGCGAATGTTCTTTGTACATCGTGAGTAGGCGAATTACGCTACGAGTTGAAGTTTTTCCTGTCTTTTCTTGGAGGAAAAAACAAACACTTTTTCCAAACGTGGGAGACACTGGTCGCCCTTGAAATTCTTTAACATTCAGTATTTGGGATATTCCTAATTTAAGAAACCCTTTTTTAATTGGATCATCACACATAATTTCTTAAAATATTTCTCTTTCGTTCAACTTTCATTCAATTCGTGGTGAAAAAAGGGGGTCGATGTTAATTAACCGCTGAAAATGTTTGTTACACGAACTCTAGTGTCGGGTTAAAAAAACTCGGGAGGCTCTTCATCCGTTCACAATGGCCGAACCTGCAGGCATAACAAAACACAATTAAGCCACCGGATGTGTAGTGTGTTATACTTCCATTTTAATGTACTGAGACTATCATTTCATCGTGATTTAAAAATGACCTCGAGTATCTTTTACCATCGCGAGTGCTGACGGGCTAAACAAAAACAAAAGTAAACATTATACACCTCAATAAAATTCGCAAATTCGCTTTGTGGCGTCATTTTTATTGAATAAAAACAACTCAATTTGTTTACAGCACTTGTTCAAAATTATTAACATCCTCAGTTGCCAACCACATTTTGGAAACAAATCATTATTTGAATATCAATAAAGGTTTTAAAATTTTACACTCAAATACAATTAGAAAACTTATTGATTAAATAAGTGGTGTATACAAAGTGATTTGTTTTCATTTAATAACTACTTAAATTTTAATCGTGAAATGAATTTCTATAAAATGATGTCGTCTGTATTTTAAAACGTAATGTGTGTAATGAAATCTTGAAAATCTTAACATTGTAGATGTAGGATTTCCACGAAAGCATAATGTGGCTATTAGACTAAAATAATAAATATAAATAATTAAGTCGTTACGGAAACAAGTACAAAGCTTAATTTTCTCGCCAATAAAGATTAAGTAAGTACTTATCTTAAGTCTGTTCTCTGTTCATAAATTTTTGTACGCTCGATTCACTGTACTTTTTGTATTATGTATATATGAATTCTATTTTCAGATAACACGAACATCAATGCTTTCTTTCAGATAATATCTACATTATTGTACATTTGTACATCAATGCTATTTTTCGATAAAATGGACCGCGATGCTTTTTTCTGATAATAAATATGTCAATTTATTCTATTTTAATATACACATAATATATATTTTTAAGTGATTACCGCACAAGAGTACTAAACTGCTCCCGTCTGGAGCCAGTGAGACTATGGCATCCCCAATTAGGGTATGTTGTGGTGTGGTGAAGGTAGTAGGAGGGGAAGGAAATGGGGAAGAGGAATGTGAGGAAGTACCTGGCTATTCAAATCTGGTCACCAAACATGGCTAAAGCCATTTCCAGCAATGTTTCAATTCTGAATGGTGGTCTTACACCTGGGTGATACTGAGAGGACCTGCTTCTAAAAAAAAAAAATTGTGGAATTTTACAAAATTAATTAAATATTATCGGAGGCAGAAAATTTTCATCTAGTGACGTCACGATAACAACAAACGGATTTATTTATTAAAAAAAAAAAACTATAAATTTATAAAAAAACATTTTCGTAAACTAAGTAGAAAAATCTATTATTATGCACACGATTTTTTCCAAGTCATTATGGCAAGCGATCTATTCCTACAATTATGCTATCCTTGATTTTTCTGCATACTAAGGTTTTGTAAATAAATAAAATTAAAATTCATTTAATCATTTGTACTTGATTCATATATCTTCATTGTTATAGATTTCATACAATTTTATACTAATGTCTGTCGAAACGATTGAGATTAATATTCGAGGATATAAGAATAAAAATATAATAATGACATTTATTTGTGAAGAGATTTTTACAAATTTATTCATTGTTTTATTTTTATTTTTATTTTTATTTTTATAACATTGATTCACTGCTCAGATATACGTTTAGAATTTCTCCCGGAATGCAGCTGGTTTTCAGCAATGCCTCTAATATAATATACACATACAATTACATAATAAATTATTAAAATGAAAGACATTTTTTTTCGCGTAAATCAAAATTCAAATTAAAGCATATTATATCTAAATTCAAAATAAATAATAATAGAATCACAAACACAAGTAGATATTCCTTGCATTGTAAATAATATCAATTATGTTGTTATGCGGTTGACTGTGCAGTCAGCAACCATTCATAAGTCATAACTGCTCCCCACCGTCTGGAGCCAGTGAGACTATGGCGTCCCCAATTGGGAAATGTTGTGAGACTGAAGGTAGCGGGTAAGGAAAGGAGATGGGAAGAGGAAAATAAAGAAGTACCGAGTTGTACGAATCTGGTGACCAAATGGTCATAAAGAAATTTCAAGCAACGCCAACGTTTCGATTCAGAATGGTGGTCTGTGGTCCCAAAGCTCCATTGCGCAAGAGTTTTTGTCCTTTTAACTTTTCTGCTATAGAAAAAGAAAAATAACTTTTCTGCTTGAGATTTATGATAATTATGTAACCCGAAATATAAATCGGAATATTAATTAAAAATTTCACCATCGCATTTGTTTCCAATTTAAAAAAAAATAAATTTAAATTCAAAGCAAATGATTTAGTAATCCATCAACAGTACCTAATCACATTTATTTCTAAGAAAAAAATAAGTAATTAGCAGATCTAGTAGGATTTACGATGTATGTAAAAAATATAATTCGAAAAGAAAACTGGCTATTCCACATTTTATATAATAATGTGGTTTCATTTAAGTTTCTGTACAGTTTTAAGCATAAAATAAATAAATTTAACAAAGTAATTCCAGCAAAGCAAAATTCTAATTTCTTTTTGGGATTTAGAGAATAGGTAAATATAACTCATGAATAAATTCCATTACCATAATAAAGTTTTCATAACAAAATGAATTATTTCTTAAGTGCTAACAGGTCCTTTGAGTAAGCGTGAAACATTTTCACTTCTTCTCTGTTTCATTTTTTTAAAAATAATATAAATAACTATCATGACCGTAGTATATTGAATGTATTAATGGTAAGAGCCCTATAATTTCAATACCCGCTTTATCCGATTTTTCGCCAAATTGATCTGAGTATGAGATCTTGTTCACATTTTTGCAAAGGAACAAGATGAACCTAAAATTGAGTTTCACAACCTCTCTTATCACAACCAAAAATCATTTAAATTTGCGAGTGAGAAACAAAACCCGCTATATCATTCAAGAAGTTACTATCAAAACCCGCTTTATCGGAATTCAACCAATCACGAGCAGTTATTTTACCAAGATTGCGGGTTTAGACACTCGCGCGTCAGGTCAGTTGAGTTTCAAAAGCCTCTATATCGTGAGTAAATTACGAAGTGAGTATCAAAATCCGCTACATCCATTTGATTTATCGAAATGACTTAAATATTGCTTGACCTTTGTTGAAAAATGAACAGTTTTCGAATTTATGGAACTCCAATTCATTATATTAAAAAAATCTATTATTTATTTACGTTAGAGATGTGACAGATTTTGCGATTTTCTCAGAATCAGTGAAGATATAGAAACTAAACGACTTATTTTAATTTTAAATAACACTACATTATGTAGTTAGAAAGCCAAATAAGTACATTTCTTTAAGTATGGGGAATAATAAAATGAAAATAAAATGGTATTTTTATTAACATTTTTCTAGGTTGTGCTTTTTTATTATTATGGAAATATATATATATATTTTTTTTTTTTTTTAATATGTATGCATGATACTGCACAAGATTTCTACTACCGGGAGACGGTTGAACTATGGATGACCGATTTGGCATGTAGATAAAAATGTTTGTTTGGTACTAGGCCTCTGGCTATTAAGATCTGGACATTTGATATAATATGACAATAAGCTGAATCGCTAATTTATGGAGACTATTTTATATGTGTTCTCTCGGTTGTTTCATCAGTTGCAAATGACCATTTATTTGGATGGTGATTGTGAGGAGTTGAGAAGGAGATGGGGAAGAGGTAGGCTGAGAATCACCTAGCTATTAGGATCTAGCCATCAAATGGGTGAAAAGCATCTCACCCTATTTCATCCGATTGATTTTATCTTTTATGGTGAAGTTATACGTGAAATCCTATTTAGATACTATTTAGATTAATCTTTACGACGATTTGGCTTACAGTATGAACATCAAAAAATATGCTACGGATAAATTGAAGTTTCTACTAGGTTTTCTTTGTAACGGAATCACAATAAAATTATTATTTACATTACAAAAAAAATAAGCGTAAACCACCAAAAAAAGATTTTTTCATGACTTAACTATGAAGTTATACAAGATTTTTTTAATAAAAATACCCCTTTATGGCTAAGACCATTTTTGAGGTTTTCTATGTTCTAACTTTTTTCACACTTATAAAATTATGGACAAATAAATAAAAATAAAAAAACTTTCTCGCTTACTTGCATCGCGCAAATAAGACGCTCAATTGCAAATTTTGCAGGCACAAGAATCGAAATATTTCTAGCGTTTATATTCCTCTTAACTTCTGAATTCAAAATCAATATTTTTTACTAATTTTTCCATAACTATTGTGTATTAGAAGAAAAAACTACAGTATTTATTAAGCCCAGTCTAACATTGAACCAAATTTTTGTGAAAATATGAAATGTTTTCGTTTTTATTTGCCAATGGAAAACTAAAAAAATGCTATGGCCCCGTCCCATTGTTATTGTTTTTGTCCGATGTTTTAAAAACATTTGGTCACTAGGGACTCGAATTTAAGTAAACGAATAAAAATTCATACTTCCAAGTAGAAAATTAAAGTGAGAGGTATCAACTATAAAAGCTTTGAAATTTTCAAGTTTATTTTTGAACCCTATTGGTAAATAGACGGTAGGTAACCGGTGCTATTATTAGAAAATTCAATGTATGTAGGGCGCTGTGGTAGACGATTACTTTAACGAAATTAACATGTCAAGAGGACTCCAACTAAAAACAGAACAACGTAGATCCTTTAAATCCTTCTTTACCGCTTTTACAAACACAAATAAAATAATCACCCTTTATTGGGTTCGCTTGCCAAATTTATTCCTTTGCCGAAATGCGATCCAATTGGATTTATTAAAAAATTTAACTGAAGTGTTGTTGGAATATGAAATACAATTGAAATCCTTTATATTTTAAATTCCTGTTGTGCGAAAAATGGAAACTGACTTTGTTGAGAGAAGGCATAAGATGTTTTCAGCGAATATACCTAATAAACTAATTGCCAAAAATAACATTTTAATTCACTATACAAAACGTTTGCAGGTTTTAGCTTTGCACCTTGGATGATATAAAATACGCAAAGTTTAACAATCACTAATATCATACACTTTAACCCCTCGGACTAATGTGTTCGCTTTTAGGAGAACTAGTAGGTCTCACCGGAATCGTTGTGTCTCCCTTATTATCATTGTTAAAAATGGTGACCCGACAATTCGTCCGCCGACAATTCATCCGGCGACAGTTCATCCGGCGACAGTTCATCCGGCCGACAATTCATCCGGCGACGATTCATCCGGCCTGATCATTTGGAAGATTTTTTCTTCAAGTAAGTATGCAAAGAGGATATACGGCCGTACAACCAAAATCGATATACTTATATCTGAAGGCATCTTGAGTGGAAATCCGCTGTAAAAATATTTTTACTATAACTAATATACTATTTCTACGTAAAAATGATTGCAATCATTACAATTCAATTTGTTATTTAAAATATAATTTTTCAATTTATTATTGGTATAAAAAGCTGGCTGTATTGTATTAGGGATTTTTTTCCGATTAAATTGGTGGTTTGATGATTTACAAACAATATTTTTCTCCATTGTTTTTTAATATTATCACTAAGCAATGGGTAAATGTAGGACAAGTGAAATTTTTTCTTATATTTTTTATTCAATATGTCGTCTATTAATTTGGGGTTATAACCATTATTAGATGCAATTATTTTAATTGTGTTAAGTTCAGCTTTGAAATTATTTGAGGATAGCGGGATATTAATTAATCGATTGATCAATTAATGCAAAGCTAAGAGTTTTTGTGAAAATGGATGGTTAGATGAGTTGTGTATAATTATATCAGCGTATGTTTCTTTTCGAAAAATATTAAATTTAATGTTATTTTTAATTACAGTTAAGTTGAAATCTAAGAAATTTATGCTACAATTAATTTCTAATGTAAATTTATTGTTTTTATGAATTTTGTTCAAAAAATTAAGGAACACTTGAAGTTGTCTTTTGGTACCGGTCCATATACAAAAAATATAATCTACGTAACGTTTATAAAAATACACATATTTAAGTAATAAGGCAGAACTATTAAAGATTTTATTTTCTATATGGTTTAAAAATATATCAGCTACCAAGCCACTGGTACTTGACCCCATTGCCAAACCGTCTTTTTGTTTGAAAATGTTATTAGTAAATTGAAAGAAATTTTGGTTTAAAACTACATTAAGACATTTAAGTAAATCCTGGGCTAAGTCATTAGGTAATTTTGAGGAATTAAGTAAGTTATTTATAATTGTTTTGCTTTCTTCAACTGGGACACATGGAAACAGGTTAACGACGTCAAAAGATACTAATAATGCATTATCGGGGATTTCCAAACCTTTCAAGTGCTCAACTAATTGTAGGGAATTCTTAATTGTATACTTAGGTTGAAAAATATTTGATTCAATTATAATAGTATTTAAAGTTGCGCTAATTTATAGCTAAGAGCATTGCAATTGGAAATTACCGGTCTTATTGGTTTGAGTCTTCTTGTGAATCTTTAGTAGACTGTATAATTTGGGAATTTGAGGATTTTTTACAGTTATTTTTTTATTTCTAAATAAATTAACAATTTTATCACTTTTGCAAGTTTTTAAAATGTCCATTATCAATTCCTGACATTTATTAATTGGGTTAGTTTTTACTATTTCAAAGTTATCACTTGTAGAAAGTCCATAGTTTTATCAGTGAAATCACTTTTGTTGATAATAATCACCAAGTTTCCTTTGTCCGCTTTAGTAATGATGAGGTTTTTTTCCTTTGTAACCTTCGATATATTGATTGCGTGCATTTGTTCTGACGTATACTGTATTTTGTTAAAGTTAGATTTAGGATTGATGTTTTTTATCACTTCACCACATTTATATTGAAAGGATTTTCAAATACTCTAGTTGTTTGTTATTATTTTTTATGTGAAGCTTATGGTTTAAACCTTTTGATAACAAATTTAGTTCTTTTTTTTAAAACTTATGTTGAGTTAAGTTGATGACACGGTTATGGAATTTATTTTTATTTTTTTCACTGTTATTAATGTGTTGATCATTATTATCAGATGAGTTTATTATTAAATTATTATTAGTAGTTATCAAAATGTTGTTTTTATGTTTTTCAGGATTATTATTACACAATTCAACAAGTTTTTTATAATATCTTCCTTCTTTTTGAAAGCTTTAATGCTGGCGATACATCTAACGTGATCATCGAATAAACACCATTGAACTTTTAACAGTCGACTTTTTAAATAAAGACTATTGTGGTAAAAAAGTGTTTTTAATTATTTAATTAATAAAAATATTCATACTAGACTTGCTGAAGAAGTCAATAGATGTCTGATATCAAAAATAAATAAATGGATAAATATTTATCCAGACACTATCTAGATAACATTTGGTTCGGGTTGAATCTTGCAATCATATATAAAAGATAGCAGCCAATATTATGTGCGTTTATAAAATGAAGATAGTGTTGGTAGTTCTTAGTCGAAGTATTAGCGTAGGGAGTGTGACGAATCCATCGCTCAGGGAGTGGAAACACAAACCAGCAATAGCCATCCCAAGCCATGGTGTGAGCTACCGTGCTCAGGCTGAATGTCCTGGGGAACAGTGTCACGAACGGTGCCTCCGAGAAAGACCTTACTTTAGCACTCGGGGCTCTGCTGGAGTGGACCTTTTATTTCCCTGGTAACTCGTGGGACAAAAAATTGGACCATTCGAAAACTAGGGGCTATTTGAGAACCTAGGAGTGCTGAGGCCACCTCCATGGACTTCCTTCTTGGGGCCTGTAGGTGGAACCAAGAGGAGAAGCCGTGGAGATGAGAGCCGAGGCCACCTCCATTAACTCTTCCCTTGTGGGGCCTTCAGGGAACCAAGGGGAAGGGCACTCTTCACTCACCTTCGAGGAACCAAGGAGGAGAGATGATGTCCTCATCCCATGTGGGGCCTTTAGGGAACCGTGTAAGAGTAAGGAGGAGAAATGAGATCATCTGAAATGTGAACTCTTCTCTTTTTGGGCCTTTGTGGAACCAAGAAGGAATGAAAAGGATAGATGAAGTCCTCTTCCCTCCTTATGCCCTCGGAGAACCAAGGTGGGGTGGACTCTTCCCTTGTGGGGCCTTTAGGGAACCAAGGGGAGGGGGACTCTCCGTCGTGGAGCCTTCGGGGAACTAAGGAGTGAAGAGGAGAGATCAAGCCCTCTTCCCTCGTGGGGCCTTCAGGGAACCAAGTACGAGTGAAGAGGGGAAATGAGACCTGGGAAGATAACTGTCGAACCAGAAGATATAGTTTCATTTCCAATGACAACTCTGGTGAACTTTATTAAAGGGACTGGGTTGTTGTTAAAGGATTGAGGTAAAATGGGAAATAGCACGATGGGCCTATTGCCTAAGCACTAACGGGAACTAATCGTAAACCGTCTCCACCAAGGATAAAAAAAAATAAAAAAATAGTCAAATTATGGTACAGTTAAAAGTGTCTGAATTGGAAATGGGTTCCATAGCTCAATCGGTAGAGCACTTGCCATGTAAGCATAGGGACCTGGGTTCGTGTCTCAGTGGAACCAATATCTTTTTCTGATTTTTCTGTCTCCAGATTTTGATTGAGTTCCACTAATATTGTCTTCATTTAATTAAATATTATAATTCGAGATTCACTCATAAAGTTAAAACTAAAAATAAATATTTAAAAAAGTTTGTTTATTTCAAATTATAAAATTTGAAAGCGTATGTATTTCAACACTTTTCAATAACAGTGTTTAGTTTTCGGATGCATTCAGATATATTTCATTTCTTTAATTTTATTGGAAAAATTAAAGGCAGATCGGAAATATTTTGACCTTCAGACAAAATAATAATAATGTTCGTAGAAACCTTTTTTCATTGAATCACAAATAAATAACAAACGATTTAAAATGTTTAAAAACTTAATGCGTTAAGAATAAAATAAAGCTAATGGATTGATGTATTTGGAACAAGGTATTGATTTATAGAGCAATGAGACTAAAATACAACAAACACAAAATGTATAAAATTTATGAACATGAATTGAATGCGTAACGATGCCGTAAAGCAAAAATAATTCAGCGTCCGTCCGCAGAATAGATATTGCTAACAAGATGAAAAACAAACACTTATTATGTTCATCGCATTCGCGATATTTGTTTATTTATTCTGCTAATAACCAGGACCGAATCCATTTTATAAAAAAACGTGAAGACAAACGAACAGAATATTTTGCTGTTTGCAAAATAAACTATTTAAAATGTTCTGAATGAAACAGCCCACACAAAATGTACTTGCTTAGGTTATGGTGTATTTGATATCCTTCTTTTATCTTAGTTCGTTTATCATCAATAATCAATTAATCCATTAAGAATCAATAGAAATTATAATTAATTAAGAATCAATCTGAATACGAGATCCATACGAACGCTGAATAGAAAATATCGACATGTACAAAAAATTTAGATTCTTATAAACATAGCAAGCGAAATTTTTTTTACTAACATCTATTTATTCGCATCAAAAAAATATTATTTAAATAATTTTCTATTTGGGAGACGGGTATGGGTACCACCGCTCCAAGAAACGTCCAATGGATAACCAACACTTCTGCCATGGGTTACCCCAAGTGGTTTGGCACGTTTTGTGACTTGGCAAGTGTGCCCGGGTTAATGGGGTGAGGATTATCTTGGTCTTGGCGGCAGATGTGTCTGCTCACCTACTGTGTAGCGGGCCGGATTTGGAGAGACAGGTTAAGGGAGACCTTTTTACCTCCCTCTCTTTACTCTTCGCAGTACTCTTTCGACCAATCGTATCGCCTTGTACCGTAGTGGGAGGGTCGAATTCAGACGTTCGCCACTCCTGGTCACATAGACCCCCAAATCCCTTCCCACCCTTCATACCTCTTTCCTTTCCAGATCTTCCTTCCTTTCCTTGCCTCAAAAAACCCTCTACACAGCATCCCCAAAGATCACGTAGGCCCTGAACGAAAATATTTTCCTCAGGGATTCCTTTGTGGAGGTAATGTAACAAAGAAAAATACCTCCCTAATTGAGAATAACTCATGTTTAGGATATATTTTACTGTATATTTATAGATTTATTAAATGCCTTTTTACCTTAATGTTTTTTGCATGTGTGTTGATATATACTCGTGTTTGGATTCTAAGGCAAGAGCGCTTTGAGAGGCATTTTTTATAAAAGGAAATATTTACAAAAAGTTAATTTTATTGTTTTGTCATAGTCACATTTTTTGCCACAATTCCTTGCAGCAGTTTGGCTTACCCATCCCTGGAAAAGTCATATGCACATAACTATTGCACGCGAATTCTTCACCTACTAATCCGTTTGGACTTGGAAACTTGAGGGAACACACACCTGCGAGCAGAGGAACGCTTTGGGATGCCGGACTACGAAGCTACACACGCAACCACACACAAAGACGAGTAACGTTTAAATTTAGTTTCTAATATTTCATCATGGTTTATCGTTAATTTAAATATGTTTCTTATTTCATTTTAAATAAGATGGCGCTCAGGCAATCTTACATGACCACATTAAATTCATTTAATAATCTTTATTACCTACGTGACATTAATATCAATTTTACGTTTCCATTGGCTCTTCGAGCGACTGGCACGCCCTGTAGATTCTTAATACATTGAATTGAATATAATAAATTATGTCTCAGCTCTGGGTTTTATTAAATTCTTGTAAAATTCTATTACACACGTTATTTCAGATAATCACTATTACTATAGCTACATCCTTAAAAATGGAGTGCAAAAAACGAGCATTTCCGTAACTTTAGTTTATCCGAAAAGTCGAGGCAGGAAAACATATGAAGTTTTGTTGCTTACGGAGAAGTTCGCTATCGGACTGCTTACATAGAAATTTTGTCAATTCAAAAGCTCGTTGGAGAGGTATTTCCACATTTACCACATTCTACTCGTCTTGCTTCATCAGCTTTTCATCTTCTTCAATCTTTTTACAAAATTCTCCGCTTTTCAAAGCTCTCTCTTGACAACTTCTTCGCCTCTAACACAAAATTACTTCATGCATAATATTGGAAAAATCTTGTTGGAAGTCTACAATAAACAATACAGGAGGCTATGAAAAAAAACTTTTTAAGAATTTAACAAAAAATATGAAATGGTTTCAAGAAAATTTTGCATACGAGGAACGGCTGGGTCTTTTTTATACAAAACATCAAACCAAATTGAAATATGTATATTTTTTAAATTAAAAATTATTGCAAATATTTAGTACGTATATGAGCTTTTTTGTTTTAAATTATAATATACCTGTGGATAAAATCAATTTTTATTGATTTTAGAGGCAAAATTGAAATTTGTGAGTTAATAATAATAATAATAATTGGATATATATACATACCAAAAAGCTTATGATAGTGTCCCGCACTCGTGGCTGATAAAAGTTTTAAATATATACAAAATTAACCCAATTATTATTAGCTTTTTGGAAAAAATTATGGCATTTTGGAATACCGATTTGCTTTTGAATTTGAAAGATAAGAAAATTATAGTACCGGGCATTTCAATAAAAAGAGGGATTTTTCAAGGAGACTCATTGAGTCCTCTTTGGTTTTGCTTAGCATTAAATCCTCTATCTAAAATGTTAATTAAAAGCAAGTTTGGAATAAAAATTAAAGGTAATACTAGAGAGAGAAATATAATTTCTCATTTATTATTTATGGATGATTTAAAATTATATTCAAATTCTGAACCAAATTTAGAGAAAATGATTAAAGTAGTTAAAATTTTTTCAGATGATATTAAAATGACTTTTGGTTTAGATAAATGTAGAACGATCCATATAGAGAAAGGTAAAATTGTAGATGGAGACGAGGGTATATTTAGAAATTTCAAAATTGAAAGTATGAAAGGGGGTGAGGTTTATAAATATTTAGGATATCCGCAATCAAATAGATTAGATCATACTAGTATTAAAAATGATATTAGGATTAAATTTAAAACTAGGATCAGAAAAATTTTGAAATGCAATCTATCTGCTAAAAATTTAGTAAAGGCGATAAATACTTGGGCAATACCTCTATTAACTTACTCATTTGGCATAATTAAATGGTCTAATACAGATTTAGATAGCTTAGAACGATTAATTAGAACTACATTAACTAAATTTCATTGCCATCATCCAAATTCAGCTATAGAACGTATTAATTTACCCAGAAATTTAGGAGGTAGAGGTATAGTCAAAATAACATCTTTAAAACATAATCAGGTAGAAATGCTAAGAAATTTTTTCCATAGGAAAGCTGATAGTTCAGAAATGCACAAAATAATATGCAAGGCAGATAGAAATATTTCACCATTAAATTTATACGACGAGAATGCCAGCATTCTTATAAATACCAACCAGGAATTATTAGATTCCTGGTCAAATAAAATTCTTCACGCAAAACACTTCAATTATCTCAACCAAACATATGTTGACAAATTTTCGTCAAACAAATGGTTGAGTATTGGAGAGTTGAGCGCAGAAATAGAAGGTTTTATGCTTGCCATACAAGATAGAGTCATTAATACTAAAAATTATAGGAAGCATATCATCAAAGATGCAAATCAAATTGATGATTTATGTAGAAAATGTTTGGCATTTCCGGAAACTATAGAACATATTATATCGGGATGTTCTGTATTAGCGCCGTCCGAGTATACATTTAGGCACAATCAAGTTTTAAAAATAATTCACCAAAGTTTGGTAATTAAACATAACTTGATTGACTGCCGTAATGTACCATATTATGAATATGAACCAAATTCATTTTTAGAAAATGAAATTTATAAAATTTATTATGATAAAACTATTCTGACAGACAGAACAATTAGTCATAATAGACCCGATATAGTTTTACATGACAAAATTAAGAAAATAACTTATATCATTGATGTCGCTATACCAAATTCTTGTAATATTCAGAAAACTGTTTCTGAAAAAATAAGAAAATATACAGATTTAGGAAATGAAATTAAAAGAATTTGGCATTCTCAGACTATAAAAATATTACCATTTGTTATTTCGGCTACTGGCATTATACCTAGCTCTCTCATTCAAAATTTAGGCGTATTAGATTTGTCAAAAAATTTGTACATAAAAATGCAAAAGTCGGTCATTTTAAATACATGTAGGATTACGAAAGATTTTTTAAATATTTATATTGAGGGATCAGTAGGATTTATCGGACCAGTTAGGATTTCATCAGAGCCGAACCCTCTGATATGAAAATATCTGGAGTCGGTGAAATATTTTCCCATTATGTTTCTGGTGGATTGACGTATTGTTCTTGTATTGTTTTATTCTTATATAGTGCACTTACATTGCGTTAATTTACTAGATATTCATTTGTGGAAAAGTGTGTGGAAGGGTTTAGTCTTTCATTTGGGAAAGATTCAACCCGGACATGAAATCTGGAGCACCGTAAAAAGGATAATTTATAGAGCGCCGTTTTTGTGAAAAATCACCTCAAGGGCGCTGTACAATTTATTCATAATTCTTAGTTTCTATCTAATTTTAATATTTACAAATGGATACATAAACATACTTACCTGCAGGTCACTTCCGATAAACACTTTAATTAGAAAGTTTGTGCTTGGAGAAGATACGGCTTTGCTCGCGGAGGACATTATATTTAAAACACTGGACATTGCATGATTTTACATTTGCTACCCCCATCACTATAAGTATTAAATTTTAAATTCATAATAAATAAAAAAATATTCTTACCCTTATGAAAATGTGATGAAAAAAAAAAATAAACATCTTAAAAAGCACTTCTTTTTGGTAGAATTTTAAATTTATGCACGACAAATTTGTGTTAATAGCGTAAATCGGTCGTTTGTAATTTGCTTTTACGCTCTTGTTTTTCTTAACATTTTAATTTTTAATTTTTTACATATCATATTTATAGAAAATAAACGGCTATGGGAGCACCTTATCCTATTGATGGCGGTCCAGAGTTTGCGAAGCAATGAGGATTCAGGCTGCCTCTCAGTGAGGCCGTTTTGCTCACATGATACATAGATGGGGCCTTAATGAGTCGGCGATGTGTGAATGCGGTGCGGTGCAGACCATCCATCCATTCCCCGGCGGTACTGATGAGGTCCACAGAGCAACGCCTGAGTCCTTAGACTGGCTCGCAGACAAGATGTCCCCCTCTGACACCCCACCATACGAAAGAAGAATAGAAAATAAAGCAATATATACATACATATAATTAAATAAATAACATTAACTCATAAATAGTTGCCAAAGTCGCCTCTAAAATTACGATTGATTTCTTAAATAACCTACTTTTATAATTTTAAAATACAAATAAATGAAGTAGCACACAGCCGTACCAGATATTTGCTATTTCTATTAAATAAACAAAAAAAAACAGTTTAGGAGGGGGGTATGGGTACCGCCGCCTCGGGAACCATTTATTGGATAACCAACACGTCTGTCATGGGTCACCCCAAGTGGTTCGCAGCGTTTGATGACTTAGTATGGGGTGCCTGGGTTCATCGGGTAAGGTGTGTTTAGGTCTTGGCGGCGGATGTGCTTACCCACCAAGCCGGTTTGCGGAGACCTTATGTCCACTGTAGCTGCCTCATCCATCACTCCTGAACACACTGATCCCTAGGTTCCTACCCATCCCTCTTACGTTTTTCCTTCCCAGTACTTCCTCTCCTTCCTTTCCGTACAACGACCCTCCACACAGCATCCACAAAGATGAAATAGACCCTGAGAAAAATTAGGGTAAAATACGGTCTTCAAATCAATCAAATCCAAAATTAAGTTTTGTATGAAGCTGCGCCTCCGTTCCCCTTCACACTTTACATAATGCTTACAATCAGATTTTATTAAAACACCTTACCAAAACTCGACAAAACCACAAAAATTAATTTATTTGTTTAAATCTTTGGCTTCCTAGGAAGCCTCATTCTGTGTAACGACGCTCAATAATTAAAAGTAATCTACCCGTTCAAACGAGGTTTATCCACTCTACAGATTTTTATGAGTGTACCTTCGTAATACTCGTATTACAAACAGCAAAATAAGGTACCTAGTATCTTAACCACACCGTGAACATAGCAATAAATGTACACATTATAAAAAGTTTTATCCATTCGCAACCTAAAATAGTTTTTTTGTGAATAGGTTAGTTTGATTTTAAAACACAAGCCTTACCCTGTATATTTACGTTATATTTCAAACCAATCTCTGTAGAATTTTATAATGAGTTTTCGCGATTTTTGGAACTCTCAGTCGGACTCTCTGAAACACTCATTATTACAGGTGACATTAATATTCATCTTGAGCGCGTGACATCACCAAACACTATTAAATTTTTAGATTTATTAGCCAGCTTTGGATGCTGCCAATGGGTTGACGTCCCAACTCACGATGCTGGTGGTACACTGGATATACTTATTTCAAAGAAGAGTGATTCGCCGCTCTTAGCAGATGTTCGTGATATAGGACTATCGGACCATCGGCTAGTGTGCACTGATATTGATTTTAACCCGCCTAAAATACCATATAGAACAATAATATCAAGGGAATGGCGTAAATTTAGCTTTTGTGATTTTCTGGAAGAACTTCAGACCTCTCTATTATGTACACCCAATTTTTGGGAAACAAAGACGCCAACAGAACTTGTCGAGACGTACAATACAACACTTTTATCTCTATTAAATAAATATGCTCCGACAACGTCAAAAACACGTAAAGTTCGAAAGTCTGACGGCTGTTTGATGATGAATGCTGAAATCAGAAAAGACTTATGCGGAAATTAGAGAGGTCATTTAGGAAAAACTCTGCAGTGACTTCAAGAGATGAGTGGATCCTTGCTCAAAAACAGTATATGAGCAAAATAAATTCCAAAAGGTCAGAATACTGGAATGAAAAGGTTGACTCAGAGCGAGCCAATCCACGACGTCTCTGGAACTCAATAAAGAATGTTATTTCTGAAGTTACTGTTCCAGCTAAAATAGATATCACCCCGGATGCCTTCTCAAAGTTTTTTCGGGAAAAAATTGAAACCATTCGTGCTTCCACATCTCATGCCCCTCCGCCAATATTCACTATTAATTCTAAAGGAAATTTGTCTTCCTTTAAACCTACAACGCTGGAAGAAGTAAAGAGGATAATTTCAAGTTCGCCAAATAAGCAGTGTGGTCTTGACCCCATACCAACTTGGTTATTAAAAAAATGTTCCATTGTCTTAGCTCCATTCTTAGTTCATGTTTTTAATAAATCACTCAGTACAGGTGATTTCCCTGAACCACTAAAATCAGCTGTAGTAACACCAATACTAAAAAAGTCACAACTAGACTCCGATAACTTAGGTAATTATCGACCGGTTTCAAATCTACCTTTCGTGTCAAAAATCCTGGAGAAAATTGCTGCTGCCCAAATTACCAGTCACTTGAATACAAATAAATTATTAACAAATCGACAATCCGCATATAGAAGGTTTCATTCAACAGAAACCGGACTTCTTCGTATGCTATCAGATATAACTCTAGCCATAGAGTCAGGTAAGTTAGCACTTATCTCACTCTTAGACATGAGCGCAGCGTTTGATACGATTGATCACGACTTCCTCATTAAGAGATTGGAGAAAACATTTGGTTTGAGTTCCGACACCAAAAATTGGTTGGCGTCATATCTATCCAATCGCTTACAAGCCGTGAAGGTTGGAAATAAACTCTCTAACTTCGCAACACTTTCTTCAGGAGTACCCCAAGGATCCTTTTTAGGTCCACTTCTTTTCATCCTTTTTACAAATCCATGTCGCCAAAATAATCGAGTCATTTGGTCTCTTATCCCACTGCTACGCTGAAGATCAGCAAGTTTATTTTTTCTGCACTCCAAATGAAGTCGACAGTCTCAAAATCCGTGTAGCTGAGTGCCTAGAAGCAATAACTCGTTGGATGTCTTCAAACAAGCTAAAACTGAACCCATCTAAGACTGAGTTTCTCTGGGCGGCCACAAACAAACGCCAATATTTCATAGACAATTCACCTATTTCCATTTCCGGAAGCGATATTATTCCAAAGACAACAGTCAAACTTCTTGGAGTTAATCTGGATTCAAACTTTTCGCTTAAAAAGCAAATAAATACGACTGTAAGCAATGGTTTTTTTCACCTAAGACAACTCAAGTCAGTCCGAAGAAATCTTCCTATAGAAGCAACAAAACTACTTGTAAACTCCTGCGTAGTCTCACGGCTCGACTACTGTAACGGTATCTACGCTAGCCTTCCAAAATATCAAACTGACAAACTTCAATCCGTGTTTAATGCAGCCGCTCGACTCATAACCGGAGTCTCTAAATATTCACATATTTCAGAACACCTTCGTAATCTTCACTGGCTCAAGTGCCCTCAAAGAATCCAGTACAAATTGTGCTGGATGGTATTTAAATCAATTAATGAAATGGCCCCATCTTACATCTCTGAACTATGTGTCCCAGAAAATACTGGTCTGAGGCAGTCAACCCTTAGATCAGCAACATCATCTGCTATAGGCAGACTAATGGAACCTAAACGCAAGCCAAATACGAAATTTGGAGATCGCGCTTTCGGAGTGTCTGGACCTAAGGCTTGGAATAAACTCCCACCGGAACTTAGATGCATAACAAGCCCAACAGAATTTAGGTCCAAATTAAAAACGTACCTTTTTGGGCTCTCATACCCTTAAATAAAAATACCTATCGGAGTATCATAAAATTTTGCTTTTGTTTTCAAAATACCCTCATTACAAAACATTTTATATATAATAATTATAGTTACCAATTATGTCCTCTGCGTGCGAACTGTGTCTTAATTGCTCTAAATAAACAATAACAGTGTTAATCTCTAGTGACCCTCCAGGTAAGTATGGTCTTGTATATATTTTCTGCCTGTCCAGTGCATTTTTACAGCAGCATCGCGTTCATTGGTCAAATCATTGCACATATAGTTTCGTATCGGTGATCGATGAACCGATGGATGCAATTTTTAGCCATAAGATGTTGTTGTATATAGTTTAAAATAAGATTGTATAAACGTTTTATAAATTTGTACAGCGCCCTTGAGGTGATTTTTCACAAAAACGGCGCTATACAAGTCATCCAAATATTATTATTATTATTTATAATAATGAAAATAGTTGCGATGACTTATAAGTTCCAAACGAAAATGATTTCGAATATTTCATGACGACAGAGCTCAATGATTTAGAATTTTTATACTTTTTATACAAACAGATCTCTTTCAATAAAACTTGATAAATAAGTAGGTACTCTCTGTATATCACCCCGATGAAAAATTAACACTGAATCAGACAACACTGAAGTACGAGTTGTTTAAATTGACGGATTCATCGAATATTTCAAGTTAATTTTCACGTTCTGTGTAAGTTCTATTCAAGTTCAAGTATTACGGTTTCACTGGAAATTTCCAAGGCCTTTGACCGGGTTTGGCATCGAGCGCTTGTCAACAAACTGCGTTCTTACGGACTTCCCGCATCCTTGTGTGCGTGGATTGCCGAATTTTTGAGGGGGAGGTCGATTCAGGCGGTTGCTGACGGTTTCACCTCTTACTCGCATTCAATTCTGTCTCCGACTTTGTTTCTGTTGCACATCAACGACCTCTTGTCATGTGCACCGATTCATTGTTATGCGGATGACAGTACAGTCCATGATAGCTTTTTGTTTGACAAGCCTCCAAAGAGCACACAAACCCCAATAGCTTGGAGGGCTTTGAAGCAAAGAATGGACGGCTACCTCGAGAGTGTTTTCTCTTGGGGTAAGAATAAGCTCGTCGAATTTAATGTTTCAAAGACCCAATCATGTTTGATAACGTCTAAAAGGGATCGAAATGATAATCTAGTCTCCTTCAACGGAAGCATTCTTCCGAACAGGACCTCCATTGAAATGCTTGGTGTAACTCTATGTGACCAGCTCAGGTATAGGGGCTCCATCGAAACCAGAGTTAAGTTAGCCTCTCAGAAACTGGGCGTACTGTACAGGCCCCGCAGATACTTTAATAGTGCACAACTGCTAACCCTGTACAAATCGCAAGTGCTCCCCACGGTTGAATTTGGTAGCCACTTCTGGCCTGGAGCTCCAAAATACCTAAAAAAACCCTTGACTCTGTGCAGAAACGGGCGGTCCGTTTGATAGATTCTCCCATCTTAACAGACGGATTGAAATTTTTAGAGCATAGGCGTCAGGTGGAAATGCTGTCCTTGTTCTACCGGTATTACAATGAAAGATGCTCCAAGGAACTAGCGTCATTGATCCCCTCGGCACCGGTGCATAGTCGGGAAACACGCCAAACACGAGCCCAACATTTATACACGGTTGATATTAGTCACATAAGAACGGGTCGTTTTTACAATTTGTTCTTGAGTTCAACAGCTCGGCTGTGGAACGATTTACCGGCCTCTGTGTTTCCTCTCTCTTACAACATGAGTCTCTTCAAGACCCATGTTAACTCCTTCCTTTCCTCAATAAGACCCTCCACACAGCATCCTCAAAGATTAAATAGGCCCTGAGGGAAATTATTTTCCTCAGGGCCTCCTGTGTGGAAAAAAAAAAGAAAAAAAGTTCAGTGATTATTTCAGTTTTATGGAGTAAATGGCCTATAACCCGTTCGAAGTGTTGCTTGCCTAATGTGTGTTTTTAGTGATCAAAACCGAATAATCAATTTCCTATAATCCAACATTTTCTTTTCCTTCGCCTCTTCTCTATCTCATTCCTATCCCAGGTTTTTTTCTCCCTCACTAAAATTTCAAATAGGGAGATTTATTATATTAGTCCAAGAGCCCGTGACGATCAGACCTTCGTTATTTTATAAAACCTGAAAGTTTCTCTGTGTATGTACCTAATACAGGTAAAGACGATCCCCGACTATCCGATAATTGGATCACGGTGGCTTTGACAGATATTATATTAATTAATTATGATTGTACTTACGTAAAGTATAGACGCTGAATTTTATATATGTTACTTGAGGAACTATCAACATATGTTTTCTCAGTTATCTGACAGTTTCGATGGTTTCTCCCCTTGTCAGACACATTAAAAGTCTACCGTAGGTGGGGGCGCGATATATTAGCATGAAATAGTGCGAAATTTCGAAACCATAGTCGAACAGATACCAAATGCACTCCCAAAATTTCACACGGAGATTAACGTGTAATAAAAACTTCGAAAAGCCCAAACTCGAAAGGCACTCTACCATTATATTATTAATATTTATATTTTATTTATTAATAATATAATTCTTAGAGCGCCTTTCAAGTTTGGGTTTTTCGAAGTTTTTACTGTACGTTAATCTCCGTGTGAAATTTTGGGAGTGCATTTGGTATCTGTTCGACTATAGCAGACTACACTACCTTGTGAAAGTGCAAGCAAAATGCTCTTAAAATTGAGGTGCACTTTTATACACCTTGCTGCCTGCTATCTTTCAAGGCCACCGTGATCCAAACTTCATAGTCGGGGATCATCTTTACCTGTATTAGGGACATACATAGAGAAACTTTCAGGTTTTATAAAATAACGAGGGTCTGATCGTCACGGGCTCTTGCTCTATATGGTTAAACTGGCTCAAGCAGTTTATTCCTTGCAAGGTTTTTAAGCAAGCTACTTTCAAAATATAAATCCATGCAACATTAAAAATATATTCATTAAGTTTTTAATTTAAATAAAAAAAATCGTATAACCATCTATAATTTTTTCAGAACCTGAGGAAAAAGTAGTTAATGGGGATATTTTTAGGCAGACGAACGAGTGATATTGTGGAGGGAAAATTAAAGAAAGTCCTGAGCCGAGCGCTTTTATGACTACTTTCTCAAAATAATGAGATCCGTTTGCGGCTGACGGGGCAGCATTAAAAATCCGATCTAAGATTATGAATACCCTCCTCTGTTGTGGGTGTTGACCAGACTTGCGGTCTAATCTATGGTGGCTTTTGCAAGGATTATCCTTCTCAAAGTTTCTAGAGCCAGGCCATATCTCTATATTATTCATTCATGCTTGTTCTCTCTGTTTGCGTGGGAACATCCAACATCATTAATTTGTTAGTAACTACATAGTAGTATAATGAACAGTAGACCTCGCTTCCAAAAACGTAAGGTTCAAATTTTCTCCTACTTTAGTGAACTAACTAAAAAAAAGATTAAAAATTCTCCCATTTTGGAAATAATTTTCAAAAAATATAATCACAGAAATTGATTTTATCATTTCTAAATAATTCTGAATACATACCCAAAATGAAAAAATAACAAAGTAGTTTGAAAATAAATAAAGAGCTTTATACACATTTGAAAACGACTTCGAATTTTCGCCTTTGACAGTTGCAAAAAATGACCCGCCAAGTCATAGAAAATTCATTAAAAAGTACTCTAGAGTAGCTACATTAATGAAACCATTCTTTACGTTAAAAATGATACAGGCGCAAGCGATTCTAACCTTTTGCTTCATGCAGTTTTTTTTATACATAAGGGTTAATGGCATTTAAATTTTTCTTTTTCGTGGTCGCCGGTGGCCTTCCGGTAAATGAAAGCATTACATTTTCGTCATTCACCAGCTGACTCTATTTTCGTAATAACTCAGATGTTTGTGTAAATTGTGCCGTCTTACCGGATAATGTGTTTAAATATTTTAATATATATATATTCCATAAGCAGCCGCACTTTTAATGGGTACAGATTTAGGAAATTTATTATTTATTTTTATTTATTTTTTTATTTATATTTATTTACGCCCTAGTGGGCTTTTACAAGCATAGAAGCAAAAATATAATAACAATAATAATTATATACTCATATGTTACTAAACCTATAAAACAGAATAAATAATAAAGCAATCATCATCACAAGGTATAGAACATCATAACAGAAATTAAAAACATAAAAAAAGATTAAACATCATAAAAGAAATGAAATAGTATGAGTAATAAGAAAAAATCAGTAATAAGACCAGAAATACAATAAAGTGCAATGTGTAAAAGCTAGTTAGTAGGTATAAACAAACAATTATATAAAAATTAAAATTACACTATATTTTAATTTAATTACTTCAAGAAACAACTAATTACGTTTGGAAAGATGGTAAAAGATGCATTTAAATTCCATTTTTACAAATTCAATGTTCAAAATTTCCCTTATAAAACGATCCATTATTTTTTTTGTGTGTGAATTTGACATTTGCAAAGTTTTGTTTCAATCTAAATATGATTCTATTGCTTAGTTAAAAAAAAAAGAGAAAGACAAACATTCCCGGGTTACGAATAACCCGACAATAAGCGGACAATGTTGCTTGTGTCATGATGGAGGACTTTGAGGAGCCGAGGATCGAACACGCCACGCCTGGGACCCAAACGTGATGCAAACTCTGCCACTGATCGGTTTTCCCAAACTAAGAACCTAATAACCTGTAATTGAGGAAATTAAACGTAATTTCCATAATCTTTGCATGAAAATGCGACGGTTAGTGAAATAGTATAGTTTAAGTTTTAACTTTATGAGTAAAATCTCAAATTATAATATTTAATTAAATGAAGACAATATTAGCGAAAATCTGGAGACAAAAATCATAAAAAGATATTGGAACCTCTGGGACTCGAACCCAGAACCCTTTGCTTACAGTGCTCTGCCAACTGAGCTAAGTTGTCTATATTCAATCCGGTGCAGTTCCGTGTTCGTAATACTTCAGATTTTCAAGTCACGTAACTGTATTCATTTAAAGAAAAACCCGATACTATGACTAATTTTTATTGTGAAGAATACTAGTGTATGTAATAAAACTCAGGAATTTTTTTCTTCTGTCTTTATTAACCCATATTTTTTTAACATCGGTAAGAAGAAAAAAAACCTTTTCCTGAATATAAGCAGCTATGTTGGAAAAACTACACAGGACAGATATGTGCAATTTTCATAAATCCAGAAACAAATAGAAAAGAATCCAAAACCTATTGGGATCATTCGTGAATTGTACCATAAAGTAAAAGTTAAAACTAACAGATTTCAACACTTCGTTTGCATGGAAGCGCTACGATATGCAACAAAACATGAGTTTTACTTCAATGGCGTAAGCCAGAGATGAAAAAAAAAGTAATAAGTATGATGTAATAAATATTGCAAAACTAGTCCCCAAGTGTGTGAAGAAATTCACGTGAATTTGCAAGTAGCTCACGGCACTTTCCTTGATATTGTGGTGTTTTGAACCTCCTAGCATACCAATTACAGTTTATTCGCTTGGAAAGGAAATAACGTAACTTAATATTATTTTAGCTTGTTGTTTTTCCCCTTGCAAAAATATTTATTTTATCTGCAAAAAGGGCGAAGTGCAGTTCTGTGTCCAACGTAATAATACAGATTTTCAAGTCAAGTAACTGTATTCATTTAAAGAAAGGCCACATATGACTTTTTTTTATTAGAATAATGCTGGTGTATGTAATAAAACATTATCGGTCAATGAATAAAATTCAAGAATATTTTCGTCTGTCTCATCAATCTCTCATGTTTTTTTAACACCAAGAAGAAGAAAAAAAACATTTCCCTAAATATAAACAGCTATGTTGGAAAAACTACATAGGACAGATATGTGCAATTTTTATAAATACAGAAACACTTTATCTGGTAAGACAGTACAATTTACAAAAACATAGTTGGCAAAAAACAAGTGAGTTATTAGGAATATAGTGTCAACCGGCATATGGCGGGAGGTTTGTGATTTAGCGCTGATATAATATAGAGTACTAAGTCGCCGGGGGATGTAATATTTTAAATCTTAATAAAATACACTTAAAAGATCCAAAGAATTCCGTTAGTGGAAGACTTTTGTAAGTGTCTGAATTTGTCAGTGTGGCGTATAATTTACGATGAAGTCACTTTGACAGTTCACTGCTTTACGGAGATTGATTCATGCAAATGTGTGGCATAACTTTTGCTGTGCGACAAGAAGCCAAAATTCACTCAGCCACGTTGGTCATAACCGAATTTATGCGCTAAGTCAATTTTTATGGAAGCCACCGCTCAAACTGATTGGTGTAATTGTAAATTGCGTGAAGAGCTAATTTTGGTGTCCGTGGTATATGTGTAACATTCTAGATTTAACAGGTATTTCATGAATTAGTATTAAACTGATAAAAGGCATACATTAAGAAGAGAACCGGGTCTAAAAATGAGCATAGTTTAGTGAAGCTGGTTTAAGCGTTAAGTGAGCTTCTTGATTAATACCTATGTCTAAAGAGCCCAGCATTTTCAGTCCTTATCATTCCTTTCTTATATAACCTCCGTCGAGCCATCGCAATAATGGCCTTGTAAATTTATTAAAATTTCGTTGAAAAGGGTAAAGGTTCGAAAGAGTGTGGATAAAAACGATATTTTTACCCTTCTTTTAAGGCAGGCCTCGCCACAACTTTCAGTGTCAACCTCTGATAAGTTCGGAGTTTTATGGCGTTGACACCCACAGCCGCACACTTCGTATGTAAAATACTAGCTGGTTCCCGGCATGTGTTGTAATGCAATATTCAAAGAAATAAATTGTTTCTCCTTGCTTGTCCTTTCCCGTGCGTCCACGTTCCTCTCCCCCGTCTCCTTCCCTTCCTACCTTCGCCGCCTTCCCTCTCCCCTCTCTCGCTCCTCCGTCCCGCCAACTCCCCTCCCGCGTTCCATATATTCAGTCCCAGTACATTCAGATTTCAAACAGCTTGCGTACAACCTATTACAATTTTTCAATATCATTTTCATTATTCAATATTAAAAATTAAATCAAATTTGGTACGTAAGATAGGTACCTATTTAAAACATCTATAATTCTTGATTCGATTTAAAGTACCTATTAGGCAAGTACTTCAAATAAATTCATTAATTTAAAGAGTTTCGAAAAATGAATTTCGATTCAACAATCATTGTTTTGCAAAATGTCATTCTCCAATTTTGTCAGTTTCGCAAGAGTTTTTGTAATGTTAAAAAAACTTTTCATATTGATTGTGATAATCCAGAAAGTTTCAAACATTACCTATGCTTAATATAGCAATGCATAGACATCTAATATACTCATATAAATACAATGTCTACACTCGTTAAGAAAGTCTAGACATTTAAAGAAGTGTAAAAAAAAAGTAAAAAAACAAGTTCGAATATTAAATACCATTGTTATAACTAACTAACTAACTAACCATCACGCCGTTTCCCCGCAGGGGTAGGCAGAGAGGACGGACCGCCACACAACTCGATCTTGGCACACACTCTTTGCCTCGTTCACATTCATACATCGCCTCATACATGCTCTTCTATTATTCCGACTCTTCACATGGCCCGACTCAAGTATCTGATTCACTTGGTCGTGCCATGTCTTCTTCGGGCGTCCGCGACTTCTTCTACCATTCACATTTGCATCATATATTCTCCTTACACTCCTTTCCTCGTTCATTCGCTCTACATACCCAAACCATCGGAGAGTCCCTTTCTTAATCTTACACATCACGCTTACGTCAGCCTTGCATTATTTGCGGATATCCACGTTTCTCTCACGATCGTACATGGTTTTACCACACATTCGCCTCAGGGATCTCATGTCTACAGCATTCAGTCTACTTTCATCCTTCCTCTGCCAGTTCCATGCCTCACTGCCATAGATCAGGGTAGGTACCAGCACTCTTTTATGGACGGCTAGTTTGTTGTTGTTATCTGATGTAGAATTACTATCTATTTTCAGGAAAACCTAGAACATTACACTTTTTTATGTTGACGTGAAAATAAGTCTATAGTGCTTTCTTCAAATTACCTACAAACCGTTTCTTAATCCATCTTGATGTTTCCATTTAAAACCATTGTCAACTCAGATGTTACTCTAGAAGATTAGCAGAGAAGCAGAAGGGAACGCAGAATAAGCCTTCCGCAACTTGGCAAATTAATAGAATTATTCCCATACGGATTCAACTCATTTCACGTCTTTTTTTCTGAGCTCTGACTAAAAGGCGAAGAGACAAGACCGTTATTTCCCTCAGGTCTTCAGAAAAAATATTATGCACACACAAGCTGATGATATTTGAAATTCATGGCAAATTCACAGGGATTTGGAATTCTCATGTTTTTGGATGGCGCTTTACTTAAACTGTGCGAAATAAATTGACAAGAACCGACCGAAATATTTCATGTAGAATTTGTCACGCATGCGTGAAGCGTTTTTGATTTTTGGTCAAAGGATAATACCTGCTTGCGACTTCGCAGAATGGTGGTGTTTCTTTACTTTTGTGATATTTTGTATACACAATGCTCTCTTCAGGAAAAAAATCACTTCAAAAATTATCCGGACAAAAGTTTTAAAATATTTTATCCACGAAATAGAAGAAAAGTAATATAAAAGGAATTTCACGCTGCTACGTTTTATATTACTAGGATTTTTTTTCTACCTTCAAAGTGTGCCTTGATTAAGGAAAATAATTCATATCAACACAAATGCGGTGAAGTCATACAAAACGTAAAATTAAATTATAATTCTTCGGTGAATCAGGAACAATTTAAACCGGAAAAAAGCACGCGGTCATGCGGGAAAAAATCTTAAACATATGAAAAAGATAATTTAAAATGAGTGAAGTAACGAAAGTTATAAACACGATGTGGTTTCCAATTTTAATTCCCTTAGCAGTAAATTAGCGTTCATAATAAATCTGAATTTTGTATGAAATTGAATTTTTCTTTGTTTGTCCCGTACGCGTTCCTATACCACTCATCCGATTAAGATGAAACATCAGTAATCTGTTCTAATTCTGTTCTAGTTCTAATTCTGTCTGCATGCCCGCAAAGGGTTATAAATAAAACGGTGGACTCCGGCGTTATGAAATTTAGAAAAATGTGTTGGAAAACAGTACGGGGATGGAAAAATTTTGGGGGGAGGGGAATGAAGAAGAAGGGGGTTCACGGGATGGGGGACGAGGGAGGGAGAAGACGAGGAATGTGGAAGGAGAATGCTGGAGGGAGGGTTCGCCGGACGGGTGGATGCAGGAGGCGGGGAAGGTGGAAGGGGAACGCGGGAAGGGGAAAGACAACAAGTTGGGGAACGAGGGAGAGGCAAAGGGAGGGATTGCATAGGAGACATAGTAACGGTAGGAGATAGCGGGGGTAAATTTGGAAAATTTATACTTCTTACACGAACAGCATGTGGCAGCGCATGCGTCAGAAAACCTTCTGATTTATTATTATTCACACGAAAAACAAAAAAAAAACATTGTGTATCCAAACACACACTCCAGTAAACAAAATTAAAACACGAACATTGACTTTCTTTCTGGGTGGCTTTCAACGCATGCCACCCAGAAATATAATGTAATATTATATTTTAAAATTTTTTTAATGAGATAATACCTGAAAGTTGTGTATAAAACGCTGTGCCAGATGGCATGGCGATAATTGAGGCGTTCAGCGAAAGAGTGGGTCAACCCACAAAAAATCGTAATCAACGAAAACATTATATTGTTACATATTTTTCATATCTAAGAAACCACAGTGGCCTCATTTTATTTTTCCTTATTTCAGAGATCCCTTGAAATCAGTGGAAACTACACCACTCATTGGCCGTGAAATTAGTGCCCACTCTTCCGCTGATCGCCTCGATTGTTCATTGGCATCATTCACATTTACTCAGTCACATTGTGTAAATCAAATATTTTTTGACGAATGCGACTTTTAATAATTTAATAATAATTTAATAAAAAGGAAGCCAAACTTTCTCTTATAAGTCTTCAAAGGGGGGAGAAGTTGTAAGAAAGTAATAATTTGCTGCAGGTAATAGCTCCCTATTGTGTTCTAAGCCATCGAACTCGTTCAGTAAACATCCAGCTTAGGGAATCTGAGACATTGCACCTGGCCCGGTTGTCGGGATTAAGATTTATGGGAATCTGTGAGCACGAAAAGTTCCACAGCTATCTTTCTTGTAACCAACACACAGGTGAAACATAACACGAAGCTTACCATTGAAGAATGGCAGTTATAATAATCGGATCATTTATATTCAGAGCTTCAATAGATATTATAATTATTTCGAGGGCTCTCGAGGAATCTTTAAGATTTGAAATTGTCTGCAATACCAAAACTTTATAACAAAACATTGCATAATTAAAAATTATGACTAAAGCTGAAATACTTACACCTAAATTATGCATAAAGGCTTAAGGAGGTCATTCCATGTGAAGGCTTTTTTTCGTCTTTTTTAAATATTTTTTTGGTGAAATATATAAACATGCAACTGCAAACTTTTCACCGCGTATTTTGAGCACACTTTAAAAATTTTCAGCCTGATATCATGGCTCATTGCTGAAGTACACGGCAACTCAGACACTCATCTTCAAAAAAAGCGTTTTGCGGTGACCACGTTTGCGGACGTTCTGTTTTTCGTCTGACTGGGGATTGCATCTGTACTAAATGTCTGACAATGGACGACGTGATTTCGAATATTATTCAAAATAAAATATAAAAAACTGAGCTTTATATAAAAAAAAATAGGTGCAATTTTATACACCTTTTCTACCTGTTACCTTTCAAAACTACCCTGATCTAAACTTCATTGTCGGGGATCGTTTTCACCCATATTAGGGAGATTTATATAATAAGGAAGGCCCGATCGTCACGGGCTTTTGGACTATAAGATTATAAATAATTCGCAATTGTAGGTACATAAAATTATACTTTAATCTAGGTTTCTATATAAATTCGGTTTGTCAACGACACTATGTTGGTGGTTGAGCCTAGTTTAAAAAAATAGTTTATGGGTATATTATTAAAGTTAATAACTATTTTGGAAAGATCGAGAAAGCAGATATTTTTGTTTGTGTTTCGGTGGCTGATATTCAAATTTGATAATGGCCCAGAACTCCGAAATAGCTATCGCAATAATTAAACAACAAAACTTGGTGAATATAATAATGGCAATAATTTATTTTATAATTATAAAATATCGAAATATGTAAATTTTGCACAGTGGCTTCATAGTTTTTTTTTTAAATGAAATAGAACTGAATAGTTTTTCTATTATGTAGTTATTCTGACCTCTTTTTCACTGAAAAGATTGCCTTTGCTAATAATATTAATGTTTCATTTAAAAAAAAATCAAAACTGTGCCATGTTTGGTTGAATCCATCTTGGAAAATTTATGTCAACCCTCGCTGCGCAGTTGCATATTCAGTGTTTTTCCATATTAAAATAAAGAAAATGTTTTTCTATCAAGCAAGACGAACGTCGGTATTTTCTTTATTCCGCTGGGATTTTATTGGAAAACTGTAGATACAAGACCTAAATAATAATATTTCAACAGGTATCTTTTGGTGCTGAGGTAGGTACCTTATAAAAATATATTTGAATATGTTCCGTAAAATGAAGTCAATATGTACATTTTAGAAATTCTTGAGTCTTTTAAGTATTTTTTTTATTCGTCTGCTTGACTTCTTGCGGAAAATGGCGGTTTTTTATTATTAATAATCTTTTAACAGATCCATACTGACAGATAAAGCATAAGTTTGCCATATATATTTTACAAATATTACAATTGAGTCTGCTTCCGTGAAATTACAACTTTGGTCATCTCTGCTTCAGTACACCAATAAGAACCTCGGTAGAAATGAGTGAAATATGTGTCGCTTTCGGCGGTAAGATATCGAGTTTAAGTGTTCCCCGTGCACTTATTTTTAAACTAAACGTCATTTTTATGGATCTAAAAAAAAGATGATAATAAAACAAACAAATTGTAGGTTTACAATTTGTTTGTTTTATTATCAAAACTTTTTTATTTAAAAGTCCAAATACAAACAAAAGCAGCACTCCACTGAATTTAAGAAACATAAAAACACAATTCATAAATTTTATAGAATCTTACGCGGTAGGTTCGGTTACACGCATTTGACATTTTATTACGTACTGTTACGTCTTGCTTTTTGTATTTGAGTTTTAGCCACCGGTCGATGGCAAGGTCAAAAGACAAACGAAAGAAGTCCATCAAACAAATAACTCATTTATTGACTAACACAACCCTCTTATCTCGATACACTATGACAAAATAGAAAGGAGAAAAGTTATGTTACATTTAGGAAAGGTTTCTCATGATATTGTGCCCCTGATATTTTTTTCTTTTATATTTCATGTCCATACAGAGTTACAACTTCCCAGAGGCGGTGTGATTACGGGACCCCCAATTTTTCGAAGGTTGTTAGTTGTAAGGTTGAGAACAGCGGGCGAAAGAGGAAAAGGAAATATAATTTTCAAGTTGGGAAGAAGAAAACTATAATTTAACAAAATCTCCTAGTGTTAACTCTTTGTGTGCTGGAAGTATGCCTATCGGCCACGAAAAAAATGTGCCCATTGAACGCCGCCATGGCCAATAGGCATATTAAAAATAATTTTTGTTTTCATGGGGTTTTGCATTGTAAA
Organism: Limnephilus lunatus; assembly: GCA_917563855.2. Taxonomy (NCBI): domain Eukaryota; kingdom Metazoa; phylum Arthropoda; class Insecta; order Trichoptera; family Limnephilidae; genus Limnephilus; species Limnephilus lunatus. Next base: position 74,853,726 of record OU830592.1, read on the forward strand.
AAAATGTTCATTGCTTACTAAAATAAATCTTACTCGATTGGCTACAAAATAAACAACGAGATAAGAGTTCTCGCTTTACCTTTTGCAAAGAGCAGCCATTTTACTACTTTAAAAAATTTCTGCTAGTTATTACTGCATCATTCTTCAACGCGCCCGCCTAACGCGCAGTTTGTGTAGTTTAATGTATTTTCTTTTTTTTATTGTGAAAAACTTACGCGGAAATTGTAAATAAACTTTTTTTTTTAATATTTTCATAATTGTTCAATTATTTTTCATACCGTACGATGATTCAGTAGCCAAAATAAAGTTTAAAACAAAAGGAGAAATTTAAGACAAGTTTTTTCGAATGCAACCTTAAAGCTACACGCAGTAGCTGAAAGCAGATTTTGTATCAGAAGATTTATCCGTTTACGATACGTTTATCAAGCAACGTTACATTTCGCCCCACACAATAACAACGCACAATACAAACAAAGTTAATGTTCCTAATTAACATTATTTTTTTCTGTCTTTATTGTCAGTTTTGTTCCATTATTTCGTATGTATGTTTCGTTAGAATTTAAATTATTCGTATAATGTGAAGATTAACACAATATTAACATTGTACTGCGCAGGGCATAGGGTTCGGCAACCGCTCTCATTTACGGTAATAAAGAAAAAATAATATCATGAGTTTTATATTTGCAGTATGTATACCTACTAAGAAGAAGGGTAAAATGTATTTTTTATGACCACATCTCAAAGTACAAAGCCGTTCCTTTAAAAGGAAGCGACGCGTGAAGTCAAGAGCTATAAAACACGAATTTCTTTTCTTCATTTCACGGAAACTAAAAGGTTTAACTATGACATCCCGAACCCAGGGAAAGTAGTGAAGCTGGAGGGAGGAGAAGGAACGGGAATTATGTGAAAAGAAAGGTTAAGAAGTGTTCCTGGATCTTCGGATTATATCACTATATAGATTAAAGGGGACAGCCCACTGTGCGTGGGCGGTAATAGGGTGTATTTATCGTAATTATTTTCAAGCAAACGATAAATGATATTTCTTTTTAATAAAAACTCGTACTCAATAAATACATATAGTTGACAGTGGCAGTCGGTGACTTTTCGTATAAAAGATTATTTACTACATATGATTAATAGAAGATCATGTATGAGACGATGTATGAACGTGAACGATGCAAGGAGTGTGTGCCAAGACCGGTTTGTTTGGCGGTCCGTCCTCTCTGCCTACCCTTGTGGGGAAACGGCGTGATGGTTAGTTAGTTTATTTTCGTTTTAATGAAAGATAATAATTAAACTAAGCCCTTTTCTTGTACCCCAATTATGTGGGTTCAACGGAAATGTTTTTAGTGGATGTAGTTACGGGTGGTCCGATAAGTACTTAGCCTACAAAATAATAACGAAAATTTTGGATTTTTCATTTTTTTATTTCTCATCATAATCTCCTTTTAGCTCGATACACTTGATCCAGCGATGCTCCAATTTCTTTAACCCGTCCAAAAAATTCGTTTTCTCTAGGTCTGCAAAGTAGGACTCCGTGGCGGCAATAAACTCCTCATTCGACTCAAATTTCTGCCTGGCGAGTGACTTTTTTAAGTTTGGAAACAAAAATAAGACATATGGGGCCAAATATGGAGAATTCGGCGGATGGGGCGGCAGTTCATAGCCCAATTCGACCAATTTGGCCGTGGCGAGGGCGGAGGTGTGAGCCGGTGCGTTGTCATGGTGGTAGAACACTTTTTTCTTAGCCAAATGGGGCCGTTTTTTCTGCAAGTACAGCCCTGGGATCTTTTTATTTTTTTTTCGTTTTCTCATCATTTTCTACCTTGTGAATCCCAGAAAACTGTGGCCATCACCTTTCCGGCCGATAGGACAGTCTTCGCCTTCTTCGGAGCACGTTCGCCGGATGAAGTCCACTGTTTTGACTGTTTCTTGGTCTCTGGTGTGTACCAGATGATCCGTGTTTCGTCGACGGTCACCAAACGACGCAGAAACTCCTTTTAAACAGCGTCAAACACTGCTCTGAAGAGGTCTCACGTTTTCGCTTGGTGGGTGCTGCGTTTCTTCACTTGCTGGAGTGAAGAAACGCAGCACCCACCGCGCCGACAGCTTTCTCATGCCAAAAATTTCATTCAGGGTATGTATGACCCACGCTTTTTGAAATGCCTACTGTCTAGGCTTTCTCGCGCACCTTCAATCGGCGGTCTGCCAACTATAGATTGTGAATTTTTAAACCAATTTTTGACGGTCGCCATCAAAGGAGAAGAGTCATCGTACACAGAATCCAAGGGCTCTTTGATTTCGCTGCGCGATTTCCGTTCCGAAAACCAGAATCGAATCACCGAACGAAATTGCTCTTGTTCCATTTTTCTGAAATCTACGGACACGCCCGCTTCCACACGTGGTCAAAACAAAAATACGAGTCCAATTTGGCTGAAATTTCAACAGAGCCGTCTACGAGAATATACTACATAATAGTAAATTTATCTTGCGATAGTGGCACTATCGGGTGGTGAGGCTAAGTACTTATCGGACGGCTTGTGTATTTAGTTTATCATAAAAGTTTTGTTGGTCATGATCTGTTGCCTATTAAATAACGAATAAAACATTTCGAGACTTGCATCACTATCTAGATACTATTTATCCATTACAAAATATTTTTAATAGCCAAGTAAAAATGTTTGATGAATGGAGTTTCCGGAAGAGGGAACTTTCGATTTTATGAATACCAGAATAAGCCGACAGGTACAAACGAATAAAAATCTACTTTTGGTTGTCCATTATTTGTGCCCATGGACGAATTAAAAAAAAATGGTTTAAGGGGTAAAACGTTCTTTGATGTTTTTGGTTTCTGGATTTGACGCTCAAGTACGTGTCAGCCGGAATTTCCACAGAATTCAATTTGGTTTTAATTGGGTTTGCAGGAATTTCGCCACCACAAAATATAGTTGATCTGCGCAATGTAGACCGTAACACCATGAAGCACCATTTTAATTTGATCCATGAGGGAGATAAATGCTTTGCGTTTAAAATATTTGTTTTCGCGTAAAAAGACGCGCCCTGCACCCTAGGACGGCGGAAAAGTTTGTGTACCGCAAATCGCACAGTCAGCTCGCCATCACCTCGCTGTCTAGACATCCACTAACTCCCATTAATAGTTAACTAAGACTTTGTAGATACTTTCCAATAAATAATTAAACATTCCTTCGATGTCTAGGAAAACAACTACCCCTACAGACCAAAAAAAGAAGAAAATTAAACAAAAAAATCTTTTCTAAAACACGACAGATTTCCACACTTTGACTTGACAAAACTTAAAGCAATTTTCGCAGTTTTCGAAGTTACGATTTCCTTCAAGTAAAAATGTTAAAGAAAGGGTTTTTATCTTAAAACATTGCTTCTATTTTGTCAATATTCTTTGTATCAAAGCATGGATGGAATAAATTAAACGAAGAACCGTATTCTAATTTAAATCTGCCTCCTCTACCTTAAACCATACACCGGATTGGCAAAAATCAATTTTGATGTCAAATTTATGCTGGCCAATATATGTAGATAGGTAGGCCTACTGCGCAGAAGACAAAGATGGAGACTTCCTTGCACAAAAGAGTTGAAAAGGTATGCGAAATTAGACGTTGTGTGATGGAAACGATATTATAGTTTTTAAACCATTACTGCTTACTTAGACTATGACGCTATTTTTGTAAGAATCGTAAAATGGTGTTCAAATTGCTTAAAATATTTTACCGGGGCAAAATTATATATTATAACCGCATATTGTCACCGGGCATCTCAAAATAAAATCAACCCAACACATACTTTGAAAATTCGTTAAAAGTGATGAAAAAAATATTTTAAAAGGTAGGTTGAATAGGTTATTATTATAATGAATAGGTTATAGGCTATTTTTTTCATAGCTTTTAATGAATTTTCAAAGATGTGTAGAAACTCCACAAAGGAGGCCCAGAGGAAAATAATTTCCCTCATATTTCCCACATGTTCCCTCGTGTTTCTTGACTATGCACCGGTGCCGAGGGGATCAATGACGCTAGTTCCTTGGAGCATCTTCCATTATAATACCGGTAGAACAAGGACAGCATTCCAACCTGATCCCTTTGCTCTAAATATTGCAATTCAACCATTGGGCGCACTTGTGATTTGTACAGGGATATCAGTTGTGTATTTTTAAAGTATCTGCGGGCCCTGTACAGTACGCCCACTTTCTGAAAGGCTAACTTCGGCTAACTCTGGCTTCGATGCCCGTACCTGAGTTGACTTATGCGTAAGAGTTTGTCGAACCTGTAACCCTCCGACTTGTCTGAATGTTAGATCACCGATCATTGCCGCCTAACTGTCAACATAGGGAAACAGTATCATCATTCCAATTCTTACGTTAGTTAAAATGACAATCTTTTCAGATTTTTACATTCACAAGTACGTAGGCGTAATGAATTTTATATATTTTGTTTTTTTTTTTTATGTATTAAACACTTTTTATACATTTCTTTCACTTATTTATTTCTGACCGGACCTGTTTTCACCTCATGACGGACATTTTCAGACTGTTAATAAGCTCGCCATGTAATAATGCCCGTAATATTAAAATAGAATTCCACCGTCATTCGGGGGCGCTAAAATTCGATATTATTAAAAGCATTATCATTTCAAATAAATACGATTATACGTGAGACAAATAAGTTTTGAAAGCTTTCTCATTAAAAAAAATATCAATGCTGATAAAAGCACAACATACTTTTTGTTCGCGCGTAAGAGTTTTTTACGGCAAATTTTTCTGTCTTCCTCCAGGTCTATACTAGGCAATACATTATATATTAGGAAAGAGGTAGGTACTTACAGTAGTAAGTGGTGAGATGGAGATCACTTTGTTGTTTAATACGCGTTTTATGTATTAATATATTTCCTTAAAATTAAATAATTACTTAGAAAAATTTGGCATTATAAACAAAAAACAATATGGCTTTCAAATTTTTCAAATTATATTAATATTGAATTAAACCATAAAAGACATGTTTTAGTACTATTTATCGATAACTCCAAAGCATTTGATACAATTGACCCACAAAAATTATTAAAAATCTTAGAAGCAATTGGAATTAGAGGAAACCTACTTAATTTGTTTAAAAATTATTTATTTAATAGACATATCTGTGTAAAAATATTAGAAAAAATGAGTAGGAGGAAAAAAATGTGTGCTGGAGTCCCGCAGGGATCAATTTTGGGACCAACCCTATATATTATATTTGTATCAATAATGAAAAAACTATTTAAATATGTAAAACACTTTGTATATGCTGACGACACTGCTCTTGTCATATCTGATGAACAATTATCCATTGCGATTAAATGTATGCAATATGACTTTACGTCCCTGATAAAATGGTCACATGACGCAGGTCTAATCATTAATACAAAAAAAACTAAATTGATGCACATACGATCTCCACATGCTTCATTTCAGAAAACGCCTAAAATAATATCTCATGACTTTATATGTATTCATCAAAACATTTTGCAGCCCTGCATGTGCGATAGTATTGAACTTGTAAATTAATGTGTTTATTTGGGAGTGACTGTTGATTGTAATTTCAAATGGGATATACAAATAAACAAAATTAGTAAACGCCTGAGGGCGATAGTGGGTAGGCTGTACAAACTGAAATGTTTCGTTCCGGTGAATATTTAAAAAAAATATTTACTTATCACTCGCAGAATCAACTTTACGATACGGAATAACTACTTGGGGACACTCTTGCAAAACTAATTTAAACCGCCTTCAATCAGTACAAAATTCTATGATTAAGTTATTAGTTTAAAAAAATATTTTTTCACAGAGACGAAACATTTCATTGTTGTATCGGAATTTAACAATATTACCGGTGCAGGCCCTTATTATGGTATAAAATATTGATTCAGCATGTATCTGAGTCTTATTATAAGAAGAAAGTGGAACATGAGCATAATACGAGGTTCACAAAGAATGAAGGAATGCTTGTTCCAAAATATAATAATAACTACGGACGGCGAACCCTGGAATTTAACGTGCCAAAAATATTTAACATGTTACCAATTAATATAAAACATTGCGAATCTACAAATAGATTAAGATTTCATAAGCTGAAACAATGGTTACTAAATAGAGATTGTTTATATTAATTAATGTTTGTTAATTGTGACAATTTGTTTAGTTATTTATATAGTAATAATAATATGTATATATGTTTTAAATTGTAATTGAACATAAACATCCTGTTGACCAACTGCTTTATTGCGGTTTAACGGGATTGTATCTTGAAAACAATAAATAAAAAATAAAAAATAAAAAATAAAAAAATCGCCTGACAGTAATTCACTCCGATCAATTGCGAAACAAAACCCCAAAAAATTGCGTGTTGTTTTAAATGCGCGGCCATTGATGCACTGACATTGAACAGGCACCTTCATATCCTCTTGCTAACTGCGTCGGGGCAGAGTTAGGAGATCGAGACAGGGAACAATTCATTACCTTAGCATAATCCAAAATCACAACAAAAACAATTCACCGTTTTGTCTCCCACAATCGGCGCAAACACTTTTATTTTTAATGTGATGACTGTGAGCGGTTATCTGCTGATATTTTGGACTTCCAATCTAATGATGGACCCAGTAGTTCCTTTTAATGGTAATCTCAGTTTAGGGGATTGACAATAATTAGTAGTGGGTAGACTAGTGATGTTTATTCCGAGATTATACAATAAATGATTCTTCTTAGGAAGTCTATAATTAAAAGATTACGAATGGACAACAATCACCCCTTATATACATTACTAATGCTGTCTCACTCATACACGCATGTCCCTTTCATACCATAAGTCGTAAGGCGTAAATACGTTCACCACAATAAATTGAAAATCATCGAGATCGAGGGGATTTTAATCGCATTTTGTCTTGCAATTCCGTTTAAAAGACATTTCATTTAATAATTAGGATTTTAAAACGGAACTTCTATTAGCCTGGAAAAGGTTCCAGTAAGTTATCAACTGGTCGAGAGTTAGAAACATGAGTTTTTGACAATTAGTATTCAGCTCGAAAACTCGGGTTCGTATTGAGATAATCCAGAGCGGTTTAATTCGGTTGAAGTGAGTATTATGTAACCTGAATCTAAATCTTAATTTGAGACTAAGAATGATTCGTTGCTTTCTTTCTTCTATTTGCTTTAAGTGAGTCTAAAGGTAGTTACACACGGCAAGTGTAATACCTACGTAGGTTTATGTATATATATAAGTGCGACTATGCAAAATAATTAAGTAATGCATTCAATTCTGTTGAATCAACTTTAAAATATTTTTTAAAGATTTTACCCTTATGGGCTAGGTTTATTATAAGTTATAGTTATGTTATGTTAAGTTATAATACATATATATCCGATGTAACCGAAAGGTTAAAGGTTACAGGTTTTGGTCTCCAGTGACTTTTTTGATGTCTTTTATATTTTTTAGAATTTTTTTCTTGAAGTCAAAAAAAAATTCTTCCTCATATCGGCACTGGCCACTCAGTCGAGTATTTTCGATGGATGCATTGCAATGCAAATGCGAGAAACTGAACTATTTTGTCTCCTTCAACTATTTTTATTTCAAACTATGAAATATATCTTTAAAAACAAAACAAAAAATTAAAAACAAAAAAATTAAAACTAAATCCGCATTAGTAATAATAATGTATTTTATACCCCCAAACGAATACAATCACGAAGCAATGTTTTTTTTACCTCGGACTTTCAATCTATTAACAAAATTCAAGTGACAACTGAACTACCTCAATACTTAAAAGAATTTAAATTGTGGCTTATGATACAGATGTTGAAACATTATTAATTTAATTTAAATCACGTTACGTTCTCGCAAACTATGCATTATTGCGTACACTTTTTATGGAAACTGTTTACACAAATTTTAATTATGTTTTTGCTTTATATTCGCACTGTTTGATTATTTCTAGGTACAATAATAAAATGTACATAATCATATATCTACGCACAGGGTTCAATGGGTTCCATTTACTCAAATGATTTTCATAATATTGTGTAAAAAAAAAAATATTAAAATTGGGAAAAATAAAGGAAATAACAAAAAAAAATCACACACTAATGCAGGACATCATATACTGACGTCACTAAAGGCTGACTCTGTTTCAACGTGACAGCGGCCGCCTCATCCCGAATTATTTTTTCGTGGGTTTCCTTTTCTCTAAAGTCGAATGCGGAAGAATTCCAAACAAAAGGACAAGACTGATTCCCTCCTACTCCTAACATAACACAAACAGACACGTATGTATGTATATAGGCTGTAGGCTGTCGCTGGTTGATACGTGAGGGTTGCTGGCTGCTGGTGTAAACATGCAATTTTAGTAGGGTGTTTAGGTAACAATTTTCCGTACCTCTAAGGCCTCTAAGTCTAGAATGTGCAGGTAATATTTTATATACCCACCTGAGGTAAAAGTTGTGAGAAATTTAAATACCCGCCTGAGGTAAATATGACGCCGTCCCATTTATATAAAGAACAATGGTTATTAAATAAAGTAATTTATATGATTACCACTTCATGGCATATAAGAACTAAGAAATGAAAAAAAAATATATATATATATTTTAAACTCACTAATTTCGGTTGTGTGTCTGTGACCCCAGTTCTCTGAACTCTAGAACTCGGATTTTATTTGAATTTAAGCGTCTTTTTCAAAATCGGAACTGTTTGCTTGAACAAATTCAGACAATATTATATTCCTCATCTGTAACGGCGTCGAGCCTCCATGACTCTTAATCGGTTGAAAATTTATAAGTCTTCTAAGAATGATTGAGTGTTTAGGAGCTTCACTCAAAGTTTTTGAAAGGCAGCAAAAGTATGTAGAAGTATAAAATAAATAATGTGCCTGTTATTTTTCCTTTATTTCAGGAAAACCTAATATATAATGGCTTCATCTAGAATTCTAGAAAATAGGTTCTCAACGTGGGCGAGAAGGCCCTCTTGTGGGCGTTTGAGACTTTTAGGGGGCAGTATAACACCCAGAGAAAGATAGCGGTCATTGAGATGGCACAGTGAGGGCTTGGACAGGTAAAAAAAAAACTTTAATTTTCAATGTACATTTGTTTTTTAAATTTTAAATTTTCTGCGAACCGGTTACGACACATCTGTGTCATTCACGAGCAAACTTAAAACTAACTTAAAAATTCTGTGCAATTAATTAGGTGGGGGGTAGTTGGAGGGGAGATTTTGGGGGAGGGGGATAAAGGTGGGAGGAGTCAACATTACTTGGAAACATCGTAAGTAAAGGTGCTTTGTATGGTGCTATTATTTTATTAACTAAATTAATTTTAGATTTTTTTTTTGTTAATTTAATTAATTTTGTTAATTTCTAAGGCGCACAAATTAAAATATGAATTACCATTTTGCAATGTTTAAACTTAGTATTTTCTTTTTTAAAGCTATGACCTGACTCTGTTAGATGGTTAGCAAATTCGGAGTAGTTATCATTTCGTAAACAAAGTTCATGTTCCCTGATTCTAATTTTAAAATTTCTAGTAGTCATCCCTACATAGGTACTGTGCGTCACAATTGTTACATTCTAAAGTGTATATCCCGTTTTTTTTTCCATTTATTAGAAACATTCATGTTATTAATAATTTTTATATTTTAGAATTAGTGGACATACGATACCAGAAAGCTGGAGAAATAACATCTGGTAATATGCGGGATATTTTAAAAAATAAATCATATTTCTCCAGATTTCTATATTATATTCTCTATTAGTTAAATTTTGTTATTGTATTTATTATGATAATTTTTTGCGAAAATTCACGTATTTCGGTAGTTCGGGAAAAGGATGAAAATTGAACTGAAAGATTCCATTACATTCAGATCTACATTGAATTGAATGATATGAAATTTTTTATTACATAATATTATCATCTTACGTGTATTATTACTACTAAGAATTATTGACTCAGGGCCTATTTCATCTATGGGAATGCTGTGTGGAGGTGGTCTTTTTAGGAAAAAAAGTTCTGGGAAGGAAAAGGGTATGAAGGGTGGGTAGGAATCTGGGGGTCAGTGTCTCCAGGAGTGACGATCGTATGAATCCATACCTCCCACTGCGGTGCAAGGCACTGTTCCGAGAGAGTACGGCTGGAGATGTCAAATGGATTCTCTTCCGATCCGGCCTGCCATGCAGATGGTGGGCAGATGCATCCGCCGTTAAGACCTGGACAAACCTCACATTATGAACACGGGCACCCCTGCCGGAGGTGTTGGTTATCCAAATCCAATAAATGGTTCCGGGGCGGCGGTATCCGTACCTGCCTCCCAAATTATAAAGAGCAAATTGTACAGAGTAACAAAATATATTTTAACAAAAAAAAAATCTAAGTTAGGCGTATAAATTAGGGTGAAACTTGTTAAAAAGAATTTCCTAACTAGATTTTTTTCAATATTTTATATGCAAAAGTCAGGCTTGGGTGTCCTTATCTAGTCCGCTGACAAATTTTCCATTTACATAGAAATGTAACTTGATCCGGTGATTTAAATTAATGAACTGAAATGTGGGGACTTTGAAATCTTTGAACGAAATTAAAACAGTGAAAGAATTTTTAACTCTTTAATTTTTTCCATTATTTTTATACAGACAAATATTTTTTTTATTTTTACTCATATAAAAAAGTAATGGTGAACCATTACTTCTACCATGACACTGCGTGAAGAACAGTTATGTAATTGCCTTATAAGCATGTATTTTTCTTTAATTCTTTCTTTTTCTCGTTCTCTGTTCTCGTTTCTGCAGGTTATGTTTTATATTTGACACTACTATGTTTTATGTATTATACTTCATTTTGATTTTGATTATCGTTATTTCTGTTAGAAACATCTGCAATTATTTCTGTTAGTTTCGTCTGGTTACAACTAAACATTGGTTACGTATGCTGTGAACGTTTTTAATTGGAGTGTTAATATCTATGTACATCCCAGCTGCAATTTTATCACAGTGACAATCGTTAACACTTTGTAAATGTTTCAATAAATAAATTAATAAATAAAGTATAAAACAATGGGATTTTAATGGGAATCCACGAAGGCACTGCCTGTGTAGGGATTTTTTTTATTAGCTCCACTTATTAATTAATTCCCCTCAGAGCCAATATCATATTTGGGGATGCTGTGTGAGGGGTTTTTTTAAGAAAAGAAAGGAAGTTCTGGGAAAGAAAAGGGTATGAGGGGTGAGTAGGAATCGGGGGATCAGTGCGTCTAGGGGTGACGGACGTATGAATCCATCCCTCTCACTGCAGTGCAAGGCGATGTTCCGAGAGAGTACGGGTGCAGAAGTCAAAGGGACTCCCCAAACCATTCTCTCCCGATCCGGCCTGCCATACAGCTGGTAGGCAGATACATCCACCTCCAAGACCTAGAAAAATCTCACTCCATGAACTTGGGCACCCTTGCTAAGTCACCAACTATAACGGACCATTTGGGTGACCCATGGTAGAACCATAGTAGGTTATCCAATAAATGGTTTCCGGGGTGGCGGTCAGGGCCGGATTAACCATGTTGGGGCCTATAGGCAATGCATGTCTCGGGGCCCCTTTACCAATGGTGGACCAACGGGCAAGGGGCGGGGGGGGGGCGGCCCGCCCCGGGCCTCTGGTCCTCGGGGGCCTTCAAACGCCTTCATGTCCTCTTTATCAAATCCTTAACAAGGCTTTAATGCCATTAATCAGCGGCCGAGACTTTAAATTTCGTCTAACGATTAACATAATAGCTCAATATCGATATTATTTCATTCACAATATTTGCTTTGATAAATACCTTAATTCAAAAATGCTCAAACTCGTGATGATAAAACTATTCAAATTATGTACTTTTTCTAATTATTTTTGTATCATACGTATTTATAATTTTTCAATAATGTCTAAGCAAAATAAAAATGTAATTTTTTTTTTAAATATATGTGCGGATCTTTTTTTAATGATTTTATTTAAACTAAAATTAAAATTCTGAAACATGTCTTTCCCAGATAATTTATTGATTTATTTTACTGCATGATTATATAATTTGAAATGTTTATAATACAAAATTTTATTTGAAAATTTAACAAATCTGCCAACGCCCTACGGTAAAACCTTAATGTACTAAAAATAAACATATTTTCTCAAAATTTAAAACTTAGCTTTACTAGATAAAAGAAGATTCTTTCGAAATCAATTTATAATTTTGTGGTGAAAAAGTGTCAATACGTCTAAAATTTGATTTAAAAACGACATATTTCCGGTTTTGTCTGGTGATTCCCACTTAAGGACACTGTAAATTTTTTTTTTGGTAATTTTATTTCATTTTCTGAAAGACGCATTTGTTAAAAATGCTCTCACTAAATGTTTTAAAGATATTCGAAACATTATAGGATATATATATTACGGAGATACAGCATTTTATGTGAAAAAATAACTTAGTTAACACCACTTTTATTATACATACTATATGCCGACCTGATTTCGCTACAACCGTAGGTTCTTCAGGGCAGTTTGTATGTTGAATTATCCTTAAACTTTGAATGTGTTTTTCTCTATAATTTGTTAACACATTTTTTAACCTCTATACATCCGATTTGCAGGTTTAAACTGATTGAAAATCTAGTGTCTATTTCACCACGTAGGTGAATTTTGTTTGAAAATAAGGAAAAATGGCGGACCAACGAATTTTAATTTCGATTTTTTATGGAAAATTTTCATTGTTCATAAAAAAAAAATAGAAGGAAGCCCATTATAAAAAAATCCCTAAGTGGTGCCATGCTGACTGGATTTACTAACAGTTTAAGATTTAGTACCTACATGCAAATCGGACGTATAGTTTTTCTAATATGTTGTCAACCGTGTTGAAAAAGGCAGTTTCGAGAAAAACGCGTTCAAAGTTTTGCTGAACGTTAATTCAACATGCAAACTGTTTAAAATGGTTTCATATAAAATGCTATAGGTATCTCCGTCATTTTTACGAATTTCCTTTAAACATTTGGTGAGAGCATTATTAATTAAATTATTTTTTTAAAATGACAATTTTTTTTACAGTGGCCTGGTGCCTTAAAGCCTTGTTTAGAATTTGATCAAAGGAACATGGAGGCGTTTGGAGGCCCCCCAGAGTCGGAGGCCCGTGTGAACTGAAGAAAAAGCTTGTAAAATTACATCAACTTCATAAACAAGGGGGGGGGAGCGGTTCATCCAGCTTTTCCACCCCGGGACTCTGACGGGCTTAGTCCGCCACTGCACTTTACCCTTTTCTAACTTCCAAACTTTTTTTTTCTACTACAATGTTTATATAATTAATCTGTTTTTTTACTACATTTCACCCCCATTCAATAAAGAAAATGAAACGAATACAATAGTACAATGAGCGGTCCTATCACTAAAGTGATCTCTTCCAGACAACCTTGGTATGAAGAGAAACAAAGAATTTTAGCAAACAGATGGGTAGTGCACACTAAAGCTTGTACAACATTTATATTTTAAACATTAGAAATTAAAGCAAAAAAAAACAACAAAACAAATGCCAATATAAATGCCAATATGCGCACTTGAAGTGAAATGACACAAAACTGCGCTATACAAATATTACGTTATTATTATTATAACCACACACGGCACCTATAATCATATCCCCATTGATACGAAGGAAAGTTAAGTAAAATACAACTATGTTTAAATATTTGTTTTAATTATTGACTTTTTATTTATTACTTGTGCGTGATGTGAACAGTTATTGGGTTATAACCTAATTATTATGTTTGTTGTTTTCTTTAATGCATGTAATGTTATTAACCTATAAATGTTCGTAATAAAAAATTAAAATATTTAAAACATCTTGAAAGCTGACAAAAGTGTGCCGGAGTTGCTCACTAATTGTGAAAATAACTTGCCTCACGAACCGTTGACGCAAGTTATTTTTTCTTGGGGCGCGGGGCCCCCAGCCAATGCGGGGCCCCTAGGCATTTGCCTACTCTGCCTTAGGGATAATCCGGTACTGGTGGCGGTTACCATACCCGCCTCCCAAATTGAAATATAATATTAATCCAAAATATATTTTTTTGTCTTTGCTAATATAGATTTTACCGAGGTTAAATAATAATGTACTTACTAATTCACAACAAATTTTTTTAAGTCATTAATTTTTTTGAGTTAACACTCAACTTATTAGTTTATTTTATATCACACATCCAAATAATCGTAAAAATCTGACAACCGGACAACTGGTAGCACGAAAGAGGGGTTTATCGCCATTTTCTTAATAGCACCTTATCTCTTAGGGATATAAATAACAACGCTTTTTCTATGCTGTGATGAACTGCTATATAAAAATATCAAAGAAATAAGATTAAAGATATTACTTAACTTTTTTCTTATTCCAGGCCATCTTTAGCGCATGGTCTCGAAAAGAGAACATATCGTTTTTAGTGTTTGTTGAAAGTACATCATGATTTATATAAGCGCTAAATATTTACAGTGTTATATTTATAAAGACCACATAAATCTTCACGCAGATATTTTTGCCGCTGAAAACACATACATTTTCCATGATCAACTTTCAATTTGCGAAAGTAACTACTTGTTATTAGAAGAAAAAATACAAAATATTTAACGGGAAATAAAACGGGGAGAAATGACACGATTAGGTGAACATAATACTTGAGTGGAATTCAGCCAAGAATCGGCATAAATGAACAGTATGCGGGTCTGAGAATATTCATGAATACTAATGAAACAGTAAGTTTGTGTCTAGAATGAGTTGTGTAGTGATTCGTTTTCTCTGCTTACGCCAGCGGTAATGAACTTTGTGGTTAGTTAGTTATTAACAAGTTAGAACCAAGAGGGAAGAAGTGAAATATATGGCTTGAAGGAAGATAGCGTGTTAACATATCCCTCTCATCCCTTTAGGTTTTTATATATTTTTCCCACTTGCAATGTTTCCGATGTATTTGAAAAGTAGAATTTTTTTTTCATTAAAATAAATTTTGTTTTGGAAACAATATAAAATTTTATTATTCATTTGTGTATTAAAAAAACATTGTTATTTTTATGTAATAAAAATTTTATGTCAAACCTGAAAATATTTACAACATTTTTACTTCAAACTTTAAAAAAATTGACAAAACTCTGAATTTCGCAAACATGTTCCATTTGTTTATAGAATTTGTAAGAAAATATTGTTACTTCTCTTTTTATCTCGTTTGTAAAATAAAAAAAAATAAAAGTTAGACTAAATTATGAATTTGTTTGCTTTGGCAATTTTTAGCATTGATGTATTACATTTAGATGAGTCATTTAGCGAAAATATAGGTTCCATTTTTATATTTCTAACTGACGTCTAACGCTACAGCGCCGAATGACCGGAAACTACCAAACACACCGATTATCGTTTTCTAACAGTGGAACACGTTTCGTCGAGCTATTAGTAGGCGAAAGTCGCCCAATTGTATAGCAGTATGATTTTTTGGATTTAATTCAATGCATCTAGTTATATTTGAGACAAACTGAAAATAAAAGTTAATTCTGTAAAGCCGAAAAAATCACGAATATTTGAATGATAGAAAAAACATAAAAATGGGTATGCGTATTATGTTAATAGTATTATGTTATTGTTATTAGTATTATGTTATTGTTATTAGTATTTTGTCAATAGTATTGTATTAATAGTATTGTGTTAATAGTATTATGTTAACATATATTTTACTTTACATATATTATATTATACATATATTATATTATGACCCTGAAAGGCCCGACATTATTACCTATTACCGTAATGTATTATAATAGACAATAAAATTAATTATTGTCTGAAGCGAAGATTTGAAAGAATATTAATCGGGTTGCCAGTGTATCGAATTACATAAAACAATTTTAACCGTTTTATAGTATTTTGGAAAAATACGTCGGGTTGCATCCTAGAAGTCGTGGGATCTTCTGCTATTTAAGTCGATATACAAATAAGATTTTTCGCTTACAGATACTTGTGGGAAATTTTAAAATACAACTTATTAGTAAATAAATTGTGAAAATAAATTGTTAAACAGTCAAAACAATGTAATAAAATAGCCTACAGTAACAAAGGAATTCACCCAACCTTGTGAAAGGGATAAATATTTTGAAAATGTTTTCCACCGTAACTATTAAAGACATGTTATTTTCTTCAGTGCGTCTTTATCTATAGATGGCAAGCTGATATTATTAAAGTCACATTACATCACGATTAAAGTAATATACGCGAAAAGTTTCTTTAAAACGTTTTCTGAAACTTTAACGTTATTGGGCCTAACATAAAATCAAGTAGGTTTTTATATTTCATATACCTATGTTACTTTCCGTACTACCAAGTCTCGACCGGGATTTGGATTCTTGGATTACAATAATTTTATATTGCATTATATTACTTCACGGGAAAAAAAAGCCGTGATCGATAAAGTCATCAGACATTATGACTTGCCTTAGTTTGCGAGAGTTAGAAGAATATTTTATTGGTTCATAGTTAGCCGGTGAAGAAAATTCAGCCAGAAAATCTCTTAATATTCCATGGTTCCAGTGCACACCTGTTGAATATTTTTATAAACAGTATTCTGCTTTCAAGGAAAGATTTTTAGCGCTATTCTCTATTTTTATTTCTTTTCCGTTTAAGCGTTTGAAATGACTGTCTAGTCTCCTTCAAAGGAAGCGGTCTTTCCAAAATCCCAATCATATTAATGGATATGATTAGTGTAACTCTAAGTAACCAGCTCTCAGAAGCTAGGCAGAATATACAGGGCCCGCAACTTTAATATTAAATAAATCACAAGTGCACCCCACTGTTGAATTTGGCAGCAACCTCTGGTCTGAAGCCCCAAAATACTCTTAAAATGCACTTAACGCTCTACAGAAATGGCGATCCGTGTGATAGATTCCCATATCTTAACAAACGGGTGCAATATTTTAGAGTAGGTACAGGCATTAGGTAGGAATTTTGTCCTTGTTCTATAGGTATAACGATGGAAGATGCTCCGAGGAACTAGCGTCATTGATCCCTTTGGCACCGGTGCAAAGTCGGGAAACACGCCAAACACGCGCCCAACATTTGTACACGGTTGGCATTAGTCATATGAGAACGGGTCGTTTCTACGACTCGTTCTTGAGTTCAACAGCTCGGCTGTGGAATTAATTTGCTGGCCTCTGTGTCTCCTCCCTCCTACGACACGTGTCTCTTCAAGACCCATGTTCAGTCCTTCCTTTCCTCAATCCTCAAAAAGACCCTCCACACAGCATCTTCAAAGATGACATAGGCCCTGAGGTAAATTATTTTCCTCAGGGCCTCCTGTGTGGAGTTTGTAAAAATAAAGGAAGTAATATTTCCCAGTAGGTACTCTTTGTGTAATCTCCTTTTCAATTTATGTAATCTTTTAATAAGGTTCAGAAAGTATTTGTCTGGGATTACCCACTAAAATTATAATGCTTTTAGCTTTTCCATCGGTTGAATGCTTTTCTGCGTGTCGTGAAAGCTAAAATAAGTGGTGTGCTTGTTTGAATGAGAAATTTTTTGAAACCAACAAATTACGGAGATTTAATACGTCCGTGAACATAACATTAAAATGTTCGATTTATTTTACTACGTTTAACAGAGTAGGAGTAGGTAGGTATATAACGTAACGCCACATAGATTTATATTTCCAAGGACTCTTTTACTAAGTCAAAATCACTTACCAAATATATATTATTTAATTGAAACTTCTATAGCCCCGTTGTGATTTGGAATTAGGATGAAACGGAAATGACGTACTACAGCACCTGCGAAGCATCAAACTCCTATCAAGGCTCATATTGGTTGAGATATTTAACGGAAATGACCCTAGGTCTGCGCTCATTGGCCGCTTTGATTACGACCTCACTTTTCACGGCTCCTTGGCTAACTGCACTCGTTTTTTTTTATTTATTCCGTATTTCAACATTATTCAAAAACTACTCTATTCAATTGATCTTTTCATGCCTTGTACCTCTTAACTGCAAAAAGCAACTCCAGAAACTGTGCCAGGAGAGGTTGAGCGTACAATGTACTTAAAACTTAAAACAAAACTATTATTTCTTCATTATTTCTTTTTTGTTCACCTTTTCTTTTTACTCACTTTTTAATTATACTTTAATATTATAACTATCAATATCTACTTGCTTCCTAATCTTAAACCATTTCTTATTATAAATTATAAATGGAAGTTCACTGGTTTATAATTATATTCACTATTAAATGTTAAATGAATGTATATTTACAACTGTATGTTTCCTAAATAAACTTAAATAAAATGAAAAATAAAATACTATAAATGGAGGCTGCCGGAGTTAAATATTTTCTATATTTTTTAATCCGTGTGAAATAGTTAGAATGCAGGCGAATTCTCTAGTTATTGTCTTGTTAATTACTGTCTGGATCTGTTAATCCATGAGAAATAAATATGATGCATGTGACTTCCCTAATTTTTCGTTTTATATTGACTTGTTAATTACTCCCTATGCCTGTTAATCGGTGAGAAATAGTTATGATGCAGACGAATTCTCTAGTTATTGTTTTATATTGTCTTGTTAATTACTGTCTGTATCTGTAAATCCTGGAGAAATAGTTAGAATGCAGGCAGATTCTCTAGTAATCATTTAATATTATCGTGTTAATTACATTGCCTTAGTTAGGATGCAAACGAATTCTTAAGTTATTGTTTTATATTGCCTTATTTAGGTACTGTCTGCATATATCTGTTTATATCTTAAAATAAAAATGCAAACAAAAAACCTGCACCAAGGAAAAATGGTATTTGAAAAATTCGTGGATTATTTCTAATCGTGTTAACGTAATCTCTCGTAGATATGTATATAATCAATAAATAAATATCGGCAGGTATGATTGCATCATATTAATTTGCAAATTAGTGAATTACTTGGCTCTGAAACCAGATGTTATGGGTTGAAAACTCGGTGAGTGATAAAAATATTCTTCTCGAAAACATAAATCATTTAAAATGTAGTATTATATGCAATTATATAATTTGTAAAAGAGTTTTCCCAATACCAACATGGTTAAAAACCACTAACCGACCAACGATTTTTATTATTATACATTAAACACCCCTGCCGAAGGTCATCCCAAGTGGTGGAGGCCTTTTGAACTTTACAACAGGACTCTCTCTCTCGACCTATCGCCTTGCACCGCAGCTGGAGGGATCGATTCATGCGTCCGTCACTCCTGATGGGCACACTGACCTCCAGATTCCTACCCACCCCTCATACATTATTCCTTTTCAGAACTTCCTGTCCTTCCCTTCCTTAAAAATACCCTCCACACAGCATCCTCTAAGATGAGTTAGGCCCTGAGGGAAATTATTTTCCACAAGACCGCCTGGGTGGAGCTAACGTAAAAAAAAAAAAAAATAAGAATATAGATATTTATTCAAGAAATTTATTCTGTTGTCCACAAATTCCAACAATAAATTTTTAATTAATGCAAAAAAAAATATTCGTGATAAGTTTATCATTTCAAAATTTCGATAATCTGTCTTAAAAGTTACATAATTAACCCTCTTAAGTGGTCCACGAAATAAAATAAATCAGTGTAGTTTCTCAAATTACACGACGGCCGAAATTTTTTCAAAATTTTCACGACCAAAAGTATCTTCGTGATTATTTTATGCAGTGGTATATTTTCTACTTCTTTATTCAACGTTTTGGACAGCGTTACAGTGTCCATAAACATTGGTTAAACGAATCCCGAAAACTTCCGAAACGTTGGCTAAAGAAGGAGGTAACCCCAAAATTAAGCTCTAGATTACATTGAGACTTAATAAAAGTTTCAGTGTTCTACTGGTCACTTATTCTGTGAACTGAGACCGTCAATAGATATTTAGTAAAAATAACAATTTAAAATTTTTGTTTAAATAAAACCGAGCATACAACCGAACATAAAGCCGCATGCGCCCTGAAAGCTGTCCAACGTACTCGTCTCACGGAGAGCAACAGAGCTTTTTGCCTCTCAAGTTCTACCGCGGCATCAGTCTGCTCTGATATCGCGGCTAGCACCGTCTACCGCGCCGATATACCGTACGAAACTCTCACTAAACTTAACTGGAAGTTTAGAAATACAAATAGTCGATTCAGTTAAACCTCTATAAAACTAGTGATTTTTTATTGTGTCCACGAAAAAAAGTTGAACAATCTATTAACAGCAATATGTTTGTTAATGGATAAATACATGTTTATGTGAACAATATAGTTTGTATTTGAACTTACATGTTAGTGTTCGGAAGTTTATCGGTTTAGCGGTAAGTACCCATTCTATTTGATAATACCCACTGTTTGTAACTTATGTTTTATTTGTATAGAATAATGATGTGGCTAAGGATGATTTCATTCGTTCTTTTTTCAGCAATACAATTTTTCACTTAACGTTTCATGTGGGTAGGAAAGTTAAATAAATTCTTGAAACGAGGCCAAAAGCCTGCATTTCTTTCAGATTTTCAAGGCAGGGGGAATATAAACCTCAAAACCCAATAATATAATTTGTACAAACATTTAAAATAAATAATAGTTATTATTAAACATTTGGCTTGCATTGAGTTGTAAAAAGAATGAGAGTGTTGCATTAAAACTTTTTATACTAATTTCGAAAACATTTATAACCAACCAAATGTTTGGTGAATGTGTACCAGTCCTGTAAATACTAGTTAAAGTTAAGTCGTTAGCAGTGGGTGCTGTCCATAGCGAACTAAAAAAGCAAAAAGGTAATGAAAATGTATTTTTTTAAATATTTATGCATTGATGATAATATAAACAACTCTAAAACGAAAAATATGAAACAGAAAAACCCGAAAAAGATTTTCCGTTATAAAGTTTTTCGTGTTTAGAGTTTTTTTTCGTTTTTTGTTTTTTGGTTGTTATGCTGTGTTGCGCTACCTCCTTCTTTAGCCAACGTTTCGGACAGCGTTGCAGTGTCCATGATCATCCGACAGATGTGCCGAATCTGCCCTGATGATGGACACTGCAAAGCTGTCCGAAACGTTGGCTAAAGAAGGGGGTAGCACAACAAGACATAACACCCCAAAAACAAATAACGAAAATGCTTTTGGCCGTGAAAATCTAAAAACGTGTTCATAGTTGTCAATATTTATCGTCAATGATTAAATATTACTATTAGAGGTTTTTGGCAAATAAGTTATTATTATAAAAATATTGAATATTTAATCTAGACTTATGAGAAGTCGATAGATGTCGTATATTAAAAATGAAAACGTATATACTTACCAAGACACTATCTAGTAAGCAATTAAATTCTAGTATTATCTTGCAATCAAGTATAAAGATGCGCAGCCAAAAAATGCGCTGAAAATTACGATAATTTCGATACTTTTTTGTCGAAGTAAGATAAAATTAAATATGAAGGGGATAAGTTCGGATAGCCTCAGTGGTAGAGCCAAGCCCCGACAGGGCTTAGGTCCTAGGTTCATTTGCTAGACGCGATCGAATCTTTTTCTGATTTTCTTTTTCACATTTTTCGTTCGAGAGTTTGTTAATATTGTATTCAATAACTAAATATTACAATTTAAGATTTTACTCAATAAGTTATTCCACCACAAAAAATTTTGAATTTTAGAGTAAATTAAGATTCTAATTATCAAGGGTCATAATATATTTTGTCACAATTATTGTTTTTTCCTTACATGGACACATATCTACAAAATTGATTTAAGCATAAATGTCTCTACAACAAAGTTGTTCTCTGCTTATTGTGCATTTATAAATGTCTTCCACAATATTGTTTATTTGAACAAAAGCGATTTAGAATAAAAACCAACTGCACACAAAAGTGCTATCTAGTTATAAATAATATAAAAAAGCATTTATCGATTTAAAAGTTGCAAAAACATTTTGCTTATATTGCCAGTAACTTTCGTGAACTGAAACATTTTTTTTGAATCAAGATATTGGTTATATATACCCTTTTGTTTTATATGAGTAGATTTCTATTGTTTTCATAACCCTAGCGCAGCAATTCTCTTTTTATGAATTGTCTAGTTTTTTTTGTTTTAAAAGCCTCCGTATTGCTATTTTATGGGGTTTGATGTGAGACAAGAGTCATAAAGTCATCCCAGATAGAGGTCATACGTGAAGTCATTATCCTAATTTCTTCTGCCTTTATTCCTTTTTCTACAAGACGGGTGAGGAGGAAGAGGACGGTCGGCTATAGTTTTACACGTGACTTCTCTCTGGAACTAATAAATATATTAACATTTCTTTGACTGTCGAAGACTTTTTTTATCTCCCGAACGTAGGCATTAAAAAGAAACATTTTTTTGTATCGTTTGATAAAATATTTGTGATTTGAATTAAATTCGATTAATTCGACCTACAAGCTGAATTTCAGAGATCAAATCCGGTAGTAAGTATTTTTTTTATTTTTTATTTATTTATTTTATTTATTTAGGAAACAAACAGTCATCACAAAAGGATAATATAACAAAGAACATTCATATGTTGTAGATAAATTAAGTTCCATTAAGTTAAAATTTTGATATAGTTAACAAATATTATAATCAATAATTATCAGCCTGAAACACTCATCTACATTGAAAAAATCTTCCGAGAAAAGATACTGGCCGCCAACGGGAATTGAACCCGTGTCCCTCTGATTGCCGGTCAGCTGCTCTGACCACTGAGCTATGGCGGCTTATCTAATACCCGCCAAATAATTCAATATATACTAGTGTTTCATTCGACAATTACTTATTATTACATTTTTCCAACTGAAAACAAAACTTTATTTTTGTGAGAGAGGTATTGTTAAGTACTAAATCTCCCGCTAGGTGGCGTCGAGACTAATTATGTCTGCATTTATTGCTGAAATACTTTAACTTGTCAAATATTAATTATTATTTTTAATTGATAAACTAACGTTTAAACAAGATTTATATGTATAGCACAAAGGGTATAATCAAATATTATATAATCAAATATTATAATCAATAATTATCAGCCTGAAACACTCATCTACATTGAAAAAATCTCCGAGATGCTGGCCGCCATTTATCCGCCATATCTTTTCTAGGAAGATTTTTTCGAAATACTGGCCGCCATCTATCCGCCATATCTTTTCTCGGAAGATTTTTTCAATGTAGACGAGTGTTTCAGGCTGATAATAATTGATTATAATATTTGTTATCTACCCTTTGTGCTATGCATAAAAATCTTGTTTAGACGTTAGTTTATCAATTAAAAATAATAATTAATATTTGACAAGTTAAAGTATTTCAGCAATAAATGCAGACATAATTAGTCTCGACGCCACCTAGCGGGAGATTTAGTACTTAACAATACCTCTCTCACAAAATTAAGTTGGTTGTTTCAGTTGGAAAAATGTAATAATAAGTAATTGTAAGGCATTGAAGTTTCACAGGTACGTATTGTTGGAAATGTTTGTTTAGCTGGTGTAGGAGTGGATGGAGAGTGTTTGGTGTGGTGATCCTCTCCACGTCAGGCAGGGTAGGCTTCATACTTTACCAATACAGAGGTTTGAAATGCTTCTTGGGACCATGGTACTTCCAAGCCGTGATCCGGTGTTCAGAAACTTATAATTATGATGATGTTCACTTATTTGTCCGCGTTATAAACTTTTATTTAGAATATTATTTACAACAAATATGCGTTCGCGTGCGAACTGGTAGAGAAGTAAATTGCACGTACAACCGGGAGAATCGAGTACTAGAAGCGGAATAAATTGCTTCGTCATTTCGGAGAGATCGGAGAGTTTTCGATTGGATCATCGGGGATACCATATGCGTGAAAGTATTGTAAATAAGTACTGCCATAGTATTATTACAGAGTTTTGCGCGTATTTGGATTTACTGTGTGGTATTCTAAATAAGTCGTTTGATCTGGTATTTTGTTTGGGGCAACGAAATGCAATATTTTATAATAGATATGATGAATCAACAAGGCAGTTCATGATTTTGTATAAGAATAATGCTTCAGAGATTTTTCTGCGTTTATATAAGGCGATAGGGTCAAATTGATGATCGCTAAAGCGATACGATAGGTGTTTTATAAATTGTTTCTGGATATTTTCAATGCGATGAATATATGTTTGATATTGAGGATTCCAAATTACTGAGGCGAACTCGAGTTGTGACCGTCCATATGACATATATAACAGAATTAGGGTGTGTGCTATAGTAAAAGGTTTTGTAATGCGAATAATGAAACATTGCTTATAAGCTTTGTCTAGAATATTTTCAATATGATCCCTAAATAACATTTTAGAGTCTAGTATTACTCCAAGATCTTTTATTGTTTCTACTCGTTGTAGAGGGACATGGTTTAGTTTGTAAATATAATTACTTTTATTTTTTTTCGTCTAAAAGTAATAACATTACATTTGTTAACACTGTATTTAGATATAATTGATTGTTTTCGCAATATTCCTCAATTCTGCTAACGTCTTCTTGTAATTGGTTATCTAAAATATTGAACCTTTTACACCTTATGCTTTAACTACACTTTACACCACAAAAATCTTCGAAAAGGTCAACGAAATTCGGGATCTTGGAGCAATGTTTGACGCCCAACAAAATTTTGTAAATCACATACAATAAATAACTAGCAAAGGCATGAAGCCATTGGGATTTATAACCAGAGCTCTCAAAGACTTCGATTCGTTTGAAGTTATAAAAGTCATACATTTGTCACTAATAGGCAGCTTGGTAGAATACAATTCAATAGCGTGGTCACCATACTATCAAACGCATGTAAGAAATATTGAATATTATGTTCTTTCAATAAAGTAATGTAATTTTTAAATAATATTTAATTAAATGAACACAATATTAGCGAAACTCAATCAAAATCTGAAGACAGAAAAATCAGAAAAAAATATTGGTTCCACTGGAACTCGAACCCAGATACCTTAGCATTCATGGCCAACTGCTCTACCGATTGAGCTATGGAACCCATATCCAATTCGATCACTTTTAACATACTTCGACTAAGAACTACCAACACTATCTTGATTTTTCTTAACGCACATATTATTGGCTGCTATCTTTATATATGATTGCAAGATTCAACCCGAACTAAATGCTATCGTAGAAGATCAAAAGTACCTTAAAAATATGTGAATTTCACTGATTTATTTTACTTCAGCTAATTAATTACCTATGAATAGTTCTGTAGATAATTAAGGTACTTAGTGATTAAATAATTTTATTTGTAAATAATGAAAGTACTCGGTCAACAGATGAGATAGTTCATAATGAAAGTACATGGGTACTGGAGCACATAATGAAATTACTTTGCAAATATTAGTGAAGGGCTGATAAGGATCAGAACACGGGTAACTCTGTTTTTTGGAGTTGACGTTGACGTGATATCAGTGACATACCATACCTGATTCCCTCCATCCATGTACATTGAACGAAGCAAATTAATCTTTAGTAGGTACAAAAAAATATATTTTGTACTTATTTTATTTATTTATTAGTCGTCTACGCCCTTTTGGGCTCTTACATGTTATTACATTATCTGTGTAATCACACAGGTAACAAAACCATTATATTTTGCTCCAAATATCACACATTTCGGGGTGTGCATGCATATATGTACATTATATGACTGTAATTTCCCTTCAAAACATCACTGAGAAACAGCATTTGGTCTTGCTTACACCTGGGTACTTATTGTATGTGTTGTTATCACTAGTGCAGACCCGTGAAAAATCACGGACATTGAATTATCGACATTTTTTGATAAAGGCGATTAAAATCGTACCTACATTTTAAATCTACCAGTCCGCCTCAGCACAGAGGAGGACTAAGAACAAACGGATTAAATATTTATATATATCATCATATCTTGTAATTGTCATCAAACCTGTAACTAAATAGTCACTAATAAAAAAAATAAAATTAAATTAAATTAAAATAAGAAAGAACTTTTGTCGGTTTTCTGAATTCTCCAAACAAGCATTCTCAACTATGCAAATATGAAACTTAATTTTTTTTAGACATATTCAAAACCAAAATTATTATAATGGTCAAATTTTTTTTTTGATCTAGCCTAAAGAAAATTATTAGCATGCCCCGGATTTTATTACACAAAAATCTTATAGACGATGAACAATGTAAAATGGAACTCGCTTTCACTGAAAGCTGTATATTGGTCGCGCTATTAAATTTGATAACTCTTACTTAGGATTGGGTGTATTGATTGTGTGCATTATAGTATCAAGTTACAAGCCAGACAGTCGGGTGCAAAAGAGGTTTTTATTTATTTCGTCACAAATTTCATAAAAAAGATAAAAAGTTAATCAATGGAGACTGTCACAGGTAATCTTATCCATAATATCGCATTTTTTCTTGTATGCGTTCTCATACATTTCTTTCTTCATTGAAAAAAATACATTTTATAGAAGTTCACGATTTCATTTTTCATAAGGAAAATAATAATTACACTTTAATTTTACTAAAGCAAAACGATTTAAAAAGCTTCAATTTATTAAAAACATATTTTGAGTTTTCATAATGTAAACCGATTTGTAGCAAAAACTAATCTAAATAGTGATCTCATGATAAGTTTTATCTTAATAAATATCCGACGTCGACGTCTTTGCGAACAGTCACTAAGAAACAGCCTATTGTATTTTTCGTACGCCTAATAACTATATCTAAAGAGAACACAATACATATTTGTTAATGTAGGCAGTTATCATGAATATCATGAACTTTTCATTAATTAGTGGTTCGAAATGATTTTGTGACAGTTGATCCCCCGACAGTTGGCCCCCGGCAAACTTATATACAATACTAGCGAGTTCCCGGCATGCGTTGCAATGTCACTATTGTTTCTCCTTGCGTGTCTTTTCCATTTTGTCCCCGTTCCCCTTCCACTTTCTTCTTCCCCCTGAAAGTTCCTCCTCCACCTTCCTCGTTTTTCCGCTTCCACCCGTCACGCGAACCCCACCCCCTCCCGTGTCCCCCACCCGCGTTCTAATTTCACAACCTTACCTCCTCCCTTGACCCCCTCTCACCCTTCCGCCTACCCTCCCTGCGCTGAACTATATTAAATACACAATAAACAACTCGCCCGCCACCTATTGCAATTTTTTTTTACAAATTTCGTAACGACAGACTTCACCAGAGTACATAGAAACCTTCGCGGACGTGCATAAAACTACTCACCCAAGTTTCATCGCAATCGGAAGGGTAGTATAGGAAATAATTTCATAACTCCAGAGCTAATTATTATATCTATATAGAAACCATTGCGGGCATGCACTCATCAAAAAACCAATGTTTCATTGCAATCGGATGAATGGTTTAGGAACGCATTAGGCACAAACAAACAAATAAGCAAGTAAGCAAGCAAACATACATTCATTTTTACAGGTTTATGGAAAAACTTAAGTCCCCGAAGAAAAGTGCAGAGATGATGTGTGGCCAAATAGCCAAAGTTTCAAAACATATATTGATTCAATAATATCAAAGAAAAAACTACTTGTCTACATACTTTACATATATAACAAAGTGTAAGTACAAAAAATCATAACTGTAAATAAATTCATTTGATATCCATTATTAAAGGTATTTTTGAAGTCGATTTTAGATTTAACATTGGTAAATAATGAACAAAAAAATATTAGGGGTCGAGGGATCAAGAATCGGGTCACCGTTTGAAACAAACTGGAACAACAAAAAGTTTTTCTTTCATGTTTTAAAAAACAGTATTTTTTGTAACTTCACTGGAATTTTTCCTTTTGAATTATAACACCAGTTTTAAACAAGCTGTAAGCATGCCATCACCTGTATGAGGTGTATACACGAACTGTATTACACTGAAAATTTGCCGTGATGCCTAAACAAAGCAATTATCGTCATTGGAGTATATCTTATAATATATAAAACATAGTCGGGCTAGTAACACTAGTTTATAGATCTACAAAAAGCATACGACCGAGTCGATAGGAAAAAGTATGGAGTGAATACAAATCTCATACAGGCAATTGCGTCTCTGTACGAGGAAAGCGTTGCATGTGTTAGGGTGCTCGGTGGTTTTACGGGGTGGTTTGACATCACAAAAGGTGTTAAGCAAGGCTGTGTAATGTCACCATGGTTATTCAATCTGTACATGGATAATTGTATGCAAGAATTGAAAGAAGTGGGATTGGGCGCGAAATTGAGTAATCTCTCGTATCTAGGATGAACGAAGTATGTATGAATAATGAGTTAAAGATGAATGTAAGTAAGTCTAAAGTCATGGTGTTTGAAAGAGAGAGTACGAAAACAGTATGCAATATAGTTGTGAATGATGAATACTTGGAGCAGGTGGATGAGTTTGTGTATCTGGGTAGTATGTTTACGAGAGATGGGAAGGCTGATAGGGATATTGAAAGAAGGGTGAATGCTGGTAACTCCATTAATGGAGGACTGAATGCCAATGGCGCTAATAAAAAACTGTCAAAAGAAGCGAAACTAGCAGTCCACAATGGAGTCCTGGTACCTACCCTGATGTATGGCAGTGAGGCATGGAACTGGCAGAGGAAGGATGAAAGTAAACTGAATGCTTTTGAAATGAGATCCCTGAGGCGTATGTGTGGTAAAACAATGTATGATCGTGTGAGAAATGTGGATATCCGCAAAGAATGTAAGGCTGATGTATGCATAATGAGTAAGATTAAGAAAGGGACCCTCAGATGGTTTGGGCATGTAGAGCGAATGAACGAAGAAAGCAGTGTAAGAAGAATATACGACGCAAATGTGAATGGTAGAAGAAGTCGTGGACGTCCGAGGAAGACATGGCACGATCAAGTGAATCAGATACTTGAGTCGGGCCATGTCAAAAGTCAGAATAATAGAAGAGAATGTATGAGACGATGTATGAATGTGAGTGAGGCAAAGAGTGTGTGCCAAGACCGAGTTGTTTGGTGGTCCGTCCTCTCTGCCTACCCCTGCGGGGAAACGGCGTGATGGTTAGTTAGTTAGTTAACTCGAGAACGGCTTCACCGATTTCTATGATCTTAGATTTGAATAGCAGAATAACTATTAAAACATCGGAAAAATTAACGAAAAAAAAATTAGTAAGGAAATTAATTTTTTCATACATTTTGAATGGAACGACTTTTTTTATCACATTTCAATATAAAACTTATCAGAATATTGCTGCGCACAGCTCTTTCAAAAGATGAGATACACCATGGACTTAGGTCTGTTCCCTCCAAAGGAAAAATTCATCAACTTCTTTCATCTCTCTCACACACCGCACCGTAGACCCCTACCAATACTACTTGCCGTGACGATAATTTTGAAAGTATGGAATATAGTTACAAAGATATTATTAAAGTGAGAGTGAATTCTAAAAATTCAAAAACGTCAAATAATATCAATGCGCTGATAGTTTTGCTTATATGTTTAAAAACAAAAGCTGCCCCTTTTTCTTACTCACTAAACGACAACAGTCGGAAATGAAACAGTTAACGTATGTCTGCCCCCCCCCAAAGGAAAAAAAAATCATCAACATAAATGTCCCTCTCACATATAAAGAAAATTGAACACAATTACCATCACAAAAAATAGTAGGTACTTTGGAGGTAACAGTCACACGTAACTGCAGAATTATATCGACAAGGAACGTATTTTTATATTTTTTTTGCCGTCACGGTATCGTAACAATATAAGTAAAATACGTTTGTAATTATTCAATTCATAAATTATTTGTTTTTTAAGTTTTGGTGCATTTATTGAACTTAATTCATTTTGAGTATTCAATTCAACTTAATAAAAAACTGAATATAATTCAGCTAATAAGTTAACACAACAGTTATTGATTGAAGATCGCCGTGTCTGCTAGTATAAAATAGAGAACAGTTTTTCAATCATCCCTTAGTCCCTTTGACTACTTATTTTAAGTAACCTAATCCCGTCAGAGTTGGCACTAAAACTAAAGGCCCTCTTTGTGTTTCTGTAATCCTGAGACCGTGCAATATTTACGGTTCCAATACAAAGCACCTGAACGTCGTTCAGTTGAAGCAGTTCCGCTTATTTGTAAAACGTACCCCGTTTTCGTTTTTATGAAATCTGTGGATCATACAACTGGAAACTTCTTTGTGATTATTTTTTAGAAATCTCAAATTTTCCACAAAAACGTATCGTAAAATATACTTATTTCTATCATTAGAGGTCTCATTCTTAAGACATAAATTTTAGGTTATTTTTTAACGAAAATTATTTTAATATTAGGGCAGACCTGTTAAAAATCAGAGGATATTACTATTGGAGGAATGGGGTATTTCCGCAAACGATCATGATTTTTCTGATTTTAATCATCCTACTAAAAATGTTTGTTTTATATGTTTTCATACAATATTATTGATTTTAAAAACGGTCTAAAACTGACAAAATTAAAATGGCCCATGGTTTGAAAATCGGAATATGACGTCACAAGTGCTGCTCAGCTGGGCAAGTGTAAATTAACACTGTCAGCGAGCGTCCTCGCTCATGACGGCAGACGATTAATAGCTCCGCCCCAAAATATCGTTTTAGCGGTAATTAAAAAATGGGAAACTTTGCATTGCTGTAGAAAATTTATTCGTCAACATAAAAATAAAATTAAAATGCTATAATCATCGAACTTTTTTACATGGGAACACCCCATTGCGGGGCTGAAAGCATTTGGAAAAGTTTTTTTTTAAATCAAGATCATTGCCTTTCACAATAAGAAATTTACCTTTGGAATGTTAATAAACTTGAAAAATTATGACACTCATCTGCATCTGTCAAACATTTAAATAAATTAAATACGCATTTTAAATAAAGAATACAACATAAATTTAAAACAATTATTTAGAGACCTACTTTATCGCTTGCCTGATATGATTTATACTTCAAGATCAGTTTCAATTTTTAAAATTAAATGTTATTTGAATTTGAATAATTTAACGTATTACGCAGAAAACAATGTCAATATTGATTTTTTTTATAAGACTACCGTTCTAAACTTCCAACTGTCCTGAGTTGGTGAGGCTAATACATACTCGATTAGAACTTGTCGTGAGGCTTTCATGGAGACGAGCATGATTTAAAACATCTGGCCGTTCTGATCTGGTTATCAAACTCGGCTATACGCGTAATTTCGTTTCGTTATGTCGTAATTATATTTCGTTTCGGATTAGTGGTGTTTTACCAGGAAGATGCTGAGATTATCTATCTACCACTCTGCAACATGCCGCAAATGTTTTATGTTACATTTAATAATTGTGCTATAACAAAAAATAAAATACGTTACATTGTTTTTTTTTTTATACGAGCATGGGACAAGAGGCCCAACTGTTCCTGACCGTCTTTAATCACTAAGACTTTGACATTCCCAATTGGGATATGTCATGATGCTGAAGGTGGTAAGAAGGGAAAATAGATTAAAAAAAGAGAAAAGAAAGATAAAATGGGTAAAAGAAGAAAGTGGTTGTTTCTGAACATTCAGATCCGGTCACCAAATACGTCTAAAGCCATTTCAAGCAACGTTTCATTTCTGAATGGTAATCTTTCAAAAGAGCTATGCTGAGAGCGTCTTCCACTCCGAAAAAGCTTACGAAAATATATTAACAAAGTACCTATATTATTTGGAATGAATATCTGATTATCTTTAAATTTATTCTTATAACCACTTTCCTTTCTTTCTTTTTTAACATTTTTATAAACATGTGTTTTTCTAACAAGGCTTCAATTACACATTTGATTGCAAAATACTTTGGCACATAATAGAAAAATGCCTTTGTAGCCTACCCACTTGTTCATCTAAATATTATACTCAACATAAAGCCGAAAGTCGTAATACAATAACAAAAAAGATGAATGCCATCATTTCATTGAAGAATGCAAAAGAGAGGTAAAAAAATTCCCGTTAACTTTATGAAATCATAAAAGTCTGAACATTCCGAAACGAAAAAAAGGATTTATTATCTTGCGCACTAATCGAGAGTCGCCGGACAACCAATGTGTATTAAAGTTAGTATTTTAACCCTTTGAATAAACTTTTGCCTATCAAGGTTTGCACACAAAAATTCTCGGTACTTCCCATGCTTTTTAAATGTTCGTTTTTATTAGTTATTTTTTAACCTTTTTTGCTAAAATAAAAATAGTTCTTAAGTCTAGATAAAATAATATTTCCGACGTGTTTATAAGAAATAAACATTTTTGTTTCTAAATATTAGATATTGGAAATGTAAATTGGCTTAAAAATGCATACTTACGAATATTTGACTTAAAGTACTTAAAATAGAATAAAATTAAAATTTTCAATAAAGGTTCCTTTTTTGAAGAACATTTTTAATAAATCTGTCACTTCACTTTTGATCACATTCATGCAATTTTATTTTAAAATTCAATGCGTATTACGCCACAAATTGGCCCGAAATTAATGTCACTTATGATCGGGTTTGTAAAATATCTGAACAATATAACTCATATATTTCTTAGACAATTAGAAGCATTATTTCTTTCTCTTTCTAATACAAAATAAATCACAAACATTCACATGACAGGAAGAAAGATATCTAACTTTTAATAATGCGCGGACGCTCTGGGACAATCTGGATCACCTCGGTCTCCCGTTATTATATATGTTTTGGGACAACTTGGGTCTTCTATGATTAGACGGGTTAATTCGACATTGTCAATTTATTCGTATTTTACGTAGCCGTTTGACATTTTGAATTGTCAATCCGTAGACAGACCCGCTGGTGTAAAACGATTTCTAATTTATCTCATATCAATATCTGTTTAGATATTGATAGCGCAATCGTGCTCGGTATGTCAATATAAAATTGAACTAAGTTAAGACTATCGATCCAATATTGTTAAGTTATCGATTTCCGCTTGCTGCTCTCCCTGGACCCCGAGCTTTGTCAATCGATAAGGATTGCATCGAAAACTTTCGGTAACTTATCATCGTTCCCTGGCATGGGTGCAGATCACCAACGAATAAATAACAGTTCACAATAACTAAGCGTTCTTAATATATTTGACGTCAAATGTTGTTTCTGCAGCTGTCCTATGAAATGTTGAGAATTCACCGAAAGTTATCGATGCAATCCTTATCGATCGACCGTGCTAGAGGTCCTGGGAGTCCAGCCCGCTGAAATCGATAACATAACAATATCAGATTGATATTCTCACCTTTCAATGATTTTGTATCGATATCTCGAGCACGATTAATCCCAAATTACTACCCAAACCGATGTTCATACGAAATAAATAATAAATCGTTTTACCATGGTGACACTGGCAGATTTTTCTACGGATTGACATTTCAAAAAAACGAACGGCTGCCTAAAGATACGAATAAATTGACAATGTCAGCTTAAAATACTATTATTATTTTTAATTGATAAACTAATGTTTAAGACGAGATTTTAATGCATAGCACAGAGGATAACAATAATTCTAATAAGAGTAATAAGTAATAATTATTAGCCTGAATGAAACACTAGTATATATTTAATTATTTGGCGGGTAGGAGATAAGCCGACGTAGCTCAATGCAGAGCATTTGACCGGATATCAGATGGACGCGGGTTTGAGTCCCGTCGGCGACATGTATCTTTTCTCGGGAGATTTTTTTCAATGTAGATGAATGTTTCAGGTTAATAATTATTGCTTATAATAATTAAAATACTTTAATATGCATTGGCTGTCCGCGTTAACTACTTGACACTAAAAAGGGAGTTAATTATTTGGTCGATTCAATATACATAATAACGAACAACAGGATTAAAAAATTGTGTACATTAACCATGGAGAATAAATTGTATTATTCCTCAGTGATATTTACTTAATTACGTGAAACCTGGGAGGCTATGCTTAAAGCGGCGGTGGCGGCTTTTGTCTACCGACTGTCAGAATCATTGCTGACCGTGCTCGCAAATATCGCCAACTAACCATAGATGACGGATTTAATCAATATCGTATTGTTACAGGGTTTTATTTATTGACCGTACTGTTGACAGGTCTCCGGCCACCATTGGGAACTAATATTTGAGCAATTAATAAATGAGTTCAAGTGTATGATAACGTTGCTTACGCATGGTCGCTGATACCTAATAATAGTGCCAGCTACCGATGAACACCGGCAACCAGGTAATATATGCACAAGTTATTTAAACTTTAACTGTGTTTAATAATAATAATTATAACTAAATAATTTTTAGAGTGCCGTTTTTGGGAAAAATCACTTTTCTAGAAATGTATTTACTATGCCAAAAAAATTATTAAAAATTTTCTGTACCGCTTTTGTACTGGTTTTTGAAGTAAAAACTTCTTTAGCCCCGTTGTGATTTCAAATTCGATGAACCGGAATCGAGCGACATTAAATGAGATAAACACATACATACATCTATAGTATTAAGCCTGCGAGGGAATGAGGTAGCAATATAATATTTATTTAATTTGCCGGTACTCGGTTCCAAATAATACTATAAATCCATAGTTTTATGCAAGTCTCCTTTGGTGTGTTGGTATAAAGCGCCTGACGAACCTTTGCAGACATTTAGCGGCCCAAGCTTCGAAATTTATTTGACAAATTTGTGTTATTTCAGAATTAAATAATCAAAAATAATATAGATTGTCTATTTGCGCCACGTTACAGAGTAGGAGATACTCTCAGTATCGCTTCGGTGTAAGACCACAATTCAGAATTGAAATATTTCTTAAAATGTGTTTAGCCGTGTGCGGTGACCAGATCTGAATAGCCGATACTTTCCCACATTTCTATTCCGCATTTGATTCCCCTCCACCTTCAGCCTCACAACATACCCCAATTTGGGGATGCCATTGTCTCAATGGCTCAAGTTAGAAGTAGTTGGGACTCTTGTGCGATATTCACATATAAAAATCTGTTACGTTCTTTATGTGATCAGTTTGAACTATTACATGCTAAACTTACACCTTAATTCAATGTTGTGATATGATGCTTTTTGTCTCTGTGTTTCGTCAGCAAGGTGGAATTATTCTATACTACCCGCAGATGTGCAATACAAAATCACTTTTTGTAATATCAGATCGTATCGTTTTAATTAATTTTATGGATAACACTTTTGCCCACTTAATCTTATGATACCTTTTGACCTCTTCAGCCCGACGCTCTCGGCCCATCGCTTCGCACCGCTGTGGGAAGGATGGGTTCATACGTTCGTCACTCCTGAACAAAGTGATCATTCCAACCACCCCTTGTCCTTTTTCTTTCCCAGGACTTGCGCTCCTTCTTTTTCCTCAAAAAGACCATCCACACAACATCCCCAAAGATGACGAGAGATATTTTTTACTCAGAGCCTCCCGTGTGGAAATAATGTAAAAAAAAACTTTATAATCCTGATGAAGTTTTAGAGTTATACCGACATCCGACATATGATGAGTGATGACTAAGTGATGTCCTAAAAGAACCATTTTTAGAAAAGTGCCTTTGGTTTTTCAGAAATCAGTCGTTAATAAGTGAGTCAAAATCATCCCTGGGTCGTGGTTGGTAATACAGTTACTAGTTATTAGTAGTAATCTGTATTGTGATAAAACTACCTAAACTATTCACTTTACCTAAACCAATAATATCTTTTTTTTTCACTTTTTCAAACTTCGCAAAATTACTGTATGGCATCATTAATTATATAATGAATAATGG
The DNA here is from genome assembly GCA_917563855.2 of Limnephilus lunatus. Classification (NCBI taxonomy): domain Eukaryota; kingdom Metazoa; phylum Arthropoda; class Insecta; order Trichoptera; family Limnephilidae; genus Limnephilus; species Limnephilus lunatus. The sequence continues at coordinate 74,889,462 of OU830592.1, forward strand.
ATAATTTTTTTTAAACCACTATATTATAATCAATATCTACATGTTTATTTATTTATTTATTTGTAAGAAACAAACAGCTTTTATATAATACATATACAGTGATAAATATATAATTGAACTGGAGTCAAGCCACAGAGGTTTCTTATGCTAAAGTACATCGGAAATGAAGTTTTATTATATTATAATAAATTTTGGGTTAGAGGAAGAGGAATATAGGAAAAGGATAGGAGATGCTCACGATATATTCTCATATTCTCATATCATGTTTCGATAACACTGTTATCTTCATCAGGATATATTAATTTAAAGAAAAATAAATGACACACAAGTATAGACAAATTTGAATAAATTAGAACAAAGACAAAATATTAAAAAGTAGAGGTGATTAATTGCTTAAAAATATCATAAAAATAGTTATACAAAATTAAATATAAAAATTATTTATAGGAAAAATAAAATTGCATTTAGATTATAAAAAACTTTTAAGAACAAATAATTAAAATAATTAGTCTAAATCAAAAAATAAATAATTATAATTATTGTAAGTATTAATAAGAAAATAAATTTAAAAGATGGCTATTTTAAAAAAATGTTTGGTTATTTATAATATTTAATTTACTATTGATGCTTTTTCTAATTTCTAAATTATCCAATTGTATGCCCGTAGTGTTAGTATTTAAAATTTTAAGACCTTTATTAATATCAAAAGAATGACTTATTTCCAGAATATGGTTGGCAAATTCAGAATAATAATTATTATTTAAACATCTTATATGTTCCTTAACTCTAATGTTAAAATTTCTAGAAGTTTTTCCAATATAAAAAAAGTTACAATCATTACAAATTAATTTATAAACCCCAGATTTGTTCAAAAAATCACATATATAATTTGTTATTTGTATAAAAAGCTGGCTGTGTATTATTTGGCATGTTTTTAATTATTAAATTTGAAATACTATTATTTAAAAATAAAAATTTTCTCCAATTATTATCATTTCAACAACGTGTAAAAGATATAAATAAAAGATCTAAAAAACTGTTTCTTATATTTTTTGTTTAACATATTGTCTATTAATTTTGAAGTATAACCGTTATTAATCGCAATTTGTTTAACAGTATTTAATTCTATTTTAAAATTACTCAAAGATGAAAGGGAACATTAATTAATCTTCTTAGCAAGGTATTAAAAGATAACCTTGTTTTCGAAGCATGTAGATATTGTTTATAATATAGTGGTCTAAACAAAGTGATCTATTATTCATTATATCATTTTTTTTTCTTCATATGATGTGACTTTGTGATGTGACGTTATAATTTAAAGTATTATAATCAATATATATTATAAAAGAATGTCCAAAAAACATGCGTCCCGCATAGTTTCAGATACGAGTCCCGGTACAATCAAGGGAGTTATATGATGTAGTAGATATATATCCCCCCTCCAGGATGACGGTTCCCATCTTCACCTAAAGGGCGCGCTTTTGAATTTATAAGAGCTAGAAGTTTCGCCCTCTTGAAATTTTTAGAAAGTCTTCCGGAAAGTTCTATAAGCTTCGAAAGAGCTCTAGAAAGTTCTGGAAGGAGTGGCGTAGCATGTCGTGGAAAGTTCTGGAATATAACCTGAGCGAAGCCGGGTAACCCAGCTAGTTTAAAATAAAACAATAACCTTGTATACACCACTTTTATTTTTTATACCTTATGCCGACCGAATTTCGCTACAACGGTAGCTTCTTCAGGGCTGATAATACTCTACTAAAAACTTTTAGTAGAGTATTATACTGCCCTGAAGAAGCTAAGGTTGTAGCGAAATTCGGTCGGCATAAGAGCGTTTAACTAGCCAGCGGCTGAAAATCCACATTTCGTTGAAAAATGTTCTTTCGATCGTGCAGGGCAGTTCCAATGAGAAAGATTAATTAAGATTTTATTTCATTCCAAATTTGCTTTAATTTATACATAATGTAAAAAAAAATCTGAAATATATTAGTCTGTAAGTGCGCAAATAAATACACAAACGGACCACACGTATATATTTTTTAATGATTTTATTTAAACTTAAATTAAAATTCTGTAACAAACGTTTACCAGATAATGTATTGATTTATTTTACTGCATGATTATATAATTTGAAATGGGTGTTAATACAAAATCTTTTATGAAAATTTAATAAATCTGCCAACGACCTACGGTGTAACCTTGTTGTGCTAAAAATTAACACATTTTCTCAAAATTTAAAACATACGTTTACTAGATAAAAGAACAATCTTTCGAAATCAATCTATAATTTTTTGTGGAAAAGAGTCAATACGTCTAAACACCGATTTAAAAATGACATATTTTTGGTTTTCTCTGATTATACGCTCATAAGATATAAAAAATAAAAGTGGTGTTTACAAAGTTATTGTTTAATTTTTAAAAAACATTAATATAAGTTTTTATCAGTAGTAAGAGACATTTCTTTTTGGCAGCATCCATACTTTTTTTTACATCCATTTCCCATAAATCTTTTACGGAACTAAAAACTTTTAGATTCATTCCCGAAAAATCCGATTTTTTTGCTGGTCGGGTTATTCTCCTTGGCATCGACATAAAAAGGATTAAATTTAAGTCTCCTAACTGAATTTAAAGTTCTAGAAGTAATCTTATTAAATTGTTAAGAAACAAATTTTCGGAACTGCGAGCAAAAATGCGATCGTAGACCGAGTCGGTTATAATACGGTTGTCTTCGAATAAATTTTACCCAAACCAAGAATTCTTGTTCTAATAGAGTTAGGTTAGGTATTTACATAATATTATAGATTATTTTATGAGTCTGTACTATAAAATTATTGCGTTAGGTATTGTTGTCTTTTTAATGATTTTATTTTACTACGTTAAATCTGTTTTAATCAATTTACCGACGATGCCAATAATTAATTACTTTTTAATTAATTACATGGTTTGGATATACAAACACTTTCACAATGATTTCTTTTGAAAATTTTGTTTGTTTAAACAACCCGGTGGGCTATAATTATTTTAATTGTAACTGACAGTTAATTAACTCGCTTAAATTGTTAATTAATTAACGCTTAACCATAACAATAAAATTTCGTTTTTTAAAAGCAGTAATGTTATTTATTAGCATAGTCGTAGGTGCTCTACATAGGTAGATGTGGGTAGATGACTATTTAAAACGTTGCTTAAAATGGCAGTATTTTTTAGCTTTTTTAGTGACCAGATCTGAAGAACTAGTTACCATCCTCTTCCCCATCTTATTCCCCTCCACACTTCTTCTGGCTCACAACGTATTATGACATGGGTACCACCGCTCTCAGAACCATTTATTGGATAACCAACACCCCTGCCAAAAGTCACCCCTAAGTGGGGGTGGTACGCAACGTTTTGTGACTTAGAGGGGGTTCCCGGGTTCATGGAGCCAGTTTTTTCTAGGTCTTGGCGGCGGATGTATTTGCACACCTACAGGCCGGATCGGGAGAGACTGGTTATGGGAGATCTTTTGATCTCTCCATCCAGACTCTCGATTCATCACCTTGCCCCGCAGTGGGAGGAATGGATTCATGGGTGCGTCACCTCTAGACATATTGACCCCCAGATTCCTATCTACCCCTCATACCTTTTTCCTTCCCAGAACTTCATCTCCTTCCTTTCCCTGAAAAGTCCCTCTACACGGGACTAAGGGATTTTTTTTCTCAGAGTACTGTGCGGAGCTAATGTAAAAAAAATGGATGCGTAACCTCACTGGTTCTATACAGTTGAGAGCACTCGGAACTCTTATGCCACATTTATATTTAAAAAAGTACCCATCAATAATTATTGTTCTGTTAAACTTAATATTTGGCTTTTACCAAAAGTTATGAAATAATACATAATTCAATTCAATAATAATATTTTATATATTATACCTACTTAACTACATATGATGTGTTTATTATCCGTTATAATGTAATAAAATAACCTATTTACGCAAGCCATAAATCAAAATATTTGTCGCCCTCTACTTTCGCTTATATGCTTAATCAACGTAGTAATTTATAATTAACTTGCAATTAATTAGGTAAGTAACGGTTAATTAGTGTAATTGATATTATTCTACTTTAATAAAGCCCAGATTAACATTAACGTTAATTAACATTATCGCAATTGAAAATTTGAAAAAGTTCAACAGCGATAATGTTGCTTTTACTATAATGCACTAGGAACATAAAATATGAAGAGTCTGAGTTGATTTGAGTTTGATTCAGAAAACATCTACGTAAGTGCTATGCTTTGACATACAATTTATTCAAAAGAACTTAAGAAGAAACATCGTCATATTGTCTATGAAAGCGGTTTTCAAAGAGAACAGCTCCAAACGAGTTCGGCTGAAATCTTTAGTCTTTCTTCTTACTTTTGAAGCAGCCTTTCAAAAATAATGAGTTTTATTTTTTACATATTGTTAGAAAGACAGAATTTCGTAATTACTTAAGATAGATTTTCATTTCATTTTTTTGCATGAGATTTTTTTTCGCAGAACGGTGCAGCGCTTTTTGGTTGAGGTCTGTGTTTGAAGCATTTTCCAGGTTTCCGTTTAATAGTACCTGTAGTAAAAATTTTGCTGTCGAAGTAGTGACTTTTCCGAACGATAGTAAATCAACAGCATCATTGGTTTCCTGGATCTTGAACGAAGTAATTTTTTTTCCCTCTTTTCGCGACAAACTTTTTTTTTATCTATCTATTTTGAATCGGCCGCCCAAAACTGCATGAACGTTTTTTTATAATGTTCTTTAAAAATCGAAAGCATTTATTGTTTTGGCATTGGAGATATAACATTTTCGCCTGTGGAGTTTTATTTTTGTTTTCTTTCATGGTTTTAAAAGAATACTGTTTTATAAAATTAAAATAGGTTTGCGACACCACCGACTGCAAAGTTCACCGTGTGAAGTAAACCATGTAAGGTGTACCCTACGACCTGCGGCCCGCGTACAAACTGAAAATTGATAATTTAGACCTACTCCTACGGCGGAAAATTTTGATCATACTAAATTAACATTTAAAACATGCGGAGTGGCGAGGTCGATTTTTTTCAATACTTAAAGGTTTCAAAACTGCTGGTCTGTAAGTCTTTTAGAGTCAGTAGTTGGGGAAAGTGACCACCATAAACAGATTAGAAATCTAGCACGGCTACCACCTAGAGACCTCGCCCAAGAGGCTAACTTCACTAGAGTCACTAAAGCTGAAATTGATGTGATAATTAAGGGTTTGGGTCCTAAGAAGGCACCAGGGCATGATAGGCTCAATGGCGTGATTGCGAAGCAATTCTGGGTCCACGCCAAGGAAGAGCTCTTCCAGGTGATGGACACGTGCCTGAGGAGAGGAGTTTTCCCCTCTGAGTGGAAGCGCGGCGTGCTCCGGATCATACCAAAGGGGAACGGAAAACCACTGACCGACATCAAGGCGTACCGGCCAATTACCCTCCTCCCGGTACTCGGCAAAATTCTGGAGAAACTGATACGAGAGCGACTTCGGCAAACCCTGTCTCCGGCAAGTGACCTGCAGTTCGGCTTCGTCCCCGGTAGATCCACGGTGCACGCCCTGTCGTATGTGCTTGACTGGGTGAAGGCTTGTCCAAAGAGGTATGTAGTTGCAATCTTCCTCGATATCACTGGTGCCTTCGATCACGCGTGGTGGGACATGATACGGACAAAGGTGAAAAACAGGCAGTGTTCCAAACTTTTGTTCCAAGCAATCGACGATTACCTTTCCAATCGTACTATCACGATTTGCTTCGGAGACTTTTTGATCCAGAGGGAAGCTGACATAGGATGCCCGCAGGGCTCTATTCTTGGACCTGACCTGTGGAACATCAACTTTGACGACTCCTCCAGGTTACCCTTGCCTGAAGGATGTATCGCTGTCGACTACGCTGATGACAAAACGTATCTGGTCGCTGGGGACAGCAGAAAGGAAGTTGAGAGCAAAGGCAGTGAAGGTTTGAACATGTTCCTCGATTGGGGGAAAAGAAACAAGATGACCTTCGCTCCCCACAAGACCCAGGGCCTCCTGATGAAGGGCTTTCTCAGCAGAAAAAGAAATCCTGTCATCAAAATGGGGGACTCTACTGTCCGATTTTGCGAAACTGTTAAATATTTAGGTGTTACACTAGATCGATCGTCCTCTTTCCTGGCTCACGTTAAAGAAGTATCCAGCAAGGCCCAGGCTCTCTTCTTGAAGCTGAGAAGACTCTCCACAGCTGAGTGGGGATTGCGAAATCCGGCTCTGCGAACGCTATATAGGTGTGTGTACGTGGCGCAAGTCTCGTATGCCGCCTCTGTGTGGGAGCACCGCCTGGACAACTCGCTGATTCTCTTAGCTCTCAAGCGTGGCCAACGAACCCCCTTGCTGGCACTCTCTGGTGCGTATAGAACCGTTGCTTCGGACGCTTTACCCGTTTTGGCTGGCATATTGCCAATCGATCTGGAAATTAGGGAAGTGCTCACTAAGCAGAAATTAACCCGAGGAACCCCGGCCACTCACCTAGGTGTTGTTCTGACACCGGGTGGGCCGGGGACTCTCCCTGGACTGCTCCGTCAAATGAGGGATCTGTCGCTCCAAGAGTGGCAGGTCCGTTGGGATAGGTCGAATATGGGAAGATGGACCTTCTCCTTCTTCCCATCAGTTAAAATCAGAATGGAAGGGGCATATCTACAACTGGACCACCACATCACCCAGCTTCTGTCCGGGCATGGGGAATTCAGGGGGAGACTTCACACCCTCGCCCTGTCTCCCCATCCCAACTGCGCATGCGGATCGACGAACCAGTCAGCCGAGCACATTCTGTGGCACTGTGAGATCTTGACGGATGCGAGAGAGGAAATGCTCGATGGTTTGGATGTACCTATCAGACCAGTATGGAATACTGATCTGGTTTCGAATAAGAAGAACTTCGAGTGTCTGAAGAAATTTGCAAGGATCTGGGTTGAGAGATGGCCTGAGCTTAGAGTCGCTGACTAGTTGACTTTGACACCAGGTGTACTTGTTCCTGTTTTACCACGGACTATCCCATATTACTCTATCATCTTAATTTGCCAAGGATGACAGTTTTTGTTTTTGTTTTTTTTTCTTTGTTTTTTATTTTACACTTTTATGTTTATTGTTTATACCCTCGACTTTTATAATTGAATACTGTACAGTATGTATATTTTTTATGTTTTTTTTACAGTTTGCTTTTTTTTACATATGTAATTTTATGCTGTTTTTATTTTTTACATCTTGATTTTTATCTTTTATCATGTTCACACATGTCCGCGTGATTTTACGCTCATGTCTTCTTTTTTTTTTTTACACTTATTTTTTTTGCCATTTTTTTTTATACTTTAGGTATTTTGGTTCCGGATACATATAGCGTAATTAAACGCACATGCCTATTTTATATTATTTTGGTTTTCTTGGTTGCTTTACTGTTTTTTTTTCCATTTCTTTTAGTTTTGTTTAACGAGAGAGAACTGAACTCCGTTGCCCGTTTTGTATCGTCCTTATCCCCATTTAAGGGGTCGGACCCTAGAACGTGTCCCCGTGTACGTGCCATGGCCGATCTCTTGGAACTGGTGGGGCTTCACCCGGCCACCGCGCTACCCCCCGTGACATGAAGAGGTTGGGGAGAGGGCTAAACGTCATCCGAAAGCTGTCCGTCCCGCCTCCAGCGACCCGACGCTTCTCTCCCTAGGGTCTTCTTTTTGATTTCCACACACTCCTCGTCTAGGCACCACCGGGTAGCTGGCTTACGGACGACGCTGCCGGTTATCGGGAGGCCTGACAACCAGCCTTCTTCACTGTCTCTGGGACTGCCGGTGGCTGGATTTCGGTATCACCAGTTCTACATTGTATATATGTTTATTTTTTCTTCCATTTTTTATGTACAGTGCACGGTGCTGCCTGCTGGATCATTGTGTGGTCCTTCGCCGCCATGAGCTTCCCACTCATGACGGTTGTCGTTCATTTTGTTTTTTTCCTTATATTTTCTCTATTACCTAGTTTTGTTACTAACACCTTGTTTGACTGTCCATGGGGCTCACTGCTTTAGCAGTGATTACCTTCATGGGCTTTAGAATTGTAGAATTGACCATCACAGTACATTCCTGTAGGTGCGCCTGCATACCGCCCTCTAACAACGTATGCGGGGACATTGAAGTTCTAGAATCGTTACATATTTTAAATGTAGAGTCGTTCATTCAAAAAAATTAGATTCTTGCGAGAACTCCGAAGGGGCGACCATAAGTCGCCTATACCGGGGTGGGAATAGGTGGGTGAAAGCTTCAATGCTGGTCTGTAACATAAAAAAACTGTGTATATAAATATTATTTTGTTTATTCTTTATTTACTAGGTATTTAGGTATTATAGTTGATATATTTTAATCAGACAAAGACGACTTTTTTTTAATTACACAATGTATTTGTTATACTATTAATTGTGAAAACACAGAGATTAAAAAAAAAATTTGGCAACCCCCGGCTAACACAAATAATTTAACAATCTTTTCAAAAGTAAAAGTAGAAATTAGATGACTTACTAAAACAAATAATATCTCTGCCCAAAAGAAGATGTAGTATGAATTTCCATAAAGTTCAGACCAGTGTCAATTCTAGTAAGACGAATTTTCTGTGTTCTCTCTGCAATATTAATATTATTAAAAAATCAAAAAAAGCGTTTGTGTAATATATAGCTATTTTTCATTCATGGCATTACATTCCTTATAAAAGAAATCAGATGGATATTTAACAAATATTATAATCAATAATTATCAGCCTGAAACACTAATCTACATTGAAAAAATCTTCCGAGAAAAGATACTGGCCGCCAACGGGAATTGAACCCGTGACCATTTGATTGCCGGTCAGCAGCTCTGACCACTGAGCTATGGCGGCTTATCTAATACCCGCCAAATAATTCAATATATACTAGTGTTTCATTCGACAATTACTTATTATTACATTTTTCCAACTATTTTTTTACTTGAACATAACTTTATAAATCAGTTTTTTCAACCATAAGTGGTTCTATATAAGTTCTTAAACAGGATCTCCAGCACTATATGAAAGTAGAGAATGGATTTTTGTCAAATAAACGGTAAGTCACCTAGTATTATTTATCTACATTTTTGTCATGTTAAATTATGGTATGGAAGGACTCATTGACAAAATCAGCAAGGAGTAGTAACTAATGGAAACAATACCATTCTTACGGGACGAAAAGGCTTGGGACTAGAAACCGTTTTCTCAGGCTCTATGACGCCAAACCGACTGAAATTTTGGATTATTACCAAAATTATTTATTTTGTTCACGATCTTGTACTCTTAGCGTATACGTAACCCAGTACGTCAAACTAAAGCACCCGGGTGACGGGTACTTTGGTTTTGGATTTCGGGTACGACCTGGAACATCGGATTCTTTATGGTACGGATAGACATGCTCTCTTGCTATTAATGAGTAAATGCTACCTAGTAGCGTGTGTGTTTCGCTCAAACAATATTGATTCCCACAAATTAATATTGATTGATTTGTGGTCATGCTCGTTCCGCTACTGGATTCGCTAATGGGAAAATGAGCATGCTCATTGTCAGTATTTACCATTACTTTCGTCTTGTGGCGGCCAGCGCATCTCCATAGCATTTTTTCCATTTGCGTCGTGAGTAGCCCAGACTTGACGGATGATCCAACTCTAGTTCGGGGTGCAACTCATTAAAATATGGATGCATAATCATAAAAGCGGTGCCGCACACAGCTATAAAAGATGTACCTTGGCCTATTATAGCATATGTGCCATAGGTCACCCCAAGTGGTTCGCTACGTTTGGCGACTTAGCCGGGATGCCTGGGTTCACGGAGTGAGGTTTGTCCGGGTCTTGGAGGCGGATGCACCTGCCCGCCAGCTGCCTGGCAGGCCGAATCGGGAGAGAATCTCGGAATATCGCCTTGTACCGCAGTAGAAGGTATAGATTCATTCATACGTCACTCCTGGATACACTGACCCCTGATTTCTACCCACCACTCGTACCTTTTTCCTTACCAGAACTTCCTCTTCTTCCTTTCCCTAAATAACCCTCCATACAGCATTCTCAAAGATGAAAAAGTCCCCAAGGGAAATTGACTTTAAAAAAAAATTTGTTAAAATTATAGGATTAATTATTTATTACTATGTTGGTACATATTATACACGTCAATTGTTACTCTTGTCTTATTATAAAAATACCTATTAAATATCTTTAAAAAACACGTTGTGTTTTAACAAAATGGCAAGCTTAACATTTGAGATAACATCAGAGGCATACCCGAAGTTTAAAATAATATTTTTATAATTCCAAGAAAAAAAATTAAATCGTTTAACTTGAAAATAATGCTTTTTGATTTTTGAATTTCACCGCTCCTTGTTTTCTCGGAAAAGTTTTCCGATTAACGCTTCCATAGTCAGACGCCGCGATATTTATATCTAGAAGACAGAAGAGATGGGTAAACAAACAGGCTTATCTTGACACTAAGAAACGTGTACGGTATACACGATGCGGTTTACACTCTGTCAATCCCTTTACGTGGGAAACTTAATGGAAACTATTTATGTTAAACTCTAATTAAAATCCTCCGCCTGTGATCTCTTTTAATTTTCTTTGTAGTGGTATTTTACTTCAGAAGCCGATTTATGCTATTAGACTTTTAATTGAGCATCGTTCTGATGTTTCTAAGCATTTCAAAACAAGAACCAGAAAACAAGAAGTTCAGAGAAGTAAATATTTTTGCCATAATTACATTTTCGAATTAACATAATTTTGTGAAGATTTTTTAATGATAATGTTACGTGCATTCTTTTCCATTTTTTTTTTAAATTCGGATGAAACGGAGATGACGCATACAGCACCTGCGAAACATCAAACTCCTATCAAGGTTCCTATTGGTTGAGATAGAAAACGGAAATGACGCTGGTCTGTGCTCATTGGCCGCTTTGATTATGACCTCACTTTTCAAGGCTCCTTGGTTCCTTATTGGTTGAGATTGTTTTGGTAAAGTTTCGCTTTTTCAGCGTGTTAACTGCACTCGAATTTTTTCACATAAGCCCTACTCAGGAGGCCCATGTGTCATATTTTGCGGATGCTGTGTGGAGTGTCTTTTCGGGGAAAGGAAGGAAAGGAAGTTCTGGGAAGGAAAACGGTATGAGGGGCGGCATCTGGGGGCATGTGTCCATAAGTGACGGACTTATGAATCTATCTTTCCCACTGCGGTGCAAGGCGATTGGCAGAGAGTCCGACTGGAGAGGTCAAAAGGTCTCCCTCAACCGAACTCTCCCAATCCGGCCCGCCATGCAGTAGGTAGGCAAACGCATTCAAAACTAAGATCTAGACAATCCTCACCTTATGAACCCCTCCCCGCCTCCTCACTCCTCACTCCTAAGTCACCAAAAGTCGTGTGAAAAAACCACTTGGGGTGTTGGTTTTCCAATTAATGGTTCCCAGAGGGCGGTACCTGTACAGTGGCTGCTCGTGTCTTTTAGGTGATCTGAAGGGATAATATTAAAAAACGGCATTATTTATGTTGTTCCAGCCGATTTTTTTTTATTTTGATATGAAACATTTCAGGAAATTTCAGTTTGGCAGTTCACACAGATTTCCATAAAATCTTCATACAAAAAGCTCTACGGTTTTTCATTTCACCTACGGCAATGCACTTTTTTTTTAAATTTTATCACTCTAGCACACCCAAAAATCATGAGCCGATATTGTGCCCATACCCGCCTTCCAAATTTCCATAATATTTATTTAAAAAAAAAAAATGTGTGAAAAGTTTCTAAATTGCTATAATATTTTTAATTTAAATTGTTCTTAATCTACTCATATGTTTAATATCATTTTTGTAAGTCTTCACCGTTAACATTAACATTACTCAATAAAAAAATGACACATTACATGTGAACTCCTAGTATGGAGGACATTATACACTCTTTGAAATAAAAAAAATCTATCTTCATAAATATGTATTACACACACACTAAATGAAATATTTAAGAATGCATGACTAACAAATGAATGCATTTAAAGGTAGCCTAAAGAATAAGGAGTGAAAATTAGAAGGTTTATTCCCCGTAAATTACGCTGACCGCTACATGGAAATTTAGTATAACAATATTCTTTATTCAATCGTATGCTTTCCCAAACACATAAAAATAAACTAATTTAATACTATTTGCTGTGTACAAAATGCGCATTTCATAAGTTTGTATTATATTTCACGCATGGTTATTAAAAACGCACAATTGTTATTAAAAACGTTTTGTTCTACTTTTATTCCAGTTTAATTACCTACAAACTATAAAGTCTAATTTTAAAATTTTCTGTTCCGCTTTTCTTCTTATTTTTTTTACACATAATTTGATATTCGTACATAAAGTAGAACACGAGGAATGCGATGTGGGCGTAAATTGTGTATCGCCAAGATGGCGACAGATGAAAAGAGACAGAGTGCCTGCTAAATAGCCTAAAACCAAAAGGAAGGTACCAAGTCAGTTGTGAAATGATCTTTATTCTTTTTGGACCTTTATCATAATTTTTTGGGCCAAAGTTCATAAAAGTTTCTTATAAATGCGATTGATGTTAAAAAGTACTTTTCCTTAACTTCGTGGTTGTGGTTAACTTTTATTTGCAGACATTGCTGAAATTATTTTTTAAGTGAACATAAGGGCATCATGAGTCAGAAGTCAGAACGTAGTATGACTCTAAAAGTATTATCGTTAAATGATAATGAGGTGCGCCTGAGAGAACCAGGAGGGCGATTCACGTTCTTTTTAAGGACACCAAAAGTAACCTCGCCTTCAAATTTATCCTTACCTTCGAATATTTCGTGAAATGCGATTCTCGTTCTCCCAGTGACAGTCGATAACCGGCATATTCCTTACATTTTGAAACATAACGCTAGCGTTGGTCAACGCACCGTAGGGAGAGCTCGGGACCTGTCTTTGAGATATCAATGGCTGTCCGCGGCTGTCATTTGACAAAGGATTTGTTTTACTGTGATACGTTTTTTTTATTTAGTTTTCCATATTTAAGTGGTTTTAACACGAGAAAACTTAATATTATCCTAAGTATTGACTGTAAACATGATTTTTGAGTTAATTGTCGCCTTTAAACGTTATTAAATGATTCGAATTAACGTAATTGTGATGTTTCAAAGTAGGTATGCAACCTGCCAAAATACCGATATGTCAGAAATATGATAAATACAATAAAATGCACTTTAGCATGTGCGATATACCTATAATAATTTACCATGGAGGATTTTCAGATAAATAATAATCATAATAATTCGCAGATAAAATGGCTGCAGGATTTGGCTGCCGCTATTATCGAATGCTCAAGACAAACTCGTTGCTTGTTGTTTACGTTGTTGTGACTTGTCGTAAATATGCAAGATGGCGCGGAGTCTGGCGCAGAGTGAATTGATAACAAAGTTCTAACTATCTGGCGAGGTAGGGTACCTATATACAAAACGTGAATCTTCGATAAACGGCTTTATTATGAAGTTTAAAAATAAAAATAAGATGTGGTTAAAATGCATTATAATGTAAAGTAAATGTTTTAATAAGTTTTGTTTATAAACCTTGCGCCAATAGATTATATTCTACATATCTTTGTTTTCAAGCAATCTCTTAACATCGCTTAACCACTCTTGCTCAGGATTTTTTTACTAGGTCTCTCCGAAACCAAGCCTGTAAGGATCTTGACGATCGCTTGACGGTCGCACATGTGTTTATGGTTGACCTTACAGCCGACGGCTGTCGTTGGCTAATGCTAGCCATAGGCAAAGTCCAAAAGAACGTGAATCGGCCTCCTGGTTGTTTAATGCTTAAGGTCGTAGGTTGCTTCCCAGGGGGGTCAATATTAAATACACCCTTACCTAAGTATTAAAAATCTTATGAACACAAATGTCAGCGTGTACATTTTATTCAAAAAGTTAGATGTTAAAAAAAATACATATCTTTTTATGTTTTTCTGAGGAAATTTTTCAATTTTTTATTCATATTATCTACAGTTAACAATATGGATTTTAGTGCTGAAACTTGCACAGAGTGCCTTTCTACGAAACGAGTGCTTTTAAAAACGGGGTGTATGGTTGCGTTAATTATACCTCATAATGTAATACTGTAAAAAAATTACAAAAAACTGAAACAGAACAGCGTTTATTTCTAAATTAGGGTGATTTTTGATGATGAGATGATCAAAATGTTGATTATCAGATATTTATATTACGCTTGGAGGGCCGCATATTAAAGTTTAGCAGGCTGCATATTAAAGCTTGACGGGCCTCATATTAAAGCTTGACGGGCCGCATATTAAAGCTCGGTGGGCTGCGTATTAAAGCTTGGCGGGCCGCTTACGAGTCCCATTTTCAAGCGTGGTACGAGACTCTGTAATGGAGGTTTGTTCGAGACATTTTAATTAAATGAGTCATTAAAATATCCATTTCTACACATGCATATTTTTGTACACCTTTTTTACTTACAATATTAAGATTCCAACTTAATTGTAGGGAATTTTGTCGCCTTAAAACTTAGCGAGCCTCATATTAAAGCTGGATGAGCCGCATGTTAAAGCTTGACGGGCCGCATTTTAAAGCTCGGCGGGCCGCTTATTAAAGCTTCGCGGGCCGCTTACAAGTCGCATATTAAGGTGGCACAAGACTCCATGATGGAGGTTTATTCGAGGCTCACATTTAAATCAATTCTGATGAATTCGTAACTAAAGAATCCATTATTACACACGCATATTTTTGTACACACCTTTTTCACTTACGTCGTTAAGGGTCCGACTTTATTTTGGAAATTGTGTCGCCTTAAAGCTTGGCGGGCCTCATAATAAATCTTGGCGGGCCGCAAGAGTATCACTGCTCTGATGCAGAGTTTCCCAATTATTCTTAATTTTCCTCAGTACCCATTCGAGAAAGGGGCCAAACTTGCTTACAACTTGTAAAAATTAAAATTAATGTCAAAAAACCAATTTTTATGAACTTGCAAATTGACTATGTGTTAGTAGACCATAGATTCAGGAACTCTGTAAAGAGAGTCACCACGTATCCTGGCGTGGACATTGGTTCTGACCATGTTTTGTTAACAGCCGATATTGTTGCTAACGTAACATCATATATTTACGAATCATTAGATAAAGGTAAAAAATATGCGGGTATATTTATTGACCTCAGAAAGGCATTCGATAGCATGAGATGCTATTAAAAAAATTAAATAATATTGGCATAAAAAGCAACGCAAATAAATGGATCACCAACTTCTTAAAAAACCGCCCTGAAGTGGTAAAAATCAATCATGTTAATAGTGATCAAGAGATTTCAAGCTTTGGAATCCTCCAAGGTACAGTGTTTGGACCAATCCTATTTACCATAAATGTAAACGATATTTTTTTTCAACCTTTACACGGTCAAATTACATCATACGCCGACGATATAGTATTAATAATAAGTGGAAAGACTTGGGAAAATGTAGAATTTAAGGCCATAGAAGACATCAACACGCTTAAGAATTTTTTTGACACTAATTTACTATCACTAAATAGTAAAAAGACATTTGTAATTCCATTTGCAATCATTGTCATACATGATAATACTACATGTACTACATGTCGTCAGGATACAGTCACGCACAGCTGCTAAGGAAGCAATACAACGATCTCCGACAGATTAAATTGCAACCGAAAAAGATAAAGATAAAAGATATACATACTTTTTTTTAAATTAAGAAATAAATAAACTTATGAATGATAGCAAATTTATAGATATATAAATGTTGGTCTCCGGTGACAATTTATGAATATTTGTAACAATTATTATAAGCAATAATTATTACCCTGAAACACTCATCTACATTGAAAAAATCTCCCGAGAAAAGATACATGCCGCCGATGGGACTTATTTTCATTTTTCGTATATTTGTAATATACGATAAATGAAAATTTGAACAAAAAAATGTAATAGGTGGCACGCAAGCTGTTTGAAAACTGAATGCACTGGGACTGAATATATGGAACGCGGGAGGGGAGTTTGCGGGACGGGGGAGCGGGAGAGGGTCGGCGGGGAAGGTGGAAGGAGATCGCGGGAGGGCAGGGGATGCGGGAGGGGAACGGGGACGCACGGGAAGGGACAGACAAGGAGAAACTTTTTTTTTTAAATATGGTATTGCAACACATGCCGGGAACCAGCTAGTTGTTATGTAGATTTAATGAAACGAATGTACACGTCTCTATTCTCAAAGCTCTAAAAAATCAGATTACTTGTTAGTGAGCTTCAATCAAAAGTCATCACCGAGTTCTAGTCAGTGGCGTAGTTCAGTTTTTAGGTTTTCCATGAAAATCCACTCTCACAAAGGTGTGTCGTGAAAAGGATAATAAAAATATTAATGCTGATTTGCTAACCTAATAAAATCCCAAAGGTCAGCCCGAAACTTAACCGGTGATTGCTTTGCAAACAACTCTTGAGTCAGATAAGTTTTTAGATTTTCACGGCCAAAAGCATTTTCATTGTTAGTTTTTGGGATGTTATGCCGTGTTGCAACACAATATTAAAAAAGAAAACTCTTCAGTCTACTATTGTTTGAGATTACAATTAATTCCTCTTGGTGATGGGTTGTTTATCCAGTTCTGCTGCTGCGACCATAATTCTAGGATTTTGTTGCGTAACTATAACTACAGATATTGCAAATAGATTTGTCGCTCGCTGGTTGATTGACTCAAAATATTTTTCGACGACTTTAATGATTACGTGCGCGTACCCCTTAAAGCCAATGAAATAAGCTACTAGCCGACGAATTCACTATCTGCTAGTAAACTCGCTCAGTTCACAATAAGCTAGGCTAGTAAATATGATTACACTAAGCGAGTTTACTAGCAGATAGTGAATTCGCCGACTGGTAGATTGTAAACTCGCTTAATGTAATCGAGGCTTAAGCAACCTCAAACACCCTGGAGGAACGCGTACCAGTAGTTGAGAACCACTGCTCTTCTCCCGCCAAATCCATTGGGCTAGCTCTAGAGACTCGCGACAATTACCGTGGTTCAGTGATACTTGAATACGAATCCGGAGGTCGCAAGTCAATTTTAATCTGTCAATTTGTGCTATTTCACAATTTATACAAAAAACGAATGCCTGGTATATTTGTGGCACATTAGAGAGTGGAAGATACTTTCAGTATCGCCCTGGTAAAGGTCCGCAATTCAGAAACGAAACGTTGCTTGAAGTCTTTAGTCGTGTTTGGCGACCAGATCCAAATCGCCAGGTGCTTCCTCATCTTCCTCGTCCTCATTTCCTTTCCTTCCCCATTACCTTCAGCCTCGCAGCGTATCTAAAATGGGTATGCCATAGAATTACTGTATTCATGTGGTTAGGACTATTGTGCGGTGGTCACCTAAATAAATACATTCTTATTTATTTATTGAAAAAATTAGAAATACATAAAAACATCAGCTGCACATCTCACTAAGGCATTCCTGTATCGAGATATGCAGTTACTAAAAAGCTACTACCGCTAGCTCGACTTCTTCAGACCTAGGTCGTTGATGATAGATCCCTGGGAAATAAAGCATTTTTGTAAAAAAATTATCTTCTGAAAAAACAGGTTCTGAAAAAAGGAAAAGTAAATAAAATGATAACGTAGATTGTATCGCAACCGATAGACGTATTTATTAAAATATATAAAAGAAAATATTTAATAAAAGCATGAAATAGTCATTTAATACAAATTTATTGCATTTTCTCAAGAAAGACCATTTAAATAAAAGTATGCGTACTAATTTCGGTTGTCTTGTCCCCATGAAATCACGTTCAATGAACTCAAATTTGGTTTGATTTTAAGTATCATTTAAAAAATGGAACAGGTTGTGATAAGGATTCACACAGCGATAAATTAGGTAGGTACATAAGCCTATACTATGATATATTTATTTTTTAACTATGAGTAAACCCCCAAATTGTAATAGTTAATTAAATGAAGACAATATTAGCGAAACTCAATCGGAAACACTATCCAGTGGTCAGCGCATTTGCCCGGAGAGCGAAAGGTCCTGGGTTCAAGTCCCAGAGGTGCAAATATCTTTTTATGATATTTCTGTTTCCAGATTTTCGATTGAGTTTCGCTAATATTGTCCTCATTTAATTAAACTATACTAATATATTTTAAATGAAATTTTTTTTATAATCTTTTTCAACTTTTTATGCTCGAAAATTGGAAGTATAGTATCACTTGAATTTTATTGAAATGATTGTCTTTGGAACTAAATCATTTATAACATTTCGTTTGCTAACGTTATTTACTTGGATGAATCTTGAACGAAATTTCGTTTTATTTTCAATTACATTCTAATTTTGAAACGTAGAAAGCTTTTATTTTATAGTGCTAATTTATGGAAAGAGTCTTTGTTCTTTTAAAACGAAAAACATTTTTTATGCATTGAAAGTAATGATTTTTTTTAATGCTCACTAATAAGTATTATCTTTAAGACCAAGTTTGTAGACAAAAACCTTTTATTACTTTGTAAGGATCTCCTAAAAAGATGGCTTAGTGAGGAATCAGGCTAATTTCGTATTTGGACGAAAATATCTCTTTAACGGATTTTGGTTTATGAATGTAGATACAAATGCATTTTTTTGGTTCTTAATTGTGGATAATAATAATTTTTTTTTTTCAGCAGAAATTCGCGAAAATTCATAAAAAATACCGTTTAAGAGCCATTAACCAGCAGCCGAGAAATTAAATTTCGTCGAACGATGATCTTGCGATCGTATCGATTTTAACATAATAACTCATTATCGATGTTATTTCATTCAAAATATGCTTTGATAAATACCTACATTCAAAAATTCTCAAACTAGTAATGATAAAACTATTGAAATCATGTACTTTTTGTAATTATTTTTTGATAACAAGTATTTATAATTTTTCACAGGTCTCCGGTGTCTGTTTCTATGATTTTTTTAAAATTATTTTTTCTCAATTATCAAACAAAAAAAATCTTCCGCGTGTCGTCACTGGTTACTCTGCCTAGTAACCGCCCAACCTCAACCCAGCTGCCCAGCACCTACTATTTTTTTTAAATTTTTGTAGAAAACAAAAAACATCAAAAATGTCACCGGACACCAAAACATAATTTTATTTTTTTTATATGTAAACTGAACCACTCGGGGAGACATGGAAGAAGTGTTTACCAATAAATGGTTCCCGGGGCGGCGGAACCCATACCCGCCTCCCAAATTGAAGAATTTTTGAATTTGCCGTTATTATTACGCTAACGTCTGTATGGTTGAAATTTAAGAATCCGACTACGATTAGAACTCTAACGCCGCGCCTTATGCAAAACCGTTTTCGTACGTGGAGTTTGTTACAAATCTAATTTGGTAATATAACCGAATTAAAGCATTTGCCAAAAGACAGCGCTACTGATGCGTTAGCGTGAGAAACGGCGGCAGGCAGGCGTAAGTAGATTTCTACTATTGGACTCGTACTGTCCCGAATCCCTTCGGATATGGAAAGATAGATGTTATGATTATTATTGGATATGGCAATTATGAATAATAATACCACGTTGTGATTCCTACCAAGCGTCTATATTATATATGACGTTATTTTTACTTTGTCCCGGTGACTATCATGTCACTGGTGTCACTTTCAATGTCACTGGATCCGAAGAACCGGATATTTTTGGATCCAGTTCCTATCGGACTTATAAAATGGTCACCAACACCAAACTGGGCGAAACCGAAACAAAAAACTGGGGAGCGGGTTTTTAACTGCTAGTCAATTTTATAATTTAAATAAGTAATATTTCTATAGTATATGGGGAAGATTGGCACCATTCATACACGGGGAAGCTTCATACAGTCTCTCCTACAGCTTGTTAGAACAGCATATTTATTTAGCTTTTCGTGTGTCGGTAGGCACGGGCGACCGTCAGTTGTCCACGAAGTTAGCCAGCATTGCGCCTGCTGCGAGCGTCACGAGAGGGCGTAATGTGTTTTCGCATGCTCAAAGTAAATATTTTGTCGATGTTGTTGGATGTTTAGTGCTTTAGTGAACCGTCAAATTATATAGGATTATTACTCAATGGTAAGTGATTACAATCAAGATAATAATAATGTATTTATTTTGTTAATTTTTCTGCATGATTTATGTGTCGGTAAAAAACTAGTTGTTATTTTTTTACCTTCGGGGCACATTTGTACGCCATCTCTAGAGGCACATTCGTATTAACGAATTTCTTTTAATTAAAAAAAAAAATTTAAAATGGTCCAGAATTATAAGAGATAGGTGCACAATAACTAGGTGCATAATAAGAAATGAAGAAAATATGTCAGCGGCAATAAAATATGTTTTGAAAGGAAAATTATCTTACAGAAAGAATACTCTCATTCTGTAAGATAAGTCGGGTAAAGAAAATAAAAGATAAACCTGATGATGATGGCACGAGCAGCACTACATATCAGTCTAAATACACAAGTTACCAAGTATTTTCTACTGAAGAAGAGTCACAATGAATGTTCCCCTACCCATGTACGAATGTACCCCGTGAGTGGGGTAGATTCGGACATTTGTCGGCTTTTGCTAAAGTTTAACACACTAATTTATTTTAAAAGTTATTGACTTCAAACTTTTTTAATAAGGAGCGGAACGAATGCTGTTATGTTAAAATAACTGATTGGGCAATCTATCTTTAATTATCAATTTTTGAAAAATCAAAGTCTAAAAAGTGTACGAATGGTGCCAATCTTCCTCTACTAAGATAGTAAAATCTAAAGTAAAATAAGATTGTAATTCTAATAAACCTAAAAAATAATAAGATCAGCATAGATACCAAGACGAAAACAAGAATATTATTATATTGTAAAAAATAATACCGAATTAATTTAATTATAATAACGAATTAATTTACCTAGAAATTTAGGAGGTAGAGGTATAGTCAAAATAACAGCTTTAAAACATAATCAGGTAGAAATGCTAAGAATTTTTTTCCATAGGAAAGCTGATAGTTCAGAAATGCACAAAATAATTTGCAAGGCAGATAGAAATACTTCGCCATTAAATTTATACGACGAGAATGCCAGCATTCTTATAAATACCAACCAGGAATTATTAGATTCCTGGTCAAATAAAATTCTTCACGCAAAACACTTCAATTATCTCAACCAAACATATGTTGACAAATTTTCGTCAAACAAATGATTGAGTATTGGAGAGTTGAGCGCAGAAATAGAAGGCTTTATGCTTGCCATTCAATATAGAGTCATTAATACTAAAAATTATAGGAAGCATATCATCAAAGATGCAAATCAAATTGATGATTTATGTAGAAAATGTTTGGCTTATCCGGAAACTATGGAACATATTATATCGGGATGTTCTAAAACTATTCTAACAGACAGAACAATTAGTCATAATAGACCCGATATAGTTTTACATGACAAAATTAAAAAAAATAACTTATATCATTGATTTCGCTATTCCAAATTCTTGTAATATTCAGAAAACTGTTTCTGAAAAAATAAGAAAATGTACAGATTTAGGAAATGAAATTAAAAGAATTTGGCATTCTCAGACTATAAAAATATTACCATTTGTTATTTCGGCTACTGGCATTATACCTAGCTCTCTCATTCAAAATTTAGGCGTATTAGATTTGTCAAAAAATTTGTACATAAAAATGCAAAAGTCGGTTATTTTAAATACATGTAGGATTACGAAAGATTTTTTAAATATTTATATTGAGGGATCAGTAGGATTTATCGGACCAGTTGGGATTTCATCAGAGCCGAACCCTCTGATATGAAAATATCTGGAGTCGGTGAAATATTTTCCCATTATGTTTCTGGTGGATTGACGTATTGTTCTTGTATTTATTATACTTATATAGTGCACTTACATTGCGTGAATTTACTAGATATTCATTTGTGGAAAAGTGTGTGGAAGGGTTTAGTCTTTCATTTGGGAAAGATTTAACCCGGACATAAAATCTGGAGCACCGTAAAAAAAAATAATAAAAGGATATTTTCAACGGAGAAACAGGACTGGATTGTAACTTATTTTGTTAAAATTCTATGTATATTTGATTTGCTGGCCATTTTGTAGCATTATTAAAATTTTTGATGTTCCACATAATTTTCGGTAAGCCTAGAAAAATTCTGTTGTTTCATTACCCTTGAGAAGTTATGATTATGACCAGAGAAATTAGGTTTGGCTTAAAATCAAATAAAGAAGGTGTAAGGTACCTAGGCAAATATAAAAAAAATAATTCATACTCTTATTAATATTTTTGGTAAAAGTTTATAGCTGTATTAAAAAACACTATAAAAGCTGAAATCGTGCAGTTGACTGCAAATGGGAAATATTTAATACATTTTTTCAGCCTTACCCCATAAAATAAACATCTACTCGTTTGAAAAACAATATCTTTCAGAATGTCGTAAAAACTAAGATCTCATGAAAAACTAAACGGTTTTTAGATGCTCTCGAACATATTATTTCGACTGGATATAACATAATAACCCCTTTCTACATTTAGTCATTCAAATGGAAACCACTATAATAATAATGGTGAATTAGGCCTTGCAATTTATCTCCGAGTACACTCGGTGTAAATTGTTCACTTACCTAAAAGTTAGTTTATCGATATGAAACACTCGTCTGTGTTGTAACATTGAAGTTGAAAGCACACACGATTCGTTGGGTACTTTTGACTGACAATATAAACAAATAAGTTATTGTTAAGTTATTATTAAATACAAAAAGTTCTTTTCACTTTTGAATGTACAATTTTTATTTTATTTTTTCACACTGAATGTTAAGTTATAAGTTTTAGTTATTTATTAATTCTTATTTTTCCCCCTTACACACGAGTTTTTAACTCTCATTAGCGTAAACATGTCTAGTTTATAATTTGAAATATATGTTTTTTGAGGCATACATTAAAGCATATTTTGAAAAAATAAAATAAATAAAAAAGTTTCTTCGAATATTATCTGACTAAATTAACTATAATTGACTAATATTATGTGATTGATAGTTGCAGAAAATGATGAAATTATCGTATAAGAAAATAATTATTCTGTTGACAAGAGACAACAGATGTTCATGAAACTTTTCTTTTCTTTGCATAATTTGTTTTTGGGGTGTTATGCCGTGTTGCGCTACCTCCTTTATTAGCCAACGTTTCGGATAGAGTTACAGTGTACTTCATCAAGGCAGACGTGTGACATCTGACACATCTGAAAATCTAAAAACGTTTCGTTGATGAAACAATTTAGGAAGTAACTCTTTTCATGATTCCAGTTTTAACACCCAACTTTGCTTTAGATTTGTTTTTTAGATGGTTTCAGTATTTTTTTATGTGAATACCTCACAAGAGTCCCAACGGCTCTCGTCTGGAGCCGATGAGACTATGGCATCTTCAATTGGGGTGTCTCATGAGGCTGAAGTAAGTGAGAAGAGGAAGGAGATGGGGAAGACGAACGTGAAGAAGTATCTGGCTATTTGGATCTATTCACTATTCACCAAACACGGCTAAATAATAAAGTCATTTGAAGCAACGCTTCGATTCTGAATGGTGGTCTTACATCAGGGCGATACTGAGAGTATCTTCCACTCTAGAACGTGCCGCAAATGTACATATACAATTTTTAATTGCGAAAACACAAATCAATCAAATAAAAAGTATCTTCGTACCCCGGGATTTGAATCCGCGACTTACGGATCGCTAGTCAAGAAGCCTCGCCCCTCGATCACGGAGGCTGGAAGAGCATGTTCATTTTTTCAATCCGAAATTTGCCTAAGATTTTATTTAATTCTAACCACACCTCCGACCTCCGTGGTCGAGGGAGAAAGCTCTTGACTCGCAATCCGATGGTCGCAGGATTGAACCCCGACGTGCGTCAATAAATTTTATTTGATTAATTTGTTTTATTTCACAATTAACTCATTCAAAATAGTATATAATATATTTGCGGCACGTTCCAGAGTGGAAGACACTCTTCGTATCAAGTTTCGCCCCGGTGTAAGACCACCATTCAGAATAGAAACTTTGCTTGAAATGGCTTTAGCCGTTATTGGTGACCAAATCTGAAGACCCAGGTATTTTCCACCTTCCTCTTCCCCATCTCATTCGCCTTCCCACTACCTTCAGCCTTATAATAACCCCAAATGGGGATGTCATAGTCTTACTGGCTCCACAGACGGGAATAGCTGGGACTCTTGGAGGTATTCACGTGAAAAAAAAACACTGTACAACTGAACAATTATTATTGTGTGACAAAGTGATTATTTTTTGAACTAACGTTAGGTTAGGTTATGGGCTATTTAAAAAAAAATCATATCACTTTTAATGACTTTTCAAATGGGCGTTGAAATGCCATATTGTTGAGTCGTCATTAACCTATATTTTTTTGCTGTTAAAGCCAATAGTTGCCATTTCAGCATACGTATTTTTGGCATATTCGATTCACCGGTAGGCTATTACGTAAATTGCCTCCTTCGTAACCAATGGATTGCTTGCATTGTGTATGCATGTGTTTTAATGTAGAGTAATGTCGTCTAAAGTATGTATGTACTTATGATGTTTTAATGAATTCTGTGTTCGTACGTATTAGTTTATTATTTATTTGATCTTATGACGTAATGTTAGGATATATTACGTTCTTTAAAAATCGATCCATTAAATTGTTTTTCTTTACGGGGAAGTGGGGTTGTTTTGAAGAATTTTCTGATTTAGGGCACCACCCAACTTATATAATATTAGGATAGTTTACTTATATTATGTAAAAAAATATTTCTGAATCCTAAAACCATCTTCAAACAAGGCATGTAACACCAACTGCTCTCAAAACTATTATAATTCCTCATCTCGGATGCCAGTACTTAAATCGGTACGTAATAAATTAAGCTTAAAACTAAAAACAGCAAGTTGATAATTTTGATCATCAAAAATTAACGGGTCATAAACTAAATCGAAGAAAATCATGGCTTGATAATAGTTTGACAGATTTGATTGATGAATGCGAAGAAATTTATGTAAGAAAATAATATTTTATGGAGAACTGAAACTTTGTCTTAGTACTTTGTTTTTTAATGTTTCGTGGAATTGATCACCATTCCATCACAAAGTTATGAATTTCAATAAAATAAAATAAAAATACCGAGTGATGAAAAATATTTACCGCAATACCCCATCTCGTGGAATTTAAAAATAATTGTTAGAAAAAAATTATTTGTTGAATTTGCTTTTTCGCTAATAATTAACGATCTTTTGTCTGTTTGTTTTTTAAAAATTTTATATTTCATAATATTACATATTTACACGGTTTTGTGGGAGTTACATGTTACATAAATACAATGTAAGCTGTTGTTTATTTACGAGCCGTTTTGGTTTTTACTTCAATTTTATTTAAATCACATGCATGTTGCTTATAAAATACTGAATCAACTTATTTTAAATAATTTATAAAGTTTTCATATTATTTATTTAAGCTCTCCGCAAAAAGGGTGCAACATTCTATTTTTTGAGACACGGTATTAGAATATTATTAAAGAATTGCTAAAATTATGGTAAATACGAATCTCAAAATGGCTCCTAAAAATCAATCTACAATGATACTTTTAGTCATTTGAATTTTATTTGACATGAGAATTTTTAAAGCATGATTTTACTGATGAATAAACATGGGAAAAAGTTCCGATGTTCCGAAGGCACCTGTGGCTATAGAAACTACCATTTCCAAGGGTGGTAGAATAAAGATAAAGGCTTGAAGTGTTCTGAAAAAATTAATTATGTAGAAAAAGATCGGGTTACCTATGTTATAGCTCTATATGGGATATTATGCCATGCGGTGGAATATCTAATCAGTTTCAAAATGCAGTCAGAGTTATATTATATCAAATGGTTGTTCCAACATTCAGTGCCATTCCGCTAAGTATGCCATGTGGACTGCCAATACCGCTGCCTTTTGGCAAATACAGAAGCTGTTACATTTGCCAAAAGGCAGCGAATGTATCATCCCTACCAGTCGTGTCCTTTATAAACGGTCTCCCTTTATCACCTTCCGTACTAAACTTGCTCGTCTATCCATTTGTAAGGTGAAGTAATTCCTATGAACAGAACATCATGATTTAATGCTTATTTTCAAAAAAACGCTCACCTTTAACCTCTCATGCGCGGCCATGACCCATGGCGTGGTATATTATAAAAATCTACTTATAAAAGCACGCCGATGTCAATAATACGGGCCGATGTAAATATAATCCCTCACAAGATTTTTTTCACACCGCCGAAGAAGCCAAAAAGTCCACAATCATTAAAAGGCACACATTAAATTGTATTGTGAAATAAAATTTATCGTGCCAAAATAATAAAAATATATTTTTTTAAACGCAGGAAATAGTAATAACGTAGAGAGGAATAACTAACGAAAAAACTGGCTGTATGAAAATGACTAATCTGAAGATGGCCTTCTCAATTTGAAACCGGTTACGGTCAAATAAAATTAAGGGGAATAAAGTTTTAAATTAGTTTTTTTATAATATAGCATGAAAATATATTATGCGTATTCAAAGAATTCATAGTTTCTACATTTAAAAATTTATTTGTGAAAAATTCAACTATACTAAAAATATTTTTTTTAAATCAGAGTGTGCAATTCACACGCGGTAGAAGTAAAACCTTCAGAAAACTAAAGTACACAAGAGTGGGGAGACTACGAAGTACTTTTTTATCAATGTGAAGGATAATTTTTATCCTATTTTTCCTATACATTTGGTCATCTTATTCGTATTTGTGATTTCTTTTCGGAGACGCTAGATGTCGTTTTCTTTTGCCTATTCATTTTAGGGTAGTTGGTGGATGTTGATTTAAGAAAAGTGAAAATACTTTTTTTTTTAAATGTCTGCAAAGATTTGTCAAGCGCTATATACCACTATACTAAAAGAGGCCTGCGTGGGTTTTTTTTTTTTTTTTTTTTTTTTTTTTTTACATTAACTCCACACAGGAGGCCCTGAGGAAAATAATTTCCCTCAGGGCCTATGTCATCTTTGAGGATGCTGTGTGGAGGGTCTTTTTGAGGAAAGGAAGGAGTTAACATGGGTCTTGAAGAGACTCATGTTGTAGGAGGGAGGAAACACAGAGGCCGGTAAATCGTTCCATAGCCGAGCTGTTGAACTCAAGAACGAATCGTAAAAACGACCCGTTCTCATGTGACTAATATCAACTGTGTACAAATGTTGGGCGCGTGTTTGGCGTGTTTCCCGACTATGCACCGGTGCCGAGGGGATCAATGACGCTAGTTCCTCGGAGCATCTTCCATTGAAATACCGGTAGAACAAGGACAGCATTCCCACCTGACGCCTATGCTCTAAAGATTGCAATCCGTCTGTTAAGATGGGAGAATCTATCAAACGGACCGCCCGTTTCTGCACAGAGTCAAGGGTTTTTTTTAGGTATTTTGGAGCTCCAGACCAGAGGTGGCTGCCAAATTCAACCGTGGGGCGCACTTGCGATTTGTACAGGGTTAACAGTTGAGTACTATTAAAGTATCTGCGGGCCCTGTACAGTACGCCCAGTTTCTGAGAGGCTAACTTAACTCTGGATTCGATGGAGCCCCCATACCTGAGCTGGTCACTAAGAGTTACACCAAGCATATCAATGGAGGTCCTGTTCGGGAGAATGCTTCCGTTGAAGGACACTAGATTATCATTTCGATCCCTTTTAGACGTTATCAGACATGATTGGGTCTTTGAAACATTAAATTCGACGAGGTTATTCTTACCCCAAGAGAAAACACTCTCGAGGTAACCGTCCATTCTCTGCTTCAAAGCCCTCCGAGCTATTGGGGTTTGTGTGCCCTTTGGAGGCTTGTCAAACAAAAAGCTATCATGGACTGTACTGTCATCCGCGTAACAATGAATCGGTGCACATGACAAGAGGTCGTTGATGTGCAACAGAAACAAAGTCGGGGGTTTATGGTATTATATTGGAACCGAGTACATGGGAATAAAATAAAATCTAATTCTCTCGCAGGCTAAATCCTGTAGATGTGTGTGTGTGTTTGACTTGTTTTAGTGTTGCTCGCTTTCGTTTCATCGAGTTTCAAATCACAACGTTGCTAAAGAAGTTTTCATTCCAAAAATATAAGTACTAGACTTAAACATATATTTGTCCCAACTTATTTGTTTACGCCCCAAACTACAGACTTATTTTGCCCAGTACCATTATGCACACAAAGGAAAATGTTTCTTCAATTAATTAACAGAAGAATGACAATACAATAAACTAATTAATTATTTACCACTCTTCTTAATATTTTTTGTCCACAGGTATTTATTTGTCTATATTTATATGTGACAATTTTCATTTATCTTGACGAAGAAACCATTGTTGATAATTTTGATTAAGTGGTGTATAGAAAGTATTTTATTTTCATTTAATTAAATAATGTAACAAAGTGAATTTGCCTTTATTGAAGAGGTAATCTTTAATGCTCGTTAATTTCCTAGTTTGGCGCTATACAAGAACACGTATTAACGTCCCCTAACGACAAATTACATGTTCTCGCCTGCCCAGATAACTGGATACCTTATTATTTGGTTGGTTAGACTGACGGTATTTGGGTTACTAAATAATAATGGCAACAAGGCGTTTGAAATAACTGACAATAAAATCAGGGATCATCTCGTTGAGATAGTTCGATAATAGTTAGGTGTGATGAAATTTGATTATGCGATAAAGTCCCTTAAGTACTGTTATGAAAATATTATATTTGAATAACAAATTCGAATAGGTACTGTGAAAAACTAGTACTTGGTACTTGAGTCGTACAACAGCTGTATATCGGGAGACAAAAGAGGGAGATATTTTTCATTTATTTGAACGGCATTTTTTTACTTGCTGCACGAGGCTTGTTGGGGAACACAACTTGTGCAGGACGTCGCATTGTACTAGAGCGATGTAGATCGTTTCGATTATATAACTAATTTCCGGCATAATCATGAACTGTTGTTCTATTTAAATTCCTCTACAAGTAACGTGGAATACGCAAAATGCATTCGATATGCCGCGAGTGTTTACTAGCTACCAACATTGCCGTAATTGCAGATTAAATAACCTACCGAGATACTGAATCGGTTTGATTCTTGACAATCAGCGCTCGCCCTATGTTTTTAGTCGGCCCGGAATGGTATTCCGTAAAATTAACATCGGCCGCGACCCATATATCAATAATTGAGATATTATTACGAGTGGAGATCGGCTACCCATGGACTGGACTAGCTATATTCCCTCCAACCGCTGCAGAAATTCATCAAGTCATTCATCAAGTCATTCAGAAATAGATGGAACGAGTGATGGCACCATCCTGTCGGGCTGGCCGCCCGGCTGCTCGGAGATATGAAGTTAGATAGAGAGGGTTAGGGTTACTCTTACGGTCTGATTCGGTGGGGGTGAGTTTTTCATGTTTTTAAAAACGTAATGTTATTCCCAGCAAAAGTATTATAATACATTTTGTTTCAATGATCGTTACCTTTGTTTTTTTAAATTTTATAACCTTGTAGTTGTATATGAAACATGCCCACACCTTGAGAAAGTCTCTTGCTACGAAGGAGGATGATGACACCATGATTCTGGCATAACCTTCTTACGGGTTTTGGCGCGTGCCCCACCCCCCCCCCCCCCCCCACCCCCCCACAAAGCTAGTAATCATGAGGGTATCACCTCCTTCCAAACATTAGCTCTATAATTGAGTTTGTAACCTCTGGGATGGTCATGGCATTATATTTTCCACAAAACAAATGATGCAAGTCATATCTAATTAAACTATAACGTTACCCCTAGTAACAGTCCTACAACGTTAAGTGTAGAGCAGTAGAAGGTATTATTATACCGGGAAATTAGCTTTAAAATACTATTAACTTTAGTACCTAGTTGGTATCAATGTTAAGTGTAGGTAGTACCTACACCTAACATTATATTTATTTACCACCATATTTATTTATTTTTAAACATCAGTAGAAAATCGTTGAATAAAACGATTTTATTCAACTAAACGCTTATTAATTTGATGAAGGTGAATCATAGATTTAAAAAAAATCTGAGTGTGCAATTCACACGCAGTAGAAGTGAAACGAGAGAGTCGCTAGATTTCGCTTTCGTTTCTTTTGCCTGTTTATTTTAAAATGGTTTGAAGATTGGATATTGATTTCATAAAAATAAAAACGTTTATTTTTTTGGATTTTATAGGATTCGAACCCCGATCGCCTGAATGTCTGGCCAGTACATTCGTTACGCGCCTTATGTCGCTGGACTATGGTAGGCTCGCGCGAGACCGAGGATTTACTGTATTATATTAGAACCTAGTACCCGTGAAATACTAAATTTTAATGCCGCACTTCCATTTCATCCGAATTTCAAATCACTAACGGGGGCTGAAGAAGTTACACTTCAAAAAGTTTAAATATAAAAAAAATGTATTTTTAATAAAAAATATTTCGTTCACTGCGTTCACAAGTCAACACTAGGTTAAAATGAAAGAAAAATATAAGATAAAGCAGATATAAAAATTCTCTCTCCCACTTTGTGATATCTTTTCACAAAAATGACACTAAATATAAGCTTTTCTCACAATTTACACGTAATATTCTTTTATCACTGTTCATTATATAATGATATTAGTATTGTTTACTTCATATCTTTTAATGTAAAAATAATCTGTGAACCTGTCAAAACGTCTTCCAAAATATAATAACAATTTAAAACAAAATTTATGGACTCGAAAAATCATTTGCCAATGATGAAAAACATCGACAGACAAGGTACCTACTTGTAAAACATCGCATAAAAAAATAAGTTTTAAAGGATTTAAAAAAAGGAATAATACCTTTCGACAGAGATTGATCTGAAATATTGAAATTTATCTTGTAATATGGAAAACATTTTCTCCTAATATGGAAAACTTTCTAATAATGTACGTTAAATTCTACGTTCACATTATTCGCACTTGCCTACACTTCAGAACTCTGATAATGTCGTTATCTATTTCCAAATACCATCACGGTATACCATTTCCTGCTTCCGTCAAGAGATTGCTCTGGCGCACACGAGGCCGTATTATCAATTTATGATGCCAAATATATATTTTTCGATATTTTGATCAGATATGCTTATTACTTGTTAGGGTCAGGTGCACGAAGTATTCTTCTTTTTTTTTTTTTTAATATTCTTTCATAATAAATTATTTCTGTATTGGGATTTAGTGAGATAGGCACATTTAATTATGATTAAAATGTAAAATATTTCATGCGTATTTAAGTAGATATAAGAAGGATAGTAATTTTGGATATAACCTTCTCCCCCAGTTGGCTGCGGGAGAGTTTATTTTCATTTCGCTAATTTGGGAGGCGGGAATGGGTACCGCCGCCCCAGGAACCTTTATTGGATAACCAACACCTCTGCCATAGGTCACCCCAAGTGGTTCGCTACGTTTGGTGATTTAGCAGGGTTGACCGGGTTTATGGGATGAGGTTTGTCTAGGTCTTGAAGGCGGATGACCTGGACACACTGAACCCCAGATTCCTACCCAACCACTATACCCTTTTCCTTCCCAGAACTCTCCTCTCCCTCCTTTCCTTAAAAAAATCCTCCAAACAGCATTCCCGAAGATGACATAGACCCCGAGGGAAATTATTTTCCTCAGGGCCTCCTATGTGGAGCTCATGTAAAAAGAAAAAAAAATCCTTTAAAGCGTTGTCGCAAGACTGCCTGAAAAGCATGCGCTCGGTTTTTCAAAGGACGAAAAAGGCTGACATACATTTAACATTTTTATATTAGCTATAAGATATTTTTTCAAACCAGTAAAAAAGAGTCTTGGAATTCTGTGGAACTTTTTTTCTAACTCTGGCATAAGTAAATATTTCCGGATATATTTTTGACAAAAATAATATTTCATAAAACATTTGTATTATATCTATTTTACGTATAAATGTAATGTTAACAGTTATTGCAGATTGAAGTAGATTCCTGATGATTTAATATCCAAATTTCATTAAATAGTACCATTTCTCTTGTAATGCTATGCTGCGCTAGAACATCAATTCTGCCGTATGGTATCTTGAACTGTACGACCTCCGTGGTCGAGGGGTAAGACTCTCAGCGTGCGCAAATAAATTTTATTTAATTAATTTGCTTTATTTCACAATTAATTAATTAAAAAATAATATATATATAAATGGACGATACTCCCAGTATCGCCCTGGTGAATACCCCCATTTGGAATTAAAACGTTGCTTGAAATGACTCTAACCATGTTTATTGACCAGATCTAGATATCCAGGTACTTTCCCGCCTTCCTCTTCCACGTCTCCTTCCTCTCCCCAATTAGGGATACCATAGTCTCACTGGCTCCAGACGGGAGCAGTTGGGACTCTTGTGCACTATTCACATATCAAAAAAAAAATCTACGGAAAACGACGTGAAAACAGTACGAAACAATTAATGAACTCGCGAATGCTATAGTACACCTTAACATTGGTTTGATTTATTTAAAAAAAAAAACGCCGTCCACTGTGAAAAAAAGTTAGTAGGGGAGGGTGGGGCGTGTTGAGACGGGGGCGTGTTGATACATCGCGTTTAAAATTCCCGCTAGTTGACTTAGCTGCGCGCGCATCGCGCTGTTTCGTGTGAACCCCGTACCGCCAGTTTCTGTCAAAACGGTGGTGCCGTGCGGTCGGTATAATTAAAGTTATACGACAAAGTGTGATTTTTAAGGGCTAAACGAACTTTTCCAGGAAATTTTCGAAGTCGTCTGCCAACCTGCTAACACTCGGTAAGTCGTTATATGTTTTTTTCTCCACAAACTGTATCTTTTGACTGTGTTATTAGTTATAAATGAAATGCGTACGTCAAGTATGTTTACTTGCATGGCCATTTTTATGTAAAATCGTCGGGTGGGGCGAGTTGTTACATCAAGGCGGGGGCGAGTTGTGGCAGACATAACTCGCCGCTAGAATTTAGCATTTTTTTACGTTTATATAAAATATGCATAATACAATATGTGTTATGTAAACAGGCGTATTTTTTTAACATATTATGAATGTATATATGTATTACCTAGATACATTTCCATTTTGTGCCTATTTGTATTTTTTTTTTTCAGTCTTGCAAAATGGTCCGAAAATATAAAAAAAAGACGAATAGAGGGGAAATTCCAGAAAACGATTATGAACAAGCTGCAGCTGAAATGATTACTACAAACGTGTCACTTCGAAAAGCTGCAGTCTCTTTTGGAATCAATCATATGACACTAAAGCGGTTCATCGAAAGGAAAAAAGCTAGTCCTCTTACAAATTGTAAGGTGGGATATTCCAATCCTGGTCAAGTTTTTACTCATTCACAGGAAAAAGAACTTGCAGATTACATCGCAAAATGCAGCAAAGTTTACTATGGACTTAATACACCCCTACAAAGAAAAAAATAGAATTAGAAGACAAACTAAGAAAGGAAAAGAAAGAGAAAAAAATGGAAAAAAGCGTTCATACAAAACTAACTAAAAAAACAAGCACCCAATAAAACAAAGGCGGTGTCAAAAACAGAACCACATAAAAAAAATATTTTAGACGTAAAAAAACGAATTTTGGTGTCCACATCATCCAGTGAAACTGAAGAGGAGCCACCACTTATGGAAACTGACGACAGCGATGCAAACGAAGAAAAGCAATGTATATTTTGTCGTAACCCCTATTCTAATGATATTTCTGGTGAAAGATGGGTGAGGTGCATAAAATGTCATAAATGGTGTGATGAGTTATGTGCCGGAGTGGACGAATACATTCCTGACTTCATCTGCGACTTTTGCTTGACTGGCTGAGATTTATTTTAAATTTTATTATTTTTTTTATTACATTGGAGGTACATTACAACCACTTTTATTTAACTGATGATAATATATTATCAGGACTTTCGATTTTACCAATTTTATTTCGTACCTACCTAATGCTTTTACTTAATTATTTGTTCGTCTCAACACGCCCCACCCCCATCTCAACTAGCCCCACGGGTGGGGCGTGTTGTGCCAATTCCCATATTTTGTAAAATAATATTTTGTCACTTTATTCGTATGTTAACAAGGTTAATAATACCAAAATAATGTAGCCAAAGAGTTATTTGTTTCCATTGAAATGTCAAACCTTTGATTTCATTAAAGATTTTTCTACGACACTCAGTTTTGTAATTTTGTCACAACACGCCCCACCCTCCCCTAAGACTTACCAATGCACCCCACGTTTATATATTTTTTTCAAATTTACATAATTGCTCACTAAGATAAGCGACTGGCTAATAAATTTCTCAATGTGGGGCGATGTTTTTTTCCTAGCAATAATTGTAAAGTTCGTCACGAATTAATATTCTTCCCTCGTAACCCCAACATACGAGAATCTGACGCTGCCGCCATTGATCCGATCTTTAAAGCTCAGAAACTGATTAGAACGATTATTCTAAAACTATCGATCACTAGTAGTCCGGACTAAATCTTTAGGAGAATCTGTGTAACGTTAAGTGACTTTACGACAAAAACATATTAGCATACCTCTTCAAGCACAGAACTGTTTTGAACAAAGTCCAAACTAGAACCGCTGGCTCTCTCACTTTCCCTTACAGCTTTTCGCAGATGGGTTGGACACGTAGGGCGAATGAAATGAAAGAAGCAAAAATAAAGTGTATCATGCAAATGAGAATGGTAGAAGAACTCGGGGACGCCCGAGGAAGTCATGACACGATCATTGAATCAGATACATGTATGTCGGGAATGTCAAGAGTCAGAATAATATAAAAGTATATATGAGACGACGTATGAATTTGAATGACAATTTATAACCTTCTGATTTTAAAATAGGGAAATTAGGACGAGCTTTGTGTAATAAATGTCAAGATTCACGCGCATATTGGCAACCCGAAAGACAACTTAACTTTGCGCGCATGCAGCGATAATTTGGAATGCATTATAAATATAAATTCATAATGAACCGGTTCATAAAGAACATTTTAAAAGTATTTGTGATTAGTTTGCAGATAATACTTTAACATATTTTTGACGCCGTAATTTACTTAGGCCATTCCTGTGTGCGGTGTGCGAAGATCCAATGATCGTACAAATTCACCATGCGGTGGATTAAATTGTGTGCGTTCATGGGAACTATATCATGTATTTGGATATTACATATTGTCATGTTTTACAATGTCCCTTGGGTAAAGGCGTACAGATGATTATTTATGATGTTACGAATTTAATTTTTATTTATTTACTAACGCTAGACCCGTGGATTTATAATTATAGAATTTGCGAACCTAAAAGTATTTATAAAAAGATCATCCATCCAATGATATAATTTTTCAAGTTTACCATCAATAGATGTGTAAATTTCATCTTTTGACAGGCAATGAACCTGAGGCGAATATGTTTTTTATATGTATCTGGAGCAAATGAGGCTATGGCATCCCCTATTGGGGTATATTGTGAGGCTGAATGCACTAGGGAGGGGAAGGAATAGGGAAGAGGAATGTGGGAAAAAAACTGGTTATTCAGATTTGGTCACCAAACACGGCTAAAGCCATTTCAAGCAACGTTTCAACTCTGAAAGGTGGTATTACATCAGGACGATACTGAAAGCATCTTTCACTCTGGAACGAGCGGCAAATACACTTTATATCATTTTTAAATTAATTATTTGTGAAACAACACTAATTAATTCGATCAGGCGACCTTCGGATTGCGAGTCAAGAGCCTAACCCCTAGACTACATGCTTTCAGCTTACAGACTACTTGCTTTCAACTTCACAAATCTTAAAATTATTATAATATCCCGTGATTTTTCACGCTTGCTTCATCTGCGCTTGTTTACATGAAGAAGATCCCGATTTCAAGTTGTTTTCAAAAGATAAGTATCGCTGACCTTTAATCGGCGTCCTGGGAACCCCATTTTATCTAATTTATGGATGTGCAAGCAGGGTGTGTGATAAAGCACCGGATTTCGATTTTGACCCACCCACGCCTTGTCACTTACGACTTAGCGCATTATGTTGTGGAGCAAGCAAGCGAACAAGAAACATTCATGGCACACGTTGGTCGTCAACCAAGGACAATTAATAATTATAGCCTACTGATGAGCACGGGTTTGATAGAGTACCACTTGCGGCAGCACATTTCTCGGAGGCGCTAAAAACCTTGCGAAATTTATCTTTCTTCTCACCTTATTTTTTTTGTTAGGTTTATCGGACACATTTCTGTTTTTAAATTCAATCTTTTGAATTATTTATGTTACAAGTCTCTTATCATATTGTTCTCAACAATTGAAGAAATGGTCTCAACCAAAGATATTTGAAACCCTCAACACTTGTGATAGGTCGTTACATCTCACTTTCACATGATTCACTGACTTCGAAGTAAAATACTTATTGGCATTAGATCATTACGTAATAAAATGAATTCGCTCAAAATGTTTGTGCGCTTAGATCCTTTAAACTACGCAACGGATTTTCATGCGGTTTCCACCACTAGATAGAGTGATTCAAGAGGAAGGTTTATTTATAAAATTGGTCAAGGTTTGTGTTAATTGGTTGAAATATATAATATATAAAGGGAGCGAGCTGGCAAGCGGGCGGTGTTGATTTGATATGTATGCAAATTAACAGATAGCGTTGGTTTTAAAGGTTGGGTAATAGCGTTGTGTATAATACATGCTTATTATAGCAGAGAAAAACCGAAAAATTCAAATATTCAATTCAGGCAGCGGGCAGCGGGCAGCTGGCAAGCGGGTGGTGTGGAGTTGGGTAATGGCGTTGTAAGTATAATGGTAATGTGCTTCGTTAGCCACAGCAACGTGTGGCCGTGTCTGCTAATAAATTATAAAAATTAGATGACAGAAAAATATTTTCAACCAATATTTCTTAATAAAAATCATCAACAAAGCCGTGACAATGATTACCTTCTAGAAAACATTAATTTCCACTGACCTGTACGAAACACACCATCGAACCAACTATTTCACGTCCTGCACTCAAAAGCTAACTATACCCAACAACATAAACAAAACACGTTCGATTATATTTAATTTTTTCGGGTTCTTTTACAAATTCTTTTATAGAGTAGTAAAAATAACAAAATAAAGTAACTAAACAATAGTAACAATTGTCTTTACATAGTATAAAGCAAAGTCGCTCCCGCTGAGTATACGCTTAGATCTTTTAAACTACGCAACGGATTTTCATGCGGTTTTCACCAATAGATAGAGTGATTCACGAGGAAGGTTTAGATATACAATGTATCAAGGTTATGTGTAAATTTGTTGAAATATATCATATACAAAGAGAGCGGGCTGGCAAGCGGGCAGTGTGGATTTGATATGTATGCAAATTAACAGATATCGTTGGTTATAAAGGTTTGGTAATGGCATTGTCAGAAGATGGCGTTGTGTTTTGTTAGCCACAGCAATGTAAGACCGGGTCTTGCAACGAATATAACAAACTTCCGCGGATACCAAGTGCGAAAGATAAAGAATTTATTTAATGAATATAATATAATACCTCTACCTTACTGAAAGGGACAATACATATCGCTATCAGTTTCAGGTTGAGCTTAGGTCTTCTCTAAGGCCTCACTGGAAGGGACGACACATTTCTTTACTTGTGTCAGGTCTCGAGTCTACGACCGGCTCGTGATATTTTCCAATTCGCCCATTTCTTTAAACCGCCCGCGGTACGTCCTTCTACACCGGTGCTTAGTCGGGAAATACGCCAAACGGGCGCCCAACGCATGTACACGGTTGGCATTTGTCACATAAGAACGGGTCGCTTCTACGACTCGTTCTTGCATTCAACAGCTCGGCTGTGGAAAGATTTAAGTTTTGTCCCTTGTGTAGAAAAAAGGTAGAAAAAGGTAGCAGCAGGGCAAGCCATTGATCATTGAACTGTGAGCTGGGTGTCCTATTGGAGATCTACGATGACCCCCCTTTATAGATAGAGATGCGGTCTTAGGAGAACGTAAATGTATTTGAGCTCGCGGGCTTACAAACATTAGTTTTTCGAATGGACGTGCGGAAAATACAATAACTTATTTTCAGACGCCGATATTTCCCATTTATCTTCAGTTCAATTTACTAAATGTTTACTAGAAAATAATATATATCAAACGGTTTATCACGAACTTTCCACCCCCGCTGTGCGTTAAAAGTCATTTTTCTAATTTTCAATTTACTTTTTTTTATATAACATTGTAGGTTTATGTTATTTAAAAAAAACTTTTATTTTACATTATCTACGTACCTATACCTATTTATTTGGAACCTATTTTCCTCTTAATCTCTCGATTCCACTTTCAATAAAATGTGGTTTTTCTTAATATAAAATTTTTTTAAAACATGTAATTCCCATACGTACATCTTATGCAGAAACTTCATTGGCTTATGCAACCTAGAAAATACCTATTTATGTTTAAAATATTGAATTGGTTGTTCTTAAACAAAGAAACTCAAAAAAATTTAAAATGCAACACACTTGCGCGCTCTAACGCCATCAACGAAAGATGTGGTACACAATGTAGGGTGAAAGTAATCTCGAACAAAAGCTTACTCAATGAAAACTCAGTAGGTAAGCGGACGGAATTCTATACACAGGCCTACTGCCAAGTCGTAGCCTAATGTAGCAATCCTCTCCAGGCAGTTGAGGCATGTTGTTGAAGCGCACTAATGATTCCGTTCGCCTCGTAAACATTTATGTAAAATTGTATTTTTTTTGGAATATTCTAATGAGTGAAACTTAAAATTGCACACATTTTATAATATTCTAGCGAGTACCCGGCGTGCGTTGAAAAGCCACTCAAATAAAGAAAGGGTTTAAATTTGTATTCTGTTTATTGTACCTACTGCTTTTGAACACACATTTTTTTAAAGATGTGATGATCTCGCCTTTGGGCCTACGAAATGATTCCTTTAAAATTGAGAGATCGATTTAGAAATATATTTAATTTTGTAACATGGAATGGTTTCAGCATACGATTCTCTGTTTCCAATTCATGGGGGTGATTTATGGGTCCTTACCACTAAATAACCACATGTGTTTGCGTAGCCCAAGTGCATGCGAACCCCGGCAAGGGCCATTCTTCACAAAACTGAGAAGGAACCCAGAAGAACATTTAGAGTGATTTTTTCAGGATCGTTGACAAAACCAGAGGCGGCCGATGAATGTTTGCCCGTGTGGTGATTGATCTTAACGCGAGCAGATTGGATTTACGAAACAATTATCTGGTGAATTTTCTATGGCAGTAGGGAATTGAAAATTAGGCAATAAGGATTGATCGTTGGTGCATTTAAATATACTAGCGCGACGCGCCGATTACGGGTTGAAATATTTGACATGTTTGTCAAAGTAAGATTGCAGAATTCGTTAAATGGTGACGCACGCGGAAGGAACGAAGACGTGTACAGACAATGAATATATAATGTTATTATATAACCAATAAAGTCGACGCAAGTAATTAGGACGAGTAGTGAATTGAAGTGCGCCACTGAGCTCTTCTTTTAAGCGTTATTGGGATAATTTATGACTCCGGCGCAGACAAAATTAGTTTGTATTTTGTTATTTAAAGGTTACACACAAAAAAAAAACAAACATGAAAGTTGCACTGAATTCTTGGAATTTGGGATGTGATGTGACATTTTGAATATTAAACGTTGAAATATGCATATTGGGAGATGTGCCCACTTGAGGTTTTAAAAAGTGACTAAGAAATTATTGAAACCACACAAGTAGATGGGTGGGAGTCAGGGGGCAGGGAGTTGGAACTAGACAGTCGGGGCAGGGAGTGTTAGAGGACAGTCAGGGAGAGATCCTGAGGGCGCGGTCGGGATAGAAATCATCGGAGTTTTGATAAACTGTAGAATTATAATTTGGTGCGCGTAAACGGGAATAATTCATTTAATTAAAGGAAAATAGTCCACGCGATTGAGGACAGTGAAGGTTGAGAATTAAGATCGTCAAGTTCTGAGAGTCGCGAGGAGACCAGCTCGGTGCTTCTAAATCGGGGATATTTCATTTTAATTAAACAAAGAATAGTTCGTCTTTATTAAACAAAAAGAGTCCACGCGAATAAGGAAGTCAGAGATTGCGGCTTGCGAGTTCATGAAGTTAAATAATATAATTTGTAAATTAAGGCGGTCAATGTTAATTTAATATCAATACAAAATGCACTTTCGGGGCATTTATCAGGGATAGGAAAAAATTTAATACAAACCGACGCGAAAGTTAGACCGAAATAATAAGTGCTTTAATTAGTGATTAATCAATTAGTGCACGAGGGATGCTGGTTTTGGATTGTGATTCGTGCATGTCATGTTCTGGTGTGCATGAGAGTGGTGAGTTTGACAAATTGAATTAATTATTAACAACATTAATGTTTGGATTTCGTACAAACTAGGGTTAAAACAATAGAATCATCATTACTCCCGAGTATTTTAATTGTTTATAATTGTTCGTCTAGCTTGTATTTTTCTAGATTTTAAACATGTATTATAGT
The DNA here is from genome assembly GCA_917563855.2 of Limnephilus lunatus. Classification (NCBI taxonomy): domain Eukaryota; kingdom Metazoa; phylum Arthropoda; class Insecta; order Trichoptera; family Limnephilidae; genus Limnephilus; species Limnephilus lunatus. The sequence continues at coordinate 74,930,064 of OU830592.1, forward strand.
TTATATAGCGCCTTGAGGTGTTTTCCATAAAATCGGTGCCATGTGGATCGTTCAAATATTAGTATGATTATTATGGCTACCTTAATGGGGCCTTTAATAAGGAACCATGTCATCTAAGTCGGATGATTTAATCGGAAAATTATAACGGTAACATTTAAAAAGCTATCGGGTAATTATCGGTAATCGTAAAAAAAGGAGCGTTCCCTCCGTAAGTCGATCCGGAGCTGCCTGATGTTGACCGGCGACGATTCTTGAGACAATACCGTTGTAAAATAATAATTTGGGGTTCAATGAACTAAAATACTATTTTAAGCACAAAAGACACTTTCGGACAATAAATCTTAGACGAGAGACTTCATTTAAAAGACGGGATTTTGAAACCACAAAACAATAATAAAATCCTTTAAAGGTGCTTTGTTGGTGATCTAGAAAACTAGGTTACTGGGTATTCTCCAATACATAACGGGTACCAAAATACATAGGTATAGAATGTAGGTATAAATTAATGTGTAAAGCGCCTTTGAGGTGATAATTATTATTTTCGAGTCTCGCAATAATATTTTAAACGTAGCTAGGGGACTATATTCAGGAAGGGTTTTTTTGAAAAGGCATTGGGTAATTTAACAGTTTATAGAATGGTGCGTAGCATGGGCATCTTTGCTTACTAACAAAATCTGACATAATTGGATTCCCACTCCTAAAAGTTTCCCATATCTTATTCCAAATTTTGGGTATCACGACAAGTCTATTACATAGGACTATACATAAAATTATCGTATAATCCTCACCTTTTGGTTTACGCTTAGGTAGGTATATTTCATTCGATATTCGATTTAGCAAAAACTTTCACATTGTCGGTTGAATGAAGCCGTCGGTAGGTATTCATATTTTAAGCGTGATGCGTTATATCCACCTACATAAGTAGCAAGAGTTTTCTTAACTTCCTCACACTAGGAATAGGGATCATCCAGCATCAGGGTGGGATTGTACTCTGGACGAAAGCGCAGCGGGGGAAATAGAAGGGAGGGAAGCCAGATTCACGACCTGGTGCCTTTCATTCTTGGACCCGGCACCCTGGAAACCGAGCTTGACATTCCTTCTTTGAGCTGATTTTTGAGTTTGAGCTTGGGGTACGCCTATCGTAGAGCATATGCCCGTGACACATATAGGGGAAGGTCCCAAGTTACGCTTGTGTATGTTATGCGAGAGGACGTATTTTTCATTCAAATCAAATACCGATGACCATCGCGATCGCAGGCTGGCGCATGTTTCTGTAACGTGCCTAGAAAAAACGTAATCAATATTTCTACTGGTTCGACGTTTCTCTGTTGGAATTCGGATAAATTTTCTTAACTCCCTCACACTAGGAATAGGGATCATCCAGCATCAGGGTGGGAATGTACTCTGGACGAAAGCGCAGCAGGGGAAATAGAAGGAAAGGAAGCCAGATTCACGACCTGGTGCCTTTCATTCTCGGACCCGGCACCCTGGAAACCGAGCTTGACATTCCTTCTTTGAGCTAATTTTTGAGTTTGAGCTTGGGGTACGCCTATCGTAGAGCATATGCCCGTGACACATATAGGGGAAGGTCCCAAGTTACGCTTGTGTATGTTATGCGAGAGGACGTATTTTTCATTCAAATCAAATACCGATGACCATCGCGATTGCAGGCTGGCGCATGTTTTTGTAGCGTGCCTAGGAAAAACGTAATCATTATTTCTACTGGTTCGAGGCGGCGTGCTGGACGGAGAACGGGACTGTTGAGGACATGAGTGACTGCCAGGGCGAGGATCGGTGACATCAAAATCTTCCTTAATTAAATTCATACATCGCCAGATCAGAGGAGAGAGCGGCCCCACCGATCTCCTGACATTGCCGATTGTCTAATCAACTTCGGTTTAATGTTTATGCCGGTGCTTTAGGAGTAAATGGAACTCAAGTCATCGGCATGCTGAAGAACTTCAGAATCATCATCATCATCATCAATCCAGAGTAGGATGTCACGATCCAAAACCTCGTGCCACCCACACATTTCCTGAACAGTTCCTGACATCGGCTATCACGCCGTTAATCGGAGCAGACCCTCATATCAAACGGTATGAGATGACCTCTTATCATCATCATCAACATATTTTAATTTGGCGGCTTATTGGTCGATATTATTCCCATTACCACTCTATGATCCAGAAACACACATCAAACTCTTTCCCGACAGAAGGCAAAGCATGTCGATTTTCATTCGTCGCTTGCGACCTTAACATTCTCCGGAGGCGTTGGAATTGGAAGCTGATTCGGCGGTCTATGACCATCACCTTATCAGTTGGGCTATGGAGGAGTCCAATTATTTAAACAGCACATGTTCTGTCTCATGTTAATCCAAAATACCTACCCGTAGAATCAAATTAACAAAATAAAACAAGCTAGCTAACTAACAAACTGCATCTAGAACTGTGAGTGTAGAATTATTGCACTCCGTACTGCTTTGAGTGTAAATCTTTTGTTAGAATATACATAAATGTCAAATTATTTTCATGATAGCATTTTATAGGGCCGCAGAGAGTACGCGACATCGCATCGAAAGGTAGGATCTTCTCAATTCGCCGTTTGAATGTAAATTTATATACTAGATGCTAGGAGGGAAAATGCAGATTACTTCAATAAAAATAGTCGTCGGTGAGCGTAGGTGTATAACAGGTGCTAGGGGAGGAAGCTGGATGAATATAGATAGATAATTAGTTAATTTTCAAGCTAGTCAGACTCAGTCATTGTTATTCGAAGCCTTGCAAATTGTAACACGCCATACCTAAAAGAACAAGGGTTTACCACAAATAAATTATTAATTGAATTGGATTAACTATACCAAACCACTAAAACAAAAAAGTACACAACGTTGTGGGGTTAATTACAAATTGATTAATTAAGAGCATCTTGTCACGTTTGTATAAAAGTATTACGTGATGGGGTTGAGAAGGCGCTGCAAAAGGAATGCAGGGGAGAGTCGCGAGAACGGGCGAGCTACGAGTTTTTAAAGACCGAGCGGGGTAGCTGTAGCAATGTAGCAGCATTTGGAAATTAAAAGATAGGTTTTACTTCGTAGGGGGGGGGGGGTTTATCACAAAGAGAAAACTTATTTGGCACCGTTGTATTTGAAACTCGATGAGACGGAAGCGAGTGACACTAAAAAGAGACAAACCCATTCATCTATCTATACTATACTATAGGATTTAGTCTGCGAGAGAATGAGATAGCTATATATCTAATCTAATCTAACACACTATATAAAGAGGTAATATTTGTTTGTTTGTTTGTTTGTTTGTGTGTTTGTTTGCATCGAATAGGCTCCGAAACTACTGAACCGATTTGAAAAATTCTTTCGCTGTTGGGAAGTTACACTATCCCTGGGTGACATAGGCTATATTATAGTTTAAAAAAAAATAGGCATCCTTACTAAAACTTCAATAATGTAACCCAGGGTGTAAAAAAATTACCTAAAATATTCTTTAAATCGCGTGCGCTGCGAAAACTATTGATGATAGAATAAAATAATCTACTACGACTTTATAGAACACATCATTATTTACAAAAAAGGTCGGCACAGCATATGTCTAACTATTATGGTTATGCCACAATAAGTATTCTTTTATTTTAAAGTTTTAATTAATATGTCACCGCTTGAAAAGGCTCTTTATTTGTACCTTTGTTTTAATTCTTATCAAAATAAATGACTTCATATTCAAGACAACTTCAATACCTTTATTTAACTTTTTGAATTTTTCAATTCGGATATTTAATTAGAAAGATATCACGAGTTTAAAAATGTTAGTATTAGAAAAAAGTTTCGGCTACGGGCCGCGCGGAGAGGAGTCAAGAAATGCAGTGCCAGGGGGGTTGGCGGGACGGTGGAGCGGGAGAGCGGTGGCGGGGAAGGTGGAAGTGGAACGCTGGAGGCTAAGAGTATGGATATTAAGTTCCATGGCTGGAGGGGAACGCACGGGAAAGGACATGTGAGGAGTAACATTTTATTTATTTGAATATGGCATGTATTATAAAAAAAAGTCCAAAAAACGTGCAGCTCGCAAAAACTCAGAAACGAGTCCCGGTTCGATCAAGGGAGTTATATGGTATGGTAGATCTCTATCCCCCCTAGGGAATAAGGGTATCCGTTTTTACCTAAAGGGCGCGTTTTTAAAGATATAAGGGCTGAAAGTTTCGCCCTCTTGAAATTTATAGAACAGTCTTCCGGAAAGTTCTAGAAGGTTCCATAGAGCTGTAGAAAGTTGTGGAAGGAGAGAAGTGATCAGGAATAGGGAATCGGGAACATCATTGTGCAACATTCCAGAACACTATCTTATTGTCCTGAGCGAAGCCGGGTAACCCAGCTAGTATATATATATTTTTTTTATATTATAATTTGAGTTTTTACAAGTAAGAAAAAGTAAGAAAAAAGTAATAAAAATTATATATATTTCTTTCTTGGGTACTCGGTTCCAATATGATACGATAAAACCACCATCCCGCCCAAGTCTCTTTGGTCTAGTGGTATAAAGCGCCTGACGAACCTTAGCGGCCAGACATTCAGCGGACCAAGGATCGAATCTTAAGAAATCCAAAAAAAAAAATATATATATATATATATATTTGTAAAATCAATATCCAATCTTCAAATCCCTCCAAAATGAACAGACAAAGAAAACACAAAATAAAGCCACATCTAGCGGTTCCGAAGAAGAAAATAAAAATACTAATTAGATGACCAAATGTATAGGAAAGGTGCACTGGAATTTGACGACAAAAATTTGGAAAAAATCATCCTCCACATTGATAAAAAAAGTGCTTCATAGTCTCCCCTTTCTTGTCTAATTTAGTTTTCTGAAGGTTTCACTTCTACCGCGTGTGAATTGCACACGTTGATTATATGAACGTCTGGTGCGTATACGAATAAATCAGAAGGTATTCGGTATAAGAAGGTTTTGTAATTTATTGTCAAGTCATTATATGTTTGCCCTGAGGAAGGAACGGTCGTTCCGAAACCGGTCGGCGTTAAACTAATGTGGAAGTGGTTCGAACAAAATATTATTGTTTCATTTATTTATATGCATAACCACAAAGTTATTGCTACATTCAAAAGTAAAGAAATATTCATATTTTTGTACAAATATTAGTACATAGCGTGAGATCCTGTATTTTATATATTTTTTAAACAAATAAAACTAAACCATATACGTTGTCAAAACATAAAGAGACACTCTAACCTGAATTCAAGATTATTCAGCTTGGGTTTCAGTGGCATTTAAGTTTCTGGCAGAATACGGCCCATAAACATTCTAAGGGCTGACATTTCTTGACAAAAACACATTATGCAAATCATTGTAAATTATTATTAAAATCCCCAAGTCCTGAAGGCGAACATTGCTTGAAGGATGTCTCTTAAACTGTGAGAATAAACACGCTGGAAGTATCTGTCAGGGATTCTAATTAATATTGTGAAAAAGGTTTTAACTAATTAACCAGGTGGAGGTACTGTATCACGGTGAATCGTAACGGGGATGTTATTAACTGTAGGTTCAAGTCTATCGCAGCAATTCAAACACATTATTTTTAATGTCTACTCGTGTGCTTCAACTTAAGCGATTATTGTCGCATATTGCTCTTTGACAACTATTTAGTGTTTGCCTTCTACCTTAATTTGCCTCAATTGCTCAGTTCTAATAAAACCACCGCATGGGACAGAAGGTCCCAAAAACCGCTACAATTCGCAATTGTAATAATTACGCCGTACACAGAAGTCAACATAAACCCCAACTATTCATAGGATATCGCTCATTATTCCGCGTTTAATTGTTCATTCCCGTTCACTTTTCCTTTCCCTAATCTCTCCAAATAATATACATACCTTTCCAATGAATACCAATTGAAGTGGGAAGTTTAGGTAAGTGAGATTAAACATAATAAAAATGTATACCAAGATAATAACCGCACAACATACCGTAAAATTTGATCCCTCGATCCATTAAGTCGGTGCATTTGTCCCCGCCGCAACACCAATAATGAAACTAACTTGATGGTAATAAAACCGATTTGATGCTAAAATGTTGAAATCTTATTTGGGCGCTTTCGTGCAGTGTTGTTATTTTTTCCCAAGGAACTTGAACTAAGCTTTCGCGTGTTATAAGATAAACATGTTTTTTCTGATTTTAAACTTCATTTTTATGTTATAAATTTTTTCAAATTACAGAGCGTATATTTTCAATGAAATGTGTTATTTCACAATTTATTAATTAAAAAAATAACGTATATTATACATATTTGCGGCACATCCCAGTGTTCCACAAAATCACCCAGGAGCAAGACCACCATTCAGTTTTAAAACGTTACTTAAATTGGCTTTAGCCGTATTTAGTGACCAGATCTGGATAGCGGGTACTTCCCCACCTACCTCTTCCACGTCTAATTCCCCTTCACACTATTTTCATTCTATATTGAAGATACTCCAATTGAAGATGTTTAAAATATATAAGAAATTCAAGACTACAGATACAAGACTCTTCAAATAATCAATAGGATTTCTCTCTTGAATCTCTCCTCACTGCGCGAAATATGTTCATATCAAAGGAGATTGTTTCAGGAGCGATGTAGTCCTTCTCACCGACATAACCAATGGCAGGTTGGTCCTACAGGCAGGTATGTAGAATAATCAATAATCTGCGATGACGATGTCTTAGATCGTCGTCAGACACATTGCGACTTACATGCTCTAAAGAGATAATTTCTCTTTTCAACCTCGCAGCACTCTAAAAAAGTTAGTAGTGGCATGCCCATCTCTTCCGAGATTCAGGGGTTGACATCTGAAAATCACAGCAGAAAATTTAAAAAGAAGTACGGTTATCCCGAAAGACCCTGACTGTTCGGATAACAAATCCTAACATTTTTTGTACAGACTGGCATTCCCCCTCGGTGAACACGAAATACAATTATACTTTCATAAACAATTCAAAGATATTTTATAGTAAACACTGTGTTTCTATTTATGACACGGACAATTCATGGTGGAATTCCATTAAAATGATTTATAAAAACCTTTTATTTATGTACGGCCGTTACCGGCTTCAACCTATCAACCTGACGGTGGCCTTTACAGATTGAAACCGGTAACAGTCGCAAATAAACAAGTGGATTTAAACTCTAAATTATTTTAATAAATTGAGGAGTGTATCTTTGGTATGTGAGACTAAAATGGTCTTATGAAAGATAGAACTACGTAATTCTTGATAATGAAAAGAAGCTGATATCTGACCTCATTCAGAAATTATCGGCTTAAAGATGTGGGCGATTCATAAAATTTATACTTAGAAGTAATAATTTGAGTTCGTACAAGAAAAGTAGAAAGTGAGAAAAATTAATGACTTCAGCAATGTTAAAGAAAATAGAGAAGAGGACTGGCCCTAGGATCGAACTATGGGAACCCAAGAGAAAACGGAAAACTCGGCGGGTTGGAAGATTCCGTATGTGACAAATGGTTTTCTTTTTTCGAGGTAACTTAAAATAAATGCTAGCATACTAAGGAAGAAATCAATTTGAACAAGTTTTATGTGCAAGATGGCATCATGATTCACGGTATCAAGGGCTTTGGAGAAGTAAGTTTGAAAACTTTCTAAACATCAAGAAACTTTACTCCTATAGGTAAACAGAGAAAATTCAATGCCAAATAAAGCTCTTGTGATGGTATAGACTTCTTTCTATATTAATTTTGCATGTATGTCTCACGCGTACTCTTCTTTTTTAATATGACATGGCACAATTATTCGTTCAACTTGAATGTCTCTTATCTTCGTGGAGCATTCCCGACTTCTGCGTAGAATGTTAATTTTACAAGTTCCAAATTTGTGTACGAAAAAGAAAACAGATAACGATACAAAGTTATAAGGTTTAAGAACTGTTTACGATTACACGCATTAGAATAATGTAAAGTTTCAACCAAGACGTAAAAGACGTGAAATAATGTTTTATAAAGATAACGCAACTTTCCGAAGTAAATTCGGTTTCTATCTGCGAATCGATTTTACAGAATTTACACGATTTATACACGATTCACTTACATCACTTATTTTCCGTCACTAACTCTCGAATCTAAGGATCTTGAATCTGATTCCTAAAGTACAACCATGAAATGTAGTATGAAGGCTTGAAAGCCGAGCTAAAAAAACTTGGAAATTTTGTGAGTTTTACCTACTCAGAAAAACGTCAATATTATTTCTGGCATGCTGCCATATTAAATTATAGACTCTTCAAATACACGTAAGAATAAAAACTTCCCACATGATCCCATTTAGCAGGTGAAAGTTTAACTGTTTACCATACGGATATCGAACAATTTGGAAGAGATTTTGATTTTAGAAGTTGTACAGAACGCGAAACACGAGGAGCCTCAAATAACACCTCATGCTTTTCTAGTGGTTTAATAGTATATTAAAATATAAGTGGCCAGTTATCCACGAATATTTTACGCTATTTTTTTTATTGGTACACTTTGAAAACATAAATATTGATATTATTATAAAAAAATTGGAAATAAGAACTATTAATGAATTCGTGATGTGACATCACAATATCTTGTTGTCATGGAAATGAAAAACACAAACATTAATTTGCAATCTGTCACATAAGATTAATATTTGACATCACAGTTTTTACTAGTTATTGTGTGTTGTAAAATGAGTTCTAACATTGATAATTTAAATACCAAAGCAGAATCGCGGTTAATACCTGAAAAATCCAAAGACGTTTATAAAAAAGAATATGAAAGGTTCATAACATGGATGGAGGAGCAAAACGTAGTAGATGTAGATGAACGAGTTATGCTTGCTTACCTTCAGAAAATGTCGGAACAGTACAAAGCATCGACTTTATATTAATAATTAGAATGTAAACGATGTAAAAAAGAATGTAAACTTTGAATAAAATTTTTGAAACATTTGTAATGTTTTATTTGACGTTTAAAATATTCCTGTCAGATTTATAGTTAAAAGTTGACATTTAGACTTCACATTTTGTTGATTTGTTGATGTTGCCATGGTAACTTTAAAAAACGCGCGTTCCATAAAGTGCGATTTAAACACGCTAGAGCGTACTTTAAATGAGTCAAAAAGGGCACCAATAAAAAAATATATATATCAGTTTTTTTTAGGTGAAATGACATGTTTATGAAATATCATGAACCTATCTGAGTGATACTTATTTAGTTATTTACTCTCTATACGGTGAGAGATTAATAAGTCATTTATCTAAGAGAGTACATCAATAATCCAACGTCAATAATAATCTACTGTCATTCGGATGAATCGAGCTTAAATTTCGTAGCGGGAGTACACTTCTTTTTCAACATACGATAATTAATTTCGACATTTCTTCAATTATACATATATTAAGAACCCACACATTATTATTATATGCTATCTGCAGCTCTAAAACTGTTTTTTTCTATCTCTCTATTATATAATGCTATACTTTTTACCTACCATCTTTACCTCTGCGTACCATGTGTAAAACCTATTTACCTTTTCTTTGTCGTCTAAACACACCTGTATGCACTAAAACATAAAAAATGTAAATGTGTGTAAAAGCCCATAAGAGCGTTAATGATTAATAAAAAAAATAAAAAAAATAACTGGTTTACACTTCAAGGTTAAGGGAAGAGGGATTTCACAATCTCACCAAATAAAAAATAAAGATGTAAACATTATTGAAGTCTTGGCGCGATCAAGTGATAGAATAAAAGAACAGATTGCATTAAGGGGTTTCAATTTGGGAGGCGGGTATGGGGAGCACCGCAACGGGAACAATTTATTGGATAAAGAAACTTCTGCCTTAGTTCACCCCAGTTTCGCTACGTTTGGTGACTTAGCAGGATTTGGTTTTTAGAGTGAGCTTTGTTCAGGTCTTGGAGGCGGATTCACCTTTCCACTAGCCTTTGGGAGTGGTCAGTTAAGGGAGTTCTTTTGAGGATCTCTCTTACTTATCGTCTAGCAACGCAGTGGGAGGGATTGATTTACACGTTCGCTACTCCAGGACAAACCAACCCCTTGATTTCTACGCACTCCTAATACCCTTCCTTTCCTGAACTTTCTTCCCTTCCTTTCCTAAATAAGCTCTCCACACAGCATTCCCAAAAATAAAATAGGTCTTGAAGGGAATTATTTTCCTTAGGGCTTCCTGTGTAGAGCAAATATAAAAAGAAATTAAAACCGGTCAATGGCTGAGTTGGCATTGTGTTTGGGTAACACCCGGACGTCGCGTATTAAATCACAACACAAGCAACATTTTCCGCTTACTGTGGCGGTCGTAGGAGATTTTCAAATATTGTCAGGTTATTCGTAAGCCAGAAATGTTTATCTTTCTTAAAAAATAATAATAAATACACCCAGCAGATCGCATAAATTCTAATTGTACAACCGATACTATCCTACATATGCCTGTACCTGTACCTATGTTTTACAGGTAAAACTGTTTCGCCTTTTAAAACTGTAGGCCGTTTCGCAGAAATGCATCAAATGGCCAATCAGCGCCATTTTGCAAAAAAATACATCCAGGAGATCGCAAAAATTCTAATTGTACGACCGATACTATCCTACACTATACCTGTACATTCGCTTTACGTTTCGCCCATTAAAACTGTAGGCCCTTTCACAGAAATGCATCAAATGGCCATTCAGTGCCATTTTGCCTTTTTTACATTTGAAAGGTGCCCATTAAATGTCGATTCCCGGTGCGTTTCAGCTTTCTATCAAATTGTGGTTAGCTGACAAGCTTAACAACATGATAGTTTTCCTTTTCTTCACAATTTGTTGTCAAATAATTAAAATGGCGCTGAATGGACACTTGATGACTATTTTAAATTTGAATTTATTTGAAACGACCCGTCGCGCATCGTGGGTTATCGGTATAGTCGTTCTATTAATTTTATTGTCAGTTTTTCAGAAAGATAAAATTTAAAAAATCGTATTGTTAAAAAAAATGTTTCACAGGGCTCTGTTATTTTCGTTTTTCAAACCAAGCTTTAATTTTCTGTGGGTACTAACTCAATAAAATGCATATTAATGCGTTATCTCCATTGTTGATCCATCATTCCAATAAATGCAAAGCCGGTATCGTAAATAATTTCATTACTTTTTGACTGACCTAGTATTTATAATAATGTTATGATAAAACAGTTTATTTGTAAATTTCATATCATGTTTATTCTATTGCAAGTAAAAAATTCCACAAACAATCTTCATCTCGATTTGCTAATGATGTATTTAGAAAGCAATGCTAAATAATTCATTCACATCCGTCTAATAAAAACCAGTCAGTTACTCACATTACTCAATAAAAAGAATGTACCTGATAATAATATGAAAAGATGCATGAACACCCATCACAAATCCGCATTTTATTTTTAACCCCCGACGCAAAGAGCGGTGTTATAAGTTTGACTCTGTGTTCCTGTCAGAGTGTCTGTGGCATCGTAGCTCCTAAACTAAAATACCGATTATGATGCGGTTTTTTTGTTTGAAAGCTGATATGATCGAGATAGTTCTTAGCTACAATTCATGAAGGCGTTTCAAGGTTATTAGCTCTTTTTGTTTCGAGGGTTGCTTAAAATTTAGACAATTTTACTTATTGATATATTCCATTTCAAATAATGACCCTTTTTAATAAATTGCTTGTCAATCACAACTACGTGATCGTTATATTTGGCGGCCAATCAAATTTCAATCCATGATCTGTGGGCAGTTATTTGAAGAGATAAATATCGAAATAACCAAAAGGATGCTGATTACTGGCTTTGACTTTGTCAAGTGTGGCGGGGATTCAAATAAATTAATCATTTCATTGAATGCTAACTTAGCCTGTCATGGCGATTTTTTTTTCCTTTTTCGTAACTTGTATCGAATATGAAAAGGTCATGGTAGAATAACGACGTATTCGTATGTATATATGTAGCTTATTCTGCTTGATAAAACCATTGAATTCCAATAAGGATAAAGGCCGATTGTGGCATGGGCATGTAGAGCGAGTGATAGAAGAAAATTGTGTGGGAAGAATATATGACGCAAATGTGAATGGAAGGGTTCCATGCCAATTCAGAATGAAACCAACTCAGAAATATCTCAGAAAAGTCATTAAAAACTATGAAAAAATAAATTTAAAATATCCGGTAACCCTAACCTAACTTAACCTATTTTACCAAATTTGAATGACATTTCTGAGGTGCTTCTGAGTTGGTTTCATTCTGAGTTGTCTGGTTACCGAATAAAAGAATCAAGTGAACCAGATACTTGAGTCGAGCCATGTCAAAAGTCAGAATAATAGAAGAGTATATATGAGACAGTGTATGAATGTAAGTAAGGCAAATAGTGTGTGCCAAGACCGAGTTGTTTGGCGGTCCGTCCTCTCTTTCCCCTGCAGGGAAACGGCGTGAAGGTTAGTTAGGCCGATTGTTCCTTAGGTTTTTTTACGTTATGTATTGAAAATAAGCCATAAGTCCTAAGATTTGTGTTACAACCATGCAGTAAACTTAAATAAATTGTTGTTGTTGAACGGACCTTGAACGTTCGGAGTTTTATTATTTTTTTATGTTAAAAGAGTTCCAGCTGCTCCCAACTGCTCGGAGCTAGTGGACTATGTCATCTCCAATTGGGGTATAATGTGAGGCTGAACGGAGTGGGGAAGGAAAGGAGATTCGACGGTGAGCGGTGTGTTATAACGAGGGTAATACTGATAGCGTCTACCACTCTGGTGGTCAAAGAGTAATCGAGGAAAATATCTCAATATTTTTGTAATGTCGATGAGATTGCATTTAGAGGTTATGTGAACGTGTTTACCTAATATGACTGTGTACATTCTTTATGATTGTTGCCTACTACTATGATGGAAATTTGCCAATACAAAAATCTTCAACAATATGGATGAAAATTGTTATCATCTACGTAAAAAAGGAACGTAAGTTTATGAAATATTAAAATCAAACCTTATTTGATTGTAAAAATCATTTTCGTGATGAAGGGGGAAAGAACATAATAGTTCTACTTGTTTTATAATTTAATTAATACAGTTTAACTTATTATAAAGATAATATGTGTCTGAATAATATTACCAAATTGTTTTTACATGGGAAATTTTTTTCCAATTCCACAAAAAACTCGGGATTATTTTTCAATCTCAAAAAAAAGATTTACATATATTTTCCAAGACCCCGCATTCTGAAGTTCTACTTAAATATAACACAGGTACTTCCCTTGAATACTTTACGTTAACAAGCTCTTAAAAATATATGTTTACGTAATTTTTAGATAATATCTATTTATTAGCCGAGTTGAAAAATAATTTGAACGACTTTCCCACGATTAACAAAATCAAATTATAAAACATAATACTAGGTCCATTACTTAACAGGTTATGGGTATGAAAAAAATCACAGTGTTTCTTAAATGCTTCTTAAGAGGGAATTACCAGAAATAACCGGAAATATATCATTTTTAAATCAAATTTTAGACGTATTGACTCTTTTCCAAAACAAAACTATATATTGATTTCGAAAGACTGTTCTTTTATCTAGTAAAGCTATTTAAATTTTGAGAATGCATGTTTATTTTTAGAACAATAGAGTTTTACCTTATTTTTAGTACAAAAAAGTTTTTATTTTTAGTATAATAAGGTTTTTTAAAGTTTGTAGGTCGTCGGCAGTTTTGTTAAATTTTCAAACAAAATTTTGTATTATACAACACACATTTCAAATTATAACAATGCACTAAAATAAATCAATAAATTATCCGGGAAAGCTACAAGTATATTTCAGAATTTTAATTTTAGTTAAAATAAAATCATTTAAAAAAAGATCCGCACAGGTGTTCTGTGACGAAAATCAGTTTATCTATTTATTTACGGTCTTACAAACTAATATACTTAAGATTTTTTTTTACATTCTTATTTTGCTTAGACATTACTGAAAAATTATAAATACTTATGATCAAAAAATAATTACATAATTTAATCATCACGCCTTTGGGCATTTTTTAATGTAGGTATAAATTAAAGCAAATTTTGAATGAAATAAAATCGATATTGAGTTATTGTTTTAAAAAACTGATCTTTCTGAAAACTGATTTTAAAATAATTAATCTTTCTCATTGGAACCGCCCTGTACGATCGTAAGAACAACTTTCGACGAAACATGAATTCTCGGTCGCTGGATGGTCCTTAAGACATTTGTAGAAAGGTTTTTACTCTGTTTTAAATAATTCACGTTTTATTAAATATTTTCACAACATTCGCTTAAGCTTATTAAAAATATATATTTTTTAATATAAGCGGGCTCCTTTTTTCAATCGTGTTTACATGAATACATTCCTTTCAAAATAAATTCAGTAATCTTCTTCTTCTATTTGAACGCTTACTATACAGCTTTAATGTGTTTCATCGCCAAGGTTATGCTTTAAGCCGTGTTATTATGTAAGCACTCTAGACTAGAAGATAAAGGACATCTCTCAAACCCTTCTGTGTATCCATTCAGAAAAACGTTTTTCTTTAACAATTCCGGAGAGAAAATGCTTCATTAAAGAAGATCCCCTAAAGGAAGGTTTTCGTTTCCTTACAATTTACAATACTTTCAGTTGAGTTCAGTTGCTGAAAAGAGTTCTTAAGATGAAACCATACTAAATAATGCAAAATCATACAAAATCGTATGTTTTTGTTTTGACAATTTGACCACTTAGAAGTATTATAGATGCTTCAATTAAATCCTGCGTGTAGAACATACCTTGGCCCTTAAAAAATCGGTCATTTTTTTAATAAGTCTTTTAATAAGCTTAGAAAAAAATAAAGTATTAGGTCTATAAATTTTTTTTAACTGAAAACTCTCCTACTTATAAACACTTTTTCGGATATGTTTTTTTTGCATAATGTGGCAAATTCAGTTTCTTATATAATTATCGCGAAAAAAAATGATATTTACGCCCGAACCTCACAAAATAAAATATAATATGCATTTTCGCGTTGGTATTTTTGACATCACGGCGACAATACGGCAGTCGACGAATTTGTTATATCAAAATGAACCTTATACCGTCCACCGAAGAACGACTAACAGCCGCCCCGATTTTCTGTCATTACTCCTCCGAACGGAGCGGAGAGAAGACGTGTTATGCTCCGCGCCGCTTATTTTCGTGAAATCAATTTTAAAATTCCGTTTTATGGAACAATGCATAAAAAAGGAATTAATGTTTTTTACAGGCCTTTACGAAATCAACATGTAAAAAAAATCTCAAATATCTTTTCCAACCTTTCCGAAAGCTTTTTCTCAAGTATTTTTAAACTCCTCCCATAAAAGGGCGTGAATTCCGATTTCGTTTTTTTTCTGTACTAGTGGATCGCCTTAATTGCAGATTCATCAAAGTTTTAATTCCACTTTTGGATACATTTAAAGCGCTACAGGATCGTTTAAAATACTAACTTTTCTCTCTGGTAAAGCAATACTTAAGGTTGTATACAAAATGTTAAGGGATGTACCTGAGAATTGAACCAGTTATTCCTGACTTATTATTTGGAGTCAAAATTCAAATATGAATCCCCGGTAAAACTTTATTTTTTTATTTAATTAAATGAAGACAATATTAACGAAACTCAATCGAAAATCTGGAGACAGAAAAATCACAAAAAGATGTTGGCACCTCTGGGGCTCGAACCCAGGACTTTTGGCTTTCTGGGACACGGCTCTAACTGAGCTAAGGTGTCCCTATCCGATTCAGTCATTTTTAACTGTATCATACTTCGACTAAGAACTACCAATACTATCTTTATTTTCTTAACGCATATTTTATTGGCTGCTATCTTTGTGTCTGATTGCAAGATTTAAAACCAAACTAGATGCTATCTAGATATGATGTTTATTTTTAATATGCGACATCTATTAACTTTTCTGCAAGGTTAGGATGAATTATTTTTATTTTTAACTTTAAGAGTAAAACTTCGAATTGTAATATTTAATTGGGGCTAAGGTGTCCCTATCAGTCATTTTTAACTGTATCATACTTCGACTAAGAACTACCAGCATTGCCATCATTTTCTTGGGGTGGATCTTACAAAAGCAATCTAATCTCAGTAATAGTTTCGCAAAGAGTCATAATAAAAGTAAAACTAAAAAAAACGACTTTCCAACAGAACACTTTTTTACCTGTTTCCAGTGCAAAATGTCGATGATATATATAAGCAAGCTTCCACTATAAAAATGTGTAAAGAAACGAATCCATAAAAATTTGACCAACTAATGAGAAATGGAAATCAATTTGTTACAACTAATTTTCAAACACCTCAAATATAAAACCATTATGTTTAAAAAAACCATAAAAACTATAATAACATCCCTTCTGAATTGCGGTTTATCATCAACCATTCAGAATAAATAAATAAAAATTTTTAAAAAATCAAAAAAGCTTATGTTATAATTTAAAATTTTATACAAAACATATTATAATAACATACAACCTAAGCAAGAATCGTGTCTCTCTTATCAGGCGCAAGAGTTCTCCTTTTCTGAAAAGTTCTAAGATAAATGATGACCATCAATATAATATTTTGTAAAATATATATGTATAAATGTAACTCATATTTTTTTATATAACAATAAAAATAAAATGTGACGCAACGTTAGATGATGCTTTTGAAACTATTGCTTATTTATTATTATTGTTTATTGCGGTGTTTTAAACAGGTACATTGTTATCTATGTCCTAATACAATCCTTATATATACATACACTTAAAATAACACATCTATACCAAATCAATCACATATCTTCGCAATTTAATTTTAAATGCCTCTATGCTCTCTTCCAATTTTAATTCTTCTGGTAATTCTCCAAATATCTTCAATGCTCTATACATCAATGACTTTTGACTCTGTGTTTTTTTCCTGAAGGGGAGTCTTAGTTCATTTCTTTTCCTCGTCTCATGTGTATGTTTGCTTTGTAGGTTATCAATTTTTCTTATGAATTCAAAAGACGTATGGCCATTGATTATTTTGTAGATTAACAATATAGTATTGAAGTAAATAATTTGTTTAAATGACAAGATATTTAACTTTGCAGAAAATGCATGAACGAAACCACACTCATATATAAAACAATCAATAATTATGCTTCCAATTTTTCAGCGTTTATTTCGGAAATATTGGTAGAGTCTTTACTGATAGGGAATTAGTTATGCATTGCAATGCCCACGCTGCCAACGCGCTTTCATCAAACTTTTGAGTTACGTGATGTGACTATTAAAATGACCCACAAAATTGTGCAAAAAAATATTTATAGTTCATTCGCACGAATATAAATCGCCTGAAAATCTGAAATTCAGCACTGCCACGTATCTATGTAGGAGAAGGTACATGCGTACAAATATCTGGAGGGTTAAAGCTAAAAGTGCCTATGTCAGTTTAACTTATAACTTTTGGTAACTTATCATAGTTCCCTAGGACAGATGCGGATCGCTAACGTACAAACAACAGTAGACATCGAACGTATTAAGAAAACTTAGTAATAGTGAACTGTTACTTCTTCGTTGGCGATCTGCAATCCTGATAGGGAACGCTAGGAAGTTACTGAAAGCGATCCTATCAAACCTAGACCGTATTAGAGGGCAGATTTGACAGGCACTAGTATTGTATCGGAAATATGTAGGTAAACCTTATGTATATTTACGTTTAAGAGTACCTCCATAATATAAATATTTATCGATTTACACGTTTTATTTCTAATTTAAGATATACAAAAAAAATTATTACAATTACTTCAATACTATGATAATACAGAAAAAGGAAATCTACGGCGTTTTTTTATATTTTAATTTGGTATAGTTTTTATAATATTGGTAGATTAAAAAAACATTTCTCAAACATAAAACGATGTTCTAGTACACATTGAATATAAGACATTTTATATAACTATAAGACATTTTATACATTGGTAAAATTGCGAAATTCGATGAAGAACTATTTATATTAACAGTTAATACAAAAGATAAACCGCTCTCTTTGGCTGAATAAGCATCGTATATAACTTTCCATGAACCGTTTTATGTCAGTTTCCATTTTTTTTTTGAAAACTTTAACTCTTTAGTAACTATTTGAACGAAAATGTCCTGTGGTGAGTTTAACTCTAATGCGCATCCCACAAACCCTGGTGTCCCGCAGAGATCCAATTTAGGACCCTTATTAATTTTAAATTTTTAAACAATATTCGCGAAAAAATCAAATTCGTCCGTGTTTTACTTTTTGCAGATGACATTAAACTTTTCTTGAGAATGAGGTCATTTGAAGACTGTAGAAATCTCCAGGAAAATATGAACGCAATTATATACTGAAGTATTTAAAACAAACTCGGTTTCAACTTCCAAAAATGTTCAGTTATGTGCTTCACGTGGTCACAAAAGTTCACATATTTTAATTATAAAATGAAAAATACGCCAATAAAACACATGGTGACTTGCAAAGACTTAGGAATTGTGAATGTATAAAATTATTACAATAATAATAATGATATAAAAAATGAATATTGGTTAGGTTTTCACTCATACGGTTGTTTCTAAATTATATGAAATTTTCACCAAGTTTATTAGTGGCTGAGGGTGTTTTTGCCGTGAAACCCAAACTGTGTCAATAAATCATAAAATTACATAACGACATTGTTTACTTAATTTCATTAAACTAAGATGATAAGTAATGCTTAAATCTTGTATGGAATAAATAAAATTAATGGCCAAAGCAATTCGGATCCAAATGATTCGGGCTGATTGTAGTAGATTAAATGCAGTTGAAGAGTGGGTGGTGGTTCGTGTTTCATGTTAGGTCTGTCTTACTTATCAATGTTTGCAGAGATCGGCTGTCTAGGCGAGGGTCAACCCACCCCCGATTTCAGACGTTTAATCGTCTCATTGCCAATGTCAATCACATGAAAACACGTGAAGAAAATTAAATTAACTTAAATAAACAGTCAACATATTATTATTTTAATTATAAATTTCGTATTACGATTATGTTTTCCTAATACTTGTATGAAGAATTTTGATAAAATATGGAACAAATTTTAATGTCACTAAAGAAATACCAGATATTTTTTAATTAAAAACCTATCGAAAAATATTATCGTTTTTATTTTTATTTCCATTTATTTTATTATAATTATTGTATACATGTATTTAAATAAATTATTCATGTATACTTTAATTTATCTACTATTTTACTTCAATGACGGCCTCCGTCCTCAAGGGGTAAGGCTCTCAATTAGCGATCCGGAGATCGCGGGTTTAAATCCCTGCGTGCGCAGTTGAATTGCATTTGGTTGATCTGTGTTTTCACAATTTTTGTTTGAAAAATAATATAAGGTTTATTTATTTATTTTTGAAATAGGCAATTCACCCTAAAAAGAGTGCTTTGTGTAAGTTATATTTGCGGCATGTTCCAGAGTGAAAGATCCTTAGTATCGCCCTGATGTAAGACCACTATTTAGAATTGAAACATTGCTTAAATAGCTTTAGCCGTGTTTGGTGACCGGATCTAAATAGGAAGTTACTTCCCCACCTTCCACTTAACCATCTTCTTCCCCTTTCCACTTATCTTCAGCCTCACAACATACCTCAATTGGGGACGTCATCGTCTCACCATCTCCAGACGCGGTTGTGAGCAATTCTACCCTTGTGCGGTATTCACATAAACGATTTTTTCTAAAATACAAATACATATATGTATATTTAGAATATCTATAATATAGTAATTCTTATTAAAAATCAAGTTTCTCCTTTAAGTCAATTAATTTAAGAAGAAAAATATGGATTTAATTTTTCAATGAGGAACTTTCGAACTTACAATATTTAATATGATAAAATACCTACTTAATTTTTCAAGCGAACGTCACGAATTTATCGATTATTTTAACCTCGAATGACGTTTCTGAAGGTAGAGGGAAATGTAAATAGTTCTTCATTAAATACCCATATTTACATTTTTGTAAATGTTTGAGTTAAATTAAATATTCGACAAACGAGTTTGCTTTTTGTCAATTTGGACCATTTGCTGTGTTTACACAAATGATTTTGCTGTAAAAATATTAATTCTGTCTCTAACAAGCAGTAAACTTTGAAATACCATTAAAATTATTAGTATGATTATAAAATTTTGTAGTTTTAAACCCATTTATAATCCACCTCGGTTGATATTCATGATAACTATAAAATAAAGATGTGAATAAGAGACAAAAAAACTATTTGTAACAAATTAGTTTTCGATCCATTGATATATATACATAGATGAGAAATTTAGCAAATAAATTGGTTCAACGGAATCGTAGGTTAGTACCTCCATTTCGTTATTAGTACAACAATAATAACAACAACCGTCGACCGTGGCTGGCGTGTGACGTACCAATGTAGGATGGAAAAGGATGAAACCATGGGCTTGAGTAAAAGGAAAGTACGGTCTGACGGCCGAGCCTTTCGACGCGGTGGCTTCAGTTAGAATTCACTCTCCCGAAGGCCTGTTCTTGCATGATTTGAACACGAATCTCGGAGAATTATGTACGGGATAGCGCCTCTATAGTGGTATCTCTATGTTTCGATCTTTATTTAACGATAATATTATGTATATTATTTCCCGAAATAACTTTTTCTTGGTGTGTTCTTAACGGCACATTAAATAAAGTTAATGAGCACATAGAAAACGTGAAAAAATACGATTTTGTCTTGGACTATTTGTATAGTGTATTTAAATCTTAGCTTAAAGTCTTAAAGCAAGGATTAGGAAAAAAATAATGCACGAACACAGCCGTATCAGTTTGATTCTCAAAATTACCAGGATACCTAATAAGTACATCAAATACCTTACTGCGAGTTCTCATGTTTAAATTGCGTACTAAAGTGAATCATTTAAAAAAAAAAGTTATTTTTAAATTCTAAGAGCGATAAAAGGGTGCCAAATGGGTTCAAAACATCGTATTTAAAAATTTTCAAATTTTGATACGATCTTCTTCCTCCGGATTCACTCGAAAATTTTCATATTAAGAGGTTATTTCTAGTGTATATTAAAGTTACTATTAATCCTTTTAACCATTTTTTTAAAGTTTCCATAGCAAATGTCGCAAATATATTTACGAAATCATTTACAAAAAGTTCTTCAAATTGAGTTTCGCAAAATAATGCCGAAATTTGAGAGCAAGAAGGATTTTGCTAGTATTTGAATACACTGCCTTGAGATAATTTGAATTATATTAATATATTTTTTAAATAAATAAATCAAAATATTCCCTCTATTTTGTGTTTTATTGAAAAATAATTTATTTTTAATGGTTTATCTAATATATTTTTAAGATTTAACAAGGATGGGTTTTTCTCTATTATGTGAAATTTCAAAGTTAATCAAGAGAAAGAAGATGATATCCAAATGTTATTAAAAAAAAGTTACTTGATTTTATATCTTCATTTAACACCCTATTATCGCTATTAGACAAATCAAAACAAGAAAAAAAATCCCATACAGTCGTGACCCACTTTATGGCGTACACTTTCTCTTATTACATAATAACGATGGGTCTTCCGTAAACTCAAATGCTAGTGAAAATAATTATTTCCATTTGAAATAGAAAACTTAAAATAAAATAGGTTAGAAATAAAACAAGAGAAAATAAATATTGCTTTATTCATGCGTGGGAGTTATGAAAAATCCAGAATATTGGACGATGACTAAAAAACAGGCATTATAACTCGAATTGATTTCCTGCTAAATACGCCAAGGTCGCCCACAAACCCAGATTAGAGCGGTCAAGGAATGGCAAAATTGGAAGCCTTTGACGCTTCAACATTCATAATTGCTAAAGCCACTAAGGGCTAATGAAGGAGCAAAGAGCAAGAAATTAATAATGTTGTACCCCCAAGCGATACTACGGATGTGGAGAGCTTATATAAACAATGATGTTATTTAGAGGGCCCCTGTATACGTTATTAGTATTATAACCTCGGCTATTCTATGGCTAAGTCCTGATTAGAGCGGCTAACACCCGAGCAGCACTCAACTTGAATAAATTATTTATTTATTTTGATTTTCACGCCTCAAAAACCAAACCTAAAAGAAAAACAAAAACAAATTAAAAAACTAAATAAAATACAAACAAAATACTCCAACATGCAAGATGGAAAAACAGTTAACTGGTAAAAGTACAATACATAGGTAAAATAGGTCGAATCAGAGCTATACATTTTGTTAAATTAAATTTGTTGTTCTTCTTACCGACTTATTATATCTTATAGACTTGACTTATTTTTACTATCATGACTTATTTATATTTAGAGAATGATGTGTTGATATACGAGTATTATGTCAACAACATCTTATTTTTATTTAATTAATCAGTAAAAAGGCAAAAATGGGTGTATGAAATGACTTCTGACTAGTGGTTAAACAACAACTCGACAAATTGGCATTTCAAAACTCCTTGGAAAAGTCATTATAACTTTGAAAAATAGCCCATAACCTAACCTAACGTAACCTATTTAACCATTTTTTTATCATCATGTTTAACGACTTTTCAAAGGGGGTGTTGAAATTGTACGGTCACCGTGACTAACAGTGCGCCATTTTGACGGCTTTGCCCAGATCTTATAAATAATATAAATTAACAAATTGTACTAACTATTTTGAGTCCAATCACTCGAGCTGCGTCACCAACAACATACAGTCCCAGCGTTTTCATCGCATTAATTTTGTTGTTACTTTTTGAAATAGTTTATATTCCATTCGTATATTAAATAATATGCACAAAATAACATTTCATTTTAAAAATTATATTTTAACATTAAGA
This sequence comes from Limnephilus lunatus, assembly GCA_917563855.2. Classification (NCBI taxonomy): domain Eukaryota; kingdom Metazoa; phylum Arthropoda; class Insecta; order Trichoptera; family Limnephilidae; genus Limnephilus; species Limnephilus lunatus. The sequence goes on from OU830592.1 coordinate 74,952,937, forward strand.
ATAACAACCTTTTTTAAATGATTTCATCAAATAATAGGTAACATACATTTTCTACGAACCTTGGTACCCTCGTCTTGTTTTTTAAATTCGGTACTTATTAAGATAAGTATTATTAAAATAAATACACATCTAGAGAAGACCCGGTGTAATAAATTACATTGGTAAAAGTCTGCAACAAAAATGAGATTCAAACACATTTTTTGATCAATCCAATTTTTTGCTGAACCCAAAAACCCTTAGAAATTACAAGGTAGGTACTCGTATTAAATGCTCGTAGATTAAATTGTTGTGAAGGTTACACTATTTGAGCTAGATGGGAGGAAGTTGTGACTACCGGAAGCGGCGATCAGACGTGTTGATATTAATTCGAAATACGAAGAGGCGTCGTCGGGTTGGGTTTCTAAACAGAAGCGTTTTCTTGGGAAATATATCGTAATTCGGAAATTTAATAATGGACGATAGTCGTTAACAGAATATATCTGCTTAGTTGATACCTGATCAACGCAAAAGTATTAATTAACGTAGGTGGCTAAAATTCTAAGATTTTAGCAGACGAGACCACAAATAAATTCACACCTGAAAATATCGAGATTCAAACAAACCTTAATATATTCTCGGGTTCTTGCTAGTTTAGCGTTTCTCTCATCTTAACATAGTATAAAGCAAAGTCGCTTCCGCTGTTTGTACGCTTAGATCTTTTAAACTACGGATTTCACCAATATAATAATTCTTTACGGATTTTCATGCGGTTTTCACCAATAGATAGAGTGATGCATAAGGAAGGTTTAAGTATATAATTTGTCAAGGTTTTGTGTAAATTGGTTGAAATATATAATATATAAAGGGAGCGGGCTGGCAAGAATGCAGCTGGCAGCGGGCTGGCAAGCGGGCGGTGTGGATTTGATATGTATGCAAATTAACAGATGGCGTTGGTTATCAAGGTTTATAGATGGCGTGTATTTCGTTAGTGTAGCCGGGTCTGGTAGTATTCTTATGTAGTGTTAAAGGTATCATAAATAAGACACTACAATGAAACACATAATAGGTACCCACCATGAAGTTGTGCATACAAAAATAATTTGTTGATTTTCTTGATTTTTTTAAGGTGTGCATTATTATTGGTTAACAATATAGTTTGAATACGGAAAGAATTTGTTTATTTGGTTTAGCGTTCGTTTAGTTTATTCGTTAATTGGTAAACAACACCGGCGACACCCGGAAACGGAGTCTCACCTAGTAAGAACGGCGGATAGCACATCTCCTTCAATTTCGATATCTTTGGTGGAACGAATGTAAAAAAAAATAATATGATCAAGAACCGTATTGTCATTAAGTGGTGTCTGATTGTATTTTTAATTATTAGAATTTTTTTTAGTATGAGTATTTTTTTAGATAAAGAAAAAAAAATACGTACTTAGTTACGTCCAATTAGTAATTTTAAATTATTGTCTCATTTTACATTATAGATAACTAGAAAATGCTGTCTGACGGTGACAGGTATTTTGATGAGTTCAGTTGGTTACGAAATGCCTCCTGTGTACGTAGGTACTCTATAAAGGTATTCAAGTATGTATGGATTCAAGTATGTAAAAGTTTTAAGAACCTGTCTCTTTATACACAATGCTAACTCCCTGTTTAATGCTTTAGGTGAAACACGTGAAACGAGTTGACGATTTTCTCACGTTTTCAATAAGCCTGCTGCTTTGTGATAACGGAATATGAAAACGTTTTCCGCTCTCAATAGGCATTTAATATTTAAGTTAGTATCATAATTTCATGTACCGCATTATTCGTGAAACAGGGAATGTGGAGATTTCAGAATATTTCATCTCATTCTTTAAAAAAAAAAATAACAATAGCGCGTCTTATCATTTCAACTTTTTTTTTTTAAATTCAATTGTTGAAACAACATAAGAACAAAATATGAATACTATAATCAGTTTATTTTTAACCGAATGAGTAGAACCTCCAATCGTAATATTCAATTATTGAAAACAATATTGAAACTCAATAAAAAAATCTGAAACAGAAAAATCAGAAAAATATGCGGTCACATCTTGGACTTGAACCCAGGACAAGGATAACAGCCAATAAAAATACGATTTACGAAAATGAAGATAATGTGGGTAGTTCTAGGTCGAAGAATATATACAGGGTGTCCAACGGTAAAGTGCATTAACTTCGGGAGGTTATTCTAGTAGGTGATTCTACTTGATGATAGGAGTAAAAAAGATTAATAACTTTTCCGAAATTCCAACTTTTTTTTCCCACACAAAAAAAGTACCTACTAAAAATCCTTAGTGTGAGGTACGATATTACTTGCTGAGAGCCTGCCGGGCACGATTGTGGCAACATTGCATGGTTGTGATTGGCCCTTATCGTAACAGCGGAAAATAATAAAGCTGGCTGCATACGCACACGCTGGTCTATTTTATCTTTTTACCACAAAACTTCACTTAAAAGTTGGAATTTCGAAAAAAAGTCGTACATCTTTTTTACTTATGATATCATGTAGAATCACCTCCCGAAGTTAATGCACTTTACCCCCGGATACCCTGTATAGTCAAACATGACCAAATCGGATAGTGACACATCAGCTTAGTTCGTAGAGCACTGACCCGGCAAGTCATAGGTCCTGGGTTCGGATCCCAGAAGTGGCCGTATTTTTTCCGATTTTTCCAAGTTTTACTAATATCGGTTTCATTAAGTAACTATAAAAAGTATTTTAATTATTAGAAAAACTCACAAGAAAACACAATATATTAGACTGTGAGCGAGAATTTTCAGTCAAATTGAATAATAGTTAACGCAACCGTGGATTTATTTATGCAGACAGTAAATTGTGCAGGGTTTCACCACATAATGGTAAAACGGATATAGCGTGGGAGGAGATACGACCGCAAAGCATTCGACCACAACCTATGAAATTTAAAGTGACATATCTAATACTAGCTGGTTTTCGGCATGCATTGCTATGCCATTCAAAGAAATAAATTGATTCTCCCTACATGTCCTTAAATTTCCCGTGCGTCCCCGTTCCCTTTCACCTTCCCCACCATCTCCCTCCCTCGTCTCTTCCCTCTCCGCGAACCCCACCTCTCCCGTTCCCCTTCCCCCTGCTTTTCCTCCCTGCCGCTAAAATATATGAAATACACACATTTTCATTTTTAATAATTTCATAATGCTGGAGCTTACCATTATATATAGCCTACATATTATTCTGATGTATGAGCTATATAATTTTAAAGTTTCATTAAAATCCATCCACTAGTTTTTGCGTGAAAGAATAACAAACAACTTTCGCGTTTATAATATTAGTAAGATTCAGGCTGTTAAAGAAAATTCCCACAAATGATCAGGACTTTGTTTTACTGCTGAAAAAAACTATGTGTTAGGCTGTTGATTTCAAACTACCGCTGAGCCTTTGAGCTACAAGGTGCCACATAGTTTTCAGTTACGAGTACGAAATATAATGTTGAATACTATTTCACCTTTTGCACTGTAAAGCTGGATATACGAGTACCAAAATAATATTATATTGGTGTGATTTAGTTCAATCTAATTCAAACTATTCATTCAATGTTAGGGAAATTGTACAATGAGCCCGTTTGTTCAATTTGTGACCCTTTTTGAAATAATGTAATAAATATAAAGGATCAAGATTATTTTATTGGTAGGCCGAGTCGTAATATTCTAAAACAGCAATCTAGGATTTCATAAACTTCGTATCTCCATGCCATAATAATTTGTTGACGCGAATTTCAACTACCACTAAAACTTCGACATCAAACTGAATACACGCGAAACGCGCAGATGCTGAGAATTTTATACAAATCACAGCATTCGAAACATGACAAGGATGTGAGTTATATAAGAAAAGCGAAGACTTTCACAAATATTCTGAATAATTCAACATACCCGATTTGTTGGTGGTGGAAAATGCGAACTTTGTGAACGACGCTACGTAACGTTAGCGAAGGAAATTGACTGAATTTTTCAGTTTTTCTTGTCACTAACCCCAAGAAATTTATTCTGAATTGAAAAACTTTAACGTAATTAAGTCCATTCTAATATAATTTTGACAGAACCCTTAGGTTACAAACCAAATAATTTCGTACATCAAAGTAAAATAGCATTTCTCAACGCTCTAATGTATCCGTTTCCTCTTCCAAGTACGCTTATAAAAAATACAGAAAACTGGGCTCCCTTATAAATTAACGGCGCAATAATAATAACAATCTGACGCAAATTACCAGAGTTCCACATTTTAATGATACTATAAATCTTTTATTCTATTTTTACCATTTTCGGTTTCTCGGTTTTATTTAAAATTTCCCTCCATTATGATGCCCAATTTTTAACGTTTTCTGTTTCTCAGTTTTATTTAAAATTTCTGTCCATTATGATCCTCAATTTCATTGAATTATCCGGGACCGGTTGGAGAACTATTACAAGGCACCTCCAGGCGTTTATATTACATCTTACTATGCGGACCAAGTCTATTAGATGCCAAATATTTTCTCTCATAGCTTTGGCATCTGTTTTCATAAATATTGAGGCCCCTATAATGTAGATGTCTTCCCGCTGAAATTATCAAGGGAATTCTGTACAACAGTCGTTTTAAATAAAAGAATTCCACGATTGATTAACTACTAGAGAGTCTGGTTTTTCGGAGAATTTTTAACATGTCGTAAATTTGGTAGACGTGTATTGGTACCGCAGCACCAGGAACTTTTCATTGGATAACAAATTCCTCTGCCGTAGGTCATCCCAAGTGGTTCGCAACTTATTGTGATAGAGCAGAGGTACCCGGATTCATTGGATGAGGTTTTTCTAGGTCTTGGTGGTGGATGCCTTTGTCCACCAGATGCGTGGCGGGACGAATGAGAGCAGGACGGTCGAGGGAGATTCTTTGACCTCTCGACCGGATTTTCTCTACCCAACGCATTGCACCACAGTTGGAGGAATAGATTCATACGTCACACTTGGACACATCCCCAGATTCCCACCTAACCCTCATATATGTATTATACGTACAGGTATGTATTAAAAGGGTACATAATACGTATTAAAAACGGTAATGTCAACAATGTCGGTTATTTTGCATTGAAATAAAACGCTTCAAAATAGTTTTGCAATTTTTAATTTAATTTTATTTATTTTTTAAGATGTTAAGAGAAAAAAATATAATGTAAAATCGACTTTCACATAGTTTTGACAAAAAAAATTTATCTTTTTTATAAGGTAACAAAATTATAGCTTACGAGAATTGCAATATGCTGGGGTATTTTATATTTTATGTTCATAATCATGAACTAAAAATACATTATTGTAGTGATATATCCAGCTGTCTATGCAATCCATTGGAAAGAGTAGATTCCATTAGATACTTAGGCGTAATAATTGATAATAAACTTAGATGGGAAGATCATGTAATTAATGTCACAAGCCGTATACGGAAACTGGCATTTATATTTAGATCATTGCGTAATATACTAAAAAAAATGCACTGAGAACAGTATATTTTTCCATGTGTCAATCAATTTTATCGTACGGTATAATTGTCTGGAGAGGATGCTCTAAAACTGTATTAGATTCATTAATAAAAGCCCAAAAATTAATAATACGCACTATTTATAAAGTACATTATATAAAGCCCACGAAAGACCCTTTTAAAGACTTCAAAGTTCTTAATATTAAATCTATATATGTAAAAAAATATTACCTCTTATTTTAAATTTAAATTAAAAAAATATGTATTATAAATTCAAAATACAACACAAGATATTCAAACCAATTGAATTATATTATTCCAACAACAAAAACTTCATTGGCACAGTCCCAGTTTAACTTTCTTGCACCTAAAATTTTTAATAACTTATCAATTGAAAAAAAGTCTAAAGCCAAATATCTCACTTTCAGAAAGGCGCTTACTGACCTTCTGATGAGTGACTATGACAGTGCTTACAACTTGTTTCATATACTCAGATAAAGTTATAAATTTTCAACATCATTAAGTACTAGTACCATATGTTTACAGGTTTATTTTATTTACATGTTTGTTTTACGCACTTCTTTTTCTCTTTTCTATTTTTTATTATAACTTTACCAATTTAACTATATATTTACACTAGACTACACTTAAAGTTACTATCCTTAATTAATCACCATGAAACAGGCATTCGTCTAGTACGGTGATTTAATAAATCTTATCTATGGAAATGTCAAATATATGTAACATGTATTGTATAAATAAATAAATATATGTTTTTTGTATTATGTATTATGCAAGTATAGATGTTTTAAATTGTGTTGAAAGTGAATTGTTTGTAGTATGTACAAGTAAAGATTTGTAGTCTGGTATATGAAGTTTTTTTTCCAAAAGAAGTGTTTGTTTTTCGTACTTGTAGTTGGTGTGCATGTCTTGTTCTAGTATTACGAGTATTTGTTGAGGTTTTAAATGTATTTATGATCTTGTGAAGGAAAGTTACTAAAGGCTTTGATTTTTTTTGATTTTTCAGCACTGGGATTTTTTTTAAACGGTTGATGTGGAAGTTAATATTGGTACTAAAAGAATTACTTTCACAAAGGTTTTCTGTGCTTTACTTTGAGAAAGCTCCTAAGTGCGTTATTGTTTCATTTCAATTTAGATTTTATCTACATCAATTCTATTTATCAATATTTTGAAAATAAACTCAATAATATTTTAAAATCAAATATGAGTTTTCATTAAAGTTATTTTATTGCAAAGTAAATAAATATTGAAAAAATGTAAAATATAAAAAGAGCAATATCACAAAGAGAAATAAATTCACTTATATCTACTAATGGAAAACCTTCGGAAAACATTTTAAATTTTGAATAACTTAAAATATTCCAGAAAAAAGGCTCCACTCTTGTTTACAATGAATTTTATGGTAATCTTATTATTTAATTATTCAGCTTCAAAGGGTACGAAGAACATTTTGTGTAAGACTTCTTAAGATTTTTATAGCGAGTTATTAAGTGGAAACGCAAAGCCTCTAAAAGTTTTTTAAGACGTTTTTGGAGAAAACTTTGTTAATGTCAAATTGTGTCGCTTCGTAACAACGTTTTTTACCCTACGCCTGACATTTTGGTGTACAGTAACATATCGATGAAAAACCAGCAAGATTAGTTTGGTTCTTTGTTGAAATATAAGTAATAGCAATCGGACTGAAAACTGTTTTAGGTTTAAACCCAAGTTTTAGGTAATTGCAATTCTGAAACTTTTTTTTTACATTAACTCCACACAGGAAACCCTGAGGAAAATAATTTCCCTCTGGGCCTATATCATCTTTGGGAATGCTGTGTGGAGGGTCTTTTTGAGGAAAGAAAGGAGTGAACATGGGTCTTGAAGAGACTTATGTTTCCCTTTTAGACGTAATCAAACATGATTGGGTCTTTGAAACATTAAATTCGACGAGGTTATTCTTACCCCAAGAGAAAACACTCCCGAGGTAACCGTCCATTCTTTGCTTCAAAGCCCTCCGAGCTATTGGGGTTTGTGTGCTCTTTGGAGGCTTGTCAAACAAAAAGCTATCATGGACTGTACTGTCATCTGCGTAACAATGAATCGGTACACATGACAAGAGGTCGTTGATGTGCAACAGAAACAAAGTCGGAGACAGAACCGATCCCTGTGGGACGCCAGCATTTTTCGAATGCGAGGAAGAGGTGAAACCGTCAGCAACCGCCTGAATCGACCTCCCCCTCATAAGAATGTACTTAAAATGCTTGTTCGCCCATCATAACATGGGATTGGTTAGGTATTGCATTCGCAGACTTGGTGGGTAGCATACGTTAAAATCCTGAAATTATCCCACCTACCTAATATTTCCATCCTTAATTTTACCATGAAAAAGGGCAATTGTTGCAAGAAGAAGTACCCAAATTTGGAGAGGTGACAGTGTGCTTATTTGAAGCTCAGTGTAAATTAACATCTCAGACAAGGCGCATGTATCATACCAACTAACTATAAAAATATTACGATTTGGAAATTTAAATATAACATTACGATGTGTACACTATAAACTAAAGATCAGTGAGGCCCCATCTGCAATGGTGAGTCCTATTTTCCTTTTTTCAATCTGGGCTTATCATATTTTCCAAAAACCCAGATCTGAACCATCGACTGACTATCCATCAACTTAGCGCCACGTATTTTCGGGACTGGTCCTTCGAGGGTTGCATAGGGCTTTGCTCTGTAGCACTTAACCGCCAATTTACAGTGGAGTCGCAATTTCGCGATACCAATGCTATTAACGTTTAAATTTCGAATTACAAAAGAAAACTAGGTTGATTAATTTACTAAGGTAATTTACTTCTTATTAAATTTTGATTGGCTACTTTTTTGTAACATTAACCTTATTTTAAGGTATAGGATACAACACGTACACACAAACTAATAAGCAAAAAAAATGCTTTGGATGGACGTCTTGGACGATGGATATCATATTTTTTACAAATGGAGAGAAAGGCATATAAAATTCTTAAAGTGTACATAAATACACTTATCTTGGAGTTATATCAAGTGTCCATATCACAAAGCACTCTTTTTAGGGTGAATTGCCTTTAAAAAAAAACACTTGAAAAAATATCTAGGAGGGTTCGGGTACACTTGAAATCAAATCGAATTCCGAAATAAAACAGGCACGTTATAAGAAGGTAATCGAATACCGTAAATAAAAATTTCGCAAAGAATTAAATTTTTTGTAAAAGTATATCACTTCAAATACATTTTTTTCTTTAAGAAATAAAATATTAAGAAAGTTGATTTCGGAAGAAAAATATCTTAAATGAAGACATCCTGGAGAATAAGACGGTACGGAGCACTTCTTTTGAATACACTCATCGACCAATTGATTGAAATTTGTACTATTAGGTACATTTATTTCTCCACTTAAAAAATGTAAGTAGGCAATTCACCATTCATCCCCATTCTGTTGTACTTGAAATCCGTTGGATTAAACAATAAATAAAATATAAAATGAATTATTGTTTTTAGATTTTCACGGCCAAAAGTATTTTCGTTATTTGTTTTTTGTTTCAACAACTCTCTCTCGTAACTCTCCCACTCTGCCTCTCTCATCCTATTCACCAGTGAGCCACACGCATCATGCAACTTCCTGCATTCTGACTGAGGTCATGCAAGAGCACAGACATAGACAGCTCCTTCACATAGGTACAAAGTCCATTTAAGAGAGTCATATATGTATACAATAAGTTGAGAGGTTTGATATAAGAATTTTGTTCTATACGGTGATAGAACAAAAAGTCATAAAATTCTGGAAATATTTAACGCATTAACTGAAAATATTAAAAATGAGACATCTTATTCAAAAATCAAAACAAAAGTTAGATCAATCTACTTCCGAAGAACTTAAAAACAAACAATATTTTGGACAAATAGTCTAGATCTGTGAAAAACAAATAATATTGAAAACAAATAATTTTGTGATCGAATACCTAGATATTTTAACCATTATTAAAAATAAAATAAGTAGGTACTATCGTGCATTATGATCATAAGCATTATAATATGTTAATATTAAGTATTATACTATTAAGTAATTATTATTTTGTATAACGCACCAAAATACCAAGCATTTAATTGTACCATTATAAGCAAATAAATAGGAAAAATGAGTGAATTCTTACAATCAAACTGATTGATCAGTTTTGTAAGATTTAAGTTAGATAATATATTGTACAATTAAAAACTGAATAATCATATTATATGACATATGAAAATTTTATTACAGAGCATACTATTTGCAACACTTGAATTTCTAAAAAAACAATAACATCATAAAAGATTGTTCATTACATGGAAACATTAATATATCACAGATACGTTTTTAGATTTTCACGGCCAAAAACAAATAACGACAATAATATATATCACGATTATTTTATTGCGCACAGCAAGGAACAAATCACTTTTACAATAGACTTTATAAAAAAAGTATTGTGGGTCTCTGTAATCACCTACATGACATTTAGAAAAAAAATGATGTTAGTATTTTTTGAAAAAAAAACACTTGAAACAATAACAAATTTATAAAAAAGTGTATTATTTAATTAAATGAAGACACTATTAGTGAAACTTAATAAAAATTTCGTTAATATTGTCGTCATTTAATTAAATATTACAATTTGAAGTTTTACTCATAAAGTAAAAAAAAATAATAAAAGTTTATATCTTAATATATAAAACAAAGTCGGGTTAGTTACACTATTTATAACTCGAGAACGGCCGGGCCGATTTTGATGATCTTTCATTTGTTGGATTTGTCTCCGCCCCGGAAAGGATAATAATTATTAAAACATCACAAAAATCAACGAAAAATATAGTTATTAAGAAAATTCTTTTCCCCATACATTTTATATGGAACGAATTCTCATATTTGAAAGAGCTACGGGCATTTTGTGATAAGTACCTATAATATTGGACTGTGCGTGAATTCCAAAAATTCAAAAACGTCAAATGTCAATGCGCTAATGGTTTTGCATTTGTTATTTTTTTTTTTTTAATTATTTATTTGGCTTTCACCCATTAAGGGTGATCTTGGCCATTTCTTAAAGTAGGTATTTACATTTTCAGTTTTTTTTTAATTAGTTACAATATCAGTTTTTCAAAATTAGTTACATTTTCAGGTCAGTTTTTTTACATGTAAGCATATTTTTTTACATATTATATTAGCAAATATAGAAAATGGGCCATGACAAATATTCGTATGATTATACAAGTTATACAAATATTCATACATAGTTGATATTAATTGTTATTACAAAATTGTAGATTAAGAAGATGTACAGGTTCCCAAAAATAGGAACCTCTACGATTGTACATAATAACACTGCAAGAATAAATGCATACGTATGGAAGAGAAAGAAATCTGATTAATGCTTAAATGTTAAGGCCATTTTTGCAAATAAATTTTGCTAACAAATATCGAATTTAAGGAGAGTTGAGACTTAGAAGGCAGGGAATACTGGTAGGAAATTCAATTTTAAGTTTTATTAATTCACGAATGAAATTTGGAAATTGGTCATTGATAGGACACTCAAAAAAATTATGGTCTAAAGTATCCTCTGAACCATAATCACAATAAGGCGAATTGACTATGTGGAATCTGGAGAAATGGCTAAGATAACAATTATGACCTAGACGCATTCGAGTTATGGAAGAGATGTATTTTTAAGGCATGGAAGTGTATTTGTGAAACCAGGGCTTGACAGGAAAAGAAAGTTGAATTAATGAGTACTGGTAACTTTTTATCAGAGATGACGATTTCCATTCAGTCGACCATTGGCGTTGTAACTTATTTTTAACTTTATTTAAATAGGGAAATAATCTCTAACAGGAATAGTTATACTACTTAATGGACCATGGACAATTGATTCCTTAGCAATAGAATCAGCCTTTTCATTTCCAACAATACAAAAGTGTCCTGGGATCCAGGTCAAGACCACTGACACTTGGGCCAGCAATATAAAATAGAGCAGGTAAGAGAGTCGCTACTGGAATTGAGAGGGAATATGCTTATTTTTTGTAGTGAACTAAGTGAGTCTGAAAGGATGAGGGCACTTCTAATGTTGGGAGATTTGACGAGTCGTACAGCTTCTATTATAGGTTTGCATTCAGCAGAGAAAATGGAATACTCTTTGGGAAGTCTGTGTGGCAAACACAATTTCCTGTGAGGTGCATAGATACTGGCCCCACAATAGGAGTCCGGACTGAGTTTGGAACCATCTGTGAAAAAAATTTTATAATTTGGTCAGTTATTTTCAATAATTTTGTTGAATTCTGCATTATTGGATTCAGCTGAGTTTTTCTTTATTTTTACATATTCCTATAAATTGGTGCACCTTTGGATAGAAAGTAAGACTTTCATAGGGATACGAGTATAAGGGGAGAGATTCATTGCGATAGGAGTTTGTAGATACATTCAGGAAAGATGAGAGAAAGAGGAAAGAGTTATTGTAATTAAACATATAATATAGCTCCTCTTTCTTACACACTCAATGTCAACAGTTGAAAATGGGACAAACGGAGAACGTATGTCTACACCCCTCCAATGGAAAAATACAATAATTATAATAAATCTCCGCCACACTTATGAAGAAAATGAAACGCAATTCCCGTAAGTAAGTCGAAAAGTAAAAAAATCATATAAATTATAAATCTGTATACAACGCCATCTCTGATACTGACAAAAACAAAACGATGACAGGTACGCATCGATAATTGCTTCATTGTGTAATTTTTAACTTAATAAAAAAACTGAATTTGAATTTAAGCTAATTACTTAACACAGCAGTTATTGATTCTGAGGCGGTACGAAGTTCGCCGGGTCAGCTAGTTGCTGATAAAACTAATGTGGAAAGTACGGTAGTCATAAAGCACTTTCCTAGTCTTACCCTTAGTAAACATGCGATTTCATATCTGGGTTCTATTTCCTTTTGTTCCCAGATATCTGTCTCTCCCGGCTTCTTCAGGGATCTCAGAAAGTTGTTCCTGAAGCATTGTCTTAGTTTGACTAAAGACTTGGTTTCAGCTGGGTTAGCTTTATACCGTCTACTGCCTTAAACTTTATACGTATATTTACCGTCTTAATCACTTATCCCACTCCGCTTAGCAGACATGACCTATCCATGCGAGTCGACTGGCTGTCGTGCAACTAGTTTTTAAAAGGAAACACGGTCGATTAGAAAATTTTAATAATAACTATTGTACCAAACTGTACCTCAAGCTGATAGTACCTAAATAAAATCGTCAAAATCGTGGTTTTGTATTCCCCATTTTTCTCCTCCAAAACCTGTGAACTTTTTTACCAACAAACTTATTTTTTTACATTAACTCCATATAAGAGGCCTTGAGGAAAATAATTTTCCTCAGAGCCTATATCATCTTTAAAGATGCCGTGTGGAGGGTCTTTTTGAGGGGAGGAAGGAGTGAACATGTGTCTTGAAGAGACCCATGTTGTAGGAGGAAGGAAACACAGAGGCCGGCAAATCGTTCCACAACTGATCTGTTGAACTCAAGAACGAATGGTAGCACTACCCGTTTTCATTTGACAATAATGTCAAACATGTATATATATTAAGTGCCTGTTTGACTTGTTTCCCGACTATGTGCCGGTGCCGAGGGATCAATGAAAACTGTAATAACTGTATGAGAAGAAAATATCCAACGTCTGTGTTGTTTTTTTTTTAAATACGAGTACATTGCCTAGTTTGTGTACTGGACGTCTGTTTATGACGTTCAAACCACGAAAATTTTAACGATTTGTAGAGGGTTTTAACACCTATTCGAAGTAACTTATCAAAAAAATCAAAACGTAATGCCACGCTAGTGGTCGATATCTATATTATTTAAAAAAAAAAACATTTGCACTTATTTCAAAAGGCAGAGAGGAAATTGGAGAATACGTTTGCATGGACTAAATGCCACTCGGTTTCCTTTTAAGCGTGTTTGGGATTTGATTTATTATGGCTTCTTATCTCTACATTGTCAGGTTAATTTTATCTAAAACAATATTTTCTCTGTGTACAAACAACCACCAAAAAATATCCCCATTTATTATGTATTGAGTCCTTTAACTTGAACGTTAATATTGGATCCTATGCATAGGTTTAAATAGAAATAGATTTCCCATAGCTTATGATTGGCAAGTAAATAAGATGCTGATGACTGAAAATAAATGAAAAGAATACTTAGTTTTTACCACTTTTATTGTTTATAAAAACCAACATGTTTTGTGAGCAACGCTCACTTCTTCAGGGTAGCCCTATTGTATATAAGTATTCTATTGATTTAGAATTAAAATGGTGCCACAAAATAAGTTTGCTGTGTTTGAAGAAGAAAATAAATTAATTATCAGATAAAAAATTAATTACTAGGAAAACTGAACAAGATCACAACAATCAAGAAAACTGATCAAGATCACAACAATCAAGAATACAGATAAAGATACACTATGGGGGCCTCAGCACGGGTATGCAACCCGTGAGGCTAACATTATTAAATTATACTGTAAAAGGGAAAATAATTCATCAAAATAAATAATTAAAAAATTAACTTTAAATTGAGATTAAATTTAAGATTTTGTCATTGAACGTGGTCAACACGATAAGCATATATTATATTTTAAACTAAAATAGTTTTTATTTTAGTAGAAAGCAGTCACATTGTGGTTTGACATATTAATTGAAATAAAACAATCACTTTTTTGTAATCACGATTTATTCATTAAATTGTTTTAATACCGACCGGTTTCGCTTAGCACAAGCGTCTTCAATTTAATTTTATACTCTGAAGATGATTGTGTTTAGCGAAACCGGTCGGTAATAAAAAAAATAATAAATATATCGTGGTTACAGACAAAGTTAATGTTTTATTTTAATTAAAGCCAAGTGATTAAGCATGATAAAATTATTTATTTATTTACGCCCTTGTGGGCTTTTACAAAGATAGGTAATAATAGTTAGGCAGGTACGTAGTACACAATAAATAATTATTAATTATTAAATCACAATATATAATTATTAAATTAATTGTTAAAGAATAAAATTAATTAAAATTTAAATCATACATTTCATTAAAGTAATTATAAAGACTTCGTTTTATAAATAATACGGAATCTTTAAACATGATGTCTACAATATTCCCAAATTTATTGCCAACATAATGTAATCTATTTTTTATAGGGAGCCTCATAATTTGTTTTAAAATTGTCACAGAAGAAGGTAGGACATTGCCTCGTACTTCTGGTCGGTACGTAAAATTTTATTTGGCGAGAATTTCAGGGTTGTCAACGCAATATTAATGATTTTATTTAATAGTACAATATCAGAGATGATCCGCCTATCTGACAGCGTTATTAAGTTGAGTTGTTTCATCAAAAGTTAATATTTTGAATTGGACTATTTTAAGCTTAAAGTAAATAAATCTTAGAAATTTATGCTCTATCCTATCTATATTTTCGGAATGTCTTTTATACAATGGGGACCAAATGGGCGAATTATACTCTACCTGGCTTCTTACTGAAGAAGTGTACAATATTTTCAAACATTCTAGTGACTTAAAATCACTTGCTGTTCTGCATATAAAACCACGCATTTTTATAGCTCAATTCGTTATTTCATTTACGTGCAGAGTAAATGTTAACTTTTCATCAAATATACAACCTAAGTCCCTGATCTGAGCGACTGGTATTCTGGTACAATATTACATTATTTAAAGAGTAGTCATAAATTACATGACTTTGGATTTTATGAAAACGAAAAACTTGGCACTTTTGAATTTTAAGAAATAGCGAGTTGATCACACGCCAATGAAACAATTTATCTAAATTATATTGTAAAATGTGGCATTAAAAAAATAACCGAAAGATAAGTTTTTTTGGCTTACCTACCTTAATTTATCTATTTATTCTCATAAGCACCACCAGGGCGAATAAAAACTAATAATAAACTAGTACTTTACACTAAATAACGACCTCCGTAGTCCAGTGGCTAAGACTCTTGACTCACAATCCGGAGGTCGCGGGTTCGAATCCGGCGTGCGCAAATAAGTTTTATTTGATTAATTTGTGTTATTTCACAATTAATTCATTAAAAATAAAATATAGTATATTTGCGGCACGTTCCAGAGTGGAAGATACTATCAGTATCGCCCTGGTGTAAGACCACCATTCAGAATTGAAACGTTGCTTGAAAATGGCTTTAACCGTGTTTGGTGACCAGATCTGAATAGCCATGTACTTCCCAACCTTCCTCTCCCCCACCTCCTTCCCCTCCCCACTACCTTCAGCCTCACAACATACCCCAATTGGGGATGGCATAGTCTCACTGGCTCCAGACGGGAGCAGTTGAGATTCTTGTGCGGTATTCACTGTAAAAAAAAAAAATGCAGGTAGAAAACAGTTTATTATTTTTTAATATCTATTCAGTTGTTTTTTATCACAATATTGCGTTTTATACAAAATTTGCAAAACTGAGCAATCCGTTTGATTGAAAGAAATCGCTCATTGTTAATTTTTTTTTGCTTACAATAAAATACTAAACTCTTCTTAATATTAAATATTATAATACTTAATATGGTGACGCCTATCTTAGATAATATTATATGACTTAATATCCAAAAATATATGTAGGTACTAAATTAAATGCACACAAAACATTTGACTGGTTTTCGAAACGTTTATTTTATCTCGAATACCATCACGATTCGTGACACCGCACAAGTAAATCGCACACCGATAAATTAACTAAAAAGTCAGTGTTTTATAGTTTAATAAAAATATTAATATAATAACATAGTAATATCACTTGACATCTAACATCTAGTACAATAGAAATATCACATGTCATCTGCAACCATTTTATTTCGCGGGGGTTTTCCGGTGGATTTTCTATTACTTGAAAGGTATGGGTATGCCCGGTATATGCGCTAGGTACCCTTATCTAGCTTCATAACGGAACCGGGGGGGGGGGTAACATTAGCTCTGCTTTATTTCATGCTTTAATTAGATTGCTTTAAATTAAACGCGTACTAGACATTTGAGTGTTGGTTTTAATGTTTACACTCTGGAAACGAACATTTTACGTGTAGGGTAAATGCAGTAAAGACGCCGCAGCAGGAGACTACACTATTTTTTTATTTTAAAGTGGTGGAGATACGACAGTTTTTCAAAAACTGTTCGATAACGGCATTGCATTTTAATGGTACCAGATAATTCCTACTCGGCTGTGATGGCGTTTGAGGCGTTGGCTGAACGTTGATAAAAATTTCGCCCGACAAAAAACGCCAAAGTGTTACGCCATTGTCATTCTGTTGTCGATTATAAGAGTAGAGGAAACATAATAAATATAACGATTATATATTTCAATTTAATTAAGCTTATTTTTAACATGTGTCAATTAATTACATTTTTTTTAAATATGTGGTCTAGTTGTCTTTTGGGATGGTATTTCTAAGAAAATATTTCAAACACAAATATGCAGGATTTTATATTTTTTTCCTACATGCATAACTATTTTTAAAATTATTTTAGGATTCCGATGATGTATATTGGAAGAAACAATGGTATCAGAGGTGATATGGTAATAGAAAATATAAACAAAAGACGAATAGAAAATACGAAATTCCGCTTCGATCCCTATCAAGATGACTCCAGTATTAAAACCCCCCCTTCAACTGATAAAATAACTTTCTAAAACTTCTCCATGCGGCTATAGAACCACTCAATTTTGGCTTACAATTTATTGTGACAGAAAAAGTCCAACAAAATACTTGAAAATGTGAATCCAACTCCGACACTGCCAACATATACTGTTAAGCGTAAACAAATCAGAAATATGTTGCCATCCCAAACAAATTTAGGGCATAAAAAACCATACCGGTAATGGGTGCAGCCAAAATTCGGAGACAGGTTACATCTACATACATCTCAAAAGTTATAAAACAAAGAAAAAGACCCTGACTTATCACCTGCAAAATGTGACATCTCATCTAAACAATGATGAAGAGACGCCACTTTTCCATGATGTCTTTTAATATTTTTTATTTTAAAAAAAACTCTTCGTAAAAGATTTTTTTATTTTTGTTGTTTTTGGTAGAGGATTAGTGAACATTTAAAATCCAATAATACGTCTTATTTAATTTTCAAGAAACACAACAAAAATACGAATAACATGCTAAGTTTACAAAAAAGTCGCACATTTTCATATCAGTTATTTCCATATAACCTGCTAAATAATAAAATAGATAGTCCTGAATTGTTACCCGTCATTAGTTTAAATGTCCCAATGAGGCGTACCAGGCATACTTCCCTTCTCCATATAGAAGCTAACAACACTTATGCAGCAAGTAACTCACCAATTACACGCGCAATCACAACTTATACTCAGTACGAAAAATTACTAGACTAACATATTATTCATGATTCTTTGCGAACATACAAAACTAATTTATTAAATTTTTGACGTGATAATTGTTCTAAAACTTCTTCAAACTTCGCAAATATACTTTGTTGATGCGTCATTATTTAAAACTACTTACACTTAACTTTTCATTAAATTTTAATCAGTCAATTACAATTAGTGGGAATATTATTCTTGATTTTAAAATGTCTCTTTATCTCCCCTCCCCCCATTTTCTTCCTTTTTATTAGTATTTCTCATTCATACACTAATAAAGTTCTAAGATCCGTTCATATCTCAGGCGAAATTACCAAATGGCATTTTATGGACTTATGTAATAGGTACATAACCATGTAATAGGTACATAACCATGTAATAATTTAATTTAACATACGTTATAACCTATATTATAATGTACTCTGTATGTCTTAATAAATAAATAAGTAAGTATATAAATTACAAAACTGATTTTTTATTGCCATTCTTCCAAAATGGCGGTGGCGGCACCCATGCTCTTACACTAGTTGAAAAAACAGAAGAGAAAAGTCATCCGGATGATTTGGAGTACTAGTTTTCCGCGCAAGGTGACATTCTGTTATTAACTTGAGAAACCTACTATAATTATTGATTAGTTTTAGGCTTTATAAGTGATGTTTCCTTCCCTTTCTTCAGCCATCGCTTTGAACGGCCTTGCGGTATCCGTAGACTTAGAACTTTGAGCAACACGTGACTTGTTACCTCGAAAACCAATCAACATAATCCTACTGGCGAGAGAATCTCATCTTGTCGGACACCTAAATAGTTTAACAGGTAAGAAAATTACCTACGTACCTTTAATCGACATCTGGTTTAATTGTGCCATGCATTATATAATATCGAGCTAGTTAGGTATTGTTACTTTCCGAGAATTAACTAGATAGGTATATTATGTTTGCTAACCAAGCTCAACTTTATTACAATACTATACTTTCATAAAACATTTCAAAAGAACAAATAATTATTCAAAAGAATCTATATCTATATATCTATGTAAATAAAAATCAATTGGTGTTCGTTTGTCTCGCTAAAACTCGAGAACGGCTGGGCCGATTTAGCTTAATTTGGTTTTGAAATGTTTGTCTTAGTCCAGGGAAGCTTTGCAAGGTGATAAAATATGAAAAATTGCGAGGAAAATGGTAAAAAAAAAAACAATTTCATTTTCCCATATAAACTGTTCTACCTACTTTTCTTTAGAAGGAAAGCAAACAAATTGTTGCCTTGGAAACGATTTTTTTTAAATAAGGCCATTACATAAAAAGAGTGTTTTGTTGGCGTCGCGTCGTAGTTGCATAATATCTATCTCTAAAAATGAATCGCAAAAATGTATTGTTTGGCAAGAAAGTGTAGAAATTAATTAATTTGGAACTAAATTTTTACATTACTATGGTAACACCGAAATACTCGTTTTGTCAATGACATTTTGTATGGCTCTTGGCTTTACTGACTTTAATCATGTAGAACACACTGAAAATCGCTCGTTTAGTGTTTTTTTTCATTGTTTGCCTGTGCATTGTTTGAATTGAATTAAAATGAACAAACCAATACGTAGTGGTGCAAGAGAAGTTGTAAACTGCGTGTTACAACGCTGCCTAGCTGAATATCGTGCGAAGAAGCTCCTATCCAATTTGAAAGAAATTTACAAACGAACTGCAGACATGAATGGTACGTGGTATAGTTTTTTTTAATAAATTTCATTAGTATTACAAGATTTATGCCAATTTTTGTGCGATTATAACCATTACAATCTGATTTGAGGTTATGTTTAAAAATCCGAATGTGACATTTCCATTTGACAGTTAATATTAGGCCACAAGAAAAATGGAATAACTCAATTTAAAAAAAAATAGTAATATGCAACTTCTTTAAACTCATAGAAATGTAACTTGTTCTTAATTTTCTCTTTCTTTCTTTCTAAATGAAGTGTGCTTTTTTAAAACTACCTTCTATAGAATAATCATTTTAATGATGTTTTCCACATACAGGTAAATCTGAAAAGTAAGATAAATCGTCAAGGAAGGGAAAAGGCAGATGGAAAATTTGAAACACCGGGAAAACGGAAAATAGCATAAGTGTTGATGATTAAAAAAATTGTTGCAAAAACGTAATGAAAATCGAGGCAGATTATTATGCACGAGGAAGTACTCTATATGATGATATAGATGAACTCATAAAACGTTTAGATGAAGATGAAGATATGGAAGAAGAAGAATCATATGAGGACTAAGACAATAATTATTACATGTCGGGTGTTGAATAAATATACTCAGATTTTTAAATACCTATGAACCTACGTTTTTATAACAAAATAAACGCCCACTTAAAACCTGTTTTGTTTTATTTTACTTCTATTAAATTATGTGTTTTTGTGCAAAATTTATGAAAATACAAACACGTTATGAAATATGCATTTTGGCTGAAGGGTTTTTTAAAACATACATTCATTGTCTTATGAGCCATCACGGTGTTGCCATTTAAAACCAAGAAATCGATCGCAGCGCCATCATTCCTACCCAATAAAATGATTTTTTTTTGTTCGTTATTTTGAATAAAACTACTGTTGAGCTGTGGCATTATCTGGCATTATTGTATAAAAAATTGTAATAGGTGGTACAAGAAAATGTACTGGGAATTAATGTGTGGAATGCGAGAGGTGGGGGTGGAGGGGGGGAGGTTGTGGGGAGGGGGAGGAGGGTGGGGTGGCGGAGGGATAGGGGAGGGATAGGGCAGGGTAGGAAAGGGGGGGAGGGGTTTAGGAGGGTGGGGGGAAGGTGGAGGGGGAGGGGTAGAGTTGGGGGAGGGGACCGGGAGGGGGATGTAGGGATTAGGGGAACTCGGGATAAAATAAAATATAAAATAAAATCGAGAGGGATCCGCGGGAGGGGGAAAGTGAATACAAGAGGGGGGAGGGGAACCCGGGAGGAGTTTGATAGACCGTAAAAAGGGGGAGGTAGAGTGAGGAGAGGGAAGGTGAAGGAGGAGGAGTGGGACCGAGAGAGGGAAAGGGGTCCCGGGAGAGGAAGGGGAGGAGGAAGGTGAACGGGACGAATGGGAAAGGAAGGGGGATCCACGGAAGGGGGTTTACGGGACGGGGGAAGAGGGAGGAGTAGAGTGAGAAGAAGGAAGATGGAGGAGGAGGAGTGGGAATGCGAGAAGGGAAGGGGATGCGACAGAGGAAAAGGGGGAGGAAGGTGAAAGGGACGAATGGAAAAGGACGCGCAAGGAGAAACAATTTCTTTATTAAATGGCATAGCTACGCATACCGGGACCAGCTATTTTGAATAAAACTACAGTTGAGCTCTGGCATTATGAAATTAGTATAAAAAATTGTAATAGGTGGCACGTCAGCAGATTGAAAACTGAAAGTACCGGGAATGAATGTGTGGAATGCAAGAGGTAAGAGGGGTGGGGGGTATGGTATGGGTAGGGGGAGGAGGGCGGGTGGAGGGGGTTGGGGGAGGGTGGGGGGGGGATGTAAGGAAGGGGAGGGGGAGGGGTGTAGTAGGGTGTGGGGAAGGTGGAGTGGGGAGAGGGAAGGTTGAGGAACACTCGGGAGGGGGGTTCTGGGGAACCCCACGGAGGAAAGAGGAATAGGTGTAGATGGAGAATTGGGAAGGGAACGGGAAAGTCCCATACTAAGATTGTTCCCTATCGACAAAGAACACGCCCGTTCTCTTCCCCATTCTCCATCTACACATATTCCTCTTTCCTCCGTTACTTGAGGAGTCCAGCCCATTTGGTTAAATCATGTATTATCTATATCACACATGAAAATTAATTTTAGTAGAGATTGTACTGCCCTGAAGAAGCTACGGTTGTAGTGAAACCCGGTCGGCATAAAGTATAAAAAATAAAAGTGGTGTTTACAAAGTTATTTTAATTTAATTTAAGGGCAAGTTTATATCTTCGAAACTAACCTGGGTGGTACGAGAGTAAGCGGAGTAATTCTGTACTACACACTGCAGGTTGAAGTTTTCCCAGGAGATAGCCAACAACCGATATGAATACAAGCACACTCTTAAAGAGTTAGATTAACCTGCGCTTTGCATTTGTACTGGTATTTTTATGCAGAATTTAGGGCGCCTCATATATCGACTTAGATAGCTACATAGACAAAACCAACTTCTCCGTTTTACGAATCAAACAAAAAAATGTTGATAATTTTGGTCAAATGGAATAAATTGTAGGCCTCAAAACCAGCAATTTCCTTTACCCATAACTTATGTAAGTATTATTTTCCTTAGAAAACTTCTGATACGTTCGACACACAGATTTAGAATACATTAGGTGTACTTTTGACCACCCATAAATTTATCATTGAATATGAAAACAGGTTAAGTTTTAGATATACAATATTTTCATTTTATCTTCTCAAACATTTCTATTATTTCACCTATTGTGTTCATCCGTGTAAAATTCAACGCCCTTTTTTTCCAAGGAACTGCACCAAAAGCTTTTGATAAATCATATTCAATATGACAAATTTACATAATTGCACAATGTTTTTCTATTATTAAATCTTTTCCAACATTTTATTTAACAATTTCAATGATATTATGTTAATGCCATGAGCGATCGGAAGAAAAAGAAAAATATCTCCACAAAGAAGTTGTAGTAATAAATAAATTTGGTAATACTTGGCTAAGAATTTATGTAGACATTATGATATATATATATATATATTTTTTTTTTTTAAATGAGCTCCACACAGGAGGCCCTGAGGAAAATAAGTAGCTTGGAGTAAAAAGTTAAAATGAATGTTTTAATGTTTAGATAAAGCCGAAATGTTTCGTAAGCTGTGCTTACCTCATCAAGGTTTATTAGAAACTAAATTATAAATTAGACTTAAAAATATAGAGGAAGAAGGGGAAGTGATGACAGCAACAAATTTAGCAATTCATAAAAGGTTTTCTGATTATTGTTAATTTTTTAATTCTTCTCTTCACTTTTTCTAATTTATAAAATTTCCAATTGATCCAAATGGACCCCATTAATATTATAGTCTAAAATCTCTACCTAATTATCTAATCAAAAGTATGGTTTTTCTCCAATAAATGATTTCCAAAAACCGAGAAAATATTACTGTTTAATGAGCTTAGATGCTCCTTTATCCTAATTTCAAAGCTCCTCAAAGTTTAACCGATTTTAAAAAGTCCACAATCTTTATATTTTATTTTACCGAGACCCGATATTTTCTATATTTTATGATTTTTTTTTAATAAGTATTTTGCTTAAAATTTTTATTTGGCGTATTCTCGTAGATTATTATTTTTATACTATCGTAGATTTATTATTTTTTATTCGTTTAGGATGTTATCGATCAATTTAGAATTATACCCGTTATTTATAAAATATTTATTTAAAGATACTGAAACATCGAATGGAAATCATTAAATGGAAAGCTGATTTTTTTTGAGAAAATTGATGAAAATTGAAAATTGACGCCTTGTTGACATCAGTACATCATTTACGAAAAATATTAAAATAACATTTATTTTTGATAAAATAAATATTTAAGCCAAAATTTCACGGTAGTTAAACAACTCTCCAGATTTAATTTAGTTTTCAAGTTCTATGAATTTCCCATTCATTTTCTATTATTATTTCAGTTATGTGAAACAACTGTCCAATACTGATATAACAGAACTTAAAATTAACCCAAAACACATTGTCCGCATATCACCTAAAATTTTGTAGGGGATGGGGGGCACGATGGTGTAGTTAACGTTTAAAGATAAATAAAACATTGTTCTTCAAATATTACAAAATCTAATTTTAATGCAAATAAACTTTGGTTGTTTAGCTGTAACATTCCATAAAATAAAATGCTAAATGATATTTAAAAAAGCTATAAAAAGTGATATTAAATAAATTGATCATTTTCACCGTCTTGCCCCACCAGGGGGGGTAAGACGAGGAAAGCCGCCGGGCAAGATAGTGTTAAGGTTCACACTTAGGGTAAAGAAGTATTGACTCCTAGTCTTCGTCTTCGACACCTGCACAGGAACAGTGGGCCCACTCTCGACATATTTGGCAGGCAATCCATCCTCCTACTTACTCCAAATACCTCCCCTTACAATAAAGCCAATGTGTATTTACAGAAGTTTTTGTTCGACCGTTTGGCTTCTGTCAGTTTTTTTGTTGTTGTTTGCAGCTTTCCGTTTCGTATTTTAAATAAAATTTATCGTAAGGCAGAGTGGAGATGATGGGAAGAGCATAATGGCATTATCCCGTCATGCCCTTAGGCGTGATTTTTTTTAACATTGTAATAAACTTTATAACTTCACCCAAATTTAAAACTCTTACTTTAAGGACAATTAGTAGTCAATGTCAGATACCCATCAACTAGTCTAATTGTAAAATTAAAACTAAATAAACACACAAAAAAATAATCTTCAATATGTCACGCTGGAGGTGCACTCGTAATACATATTATATCAAGAACGTGAAAAAAAAATTCGCTCAGCGCTTACGACATCAACACGGGATGACTGCAGTCGGACTGCGAATTATCAAAATATATCAGGTTGAACAAAGCAATATAGCAAAAACTCCATATTGCTTCCCCTCCCCCTCCCCTCCGTCTTGACCCGCCCTCCCCTACATATAATTTTACAAATTTTGTAAGTCAGGAACTTAAATTTACTAAGTTAGATCCCTATTTAAAAATATATCCGCCTTGTCACCTTTTTCGACACATTCACCGCCAATACCAGAACATATCTCAACTGATGAACCCGGGCGCCCCTGCTTAGTCACCAAACATAGCCAACCACTTAGGGTGCCCTAAGGCAGAGGTTTTGATTATCCAACAAATGACTTCTTAAAGGCTTAAATATCTAAAGTATCCAAAAAGATAAAAATTACCAAGGAAAAAGCAGAAAGTAGAAATATTAGAGAAAATAAAAATTGATAATATAGAATAGAATAGAGAAAATAGATGTATAAATACTTTTTCGTGGGGGAAACTGTTCCGCACTGTAGACAAAAAAAAAATAATTTTCAACCTCAGCCCACACATCAAAAGAAAAAATTTTTACACTTCATGCTTTGCACAGAAGTAGTAGTCATCTAACTGACGCAGGTAACTATAAGTTACCTGCGTCAGTTAATCCCATCGTATTCTGTATTATGTCATGTGTCCACTATCCCCTGTCAAAGTGGAAAAAAATACGTTTTCTTAATTAAACTGAACACTACAGTGAATTTTTCCCCGTTGCCCTCCCTTCCTCTAGACTCTAGACCGTAAACACTTTTCAAATATTAAAATTTGATTATCATAATATTCACTTTATATTCCAAAACTTACTAACACGCGTCGCACACTGTTTCGTTTTGTACAAATATGCATATTTTAAGATTAAAGTTAGCCCACCTCTGCTTTTCAACTGTTTTCACTATTTTCTCTGAACTAGATGGTAAAAACTCTAACACGCCAAGTACTTTCACACCACCTTTGGGTGTATTTAACCCTAACAAGAATAAAATGTGTGATAAACATTTTTTGTTTAGTTAGTTTTACTTTAAAAAAATTATATTCTTTTAATATGCATAAACTTAAATTACCTTTTGAACAAATGTTTTGAAAAATGATTAATTTGTATGAATTTTTGGTACTGTACAGAATTTATAAATTGTCAGAAATATACATATTTTAAGATTAAAGTGAGCCCACCCCTGCTTTTCAACTGTGATTCACTATTTGCTCTGAGCTTATTTTCAAGTTCAAATATTGAATATATAAAATAAATAAATAAAATATAAATAAATAAATGAAACAACTATTTTCTTTTCATTTATTTAAAATGTCAATGCTTCTTTTGAAAAAAATATTTTCTAAACATTCCCCTTTTTTTCGGCAAGACTTTCTTCGGCAAACTCCTCCATACCACGCTCAATAATTCTTGCCTGTAAATCTCGTGGGTGGTAGGTTCACAACTGTAAAAAAAAACTTGATGCAGTTTGCTGCGGGTAAATATCGAAACTAGTTTGAAAATCAGTTCCTTTATTTGAAAAAAAACGAAAATAGTCATTCAATTTTGATTGGCTCACCAAAATAAACTCTCAACAACTCGACCTGAATATTCCAATCTCGCGTAATCTATTTCAATGCTTTCTTCTACCCAATACAACATAACCACTGATCAGGCTTACATGGTTGCGGCTACAACAAAAAGTTTCCAAACAAAAATCCGCAAGGGATATAAATCACCACCACAAGTGTTTCCACGGTTGACAAACTTTCTTAATATTTTTTTAGGGAGGTATAAATTTACCGAACATTTCGCGTAGAACAAATAGTTCACAAATCATAAACATTGACAGGGTCGCAGTTGGAATATTATCTTGACCATGAAGAAGAGAATCTGTATGAATCCCTAAAAAAACTATACTTGTCCTCTGCTGTTCTCGAAAGAGTTAATGGTACTCGTAGATACCGATATTGTCAAAAATGTATGATTGTATTGTCAATAACACTTTGTGTATTCTATTGAATTTACTCCGTACATACACCAACTTCTTTTAGACACGACATCTGCGTGCAAACGAAAAAGTATCCAATAATTAATACTATATTATTAAATATCTATATATAATGATTAATATATGTTTGCTTTGCTGTTTATAAGTATATGAGATGTCTATGCTAAACTATTCATCCGATTACGATGAAATTATGTCGTTGCTAAACCATACATCCGATTGCGATGAAACATTGGATATTTGATGTTCACGTTAGGGTGTGTCAATTATTTCAACTTTTGAATTCAGAAACGCCCGGGGTCTCAAAAATTGCGTCTTACAAAGAAAATGAGAACTGCATTTAAATTTATTTAAAAAAAAGGCTAATATAGCCCGCTAAAATGTATTGAAAATCAGAAAAAACACCTAAAACATTTAAAAATAATTATTTTATTATATTTTTTTCAATAGTTTTACCTTTTAACGTTTGTTTTTAATAAAACATGCATATAGCTTTCAAAAATGAACAAAAAATCACATTTATGAGCACAAGTAAGTCAACAAGAATACTGATTTTATCCAAAAAAAGTGTTATTTTCTTATATTTTGAACAAACACATTACATATGTTTCAAAAAAGAATTTTACGTTATTTATACTGCACTTATGGAATAAATATTAAATTTGGTACAAAATATAAAATATGGGCCCTTTGTTTTATTATTTTCCAACTCACGAAATCTATTTTTATCTAAGCCTCCGGCCATTTTAGCGGGCTAATAGTGAACAACAATTTCAATTATTTTTACGTTTTCGAATAGCTACAGATCATACGCAACTTTTAAGACCCCGGGCGTTTAAAAATAATTTCTCTCTATGGAGAGCGATACAAGTTACTGCGCATGCCCGCGGTGGTTTCTATATATAATAGTGAGTTCTGGCATCAAGAAATTATGCTTTGTTGATAATCGTTCATCCGATTGCGATGAAACTTTGGGGATTTGATGTGTGCATACCCGCGATCGTTTCAGTATATAATAGCGAGCTCTGGCGTCATGAAAATGCATTGCTAAACCATTCATCCGATTGCGAGGAAACTTTGGTGAGTTTTTGTGAGCACGCCCGCCAAGGTTTCTGTATATACACTGGCGTTTCATAACGCTGATGGATTTCGTTCGTATTTGTGTTCCGATCGGCCTTTAGGATCGGAAGGAATCCAGATTTTGGTATTCCGCATAATAAGGGTACCTACACAACCGCATAGACAGAAGTCCAGTTCCGCTTTATCGTCTATCGTCAACCATCGGAACATATTGTAACGTGACATTTCGTGTTATTATCGTGACATAAAGTATAAATCATATCGTTTTCTATCGTATAATTTGTGTTAACTCCCTACGTGAATCGTGACGTGATTCAGATCTCTATCGTGGTTATGAAATTACCCAAAGATAATCTGTGTCTGTCGCCGAATAAGAATACCAAAGAAAACACCACAGTGAGTATTACTTATGTGAATACCGTATCTTATTTGGTAGTCGGGCATAGATCGTATCGAGGTCCATAAGCGTTTAGCAAGAGTGGCCGCAAGGTCATTCTAACCCATATAAGGTGGAGCCATTAACGGGCTAACCATCTATCAACTGGTGAGCTCTGGCATTATTATTAAAATTAAAATTTCAATATATGTCACGCGAGCTGTTTGAAAACTGAATGTACCGGGACTGGATGTATGGAATGCGGGAGAGTGGAGGGGAACTCGGGAGAGGGGAGGGGAACTCGGGAGCGGAGTTCGTGGGACGGGAGATGAGAGTCGGGAGAGACACGCATTGAGAAACAATTTCTTTTGGTATGGCAACGCATGCCGGGAACTCGTTAGTACATTTATAAAATTACGGAAAATACAATTCAACACAATATCAAATCTGCTGAATAAGTTTCCACTTTTACGATAGCTCAATAATTTATAGATAAGCTTACCTGCAAAAACTATGTTTGCCTTTCAACGAGTGATAAAACGTGTTATTCATTTATTTAAGTACGTGAAAACCTTTTAAGTATTCATAAAATACATTTTAAGTGTCTGTTCTTCTGGACCGTGTGCGGAATGAAGACTGAAAAGGGAAAGGGCCGCATTGTCTGTGCTTGCTTATTAATTACGAGTCAGTGAATAACTTTGCTCAAGTTTAAGATAAAGTGAGAATGTTTACACTGTCAAATTAAACAGAATGTTTTTAATGTCGACTTAAATGAAACTTATTATTTTAAATTCGAATTGAAAACACCTAGTTCATTCATCTTCTTTCGCGTAGTGGGGGCTAAGAGAGGTACCTACTATAATGTATGTTATGAGTGTATGGTAATTACTGAAAACTAGGTAACTCCGAATCAGTGTTTGAGAGGTACAAAATTGTTTTTTTACGTTAACACCACACAGGAGGCCCTCGAAGAAAATCATACACGTTATGTGTTTGTTGCATTGAAAGTATATTTTATGTTATCTAGTTAAAACTCACCAAATGGGTTTAGAACTGTGTTTACGAAACGTTGTTTTATTTGTTTCCACACAAAATTAATTTGGGGGGCGAATATGGGTACCATTTATTAGAACGCCACTGCCATAGGTCACCCGAAGTAGTTCGGTGACTTAGCAGGGATGCTCGGGTTCATGAGGTGAGATTTGTCTAGGTCTTGCAGGCGAATGCGTTTACCCACCTAGTGAGTGGCGGGCCGGATCGGGAAAGACTGGTTGAGGAAGACCTTTTGACCTCTCCAGCTGTGCTCTCTCGACCTATCGCCCTGTATCGATGTGGTAGGGATGGATTCATATTTTCATGGAAATTAAAATATTCATAATACAAAAGCTGTGCGAAACGTTTCCCCGGGCTAATTATTTTGATATTCGTCTTATTATTTAATCTGTTTTTAATCGGTCATCAGTTCGTAAAGAATCTTTCTCACAGCACTGAGATACTGTTTAAAATAAAACACACAGGCCATAAAGTGTTGAATGAGCGTATAGACAATGTTTTAAAATAAATTTAGATTCCGTGACTTTGTACGTGGAAGTGATTTAATAGCGTTTAAATATAGCGTAATTTCGTTTGGAAAACATGTTGAAAATTTGTAACGAGTTAAACATAAAGTGATAAAAAAAAATAAATGGATATACATAGCTGATTTTGTTCTCAAATGCCAAAAAGGATGTTCTTCAATCAATAATACTTTGGTGTTTTGATCACTTGAACAGGTAAAGAGAATCTTATTTAAAGTGAACTTAGCACAACAAAATGATTTATTATTATCACCATAATTAATTGGAACTTTTGAATTTCGTGTTATTATTACTTGATTTTACGCCCTGCATGTTTTTTCTGTTTGTGGAATAAAGGTTGGCACCATAGATAATAGACACAGAGTAAGATATATCATGGAAGCGTGCTGACTGTCGCTGAGTTACGACCAAACTGAACAAACTATCAAAGCTGAGAAGCAGGTGATAGATATCCATTTAGTGTGTCGGAAGAAACAGAGTAAAGGCGCCGCTGTGCAAGGCGTTTTATATCCCTTTGTTCCATTATTAAGGGATGCCATCGTTGTTTTCAGATTAATAATATCGATTTGAATTCCTATCCAACACCTCTGCCGTAGGTCACCCCAAATGGTTCGCTACGATTGATGACTTAGCAGGGGTGCCCGGGTTTATGGGGTGAGGTTTGTTCAGGTCTTGGCTGAAGTAGGCGTCTTGGCGTAGTCTCGGGAATTCTCCGGTCAGGTTGTAAGGCTGACGCTGCTTTTTTGTCTTCTTTCGTTTCAACGCCAAGATGGGCGTACTGGGAGGAGAGATTGTTGGAGATTATCCGTAAAACACTTATGTTCTGGATTAATTGTAACTTTATTTTAACTTTACAATCAGAGGTTGACTGACAATTAGTTATAGCTTAATTGAGTAGGTAAGAGATTAGAGAGAGAGTGGAGAAATCTAGAATATATTAAAGAGAATCAGAGAGAGAATGAGTTTGCAAAACATTGATCCGAGTATTTATCAACAACGAAAAACAATTGACGTGACCACAGAGAAAAGACAATATAGATGATGAATTGATGACAATATTTCACTGTGAAGTAGCATAGACTTAGATTTAAAGTAAAGGACTGTACACATCGAGATAAATACTGAGAATGAAAAGTGTTTAGAAAAGAATGATTTTAAATATGAAATAGGACAATCACAAAACAGAAGACACAACATTGGCGGCCGAAGCGTCTGCCTACCTGATATGTGGCGGGCAGGATTGAGAGAGACTGGTTGAAGGAGGTCTTTTATTTTCTCCAGCCGGAATCTTGCGACCCATCGCCTTGCACAGCGGTTGCAGGGATAGATTCGTACGTCCGTCACTCCTGGAGATACTAACCCCCAGATTCCTACCCACCCCTCATACCTTTTTCCTTTCCAGAACTTCCTCTTCTTCCTTTCCTTAAAAAAACTCTACACAGAATCCCCTACGATGACATAGGCCATGAGGGAAATTATTTTTTCTCAGGGCCTCCTGTGTGGAGCTAATGTAAAACAACTTGGAAGTTTATTACATTACGCTTCCCACCTCACTAGACAATTGTTCTGAGAGGGCTTTGTACCCTACTTTCGAATTACACCGTCTGTTTTTTTTTGCTGATTCGCATACCACCTTTGTTATATATCTTACCTTGACTAAAGCTTTATAACCACTTTTAACTATCATGTGTTAAAACATTTGTATTTCACCTCTATTATCTTTATTTAGAGCTTCGCATATTCCCTCTTATCCCTTTTTTAAATTGCATTATATGTGTACTACCACCGTATTTGATGCATATTGTTCTTTAGTTTCCTAGAAAAATGTATTTAATTGAGTGAAAATCGACGCCTCGTTACGTGAATACGCTGTGAAGCGAATGTAATGATTACTGTCACATATCACGAATCTCGGAAATTATTTGTATCATAAGGAACATCTTACGTTCACAAATTATCCAAGCGTTGATTATTATGCAGTCAGCATTTAACGTAGCAAAAGATTCCCGGATCTCGCATGATTGCTAATTCTCTCAATTCCTGGAAGGCTAATACTAATTAGATTCGTATTCCAACACAGGATCACGTTGAATCACTACATAATAATACATTTAGGTATTTTCCTTCGCTTGTACAATTGGAGCATGCGAATAGAGCAAATGGACTGATTGCTACATACCTACTGCGGTAACCTAGAACCTAGTGTAAAGATGTCTGAAGAATAGAGTCTTGTAGTTTCCGGAGTACGAACGAGAAAATACGAGATGAGAAAATAATTACGATCCAAGTAGAGTTTCACCAAGAACTAGGGAGAGACATGTAACCCTACACGTGTGTACATAATAAACAGACATTATGTGGTTCTAATCAACATGGAAACGTATTCTAGATACGGCCGACGCGTGGATGTATTCTGAAAATCTGAAAGCAATATTGCAAAAACTTTAGTGAGTTCATGAGAGTCACTGCAGACCATCAGATTTTATGGGTATCGTTTTCTAAAAATCTATTAAAATCATATAGTACTAGCTGACCCAGCTAACTTCGTATCGCCTTAGAAATCAATAAGTGTTTTGTTAATTTATTAGCTGAATTAAATTCAGTTTTTTTATTAAGGTAAAAATTACACAATGACGCAATTATCGATGCCCAACTGTCTTTGGTGTTTTGTTTATATCAGTATCAGAGATGGCGTTGTGTACGGATTTATATTTTTTGTGATTTTCTTACTTATCAACTTACTTACGGGAATTGCGTTTCATTTTCTTTATAAGTGTGAGGGAGATTTATTATAATTATTGTATTTTTCTTTTGGAGGGGTGCAAACATACGTTCACCGTTTGTCTCATCTTCGACTGTTGACATTTAGTGTGTAAGAAAGAGGGGCAGCAATATTTAAGAAAAAAATCAAAACAATCAGCGCATTGACGGATGAGGTTTTTGAATTTTTGGAATTCATTCACTATTCAATATTATACATATCACAATATTGCTGCAGCTCTTTCAAAAGATGAGAATTCGTTCCTTACAAAATGTAT
The DNA here is from genome assembly GCA_917563855.2 of Limnephilus lunatus. Lineage (NCBI taxonomy): Eukaryota > Metazoa > Arthropoda > Insecta > Trichoptera > Limnephilidae > Limnephilus > Limnephilus lunatus. The sequence goes on from OU830592.1 coordinate 74,985,477, forward strand.
GAGGAAAAGAATTTTTTTCATAATTCTTATTTCGTTAATTTTTCCGGTGTTTTAATAGCTATTCTGCTATTCGGGGCGAAGGCAAATCCAACGAACCAAATATCATAAGAATCGGTCCAGCCATTCTTGAGTTATAAATGGTTTAACCAACCCGACTTTGTTTTATATATTAAGACTACAAGAAGAATGTGATATTACCAAAATTGTAATAGTTACTTTGGCTTTCATTGGCTGTTCTTTTGTTTAACCTTTTTGCTCAAATAATCCTCTTCATTGAAACAAAGCATTGCCAATTTATTAATTTTATGGAGAGGACTTACGTATTTTGATAAAACCGTTCATTTGGATATAATTAACCTTCTAAACCCCTGTGTGGTATACTGACATTTTGAGTCACGTTACATTAAATAATCTGTCAGATACATGTCATGATCTATTCAGAAATATTCGCGGTTGATATCAATTTTTCAATATATTGTTTAGACATACTGTTTTGAAAGTATCCCAAAATGAAACTAGTACTTATTTCGAAAGCAGGCGAAAAACTTTTTCAGATATCAATGCAATTAACAGACACTGCGTTACACGAAAAAAAAACGTATTTAATTACACAAATTGTAAAGGCTATTTATTACATTAGTCAATTTGGGAGGCGGGTATGGGTACCACCACCCCGGGAGCCTTTAATGGTTAACCAACACTTCTGCCATAGGTCACCCCAAGTGGTTCGCTACGTTTGGTGATTTAGAAGAGGTGCCCGGGTTCATGGGGTGTGTTTTGTCTATTTCTTGGAGGCGGATGACCAGGCTACACTGAACCCCAGATTCTTACCCACCCCTTAAACCTTTTTCCTTCCCAGAACTCTCCTATCCTTCCTTTCTTAAAAAAAACCCTTCACACAGCATCCCCAAAGATGACATACGCCCTGAAGGAATTTATTTTTCTCAGGGCCTCCTCTGGGGAGCTCATGAAAAAAAATTGCTTTTTTTACCTTTAATTTAGAAATAATTCATAAAAATATATAACTTTATCAAATCTTTGGCAAACATGAAAGCAATAGCGGTCATAAAATTTTTGACCGGTAACATAATTTTTTTTCATTTTCGAAAATTTTAGAAGACTTTTTTTTTTTTTTTTTTTTTTTTTTTTTCATTTATTTATTACAGAAGATACATTATTTATACAGCAAAAATAACATATAAAATATAATATTTATATTTCAAAATAATCTTTTTTTTATACAAATAAACTATATAATAAATTTTCACTGATTTTTTTATTTTTTTTGTATGATATTTCTCTTCTATAGAAGCAGACGCTTGTGATTAGAAGAGGGACGAGTATCGGGATGAAAAAATATTAAAAATATATTAACAAAATATATTTTGAATCTTTTGATTTAATTGTGGTAGATACTTAAAAAAAAAAAATTTACAAGTTATATAAGTTATGATGATAAATTTTATCAATTTGTTATTTTTACTTTAAATTGCTCTTTAATTGCTTTTAGTAGGCATTTATCGTCTTCGATTGTTCTTATTTTTTCAGGTAGGCTATTGAAGTATTTTTTTCCTAGATATGTGTAATGATGTTGTGCAAATGAGGTATTACATTTTTGTGTTGGAAATATATGCTTTTGACGAGTACGACTTTCAGTTAAAAAGCTATGATTTTGTTTTTCTTTTATTATTTGGATTATTATATTTTTTCGAACTAGATCATTAAATTTTAATACTTTAAATTCTTCAAAAATAAGGTATACTATATCCATAATATTCAAATTCAGAGGACAACTCACTTTTACTAAACCAATTTAAAATTTATCAACATATGTATATATAGGTATAAGTAGAAATATTACGAATGATTAATATAATGCAGTGGAGGTAACTAAAACGTACCAAAACAACATACGAAAATGCTAATGTAATTATAAACGCCAGGGAGTTTTATGTTTAAATTATTCTTCTAATAAGCTTTCTGGCAACTATCTAGGAAGCTGGAAATATCCAACTCTGTTCATTTTCTACTATTTTTAGGGAAAAAAGGTAGTTTCTATCTGGAGGTAGCTAGCTATTGACCTAGATATCGTCTTCATAATTTACACTTTCCTACGAAAGGCCATCCGATAAATTCCAAAAATACTGATTATCATCCTCGCATAGGCCCAGAATACTACCACATTTTTGTGAGTGTACTGATCTTGTGGTTTTATGTTAGTTCTATTGCAGCTGGCTGAAATGTGACCATTAAAAACTAAACGCATTTTAAAAAAATCTCGTTGTTGCAACAAAATTGTAATCCTCTGATGAAATATGTAGGACTGTCATCATCATCATCACTCTTGGCTCCACAACCCCTGGTAGGTCTTGGCCTCCTCAAGAGTCTTCCTCCACTCATCTCGGTTTTGTGCCAGCTCTCTCCAGTTTAGAAACTTGGAGCTCCTAAGTAGATATATCTTTGAGGACGTTGTCGCTCCATTTCAATCATGGCTTAAACAGAGTATATAGCCCAGGACTATACTGTACACATAAAAATTAAACAAAAATAACACAATTGTTATTTTTATGTGTACAATAATAAAGATGGAGATGGTACAAAAATTAATTCTGCTATTTAATATAGCATAAAACTGGTATCCAAAGCTTATTTAGTTCAAGACTGGAACTAAAAACCAATCAATTACAAATTTCAAAGTAAAAGTTTGTTACCTACGTAAATCATTTCTGGCTAAAATCCTGTATTCAACTTTACCATAAATCCGTCTTTTGTCCTATTACTAGGTGCCATTCATTTCCCCAAAGTCGTTAGAAATGTCTTGAGCGATGTTTAGATTATAATTTGAACAGATCTTCAAACCATTTACACCACCCCATTCCATTTACCATCCCGTATTCCTTCAACTCCCCAACTAATTTGGGTCGAAACGAACCACTGGTTATAATTATTAGCGGTGCGTTGCGACCAGACAGAATTATTGGTGACCGTTTTACGATGTACTTGTAAAATAATATCTCAAGTTTTTCTGCAGATAAACTGTTGATAAAAAAGTAAACGCTTTAAGCCAAAGTTCTCTTTTGAAAAGCACAAATGGCTTTGTGAAATTGCGAAATAAAATTTCAGTCGATTATGAAAGTGCCACAAGAGACAATGTCGATGGGAAATCTAGGAAAAACCGACAGGTAAACAAACTTTTGGGATTTCGTGCATAATTTTTCGATACAATATTCTAAATATTTACATAACCCGTAGCATCATAAAATTGTAGTATCTAGACAAAGAGCTTTGAAGGGATTATCCATTTTTATATATTCTCAATAATATTTTTATTTAATATAGACTTCTATTTTGATACTGCCTTCAGAAGGCGAAATAGCTGTCACGAGTTATAATAATAATTACACAACAAAACCTGTTTATAAAAAACTGTTTTTTTATATATTGAACAATAATATTTGTGAATGAAAGAAAAAAGAAACTTATAATGAAAATGGAGTTCCACGTAATTAACTTGATGACGACGAGTAAGAACCGCCTGTATTTATAAATTTAAATAAGTACTAACTTTTTTGCTGATAATTATAGGAATTGATGGTTTTATAAATGGATTATCGAGTTTCATCCAATTTCATGGTTTACAAAACGAAAAGTTTTTGATCGGTGTTTTGATATTCAAAAATTGTTTTGAATTCATCGGCGGCTTAGGAATTTTAAGTAATGCAGGATCCTTGATTTAGAAAATTCATATTCATGTTGTGTTTACGAAAAGGGTCAGTTTTCTGTACAAGATATTTTATCGATTTATAAGGTACATTACCTAATATAAAGTAGATATAATAGGTAATGTACCTTATGGATAGTATCTTTATTCATATTTAAATGCCGTCAAGAGTTCTGAAAATTGTTTAAATACTCTAAAAAAGAAAAAAAAAAATTTAAAAAAATGTCAAACAGAGCTGATTTTGTACTCACCAACTCTGCAAAGTCATAATCTAGGTTTTCCTGTAGGTTTTTTGTAGTTAAATTCTGACATACCTTACCTTTTTGAAAAAATCAAAACAATTATGTTAAAATATTTAAAAGTATTATATATTAAATGAAAAAACACACTTTGTAAAACACCACTTTATTTGAATTAATAATTACTTAACAGCCAACCAGGTTTCGCTTAGCTCAAGCTTCATCAGGGCTATTATATTAACTGTCAGTTAATTAATATGATAGATGAAGCTTGAGCTAAGCGAAACCTGGTTGGCTGTTAAGTAATTATTAATTCAAATAAAGTGGTGTTTTACAAAGTGTGTTTTATTATTTAATATATAATGTCACACCACAAAGTATTTGCTTTCTTCGATAAAAGTATTATCGTCTTCAATACATCGCATTGCGACTTCAGAACCTCGATATTATTTAACCCGTCAGCATTCGCGATGGTAAAAAAATCCTAGTCATTTTTAAATCATGATAAAATGATAACTAAGATTATCACAAAGTTGATAATCTCAGTTTCAAACGAATGTGTAACATGCAAGCTCAGCGAGAGAGTTCCCGGGTCTTTTTTACCCGACACCAGATTTAGTGTAAGAGAAATTTTTGACAGTGAATTTTTATCAAATTCTCTTATTCATGATAAATAATAGACAGTCGAACAAAAATGAAATATTTGAAAGATTTAAGCGAGAAGATCCAAATTTAATATCTTAAATTAAGAATATCGCTAATAGTTATGGTAGAATATCCTTAAGAGCGAGCCGCGTCTTCTGCTTTTGCAAAGCAGGCAAGATGAAACGGTTCACTTTTTCCTTCAAGAAAATAAAGAAAAACTTCTTCTTGTGGGCCAATTAGCAAGTACAGAGAACTCTCGTAGCCAATGTGCAGTAATTGTAATTTTAAATATTTTAGATATTACCTTAACAATTTTCTCATCTACAATGTACACTCATTATACATTTGTTAAAGACCACGTTGATTTATTTTATTCACACTCTCCCGGTTTCGGTAGAACCCTTCCTTCGCCAGGAGAATATTAGAACTAACCTACGATACTACGGAAGATTTTTATTTTTTTTATTTTTTATTAATTATTTATTAACCAAGATATTGCAATACATATATACAAAATACAATGTACATTTTTTTTTTTGGTATAAACCACCTCACTAGGCTGAGCCTGTTCCGAGGTGGCAGGAATTTAAACTAATTTTGATATCTTAATCTTGGAAGAAAAATAAGATTTAAAAAAAATTTAATATTTTAGTTTAGATAGATAAATACAATAAAAGAAAAATAAAAATAAAAATAAAATAGTAAAATAGAAAAAAATACGAAAGAAACAAATTAGAGACATAAAAATAATTGAGAGGAAAAGCGAAAAAATACAGGCGTTGAGTGTGTTCTTGTATTGTTTAGGTTATCTGACCGCAGTATATAATGCCTTTGTCGATTATCCACTTATGGATTTTGTGTTTTGCATTTTTTGTCATGTGGATATCTTTAACATCTTTTTTAATTAAATTAAAAATTTTTGGAGCCAGATTATGATAATGTCTTTGTCCATATGTAGTATTTGTCTTCGGAGTCACGTGTTGATGTCTATGTCTTGTGTCGTAATTGTGTTGTGCAGTATGATGGTTTAAGTTGTCTTGTTGGTAATGTGTAGCTATAATTTTGATGTACAGTTGCTGTATGTTCAATAAAGCAAAGTCTTTAAATAACTGTATTGTCGAGAATCTAAAAAGTTTTTTAGTAATAACTTTAATTAAGGCCTTTTGCGCTTTGTTGAGAGGGTCCATATTAGTTTTCGCAGCACCACCCCAACCGATCATACCGTGGGTGATAATTGATTGGCCTAACGCGTAGTATATTGTTTTTAAAGTCTTCATTGGCATTATGTTTCGTATGTTCTTAAAAAAATATATAAGTTTTATGACTTTACCCGCTGTTTTTTGTATTTGTTCTGTCCACCTAAAATAGTTGTCAACATAAATTCCTAAGTATTTTATTATCTCAGTCCGTGTTAGCGGATTGCATAGGCAGTTTTCTTTAGATAAGCAGTCGTGTATGGTTAAGTTTTCATTAGGTCTCGGTTGACGTCTGGGATCTATACTAAATGTCATGTACTTTGTTTTGTCTATATTTAGTGTTAGCAGGTTATTGTCTAGCCAATTTTTAATCCGGTTGATTCCATGGGCAGCCTTTTTATAAACATTTGTCCAGGAATCAGAAGTGAAAACGAGAACAGTGTCATCCGCAAAGCAAATAACATCTCCGCTAATATCTAACTGACACAGGCAATTGATGTAAAGTAAAAATAGGATGGGTCCTAATGTACTTCCTTGGGGATCTCCGTAAGTTATGTATCTGTTTTGACTTGTTACGTTGCCTAATTTTAGTGCATGGCTGCGTTCAGTTATATATGATTTGAACCAGTTATAAGCCGAGTTTTTAATACCTATGTAATATAATTTTTTAAGGAGAATCTTATGGGACACTGTATCAAAAGCTTTACTTAGATCTAGAAAAACCGCAATGCAGCTTTTTTTTTGGTCAACATTTTTCAAAATGGTTTCTGTCACTTTTAATATTGCATCTTGCACTCCCATATTCTTTCGAAATCCATATTGATTTTCTGATAGAATTTTATGTTTGTCTAGATAGTCTACTAGTTGGATTTTCACTAGATTTTCAATTACTTTGGTGAGAACATTTAAAAGTGATATAGGCCTATAGTTAGAGGGATTATTTTTATCTCCAGATTTATATATAGGTACTATGTTTGCAATTTTAAAATGGCTGGGGAATATACCGCTAGTAATACTCAGATTACAGATGTGGGTGAAGGGAAGGGCTATTTGGTGTTTTATTTTTTTTATTAGTTTAGTGTCAAGTTTGTCGGGTCCAGTCGCACAGTCGTTTCTCAGTTTATTTATGTGATGTATTATGTCTTTGGTTTGAAAAGTTTTTACTCTAAATGTATTGTTATCTTGTGCATTAGTGATGTATTTATCGGCAAGTGTATCTTCGTCAGTGTTTGTTTTATTAAGTAGGGTTTGGGCTAATGCTTGATCAATGTCTGCAAAGTAATTATTTAATGTGTTGGCAATGTCAGACTGATCAGTTATTACTGTATCATTAACTTCAACTTGTTGGAATTGTGCTGCTGGTTTTCTATTCACATTGTTTATTTCCTTTACTGCATTACAAAATAATTTCGGGTCAGCTTTGTTATCTTCAATTTTTCTTCTATAATATTCTTAAGATGTTACGGGATTTCAAACAAGAACCGGTTTACTGGAAAAATGTCTAGAATAGGACTCAAAGACAAATTAATTTGTTTATTGAAAGTAATAGAGTCGTCATTTAGGGATTTTCTAATTTTCTAATAAATGTATATGTTATTATTGTAAACCATAGCGAGTCATAAAGTTATTGTCAGTTAATATAATAGCCCTGATAAGGCTTGAGCTAAGCGAAACCTGGTTGGCTGTTAAGTAATTATTAATTCAAATAAAGTGGTGTTTTACAAAGTGTGTTTTTTTCATTTAATATATAATGTCACACCACAAAGTATTTGCTTTCTTCGATAAAAGTATTATCGTCTTCAATACATCGCATGGCGACTTCAGAACCTCGATATTATTTAACCCGTCAGCATTCGCGATGGTAAAAAAATCCTAGTCATTTTTAAATCATGATAAAATGATAACTAAGATTATCACAAAGTTGATAATCTCAGTTTCAAACGAATGTGTAACATGCAAGCTCAGCGAGAGAGTTCCCGGGTCTTTTTACCCGACACCAGATTTAGTGTAACAGAAATTTTTGACAGTGAATTTTTATCAACTTCTCTTATTCATGATAAATAATAGACAGTCGAACAAAAATGAAATATTTGAAAGATTTAAGCGAGAAGATCCAAATTTAATATCTTAAATTAAGAATATCGCTAATAGTTATGGTAGAATATCCTTAAGAGCGAGCCGCGTCTTCTGCTTTTGGAAAGCAGGCAAGATGAAACGGTTCATTTTTTCCTTCAAGAAAATAAAGAAAAACTTCTTCTTGTGGGCCAATTAGCAAGTTCAGAGAACTCTCGTAGCCAATGTGCAGTAATTGTAATTTTAAATATTTTAGATATCACCTTAACAATTTTCTCATCTACAATGTACACTCATTATAAATTTGTTAAAGACCACGTTGATTTATTTTATTCACACTCTCCCGGTTTCGGTAGAACCCTTCCTTCGCCAGGAGAATATTAGAACTAACCTACGATACTACGGAAGATGTTACGGGATTTCCAACAAGAACCGGTTTACTGGAAAAATGTCCAGAATAGGACTCAAAGACAAATTAATTTGTTCATTGAAAGTAATAGAGTCGTCATTAAGGGATTTTCTAATTTTCTAATAAATGTATATGTTATTATTGTAAACTAAAGCGTGTCATAAAGTTATTGCTTTTTACAAATATGTAATTTTGTCATCACTTACAGGCGTCTAAAAATTTGAAAATAAGGTCGTATTTTTTTTACATTTTAAAAACTTATTTTTCTCAAACATTTCTTATTATTAACAGTATATTGTCGGAATTTTTAAATTTAAATTCATGTGTTCCTGCGTTTTATGAAAATCAATATAATAAAAGGCTAGACCAAATTAGGTTTGCATTGTAAGAACACATAAAAAACACATAGAAAATCGTTTTTTTTTTACCCCACGTATTTCAAAGTTAGACGCGGTTGCTCCCGGGTGCCCCCATAGATTTGGGGGGGTAACATTGACCAATCACGAATCTGTGACACAGTTTATCCCGAATCCATTTTAATTGCATGTCAAAAGATTTAGACCCCTGACTGGCGATTTCAGGGACTCGCCAAACGAAGCAGATTCTTGATGATTTATCGAGCGAATTTTTATTGCAAAATGAAATGAAAATAGTTTCGCTAGATAAGCCCCAAATGCGCTCAATGGGTTTTTTTACTTTAGCTCCAGACAGGACGCCCTGAGGACAATAATTTCCTTCAGGGCCCATCTCATCTTTGGGATTGCTGTGTGGAGGGTCTATTTGAGGAGAAGAGTGTGAACCTGGGTCTTGAAGAGGCACATGATGTAGGAGGGAAGAATACAGGGGCCGGCAAATCGTTCCATAGCCGAGCTGTTGCATTCAAGAATGAGTCGAAGAAACGACACGTCCTCATGTGACAAATATCATTGTTTACAAATGTTAGTCGCGCGTTTCGTTCTATTTCCCGACTGCGCATCGGTGCCGAAAGAATCAGTAATTGTGCATATGTGTATGTTCATGCATAAATGAAAATATTATGCTACTTTGATACATATTTTTTTCGATAAATATAATATATTTTTTATCCGCCTCGGAACAGACTTTATCTAGTGAGATATGTGAAAGAAATTTGTGCTATGCACTTTTTTTACATTAGCTCCACACTTTCTTCTTTTCTTTTAAGGAGGGTCTTTTTAAGAAAGGGGAGGCTGGGAAGTTGTATTTCCAGGAGTGGGGGTTGTATTTCCAGGAGTGAATATGGGGGTTAGTGTTTCCAGGAGTGACGGACAGGAAGGACAGGGCGCAAAGACCAAAAGTCACCAGTCTCTCATGATCCGGCCTGCCGTAGTAGGTGGGTAGACGTATCCGCGACCAAGACCTAGACATACCTCACCCCATGAAACCGGGCACCCCTGCTAACCCCTGCCCTGTTGCGAACCACTTGGAGTGACCTATGGTAGAGGTGTTGGATGCGGATGCCTTCCGAATTGTGAAACTTATTGCCTTCCAAAAGAAGAAATTAACCTAAAGAATGTTAACAAACTTGAAAAATTAAGACATCTCTCCATTACATATGAAAATACACGACACGTTATATTCATACTGTTAGAAAAAATAGCACCGCTGATGAAAAGCATCACAAATAATATGCGAGTGTACGTATGTACGTCTACTCAACCTAGTTTAGTAAGGTTCGCGTTGTCTCTGTAAGGTTTTTCAATTTATTAATTGATACAAGAATCTGTCAAATTTTATAAAAAAAGAAATACACATTTCCCAATAAAAAATTTCAAATTAATAGAATTATTTTTATACTTACTTTATCTCTTGTTTGATATTATGATAAGTAGTTTCAATTTTGAATTAAAAGTTCATTGAACTTTAATAATGTTAAGCATTTTACAGGAATTCTTCACTTAACTAACCAACTTACTAATTTTACCGACAGACCTAGTTAATATGTTTTGCTCTACAAACTACGATATAACTTTAGTCTACAGAGTATGCAAATGGTACTACATAAATTACGCGAACCATTATAATGTTATCTTCATCAATAAAAACTGGTAGGTAATAGTTTTCCGATGAAAGCAAATGTATCCTTTCCCTTAAAAAGGAATATTTGTATTCTTCTTCATCTACATATAATATTATCTTTATGGGAAGATTGAACGTGGAGTAAAATTATGGCATTGAGTGCCTTCTTTTTATGAGATTTATATGGACTCCAAATATTGAGTCCTATTTGGAACATTTAAATATTAAGTTGATAACCTAGACCTTTAGTTCAACAGAGTTCATTGTTAGCATCATATTATGTAAGTATTAGGCAAAAGGCTTAAATTTCGCTTGGGTGAAAATTTAGTTGATGTTATTCGTTGAACTTTTTGAGATATTATTACTTGTGGGGCAAATACCCGAGCCAAATGGCGCCTGGTGCGGTAAAAATTTTGCGCCCCTTATCAAACCTAGTTTCTCCGCCTTATTTGGTCAGAGTTTTAACTGATTTTTTTTAAATGACTTGTATGCCGAATCATTTCTTTTGCTCATTTCTATAAGAAAAAATATTTTTTAGGGTTATTAATCTGTGTTGTATTTAGATACTTACATGACGAAATTTGAATATTAAGTTTTTAAAGCTTCCATTTATTTTTCTAGGTTCTCTTCACTTTAAACCTTTAGCAATTGCCATTTTGTTTATATCTGACAGTTGATCGTTTTTACGAGGCGCAGTGTATTTTGTCACTTTAGTTGGATATGTTTGTATAGTGTTCTAAACCTTACCATTGTCTGAGGTGTTAAAGTTTGCAAAGACGGTTTCTTATTATCCATTAACCGATTTAGGATTTTGAGGTTCAATCTTATGTAAAATATTTTAATTTAACATATTTCAAAAGAAAATATTTAATTTGAACGTGGCCCTTTCTTGTTACGGCATTAGGAAAAAATAGTTAGAACCATATGTTATGAATTATCATGCCCTAACTGGTTGCATATGGTTCTATCTGCACGTTTAGGTATGTTATAACTTTGACACTTCATATATCATAACAAGGTAAGAAGTCTAGGTAGACTGACGAGTAGACGCTTAGATAAGTGATCATTGTTATCAATAATATTTGGGTGATTAATATTTTTGTGTGGCACCATTTTTATGAAAAATTATGTCATGGACGATGTATTAGGTTTAAAGTATTATCAGCACTTTGTTTCCTCAGCAATTCGGCGACAAGAGCAAACTGCTCCAATTGCGCCCACAGAGGGCCGGCCTTGATTACTCGGAACGAAGGTCGTCGTCCTTTAAGCCGCTTTCTTTTTATTTTTCGTTGCTATTATCGTCGTTGTATGGCTCTTTATCATAAGCATTATTTGAACGCGTGTTTGTTGTGAGTGTTCTTAGAACTACTAATTTAACTTCAGTAAGCGCTTTCATGACCCCTTTTGCATTCCAGACCACACAGAACGTGGTTGAGGGGTTCTCGACTAGTAATCCGGAGATCGCAGGTTCAAATCCTTACGCGAGCAAGTAAATTTTAATTGATTGATTGGTGTTATTTCACAATTTAATCATTTAAAATAATTTAAAATGTATTTGCGGCACCTTCTAGAGTGGAAGATACTATCAGCATTGCCTTGGTGTATGTAATACCACGATTCAGAATTAAAACGTTGCTTGAAATGGCCTTAGCCATGTTTGGTGACCAAATCCTAATAGCCAGGTAATTCCCCACCTTCCTCTCCCTCGTCTCCCCTTCTAGCTTCAGCCTCACAACATATTCCAATTGGAGATGCCATAGTCTCACTGGCTCCAGGCGGTTTGGAGCAGTTGGGACTCTTGTGCGGTATTCATATTTAAAAAAAAAAACAATTTTTCTCTATTAATTTTACGACTTAACTCCTTCATGCAAATATCAAAACCAAAAAAACGGTGTTAGATAAAAGCATTATGTTGATTTGCGTAACAGAATAAATTATCATGTAGCTTTGTTTTTAATAATTATTACCAGTATGATAAAGGTATTTGCTTTACGTGGCATTTAATCCGAATGTAATTCGATGATATTGTATGCCATCCTTGTAATTAGTTTATTGCTGTGATCACCCCAGATAAGGATTGAAGCAATGATTGCAATGTGTTTTATATATATAGAAGTGAGGAAAATTTATTATTAAACGAGCTGGTATATAAAGTATGTAGACAAGTAGTTTTATCCTTGGTGCGATTGAAGGAAAATATGTTGCATACTTGTTTTGTTCAGCGGTACATACTATGTGCACAAACCTTCGGGGACACTTAGTTATATTCTGTATTAGTAAGTTTACCGCATTTTACCTAAACCGACTGAATATTCTATATAAGTATGCCGGAAAGCCAACTGACGGTTTATCAACTGTCATGGAACCGATTAAATAATTTAATTTCCCATTTCCCATAACATGTGTTTTCTATTTAGCACTCTGCGTGCTGAACTGTATCTATACGTTTTTAGACTGTTTATTCTATGGTTGGTAATAATTCAGAGCATTTAAAATTGTGTATAAACTCGTACTTGTCGCAGTGCTATATAAATTATCCGAGTATCATTATTATTATTGTAGAGGTATTTATCTTAACAGACGGATTGCAATCTTTGGAGCACAGGCGTCAGGTGGGAATACTGTCCTTGTTCTACTGTTTAACATTAGTCACGTGAGAACGGGTCGTTTCTACGACTCGTTCTTGAGTTCAACAGCTCGGCTGTGGAACGATTTGCTGGCCTCTGTGTTTCCTCCCTCCCACAACATGGGTCTCTTCAAGACCCATGTTCACTCTTTCCTTCCCTCAAAAAGACCCTCCACACAGCATCTTCAAAGATGACATAGACCCTGAGGGAAATTATTTTCCTCAGGGCTTCCTGCGTGGAGTTAATGTAAAAAAAAATAATGATAATCATACAATAATAGAATTGTCAGGTCTGTGAAAACGCGAATTCAACGCGTCTTTCAGTTTTTATTTGTTAAACTTGGTACATACATGTCGTAAAGGGACCGGACGTATCTATTTGGCTTACTTTAACTAGTTATTCGCTTAACGCTTAACGAGCACCTCTCATAACTAGTAATTCGCATTACGAGCAAAATAAATTGTAAAAAAATGGCTCCCTTAATGAGCGTCATTTCGCATATCGAGTGACATGGAATGGGAAAAACTTTCCGCTCCAGTGCCACGTCAGTCTGTGTTTAGCACTCGTTCCGCTAGAATATCAGTTTATCTTGTGATCACACATTTTTCAAAACTTGTATTCAGACACTGTTCATGATTTTTTGTGCAAAATTGAATAACCCTTGCAAAATGTCCCCGAAGGAAAACCCGCAAGAAGACGGCCACAAGAGAAAAAAAATTACTGTAGAAATGAAACTTAAAACCATTGAAAAGCGAGAACGAGGTGTGAGCGTGGCTGATCTAGCACGCACATACAATCCCGTCTACACCAACGATTTGCACTAGCCTCAAAGACAAGGACAAGATTAAGGAGATAGGTGCTTCAAAGAGAGTGATAAGAATATATATTCGGTTATGTATTTTTGACGATTTTGAAAGGTTATAAGAATAAACGAAAAGCAATAGCAAAACAACACTATTGACGAAAACATTATTTGTGAGAGTTGACATCGCGTTTAGGTTTCACTCTGGTGTCGTCGTGAGTTCAATTCCTCGGCTGGCTATGTCCTCCACATATATCACGACACAAATTTTCCGCTGGTAATCGTGGTAGTAGAAAATTTTCTAAATATTTTCAGGTTATTCGTTACCCGGTAATGTTTGTCTTTCTTTTTTTAAATTAAAAAGTAATAATAATATATCGAATACATCCCTTAACACCCGTACAATACGAACTCTAAATACTTACATCTGTACCGGAAAAAATTTTTCTTTTGTGAATTTTTGACATTATTTGGCAAAAGGCCGTCAAACAAATAAATCATTTTCCGTTTGAAACGGTAAGAAACTGTTTTGCTCATTTTTTTCCAAGAAGTCATAAAGCCCATTGAATCCCTAGGAACAAAACCACTGAAGATATTAACCGATAGAAGTGTGTTATTATCATGTTCGTGTGTGCAGAGTAAGCTCTACTTCACCTTACTTCTGGTGAAATTGGTAACAAATTTCATATACCGAATTTCAAAATAAAAATAATCAATTTCCTTAGTCTGTCTGCGGCCTGGGAGTAGAAAGGTCTTATAACAACTGGCTTATATCGATTTTCATTCAGATAATATTCCTTGCTATTATCTGTTCAGTGAACATAACGATTATTGTAATGGTGGAACGTAATGGAGGTAAGATTCCTGTTTTTTATTATTATTTCAGATGGTATTTACAAATTGTTTGCCATTATCTAAAATTACGGTAACTTTTTTCCCAACTTTAAAGGAATTCTGACTGCTTTTCAGAAATTTAACGGACAAGTCTAAAAAGATCCACGTAATAGGGTTTAAAGAAATCAAGCGTGTTCCTCCGCAAATATTATTCTATTTGGAATTTCTGCCAAATGCTCCTGGCACGTTTGCCGAAATCCTCGCCGTAAAATACAAGCGCTTGTACCTACTTTAAATGTAAATGTAAATGCTTGTTAGTCAATAATAGGGTGCCTGCAACACATCTGTTACTTGTAATGTGTTCTTTAAAAGGGAAACAATATTTTAGTCTTCAAACTTTACACGATGCTTTTTACAGTTTTGAAAATGATAAATAGACATGAATGAGTTGGAAATAATATTAGTACTATTCTAAACCATACTGAAGTTAAAATGGGCAGTGGGTACACCTGAGATCACCTAAGTTGGCGAAATAGCTCCGGTTCACCGTTAACAAACATCATGTTGGATACCTCTCCGAGAAAAAAAACAATATTCGGGATTTATAAGAAATGTGATGTTTACAATCATGAAAGGGGGTTCGGTAGTGCAATTTTTACAGCGTTTGATCGATTGGATTGGCCTAGTTCCGAGTTGGATTCTTGGATGCAACCAAAAATTTTCTCGTTGTTTTTTTAAAAACAATATTATTAACATTTTTTGAATATTTATTTATTTATTATGAATTAACGCCGATTAACGGCTTTTATACAGGAATTAGGTATAACAAATTGAAATACGGATACAGAATACCTTTACATAGATAAGTAAAAATATTAGTTTAAATAATTAAAATGAGAAAAATACAAGTGGGAAAGGGCATGAGAGTTAGAATAAAAGTTTAAAGGTTTGACAAAAAAATTTAAAAATAAGTATTTTAGTAACAACATAAAAGTACAAAGAGTAAATTATAAATACAAGTATTAAGAAAAAAATAAAAGAAAAATACACCACGGGTACATGTATATACAAGCTTTTTGAAATTACGCAAGAAGTACTTAGAAAATGCAAAAATTACTTCGTAAAGTACGTAATAAAAATAAATTTAAATATCCCGGAAGTAAACTGTGTGTTGAAGAATGTAAACATTCGAAGTATGTTTTATTATAATCGAACTGAGAAGCGCCGACAAACAGCTTAAATAATGTTTGTATGTTGATATTATTTCAACATTTATAGCATCATCAACAACATATTTATTATTAAGTATATGCAGACTAATATGGTAATTTGCAACGAACTTATCTGCTCTTTGCATGGAAACATATTAACGAAAGAAGTTCAGTGGAGTTTAACAAGTCGTTAACAATCTTTATCTTCATGTACATACATAAAAATCAACATATGCTTGCTTATATGTATATAAGTAAGTTGTCTATGTACCTATTGCTATATTAAGCATAGGAAATGTTTGAAACTATCAAAATACATTCTTTTCACCCTAGCGAAGGTTCTGAAAAACTCTTGCGAAACTGTCAAAAATGTCAAAATTTGAGAATGACATTTTGCAAACCATCGATTGTTCTATCAACATTCAATTTACGAATAAAATCTTTAAATTAATTAATTTAAACAAAGTACTCACCTATGGTACTAACCAAAATCGAAAAATTTGCATCTAATCAAAAACTATTTTAATTTAAAATAGGTAACTATGTTAGGTACCAAATATGATTGATTGTTCTTATAATATACAAAAATTAATGTTTGTAATATATGAAAAAAAAAATTTGTAAAAGGTGGCACGCACTGTTTGAAAATCTGAATGTACCGGAACAGAATATATTGAACGCGGAAGAGGAAAGGGGATCGCGGGGGGGGAGGATTGCGGGACGGGGGAGCGGGGGAGGGAAGAGGGAAGAGGGAAGACGGGGAAGATGGAGGGGATCGCGTGAGGGAAAGGGGACATAGTAGGGGAAGGGTAGGCGGAAGGGGAACGGGGACGAATGCTAAAGGACACGCAGGGAGAAACAATTTCTTTATTAAGTGGCATGGCTACGCATGCCGGTAACTCACTAGTTTTAAATCGAGTCCCATCAGTTGTAACAGAAAAGTAATTAATTTATTAAAATAAAATAACTTAGTTTACATCACTTTATTTATTGTACACTATCAACATGTTTCGTGAACCATGTTCACTTCTTCAGGAATAAAAGTATACTCTAAGTAATTAATGTTTTCAATGAATATTCCCCACTTAAAACACGAAAGAATTTATGTTGGCCACACTCAAGGAAATTTTTATATACAATGTGGTATGGCTTCCAAATGGTGGAGTTAAATTCGAGTTGGCTTCTAACAAGAGAAGTGTAGTAATTTTAGGGTATCTAATTTTTTTAAATCCTTCGAAATCCTGCTAACTAATTATTATTATTCGGACAGCCCGATAAGGGAATAGTAAATACATTTAATACATTTTAAAAATTTAATTACTACCTATATTATAACTTTTAACTTTTTAGAAGACACATTTGTAAAATAATTATAAAAGAGTTGTAGATTATTTTCTTGGATCTCATCACTAGGAGATCCTTTGCTAAGTTTTCAGCCACTTCCAAGTACAACTTCAAGGTTTAGGTAAGGTTTTTATTCAGTATCTTCCGACTAATCTATTTAAGTTCGTCAGTTTTTTTTTTCCGTTCGGTGTTCTTTAAGTTGTTATTTTTTGTTTTAATTTGTTTAATACTGTGGAATAGTCTGTTACATAAATTTAATGCTAAAAATTCAGAGCTTCTTTGTTTACAACAGTTCCATACATGAGGCCCTTGGAAAATAAATTCTCTTAGGGCTTGCGACATATTTGACTTAAGTATATCATACAAGCCGGCAAACTTCGTACCGCCCCAGAATCCATTACTGCTGTGTTAACTTATTAGCTGAATAATTTACTTTTTTTTAAATTAAGAACGCAATGAAGCAATTACCGATGCGCAACTGTCTGTGTTTTTTTTTGTCAGAGATGGCGTTGTGTACGGATTTATATATTTTTTTTATTTTCTTACTTATCCACTTACTTATGTGAATCTTTAATTCACTCTTTAATTCAACTTAAAATTCTACTTATCACAATATTCCTGCAGCTCTTTCAAAATATGAGAATTCGTTTCAAACAAAATGTAGGAGGAAAAGAATTTTCTCCATGTTTTTTTTTCGTTAATTTTTCCGATTTTTTAATAGCTATTCTACTATTCAGGGCACAGAAAAATTCAACAAATCAAAGATCATTAAAAAAATCGGTCTAGCCGTTCTCGAGTTATACTTGTAAATGGTGTAACTAACCCGACTTTGTTTTATAAATAAATTTATCCAAGACAACTACCTTGATAACATTTACATCGGGTTTGAATCTTGCAGTCATACACAAAGATAGCAGCCAGTAAAAATATGCGTGAAGAAAATGAAGATAATGTTGATGGTTCTTAGTTGAAGACGATACAGTTAAATATGGCTGAATCGTATAGGGAAACATTAGCTCATTTGTTGAGCTTCGTCCCGGCAAGGCGTAGGTCATATTTATTATTGTTTTTCCTAGATGTGGGTAACCGTATATTTTTCAGATTTTTGACTGAGTTTCGCTAATATTGACGTCATTTAATTAAATATTATATTACAATTTGTGGTTTTACTCATTAAGTAAAAAACATAAATAAATATCATTGAAGAAAAAGATAACAATAATAACCTTAATAAAAATACGAAAGAGAACAACACACAGAAAAAGATAGAAAGATAATGGTCGCAACTGGGACTCGAAAAAAGGGTAGTTGCCTATGATATGGAAAAAAAATATTTGAAGATATTATTGTTAATTCTAAAAATTGAAATATAAGATTGACTTATATGACGGTTTGACAGAAGATGGCAATGGCGGAAATGGTAAACGCGCACGTCCTGGTTAGACGAGAGGTTCTTGGTTCGAGTCCCAGTTGCGACCATTATCTTTTCTCTGTTTTTCTGTGCCTTGTTCTATTGCATATTTTTATTTAGATTATTGTTGTTATCTTCTTCTTCAATGATATATTACATTGATGGAAATAACCTTCAAAAGTTATATAAAGAGAGTTTTTCTTACAAAAAATAAATTTTGCGTCGAAACAAATGGGGAAAGACATCGTCAATCGTTGGTCTATTTCAGAATATTCTTTTGATATGAAACAGACAGAATCATTGCATTTTGTTTTCATTTCCAGACATCGGGCTGTAGACTGATTAAAGTGAAAAAAATTACATAAATATCCAACAGAAGTTAATAACAATAACAAATAGCTGTAAAATGGTCCAAGGTTTGTTTACTACGAAGTTATTTACATTCATCGAGGCTGAATCAATCAATAGAACAGATATTAACAATACACATGTACAATTTTATCGCATGGAGAACATAAAATGGCCATCTTACCATAAAAAAAAATGAATGAAGAAATTATTTTTTTCTGAAATTTACAATATACCTATTTTTAACTATTATTTAAGTCCGGTCTCAAGGAAATAACGAAACAAAGTATCAAGTCACATAATAATATTATTGCATCGCTATTCCACTATAAATAAACGGTGAATGGACAACTTAAAATCGTGCAACGTAATCTTAGAAAATTAAAAGATAGTAAAAATATATTACATAGGTATAACAGGTGGAAGGTAGTACATAATATATCATTACATTTATGAATTTTGTAGTCATTTAATACATTTTAATACACTTTTGATAGAATTTTTATATTTATTTTCGTTACAATTGAAGATATCTATATCAGAGAAAATGTTATTATATGTTGAACACAGTCTAATAAGGCAAGCATTTTGGTTTGAATTTGTTTTACCGTGTTTTTCCTTAAAAATATTACACGAACGTGTGTGCCATGTACGCACTTTAAAATCTATTCTGTTCAATAATTCAGGACAGTCGGTTATATTATTTACGATTTTATATAGCAACATCGCATCTGAGAATTGTCTGCGTACTCTCAATGCATCAATTTTGAAGAAATTTATTGCATCAAGATAATTATTAAATCGATTTTACGATTTGTAAGAAAGGTATTTTATGATTTTTTTCTGAATCGATTCAATTTTGTTTATATGTACTGCATAAAATGGAGACCACACAGTTGACGCAAACTCTAAATGGCTTCGTACATACGCAAAGTATAGTTGTTTGATAATTACAGTGTTTGTGAAGTCTTTTGTATTTCTTACTATGAAACAAAGCATTTTAGCTGCTTTATTTGTTATTTGATTGATTTGGCATTGATATTGTAACTTACTATCGAGCATAACACCTAAATCACGAATATCGGAGCAGGTTTCAATTTTATTTTCATTTAACAGATATTGATGTACAATTTTTTTCTTGTGAATATGATGTGATTACACTTTAAACTGTTTAAAAATAACTGGTTATTCAAAGTGATTAAATATTATTGGTGGATTATTTGATAAATTGTGTAAATAGGTTACGTTAGGTTAGGTTATGTTAGGCTCATAACTAATGGCTCTTCAAAGGGGTGTTGAAATTGCATGATTCTGAATTGTGATGGATCCGAATCAACATGCTTGAAAACAATAGCAATGTGCAATGCGCATAAGTGCTTCTGTGTACCTAGCAAGGACGATCGATAAAACCCCATATCAATCCGATATTTAACAAATCCGTCATCTATGGTCAGTTACCAATATTTGCGATCACGGTCAGCAATTAGTAAGAAATACTCCGACCGACGAACAATACACGCATTTAATTGTATAATGTCGTTCGTTAGCAAAAACACTGACTTAAAAGAACAGAGTTTAACTAAAGAAGCTTTTTATATTTAAAGAAGTCATAAACGCGATCCATAGACATAAATAATTCAACTAAGACGTGACCATAGAGATACGATTAATTTATTCTGTTCGATTTTTGAGAAACTAAAGTATTGAATTATTATCACTAAATAAATTATTAACTCCCGTTTAGTGTCAAAATTAAAAGCGGACTGCCAATGCATATTTAGGTCAGTATTTCAATTTACTTGCCAAATTATTAATATTGATGTAATTGATTGGCGTTTGACGTTTCGGTATGTGAATTTGTAGGCAGATCCACCATTGTTGCTAGCGTATATCGATTTCTTATTTATTCCCTGTCAATATCGGTTCGGCAATCAATAGTGAAACTGTGCCAGGGATGTCGATATAAAATCATCGGAAAATGTGCCTATCGAACCAATATTGTAAAGTTATCGTCATGCTAGAGCTCCTGTACCACTGTTAAAAATATTGCCGAAACGTGCCTAAAAGCAAGTCTCAACAAAATAATAAACCCCTAATCTTTTTTATCGAATAACAACATGTTTTTGAAAAACAAAAGCCTATTTCCCATGTAACTATTAAATTGTGTATCACATTATACATTGCGGTCACGTGTTTTGGTACATGGGAATAATAACACGAAATAATGATATGATAATGCTGTATGTCATTCGCACGCCAAAATCAATAATTTTGGTGAATGGAAATGGTAAAGGAACACAATTTAATATATCTCCGTGTTGATTGTAGAGAAATCGCCTTCCGTTGACCTAGTTCTAAATAATAAATAAGAATTTAGTGACTGGGTTGTAACAGAATTATGAATAAGTCAGAGACACATCTACACTCATTACTGTGAACAGTGTTCATTTCGGAAAAGAAATAATTCTTCATGTTTCATAGTTCAGTTCAGTTGAATGCATTCAAACCAAGAAATACAATCACAGCACGGTTTTTTCAGGGGAAATTAATAGGAATCTACTACTATTATTCTTTTGAATATAGAGGAAAATGTTATTTTCGTATTGTTCACTTTTCGTTTTTCTACTACATAACGTTTGAATACCAACATAAATACCAATATATCTCTAATATATTGTGATACCTATTTATAATGGTATTCAAACAACATGCAATAGAATCCCACAGACAAAATAAAAATATATATTTAGGCGCCATCGGAGTATGTATATTTAGGCATAAACTTATCAAGCAATGTTTAAAGGGTACAACTTCTCGAATACAGGATGTAAAAATATGTTTTTTCTGTCTTCAAAAATTTAAAGTTATCCATCCACACAAGAATATATTTTATTTCTTGAATATTCGCAAATTTATTTTGTGGCTTCATTTTAAAATCATCAATTTAGAAAAATAATTATTTTTGTTAGTTTTAATTTTATCTTGATGAAGAAACCACTGGTTTTGAAACGTGTTAAAAATTTTGAATAAAAAAGTTGTGTATACAAAGTTATTTATTTTAATTATTGTAGAAAGCAATCACTTTGTGGTTTGACATATTTAATAAAATAAAATACTGTTTTGTTTAAAACCACGAGTTTTCTTAATTTTTTAACCGACCGGTTTCGCTTTACTCAAGCATCATCAGGGTACCCTGATGATGCTTGAGTAAAATTAATAAAACTCGTGGTTTTAAACAAAACAGTATTTTATTTTATTATTTATTTTCAATTAATAGAATTTATTGGTTCCGATGGGGGTCTTATCTTTATTCCCGAACACAACTGAACTATTCTTAGGCTTTGTATATCAGCACACACTCTTGCTTAAAATATGTTTATAACAAAGTTTTAATAAATTCAAAATCTTCGGGAGAACCATTTTTTTTTAATTTTAAAGAATTTAAAAAAAAAGTTACTTTCAATTATTTTTTTTCCTCTTCTTTTCGATGCCTTTGGGAAAATGTATTTCTCAAAAAATGTATATTTCCGCTTCAATTTTTTTTTTAATTATTCTTGTGAAAGCATTTTTCCAGATCTGAGAGATATTTTACGATCACCCTAAACACCATTGTACGGTCGTAACGTAAAATTATTTGAAAACATTCAGTTTCAGTCTTCCACTAGGTTCGCGAAATGTATGTTTAAAGTTTGAAATGGTTTTCGGATATGGTCCGATTGAATAAAAATATTTGATGTGAAAAGTCCCAACATAACGGATTTCGAACAGCGCGTATTTGCAAAGGGAAGCCATGTTTGTTATAAATTAAAATAACAAAGAACAGTTGGGTAATTTATCGAGGATTTCGCGTCAAGTAAAAGGGCTTAAAGATACTTTAATCTTTACTACGAATGCTTTTGATAAATTGAACCTTTTCTAACCGTCTTCCTAATTAAAATAAAATTGTAACTCTTTATAAATGTATTTTATCGATAAAAATGAATTAACGCATTAAAAAAATAATTTTTAATTATAATTTTATGGCTTAGGTAAGTTTTCTGTGACAGTTTTCATTGATTCACTTTATTTCTGTCACATAAAATTATTCAGAAAATATATAAAAACCACTTTTGCACTTGAAATCATGACCTCTGGACTCCGTTTGCCAAGCGATTTTTATATGTGTTACACATATTCATGGCGATGTAAGACGCATGCATACCTATCTACATATTTCAAAATTAATAGTTTTCTTAGTTTTAACCACGTTCATTGTTGTTTATTAAAAAACTTTTTTACTTACTTTTTACTCAAAAGTATCCCTAAGGAAGTGAGCATCGCTCACGAAACATATTGGATTTTATAATCGAAACGTGGTTAAAACTAATAAATTTATTAATTTTTAATTAAAATGGTGCCACAAAATAAGTGTGCTATGTTTAAAGAAAACATAAGTACTATTGGCTTCCTCCTAACTATAATTTACAATACATGATGAAAATATAAAATAAACATTCTGATAGATGAATACTTCAGTCGAATCGTGTAATGAATTTAGAATAACAGAAGAACATGATTGAAAGTGAAGGAAAAACAATTCAGGCCGTTAATTAGGTGAGTGACATTATGCATTTGCGAGAAATTGTTACAGGTTTAGTAAAAAATAAGGATTAGAAATTGCTGTAATCTAATTTTGAGTTTATTATTTCATCCTGTATTCCGTTTTGAAGAAAATCATTTACCACTTTTAAAAGTGACACTTTAAAACATTCATCTCTTTATAGCAGATAAATAACATTCATTCAATTTACTTGAAAACAATTCATTACCATAAATTAATTCAAACCAAATCAGAGTTTGAAAGGAAAATGATTTCATTCTACTCGTTTTCTACGGTTAATTAAAATTAATGAACAAAACAAACGCAAAAGGATTTTACACTTTAAACGTATTATTCTGGGTAGCTGTCAATCTTCTTGTATCATAATCTAACTACAATCTGAAACAAAATATAACACGAATAGATACTGCCAAGAAATTTTATAATATTCAAAATATTATACGATTTTCTTTTATGCTAAACATTGCTGGTATAAATATTATGTAATATTTGCCAACAGTTCTCATGTATTTGTTTTTATAACGGGTTTGGAGTATTAAATAATTTAAGATTTTATATTTTATATTAAAGAAAAAATTACATAAAAATCTGTTAAGTTGTTGCAGTATAATGTAATATGTTTTGGTTGATATACCTAACACGATGTATGATATTTTTAATTGTTAACTGTAAGTTATTAAAAACCGTATTTTTTCAGGGAAATAGTCCAACAAACCTATCCTTCCACTTTTGAAATTATTCCCCTCCACACTCTCTTTATCCCCAAACAGGGATTAGATATATTTGGACCAGTAAGTTTAGTATCTTTATTCATTCTCTGTACTACACGATGGTTTTTTGGGCTTTAGTGAGTACCATACTAGGATTATTATCGTATCATGGTGGATGTGACTGTCTGAAGCCGGTCCGGTTAGTTGAAAAAATAATTGAATGAATTTTAAAAACAGTCTTCACACGACCGCCGAAAAATAAATTTTCACGGTCGAAACCGGGTTTAAATTTTTGCTATGCTCTTTCGCAAGCGATATATTTTTTCATTTATTTATGAAACATGCGGATATTTATGTGAATTCATTTGATATTTCATGGTGAATATAATATAAACCAGTTAAATTCCATTTATAAGAATCTAGCTGACGCGACGAACTTCGTACCGCCTCAGAATTAATTACCGTTGAATTAAATTCATTTTTTTTATTAAGTTAAAAATTACACAATGAAGCAATCATCAATGCACAACTGTCCGTGTTTTGTTTTTGTCAGTATCAGAGATGGCATTGTGTACGGATTTATATTTTTTGTGATTTTTCTTATTTTTTCACTTACTAACGGGAATTTGGGAGGCGTGTATCGGTGCCACCGCCCCAGGAACCATTTATTCACCCCAAGTGGTTCGCTACGTTTGGTGATTTAGCAGGGGTGCCCAGGTTCATGGGGTGATTTTTGTCCGGCTCTTGGCGGTGGATGCGTCTGCCCACCTGCTGCGTGGCGGACCGGATCGAGAGAGACTGGTTGAGGGAGGCCTTTTGACCTTTCCAACTGGACTCTCTCGACCCATCGCCTTGCCCACCCCTCATACATTTTTCCTTCCCAGAACTTCCTATCCTTTCCTTCCTTAAAAAGACCCTTCGCACAGCATCCCCTAAGATGACATAGGTCCTGAAAAAATTATTTTCTTTGGGGCCTCATGTGTTGTGGATTGCTTTTCATTTTCTTTATATGTCTGAGAGATTTTAATTATAATTACTGTATCTTTCTTTTGGATGGATGGAGACATACGTCCACTGTTTGTCTCATTTTCGACTATTGACATTTAGTTTGTAAGAAAGAGAGGCAGCATTATATGTTTAAGAATAAAAACAAAACAATCAGCGCATTGAAATTTGACGTTTTTGAATTTTTGGAACTCATTCTCTACTCAATATTATAGGTACTTATTACAAAATTCCCGCAGCTCTTTAATAGTATATTAAAATATAAGTGAATAAACAGGTCTTTAAAACACGCGCGATTTTTCGAGCACGACGGCGTAGCCGAGTGCTCGAAATAAAGCAAGTGTTTTAAAGACCAGTTATCCACGAATATTTTACGCTATTTTTTTTTATTGGTACACTTTGAAAACATAAATATTGATATTATTATTAAAAATTTGGAAATAAGAACTATTAATGAATTCGTGATGTGACATCACAATATCTTATTGTCATGGAAATGAAAAACACAAACATTAATTTGCAATCTGTCACATCACAGTTTTTATTAGTTATTGTGTGTTGTAAAATGAGTTCTAACATTGATAATTTAAATACCAAAGCAGAATCGCGGTTAATACCTGAAAAATCCAAAGGCGTTTATAAAAAAGAATATGAAAGGTTCATAACATGGATGGAGGAGCAAAACGTAGTAGATGTAGATGAACGAGTTGTGCTTGCTTACCTTCAGAAAATGTCGGAACAGTACAAAGCATCGACTATATATTAATAATAAGAATGTAAACGATGTAAAAAAGAATGTAAACTTTGAATAAAATTTTTGAAACATTTGTAATGTTTTATTTGACGTTTAAAATATTCCTGTCAGATTTATAGTTAAAAGTTGACATTTAGACTTCACATTAGGTTGATTTGTTGATGTTGCCATGGTATCTTTAAAAAACGAGCGTTCCATAAAGTGCGATTTAAACACGCTAGAGCTTACTTTAAATGAGTAAAAAAGGGCACCAATAAAAAAAATGATAATTCGTTTCATACAAAATGTATGAGGAAAGTTTTTAATAATAATAAAATATAAAATTTGAAATAATATTTTTGTTAAATTTTGCGATGTTTTAATAGTTATTATGTTATCCGGGGCGGAGACAAATCCAACAAATCAAAGATCATCACAATCGGTCCAGCCATTCTCGAGTTATAAATAGTGTAACTAACCCGACATTGTTTTATATATTAAGATTAATTTATTTTAAGAAACATGCTGATCTAATGAAAATGCTTGCGGATTGTAACGTTGACACCAAGATAGGTTAAACGGCCAACGCACTTAGCTCTATGAAAGATAAAAGATCATTAATTTGGCTTTGCCTATTTCAGCATATCGCTCGCCATATATTCCCATTTGGAATGTACGGCGAGCGATATGCAGAAATACGTTTATATAAATTTTATAGCTGTGGGTGACACATGCCGTATTGAATTGACCGGTCAGTGGATGAGTGGGCATCGCGTATGGGTCCCACCCGGGGGTCGCGTGTTTGATTCCTCGGCTGGCCAAGTCCTCCATAACGATACAAGCAACATTTTTACTGTGGTGGTGGTAGGAGATTCTCAAACATTGTTGGATTATTCATAACCCGGGAATGTTTGTCTTTCATAAAAAAAAAAAAAAATTAAAAAAGTTTGTCTGATGCGTAGAATGAAACCGGACTGTTTGTAGTCTTTTTCTAAGATGTAGGTATTCAATATGATTTTTAAATAGTAATTTAGAGTCAAGTAATACTCCAAAGTCTCTGATTTTTTCTACTCGTTGAAAAAAAACGAGATTTAGATGGTAAATTTGGAGAATTGGGTGACTTTAACGTAAAAAATTTATTAATTAAATTTATTTATGTCTATAAACGGATAATTTTCAACGCAATATTCATTTATATACAATTTTCGTGGAATTAGCCTGTGAAATAATCACAAATTACAGTAATTCTGTTTATTTTGAGGTCTAAATAATTATAAACACATATTTTGTAATTTACTAAATAATTTTATTCAAAACATTATTTACATTTTGTGGTATTATTTCAGAACCAATTAAGATGGAATCACCATAATTTGCTTCCGCAAACAAATCTCGTTAGGAAAGCTCAGCATTCAGAGCTTTCACACTCGAGATATAATGGGTAAAAAGGCTCTTTTACGGCGGGACTTCAATCCACTACACAACAGCAAAAAGCTTGGGGACAACTCAATACCAATAAATCGTGGAATCGTTTGACCGTTAAATTGATTTATCATCCGTTGAATAGCCCTTATCGACCCCACTCTATTGTGCAAAGTACAGCCCTATACCTAAAATTC
Organism: Limnephilus lunatus; assembly: GCA_917563855.2. Taxonomy (NCBI): domain Eukaryota; kingdom Metazoa; phylum Arthropoda; class Insecta; order Trichoptera; family Limnephilidae; genus Limnephilus; species Limnephilus lunatus. Next base: position 75,013,041 of record OU830592.1, read on the forward strand.
CACAATTTTGCGTCAACTCCTGGATGTTGAGAATTATGGTTTGTTGTGCTATTTGTAGAGAATTATTTTCCTGCCAGAGGCCCGAAAAGTTCTCGGTGCATAGTTTTGACATTTTTGCTCAGATGAATCATAAAATCATTTATTGACAAAGCGGCTTTATGAATTACTGATTTTGCAATGACGGAGGACGAATCTAGCAATATAATGAACCCATGGTGCCCGGTTGGAAACCTTATGCTTCTGATCACTCAGTCACTATCGGTCAATGAAAAATAATGTAAGGCTCATGAAACATGTCTGTCTGTGGAAGTGCAACCAAGGTGATCCTAGCTTATCGAACGTAGCTACGAGTGCTGTCCGTAAAATAAAGTCTCCAAGGTGCTGCGGTCGCGAGGAAAACAGGCGTGCAGCCTGGTTTCCCCTTGCCAAATCCCTACCACGTTGCACCCTCTGTGACGCTTAGTCTCGGCGTGGTAGCCGTTCGCGATAGAGCTTTGACTCGCCGCACCCACCAAGTGTGAGTTTCGCTCTGTCATTCGTTTTTAAACTTTGCTTCAGCGAATCTGAATTACACCACTGGGATTGTTTCTTTGTCTCTGGTGTCGTGTAGAGTATCCAGGTCTTGTCCCAAGTCACAATTGAGTCCAAAAATTCTTCGCCATCGATGTCGTAACACTCAAAGAACTCGCGGGCTGCTTCAACCCGTTGTTGTTTGTGATCTTCGGTGAACATTTTGGGACCCACCTTGGCCAGACCTTGTGGTCTCTCAAATTTTCTGTCAAAATCTTGTCAATAGTGGTCTTACTGACAAAAGAGATCATGTAACAGAGCTCCCGAACCGTCACCCGTCGATCTGCGATCATTGTTTTTTCCACTTCGGAAATTTTTTCGTTTGAAACCGATGGCCATCCGGCACGTTTTTAACTTCTCTGCATCAGATACTAAGTGTCGCAAAGTACAGCGTAGTGATTATGTGGTGTAGGGGAACCAGGTTACACGCCAGTGTTACCGGATTTCGCGTAAAATTGTTCCTCGCGACCGCAGCACCTTGGAGACCTTTTTTTTCGAACAGCCCTCGTATATGTATCTTACGTATCGTGGGTACAATGCTGCATAATACTAATTCCTAATGCCAATTTCAAGTTTATCGAAATTTCTGTGAGTACGTGATCTAGATACCCAAGAGAAAAAGGGTCCGTGAGTTTTTTTGCTGGAAAGGTTTAAAAGATTTTGTAACTCTATCATAGTACGTTTTTTTCACGATAAATAATTATTATTTATTGATTTTATTCATTGTTTCACTTGGCATTATTAATATTTTGATGACTTTTGTTATTTGTTTTGGAAGTGTTATGCCGTGTTGCGCTACCTCCTTCTTTAGCCAACGTTTCGGACAGCGTTACGGTGTCCATCATAAGGGCAGATGTGTAATGCACTGTAACGCTGTCCGAAACATTGGCCAAAAAAGGAGGTAGGCATTGGCAAAAAAAAATAACGAAAATACTTTTGGCCGTGAAAATCTAAAAACATACCATTAAAATGATTGTTCATTTCCAGAAATTTCACGTGTTATTTTGTGGCAACAGATAAATAATAATATACCTAATTACGTTCAAAGTCCATGACTATCCGTTTTTACCTTGAAAAGGTTAATCCCTTTTTTTAAAAGTCGACCTAAACTCAGATTGAAAAGGATGCCGTGACTTCCACTATGAATTTATTGAGAGGATATAATATATTATTTTTAGGACCAAGAAGAAAAATGTCCTCTTCATGATGGTTCTCCTGTATACGATTCTCACTGTTGAGCTCATAATATTGTTATTACCTCTAAGTGAAAACTTAATATAAGTTTCTATGAAATTCCCGGTGTTGATCGCAAATCTGTCAGCGATTGTTAAACCGATTATAACGGCAAGAGAGAGAAACGTTTTTGATTCAATGGATTCACGGCCGAAATACCCTATTTAAACTACCCGGAAAGTTTCAAATTCCCGAAAAGGGTTACTTAAGTAAGATTCATATTATTAAACATTCTTTTAATTGAATATGTGTACATACTTCCGATTACTTTCAATAACTCAATTTATTTTTAGCTGAATCCACTGACGTTGCTTAGACTGTTCAAAACAGATAGTATTTTTCCAAATTAGACTTAGACAGTAAACAGTGACATTTCTCTTGTTTTGAAGGTCAAGTGTGCAAAATTTCATCAATTACAGGATAGGACTTAAGATTTGTATAAAAAATAAACTTCGCTTGGACAATTCTTTTAATTTATATACATAATATAGCAAAATGTGCGTCTTAGAATTTAAAACTAGGGAAATACTCGAAAACATTGATAAAAAATATTGGAATTTCAAAAAATAACCGAATTTATTTGTCAAAAATATGATGATATAATTATTCGCTTAGACTCCATGAATAGAGTTAAAAATGAAGTTAAAGGATTTTAAAAAAAACTATTAAACATGTAGACACTGAATTGCATGCTTAGAACAGTCGAACCTTGATCACTATGTTGAAATAACATGAATTGAGAAAAATACTGTTGAAAATCTTAATATAACTGCCATAAAGTTAATAGAAAGTTTTCAGAGGATATTACCTCAACAATAAGACAAAATGACAGAAGAGCAAGTCATACGGAAAAAAATCTCTTCAAAATTAGAAATCCAGAAACAAGTATAAAATTATTAGCAACAAGAAGGTGATTTCAGACCGTGATAAGATGTTGTTCCTAGGAGAATTAATATCTCTTTATTATAACTACTACTTTGGAAAGCCAAAATAAACGGAAAAGAATTAAAATAAAAGTACCTCGATTTGGTTTAAAAATGAAAGAAGATGGAGGCAAAAAAATCAGGGAAATAAAACACAAAGATGACCTCAATAGAATAATGCAGCGGCAGCGAAAATATTTGTGGCATTAAAAACGGATACCGATTAGAAAAAATATTTATTTGGATGATGATACAGAACCTAATTCGAATATTAAAAACATTTTAGGTACACATCTATATTTTTTTTCTTTACCTTGGTACTTTTTGATTAATGCAATAACATATTATTTAAAAGCTAATTTTAACACATGGTCACTCTACATATTAACATTATAATGCATTAGTTCCTATAACTTGGTAGAAACCCATTATGTAAGAAATATTAACGAAAAAAATTTAGTACAACATCTTCATTATTTTGTATGTGAATGAGATTGTGTGTGTGTAGAGTGTAGAGTGGATTTGATATTTTGCGAAGATTGACTGACGAAGGACCTTGAATTTTGTGCTACTGTTTACTGCTTGGAACGAGGAAAAAACATATGCTGCATATAAAGGAAAGGACTCACCGAAACAGGATAAAGAACTTGTATGCTGGCAATTTTGTCTTCTTTCTCCCCGTCCAATTGGCACTGAAAACAGCAATAGGCATGCGTTTCGTTTACACGGCGAATTATGTTAACAGGTAGCGGGAGCACGGGGGCTATAGGGTATGTTGCGGCGCGGGCTGTTGATTGCAGACTGACGTGGTGAAGGTAGTTATAGGTGCGGATTTTGGGAACAAGGTAGGACAGGATTTGCAACAATATTAATACCAATCCCAAGCAATAACAGTATGTATGTGTGCTATGTAGGTGTGTGTATGTGTGGGTATATGTATTGGCGTAACCATGCCCCCCGCCTGGAAGGGGATGAAAGAATCCACTTCCATAAACCAAAAGAGTGCCAATACGTTTCAATGCGCAAACAAAATTATAATGACACGCGGTAGAATGTAATAAATTATGTAAAAGTTACGAAAATATTATGTAAGTTATATAAATGCTTTACCAAATGGTCAAATTGACTGATATAGCAAGGAAATAAAATGAATAAAAAACATTGAAACGAAAAATATGACTTGAAAGGATTCAATAAATAATACTGAACCTGCGGTAGATAAAACTAGTAGGGTTTGGTACCTATTTAACAATGAAACTAATCTAATTGATTTTTAAAAATTAAAGTATTATGAACTAACTTCTAAGATGTCGTTAAATCTATTGTGACGGTAAGGGACAGAGTTTAACGACTGCCCTGCGGTATGTTCCGGAGTTAGTTTTAACTTCCGCAACCCGGATCACCCCATCTGCCCCGGGGTAGACATTGACTATTACCCCAATAGGCCATTGAAGGGGCGCGATGTTGTCACTCTTAATCATTACTACCGTGCCTGTCTTTACCGAATTAGCATTTGTATTCCATTTCTGGCGAGCTTGCAAAGTATTTAAATACTCAATTCGCCATCGGTTCCAGAACGTCTGAACAAGACGATCCACGAGATGTTTGCGTTGTATCAAGTTGACTGGCTCGTCTGACAAATCAGCAGCGGGTAAAGATTTTAAGGGAGTGAGCGTTAAAAAATGCGCGGGGGTTAGCGGCAATGGAGCCGAAACATCGTTAACGCTAAGTACAGATAGCGGGCGTGAATTTAGAATTGCTTCAATCTGAGAAAGCACTGTTTGCATCTCTTCATAAGTCAGTAGAGAGGTGCCTACTATTTTATTTAAATAACCTTTCAGGCATTTAATGTTACTTTCCCAGATCCCACCAAAGTGAGGAGCTTGCGGTGGATTCATCTTCCATTCGATTCGATTCTCCAACAGATTGTCTGAGAATTCCTTTTTGTAATTGGGTGACTCTATAAGTGCAAATAAAGACCTTAAATGGGATTTGGCTCCCACAAAGTTCGTCCCATTGTCGGAGTACATTATACTCACAGGACCTCGACGAGAAAGGAAACGCTTGAAAGCGTTGAGGAAGACTTCGGTGGAAAGATCCGAAGCGAGTTCAATATGAACTGCTCGGGTCACCAAGCAAATAAATAAGCAAATGTATGCCTTTTGACTTCGCACCCCCCGACGTCTATAAGGGATTATTTGAAGCGGGCCAGCGTAGTCAACCCCCGTGTGAAGAAAAGCCTTAGCTTCGCGGACGCGGCATGCGGGTAAATCTCCCATTAATGGGAATTGTGGTTTAGGATTGACTTTGAAGCACGTATTGCACTGATGCACACGTTTCCGAACCAAATTGCGCGAAGAAAGTATCCAAAATCTTTGTCTTAGCAGCGACATCAGTAACGTAGGACCCGTATGTAGGTTCTTTATATGATAGTAGTCTATTATTAAATTGACTACATTATCACGAGCGGGTAATAGAATGGGATGACGACTGTCAAATTCTGTTTCAGCATTACTCAATCTGCCTCCTACCCTTAGAATTCCGTCATGAAGAAACGGATTCAATTTTGCAATCGCTCGCCGAACCTTCTTCCCATCTTTGACTGCCTTTATATCTTCGGAGAAATGTTCTTGCTGTATAGAATTTATAACAGCGATTTCTGCAACTAAGATATGGCTTAATTCGAATGCTCGTGGTAATTTCTTAATGAAACGAAAAACATAAATTACTATTCGAATTAATTTCGGCCATGAACTAACACGAGAAGCTAGTGCACACAATAACGGTGGAGCAATTGTTTTGGGGCGGTTATTGTCTTTAACGGACATCAAAATTTTTGTTTTTAATTCGGGTGGATCAGATATCGATTTCGTATCAAAACGTTGTAAAGGCCAATCACTTTTAGGTAATTGGGCAAATACGGGACCGTTAAACCATAACGGATGGTCTATTAGCTGAGCGGGAGTAAGACCCCGCGATAAGCAGTCGGCGGGATTGTCTTGACCTCTTATATAATGGAAGCATTCAGCCCCAAGATGGTTTTGTATTTGTGAGACACGGTTGGCAACGAAGGTCTGCCATTTTGCAGGCGGTGAATTTATCCAAGCTAGTGCAACCGTGCTGTCGCAAAAAGCTAAAGTCGTATGAGCTTTTGAATTTGATGTGTAGGTATTACTGACCGTATGCATTAATCGTGCAAGTACTAGCGCTCCACATAGTTCTAATCGCGCAAGTGAAATCGTCTTAGCCGGAGCGACCTTGGATTTAGCGCATAATAAATTAATTGTGGTTTTATCGGTATTCGGACAGTAAACATGTAAGTAAATAACACCTCCATATGCGCGTTCGCTTGCGTCTGAAAACCCGATAAGCGTTAATACACATTGGGGTTTGATTCCTAAAAAACGAGGAATTTTAATAGATTGCAGTAATGGCAATTCCTTTTTAAACTGTCGCCAAAGTGTGACAACTGTTTCAGGAGGAGTATCGTCCCAATTCAGGTTATACTCCCATAGAGATTTAATTATCAGCTTAGCCAATAATACAACTGGTGCGGCGAAACCCATCAAATCCCAAAGACGAGCAATCGTCGAGAGAATATTTCGTTTAGTACACGTTCTTTCGTCGGTGTGTACGACAAATACAAAATGATCAGAAGCGGGTATCCAATGAAGCCCTAGTATTTTTAGGTTTTCATCGGGATTAAATTCCACATGTTCCTTAACACGACGAGCTGTAGGAATCGTGGATAAAAACTTTGGAGAATTAGAAGAGAATTTTACAAGGTCGAATCCTCCGGCAGCGAATAACTGAATTAATTCCGTCGACAACTCGGTAGCTTCCTCGACTGATGAGCAACTGGTGACGAAATCATCCATGTAGAATGAGCCATTTTCCACAAAGTTTGCCGCGAGTGGGAAACGAGGTTTTTCATGCGTTGCGAGTTGACGCAGTGAACGCATAGCCAAAAATGGGCTACAAGACATGCCGAAAGTGACGCGATTAAATTCGAACAATTGTAAAGGGTCACTATTGTTAAATCTATACAGCATGCGCTGATAACGACGGCATTCTTCTTGCACTACGATTTGTAGGTACATTTGTTTTATGTCAGCGGTTATAGCTATTGCGAACAATCTGAAATTGAGGATAATGCGAAACAAATCACCTTGTAAATTCTTTCCGGTATGTAGGATGTCATTAAGCGAATAACCCGAATCGGATTTCATACTCGCATCTAGCACCATGCGAATTTTAGTAGTAAGTTTATCTTCACGAACTACAATATGATGCGGTATAACGTAATGAGGTAAGTCAGAATTGTCGACCGGCGAAATGTACCCTTTCTGTAGGTATTCGCGTAATATTTTGTCATATTCTAACTTTATTGCGGGTTGAGATATCAAGCGGCGTTCGAGAGATCGAAACCTGCGTTCGGCGGCGGGTAACAATTCACCGAGAACAGAGGGACTGTTTCGAAACGGCAACGCGACGATATAACGACCTGCCGTGTCACGAGAGGTAGTGAGTTTAAAAATGTCCTCACACTCTTGTTCATCAGGCGTTAAAAACTTCTCATCTGGAATGTCTTCCAATTCGAAGAAGCGCGACAGGCAAAAATCATTATTTTGCGTGAACGTACAAAATGATTGCGTGGCGTTTATACTTGGGTTTTCAATCATCGTTGGGGCAGTACCCAAGATGAGATATCCCAAAGTGGTTTCAATAGCAAATGGCTGGCCGAGAGAACCTGATATTTTGTTTGCCTTTAGAATGCGAGCAAATATGTCACATCCTAAGATAATATCAATCTCACCGGGCGTACAGAATGTTGTGTCTGCTAAGGGCAAATTGTCAAGATACGACAAAGAGGAACGGTTAATGTTAACAGTAGGCAACTCACTGGTTATAGTTTCTACTACATATGGTTTAATTGTATACGACTGAGTGATGTCATAGCGGGAATGTAACTTTAAGCAAGTTACGCCATTTGTCACATTTCTTACGTCACCTATTCCCGTGACGTAAGTACTTGGAGATGACCGCACCGTAAGATTCAAGCGTGAACAGCATTTTCGCGTAATTATGTCCCTTTGGGAGCCGCTATCTATTAGAGCCCGTAACGTCTGTACCTGGCCCTTAGCGTCTCTGGTAGTGCAAACAGCCGTTCCTAAGAGTGCAGTAGTATTTGCACTAGGGCATGAATTTGTTACACATAGCGAAACCGGATTCAAAGAATTTAAGTTATCATTATCGGCATCTGCTTGTAACGCGGGAGATGGTATTGGGTCTGTTTGTGACTTTCGCCCATCAGTTTGTTTGAAATGCAATAAACTATGATGGTTGAGCGCGCATGTTTTGCATGTACTCTTTGATTTACAAGCTTTTGTGATGTGCCTAGTACTGAGGCAGTTCACACAAACTCGAATATTCGATGACTTAATAAAGTTAAATCGATCGCGTGGTTCTAGACTTGTGAATTTAGAACATTGGTATAAAGGGTGCGATCCCTTTTGACAACAAAAACAAATTTCGATGGAGTGATTATCGATTTTTTCGACATTAATACATGCCTTTGCGGAATTAGTTTTTTGCGGTTTAGCGGTATAATTAATGTTTGAGCCAACGCGGCTCGAGGTCGGTTGCGTGAATTGCGCGCGGTTGAGAATTCGTTGCTGTTGTCTTACAAAGTCGATTAGTTCCGCGCTGGAAGGTAAATTTTCATTATTTTTAATAGAAGATTCGAAAGCCTTTACAGTCTCTATGTCAAGCCGTTTAAGACCCAGTTGTAGCAATATGAATTCTGCGAGGTCTTTTATTTTTAATTGCTTCAGCGCGGCGATGTTAGCGGAGTATGCATCTGCGAAATTCTCTAAAGAAGCGGGCGTGGCCGAGTTAACTGGAGGCAATTTCAGCAATCGGTCAAAGTATGATTCAGCAAGAACGCGTTGATCATTATACTTAGTACACAATGCGTCCCAAATAACTTGATAATTTGTACCAGTAGGCGTAATAGTTTTGCAAATATTTAATGCTTTTCCGGTTAATTTAGACATCAGATACTGCATCTTTTCAGCATTATCCAGAGAATCATTCAAATGTATAACCGAATTATATGTTTCATAGAAAAGAGGCCAATTATCTAATTTTCCGTCAAAGCACGCTATTTCCAAAGGCGGTAACTTAATTTGACGGCGAGGTTTCGCAACTGGATTGGACAGCATATTTGCTTCGGTATATTTAATAACCCCGAAGAGTTCTTCAAATGCATTTAATTGAGAGTATTCAGCAATTGCTTCCGGATTCAATTCCAGTTCGCAATCCACTTTTTCATCTAAAATTGTTATAAATTCAGAACGAATTTTTTCAACAGTAGTTGCGCCTGACAAAAAAGATTGGCGATTGCTAATGCTTTCCGAAGCTTTCCTTATCTTGTCATACACCGACTGTAAGCTTGCAAAGCTAGCTGATAGTTTAGCATTTAAACGTTTGAGACGTCTTTCGTCCCGAGACGACCCGGATGACGCGCTTGTAGCCATTTTATTTATTCCGGTTATATTTTACAAAATATGAGACGATAAACAACTAAAACTGCGGTTAAAATAATGTGTCTGTATTATTTATGCGGAATTAATTAATTAATATTTAATAAATATTTAATTACTTCACAGTGATAACCGCACGGGGTTAAATTGACTGGTGAGCTGTGAAAGGTTAACAGATGCGCCGTGCACTACGTCGGTAAATCATTAACAAATTATACATATTACGATCGTATTATTCTATTTGTAATGTAATCCAATAATATAAACAATACGAATATTAGGAAATAATCGTATTATTTATAAGGTAGGTAATGCGATTTGATTAGCAAGATATAATTACATGAGTTATCAGAAATAAATATCAAAGCAGTGTCTTGTATCTATTTATTCTAATAGCGGGTAAATATGTTATTTCCAACCATAATACGATAGGTATAAAGAAACAAAATTACTCATGTAGGTATATCAAACTGCGGGAATGCGGGTAATTATTTATATGCGGTACTGTAAAAACGTATTCACACTCTGCTGGATTATTATCTACTAATATTATGGTTCAAAAATGTCCGGCTCGTTTGGATCAAGATGAATGAGATTGTGTGTGTGTAGAGTGTAGAGTGGATTTGATATTTTGCGAAGATTGACTGACGAAGGACCTTGAATTTTGTGTTACTGTTTACTGCTTGGAACGAGGAAAAAACATATGCTGCATATAAAGGAAAGGACTCACCGAAACAGGATAAAGAACTTGTATGCTGGCAATTTTGTCTTCTTTCTCCCCGTCCAATTGGCACTGAAAACAGCAATAGGCATGCGTTTCGTTTACACGGCGAATTATGTTAACAGGTAGCGGGAGCACGAGGGCTATAGGGTATGTTGCGGCGCGGGCTGTTGATTGCAGACTGACGTGGTGAAGGTAGTTATAGGTGCGGATTTTGGGAACAAGGTAGGACAGGATTTGCAACAATATTAATACCAATCCCAAGCAGTAACAGTATGTATGTGTGCTATGTAGGTGTGTGTATGTGTGGGTATATGTATTGGCGTAACCAGTATGCTTTATAAAATTGTAACCACAACAAAGCCTTGTCTAAGTGAGTTTAAGCATTTAAATTTAAACCATCAATTTTTTAAAAAATGTAAAGAAACAATAAATAAATAAATATAGAGGAGTTACCCTATCCCGCAACTTTGTGAAAACAAAAAAGTTCATACAGGTGGCATTTCTAAGGTGTCTTTTTCTATGGTGTATTATAAATTACACCAATAAAATACGGTCGTATTTCAACGAAATCTGTACTAAAATTCAGATCAATAAGGTTTCTTTTACTTTTATTCCAAAATTATTTGATACTCATTATAATATGATGTATTAGATTTCCTTGTTGCGTTCGAAGAAAGATTCGTTTTTCTAGTAATAGCTTTTAAATCCTTGCTTTTCATTTTGTTATTTTTTCTGAACCAAATAGGTATATATTTTTATTTTCTCTATTGTTTAAAATGGTATGAACTAATGACAGAATGAATAATAACATTTAGTTTGATCTGTCAATAGTGTCAATACTTTGTTGTTAATTCATATTCTCGTATTATTTTTTCTACAAATTTTCCCAATTTATCCGTGTAATTTTTAAATTTTTAAATTATTTTATTTTTTATTTACTTAACTGTTTGATAATGATAGATATTGTGTGTTACTTTTATTAAATTGTGAAATTATTATCCCCGATATAGGCGAAACTTAGTGGTGTGTAATGTAATTATGCTTCTGTTAAATGTAATGACTGCGGCAGAGCAGGGCACAGCTCAGGATTATGGGCATATTCTCTGTCAAGTGGATGGGAATTGGGAAAATCATAAGAAGGTAAACTTTGATAAACTTATAATATAAGAAAACATGAGAGCACAATTAATACAACAAAGACATACCGGATGGACTCCTGGACATGCTAAACTAACTTATCGAAGCCTGAACGAGGAAAATTAACGCCGGATGACGACCGACATCTTGGTTCGTCGAGCGAACGGTCCTGGCGGGTCTTCCAGCGTCAACCGCCGAGGACGACGCGGAATCCAGGGAGCCTAGGTCCTCCTTCTATGTGATGCCTCCAAGGAGCGTCTCCCGTCTCGGATTGACCCATCAATCTCCATCCGAAAGGCACGTGGCCCAACCAGTCTCCAAGACTTACGGTTTCCACTCTCAGCAATCCGTGACTTCGCGACGCGGGGTCAACAAGGCATATCAATCTAGCCACAACCAAGGAACCATCACTTTATAACCCCGAGTCAAAAACATTTCCACAAAATGGCCAACTGCCAACACGGGAAAAAAAGTGGGATTCATATAACCACCAAAAATCATAACGTACACGAACCACTCGTGTTACGTAAAAACACCCCGCGCCCTTTTTAAGAGAAAACAAACTTTGATTCACATGATTTAAGTGACTAAAACACCTCTATGGTGAGTGACTAATTCCGCCGACCGCTTGCCCAAAAACCGTCAGGGAGGAAGTGACCATAAACAAACTCGCATTTTTCTTCCCAAGAAAAATTGCCAGTCTCCAAAAAAAATTACCATAGACAAAATAACCAAATAGGCAAGAACTGCACCAGTCACATAATATTTATGTGACAGGTGTTAATAATTATAAGTCATGTACTTGTATTATTTTTTTCTACAAATGTTCCCAATGTATCCTTGTAATTTTTAAATTTTATTATTTTGTATTTACTTAACTGTTTGATAATAATAAAATATATGTGTGATACTTTTATTACATTGTGAAATTATTAACCCCGATATAGGCGAAACTTGGTGGGGTTAAACAATGTACTTATTTTAATTGTTAAAAAACAATGAAATTAAATCTTTTCTTAAAATTAATTTCTGAAAATTTCAAGCACGACGAAATACTTTTTAATGAGATCTTTTGATAAATGAAATAAACACAAAATAACTCTCGTACAATATGATGGTATTGAATATTCTTTGAATATAACTGCAGCGCATTTTTTAATACTTCTATTTGAATTTAACTTTAAGAGCCTTTAACAGCCAGTGGCCGAAAATCCAAATTTCGTCGAAAAATGTTCTTACTATCTTACAGTGCAGTTCAAATGAGAAAGATTAATTATTCTCCGTGCCAGCTTTTTAAAATTATAACTCAATATCGATTTTATTTCATTCAAAATTTGCTTTAGATAATTTATACCTACATTCAAAAATGCTGAAAGGCGTGATGATAAACTATTAAAATGATGTAATTTTTGTAATAATTTTTTGATCATAAGTATTTATAATTATGAAACATAGCTTTCCCAGATAGTTTGTTGATTTATTTTACTGCGTGATTATATGATTTAAAATGTGTGTTGTGTAATAAAAAAAACTCTTTAAAAATTTAACAAATCTGCCAACGACCTATGGTATAACCTTATTATGCTAAAAATTAACATATTTTCTCATAATCTAAAACATAACTTTACCAGATAAAATAAAAATATTTTGAAATCAATTTATCCTTTTTTGTGGAAAATAGTTAATACGGCAAAATTTTTACGTTACTCGATATTTCAAATGGTCCTTTGGTAATGTACCTACCTACTGCACGTTTTTTTCCCATCCAATAAGGCCGATACGCAGCGCCAGGGACAATCAAATTTATCAACGACAAGCAAAAAATAACCTATTTGTAGTAATCTCTTTTTACCTGATCAATTATATCACTGGCTCATTACTACACTTAGCTCGGGCGTAGGCAATCGTCCAACCCGCAGTGCCTCACACGCGACCACCGCTCCCTCTCGTTGACAGTGTTGCCACCCTCTAAGTGTACGTGAGACAATGTACTGTATCTATTTCATAGGTACAAACACTACATCCCTTCCTTTTTCAATAATTTAATTACTTTTTATATAATATGATGAAATTAACCTATTTCACATTATGTTGTTTCATTATCTTCGATTGTTTGACCTTCCTTTTCTTTAGTCTCGTCCACCGATTTCCATTGGCCTTCCACACGCTTAAGATGAATCACATTCCTGCGTAATTTTTGTCCAGTTTCTGTATTTCTTATTGTAACATCCCCTCCTACTGATTGTTCTACTACATGTGGTGTAGGATTGAAACTAGTTGATAGCTTATTGGCCTTCTCCATTTCTTTAACGTACACCTTCTCCCCTTCCATCAATTTTGAATTTTCCGCTCTCCTTTTACAGTATGGAGACCGTAAAAGGAGAGCGGTCTCCATACTCTTTTCCCCTTTCTTTTTGAACTTTGTCTCTGTCTCTAACTTCAGTGTCATTTTCCGTTTCATTTATGTCTTTCAACTTAGGAATTTTATCCCTGTTCATTCTTTTGAAAAAAAGTTCTGACGGAGTTTTTCCAGTAACTGAATGAGGGGTGGAATTATACATGATGAGGTATTCATATAGTGTGTCTTTCATATCACGTTTTTCACTAGAGCTGATTTTTAGCCTTTTTAATATATCTCTGTTTTGACGTTCCACTTCTCCATTCATTTGAGGCCAATATGGTACAGTATTAAAAAGTTTGATATTACAAGTATGGCAAAAATCTTTAAACTCTTCAATTACAAATTGCCGGCCGTTATCCGTAGTAAGAGATTGTGGATAGCCCAAACGACTAAAGAGTTCTTTCAAATTTTTTATAATCTGCAAACTTGTTATTGTTCTGATAATCTTTATCTCCTTATAGCGACTGTAGTAGTCAATAATAACAAGTATATAGTCATTATTCGGTAATGGACCCAATATATCCATTGCAATGTCCACCCATGCCTCAGATGGAAGTTCGCGACGTTTCATTGGTACTGGAGGATTTGGTAAGCTAACAAGAGTGCATCCTTTGCAACTTTTTACTACTAATTCTACGTCCTTGTCTATTCTTGGCCACCAAACCTTAGAACGAAGGCGACTCTTCATGGCCACAACACCTGGATGTCCCTCGTGAGCTGCTAATAATACCTGCTTCCTGAGATTCGTGGGTATAACTATTCTGTTCCCTCTCAAGAGGATGTTCTCATAAAAACATAATTCGTCTGAAAATATTCTATATGTTTTCACGGAGTCATCCCATTGGTTATTGAAAATTCCTTTTTTAACATTACATATTTCCTGATCGCTTTCTGAATGCTTTATTATTTCATGCATGGATGTAGCACAGGGTCTTGCAAGTTCAACTATCTGATGAACGTAATTCTCTTCTGATAGATGAGTTGACTGATCCGAGTATTTACACAGCCGCGATAATGGATCCGCAATATTGGTCTTACCAGGTTTATATTGAATATTATAACGATACGCCTGAAGTCTCAAAACCCATCTTTCAACACGGGCACATGGTTTTGATTTCGGACTGAACAGAAATTCCAATGGCTTATGATCCGTTATCAAATCAAACGTTTTTCCAAAAAGAAACGTGTTAAAATGTTCGATTGCCCATACTAAAGCAAGGGCCTCTTTTTCTGTTTGGCTATATCGTCTTTCACATTCACTGAGAGTTCTATTGCCGTATGCAATAATTCTTGGTCCCTTACGATCAATCTGTACCAGGACTGCTCCAAGTCCTACGGGGCTGGCGTCTGCTATTACTTGTGTTTTATCTTTGATGTCGTAATATCCCAGCGTTTTTATTTCCGATGGCAACTCTTTCAACTTTTTAAATGCCTCAGTGTGTGCCTCCTTCCAGTATTCCTCTATACTTGCTTTCTTTCCTAGTTTTAATCTTAATATTTGTTTTAGTGGTTCTGTAGTCGTAGCCAGATGTGGGATCCATTTGTTTATGTAATTTACTAGCCCTAAAAAACTTTGTAATTCTTCTATTGTGTGTGGTACTCTAAACTCCGCTATACTTTTCATATATTTAGGCAACGGTTTTACCCCTTCTGGTTTTAATACATGACCCAAAAAGTGTGTTGTCTGTACTTTATAAATACATTTTTGTTCATTTAACAAGACATAATTAAACTTCAATACTTCCATCACTTTGGAAAGTCGGGAGTCATGTTCTTTCTCGTTACTTCCCCATACTAATATGTCATCTATAAAATTTGTTGTCCCTTTTCACTTAATTAGCATTTTTTCCATAATTTTTTGAAATAATTCTGGGGCGCATGTCATTCCGAACATAAGTCTTTTATATCTATAGAGACCGTTAGCTGTTATAAAGGTTGTTACGTATCTCGAATTTGGGTGTAATTCTATTTGATAAAATGCATTTTTTATATCTACTTTCGAAAAGTATTTTGCTTTACTTATTTTTGGTAGTAAGTTTTCCATACAGGGTAATGGGTGGTTTTCTCTTAATATGGCTGCGTTAGCACGCCGCATGTCTACGCATAAACGTACATCCCCCTCATCCTTAAGGATAGGAACTATAGGAGAAACCCATGGCGAATGTTCATGTACCTCTTCTATTATATCTAAGTCTAATAATTCTTTGATCTTCTTTTTTATCTTTTCCTCTAATGGTATAGGTGTTCTACGGTAGGGTTGCGTAACTGGTTTTACTGATGAATCAATAGGAATCTCAATTAAAATTTCCTTAAATTTCGGAAAAGGTACATTATTCGATTCCTCTTCGAGATGATCTACACTCGTACCCAACCTAAGAACACCTAATCGCAATGCAGTTTCTTTACCCAGTAGGTTTCGTGATCCGTTTTCAATGACATAAACAGTAGCGCGTTCCATTTTTTCATTAGCTTTTATTTCCGCTTCAAAAGAACCCTTAATCTGTAATGGTGTCGTACTTCCGTATGCCAATAATATTTGGTTTGGCTGTATAACTTGTTTCTCACACTTAATCTTTTTTTCCTTTAGATATTTCCAGGTTTTAGAAGATACTAAATTTAATTTACATCCTGAATCAATCAGCATTTCTAAATTCACACCTCCTATTTCACATTTCATTGTTGCATCGTCGTTCATATTAAATATGTATTCCCCTTTATTTTCTACAGAACTTACTGCAGTTTCTCTTCGTTGTCGCTTGTTATGGTAATCATTTTCCCTTTCTTTGTTTTGCGAAAACTTACGCTTCTGTTGAGTTAACATAGTTCTACAGCATCTCTGGTAATGGCCGATTTTTTGACAATTGTTACATTTCTTGCCTATTGCTGGGCAGGGAACGCCTCCAGGGACATGTGGAAAATTTCCACATCTAGTACATTTTTGCATCAGTTTCCTTTCATTTGATTCTTTTCCTTGTTTATTCCAATTTGTATTATCTCTATTCCTATTTCTTATTAAATTAACTTCATTCGTTTTCTTTTTTTCTTTTTGTTCATAACTATCTAGCTGATAGCTCACAACTTCTAAAGTATTAGCTATAGTAATAACTTTGTCTAATGTAATTTCATCACCCATAGTTAACATTTTTTTCCTTAATTCTGATGACAAAGATTTTTCCAGTATTTGATCCATTATATGATCGTCTGGTTTTTCGAACTTACATTTTGCTGCCTGATCTCTTAATTTAATGAGAAATTTTTCAAAACTTTCTCCTTCATCTTGCTTAATAAGTCGGAAAATGTGCCGTTCAAATGTCTTGTTTTGTTTAGGAAGGAAATAGTCATCTAATTTACTAATAGCTATTTCGAAAATGTCAATATTGTTTGCTCCAGGTAAGTTATAATATATTTCCTGCAGCGCACCTCCCCCTAGAACTAATAATGTTGCCCTTTTTTTTACTGGATTTGTAATATCCGTGGCTTCAAGATAAATGTGAAGGGACCGTTTCCATTTCTCCCATCTTAAACCGACGGATGCACTGTCACCCTCTATCTCCAATTCTTTAGGTGGCGGTAGCTGACCTGCCATGATTGACCTGAAAATACATTAATTTAATGAAAGTCATAATGTCTTCAATTTAATGAGAGCCAACCATACATCAGATTTAATTAACATCAAAATGCCTTCAATTGAATGAAAGATAAGTACACCGAATTTAATCAGCGTCAGGGTACACCGAATTTAATCAGCGTCAAGGTACACCGAATTTAATCAGCGTCAGGGTACACCGAATTGAATCAGCGTCAGGGTACACCGAATTGAATCAGCGTCAGGGTACACCGAATTTAATCAGCGTCAGGGTACACCGAATTGAATCAGCGTCAGGGTACACCGAATTTAATCAGCGTCAAGGTACACCGAATTTAATCAGCGTCAGGGTACACCGAATTGAATCAGCGTCAGGGTACACCGAATTTAATCAGCGTCAAGGTACACCGAATTGAATCAGCGTCAGGGTACACCGAATTTAATCAGCGTCAAGGTTTTTAATTTTGAAAATCAACCCCTTTATCCAATTTAATCCCTCTAGATTGGAGACTAACCGTTGATATCGCTAATAAAAAGCAGTTGTCTATCATAAAGATTACAATAGATTCGCCATCTCATCTATATATATATATATTTTTTTTTTTTAATTCCTTTATTTTTCCCATATTTTACAATTTATATTTACATATTTGAAAATCATAACAATAATGTGGGAACCCACTAAGGCGCAGCCTGTGCGTGGGTAATATATTTAAAAAAAGTTTTTTTTTTAGTACCTAGAAAAAAACAAACAGGGGTATATAAAGCAAAAACAAAAATTGTTTAAAACATTTTGTACAAAAAGTGTATACAATTGTGTACGGTTAAATAAGTGTAAGTGTAATTAATGATATACATTGTAATAATAGGTGTAAAGTTTGTGAGAAAAGTGATATAAAACTAAATAAATAGAGTTTTTAGAAACATAAAGTGAAATAAAACTAAATAAATAGAGTTTTTACATCTGTATGGTTTAGCCATAATTTTAACTCTTTTACGAAAAGCGGAAGTTTTGTTGCAACTTGAATATGTTTTGGTAAACTATTGAAGGTACGAGGTCCAATAAAACTACTGTGAGTTTGCATTTGTTTTGTGTGTGTTTGGGGGGTATAGAATACATTATTATTTCTAATGTTGATTCTGTTTACATTTTTTTCGAATTTGTTTACGTTTTTAAAGATATATTTCATAGTTTGCAGTATAAATAGTTTACGGAGACTGAATAGTTTAGATTCTTTGTATAAAGCATCTGTCGAAAATGTTTTAATTCTATTATACATAACTTTGATAATATAATTTTGAGTTGTTTGTAAAGGTTTTATAAAAGTATCAAGGGCACCACCCCATCCTATTATTCCATACATGAGTGAAGATTGCACCATAGAATAATAAATCATTTTCAATGTTGTCTATGGCCGCCGAATTCCAAGGAATTTCCGCACTCTAATAAAATCAAAACAATCCAAAATCCACCTCAACACAAACCCGGGCCTCCCCGTCCTCATTGCCAAAATCGAGCAAATTTGACAGCTACAGGTTGTTGTTGAAAGGAAGCCATCTTACCGCGAATAAATCTACAGATGCAAACCGTCGCATGAGCACGAGTATATATATTATATAGGTCGAGCTTCCAAACAATTTCCGTGATCATCAATTATTACCACAAGTCAGACGCATATGCTAACGCTTCTGCGAGTGATCAGTCAAAATTTTAGGTAACCTGTAAACCCCAATTACGAGTGTAACCCTTGCTTTACATTATTCTGGTGGAAGTTTGGTTTGACGTTATAGATTCGATTGATTTTGCGGATATTTTACAGAACTTGTTTCGCAGCGTAGTGCCTTCTCTTTCCCCCCCCGTCCAAATCATCCTTCTCGTCACTAGAGCAAAGGAGACAAAAAGGTCTCCACAACTACATGAGCCGATCCATGCTGACCCCTAAATATATCAAATTCACTGTGCCAAATAAATGTTTGGCACATATGTGGTACAAACGTTGCATTCAAATGTAGTTCAAGTTTATTTTCATGATTTTTTTTTCCATTACGGTGAGAGGAAGCGCGAAGTACTTCAATGACGCGATTGCAAGGTAAGTATATCACTTCCTAAAGGCGCTACAAACGGCTCTCTTATTGGTCCATTAGGAACCCGCCATATTGATTCCCATTTTACTGTGAAATTGATAGCACGCGAACTAAAAATTTCCAATGCATAATACTTGTACTGACCTTTATCCTCGTCGCCACTTGTAGTAATCTCTTTTTACCTGATCAATTATATCACTGGCTCATTACTACACTTAGCTCGGGCGTAGGCAATCGTCCAACCCGCAGTGCCTCACACGCGACCACCGCTCCCTCTCGTTGACAGTGTTGCCACCCTCTAAGTGTACGTGAGACAATGTACTGTATCTATTTCATAGGTACAAACACTACACTATTGATAATTTTCAATGTCGGCGTTGAAATATAAAACCAACATGCAAATATTATTCAACGGAGTCAACGATTCAACTGTCTAATAAATAAAAAGGGTTAAGAGTTTGCACTTCGTGAACAACATTACTCGATATTTCAAATGGTCTTTTGGTAATGTACGTACCTATTGCACGTTTTTATTTTATTTATTTTACCATCCAATCACATCCATCCATTTATTTTATCATCCAATCACATCACATCCAATACGGCCGATACGCAGCACCAGAGAACAATCAAATTTATCAATGACAAGCAATATATATCTTCAATGTCGTTATTATTATTAATTATCAATAGGTTATTTTTTGCTTGTCGTTAATAAATTTGACTGTCCCCTGGCGCTGCGTAACAGTTGAAAATCGCCAACGACAACGACGTTGGCGTTGGATTGAAATATCGTCAACGCCCAGTACAACCCCCTATTAATGATAATGTATTTTTTCAACCGTTTTTTTTCTTTGGTGGCAATCACGCACAAACGCCAGGAAACATAGCAATCTTTCTTATATTCGAAGAACTTAACAAATTTCGTCGGAATTCCGCAAGGTTTGTAGCGCAGTTTTTTCCAATTTCTAGGAAGTAAGGTTGAAATCTCATTAAAACCATATTTTATGTTTTAAAAGACATTTTCAAATAGATGTTGTATTATCGTAAAAAATCTTTGTTTTTTATGAAATCAAATTCGTTGAGAGATTTTAATTTTGTAAAATATACGGGAAACTGCCATTTAAAAAATTCATTAGAAGATTAATTTTTTGTTTGTTTTTTTTTTATATATATAAAGAACAGGAAAGGATAAATCTTGATCCAAGTTTCATTAATTTTTGAAAAGAAACGGAAATTTCTGATTTACATTAGCGGACTCTAATCAAAGTTATTTTTATCGAAATACGGGGGATCGCAGGGATTTGCTTACAAAAATACGGAATTTTATGAAGTAATCGGTATCTTTAAAATCTGGCTAAACCATAATGTGTGTCACTCACCTTATATCAACGCTCGGCTTTCAATCAAAGCAAAGGTTTTCTAAGCAACTGAAAGATGAGCTCTTCCGTTGTGACATTAGAAAATAGTTTCTTTTTAGATTGCCTATGCAACTATTTTCAGTTCTCACTGTCATTTGAAACGTGAGGCTTTTTATTGAAGGAGTTTTGAATTGCGAATATTGATTTTTTGCTTCAGTTTTTATTTTCCTTACGAGATTTTTGTTTTTTTGTTTTTCAGCAGTGTTTAAGAGAAAATGGAAATTATATTTACATAAATCTAATTCACAACTAAAAAAGCGTGGTAGTAAAACCAGTTTTTCAGAAAAAGGAAATATAAATACATGAATTGAAGCAATTCCTGGACCTTCGTAGAATCCCTAAATACTTTGAAAACCCCATTTTTTTTCTAAAAACTATCCAGACTTTTGGGAGCTGCTAGAAGAAGACGATTTCTGAAGTGACATTGAAATGAATTTATACGCTTCAATAAATTACCCAGTAAGGTCATTTCTGAAAGGGTTTGCAAAAAAAAGGATGAATCTAAATTTAGTCCCAGCCCCAGAGCATCCATGTTAAATCCGCTGACAAGCAGCTTCTTTAAAAAATAACATATGGTCCGAACACGGGGTACGAAGCGGAGAAATTCAATTACCAAAATCAGATTGTACCACAAAAACTTATAATATCTGAAAGTTCTTGACATTTTCATAAACGCGGCGATTTACAATCGGAAGGTTGCAAGAATCTTACGCAAGCACTTACGGTTGCCTTATTTATTTATTTACTTATTTATTTATTTGTTTATTTATTAAATTATTTATTTATTAATTTATGTATTTATTTATTTTTTTATATATAAAGGTATATTTATTTATTTATTTATTTATTTATTTATTTATTTATTTATTTATTTTATTATTTATTTATTTATTTATATATTTATCTATTTATTTATTTATTTATATATTTATTTATTTATTTATTTATTTATTTATTTATTTATTTATTTATTTATTTATTTATTCATTTATTCATTTATTTATTTATTTATTTATTTATTTATTTATTCATTCATTCATTCATTCATTCATTTATTTATTTATTTATTTATTTATTTATTTATTTATTTATTTATTTATTTATTTATTTATTTATTTATTTATTTATTTATTTATTTATTTATTTATTTATTTATTTATTTATTTATTTATTTATTTATTTATTTATTTATTTATTTATTCATTTATTTATTTATTTATTTATTTATTTATTTATTTATTTATTTATTTATTTATTTATTTACTTATTCAACGCCCAGAGGGCTTTTACAGTAGTACAATTTATTTATGACAGATGATTTTTAAACAGATAGAGAAATGATAAAAATAAAATTAGATAAAAATGCAAACAAGTCATAAAAATACAAAAATACAGCGATGTGATAAATTTACAAAAATACATATATGTTTAGGAATAGTTTTGGAATAAGTTTTCTACAAGATCCACAAAATTCGCCAAGTTTATGTTGGGATAAGTCGTAATTTTTTAAAGAATCTGCATTTATTTATTTAAATGCCCATTTGGATTTGACATACAAAGGTATAAAACTACAATAAATAATCATCGTAACACCGTTTTCAAATTTAAATAATGTGTGATCCTGCCACACACAACACAAAAGGTTCTACTGGTCTTAAATGCCTACCACAACGGAAACTATGTACTTCCGAATGTTTTAATTTGTACTTGACATTCCATTTCACCTTAGGTCATAATTAGACGTGTTCAATGAAACAATTTGGGAGGCGGTTATGGGTACCGCCACCTCGTGAACCATTTATTGGGTAACCAACACCTTTGCCATAAGTCACCCCAAGTGGTTCACTATTTGATGATAAAGCAGGGGTGCCCGGGTTCATGGGGTGAGGTCTGTCCGGTTCTTGGCGGGAATGAGTCTGCCCACCTACTGCGTAGCCGTAGGGGATCGGATTGAGAGAGACTGGTAAAGAGAGGCCTTTTGACCTCTCCAGACGGGCTCTCTTGACCCATCGCCTTGTATCATGGTTAGAGGGATGGATTCATGTCTGTCACTCTTGGACTCACTGACCCCTAATAGCTTCCCCTAAGATGACATAATCCGTGATTGAAATTATTTTTCTCAGGGTCTCCCCTCAAAAAAAAGTATTTATTATTTGTTCTGAAAATGTGTTTATAGAATTTTTTTTATTTCAATATACTCTAATCTTGTATTTCATAAATGCTAATTTCACAATTATTTTCACGTTATAGCAAATTATTTGTAAATAAGTCATTTTTAACTATGTATCGTAAGTAACTTTGGCTTGCATGCACCAGAAAGAATTATAAAAACATAAGTTTTAAACTTACCCACAAAGGTCTTATGTGCATCTCATCGTGCATAATATGCGTACATTCTCATCCTTCGTTGTTAAATCACGAAATCCTGCAGAATGACGAATAACGAGTTGCTTAACAACTCTTAAAAAACACTACGATCACAAAAGCAGCAATGCTCGAAGACCCAGCAACATTTTTGAAGTACAGCAAGAATATTTTTTTACGGCGGTGATATTCATACATAAGTTTGTTGTGCTTGTGGAGATTGTAGCGTTACAGAAATATGCATCTGCATGATGAATGATTACTCGGATTGTTGGTTCATTCTTTTGTCTAGGCTAAGACAATGTCATTGTATTCTTCTGAATAGCTTCTGGCTACTTCATCAGGCCTGGTAGAACGGAAACTATTATGGTGCCAACGTTCTTTAACGGCGGCAGAATATTTAAAATGCACAGTGTAAAAACCCCCGGATAAAATCGTGAAAGGATTAGTTCTGATGATTAGTTTTTCTTTTAATACTTTTTCTATGTATAAATTGAATCTTTTCATAGTTTGGTTTTACACAAAGTCACAAGTGCTTAGAAATAAAAATAATAATGAAGAAATTAAAAGAAACCAGGGGTAAACAAAGTAAATACAAAAAAACACGATTTTCCGGTACTACCAACCCTTGAATTGACCTTGAGAAAATATGATTTTTCAGTATATAATAATGTGGTTTATGTTTTTGTTAAAATTTTGGTACATTATTTTTCCTCACATCCTAGTCGTGCTTGAGAGATAGATTTAAATATGGTTTTGAAATACATAAGTATTACGATAGAGAACTAAAATCAATTAATTTTTGTTGATGTAATTTTTTTTTATTTTAGTTTATACTGTAAAGAACAAATTAATTTAGTAAAATATAAGTACTTGAAATATATCTCATATACGAATAATTAGGTTCTATAGTTTATTTGTGGACTAGCAGATCCGGCCACACGTTACTGTGGCTAACGAAACACAACGCCATTACCCAACCTTTATAAAATTCACACCACCAACTTGCCAGCTGCCCGCTGCCTGAATTGGATATTTGAACGTCTCGGCTTTTCTCTACTATAATAAGCATGTCTTATACATAAAAACCTTTTTCTTGAATCATTCATCTATTGGTGAAAACCGCATGAAAATCCGTTGCGTGGTTTAAAAGATCTAAGCGCACATACATTTTGAGCGACTTCATTTTACACTATGTAATGATTATCTCATAAATGTAAGGTAATGGTCCAATTAATGGTTCCCGGGGCTACGGTACCCATACTCCCGAATTGTAATAATAATAAAATATCGTCGTCATATTGATTTTTTGTTGAAATTTGTTATTGTTATTTCTATAAAGTCTAACGAAAAACGTTGCTTCCCAGAAACATTAAAAAAAACGACGCTTTGAAGTCTAGAAAATATTTTCTTCAAAAATAGGTCTTGATTTTTTTTCGGAATATTATAAGCCGTATGCATGATTTAAACTATATTTTACTCATTTTTCAGAAATATAGCATAATTCTATTAATTATTAATTTTCAGGAAAGTTGCTCGTTTATTTTTATTTATTTATTTTATTAAAAACATTTTTAAAACTCGAATTCCATTACTCGTTTGAATTATTTATGAACATATCCATAATAAACGCTAAATTACTTGTCTATAATATTATTTCAAACGACACATAAATCTGTAAAAGAAACATAAAAGTTGACAAACCGAGCACCCAATAAACATCAGTTCGGTTGGAAGCATTCCAAAATAATATACAAGTCGTATCACACACAATAAATTTAACGAAATCGTTGATTACATTGTGATGTGTTTTATTGGGTTCAATATAGTAGGAAAAAATAACACACGAGGAGAAACGAGGCGTGAACTTTTGAAAGTCTTTGTTTTCTTACAAAAGTGGGATAAATGTGTAGCAGTACTATTAAATGTTTATATATTTATTACTGAACATGTATTTTAACGATTTTGTCAAAATAATTTTACTGATCATGCTAAATATCCCACTTTCAGAAACATTTTATTTCAAGATATTTTAACGTAGGTGTTTATTTATTGTTGCCGAGTTTTTGTTGGACTCCACATTATTTTTTTTTTCGTATTTAATAAAAATATTTTTTTATTGATAAAAATTCTTTATTCATAAACAAGTTCTGCTATGTAATTATTATTATGCGTGACAGCTGTTTTTCCTTCTATCAAACTGAGGTTAGGCCCCCTAAGGACGATATATTTATATTATTTCTATACAGGGTGTCAGGGAGTAAAGTGCATTAACTTCGGAAGGTGATTCTACGTTATGGTAGGAGTAAAAAAGATTTATAACTTTTTCACAAACTCCAATTTTTTTTCCCATACAAAAAGACATACCTACTAAAAATCCTTAGTGTAAGGTAAAAAATTCTCGATAAAGTTGCTGTTAGATTGCCGGGCGCGATTGTTGCAACGTTGATGTGTAATAGTAATGATGCCCGGACACGCCGGTCTAATTTTATTTTTTTATCACAAAACAACCCCTAAAAGTTTGATTTTCGAAAAAATTTATTTATCTCAATCACCTCCCGAAGTTAATGCACTTTACCCCCGGACACCCTATATTATAATTATAATGAAAAACTTATTTCTTTTATTTTTATTACTACGCCCTTATTTATTTCGAGTAAACTGATGGAAATTATTAAAAGTTATTACCCTTTTAAAGTTTCCCCAATTGCTGCATTGTTTGAATTTCACTGAAGGTGAAGGTGAAGGTTAAGTGAGTCAATCCCGAATGATGATACAGGGATTTCTTTTTCCAGCATAATTAAGTATTTTTAAGTCTCTAATTTTTTGAATTACCTATTTATATCGATTTAAAT
Source organism: Limnephilus lunatus (assembly GCA_917563855.2). Taxonomy (NCBI): domain Eukaryota; kingdom Metazoa; phylum Arthropoda; class Insecta; order Trichoptera; family Limnephilidae; genus Limnephilus; species Limnephilus lunatus. The sequence goes on from OU830592.1 coordinate 75,038,885, forward strand.
CTGGCCAATATTTCATGATTTTGAATTTGATAATTTTTCAACGGGTTTATTATATATACAAGTATAAAATTTTCGTTCGTTAAATCTCATTCACACTCTGCACGACAGTAAAACTTGACAGAATGTGGAAGTCATAAAAACGGAAGTAAAATAATAAGGAAGGATCCGCTGCGACACTCTGCGCTACCCGAGGTTATGATGCCACCTTTTCACCCGTGGATGAAGATTTTATTGGATTGGGAAAAGGTCGACTTTTATGGAAACATCCACACTCTAATGAAAGAGTTGATAACGGGATGTCAACAACCTTTACTGTTTGTAATAATTAATAAACCTTTAACCACTTTTGAATATATACATATAATTCAGTTATATTATTGTTTCCCTTATACTCGTACATTATATTCATTCAAAGGCGGTCGAAAGACTCAAAAGCAAATTTATTTACTCACACATTTTAGTATTTGTATTAAATAATAATTCATAATTCTGAATGTATTCAAAGAAAAATTTAAAATATTTGCTACTGTGAAACAATTGACTTTACAAATGAATATACATATCTGCGACTTATAGTAGAAAATAAATTTAAATGGGACAAACAAGTGGCTAAAATTTGTAACCACATCCGATCTTTAGTAAGAAATTTTTATAAATTGAATTTTTTTTTGTCCCATTGTACTCTTAAAATTATTTATTTTTCTTCGGTCGAATCCATCCTTAGATATGGAATACGAACTTGGGGACACACGAGTATTATTTATTTTACATATATACAAAAACAAACAAAAAAGTTATCTTAAACTACTGTATGGTTTTGAGAGCCTACTTCCAATAAAGGATATTCTATGGTACATTATTATAATGGATAATGAGGGAGAAAGCAAATACAAAAAGCAACTGGTGCGTAATCACACCACAAGATCCACTAAAAATAAGGGCCTCATAATTAACCAAGAGTAATAAATAAGTATGGAAGCCGAACGCTCAAAAATTTAATACCTGAGATTTTCAATAAATTTTTAAACCTCAGAATAATGAGAGACCCTGCCCCAAAAACGCTAAGTGTTGGCTAATAAGTGACGAATCAATGTATATCTGAATATCTCAACATACTTGCCAAAATAATTTGTATTTAGGTAGGTACATTGAGATATATTATTTAATATATAATAAATATTATGCTAAACATGTATTCAAATTTAAAAAACATATTATTTTGTAGAACCTACACACAAGCCTTCATGTCACACCTTTTTGGGACAACATAAAACGTGTATTAAAAAAAATCTTTTCTTGTATTAAATAAATAATAAAATTTAAATATTTAAAAAATATGACTTTTTACTGTCAGTTCAAGAATAATTGGCCATCTAGTCAACGTGCTAATTAATCTCCTGATCTGCTAACCCTGAACTAAATTCAAGTGTCAACTCAATGTCCTAGGTCAACATAAATGCTCTAATGCATTTGCGCATTTCCAATGCCCAGAACAACTTTGGCAATTTGGACATATAATTTATTGACGTCTTCAATTCATCATTCAACTATGTTAATCATCTTATTACTACCTAACTTGTGAGAGACGGCTATTCGCAATGCATGCACCACTACGAATTGATTTATCTATGTTCACTTAGCAGTTCTGACAACCCAGATATTTCACCTCCTTCCGCACCCCTATCCCATTCCCCCTTTGCTTTCCCATTTCCTACAGTTTCACAACATTCCGCAAATTGTAGTCCAACTGCCCCGGGCTGGTGGGATGCCAAGTTCCCTCTAATTCAGGATCGTTGGGACTAAAAAAAATAATAGAAGTCCTGTTAAAAATCCGAGTTACAAATTGTCTATGTAATTAAAAATTAACGTGTCTTTGTTAGTCCCTTGTTATTTCCTATAACATTCATAATACTATAATGAAATTTCGGTGAGTTGTTGTGCGTACGCCCGCAAAGGTTTCGATATATAAATATGAGCTCTGGCATTATGAAATTTGTATGAAAAAGGTGGCGCGCTAGTCGTTTGAAAAATTTGTGTTTTCATATAATTCAGAGGCAGGGGGAAGGAGGGAGGGGGAAGGAGGGAGGGGGAAGAGAATCCGGGAAAGGGAGGGGTGTAAGGGAAGTGGTTGTTGTAGAAGGGGGGACGAAGGACGAGGTACGAGAAAAGGTGGAAGTGGAAAGCAGGAAGTGAATAACACTTTCTTTGAGTGGCATTGCAATGCATGCCAGTTTTTTTTAACAAAGGATTCATTATTACATCACTAATCTATAATATTATAAACAATAACCGGAAAAATTAACAAAAAATTACAAGTGTAAATTATTTTATTATGCTGTACGTGTCCTTTTTTGCAGTAATATTGTGGCTCTTGTGGCTTTAAAATACTGTCTTGTATTTGCTTACAATATTTTTTTCCATAGAATCCATTGCAAACCACGTTTACTCCTTCTAGTACTCCATCAAGTGTAGATGCAACTTGCCTTCTTGGTGTCTTTGTTTGTTTATTGTACATCTAATTAGACTGCGTTTCGAAATTAAAATTAAATTGTGGCTCTTGTGGCTTTAAAATACTGTCTTGTATTTGCTAACAATATTTTTTTCCATAGAATCCATTGCAAACCACGTTTACTCCTTCTAGTACTCCATCAAGTGTAGATGCAACTTGCCTTCTTGGTGTTTTTGTTTGTTTATTGTACATCTTTAAAATGATAATTAGACTGCGTTTCCAAATTAACCTCCCACTGCCACCAGGCTTTACAGGTTGCTTTACGTCTCTCAGAAGTCATCCGAACACGATTACATTTTTTGTTGTTGTTGAAATTGCTTTATTTAGAAAACCTTACAGTTTATTTTTTCTTTTATTATAATGTGTAATCACCCCTAAAGTTTCGCGGTACGAGTGTATAACACGGTGTTGTATATTTAAATTGAATCAAAATTTCTTAAATGGAAATTAAATCTAAGAGAGCTGTTTTCAATCTCTCTCTCTCGGAAGATTTTTTCAATGTAGATGAGTGTTTCAGGCTGATAATTATTGATTATAATATTTGGAATCTCTCTCTCTCTGGTTTCAATCCTGGGATTGGTTGGCAGCAATTTCCTCTAATCTTCTCTTCCATTCTTCCCTGTCTTGTGTGGCTCTTTTAAATTCTGCATATGATGAGCAGCGCACGTCTACCAGCAGGTCCTCTGGGTACTCTCGGCGTGGGCGTCCCCTAGAGGGGTCTAGGACGTTTCTACGCCGCCGGTTCTTCGCCGCCAGTTCATCGCCGCCGTTTCTACGCCGAGACGGTTCTACACCGGCCGTTTCTACACCGGCCGTTTCTACGCCAGCCGATTCTACGCCGCATTCAAATTAAATTAACAATTACAATTAAACTTTATTGTTTTAACACATACATACAGTCATAGAAAATAAAATAGAAAATACAAAAACTATCGAATCATTTAAAAAGTAGCATTAACATTTATTTTAAATTAAAAGAATAAATAGGAAAAATAAGATTATTGCGTCATTTGGTAATTGTGTGCTAGGCCACGTAAATAATCACCTAACCTAACCTAACCTAACCTAACCTAACCTAACCTAACCTAACCTAACCTAACCTGGCTGGCGTAGAAACGGCCGGTGTAGAAACGGCCGGTGTAGAACCGTCCCGGCGTAGAAACGGCGGCGATGAACTGGCGGCGAAGAACCGGCGGCGTAGAAACGTCCCATTCCCCCCTAGAGTTTGTCCCCTCGGTTATACCCTGCATTATGGCATGCAAGAGGCCTTCTTGTCGTATTGCATGGCCGATCCATCTTGCACGCCTTTCGGACAAGGCCCTGAGCAGATGCCTTCCACCTTCGATTTTTTGGAGAACCTCCTCATTTGTAATGTGGTCTCTCCAGGAAATTCCTAATAGTCTTCTATAGGTCCACATCTCAAAAGCCTCTAGTCTCCGTTTATCTCTTTCGGATAGGCGCCATGTTTCGCAGCCGTACATCAAGTTACTCCATACATAGGTCTTGATGAGGAGTATTCTCAGTTGTAGGTCTATATTATTTGATTATATTATTTTAGACTTTTTATTGAATGCAATCCTAGCCTGGTGTATACGGCTGTCGACCTCGCTCTTAGACCGACCGTCCCATTTTATTTTGCTCCCGAGGTAGACAAACTCTTTGGTGTTCTTTAGTGGAACTCCTGCCATCTCTACTCTCATGTGATATTGCGTTCGGCCTACAGCCAGCAGCTTTGTTTTTTCTTTTTTTATATTCATACCGTAGTTGTTTTGAAGAATGCTTTGCATAATTGTTAAGGCCTCTTGCATCCCTGTAGGAATCCCTGTAGGAATTATGTATATTTCAAAACCAAACAGCACTTCTTGTGCTTTTGAAGTAAAACTTCTTTACGCACTCTTGACTTGGGGAGTAAACTGGTGAATGCGTGACGAGATCGTTACGAAAAGTGTGATCGAGCGAGGCGAACGGAAGTTGAGAGGGAGATATAAGTTCGTGAAGATAGAAAGAGAGAGAGTTACGTTTCGTATTACTGTAGGGGCAAGAGAGAGGTGCGAGTAGACATTTTCTTTCTCTCTTTCTATCATATCCAGTTACGTTTCGTATATCGACACAGTGCAGACCTTTTGTCTGTATCACTGTAGAAGCAAGAGAGAGCAGTGAGCGCGCACATTTTCTTTCTTTCTTCAGTGTAGTTTTACTTCAGTCGTGTGGTCTAAAGCACACTCGTTTTTTCTTTAAGGTGAAGTTATACGTGAAATCCTATTTAGATACTATTTAAATTAATCTTTACGACGAATTGGCTTACAATATGAACATCAAAAAATATGCTACGGATAAATTGAAGCTTTTACTAGGTTTTCTATGTAACGGAATTACAATAAAATTATTATTTGCATAACAAAAAAATAAGCGTAAACAACTAAAAAAAATGTTTTTTCATGACTTAACTATGAAGTAATACAAGAAACATTTTTATAAAAATACCTCTTTATGGCTAAGACCATTTTTGAGGTTTTCTATATTCTAACTTTTTTTCACTCTTATAAAATTGTGGACAAAATAAATAAAAACCACTTTTTCGCTTACTTGCCGCGCGCAAATAAGACGCTCGATTGCAAATTTTGCAGGCACGAGAATCGAAATATTTCTAGCGTTTATATTCCTCTTAATTTATGTGTAAAGGGTAACATAGAAAACACGATAGCACGAAATCGGGGGTAACTTGAGTAATGAACGTATGTCTTGCGGTATGAAAGAGACATGCGTGTATGAGTGAGACAACATGAGGAACGTATAAAAGGATGTGGTTGTTGTCCATTCGTCCTCTTACCACCAGACTTCCGAAATAGAACCACTGTACATAATCCCGGAATAAACATCACGAGACTACCTACGTCTTATTATTGGAGTAATACCCTATATTGAAAGCATCATATTCAGAGGATTCTGGATCCATATATTGGGAGTCCAGAATTACATAGGATACGCGGCCACGGTTATCACACTTATTAATCTAGCAGTTTCCAGTAAAATTCACCCTTTACGACGGCACTCACGGCTTGTTTGGGCGAGGAAATTTTTTAGTGTTATCCGGGTGTTGAGTGATAGGAGAGTATTTTCGTCGGAATTTGACAGATGTTGTTTTAAATCTCAAAAAACAGAAATAGTATATTTTTAAGTGCATATTGATTACCGAATAGTTTTATTAAATTATATGGTACGTGTTTTAGATGTCACAAAATATTCTCGTTTGGAGGAGTGTATCATTCCCTTACGGAGCGAGAATGTTAACATGTTTTCAAAATGTATATAAATGTATTCTGTTTTTGTTCGTTTCACTTCACATCAATTTCAAATCGCGAAACCGGAGAATGACAAATGACAACATAATTTCACACCTATTGTAGTTCGCCTACGTTTTTTTAAGTTGGGGAATTTTATTTTCTGGAATAAAATTGAACGATTTTTTTTCATCACTAATGCTAATAATTTTTGTATTTCTTGGGCATTAACTATCTAACAATTTTCAGTTTGCTTGTGAATGACACGGATGTGTCAAAACCGGTCGCAGAAAATTTAAAATTTAAGTAACAAATGTACATTGAAAATTAAAACTCTTCAAAACAAAATAATAATATTTGACTTGCCATCGCCACCAGGTAATAGCTTAAATTCGAATTGAAGTTTCTACATTTTTGGTTACGAAAAATGTCGTTTTATAATAATATTTTCCTCGTGATTTGGATGACAATCAATTAAAACACAATTGAGTTTCTCTGTAAGGAAAGAGGAGGTTTATTTTGTTAATCTCACAAGATTTACATAAATAAAAGTATCTAGTAAAAAAACAAACCTGTAAAGAAAGAAACGCCATTTAATGTTATTAATTGTAATGTCGATTCCTTGATCACAATCACGAAAGTAATTACTTTAAATTATTGAAATTAATCTTATCAATTTGCTTTATCATGGCCATAGATTATTTTTACTATATTTTTAATTATCCATAGATTATAAAATATCGAGTCGACTGTTAAGTAGGTACTGAGGCACATACCAGTGACAGTCTACGGTACATACACAATGACGAGTCAAGATCAACATTGTGTTAAATATGAGAAATGTTGGTACTTATGTTAGTTTTAAGTCTCCAACTTTAAGTCACAGTTGTCAATATGTATGTCAATAAACCACTTTAAGTCAACTATCATAAGTCACTAGCTATAATTCTTAGATATAAGCCACTAGCTACAAGTCTTAGATATAAGTCACTAGTTATAATTACAAATCTTAGTTATACCAACTTTATTATATTTTAACTTGTACAGCGCCCTTGAGGTGATTTGTCACAAAAATGGCGCTATATAAATTAGCCAAGTATTATGATTATTCCAGAGTAACGAATAAAAATAAGCATGTGCACAAAAAAAGCGTTAATGTTTTTTTCATCCTGGAAAATCCAATCTCAGTTGATTTTTTTTATTAATTATTTTATAATATTAAAATAAGATTTATTTTTAGTACGTTCACCGAAAACCGCATAATGACCATCCACTGATTTGCAAATTGCTTTAAATGAAAAACCTAAAATTCCTGCAAAAATTTACTGATCGTTAGTGGGAATAAAATTCATGATGCCGTCATACAAATTATGTTGAGAGTATGTTCTGGGGTCCAGGCCGCGCAGTAATGAGATTCTTCAATGGGGTGGCGGGCATAATTATATTTAAAAGTTAACTGAGTGAATTCACTATTTATCTGTGTTTTTTTCGATTTTTCGACTCATACGAATAAAAGCAAGCTAATCAGGTATGTCTTCCCTAGTGAAGCCATTAGAGATATATTTATATGTAAATGTAAATATAAAACTTTTTATAAGACGTTACGGTCTTATTTTTTTTATCAAACTTGTGTTTTTTTAATAACATTAGAAAGCTATTCAAAGATATATCATATTTTCCAATTATTAAGTTTGAGCGTAATTTGATGGATAAATGTTAAGTTTGAGCGTACTTTGATTTTAATAATGGATAAAATGAACGCATTTTGATGGATTTTATTGCAAAACCAGTATTTACTGCGCTTTTTTACCTTTTTATTTATTTATTTTATAGAAACAAACAGTACCTACATTGATTACAGAGGTGAGAAAATTAACAGATTTTATGTAATATTTCATTGTGAACCTATGATATTATGTTTCTTTGTAGTGTTTTATTTATGGTAGGTATATTTAGTAATAACCGAGTGATGTGCGTAGAGAGTAGATGTGGGTGTTGTGTATGTGTGAGTATGTTTGTAGATGTGGTGAGGTGTGAAGGGATATAGATGCACATTGAACTGTTTGTATTATTGACAAGATGTTCTTTTTAAATTTGGGCAGTGATCGGAGAAAATATCGATGTTAGAGTTTAGGAAAATATTATTGAATATATGAAGAGCACGGTTAATTGGCGAATTAGTTGCTGCATTTGTATTATACTTTGGTAGATTCGGTATGAAAAAAAATCGGTATAATCGATGTTATTATTTAAAAATCTGTGTATAAACGTTAAATCAGCTTTTACTCGCCTTCATTGCAAAGTTTGAAATGTGCATTCAAAGTTATTGTTGAATTTGAAGTTAAGATATTTTATAATTTTTTTAGAATATTTTCAATGCTATCTATGTATACGTTGTCATAGTGAGGATTTTAAAAAAATGCCCCCTGTAGAGAATTACAATCAGATGAATTACCTATTTGCAAGTTTTAACTTCATTTTCTAAGTGTTATTTTATATTTAAATTCATTCATATTACAACTCCATCTCCAAGTAACTTTAACATAAGGGACCTTTTGTTTTGACATAATTTAATTATGTATATATGTATCTCTATATTTTATATATAAGCTGTATGCCTTTTTCAGAAAAAATAAATAAATTTTCGTCTTTCGACCCTTTTAAATACTTACAATTTAACGTCTTTGTCAAATTTCATCTCCACTTTATACAACAATATTTTTGGTATTTGTATCATTTTGTCTATGTTTTTATGAGAATTAAATCTATTGTGACCAATTCCTTGCAAAAAAAAATCAATGATTTCATTTCTAAAAGCCTTAAAGCCGCCATCTAAAATCCTGGCAAATTTATTGCAAGTTTATCTGAACTATTTTTAATTTAAAATTTTTTTTAATTTTTTTTTTATAAAAAGAAAGACAAACATTCCCGGGTTACGAATAACCCAACAATGTTTGAAAATCTCCTACTACCACCACAGAAAGCCGAAAATGTTGCTTGTGTTGTGTTGTGATATTTATACGCAATTAACAAATATAAGTAATTTAACACGTGTTTCATTCCGAATATAACCTCAATTAATACTATGCGTCAACCCCTTATTTTGCAAGACAAAAGAAGTCAACACTGGAGCTCGATTTACGATCGCTTCCAGACTTCCAGAGACCACCAAGGGATTATACAACGTAGACCGTATTAATATCTGGATTTCTCTATTAATTTTGATGGTTATGCCTACCAATATTGCGGTTGTGGCGGCCATTGTTAAAAACGGTCCTTGAAATACGTTTTTGTTAACAAGTACTTGTTAACGTGTTATCAGAAGTACTTCTGATTAAAAAATGCTTCATTGGCATTGCACACGGTCGAAAATGTGATTCGAATGTTTTAATAAGAAATTAAATTGTTGTTACGGTGACATGAAAAAATTGTTAGGGAAAAAGCGGATACGATAGTCTAAAAATAAAATGTACTTCAAAAAGTTACTTGACATACATTTTATATTTTACAATAAGTAAATATTTTTCTCATATTCTTAAGCGAGAAACTATTGCGGAATATTCGAAGCAGGCAATTTGCTGCAATCCACCTGAAAAATAAAATTGTATCGGCAATTTCAGAGGAAAGACTCCAGAACGCGTTAAAGCAGTGAAATGAAATTGAATCTTAGCAAGGTGATTTTGAACGAACACTGGTTTAAATTTGCCTTCAAAATAAATAGATACTATAAATCTTTGGTAGCGGAAAAATTATATAGAAATTTTTTAAAATATTGTTAAGCGAGAATCGTGGAGGTGTCCTCGTCTTCTTAATCTCGAAGCCTGCAAACGTAAACAAAAATAAACGAAGGTGAACAATATTTACGTATCTACCATTACAAAAGACATTAAGGCTTATTCATCAATATTTGGAAGTTAAAAAAATCTATAAAAGAAAGTCTGCCTTCAAACTTTCTACCGTGAAAGCCTTCTTGGCTGATATTTCCATAGAACTAAGCTTTCGAAATATGAAAATCATTTTACAAAAAATACGCTTAATTCTTCTTTCAAGTTACTACCAAATAATATGTCTCATGCGAAATGTCGCTATCATTTTTATTTACACATTAATAACCACCAACTAACAACCCATTATGCTATTTCATCGTAGGAATAGTCAGATAGGATTGACCGCCACATAACTTTTCATTCACATTCATACATTGGTTCTTTAAATGGTACATTTTTACATTTTTATAGTTTGTCTCGGAAGCAAAATAATTTTAAATATTTATATAAAAAAATATTGTTCATCTTTCAGCAGGTTACTTACCTATTGAAAGCAGTAAGGTTGACGCCTGTGATGATAAAGAAGTTTAACATTTAACTAGGTACATCAGTATTTTTGTTTCAACTACTTAACAAATAATATTAACGTCATTAGACATCGATGTTCGTAATAGATAGCGTTGTGTGATTGATTCTTGATTGTAGGAGGTGAAACGCAAAAAATCACATTCATGAAATACTGAAAAATTTGTACCATGATGAAACAAATAAGGACAAATACCGCTGGCTGAGGAAAAGCAGAGCGGCGAAGGCCGTTGATTGCAGCGACTGCACTCATTCGTGGTGACCCCAAATAACTACATAGATGTCGCATTCTCTCCCGTGGCTCTAAAGGCAGTGTGATGACGATTATTCGACAACTGATTTTTCAAAAAAGTTTTGCATGATGGGTACCAAGAAACTCAACCGGCCAGAAAAAAAACAAGAAAAACATTGGCCTCACAACACTTGCAGCTCTTAGTTTCTGGAAAAAATTGTGACCGAAGACGAAAAATGGGTTTTTTTTAACCTGAATCAAAGAGGCAGTCAATGAAATGGCATCACACAAACTCACCAAGGAAAAAAAAAAGTTGAAACTATGTGATCGGCGGGGAAAGTTATGACGATGGTGTTCTGGATATGACCGTGCTTTTTACAACACTGTGATACATGCCCTTGTTAAAAAATGGACCAAAGCTGTGGAAATGGACGGAGCTTATATTGAAAAGTAAAAAATTAATCGGCAAAAGTATGGGTTTCAACCCATGTGATTGCAGTTTTTATTTATTGACAATTAAAGGAGAAAAATAGGAGGCATTACTTATTGACTGGCCTTAGTAGATTATATTGTAGATCTAAGAAATATTTTAATGTGGGTGCCATAAATAAAAGCAATAAAAGCTACTCGATAGACTGTCACCAGTTAACGAAATGTGGCCAGTTGTGTACTCGGGGAAGTAGATAAGCAGACTTGTATTTTATTTTTTCAAAATTAGATTTAGATAGTTAAAACAAAACTCTGCCTGTCCTGTTGTTTCTTTAATAACATAATGCATAATAAATTTATTTTTTTACATTAGTACTAATGTAATCTAAAACACCAAACGTTTCAAGTGGCTTAATCGAGAGCTAAAAATGTTAAATATATTTTTCGATTATTTGTAGTACCTTCTACACAACAAATACTGGCCTATTTTCATTGTGTAATTATACTCGTACATCTAATGGAGGCGTGAACCAAATTACATACGTTCGTAATATCCATACTAAACCTGTCTCCGAGAGTTCAACGGGTAATATAGTCAATAAATCCATCAGTAAATCGTTCAGTGAGTGATCAATTCTTTACCAACAACAAGCAATACTTTTAACTACATTTTCCCCGGCGGTAAAGCGCTATCTTGCGCAGAGTAAACGAGCCAAGGTGCTAAATGAAACCATTACAACCTACGTGTGAAATTTTCCTAAAAGATAAATGAACCGTAACTACATTTTAACGTAGTCCGTCTGCTAATGTGCACATTGCTTCGGCGAACGCGTCATCCGATACGCTTAAGTATGAACGGACCACACTATTTTTTTTTTTTAATTTATCATACTATTAAAAAATAAACAGCACAATATGAGAATAAAAAAAACAAAATTTTACATAGTTTCGAGAATACGGAATATTGTTTTAAAATTATTTTTTTTTAATTAATGCGAGTATTTTTTTTAATTAATGTGAGGTACCATAAGTAGTGCTGAATTTAAAAAAAAAAATTAATGAATATCGCACAAGAGTCTCAACTGCTTCCATCTGAAGCCAGTGAGACTATGGCATCCCCTATTGGGGTATATTGTGAAGCTGAAGGTAGTGAGGAGGGGAAGGAGATAGGGAAGAGGAAGGTGGAGAAGTACCTGGCTATTCATATCTGGCTAATGCCATTTCAAGCAACGTTTCAATTCTGAATGGTAGTCTTACACCAGGGTGATACTGAGAGTATCTTCCACTCTGTAGCGTACCGCTAATATACTATATATTATTTTTAATGAAAAAATTGTGAAAAACACCAATTAATCAAATGAAATTTATTGGCCACCCCGGGATTCGATCCCGCGACTTTCGTTGTGCGAGTCAAGAGCCTTGCCGCTGGAGTGCACCGGCCGTCTATGATAATATTACGATAAAAATACTACATAAGTATTTAGCATGAAAACTTTTCTCCAATCACAGCGAACTGTGGCACAGTTTCGATTCAAAATAAATAAATTCTTATTTTTAACCTTTTTTATTGTTAAAAAAACAACATGTTTTGTAAGTATTACTTCGTCAATTTTTTTTATATGAATGTCCCAATGTAAAATTTTTTTTTTTATATGAAAAGTCCGAAAAAAGTTTAATCTAACTTAACCCAACCGCCTGGAGCCTATGAGACATCCTCAATTGAGACATCCTGTATGGCATCCTGGGACACTTGCATCACATTTAAAAAAAATTTCCGGTTTAGGCAAATATTCTAAGACATTCTGTATTTTTTTTTTAAATCGTATTTTTGAAACCCTGGAAATTTTTTGAAAATTTCGATCAGAAAAATCATACCATTTTTTATAAACCGGAAAGACGGGACATAATTTTATGGGTGCGAAAAAACGATAATTACGTAGCCGAAATTCATTTAAAAAAAAGAACGTTTTTCACACGAATAGCAATAAATTGTACGGGGTTCTCTTCGTAACATCTGTAAAAACACCGCCATCTTTATCAAAAAATCAAACCGAAGGATAAGTTCGCATAGAACAAACAATAAATCTAGTGAACGTTACACGCAAATTCAAAAATTCGCCGGAAATCAAAGTGTTGCCATGTAAAAAAAACAGTAATCAGTGTGGAATTTTACAAAATTAAGGGAACATAATCGGAGACGGAACATTTTCATGTAGTGACCTCACGAGCTAAAATAATGGATTTATTCATTTAAAAAAAAAACTATACATTTCTAAAAATTTTTACTAACATTTTCGTAATCTTAGTAAAAAAATCTATCCACCCATTTTTTCCAAGTCGTTATGAAAACCATGCAAGTGGCCTATTGGGGAATGTCATGAGGTTGGAAGTAATGCGAAGGAATACGAAATGGGGAGGAGGAAGGTGGGGAAGTACCCGGCTATTTAGATCTGGTCACCAAACAAAAGCCATTTTAAGCAATATGTCAATTTTGAATGGTGGTCTTACTGAGAGTATCTTCCACTCTGAAACGTGTTGCAAATATACCTTACATTATTTAAAATTATTAAATTATGAAATAACACAAATTAATCAAATAAAATTTACTTGCGCGCGCCAGGATTTAAATTACTAGTCGAGAGCCTTATCCCTCGACCACGCGTTGCGGGTTTACTTAAAACATAAGTAAGTAAAAACCTAGAAAAAAAAAAGTAAGCAAAAGTAAACCTTAATGAAGTAAACATTGCTGACGAAACATGTTGGTTTTAACAAAAGTTTGCTAACATTAAGTATTTATACATTTTTATTTATTTTTAATGTCGTTTTGTTCTTCGTGTGAGGTGACATGCTGCCCTGTCATATGCGTTCATACTTATGTAACTAATCTGCTAGGCAAACCTTAATTCATTTATTTCAAAAAATTTTGGAGTGAAACTTCTAAGCCCCGTTGTTATTTGAAATTCGGATGAAACGGAAGTGCGTCACTAAAATTGATTATTTGACGGGTCCCCGGTTCTAATATAATGCGGTAAATTCACGGTTCCACGCGAGCCTCCGATAGCGTAGCGGCGTAAACCGCGTAACAAATCTCAGTGGCCTGAGATATCCAGCGAACGGAGGAATCGAATCCTACTCGAACGAAATCCAAAATATAAATATATTTATTTTTGTAAAATCAATATTCAATCTTCAAACCACTTTAAAATAAACGGGCAAAAGAAAAGAAAGCGACATCTAGCGACTTTCTAGTTTCACTTCTACCGTGTCTGAATAGTACACTCTGATTTTTTTTACATAGCTCCACACAGGAGGCTCTGGGGAAAATAATTTCCCGCAGGGCTTATGTCATCTTTGGGGATGCTGTGTGGAGGGTCTTTTTAGGAAAGGAAGGAGAGGAAGTTCTGGGAAGGAAAAGAGTTTTAGGGGTGGTAGGAATCTGGGGGTCAGTGTGTTCATGAATGACGGACGTATGAATCCATCCCTTCCACTGCGGTGCAAAGCGATGTTCCGAGAAAGTACAGCCAAAGGAGAAGCCGAAGGGACTCCCTCAAACAATCTCTCTTAATCCGGCTTGCCATGCAGCTGGTGGTCAGACGCATCCATAGCCAAGACCTGGACATACCTCACCCCATGAACCCGGGCACCCCTGCTAAGTCACCAAAAGTAGGCAGACCTATGGCAGAGATATTTGTTATCGAAAATTAGTTCCCCGGGCGGCGGTACCTATACCCACCCCCAAAATTTATTTGTCGTAAATGAGACAAAACGCCTTAAACATATCATTTGTCGAGTGTTTAAAATCTAAAATAGTCTCGGTGAAAACATTATTTATATGAAAAATTAGCTAGGAGTGAGCGCAACACTCAGAAGGCGCTTTGAGCTTGAAAATAATATACCATGAATATTAAAAGATGGTAAAAATCACCAACTATTATGAAAATGTTTCAAACGTAGAATAAAACATTTTGAAAATATGTTTCGCTCTGCTTAGCATCATTATTATTAAAGATACTCAAAAATACTTTTCATTTAAATTTCAAATAAAACCTTGGCCTTGCTTTCATATATTTTCTACAAGTACGTTATTTTAACAAATCCAAACATATAAAAAAGAAAAGGAGAAGGAAAAAATATAAAAAAACATTGTGCTATTGTTTGCGTTCAGATTCGTCATAATTAGCTGAGGGTGTTCCAAAAATATATTTCGGGAAAAATTGATTTCGTTTTTCGGATATTGTACTGTGAGCCTGTTCAGAAGGAAGCAGGTGTGGTGAACAATCTAATTACAAGTAGTCATGCTACGTGGAAGAGATACGTTTCTCTCGCTAACTTTAGTGAAACAAAGGAAAACATTGTCTGAACCTTCCAGTTTTCACATCAACCAGGCGTGAAGCTCGGATGGTTTATTCGTCTTTTAAGTAGAATAAAATCTTCCTTAGATGAGTTTTCGCTGAATTAACTATAATATTATAAACAATGTTATTTCAGAAATGCCGTGTCATCAAATTAATCTACTCTTGGTGTTTATATGTAAATTAGTATACGAGGGGGGACCCAAAAAAAGATTAATTTCGTCATAACTTCTTCATTTCTTAATATTTTTATACCATATTTTGATCACCTTCAAAGTATTCTCCATTTAACACAACACATTTCTCCAGACACTTCTTTCATTGTTCAAAACAGTTTTTAAATTCACTTATCGGGTTGTCTTTTAGGCCTTCCGGTGATTTTTGTTTTACCTCCTCCACAGTGACTAAACGCTTTCCTTTCATGTCCCTCTTCGGTGTGGGGAACAAAGACTAGTCACGGGGATTATATCACCTAAGAAAAAATTCAGGGTCCTCTTCGAGCTGATTTTGAAGATCTTAACATGCCTGAATTCGACGCTCCCTTTGATCTGGCGTCGTCTGTGAGAAGGCGGGGGACAAATTTGGCTGCAACCCTTCTCATTCGATTCTTCGGTTAAAATCCTCTGATGTGAACTCCAGATATTCCAGACATCTCACAGAGTTGATCAATGGTTCGGCGACATTCTCTACGAACGAGGGCGTTGATTTTGTTGACGTTTTTATCAGTTTTTGACGTTGAGGGGCGTCCTGAACAGGGTTAGTCTTCAATTAACATTTCTCCATTTTTAAAACGTGACAACCACTCGTAGACTCTGGTTTTACCTAGTGCAACATCCCCATAAGCAGTCATCATTACAATAGTTTGCCGATTTCCCCAACAGGAAACAAAATTTCACAGCCGCGCGTTGCTCTCGATAATCTGCCATCATTGTTTCGCCGAAATTGAAAAATTTGTTTTACTAAAAAGAATCTCACGGGCGAACCGATGCACTCACAGCGACACAACTTCGCACACTGACTCAGGAAGAGTGACTCTAACGGATACCTGATTGAACAATGGGTCCCCCTACTCTTCCTCTCCACCACAGCACAACTAACGTTACTTTTGGGTCCCCCCTCGTGTATATTAAAACATCTTCGAGATTATCCAGGTAAATTTTATTGATGAAATATGTTTTCAATTTGGGAGACAGATCATGGACGGACCAACATCTCTGCTATAGGCCGCCCTAAGTGACTTACTATGTTTAGTGACTTAGCAGAGGTACCCAGGTTCATGGGGTGAGGATTGTCTGGGTATTGCCGGTAGATGTGTTTGTCCACCTGCTATGTGGTGGGCTGGATCAGATTAGACTGGCTGAGGGAGACCTTTTAATTTCTCCAACCGGACTCTCTCGACCCATCAGTAGGAGAAATGGATTCATACGTCCGTCACTCCTGAGCACACTGACCTTACTCTCCTTACTGTCCTTAAAAAGACCCTCCACACAGCATCCCCTTGGATAACATAGGCCCTGATTGAGACTATTTTCCTCAGGGCCTCTTGTGTGGCTAATGTAAAAAAGTGGGTTTTTTTAATATCTGCATCTATAGTTAGATGAACTTTCTGCTGGCCGTTGGGAGAGTTGTACGTAGCACGAGTAAGTAAGATAATAAGTAAGATAAATATGATTTCTAACCATTATTTTAATGAAATACATGATTCCTGCAATATCATAAGTTTTTCTATTTTCAGTTTAGTTCAGCCCGGAAGGGTGATTCCGTATCTTTTGTGTTATTTTTTACGCTACGTCAGCGTTAGAAGATAATCAAGATAAAACGGCAAAATCCGTCGGCTATCGGAAGGCGTCCGTCGTGCGTTATCGGCTGTCAAATTACGATGATTTTCCATGTCTTTCGATGACTTGTCTACGCTTGACGCGTATTAATTAAATGGATTAATTCTCTATCTCTCTCCAATGGCGCTACAGCCCTTATCGGGCTTTGGCCTCCTGCAACATTCGCCTCCAACTCCTCCTGTCCTCAGCGCTGACTTCCAGTTTGTTACTTGGAGAAGCTGTGCTGCATCCCCTCTTACTTCGTCTTCCCACCATGGATTAATTAACTACTTAAAACACCAAATACTTTTTATTAGTTATTAAAACTGATTTCATAAATATAAACCTAATAGGCATTCATAAATGACTGTCCGTTTGTCGGATTATTTTGATGTTTGTACACGATGACATTTAATTCGCAAATTTTCGCAAATCGACTGACCTCTCTTAACAAATAATACGCGGAAAAACGCGCGTAACTACTTTTAGGAGTTGGTGTCTTAAGTACAGAATACCGCATTTAAGAATATTTAACACGCGGTACGCTGTCGAGAAAGATACAGAATCACCCTTCTGGTGAATATGAGGTTATATAAAGAAGAAGTCATATATTAATCGTTATAATTTATCAAACAAATCAACAATTTTAAAATATCGTGCTCAATGCGTTTTATTTTATTTTAATTAATTGTATTCCAGTGTTATTTTGACTTGTTTTAGGTCGGTATTAGTTTCTAGCAAGGCAAGTAGCCAATTCTAAGGAACGAAATGCTCGTGAAAATGCCAAATGAATTACGCTGTAAAGTTTTTATTGTTATTAAAAGTATCTTCTAAGTTTTTTCTATGTGTGTCATTAGTGAGTAACAACGTATAATTTTAAGTTTCTCAGACTCCCCTATACCCAAGCTAATCAACCGTTTAATTTATTATTGGACCGATAAAGAACACTGCCAATCATGACAAATCTAAACCATGCCCATGATTTTTTCACTAATGTCGGGAAAAAATTAGCAAACAAAATTTCCTCCCCGAATTCTAATACAATATTACAGGAAAAACCACATATTCCCCATTCTGAACAATTTAAATTTCAAACGGTTACACATGACGATATTAAGAATACAATTAACTCATTAAAAGACACAAAGTCCGCCGGTATGTATGGCATCACCGTAAATTTACTCAAGACTCTTGTTCATGAACTATTGGAACCTCTCACTTAATAATTAGCCTCAGCATATCACAGGGAATTTTTCCTAAACAATTAAAGCAAGGGCTCGTCATACCCATATACAAAAGTGGTCTAAAAGTGGACATTAACAATTATAGACCCATAACAATACTTAACTCACTCTCGAAAGTAGTTGAAAAAATAATTAACAAACAACTGAAAATATTTTTGGAAAGCAAGCAACTACTCTCCGAAAATCAATTTGGCTTCCGGTCAAATAAGAGCACTGCCGATGCTATTATTGCTGTTACAGACTTTCTTGTTTCAAATTTAGATAAGGGTAAAAATGCATTTCTATCTTCCTAGACCTCTCAAAAGCTTTTGATACTATCTCCTTTGACATCCTTGTTAATAAACTAAACACAATTGGTATAAGAGGGAAAGATCTAGAATCTCTTCAAAGTTACTTAACTTATCGAACCTTAAGTGTCAAAATCGAAAACAAATTCAGCCAACCCCTCCCTATAACCTACGGAGTTCCCCAAGGAAGCGTCTTAGGCCCTACTTTGTTTCTCATATACATAAACGATCTTTGTAACCTAACGATAGATGGAAAAATTGTAAGTTTTCCTGGCGATACTGTGCTACTCATTCAATCCGACACTTGGTTAGACGCATACAAAATGGCTGAGACATCAATTAACTATGTTGAAAAATGGCTAGATATTAATTCTCTTGCACTAAATACTACCAAAACAAAATACATTACTTTTAGTATTAATATCGTTGGCCAACCTAATCAAGATGTTGAAATAAAAGTACATGAATGTTCTTGTATTCATGATACATTCTGTCAATGTCCTTGCCTAGATCGAACGGACCATATCAAATACCTTGGTCTTTCATTTTATCAATATCTTAAGTGGAATACACATTGCCTACTCATCACGAATAAACTTAGAAAACATATTTATTTCTTCAAAAACATTAGAAACATACTAGATTCCAAATCTATGAAAATTGTTTATTACTCCCTTTGTCAATCAATCATTGAATATGGAATAATCGCATGGGGAGGTGCAACACTATCCGCTATAGATTCATTATTGAAGGCACAAAAATTAATTATGAAAGTTATCCTTAAAGTTCCCATAATAACAAGTACTGTAGATATATTCAACAAATTCCATGTTTTAGATATTCGACAAATTTACACAAAAACAATCTTAACTCATCTGTTTAAAAATAAAACAAATACATTTTATGAAAATACCCAAAATATTGTAAACACGCGGCACAAAACCAAAGAACTCATACAAACACCTAAAACAAACACAACATTTGGTCAAAGAAATTTGAAATACATTGCGTCTAAAATATACAATAACCTACCTGACAAAACAAGACAATCGAATAATATTAACAAATACAAAATTCTGATAAAACAATGGATCATCGAAAAAGGTCGTGCAATAATTAGTCACCTCACCCAAATATAATCCTCTTATCCATTATTGTTACCACTACTACCAACCTGATTTTTTTTGTCAAATATTTTTACTTAATTGAAAAATGTAT
Source organism: Limnephilus lunatus (assembly GCA_917563855.2). Taxonomy (NCBI): domain Eukaryota; kingdom Metazoa; phylum Arthropoda; class Insecta; order Trichoptera; family Limnephilidae; genus Limnephilus; species Limnephilus lunatus. Next base: position 75,058,606 of record OU830592.1, read on the forward strand.
TTTATTTAATATTTATAAAAAATATTTGTAAACCAGTCTGTCTCGACACAGGATTTCCTAGTGAGACAGGCAAGGCCAAAAAAAATGTTAACTTTATTGTATAGATGCATAAATAAATAAAAATAAAAATAAAAAACTGTGCAAGTTTTAATGATTAATTCTGGTGGAATTTTATTACATAATTTCAGTCCCAGATATGTAAACGTTTTTTGTTAGTGTACCGTATTGCTCCTTGGGACTATGAGATCATTTCTGGTGAGACTTCTTGTAATAAGTTTATGATCAAAAAGTTTAAAGTTTTTCTAGATTTTTGTGTACATGGAGAATAACCCTTTTTATGTGGTTTTGAAGAACAACAAATGCATTAATTTTTTTGTAAAGCTCTTCGCTAGAGAACCTGTAGGTTTTACGTACAAGGACTAATTATGGATTTCTGGGCCTTCACAAGTTATGGGCCATAGTTCAGGGCCTTATGTTAAGAAGAGGTTGTACAGTCCGAAATGTATTTTTCTTAAGTCTTGGTACATAATTATGTATCGAAATGCAAAGAATACGTGAATCAATTTTCAAACCCCTGTTAAAAATTATGTTTACAACAAATAGGTTCCTTTCAGAACCCCTTTCGTGGTCTCTTGTTTACATACTTTTGGAGGTTGTGGGTTCTATTTTGGAAACTTGAGGAAGTTGTGAGAAGAAACTATGACTGATGGTAATTGAGGGACTTAAAGAAGAATACAAGAAGTACTACATTGTCTAATGACAAGTAACAACTGAATATGGCAGACCGCAGAGAGAGACAACAAGTTTTGAAGCAAACTTCATACATTAACCCCTAGTGTTGTTAAGACAACACCTCACCGCATTTTCCTCAATTTTATGGTAATTTGAACCTTATAAAATACTCCTAGCATGCTTAGATAAATTAGTCGCTTGGTAAGGAAATAATGTACTTTAATATTATTCTGGCTTGTGGTTTCGTCACTTGCAAATACATATGTTTATTTTATTCTGTGAAAAAGCACGACGCAAAATTTCACTTCAATTTTTTTTAACATTAGCTCCTCACAGGAAGCCCTGAGGAAAATATTTTCTCTCAGGGCCCGTGTCATATCCATGAGGGACGACTTATGAATCCATTCCTCCAACTTATAAATGATAAGTCAAAAGAGTCCGGCTGGAAAGATCAAAAAACCTCTTCAACCAGTCTCTCTCGATCCAGGCCGCCACGCAACAGGTGGGCAGACACATCGGCCGCCAAAACCTCACCCCATGAACCCGAGCACCCCTGTTAAGTCAATGGGGTGACCTATGGCAGAGGTGTTGGTTATCCAATAAACGATTCTCGGGGCGGCATTACCCATAACCGCTTCCCAAAATACATAATTCCGATTTGTAAAAGTCAAAGTACTGTTCTTTATATACAGGAGATCCTCGTACGGCTTACTTTTTTATTGTGAAGAAAGCCTTATTTCGAATGTTTTCACTATTTTTTTTTATGTCAAAAGAGAGAAGAAAAGAAATTCTTTGAAAATAAGCAGCTCTCCCGAGGAAAATACATAAAATAGATATTTAATTACGTACTAACGAGGAAGTGACCGCATGTTAAATTTTCACATTCGGAACTTCTTTTGGCTTCATACTGAGCCCGCGAGGCTCAATCGCGAGATTATTAAAATGAATATGCAAAATGTTTTATTTTTATTAATTTTTTTTGAATTTTTCTTTTTAATAATTTGTTTTACATGGTACACAAATAAAATTTTACATCTTGGGTATTTTTACTACTCTTCCATTGAAAGCATTGCTTGTTTATGGAAGGGGAGTGTACATAAATGTTGTTATTAGTTAGTACTTAAATAATTCATTGTATATCATATGTTTGCTGTAGTATTTATTTGATAATAGTGTGCATTAAAAAAAAAGAAAGTTGTGGAAAACTAAGGATATTTGTAAGATTAATTAAGTGACAGTGGTTTTTTTTCTTAAGAATATTTTTTAAATGTTTCTTGACAGAGAGCAGTATTCGGGTTTTATTATTAATGCTTCTGATTTCTTCTGGTAGACGATTGAAAAAAGTTCGAATTAATAAATTACTTTGTTTTTCCACTATTATTGATTATAAAAAAACTGTCATGTTTCGTAAGCCAAGCTTACTTCATCAGGGTTTAATAATACCTACTAAATTTATATTTTAGAAGAAAAGAAAAAGTTCTTCCCTGGTAAGTGTAATGATATTGTGCAAAAGACGTATTTAGTTTTGGGCATAGAAAAACATGTTTAAGTCGAGTTCTGTTTTCATTTAAAAATTGATATTTATCTTTTTCTTTTATAATTTGAATTAATGAATTTTTAATATATAAATCTTTAAATGTAAGTACTTGAAATTCTTCAAACAGGCGTTCTGTTGGGTAGTCCGAGGATTTTTTAAATATAATTTTAATAATTGTTCTTTGTACAATTTCGATTGGAAGAAGGTTACATTTATACGCGGATCCCTACCTAATAATAGCGTATTGTAAAGTGTATTGAACTAAGGCATAGTAGATTAAATATAGATTTTTTATCGACCGAAAGCTTCTACTTCTTAAAAATATTATTAATTTTCCAATTTTGTTTACTACTTGACATATTTGTACCTTCCATTTCAGATATTTATCGATAATTAATCCTAAATATTTTATTTTATTTGTTGTTTTTAGTACTGTACAGTTTGATTTGCAATAGTTTTGGCTGTGAATTTTAGTATTATCATGTATTACAATGTAATTTTTTTTAGGAGCATCGTTTGGATGGATTGCAAATGGAATTGTAAATGTCTTTTCACTATTTAGTGATACTAAATTAGTATCGAAAAAAATCTTAAGCGTGTTGATGTCTTCTATGGCCTTTAATTCTACATTTTCTTAAGTCTTTTTACTTATTATTAATACTGTATCGTCGACGTATGATGTAATTTGACCATGTAATGGTTGAAAAAAAATATCATTTACATATATGGTAAATAGAATTGGTCCTAGCACTGTACCTTGGGGGATTCCAAAGCTTGAAATCTCTTGATCACTACTAACACGATTGATTTTTACCACTTGAGGGCGGTTTTTTAAGTAGTTGGTGATCCATTTAATTGCGTTGCCTTTTATGCCAACAATATTTTTTTCAGAACATTCACGCAATTTTATGTCAGGAGTATAATTCAAAGTCTCTCGGTTGTTATCAAATTCACAGTTTAAAATACTTTTATTATACTCAAACGACGCCTAATTAACATTAAATATTATTAGTCAAACTAAGATATTTTTTAAATCATGTGGGTACCTTCACGACTTCAATTTTTTTTTTTGCAACATCAAATGATCAACTGTTGAGTCCCTGACGTATCCCAACACGCAAAAGCTTTGATTGCCCAACCTATAGTGCATGCAGTATAATTAAACGTGACCCGTGAGGTCATTTTAATCGATGATATTACACCGGTATAATTTAATTACCACCGTTATGGTACTAACTGGGAAATAAATTGGCATCAATTGCAGCGCCAATAAAGGGGTAATGGGCTCTATAAGAGCCTGTGGGACCATTTGAAGTTAATTCGGTCAGAAGTCGTAGCTTTGAATTGAGCTAATTACTTCGGAAAATTTAATGATTACTTTGAATATTACAAAATATAATTTAGCCCTAGTCGATGTCGACACTCTTTAGCAACATAATTGAGCCGTTGACGATATTTTGGCCAGTTTTTCTCCCAAAGGGGCAATGCAATTGGGTATTTGGTTTTCTGAATTTGTTGTGATATCCGAAAAGAGTCTTTCTACGGAAGATGAAACCGGGGAATTTTCCTGTTATTGGATGAAAGCGTTTTGGCTCATTGGGTAATAAAGAGAGGCGGGCTTTTAGATGAGTGATTTCCAACCCGGGCAATATCGCTCATCAAGATTTAATTAGTCTGTGGGACGAACAAGACTTAAACGTGGTTTGGGATGCGATTTTTTATACGATTTGATGGGAGATAGGCATACATATGTACATTGTGAAGTTGCTTTATTATAAACATTATACATCAGCGGTTCTCAAATGTGTTCCCATTGGGTTCCGCAGAACGTTGGGGTTCCCTGTCTGACATAAAACCTAATTTTAAGTTAAAAAATATCAAACTAAAAAACATAAATAAATCAAATTTATTTAATTAAAAATAAAACAATAACTTTGTAAACACCACTTTTATTTTTTATACTTAATGCCGACCGTGTTTCGCTACAACCGTAGCTTCTTCAGGGCAGTATAATACTCTACTAACATTAAGTTACATGTGTTATAGATAATATATGATTTACAAAATGGACTGGACTCCTAAAGTGAAGGAGGAAGAAGGAATAAGTGTTGATGGATAATTGGGAAGGGAACGGGCGTGTTCTTTGTCAATAGGGAACAATCTTAGCATGGGACTTTTATTTAAATGTAATTGGTTATTTACTACCTTACTATTAGTGTTTATGGCTTTCCTTAGTTCAAGTGCCTCTAAATTGTCCAACCTTATACCTTTGTCGTTTTTATGGATTAGGGTGGCGCCAGAGTTTCTATCAAATTTATGTTCTGTTTCGATCAAGTGGTTTGCAAATTCCGAAAATCCAGAGCTGTGTAAACATCTAAGATGTTCTTTGACACGGGTTTTATGTTGCATGCTGTTTTTCTTATGTAAAAAAGGGGCAGTCGCTGCATTGAATAAATTCCTGAGTGAGATAGACTATCTTCTTTGTCCTTACCGTTCATCAAAAGTTTACCTTTACTATTATTAGTGTAAAATGCTGGTTTGATATCTGATGGGAGATTTTTAACGCTTTTTAGAGAAAAATTATTGACATACAAGATTATACGCCATTGATAAGGTTGATTATTATTACTTGGTATATTATTATTATGAGACGGACTGTTGCATAAAAATCTACTTGTGGATAATTTTTTTACTTTTTTATTGCGAATTTTGTTGACTATATCTGGATTGTAACCATTATTTATTGCGATTTGTTTGATCGTAGATAGTTCTATTGCAAAGTTAGTATTTATCATTAATTAAAAATGAATTAAAACTTATTGAATTAACTATGCAATGGTGTATTATGAAGTCCCAATAAACAAGATTTAGTACAATTCTTAATTCGAATTAACCCAGTCCACCCACGCATCTACCGCGATGTCACAAGCTTTTCGGCCGGCCGCAAGTATCAACATTTTGACAGCTTCGGTAACAGTGGCGGTTTTCTCTAAGGTGCTTGTGTGCAGAGATCTACCAACTAACTAACTAACTAACTAACCATCACGCCGTTTCCCCGCAGGGGTACGCAGAGAGGACGGACCGCCAAACAACTCGGTGTTGGCACACACTCTTTGCCTCACTCACATTCATATATCATCTCATTCTCTTCTATTATTCTGAATTTTGACATGTCCCGACTCAAATATCTGATTCACTTGATCGTGCCATGTCTTCCTCGGACGTCCCCGACTTTTTCTACCATTCACATTTGCGTTGTATATTCTTCTTATACTACTTTCTTCGTTCATACGCTCTACGTGCCCAAACCATCTGTGGGTCCCTTTCTTAATCTTACTCATTATGCTTACATCAGACTTACATTCTTTGCGGATATCCACATTTCTCACACGATCATACATCGTTTAACACACTTACGCCTCAGGGATCTCATTTCAACAGCATTCAGTTTACTTTCATCCTTCCTCTGCCAGTTCCATGCCTCACTGCCATACATCAGGGTAGGTACCAGGACTCCATTGTGGAGGTACCAGGGTAGGTACCAGGACTCCAAGCTTCGCTTCTTTTGACAGTTTTTTATTAGCGCCAACGGCATTCTGTCATCCATTAATGGAGTTACCAGCATTCACCCTTCTTTCAATATCTCTATCAGCCTTCCCATCCCTCGTAAACATCCCATCTCTCCCCATCTCTCGTAAACAATGAGATCTACCATAAAAAGGTAAAAACATATACTTATATGATAAACCTGTTTCATTATTTTACTAATGTTCACGCCTTTATTGTTACGTGGTATTTTTGCAACTACCTAGAGTTTGCTCCCCTGTTCAGTTCCATTAAACTCGCTGCTCCGGATCAGTTAAATTCACCTCGCCCCGCGCAGGACACAAGTCCTATAAAACCGCAACCATTTCGCTTAAAGTTAAAACATCGCCGCGAGTTGCCTGTTCTCGATTATCAAACGCTCATTATTCACCTCGATCATATATCACCATTCCTTCCCCAAAATCTCTTCCCACTAACATACCCTTCCTGGTGAACATCAGTGGAAGGCAGAATTGCAGTTGGTAAGTGATATTAAATATAATAAAGTAGATATTTTTGAACCGCACATACAGTCCATCTTGGCAGTTGATCCCTCCACCTCGAGGCGGATAATTTGCCCCCCGCAACATTTGGCCGCAACAACTACACTTTAAACAGAACGCCATTTTAATTCCGTGTTAAAAAAAATCCACCCTTCCGGATTAAACTGCCCAAGAGCGATTCTGAATGAATTTCACCTATGCGATGAATGTCAGCGACTATGGGACTTTTAAACCTCTGCCTTTATCGTTTATCTTATCTAACCCTTGCTTTTTCTTTATTATCAAACAGAGATCGTTAAAGTCTCAAGCTATAAATTTTCAAAATTTGTCGTTTGATGTCGAACACCGCCCCTTTTACACAATTTACTATAACGACCCTTTTGAATTACAACATCATCAATGCCATTCTTCTTCTTTGTATGCCTTATCAGGTCCCCCCGACGTTGGCGAACACTCTTGAAAAGGTCTCTCTGTCTTGCGCTGCCCGGAATAGCTCCTTCACACTTCTAATGCCGGTCCACTCTCGTATTTTTTGCAGCCAAGACATTTGTCTCCTACCAGGCCCTCGACGACCCTCTATCTTGCATTTCAATATTAAATAGAGCAAGTGATACTTCTCCCCTCGAAGTATATGACCCAGATATGAAATTTTCTTGATTTTTATTAATGTAAGCAGTTCTCTATCTGCTCTAGCCCGCCTGAGAAGAGGCCACATTTCGAAAGCCTATAACCTGTTCATGGTATTTATTTTCAAGGTCCATGTTTCACAGCCATACAGCAAGACCAACCACACATAACATTTTAGCATTCTCTGCCTTAGTTTTAAGCTGATATTGTCATTGCAGAAGAGGGATTTCATTTTTATGAACGCAGTTCTTGCTGCGTCAATTCTACACCTAATCTCTACATCTGGGTCAAGAGTCTCCGTGAGAATACCACCGAGGTATCTAAATCTCTCCACCTTTTCGACATCACAACCATTTAACTGCATCATTGATCCAGAGTGATCTAGTCATCCAAAAGTCATCAATTTATTTTTATTGACGTTGATTGTTAGGCCTAGTTGTTCACCAGCATTATTAACAAGATTTAATAGGTCTTGGTGGTCACTGATACTGTCAGCTAGTAATACAGTATCAACTGCATATCTTATGTTATTAATGACAATTCCGTTGATCTTGAGACCCTTCTCGGTATTACTTAGGGCTCTTTTGAAGACATAGTTGGAATAGAGATTAAATAATGGTGGCGACAGGATACAGCCTTGTCGTACTCCACGCTGAATGGCGATTGCATTAGATCTCTCATTCCCATGTCTTATTTCTGCTGTTTGGATGATGATCATGCCATAATGAACTCTAAAGTTGCTTACTATAGATTTCTTTATAGCAGGACGTTACCGCAGCAGATGGAACCCGGTTATTACAAAAGGGTCCATAAATGAAAACGGTAAATCATATTTACAAATATTTTGACGCATTCTATTTTGCTAAACACATAAAAAAATATATTGAAAAAACCCGTATACGGTCAAACACAATAATATGTTCCCAATTTGGGAGGCGGGTATGGGTACCGCCGGCGCGGGAACTATTTATTGGATAACCAACACCTCTGCCAAAGGTTGCCGAAAGTTGTTCGCTAAGTTTAGCGGGGTAGGGCAGGGGTGCCCGGGTTCACCGGGTGATGTGTGTTCAGGTCGTATTAAAGAAAGAGAGATTGATTTAGGGGACCCAGCTTTTTCTCTCGACCCAGTTGGAGGGATGGATTCGTACGTCCATAACTGTTGAACACACTAATTCTTATATATCCCTCTTACTTTTTCCTTCCCAGAACCTCCCCTCCTTCCTTTCCTTAAAAATATCTTCCACAAAGCATCCCCTAATGGAGTTAATGCATATCCCTGTGTGGAATTAACATAAAAATGTCACAGGTTAAAAATGTCAAGTCCATCTTTCAAATTGTAAGGTCTAAATGATTATAATAATTATTCTAATTACAAATAATTCTAACTGTATCATCTAATTTGTACGTAGGTACCTAAAAACATTAATTAAAAATAAAATATTTTTACCTACACACATAGGTATATTTATTTGGGAAGGGGAACCCTAAACTCTATAGGAGAAAAGGGGAAATTCATTTTATCTAATTGAAATAAATAAAATAAAATTTTAAATTAATGAATTTTTGCTTACCGGGTACCGAACTCGCGACCTAAGTATTGTTTTGCATATTACATACCGAACTTACGCTCTCCTCTCATCAAAACTCTCTTATGCAAAATGAAATTTATCTTACGTCAGCAGATTCGACAACCTTTAGCGTAAAGTATGGAAAATCTCCCGTTAACTTTCCGCATTATGGCTTCAAACTTCCGGCGTCAAACTGTTTACGCTAAAAGCCCAAGTGTTGCTCTGTCTGGCCTGGTTTAACCTTGATATTCATCTCCCAGGAGTTACCCGTGTTTACTTTTAGATATTCCTGTATTTGTAGATAAAAGAAAACACTTCAGATATTTAAATATTTTTACCTTCAAGTCCCAACGACGCGCGACGGTTGAATTTCTCGAGGAATATTGGAATGTTGCCGAGAATTTTTTGAAGTTTATCCTGAAAACAAACACAATTTAAAAGACTAGATCAAAGTTTCCGATGTTTGTATTTGAAACAAACCTCGATTATTTTATTATATTTCTAAATAAATAATTTTACATAACATAATTATATTCCCATATTTCAGAGCATCTCAAAAATCTTCACTGGCTCAAATGTCCTGAAAGAATCCAGTTCAAGCTCTGCTGGATGGTATTTAAGTCCCTTAACGGAATGGCTCCGGCATACTTATCGGAATTGTGTATTCCAGAAAATTCCATGTATTCCAGAAAATTCCAATTCTCGACAGCAACCCTGAGGTCAGCAGCGTCATCAGCTGTTGGAAGGTTAAAGGAACCAAAGCGCACACCAGATACTAAGTTCGGTGAGCGCGCTTTTGTAGGACCTAAAGCCTGGAATGGACTGCCACATGACTTAAGAACGATCACAGACTCGGCAGAATTTAGAGATAAACTTAAAACCCACCTTTTCAGACAGTCGTATCCATAAACTCAAATTCTTTCACCTTTACATTCAATGCCCACGACACTGTAAATAACTAACCCAAAAAAAAAAAAAAAAACTATGTAAGCGTTTTTAGAGGTCATTTCAGTAACATTCTCCAGCCCTAAAGTGTCCTAAATTCTCCAGTCTTTTAAAATACATATTTTGATATTATCAACTCCACTTTTGCCACTAATCTTTTAAAATGTAATACTTATAGTGATGGGGGTAGCAAATGTAAAATCATGCAATGTCCAGTGTTTTAAATATAATGTCCTCCGCGTGCAAAGCCGTATCCAAGCCGTATCCAAGCACAAACTTTCTAACTAAAGTGTTTATTGGAAGTGACCTGCAGGTAAGTAAGTATGTTTCTGTATCCATTTGTAAGTATTAAAATTAGATAGAACCTAAGAATTCTGAATAAATTGTACAGCGCCCTTGAGGTGATTTTTCATAAAACGGCGCTCTATAAATTATCCAATTATTATTTTTATTATAATTATTATAAATTTAAACATGAAAAACCTTAAACATGAAAAATGTTCCAAAAAACTTACCCAAACATTTTGATTGAGATATATCCGTTATTCTTGTGAAAATTCCATTTTGAGAAAACGTTTTTATAAGGAATCTCTCGTTACTCGAATTATCTACTGCAATGCTAAAACCGTCACTTCACTTTTTATACCATTTATACAGTAATTTTTTAATATATTTTTTAATTTTCTTTCAACGGTTAACGGAAAAATCTGCATGGCGGAAAATATTTTAGAAAAATACTTATATGGACTCCCTGGGGCAAAATAGTCCCAAGCGGCATGATGTTTGTGGTTAGTTATGTCCTGCCGAGGCTTAAAGGGATGATAAAAATACTTATATGGACTGCCTGGGGCAAAATAGTCCCAAGCGGCATGATGTCTGTGGTTAGTTACGTCCTGCCGAGGCTTAAAGGGATGATAAAAATACTTATATGGACTCCCTGGGCAAAATAGTCCCAAGCGGCATGATGTTTGTGGTTAGTTATGTCCTGCCGAGGCTTAAAGGGATGATAAAAATACTTATATGGACTCCCTGGGCAAAATAGTCCCAAGCGGCATGATGTTTGTGGTTAGTTATGTCCTCTCACTCACAATTTGTGTTTTACAAGTGTAATAGAGCCACGGTTATTTTAAATGAAGCTTCATAACTTTCAATATTCAATATTAATATTTCAACGTCCAAATTTTTTAAAATTATTTATCCAGATATAATATCAGAGTTTTGGGTTATTATCACTCTCATTGAAGTCCTTTACGCTTAGGATCATACAATTAAATATGGTGAGCTTTGTCAACAATTGAATGACTATAAACCTGTTATTACTTTTTTTCTAATATTTCAGTAAAAAATAAAATTTGATGAGTACTTTTTTAACTATAAAAATATCTCGAAGTAAATACAAGGGTTCATGGGGGTGCGGTTTGTCCAGGTCTTGGCGGCGGATGCATCAGTCCATACCTCTGTACATGAACTGTGTGACGGGCCGGATAAGCAGAGACTGGTCGAGGAAGACCGTTTTACCCTCCCTCTCAATCCACTACTTTGCACCGCAGTGGGAAGGATGGGTTTAAACATCCTTCATTCTTGAACACACCAACCCACAGATTCCTATCCACCCCTCATCTCTTTTGCCTTCCAAGATCTCTTTCTCCTTTTTTTATTCATAAAATCCCCCACACAGCATTTCTAAAAATGACATAGACCCTAAGGAAAATGATGTTCCTCAGAGCATCTTGTGTGGAGCTAATGTAAAAAAAAAACAACAACATTAAGCTTTTCTTCATTTTCGATTTCTGAAAAAAAAAACACGATGGTGGTAAATATAATGTATGCCAAGATACAGCCTGCCTCACTCCCTTCACTCAGGGGAGGTATAATGTGATTAGATCTTGGAAAATGGAATTCCTACTCCGAGCTCCCACATACTTATGTTCAGTACCGGATTATCCTTTGGCAGTGTAGGCAACTGCCTAGGGGGCCCGCATCGGCTGGGGGCCCCGCGCCCCGAGAAAAATTGACTTGTGTCAATGGTTTGACTGTCAATTAGTGAGCAACTCTGGCACTGATTTTGGAAAAAGTCAGCTTTTAAGATGTTTTAAATTTTTTATATATTTATTATTACGAATATTTACAGGTTAATAACATTATATTCATTAAAGAAAACAACAAATTATAATAATAAGGTTATAACCAAATAACTAACGTTCACATCATGCACAAATAATAAAAACGTCAATAATTAAAATAAATATTTGAACATAGTTGTATTTTACTTTTCTTTCTTTCTATTCATTAAGTAGCATTACTTGTGGTTTTGGCATTTGTTTTGTTTGAGTTTTTTTTTTTGCTTTTATTTCTAATTATATGTTTAAAATATAAATGTTGTACAAGGTTTAGTGTGCACTACCTATCTGCTTGCTAAAATTCCTTGTTTCTTTTCATACCAAGGTTGTCTGGAAGAGATCACTTTAGTGATAAGACCGCTCATAGTACTGTTTTTGTTTTTACATTTTTGTGTCCTTTTATGTGCAATAAAGAGTTATTGTATTTAATTAGTTTAATTTTTTTATTGGATGGAGTGATGGCATACCTTCGTGATGTAGTTAAAAAAATTTAAGAATAAAATTACGTTGTGATGGAAAAAAATAATTTTGAAGTTAGAAAAGTGTAAAGTGCAGTGGCGGACTAAGCCCGTTACATGCCCGGGGCGGCAAAGCAGAATGAATCTCCCCCTAATTAAAGAAATTGATGTCATTTTACAAGCTTTTTATTCAGTTCACACGGGCCTCTGACTCTGGGGGCCTCCAAAGGCATCCATGTTCCCTTGATCAAATCCTAAACAAGGCTTTAAGGCACCAGGACACTGTAAAAAAAAAAATTGTTTTATTTTTTACAAAGTTATTGTTTTATTTTATATTATAATGTCACAAAAAAAATGTAATTTTTTAATTCGTTTTCTGAAATATGCATTTGTTAATAAGCTCTCACCAAATGTTTTAAGGTAATTTGTAAATTTGACGGAGATACAGCATTTTAAATGACACCGTTTTAAACAGTTTGTATGTTGAATAATCCTTCAGCAAAACTTTGAACGCGTTTTTCTCAAAATTACATTTTTCAACCTGGTTGACAACATATTAGAAAAACTATACATCCGATTTACATGCACTAAGATTTACATGTTAGAAAATCCAGTCACTATGAAACCACTTATGGATTTTTTTATAAAGGGTCCCCCTCTATTTTTTTATGAAATGAAAATTTTCCATAAAAAATGGAAAATAAAATTCGATGGTCCACATTTTTTCTTTTTTTTAAGATATTAAAAATCCCTTACGTGGTGCCATAGACAATAGATTTTCAAAAAGTTTAAGACTTGGTGCATATAAATGGGATGTATAGTTTTTTTTTTAATATGTCGTCAATCAGGTTGAAAAACGTTTTGAAATTTTTTCGAGAAAAACGCATTCATAGTTTTGCCGAAGGAAAATTCAACATACAAACTGTTTCAAACGGTTTCACATATATTGGCTGTATCGTCATCATTATTTCGAATTTCTTTAAAACATTTGGTGAGAGCATTTTTAACAAATGCATCTTTCAGAAAATGTCCTGGTGCCTTAGTCTTGTTTATGATTTGATCAAGGGAACAAGGAGGCGTTTGAAGGCCCCAGGACTAGAGACCCTAGGCGGGCTGCCCCTCCCCCCCTCCCCCGTTAGTCCGCCTTTGGTAAAGGGGCCCCGAGACATGCATTGCCCAGGGGCCCCGACATTAATCCGGCCCTGCTTACGTATCGTAGGCGCTAGTCCATTAATTCAAAAAGGGCAGATTTTTACCAAAATTATTATGTAAGATAATGATTGTGATGGGTTTCGGAGCCACAAAGTTCATAAAAGGGAACTATCAATCCAAAGATTCAAGCAACAACTTTTTTCCGAAAATGATGGAAATCGGCTTTTCATTGTCTTCCAACATTGAACTAAGAGTACAAATAAGTGATAAACACACATATTTATAGAAAATTATAAAAACACATATTCTTGACAAACATTTAGAAACTTAAAAGTCATAATATATATTTGTATCTACAAAAGAAACATCGGCATAAGTCGTGTTAATTTCTAAAAAAAATAATTAATTACACTCGATTTTTACTATTGTATTTCCTTTTAAATTAATGTCCATTTTGTCAATAAAATACAAAATTTTCACTTTACATTACCAAAATAAGGCTTTTTAAACTTATTAACACTTATTTAAAAAACAACGAAAAATACTTGATTTATATTTACCATTAATGACTTCTCTAGGTATCTGACGGCCTCCGTGGTCGTGGGGTAAGTCTCTCGACTAGCATTCCGGAGGTTGCGGTTTCAAAACCCAGCCAGTAAATTTTATTTAATGGATTTATATTACTTCAGCATGTAACCATTTAAATATAATATAAAGTATATTTGCAGCACTTTCCAGAGTGGAAGACGCTCTAAGTATCGCCCTGGTTTAAGACCACTATTCCTAATCGAAACATTACTTGAAACGGCTTTAGCCGTGTTTGGTGACTAGATCTGATTAGCCAGGTACTTCCCCTTCTTCCTCTTTCCTATCGCCTTCCTCTCCCCAATACCTTCAGCCTCACAACATAACCAAAATTGGGGATTCCATAGTCTCACTGGCTCGAGACGGTTCGGAGCAATTGGGACTCTTGTGCGGTATTCACATTTAAAGAGAATGTTAATTTATTTCTCTGTGATAATGATAATAAGTTCCCCCTAAAACCAATCATTTGACTATTATGTTAATCAAATGCATTTCGTATATTCAAATCACGTACGATCAGTGTTATTAATTTTGATGTACATAGTAGTAAGTATAAATAAATTTATTTTGGTGCTGTGTTGCTTTTTTCGTGAACAAAAGCATTTTAACAAAAGGACTTTACGGAAAGTCAACTTTTATGTAATTAAAAACATTTTTTGGTCCAAGTTTAATTAGAAAAAGAATTATCCGAATATTTATTAGTAATCCCCCCATTACACGTATCAGTAATCGCATCAGTATTTACTGATGCGAATTACTGACGACAACCGTCAGTATTGGTGAGCCATTACACGTGTCAGTATTACTGACGTCAGTATCGTTGCGAATCCTTGCGGGAATGACGCTTTTAAAGTGATGGATCCGAAAACAAAAGCGTGTGTTGCTATAATTTTGGCGTTCGGTACAAAGAAACGAGTGAAGCGCTAACGATGGGTGAAGGACTGGCTTCTCAAAAAAGAAAAATTCTCACATTTGAATTTAATGGATGAAATTTTGCTGATCATTTATTTATTTTTAAGCCATCAACAAGGTGCAACACAAAGATCTATTTACATTTTAGCCACTGGAACGATTACAGAAATAAATTTCAAAAAAACATACTCCTTGATTGCTCAACATTCCTGCGCGATCATTTTTAAAAATTTTCCTCCGACATTGAAAAAAAATCATACTTCCGAATTTGAATATGGAGACATACAAAACTGATTATTGTGCTATATAGCCAATATTTTACATTATCACATATTTTGAGATTTGTAAAAAAAAAATTAAAAATCATAATCTTTATTATTTTTTTACGGAATTTAGGTAAATTTGGCTTCTCAAAGCCACAAAATCAATCCCGAGACTTAACCACTGGATTGCTTTTGGTTCGATTCTGACCGATTTTATTTGTCTGCGATTGCTTTCGGTCCAAAATCGGACCACATTTTCCTACCATTCGTAAAACATTTATTGAACATAATTATTTAAAACATATTCATGGCATTGGCAGAGGAAGGACGAAAGTAGACTGAATGCTGTAGAAATGAGATCCCTAAGGCGTATGTGTGGTAAAACCATGTATGATCGTGTGAGAAACGCGGAGATCCGCAAAGAATGCAAGGTTGATGTAAGCGTAATGAGAACGATCAAGAAAGGAAAGTTCCGATGGTTTGGGCATGTAGAGCGAATGAACGAGGAAAGGAGTGTAAGGAGAATATATGACGCAAATGTGAATGGTAGAAGAAGTCGGGGACGCCCGAGAAAGACATGGCACCACCAAGTGAATCAGATACTTGAATCGGGCCATGTCAAGAGTCAGAATAATAGAAGAGCATGTATGGGACGATGTATGAATGTGAACGAGGCAAGGAGTGTGTGCCAAGACCGAGTTGTTTGGCGGTCCGTCCTCTCTGCCTACCCCTGCGGGGAAACGGCGTGATGGTTGGTTAGTTTTAATTCATGGCCAGCAATTTATTCTATCAAATAGTTGTTAAAATAGACTGTAAGTCTATGACCTTAACGATTGTCTTTGAATTGTTTGAAGATGGGAGAATCTATCAAACGGACCGCCCGTTTCTGCACAGAGTCAAGGGTTTTTTTAGGTATTTTGGAGCTCCAAACCAGAGGTGGCTACCAAATTCAACCGTGGGGCGCACTTGCGATTTGTACAGGGTTAACAGTTGAGTACTATTAAAATATCTGCGGGCCCTGTACAGTACGCCCAGTTTCTGAGAGGCTAACTTAACTCTGGTTTCGATGGAGCCCCCATACCTGAGCTGGTCACTTAAAGTTACACCAAGCATATCAATGGAGGTCCTGTTCGGGAGAATGCTTCCGTTGAAGGAGACTAAATTATCATTTCGATCCCTTTTAGACGTTATCAAACATGGTATTGCAGAGGTGCGCTGTAGAAATAGCTCCAATTTTGACGAAGCTTTTCAAAATGTCCCTGGTGACTGGCTCTGTGCCCTCTGGTTGGAAAAAAGCTATCATTCACCCCATTCCAAAGAAGGGTGGCCGCTCCAACCCAGCCAACTACCGCCCCATAGCGACCACATCTGTTCTGTCAAAAGTGATGGAACCTGTGATCAATGACAAACTGCTCACATACCTCCAGAAGAACAAAATTATTAACGACCGTCAATACGGATTCCGGCGGAACCGCTCGTGCGGTGATCTTTTCGCGTATGTGACGCATGTTTGGGGACGGTGCCTGGAATGTTTTGGTGACACCCAAACGGTTTCACTGGACATTTCCAAGGCCTTTGACCGGGTTTGGCATCGAGCGCTTGTCAACAAACTGCGTTCTTACGGACTTCCCGCATCCTTGTGTGCGTGGATTGCCGACTTTTTGAGGGGGAGGTCGATTCAGGCGGTTGCTGACGGTTTCACCTCTTCCTCGCATTCGATAAATGCTGGCGTCCCACAGGGATCGGTTCTGTCTCCGACTTTGTTTCTGTTGCACATCAAAGACCTCTTGTCATGTGCACCGATTCATTGTTACGCGGATGACAGTACAGTCCATGATAGCTTTTTGTTTGACAAGCCTCCAAAGAGCACACAAACCCCAATAGCTTGGAGGGCTTTGAAGCAGAGAATGGACGGTTACCTCGAGAGTGTTTTCTCTTGGGGTAAGAATAACCTCGTCGAATTTAATGTTTCAAAGACCCAATCATGTTTGATAAAATATTATGTCCTGTAGCAATGATTATCTTCTGTCCCCCGCTCCCCGTTGTGTTCCCTCATGTCATTATTCACCACAACTCGCAAAATTCGGTGTTCAAGTGTGGACAGCAATCATCGCATTATATAATACGCAACACATAATACGCAAAGTTCGTATTGAAAATATAAGTGAAAATAACAAAACCCATGATAAGGAACGCTGAGAGGAATTAATCCTGCAAATTGCGGAGAATTCATCCAATTGTGCATCCCTGTGGATAATTCCTTTAAAATATATAATCATTGCCATTATAAGGACACGAAAGAAATTTTGCCATACATTATGATACTCCTAGCTGAAACAGAGGATATTATTATTTTTCTAATAATAAGTTTTCAAGAGCCTTTCAGTATATCCTTTTACCAAAATTGTCACAATCATTAAAGTCTTTTAGCTCTGGCACTGGAATGAGAATTGAAATTAAATTCAATAAACTTAATTTAACTCCGCAATGGAAATTCTCTCAAATTTTGTCAAATTCGTTCATTTTCTAAGTGGTAAAATATGTATTTATAATTTTCAAATAATTCGTTATGAAAGACTGTATTAAATTGGTATAATTTCCTTATTTAAACAAAGCAATCAAATTTGTTGACGAGTAACTCTGGGAATAATATAATTTTCCAATTTCGGCTTAATTGTCAACTGTTTTATTCTGGGAGTGCTCTGCCAGTAAATATTATCATTTGGCTGAAATTGTGAAATAATCAGTAATTAAAAAATGTTTAAGTAAATCTCAGGGTGGCCAAAAGTTCATGACCGATCTGATAAAAATAATACAATACATAGTTATACATATAATACTTTACAAATATTTTTTTTAATTTATCATTTAATGATACACGGCCTATGTCATGCGTCATGCCTAACTATCCTTTATTTACCCAACGGGATTTCAACATTTAAATATATTTATAACTCTACCCATGGGAACATACGGTTACGCATGGGAAAAAACACGCAGGGGTGGGGTGACGGAGAGGTAGGAGGGAACAGCAGAGGGTGGAATAGCAAAGGAGACATACTAGCTGTGAAGGATAGCAGGGGGTAAATTTTGAAATCACTGCCATGAATTTTTGGTGAGTTGTTGCGCGCATGCTCGCGAATGTTTCTAAATATAAATGTGAGCTTTGGCATTATGAATTTTTTTTATTTTAAAAATACAATAGGTGACGCTCCAGTGGTTTTAAATAAGTGTGTATTTATTGAAATGGGAGAAAGAGAAAGGCGAAGGGAAATCCAGAAGGGAGGAGGGAAAGGAAGGAGTGGGGTTTGCGGGAGGAGGTACGCGGGAGGAGAAGGTGACACGGGTGTGGGTGAGAACGAGGACGCATGGGAAAGGACGCGTGAGGGAGTGGTGTGAGAGACGGAGGGGTTGCAAAGGTGACATATTAGCAGTAGGGAATACCGGGAGTAAATTTCAAAAATACATCTCACACGGACAGCTGTATTTAACCTGCCCACCGTCGGAAAACCATCTGATTTATTAGTGGCGGAAGAACAAAAAAATGTGTATTCAAAAGCACTTCAATAAACAGAATTACAACTCAAACACTTTCTTTCTTTGAGTGGCATTGAAACCATACTAGTTAGTACCAGTGGCGGCTGGTGTTCATAAAAATAGGTGGTGCGCTAAAATAATAATAATAATTGTCTTTATTTCAAGATGTGGGAAGGTGAGTGCAATCCCACACATACCATAGAGATATCCCATAAATCTTGGACCTACCTACTCTAATTAAAATAAATTCAATTATGAAAAAAATCCTACCTATTTGTAAATTAGGTCGATCCTCCATTATCTCTGGGTGCATGCAACACATTGAGTCTAAATTAATTATATTTATTAAGATAGATTAAATTCTTTTAAAGTTTAACAACATCGTTCAATCTAAACAGATGTCATAAGGATTGTGAGGAACAGCTCACTGAAAAAGCATTCCATATTCCATTATTTTAAAAGAGTTCTAGTCAAATAAATATTGATCCATCACCATTTGTAAAGTCGCCGCGACTGTAAATTCAAATTCAATAACAGTTGACTCCTATCCAGAAAATTGTATTTAGATACTTATTGGCACGAAAATCGAGTTAAAAAAATGTTCAGTTTATCACACATCTGAAAGTCTTCCTTACGCTCCGTAACTCCAATGAAATATATACTTTCATAACTCATAACAAATAATGTCCGCAATGTTTGTTGTTATGCTGTCGTTGGTCGATGCTGAGTGAAACATAGCATGAAAAAGAGTAGATATTAAAATAAAGACACGATATGGATAATAATATGACACAAACGCGTCCCCGTTTAACATGCTACAGAACGAACCATTCCTTTTGATGTGGTGGAAATTTTTGGATCGTCACCCGCGATTTCGTAAAATTTGCAAAGCATTCAACCTACCTACGATTTTGGCTCATTATAGAATTATAGAAGAACTCCTGTGATCGCTTTGCAAAATGAACCACCACTCTGAATATAGGCACACAACGATCTGCTTTGTTACGCGGGCAGTCTAGTAGGCACCTATATTACGCATGCATTATAACCGAGTGTATATTGTGAACTGTGATGAGGCGTGTCGGAAATAAATATGTTTTTTGGCGCTCGGAAATTTTTAGATTTAAATTAATTAATTAGATTAGATTTAAATTAATAGATATATTTTGGGAGTGCGGCGCTCCTCCGCACCTTAGAGCTGGCCGCCACTGGTTAGTACACATAAGTATTTAAATAAAAAATTTGTTATGGTGATACGCAAAATCTCCATAACTTAATCACACCAAATCATACATAACGCACACCATTTAGGTATATTAAATATAATTATTACCCCTATGTTTATAAAAATATATTTTCTTTAACAAAATCAAACGACTCAGCACAGATTCTCCTATTAGTGTTCAAAAGACACTAACATAATATTTTTATTTTTTTGTTCATATGAAGCAGTTACTTTGTGATGTGACATTATAATTTAAAATAAAACAATAACTTTGTAAACACCACTTTTATTTTTATACTTTATGCCGACCGGGTTTCGCTACAACCGTAGCTTCTTCAGGGCAGTACAATCTCTACTAAAATTAATTTACATGTGTGTTTATAACTAATACATGATTTAACCAAATGGGCCGGACTCCTCAAGTAACGGAGGAAGTAGGTATAGGTGTAGATGGAGAATTGGGAAGGGAACGGGGGTGTTCTTTATCAATAGGGAACAATCTTAGTATGGGACTTTTATTTAAATTTAGTTGGTTATTAACTACCTTACTGTTAGTGTTTATGGCTTTCCTTAGTTCAAGTGCTTCTAGATTGTCTAGCCTAATACCGATGTTGTTTTTATGAATTAGTGTGGCGCCTGTATTTTTGTCAAATTTATGGTCTTTTTCGATCAAGTGGTTTGCAAATTCCGAAAATCCAGAGCTGTGTAAACATCTAAGGTGTTCTTTGACACGGGTATTTATATTGCGTGCTGTTTTGCCTATATAGAAAAAAGGACAGTCGCTGCATTGAAGTGAATAAATTCCCGAGTGAGATAGACTATTATCTTTGTCCTTGCCGTTCATTAAATGCTTACCTATACTATTATTAGTGTAAAATGCTGGTTTGATATCTGATGGGAGGTTTTTAACGCTGTTTTTAGAGAAATTATTTATGTACAAGATTCTACGCCATTGATAAGGTTGATTATTATTACTTGGTATATTATTATTATAAGGTGGACTGTTGTATAAGAATTTACTTGTGGATAATTTTTTATTTTTTTTATTTAGAATGTTGTTGACTATATTTGGACTGTAACCGTTATTTATTGCGATTTGTTTGATCGTAGATAATTCTAATGCAAAGTTGGTATTTGATAAAGGGACTGTAACCAATCTGTGTACCATGGAATGGAAAGCTGAATGTTTATGGGATTCGGGGTGGTTAGAGGAATTGTGAATAGTTATATCGGTGAACGTTGGTTTGCGGTAGATTTTAAATTCAATTTTATTATTTATTATTGATAATGAAAGGTCTAAAAAGTTTAATGTAGAATTGGTACCTATTTCTATTGTGAAGTTAATTTGTTTATGGAAAGAATTAATTAATAGCAGGAAGGAATTGAGTTGTCGTTCAGTTCCTAACCAAACACAGAACACATCGTCAACATAGCGCTTCCATACAAGTAAGTTTTTTAATAATGGTGATTTACATTTAAAGATATTATTTTCTAAATTGTCCATGAATATATCAGCGATTAGCGGCGATGTCGGTGCCCCCATGGCCAGGCCTTCTTTTTGTTGGTAAAAACGTTCGTTGTATTGGAAATAGTTTTGGTTCAGACATATATTAAACAGGTGAGATAATTCCTTAGAGAAATTATTTGGTAACTTTGAATTTTGTAGTAATTTAGACAGTATATTTTTACTTTCGGCTACGGGAATATTTGGAAAAAGGTTAACGACATCAAAGGAGACTAATTTTGCACTATTGGGGATATGTAAGTTTTCAAGTTCATCAATCAAGTCAAAGGAATTTCTAATTGTGTATTTTGGAGTAAAAACTTTTGAGTTATTGAATACATTAGTGATAAATGATGCTATTTTAAAATTTGGGGAATTGCAACTTGATACGACCGGCCTTATTGGTTTGGCAAGTTTATGGAGTTTTAAGAAACCATATAATTTAGGGGCTTTTGGATTTTTTGTAAAAAATTTTACTTGTTGATACGAGTTGTCTTGGAAGATTGCGGATTTACATGATCTTAGAGCACTTTTAATATTTTCTTGGAATTTGGTAGTAGGGTCCTTAGGTAGAATGTCAAATTTGTCCGTATTAATAAATTCTTGCACTTTAGAATTATAATCACTTTTATTTAATATAATGACAGTATTGCCTTTGTCTGCTTTAGTTAGTATTAGTTGTTCATTTTTTAATTTATTACGAATGTTTATCATAGTGGAAGTTTCACGGTTAGAACTAGCTTTAAGATTAGGAACTAGCTTTTTTATTGTTTCTGCACTTTTATATAGAGGTGGTCCGGGTTTATTATATAACGCAGTTTCAATGTCCACGGCAACGTTTTCTACTGCGCTTATTATGTTATTTTTACTATATTCTAAATTATATTTCAGGCCTTTAGATAACAGGGTCAACTCTTCTGGCTGGAATTGAACCGCTGAGAGGTTCTGGACTCGATCGAAGAACCGATGGGTGTATTTCACAGTTTCATTGTTATTTGTATGTTGAGAAAGATTTAGGTTTTTCAGTTTTTTGTTCATAATTTCACGTTTCTTGTAGGCTTTAGTAGAAGCGAAGGTTCGAGCTTTGTCGTCAAACAAATCCCATTCAACCGGATGTAGTTCGTTCACCAACTCTATGTGTAAAACTTTTAGTGTTAATTTGATATTATTTCGCTTTTTATATGCACTTTTAAGATCTTCTTTTAACCATGCAAGTTTTGCTTGAAATAAAGATGATTTTATTATGGCTGGATTATTATTCATATATTTAAACTTTGCATTTAGATAATTAGGAAAAACTTTCATTTTTAGACACTGTTTGTAAAAGTATATATCGACACACATAACTCTATATTTCACAGTAAAGTTTTTATACATTTTTGCTTTAATAGCTGTACTTGCTAATAATATTTGTTCATATGAAGCAGTTACTTTGTGATGTGACATTATAATTTAAAATAAAACAATAACTTTGTAAACACCACTTTTATTTTTATACTTTATGCCGACCGGGTTTCGCTACAACCGTAGCTTCTTCAGGGCAGTACAATCTCTACTAAAATTAATTTACATGTGTGTTTATAACTAATACATGATTTAACCAAATGGGCCGGACTCCTCAAGTAACGGAGGAAGTAGGTATAGGTGTAGATGGAGAATTGGGAAGGGAACGGGGGTGTTCTTTATCAATAGGGAACAATCTTAGTATGGGACTTTTATTTAAATTTAGTTGGTTATTAACTACCTTACTGTTAGTGTTTATGGCTTTCCTTAGTTCAAGTGCTTCTAGATTGTCTAGCCTAATACCGATGTTGTTTTTATGAATTAGTGTGGCGCCTGTATTTTTGTCAAATTTATGGTCTTTTTCGATCAAGTGGTTTGCAAATTCCGAAAATCCAGAGCTGTGTAAACATCTAAGGTGTTCTTTGACACGGGTATTTATATTGCGTGCTGTTTTGCCTATATAGAAAAAAGGACAGTCGCTGCATTGAAGTGAATAAATTCCCGAGTGAGATAGACTATTATCTTTGTCCTTGCCGTTCATTAAATGCTTACCTATACTATTATTAGTGTAAAATGCTGGTTTGATATCTGATGGGAGGTTTTTAACGCTGTTTTTAGAGAAATTATTTATGTACAAGATTCTACGCCATTGATAAGGTTGATTATTATTACTTGGTATATTATTATTATAAGGTGGACTGTTGTATAAGAATTTACTTGTGGATAATTTTTTATTTTTTTTATTTAGAATGTTGTTGACTATATTTGGACTTTAACCGTTATTTATTGCGATTTGTTTGATCGTAGATAATTCTAATGCAAAGTTGGTATTTGATAAAGGGACTGTAACCAATCTGTGTACCATGGAATGGAAAGCTGAATGTTTATGGGATTCGGGGTGGTTAGAGGAATTGTGAATAGTTATATCGGTGAACGTCGGTTTGCGGTAGATTTTAAATTCAATTTTATTATTTATTATTGATAATGAAAGGTCTAAAAAGTTTAATGTAGAATTGGTACCTATTTCTATTGTGAAGTTAATTTGTTTATGGAAAGAATTAATTAATAGCAGGAAGGAATTGAGTTGTCGTTCAGTTCCTAACCAAACACAGAACACATCGTCAACATAGCGCTTCCATACAAGTAAGTTTTTTAATAATGGTGATTTACATTTAAAGATATTATTTTCTAAATTGTCCATGAATATATCAGCGATTAGCGGCGATGTCGGTGCCCCCATGGCCAGGCCTTCTTTTTGTTGGTAAAAACGTTCGTTGTATTGGAAATAGTTTTGGTTCAGACATATATTAAACAGGTGAGATAATTCCTTAGAGAAATTATTTGGTAACTTTGAATTTTGTAGTAATTTAGACAGTATATTTTTACTTTCGGCTACGGGAATATTTGGAAAAAGGTTAACGACATCAAAGGAGACTAATTTTGCACTATTGGGGATATGTAAGTTTTCAAGTTCATCAATCAAGTCAAAGGAATTTCTAATTGTGTATTTTGGAGTAAAAACTTTTGAGTTATTGAATACATTAGTGATAAATGATGCTATTTTAAAATTTGGGGAATTGCAACTTGAT
This sequence comes from Limnephilus lunatus, assembly GCA_917563855.2. Lineage (NCBI taxonomy): Eukaryota > Metazoa > Arthropoda > Insecta > Trichoptera > Limnephilidae > Limnephilus > Limnephilus lunatus. The sequence goes on from OU830592.1 coordinate 75,082,951, forward strand.
ACGACCGGCCTTATTGGTTTGGCAAGTTTATGGAGTTTTAAGAAACCATATAATTTAGGGGCTTTTGGATTTTTTGTAAAAAATTTTACTTGTTGATACGAGTTGTCTTGGAAGATTGCGGATTTACATGATCTTAGAGCACTTTTAATATTTTCTTGGAATTTGGTAGTAGGGTCCTTAGGTAGAATGTCAAATTTGTCCGTATTAATAAATTCTTGCACTTTAGAATTATAATCACTTTTATTTAATATAATGACAGTATTGCCTTTGTCTGCTTTAGTTAGTATTAGTTGTTCATTTTTTAATTTATTACGAATGTTTATCATAGTGGAAGTTTCACGGTTAGAACTAGCTTTAAGATTAGGAACTAGCTTTTTTATTGTTTCTGCACTTTTATATAGAGGTGGTCCGGGTTTATTATATAACGCAGTTTCAATGTCCACGGCAACGTTTTCTACTGCGCTTATTATGTTATTTTTACTATATTCTAAATTATATTTCAGGCCTTTAGATAACAGGGTCAACTCTTCTGGCTGGAATTGAACCGCTGAGAGGTTCTGGACTCGATCGAAGAACTGATGGGTGTATTTCACAGTTTCATTGTTATTTGTATGTTGAGAAAGATTTAGGTTTTTCAGTTTTTTGTTCATAATTTCACGTTTCTTGTAGGCTTTAGTAGAAGCGAAGGTTCGAGCTTTGTCGTCAAACAAATCCCATTCAACCGGATGTAGTTCGTTCACCAACTCTATGTGTAAAACTTTTAGTGTTAATTTGATATTATTTCGCTTTTTATATGCACTTTTAAGATCTTCTTTTAACCATGCAAGTTTTGCTTGAAATAAAGATGATTTTATTATGGCTGGATTATTATTCATATATTTAAACTTTGCATTTAGATAATTAGGAAAAACTTTCATTTTTAGACACTGTTTGTAAAAGTATATATCGACACACATAACTCTATATTTCACAGTAAAGTTTTTATACATTTTTGCTTTAATAGCTGTACTTGCTAATAATATTTGTTCATATGAAGCAGTTACTTTGTGATGTGACATTATAATTTAAAATAAAACAATAACTTTGTAAACACCACTTTTATTTTTATACTTTATGCCGACCGGGTTTCGCTACAACCGTAGCTTCTTCAGGGCAGTACAATCTCTACTAAAATTAATTTACATGTGTGTTTATAACTAATACATGATTTAACCAAATGGGCCGGACTCCTCAAGTAACGGAGGAAGTAGGTATAGGTGTAGATGGAGAATTGGGAAGGGAACGGGCGTGTTCTTTATCAATAGGGAACAATCTTAGTATGGGACTTTTATTTAAATTTAGTTGGTTATTAACTACCTTACTGTTAGTGTTTATGGCTTTCCTTAGTTCAAGTGCTTCTAGATTGTCTAGCCTAATACCGATGTTGTTTTTATGAATTAGTGTGGCGCCTGTATTTTTGTCAAATTTATGGTCTTTTTCGATCAAGTGGTTTGCAAATTCCGAAAATCCAGAGCTGTGTAAACATCTAAGGTGTTCTTTGACACGGGAATTTATATTGCGTGCTGTTTTGCCTATATAGAAAAAAGGACAGTCGCTGCATTGAAGTGAATAAATTCCCGAGTGAGATAGACTATTATCTTTGTCCTTGCCGTTCATTAAATGCTTACCTATACTATTATTAGTGTAAAATGCTGGTTTGATATCTGATGGGAGGTTTTTAACGCTGTTTTTAGAGAAATTATTTATGTACAAGATTCTACGCCATTGATAAGGTTGATTATTATTACTTGGTATATTATTATTATAAGGTGGACTGTTGTATAAGAATTTACTTGTGGATAATTTTTTTATTTTTTTTTATTTAGAATGTTGTTGACTATATTTGGACTGTAACCGTTATTTATTGCGATTTGTTTGATCGTAGATAATTCTAATGCAAAGTTGGTATTTGATAAAGGGACTGTAACCAATCTGTGTACCATGGAATGGAAAGCTGAATGTTTATGGGATTCGGGGTGGTTAGAGGAATTGTGAATAGTTATATCGGTGAACGTCGGTTTGCGGTAGATTTTAAATTCAATTTTATTATTTATTATTGATAATGAAAGGTCTAAAAAGTTTAATGTAGAATTGGTACCTATTTCTATTGTGAAGTTAATTTGTTTACGGAAAGAATTAATTAATAGCAGGAAGGAATTGAGTTGTCGTTCAGTTCCTAACCAAACACAGAACACATCGTCAACATAGCGCTTCCATACAAGTAAGTTTTTTAATAATGGTGATTTACATTTAAAGATATTATTTTCTAAATTGTCCATGAATATATCAGCGATTAGCGGCGATGTCGGTGCCCCCATGGCCAGGCCTTCTTTTTGTTGGTAAAAACGTTCGTTGTATTGGAAATAGTTTTGGTTCAACTAACTAACTAACTAACTAACCATCACGCCGTTTCCCCGCAGGGGTAGGCAGAGAGGACGGACCGCCAAACAACTCGGTCTTGGCACACACTCCTTGCCTCGTTCACATTCATACACCGTCTCATACATGCTCTTCTATTATTCCGACTCTTTACATGGCCCGACTCAAGTATCTGATTCACTTGGTCGTGCCATGTCTTTCTCGGACGTCCCCGACTTCTTCTACCATTCACATTTGCATCATATATTCTCCTTACACTCCTTTCCTCGTTCATTCTCTCTACATGCCCGAACCATCGGAGCGTTCCTTTCTTGATCTTACTCATTACGCTTACATCAGCCTTGCATTCTTTGCGGATCTCCGCGTTTCTCACACGATCATACATGGTTTTACCACACATACGCCTCAGGGATCTCATTTCTACAGCATTCAGTCTACTTTCATCCTTCCTCTGCCAGTTCCATGCCTCACTGCCATACATCAGGGTAGGTACCAGTACTCCATTATGGACGGCTAGTTTCGCGTCTTTGGACAGTTTTTTGTTGGTGCCAACGGCGTTCAGTCCTCCATTAATAGAGTTACCTGCATTCACCCTTCTTTCAATATCTCTTTCAGCCTTCCCATCTCTCGTAAACATACTTCCCAAATAAACAAACTCATCCACCTGCTCCAAGCATTCATCGTTCACAACTATATTGCATACTGTTTTCGTACTCTCTCTTTCAAACACCATGACACCAGTTTTGGTTCAGACATATATTAAACAGGTGAGATAATTCCTTAGAGAAATTATTTGGTAACTTTGAATTTTGTAGTAATTTAGACAGTATATTTTTACTTTCGGCTACGGGAATATTTGGAAAAAGGTTAACGACATCAAAGGAGACTAATTTTGCACTATTGGGGATATGTAAGTTTTCAAGTTCATCAATCAAGTCAAAGGAATTTCTAATTGTGTATTTTGGAGTAAAAACTTTTGAGTTATTGAATACATTAGTGATAAATGATGCTATTTTAAAATTTGGGGAATTGCAACTTGATACGACCGGCCTTATTGGTTTGGCAAGTTTATGGAGTTTTAAGAAACCATATAATTTAGGGGCTTTTGGATTTTTTGTAAAAAATTTTACTTGTTGATACGAGTTGTCTTGGAAGATTGCGGATTTACATGATCTTAGAGCACTTTTAATATTTTCTTGGAATTTGGTAGTAGGGTCCTTAGGTAGAATGTCAAATTTGTCCGTATTAATAAATTCTTGCACTTTAGAATTATAATCACTTTTATTTAATATAATGACAGTATTGCCTTTGTCTGCTTTAGTTAGTATTAGTTGTTCATTTTTTAATTTATTACGAATGTATACTTTTACTGTATAATTTATTACGATATATACTTTTACAAACAGTGTCTAAAAATGAAAGTTTTTCCTAATTATCTAAATGCAAAGTTTAAATATATGAATAATAATCCAGCCATAATAAAATCATCTTTATTTCAAGCAAAACTTGCATGGTTAAAAGAAGATCTTAAAAGTGCATATAAAAAGCGAAATAATATCAAATTAACACTAAAAGTTTTACACATAGAGTTGGTGAACGAACTACATCCGGTTGAATGGGATTTGTTTGACGACAAAGCTCGAACCTTCGCTTCTACTAAAGCCTACAAGAAACGTGAAATTATGAACAAAAAACTGAAAAACCTAAATCTTTCTCAACATACAAATAACAATGAAACTGTGAAATACACCCATCAGTTCTTCGATCGAGTCCAGAACCTCTCAGCGGTTCAATTCCAGCCAGAAGAGTTGACCCTGTTATCTAAAGGCCTGAAATATAATTTAGAATATAGTAAAAATAACATAATAAGCGCAGTAGAAAACGTTGCCGTGGACATTGAAACTGCGTTATATAATAAACCCGGACCACCTCTATATAAAAGTGCAGAAACAATAAAAAAGCTAGTTCCTAATCTTAAAGCTAGTTCTAACCGTGAAACTTCCACTATGATAAACATTCGTAATAAATTAAAAAATGAACAACTAATACTAACTAAAGCAGACAAAGGCAATACTGTCATTATATTAAATAAAAGTGATTATAATTCTAAAGTGCAAGAATTTATTAATACGGACAAATTTGACATTCTACCTAAGGACCCTACTACCAAATTCCAAGAAAATATTAAAAGTGCTCTAAGATCATGTAAATCCGCAATCTTCCAAGACAACTCGTATCAACAAGTAAAAAATTTTACAAAAAATCCAAAAGCCCCTAAATTATATGGTTTCTTAAAACTCCATAAACTTGCCAAACCAATAAGGCCGGTCGTATCAAGTTGCAATTCCCCAAATTTTAAAATAGCATCATTTATCACTAATGTATTCAATAACTCAAAAGTTTTTACTCCAAAATACACAATTAGAAATTCCTTTGACTTGATTGATGAACTTGAAAACTTACATATCCCCAATAGTGCAAAATTAGTCTCCTTTGATGTCGTTAACCTTTTTCCAAATATTCCCGTAGCCGAAAGTAAAAATATACTGTCTAAATTACTACAAAATTCAAAGTTACCAAATAATTTCTCTAAGGAATTATCTCACCTGTTTAATATATGTCTGAACCAAAACTATTTCCAATACAACGAACGTTTTTACCAACAAAAAGAAGGCCTGGCCATGGGGGCACCGACATCGCCGCTAATCGCTGATATATTCATGGACAATTTAGAAAATAATATCTTTAAATGTAAATCACCATTATTAAAAAACTTACTTGTATGGAAGCGCTATGTTGACGATGTGTTCTGTGTTTGGTTAGGAACTGAACGACAACTCAATTCCTTCCTGCTATTAATTAATTCTTTCCATAAACAAATTAACTTCACAATAGAAATAGGTACCAATTCTACATTAAACTTTTTAGACCTTTCATTATCAATAATAAATAATAAAATTGAATTTAAAATCTACCGCAAACCGACGTTCACCGATATAACTATTCACAATTCCTCTAACCACCCCGAATCCCATAAACATTCAGCTTTCCATTCCATGGTACACAGATTGGTTACAGTCCCTTTATCAAATACCAACTTTGCATTAGAATTATCTACGATCAAACAAATCGCAATAAATAACGGTTACAGTCCAAATATAGTCAACAACATTCTAAATAAAAAAAATAAAAAATTATCCACAAGTAAATTCTTATACAACAGTCCACCTTATAATAATAATATACCAAGTAATAATAATCAACCAAGTAATAATAAAAGCTAGTAGATTAAAAAGATATAATTATACGTATAATAAAAAAAATAATAATAGATTATTTCAGAAAAATGAGAAAATATTTTATTCCAAACTTGACGATAAACAAAATATTATTTCGAATAATAATAATCCGTTGCCATCTGAATCAGATATGCGCGATTTTTGGACAAATATTTGGAGTAAAGATATAAAACATAACGAGTCAGGTCCGTGGATAGAAAATGAAGAACTCAATTGTTCAGACATTGAACAAATGAGTTTTTCTGATATATCGGTTGAATTATTAGCCAAAATTATAAAAAATACTCATAATTGGAAAGCCACGGGTTGCGATTGGATACATAATTTTTGGTATAAACGTCTGACTACTTTACATCCCCTTTTGGCAAAAAATCTTTCAAAATTTGTCAGAGAACCTCAAAATTTTCCAAATTTTCTAACTAAGGGCATTACTTATATGTTGCCTAAAAGCGAACATATTAATAATCCCTCTCAGTATAGACCCATTACATGTTTACCGACAATATATAAAATTTTAACCTCTTGCTTGACAGATTTAATATACACTCATTTAGATGAAAAAAATGTTTTATCTGAACAACAAAAAGGTTGTCGCAGAAAACATATGGGATGTAAAGAACAATTAGTTATTGATTCTGTAATTCTAAAACAGATTCAAACCCAAAAACGTAATTTACATATTTGTTATATAGATTACCAAAAAGCTTATGATAGTGTCCCGCACTCGTGGCTGATAAAAGTTTTAAATATATACAAAATTAACCCAATTATTATTAGCTTTTTGGAAAAAATTATGGCATTTTGGAATACCGATTTGCTTTTGAATTTGAAAGATAAGAAAATTATAGTACCGGGCATTTCAATAAAAAGAGGGATTTTTCAAGGAGACTCATTGAGTCCTCTTTGGTTTTGCTTAGCATTAAATCCTCTATCTAAAATGTTAATTAAAAGCAAGTTTGGAATAAAAATTAAAGGTAATACTAGAGAGAGAAATATAATTTCTCATTTATTATTTATGGATGATTTAAAATTATATTCAAATTCTGAACCAAATTTAGAGAAAATGATTAAAGTAGTTAAAAATTTTTCAGATGATATTAAAATGACTTTTGGTTTAGATAAATGTAGAACGATCCATATAGAGAAAGGTAAAATTGTAGATGGAGACGAGGGTATATTTAGAAATTTCAAAATTGAAAGTATGAAAGGGGGTGAGGTTTATAAATATTTAGGATATCCGCAATCAAATAGATTAGATCATACTAGTATTAAAAATGATATTAGGATTAAATTTAAAACTAGGATCAGAAAAATTTTGAAATGCAATCTATCTGCTAAAAATTTAGTAAAGGCGATAAATACTTGGGCAATACCTCTATTAACTTACTCATTTGGCATAATTAAATGGTCTAATACAGATTTAGATAGCTTAGAACGATTAATTAGAACTACATTAACTAAATTTCATTGCCATCATCCAAATTCAGCTATAGAACGTATTAATTTACCCAGAAATTTAGAAGGTAGAGGTATAGTCAAAATAACATCTTTAAAACATAATCAGGTAGAAATGCTAAGAAATTTTTTCCATAGGAAAGCTGATAGTTCAGAAATGCACAAAATAATATGCAAGGCAGATAGAAATATTTCACCATTAAATTTATACGACGAGAATGCCAGCATTCTTATAAATACCAACCAGGAATTATTAGATTCCTGGTCAAATAAAATTCTTCACGCAAAACACTTCAATTATCTCAACCAAACATATGTTGACAAATTTTCGTCAAACAAATGGTTGAGTATTGGAGAGTTGAGCGCAGAAATAGAAGGCTTTATGCTTGCCATACAAGATAGAGTCATTAATACTAAAAATTATAGGAAGCATATCATCAAAGATGCAAATCAAATTGATGATTTATGTAGAAAATGTTTGGCTTTTCCGGAAACTATAGAACATATTATATCGGGATGTTCTGTATTAGCGCCGTCCGAGTATACATTTAGGCACAATCAAGTTTTAAAAATAATTCACCAAAGTTTGGTAATTAAACATAACTTGATTGACTGCCGTAATGTACCATATTATGAATATGAACCAAATTCATTTTTAGAAAATGAATTTTATAAAATTTATTATGATAAAACTATTCTGACAGACAGAACAATTAATCATAATAGACCCGATATAGTTTTACATGACAAAATTAAGAAAATAACTTATATCATTGATGTCGCTATACCAAATTCTTGTAATATTCAGAAAACTGTTTCTGAAAAAATAAGAAAATATACAGATTTAGGAAATGAAATTAAAAGAATTTGGCATTCTCAGACTATAAAAATATTACCATTTGTTATTTCGGCTACTGGCATTATACCTAGCTCTCTCATTCAAAATTTAGGCGTATTAGATTTGTCAAAAAATTTGTACATAAAAATGCAAAAGTCGGTCATTTTAAATACATGTAGGATTACGAAAGATTTTTTAAATATTTATATTGAGGGATCAGTAGGATTTATCGGACCAGTTAGGATTTCATCAGAGCCGAACCCTCTGATATGAAAATATCTGGAGTCGGTGAAATATTTTCCCATTATGTTTCTGGTGGATTGACGTATTGTTCTTGTATTGTTTTATTCTTATATAGTGCAATTACATTGCGTTGATTTACTAGATATTCATTTGTGGAAAAGTGTGTGGAAGGGTTTAGTCTTTCATTTGGGAAAGATTCAACCCGGACATGAAATCTGGAGCACCGTAAAAATGGCGTAGAATCTTGTACATAAATAATTTCTCTAAAAACAGCGTTAAAAACCTCCCATCAGATATCAAACCAGCATTTTACACTAATAATAGTATAGGTAAGCATTTAATGAACGGCAAGGACAAAGATAATAGTCTATCTCACTCGGGAATTTATTCACTTCAATGCAGCGACTGTCCTTTTTTCTATATAGGCAAAACAGCACGCAATATAAATACCCGTGTCAAAGAACACCTTAGATGTTTACACAGCTCTGGATTTTCGGAATTTGCAAACCACTTGATCGAAAAAGACCATAAATTTGACAAAAATACAGGCGCCACACTAATTCATAAAAACAACATCGGTATTAGGCTAGACAATCTAGAAGCACTTGAACTAAGGAAAGCCATAAACACTAACAGTAAGGTAGTTAATAACCAACTAAATTTAAATAAAAGTCCCATACTAAGATTGTTCCCTATTGATAAAGAACACGCCCGTTCCCTTCCCAATTCTCCATCTACACCTATACCTACTTCCTCCGTTACTTGAGGAGTCCGGCCCATTTGGTTAAATCATGTATTAGTTATAAACACACATGTAAATTAATTTTAGTAGAGATTGTACTGCCCTGAAGAAGCTACGGTTGTAGCGAAACCCGGTCGGCATAAAGTATAAAAATAAAAGTGGTGTTTACAAAGTTATTGTTTTATTTTAAATTATAATATTTTTAATTGCATTTACAGTAGGTCCACATCACACTACACAATCAAAATACTCGTAAGTGTTTTGTGTCATAATCGAATTTAACTACTGTAAGAAGAATAGGAAAAAATATATAAGAAAAGTTACAACACAACATTTTAAAATGTTTGTTAATTTTTTCATCAGAAACCAGATAAATGTACCGAAAATAAATTTCAGTTTAAAATGTTGTATCTGCTCTAGCTTTAGCTACTATACATGTATAGTAGCCTAATCAAACTAATGGATCGAATGGTTAATGTTTAAAATGTTTAAAACCCGCGTTTGAAAAAAAATCTCCGACAGAAATTTCAATCGGTCGCTTGCTTTTTTATTTGATGTCAATGGTTTTCATTTTTATGATCGGTTACCTCCGATAGTAATAAATCATAATGGGTTCCGCATTATTTTAACTTTTTCTTCTCCAGGTGACCGCTTTTTCCAAATAAACTATTGTATCACCCGTCGGCCCTTCAACTTGTCAACACAATGAGTTTATTTTGTGAACAGTCCTTAAATATCTGTTAGTATTAATACCCTAGCGTCTATACGGGGGAAATTTAAGAACCCGACTTCGAATACTTCTCTGACGCCGCGCCTTTTGCAAAATTATCTTCGTACATGAAGTTTGTTAGTGTACAGGAGTGCTCGGGTTCATGGGGTGAGGCTTATCTAGGTCTGGGCGGCACATGCGTTTGCCTGCCTGCTGAGTTACTGGCCAAATCAAGAGAAACTGATTGAAAGGACGGCAATTGAGCCTGCCCACCTATTGGCGGGCCGGATCGATTGAGGAGACCTTTTGACCTCTCTAGCAGGACTCTCTCGGAACATCGCCTTCAACCGCAGTGGGAAGGATAGATCAATATGTCCGTCACTCTTGGACACACAGACCCCAAGATGCCTACCCACTCTTCATACCTTTTTCCTTTACCGTCTTTACTTAAACGACACCCCATACGGCATCCCCAAAGATGACGTAGGTCCTGTGGGGAATTATATTCTTCAGGGCCTCCTGTGTTAAGCTAATATAAAAAAAGCATAAAGATATGTTTTCAAGATTTGATTAGCCAGGCTCCTTCAATTTTTCCACTTTACCTTTTCCTTTATTTTTTTTTTTTAACCCTTTCCACTTCTTTCTGTCTCTAATATAAGCAAACTGTTTGTCGTCTCATGAAAAAAACATTAAGATCTGCTCATGAAGACCAAACTCAATGTATCAAAAAATATGCTAGATATTCATTTACAATGTATGCATTTCCCCGCATTTTTACATAACACAGCCGATATCCTTCAACAAAGCAACATCGCGTCGTTGTTATTTTGTCTTCTTTCAGTGAATTCAAATATGTTCAATTTGTATCTCGGCTGCGCCAATGCGAAACGTGACATCCGATTTCTGAACAGATGCGGTCAAGCATTACCTACTAGCCCGTACACTAGTGTAAGTTGCCACGGAGCACAGAGAGACTATTGAATCGCCTTTCAACATTTTGTCTCTCGTATTCTCTTCGAAGTGTTTTCTCTTAGTCTCTAGAGAAAACACTCTGAACGTGACGTACTGTGTGATGCTTTTTTCACACAGTCAGAACAGGTGCTGCATAAAATGGAGGTTTATTTTACGGTGTACTTAATTAAGTCCGACTTTCGTCACTTCTATTTATTCGGTCCTACCAAGTGGTTTGCAAACACATAGATAAAGCTTCTATCACATTGAACGATCTTACAAGCTACTAGCCGATAAGTTTAAAAGCGGGTGAATCGGCGAGTGAGATTGTCATGACGACACACCAAACTGTCTACTCGCTCAATAGCGACAGTAGCAGCTAAAACGAGCTAAAATAACTCCCGCGCGAACCAATACGGTCGACATTTTGTAAAAAACTTGAGGTCGCAGCTAGCGCCACACGCTAGCTAGTAAAGAAAATTATGGCTCCCGCGCGAACTAATTTTGACAGCTGTTGGTAGGCCGCCATCTTGAGCGAGTAGCAAATAAAGTTGACCACCTTTTAACTTTTTTCCTATATTGTCCACAATCTGCTAGTTAGCTAGTAATACGATTACACTGAGCGAGTTTACTAACAGGTAGTGAATTTCCCAGTTAGTAGCTTGTAAACTCGCTCAATTTCATCGAGGCTTAAGATGATGAATTTTTTTAGTTCTAAATCCACTCGTGGCAATAATACAATAATAATAGAACAATGACTAATATTAATAATTGACTAATATTATTATTAATTAATTTTAGTTTATTTTATAGGGTTGAGGTCAAATTAAATAATTAATGTGGTTAATATTTTTTAGCCATCACTGAATTTAACGAAGATCTGTTGCTAGCTTCATTGGAGATTTTTCAAACTGCCTTTTTTATGTCTTCTTCGCCTTGTGTTGCCAAATTTGGTTGCAAGATACTGAAAACGCGACGGTTGAAAACTTTGACTTTGAATATTTATAGTGTAAATGGAAGAGCAAAAAGTTGAGACGTGACAAAAAATAGTAGTTTTAATATTGCAATGCTGTAAGCCAAACAAAGTAAAAGTTTTATTGTCAATGTTTCAACTGTTAGACGTTCACAGATCACCTACACTTTTATGATATAAAATTCCTGCTTATGATATAGATTTAGGTTAACTTTACAAAAAAAAATCTGCATGTACACTTTGAAGTTTAATAAGAACACCCGATACTTTATTTATACTTCAAAGGCATACTTCAAAGACTAATAATAGTGTTTAGCAGCTTGAATAGTTATCTTAGGAAAATATTTGAAAATATTTTACGAATAATCATAATGTGAGTGTCTGAAAAAAAGGTTCTAACATTGAAGAAGGTTTCATCCGATACTATAGATACTTACTATTTATATTTAAACCCCTTTTACTAATAAACGCATTTTAAAATTTACTCAACTGATAAACAACTTTAATTGTGTTCACTGTTCACCATCAGATTACGATAAAGTTAATTTTAGTGTAAGTAAATGAAGTCATGATGTGAGGTTTTTCGGTCATATTTGACCAAATATTAAATTTTCCTAGAACCTAAATTGCATGCAAATTTAGTCTGAAATTATCGCTAATGGTTTAAAGTTTCAGTTTAATATTTGAAAAGGGTATGAAGGTGTGTATGATGGATTACTTTTGAAGCACATTATTAATTAAAAAATTCTATATAAATTCATAAAAATAACCCTTCGAAAGTGAAAACATTGTTTCACGGACAAACTCCAGACTTAGCATTGTAAAACACATCTTGAATTAAAATTATTAATTTAATACCAACAGATAACAATTGAAATATGAAGACAAAACACTCCCTGGCAGCCTCCCTCTTTGCGATTAATGCTGTCAAATTTCAGAAACAAGTTAATTATCTCGTGTTTCAGTAAATAACCTAAGGCTTCTTAAATAATATTCTCGAAGTACATTTAAGAAACTGGATTTTCAACTTGGTGTGACAGAAGAGTTATTTAAATACGTTTCTCAAAAGATTAAAGTTATCTTATGCAAAATTCCATAAGAAAGGATATAATAATTTGGGACCATTTTTGTGAGAAAATTATATTTTTTCGGGACACCGAATAACCTCGATCGTCATTAAAAGAAACTATTTTAACTCTAAATCTGGCTTCATTCATTTTTTACTCTCTTTGTCTTAATAGAATACATTATAAAGTAAACAACACTATGAAGAAAGCACCAAAAATAAATTTAAGAACACGGTACTAATACGATGTCAGCAAAGAATTGGAATCATATTAGTTAATAATAATCATGTTTAGATAAATTAAACAATGATTAAACAATGTTACTTTGTTTGAACCACTTCTATATTTGTTTGAAGCCGACCGGTTTCGGAACGACCGTTCCTTCCTCAGGGCAAACATATACTGATTTGACAGTTACAAAATAGTGGGTGGGTACAATATATTATATTACAAAGTGTGTGCAAATTAATACAAAGGTGGAGGTGTGGTATTATTATTGCAAAGTGGTTCAAACAAAGTAACATTGTTTAATTTATCTATAATAGATTACCACAAAGTTATAGCTACATTCAAAAGTATAATCATGTTTGTTTAATGAGTGAGCCGGGGTGAGTCAGCGCTACCAAAGATCGGAGAACACTCTCGTCCAGGCCGTGGCCCAGTGGCAGGGCGCGCCTCTTCACCAAACATGGAGAATACATCTGAAGCCCCCGTAGTAGATATACGATTACGTACTAAATATGTAGATGTATATTTTTTTTTTTTTTTTTTTTTTTAATCTTTTTTATGTTATTTGATTTTTTATCTGGTAAATCCGTTTTATTTAATGTATACTTTTTTATGGCTGACAGAGTATTGCACCCACCGCTCTGTTCGGCTGAAATAAACGTTATTATTATTATTATTATTATTATTATTATTAATTCCGGTGAACAGAACGGTGAGTAAATTACTTTATCTTTCGTATAAAAGCATACACATAATTGTAACGCATGATATAAAATTGATTGCGGGATAAATAAAATAGAATAATAGTTAACATATTAAACGTTGTAGGGGCGCGCCCTGCCAGTGTCTGACGGCTTAGACGAGAGTGTTTTCCGATTTCCGGTAGCGTTGACTAGCTATGTAGCTCTGTGCAGTGGCGGCCAGCTCTAAGGTGCGGAGGAGCGCCGCACTCCCAAAATATATCTATTAATTTAAATCTAATCTAATTAATTAATTTAAATCTAAAAATTTCCGAGCGCCAAAAAACATATTTATTTCCGACACGCCTCATCACAGTTCACAATATACACTCGGTTATAATGCATGCGTAATATAGGTGCCTACTAGACTGCCCGCGTAACAAAGCAGATCGTTGTGTGCCTATATTCAGAGTGGTGGTTCATTTTGCAAAGCGATCACAGGAGTTCTTCTATAATTCTATAATGAGCCAAAATCGTAGGTAGGTTGAATGCTTTGCAAATTTTACGAAATCGCGGGTGACGATCCAAAAATTTCCACCACATCAAAAGGAATGGTTCGTTCTGTAGCATGTTAAACGGGGACGCGTTTGTGTCATATTATTATCCATATCGTGTCTTTATTTTAATATCTACTCTTTTTCATGCTATGTTTCACTCAGCATCGACCAACGACAGCATAACAACAAACATTGCGGACATTATTTGTTATGAGTTATGAAAGTATATATTTCATTGGAGTTACGGAGCGTAAGGAAGACTTTCGGATGTGTGATAAACTGAACATTTTTTTAACTCGATTTTCGTGCCAATAAGTATCTAAATACAATTTTCTGGATAGGAGTCAACTGTTATTGAATTTGAATTTACAGTCGCGGCGACTTTACAAATGGTGATGGATCAATATTTATTTGACTAGAACTCTTTTAAAATAATGGAATATGGAATGCTTTTTCAGTGAGCTGTTCCTCACAATCCTTATGACATCTGTTTAGATTGAACGATGTTGTTAAACTTTAAAAGAATTTAATCTATCTTAATAAATATAATTAATTTAGACTCAATGTGTTGCATGCACCCAGAGATAATGGAGGATCGACCTAATTTACAAATAGGTAGGATTTTTTTCATAATTGAATTTATTTTAATTAGAGTAGGTAGGTCCAAGATTTATGGGATATCTCTATGGTATGTGTGGGATTGCACTCACCTTCCCACATCTTGAAATAAAGACAATTATTATTATTATTTTAGCGCACCACCTATTTTTATGAACACCAGCCGCCACTGGCTCTGTGGCGCACCGAAGCAGCGAATCCATGCACCCTTCCCTCTGCGAACATTTGCGAGTCGCTGCATTGCCAAGGGAGGACGAACAGCGCTAAAATGAAACTATACCATATTCTTATCCTCGTGCCTCACTCTTTTGAAAGTATTTATTTGAAGACTGCAGGAATTTTGAAGAACTAAGAAGATTGAACTCGTAAGAGTTAAAAATGGATTTATGTACAAATATTTTCCGTTTTTTGGATTGGTTTTAAATATATTTTAAGTGCCACAAAATAGAGCAATCGTTCACAGTGAATCGTTCTGATTTCTTAGTTTCAGTTTAAGGTGAAGTTATACGTGAAATCCTATTTAGATACTATTTAGATTAATCTTTACGACGAATTGGCTTAGAGTATGAACATCAAAAAATATGCTACGGATAAATTGAAGCTTTTACTAGGTTTTCTTTGTAACGGAATAACAATAAAATTATTATTTACAAAACAAACAAAAAAAATCGTTAACAACAAAAAAAAGGTTTTCTCATTTTAACGTTCTAACTTTTTTTCACTCTCATAAAATTATGGACAAAATAAATAAAAACCACTTTTTCGCTTACTTGCCTCGCGCAAATAAGACGCTCGATTGCAAATTTTGCAGGCACGGGAATCGAAATATTTCTAGCGTTTATATTCCTCTTAAGGATTCTACGTCGGAGCTTAAAGCCATCTCAGAGCACTAAATACATGTCATTATTGTGATATTGAGAAACTGAAATTCATCATATGAATTACTAAAAGCATCTATGTACAAACTTTTTGGCTTATTATATCCCTTGTTTTAGAAATAGTATAACTAACAAAACATTCAGAATTACTATTACATATGTGTTTCAAAAGTTGTTTTGTCATAAATTGCTTGCTAAACGTTTAATTAATGGTTAGCATGTGGTGCCGCAATATGAAAAACAGGCCATGGAAAACCACTCGCAGTCAACTTTAATTATTGCAAAGATTATCTTATGTAACAAAACGCATTAGACGGTGACAAATAATATTTCAAAGCACTTTTTTCTTTAGACACTAACATATAATCGACCATATATTTTGGCCAAAGTTAAATCTTTTGAATTTATTAAAAAAATACAATGAATTTTTCAACAATATAATATCAAAAATCGTTAAATTGCACTTTGAATTGAAGAAAATCATGGGAAATGGACAAATTTAATGTAAGTATCGTTTTTTCATCAGAAGAAAACCTTTGGAGTGCGGCATGTTTTTAATTTTCTAAATATGTACCAATAGAGTACGGTCCATTGAAACATTCCGAACTTACAAATCATAAGTTTTCAAAATACCTTAAATTCCGCCACAACTGTGGGTAGTATTTACAGTACGCTAACAGTGTTCAAACGAAAAATTCATAAGTTTTATAAAATCTGACCAACGGGAGTGTTACCAGTCTACAACACTGAAAGGGTAAAGATCAGAAAACATCTTTCCAAACCCAAATCATGCGTCAAGAATCTTATCTACTTAGTCTACTGAATACCTTTGTCACAGTTTCAGCATTCTGTGATAGAATTATCCACTAGACATATTTATTTAATCTGACTCTTAAGAAATGAATGTAATTCCTTACGTTTGGTGAACGTACTTCTAACCGGTGAGTGAAAATACAAATAGAGATTAGATAGCAATAACATCGATAACGCCCATGCCTTCTGCTAAACTGAGAGACAGAATAGATTTATGATCTCCCAGCTACAAAAGAAGGGTATTTAAAAGGAAACCGGGCGGCGTTTTGTCCATACAAGCGTATTCTCCAATTTCAGCTCTGGATTTTGATACTACTGCATTTTTTTTAAACATACAATAAGATACCATCACCATATTGACATATCTATCACCACTAGCTTGTCGGTAAGTTTTTGATAAGTTACTTCTTATAAGAGTTAGATTTTCAAAAATCGTTAAAATTGCCTGGTTTGAACGCCATCAATAGAGTTCAGCGTTCAAATTAGACAATGTATTTAAAAAAAACTAAAACATACATAGTATTTTCTTCTAACACAGTTAGTGAAAACATGTTAAAAAATCATCTAATTTTGGAGGAGAAAAATGGGGAATACAAAACCTTGATTTTGATGATTTTATCTTTTTATTATCAGCCTGGGGTGCAGTTGTCCCTTTTCTTTTGCTCAGTATTCAGGAGAGTAAGAACAACAGAAAAAATTTGGTAAAATACCGATTGTTTAAATTTCTCAGCGACCGGGTTTCCTCTTAATGGCAGCCTTTAGATAAAAGATAAGGGCATTTCCTTTTTCACTCAACCAATTTATCACATGAGATGAAGAAGATTAAGTAGGTACCTACCCATTTTTTTCTGGAGTACCATGAACTTAAACAGTTTTTACAAGTAAATACCTAAATGAAATGTTCCTTATGTTAAAGTTTGCATTATTTACAATTATCAACCCTGTTGTGTTCATCAGATATCATACTGTAAGATTAACTCAAAAGTTTTTCACTTTACTCCAAAACATAGGTACACATCTATACCCTTTCATTATTGCATTAGTTTTGACGTTTGATTACGTTTGCTTCTCTGGTCTGTTTGCAATATGAGTATTTTCATAGCAAGGATAAATAATGTGCAATATATATTATCTCATGATTTGACCCATATTAGTCGTGACCATACACCAAACATGGTGATCCCGTGGTGATATAAAACGAAGAAAAATTGTAAATATATGATTCCTATGTATATATATCGAGGCCTAAGATATTTTAGAGAGCATGTCTTTGTGTTCCTGATGACTATCTTTTACAACGTCATCGTAGATTATTCTGTCTTCCTTGCTGTAGGAACAAAATTCTTATGAGAAAATTGTTCATTAGAATCATAGCCGTTACTGTTTATCATCTATGTAAATGATATATTCACACAAAGAATAAACGGAAAAATAATATCTTATGCTGATGACACTGTCATAATAATTGAAGGTGCTGATTGGAATACTGTGAACAACCTAGCGAATATTGACATCAATACACTGAAAAACTGGTTCGATAAAAATCTCCTCTCTTTAAATACCGAAAAAACAAACTTTATCCCATTCTCTATCAATAAATTTAAATCTAAACCAGAAATAAAAATTCTAATACATCAGAGTAAATGTAGTGGAACTAATTGCACTCCAGAATGTTCTACACTGAATTCAACTTCCAAAATTAAATATCTTGGTGTATATATAGATCAACATTTTAAATGGAAAACACATATTTGTGAAATTGTCAAAAGAACTAGGAAATGTATATATATATTTATAAGACTCAGAAATATTCTTAAACTGGAAAACCTAAAAAGAGTGTACTATGCAATTGTTCAATCTATAAAACAATACGGTATTATAGGATGGGGAGGAACATATGATGTTTTTTTAAATCCTCTCAAAATAGTTCAAAGATTAATAATTAAGATTATATTGAAAAAACCATCTACATTTTCTACCGAAAAAATCTTTTCAATATTCAAAGTAACTACAATAGACAATTTATATAAAAAATATTCAATTCTACAAACTTTTAAAGAAATACAGCTAAAAAAATTACATTTCAATATCTCAGCAAGATATCAAAACAATATTAAAATCCCAAAATTTAATACTAAGCACATCCAAAATTCCTATCTGTATCATGGTATAAATTATTTCAACAAACTCCCATTAGAAGTAAAAATTATTGAAAATAAAAGTAAATTCCAAACTAAATTAAAAAATTACCTGAAACAACTGTAAGAGTTACATTACTATTTCGCTTCATTTAAATCTGTTAATCGACACATCTCAAGTTTCTCTTACTATATCTATTGTTAATAGTTGCAATATTATTATTCACCTACTCAAATGATAACATTGATAACATAATTGAGTATGAATTCACTCACCAATCACAAGAGCCTTGTCTCTTTATGGTGAGGAAAGGCTTTTATTACATTAATATTACAAATCTGTTTAATATGTAAAAAAAAGTATAATTATTGTAAAAACAAACAAATATTAAATAAAAAAAAATAAAAAAATTAAATATTGATGGGAATACACTGTATAAAGGAGTATTTTTACGATTATTTTATTGCTTAAAAAATTATGCAAAAAATTACGATGAATACAGCATTTTTATATTATTTTTATATTATTTTTATGTGGACGAATAAATTTTCTACAGCGAGTTAAAGTTTCCCATTTTTTAATCACAGCAACGATATTTTGGGGCGTGGCTATCGTGTGACGTCATGAGCGTGGACGCTCACTGACAGTGTTTATTTACGCTGGCCCAGATGAGCGACGCTTGTGACGTCACAAGCCCATTTGCCAACCACGGGTCATTTTGATTTTGTCAGTTTTAGATCGTTTTTAAAATCTATAATTTATTTATACACATATATTTGCGGCACTTTCCAGAGTGGAAGATATTCTCAGTACCTCCCTGGTGTAAGACCACGATTCAGAATTGAAACTTTGCCTGAAATGTCTAACGCCGCTTTTAGACGAGATCGAATAGTTAGGTACTTCGCCATTTTCCTGTATCTATCTCATTTTCCTCCCCGTTAATTTCAACCTCATAACATTCCCCAATTGGGAATTCCAGAGTCTTGCTATGTAGCTTTAAAAATAATTTTTTTCATGCTAATTTTTAATAGCTATGGTGTTGGGAACTATAAAAAATATATTTAACTTTTTATTGAAATAATTTACACAAATTTAAAAACGAACATTTTTTGCTGGACAAAAAATACTAGGTGGCTGAATATTTTACCGCCTTTAGTGCAAGCAATATGCGGATTGTAGATGCATTATCGACCCCGATCAAAAATTATATTGATTAAGTGCCAGCATTCCGAATTTCCACCAAATTTCTTATAACATATTTCTCTTGAATACTTATATTTTTTAAGTTCGTAATAAAATATATTTTTTAAAGAAAATAATATTTTTATATTTGTAAAGCCAAAACCGTAATTATATGAAATTCTCTTGAAAGAAAAAAATCACAAAGTAAGGTTCCGAAAATTATTAAAAACACGTTTTGTTCTGACACCGGTTAAAAATCACAGTATAATAATAATAATAATATTTGGACGATTTATATAGCGCCGTTTTTGTGAAAAACCACCTCAAGGGCGCTGTATATCTTTAAACGCCACTTAGGCATTTTCACTCTATTTTAAATGAGTCGAGTTTTATTGAGACATTTTCAAAATAATTATTATCATTTTTTAATGGTAGCGCACTCCTTCTAACATTCTTGTTTACGAGTACATATCTCCCTTTCAAATCATCTTTTTTTATTCTTTTTGAACGCTTACTACAGATTCTTATGTCAAATATAATTTCAATCTTTATGGATTGAACGCCACAGACGTACCCAGAATATTGTTGTCAAACTTGGAAGTTGATTTATTCGTCATAAAAGTGTCCGTATGACACGCAAGAACTTTTCAGCTAACGTACTTGATGTCTTGATCGTGGTTATCTATTTTCAACAAAATTGAAAGTGGCAAAAGTTTCCAGAAAATTTTAGAACTGTTTATGGTTCGCATAAATTACGTCGACGTAAAAATAGAAAAAAATTGAATCAAGGACTGGTGTAAGGGGCATCTTTTCTCTCACATAGACTTTAACACAGAGAGCATAAATATACCAAATCCAAACCACCCATATAGAGAGCGCCGCCCGGTCAGTCCGTAGGTAGCCGCAATATCCGGTGGGGGGACCTACTCGTCTCATAGGTACTTGGAGTAGCCGTTGCCGTAGAAGAGGTGATAGTCCAGAGGTAGAGACGTCAACGCCATGTTCAGTATGAAGATCCAGACTGTAATGAGGTGCCACTACTGGCTTTCGACTCCAATTGTGATGAACCCTACCTAGCTGATTTACTTTTCTAAGCTTCTACCTCGTAGTTTAAATCTCGTAGCTCCTGTCTCGTAGCCACGCTCATAATTCTACCCTTATGTCCTACTGATCACACCACTAGGTATGATGGCCTGACTCAACCCTCCTTTCGGTTTATTTCTACCTCAATCTCGTGATTTCTAAACCCCTATACCTTATAATCTAGCTAAACCTACCCTATCTTCTTAAATCCCTGCGATTTTCTCACAGTAATCAAGATTTAAGATTTTTGTTCACATTATTTCTATAATCTGCGTTGTGTAATTTTTTTGTTTTAGATTTTACATCTGTTTGCATACTTAATATGCACACATATGTAGAGAAGATAATGTATTACGTGTGGTAACCCATAGATTCTTTTAGAGAAAGGGTGAGAATTTTCCGATCAATTTATTTATTATTATTTTAGAATATTTAACCGAGTTTGATAAACTACCCCCGCCCTAAACCTTGTGTCTATTTGATTTCCATAGGAATTTAGTGTGTTTATTTAATTCTTCCTATCACCGCTGATACATCGATAACATAAACAACAGTTAATAAATTAAACATTTCAAGAAAGCAAACCTTACCTTAGGATGATCGAACTCGAAGGTCCAGTTTTCTCAATTGAAGTCCTTGTCTGCAACTTCTCCTAACATAATGTGTTTGTAGTCATAGTTAGTGCTTTTGGTTAGTATTCGCAACATTGTTGAAAGAGCAGGAATGGAGGGATATGGGGAGGGGATAATATGTTTGCTTAAAAAGTCGGCACCTCCGCTAACCAAGTGAAAACCGATGAACAACAATTTCAAACCGGATTCTCCCAAGTACGTTTGCTAAGCTTATCCTTAAGTCCGAGTTTTACTCTCTTCGACGAGCGTCTCTTGTTACGAAAGGGACTCTTCACGCCAGATGGGGGAATACCAAGTCTTCATGCCGTTTTTCTGCCTCACTCCGACTTCCATCTCCGCCGGATTGAATTTAACTCTACTGAGTCTAGAAGGGGTATTTCATGTCTTCCCTTATCATGCCTCTATCCGTTAAATGTGGCGTAAGCTTGTGAGGGGCAGATCCTTCCTCCCACGTAACCGACCCAGCGTTACATTCCACCTCTGACTAGCTGACATAAAACTCACCTCGTGAACCTTATGTTTGCTTTCAGGTTCGACAAGACTCACGGTATGCAAATAACCTGTGGCTTTAATGCCGCGTCAGCGTACTGTCCGCATACGTCCTTCCTCTTCCCCGCATGCCCACCTCGACAATACCGCCACAAGATCAAAGCCGTCCGTTCGAGAAAGGTTGACACTTACATTTCCAGATGGCTCATACCTACATACAGAAGCCTTGAAGTTTACGTTCGAAGACAAGTTAGGATTCAGGACTGTATGAGTATTTGAACACCAGTGTTGTTTAAATGAGGTCACTAGCTCCTCGTGTGTTAGGTATTTAGGATAATGGGTATTTATGGGTTCTTGGATACCTACTTCCTATAAGAAAGATTTTAAAATGAGATAAATCAAGTCGTTTAGAATTGAGTGAATTTAAACGTCAATGTCGCCTTCACATATTGACCGCAGATTTCATCTCAAGCTATAATTGATAAACTTGTCCCTGACGTTAAGTTTTGTTTTGTTTATTCGTTAATGAATTTAGGTGACTGGGTCAATGGATGGCCTTGAACTCAAATCGTAATTTTGGTACACTATCGAAGGTCATACAACCATACCCTAATCGTGCTAGTGAAAAGAAACGATAGGTATTTGTCTTACAAATACGCTAAGATACCAAAATTGATTTAGTGATGCGTTTCTATCTAATTATGTGTTAAGTATTTGTTTAGCAACATTTCATTCTGTATGGGAGGTGTGACATGCGAATGCTAATAAATTGGTTAATTATTTATTTACCCTTACTTGGCGTTACGTCCATCAGTGTCAGGATATCCACAGGAACCTGTAAAAGCTTAAATATTGTAAGGACTCACCAAGCTCTAATGTCTTAATTTCAGCTCCACCGGGTTACTATCATCGGCGAGAAACTTATTAGAGCATCCGATCTACCTGTGTAACTTATCGCACTTTTATTTCGACTTCCCACTTTTAACGATTTAATCCTACAAGATCCGGAACTCATCTCCTTCCTTTCTCCTTTGAATAGATCTCTGATGTAAAAAATCCTCACGTTTTCCTTTAATATCTGCCGTTATTATTGAAGAAGAACGATCCTATCTAATTAATCCCGACAACCCTCACCTTCCTCCCCTTTCCTTCCATATTTGATTCCAATCTAAAGAGGGGAATCGATTCTTAATAATCGTTCGCTCGAATATTATTTTATTATGTGGTATATGACTATACCTATTTACTCTTTAATAAATTAATTTATTAATTTGAATTTCCTTTAAATTTGTATTATTCCACTTTATAAAAATATTTAAGTTTTATTTATTTTTTTCTCAATTTAAATTATATTTTTTTTTTCATAACAACTAAAGATTTTCTTTAAATTTGAATTATTCCACTTAAGGACAAAGCTAAAGTTTTATTTATGTTTCCAATTTGAACTAGAATCCCTTTGTAACGGATAACTAAATATTATTCGTCACTCAGATTACAACAAAACTGAAAGAACCCCTTCCACTTTATTTTATAACACTTTTGTTTAGCAGCAAATTAATCACTTGGATTATTCATTTAAACTTCGGCTAAGTATTTTCCAGATTTCGGATCAATTATTATTATTGCGTTGTCACCTAACGATAATTAATATCTCGTAATAAAATTTCCAACTTTCGACCTAAACGTAAATTTTTTATTTAATGAAACTTATTAGACTGTAATTTTCTTTATATAACCTCGGACAAAATAACTCTATTTTAACCTTCATAGAACAAATTTAAAGCAATTCAAACACACTATATTAAACTCCTCCCGCATTGAATTTGTAATTAATTAATTAATTATTAGATTTTATTGAATCGGAAATTATTACAAACACTGATTTTAGATTTATTATAAGATCATACACTCCGTTAAATTGCACGATTAACCCTATCCGGGCACTTCACTCCCTGTTTTATCAAAGCATAAAACTGATTGTAGACTCTATTTTACCACTGAGTTTTTTTTTATAAGTATAACTGACTTTATTTTTCCACTGTATTTTTAAAGTATAAAAACTGATTCTAGACTCTATTAATTAATTACCAGGGTAATTCTCACGACGTGCGCGACGTTTTAATCAACCTTCCCAGTTGTCGAAGGACCCTGAATCATCCCAAACATGCTAATTTATACCCATCACAGCTCCAAAAGGGCATAATCGTATATTCCTTGACGAGGAATTATAATCTGTAATCACTCGAAATTTTTTGAAAACCCCATCTCGTTATTGTATGTTCCTACATAAGCTCTTTCGATTTTGCCTCTTCCTAAATCTCGGTTCGTCCCACAACTTTGTCTCGCTTTTCTAAGGTTTTTAGTCCCGGACTTAGTAAGCTGCCATCCAGTTTGCCCATTTTCCACATGTCTTCTGTCTTCATAATATGTTTTATAAACATGGTTTTAATCTTGTTTTTTTTTTCAATTTTGAACATTCCCATAAGAGATCTGCTAAAACTGTGTTTTAATTGGCATAAATATTAGGGAAAACGTAGATTCTTCGGTCTCCTAGTTTTAAACGCTAGTTGTCCTGTATAAATTTCCACGAAAATTATTTCTTTTCCCCTAGTCTACGTAAGCAATTATGTCTCAGAACCGTATTTCCATTATTTATGTGGCATATTCAACTTTTCCATTTTCCCACCTAATTTTCCTTCAAGTAACGGTGTTTTAACAACTATTCTTAAATGATTTTCCCTTCGTTGTTAATAAGGAATCATATCCTGGTTCCGTATCTACTCTACTTATAACGTTTTGAGTTTTTCCCATTTCCTTATCTGAGTTTTCCGGTTATGTCGGTTTTCCGTTCTCTCCCCCCACTCCTAACCCAATGATCCCTTATTGAAATTTGACGTTTGCCTTTTTGCCGTGATTCCATCTCCCGCTAAAACCCTTTTTTCCTTTTTTGATATATTATTTATGGTGTTTTCCGGCCCACTAACTATTCCTATCCTGGGATATCTGTCAAGTTAACTACTTCGATCAAATTCCGCCCAATTTTCCATCTCTCTCTTGTTCAAAATCCCATAAACTGCAAGCCCTGACGTGTGTATACATTACGATTTCTACATACTTGGCGATAAATCCATTTTAATGTGTTTATAATTAAATTTTACGGAAATTCTATAATCTAAATACTAGGTAAGAGCAATGTTAATTTTTATGACCCTTTTTAATGGATAATGGGCCTTAAATAAACAAAAGGCATGTTCGAATATTCCTTGTTTATATCAACAATATACATGTGGGGTCGACAACCTTTTTTTACATCAATTGCCTCAGCAATTTGTTCTATCGTCTATAGTATTTTCTCATAGCAAATGACGTAAAAACGATCCCTTCCTTTGAATTAATCTAACGTAATATAACTAGAATAACCATCCTATTTCAAATATATAACGATATCTATTTAAACTCGTCTGAAAACGCAAAATTAAGTCGAAATCTTATATTGTTCAATAAATACTTCCGTTTAAACGTCCGTTTTTTTTATTAGATTTTCTTTTCAAATCGTTTTCCCTGACCGTATTGCTTCATTTAAAAGTGACATTCCTAATTTCCATCGTTTTTCTTTCTTTTAAATATCAAACGTACGTTTTCCTCTGAATCTGGCCTCCTTTTGTTCTTCACGTTCTCGTTATGCAATTGAGTATCCCTACAGTAGCTTTTCCCACGTTTTCCAGGTCTTTTCTTTAATCTTCCGTTCATTATATTTCCTTGCTATTTTATTGCATCATTTTTTCAACATAATATGGATTTATTTGTTCGTTAACTGCGGTTGTCGATTCCTCTGTTGCACTCAATATTTACCTTTAAAATTAGGGTCATTGTACCAAATGCACCGAACGTGGGATTGTGTTTATCTTAAAGCGTATTGATCTCTCGGGTTGATGATGATTTTTACCCCATAAATCTCAGACTAATGGTCTAGTCCAAAGTCCATCTCTTTGTCTTGAAAAAAGGTAACCTCCCCCTTCTCTGATTGGTAGATCAATCTTAAGTGTTTATAATTGGATCCCTCTGTGTTCTATTTATCAAAACTTGACATTAATTTAATAATTATAGATCTCTGCAGTCTCCATGGCCCAATCAAACTTAATCAGCTAGATGTCGCTAGTGTGTTGATTTCGTTATAATTCTGAATTATTATTTATTCATTCGTAAGGTGGAAGCTACTATATTTTCGTATCCACTGCGATTCATCACAAGACAGACACACTCGCTGAAAGCTGACACTCCTATACTTCCTACTGTCGGATCTGCCCTAATGATGGACACTGCAACGCTGTCCGAAACGTCGGCTAAAGAAAGAGGTAGCGCAACATGGCATAACACCCCAAAAACAAATAACAAAAAAACTCCTTTACTTATAGAGCGAGTTCAGTTAGCTGCCTTCTTTCACGAGCTTGTGGCATTTGAGTTGTGACGTCCTCTAGAATATTTTTCAGTTTCATGTCCATATATTTCAGTTTTGAGTAGTGTCACTCCATTTTTCTGCCAGGCGGGTAGGCAAGGAACAGGTATTCGAGGTCCAACGTAAATTTAAACATCTCCCCGCTCGCTCCCCGCATTGTCACTCTATAATGCGGGCTGGAGGGAGTGGTATCGCACTGAGCGACATATGAGCACATCGAATATAGAAAACGAAGAAGGTCGTGGCTACACAACCTCGTCTTCGATTTCCCCAACAAACCGTCCGGTATAACTAGATAAAAGGGAATCATGGGTTATTTTTAATTTCTTATTGAACTCTAAAGTCCATTGGCGAAATATAAAAATAATAATTATATTAGGTGCAGATGATCATAATTTAGTATAAATTGAAAATAAATAATTTTACAAATTTCGTCTTTCATTGAGCTTTGCAGTTGGTATCACAAATTTCAGTTTTTCAAAAATTTCCCACGTTAAAATTTAGCTATTACCTGTACTTTGTCCACGCTTATTTTTTTCCTCTGCATTTTGGCAGTACTTTTAAAAACGTAAAAAATCGCTAGGTTTTTCTATACATCGTCTTTTTATATTGACAGGATTCAATATTTTCCAGAGCTCGTGTTCAATTAAATTTGAAGCATCGTCTTTGTTCCACGGATGCGATGTGATACGAATGCGAAGGATGTGAAGTGTAGCTAAAAGTGTAATGCTTTTCAAAACACGATGCGTCGCGGAAGACAATTCTACTGCGTTCCGACACGCCCGTACACACGTAGAACAACGTGACACCCACTTCAGCACACCGACACTGTACCCCTACAGTGGACAGTGTTCACTCTTATACACCCAGTGCATATGTCGCAGGCAAATCGTAAAATCAGGCAGATCATGATGCGCCTAGCTACTTCGTGCCTGGCGGCAGATCGTGATGTGCCTTAGACGCATCATGATCGGCCTGGTTTAACGATTTTCCCGCGACAGATACACTCAGTATCGAATGCCGATTAATGTGTGCTAGTGTGTGCGTACCTCAACCATATTGAAAAGAAGAAGGAATAATTTTTAATTAACATAAAATTTATTACAGGTAAAAATTATCGTAATTATTTGGGCCATTTTCAAAGGAAGTGTAGGCAGATAGGGTGGAACATCGCATTACTCAATTTAGCTAGAAATTCCTTTGTTCAACCAAGTTGTTGCTAGTGAACGGATGCTTAATAGGGTGTATCGATTTTTAACTTTTTTTTTGTTTTCAAATTCCAAGTTAAAAAAAAGTTGCTACTAGGCACCACATCTTATCACAAAAAATTATGGATTTTTAAAAAAAAATTTAGGTCTCCCGCACAAGGCTTAAAGTTTAGAAAATTTACTAAAAAAGTCAACTTTTACAAAAATATTAAAAGAATCTAAAACACTTTTATTCTAAGCTGCAAGTTAAAATTCTTCTAACAATAAGTACCAAAAACGTTAAAAAATTATTTTAAAAAATTAGCACTTCATGTAGGTCTCCCGCATAAGGCCTAAAAGTCGTACATTTCAGCCAACTTTTAAAATTTTGCAGTACTTTGATATTTGTATTGTTCATAGTTCAAACCTTAAATTTGACTAAAATCTGGTTGAGCTTGGTTGGAATTATTGTAATAAGTGAAATAATGAAGTACATGTCCATACGTCAAGCGTCAACCTGAAGCGATGGGGTGGGGGAAGGCCAGACTGTCTCACGATTCTTCAGACTGTTCTCTCAAGAAATAGTAGCTGGTAAAAGCGTCAGAAAATCTGTATCGGAAGAACACATCTCTATTGTTGAAGAACCTGGTTCCAAATATTTCGGTCATGTAACTCCCATAAATGGAACAGGAAAGGAAATCGTTACATCACTAGTTAAGTATTGTGAAGAAAAAACTGTCGACCTGAAAACACTTAAAGCTATCGGTTGTGATGGTACGGCAACAAACACAGGTACTTCAAAGGAAGTTATAACCTTATTTGAAAATAAAATAGAACAGCCACTGCAGGCAGTTGTGTGTCTACTACATTTGAACGAATTACCATTGAAAAAAGTTATGGTTGCTCTTGATGGACCAACTTCTGGACCGAACAAATTTAGTGGGACTATTGGTAAACAACATTTAAGCTGGCAAAATCTGGAAGTTCTAAATTTTGTTGCAATTGAAAGCGATACACCAAAGGTTGATCGATACACCAAAGGTTGATCTTAAACAGTTGAGTACAGACCAAAAGTATCTGTACGAATCATCCAAAGCTGTATCAACAGGCACATTTACAGAAGAGTTGGCCAAACGAAACCCCGGCAACATCTCGCACGCCAGGTGGCTTACTCTGGCAAATCAAGTCCTTCGTTTGTATGTAGCCGCCGATGATCCGACCCCTCAGCTAAGAAAGCTTGCAGAGTTCATAATGAAGGTCTACATGCCATCATGGCTCTCAATTAAGTGCAATCCCCAAATCCCGCAAGCTTCCATTCATTTTTTTAAAATGATTATTTGCAATTACTTGGAAGATGAGCTAAGAAAAGCAACCATGTCCATGCAACGTTACAGAGAAATGCTTTCATGGCTCACCCAGAGCATGTTTTAATAGCTATGTTGTTCGATGAATGAAAACATAGCAGAGCCTTGGCTTATAAGAGAATCCAGAAAGCTCGCGCAACCGAAAGAAAAGGGGTAAGGGTATTTAAACCCCCTCAGATCAATTTTGATGCCGAAGACTATACATATAGATATGATTGACTGGCAATCCACTTCAGTAACCGAACCCTCTCTTGTTACTGATATGAGCCTAGAAGAGTTGGAGTCAATTGGGGAAACTGGCAAAAGTGGAAGGGTTGATTTTAGAATTCCTTTTCACACTTAAGCGGTGGAACGAATTGTCAAGGAAGTCACAGAAGCTTCGAAGCGAGTATGTGGGCTGATCGAAAGAGATGGTTTTATCTATGCCAGACTGTAAGACCGTAAAGAGCTACCTACGTTCGAGACCAAGAGCCAGTACAAAACCTCTGCAAAGGATTAGAATTTAAGTATGTTTTTTCGACCATTTCGTAGTTATAATTTTTTCTAAATAACGTCTTTATCATACTGTCTTCCATATTAAATTGAAATTTCATTTGGGAACTGTTATAAGTTATAACATTTATAAAATTTTGTAAAAATCACTAGGCCTATGTTAATACTATACATAACTTTAATTTAAGGTTTTGAAGCCAAGATGAAAGGACGAATACTTAAACAAGTCAGTAAATTTGCAGTAGAACAAGAAAACTGCCACTCATGTCGTATGGAAAGTAATCAGCAACATTTTGTACTATAACCTTATAACCTTTTATACTTTTGTAATAAACAACAGTAATAGCAAATAACATTAGTTTCTTTCAACACCTTTCTCATACAATTTACACCGTCCAACTATCTTTTTTCAGCTATAAAACATATTATATATGTATATAGTATATATGTGGTATACATTTTTACTATATGTATATATGAATTATGTATATATATATTGTCTCATTTTATGCCTTCTGTAAGAAAAGTACAATTAATTCCGGTGGTTTAAACTTTTAAAAAAACATGGTTCATACACACAAAATTACAAAATTTCATCAAAATTAACAAACTTTAGGGCTTGTGCGGGAGACCTAAAATCCATTTTTTATAAAAAAAATCGTTTCTTATCCTTTTTTATGCCCTAATATTACTGTTTTTTAACTTGGAATAAACACAAAAGTTACGATTTTATTATTTAAAATTTTAAAAGGATTTGGTATTTTTTGAAAAAAATTAAAACTTTAGGCCTTGTGCGGGAGACCTAAACATTTTTTTAAAAATCCAAAACTTTTGGTAGTAAGTTGTGGTACCTAGTAGCAACTTTTTTTCAACTTGGAATTTGAAAACAAAAAAAAAGTTAAAAATCGATACACCCTAATGCTTAATAACCAGTAGTTGAATACAATTTCCTGATTTTACCTTTCTGTCCATATTGCCTCTACGTAGTAAGCAGGAAACCTTCATTAAAACGGAAACATTAACTAATATAATAAACATATTTTATGAGTGGAACACAGTATCGTCCTGATGTAAGATTTTATTTAAATAATTTATGTAATTTCACAATTTATTCAGTTAAAATAATAAAAAGTATATTTGCGGCACATTCCAGAGTTGAAAATGCTCTCAGTATCGCTATCTGATGTGAGACTACCATTATGAATTGCTTAAAATGACGTAAGCCGTGTTGGTGATCAGATCTGAATTGACAGGAATTTTTCCTTCCTTCATCTTTTGCATCTCCTTCCCCTCCCCACTACCTTTAACTTAAGGCGAGACATAACCACGCTTTTCGGGGGTTTGCCTGTGGCTCACATTTTTATTTATTTCGCCGACTTGTAATTGAATTATCATTTTTATTTCCATGCCCCACAAGGGATGCGAGTTATTTATATTGTAAATTAAAACAGTAGGTTTCCATCATTTTTTTTAACGTACAACGGGTTTTAAAAAATGTAATACGTTGCACAACTAAAGTTAGCAGTGAGCACCAGATTTTATTTTTTTAGGCGATGAATTAATAACTTCGGGAGGTATTCTTTTAAAACATCTTAAATATCTATTAGTAACACTTTCTTCAGAATTAATGAAAATGAACCCGGCGGAAATCGAATCTTCAGGCCTGCTAGGGTGAATTCGGCCGTACGTCCTTCCAATACGCCGTGCAGCGGGCGCATATTTGTTTACACGCTTTCTTTATTTACGTCGTTAAGATTCCCACACTAATTTTCTTCTTCTTCTTTTCTTTGACAATGCAAATTCGACAATAGGTCCGTCCAATACACGGGTCGCGAGTCGCAATTTGTATACCAGCTTCTTTACTTATGTCGTTAAGATTCTGAATATATTTTAGGGTATAGTGTCTTTAATACCATATCCCAATTGAGGATGCTCTCTGACTCCAGTCTTCCTGGCTCCAAAATGCTGGGATCAGTCGGGGCTTTCGTACGGTATTCACATTTAAAAAAAAACCGTTATTAACATTGGTCTAACATTATCTAAAACAGTTTTAAAACATTTTTCCGACTCGTTTTGTGTCTTGCAATGCAATATAACTGCCTTGAATAAGACTATTTATTATTTCATAAAACTGACATTAATAGTGACAAAGTGATAATATAAAAGCAGACGAATAAATGTTAATTGAAGAGAAAACAATGACATTACTTTTGGTTTTCCGTGACATTGTTTAATAATGGGGGTATTTATTACCCTGTGGCTTTATTACAACTTAAATAGCCATCCCAAAATTTACGCCCTTTATAAGTCAACACAGCAAGTATTTTTTGTATTAAACGCCCACAACGGTATGTACATATTGTACATGAGGCCACTGATATATTTCTGTTTTACTCATTTCACTTCTTTACTTGTTATTGTCGTGTTATGTAGAACAGACTCTAAATAGAAATATTTTCCAGGAACACTTTTATTCTGTTATTTGTCAACAATCCAAAAAATAATTTGCAATCTTTAACGTGGCAGCTAAAAATCTATTTTAGCTACGTTTTTGTGTAGTAGCCTTATAGAATTATTGTGAAAAGAATATAAACGAATTTCATATTTTGAGATTCCTTCCGGATATTAAATGTTTTCAAATATTTACCACACGTTACGTTTGAAAAGCCAAATGCTATTTTGCCATGTTGCGGTATCTCCTTCTGTAACTACCGTTTTTGACAGTGTCAGAGACAGTCACTGAGTCCATCATCAGGGTACATTTTTAACTATATACTATAATCACAAGTTTTCTTATTTCGATTTTTATAAGAAAAACTTTCTTTTTACTACTTTTTTGAAGGTTATTCCCATCAGTGGAATATATCGCATTTTCAAATTTTAGAATTATTTTTATCAACTAATTATTTTTCTCCAGTCAATTGTTCCATATAAATAAATTCGGATATATCTATCCGAGACGCTATCCAGGTTACAAACCAATTCTTAGAGTGATTGTTTCCAAGGAGAAAAATAATTAGATAATAATAATAATACTAAAATTTGAAAATATGAAAATATGAGATTGACAAATAAGACGGTTTGACAGAAGGTGGCAATAGCGAAATTGGTTAACGCGCTCATCCCGGTTAGACGGAGAGGACTGGGTTCGAGTCCCAGTTGCGACCATTGTCTTTTTTCTGTTTTTCTGTGTCTTGTTCTCTTTCATATTTTCGTTTAGATTATTATTGTTAACTTATTCTAGTATTTTCTTATTTGTACGCCAAAAAGGGTTTTAAATAAATATGATGCAGTGTACTTGGAAGAATATCTGTATT
The DNA here is from genome assembly GCA_917563855.2 of Limnephilus lunatus. Lineage (NCBI taxonomy): Eukaryota > Metazoa > Arthropoda > Insecta > Trichoptera > Limnephilidae > Limnephilus > Limnephilus lunatus. Next base: position 75,115,761 of record OU830592.1, read on the forward strand.
GTGATATGAATTAACAATAATATTAGATCATTCACGGATCTGCACAAACTGGCAAAAATATATATTTTTTTAATTATCTAAGTAAAAGTAAAAATAAAAAACTTAAAATTCAAAATAAAAAATCAATTCCCACGATCGAGAATCGAACTGCGATCTTGGAAGGAAACTATGCTGATAATTTTACACCAATAATCAATTTAAGAACGGCGGCATAAAATCATTTTAACAAATATTATGCACTAAAAAAAAACTAAAAACTATTTTTTTAAATTTAAGAATTTTAAGTAAGCACTACCGAAATTATATTGTTTGCTAGCGTATACCCGTGAAAAATCACGGGATGTTATAATTATATATTGAAAGGGAATAATTTCAATTCAGGAAAACTCACATCACAAGCAACCGAAATTAGCGTGTTTGATAATGATTAATGATTAAGGACAGTCCCTCACTTTTCCCACCCACATGGTTTAAAAAGGTATAAATATTTTATCTATTTACTCGTGGGTGTGAAAAGTGAGCAAATAATATTAACTAAGTACCTTTATTCGTATCTGACGCTTATTTGCATAAACTTGATGGGAAAATATTACACGCCTCCAGACGACAACAGGATTTCCATCATCTAATTATCTGACATATGCCACGGCAGATGGGCATAACAGACTTTCGCCAAAAACTAAATGAATATATTTATAACAGAACCCACAAACAAAGTGGAAACTTGAATTTTCAAAACTAATTTCACATAATTTAATTTCATTTCCACATAAATTAAAATATAATTTCGAAACAAGTTAAAACGTTCTAAGCATATCTAGTTTATAAACAAATCAAGTAAAAGTTTTAAGTCGATTACATCAGCAGATGTAACAGTTTCCTTAAACTCTGCATTCGTTAAATTGTTGTAAAACAGTATTTAAAACAGTACTTTAGTATACATAAAACAACACAAAGACAAAAAAAATAGTGGTCTCTTGGAATCGAACCCGAATCAAATCTACGACTTGAAGGGTGGTCGTGTCCACCATTACAGTTTGTCATCTCTTTTCCAACCTGTGATTCTATCTCTTAAATAATACTAGCGCAGGCCCCTGAAAAGTCAATCAGTTCCAATTTTGAAAATGTGTTAAAAATAATATTATTATAGGTATAGGTAGGTAGGTATCTACTTTGTCGGTTGTTTCACACAGCATAGACAACCAAAATTGATTCAAATAATGTTATTATTTATTTTTCTGAAAGAGGTACTTGTTTTCATTATTGTTACTTACCTAAGATTCAAACCAGAATCTCAATACTCTAATCACATTTTGCCCAGGAACCATTTATTAGATAATCAACACCTCTGCTTTAGGTCACCTCAAGTGGTTCGTTATGATTGGTGATTTAGCAATAGTGCCCGGGTTCATGGGTGAGGTTTGTCCGGGTCGTGGCGGCGGAAGCATCTGCTCCAAGCAAATCGGGACTGCATGGTGGGCAGGATCTAGATAGACCGGTTGAGGGAGATCTTTTATCCTCTCCAGCCAGAATCTCTCGACACCAACCTTGCACCGCACTTGGATGGATTGATTCATACGTCCGTCATTTCTGGACATACTACCCCCAGATTCCTACCCACTCCATATACCTATTTCTTTCCCAGAACTTCCTCTCCTTCATTTCCTTAAAAAAACCTCCACACAAAATCATCTAAGATGACATAGGCCCTGAGGGAAATTATTTTTATCAGGACCTCCTGGGTGGATCTTATGCAAAAAAAAATTAATAATATTAGGTAAATTAAAAGTAATACATAATCTGCTCGTTCAGAAATGGGATTAATTTAATTATTTCAGGAAAAAACCATAGTTGCAAGTTGTTCTGTTGCGCCCACGGACGTACAAAATACCTGGACTTGCCCTAAGCGATTAAAGGCGTATTATTTCCCCCTCCCATTGGAACCATTTTTCTGAACCGGCTGGGCTTGCGAGAGCCACGCGTCAATCTAAAAAATGTGACGTCATCATTCGTGTCCGGACCAGTGTCGAGCTCTCATCGTAAATAACACGGTAAAAATGGTGGCTTGTGCTATAAATACGTGTAAACATAGAAGAGAAAAAGAGAATAAACCCAATTGTGGTATTACATTCCATAAGCAAGCATTATTTTACACTATTTTAAGCCAATTCAGATCACATAATATGATCATTTTTGTAACATACACTGTCACTCGAGATACATGGCGTGTGCCCGTCCCTGTTTACTGGGGTAAGTAAATTATGAAACATTTATAAAAGTGTCTTCACTTAATACAGCAATAAAATATTGAACTCGACCTTATTGGCGACCTTACTTTGATGTATTTGAACTTCAAATTTGTTCATTGCGTGGCGAGCAATTTGCGCTCCCATGTAAAAAGGTCTATTCATTCAAAAGCAGAGTTTACTTTTAAGAACTAAATGATGATTTTATAGTGCGCGAGATGCCTATATACTGTCAGATTGAGTTTTGGCGAATCACGTATCGCCAAAGCCATCTTCCTGCCCTTCGTCCCGCTGTAGTTGGCTTCTACCCCGCACCTTTATGTTCTGGTCTATCAATATTCATATGTCTATGGTTGCGCCCGTAAATACGCAATATGAATATCAATAAATAGTTTTTTACCTATTAAAACTCAATTCTTGCATAAAAGGCTTACAAATACAATATCCGATTGAATCAATGATACCATATTATATTTGTTAGCCTATCTTGAAACAATTGAGTTTGAGAAAGGGCCATAACAATTAATTCATCTTAATATTTTAAATCATATCTTGCAGAAAGTGTTTTTTTCTTAAAACTTTTAATAAGCGCTATCTGTGAAAGAGTAGATTTCGAACTATTTTAGGTATCACTTGAATATTTTACTGGTAAACTTGCAGAATGGTTTTTTCCTAAAATAATGAAATTACCGCCATCTACAAAGAGCAGATTATGAATTATTTAAGTTAATGGTAAACTTAAAATAATTCATAATGAAGATGGCTCTAATTTAATTATGTTCAGGAAAAACACACTTTGCAAGTTATGCTTTTATTAATATTAAGATGAATTATTTCTTTGCGCCTGTACATATGCAATACAAATATCAATAAATAGTTTTTTTCGTATTAAAACTCAATTCTTCCTAGAAAGGCATTCAGATACAATGTTGTATCGGTGATTCAATACAAGTTATTTTCAAGTCTTTCTCGAAAGAATTACGTTTCGTCACCTCATTTCTTAATTGTCCAAACGACCATTTGAAAATTTTACAAGAGGAGAAGGATTTCTTTCATTATTTCAATGAATCATTATAATAGGAGTTTAAGATAAAGCTATTAAGCAAAGGTCTCATAAGTTTTAAAAATTCTTAGTTAAGTGATTAACTATCATTTTTATACTTTATTTTTAGTTTTAAAGTAGAGATTGAACAAAAACTAAAATGGTCGTTTGGACAATTAAGAACTTATTTATTTATTTATTTATTTATTTATAAACATATATATTAAATACATTACAAGTGATACTTTGTCTGTCCAACTGGGAAGGATACCCGTTTTAGGACAGCCAAATTGTATATTTAGTTCATAATATTTTTAACAAATATTAATCGAAATAACTATTAAGAACATTAAATTTTGTTTTCTGAACGAAGCGATGGTTTCTATATGCCTTTGAAAGAATCGCAAAGATGTGTTTTTTTCAAGGTCATTTTGAGGAACATTAATACTTGCATTCAGAGTGGATGAGTGGTTTCTTTAGTGATATCACAAGTAGGAGATTCTTTCCAAGTCATTATAGAGAACATTTACAATGGTATAATTAGGATTTACATATATGATATAAATTCCCAGTGTATTTATGACTTTAATAAAGTACTACAAATTTTATAATTTCTTAAGTAGTAGTATTTACACATTTATAAACCCAATATATGACAAGTGAAATTTTCAGGCTCGTTTTGGAGAACATTAATTATTTGGTTGTTTATTTATTTGTTTTATGTTTTATTTTACGCCCAGAGGGCTTTTATATAAATAATAATAAAGGCAGTTCATCTTTACCATGAGAAAAAAAATAGAACAAATAAAGTTACGATGGAATAAAATCATTTAAATGAAATAAAAATATGAGTAATAAAATTTTTAAGTTCAGTGAGATATATACTATCAATAAGTTACGATAAGAAAGAATACATACATAATATAAAAATACATACAACAAAAATTAAAAGTAAGGTGATCATAGGTTTGTAAAATTGCGATAATAACCTTGTCTAATAACACCGTAGTATGTTTCGCCGAGTACTAAATCGCCGCAGCGCGCTGTTTCGATGGTAGGTACCTACCTTCTGTACTCATACCTCTCTCTGCAAGTTGCAGGAGTTCTGAACTGTGGATTTTAATATTATTTTTTAGATAAGAAGTTAAGTCCTTTTTTTCAAAGAATTTACTGAGACATTACATTTAATTACATCAATAATTGCATTCAGAATAGGTGAATGGCTTCTTTCGGGCGATCACAATTTTGAAATACTTTCCAGGTCTTTTTGGAGAACATTAACAATTGCATACTATAATTTACACATTTATAAACCAATATATGACATATTATTTCCCAATGTATTTATGACTATTTAATTTTGATAAAGTAATATAAGTAAGTAATAGAAATTTCACATTTATAAACCAGAGTATATGACATATAAATTTCCAATGTATTTATATAGAGAGTTTCAAAACTTATTTTTGAAATGGCTAGTCGTTATTTTACAAAAAACAAAGAACAGAGAACAAGGATCAAAAACAGAGCAAAAGATTAAAAAAAAAAAAAAACAATTTTTTTAAAGCATAACATAAACTTTTTAGTACATATATTAGGTATGTGAGATTGTGTTAGCATATGTTCGCTCTTGGTTCTCCCCATGCCTAGAAGCCAATTGCTAACCCATTTCCGTAAAGTGCTTGCACTTTTCAGTTTCCATGCATCAGGTATGATGTTGAACAATTTAGGCCCTAAGTAGGAGTATTATCTTTGGGCATGTGATGTGTTTGTAGTAGGTGGAACTACTGGATTCCTCCCTGCATGGCGGGTGTTGTGGAGATGATCAATGGATGCATATTGGTGTCGGTGTTTTTGTGTATGTAAGATAATTTTTTCTTATGTATAGTGTTGCCGTACATCGAGAACTCGTATCTCTTCAAATAATAGATGATAATAATAACTGAGGCGACGGTTTGTCTGACAACATTCTGGAGAATTCGTATTCATATTGCGTATGTACGGGCGATTTTTCGTCATTGTAATATTTTAAAGAATAACTTGAAAAAGTGTGTTTTTCTTAAAATAATTAAATTGGCGCCATCTTACGCATAGATTATAAGGTGAGTTCCGTTTAACCTTATCCGTTATCGGGACAAGGTTTACAGATTTTGAATTTTTAAAGAAAGTAGTCACTTTGTGGTTTGACATATTAAATGAAATAAAACAATTATTTTGCTGTTACAAGCATCAGATGATGCTTGTGTTAAATGAAACCGGTCGGAATTAAAAATAGGTGGTTATAAACAAAAAAAAAGTTTTATTTCATCCACCGATTTTCTTCGTTTTATTTCAAGTTTCCATCATTATCACTTCAGTCCGAATCAATCGCAGTCTAATATTAGCGTCTGCGTGGTTGAAATGTAAGAACTCGGCTTCGATTGTTTGTCTGACACCGCACCGTATGCGCCGCACCATATAAACATCTGTGCTTTCAAACAAAGCTACCGTTGTAATTCGGTTTCGGATTCAATAATTCGTCAAAATATTTTATTTTTATTTTATTTGGGAGACCAACAGTTTACATTCATAACAGAGCATAATAGTAATTAAGTGACAGTAATTGAACCATTTACAGGTTTCCACATAGGTATTGTATACAAGTGTTGTGGTTCCATAGATATTTGCTAAAGAAGAAAAAAATTACATTTCAAGAGATAAGTTAATTAGGGGGGAATAGGGAGGGGGTAGGATGGGGGGAGGGGGGAGAATGGGTTAGGTTGAGGTATAGTTATAAAAATATGAGTAAACAAAAAATTAAAAGAGAAAAAAAAAAGAATTTAATATAATGGTGACTGGTGGTATTAGAAATTATTGTTGTTATAAAGTGTCGAGAGAGCGTCTGTGTGATTTTAAGGAATGTGGTGCAGAATTAAATATGTCAAACTTTTTGTATTGTGTGTTAAAAGTATTGGACGCACGATAGATGAAAGAGTTCTGCTTAGAATTAGTATTACACCGAGGGAGGCTGAGAATCATGTCTGACCTGGTTCGTCTGTTAGGAACTCGTATCTGTATACGTTGTAGGAGTTCTGGGCAATCAACGACGGATCTGGCTATTTTTTGGAGAAAGAGTACATCGGCCGAGTTTCTTCGAACTTCCAATGATAGTATATTGAAGTGCGCGGCTGAATCTTGGTGACTTAGGTGTGGGCGGTAGCTCCGGAAATCTAAGTATCGTAGAAAACGATTTTGAACACGTTCTAGAATTTTTACATATGATATGTATTGCGGGTTCCAAACTTGTGACGCGTATTCTAGTAAGCTGCGGACATAAGCAAAATATAGGATTTTCATTGTTCTAAAGTTATTGAATTTTTTACATGTCCTAAGAATGAATCCTAACATTTTAGAGGCTTTTGATGTGACTGAGTCTATATGAATATCAAAAATAAGCTTAGAGTCCAATGTCACTCCCAAATCTTTGACTTCAGTTTTGTTGATTAATATTGAGCCGTTCAGATTATATTCATTGATAATGATATTTTTATTTCGTGTGAAATTCACGACGAAACACTTTTTAACATTGATTTTAAGGGTATGCTTTGAACAGTAAACATTAAGACGGTTTAGATCCTCCTGCATTTTTTGACAGTCAGCAAAACATCTGATAGGATAAAAAACCTTCATATCATCTGCGTAAAGTAAAGTTTTGGAGTATTTGAAACATTGGCCTATATCATTGATGTAAATATTAAAAAGTAACGGTCCCAATAGAGATCCTTGAGGCACACCTGAGGGTACGGTTACCCAGTCCGATTTAAAGCCACCCACAACTACGACTTGACTACGGTTCGATACATAAGATGAGAGCCATCTGAGAAGGTCACCGTGGACGCCGATTTGCATAAGCTTGCGTAATAATATGTCGTGATTCACTAGGTCAAAAGCTTTGCTATAGTCCGTATATATTGCGTCAACTTGTATACGTTGATCCATATAATCTTGTAAGAACTCTGTGAATGCTATTAGATTGGTTGTTGTTGATTTTCCACTCATAAACCCATGTTGGTTAACATTGAGTAAGGATTTCAAAGCGGGAAACATTTGATCATATATTATTTTTTCAAACACCTTGCTGAATACACACAATTTTGAAATAGGACGATAGTTTTCAATGTCAGATTTTTGCCCGGTTTTGAAAATGGGTGTTATGAAGGCAGTTTTCCAAGTATTAGGTACCACACCCTCTTTTAAGGAGCGATTGAATATAATTGATAACGGCTTAGAGAGACTGCTTGCACATTTCAGGATGAAGAAAGGGGGAATTTGATCTGGGCCTGCGCTTTTTTTAAGATTTAAATTTTCCAGATATGTCTGCACAAGACGCTCTTCAACTTCAATACTATGAATAGTGGAAGAATTATGAATGTTGTAGTTGTCCGGCATATTTTGAGAAGTTTGAACATCGTTATTGTAAACAGAACTGAAATATTTGGAAAATAAGTTAACAATCTCACATCCGTTCTCAGCTTTTTCATCCCTTAGGAATACAGTGTTTGGCACACCCTGTGATTTGGAGTTTAATTTAACGTAATTCCAAAGATTTTTTGGATCGGAGGATATTTTGTGTTCAACATTAATTAGGTATTTATTATGACATTCTCTTTGTAGTTTTTTATGGCGTGATCTTAAGAGAGAGAAAATGGAATAGTCAGATTGATTTTTATAAATTTTGAACTTTTTGCAATATTTGTACTTTTCCTTCGTTAACTTTATAAGAGCTGAGTTATACCATGGTGGATATTTTGAGTTCTTACTTGTTTTTTGCGGAATGTGAGCATCTATAAGTTGGTTTAATTGTGAGTAAAAATTTAGTAAAGCTGAATTTATATCACCAACAGAGAGAAGCTCATGCCAGTTTACTTTATTAAGATGAAAATTAATAAGTTCATAATTACCACGTTTAAAGACGTGCACCTTTCGTATTTCCTCCCTCAATGCAACGGGTTCTGAGAATGCTACATCTATCGTTATGGAGGCATGGTGAGTATCTTCGGCGATTAATGAGTCATTACAGGCTGATACATTAACAAAATCGTTACAGAGGACGAGGTCAAGAAAATGGCCGTTGGAGTTTGCAATCCCATTATATTGACAGAGACCCGAAAAATGCAGGCAATCAACAAATGCAGAGCTGAGAGGAGATAAACGATTGGTAGGTGTGTATGACGTGCTATTTGGATTTCTGTTCCACAGAATGTCAGTGAGGTTGAAATCGCCTAAAATAAGAAATTTTTCACAAGGAAATTGTAAGGTTAATCTTGAAATTTCGCCGAGAAAGCTTACCATATTTTCATTATACGTTGGACCCTTGGGAAGGTAAACACAACATATGTTTAAAGTATTGCACAACGAACTCTTAATTTGTAAGGATAACCATAAGTCTTCTGCTTTTGAGTGCCACTCTGGACGCCCGCGGGCTACCAGTTCACGCCGAACAGCGAGCAAGACACCTCCGCCCAAGCGTTGACCAGTTGCACAGTAATTTCGATCTCGGCGGAACACGTCATAACGATCGTCGAACAGTTCTTCATTACGGATGCCATCGGTTAGCCACGATTCAGTTAAGCCGATAATATCGTATTCGTTGGATCTGACAGAATTTATCAGTGTGTCAGTTTTTGTGCGTAGTCCTCTTACGTTTTGATAATATATATTTAATGTCATTTTATGGGTGGTGTAAATCTGTATTTAAGTGTAAGATAGATAGTTAATTGGATGCCTGATTTTATATGGGAGGTCAGATTGATTTTAAAATAATTTGTAATACTCATACTTTCTTTTGTTAAGGTAGTGCGTACATATGTAATGAGAGGGGGGAGTAGAAGGTGAGGAAAGGTTGAGGGAGAGATGCATAGTAGGTGCAGAGGACAAAATGGAGAAAAATAAGTTGAAGCAGAATATTCAAAAGAAACATATCCAAATGAAAAATAAATAAAAGAAAAATATTTTAAAGAAAAATATTTCAAAGAAAAATATTTCAAAGAAAAATATATAGAAGTTAAACATCCAAAAAAAAAATATTTAAAGAAAATAAATTTTGAACAGTAATATTTAAAAAGAAAAACTTTAAGAGAACCATAATATTCAAAGGAAAAATATTTGAAAGAAAAATATTTAAAGGGACAGTATTTAAATGAGAAATATACAAAAGTTAAACATTCAAAGGGAAAATATTTTAAGGAAAAATATTCAAAGGAGAAACATTTGAAATAGTAATCTTTAAGATATAGAATTTTAAGAGAGAAATATTTTAATGAAAAATATTTAAATGAAAAATATATGAAAGTACAGAAAATAAGAGAGAAGAGTTTTCGCTTAGGTCTCGCTGATTTTACGGTTGGCTGGGACGTGGGTCTCCAGCGTCGGATCCAGGTAGAGGAGAGAAATTCCGCTGGACCTCCATCTTGTTCAGATCTTCCTCCTTGGATATGATAATTGGCGGGGAAGTTGAGTTGTGTCGAGCAAAGATTTGACAGTTTTTTAGCCAAACATATTGGAACCCCCGTTCTTTAGCCAGAACTCTCGCCCGAAAGAAAAGATTTTTATTTACCTTAGTGAGGTGGTCATTGACGTAGATATTTTTTGGTATTCCAGCGAACCCGATGTCAGCCGTGGTTAAGCCTTTCCTCGCTTTAACCGCCTGAAGGAACTGGTTCTTCAGGCTTCGATTAGTGAGTTTTAAAATAATTGGCTTTGTCATATCAGGGCGGTTTCCGTTTGTAGCCACACGAGTTACAAATTCCACATCACTTTCGCCAATGTTAATGTTGTTTACGTTTGATATTTTCTTAATTATGTTCATAAGGTTTTCATCATTTCGGTGAGGTATTCCCTTGATTTCCAGGTTTTGTAACCTGGCCCATTGGTCGCGTTTATTTAATTCGTCCGCAAAAACGCGCACTTCCTTTCGTAGATATGTGACCTCCGTTTCCAGGTTCTCAACTTTTTCTAAACGTTTTTCGAGTGTGTTTATTCTCTTTCCGAATGCTGCTACGTCCATGTGACAGCTCTCTACTGAATTTTGAACTCCTTGTACTTCTTCGCGTAGGATTTTTATGTCTTCGTGTAGAGTCTTGAAGGATGATATGTCGCTCTGGATTCTTCTGATATCTGCCATGATAGTACTGATATCCTGGTGACCGACAACAATGTTTGAGGACTTGCAGGAGCTGCACCGCCAGGCAGATCTCAGTTCCAACTTCAGTTTTTTAAAGTTTTCTTCCGAAATACCTCCACATTTGTAGTGGAAGTATTCTTTGCATGATGAGCATTGAGGACCATGTGAGATTGTAGATTTGCAAACTCCGCAGTTATTCATGATCAATTAGTTTGTTTAAATTAGTTCAATTAGTTTGTTTAAATTTATTGCGTTAATTCGCACCAGCGCCTGATTGCCGCAATCTGTTGAGCATAAAACGGCAATGATAACACTTTCCACCAATGGTAACACTAGGTGACGACACTTTCAACCAATGACGATTCAAATGTTTGCGTCTGCGCGTTTAGATTGTTGTTGATTTCAGATATATTTTTACTGAATAATTGTGATTTTAAATTCACAATACCGTACAGCACTCACTATTATGCAGAAAACTAACTGACTTAAAATGTTAAACACGAGATGATTTAGACTGAGCGACACTTTCTTTTGTATTTGCTTGCAAACCGACCTTGTTTATGTAAAATTTAATACGGAACGTACATCACTGTTATACACTGTTTGGTAGTAGGTAGTAGGCGCTACTACCGTTAGCAGGTCGCATGAGAACGTGCCCCCCTAGGTATAAGTACTACGATTTTGTATATTTGAGTTTGAAATGTGGAAAGATTGACGGTAATACTTAGTTGTATCATCCGGCTATATATTACATATGACGTCATTGCCTGTCCCGATTACTTTGTCCCGGTGACTAGCTATCACTGGATCTCAGTGGATACGATGAACATGCTATTTTTGGAACCAATTCTTATTGGATTTATAAAATGATCACCAACACTTTAACTGGCCGAAGCCGAACCAAAAGCCGTCGGCCGGCGGGGCGGGTTTTTAACTGCTAGTATTCATTATTTTACTACATATTTGTTACATTTTATTTACTTTGTTAACTTTTCAAAAGAGCCCCACGTTGGAAGCCAGTGTTAACTTGGCGATGTTGGGCGTCAGGGTTAGCTTCGTAGCAATTATTCGGCCCCGTAGCTGGTCGCCAGTGTTAATGATGGGCCTAACCTACCTGCGCAGTACCGGATTATCCCTAAGGCAGAGTAGGCAACTGCCTAGGGGCCCCGCATCGGCTAGTGGCCCCGCGCCCCAAGAAAAAATAACTTGCGTCAATGGTTCGACTCACAATAAGTGAGCAACTCCAGCACCCATTTGGAAAAAGTCAGCTTTCAAGATGTTTTAAATATTTTATTTTTTTATTACGAACATTTATAGGTTAATAACATTACACGCAATAAAGAAAACAACTAATAGAGAAGTCCAGTTCAATTTTTTTATTTTTTTTTATGAATAATGACCTTCTAACTTAAATAACTGCATTTTTTTTTTTTTTTTTAGAGTTAGTTTTAATAGTTAAAATAATTGTCAAAGTTTCAATTTTTCAAGGACCCTCAAAAACCCGCCAAATTTAAGATGTATTTTGTGACGTCATCAACAGTTCACCTACTTAATAACGATATGCATTTTTTCATTTTTATGTTGGTCTCCCTGAATCTCACATAGATCTATCTGCGCAGGCGCCGCACAATGATTTTACTAGTATGGGAGAGTTGGAAACAATTCGAAATTCCAAATTGCAGGGATCACTAAATTTTGTTTCTATATCTTGACACCATATACAGCGCATCTTTCCCCATACCACCAAACTCATCAAAACGTTTCGTCACTGCGTAACACGTCAGCAAAGAATGACTTCCCGAGCAGTCAGGACGTTTGTGTGAAAATGCAACGTTTGTTATATAACATTTAGGGACTAATAACTTTTTACACCGCTTGCTGGCAATCTTTTTTCAACATGGATCCAATACCTTTGGGTGTGTACTAAAGATGTAAAGTATTCTTTTTCATATATTTAATATGACAAATTAAAGATATATTTTTTAAAAAACATCTCGTGAATTAAAAAAAAATACGACGATTTCTGAAATAGTCAAGGTTTTAGTTTAATATTCCGTAATAAAAAAAAAATCTTACCTATTTTTGCGTCTCTACGGCCCAGTAATTTTTACGTAATTTACTTACTGTAAGATTTGAGTGCTTCATAAATATCATTATTGTCACAGGTTCGGTTTCAAAGGATTTTTTCTTCAGACAAAAGGAGTTATTTGACATAGTGATGAACTCAAAGTGTCAAAAGATGGAAAAAGATTTTTATATTTGAAAAAAAAACTTATAAACCTCACCAATTGCCTTAAAGAGGGGTTGGTTAAACTCTGTAAAAAGATCGCGGGCTTCAAATTTTGCTTTAAAAAAATATGGAAAATTGCTCGTCGAGTTGAAGCTAGATTTATGATGGAAAATAAAAAAAAGTGACTTGAGACTCCGATTGGTTTTATATTGCACGCGATTTTCCCTAAAAACGGCACGTCGTGGTCAAAAACACAATTTGAATGTAGTTCTGACCGATCCAAGCGCTTAATAATGCTCTCACCAAATGTTTTAAGGAAATTCGTAAAATTGAAGGAGATACCTACAGCATTTTATATGAATCCATTTAAAACAGTTTTTCTCGAAACTGCTTTTTTCAACACGGTTGACAACATATTAGAAAAACTACACATCCGATTTGCATGCACTAAGTCAACTGTTAGTAAATCCAGTCAGTATAGTACCACTTAGAGATTTTTTTTATAAAGGTCCCCCTTCTTTTTTTTATGAACAATAAAAATTTCCCATAAAAAATCGAAATTAAAATTCGTTGGTCCGCCATTTTTCCTTATTTTTAAACAAAATTCACCTACGTGGTGAAATAAACACTAGATTTTCAGACAGTTTAAGACTTGCAAATCGGATGTATAGAGGTTAAAAAATGTGTTAACAAAGTTTAGAGAAAAGCACATTCAAAGTTTTGCTGAAGGATAATTCAACATACAAACTGCCCTGAAGAACCTACGGTTGTAGCGAAACCCGGTCGGCATATAGTATGTATAATAAAAGTGGTGTTTAATAAGTTATTGTTTCACATAAAATGCTGTATCTCCGTCAATTTTTCGAATATCTTTAAAACATTTGGTGAGAGCATTTTTAACAAATGCATCTTTCAGAAAATGAAATAAAAAAATAAAATTACAAAAAAATTTTTTTACAGAGTCCGCCTTAAGTGGGAATCACCAGACAAAACCGGAAATATGTCGTTTTTAAATCAAATTTTAGACGTATTAACTCTTTTTCACCACAAAATTATAAATTGATTTCGAAAGACTGTTATTTTATCTAGTAAAGCTATGTTTTAAATTTTGAGAAAATATGTTTATTTTTATTACATTAAGGTTTTACCGTAGGGCGTTTGCACATTTGTTAAATTTTCAAACAAAATTTTGTATTATACAACACACATTTCAAATTATATAATCATGGAGTAAAATAAATCAATAAATTATCTGGGAAAGATATATGTTTCAGAATTTTAATTTTAGTTTAAATAAAATCATTAAAAAAGGATCCGCGCATATATTAAAAAAAATACATTTTTATTTTGCTTAGACATTATTGAATAATTATAAATACATATGATCAAAAAATAATCAGTAAAAGTACATAATTTGAATAGTTTTATCATCACGAGTTTGAGCATTTTTGAATTGAGCAAATTGTGAATGAAATAATATCGATATTGAGCTATTATGTTAAAATGCTGTTATGGAGAATAATAAATCTTTCTCATCGGAATCACCCTGTACAGTTGCAAGGGTACGATCGTAAGATCATCGTTCGACGAAATTTAAATTTTCGGCCGCTGATTAATGGCATTAAAGCCTTGTTAAGGATTTGATAAAGGGGACATGAAAGCGTTCGATGTCATGTAACACTGCGTTACTGTATGGGGTTTGGAAATTATTTCGGGTTTTTTGTAAAAATATTGATGTGAATATTTTTTATATGACTTATATTAATTTATTGTAAGAAAAAAACATTGATTTTGTGCTTAATAACGGAAATATTAAAAAAAATCATCATTCATAATAAATAATCAAATATTATTTGCAACGCCCAGTGAGGCGTGCGCTTGTGACAGCCGACCGCCTAGGGTCACGTTAGCATTCAGAGTAACACCATTGTTTCAAAAAGCCACATGTGGAATGCGCTAGGTACTGGTAAGGGCTGACACCGACCTACTATCATTTTTAAATATATTTACAAAAATACTTTATCGTAAAGAGTTTTTTTAATGTTTGATTATCTAATTTAATACCAGATTGAATGGTTTTAACACCACTTGCGTAGAGAAATAGATTACAAGAAAAATACAATACTTCAGAATACTCGAATTTTTAAAAAAAGTACAGTTTTACGCATAAGCAAACCACGAAAAAAATAATTGTACAATTATTTCGAAGTAAAAATTCTTCAGCACCGTTGTGATTTGAACCTGGTTGAAACAAAAAAGCGACACTAAAAAGAGACAAACACATGCATATGGCATTTATAGAGAATGAGTTAGAATAATCGGTCTCCTCTTTATGCGGTGCATCGTAGCCTCCCCACTCTTACCTACTTTAATTTTGTGAAGGTTTCTCTTCTACCGGTGTGAACTGCACACTTCTATTTTTATAATACTTGTATGTTTTAATATTTTTGAGAAATTTATTTATTATAGAAATTGTTAGAAGAAAAAATTTCCTTTTATGAGTGGAAATAGTTTACATAGCAAATTAAAAACATTTATTTGATAGAAACATAACGACAAAAACCAATTAGTAAATTCTTATTTAAACATTAATCTGACATGTTTATCATACCAAAATGTAATTAAAAATGTTAATGTAAAAGTATATATTTTTTTTTACATTAACTCCACACAGGAGGCCCTGAGGAAAAAAATTCCCTCAGGGCCTATGTCATCTAAGATGCTGTGTAGAGGGTCGTTTTGAAGAGAGGAAGGAATGAACATTGGTCTTAAAGAGACCCATGTTGTAGGAAGGAGGAAACACAGAGGTCGGCAAATCGTTCCACAGCCGAGCTGTTGAACACAGGAACGAGTCGAAGAAACGACCCGTTCTCATGTGACAAATGTCAACCGTGTTCATATGTTGGGCATGTGTTTGGCGAGTTTTCCGACTATGCACCGGTGCCGAAGGGATCAATGACGCTAGTTCCTCGGAGCATCTTCCATTGTAATACCGGTAGAATAAGGATAGAATTCCCACCCGACGCCTATGCTCTAAAGATTGCAATCCGTCTGTTAAGATAGGAGAATCTATCAAACGGACCGCCCGTTTTTGCACAGAGTCGAAGGTATTTTTAGATATATGACACACTTCTTTTTTTCTACAAAAAAGCAAAACAAAGGATTTGTTATTATATTTACCTACACATGTAATGCATTTGTCTATAGTATATAGCCTATAGCAAATCTACAATAAATCGTAAAATTAGTAGTGCAGACAAAAAGTTTTTTTTTTTTAAATTAGCTCCACACATGAGGCCCTGAGGAAAATAATTCGCCTCGGGGCCTATGTCATCTTTGGGGACGCAATGTGGAGGGTCTTTTTAGAAAATGGAGGGATATGAATCCGGGGTTCAGTATGTCCAGGGGTGACGGACGTATAAATCCAACCCTCCATCAGTGGCACAAGGTGCTGTTCCGAGAGAGTCCTGCTGGAGAGGTCAAAGGGTCTCCCTCAACCAGTCTCTCCCAACCCGGCCGGCCAGCCACTCAGAGCCAGTTGGTAGACAGACGTATCCGCTGCCAAGATCCGCAAGCAAACCTTCCCCATGAACCTGGGCACCCCTGCTTAGTCACCAAACGTAGCAAACTACTTGAGGTCATGTATGGCAGAAGTGTTTGTTATCCAATAAATGGTTTCCGGGGCGGCGGCATGCCGTTATTATGAAAAAAATGCAATTTAAAAAATGATCGAAATAGAAAGTTAAACAAAGACACTTTGAGCGTTCTAAAATAGTAAAAAAATTATATTTAAAAATATTCTAAGAATCCTAACATTCGTTGCAAATTGTACCTTCAATTCGTTGAAAACTAACCATCTATATTTATTGCTACTTCCTTCCATGTAATAATCATTTGTAAAGATGTCACTTAACTACTGTTTCAATGGAAAGAAATAAATAATTATTTTATGGGGGTAGTTTTAGTAAAAAAAATAAGTAGGTAAGATTCTAAATATTGCACCCGACCCTCACAAAAGAGTTTTATGGTGGTGCAGTAATAAATGTTTACAATTGTATTTTGGTTGAAGTATAGTCTTCGATACCGAAATTACATCATGCCGTGCTGAGTAGATAGGACATACCACCAAAACCCTCTGTCTCGACACACACTCCTTGCTTCATTCGCATTCATAAATCGTATAATACAGATACATCTGAATAAATAGATGCTTGGATGCGTTACGGTGCACTCTATCGGAGGACTACAGCGAGGTAAAAGATTCATTCAAACGTACTCTCTTTAAAATGATTTACCTATCTGAATATTTCTATTATTCTATCTCTTGGCGTGGCCCGACTGAAAGTATTTGATTCACTTGATCATGCCATGACTGTCTTGGCTTTCTCTGACTTCTTCCACAATTCACTTCGCGTCATATATTCCTTTTTTAATGCCCTAACTAACTAAGCGTACCTTATAATCCTACCCATCAAGTGCACTTGAGGTGATTTATCACATATATTTATTTATTTATTACATTTATCATATTTATTTTATTTATTCAAGTGGTGCTATAAAAAGGTGAAAATTATTATAATTTTTATCGGCCTCGTATTCCTTCCAGATCTCCACAATTTAACATGGCTATACCCATAATTTTACTATATGGTTTTACAACACATAGGTACATATCAGGAATCTCATTTATACAGCATATTTACATTCATTCTTCCTCTGCCAGTTCAATGCCTCACGTTTCAATTTGGGAGGCGGGTATGGGTATCGCCGCCCCGGGAACTATTATTAGATAACCAATACTTCTGTCATTGGTTATCCCAAGTAGTTCACTACGTTTGGTGACTAAGTAGGGGTACCCAGGTTCATGGGTTGAGGTTTGTCCGGGTCTTGGCGGTGAATGTATCTGCCTACCAGCTGCATGGCAGGCCGGATCGAGAGAGAATGGTTGAGGGAGTATCTTTGACTTCTCCAGCTGTTATCTCTCGGAACATCGCCTTGCACCGCAGTGGAAGTGATGGATTAATACGTCCGTCACTCCTGGACACACTGACACCCAGATTCCTACCGTCTCTTATAACCGTTTCCTTCCCTGGACTTCCTTACCTTCCTTTCCTAAACAGACCCTCCACAGGTCATCCCCAAAGATTACATAGGCCCTGAGGGGAATTATTTACCTCAGGGCCTCCTGTATGGAGGCAATGTAAAAAAAACACTGCATTGTCATTGTCTTACATCCTTGAAAATCAAGTCTTCCACGAAAATATTATTTGATAAAAATAAAATTAAATAATACCTATAAACATTTATTATGAACTAATGTGACATGACCCTGCAAATAACCCAAAACCCATAAAACTAAGCAAAAAACATCCCATACAGATAGGCAAAATATTTAAACGTTTTATTTTCCATCTCTTTTTGTTATACATAACTAAAAAGAGATCGTAATATTGCACGTAGGTTTATGAGGTTGGAATGAATTAATGTTTTGTTTTCTCTGTTATTCCCATATAAATCTGAAATTTGTTCTCTCTATCTGACACAGAAATGCGTCAATATTTAGGAAAACCTTTTTATCATTTTATACAGAATCATTACAATTTTTTAAGTATTTTTCACGAATGTAAAAATATATTTTTTAGGTGTTTGGTTCTGAAACGGTTTTTAAAAAAAAACTTAATCCATATTCCCTAAGTCCTTCATAAATAATATATTCCTTTCTCGTCTTCCTTTCCTCAAAGTCTCTACCAGGGAAAAGAAGA
Organism: Limnephilus lunatus; assembly: GCA_917563855.2. Taxonomy (NCBI): domain Eukaryota; kingdom Metazoa; phylum Arthropoda; class Insecta; order Trichoptera; family Limnephilidae; genus Limnephilus; species Limnephilus lunatus. Next base: position 75,134,203 of record OU830592.1, read on the forward strand.
AGATGTTTGTCGACTACCTACCTGTGAACAAGTGGAAAATAATATTGTCGCCCAAACCTAATTTACCTACACAACAGTTGAAATCTCGCAGTGTTATGGGACACAGCTCTCTGTCGTTGAACTATCGCAATTATCGCAAAAAGTCCGTTTTTTATGGATTATAAGTGTAACTGGTGTTGTGCCGTTTCTTGGGAAACTCCAATATCCAGGATCGATCCTGAAACAGCCGAATAAACCGTCAAAAGGTAAGAGACTATTCCGTCATACCCCATTCCCGTGATCTGTATTTTAAAACACAATTCATTGGTCATAATCTTTTCGAAATCGATTTACAGTCCACAACATCATATTGTCATGTCATCGGACGCGACATTAGTAATACCTAAAATGAAGGTTTAATGATTAACATATTTAAGGAGTTATGATGTTTTAAAGAGCGTTGTAAACTAAAATCGCACCGCGGAAACGGGAGTGTTAATCCGGCCCTGTACCTGCGGCTAGCTCATACCGGCAGGTACATGGTATTCAGGTCGAGGATCCGGCCGCAGCTGAGATTCACCATGCCTCGTTGGGAGGCCTAGATTGTTTTAGGTTAATTTGTGCGGAAAATAAGAAGGGAGAGATTTCCTTTACTTCATTATATCTCCAGAACAAAGAGGCAGAACATCATAAATTATAAGGTTTAAACAATTAAACACATGAGTATCTCTATGCTATAAAACTCAATTTCTCTCTGGATTTCATCCCGGGTTTCCGCGATAGGGCAAACAGTTAAATCAGCACAAATAATGGGGAATTGGGTAGTGGGTAGGCTTACTGTGTCAGGAGAGTCTCTCTTGGAGTTCCATGTCGGGGGTCCTGCTTCGTCGCATTCTTAGAGCCCGCTAAAATGGCGGTTTCCAGAACGTTTGTTAGACGCGGCTGGCGTCGCTACAAACACGAACACGACACGCGTGTGAGGTCTGTACTTGGAGCGCTCGCGGAGGAGAGTCGCGGCCGCGCTTGGCTTGCGCCGCGGGCCGAGCCCGCCGGCTTGGGTCACCTGATGCACGGCCGGCGTGCGTGTGAACGCACGCCATTAGCGCCCTCTTTCGGCACTGATTTCAATTGAGGTGGCAGTTTGAATGCTAAAATGTGTATCGTAACAACTTTCAGCCACTTGCTACGCCAGATTGGGACGTATAGCAAGTTTTATTTCATTTTGTATAAGATAAAAATTTAAATGATACATACGTATTATAACTAATGTTGCAGAAATAATAAAAAATAATATTTTTTGCAAATAATCATGCATATTATATAATTATCAATGATTTTGTAATATTTTTTGATGTAATAAATGACAATTAATGATACCAGAGTAATCATTTCGATTTAAAATTTACAGTACAAAATATACTATTTAAAGTGTTTTCGGCTGTGACGTGTTTTGGTCTAACTAATTTATCTTGTGCACAGGATTCACCTCTCTTATGCCAAGAAATCCACCTTGGATTTTTGACATTTGTATTCCGAGTTTGTACCCTTCGTGTTCCGGCGAATCCAGCCTGGCATTTGCTCATGCTTGTCTTGATTTCATGGCATTTTGAATCTTAAAAAATGCTCGTAGCATGCTAAAATATTTTATATTCACTTGGCAAAGAAAAAACGTATCTTTATATTATTATAGCTTGTCGTTTCGTCACTTTTAGATATGTTTATTTTATCTGTGAAAAAGCGAGTCCAATTCCATATCAAATGTCGTTATCATGATTTTCAAATGGCTTAGAACTGTATTTATTTGCGGGAAAAACTCAGACGACGTAGTTTTTAAAGTAAAACTTCTTTACGCACGATCGACACTTGGGGGGGGGGGGTAAAATGATGAATACGTTACGAAAAAATATGAAACTTTACGAAAAAAATGTAACGCTAATCTATATGAAACGCTATAATGAATGTGTAACGCTAATCTATATGAAACACTATAATGAAAGTGAAACGCTAATCCATATGAGTTAAGGTATGGAATAACAGCTTGGGGATTTTCCTGTAAAACAAATATAGACCATGTTCAATCAGTGCAAAATTCATTGGTTAAATTATTAGCTGAAAAAAATTTATACAAAGAAAGGCATAATATTCCATACTTTTATCAGAGTCTCAAAGTTCTTTCAGTGAGAGCAATTCTGTGGTACAAAATTATATTTCAGCACATAAATAATCCTTTATATATTAACAGGCTGGAACATAACCATAATACTCGTTTTAACTTTAATGAAGGGCTAATTGTACTTAAGACTTTAAAAATGTTATTTATGTTTTCAAAAAATTATTTTTTATCTATATTTCTGTAAAAAATTAAATTTTATTTTATATAATTGTAAAAATGTATACATAAAATCACTATAATAAGATCTTTAACGTAAAGAACCCGTTAGACAAACTGCTAAAAAGTAGTTTATCGGGACTTTTTGTCTTGTATTTGTAAAGTGTATTAAATAAATAAATAAAAAGTTGAGTTGAGTTGAGTTGAGTTGAGTTGAGTTAAGTTCAGTTAAGTTGAGTTGATTTGAGTTTAGTTGAGTTGAGTTAATAAAGTAAAGTAAAGTTGAGTTGAGTTAAGTTGAGTTGAGTTGAGTTTAGTTCAGTTAAGTTGAGTTGAGTTGCGTTGCGTTGAGTTGAGTTGAGTTGAGTTAAGTTGAGTCGAGATGAGTTGGGGATATTTTTATTCCTATTATTGTTAGATTGTTAATGGACGGCATAAGTTTGTAAAGTTTTACTTCAGTCGTGTGGTCTAAAGTACACTCGTTTTTTTCTGAAGAACGCTTTTTTGTATAGAGTATTTTCGACTGGTGTATGTATAGGTTCCTATTGTGATATTAGATAACCGCACGTGCGGTTCCACCGAAATCCGTATTGTCGTTCGTTAATAATTTTGTTCTTTTCGAGGTATGTGAGCAGTATGTCGTTGATCACACGTTCCATCACTTTGGATAGAATAGATGTAATCGTTATGGGGCGGTAATTAGACGGGTTGGCTTTGAAATTATTGGATTATATGTTATTTTGTAAATATCAAATCTATGCAAGTTTACTCTTGTGCGGTTGATTGGTCCAAATAAAGAATTATTTCAAGTTTGAAGAGTTTAGCTCGGGCCCCCTTTCTTTGTGTCATTCTTTTTTCAATTTTAACTCTACGCTTTTGTGCCAATTTTTGTATTTCTGATTATACGTTGTGCTCATACTTAGCGGCTTTTAAAGAAAATTTATATCGTATATAATAAAAGTGTGTGAACGTCAACGTTTAAATTAGAGGAGCTTACCTAAAGAAATCGACTAGCTTTGATGTCGTTTAACAGGGTTTCTCCAATTATCTCTGAAGGACGTTCGACGCTATGTTTATCGCACATTTAATGGTTACCATAATGCGAACGTGAAAATGAAAAGTATATTTTGTAACGTTAGTGCTGCGCGGGTGTGAAGGCGGGTGCGGCGCGGGAGCGGACGCGGTTTTCTCCTTTTGACATTTATTTCATATTTGCTACCCTTTACGGTGTATTGTTTTTTTTTAAATAAAACTGTAATATACAATATTTATCAGCGGTTCTTAAAAAATCAAAGCTTTACTTATTTAAACAACACAAAGCTTGAAAATAAATGTGGTAAAATGGTTTTACTTCAAATAACCTTACTCGTTCTCTCCCAACCCAAAGTGAAGTGCATTTAACATGAAGCAAAAGTAATGATGGCCAGACAGTGAAAAATCCGTTTTTTTTAAATTAAATAAAAAAATATTAATAATTTTAAATGAAAAATAAATTGTTACTGCCGAGAATATAGCACCTATCAACTTCTTGGAAGGCAACTATGCTGACCATTACACCACCATCGATTGTAAGTCAGCGATCTGGTCACCAAACACGGTTAAAGCCATTTCAAGCAACGTTTGCATTCTGAATGGTAGTCTTACATCAGGACGATACTGAGAGAATCTTCCACTCGGGACCGTGCTATAAATATACTATTTATTTTATTAAACGAATTAATTGTGTGTTAACACAAATTAATCAAATAAAATTTATAAGCGCACGCCGGGATTCGACCCCGCGACCTTCGAATTGCGAGCCAAGAGCCTTATTCCTTGACCTTGACCACACGGAGGTCGTCAACCTGTAAACAACCTAGCAAGAATACCGCAAGTGCGTGTTTGAATTTGTTTCAAATCCTAGCTCCGTCATTGGTGCATAACATTTCAAACCCATCAGCAACCAATATCATGGGCGATCACGAAACAATATCCTTAGATATTGTTGGCCCGTTCTTAAACTAGAGACCTCTAACCTAGAGAAACTCGTGGTCGCTGGCAAAGTAAAAATTAGGTGCAGCATAGGAAGATCACCGATGCGTGGCGTTGAAGTTATCAAATATCTCTGGCGTCCGGAAAGTCGGTGTTTGCTGCTCTCCATGCAGCGCAGGACTTCAAGGAGAGATGAAGCCTTTTTGTCCACCGGGTAAATTAAGGTGGGGATCACGATCCTCAGCGAAGAGGAAACCATTAAGACAAAGAAAATATTAACTTCATGAAGACTATGAAAATGTGTCCTTCTAAGATTTTTATCTCTCATGCTTACATTTTGCACGTTTTATGTAGAGTTCGACAATGTCGGGTTTAACAAAATCACAAATAGTTTAATACCGTCATGAATATATATGAGTTTATATATCAATAAATAAAAATATATTAGGCCTAAATTGTCAATGTTGGCAGAGATTTGCGGCACGTACAGGGAGTGTAAAACGATTGAATACAAAATTAGATAGCCTTGAGCCAAACGTCCGTCAGTTTGAAAAATTTATTTCCTTTTCGAGTGGAAATAGATTTCGCGGAATCAAATAAATATGTTTCCGCTATAGTACGTACGCGTTAGAATATTATATGAAAAGTGTTAAGACACTATTCAATATTTTTTCTAAATTTTCTGTGAGTCTTCAATAGTTATTATATTGCCAAAGTATTCTCACTTAATAATACAAAGCTCGAAAGATTCGAAGATTCATATCCAAATAGAAGGGAACAAATACCAATCAATACTTCATTGTGCAAAGAGAAAATAATAACAAATCACGACTTTTCGACTTTGACGGAGAACTCTGTGTTTGTGGGAAATAGCAAAAAAATAACTTCCAAACGTTTCTGGCAGGACGGAAATAATTATTTCGCTACATTTTTGTCTGATATTAATAGGTCCACCCAAAAATGTTTCGTTTACAAAAGAAATACTGTTCTGAACAAACGTGGGCTAAAAAGCTGTGATATTTTCACTGCAAAAATTTGACAAAAATTTTACTCTTTTGACATGAAAACTTCTTTAGCACCGTTATAAGTTGAAAGTCGATGACACAAAAAATAGTGACACTGAAAAAAGACAAATAAAAACTTTTTTTTAAATATACATACATACGACACATTAACAGAAGGAAAACATATGGTTCTTAAAAACTAATTACAGATAAAGTAATTTCTTTTTAATGAATCTACCCAATTTAAAAGAGAAAAACATTTCTCGTTTTTGAATTGGGGAGTCCTGCCATTACCGAAAAAGATAAAGAAAGAATAATAATTATTATTATTTTTTTTTAATTAAGTAATAAAATAAACTTATGAATGAAAACAAATATTGATAAAGAAATTTACTAATATAGCAGATACTATACATTGGATTTAACCTGCGAAGAATGAGATAGTACAATCGGTCTCCTCTTTGTGCGGTGCTTTGTAGCATCCCCACTCTTGTCTACTTTTACTCTTGTTATTTGGAAAACGAGTCATAAGTAGGTACAAACTCTGTTCTGATAGCCCTAATTATCTTCAAATACTAAACTTATAGTATGATGGGCGCGGTTTATACCTTACTTAAATCTCGTCATGTATTTGTATGTAAACATCTTGTATTAGGTCTGTATATTTTTGAGCCCGTACCTTTATTGTATTTTCCTGATTTTGTTTTATCTATGCATTTCTTAGTCCATCTCATTAGTCCATCATGGAGGAAACTTTATTTTAACTTTTTGAAACCCAAAGCACATAAATCAAATGAGTCAATGAGTTATACAAATTCATAAAATGTTATAAGACATGTTTCTGTGAAATATTTGTAAAGTGATTCTTCATATGTTTGTGTCTGTATGTTGCTTCTGTGAAATGTTTTGTAAATTTTTTATTCATAAATTGTGTCTACATATTGGGTTGAGTTGGGTTTTAATGAGCAGTTTCTTGCCCTTTATATAGGAAAGGTGCCGGGGAAAAGTTTCCCCCTCCACTTTCCGTGAGCCACCAAATCGGCAAACTTCTCAAAAGTACCAATTGGCGATCCCTTAATGAGTTTTGATAACTCATGGGAGTGCAACTTCGTTGTATGTTTTTAATAATAAAAAAATAAAAAAAAAATACTTTAGTTTTCTGAAGGTTTTACTTCTACCACGTGTATTGCAGACCCTTTTTTTCTATTCAAAATTTATAACCAGCGGGAAAATTGTATATTAAAATATTTGTTTTAAAATATTATAGTATACACGTTAATACCTATTTCTTTTCTTATTTTAAAATGTTTGAATAACTTTTTTTAAATAATGTTGACGAAATACTTAGACCAAGATCACTCGATTTTTTGCTATTTTTATAGGCCTATAAGAAACTTATAATATCTATATTAAAATTATAAGTAATATACCTAATAGTTTTATAAAGTAAGTTTCCTAATCACAAATCTGAATAGAAAAATTAAGTCTGGTTTAAAGTTAGACCGGTCGGTGGCTGAGTGGGCATCGCGTTTGGGTCCCATCGGAGTAGTGGAGTGGTAGTAGGAAATTTTCAAACATTGTTGGGTTATTCGTATCCCGGGAATGTTTGTTTTTCTTTAAAAAAAAAGTCAATTTATGCAATTAAGAAACATCGTTTTAGTTATAATATCGATAATGATCTTGAGTTTCCTGTGTAAGTTCTATTCAAGTTCGGTGGTTATTTCAGTTTTACGGATCAACTGTCCTATAATGATATAATAACAGAACTTTAATAGAACTTACTCAGAACGTGAATATTAACTTCAAATATTTTATGAATCCGCCTTTTTTTTTAAAACATCCCGTCGTAACAATGCATGTTCATTGTTTTTGTAATGCGTTTCCAAATTTGGAAATACCTATAACTACTCATTCCTGATGAATTAATGAACCGTTTGCTCTCATATTTCATTTGATTTTATATGTTCACGTCATTTTTATTCATGGGTCATCCAATAACTAATCAAGGTCATTTAAACATTGGGCGTGCAAAACCTTTTTGGCAAAAAGCTCTGTTTGTACTGCCGGGCAAACAGTCATTAGCAATCACTTAAGCATATTGAATGACGTTCACCACCCTATGAGCATCATAAACCAATATCATGAATTCGTATTTTATATCGGAATGTATTTTAAAATGATCGTAAAAATATTTGGATTAATTTTTTTATCTGTGTTCGAATATTTTATCAACTGAGAACGTATCGGAACTTTAAGCCTGCAGGGATTAAAACCGATATACCTATACCGATTTTGTTAACGACGCGACGACAGGGATACATTTTTGTGTTTTACTTTTGAATGATATAAAATGTCATACTCCAGTTGTATTCATACCTAGGTGCATGAATAATACAATCATTTATAATGTTTTTTTTCCTAATTGTGTTAAATGATTCGCAGAACTGGAAAATAAAATGTATTTAAAGTAAAATTTAAAGAAAATTTAGTAACATCATTATTAAGTTATGTCGGTATTTTATTGTTTATAAGTGAGTATCCGGCATGCGTTGTATGTGCCTTCTTTCCCTCAATTCCGCTAAACTACATGATATACACACTTTTCAAGCGCACCGCTTGCCATTCATTGTAAAAATTGTGTATAGATTTCATAACGCCAGAGCTCACCATTATATATACATATATAAACCTACGCGGGCGTACCCACAAAAATTCACCAAAATTTCATCTTAATCGGATGAATGGTATAGAAGCGCATACGGGATAAACAAAGAAATATTCATTTTTATGTAAAAACTTTATTGTTTCAACTCTTTCGGCATTTGACAAACTTTTATTAAACTGTCTAACGTTTTCAAAAGGGTTACATAAAATTCTTCGCGTTATGAATAAAGGAATGTTAGTAAGATAAAATACCTACCAATATTGAAATATTGTGTTTCGCCAAGGGCCACAGAATTTGAACAATTCAACAATTTTTTTAAATTATTTTAACTTTAAAGGTTCTATTCAAGTGTATTATTATATTATTGTTTTCCGGGTGTATTACTCGGCGGAACTGATAACAGAACTTGAATATATCTTTCATAGAATATGAAAATTAGGTAAACTATCAGTTTGATATTGGCATTGAACGCCGAAACAACTGTAACAATTGGAAGAACTAAAATGTTTTTTAAATTATAATAATTGCATAATCAAAACTATCGTTGTGTATGTTTATAGTTTAAACTGTTCGTATAAATGACTAACGTGGCAATTTACTATTAGTTCAAAAATCCGACAACACGGCAGATTCTCAAGTGTTCATTTTCTTATACAAATAAATTAAAATATTGATTTCCTCATTCCAGGGTGGAGGACACACTCAGTACTGCACCTGTGACAGACCATGCAGAATCTATTCATTGATTGAATAGCCAAGTATGTACCTAAGCTTTATTTTCCATTACTCATTCGTCTAACTTCTTCACTTGCTTTTATATTTCACACCGTCAAGCTAGGACCACAGCTGATGTATTTCAAATAAATCAGTAATATTTTTAAAAAAATTACTTTAATTATGATTACTAAATATACCTTTTTTCGTTTCGTTTTGAAGTTTTATTTCACAATATTGGTACCTATGTACGTGTTGTGATATACCCCCCCCCCCCCCCCCCCCCTACGAAGTAAGGCCTATCAATTCTTTTTGTTTGATCCATTGCTGCTACAGCTAGCCTGCTACAGCTACAGGCGCAACCCCGCCCGGCCTTTAAAAGCTCGTAGCTCGGTCGTTCTCGCGGCTTTCCCCTGCATTTCTTTTGCAGCGCCTTCTCAACCCCATCACGTAATACTTTTATGCAAACGTGACGAGATGCTCTTAATTAATCAATTTGTAATTAACCCCACAACGTTGTGTACTTTTTGTTTTAGTGGTTTGGTATAGTTAATCCAATTTAATTAATAATTTATTTGTGGTAAACCCTTGTTCTTTTAGGTATGGCGTGTTACAATTTGCAAGGCTTCGAATAACAATGACTGAGTCTGACTAACTTGAAAAGTAACTAATTATCTATCTTTATTCGTTCAGCTTCCTCCCCTAGCGCCTGTCATACACCTATGCTTATCGACGACTATTTTTCTTGAGGTAATCCGCATTTTTTTCTCCTAGCATCTAGTAAATAAATTTACATTTATACGGCGAATTGAGAAGATCCTACCTTTCGATGCGATGTCGCGTGCTCTCTGTGGCTCTATAAAATGCTATCATGAAAATAATTTGACATTTATGTATTTTCTAACAAAAGATTTACACTCAAAGCAGTACGGAGTGCAATAATTCTTCACTCCCAGTTCTAGATGCAGTTTGTTAGTTAGCTAGCTTGTTTTATTTTGTTAATTTGATTCTACGGGTAGGTATTTTGGATTAACATGAGACAGAACATGTGCTGTTTAAATAATTGGACTCCTCCATAGCCCAACTGATAAGGTGATGGTCATAGACCGCCAAATCAGATTCCAATTCCAACGCCTCCAGAGAATGTTAAGGTCGCAAGCGACGAATGAAAATCGACATGTTTTGCCTTCTGTCGGGAAAGGGTTTGATGTGTGTTTCTGGATCATAGAGTGGTAATGGGAATAATGTCGACCAATACGCCGCAGAATTATAAATGTGTTGATGATGATGATGAAAGATCATCTCATACCGTTTGATATGAGGGTCTGCTCCGATTAATAGCGTGACAGCCGATGTCAGGAACTGTTCAGGAAATGTATGGGTGGCACGAGGTTTTGGAACGTGACATCCTACTCTGGATTGATGATGATGTTGAAGTTCTTCAGCAAGCCGATGACTTGAGTTCCATTAACTCCTAAAGCATCGGCATAAACATTAAACCGAAGTTGATTAGACAATCGGCAATGTCAGGAGATCGGTGGGGCCGCTCTGTCCTCTGATCTGGCGATGTATGAATTTAATTAAGGAAGATTTTGATGTCACCGACCCTCGCCTTGGCAGTCACTCATGTCCTCAATAGTCCCGTTCTCCGTCCAGCACGCCGCCTCGAACCAGTAGAAATAATGATTACGTTTTTTCCTAGGCACGTTACAGAAACATGCGCCAGCCTGCAATCGCGATGGTCATCAATGTTTGATTTGAATGAAAAATACGTCCTCTCGCATAACATACACAAGCGTAACTTGGGACCTTCCCCGATATGTTGTCACGGGCATATGCTCTACGGTAGGCGTACCCCAAGCTCAAACTCAAATATCAGCTCAAAGAAAGGAATGTCAAGCTCGGCTTTCAGAGTGCTGGGTCCAAGAATGAAAGGCACCAGGTCGTGAATCTGGCTTCCCTTCCTTCTATTTCCCCTGCTGCGCTTTCATCCAGAGTACATTCCCAACCTGATGCTGGATGATCCCTACTTCTAGTTTTGTGGAAGTTAAGAAAACTTATCCGGATTCCAACAAAGAACCGCCGAACGATTGCCAAAACGATTCCATATGTCATGTTCCCTTCGTTCCGCCGACAAGGCAGACCCCACACGAGCGTAACCTAAAGGTAGTGAAGCCCACGCAAATTTCGTCACTTCGTTTCCCCCATGACGAAGGTAGTCCGGCCAGATCGTAATCTCCGTCCTGCATCAAATTGACCTCCCGCGACAACAACTTTTATCCGCTGGTACCTCGGAGCGGCGGTAGAGGGGGGGGGAAATGGGTGAACGTCCTTTGTTCTCCTGAAGTCCCCCAATGCCTTAGTGACGTACATACGTCGACATCATGAAATGGCTCCGGCCACGCTTTCAACCAGGTCTAGAGCGGGTACGAGATCCACGTTACCGAGATGCGATCACAAGGGATTCCAATTTGCTCGGACCAGACACGACCATCGCTTACTTCGCCTCCACATTAGAAAAATAGTGTAAGCCCACCTGCATTTCGATCACATCGCTCCCAGATAAAGTCGCGTGAGATACTTCCTCATTGTGGAATAGGAAAGCTGGACCCGTAAATCCATTCGACAACCGCCGTCCATTCTCGAGTCGTAACCCGCTCAATTAAGTTTGAAGAAAAAGAGTTTGTTAATTATGTAGGTGGATATAGTGCATTACGCTTAAAATATGAATACCTACCGACGGCTTCATTCAACCGACAATATGAAAGTTTTTGCTAAATCGAATATATCGAATGAAATATACCTTAACGTAAACCCAAAAGGTGAGTATACTATACTATAATTTTATGTATAGTCCTATGTAATAGACTTGTTGTGATACCTAAAATTTGGAATAAGGTGTGGGAAATTTTAGGAGTGGGAATTCAATTATGTCAGATTTCGTTAGTAGACAAAGGTGCCCATGCTACGCACCTTCCATAAACTGTTATATTACCTAATGCATTAGCCTAAAACCCTTTCCTAACCTAGCTACGTTTAAAAATATTATTGCGAGACTCGTAAATAATAATTATCACCTCAAAGGCGCTTTACACATTAATTTATACCTATATTCTATACCTATGTATTTTGTCACCCGTTATACCTAGTTTTCTCGTTCACCAACAAAGCACTTTTAAAGGATTTTATTATTGTTTTTGTGGTTTCAATATCCCGTCTTTTAAATGAAGTCCCTCGTCTAAGATTTATGGTCCGAAAGTGTCTTTTGTGCTTCAAATAGTATTTTAGTTCATTGAACCCCAAATTATTATTTTACAACGGTATTGTCTCAAGAATCGTCGCCGGTCAACCCGCGAATGTGCGAAGCTCCTTGTTCCCCAACGCTCGACAAAAAGGGTCCTAGATTCTTAAGACTTGTATATAAACCCTAATTGACTCTTTCCTGCAAGGCCCGTACTAAATATGTTAATAATATTATACAAACTTACCAAATTCGCCATGTTGCACAAAACAATAATATTTAATTCAAACAAGCACTTCTAAAACACAACCCGTCATGCAGTTATTTATTCCAAGATGCAGCCGTAAAACACAATTCTCGCGTCGATTTGTTTTAAATTTTTATCCTGACCCTGATAAATGCCCCGAAAGTACGTCCCGTATTCATATTGACCGCCTCAATTTACAAATTATATTATTTAACTTCACCGATATGAACTCGCAAGCCTCAATCTCTGACTTCCTTATTCGCGTGGACTAATCTTTGCCAATTAAAACGAAATATCCTTTGTTTAATTAAAATGAAATATCCCCGATTTACGCGCACCAAATTATTATTCTACCGTTTATCAAAACTCGATGATTTTTATCTCGACCGTGCGCCCCCAGAATCTCTCCCCGACTGTCTTCCAACACTTCTGTACCCCGACTGTCCTATTCGCGTGGTCTATTTTTCTTTAATTAAATGAATTATTCCCGGTTTACGCGCACCAAATTATTATTCTACCGTTTATCAAAACTCGATGATTTTTATCTCGACCGTGCGCCCCCAGAATCTCTCCCTGACTCTCCTCCAACCCGACTCTACCCCGACTGTCTAGTTCCAACCCCCTGCCCCCTGACTCCCACCCATCTACTTGTGTGGTTTCAATAATTTATTAGTCACTTTTTAAAACCTCAAGTGGGAACATCTCCCAATATGCATATTTCAACTTTTAATAGTCAAAATGTCACATCACATCCCAAATTTCAAGAATTCAGTGCAACTTTCATGTTTGCTATTTTTTGTGTGTAACATTAAATAACAAAATACAAACTAATTTTGTCTGCGCCAGAGTCATAAATTATCCCTGGACCTTCTAAAGCAGAATACAGTAGCGTAGTTTAATTTATTACTCGTCTTCATTACTTGCGTCAACTTTATTGGCTATATAATAATATTATATATGCATTGTCTGTACACGTTTTCGTTCTTTCTGCGTGCGTCACTATTTAACGAATTCTGCAATCTTATTTTGACAAATATGTTAAATATTTTAACCCCTAATCGGCGCGTCGCTCTAGTATATTTAAATGCACCAACGATTAATCTTTATTGCCTAATTTTCAATTCCCTACTGCCATAGAAAATTCACCAGATAATTGTTTCGCAAATCAATTTGCTCGCGTTAAAGTCAGTCACCACTCGGGTAAATATTCATCGGCTGCCCCTGACTTGATAATGACATATCCTTTAGGATTCCTCCTTCAACCAAAGTGTTTTGGCACACGTGTTTATCCTAGTAATGGCCCGGTTCCATAAATCACCCTTAAGAGTTGAGAACAGAGAATCGTATTCTGAAACCATACCCTGTTACAAAATTAAATATATTTCTAAATCGATCTCTCAATTTTAAAAGAATTATTTCGTAGGCCCAAAGGTGAGATCATCACAGTGTTTTACTTAATTTTATTTATTTGCTACCGATTTCGATACATTCATGTTATTCACTAACATTCTTAAAACTAACTAAAAATATTTATTTTTATTTTTAAGTTAATGAGTAAAACTTCAAATTGTAATATTTAATAAAATGAACACAATATTAGCGAAACTCAGTCAAAAATCTGAAAACAGAAAAATTAGAAAAATATACGGTCATATCTAGGACTCGAACCCAGGACCTTCGCCTTTCCGGAGCGCAGCTCTACCAACTGATCTAATGTGTCCCTATTCGATTCGATCATATTTAACTTTATTATATTATATTCGACTAAGAACTACCAACATTACCTTCATTTTCTTAACACATATATTTATTGGCTGCTATCTTTACATCCCGAAGATGCTTGTGTTAAGCGAAACCGATCGGTATTTAAAAAAATGTAATTAAATCGTGGTTACAAACAAAGTTATTGTTTTATTTCAACAAATATTTTCAGTTATTTGAGGGGCCGCGCCGCCGCATCAGATTACATTGTTTCATTTTTTAAAATCAGCTTTCTAGTGTGAAAAAAGACACCAGCTGTCACTGATTTTATCAATGCGTAACATCGGTAAATAGAATAAAGTATCAAATTTTCCTCTATTCAAGAATAAACATTTTGGGCGTTTTAAACTAACCTTTTGAAGTAGATTACTATCTGTTTCTTATATGTCTAGAAAATGATTACATTAAATCTGTTGTTTTGTTGGTTTTGCTCTCTAGATAATGTTAATTATGTTTATTTAAGTAAATTTATTGATTTGTGCTCCTCTAATATTCTCCTCCCATTATACTATCTTGTGTGAACTCTGAACCCGATCCCATAGACTGTCTTCTTTCAACGCTATATAAAACATAACATATAATAATTGCAATTATCAAACAACTCTTCTTTGCTTATGTACGAAGCCATCTAGAGTTTGCGTCAACTGTGTGGTCTCCTTTTTATGCAGTACATATAAACAAAATTGATGCATTGCGTGTACGCAGACAATTTTCAGATGCGATGTTGCTATACAAAATCGTAAATAACATAACCGACTATCCTGAATTATTGAACAGAATAGATTTTAAAGTACCTACACGGCACACACGGTCGTGTAATATTTTTAATGAAAAACACTGTAAAACAAATTTCATCCAAAATGCTTGCCTTATAAGACTGTGTTCAACATATAAAAACATTTTCTCTGATATAGATATCTTCAATTGTAACGAAAGTAAATATAAAAAATCTATCAAAAGTGTATTAAAATGTATTAAATGAGTACAAAACTGCATAAATGTAATGATATATTATGTAGTGACCTGTTATATGTAATATCTTTAATGTAATATCTTTTAATTGTTATAAGATTGCTGTTTAATTTCTGTATACACAATGTTATATTATAATGAGGAAATCTATAATTGGTTTATCAGTTAGGTAAACTATACATGTACAAATTAATCACATTATAAACTGTTGATTTCCCTAAAATAAAATAAATAAATAACAAGGAACAATTTATCTTTCTATCATTGTATTTTTTTTGTTTATTTCTGAAGTTTCTAAGATGCACGAACTAAAATATGTATTAATAATTGAATGATTAGGTTTTTTTCTTTATTGAATTTATGGCCTTTCTGTGATATATGATTAGCAAACTCGGAATAGTTTTTTTTTGTACATTGTGAAATAAAACTCTTCAAAACAAAATGTCTAGAAATTGTTAGATAAATAATACAAAAGAAATACAATTTTTTTTTTCGTCTTGCTTAATTGGGTTCACTTGATGTGGTATCCCTTTCTTTTCTTTTCATTACATTTTTACTTTATCTGTTTATTGTTATAACGCACTTTAACTGCTGCTAACCTTATATTTATTTATTTATTTATTTCTATATATTACAGTTTTTACCTTATATGTAATATTTTTACATAATATATTTTGAAAACATTTTTACATATTAATTCTTCTTCTTCTTTATGTGCCTTATCAGGTCCCTCCGACGTTGGCGATCACTCTTGAAAAGGTCTCTCTGTCTTGCGCATATTAATTATATTAATTACATATTAATATTACATTTTATTATGTTGGGTGTAAGGTAGGTTTGAGAAGGTGAAACTTTTGGTTGATAATGTTGTATGTTTCGTGAACACCTCACTAGGAGAACCTGTGCTGAGGTGTTTACGTATTTATGATTCAGTGTGACAAGTACAGGTATGTATGCGTTGTAGTAGAAAGTTAGTTTTTTTTTTCTTATTTTTTTTTACATTTTAATGGTTATTGTACATGGATTATTTAGAAGAAAAAAATATATACATATAAAGTATATATAAATATACATGTTTATATGAATAGTTGGTAAATTCTTGAAAGACATGTTTATTTATTTTACTTTTTTATAGTTTTGTTATGTTTGGTTAGGGATTAGGAAATTTTGTATAAAGTGAATATCTTGATTTTTGATCCAGGCTGTGATATGTTTTTTGTGAATGTTTGTGTATGTATGTGTAGTTAGTAGTTGTTTTAGAGTAATGGGCATATAATTAAAAAGTTTGGTTGCGTAATACTGAAAATGTCTTTGTCCGTATGTGGTGTGTGTTATCGGTATGTTCAGGGTTACATTTGTTAAGGACCTTGTTTTTTTTATTGTTTTTGGTTGCATTGGAATATGGAGTTTGTTTTGGAGGAGGTGTAGCAGAGCAGATTTGGCATAAAGTTGTTTTATTGACATGACTTCTAATGTTTTGTATATTTCGCTTGAATCTGTGTAGAATGGCACTTGCAGGATTAGTTTAATTATCGCTTTTTGTTTCTTTTGAATTGGGTCAATTGCTATATTTGTAGCACTTCTCCAAGCCAGTATTTAATATGTGGCAATAGGTTGACAAAGTGCGAAGTGTATGGATCTGAGTATTGTTAGTGGGAAAATGTTTTTAATGGATTTTATTAAGTGCATGACTCGTTTTAGTTTATTCGTGATGAAGTTTATGTGTCAGTCCAGCGTAAGTGTGTATCAAAAATAACCCCTAGGTACTTTGTTTGTTTGACCTTTTCAATATGCTCGCATTGACAATTGGATACAGTTTGTTCACAGTCATGCAGAAATAGGTCTATGTTTGATGGAGGTTGATCTCTTTGTGTGATGTATTTTGTTTTGATTGTATTAATGGTAAGAGTATTACTGTTTAGCCATTTTTAACAATTGACAAACTTTTTTCGGCTATTATGAATACCTCTTTCCAGTTTGTTCACATTCATGCAGAAATAGGTCTATGTTTGATGGAGGTTGACCTCTTTGTGTGATGTATTTTGTTTTGATTGTATTAATGGTAAGAGTATTACTGTTTAGCCATTTTTTAACAATTGACAAACTTTTTTCGGCTATTATGAATACCTCTTTCTATGTGGCAGCTTGACAGAGAAGAACTGTATCGTCAGCGAAGGTCACGATTTCACCTTCAATATCAATGTTACACAGTTCGTTTATGTAGATGAGGAATAATAAAGGGCCAAGTACACTCCCCTGTGGGACTCCGTACGTAATTAGAAGTAGTTCACTTATCTTGTTGTCAATTTTAACTTGTTGAGTTCGGTCAGACATGAAGCTTTTAATTAAGTCGAATTCTACTCCATTAATACCAATGTTGTTTTAATTTCTTGAAAAGTTTTTCGTGTGAGATTGTGTCGAAGGCTTTACATAGGTCTAAATAAATTGAAATAACTTTTTTCTTAGCGTCAAGATTATGTGTTATGAATTCTGTAACAGTAGCTATTGCATTTTTTGTGCATATATCGTAAAATATACAATAAAACTTTATCTGAAATATGCAAAATCTCAGCACAGGTTATCTTTGAAAAAAATAAACATTACAACTTAACCATTTAGGTTGCTACTGATTATTTATTTTACACTCTACTACCATGATACGTTTTTAGATTTTCACGACTAAGAGCATTTTCGTTGTTTGTTTTGGGGGTGTTATGCCGTGTTGCGCTACGTTCTTCTTTAGCCGACGTTTCGGACAGCGTTGCAGTGTCCATCATCGGGGCAGATCCGACAGATGTCTGACATCTATCCAACAGATCTGCCGGATCTAACACCCCAAAAATAAACAACTAAAACTCTACTACCATGTTTTGTGTCGTCAAGAACTAATGTATTATTTGCAGCTCTCATAGCATTTCCAGCAATATACCATTTTTGTTAATTTAAAAATCAATTTACCAAAACGCTTAGATGTGGCGGTACACATGCATATATAATTTATATCAAGCAATCCAGAGTTAAACTTGACTGAAAATCGCTTAGTCGCATTTTCAGACCTTCCTTCCGATATCCCTAAGTGACTGCGGAAACAAGAACTAAGGGTGGTCGTTTGGGCGGTGTTCTCCTGGGAGGTGCACTAGTTGCACGTTATATTATGTCGTGGCTTGTCGTGACTTATTCTAAGACAAAATAATATACCTTCATTTTATTTTTGTAACTCACCTAATAGTTTGAACGTCAGCTTTCTGTCATTCAATATTTCGTTTTTGGATATTCCACGAAAATCCCTAAGTGACACACGGTAACTTTGTGTAGGTAGGCACTATATCCTTCTAAAGTGTCTTTATTTTGTAACGCCAGGAGATTCCATAAAACCTTTAAGCAAAGGTTTTACGAAGACCTGGTTAATGTTGTATGAAGCGTGACAAATAAATAATAGGACTCACATGTGGTTTCTAGGTCTGTGCTCAAAATCTATGATTTCCGATACGGTAAAAAAAAAAACAAAATAAAAGGAACTCTTAGGTAATAAAACGATACAGAATTACCATATTTTAGATGTGTGCTGGTATTATTAAACTTATTTCATGTGAATATAAGCCCACCTGCTCGTTATCATCTGGAGCCAGCAGAACTATGGCTTCCCCAATTTGTGTACCTGTGAAGCGCATGGTAAGCTTCAGGTCAGTCAAGTGACTTTTTAAACCTTGAAATCTGGCACAGGGTCAAAAGTAGCATTCTAACATTTTCAGCGGGTGCAAATCTATACAACCCATTCGTTGGTTTAAAAATACTTTAATGAAGCACCCAAATAATTATGCCAAAAAGTTTGATAATTTCTCAAAACTAAATAATAGAAATGTGAAATATCTCAAAATTAGACATTTTCAGCTTGAAAGGCTATCGTCTGCTCAAAACTTTATCCTTTACAGTTTTAATTGAATACGATAACGAAACGCGATTATCTATTAAAGTTTTTAAAAGGGATTGATCAATATTGAGATAAAAAATTAGTCTGGAAAGTTTTCCTCAAAAGATATTATTTATAGAAAACAAAATTTTAACTAACGTCTTAGCAAAAGCAAGAATAAATTTGTTTTATTGCAGGAATAAAGATATTTATGAAAATTTCTGGAGAAACATCAAATGTGACAAGGGAATGAAAAAGTTTTAATTGCTAATTAAATTAAATATTATTATGTTCTGGATTAAAATATCGAAAACTAAGAAAAATATTTGGAAATTCGATTCGAAGCAAAACACGAAGAATTCAATGAATTTTCACTTTACGTAGATACCTACGTTTGTTTTAAAAGACAAATTTTCCTTCAAGCTATGCGTAATTGAAAAATCAATATATTAACGTTACGAAACGTCTTTTATTTTCACAAACAAATGTGCACGGGGCTATATTGTCTTTGTGAGGAACTAATGGGAGAGATAAGGAAGGAAATTATTAGGGGGGTTAGCAGCAGGGGCACAAGGGTGCACCCTTGCGTTAAAAGTGGGTACTAGACCAGCGGGAAAATAATCTTTCCTTCATAGTGTATAGGGGAACTCATAGTACGAGCGGGAAACTTGTGATTTACATCAAGAAAAAAGTGTTAAAAAGCTTTATAGCCGGGTTTAAAACTTTTTTACACTCACCTTGACGCATTAAAATTCATTTAACAGTTGATATAAATCCCCCAGCGACCATTTAGTCAAAATGAATGACCATGGATCAAACAACTCGATACCATAAAATCGACTCCATGTGATTTAGATAGTAGATTCACCGATTTCTGGCATTTACTGCGAGTTTAAGGACACCGTACATATTTAATAACCTCGGAGGAAATATTATTTTACTAACAGACTTACGTATAAAAAAACACTTCACGACCGTTAGACGGTGTTTGGTTACACATTGTAAAAAGACTGTACTTTTTTTATTTTATGGAACGTTAAAATAAAAATTTATCACTATGTTGAACTTCATGTACCGAAGACATAGACACATGCGCGGATCAGTCATGTTTTTTTTCACGCAAGGCAAAGTTAGAGTTTTGACATGTGATATTTTACGCGCGATTCACATAATGATTTTGTACATACATAATTTCTATGCATATGACCAATTCACTAATATATTAGGATAGATCAACACAATTTTATTATTATTATTTCTTAAAACTAATAGTGTTATTTTTCTTTTCTATTAATCCTTTCAATAATGTCATATTGTAATTTTAGTTTTGTTAACAGAAAAGGATAAGTCATTTTTGAATCATTATTTTTTTATGAAATAAAACTTCCACGAAAGCAATGTTATTATTTAAATATGTAAATGCTTTATGTATGTGATAATTAACACAAATTCAAAAATCAACCTTTAAATTGTGCAAAAATGAATCCAAAATTTAAGATTTTTTCGATATTCTTGGGGAATTATTATTATTCCTTTCTTTATTTTATGAACGAGATAATAAGTGAGGTGACAAATTTTGTTATATTTTTTTTTTGTTTTTAATAAAAGAGCTGTATTTTTTGAAATTTTGATATATCTGAAATTTTTCGGCGTTTTAATAGAAAATATTTGGGATAATTTTTTTTTCACCTTTTTAATGTTTGAAGCTTAAAATCCTGCAATTCTTAAACACCAACGTAAATATCCTCGTCATGGAAGCCCGCCTCAGTCCATCATCCAGCATTGATGCACACTGGAGAAAAATACTGGCTCCTAATGTGCTCACAGAATCCTAAAAGCTAATTATTATGATTTTCTTTTGTTATTACCTTTGTTTCATGTACAATCATATTCACCTGTTTTTCTTTTTAAAATATTTTGTGTATGTATTATAACCCTTATGGAATGTGTGGGATTGCACTATTCTCCCCACATACCGGAATAAACTGTATTGTGCCCACATACCGTCTCAGCACGGGTAAACCACCCAGTGGGGCCAACATCATTGAATTTCGTATAAAATGTAAATATATTGCATCAAAAAAAAAAAAAAAACATTGATTATTATTATTATAATTTCAAATACAAAAAACTAAAAGGTAATTTTGTCTATTATCTGAATTAGTATTTTTTACGACGTTTTCAAAATAAGAACTATACAGGACATTTAAAATACCTTGGAATAATTAATTCCTAAATTCGTTGAGAAAATTTTAATAAAACAAGTATATTCAACAAATAAACTTCCCTCTTTGGCTGGATAAGCAATGTATATATATCTTTCCATGAACATTCTTTGTCAGTTTTTAATAAGTAGATAAGATTTCACATACGCGGTCGTTTATCGATTAAAAAAAATTTCATGAGTTTCTTACTTTACAATATTTCAAAATTTGAATCCAGAATTCAGGAACTTGAAGCGAACAATTGCGCAACACTGTGTGTATGTTATAACAGTAGTACAAAAATATAAATGTTGCTTAATTGGTAGGTGTTAATTTATCTTTGAAAAACCCAGATAAAACAAAAGTGTTACGGGCTTAATAATGTTAAATTACACAATTTTAAGAAAGAGAAGTTTCGTAAGAATACAGTCAATGAGTAGAAAAGAGACACAAAGGTCGGAGAGAAAGCTTGTTAAAAAAATATACGATGTGCTTCCAAAACGGCAAACATATTGTTACGCAAATTTACGAACGATATGGCTTTACGGGATGGCTTTCAATAGGTAAGCTTCTCTAGATTTTAAGATCAATTCCTGTTAGCAACACAAGACAGAGAGGCAATTCAGTTCACATATACATACAAAAATCAACCATTAATTAAAGAATGGTAACAAAGCAGCAGAAAACCATTTTTTATAATTTCTTGAAACCACACAGTGCCACCCGGAAATTAATCCCAAGAGTGCTGCAATAAACCACTCCAGGAAATAAATCGTGTTTGTTTTAAAGTGTGCTTTTTGCATACAGTTTTAATGTAGAAATAGTACAATGCTTTAGTGCTTGTATCAAATTAACACAAAATAACAATTTCACTAATGCAAATGTGTCATATTTAACAATAATTGTTGATTGAAATAATATTGCAGTTCCTGCTGGAGGAACTTTCACAATCCATATGAATTTTTTTGGCCGACTGTCGATACTATGTCTTTGGTTCTGCTACGGAACTTTGGCGGTTTCAATGACGTATTTATGGATTCTATTTAAATTTTATGGCGTCGTAAAAAAACGAAATGCTTTACTGGGGGTAATACTATCTCTAAATTTAAATACAGTCACCAAAACCACGATATTATTAACCCTTCTTTCATTTTACGGAACGGAACTCTTACAGATGCGATCATCATAAAATATAATATTTACCATTTTTTTATAGATACAATTTTTTTGGTATTAAATTACTGTTAGAAAAAAAAAGTTGGTTGAATAAAACGGAATATTGTTCTTATAAACACGTCAAAACATAATGTTGGCTACATTTGTACAATTGACTTTTTACACGAAGATATTCACGCATTGAAACTATGAAAAACCATAGAAGAAATAGGAAATCGCCAAGATGAAAGGGTGGGTATCTAATCTGTTTAATAAAATTTACATGGAATCAGTATCAAAAAAGCTACAAAGATGGGAAATCGCCAGGGTGAAGAAGACGGTACCTACTGTGAAAAGAAAATTTGGGTGGAATCAGTATCAAATGAGCTATAAAACAAAAGAAATCGCCAAAGAAAAAGGGTAGGTTTATATACCATTTTAATGTAAAAATAAAATTTGCATGCAATCAGTAACAAAAGAAACGGAAAACGTCTCATTCAAGTGATCAAAGTCGAAGATTTGTCAATCTCATATTTTATCTATCCAGATTACAAACCTATTCTTAGAAAAATTGTTTCCAATGAAAAAGGTAGTTGCCCGTAATATGGAAAAATAATTAGTTGATAATACTGTTAATTCTAAAATTTTTAAATATGAAATTGACAAATATGACGGTTTGACAGAAGGTGGCAAATTGGTTACGCGCTCGCCCGGTTAGACGGAGAGGTCTGGGTTCGA
Organism: Limnephilus lunatus; assembly: GCA_917563855.2. Classification (NCBI taxonomy): domain Eukaryota; kingdom Metazoa; phylum Arthropoda; class Insecta; order Trichoptera; family Limnephilidae; genus Limnephilus; species Limnephilus lunatus. The sequence goes on from OU830592.1 coordinate 75,157,093, forward strand.
GTCCCAGTTGCGACCATTGTCTTTTTTTCTGTTTTTCTGTGTCTTGTTCTGTTTCATATTTTCTTTTATATTATTATTGTTAACTTATTCTAATACGATATATTTCATTGATGGGAATAACCTTCAACAAAGTTATAAAAATAAAGTTTTTCTTGTAAAAAAAAAAATAATTATAAAAAATAAAAAAATATTTCTGTACTAAAAATACAAAATAAGTCAAATAATAACAGCGGTTTAATTTTGACTCGGGAAGTCTTAAAGGGATACATAAAAAGTTTTAAAATTTTCCGTAGATACCATCCCGTCTAAGACGTCTGTTTAGTTTGTAAGTGAAATATGAAAATAATGGGCTTTTAAGCTGCCATTTTTTAAGGAATTTCGCACTTAATCCTACAAGCGTGACATAAAATATTGCGTTACGACGTCATAACTTAACATTTTTTTGAATTCCAAACGCCCATAAATGCGAATAAATTATAAATGATGTGTTTATTATTTTCTCATACGATATCTTTCTTTTTGAAATTTCTAAAAGTTAAAAACCCTAATGTGCCTACAACCCACTTAAAAACACGTAAATACTTATTTTAAGGTATGGGTTGTAGAGTTCGTCGTAGGTTGTATCCTTCAAGGTAATCATGTTTTTTTAAATTTTGGGAATATGATATGAAACATTGCAATCAATTGCTTCGTTGTGTTGTTTTAAGATAAGATTAAATAAAATAATCTGAAATAAACGAAGAAAAATCGTAAAAGTAATATAAAATGTAAAAAAAATATAAATAATTGAAAAAAAAACAACAACAACAAAGTCAGTGACAGACGTATAATTTTGCTCCGTATAAAACAGTAGAATCAAGCGCAAAAAGTTTATTTTGAGCATTAAATACTTGGGTAAATGTTCCGCTATTGAGTCCACGCTCAAAACACACTTTAAAAAATTAAAATAAGTTGTACTAGGTAGATAATAGTAAGTAATAAGTAATTCAGTAACCGAAATTTAAAAATATTGCGTTTTAATGATTATTTTAAAAATGTTAACTTTAAAAATGCGAAATGTCATTTTTCAAGGACCGCCATCCATTATTGAATCCACGCTCAAAACACACTTTAAAAAATTAAAATAAGTTGTACTAGGTAGATAATAGTTAGTAATAAGTAATTCAGTAACCGGAATTTAAAAATATTGCGTTTTAATTATTATTGTGTTAACTTTAAAAATGCGAAATGTCATTTTTCAAGGACCGCCATCTTTTTAAATATAAAGGCCATTCTTGTGCCGTGTGAAACTGCAATACGCAAATTGTAAATACACACTACCAACCTAAAAATTCAAAAACATTTACGTAACCAGTTGTTTCAAATAATATAATAACAATTAATTGTTGTAAAATCTACCAAGAAAAACATCCCAGTTTTCAAGTAGTTTAGCGGCTTTGAGTAACATGGTTTGTTATACAAAAGAAAGTGCCCCTTTATACCGCCTGCTCGCGTCAAGGCAAGAAAAACATCCCAGTTTTCAAGTAGTTTAGCGGCTACGCTAGGTTTGTGTAACATGGTTTGTGATAAAAAAAAGAAAATGCCCCTTCATACCGCCTGCTCGCGTCAAAGCAAGAAAAACATCCCAGTTTTCAAGTAGTTTAGCGGCTACGCTAGGTTTGTGTAACATGGTTTGTGATACAAAAGAAAGTGCCCCTTTATACCGCCTGCTCGCGTCAAAGCAAGAAAAACATCCCAGTTTTCAAGTAGTTTAGCGGCTACGCTAGGTTTGTGTAACATGGTTTGTGATACAAAAGAAAGTGACATTTATTTCCATGTTCTTCTGTTATAAATACAGGTACAAACTTGTCTATAATACTAATCCTACTTGCAGTACAAACCTTTCAAAACTTGGGTGTTATTGAAAAGAAAAACGCGTGCGTGTTCTTTTATTTATTGTCGTTTTAGGTATTAAAATAATTACATACGTAATTTGGCAAATCAGGTACTTTCGTAATAATATCGTCTATGTATCGCCTAGCTACTCGTTTCGTGAATGCTTTCTTTTATTTTTAGGTTGGCTCATTTGCAAATTGCATGTAAAACATGTTTCACATGGAACAGTTGTGGGTGGTTTGGTATATTTAAGGAACAGTTTCACATTTCATATAGGCTTGCGTCCGCGTCATGCACGCGTAATAAGTGACGATTTTTTGAATTTACGAAACCTAACAAAATAATGATTAATACGCATTATTTATCATTTTCGAAGATTGAAATTCGTACTTATTATTGTGTAACTGACAGAGAGTGATTTTTCCTTTTAAAAGTGCATATTTCATCGTCGTAATTAATAACATGGCGGTCCTTGAAAAATTACATTTCGCATTTTTTAAGGTAACAATAATAATCATTAAAACGCAATATTTTTAAATTCCGGATACTGAATTACTTATCACTAACTATTATCTACCTAGTACAACTTATTTAATTTTTTAAAGTGAGTTTTGAGCGTGGACTCAATAGCGGAACAATTACCAATACTTGTTATATCAGTGCATCTCAGTGCTGCGATAATTCTGGTGCTAATACCATGTTTGTACTGAACCGTATTCATCAGAGAAACTCGTTTTAAAAAGTCAAATTACTATAATTTTTAACAATTTGGTTGCTCTACCTACATAAGGTATATTTATGCTACCTCTCAATAGATGGCAGTAACTACCTACGTGCACGAATAAAATTGTAAATTAATTGAGTTACGCTACTTATCAACAGATGGCAATGCATGCGTAATTTCTGAATGAAAATTTTTTTAATACCACTATTGCCCAATAGATGGTGTTATTTCTTGTAAACAACAAAAAAAATATCTATTTTTTTTATATATATAAATTTTATAATTTAGAATGACTTCCCTAACTCCGGAAGACAGGCTGAAAAGTGCAAAAATTCTAATGAAAAATTTTAACAAAATTTTAACCTCTAACATCTTATCAAAAGATCAAAAAACCTCTCTAACTGAGGCTATGTGTGAAATGTTGAATCATATCGAGGCCATGGTTCACGAATACAAGGCACCAACAACCAAAGAAGATGATGGACTCGACAGATTGTATCAGTCGCTATCTAAAATAGATAGGAACATTGAAGATCTTAAATAGAACATTGAAGCTAAATCGTATGCTGAAATAACGAAATATGGTAAAATTAATGAAGAACAAAGCAAATGTAAAAAACATGAACCTATTGTCATCATTAAACCAAAAGATAAGGATCAAAAAAATACGGTAACAAAGGATGAAATAAAACAAAATATAGATCCTGTTAATTTTGGTGTAACTGGAATTAGAAACTTCAAACAAGGGGCAGTCATAGTAGAGTGTAAGAATGTAGCTGCTACAAAAATGATGGAAGAACAAATAATTTCAAAGATGGGACAAAAATATGATGTGAATACACCAAAACCAAGGAATCCTAAACTAAAAATTATTGGTTTATCGGATAAATACACACCAGAAGAAATTGTTTTAAAAATTAAGATGCAAAATGATTATTTGCAAACAGTTGAAGCAAAAATTGACATAAAATATATAAAAGAAATGAAAACCAAACGATTAACTACACCATTTTCATGGAAGTCGATGGAAAAACTTACGACATAATGTTAAAAGAAGGTAAAGTTAATATTGGATGGGATAGATGTCGGGTTTTCGACAACATCTCACTTCTGAAATGTTACAAGTGCAATGGCTATATGCACAAAGCACAAGACTGCAGAAGCGAAAAAGCTTGTACTCGATGCTCCGAAGCACATGAAAATGTAAACTGTCAAAACGATATTCAGTGCATAAACTGCAAAAAAATGAATAAGAAACTAAAATTACAATTGCCAACTGACCATTATGCTTGGAGTAATGAATGCTCAGTACATTTGAGAAAAATTGAAGCTGAAAAAAAGAAAATCGATTTTTTATGCCATTAAAAAACTCCTCTAAAAGACGTCAACCAAATAATTGCAACCTGTACTACCAAAATGTCAGAGGTCTAAAAACCAAATTAAGTTTACTTCAGTCTACACTACCAATGTTTGAACACGACTTTGTACTACTTACTGAAACGTGGTTAGAGCCAAATATTCACTCTAGTAAATTAGGTTTCATAAATCATAATGTGCATAGATTAGACAGAAATTCATCGACAAGTGCTAAAAGCAGAGGTGGTGGGGTTTTAATCGCTATAAGCAAGAAATACAAATCTAACTTAATTACAACTAAACATAAACATCTTGAACAAATTTTCTTGCAAATAAATGTTGCCAGGAATAAAAAGATTATTTTGGGCTGCATTTACATCCCACCAAATTCAAGCAATGAAGTATACGGGTGCCATAGTGAGGAAGTGGAAGTTATATTAAAAAGGAATCCTAGTGCGACATTTTTGCTCGCTGGTGATTATAACCTTCCAAGCGTGAATTGGGTGAACAGTGACGATAATATCAGTGTTAGTGAGTCTGGTCGCATTATTCTAGACATGGCGTTATTCTTGGGTTATTATATTATTATATTATTATCAGGCAAATACTTTACCAAATGTAATTAATCGTACTCTTGACTTATGTTTTTCTAACTTAGATTCACTAGAAATTGAAGAATGTAGTGAGCCGCTGGTGCCCACTGATGTTTATCATCCTCCATTAGAAGTTATTATCTCTAATGTACATATTAATACTTCGTAACTATCGTTCAGTTACCAACATTTTTTCAAAACTGATTACGCGAAAATTTGTAATTATCTTCTCTCTTTTGATTGGTTATCTATGCAATATGATGATTTCAACACATCTACCAATGAATTTTATTCTGTTTTGGAAAAGAATATTAGCATGTATATTCCAACCATGAAATGTAAGCCAAAAACCTATCCAAAATGGTACTCAAAAAACTTATAAATCTGCTTATCACCAAAAAACTTAAACATAAAGAATATAAATTACATCAAAAATATTCTGATTACATTGAATTTAAAAATATAAGAACCTCATGTAAAAGAATGTCTATGACCTGCTACCGTAACCATATAAATGAAATTCAAAACTCGATAATAAATAATGTTAGTTCTTTTTGGAAATACTCAAAATCACTTAAAGAAGATGATTCTGATTTCCCGAGCATTATGCACCTAAATGGCAGCCATAGCAACAATACTGATGGTATTGTGAACTTGTTTGCAAAATTTTTTAAAAGTGTTTATTCAACAGACTCAAATAATGCTCCTGTTCCAACTACAACTCTAGATGAAACTCTTGATATTTCACAGTGTACCATAAGTCTCTCTGATGTAATTACTAAAGTTTAATCCTTAGATATACACAAATCTGCGGGACCGGATAATATCCCTACAATATTACAATACAATAAAGAATGTATCAAAGTAATTGCTCTTCCATTAACCAAACTTTTTAATTTGTCTTTATCTAGTGGAATTTTTCCCGATAAGTGGAAAATTAGTTATTTGACTCCAATTTTCAAAAAGGGCGATAAAAGTGATATTTGTAATTACAGACCAATATGCATTCAATCCACCATACCAAAACTCTTTGGAAGCCTAATACTTGACAAACTTTTTACACAAATAAAACCTGTAATATCACCTTACCAGTTTGGATTTATGCCGGGTAGAAGTACTCTTTCTAATTTGATTATTTATGAAAATTTTATAACTAATGCTTTTAAAGAAAAACTACAAGTAGACTCTGTCTATACTGATTTTAGTAATTTGGAAATTAGAAAAACTTGGTATACGTGGCAATTTATTAACCTGGATTGAAAGCTATCTTACTAAAAGACAACAAATTGTTAGAATGAAATCCTCTTTGTCCGAAAAAATTTATGCAACAAGTGGAGTTCCACAGGGTTCACACCTTGGCCCAGTCTTATTTATCTTGTTTATAAATGATCTAACAAAAGTATTTCATGATGTATTTTTCTTACTTTTTGCTGATGATCTCAAAATGTTTAGAATTATTAAAAATATTTACCATTGCAACATTCTTCAAGATAATATCAATAAATTTTTGATTTGGTGTAATGAAAATAGACTCTACTTAAATATCTCAAAATGTCAAGTAGTTAGATTTTCTCGAATAAAAAATCCAGTGATCTTTAATTACAACATTGATAACAATACTCTTGAGACATTAACACAAATTAAAGACTTAGGCATCACTTTTCAATCAAATCCTTCATTTGTTAACCACATAACAGAAATTTCTAATAAGGACTTAAAAATGTTGGGATTTATAACTAGGCTAACTAGAAATTTTAAAAATATAAAGTGTATTAAACTGTTATATTTTGCATTTTTTAGAAGTCAACTTGAGTACAATTCTCCCGTCTGGAACCCATATTATAATACACATGTACAAGCTGTTGAAAGAATACAAAATAAATTCTTACGTTTTCTAAATTTTAAAATGGGTATTCCAGCAATTATTTTGAACTACAACACTATTTTAAATGATATGAATATGCTTAAATTGTCATACAGAAGAATTTTCACAGACTTGGTATTTCTTTATAAAATTCTAAATGATTTAGTTGATAGTTCATTATTGCTTGAATTAATAAGCTTCCGGATTCCTCTACGTAATACTAGAAGTCAGGATTTATTTCAGTGCAGAAATTCTGGAACTAACTACCATATGTATTCCTCTTTGCCCAGAATACTAATGGAGGGAAATAATTTTACCAAGTCTGTGGACATCTTCAATTTATCTTTAGATAAATACAAAATGCTGTTACTGAGGCAGTTCAGTTATGTAAAATAAATACTGTTTATTTCTTAGTAAAAGAAATATATACCTTTTATATTTATTGGTAAAAGAAATATATAGTATTTATATTTTATTTAATCAAGTGTAATTTTTAAATTGTATATGTAAAAGCACCGAAAAAGGGCGTAAGTAAATAAATAAATAAATAAAATAAAACATCAAAATTAATGTTACAATTGGTAATAAAATAAATCATGGGAACAATCTGATATTCCCATTTCGAAAAATGATTTTCACGCGTGTGCCATAGCTAGGGGTGGGTTAGAATATGGGGGTCAGTGTGTCAAGAGTGACGGACTTATGAATTCATATCCATATACTCCTCTGAGTAAAGGGAGTCCGGATGGAGAGGTCAATAGACCTCCCTCAACCAGTCTCTCTCGGTCAGGCCCGCCACCCGGCAGGTAGGCTGATGCATCCGAAGCAAAGACCTGGACAAGGCTCACACCATGAACCCGGACACTCCTACTTAATCACTAAACTTTACTAATTATTTGGGGTGACATATTATACCATTTCAAAAACTACATTAAATAAACAACTTTTTAACATTTTTCTCGAACAGTATGAAAGTCTCGAAGTTAGTTAACATAAACATAAATTATCTCGTATGCCTTGATAGTTTTAATTTGGACTGTGGTTAACAGCCGGGCTATTCAGGGTTGCGTAATAAAAATTAGAATCTTAGAAAACGGAATTTTGGAACTGTGACACTCGAAAAATGGATCTAGGTTATAATTTTCACGAAATTAATAAAAGTGGCAATACCTTAAAATCTAACGATATTTTACTAAAGTCATATTATAATATTCTGGTCTGTCATGAGTCGGCCTGTCAATCTTCCAAGGGATTTTAAAATACACATACTTTTAATTTTATTTTACATTACGGTTATAAACTGAGTAATGCTGAAAAAAAATATTTTTTATTAATAAAAAATAAATTTTGTAAACATGCCTTTATCAACAAATGAAAATGAAAATTAATTATAATTTTTAATTGATAAACTAACGTTTAAACAAGATTTTTATGCATAGCACAAAGGGTAGATAACAAATATTATAATCAATAATTATCAGCCTGAAACACTCATCTACATTGAAAAAATCTTCCGAGAAAAGATACTGGCCGCCAACGGGAATTGAACCCGTGACCATCTGATTGCCGGTCAGCAGCTCTGACCACTGAGCTATGGCGGCTTATCAAATACCCTCCAAATAATTCAATATATACTAGTGTTTCATTCGACAATTACTTATTATTACATTTTTCCAACTGAAAACAACCAACTTTATTTTTGTGAGAGAGGTATTTTTAATACTAAATCTCCCGCTAGGTGGCGTCGAGACTAATTATGTCTGCATTTTTTTGCTGAAATACTTTAACTTGTCAAATATTAATTATTATTTTTAATTGATAAACTAACGTTTAAACAAGATTTTTATGCATAGCACAAAGGGTAGATAACAAATATTATAATCAATAATTATCAGCCTGAAACACTCATCTACATTGAAAAAATCTTCCGAGAAAAGATACTGGCCGCCAACGGGAATTGAACCCGTGACCATCTGATTGCCGGTCAGCAGCTCTGACCACTGAGCTATGGCGGCTTATCAAATACCCGCCAAATAATTCAATATATACTAGTGTTTCATTCGACAATTACTTATTATTACGTTGGCGGCCAGTATCTTTTCTCGGAAGATTTTTTCAATGTAGATGAGTGTTTCAGGCTGATAATTATTGATTATAAAATGAAAATGAAATTCCATTTTTTGTACTTATTTTCGAAAAGTTTTCCTTGTTTTTTTTGTTTTTTAAGAGGGTTAAAAATTATTATTTTTTGTTATATAGACTTCACTGTTCTGAAGTCTACATATTACAATATTATTTTTTTCATAAATATACTAGCTGGTACCCGGCATGCGTTGCAATGCCATCCAAAAAATAGTTTCTCCCTCCTAGTTCATTCCTTCCTTCCCTCCCTGCAGTTAAAATATATGAAATACACACATTTTAAAACCACTCGCGCACCCCTTGTTGTATTATTTATACAAATTTCATAATGCCAGAGCTTACCATTATATATAGAAACACTCTTCTGCTAAAATGTAAAAATTTTGAGTTAATTATTATCAATCAATTTTGATAGGGACACCCTAATCACCTTCTGGATAGGAACACCCTAGCGGTATGAAATATACTTTACGATCTATTGTCATACTTACCAAATAAACATAACAAAATTCATAAAAATCGGTCGATCCGTTTTGGAGGAGTGCGACCACAAACACAATGACACGAGATTTTTATATTGTAAATATATATACTTTTTTTTTTTAAAGATAGACAAACATTTTCCGGTTAGTAATAATATGACAATCTTTGAAAATCTCCTATTACCCCCATAGTAAGCGGAAAATGTGATCTCGTGATGGAAGACTTAACCAGCTGAGGAATCGAACACGCGACCCCCGGGTGGGACCCAAACGCTAAACCAACTCACCCACTGGCCGGTCATATTGTTTTTCTACTGTGATTCTAATAAAAAATGAGTAGTAGTAGTTTTTAAGCGCCCTTGATGTGATTTTCTAACGAAAATGGAGCTATAAAAATCATCAAAATTTTTTTAATTATTCCAAAAATAAGTAGATCTCAGCGTGTTGGTTATGTTAATGTGTTGGGTTTATGAGTCGTGTATAGGGAATAGGGATGTTATTCATCATTTTCCGGTCCGTTTTTTCATGATATCTCTTCCTGTTGACTGGATTCAAAATTGTATTTGTTTTTGAAAGCTTAATTGTTTATTTTGTGTTTTAATTACAACCGGAATAATATTGTACAATTTTGGTTCTTGTTAATACTTTGTCCTACCACGGTCCAAATCCAATTCGGGTGTTTATATATTTTGTGATGAGGTATATAATTCTTTTTTATTTATATATTTTGGCAATACTGATTCAAAATACATGTAAAGTTACATCGGTTACATAGTTACATAAGTTTTTAACAAAGAAAAAAATTGCCTTTCCTCACTATTAAGAGACAATGCCCTTTGTGTTTGGTGGGGGAATTCTAGCTAAATTAGTAAATTAAAAGATCGTGTAAGTTAGTAATAACGGCTTTTGTAAGTAATAAGTAAGGTTAGAAAATCATATGTAAATTTAAAAATAAAAATCATGATAAGTTTAAAAAATCATAGTTCAAATTTAAAAAACCTTTAAAAATTAATGAATCATGTAGACTTTAAGATAAAGAAACTAAGAAATGAGAGAGAATGAAGGAATGAACGATTTAAATAATAGCAGACTTTAAGATATAAAAAGTAAACATATTTGGGATTCTTAAAGCAGTTTAAGGTAATTTTTTTAATTTGGGCTTAAATTCCTGCATATTTTCGATAGTTTTTATTTTTAATGGGAGGTTGTTATAATAGATAATGCCTAGATAAAGATAGGAATTTTAAATGTGCTTAGTATTAAATTTTGGGATTTTAATAGTTTTCTGGTATCTTGCTGACGTATTGAATTGTAAGTTACAAGTGTTCAACTGTACTTCTTTGTTAATTTGAAGTATTGAATATTTTTTATACATTTTGTCTATTGTAGGTACATTGAATATTGAAAAAAGAATTTCAGTAGAAAATTTAGATGGTTTTTCAAGATTACCTTAATTATCAACCTTTGAACTATTTTGAGTGGATTTAAAATATTATCATATGTTCCTCCCCAGCCAATAGTAGTGTATTGTAATATAGTTTGAACAATTGCATAGTACACTCTTTTTAGGTTTTCTAAGCTAAGAATATTTCTAAGTCTAATAAATATATAAATACATTTCCTAATCCTTTTGACGAGTTCACAAATATGTGTTTTCCATTTAAAATGTTGATCTATATAAACACCAAGATATTTGATTTTGGGAGTTGGTCTAAGTATAGCACAATCTTTATTGCAGTAAATGAACACAATATTAACGAAACTCAATCAAAATCTGGAGACAGAAAAATTAGTAAAAGATATTGGCACCTCTGGGACATTTAGTCCCAGAGTGCATTTAGTTCAGGTTTAAATCTTGCAATCATATGTAAAGATAGCAGCCAATAATTAGTTCGTTAAGAAAATGAAGATAATGTTAGTAGTTCTTAGTCGAAGTACGATACAGTTAAAAGATAAAGACAGCTTTGCTCAGTTGGTAGAGCAGTTGCGATGAAAGCAGAAGGCCGTGTTGCCATGAAAGCACAATATCAAATTTTTCTGATTTTTTGAATTTTCTGTTTTTCCTGTCACTAGATTTCGATTGAGTCTCGCTAATATTGTCTTCACTTAATTAAATATTACAATTTGAAGTTTTACTCATAGAGTTAAAAATAAAAATAAATATATTTGTTTACCCAGAAAATACATCATTCATTTGAAATTAAAATTTGTGTCAAAAAGGTTATTTTTTTCGTGGAATTCCGAAATTGATATTACACGTACTTATTATTTTTTACGGTACTCCAGATTTCATGTCCGGGTTGAATCTTTCCCAAATGAAAGACTAAACCCTTCCACACACTTTTCCACAAATGAATATCTAGTAAATTAACGCAATGTAATTGCACTATATAAGAATAAAACAATACAAGAACAATACGTCAATCCACCAGAAACATAATGAGAAAATATTTCACCGACTCCAGATATTTTCATATCAGAGGGTTCGGCTCTGATGAAATCCTAACTGGTCCGATAAATCCTACTGATCCCTCAATATAAATATTTAAAAAATCTTTCGTAATCCTACATGTATTTAAAATGACCGACTTTTGCATTTTTATGTACAAATTTTTTGACAAATCTAATACGCCTAAATTTTGAATAAGAGAGCTAGGTATAATGCCAGTAGCCGAAATAACAAATGGTAATATTTTTATAGTCTGAGAATGCCAAATTCTTTTAATTTCATTTCCTAAATCTGTATATTTTCTTATTTTTTCAGAAACAGTTTTCTGAATATTACAAGAATTTGGTATAGCGACATCAATGATATAAGTTATTTTCTTAATTTTGTCATGTAAAACTATATCGGGTCTATTATGACTAATTATTCTGTCTGTCAGAATAGTTTTATCATAATAAATTTTATAAAATTCATTTTCTAAAAATGAATTTGGTTCATATTCATAATATGGTACATTACGGCAGTCAATCAAGTTATGTTTAATTACCAAACTTTGGTGAATTATTTTTAAAACTTGATTGTGCCTAAATGTATACTCGGACGGCGCTAATACAGAACATCCCGATATAATATGTTCTATAGTTTCCGGAAAAGCCAAACATTTTCTACATAAATCATCAATTTGATTTGCATCTTTGATGATATGCTTCCTATAATTTTTAGTATTAATGACTCTATCTTGTATGGCAAGCATAAAGCCTTCTATTTCTGCGCTCAACTCTCCAATACTCAACCATTTGTTTGACGAAAATTTGTCAACATATGTTTGGTTGAGATAATTGAAGTGTTTTGCGTGAAGAATTTTATTTGACCAGGAATCTAATAATTCCTGGTTGGTATTTATAAGAATGCTGGCATTCTCGTCGTATAAATTTAATGGTGAAATATTTCTATCTGCCTTGCATATTATTTTGTGCATTTCTGAACTATCAGCTTTCCTATGGAAAAAATTTCTTAGCATTTCTACCTGATTATGTTTTAAAGATGTTATTTTGACTATACCTCTACCTCCTAAATTTCTGGGTAAATTAATACGTTCTATAGCTGAGTTTGGATGATGGAATAATAATACATAAATATATTATTATTATAGGAAGTTAACAGACGTGATTCCGGACATTGTTCGGAGTTAAAATTGTAATTGAAATTTTGGTCTCCGAAGATTATTTTTGTTTTCGTTTTTTTTGTTGCAATGTCATCTACGTATTTTACTCAAAATAACCTAAAGAATCACTGGTTAATGTGGAACAGATTCTTTTCTTCACACCCCGTAAATAAACTCGCGAAGAAAAAATACAATAAGGTATGCTGCAGTACACGGCTAAAAATATACAAAATTACATTACATTAAAATTCACGACTTAAATACAAATTTACAAATCCATATACCATATTATTTGATCCTACATATATTTTCATGAAAGATATTTGTTTGTACCTACCAATAAACTATTTGCGGTTAGTTATGATTGCAAACTGTTATTTGTGTTACGCGGCGCAGGAGTAAGTAGTTACATAAATCTCTGTAGGTACTTTATCGATAAATTTTGGGTAATGTCATCTGGTATGTTTAAACCTTGGAGGAAATTGGTATAAACAGTGCCTGTATTGTAAGCCACGGGAACTCTATTTGCCTCTCCTTGTCTCAGCGAAACTTGACAGTACGAAACAAGTTTGAACTGAGAACTTCCACATAATTTACTACTCTAGATTACGTGAATATTTGTCTACTTTAGCATAAATAATATATGTCCCTTTTAGAATATCTCAACTAAAAAAAATAATGAAGAGTTGTTAACCCATTAATGTCATCTATTTAAAAAATTTGAATTATCACAATAACTCGATAGTTGAGACTTGAAGGAAAGCACAAAAACCAACGATGAAATTGAAAAAAACGTTTTTTATTTAGAATTTATTTATCATAAAACATAATTATGTTTCGATTGGTTTATTTGTTAAAATTTCATGTTTGATATTCAATTTTTATTGTTTAGAAATGTCAATGTTTATTTCAAATTCAAACGTTTCAATGATATTTTTTTCTAGTTTCTAAAATTGTATTTGTTTTAACGACTACTTTAAATATATGAAATACATATATAACACCTTTAATACATCTCGGAAGCTTTCCGAGATATGTTAAATGTGCTATATTTTCAATGGAACTTGCAGGTAAAAATATTTCACAGATGACTGAAAAAAAGTTGAATTCCTCCTACTTCCATAATTTTAAGCAAACGTTGTGTATTGACACATGACTTTACTTCGAGAGGATTGAACGTGCCCGTGGACGGGAACCAAACGCATTTATCACTCGACTACTATCTGGCCAAATCATATTATGATACCAGAGTTCACCAATCAAGAGATTTTGCCGAATGACACAAACAAAAACATTTCTGTTTATTTTATTTTGCATTATTTTATATAAATTTTAAAAGTATTTTCCTTCCCTAGATAGGTCAGGCGCAAACATATTTGAAAACAAACCATTTTAGTTAATGGAGCGAAAGGCAATCATAATTTGACGAAAAACCTAAATTGTTATTTGTATGGGCCCGAGCAGAGCCAAATTATCGGGAAAACAATTAAAATTCTGCCTCCGTCCTGTTTGTGAAAACACTTTTCATGCGGGATTTCAATTTAAGACAATAAAATAAAACCAAACGACCAAATGTTAACAAACACATATGATATTTATCTGTATAGGTTCCGTGATAAAACATAACATTAAGGAAAAATGAAAAAAGACCAATAAATAATAAGCCTCACCAAACCTGTCCTAATCTAACTAAACTTAAAATAACCTTATCAATTACATCACTATGTTCTGTTTTATCTGGCTACCATTTTTTTATTAAACCGATATCTTCACGCTCATTTTTTTGCAAAAATTTCTCATTTATCAGGATCATGGTCTGCTTCCACGAAGCGGAGACACAAGATAATTTATTGTCACTTTCTATTAGAGATTAAGTAGGAAGGTACTCAGGGTATTCTAGGGGTACGAGATAAATCTGAAAATCACTCAATTATAATAGAAATTTTTCTAATATCATTTTTCTTGTCATCTCTCAACTCAAAAATTGATTTTCACCCTTTTCGCCGCATATTATGGTCGCTACGTGACAGAAGAAAAACATGCAAGCACTCTCGGAAACTTTGTGAAATTCGATCCAGATAATAAAAGCTTGCACGAAACCCGTGAAGAACTTGGCAGTAATTTCAGCTTCGTTGAAAACATCTGTTTAAAGACGTGAGGTTAGTAGTCCACAATAGAGTTCTGAAGCCAACCCTATTGTATGCCAAAGAGCATAATAGTGGCAGAGGAAATCTGCAAGTTTTTCTTAATGTGAATACCGCACAAGAGTATCAACTGACCCCGTCTGGAGTCAGTGAGATCCCCATGGGGTATTACGTGAGTCTAAAAGTAATGGGGAGGGAAAGAGGAAGATTGAAAAAAACCTAGCTATTCAGATCTGGTTACCAAACGTGGCTGAAAAGACCCACATTGTAGTAGGGAAGAATCACAGTGGTCGGCAAATCCTTCCACAGTCGGGCTGTTAAACTCAAGAACGACCCGTTTTAATTTAACAAATAAGCGTCAACCGTGTACATATTGGTGTATTTCCTCCGGACTGGTGTCGAGGGGATCAGTGACGCTAGTTCTTCGGAGCATCTTCCATTGAAATAACCACAGAACAAGGACAACATTCCCGCCCGACTTGCAATCCGTTGGTTTGTTTGTTACGGAAAGAATGCCAAAGTGAGCGCAGTGAAAGAAGGTTTGGAAATGTTGAGCAGATGAATGAAGAAAGGAATGTGAAAAGAATACGTAACGCATAAGAAAATGGTAGAATAAGTCGGGGAAGCCCGAGGAAGGCATGACTCGACCAAGGGAATCAAATCGGGTCATGTCAACCGTCAGAATAACAAATATATGAGATAATGCATGATTGTGAATAAAGCAACTGCCAAGACTGATGTGTGTAGCGGTCTATTCCACTTTGCTACCAATCCGTCCGAAGAAACAGAGTTTTATCTGGTTTATAAAAAAATAAAAATAAACTGAAATTTTGCTACCAACCAGAACGAGTAGTATAAGCGACGTAGAATAAAAATAAATATAACTGATATATATGTAATGGCAATATATTCCATTTAAATTTGAATCCTGTAGTGTCAGTTGGAATACTTGGAATGTAATTATCAATTGTCACTAGTTTTATTTTCTATTATTTTATTATAAATAAACATAAATGTCGTTTCTTTGTTAAACTTTGCAACACAAGTGTTTTATTTATAAATCAATAGAAAAGAATTAAATCATATTATAAAACGACATTTTTCGTAACCACAAATGGAGAAACTTCAATTTGAATTTACGCTACTACCTGGAGGCGATGGCAAATCAAATATTATTAGCATTACAAAAATAGTCACAAGTGATGAAAAAGTGTTTACAATACCAGAAATGTTACAATCCGCCAGCCATCACAAGGAGATTATGAAAAGTGGTGCTTTTGGCAAAGTAAAAAATAGTTTAAAAAAAAGATACCAGGTTAGAAGAGTCTGGGTAACAATGACAGAAGAACTAAAAAAAACATATGTAGACGAAGATGGAAACCTACAGTTCGGAGACCAATACCTCGAAGAATTGGAAGAAGAAAGTTTACAAGTACATCAAAAAGAAGATACACTGGGAAGATTGATGGTAAAATTAATGGAAGATAAGCAACAGAGCCTCAAAAACATTGCTGAGAATTTTGTTATAGAAAAATTCTGTAGTAAAAATACAAATGCAAGCCAGTGGATAGAAGTGTTTGAAAAAGAATGTTTACGATTTGATGTGACCATGGATGAAAAAAAAATAGAAATACTAAGATTGTTCATGGATAAAAGTTGTGTAGATTGGTATAGTTCCATGATTATTAAACTAACAATGAACTCAGAGTGGTCAACATGGAAAAACAAATTCTGTGAATCATTCGCAAACAAAGGATGGAACCCTGTCACCTACGCACTATTATTTAGATACAAAGATGGTTCTCTGTTGGATTATGCTATGAGAAAAGAAAAACTTCTATTGGATATGAGAAGATCAATCGACATCGGTACTTTGATAGATCTTGTTGCTTCCGGACTACCAGAATTCATACTTAACAAGATCGATAGAGAAGGATTACAAGATACTGTGGATTTATTTAATGAAATAAACAAGTACGAACATATGGTCAACAAAAAAAGATTCATGAATAGGAGAACATTTGGGAATGCAGAATATAATAAAAATGAGGATAAAAAGCCATGTAAAATTTGTGAAAAATTGAATAAGGGCACTCGTTACCACCCTGAAGCCACATGCTGGTTCAAAACAAAAGAGGATGAAAAATTTAAGAGAAATGCCATTAAACATGTAAACAATTCAGTGATAGAGACTGAGATAAATGAAAATGATCAAAAAAACTAATAGTAACACCATTAATCAAAGTCAAACTATTACTAAATGATGAATTAAAAATATACGGAATTTATGATTCGGGTTCAAATGTTTCTCTAATTAATTCTAAGTTTTTGAAACTAAAAAGAAAAGGAAACAATTTGAATGAAGCAAATTTAGTAACGATTAATGGTGTTAAAAAAACGAGTGGTTTGACAACGTTGAAGATTAAAATTTTTGAATTGGAGAAAAATGTTGATGTGTACATTATTGATGAACACAATTTTAAGTATGATTTTTTGATTGGATTAGACATGATAAAAGACTTCAAACTAATCCAAAGTGAAGACTTACAAATATCACAGAAAATCTGCCTGAATAATACAAATAAAAAAGAAGAAAATTCTACAAATATGAAAACAAATACTGAAATTAAACATTCTGAAAATAAGAACATTATAGAAAAACACCAAATTAATTTTAATGAACATGTTAAAGAAGAAGATTTTAAAATAACAATAAATCATTTAAATAATGATCAAAAAACAGAAATAAATGAACTAATAGGCAAATACACATCAGTGTTTGCGAAAAGTAAATACGATGTTGGTACTGTTAATGGATATGAAGCGAAGATAGACTTATTGGTGGATAAATATTGTAGTAAGAGGCCTTACAGATGCAGCGTAGAAGATAAAAAGGAAATAGAAGAGCAAATAGCAAAATTAATAGACAATAAACTGATAGAAGAGTCGTACAGCCCATTTGCTGCACCTGTCACTCTAGCATTTAAAAAAGAAGAAAACAAAAGATCCAGATTATGCATAGACTTCAGAGACTTAAATAAAATAGTAATACCTCAAGCTCAACCATTTCCATTGATTGAAGACCTAATGACAAAGACCAGAAATTGCAAATTTTTTTCAACGCTGGATATAAACTCAGCTTTTTGGTCTATTCCGTTGCGGATTGAAGACAAAAAAAAAACAGGATTTGTAACACAGGAGGGGCATTATCAGTGGACCTGCCTACCTTTTGGATTAAAGACCTCTCCGGCAATTTTTCAGAGGATATTAAGCAATATATTGAGAAAATATAAACTAACCGATTTTGCTGTCAATTACATAGATGACATACTTATATTTTCAAAAACTTTTGCTGAACACATCGATCATTTAACAAAGTTGCTGAATGCAATCAAAACTGAAGGTTTTAGATTAAAATTTACAAAATGCACATTTGCATCAGACATGGTAAAATATCTGGGTCATATAATTCAGAATAATTCAGTCATGCCAGTAAAGGATAATTTGATTTCAATAAAGAATTTTCCTATTCCAAAAACACAGAAGAATGTGAGACAATTTCTAGGAAAAATCAACTTTTATCATGAGTACATTCCGAAGAGTGCAATAATACTAGATCCTTTGCATAACTTACTAAGGAAAAACCAAAAGTTTATTTGGACTGATAAATGCCAAAATGCTTTTGAAACGATGAAAAACCTACTATGCTCACAACCAATCCTGGAAATTTTTGATCAAGATTTACCAATTAATATATATACAGATGCTTCTCTAGAAGGCCTTGGAGCTATTTTAAAACAAACACAGTCTGATGGAAAAGAAAAACCTGTAGCTTACTTTTCGAAAAAACTAAATGGCGCCCAGAAAAAGAAAAAAGCAATTTACTTAGAATGCTTAGCTATAAAAGAAGCAGTGAGATACTGGCAATACTGGTTGATAGGTAAACCGTTTACAGTTTATTCAGATCACAAACCACTGGAAAACATGAATCTCAAATCTAGAACCGATGAAGAGCTAGGTGATTTAACATATTATCTTTCTCAATATGACTTTAACATAAAATATGCTCCAGGAAAACAAAATTTGGAAGCTGACTGTCGAAGCAGAAACCCAGTGCTGGAATCAAATGAAAATACAGATGAGCAATTAAAAATTGTCAACTTAATAAAATTAGAAGATATCTTAAAAGATCAGGTAAAAAATGAGAAGATACAGTGCAGAAGAGATAAATTGATATCGAAAAATAATGTTTATTACAAGAAAGTAAAAAAAAGAGAAAAAATAATTCTATCAGAAAAATTCAGCATAGACTTTATCAGAAATGTTCATACAGAACTAGGTCACATAGGAATTACACAAATGCAAAAAATGATAAGCTCATGGTACACAGCAGAAAACATGACAAATAATATAAAGAGAACCTGCGAAAGTTGTGCAGTATGTTTAAAGAACAAATCAAGAGGTGAAAATAAATATGGATTGATGTCCCACTTGGGTCCCGCAACAAAACCTTTTGAAATATGTTCCATTGATACAATAGGCGGTTTTGGGGGTTCACGATCAACAAAGAGATACTTGCACCTGTTATCAGATCATTTCACGAGGTTTGCATATATTTTGACCTCAAGAACTCAAAATACCAATGATTTCATCAAACTCTTAAACTCCACAGAAACTAATGACATTGGCATGATACTCTCAGACCAATACCCGGGTATCAATTCTAGAGAATTCAAAAAATTTTTGGATGAAAAAAATATTCCAATAATTTTTACTGCAGTGAACTCACCTTTCTCAAATGGATTAAATGAAAGATTGAACCAAACGCTGGTCAATAAAATTAGATGCAAAATCAACGAAAATGACTCAAAAGTAGCTTGGACAACTATAGCGCATAATTGTGTAAAAAACTATAATGAAACGGAGCACACTGTTACTGGATATGCGCCACAGTACCTACTTGACGGCACAGATGTTACGATTTTGCCAAATGAGTTAAAACTTAAGAAGACCGGCATCGATTTGATTCAAGAGAGAAAAAAAGCTCTAGAAAATACTATGAAGTCACATAATTACAACAAGATAATTTACGATAAAACCAGGAGACACTTTGACTTCAAAGTTGGTGATACTGTTTTTGTGGAGAATGGAAACAAACTTAACAGGAAGAAGCTCGACGAATTGAGAATCGGACCATACAAAATCATAGAAAAATTATCAAACTCAATTTACAAGATAAACACTGGTCGAAAAAAATTTGAATCAAATTTTTTCCACATCTCGAAGTTAACTCCAGCACCTTTATTTATGAACCATGAAGAGGACATCGAAGATGAGTGAAAATTTTGCAGTAATTTTCTTTCCAGGGGGAGGGGAGATGTAATGGCAATATATTCCATTTAAATTTGAATCCTGTAGTGTCAGTTGGAATACTTGGAATGTAATTATCAATTGTCACTTGTTTTATTTTCTATTATTTTATTATAAATAAACATAAATGTCGTTTCTTTGTTAAACTTTGCAACACAAGTGTTTTATTTATAAATCAATAGAAAAGAATTAAATCATATTATATATATAAATAAAAGGATCATCGGTGCTATTTTTACCCATCTTTTCTATCGTGCAGATTTCCAATCAACGGATTTCCACCCACTCGTATTCCAATTTTTGGATCCACGAGGAGTGGTGAAAATCTTATTGAACGAATTTAAAATATTTCATGGAGGATTGATCCATTCATTGAATTATATTCTTGTCAAGGGAACTCCTCTTATTGAGGCAGAAATATATTTAAAAGGGTGGCTTTTTTTAGACAGGAATAGCAAAAAACGCCTTTAAGAAATAAGTAATAAAAAAAATTAAAAAAGGTTCTAGGTTTTTATTATTTTTTTATATGAATACTCTGCCAAGAGTCCCAAATTCTGCCAGCTGGAGCCAGTGAGACTATTGCATCCCCAATTGGGGTATGTTGTGAGGCTGAATGCAGTGGGGATGGGAAGGAGATAGGGAAGAGGTAGGTGAGAAAGTACCTTCCTGGCTATTCAGATCTGGTAACCAAACACGGCTAAAGCTAATAACCAACGTTTCAATTCTGAATGGTGGTCCTTACACCAGGGCGATACTGATCTTATTATCTTAGTATCTTCAACTCTGGAAATATAAAATATATTATTTTTAATATCGCAAATATACTATATATCATGAGTAAATCGTGAATAACAGAAATAAAATTTATTTGCCACGCCGGGATTCGATCCCGCGACCTTCGGATTGCGAGTCAAGAGCCTTGCCGCTGGTCTACGCCTTACTATAATAGGTTCGGTACTTCCTTTTTATAATAGGTTCGAGAACAAATCAACGACTAAAATAAGGACATATTGACAATATCCAAAAATATTGACCAATATTTTATAGTCTATTGTAGATATCGAAAATATCATATTAACGATGGCTATTTCATTTTAGCTTTACGTGATTTATTGTGAAATAAAAGTTTTTTATCAAACGTTTTCTAATTTTTCTCAGTCCAATGAACGTTATCTTTCTTGTAATAAAAATTACTTGTAATAAAAATTATTTACTTTCTTGTAATAAAAATTAACTTCCTATCTTTGCAAAAATAATAGTCATAGTAAGTACCAAAAATTCTGACGGATTCAAAGTTATCATTTTCATATGCATTGACTTCGTTGTTTACTGTTTTGTATGCGCATATTTCAACGTTGCGAGTTGTCAATTTCCTAGGCAAATTGCGTATTATGAAGTACTTGGATACATTATTTCCGAGTTATCCAGTTGAGTACCCAACGCTTTCTCTGTGGGCTTATTTGAAAGTATTCCGTCAAAAATTGCAAATTGATTTTTCTCGAATCTTTCTATTTACCACTTTCACATTTCTTTAGACCAGCTCGCTTCAAGATCATAATTGAAATCGTAAATCATTATTGGTCCTCGTACATTTAATCTTCTACCAAAACACGTTCAAATGACAGATAAAATATGACTTTGCATAAAAAAAAATTAAATTGTGGCTGAATGATGCAGATGTTGACACACTGTTCCTATGAATTTTTTGTAAACTTTTATGTATCACTTTTCAATACAAATCTACGGTAACTTCAAGACTAACTTTATTTACTTTCACAACATTTTTTTTTACTATTTATAATACGTTTTTAGTTAATTTTTTTCACAGATACCTAAATTTCTAAACATTTACTTTAAAATGAACATTTTTTCTTTTACTTATTGATGTAATATAGCATTTTTGTTTATATAACCCACACACAGGCAGTACCTTAGTGGGTTCCCATTACCTACTTTTGTCTATTAGATATTTCTTTTAATAAAAAAGACAAATAACTTTGTTTACATCACTTTTAATGGTACACAATCAACATGTTTCGTAAACAATGTTTACTTCATCAGGATCAAACGTATACTAAACTTAAAAATTAAATATAGATGACACATGGAAGGAAAGGGTAGGAGGGAGGGGGAGGGGTAAGAGTGGGGAAAGTTTATCAATTAGGGATTTCAAAGCCATTAGCAGGGAAAGGCTGGTTAAGTGGGAGAGTTTAGAGATTTTAGAAATTAGAAAAAATGTAAATAATAAAGCAGACATAATTAATAAGCAGCAAATTTTTATAAACCCTCTTTTGAACCTCTTCCCACTTAACCGGCCTTTCCCTGCTAATGGCTTTGAAATCCCTAATTGATAAACTTTCCCCACTCTTACCCCTCCCCCTCCCTCCTACCCTTTCCTTCCATGTGTCATCTATATTTAATTTTTAAGTTTAGTATACGTTTGATCCTGATGAAGTAAACATTGTTTACGAAACATGTTGATTGTGTACCATTAAAAGTGATGTAAACAAAGTTATTTGTCTTTTTTATTAAAATAAATAATGCCATCACAAAGTAAAAACCTTTCCGAAGAAGTTTTCTTCGAAAAATAGATATTTCTTATTGCTAAATACAACAATAATGCTTGTACCTTTATATTTACATCTTATTGTATTTAGAAAATATTTGAAATTATTTAGGAAATGCAATAAATATATTTTTTTTAATTATAAGAAAGTTATATTATTCCCCTGAAAGCTTTTCCTGGTACTTATGTTGGTAAATATTGGTATGTTATGGTAAAATTATTATAAAATTGCCAATAAGTACCATTACGCAACTTACTTGAATCATTAAATTTATTGATGATTAAGTTCCCAAGTATCACTTGCCTCATGTTTTGAGCACGTTAATAATTGGTTTAAAACTTCTTAAGTGTTTAAACCCCGATGAAATGTACTAAGCAGCGCACACATTACATAACTTGTATCAAAGTTCTGGCAATACAGAGAACAACAATAAAAAAATTCAATTAACATTGCCAGCAGTCTGGTAATAAAAAAAAAGTTTTTATATGGCTTCCACAATGATGGGAAATTCGTAATTTACCTTAATTTGGCATATTATGAAAAAGCAAGAAACCCACTAAAACTTGACTGCAGGTAGGGTAGGAATACCAACGTATTTTTGAAGTAAAACTTCTTTAGCGCCGTTAGTGATTTAAAATTCGGTAGAACGGAAATGCGTCACAACACAGTTCTACACAAATACTCGGTTCTAATATAATGCGGTAATTTCGCACCTCGGCGCGTGCCTTCCATAGCTTAGTTGGCAAGGTACCTGACAAGTCTCAACGGCCAGAGAGACCGACGTCAAGCGAACGGGGGTTCGAATCCTACAAAATCTAACAAAAAACATTTTTATTTTGTGAAATCAATATCCAATCTTCAAAAACGACATTTAGCGACTTTCTAGTTTCACTTCTACAGCTTGGGAATTACACACTCTGATTTTTTTTAAATATATAAGACAATTTGTCTATTTGTTGTAATTTTTTATTAATAATGTGACATACAAATATCATGAGTTGCTTTGCTGACAAAGAAACTACAATTAAAGTTATTTGTCCGTCTTCAAAATATTATATCACTTTGTAATTATCAACTTATTTTTCAATCTTCTTATTACTTCAATCTGTGCTACCCAGCTAGACAACAAAACAATAATCATCTATCATTTTCTGTCTCCATGACAACACCTATTTAAAATTCGAACATAAAGGAATCCTATGCATTTCTAGGTAGGTACCTATTCCTTTACAAATATAATTCTTAAATAATTTAAAATAACTCAAACTTATAATGTTATTCTATAATTCTGCTGGTATTTTAGTCTACTGTATTATTGTAACAACAACGAGCCTAAAACTACATAAATAAAAAGCTATTACCAATTTTTTTCTGAAGCAGTTAGAAATTAACAAAGGAATAAATTATTCAAAATTTAATGATGATTAATTAATAATAAACGTAATCTTTATCCACGTGCTGTATCAACGATTGGCAATTGTCAATGGAATCCATTACAGTAAAACAATGAAAACAAACCTGCCAGATTAATTAGATAATCATTAAGTTTGGGAGCTTAGATTTTACTGCGGCTCATTGAATAAGAATATGAATTGTAGTGATTAATTTCCTAAGTAAATATTTTTTATCGATATTATTAATTCAACGTTTTAAATTTCATGCGAATTAAAAATAGGACAGTGGCTGAACCAGAGTTTGGAATTGGCTTTGGACACCAGAACAGCTGTCACAATCATAAAAACTAAAATACTTCCAGAACTTAGTAATACATTATGTTCCCCAATTGTTTTGTAATGTAGGCTTATAGTCTCTAACCAAAGGTAATCTTCCCATGCATGCGGAGATTATGGTGCAGAATTCTCGTTTCCGTTGAATTGCAGCCGTCAGGTGAAGATTACTGCAATGTTGCGATGATTCTCGGCGACCAGTCATCTGAAAATGATGTAATATACGTACTTACTTACCTTTGAATTTACGTCAATTTTATAAAGAATTAATTGTAAGTCAATGTCATGTAGGTATAAAAGTTGCTTTAAAAGCAACAAAATTGTGTGGGTTTAACTTTCTATGACTAGTTTAGAGGCCAAAAATTGATAAAAATATGTTATGTATTAAATAAAATACAGATTCTAAGATGATAATAAATTAGGCATGTACACACCGAGCTCCTCCGGAATCCTGTTTTGAATGTCTGCCTGCCAATTACTTTACGTTTTTCAAAAAATTGTTTTTTTTTAATTCTAGTCTTTTTAATCATATGTTGATTATTGTTATTTATTTTTGGGGTGTTATGCCACTACCTCCTCTTTTAGTCAACGTTTCGGACAGCGTCACAGTGTCTTTCGTCAGGGCAGATGATGGACACTGTGATGATGGACAAAAGATGACTGTAATGCTGTCCGAAAGGTTGGCTAAAGAAGGAGATAGCGCACACAACATAACACCCCAAAAATAAATAACAACAATACTTTTGGCCGTGAAAATCTAAAATCATACCTTATAAGTTGATTTTTAAATTATGAGCTTAAATATTTTAAGCAGATGATCTTTATTAATTACAGAAATTTCATCCCGCGTTAGTAATGTCAAGTTGATTTATTTTGCCTTGAGGAAGAAACGGTTGTTTGGAAACCGGTCGGGGTATGTAAAGAAATATATGTTTTTCAAACAATGCAATATTGTTTCATTTATTTATAATGGATAACCACAAAGTTTTGGCTACATTTAAAAGTAGATGTATTATAATAAATGTAGACCTGTACGTTTTAAGTTATTATTACCACTGTAAGAAACGTAATATTCAAGAAATTCTTTGAAAAAGTTATTACACGAACTTCAAAACAAGAGCGTAATATAACTTCAAATTATTGTGAAACAGGATTTCTGAACGTCGAGAATTTACCTAACAAGTTAATTTATTGCTCTGTAAACTCAAGTGCGAACTAGACATGGCTTTGTTTAAGCAAAGTTAGTAAAGAAGAAACGTTTTTGCTAACACCATGTTTTTGTGGCACTGTTTTGTTTTAAGAAAGTACGCATAAGTTGGTGTTTTAGGGGACAAATTTAATGTAATGTATAAATACAAAAAATATGCAGGTAGATACATCAATTATGTATCTATTTTTTGACAGAAGGTACAGATTTTTAGTGTTATTATATTTTAGTGGGGGTCACCTGTGACCTGGTTTCACAGTTTAACACAAATTACCAGGATGTTAATTATTAAAGTACATATTATAATCACCTCATCATTCTTCCTCTTTATGTACCTACTTTCAGGTTTCTACTGTGCCCTCGCACCATTTGTTCGCATTGTATTAGGAACAAATAAGTTTTCATTAAATGAAGACAATATAAGCGAAACTCAATCGAAAATCTGAAAACAGAAAAATCAGAAAAAGATATTGACACATCTGGGACTCGAACCCAGGACCTCTCGCTTACCGGGCGAACGCGCTAACCACTGCGCCACCGTGTCGATATCCAATTCGGTCACTTTTAACTGTATCTTTTAACTGGTCCTGGGTTCGAGTCCCAGATGTGTCAATATCTTTTTCTGATTTTTCTGTTTTCAGATTTTCGATTGAGTTTCGCTTATATTGTCTTCATTTAATTAAATATTACAATTTGAGGTTTTACTCATAAAGTTAAGAAAAAAATAAAAATATTCATCCTAGACTTGCAGAAAAGTCAATAGATGTCGCATATTAAATAAAATGGATAAAGATTTATCCAGACACTATCTAGAGAGCATTTAGTTCGGGTTTGAATCTTGCAATCATACATAAAGATAGCAGCCAATAGTATATGCGTTAAGAAAAATGAAGATAGTGTGGGTGGTTCTTAGTCGAAGTATGATACAGTTAAAAGTGACCGAATTGGATATCGACACGGTGGCGCAGTGGTTAGCGCGTTCGCCCGGTAAGCGAGAGGTCCTGGGTTCGAGTCCCAGATGTGTCAATATCTTTTTCTGATTTTTCTGTTTTCAGATTTTCGATTGAGTTTCGCTTATATTGTCTTCATTTAATTAAATATTACAATTTGAGGTTTTACTCATAAAGTTAAAATAAAAATAAAAAAATAAAAGTTTTCAATTAACATTTGAGAAATACTTAAATATGTTTATGGTACACGTGAACATTTTTTTCAAAAAGCATTAATAATTCTGTTCAAAATTGTCTTTAAGTTTTCCTGTTTTCTACCTAGAAAAAACTATTTCAATAAGATAATGAAATATATTTTCCACCGAGATAAACCTTTTCAATGAGATAATGATATATATTTTCTACGAAGACAAACCTTTTCAATGAGATAATGATATATATTTTAGATATAGACATACCTTTACAATGAGATAACGATATATATTTTCTGCCAAGACAAACCTTGTCAATGAGATAATGATATGTATTTTGTACCAAGACAAACCTCTTCAATGAGATAATGATATGTATTTTCAACTGAGAATAACATTTTCAATGAGGTATTGTTATGGGTTGCCCATAAATCCTACGAACATACTATACAAGCGGCAGGCAGCTGTGTGTCACGTGCTCAGTACATGTACATTCTCGCGTGATTATTGCTGTCCCTCTCAGGCTGGCAGAAGACATTACCATATATGGCCACACGGCGCGAAATCCAGCCAATGGCAGAAGACATTACCTTATAGGGCACACGTTCGAGTCTTCCGTCTCGCTCATCACGGACAGAGAACTCCGGCCACCGTTCACCGAAGCATCAGACCTATTCTAGAGAGCGGCGCGAGCAGTCGTACGTACTACTACGTACTGTCGGGCAGTATGCCACCCTTTGACGCGGCTAATTAAGTCTTCACTTACGATCTCAGTATGGCGCTATCACCACAGACGCCTGTATAATCCTTCTGCCGCCTACTTTATACCATGGCAGCCCTGGCCGCCCGGCTTTTAATCCGCCTACATTGCCGATAGCCGCTTATTTCACCGTTATCACCCACCGGTTCGGTAAGCTGACCGAATCCGCCCACCATGATGCCGAGAAGCCGCCCACGCACCCCGAGCCGCCCCGTTCCTGCACACGATCTATGAGCTTTGCTCTAGATCTCTCCACTTCGTAGGAAGCTGCCTGCATCCGTACGACGCCACGTGAGATTTTAAACCCTCTTATAGTATTTCCGAGCCTAAATTCAGTAGTATTTCTAGTGCCTCTCTCTCTCTTATGCTAGGCCTTAAACAGCTTACCTGGTTGCCTGTACTGTTCACCCTTGCATTATTGAATACATTTGAATTGTGCCCAAACCTTGTTTCATTGGAGTCAACCATCGACAGCCTCGGAGGAGCCCTACGACCCTGAGCTGAGCCTTCCAAGCCGAGGCATATGGCCCCCGGGGGGCCTGCTTAACACTTGTCCCCCCCCGGGAGGGACATATTTCTGGAGACCAGAAGTATAACACTGGACCCTACGTGGCTTCAGTATCACCCTGGCCCCAGGAAGTATGACAGTATTTAAACATTGTTTTAATGATTCCATAATATACTTAATGTACCTCAGAACGGGGTGTTTAATGTGTATCACTGTACGCTTTTAATTTGAGCAAAAATTACACATGCTACAACTAAGCCACTATTAAATAGCATGTCAAGATAAACGTCGTTCCAAGGGAATGAATTACCTTCGAAACCTTTTCCAATCATGATAAGGTTTGTGGATAAGCATTATCTGGATCCAGAATCCATCCTGGGACTAAATATCATCACGATACCAGACGAGAAGGAAAAATAATTCTGTCAATGATACGAAGCTTGAAAACATGTAAGCAAATTTCATCTGCTTTTTAATTTTTACTAATTCGATGCATTAAAAATGCTAATATTAAGAATCTAAAAAATATATTTTTTGAGGAAGAAGATCATGCCAATAAATTTAAATCGAAACGGAGCAATAAGGCACAGAAATAAAAAAAAGATGACGACGAAGTGACGTTGAAGGTGACGGTGAAGGCGACGAAAAGGTGACGGTGAAGGTGAAAGGTGAGCAACAAGGCACAGAAATAAAAAAGGTTCGCAACTGGGAATCGAACCCAGGTTTTCTGTCTTACCGGGATAAAGCCTGTAAGCATTCTCGACTTTAAAAAAGTAACTTTATTTTTTTAAATACAAACAATAATTTTTTAACCACGATTTAGATTAAAAATCGCCAGATGATAGACAGATTTTAAATCGGGGTTAACACAAAGTTATTGTTTTATTTCAATTAATACCTATATCAAATCACAAAGTGACTGCTTTCTTCCAAAAAATAACTTTATTTTTCTTCAGTTTCATGTTTCACTTAGAATTATTATTTAGTATTTATCTTTATCTTCAATGATTAAATTTTATACTGATTGGTATAACCTTCAAAGATTATTTCATTAAAATTAAATCTTAAGATTTTTGTTCGGTTTTCTATCCCATACGATTATTCAAGAGATTTAAAAAAATCACAATTCCAATGTTAGGATCTTTGATTTTCCCATCTATATTATAAAAAATCAGTTTTTATTAAGAGACTGCTGGCAATGATCATTGAATTTTCTTTAGTATTGACAGTTAGATAGATAGGCAGGCGTAAATACTAATTATTTAATGTGTGCGCTGCTCAATATATTTCATCCAGCTTTAAGCACTTGAGAAACTTTAAATCAATTAATTACGTGCTTGAAACGTGAGGCAAGTGATATTTGGGATCTTAATTATCAATAAATTTAATGATGCAATTAAGAGGTGTGGTTACGGTAATTACCGGTACTGATGGTACTTTATAATAATTGCACTAAGCACATAAGTACCTACACGAAAAGGCGTATAAAGCACTTACTTAGATTTACAACCTTTACATGTGAAATTAATAAATAATATGTACCTTATCATCAGTCTGAATCTAAAATACAAATACGTTAAATGAAACTTAAGCTCAAACTTAGCTTTGTTGAAACTTATTATTGAAGTAAGTTAATTATTTACAATTTTTTTTTTAAACTCAAAAACATATTTCGATTGATTTCCGGCGAAATATATTAGTTTTTAAAAATAATATTTAAAATAAACAACTGCTGGTCCCCGGCATGCGTTGCATGTCATTCAAAGAAATAAATTAATTCTCCCTGCATATCCTTTCCCGTGCGTCCCCGTTCCCTTCCACCTTCCCCGTTCCCCTTCCCCCTGCCTTTCTCCCCTGCCGCTAATATATATGACATACTTACACACATTTTCATTTATACAAATTTCATAACGCCAGAGCTTACCATTACACATAGCCAATATGTTATTCTGATGTATATTATTGTAAAGTTTCATTAAAATTTATTTACTAATTTTTGCGTGAAATAGTAACAAACACACATACATCTATACAAACTTTCGCGTTTATAATATTAGTAAGATATTGTTGATTATCAATTCATAGAACCAATATTCATATAAAACAACAAGTCATTTTGAATAGAACATAGGATTTAATTCGTGTGGTTTTCAGTAGAATTAAAAATAAATCTATCTTGAAAATAGATCAAATATGATTTACACACACTTGGATCTGACATCACCAATCTGATAGAAACGCGCACTTTTGTGAGAGACAACTTTTGTGACAAATTATAATGCAAAATTGAATGACACCATTCAACCCAAATTGAAAGAGTTTTATTGAAACATAAAAAAATATGTTAAAAGTACTAGAAAATACTCGCTTTCAATTTGGTGAATATATAAAAATGGCAAAATTTCTTCATGACTAATAAGCACGTTTTCCATATTAAAGCCAAATGGTATAGGGTCTAATTATTTCCTTAACTTTTAATGATAGATATCTCAGCTTTTCGTCGTTATTAAAATATCCACTGGCCGCTGCCGCACCCCAACGCGGGAACGCCTTTGCTTACAAAACGGCCCATTTCGAAGGCACTAAAACGCCGTGGTTAAATATATATATATATATATACTCCAATCATGGCTTCATGAATAAGGTCAACCGTCAAATGAATTTGTTTGACATGGTTTGAATTCTAAATACATTATTATAACTCTGTGTTGCCATCATGTATTACCATAAATTTACATCTTCTGTCGGTTCTTCACTTGAAAATAGTCCAATCCCAATAACCGACTAACTACACAAATCAGTTTTTAGTTAAGTATTCCTGCAAAGAAACAAATTAATTGAGAAAAGAGAGACATTTTCATCGGTAACATCCTAACATTATACCTGCTTCAATAATTAAATAACCTTATTCAATCAACCGTAGAATGTTGTCCTCGAGACTGCTTAACCTTTTTAACTTTTTTTTTTTTAACACCCGTCCGTTTTACGTCGGGGGTCGGGGGGACCCGTGTTATAAGTTTGACTGCCGTCATGGAACGATTATGATGATTTTTTGTTTGTTTGAAAGCTGACGTGATCGAGTTTTTTTTACCTTAGCTCCACACTGGAGACCCTGAGGAAAATAATTTCTCTCAGGCCCTATGTCATCTTTGGGGATGATGTGTAGAGGGTCTTTTTATGAAAGGAAGGAGAAGAAGTTCTGGGAAGGAAAAGGGGTGGGTAGGAATCTGGGGGTCAGTGTGTCCAGGAGTGACCGAAGTGTGATTCATCCCACCCACTGCGGTGCAAGGTGATGTTCTGAGAGAGTACGGCTGGAGAAGTTAAAGGGACTCCATCAAACATTCTCTCCAGACCAGCCATAAAGCTGGTGGGCAGACGCATCCACTGCCAAAACCCGGACAAACCTCACCCCATGAACCCGGGCACCCCTGCTAAGTCACCAAACGTAGCGAACCACTTGGGGTGACCTATGGCAGAGGTGGTGGTTTTCTAATAAAAATCCCATACCCGCCTCCCAAATTGGTTTTAGCTACAATTCATGAAAATCTGTTCAGGCATTTCATGATCTTTTTTGGGTCGGGGGTGGCTTAAAATTATTTAATTATTTAATATTTTCTCGTAAGTCGATCATACACGATACGCCTTAAGATAGAATGACAGTTTTATGGCATTTAGTGTCCACCACCTTGTAGACAGTTACCTCACCATCTTACATAATGTTTCGCGGTGAGACAAACATTATTTTACACCTAAAATCAATCAGGTTTCTCAAGCTCAGACTGAATAATTTTAAGTGGACTTAATTATTGCAAAACTAATGTTTTAGATTCTTTATCTATTCATGTTAAATACATTACATAACTTTGTTTTTTTTTATTAATATGTTTTCTTCTTACATACATAAAATATATACAAATATTACAAAAAACATTTCTTTTGATATAAATTAAAAAAGAAGGAACTATAAAATTAAATAGGTAGCTTTAAGATAAACAACAATACAATTTTAAAAAAAGACATTACAATAGTATGCATATATGTATGATATCAAAAAAAATCCTACATAGGCATCGCCAGTTCATGGGTATACTTATGTTTTTTTTTATGCAGTTAAGTTTATAAGTAAATTACATAATTATGTTTTAAAATATTTAAAGAACAAATAATTCCGTATTTGCAAAACTAAAATTAAGAAAAAACAAAATTTAAAAAAAGGTTAAATAAAAATTAGGGATCTGTAAAGTTACAACAGGTAGAATGTTATAGCAATGTTATGTCATTTGTAGTTATCAAGTCTTTATTAATTTTTTGTATATGCTGTAAGAGGATATGTTTTCAGATTTAATTTCTATAGTCTGATAGAGTGAATTATAAATTTTTGGTGCAATTAAAAAAGCATGTCTCTGCGCAAGCCTAGTTTTGCATAGGGGAACCTCAAATGCATTATTTAATCTACTGCTGGAGCGATTTTTGTTTTTTGTTAAATATATATTTCGTGAAAATATATATTTCAGACACGGCTTACAGTAAATTTTTCTTATTTCTAAGAGTTATGCTTCTTGGAATAATTGCAAGGATGGGTAGGTAATATCTTTATGCAACATTATTTTTATTATTAATTTTTGAGTAATTTCTAGAGGATTAATATGTGTATCATAAATACCCCCCCCCCTCATCCAATTGTTAATACCACACATAACTATAAAACAATTTAATTGTAAAGAAATTTCTTTAATCATCGAGGGAGTAGGTACCAGCTGGTCACTGCCGAAAATTTCTTAATTAATCGATATGAGTTTAACATTGCACGATTTCCTTTAATAGACTGATTACTTCATGATTTATTGGTGCAAATGTCCACACTCATGTATTGGTCATACACCTTGTCAGTAGTGACGAGTACATGGATAGTAGGTTGCGTCAACATATGTTCTATCTAATGCCAGTGGAAGCGCAATGTATAGCTTTGTCAGAAAGTATCTAAAATATATTTGACAAAAAGCTAACTTACTTACTATTCATTATGCCGTTTCCGCAGTGGTAAGCAGAAAGGACGGACCAAACTCGGTCTTGGCACACTTCTTGCCTCATTCACATTCATACTTCGTCTCATATATACTTTTATATTATTCTGACTCTTGACATTCCCGACATGTATCTAATTTAATGATCTTGTCATGACTTCCTCGGGTGTCCCCGAGTTCTTCTACCATTCTCATTTGCATGATACACTTTATTTTTGCTTCTTTCATTTCATTCGCCCTATATGTCCAACCCATCTGCGAAAAGCTGTAAGGGAAAGTGAGAGAGCCAGCGGTTCTAGTTTGGACATTGTTAAAAACAGTTCTGTGTTTGAAGAGGTATGCTAATATGTTTTTGGCGTAAAGTCACTTAACGTTACACAGATTCTCCTAAAGATTTACTACTTAATCCGGACTACTTGCGATCTATAGTTTTAGGATAATCGTTCTAATCAGTTTCTGAGTTTTAAAAATCGGATCAATATATAATACCGTATTCGATTGAACTGGTTTGGAGGCCCTGGTAGGGGTTACGGGGGAAGATTTTTTTATTAATTCGTGTCGTTGTATCTCGACGAACTTTACAATTATTGCTAGGAAAAAAACATCGCACCACATTGAGAAATTTATTAGCCAGTCGCTTATCTCAATGAACAATTATGTAAATTTGAAAAAAAAAAACATAAACGTGGGGTGCATTGGTAAGTCTTACTAATCTTTTTCACAGTGGCCGGCGCTTTTTTTAATAAATAAATCAAACCAAAGCGCAAATGTTTTATAAAATGATCCAAAAGGACGGTTTCAGAAATTTTAAGAAGGAATAACCAGACAAAATCGGAAAGATGTCATTTTTAAATCAAATTTTAGACGTATTGACTCTTTTCCACAAATTTTTTTAAGTGATTTCGAAAGACTGTTCTTTTATTTGAGAGTACGGACCTTATTACTGGATATGGCAAATCTCATAACCGAGCAGATCGCCACGCGATCGATTTCGATCGATACATCTAGCAAAGCTATGTTTTAAATTTTGAGAAAATATGTTTATTTTTAGTACAATAAGGTTTTACCGTAGGTCGTTGGCAAATTTGTTTTACATAACATACATTTCAAATCATATAATCATGCAGTAAAATAAATCAATACATTATTTGGGAAAGCTACTTTTCAGAATTTTAATTTTAGTTCAAATAAAATCATAAAAAAAGATCAGCGCCCTTGTTTCGTGACAAAAATACTTTAGTTTGTCTATTTTTTTACGGTCTTACAAATTAACATTTTTTTTTTAAATATCATTCATATTATGCTTCATAATTTGATAAAAAAATAATTACAAAAAGTACATTATTTTAATATTTTTATTACCACGAGTTTGAGCAGTTTTGAAGGTAGGTATACATTAAAGCAAATTTTGAATGAAATAAAATCGATATCGCTTTATTATTTAAACTAACTAACCATTAAGCCGTTTCCCCGCAGGGGTAGGCAGAGAGGACGGACCGCCAAACAACTCGGTCTTGGCACACACTCCTTACTTCGTTCACATTCATACACCGTCTCATACATGCTCTTCTATTATTCTGACTCCTGACATAATGGCCCGACTCAAGTATCTGATTCACTTGGTCGTGCCGTGTCTTTCTCGGGCGTCCCCGACTTCTTCTACCATTCACATTTGCGTCATATATTCTCCTTACACTCCTTTCCTCGTTCATTCTCTCTACATGCCCGAACCATCGGAGCGTTCCTTTCTTGATCTTACTCATTACGCTTACATCAGCCTTGCATTATTTACGGATCTCCGCGTTTCTCACACGATCATACATAGTCTTACCACACATACGCCTCAGGGATCTCATTTCTAGAGCATTCAGTCTACTTTCATCCTTCCTCTGCCAGTTGCATGCTTCACTGCCATACATCAGGGTAGGTACCAGTACTCCATTATGGACGGCTAGTTTCGCGTTTTTTGATAGTTTTTTGTTGGTGCCAACGGCGTTCAGTCCTCCATTAATAGAGTTACCTGCATTCACCCTTCTTTCAATATCTCTTTCAGCCTTCCCATCTCTCGTAAACATACTTCCTAAATAAACAAACTCATCCACCTGCTCCAAGTATTCATCGTTCACAACTATATTGCATACTGTTTTCGTACTCTCTCTTTCAAACACCATGACTTTAGACTTACTTACATTCATCATTAACTCATTCTTCATACATACTTCGTTCATCCTTGACACGAGAGACTGTAGATCTTCCATACTGTTAGATATCAGCACCGCATCATCAGCATACAAAAGGCAACATACTTTCAGATTACTCAATTTCGCGCCCAATCCCATCTCTTTCAATTCTTGCATACAATTATCCATTTATAGATTGAATAACCACGGCGACATTACGCAGCCTTGTTTAACACCTTTCGTGATGTCAAACCACCCCGTAAAATCGCCGTTCACCTTAATACATGCAACGCTTCCCTCATATAGAGACGCAATTGCCTGTATGAGATTCGTATTCACTCCATACTTGGACAATACCATCCATAGCTTTTTCCTGTGAACTCGGTCGTATGCTTTTTGTCGATCTACAAAGGCACAGAAGAGTTTCTGGTTTTTTGCAAGAAACTTCTCAGTGAGCATACGCAATGAGAAAATCTGGTCCATGCACCCTCTTCCACTCATAAAAGCACCTTGCACATCCCATATTTAATCTTTCGTTTCCATTCTTACCCTTTCAATCAATATTCTACCATATAGCTTGCCGACTGAACTAAGAAAGCTAATAGCCCTATGATTTCCACATTCCATACGTGACCCTTTACCTTTGTTTAATGGCATGATTACAGCCCTTCTCCAATCTAGTGGCGTGTAACCCTCCTCTAAACATTGGTTAAAAAGTTTGCACAACCATGTGAGAATAATACGGCTATCCCTCTTAAAGTATTCGGCAGCAACATTGTCGAAACCCACAGCCTTACCATTTTTCATACATTTAATAGATCTTTTTATTTCATCCATGCTGATTTTGCTGAATAATCAATCTTTCTCATTGAATCCGCCCTGTATGATCGTAAGAACTTTCGAAGATCTTTCGACTAAATATGAATTCTCGGCCGCTGGCTGGTTAACGGCCCAAGGTGTAGGTACTATAGCATTCGCAAGTTCATTAATTTTTTTCTTACTGTTTTCATGTCATTTTTTATTGATTTTTTGTATGTGAATAGTGCACAAGAGTCCCAACTGCTCCAGTCTGGAGCCCCAATTGGGGTACGTCGTGAGGCTAAATGTAGTGGGTAGATGAAGGAGATGTTAAAGAGGAAGGCGGGAAAGTACCTGGCTATCCAGATCTGATCACTGAACAATCTGAACATGGTTAGAGTCATTTCAAGCAACTTTTTAATTATGATTGGTGGTCTTTACATGGAATTCATTCTGGAACGTAACGCAAACATACTATTTATTATTTTTAATTAATTAATTGTGAAATAACAAAAATCAATTAAATAAAATTTATTGGCGCACGCTGGGTTCGAACCCGCGACCTCCGGATTACGAGTCGAGATTCTTACCCCTCGACCACGGAGGTCATACAGTTCAAGATACCATGCGGCAGAATTGATGTTCTAGCACAGCATAGCATTACAAGAGAAATGGTGCTATTTAATGAATTTTATAAAATATTATTTATATTTATTTACTCGTTAAATTACCTTAAAACTTTTTTGTATGGGTAGGTACCTTATGATAAAATATCTTATGATAAAAAAAAATCTTGCTCCGTTAATGGATATGGTAATCTATCACACAATAGTACTCAGATGATATGAAGGTTTTTTATCCTATCACATGTACTGCTGACTGTCAACAAATGCAGGAGGACCTTAACCGTCTAAATGTTTACTGTACACAGCATACCCTTAAAATTAATGTTAAAAAGTGTTTCGTCGTGAATTTCACACGAAATAAAAATATAATTATCAATGAATATAATCTGAACGGCTCCATATTAATCAACAAAACAAAAGTCAAAGATTTGGGAGTGACTTTGGACTCTAAGCTTATTTTTGATATTCATATAGACTCAGTCACATCAAAAGCCTCTAAAATGTTAGGATTCATTCTTAAGACATGTAAAAAATTCAATAAATTCAAAACAATGAAAATCCCATATTTTGCTTATGTCTGCAGCTTACTAGAATATACGTCACAAGTTTGGAACCCGCAATATAAATCATATGTGGAAAATTTAGAACGTGTTCAAAATCGTTTTCTACGATACTTAGATTTCCGCAGCTACCGCCCACACCTAAGTCACCAAGATTCAGCCGCGTACTTCAATATACTATCATTAAAAGTTCGAAGAAGCTCGGCCGATGTACTCTTTCTTCAAAAAATAGCCAGATCCATCGTTGATTTCCCAGAGCTCTTACAACGAATATAGATACGAGTTCTTAACAGACGAACCACATCCGACATGACTCTTAGCCTCCCTCAGTGCAACACTAATTCTAAGCAGAACTCTTTCATCTATCGTGCATCCAACACTTTCAACACACACTATACGCAATTTCACATTTTCAACTCTGCACCACACTCCTTAAAATCACACAGACGCTCTCTCGATACTCTGCAATAACAATAACTATAGATATCCTCTCAACCCTCCACTCTATTAACTTCCTTTTTTCTCTTTAATTTTTTTGTTACGCATATTTTTGTTACTATACCAGTGGCGTAGCGTGGGTGTTGGCCGCCCGGGGCGGGGAAAAATGTTGCCGCCCCCTTATTTCGGTACTTCAAGCGCCGGGGAGGGGGGGGGAGGGGTTGGAAATCCTATTTTTTATTACGACCTCATTTAATGCTGATTTTTTTAATTAATGAATTTAATGCTGTGAATTAAAACTACACTCAGAAAATGAATATGTTTTTTCTTTAATTCTGGCATTACATAAATACTCTGCAACTAGAATTTTATAACTGAATTTCGAACAATAGAATGTTTTCCTTCGAAATGTGTCAGCAGATGTATCCAACTGGATTTTCGCATTTTGAACATCAAAACTGGCTTAAATTAAATCTGTAAGCGGCGAATTAAAATTACAATCAGATTAGGAAAATGTTTTTTCTTTGATTCTGGCAGTACATACATGGTCTACAACTAAAATTGTATAACTGCACCTTTTTTCCTTCGAATTGTTTCAGAAGATGAATCCACAACTGGAATTTCACATTCTGAAAACTGGCTTAACCCTTCGAATAAAAAGAAAATAATAACTATAAACTTTTGCCTGTTTTACGCACCAAATTCTCGCCTCATCCCATGAATTTTAAATGTTCCTGTGTATTGGTAATTTTTTTTACCCTTTTTGAAAAATTAAAATTGTTCTAAAATCTAGATAAAATAATTTTTCCGACGTGTGTTAGCTCATTCTTGTTTCCAAATATTAAAATTTTTATATTGGAAATGTAAAATGGCTCAAAAAAACACATTTGCGTATATTCCAATTAAAGTCCTTAACATAGGATAAACTTAAAATTTTAAATACAGATTCCTTTTCTTAAGAACATTTGTAATAAAGCTGTCACTTCACATTTTAACGCATTCATACAATTCTATTTTAAAATAAAATATATGGGACAATTTGCGTGTCCTGTGATTAGACGTGATAAATTAAATCTGTATGCGGCGATTTAAAACTACACTCAGAACATGAAAATGGTTTCTCTTTGATTCTGGCCCTCATACATAGTCCGCAACTAGAATTTTATAACTGTACTTCGAATAAGAAAACGTTTTCCTTCGCAATGTATCAGCAGATGAATCCACAACTGGAATTTTACATTCTGAAAACAAAACTGGTTTAAATTAAATCTGTATGCGGCGAATCAAAAGTTCCCTCAAGAACATGAACAACATTTTTCTTCGGTTCTGGCAGCACATACATAGTCAGTAACTAGAATTTTATAGGTGCACTCTGAATAAATGAATGGTTTCCTTCGAAATATATCAGCAGATGAATACACAATTAAAATTCAATCGTTACATTCTGAACACAATTCTGGTTTTAATTAAGAATGAATCTGTATGCGAATTCCCAGCCTTAATTAGTATCACTCTCATAATATACGTATGATTTTCCTACGAATCACGAAGTTTGCAGTTTAAAAAATATGATTATTTACAATTTTTTATAACAAATAATAAAATAAAGGGTTGGATTCGTAAACGAAAGTATCGTAGAACATTTTCCAATGGTCCTAATCGTAGGTGCCACAAAAATATGAGATAAAATTTTAAAAGGATAATATTATTATTAGTGACCGACTGAAGGTTCGGTTCCGGTTTCGGCAAGTTTCAGCAAACAAATCTAGTTTCGGTGTCAGTTTCGGTTCCGGCAGAAAATTTGCCGAACCTTAATTTCACCGAAATTCTGCGCTCGTTAATTATCGCGCGTCGTTCGGCTGACTTCGGGTGAGTTCGTGGCTCGTGTGTCACCCGCCTTCATCAGCTGAGTTCACCGACTGGCTAAAAGTGTTAAATACTTCCAAGAAGTAGTAAATATGTTTGTTGATTTTTATTAGTGTTATAACATTATTATCAACAAAAAAAAGATAATTTCACATATTTCAATTATAGTTTTTTAATTTTATTTCATTCAACACGTGTGATAAGAATGTTGCGATTAAAAATGCAATTTTAATAAAATACACAATAAATCCTTTACAATGTAAGTGTAGATTATTGACCAATTTTTATTCCTGGAAGTATTAATATTTTTTGTTAATTTTTATAATTTTTGTTTGTTTTATATCAGTAATATAAAAAATAATAAAAAATTCACATAGAAACTTCAATTACTGCTTTTTTTATTTCATTTAACACGTGTCTTTATAAGTGGGAAAAATAAGACAAATTTCTATAAAAATAGATTTTTAACATGTGTAACAAAGTTTCGGTTTCAGTTTCGCCTTAACTGGGACATATACCGCAGATTCGGTTTCGGTTTCAGTAGAAAGTCCTGTTTCGGTCGGACACTAATTATTATTATTTATTGTGAAAATTTGCCGTCCCCCTTAAATATCCCCCCATCCTACCCCCTCCCTATTCCACCCTAAATAACTTGGCTCTTGAATTGTAATTTTTCTTTTTTAAATATCTCTGGAATCACTACACTTACATACAATACCCATGTGGAAACCTCTAAATGGTTAAATTATTGTGACTCAATTACTATTATGCTCTGTTATTAATGTAAACTGTTGGTCTCTCAAATAAAATAAAAATATAAATACTTGAAAATCAAGTAATATTTTAAGTTTATTCTTTAAATATTACAATGCATTTCAATATAAGAAGGAAGATAATGCCCGGCGCACCAATGTTGTTAATATAATAATAAATCTGCCCGTTGGTTATTCAAATTTCTCTATTGGTTATTCATTGCAAAACTGCCGCTGTGACGAAAAATTTGTAGAAATAATATGACAATAATCACGATCGCAATTTATTCATAATTGTGAAAAGTAATATCAAAGCTCAATCCTTTCATGTTCTACTTATGGCCAAATAACATTCCAATAAGTTCTATTGGCAATTATTTATGAAGACAATCACCATAAAGATAAAATGGCTTCCTGAATAATTAAGCAATGCGAAGAGGAAGTTTCTGGCGAGTTTATTAACAACAATCATTATTATTTATTTAATTATTGAAGAGGACATTTGCAACTCTCGAACTCAAATTTGTAACAGGAAAATCAGAAATCAAATTTTCAATTTGGGAGGCGGTTATGGGTACCGCCGCATAGTTAGTAATTTGAGGTATCTAGCTCGACGTTATTATAAAACTCTAAGTTTCTTTCTAGATTTAATTTTAATTAAATTGGGTACCTAAATGTCTAATCTTTTCAGAAATTGAAAAAAAAAACATTTTAGCTGCTTGTGACGCACGGCAACATCGCTAAAACTTACTACCTTGAAACGCGTATGAATAATTTTATGTCAGTTGAGTTTGGATCTCTACGTGGGTGTACGTGTACACGTTATCGCGATAATTCCACAATAACTACTGTGTTTTCTAATCTTTATGATGGAATCTAGGAAAAATCAGGGGATTATTATAATTATTTAACTTGTAAAATCGTATTTTTTCTTTGTTTAGAATTCATCGAGACTTTTAAAAATGTATCCGAATGTATTCGGTAATATTTTACGCTTTCTGTATTTAATGGACATTAATGTGTCAAATTTACTTTAGTTTTGTGATATATTCAGGGTTTACTTTAACAACTTTTATTTTTTTCAGCACCAAGGCGATTTTTGATATACAGATCGATATATACAAATTTCATAACGCCAGCTCTTACCATAATATACATAGAAACACTCTTCTGCAAAAATGTAATGTTCTGTAAAATGGTGGCGGATGCATCTGCCCACCTATTGCATGGCGGGCCGGATCGAGAGAGCTGGTGGAGGGAAGTCTTTTGACTCCTCCAACCGGATATCACAACCTATTGATTTATACGTTCGTCACTCCTGAACACACTGATCCCTAGATGCCTATCCAACGCTCAAACATTTTTCCTTCCCGAACTTTTTCTCTGGCCTTTCCATAAAAAGACCCTCCAAACACCATCCCCTAAGACGTCCGACCCTGAGGGTATTATTTTCCTCAGGGCCTCGGTTGCATCTGGAAAAGCGCAGGGCAGAGCCCCGGCAAGGCTAAGGTGCTTGGTGCATTTTCTAGATGCGACCGAATCTTATTCTGTTTCAAATTTTCGTTTGAAAGTCGCTAATATTATCTTCAACAATTATGTATTAAATATAATTTTAGGTTTTATTCATTGTTTAAAAAAAAAATTTTTACGTAGGAGGTTATTTATTTAACGCCGAGAGGGCTTTTACTTATAGTGCACCCATAACATGGGAAATAATAAGTTTGAAGAAAATGTTTTTAGGTTTTGATGAACATTCCGGGTACCTACTAACCACCGATTATTGAATTTGGCCTCCGTGGTCGAAGAGCAAAGTTAGTTCTCAACTAGCGGTCTGGAGGTCGCGGGTTCAAATAAATTTTATTTGTTTATTAGTGTTTTCACAATTTAATCATTTAAAATAATTAA
Source organism: Limnephilus lunatus (assembly GCA_917563855.2). Taxonomy (NCBI): domain Eukaryota; kingdom Metazoa; phylum Arthropoda; class Insecta; order Trichoptera; family Limnephilidae; genus Limnephilus; species Limnephilus lunatus. Next base: position 75,199,313 of record OU830592.1, read on the forward strand.
ATATTTGCGGCACGTTCCAGAGTAGAAGAAACTCTCAGTATCGCTCTAGTGTAAGACCACCATTCAGAATAAAAACTTGCTTGAAATTACTTTAGCCTTGTTTGGTGGCGAAAAACTTCTCCACCTTCCTTTTCCCTATCTCCTTCCCTTCCTCACTTACCATCAGCCTCACAATTTACCTCAATTGGGGATGCCATAGTCTCACTGGCTCCAGACGGTTGGGAGCAGTTAGGACTCGTGTGGTTTTCACATTTTCAAAAAAATATTATTCATCAAATTGTGAACCGCTAATAAAGCGATTGATTATGGTTATGATTAATAATTAAATATTCAATTTTCATATGAAAAACTTTCTTTTTATACTTTAAAAAAAAAAAAAAGAAATACAAACATTACCGGGTTACGAATAACCCAACAATGTTTGAAAATCTCTTACTACCACCACAGAAAGCCGAAAATGTTGCTTGTGTTGTGATGGAGGACTTAGCCAGCCGAAGAATCGAACACGCGACGCTCGGGTGAGACCCAAGCGCTATGTCCACTCAACCACTGACCTTTTTGAAGGTTATTCCCAGAAGGTGGCAATAGCGAAATTGTTTAACGCGCTCGTCCCGGTTAGACGCAGAGGTCTGGGTTCGAGTCCCAGTTGCGACCATTGTCTTTTTTCTGTTTTTCTGTGTCTTGTTCTCTTTCATATTTTCGTTTAGATTATTATTGTTAACTTATTCTAATATAATATTTAAATATTCTAGGAGAGTAAGTACTAATCTACCAAATGCCTTAAACATGTGAAAATATTTCTGGAGAACTTATCCAGCAGAAGTTTTTACCCGATAGTTTGGACCACTTTTACCTCACAAGTAACCTAAAAGTTTACATTGATGTTTGGTCGCAGTGGAATCCACCCTTACTCGTTAAAAACAAATAAAACTACGGTAGCGAAATGACTGAATGTTTTTTTCGTTGTTTATCACGATCCAAGCGAGTAACAATGTGATTTCACATTCGGGCCTAATATGGGCCACATCATTTACATTCCCGCAAATAAGGGAGTAATTCATGTTAACACTGAAAACAGACGTGAGTCGCCATCAGTCTTACCAATGTATTTACTGTTAAAATTTAAAAGTATTTGAAATGTGCGAGACCTGTTTCAGATAATAAAATAACTTTTTTTTAACCCATTTCCGAATGATCCTCTTATTTGTTTTGGCGATCGTGATATTATTAGTAGGTACATAGTCGGGTGGATAACCACAAGAAATGTTGATAATTCCGGGATGAGAGCAAGTAACACTCATGCGAACTCCGGCAGGTAAAAAGGTAATATCCAATTTGGCTTCCATCTTGACAGATTTGACGAGACACAGAACACACAAACAGATTAAAAGAACAATTTTAAAGCGCTCGGGTTAAAACAGGACACAACCACCGCCTCGCGCAGTCATTTTATAAGCTGTGATATTGCTTACGAATAAATAGAAGATGAAAACTCTTTATTTTAAATTGATTTCTTACAAGAAAATTATTTTTAAAAGGACATGACAAATATTGTTTGAATCGGTCTATGGTTGAGTGGGCATAGCGCTTGGGTCCCACCCGGGCGTCGCATGTTCAATTCCTCGGCTGGCTAAGTCCTCCATCACAACACAAGCAACATTTTCGGCTTTATGTGGTGGTAGTAGGAGATTTTCAAACATTTTTGGGTTATTCGTAACCCGGGAATGTTTGTCTTTCTTTTAAATAAAAAAAAATATAAATCATTATTTGTGTACCGTATGTATCGATAGTTTTAAAAAAAGTCGCTTTTTGTTGTGTTTTAGTTTTACATTATTAAAAGGAATATTATTATTATAACTAATTATAATGATGCTAAGTATAATTACAAATTTTAATTATTATACTATTACTGCACTTAAGAGGTAGTATGAAGTCTGAACGCAATTCGAGACATCAGAAAAATATTAGAATATATTCGAATTATTTTTCAGGAACTGAAAAAAGAATTTGAATTTAAAATCACAAAATTCTTCATAATATGAATAATCGTCACATGTTTTCTTCCTTATTTCGTTTCGTTTGGTCTAATCTAGTAGTTTTTTAGTATTTGACAAGAGAAACTGAGCTTTCCTGCGTTTTAAGATTGAGAAAATCAAAGCAATCCTATTGATTGTGGGACTTCGGTGACCTTGAGATAATGTGATGCGCAGAAAAATCATAGATAATTTGTTACAATGTCGTCAGGGAAGCTTTTTGCATTAGCTCAACACAGGAGGCCGTGAGGAAAAAAAAAATTCCTCCGGGCATATGTCATCTTCTGGCTTTTTTTAAGGAAAGTAAGTTCTGGGAAGGAAATAGGTTTGGGTAAGAATCTGGGGGTAAGTGTATCCAGGAGTAACAGACGTATGAATCCATCCCTCCGACCGCAGTTCAAGGCGATGGGTCGACAGATTCAGGCTGAAGGGGATAAAAGACCTCCGTCAACCAATCTCTCTTAATCTTGTACTCCTTGCCCCAGGCAGGCAGACGCAATGGCCACCAAGACCTGGAAAAACCTGAGGCTGCGTACATCTAATAAAAATTCATTGCTAAACTGACATTTAGCGCAAGCGCTTCTGGTCTTGTCTTCAAACCGTTCTTTATGTATAAGGTTGTAATCGCTTTTGAAAAATCATGGATTTTAGTAGGACATCGGTTACCCAAATATGTTTGACAGGTTAACGGACAGAAGTATTAAAATGCTCGTTCTGTCAATAAAATCATCGAACCCTTTTAAAAATATGTTAAACTGATCCCACTAGGGGGATAAGTTTTTAGATTTTCACGGCCAAAAGCATTTTCGTTGTTAGTTTTTGGGGTGTTATGCCGTGTTGCTCCCACTAGAGTTGTCACGAAGCAGTAAAAAGAAGAGGAGGTTGTTTACTCATCCTGTATTTTGTTTGGAAATCATTACACGATTTTCAACGTAGTTGTAAGAAAAAAATATTTGAATTAATAAAGACAATATTGGCAACTCCCCCAATCGAAAATATATGTTCATAGCAAAACTCTAGACAAGACTTGCGAAAAATGCTCTTAAAATACAAATTCCGTAGAATGTCTCTTTGATAATTTCAGTTCTGAAACTCGGCCAAAATTAAATTACTTCCCTTCCATGATATCGTAAAAAAACTTTAACCGAGTTTTTCCTTTGTGCCTGAAATCTGGTGAAAATTTCGTGCTCTGGGTGTATTTTTGGCTTTTACCTCTTAGTAAATATCAGCACGTGTTTTTGCACGGTAAATGGTATAAATTCATATTTGAAAAAAACGGGAATTATTAGACTACCGTAATTTTGGCAAAATTTTCCGGAAACTATAATGCCATTATTGTTACTGGAAAACATGCCATTTGTTCTATATTTATCAACCACTTAACAAAAAAATATTTGATTTTTTTATTTAACAACCCTTCAAAAATCCCATCTCTGAACAACAAGAAATTTTTGAAAATTTTATATAACTAAACGAAGGGAATGATTTGAGTGTAGAAAAAAGTTAATATTCAGATAAAATCACTAAAGGCCAGTTGTTTCACAGAATTTGAACAAATCATCAAATTTCTTAGTTAATTTTTAGGTTCTTAATAAAAATGCGTTTTACATATTTTTTAAAAATTTAAATTAAATTAAGTTTAATATTGTTATTGTCGAGTTCTGCAAGTATTTAGTACTTATGTGTTTTTGTTACAGTTGTTTCTTGTAAGCCGAAACAGCTTTTACAAAAATACGTACTAAAATACTTGCAGAACTAAATAATAACCTCATTAAACTCTTAAAAGTTAAATGGAGATCTTCAGAAAAACACAAAAACAGTTAATAATTAATTAATTTCCAGGTTCTTTGAAAACTTTGAAATTTGATAAATTGTTCAAATTCTGTGAAATAACTGGCCCCGATGGAAACTATGACCACATCAAACCAAACTTTTAATTCACAACTTTTCTCTAGAAACATGACCAGAAAATATATATTTTTTAAAACTATTATAATATTTATTTCATTCCGCGATATCCGTGTCAACAGCAATTGAACTAAACTTACAAACAACGTACCCATAGGAATATGTGTATTGAAGCATTTTAAACAGACATGTCGTTACTGACAAACACAAATAAAATGGTCTTGCTTGCACCTACTTATTTTTTTTAAGAGAAAAAATCCGGTTACAAATATATGCCTATATTATATAGGGGAAGAAGATGAACCAGACGAAGTCGATAAAATATAATTAATAACTTTCGATGTTACTCGTATCATATATACAGCTGTATTACATGTTTGTTTTATAACTCTTCAAAATAATCAAATTATCGATATTATTCGACTAGGCTTGGTTCTATAAAATTTTATGTGATATCCCCATTGAAGACATAATACTATAGAAGTGTGTTGAGTCCGTACATCTAAAGTAAGCTCAATGATAATTTATAGTTACTTCTACTAAAATCGATCAATCATTTTCAAATACCGAAATACTATCTTGTGCATTGTACATTGTACTTAATAATTGTTTTTGTGTTTAATTCGTAGACCTCCATTTAATGTTTTTAAATTTAATTAAAATTAAATTTGATAAAGTAATTATCAAGTTCTGCAAATATTTTTGTTATAGCTGTTAACATTTGAAAATCAAAGTCAAACATTTAAAAATTGTCTTGTAAACTGAAACACTTGTAACAAAAATACATACCTACTAAAATACTTGCAGAACTTGATAATAAAATTATAAATTTAATAAAATAATTTTACATTGGTCCGTATTTTTTTACGTTACTTCCATATAGGAGGCCCTGAGGAAAATACATCATCTTGGGGATGCTGTGCGGAGGGTCTTTTTACGAAAAACAAGGAGAGGAAGTTCTGAGAACGAAAAACGTACGAAGGGTGGGTAGGAATTCGGGTCTCAGTGAAGACCTAGAAAAACCTCATCCCGTTAACCCGGGCACCCTTGCTAAGTCACCAAACATAATGAACCATATTGGGTGATCTACGGCGGAGGTGTTTCCCGCCTCACAAATTGGACCAAGACGTGCACCCCTTCTAAGTCACCAAAAGAAGCGAACCATTTGGGGTGACCTATGGCAGAATTGTTGTTTATCCAATATATATATTTTTTAATATTAGCTCCACACAGCAGGCCATGAGAAAAATAATTTCCCTCATGGCCTATGTCACCTTAGGGAATGCTGTGTTGAGGGGTTTTTTTAAATGAAAGGAAGGAGAGGAAGTTCTGGAAAGAAAAGAGGTATGAGGAGTGGGTAGGAATCTGGGGGTCAGTGTATCCAAGAGTGACGGACGTACGAATCCATTCCTCCAACCACGGTGCAAGGCGATGTGTTGAGAGATTCCGGCTGAAGAGGATAAAAGACCTCTGTCAACCTGTCTCTCCCGATGCTGCCTACCACACGGAGGGTTGGCTCTGCTTGGCCTACCATCGGACAAGACTATCAGACCTGGAGAGACCTCACTCCATTAATGTTCCCATGGGGCGGCGGACCCATTCCCGCCACCCAAATTGTAACAAAAGTTACGCATAAGTTTTCCTTCAAACTGGTAAAGTTCGTATTTCTATCGAATATCTTCTGTTCGGTGACTTTACCTCTGTATAACGATGCACTATTAAATCTGAGTATTAATATTTTCATAGCGATGTTATTTTATTTCTCTCTGGTTTCACGGCCATTGATTCGGGTAGCAGCTGTCTGAGGAACTGAGGATATGTCGGTCAAGGAAGCAAGAGAAATGTTGGGAAGCAATCAAATCAATAACTTTTTTATTTTATGAGTAAAACCTCTAATTGTAATATTTAATTAAATTAAAGGAAAGCGAATGGTCCTGTGTTCGAGTCTCAGAGGTGCAAATATCTTTTTTTGATTTTTCTGTTTCCAGATTTTCGATTGAGTTTCGCTAATATTGTCTTCAGTTAATTATACATTACAATATGCAAAAATACTATTTTGTGAAATAAACCAAATATCATATATGTATATGATAGCGATATTTGTCACCTGACAAAACTTTTAATAATTCGAATAATGATAAATAGAAAACTTCAAATATAGCCTTTTAGTTTTTCAATCACCACGCGGGCACTCTACATTAGTTATTTTTTTTAAAGTCGGCTGGCTAAGTTCTCCATCACGACACAAGCAAAATTTTTAGCTTACTGTGACGGTCGTAGAAGATTTTCAAATATTGTTGGGTTATTCGTAACCCGGGTATGTTTTTCTTTCTTTAAAAAAAAAAAAAATATTTTATTTAGTTATAAAATTTGACATCTTTTATCTAATAAATTCTTAACTAAAACCACTGTAATATTATTTATTTACTACTTACTTACAAAAATTTGGACTTGCTGGTATTTGTAGGTTACCTTTCCTTAAAAGAGAGTGTGTTTTTAAATTTAAGAAAATAGTAGAATAATATTGACCAGTTAGTGGCCGGGTTGACAAATGCGTCGGGTACCCACCAAAGCTTCGTTCTGTTATTTCTGATGCTGGCTTAATCGCCTAAGTACATCCAACATAAACATTTTAACGATAACAGCGATTATCAAATAAGATATACAGATTATCAAATAAGATATATAGATTTTATCAAATAAGATATAGATATTATCAAATTAGATAAAGAGATTACCAAATAAAATATAGAGATTATTAAATAATGTTTTAAATAAAAATGTTCCTGGATAGTACAAAACGCTTTTTAGGTGAAATTTAGAGATATTTACGGTATATATACGACGCGCGACGTAACACACAGGTAAAATACCTGTGTGTTACGTTGTCACCATTTTTTAATAATTCTTTTGTTGTGTGTACATTAACACGTATCAAAAAAATTAGTTTCTTTCTTTGAAATTAAATTATAAAATATAAAGTTCATATTTACGAGGAAATAACACTGAACTAAGTGCCCCTAAATCATTTCGGGAAAAGGGTTTATAATTCTGCTAGTCAGAGCTCCCTTAATGTACATCCAGCAACCCGAGAGATTGGAGGGGAGGTTGAAACTCAAATGCGTCTGAAAATAAAATGTTCACACTTTCTGAAAATTATGTGACGCAAATGGACGGTAAGCTTAAGTGATTTTCAGACATTTTAACAAACTGGTTTGTTGTAAAGATTTGAAAATATCGTTGGAGAAGTTAAGTGTATCAGGATTATTAAATTAATTATTGTTCCTATTATTTTTATTTTACTGCGCCGCAAAAACATCCCTTCATCCTTGTCCTCCCTTTACCCGTCTCAACCCCAGTACCTGATTTCCATTCACTGCAACTGTTTTGTAATGTGTTTAAAATTCATTTTATTATTATTCAATTTATTTTGGGTGCTTCAGATTTTACGTCCGGGTCAAATCGTCCTCACAGGAAAGACTAAACCCTACCACACACTTTTCCACAAATTATCATCTAGTCCAGGTGTGGCGAACCTAGGGCACGCGTGCCTGAGGTGGCACGTTTGATAATTTGGATGGCACACGAACGATTTCCAAGTTCCAATTTTTTTTTTTTTTTTTTTTAAGTTTAAAAATTTTTTTTTTTAATTAAATAATCCGTGAATTATTAATTTATTTCGTTTCATTAAGTATTAAATGATTCCAAAGATAAAAGACAATCGTTTATTATTTTATCATGGAACCTTATGATTAGCTTATTAGATTTAACTATGATTCTTGTAACAACATTGATCAAATTTATATCTGTACGCGGATTACGAATAATTTTAGAATTGTTAAATGAGGTGAACTCTGAATATTTATAATGGTTTACTATTGTACAACAATGTGCGATGGTTTAGTCGTTCAAAGATTCCTTGAGTGTTAGAAGTTAGTTTTTTTTAAATGAGAATCTCATTGAAAAATGTAAGGAGTTACTGAACGTCGAATGACTTTCAAAATTAATATTTTTACTGATCTGTGCTTACATTTAAATGAATTAAATATTAAACTGTAAGGTGTAAACAAAACAAGTATTGTTACGTTTGATTTAATCAAAGCATTTCCAGCTAAATTACAAATTTTTGATCGTGACGTTGTATCTAACACCTTCAAATATTTCCCAAATACAAAAAAACTTTTTGCAGAAGAAAAGCCAGATCAAATCAAATTAATAAAATAATTTTTTGTAGTTATTCAATCGATAATCAACGAGATTTATTCATGATTCAAACAATTCAGGAGATTTAAAAAGATATTAAAATTTATTTAATATCCAGACACTATCAGCAAATGACCTAATTTGGAGATTTTCGCGTGGCTAAATTTGAAGACTTTGAAATAATGCAATTTATCGAATTATAATCGAGTTCAATATGGAAAAAAAAGTTGATTTGTGAAATGATTTGGAAGTGATTGAAAACGATCGAATAACGAACATAAGTAATAAAAATGCAGAAGAAGAAATAACGAGAACTTAGATAGTCATTCCAGAAATCTTACATAATAGAGATTTTAAAAAAACTAGCGAGAGCAATATTATCATTTTTTTGTTTTACATATATGCTTGTGAGTCATTATTTTCAGAAATGAATTTTTTAAAATGTAATTCAAGAACGAGAATGACTGATGAATCCAGTTGGTCGTATGTATTACTTAAAGTGACGAAATATGAACCAAATATTAAAAATTTGTCATCGAATGTACAACAGCAAGAATTCAGAAAAAAAACCTTTTTTTATTTTATCTATTTTTTTCTGCTTGGGCACGCCACACAATCGAGAAATAATATTTGAGGATTTTTGGCACGCGGACCCAAAAAGGTTCGCCACACCTGATCTAGTCAATCCACGCTATGTAAGTAGGGGCACGAAAAAAGTATCGATACTTTGTGGTATCGAGTACTATTCCTTTCGATACCGATACTTTTGTACTCGATACTTTGTATTCGATACTTTTACTCAATGAGTACTTTTTGGCAAGTATCGATACCTATAAAAATTTGGCTAAGCGGCTCATGTTTATGGCAACGCCGTCTAGTTCAATCAAAGCAAACCTTCTAAAGCATTCCATTGCATTGGTGTACTTGTAAGCACAAGCAATCTTTGCTTATAATTCAAGAAAAGTTTATTTTGTTATCTATTTATTTATTTATTTATTTTCAACGCCCTGGTGGGCTTTTACATTACATGTTTATAATACAGAGACAGGTTTTTAAAAACCAAAGATAAACTATAAAAAATAACTAGTACACGTCATTCACCGAAGAAGACATTGAGTCCGCAAAAACCGTTTTGTGTAAATGTGTACCGGAAAAAACCTTTGCCAGGAGAGTAGGCGAAGGTAAGAAAAAACGTATTTTAAGTGACATAATTAAAATTCTGAAAGAAACTGATCCGAATAATATGCCAAAATTTGCAGTTTTAAACATAAATAAACTACCGCCCGTGACTTTTGATTATATTGACGCAACTGCGTTCCTAAGAGACTTAATCATAATTAAAAGTGATGTACAGAAACTGAAAGATGAATCAGACCACAATAAGAACTTGGCGATTAAAGAACAAATTGACTTATTGAAATCGGAAATAAAAAGTCTCAAACTTAATGTCAATGAACTAGCAAAACCATGCAATAACATGATTATCGTACCATCTGTTGACGAACCGGCAAAGCCTCATACCAAGGCCAAATCCACGAAAGATGAAAGCATCGCAATGCCATCTATGGAGATAGATCCAAAACTTGACCCACCTCTAACCGAAAAACCACTTAATCGCCCGAAATCATTTGCAGATGTCGCTAAGATCATTCCTTCAAGTGAAAACGAAAATCCAGATAATCAAGAATGGAAATCTATTAAAAAGAAGGCGTATAAAAAGCCACAACCGCCACCAAAAAAAAGAAAAAATATTATTTTGGGAAAAAACGAAAATACAGAAATCAAAGGTTTGCAGAGGACGAAATATGCTCTCGTCACAAGACTGGAGAAAACAACTACATGTGAAGATGTTATCTCTTTTCTCAAGCAAAGCGGCATTGATGCGGTCGCTTACGAACTACAGACGAAATCTGGCGAATATCGAGCGTTCAAAGTTGGGACTCCTGAGTCAACATACGAAAAACTTATGGACGCGAGCATATGGCCGAAATTCTCAGTTGTGAGGAAATACATTTTCCGAATGCAGACAACGCAAACTAACGTTCCAGTATAATACTCATAATGGATCACATAAGTACCAAGACTCTAAAAATTATCTCATTCAATTGCAGATCAATTCGTCGAACAGAGCACTTCATAAATGAATTGTGTAGTTGTAATGACGTCATTGCATTACAGGAAACATGGCTGTTACCTACAGACTTGGGATATTTGTCGTCAATACATCCAGAATTTCTCAGTCATGGAACATCTGCGGTGAACCTTTCAGACGCCCCATTAATTGGCCGCCCCTACGGAGGCGTTGCAATTTTATGGCGCAATACAATAAAAGCCATTTTGATTGACTGTAGAGATCCTAGAATCACGGCTATTGAAATGGAGTCAGCAAATGGAACTCTCCTAATAGTCACGGTGTATATGCCGACCAATTCAGCTGAGAACTTACCGGAATTCGCAGACTGTCTGGGAAAAATACACGCCATTATTGAGGAACAAAACAGCTCCAACTCAATGATTATAGGAGATTTTAATGCAGATCCGAGGTCACTTTTTGGCCGTGAACTTGCACAGTTCTGTACAGAAAATAACTATACATACACTGATATTGTGCGTTTAAGCTCTGATACATTCACTTATATAAGTGACTCCCACGGAACCACCAGATGGCTCGATCACTGCATTATGACACAGGGGCTGAATTGTGCAGTAAAGAGCGTAAAAATCACAGCCAATGCAACGTGATCAGATCATCTCCCACTAACTGTAGAAATAGATCTAAATCTAACCCCCATTATTTCCAACAGACAGGATCGACCAAGGGATTTTGGAAAATGGACGGCAAAGTCCGAAAATGATATTAAAACTTACAACGCCCTGGCCAATAAACTACTATTAAAAATAAAACTCCCAAATGCCGTAAGATGTCAAAGACAGAACTGTGATAACGAGATTCATAAACTTGAACTAGATTCTCTCTACAGTAATATTGTGCATATACTAAGAAACTCCGCCATAAAAGCATTCAGAAGTAAAGGACCCAAAAAAAAGTATGACATTGTTCCTGGGTGGAATAATGAAGTCTCCACATTGTACCGTAAATCAAGACATGCATTCTTTTGCTGGGTTGAAGCCGGAAGGCCCATGGAAGGCCGTTTCGCAGACGAAAGGAAAACAAGTAAGAAATCTTTTAAAATTGCTCTCCGAAAATGCCAACACTCGGAAAACAAAGCACGAATGGATAGCATAGCTACATCTATGCATAACAAAGATTTCAGAAAGTTTTGGCAAAAAACTTAAACTATCCTGAAAGCCAAGAGCAAAGTTCCACTATGTGTCAACAACATCATGGGGGATGAAAACATAGCTAACGAATTTAGAGACTTTTTTTCTTTAAGCGAGGATCAAGGAGATACCACGAAACCTTCGATAACGACATGCCCACCTGCGGCCAATGACAACCTGGTCATGAATGTTACTCCTGAAATGATCGAAAGCGCAATTAAGCAAACCGCCCACGGTAAAAGTCCAGGGTACGACGCCATTGGTATTGAGCACATAAGATACGCAGGAGATCAACTTCATACTATTCTAGCTGCCCTGTACTCAAGCCTCTTAAGACACACACATATGCCGATGGACATGAGCCAAACTATTATCGTACCAATCCTGAAATCCAATCAGCTGGATGCTTCGATATTAGGAAATTACCGACCGATTTCCTTGGCGACAATGCTTTCGAGACTATTTGAAAAAATCTTATTCGCGCTAGTCAAAGAAAAACTATTTACCCTGGATAACCAATTCGGCTTCAAGAGCGCCTCATCAACTGATATGGCCATTTATGGGGTAAAACAAACAATAGCCTACTACAAAAATAGAAAAACCACCGTTTATGGGTGTTTTCTAGACCTAAGCAAGGCCTTTGATCGTGTTTCCCATAAATTATTGTGGGAAAAACTCATAAAACGAGAGGTTCCAGCAGCAGTGGTCAATATGCTGGCTATTTGGTACGGACAACAGGAAAATCACATCCAATGGGCAGGAGCTTCTTCAAGACCTTTATTCCTTAAAAGCGGAGTCAGGCAAGGGGGAAATATGTCTCCAACTCTATTTAATGTTTACATTAACGACCTCTTACAAGAGTTGAACGATACTCGAATCGGTTGTCATATCTGCGGACAAGGCAGTAATAATATAAATTACGCGGATGACATGGTGCTGCTTGCACCTTCGATTAAAGCGATGAGACGACTTGTGCAAATATGCGAAGAGTATGCAAACTCTCATAACTTGTTGTACAATTCTAAAAAGTCAGTCATCGTTGCTTTCAAATACAATAAGGAGCCATTAAATATTCCTCCAATATATCTAGAAGGAAACGAACTGCTTGTGGCCGCACAGGTTAAGTATCTAGGACATATCCTAACCGAAGACATGAAGGATGTAGAAGATATGGAACGACAAAGAAGAGCAATTAACATACGGGCCGGAATGCTCTCAAGGCGGTTCTACCACTGTAGCGATGACGTCAGAAAATTACTCTTCAAGACATATTGCACCGCCCTGTACACATCTGAACTGTGGACGCAATACCCAGCAGCGCAATGGGACAAACTGAAGGTGTGCTACAACAATGCATACAGGCAACTTATGCAACTACCGAGGTTCTGCAGCGCCTCCACGATGTTCACCGAAGGGAGGGTGCACTCATTCCCAGCCTTACTTCGCCACCGACTAGCCAGCTTCTGGAGCAGGACACGGAAATCAACCAACATCATTGTCGTGGCTGCATCCGAGTGGCTCAGTTCCCCACTAAATGAGCGATGGATGCAGATGATGAGGCGACCTCCCTGATGGACGATAAAAAAAATATATATATTTTTCTTTTGTATTTTAATTTCTGTTTAATTTTATTTTATTTTTAATTTTATGGTTATTTTTTTTGTTATTTATGTTCAAATTGTATTTTCATTAGGTACCTACCTAATAATATGATTTTTATTTACTCCGTATGTAATATGGCAGACTGGGATTGCACTACCCTCCCAGTCTTGCTGGAATAAAAACTTAAATAAAAAATAAAAAAATAATAAAGAGTATACACATAAATTAAGGAAAGATAATACATTACAATAAAGGAGAAAGTTTCTAAGTTGTAAGTTGTAAATACATGACAAAATGCAAGATACATAAAAATAAAATGGTAACAAGTTTTTACATTGTGTATTAATATAGAATTATACGAATAAATGCATTAGCCCCTATGTGATGCCCCTTAAATATCAAAATATTCTACATAAAAGTGTCGTTCAGGTATTTCTTAAATAATGGTAAACTTATGTTAAATACATCGATATTAGAGGTGAATTTGTTTCCTAATGTGTGAAGTCGAGAAAAAGGTGCATGTATATGGTAGTTCGTCCCAGAATTATTGTTGCAGAATAATACGTTTTGCCTTGTTGCTCGATTGGGTACCCTGAAATCGATGAGATGCAGGAGTTCGCAACAATCTAATTCAGAATGAATAATTTTAAACAAAAAAGTTAGGTCATTTATTTTTCTTCTGTTTTCTAGGGAATGCAATTTAATTGTATTTAGTAAGGATGTGTAGTTAATGTGTTGAATAGGTATGTGTAACTTGAAGTTAATAAATCTTAAAAATTTGTGCTGCACTCTTTCGATATTTTTTATATGAATTTGATAATATGGAGACCAAACTATGTAATTGTATTCCAACAAGCTGCGTACGAGTGACAAATATACGATTTTTATAACTTCTAACGAGTTAAAGTCTTTGATTGTTCTAATTATAAATCCTAGTGTTTTCATGCCTTTGTTGGTTATTTGTTGTATGTGATTTATAATTGCGTGTCAAACACAACTCCAAGATCTCTAATTTCATTGACTTTTTCTAAGATTTTGTTATCTATTGTGTATTTGAAAGATAGTGGGGTCTTTGTTCGACAAAACGTTAGTGTCTTACATTTATCGATATTGAGGAACAAGTTATTTGTGACACACCAATTTTGTAATTTGTCGATGTTTGACTGTAGGATTAGGCAGTCACCTATATTGGATATTTCTTTGTATAATTTGATGTCATCGGCAAAGAGCAGAACTTCTACATCGTTGAAACAGCTTATGATATCATTTATGAATATTAAGAAAAGGATGGGGCCGAGATGACTCCCTTGCGGTAGACCACTAGTTGCATATAATAACTTAGATAAAGAATGTTTAATTTTAACAAATAAGATTCTGTTAGACAAATAATTTGAGAACCAATCCAACAACTTGCCTCTCAGTCCTAAGGCATACAATTTACTAAGTAATATTTTATGTGATACTTTGTCGAAAGCTTTTGAAAAATCTGTGTAGATACTGTCAACTTGTTTTTTTTTGTAAAAGATTCTGTAATATAGTTATGGTAAAGTAACAGGTTGGTAGCAGTTGACCTACCTGAAACAAATCCGTGTTGGTTTTTATCAATTACTTTTAATATTGATGGATAAATTAAATCAAGAACAAGGGATTCAAAGATTTTCGGGAGCGCTGATTGTATACATATAGGACGGTAGTTTTTAATGTCTGTGTCGTCACCTTTTTTGAGAATCGGGAATTTTTTTAGAATTAATCTAAACATTTAGTTACTGAAAAACACCATTAGGTGAAAAAAATCTGAAATGTGCCATACTGACTGTCCTGCTGTGGGACTGGGCAGCTGTGTTTCATTATTTATTTAATTACGCACATTTAGCTTTGAGAAAAAAAAATCCCCTTTTTTATGAGTACCTAAGATAGCAATTTGTGAATTTGCATGTCCTCTTTTATTATTGATTATACGTGCTCTAATTTGATTGTTTCTTTTTTCATTTCACTGACGTTGACGTGCTTTTACCTTTTCTAACTAAAATAGATTCTTGAATTTGAAAATTCTGATCCAGGGGAGGGGGGTTGATACGTAGTTAGCCCGGTCAGAGCTGTAAATCAGGTCCTATGAAATGTACTCGATATTTTGAAGTATCGATACTTTGGTTTCAATTCTTTTACGAGTACGATAGGTACTTTTTTTCCGATACTACTCATGAGTACAGTATCGATACTTTCTATTCGATATCGTGTCACTGTATGTAAGTGCACTATATAAGTATAATAAATACAAAACAATACAAGAACAATACATCAATCAACCAGAGACCAAATAGGAAAATAATTCACCGACTCCAGATATTTTCATATCAGAGGGTTCGGCTCGGTAGAACTTCTAACTGGATCGATAAATCCTACTGATCCCTCAATATAAATATTTAAAAAATCTTTCGTAATCCTACATGTATTTAAAATGACTGACTTTGGCTTTTTATTATTATTATTCAATTTATAGTAGATATTAAATTTAACCACTCGGACCTATATGCTTGTTTACACGACGATTTAACATTGCTATACATACGTATGAGGCGTACCTGAGTTATTAAAAAAAGGGTATGGGTACCGCCGCCCGGGAACCATTTTTTGGATAACCAACACCTCTGCCATAGGTCACTGCCCGCCAGCTTCGTGGTAGGTCGGATCGGGAGATACTAGTTGAGGGAAGCGGTTTGATCTCTCCAGCAGGGCTTTCTCGGAATATCGCCTTGCACCGTAGTGGGAGGTATTTATTTATTAGTCCGTCACTCCTGGAATAATTGACCCCCAGATTCCTACCCACTCCTCTTACCTTTTCCTTCCCAGAACTTCCTCTCCTTATTTTCCTCAAAATACCCTCCACACAGCATCCCCAAAGATGACATAGGCTTTGAGGGGAGATATTTTCCTCAGGGCCTCGTGAGTGTCTTAATGTCATGTAGGTATATTGTATTTTTTAAGTGCTTTCATTTATATTAGTCACTTATGTAATTCTGCTTTTTTACATTTTAGTTTGCATTCATTTCATTTAGTGCTCCTTATATTTCTAAATAAACCTATCTGTGAGCATTAATAATATTTAATCTCTTTGTTGTCACCCTCTTTCGTTTATAACTAGTATTAAGACTGCTGACATTCCTCAAATAATTAAAATTTAGTGGGGTTAGGGGTTAGGCCAAATGAAGAATCTTTATAAATTTTTAATATTGTATCTGTAGCTTCACTGAAAATACACAATACTACGCCGATCAACAAGATCCTATACTTTAAAAATACTTTTTAGTATTGCATATTACGTTTATTATCTGTACATACAAGAAGATGGCTGGTTGCAATGTTATTAAAACGTGTATTTTGAAATGATGTGTTTGAGAAAATGTTTTAATATGCCATTTGTTTAGGGGTTCTGCAATTAATAATTTAGAAACATTTTTCAGATAACCTTTCAATTGCCTCTTTTTTGTAATATTTGCTAAAAAATAATTCGTTTTACATAAAAAATACTTTGAATGTTAACGTACTCTCTTCCTTCCCTGTTTATTATTCTTAAATCATCGTTTTCATCGCGCATTAACTTCAACTTCTAACCGATCTCAAACCTTTCCCTAATCTCCAACCCTATTTCTATCTCGAATTCTATATCTGCGTTTGCCAAAATAATTTAAAACAGTCTTCCGACTTTGGTGGTTTACTGCCTGGACCACAAACAATAGCAGTTCTACGAACAGTAGACTTTGCGTCCAAAAATTCATTATTCTAATTGTCTCTTATTTAACAAAATTTATAATTTATAAATAAGAGAATAGTTTCAATACCGGCTATATCCGATTTTTTGACAAATTGATCTGAGTATGACACATTTTTCACATTTTTGCGAGGAACAAAATGAACCTAAAATTGAGTGTCAAAATCTCCCTTATCACGACCAAAAACCATGTAAAAACTACGAGTGAGAAACAAAATCCGCTATATCATTCAAGAAGTTACTATCAAAACCCGCTATATAGGAATTCAACCATTCACGAGCAGTTAATTTGCCAAGATGTCGGGTTTAAAAACTCAGTTAAGTTTCAAAAGCCTCTATCTATATTGTGATTAAATCGCGAAGTGAGTATCAAAATCCGCTATATCAGTTTTGTTTATCGAAACTACTTACGTAAATATTGTTAGGCAATCATCGAAAAATGAATACTTTGCGAATTTATATTACTCAAATTCATTATATAAAAAATTAAAATGCAAATATTTATTTACGTTAGAGATGTGACAGTTTTTTGCGGTTTTTTCCGAATCAGTGAAAGTTGATATAGCGGATGTAGAAATTAAACGACTTATCAAAGACAAATAATCAAAACCAAAATTTCCTCTGATATCATAATATTTGTATTTAAATACCTACATGAATAATTAACAAACACAACGATTTCCAGTTTGAAAAAAATACCTTTACTGAACTATTAAAACCCATCATTTTGAAACCGGAACCGAAACGTGACAAACAAATTTACAGACAAATGAAATTGCAAAAAAACAGCTCTCCAAATATTAAGAAATGTATTCAACAAATTCGTAAGAATTTTAGTTCTTCATTTACCCAGTGTTAGTTATAGTAAAACATTTCAAAAACAATAATTGTATGTAACATTTTAACGATGTGACTTTTTTTAAATTTTCAATTCGATGCGATCTCTTTATTCATTTTAAGGAACATTAAGGAAAACATTAAGTGCCTTACCGATAAACGCGCTATGAGCGTTCCACACAACCGACAAACAACCATCAACGTATCGGAAATGGTTGCTTATCAGCCGTGCAAAATCCAAAATGCGCCCATCAGTGACAGGGGAAAAAAATAAAAGCAGATTTTATACCAGCAGCAAGCAAAGCTTGTCATCTAAATTCGGCTTCATTGTTATGATTCAATATCCGAAGTGATTCTATTCAATGACATAGCTCTCCCTCCGGCATGTCCAGTGGCAAGTTAGTCCCGCAGGCCAGGAGATAAAACAGTCTGTGCTGACGGTAACGGAGATAACCATGAGAAAACCTAAAAATGAATGCTCTACAACTCTACATGATAGTCGAGATTTTTTTATCCACCCAAGAATCAGTTTGTAGAAATGTGATGCTATTTGCACATACCTTCTGACCCGTAGATTTTTCATTCCGAGCATACCCAAGAGAAAGTCTGTAGAATAGAATCACGGGTTGTAGCCATACTTCCTCAGATTCAGAAGTGTTAGAAATATCTTCTGAACCTTCTCCAACATGATGGAATACTTTACCTGGTGCGGAATCCACACCATCAACCCACTCTCAAGCTTACTCCTAACCAATAAATTTTACAGTATATGACAACCCTGGTATATCTAAAATTCCTCGTAAAATAGGACGAAACCCAGCATTCTCGATAATACCACAGGTCATTTCGATTTAAGCGTTTCGTTGCCGTGAACGCAATACCAGATCAAATAACTTATTTTATATGCAACATTTCAAATCGAAATATGCAAAAAACTCCTTGCTGTGAATGACTACGCCTTCGTGAAAAAAGTATGAAACATTGAACACGGTCTGATTTCGCCTACTTCTACTTCAGTCGTTACCTACATGATCATCTATTACGTGAAGTTTTGAGATTTCTGAGTTATGGGTAGGTGGTCGTAGAAGATCAATCAATTTATGCTTTCACTCCACCGCCTGTTACAAGAAGTTACAAAAAAATTGTTAAATTTCCTAATTGCTGTTGCTGTCTTCCAATAACAACAACAGTGATTAGTAAAATAATTTTCGATGTGATTGATAAATAAAACCCAACTGAAATACGTTTTTTATAAAAGGATCACAAACAGGTTTAGCTAAAAGAATAATCTGCCATGTGTAATTGATCGACATGATAAACTTTTTAGGACCGCGATGCGTGTGTAAAACGGCCATAAAACCTTTTTTTATTATTGAGATGCAAGAGAATCAAACGAATGGGAATCAACTCATTGTATACATTTATGAGGAACAAGGGAATATGATATGAAAAACATCAAAGAACGGCTCAAATTTATACCAAAGCAACCAGCCGGCCATTTTCAAATACAATAATCGCAAATAATTAAACTTTTTGACCTTGTTTACAAATAAATGTACTGGGGGGATTTTGATTGATACAGAAGCAAACAAATAGCTTTCACTGGCAAAAAGCTTATTTCATGGCGGGTTTAGATGAGCTTCATATTTCAATCCAACATCCAAGAAAATATCCGTGTGTGATGCATACTGTTATTTAAAGCCGGCTTCAAAAATTCTGAATACAACGAATTCCACGGAAATCATCGAAAAACGAGGACTGAAGCTTATCAAAACATACGACTTGATAAAAATACCATGCTTTTCAACTAAAATAGTCACCTAATTATCTTAAGTTTTTTTTTAAATGCGAATATTTCCTTTATGTGCAAGTTTAAAAAATTAATTTAATTACACCAATATAATTTATCATTTACGTTAGAAAGAGAGCACTTATTTTTTTTTAATAATGCAGGATGTTTATCATAATCGATAGATAAAACCCTCTATCAATACGATATTGACCAAATCCGTCATCTTTGGTCACTCATAAATATTTGCAATCTGGTCAACATTGGTAAGAGATATTCCGAACGATGATTGATAAATTTTATCCCGAACTCCAGAGTATCAGATAAGTTTCGGTTAACTGTCAATATACGCATTTATTTGGATAATGTCGGCCATTATGCAAAATTACTTGCTTATTAATGAACGAATTTGAACTAAACGAAGGTTTTAAAATTGAAGGAAGTAGTATACGCGATCCATACACTTAAATAATTCAACCAAGAGGCGACCCATTTATTCCGTTGATCTTTGAGAAACTACAAAGGTTGAAAGATGACTAATGCCCCGATTGACTAATTAACTCCCGTTTAGTGTCCAAAAGTAAATGCGTATCGCCAATGCATATTTAGGTGAGTATTTCAATTCGACATTGTCAATTTATTCACATTTTTACGAAATTGTTTGGCGTTTGATGTTTCGGAAAGTGAATTCATAGAAAAAACCTATAGTGTTGCCAGCGTTTATCGATTTCTTATGGTTTGTCTAGATCTTGGTGGCAAATGCTTTTCCTCGCCTACTGCGTGGCGGTCTGAATCGGGAGAGGCTGCTTGAGGCAGACATAATCTTGACCTCTCCAGCCGGATTCTCTCGACCCATCGCTTTACACTGGAGTGGGAGGGGTGGATTTATACGTCTCTCACTCCTAGACACATTGAACCCCAGATTCCTCCTCACCCCTCATATCTTTTTCCTTCTCAGAACTTCCTCTCCTTCCTTTCCTTAAAAAGACCCTCCTCACAGCATCATCAAAGACGGCATAGGCCTTAAAGGAAATAATTTTCCTCGAAATCTACTGTGCGGATTTAATGTAATAAAAATAATATATCTTTATATAATATTTTAATAATATTTAATAGTTTTATTGAACGCATATTGAAATAGTTAAGTAAAGTGTATTTTTTCCAAGCCAACTGCATTTTCATAGCTCCACACATAAGGCCCTGAGGAAAAAAAATTACTCAGGGCCTATGTCATCTTTGGGGATGCTGTGTGGAGGGTATTTTAGGGAAAGGAAGGAGAGGAAGTTCTGGGAAGGAAAAGGGTATGAGGGATGGGTAGGAACCTTTGGATCTATGTGTCCAGGAGTGAGAGCCGTATAAATCTACCCCTCCCACTCCAGTGCAAGGTGATGGGTCGAGAGAATCCGGCTGGAGAGGTCAAGATTATGTCTGCCTCAAGCAGCCTCTCCTGATCCGGACCACCACGCAGTGGGTGAGGAAAAGAATTCGCCACCAAGACCTAGACAAACCTCACTCCAAGAACCCGAACACCTCTGTCAACTCACCAAACGTAGCGAACCACTTGGGGTGACCTTTGGCAGGGGTGTTGGTTATCCAATAAAGGATTCCCGGGGCGGCGGTAAACATATCTGCCTCCTAAATCTTAAGTAAATATTACACATGTAAGTATGTCGTATTTTGGTATTCGTCAGTATTCATTCAGAGTTGAAACGTTACTTGAAATGGCTTTTGCCGTGTTTGGTGACTAAATCTGAATAGCCAGGTACATTTTTTAACATCTCCTTCCCCTCCCCACTATCTTCGGCCTCACAGCATATCAAAATTTTTTGAAGGTGTGCATTATTATTGGTTAACAATATAGTTTGAATACGGAAAGAATTTTCGTTGTTAGTTTTTAGGGTGTTATGCCGTGTTGCGCTACCTCCTACTATAGCCGACGTTTCGGACAGCGTTGCAGTGTCTATCATCAGGGCAGATCCGGTAGATCCTGGACATGGACACTGCAACGCTGTCCGAAACGTCGGCTATAGTAGGAGGTAGCGCAACACGGCATAACACCCCAAAAACTAACAACGAAAATGCTTTTGGCCGTGAAAATCTAAAAACTTAACGGAAAGAATTTATTCATTTAGTTTAGCGTTCGTTTAGTTTATTCATTAATTATTCGTTCGTTTAGTTTATCCGTTAATTGGTAAACAACACCGGCGACACCCGGAAGCGCAGTCTCACCTAGTAAAAATGGCGCATAGCACATCTCCTTATATTTCAATATCTTTGCTCCAGACGGTAAGGAGCAGTTGGGACTGTTGGCTTAGAGTCGGATAAAAAAAGTTATATCATACGATTTTTTTTGAATTTTTACGCTGGTGTACAGTTTATGTAGGTTTAGTATTATTACTTGAAATGGCTTTAGCCGTGTTTGGTGACTAGATCTGAATAGCCAGGTACATTTTCCACACTATAGTGTAAGGCGATGGATCGAGAGAGTCAGGATGGAGAGATCAAAAGGTCTCTCTTAACCGGTCTCTCCTGGTCCGGCCCGCCATGCATTGGGTGGGCAAAGGCAACCTCCGCTAAGACCTAGACAAACCTCACCCCGTAAACACGGTCACCAAACGTGGCGATCCACTTGGGATGACATATTAGATGATGTTGGTCATCCAATAATTGGTTCCCGGGGCGGCGGTAAGCATATCCGCCTCCTAAATCTTAAGTAAACATTGCACATATAAGTATGTAGTATTTTGCTACTCGTCAGTATTCATTTAGAATTGTAACGTTACTTGAAATGACTTTAGCCATGAATAGCCAGTTACATTTTCCACATCTCCTTCTCCTCCCCACTACCTTCTGCATCACACCATACCCCGGGTACATGGGGTGAGGTTTGTCTAGGTCTTGGAGGCGGATGACCAGGACACACTGAAACCCAGATTCCTACCCACCCTTAAACCCTTTTCCTTCCCAGAACTCTCATCTTCTTCTATTCCTTAAAAAAACCCTCCACACAGCATTTCCAAAGATGACATAGGCGGTGGGGGAAATGATTTTCCTCAGGGCCTCCTGTATGTAGCTTATGTAAAAAAAAATACCAAAATTGGGGATGCCATGGTCTCACTGACTCGAGACGGTTGGGAGCAGTTGGGACTCTTGTGTTATATTCAGATATAAATGTTAAATTATTTGCAAGTAGGAATCTTTAGCGTTGTTTTTTGCTAAGCCAACTGCACGTATAAGTATGTCGTATTTTATGATTGCCGCATGTTACTTCGGAGAGTCGAAATTATTAGTAAAAATATTTTAAAGCGGATTTTCACTCAAGGTGCCTTCAGATATAAGTAGGTATATCGACTTTATTGTAGGGACGTATATCCTCTTTGCATACTTACTTGAAGAAAACATCTTCTAAACTTTCGGCCCGACCAATTGTCGCCGGACCAATTGTCGGCCGGACGAACCGTCGGCCGGACGAACTGTCGGCCGGACGAACTGTCGGCCGGACGAACTGTCGCCGGACCAACTATCGCCGGACCAATTGTCGCCGGACCAACTGTCATGGAACCTATAAACATATATATTTCTTTGATCCTTATTCCTAATAATTTCCATAATCGGAAAATATCATTGAATATCTTGTGCAAAGAGGATAGGAAAAATGAAGTCCTTGCATATATTCTGTCTGTCATAGTTAGACAATACATCTTCCTGTGCATGTACATTAATAACTTGTGATCGCGAGACATTTTTCACATTCCAGCGCGAGTTGTGGTTTGCAACATTTTCAGTTTACAAAATCGTATAATGTTCTTATATATCCCCGACTTTTCATTTCCATCTTATAGGTACATAAATAATTCTTTCAACCGGACATTATTCCGTACCGTATTTGTATTGTATTCACGTATTTGTGGTCTGCAAATAAATGTGAGAAAAAATAATGGCGATAAAATATAATCTACGATAGTTTAAATTGCTTTATTTGGCAATGCCACAATATGGTTCAAAGATAAAAGTATATAATTTTTTTTTTAATTCGCAATTCGAAGGACGCGGGTTCGAACCCGGCGGGCGTAAATAAATTTTATTTATTTAATTTGTTTTATTTCACAATTAATTAATTAAAAATAATATATAGTATATTTGTGGTTCGTTCCAGAGTGGAAGATACTCTCAGTATCACCCTGGTGTTTTTTTATTTTTATTTTTTATTTCAATTTTATTTTAGTAATTTATACATTTAAGGTTACAAATTTTTAATTAATTATAATATTTTATATTTCAGCTAATTAATTATAATATTACAAATTCACTATATTTTTTTGTTTGTTTTATGTAGCTCCTACAATACATCTTGAACTTTTCAATTGGTGAGGACTTTGGAGTTTCTGATAGTGTGTTATAGAACTTAATCCCTTTGTATAGCAAACTCTTTTGCCTATTCGTTTTGTCCTTTTTGTTTAATCTTATTTCCTTGCACGTCCTTGTGTAATGTCTGTGAATGTCCTTATTGTATACGATTTTATTTGAGAAGTATTTATATAAATTAAGTTCCTTTAACATTTTATTTATTTTTGAAAATCTATTTCTTCGGAGAATTATTCTCATTGCTCTGTTTTGGAAAATTTGAATTTTATTCTGTTCTCTTTCATTACACAGGAAAAGGATACTTGAACAGTAGTTGAAGTGTGGAGCAATAATTGAATTGTAAATGGTGATGGCTGTTTTTCCGGAAATTTTAGGCCGGTAAATGGTGTAAGACCACCATTCAGAATAAAAATTTCTGGAGATGGCTTTAACCGTGTTTGGTGACCAAATCTGAATAGCAAGGTACTTTCCCACCTTCCTCTCCAGATCTCCTTTCCCTCTTCACTACTTCAGCCTCACAACATTCCCCAATTGGGGTTGCCATAGTCTCACTGGCTCCAGACGGGAGCAGTTGGGTCACTTGTGCGGTATTCACATAAAAAATAGTCTTAAGTTTTTTTTAAGTACATATAAGTATACGTAGAACAAAAAAGACGTTAATATTCTATAGAATTTGAGATTGACGGGGCTAATAACTTTTTAAAATGTGCTACGATACTGGAATTCGGACTTGGCAGCATTCCATGATAAGGACATTTTTGGAGTTGTTTATCCTCTCCCCTAAACATGCCACCCGAACTTTTATGAGAGCTGCCAAACCTGGTACTCGCCCCTCCGCACAGTTAGTAATTTTGAGTATCTAGGGTGATTTTATTATTTTAGGATGTTTTTGGGAAAATACAAATTATCATTATATAAAAATATATATATATATATATATATATATATATATATATATATATATTTATTGCGCAATTCATCCCGGTACAGTCGTTTTTAATACAACAGCAATCTATATATATAAAAATTTAGGTTTCGGATGTTTGCGTTCGCAAATCTCGGAAAGTAATCGATAAATTGACTCAAAATTTTTTTCAGAACATTGCATTTCAGCAGAAGACTGTTTTTATATATAATGGTAAACTCTGGTGAAATTTGTATACATCGATCTCAAAAATCGCCTTGGTTCTGAAAAAATTTAAAGTTGTTAAAGTAAACCCTGAATCACAAAACTAAAGTTAATTTGACACATTAATATCCATAAAACAGAAAATAAAACGTAAAATTTTACCGGTTACATTCGGATACATTTTTAAAAGTCTCAATGAATTTTAAACTTTAAGAAAAAATATATTTTGAAAAATCGTTAGGTACTTCAATATTTTTTATCACACTAAAAAACAAGTTAAATAGTTATGATAATCACCTGATTTCCTAGATTCCATCATAAAGATTCAGAAAAACACACTAGTTATAGTTGAATTATCACGATGACGTGCACACGTCCACCCGCGGAGAGATCCAAACTCGATAGTCATAAAATTACTCATATTAGAATAAGTTAACAATAATAATCTAAACGAAAATATGAAAGAGAACAAGACACAGAAAAACAGAAAAAGACAATGGTCGCAACTGGGACTCGAACCCAGACCTCTCCGTTCAACCGGGACGAGTGCTTTAACCAATTTCGCTATTGCCACCTTTTGTCAAAACGTCATAATTGTCAATCTCATATTTTCAAATTTTAGAATTACATTATTATCAACTAATTATTTTTCTCCATATTACAGAAGGTGGCAATAGCGAAATTGGTTAACGCACTCGTCCCGGTTAGACGTAGAGGTCTGGGTTCGAGTCCCAGTTGCGACCATTGTCTTTTTCTGTTTTTCTGTGTCTTGTTCTCTTTCATATTTTCGTTTAGATTATTATTGTTAACTTATTCGAATATGATATGTTTCACTAATGGGAATAACCTTCAAAAAAGTATAAAAAGAAAGTTTTTCTTATAAAAATTGAAAAAAATAAAATTACTCGTTCGCGCTTCGAGGTAGTGAGTATTTGCGATGGTGCCATACGTCCCAAGCAGCTAAAATGTTTGTTTTTTTGTAAATTCTAAAAAGATTAGACATTTAGGTACCCAATTGAAATAATAAAGTAGATACCTCAAATTACTAACTGTGCTCCTTGACCATATTGAATGTAAAACTACCTAGAATATTCTGACGACTTTGTTAGTGAGATGAAATAGTTATTTGTATATGGGTTGCATTAAAATACAATACAAAACTTTAGGAACAGTTGAGTTGTGCTGTTTTTTTCTTGTCAAATTCAAGAAACGAGCACGATCTCAAATATTTTGTTATTGAAATTATAATGCAAAGATCAAATTAATAATACGTTGCATAACATTCTTAATTAAGTTATTTAAATACCTTGTTAGTAAAGAAATGTGCTCGTGTCTACCTGGGGAACTAGTCTATTTACTAATACTTGAAAATAAAAAAGGTACAATACAATTGCTAAAAAATAGTAGTTACTTATAGTTACATCCGAAAGTTACTATAATAATTCGAAAATCGGTCTTTCCATAATGATGTTTGTTGTGCTCCTTTAATAATTTCCTAAGTTTCATTTCTGGTGAAACAAAACAAAAAATTCATTTTCCGAGCGTTCCTAGGCGTTTGTTTTTAACAATTTTGACATCGCCCGCTTTTTTTACTGGTTCCTAGAACGCCGTTCATCAAATTTCGCTCCCTCATTAATCACTTTAAATCTACAGAGTTATTAATGTTCAACAGAGCAAAAAATAAACCGCTTTTTAAAAGCATGATGTTCAGAAGATATGACGAATCTACCGAGATTAATAAACTTAATTCGTGATGTTTGTGCACTTTGCAGAGACATCGAAATATACAACACTAGATCGGCCTGTTGAAATAAAGATTTCGGATGGGAGTAATACATATTTTTAGAAAAAAAATAATTTCGTATATTATTGGGGTGGTTTCTGGAACAAATTTTAATTTTGATCATTTTCATGTGGGTACCTACACAATGCACGGTAACAAAATGATCACCGTTAATGGTCATGTCCACATACAAATTAATATGTGCCTATCATTGAGGTCCGTGTTTTTTAATTGAAGTCATTGTTCCAGATCATTCCAAAATGAAAAGAACATTGAAAAACAGTTTTGCCCGAGAGTCCAAAAAGAGCACGGCAATGAAATGATCACCGTCAATAGTCATTTCCACATAAAATCAATATGTGCATATCGTTGAATTCCGTGTTTTTGAATAGAAGTCATTGTTCCAGAAAGAAAAAAATATTGAAAAACAGTTTTCCCGATAATCCAAAAAGAGCACGGTTATGAAATGATCACCGTCAATAGTCATCTTCACATTAAAATCAATATATGCCTATCGTTGAAGTACGTGTTTTAGTTTAATTTAAGTCATTGTTCCAGAACATTCCAGGATGAAAAGAACATTGAAAAACAGTTTGCCTGATCATCCAAAAAGAGCACAACAATGAAATTATCACCGTCAATAGTCATTTCCACATACAAATCGACATGTGCTTATCATCGAAGTCGGTATTTTTTAATTGAAATCAACTTTCCAGAAAATTCAAAAAATGAAAAGAACTTTGAAAATCCGTTTGCCCGATAATCCAAAAAGAGCCTTAGATTAGACACATTCGTGAACTGCATACTCATAAAAATAAAGATTGAAGTTGGTTTCTAGCATTTTTATGAAATGAATTAAATCTTTTAAATAATTTCCCTCAGGGCCCATGTCATCTGACATGCTGTGTGGAGGGTATTTTTGAGGAGAGGAAGGAATGAACATTGGTCTTGAAGAGACCCATGTTGTAGGAAGGAGGAAACACAGAGGCCGGCAAATCGTTCCACAGCCAAGCTGTCGAACACAAGAACGAGTCGAAGAAGCGACCCGTTCTCATGTGACAAATTTCAACTATGCACCGGTGCCGAAAGGATCAATGACGCTAGTTACTCAGAGCATCTTCCAATGAAATACCGATAGAACAAGATTATCATTCCCACCCGACGACTGTGATCTTAAGATTGCAATCCGTTCGTTAAGGTGGGAGAATCTGTTCTGCCAGCTGCTGCTGTTTCTGTTTAGAGTTGAGGGTACTTTTTAGGTGTTTTGGAGCTCCAGCCCAGGTGGCTGCTTAATTCAATCATGAGGCGCTTTTGCGATTTGTAGAGAGTTAGCAGTTGTGTACTTTTGAATTATCTGCGGGCCCTGTACATTACGTTTAGCTTTTGGGAGGCTAATTTAACTCTGGCTTTGATGGAGCCCTCATACCTGAGCTGGTCACTTACGGTTACACCAAGCATATCATGGAGGGCCTTTTCGGAAGATTGCATCTGTTGAAGGAGACTAGATTTTTATTCCGATCCCTTTTAGACGTAATCAGACATGATTGGGTCTTTGAAACATTAAATTCAACGAGATTATTTTTACCCCAAGAGAAATCACTCTCTGGGTAACCGTCCATTCTTTGCTTCAAAGCCCTCCGAGCCGTTGGAGTTTGTGTGCCCTTTGTGGGCTTGTCAAACAAAAAGCCATCATTAAAATCCAGTATGATCCAAGTCCCTATATTTTAACGTGCGTTGCGGTAACTGTGGTACAATAAAACACGAGCCCGTAAGATGCCTTATCAAAGTATCAAAGTATATTTGATGATATAACAAAATCAGGTGGGTATGGAGTATGGAGTTCATATTTTTTTTTTTTTTTAATTTATCTCCACGAATTACAGTGATAAATCTTTTTATTCTATTTATTATAGCGATGAAATGTTGAAATTGAAGTAACTCTTTCCGGAAAAACTTTTTTGAAACGTTTTGAAAAAATAGTTTCTACTTGTTTAAAATATCAGATTAAATTATTACAAAACTTAAGGAATTAAAACGGTTTTATTTGTCATCTTTAACTCGAATTCTAGACATATCGACTCGTTTCTACAAAAACACAAACTCATTTCGAAAGTGTTATTTCATCTGGTAAAGTTACTTTTTATTTATTTTTTAATATTAATATTTCTAATTATAATATACGAGTAGTATATTATACTGTCAATAGTTGCACAGATTTGATAAATTTGCAGTTGAAATGATTATACAATACATATTTTAAATCACGTAGTATTAAAAATCAATAAATTTTCTAGAAATACTACATTTCAGAATTTTTATTTTAGTTCAAAGAAAATCATTAAAAAATCTATAGGTATACCTTTCTAAAAAACGTCCGGTCGCGATACTGTCGAGACTTTTGACGAGATTTGAATTCTAGGCCGCTGGTTAAACCACTTTAATGGTTTCAGATTATGAAAGTGATTTAAATTCGAAAAAAGTTATTTCAGGCACGTTTTAAGGAAAATTGAGATTCCCAGAAAATTAAAGAACAGTTAAGTGAATATTTTAAATATGACGGCCATCGTGGTCAAGGGGTGAGGCTCTCGATTTGCAATCCGGAGGTCGCGGGTTCAAATCCCGGCGTGTGCAAGTAGATTTTATTTGATTAATTTTTGTCATTTCACAATTTAAACATTTAAAAAAATAAATTGTATGTTTACAGCACGTTCCAGTATGGAAGATAGTTTTAGTATCGCCCTGATGTAAGACCACCATTCAGAAACGTTTAAATGCTGGTAACGGCTTAAGCCATGTTTGTTGACCAGATCTGAGTATCCTTGTGCTTCCGCACGTTCCTTTCACTTATTTTAAAAGTTCACAAACTCAAAAATTCACAGTTTTTCTTTTAATGCTATTTTAGATGTTCCCCACGAGATTTTTGCTCTGTTTCAAACGAGTCGTGTTTTATTAAACATTTTCACAACTTTCGCTTCAATTTTATCGTTTTAAATATTAGCGCGCTCTCTCCAATATTCGTAGTTACATATCTCTCCATCTACTTCTTTTTGAGCGGGTATCCGCGCCTTAACGTCTTTAGAAAATGATTGTAAAATATTAAAATATATTTTTTAAAATTATTTATTAACCAAGATATTACAATATTATATACATAATACAATGTACATTTTTTTTGGTATATATACCACCTTACTAGGTGAGCCTGTTCCGAGGTGGCAGGAATTTAAACTAATTTTGATATCTTAATCTTGGAATAAAAATAAGATAAAAATAAAAATATTTTAATTTAAATAGAATAATAGAAAAATAAAAATAAAAAGAAAAGAGATAAGAAAAATAGAAAAACAATATGAGAGAAACAAATAAGAGACATAAAAATAATTGAGAGGAAAAGAGAAAAAATACAGGCGTTGAGTGTGTTCTTGTATTGTTCAAGTTCGAGCCCGCAGTGTGCAATGTCTTTGCTGATTATCCACGTATGAATTTTGTGTTTTAGATTTGCATTTTTTTCCGTGTGGATATCTTAAATACCTTTTTCAATTAAATTTAAAATTTTCGGAGCCAGATTATGATAATGTCTTTGTCCATATGTAGTATTTTTCTTTGGAGTCATGTTTTGATATCTATGTCTTGTGTCGTAATTGTGTTGTGGAGTATTATGGTTTAGTTTGTCTTTTTGGTAATGTATAGATAAAATTTTGATGTACAGTTGCTGTATGTTCAATACAGCAAAGTCTTTAAATAACTGTATTGCCGAGAATCTACAAGGTTTTTTAGTAATAACTTTAATTATGGCCTTTTGCGCTTTTTTGAGAGGGTCCATATTAGTTTTCGCAGCACCACCCCAACCGATCATACCATGGGTGATAATTGATTGACCTAACGCGTAGTATGTAGTTTTTAAAGTCTTCACTGGCATTATGTTTCGTATGTTCTTAAAAAATTCATAAGTTTTCTGACTTTACCCGCTGTTTTATTTAATTGTTCTGTCCACCTAAAATAGTTGTCAACCTAAATTCCTAAGTATTTTATTATTTCAGTCCGTGTTAGCGGGTTGCATATGCAGTTTTTTTTAGATATGCAGTCGTGTATGGTTAAGTTTTCGTCAAGTCTCGGTTGACGTCTGGGATCTATACTAAATGTCATATACTTTGTTTTGTCTATATTTAGTGTTAGCAGGTTTAGCCATTTTTTAATCTGGTTGATTCCTTCGGCAGCTTTTTTATGTACATATGTCCAGGAGTCAGAAGTGAAAACGAGAACAGTGTTATCCGCAAAGCAAATAACGTCTCCGCTAATATCTAACTGACACAGGCTATTGATGTAAAGTAAAAATAGGATAAGTCCAAATGTACTTCCTTGGGGAACTCCGTAAGTTATGTAGCTATTTTTGCTTGTTACGTTGCTTAATTTTAGTGCGTGGCTGCGTTCAGTTATATAAGATTTGAACCAGTTATACGCAGAATGTTTAATACCTTTGTTATCTAATTTATTAAGGAGAATTTTATGGGACGCTCTATCAAAAGCTTGACTCAGATCTAGAAAAACCCCAATGCACCTTTTTTTTGGTCAAATTTTTTAAAAATGGTTTATGTCACTTTTTATATTGCGTCTTTTACTCCCATATTCTTTCGAAAAACATATTGAATTTCTGATGGAATTTTATGTTTTTGTAGATAGTCTACTAGTTGGATTTTCACTAGATTTTCGAGTACTTTTATGGGAACATTTGTACCTGAACTTCTCAAAATAAAATAAAATACGCTTTTTGACGTTTTTTCTTTAATTAAATAAAATAGGCTGGTTAAGCGGGAATTTAAATCTTATCGCCATCTACATAAGACTCCTTATGTAGATGGCGGTTATTGTTAGTGGTTTGATGACACGGTGCATCGCCTTAAACACGATTCTTATTATATTCCTGGAAAAGGTTTATACAAGTGATTGGTTGCTTCCTGTAACTTTTGCCAGTCAGTTTTAATGTCTAAAAGATATGACGTAAAAATGCAGAATCATTTTGCAAATTGCTTTCTTGATGAAACAAGATCCGAGCTACTGAAGCTTCAGACTTATATAAATTCATGAGATTTATGATTAATTAAAATCCTTGCTGCAGAGAGCACTTATAAATGCAGACGTATTTTTCTTGTAGTATCGCACGTAGTATGCACGTAATGAAAAGAAATTATAAATGGGTATGCCATTGATATCTGTGGTCAAAATAACAATACCGAAATGACAACTCAACAAAGTGGCATTTCATTTCAAGGTCATTAAAAGTAACAAACTTTCTTTTTTTAATATTTAACCAAGTTTTTCATTTATTTTTTTTAATCATTTTTGACGACTTTTCAGAGGGGTGACGAAGTTGTATAATTATTATTTATCGTTGTTACTTGTCGTTAGTAAATTGTCCGGTCACTGGACATCGCATTTATCGCCTTTAGATGTATTTTTTTAAACTAAAATTACCCATTTAATTCAACTAATATAATCATTTAAACCAAATGCTCTCCCAGGTAACCGTAGTTAATTAGTAATAGTTTCTATATTTGGTTTTTGTTCCGTGGATTTTGGCCCAAATTACCGGCTGTTCGAACAAACGGGTTACACCAAAATACCAATTACGTTATAATAA
This sequence comes from Limnephilus lunatus, assembly GCA_917563855.2. Taxonomy (NCBI): domain Eukaryota; kingdom Metazoa; phylum Arthropoda; class Insecta; order Trichoptera; family Limnephilidae; genus Limnephilus; species Limnephilus lunatus. The sequence continues at coordinate 75,231,651 of OU830592.1, forward strand.
TTTGGATTTTAATGATTGTTATGATCAAGTTACTAATTAGGCGTAATCGACTCTTTCTAGCGTTTATATGATTTGTATAATAATGATTGTTGTGAATGAGTTAACCTGAACGAAAATGTGTTTTTCAATCCAATCAATTATTGGTCCTGTTCTTACAAGTTACTCCTACAATGCTCCTTTTAAAATGTCCCAAAGTTTACAACTAAATGTATAAAGTTTACAAGTAAAATATTAAAGACTGCCAGGAATGCAACAACAATTTTAAATGTCGATAAATGTTGCTTTTAAACTACTTTCACTTAATGGCGGTTTTCCATAATGAGAATTAGCGAAGAAAAACAGAACAGCGTGCCACTACTCCATAGAATTGCCAGGAAAAATAAGCAGCACCACGACTTCTTAGTAAAAAAAAGTCCAACAAAAGGAACACGGCGCGGCAGTGTGCGAGTGTCTTGGAACGCAATTTCGAAGCTAATAACCTATGTGATATTTCATATTATAACATAAATACGATTTGTAGCCGTGCTGGAAGGAACGTCTGAGTCAAAATACCTACCTTTATAAAGGTTTTTTTTAAATGAAAATTTCTTTAGCACCGTAGTGATTTGAAACTTGATTAAATGGATTGAGCGAAACTAAAAAGAGACAAACACATATATCTGTAGGATTTAGCCTGCGAGAGTATGAGGTAGACTAATCGATGTCCTCTTTATGCGGTGCTCCGTAGCCTATCAGCCTCTTCTTGTGCGGTGCTATAATTTTTAAAGTTGGTAACAATATTATAATAAATAAACCCTACAAATATCCTACTCCATTCGTATCATTCTTTCAAAATTTTCTGAAGGTTTCACTTCTACGGCGTGTAAACTGCACACATGTTTTTGAAGTGAAAATTCTTTAGCACCGTTGTGATTTAAAACTAGATGAAACAAAAAATAGTGTCACCAAAAAGAGACAAACACATGGGTACCTGTGTAGGATTTAGCCTGCGAGAGAATGAGATAGTATAATCGGTGCGGTGCTTTGTGGTCTCCCCACTCTTTTTTGCTTTAGTTTTCTGAAGATTTAATTCTACCGCGTGTGAACTGCATACATGTTGATTTTTTTTTTAAATAGGCCATATTAAAAGCTGTCGCCTTATAAGATAAACAGTTTTTTTATGTTATCCGTCTTTTTAGTTATTTTTGTGGCAGATCACGTCACAAATATGAGCTTGTGGATGTTTTCGTCTTTTTTTTATTGATTCAATAATATTATGTATTTTCAAACATTATCTAATAATGTGGGCCTCACTGGGTACTTTGCCCATACTGATACCTCCATTATCTGTGACTGTCTTAAAAAAAATCTATATATAATACCTACCTACCTCCCCACATCAATTTTTAAAATGACGTTACTCCATTATATTCGTTTTATAAGATTTTCTTTTAAATAGCTTTAAATAGTCAATGATTTAGATGACGAACCGCCACTCCGCAAAGGTTATGATTCATGAAGATTTTTTTTGCGATAGGAAAAGGATCACTAAACCAATTAAATTGTGATCTACATCATTAACATTTTTGCAGTTACATTGTTTTTTTTTTATATGAATACTGCATAAGAGTCCCAACTGCTTCGCGTCCCAAAGAACCGCGAAAAAACATTTTTTTCTTAATGCGAGAAAAGTTCCCTTTCACTGTATGTATGTTAAATAATTTTTGAGTTAGTTAAATAAATACAAAATCAAGTTCGTGTTTCTTGCGTTCGGATTTTACTAATGTTTGGAATAGAGTAAAATTCTTTTATAAATAAAAATATTAAATTATCAATAAAATTATCTCCATGTGCTGCATAATTCGTAAAAAAAAACATTTGCATATTATTAATCTGATAATAATTAAAGCTGGGGACTCGCATACAGAGTCACTCTTGAATTGAAACCTGTTTTGTGTTCAAATATAATAATAAATAACCAGTTGAGGATTCATCGAAGGAAACCATTCTCATGTTCCGAGTTAAGCTTTAAATTCGTGCTGCACACCATATACGGAAAATCTCGCTTTCCGAGTGCAGTTATAAATTTATGATAGCACAGTTTATTAATATGGCGTCTGCTCACGTATAAATTCTTTTAAACGATGACTTCGTGGCAGATATGGCATAAAAAGTCAGTAGGTATTTGGTAAAATGAGGTCATATCAATATTTTGAAGTCTCTAACTACCTCCCCCCCTATCTAAAATCTAAATGCGGCCCGTGAGTGGTACTAGTTATGACCCCGATATTTAAGTTGTCTTTTGGGCGGCGCGCGGCGCCCGCGACCCCTTCTACCTACTTACACCCCTTTCTACGCTTATTACTAGACATCGGATTATATGCGGTCCGTTTGATAGATTCTCCCATCTTAACAGACGGATTGCAATCTTTAGAGCACAGGCGTCAGGTGGGAATGCTGTCCTTGTTCTACCGGTATTACAATGGAAAATGCTCCGAGGAACTAGCGTCGTTGATCCCCTCGGCACCGGTGCATAGTCGGGAAACACGCCAAACACGCGCCCAACATTTGTACACGGTTGACATTAGTCACATGAGAACGGGTCGTTTTTACGACTCGTTCTTGAGTTCAACAGCTCGGATGTGGAACGATTTACCAGCCTCTGTGTTTCCTCCCTCCTACAACATGGGTCTCTTCAAGACCCATGTTCACTCCTTCCTTTCCTCAAAAAGACCCTCCATACAGCATCCTCAATGTAAAAAATGTGTGGAGTTAATGTAAAAAAAAAAAAAAAAAATATGCACTAAAAAAGTGCCAAAATATGCATGCAAATATGCACTTAAAAAGGCCGAAATATGCACTAAAAGCTCTTGATATGCCTAAAATATGCACAATGCAAAATCAAATAAACCATTTTTATTTTTAAACATTAATTAAAGACGATACAAAAACAGCGTATATTAGTAGTATTTTTCCAAATTTTCGAGCAAAAATTTTTGATGTTTGTCACCTAAAACGCCGAAAACGACTTCTCTAAGTCAACTGACGTCATCTGACAAAATTTTAAAAAATTGGCGCCATTTCTGGAGATACCTGTCTATGCAGGGTATGTATGATCTGTGCCGTTGATGTAGGCATTAATGTTCTTCATGTCTTCAAGACTCGGATTTTTAAACAAAATAGCGTCTAACTTTTCACGAATCTTTTCTGATATTGAATTCCGAAGAGCGTTGGCGAGTTCAATCATTGTTTCCAGTATCTCTATTGATTTAAATAGAGAAAGGTTTTTTGTTTCCAATATCTTGTATGCTATTGTATTTGGTAACTTGTGGAAATGTGTTGAGATGAGGGCGATATACTGTATAATGGATGCGTCTTCAAACGCTAAATATGCACGATTGGGAAAAGAGGCTAAAATATGCATTGACGCCGTAATTAGAGAGTTATATGCATTTGCATATGCAAATATGCAAATGCATATAATCCGATGTCTACTTATTACATACGCCACGTAGTATTTGTTTCATCTGATCGCGCCATGTCTTCCTCTGGCGCCCCCTACTTTTTCTACCTTTCACTTATTGTCATCTAATGTTTAAAAAAAATACATCGTCTTTAATTCGATGTTGTACATCATTCCAATGCAGAGATAATGCGTTAAACCTCCCTCGGTCTTATTAACATTGACTACTATATACCATATTGTAACTGATAAAAAATAACATTTTAATGACTATGTATACCAACCATACTCAACCTGCGGCCCGCCAAGCTTTTGAACTTGATTTAAACACTTTATTATCAGGAACTTGATTTTAAAAAATCATTCTAAATTTCGTATATCTTGAGATTCGTTTCGACTTTGATGCACAGATAGTGACACCTGAAAAGGATTGTCATTATGGTCCACATGATCTGGTATAAGAGTGAGTTACGTTTTTTAATTTTCACAGCCAAAAGTATTTTCATTATTTGTTTTTGGTGTGTTGCTGTGTGTTTGGGGTGTGGGGTGTGGGGGGTTGCCGTGTTGCGCTACCTCCTTCTTTAGCCAACGTTTCGGACAGCGTTACAGTGTCCATCATCAGAGCAGATGTGTTAAAGTTTTGCTATTGCACACGCTAGATATTTGAAATATAAAAAAAAAACAAATATTTGACACACAGTACGCGTGCCAAAATTCATAAATAAAAATCCACTTCTAGAAACCACCGCATCAATTATAATACATAAAAACTAGTTAATGTCACAGGTTAGTCAGGTACCTACTTGCAAGTGTAAATGCAAGCGAAAAGAGAGTGCTGCAAGACAAATGAGGAGAAGAATATTTCTTTGTTGGGGGGGGGTGAAGATTTTTTTTGTCATCCCAGTACAGTGTTGCAGCCCGCATAACTTTACGAATACATGTATTGTATGTTGCCCGAAGAGAAAAGAGGTTGAGTATCATTGATGTATACCATTTCAGTGCAGAGGTTATACCTTACGTCTTGGTCGGGCGTCCCCATCTTTTCTGCCATTTACTACAGTACACCACATTGTTGCTGTTAATTAAAAAGAGCAATATTTTATAGACTCGTATGTACAAGTATAAGTGCGAGAAATCTACTTAGATTTAAGAAAAATAATATTTATATTTAATTAAATGAAGACAATATTAACGAAACTCAATCGAAAATCTGGATACAGAAAAACCAAAAAAAGATATTGGCACTTTTGAGATTCGAACCCAGGATCTTCTGCTTTCATGGCAATAGCTCTACCAACTGAGCTAAGGTGTCTATATACAATTCGGTCACTTTTAACTGTATCATACTTCGACTAAGAACTTCCAACATTGTCTTCATTTTCTAAAGGCACATATTATTGGCTGCTATTTTTGCATTTTTTTTTCGATGAAAAGCCTGTACGAGCGAACCTTGTTAAACCTTGACCAAACCACGAACCTTTGGGTTGACCCAAGGTTCATAAAAAATGTATTTATCAGGGTTAGCTCATCGAAAGAGTAGAACGGTGATTGGCTACAATCGTACGCAGCTAAGAAGTTATTTTTTCACTGGAAGATTTGAATTTACTGCAATATAATAAATAATGTCAACCATGTATAAATGTTGGGCACGCATTTGGCATGTTTTTCTACCATGCACCGGTGATGATTAAATAAATTAAACTAGTTCCTCGAAGCTTCTTCCATTGTACTACCGGTATTTGTAGCCGGTAGAAAAAGGACAGCATTTCCACCAGACGCATGTGCTCTAAAGAATCCAGTACGTTTGCTAAGAGAGGGGAATCTATCAAACAGACCGCCTAGTGTATATATAGGTACATCTAGTGAAAAGTGAAAGAGATCATTCCTTTCGGACTCCAAGAGGCCCCATGAGTTTTTTTTCTGAATTGTTTTTTCCAACCCATTATTAAAAATGAGATCTTAACTTATTTTTTAGAATAAATTATTATATAACAATTTTTATTTTCCCGATAAATCTATTAAAAATGACATTATGTTTTTAAAAACAAATCCAATAAGCTCAGCTTCGGTTATTGCTTTTCACTTCGAAGCAGACATTCTTCAGAGATTTTCCAACCAATTTCCCATCCCAATGAAATAAATTGAGATAATATTATCTAAACCAAGGGGAAATTATTCAGTCACGCTCCGAGCAACAGCAGTAATGCTTCCGAGAGGCAACACAATTCATTTCGATAACTTCAAAATAATTATAAAGTACGTTATAACTCGACATAATATGAATAATGAAGGTACACAGGAATTGTTTCAACAAATAATATCCACTTATGTATTTAGTACAGTCCGAACTCAAGAGTTTATCCATGCATGTGATAAAAAGATAAACTAATGGACAAACCTATTGTGTGTGCACTGTTATATATATACGAGGGTTGTCCAAAAAATGATGACCGTTCTAATTTTTTAAATGAGGAAAAATGTACATTTACAAAAGAATAATATTATACTTTAGAAACATATGCTCACTTTTTTTCGACATAGTGCCCATTACAAACGATGCACTTGGTGAGCCGTGGCACTAGGTCATTGATTCCCTTATCGTAGAACTCCGCCACAAAAAATTCTTTCAAAACCTACATTTCTACGATATAATCCGGTATACAGCACAATGTTAAAAAATATGGTCCTATGTCAATTCTCAAAGAAAATCTCCTGCCATCCCCGATCATATGATTTATGGCGAAAAAACTGCTAATGACAGTAAAAGAGTAGCCAATTTATTTTCGGAGTATTTTGGTTCTGTATTTTAGAATGTTCAACCTGCTCATACGAGCAATGCCAGTGATTGTTTAAATTCAAATACCGTAAATAGCTCAATCGACATCAATGAAGACATAACTTTCAAATACCTTAAGTCTATCGATATCAAAAAGGACCGGGTAACGACAAACTTCCAGGGATCTTTATAAACTATTTTAGTAAACAATTGACACCCTCCATTTTTGCTATTTTCAAAATTATCGCTATCTAACTAAAGGAACTTTTCCCGACAAGTGGAAAACAGCCTTGATTACCCCAATCTTTAAAAATGGCAGTAAAAATGATGTCTCCAACTATCGACCTATATCCAAATTACCGATTCTAAGTAAAGTATTGGAAAAAATTGTTTACGATCAATTATATTCTACCATCTCACCTTCACTCTCAACTAATCAACATGGCTTCAGGAAAAATCGCTACACAACCTCAAATCTTGCGTTTTTTACAAATTTTCTTCATGCTCAAACGGACATGCGATGCCGTGTGGATGCCATCTACACTGATTACTCCAAAACATTCGACCATGTTATTCATTATATTCTTTTACATAAGCTATTATGTTTAGGAATTCACGGTGATCTCTATAGATGGATCGCATCTTATGTTAGTAATCGCATCAAATCACGGTTGTCAATGGTTTCGCATCTTCGCTTAATATAAATCGTCTCAGGTGTGCCCCAGGGGTCGCACCTCGGACTACTCCTATTCAATATTCATTTAAACGACATTCTTGTATGCTTCCCAAATAGTTACTTTATGTTATATGCGGATGACATGAAATTTTTTAAACCTATATAGTCGTTATCCGATTGCATCGAATTACAAAGAGATCTTGATCATTTGTGCGCATACTGTGAATCAAACTTATTGTCCTTAAATATATATAAGTGTCACTCGATTGCGTTTACTAGAAATAAAAATAAAATAATCTATCTTTACAATTTGAATAGCAAACCTTTACAATATATGTCTACATGTAAATATCTAGGTGTTCACTTAGATAGCAAACTAATATTTGATATGCACATCGAATACATTATATCTAAATCTTATAAGATGCTAGGTTTTCTATTAAGAATATGTAAAGTTTTTAAAAGTGCTAAGACTCTGGAAATGTTATTCAGTTCATTGGTCAGAAGTCCACTGGAGTATGCTTCCACCATATGGAATCCTCAAAATAAGGTATACATAGATTTAATAGAGAGTATACAGAATAAATTTTCGAAACATTTCGAAATTCTCAATAAATACAACAAAACTCCAAATAATATTTTATCTTTACAAAAAAGACGCACATTGTCAGATCTGATGTTTCTACATAACCTGCTTAATAATAAAATAGATATTCCCGAATTGCTATCTTTCATTGGTTTAAATGTTTCAATGAGGCGTACCTAGAACACTTCACTTTTTCACATAGGATCAAATAATACTAATACAGCAAAAAACTCACCAATCTCTCGCGCAATCACATCTTATACACACTATGAAAAATAATTACACGTAGACATTTTCCACAACTTCCTGCAAACCTACAAAACTTATTTACTAAATTTGTTGGCGTGATATAATTTATTTTAAAACTTCTTATTTACACTTATATTTTCATTAAACTTTAATTACTATTCATGAGCACGTAATTCTTGCTCTAAAAATACTTATCTTTTCATTAAGAGTGAATAACCAGCACATGACAACTTCGATTCCGACACTAGCGCTAACACATCAGGGCTCGCGAGCGGGCGTTTTCAGAACTAAATTTCGTTCCGCGGCAATCCGAGTTTTGAGGGTTTTGTTCACTCGAGCTAGGGCTACCCGCTACTATTGCTACTTTATATTACTATTCTCGCTTCCAGAATTTTAATTAGTAGTAGTTATTTGTATATTGAAGTGCATAAACATAAATAGATACAAATGTAATGCGTAAACACAGTAGGTATTAAGTAGATAGCTACATGAATAAACAATTTGTTATATTCTTTTTAATATTTTGGTTTTTTGTTTTTCAATTGTATTTTACGGCCATTAGAGTGGAAGATATTCTCAGTATCGCCCTGGTGTAAGACCACCATTAAGAATTGAAACGTTGCTTGAAATGGCTTTAGCCGTGTTTAGTGGTCAGATCTGAATAGCCAGGTACTTCCCCACCTTCCTCTTCCCTATATCCTTCCCCTCCCCACTACCTTCAGTCTTACAACATACTCCAAATTGGGGATGCAATAGTCCCACTGGCTCCAGACTTGTGCGGTATTCATGAAAAAAAACGAGTAATATTAAGTTGGATTGTAAAAAATGTCGCATTTTGAAATATTTATTCGTGTGCATAATTAATAATAAGCACTTCAACAAACAGAATTAAAGCGCACAAACCCTTTCTTTCTTTGAGTGGCCTTGCAACGCATGCCGGGTACCCGCTGTATATAATGTTATATAGTGCAAGCGCTTGCATTATAATTCCCGAGACTTGTGATGGAACCATAACAGTTTAGTTGACCGCGAGGTTACAGTGCCCATGAAACACATGCCGGGTACCCGCTGTATATAATTTATTTATTTATTTACGGACAAATAGTCCATTAACAATATAACAATAACACGAAAAACAAGCGTGCGTAAAGGCCCGACCCGCCGAGCAATCGATCACCGTTCGCATTGATTACCGTTCGCATGTCATTTTTCGTAACTATCACCACTTTTCGTAACCCATTCACCAGTTTACCCCCAAGTGTCGAGCGTGCGTAAAAAAGATTTACCCCAAAAAAATATTTTGGAGCAGTTGGGACTCTTGTGCGGTATTCACACAAGAAAAATTTTAAATAAAAAAAATATTCGAAATTATAAAAATTTTTGCAAAAAAATATTCAATGAACATGAAAAATTGCGTTCGGGCAACCCTGTAGATTTAACAAACATGAATCAAGGAATTCGTGTTTATTTCAAATTTCGTTTTCAAATTTCATTTCCAAATATTATTATTCAAAGCGTCGCGAAGACGTGCTCTCCTGGCCGCGTTTGGGCCCGTAATGAAATCTGAAATTTGTGTTTACGGGCTGCGATAAAAATGGTAAAATGCGATGTTCAAAATTATTTAAAATTAAATACTTCCTGAAATTATTTTACGATCAAATTATTTATGATTTGTCAATAACGTCTTAGCAAAATAAGTATGTAAAAAAATCCGAAATATATTTGTTTGTAAGTGCACAAATAAATGCACAAACCGACCAATTTTCGTCAAGAAACACATGTCCGTATATATTTTTTAATAATTTTATTTAAACTAAAATTAAAATTCTGAAACATACGTTTACCAGATAATGTATTGATTTATTTTACTGCATGATTATATGATTTGAAATGGGTGTTGTATAAGAAATGTACTTTTTGAAAATTGAACAAATCTGCGAACGACCTATGGTATAACCTTATTATTCTAAAAATATTTTTTTTTTTCTCAAAATCTAAAACATAAGTTTACTAGATAAAAGAACAATCTTTTGAAATCCATTTATAGTTTTTTGTGGAAAAGAGTCAATACGTCTAACCACTGATTTAAAAATGACATATTTCTGGTTTCTCTGCTTATACACTCTTAAAATTACTATTTGTGAGCATGTAATTCTTGTTCTAAAAATATATCTCTTTTATCTTCATATACAATCTTCCTTTATATTATTCTTCTAATTCATTCATTGGTTAAGTTTAAAGAACTGTTCAAATCCCAGGCGAATTATCCCAGATATTCTACGGACTTACGTAATTGGTACTATATCATGTAATAATTTCATTTAATATTCCTTACAACTTGTAAACTTATGTACTGTGTATGTTCTAATATACAATTAAACAAATAAACAAACCTCTCCCTCCGCGTCCTAGTCGGTCTCCAAAGATTTTCCAGCCAGAAGTTGCTTCAGGTGAAGAAATTCCCAAAAAAGTTCCAACCTAACCTAACCCAACCGTCTAGGGAGGGGTGGGGAACCTGCGGCCCGCGAGGCCTTTTGGTGCGGCTCGCGGGCGCTTTTGGTGCGGCCTGCTGAAAGAACCACAAAAAATTACACAGAATGGAATGGTTTGTTTCACGGTGTTCTCAGGTGCATTTTTAAGACGTTGTTACAAAATAATTACTAGCAATTAGTTTAGATACAAATAAAAATGTGATACAACATCCCCTTTACTTTTATTTTAATTTGTTATTGTGAGACGATAGTGAAAATCCATCGGTACTTTAAACTTTCTTGTACGGGACAGTCCTGATATTTCAAGATTGATGGCAACTCTACTTAAATTATTTTAAATAGTTAAATAAACATAAAATAATATTCGTATTCTAATCTAATCTAATTGCTTACGATAAATATGCTACAAAATGCAGAAAAAACATTCACGTAATCTGAGTACAATTTAATTTAAGCCGGTGGACTAGTGGCCTTCTATGCAGATTCATTCTCAAGGTAAAGCCAATCTTGTGTTCACAGTGCAAATTCATGTTGCGGATTCATCTGCTAACGCTTTTCGAGGGAAGCCGTTCTAGCTTTCCGACTGCAAAAAATCGGAGGAAAACCATCTTGATATTCTAGGTGCAGTTGCTGGGGACTCACAATCTAATTCGCTCTAACGGTAAAACCAGTTGTGTGTTCAAAATGCAATGAAAAAGTTCTAAGTATGGTTTCGTCTGCTTACGCATTTCGTGGAAAGCCGTTTTTGTTTTAGAAATGCATTTATAAAATTCTAGCTGCTTTTGTGCTGCCAGTATTGGAGAAAAACTGAGTGTAGTTTAAATTCCCTTTATAACTGGGGGGGGGGGGGGTGGTGCTGCGAAAACTAATATGGACCCTCTCAACAAAGCGCAAAAGGCCTTAATTAAAGTTATTACTAAAAAAACTTTTAGATTCTCGACAATACAGTTATTTAAAGACTTTGCTGTATTGAACATTCATCAACTGTACATCAAAATTATAGCTACACATTACCAACAAGACAACCTAAACCATCATTCTGCACAACACAATCACGTCACAAGACATAGACATCAACACATGACTCCGAAGACAAATACTACATATGGACAAAGACATTATCATAATCTGGCTCCAAAAATTTTTAATTTAATTAAAAAAGATGTTAAAGATATCCACATGACAAAAAATGCAAAACACAAAATTCATTCGTGGATAATCAACAAAGGCATTGCATACTGCGGTCAGATAACCTGAACAATACAAGAACACACTCAACGCCTGTATTTTTTCTCTTTTCCTTTCAATTATTTTTATGTCTCTAATTTTTTCTTTTCATATTTTTTCTATTTTACTCTTTTCTTTTTATTTTTCTTTTACTGTATTTATCTATCTAAATTAAAATATATATTTTTTTATCTTATTTTTCTTCCAAGATTAAGATATCAAAATTAGTTTAAATTCCTGCCACCTCGGAACAGGCTCAGCCCAGTCAGGTGGTTTATACCAAAAAATAAAAATAAATAAAATGTACATTGTATTTTGTATAAATGTATTGCAATATCTTGGTTAATAAATAATTAAAAAAAAAACTAAAACCAGTTCTCTGTCTAGACGAAAATATTCCAAGTGGGGTTTCATTTTTTTACGCATTTCTTAGGTTAGAAGTGGATTATGGTTACGTACTTTATTCTGATAGAATTCGAGGAAAGCCATTTTCATGTTTTGAGTGTAGTTTTAATTCTCCACGTACAAACTCACTTTATAATTAAAACCAGTTCTGTGTTTAGAATGCAACGAAAAAATTCCAGGTGGGGTTTGATCTTGCTAACGTGTTTAGTAAGAAACCATTCTCGTGTTTAAAGTGTAGTTATTAATTTAAAGTTGAATTTGTGCCACCAGTATTGGAGAAAACCAATATCACGTTCTGAGTATAGGTTTTCTTTTGCTGATGCATTTCTTATGTTAGAAGTGCATTTTTAAAATTCAAGTTTCGTTGTTTATGCTGCCAGGATTAGAGGAAAGCCATTTTAAGAGCGCGCAGGAGCGCCGAGAAATTTTAACGATAGGTATTTGTAAAAATTATTTCTATTTCGTTCATCTCAGCGGGGACAGCAAAAGCGCTATCGGTGTATTGGTGAACCCCAATGCGTGTGTGTGCGTGGCTGCAGGTGTTGGAAGCACGAATCGCCGCGCCGCGCCCGCCAGCGACTTCGCGTTCTTATTATTTCATTTACTGTTATTCATTTATTCCAAAAATTAAGTAGGTGCCTAGGTACATATTCGTAATAAAATAGCGAGGTCTACATTATTTAATATTGTATTGTACTTAACTTTATTATTATTATTACTTACTACAAATACATGTGACTGCCTGCTCCGAGCTCATCTTCTGCACACGCACAAGTCAATGAGACTTGCGGGTGCGTGTATACAGGTTGCTGCCTGCTGCAACAGATAAGTCAATACGCGTCGCGACTTGAGCGTGCGTATTCCTATATAATAGATATCTTCTGCGCTCATAGTTCATTCATCTTGTTACTATTAGTAAAGTAAGATGCACGCTGTTTTGGTTTAGTAATATCGGGAGATTCATACCATCTTTTTTTATAAAACGGCAGCATAGGCGCAGTAGGTACATCACGTACTTTGTGATTGTATAGTGTTTTTATTTTTCGCTGGCTGCATCAATCTACTGTTTTTGACTAGCCTTTTTACTGGAAACTATTCTACGTCAAATACAGACCTTCGAATTTTGACCCTGAAACCCCCTTGAATATTGAAATCTGTTTGGTCATTTCTCACGATTTACACATATAGGACATATGGTGAGTAGATACCTACTAAACTATTCATAAATTATTCATAAACTATTATTATAAACATAAACTATTCATTCATAAAAACTCAATATTACAACACAATTTCCTTTTTTAATTAAACATATAAATATCGCTAAAAATGTTGTTGTTTTTTGGCTCTCCCTGAATAACGTAAATTCATCAGTTTTGACTGTATGCATAAAGTGCATTAGTGCAAGTCGGTACATTTGTTAACATATCTAGTAACCTATAATAAATATTATTCTACGTCTTAGGCTGCGTATACACACGCCAGCCGAACAACGGATTATGGGAAAGGAACGAAGCAAAAGCAAACTGCCCGAAACGCTGCGCCGCTTGCGGTTGCTTCGTACCTTTACCATAATTCGTGGTTCGGCTCGCGTCTCTGTCCGCAAAGAGTGGCGTGCACTGATTTTTCAGTGGGCTAGAATCCTAAGATTGAAAATACGACATTAATGATGTTGTCGAAGCTGAAAATTATTTTTTTTCCGAAATTTCAATTTTCAAATTCTGTGCACGCCACTATTCGCAAATATATACGTAGCATAAGATATGTATATTTAGAAATTGAGTTACATAAAATCGACTACTATATTACCTACCTTCAACTCAAAAATTTTTTTCTTACAGATAAATAATGGGTAAAAGAAATGGAAACAAAGCGCGTTTGTTTTTATCTACTAGACGAAAAAAACCGATTATTAGTATCAAACGACAGATTCATGTTGCACCACGTTCGACATCTAGGTAAGTCGAAATATCGCTTTCCTGTCACTCTTACTACTGAACCTTCCTAAGGTTACCTTTACGTACGTAAAGTTTTTTTTCCCGTAAGTTGCTCACATAAGAGAGTTATGGCAAAATTACCAATGGGTATTGTTTACATTGATAATTTTGCCATAACTCTCTTACGTGAGCGACTTACGAGAAAAACCTAAAGATTTATGCTATGAGAGCCGTGTATTATGTAGCATGTATAACGGGAAAATGGGATGGACAAATTTAAATAAATAAATCATTTGCATTTACAGGGATATGGATGTCATCGATACTACTTTTGGAAACTTAACTACATCTTCACTAATGCATGAAACTTCCATGGATGAATCATTTGCTCCAAATATAGACGAAAACGCAAGTTCATCATCATCAACAACGCTTGATGATTTGGTGATAGAACCAGACCATATTGATGAAACCGATAATTTCGAAGGTCGCAGAATTGTGGATATAAAATATTTGTTTTCGGAGATATCAAATATAAAGCACGAACACACCAACTGCACATTTTCCGATTTAAAATTTATGAAGGAACGACGAAATGGTCTTCTAAGCCAGTATGTTTTCGAGTGCAAAATGTGCAAGAAAATAGAATACATTCACTCCGAAGACCCGAAACGGAAAATGTCTATAAATACTACTGTCGTCGAAGGAGTGATGTGTACAGGAAATGGGTATTCACAATGGAATGAAATTTGTGGGGTTTTAAATATGCCAAATATGGATTGTAAGACTTACACGAACATAGAACAATGTTTAGCGCCAACAATTGAAGAATGTGCCTTAGAAGAAATGATCGCAGCTGGTGAAGAAGAAAAAAGGCTAGCCATTTTAAACGGTGACGTAGACGAGGGTGGCTATCCTTTGGTAACGGTGGTTGCAGATGGCTCCTGGGCAAAGAGGTCGTACAAAAGTGGATTTAGCTCCTCATCTGGCGCAGGGTGCATAGTTGGACTACGAACTAAAAAGGTTTTATTTCTGGGAGTGCGAAACTCATACTGCTGCATATGTGCTAGAGCTACTAAACTACACATAGTTGCTTCTGAGCACAGGTGCTTCATAAACTGGCGTGACAGTGCTAATGCCATGGAAGCCCACATTATAGCAGAAGGGTTCTCGAGAAGCATGGAAATGCATGGATTGAAATTTAACAAACTAGTTGGTGATGGCGACTCCAGCATCATGAAAAAAATAATGCAACAAATGCCATATGGTCCTAACCTTATAGTACAAAAAATAGAGTGCAAAAATCACTTACTCCGCAATTTTTGCAACAAAATGAAAGCACTTGGAAAAAAAACCAACAACGCTAAAGGCTTTGTACCAGTTCATATAAGGAAAAGGGTTGAAGCAAACGTTTTACGCATGAGAAGAGCTGTAGTTGGAGCAATAAATTACAGGAAAGAGCAAGAAAACACAGTACAAAGTGATAAAATAAAAAATTTGAAAATGGACATAAAAAATACCGCAAATCATGTGTTTGGTGATCATAAAAATTGTGCATCGTACTATTGCAAGCCGGAGAAGTATACTGATGATCCAAATTTAGTAAGCGATCTTCGAGATTGTGGAATATGGACTGATATCCAACAATTCTTATTGTCTCTAATAGCAAATGCAGAAAGTCTTATTATTGACGTGACAAATAACACTGTGGAGCAATTCAACAACGTTATCGCCAAATTTATAGGTGGAAAAAGGGTAAATTTTACTACAAGAGGATCTTACCAAACAAGATGTTTTGGAGCAGTAACTTCGTGGAATAGTGAATTGGCAACCCATTCAAGAATACAAAAGAAAATCCAAGGCCACAGTCCCGGCAAATACACGAAGCACTTTATAGAGAGAAAACGACGTTCGAAGGAGAATAAACAAATGTGTCGAAAAAAAAAACTAAAGTATAATGAAAATACGACAGAAAAAAGAAAAAAAGTTACAGGGCCCGATGAAAATTATGGTCAATTGGAATTAGAACCAGATATGCCACCTGAAATATTTGAAACGAAAAAAGAGGAATTTCTCAAAGAATTATCTTCAACCAATAAGGAAGAGCTCGAACGGAATACGGTAGGCCAAAGCAATAACAATCTGTGGGCAATTGAAAGACGTAAGCGGATAACGGCGTCTAACTTTGGAAAAATATATAAGCTTCGGCAAAAAACTTCAGTTACGGGAGTACTAAACTCTTTACTGTACTCACAATTCAAAGGAACTATGGCCACAAATTATGGAAAAGAAAATGAAAGCCTAGCAATAGAGCAATTTTCAAAAAAAACAAGTTTTCAGGTATCCGCTTGTGGGCTATTTATCGATAAAACCAAAAACTTTTTAGCGGCAAGTCCGGATGGCCTTATCGGTGAGGATTCTATAATTGAAATTAAATGCCCTTATAGTATAGCAAATATGTCACCAGAAGAGGGAATTGCACAAAAGATAATTGATTACTGTAAATTGGAAGACCATTCTTTAACATTAAAACGGAATCATAATTACTTCTACCAAGTACAAGGCCAGTTACATATTACTCGTCGTAATTATTGTTATTTTGTTGTGTGGAGTCCAAAAGGTTTGCTGTATGAAAAAATTGAGAGGGACGATGAAATCTGGCAAAAAATCGTTCCACTGTTAGAAAATTTCTACCACCAATGCCTTTTACCAGAAATAATTGACGGTCGCATACCAAGAAATTTACCGGCGAGGGAAAGGTCTGGACCATAAATTGTTTTAATTTCATTGTGTAGATGTTAAACAGTAATTTTTTTTACAATAAAGCGTTTAAAAACAAAAAATATTAGATCATTGAAGAAGATTGAAAATGTCAAGTGATGTAGGAGGTATTCCCAAAAGTGCATTTTTCTGTAATAATATAACGTATTAAAAAAGTTAAATAAAAACTAAACTAGTTATGTGTATGTACCTAATATGTAGCACAATAAACAATATGGTGCCTCTTATACATAGATTTCAATATTCATTTGTATAATATGATATTATAATAACATAATCGATCCAACAACATGTGGTAGATGCATGTACCACTGAACATACGCTGTACCAGCATTCCATCAAACGATCAGTGGTGTATGTACTTACCATCACACATTTTCTTGTAAAATATAATTTTTTTGAAAAAAAAATCTAGAACAATATATTTAGTCAAATATAAAAGTTTTTTTTGGTTCGGTAGTTGTATCTTAAAAAAAGTGTCCTATAAAGGGATAATATTATGTTGAGTACAACCTTCAAAAGTTATCAAAAAATATTTTAATTAATTTTTGTGTTCCATATCCAACTCGGCAATACGGAACGGAATCATCTCGGGGTCTGTCTGTAACAGGTGTTTTTTTTTCAATTTTTTTCCATTAATTTATTTGACGTAAACAAATTAAATTTGTCACAATAACTTTAGTAAATAAGCTCGGTAAGTATTGGCACACTCAAAATAAGTCACCAAACAGAAAAATAATTTTAAAAAAACATCGATAACTCGGGACATGACAACACTAGTGGACTAGTGTATCGATATAATTATTGAGAATGTCACATCACTTCGTTGACTGTATACGTATTCAACAAAACCCTCTCCGCCCCCCCTCACCCCCGAATACTGAGAGAAAGGGACACATGCACCTCAGCCTGATAATACCTAAATAAAATTGTCAAAATCGAGGTTTTGTAGTCCTCATTTTTCTACTCCAAAACTGAACCAATTTCCAAGATTTTTTTTACCAAATGTATTGGAAGAAAACATTCTATGTCTGTACCTTTTGCTTTTTTTAAAAATACATCGTCTAATTTGTATACTGAAGTTTGTTGATGGCGTTAAAAAAAGGCAATTTTAACAATTTTTGAAGGGTTATAACTCCTATAAAAAGTAACTTATCAAAAAAATCAAAACGTACCGACACGCTTGCGGTCAATATTCATATTATGTAAAAAAAATATTTTCTCTAGTGTCAAAATTCAGAGAGGGAAATGAGGAATACGTTTGTATGGAAAAAACACCACCCGGTTTCCTCTTAATATTTTGAATGTAGTTTTAATTCCCCGCGTGCAAGTTCATTTTAAATTAAAACTAGTTCTGTGTTCAGTATGA
The DNA here is from genome assembly GCA_917563855.2 of Limnephilus lunatus. NCBI lineage: Eukaryota > Metazoa > Arthropoda > Insecta > Trichoptera > Limnephilidae > Limnephilus > Limnephilus lunatus. The sequence continues at coordinate 75,249,591 of OU830592.1, forward strand.
ACCAAAAATTTCAGTTGTAGTTTTATCTGCTGAAGCATTTTGACGGAAACCTTTCTCGTGTTTAAACTAGACATAACATCTCAAGTGTGAAACTCAGCCTTTGAAATACACAAAAATGGAATTGAAAGTGTTCAAAATAGATGTTTAAGGTACCTTAACTTCAGCTCTTTTCAATATACAGACGTTAACTTGCCGAAGAAATATAGCAGATTCGGAAATTTTATTTAAAATTACACATAACTTAATCGATAGTCCTGATCTTCTTCAACGCCTATCATTGCATGTTCCAAATCGCAACAGACGACACTAGCTCACTTATTATCTCCCTATTCGTGTAATCTCAGATCTGCTGTAAACTTTCCCTTGAATAAATAAAATAAAATAACGCAATGTTTCGGTCGTAATCAAAGATATTCAAATACAAGGGACGTGCGGATTACTTCTAAATGGGAATAGTTTGAATACGGAGAGAAGTTAATTTTTTGAAGGGGTGTTGTAATATTGGCTAACAATATAGTTTGAATACGGAAAGAATTCGTTCATTTTGAAGGTGTACAGTGTATTGGTTAATAATATCGGCGACACAGGGAAACACAGTCCCATCCAAAAACTGCGGATTGCACATCTCTTATATTTCAATATCTTTGGTCGGAATCAATCAACTTTTGAAATTTGCAATTATCATAGATACTTATAAAAAATAAGTATGTAGACTGGAATTAAAAATCAAAACAACAAGGTTATTTTAAGCGGGCTTCATTGAAAATGGTAGCAATTTTTATGGAAAAAATATTCAATATAAAATATTAAAAGAGCTTAATAATATAATATTTCCCTCTAAAGCACATTTTTTAAACCAAGAGCTCAAAGGATGTCATTAAAAATATTATTTCCTCGTTTTAAAAGATATTATTATTTCATAGTACCTAAGAATCCTTGTACTAGAACGAAGAAAACATAAATTTTGGAAGAAAATTCTCGGACATGTTGTAACTTGATATAAAAGTGGACAGCAAGCTGAAATTAAAACTTAATAATGCTCTTAAAAGAACAAAGAGATTCCGGAAACCATCGTACATTTTAAGACCGTAAGAAACATTATGTTACTAAAGCAATAAAAAAGAAATCTTTGTGTCTCGTCAAAGAAATTATAATTAAGACTCTTCGGCGAGGGGTGGATTTGGACTACATACCCTCTATTCATACGGTTCAACATAAGCCAGATAGCGATTATGTGAAATTTGGTTAGAAAGCTTTCCTTCAACAATCCCTATTCATCAAGAACTTGGTAAGCTGGATGCAATAAGCTATTTATGCTTTAAATGAATACCAAAAACTGAATAAAATCTTTACCAATTTATTTATTTAACTCACAAAGAAACCTTTAAATAACCACATTCATGATAAGATTATTTATTATAGATACAACAAAAATGCACGTAATTTCTCATGACTCGTTTTATTAGAAACTTTCACAGGCAGCAATCACTTTTTTACTAATATAACAGACATATCTGATTACAATTTTGTTTTCAAGTAATTTTCAAAGAATATAATGTTTTTTAACTACGAGTATAACAACAATAAAAACTAAGAAACTCAGGAGCAACACTGGAATTGTTTGAATAAGGACTTAATGTTAATAATTACAATAGGTATTTGATGAATTTTATTTAACTAAAACTCAAATTACATGTGTTGCAGATCCGTAGTGCAAATCGAAAACCGAAATTTTTAAATAACTATATTAAAAAGCAGTATTTTATTTTTTACCAAAGATATGCTCTTTTGTAAAGAATGATAATAAAATGAAAAATTGATTTTACGACAGACTGAAAAAAAATCTGTCTTGTGACTTTTTATATCATCCTCTTAAAAACGGTGTTTTTCGTAAACTTCTTTGCAGGATTTTTAAAATGAACAATTCACTTACTGAAGATGGACTTTTTCAAAAGCTGTTAGAATATATTGCATCTAAAAATATTCTGCTTCGTAGATTTTTTCCTTTGGTGATGTCTTCATTACGTCGCGTCGTTTGGCTTATCTGCTCAAAACACTGAAAGAATTTTGTTTTTTTTTTGTGCTTAAAATAGTAGTCTAATAATTTTTCCCTTTTATTTAGAACGAAATTTAACTGAATAAGTTCGTTTGTTCATTAAATATTCTTCATATTTGCTTTATTTTGTGTACTGATGATAATAATTTGTGAACATATCTAGGGTGTGTGAAAAACTCTTGGGCTTGAACCAACTTGTGAAGCAGGTCTCAACCCAGAGAGTCCCGTGTAGTGACAGCAATGGAAAGACTTTAATGCCTAAAGATTACACAATCAAAACAACGCTGTTACCCAGGGAAGGAAATGGGAGATCTAAAATGTTAATTTTTTACGTTCACTTATATTTTAACTACTTGAATGTATAGACACAGACCCCTTTGAAGCCCAGGCATTTCGGCAGTCCAATAGTGCTCAGTCTGTCAATATAGCCGCTAAGCCTTTTGGATAAAAAGTCGTTGAGTGTTGACGAAACTCAATATCATTTTGAGATTTAAGCAGTGATTTAGTTTATTCTGTGTGATTTGGTTTCAAAAATAATTGTTTCATTTAGTACCTAACGCATATAATGGTATAAATAAAATTATCTTATCAAATTACGTAAGATTCTGAAAGCGTCTTTGTTAAATAACTTTCGTTAATTGTAATATTTATTACGTATTTTCGACGCTCACCAAAATTATTCTAGTTTCCATAAACTCTTTGTATTTAATATTCAAAGCAAAGGTCGTTTTAGTATAAATTGAAAGAGCCATATATATTACCAATAATGTTTAGCCCGCCATGCCATCCTGAAAATCAAAGACATCAGCATTCCAGTTAAACGAGGGACGATTTTAACACCACAAGCGTTCCAATTAGCAGGCTGAAATTTCGCACAGTTTTAGAATTATTAATTGTTAAGGTTCCCAAATGTTTCAAACAACGTTTGTGTACTAAGTCATTTGTCTGTCTAAGAATAACCCCAAAGAAATACAATTACCCTCTCCCATTTGTAAGGGAAGTATAATTGATAGGTTTCTCGCGAAACAATATTACAGACTTATTTCACAATTATTTTGTTGTTGAGTCATTCGTATTGTTTAATTTTGACTAATCGTAATAAAGTATAGTTTTCAAGTACGTTTCGTCATTTCAAAAGCTTATCAAGGCACACAAAAGCATTATTCTCATAACACGCCTAGTTTGAAATTTTTGAAATGTGTATTTTGATCACATATGATTGAACTGCCGTTTAATGACGATATTATTTTTTTTTTTGTATATTTTATAAAAAACTTCTGGAACCTTGGAATTATTTTCAGGAAAAGATTTATAGATAAACGTTATGGGAAAATCACACACAACCACAGTTTCCTGCTTGAAACGTAAATAACAATTTTGAATATGTATAAAAAAATAATCGAAACATATTGAAATTATGGTGAAGAGAGGAAAATTAACATTCTAATTTAAACATAGATAGGTACTTTTCTAATTGAATCACAAATATTTATATACAATTAAAAATTAAACAATGTAATAAATTTCTTTCGTTGTTTCGTTCAACAATAATTTACCCTGTCAGTCCCGTCCCGTGGAATTGTTTTGCTACATCATTGCTATACTTTATCTAACTAGGTATTCCGAAATATGCTTCTTATTTCTCCGAAAACTTCCAGTCACGTTAGACGATTTTCTGTATTGTTGAAAGGCTTCTCTTCTGATATAATATTTGTGGCATATAAATTAATTGAAATCATCTGAATTTAGACATACACAGGCACGTCCAAAAGCTATGATTTTTTTTTTCAAAAACATTATCGGGTTACAAATAACCCAACAATGTTTGAAAATCTCCTACTACCACCACAGAAGTCGAAAATGTTGCTTGTGTTGTGATGGAGGACTTAGCCAGCCGAGGAATCGAACACGCGACGCTCGTGTGGGACCCAAGCGCTATGCCCACTCAACCACTGACGGGTCAATACTTTAAGAAGCCTGATTTTTAACTCATCGTAAAACTTCAGAATAATGTTTGTAAAAATCTGAGTATATTAAAAATTAATATTAAATAAAGTAAATAACTCCAACTCTTGAAACTCACAGTCTTTTAATCTTCGAACTTAACTTTAAGACAAGAGGTTTTGGGATGATTTCTCGCCTTTAAGTATGTTAACTCAATGCTGCAAGGTTGAATTGATTACATCATAGAAAAAATACAAATCTCAAATTTACAAATCCGCAAAAAATAGTGTATGACTGTGGTACGTAAATCTGATATCACTAATTATGAGATAGGTAAATAAAAATTGTTCCAAGTAGTTTTGCCAAATCATGGTTTCTATATAGATATGCGTTGTTTTATGTTTTGCTGGTTAGAAAAATAGTAGCTCCGTAATTTTAATAACATTTACCATCATTTTTATTGTGAAACCTAGTCAAAATGTCATCACCAATGTAGAAGACCTATAAAATGACGCAATTTACCTACGTATGTGCAAACGAAGAAAGTTTAACAGAGTAGGTACGTTATAAAATACTTTTGAGATTGTTGAAAATATTTACCGAATCTTTGATATTTTATGTACATTACGTATGTACTCGTAAACATTTTATTGTGTTTGTTATATACCGATTCTGACATAATAATGCATTTTAAAGTAAACTAATTAGCTCTAATGGATTCTTTGAGGTGACACAGGAGTTTAAACAAGTTAATAACAGTGGGTTTAATGTTATTAACATGAGAAGAATACCTGGAAATGTTTATTTTTATCAAAAGAACTGTTTCTGTAAACGAAAAACTATGTTTATTACATGTTAATTACTTAAGGTAAAGAAAGCGGAGATGTTTGCATTGGGTGATTGAATGTGTTTACTGGCATGTTTAATGTAAACATTTATGTATTCAAAAATTCCAAAGAAATTACTTCTACACTCATCTTAGAAATGTACAGCAAAAACTATTTCTTACTGATATTGTTTTTTGTTATTTGTGTTTTAATAATACATGTCTTATTTCTATTTTTGATACTGACAATTCGTGATGGAAATCTGTTAAAATGATGTATTGAAACACATTAATCTTTTTTCGTATTTTTAGATTCCGTATTTTTGAACATTCGAAATGAAAGTGGAAAAAAGTTTAATTATAACATATAAGTTCAATTTAATTAAGAAAAAATAAATTCAATTTCATTATAACATAAAATATCAATTTGATTATGACAATAAAGTTCAATTTCATTATAACATATAAGTTCAATTTTATTGTAAACATAATATCAATTTCGTTATCACAAAATAGTTCAATTTCGTTATAACATAAAAGTTCAATTTTATTACAAACATAATATCAATTTCACCATAACATAAAAGTTCAATTTCATTTATTTATTTATTTATTTATTTACGGACAAATAGTCCATTACATAACAATATAACAATAACACGAATAAAAAAGAGAGATGACAATGGAAGGAGAATACATATATATGAAGAGCATTTGACAAAATACATATAATATAGAAGATAGTATAATATAAATACATATAATATAAAAGTACATAAGTAGCTTGAAAACGGATTTAAAAGACTTTAAAAAATCACATTGCGTATCGACTGCCGAAAGTCATTTAGGATTACACCAAAAAATTCAGTGCTTTGATTTGCGTTGACAAGTCTCGACATTCTGGATAAAGGAGAATGATATCCATAATTGGTAGAATGTTGATTGAGGAACAGCAATTCATTATTTCGGAGTTCATTATAACATATAAGTTGAATTTCATTATAAAAATAAGTTCCATTCGCAATAAGTACGTGTAGATAGAATGTCTATAATAGTTTGCAGTGTCAAATAAGAATATACTATGTACTGTAAATGATTTAAAAAAAAGTGTATCATGAACACCTACCTTACTAGGAGAACCTCTGCTCGGTGTTCACGTGTTTTGATTTGGTAGAGAATTGAATTGGTTGCATTCATAAATGTAATTAATAGTTATGATTAATGTTAATTTTTTGAGGTTTTATTAAATTATTTGGGTTATGTTTGTTTAATAATAATAATAATAATATTTGGATGATTTGTATCAATATCACCTTTGAAATTGACCTCAAGGGCGATGTAGAAACTTATAATGTATTTCGACAATCTTATTTCCAACTACAAACCATTATAACAACTTTTGGCTAAAAATTGCATCCACTGGTTCATTGATCACTGATACGAAACTATATGTACAACGATTTAACCAATTAAAGCGTTGCTGCGTAAAATGTACATATATTGTTTTATTTATACTCTGTACCTACAAGCAAAAAATATACAAGACCATACTTACCTGGAAGTAAGTACTTACTCCCAGGTAAGTATAATCTTGTAAATTATCTTTTTTTTACATTAACTCCACACAGGAGGCCCCGAGAAAAATAATTTCCATCAGGGCCTGTGTCATCTTTGAGGATGCTGTGTGGAGGGTCTTTGTGAGGAAAGGAAGGAGTGAACGTGTGTCTTGAAGAGACCCATGTTGTAGGAGGGAGGAAACACAGAGGCCGGCAAATCGTTCCACAACCGAGCTGTTGAATTCAAGAACGAGTCGTAGAAACGACCCGTTCTCCTGTGACTAATGTCAACCGTGTACAAATGTTAAGCGCGCCTTTGGCGTGTTTCCCGACTATGCACCGGTGCCGAGGGGATCAATGAAGCTAGTTCCTCGGAGCATCTTCCATTGTAATACCGGTAGAACAAGGACAACATTGCCACCTGGCGCCTGTGCTGTAAAGTCTAAAGATTGCAATCCGTCTGTTAAGATGGGAGAATCTATCAAAAGGACCGACCTTTTCTGCACGAGGGTTTTTTTAGGTATTTTGGAGCTCCAGACCAGAGGTGGCTGCCAAATTCAACCGTGGGGCGCACTTGCAATTTGTACAGGGTAGGCAGTTGTGAACTATTGAAGTATCTGCGGGCCATGTATAGTACTGAGAGTTTCTGAGAGCCCAGTTTCTGAGAGGCTAACTTAACTCTGGTTTCGAATATCACTTCAATGGCGATTAATTAATGTAAAAAATATGCAGAAGGTTTCTCTTTCTTGAATGCTATAATAACTAAGTCTTAAGTCCCCTTTTTTGTGGACCATAACTAAGTCCACTGTTATTAGTTTATTAGTAATTTACCATTGAAAAATGTCCTCCTCGTCACAGGTGAACTCCTGGCGTGAAGAGCAATATACAATATCTTTGAATTGTTAATATGTTAAGAATAAGAAAAAAAAATAGATATCTAAGTAACACAACACCTCGTGAATTTTAAAAAATAAGTCCAACTCAATCACGTTAATAATTTAAAATTTCAGGGAAATTTCATAAAATTTGGGCAGTGACCTATTCATGAAATATTATAAAATTATATTTTCCAATAATGAGTACACCGCCGTTTTAGTAAAATATCACCTCAAGGGAGCCTTACCTAGTGATCGAATAATCGTTGAATACTATTTCCCCATAATCTCTGTGAGTCTTTTAATATGGAACAATGTCTGAATATGGAACTTTTTGGAAAAATGCGATAAAACTTAATTAGACTAAATTCGATACGGCTGTTTTTATTTATTTTTATAATCTTACTAATATTATAAATGCGAAAGTTTGTATGGATGGTCCTTAATCTTTCACGCAATAAATATCGAATGGAATTTTAAAATTCTTTTACTAATCGAAAGCTACATTATTTGCGAGTAACAACGGCTTTATATATTGGTAAGCTCTGACGTTATGAATGAGCTGTGGCGTTATGAAATTATGTATCATACGTTTTATGTACCTAACAAAATCGAGTTATTGCAAACGTCAAACAAATTGTTACCTTGGAAACAATGTTTTTTTTTTTTAATGTTGGCCTTAAAAAGAGTGAGTGCTTTGTTGTAATTAAAAAGAGTACTTTTTTGGCGTCGTAGTTAATATCTACATATCTCTAAAAATGTTTATTCTCCGAACAAAAAGCATAACGTTGCTATAAAGCATAGCGTTTGAAGTGGATTGTCATTTTCTTATTTTTTTAGGTTACTCTGGATTCAAATATGAATAAAATACTAATAAGGTGGGTACTTAAAATAAATTTCTATTTCTATAATTTAAATATTTTCTAAAATAGAATTTTTATTTGCAAAATATCATTCTCAAATTTAGAAATATTCTATTAAACAATAATTATTTTCTATTAGACGAAATAGCGGGAATAATAACAATTATGCCAATAATTATGCCAGTAATTTCCCACTAATACTATGCGAGCGAAGCCGTGGGTAAAAGCTAGTTTGGTATAAAACTACAAAAGCACCTTCATTGCAGGTGGATTTGTAATAAGTTTTATTAACTAAATCCATTCTGATTTTCTAAAATAAAAATTACCTTGCTGTGATAAAGTTAAAAAATGATTTTCGAAAATCAAAAATTCTTCGATGCCTATTAAATGAAGGAAAATTTTGAAATATTTTTAGAACCCAGCAGTATAACAAGAGTGAAAGTTTTTTTGTTATTTTTATACAAAATAAAAATGATGATTAAGTATTGAAATAAGTCAAAAACATTTAAAACCCTCCCGTGCTGGAGCGCAACGTCATAATTAATAACAAAAATCCAATTAATCACTTAAAAATTTCCAAGCAGAAACATTTGAAAAGCATTCTTTTTTTTGTGAGAATGAGAATTTCCGAAAACGTAAAATTTCCTAACCGTTATGATAAAAAATGATTCCATAAATGTCGCGGTGAAACATATTTTTAAATTCCTTTATCAATGTAGATAATTTTTTAACATTTATCATATTCCCAACCAAGCTCAATTTTGATCAGTTATTAAACATGCGCTATCTCTCTCTTACCTTACAAACATAAACAATGTAGCCTTATTCCATTACCTAAGGCACTTCGTGTAACAGGCAGAAGAGGAGAAAGCAATCATCAGATTCCGATGAAACTTACTTTCCAGTGGTTTTTTTAAATTGTATTTTCCCCGTTGCATCATACTAGTTAATGGAAACTTTTTTTGCACTGCAATTTTATTTCAGAGGCGTTGAAATGTTTGGAAAGCTAATAATATAAGGCAATAAAAAAATTTCACATCTGGCAAACACTTTACGGGTATACATAAATATAATAAAAACAATAATATAACTTTGTTTGAATACCACTTTAACCACTTAACCAACCGGTTTCGGGGCAGCCTGAACCTTCATCAGGGGAGAATAAAAAATATTAAATAAATTTCACAGTTACAAAGTATTTAAAAGCAAAATAGAAGAGGAAGAGAGATCATCAACTTTGATGGGGGGAGAAAGGGAGGTACTTAATAGAGAGCGGGTAAAATTAGTTGTAGGGAAGGGAAATATGTTTAAAATGGGGCTATTTGACAAGTCTAATTTTTTAGTTAGTTAATTTGTTTTATTTATTGTTAATGATTATTTTATTATATCAAGAGCTTCTAGATTATTAAGACTTAGACCTCTCCCATTTCTATATATTACATTCATCTCCAAAGATTTATTAAACGAGTGATCTTTATCTATTACGTGCGCTGCGAATTCTGAAAAACCTACGCTGTTTAGGCACCTCAACTGCTCAACTACCTTCATTTGAACATTTCTTGTTATTTTACCTGTGTAAAATGCTGGGCAATCATTACATTAAAGCTTATAGATGCCAGAATGGCTTAAACTATTTTCTTTATCCTTATAACTTATAAATAACTTACCTAGGTTATTATTAGTATAGAAAGCTGCTTTAATTTCTTTAGGAATTTTTAAAACCCTTGAAGATAAAGCATTATTTATGAATAAAAATTCATGCCAACTGTAATTTTTATTGTCTCTGATGTTCGGTGTAACTAATATTTATGTTTATTAGTAGATATGTAAAATTTTTATGCAAATATTCTATATAGGACATCAGTTATTTGCTGTAATAGATTTTGTATTTGAAAGTTATTAATAATTTAAAATATTAATATAAATATGGCATTGATAATTGTGACATGACATTTAAATAGTAAATACCTACCATTTCAGTAAACCTCGCATCAGACAAGATAGGTTTACGAAGAATTAGGTAAGGAACACATCATAAGTTGTTGTTGATATACATTACCCCGGTGGCTCTGTCCAATATGTCAACCTACTAATGAAATTTATGAGGATTGATAATAATATTTTACTGCCTACTGTAAATGGATCATAATTTGTATACACGTAAATTTCTTATTTTGACAGAGATTTATGATTTTACCAATTTGCCCCACACACGATCTCTATTTTCCTACTTATGCAAACAATGGTTCTTAAAATAGTTCCAGAGGGTGGTCAATAAAACAGTAAAATCTTTGTTTTTCAATTTTTTTATTGAAAATATTCGGAGAGTCATTTCACACAACAATACAAGGCATTCTCCGAGTTTTGTGGTAATAAGATCTGTAAAAAAACGTACCCCTTTGGAAAGTTCGACGGAGAATTTAAATTTCAGAACGAGATTCCATTCTTATTGAGTTATGTGGGAGACCACTGTTATTTCAGTGTTTTTTCGGTTTTATTTCACAAGTCTTTACTTCTTATGATATATTTTAAGAAATTTGAAAAATTTTATCTGGAAAGGGAGATTTGAAAAATCCCTGCACGATATTATTCAATGTAATTTTTTTATTAGATTTTTTATAAATTTTTCAAATACTCCCGAAAATGATTTCTTCTGGCGTCAAAGGCATGTATACATCAGTGGCGGTCTGTAAGTTTTGAGCTAGAGTGCTAAGATTGAAAAATACGACATTACTGATGTTTTTGTAGCTGAAAACGATTTATTTTTTTATTATTTTTTTTTATTAGTGACTATTTAGTTACAGGTTTCATGACAATTACAAGATATGATGATATATATAAATATTTAATCCGTTTGTTCTTAGTCCTCCTCACTAGGTGGTCCTGTGCTGAGGCGGACTGGTAGATTTCATTGATTTTCTGTTATTTAGTTTCTATGATGTTTTTAATACATTCTCTAGTATTTCTGCATTAATTTCTTTTACCCATATTTTGATTTTTTCCTTAAACTTATTTATCTTTTCTATCTTTTTCAGACTTGGAGGAAGGATGTTGTAAAGTTTAGTTGCAAGATATATGTGGTTTCTTTGGCCAAAACCTGTCTTGAATTTTGGAACATCTCGTATGTCCTTTTTTGAGGCTCTTGTGTCATGTATCCGAGTTTCATTAGGAGATTTTCTGTTTTTAAAATGATGTATAAGAATATTCTTGGCATATATTTGTTTTAAATTAAGAACGTCAAAACACTTAAAAATATCTTTTGAGGGGGTTCTGATGGGTAATTTTAGTATGGTTTTTATAATGCTCTTCTGAGCAATATCTAAGTGGTTAATATGATTGGCTGTAGCAGATCCCCATACTACTTAAGTTTCAACTTCTGGTATGAAGATCTTTCAGTGTGTGGATGCGGCGCATCCCCTGACTGAAAGAATTCTGAAAGATCTTCATGCAAAAAGTTGAAATTTTGAAAAAAAAAAAAACATTTTCAGCTAGTACCTACAACGTCAATAACGTCGTATTTTTTAATCTTAACGCTCTAGCTCACTGAAAACTCAAGGACCGCCACTTGTATGTATGCCAATTATGTTTAAGTTTTTAAATATTTTTATTATGTATAATTCTGAAAATTTATGGTATTGAATAAAAAAAAATTAAGTACTAATTTCATTACATCTTCAAGAGACTTACATTACAACTTTATTAGAACTTTTAAGTTTTCGTTAATAACACGGCCTCCGTAGTTAATTGGTTACGATACTCTGAAGGTCACGGTTTCAAACCAGGGCGGGCACGATTAAATTTTATTTGATTGATTTGTATGTACTATTTCACAAATTATTCATTTAAAATAAGATGCAATATATTTGTGGAAGTTAAGATACTTTCAGAATCACCCTGGTAAAAGACCACCATTGAGATTCATAGCGTTGCTTGAAATGGCTTTAATCGAATTTGGTGACCATATCTAAATAATTAGGTACTTTCCAACTTTGTTTTCCCCATTTTCTATCTATCCTCACTATCTTGAGCCTTATAACAATCCCGAATAATTGATGCCAAAGTCTCACTGGCTCTAGACGATTGGAAGCAGTTGAGAATCTTGAGCGGTAATCACATTGAAAAAAAGAAAAACTGTGATTTAAAACTAATACATAATACTTTTTTACATATTGAACAATCGAATTTTTTTAGATGAAACTCTTGTGCTCACTATTATTACAATTTCAGAAATTAATTGAAGATGATGAATACATTAAATTTGCAAAATCACGAAAGGGGTGGGAAGATGAACACATTGAAAAAAAAGAAAGTTGGATTTATAGAAGCTGGGAGATAGGTGGGTGGTAAAAAGTGATTTGGAAATGACAAGACAGTAATTTGAAGAGAAGAAATATGAAAGGATGACATGCGGAAAATTGGTTATACATGATCGCCATGTGCCTGCCAAAAGCACGTAGCTAACGAAATTATCAAAAACAAACAAAATAATAATATGAAATACTTTTTATGCGTAGTAAAATCATCAAAATAGGAATATAGATATTATGCAAAGGAATGCTAAGCATTTTTATCAAAGTCGTAAAAAACCTCACATGGGTTATATCGTCCACCATTGAAGAATTGTGCGTGAGTACCGTAAAATACATATATCTTCGCGCCTGGGGTTTTTTTTACACCTTTTTGTCTAATTTTGTCATGCAGAATACAAAAATACAGTCTATTTAGAGTGCCAGCTATCGTTTTTGGGAAATAGTATTTTGGTTGGAGTTAAGAGCCGTATTTTTTTTTTGTAAAAACAAACAGTTAAGAGTTTTAATGAATTATAAAGAGCAATAGTTAATCATAAAATCGAAAAAAGTTTAAATAAATAAGATTTTCAATTCCAAGGGAAAGCGGTGGGTGGAGGTTACAGTTGAGATTACATATTGAATACCTAGTAGGTATTCTTAATCCGCTATCTAGTCTAAATTCCATGTTGTTCGCGATTATAGATGACAACCCGGCGAATATTTTTTGTGTTTTATTTGGGAATTAATGTTTATTCTATGGCAATGAATTGTTCTCTTCCCCTCTCCCCACTTGTCCCCCCAGCACTCCAGTATTCACAATCCACCGCAGTGACAACCGTCCCGTGAATTTATAAATCGCATATAAACACGCATCGCAAGATTACCTTAGAAAATATTTATATTCGTAGTGAAATCATTCAAAAACATAATAAACTGTACGCAGAGAAGTCATCTCACCTTTCAGTGTAATAAATTGCAGAGGATTTATCCCAACTGAGCATCCTAACAAATACAGTTCATAGTCATTGTAAGAACACAGAAATCATGTTGCCGTGGAATGTAAAAACCACTCCTATTATTCTCCAAAATTCCATTTTTTCATTAATTTATTTTTCCAAGAAGTTGAAAATTGTGTCAAGACGGATATCAACGGAACCAAATATGATATGTTTTTTTTGATAATTTTACAGCACCAATTTAAAAAAAAATTAATTTTGGTAAGTTTACAGGCTACTTAACCATTATTATTATGTCGAGTGTACCTGATATACGTATAATGAAAAATCTATGTATAATATTGTACTAAAAAAATGCACTACTCAAATTTAAAGAAAAATATTAATGCCTTGCTGACCAACACACCTACACTATAGGGACAAAATCCTCAAATCTACTGAACATTCCAAAATTAAATACACATTTTGGCTCCATGCTACAAAATTACATAATGCCCTTCCAATTAAAACTAAAAACACCATGGAGATACAAATGTTTAAAAATGACATCAAATTATAGCTAACTATACACGAAGATGAGGAAATCATTAATATTATGAAGTAACACCAATTCAACTTACAGACAACTAACATATTTTGTATTTGAATATCTTTGACTAACATAAATACCTTTTACTTTACATAATAAAAACAAATGACTTAGTATGCACCACCATATTATTAACATTCTCGACATGTTTCAAAAACAACGTTTTCTTCTCAGGATAAGATATTAATATAAAAATAACAAATGACAAACAAGTATCTAGACAAATAAGAACATAGACAATATATTAAAAAGGAGAGGTTATTAATTACTTGAAAATATCATAAAAATATCAACAACGATATTTTTGGTCGTATATCTGTTTTTACTTTATTTTGTGGAAACAAATAAACTAGATGAGGAGAAAATCATGATCAACACCCATACGACAACCAACAGTCCGCCTCGGAACAGGAATATCTAGTGAGGGGGACTGAGAACAAACTACTTCGATTTGTATTTTTAATTTACCTTATGTTGTATTTTTACTTTTTTTATATTGCCGTTAAATAAATTTTTTTATTTAAATATACAAAATATGCATTTGGGATAATCCTGAAATGAGACATCTAAATTAAACATCTTGGCTTGGTTGATCTGGTTTATTTTACTTGTTAATTTATTTGTAAACATTACTTAATTGTAAAGGGACTAAAAGTTATCCTCGATCCTAATTTGTAATTAGTTAGGTCAGAATTAGGTAGTTCCCTATCTAGTTACCACAACAATGATGTTGGTTAGGTTTTTTGGTATACGGAGATGTCATCCGATTTCCACGGGTTTTCAACAAAAAAAAACTCCTCACTAGTTTTATACTTATTTCTCACTACCTATTTTTTCTAGCAGACAGCTAAATGTTTACGCTTTACCTACCTTTTTTGTGACGAACTGGAAACCCAATATTTGAGGATTTAGTTTCCTATGTATTGATTTCAGTACTTAAGGTAGAGAGATAATAATAACCCATGGGTAGTCTTATGAGCGTTTATTAGGAGAACTGTAGTTTGTGCTTCCAGGAAACCTATGTGCAAAGATAACGAATGAACAACAATCATATCCTTTTAAGCAATACTCAAGCTGTCTCATTCACACATGCATGTCTGTTTCATACCCGACATACTTTCACCACATTTTTTATCTTTTCTCATTAAATTATTTCATATCCAAAATTTAAAAAAGCACTTCTGATATGAAAATATTAATTTATTTCTGTAGACATTTTACAATTTTATTACTAGAAGAGCAAAGAAACGTTTTACTGTCGACTTTTTGGATACCCATGGGGACCCACCAAATAAAGGTTCTGGGGAATTGGGATACCTGATATGTAAATTTCACAAACTCACTTATTAACCAAACAACCTTTCAATCAACCATCCCTTACTTGACGTTTAAGCCCCCGAATTCAGAATTTTTACAGTTCTATCACATATTTTAAACTTTTAATTTTTTTTAGTTTTATTATGTTTATGTTATTTTTTAAGATAGTAACTATGCATTTGCTCTGCTGAAATGGTAGTTATATGAAACTTCTTCGTCAGAAAAAAATTGCGAAATATGCTGCGAAAATTATTATAAAATCTTTTCTGTAATTTTACAAGTTTCTGTTTCTGTTGTTATATAAGTAATAAAGAATTCACCGTGTTAAGCCATTTAAGATATTTCCTACGAGATTTTTGCTCTATAAATGCGTGGTGTTTTATTAAACATTTTCACAATTTTCGCCTAATTATTATCGTTTTTAATATTAGCTCACCCCCTCTAACATTCGTATTTTACATATCTCCCCTTCTTCTTTTTAAGCGCTTACTACCGGGCCTGCTAAAACTTCATCATGGCGATTTACAAAGCAGTAGAATTTATTTCACACAAATAACATTGAATTTAATTTTTTATTAACCTTCACAAAGTTTAAAATAAAACCTACAATCTAAAAAAATAAACGCCAGACACAAATTTATCTGTGAAACGATGGAAACCACTCCAACGCAATATTATTTTTAAAAAC
Source organism: Limnephilus lunatus (assembly GCA_917563855.2). Classification (NCBI taxonomy): domain Eukaryota; kingdom Metazoa; phylum Arthropoda; class Insecta; order Trichoptera; family Limnephilidae; genus Limnephilus; species Limnephilus lunatus. The sequence goes on from OU830592.1 coordinate 75,265,550, forward strand.
TTAAATTTCTACTTATCCATCTTTTATTTAAAATTTGTTTATTTAACGTTCCTCTTAATATTTACTCTTTTTTTTAATTCTCGTCATATTGTTTTATTATACTTTGAAAAGTAAATAACTATATTTTCTTTCACGTGGGCATCTCATTTTTTAATATAAAATATATTCCTGTGGAAAAACTGTTTAAAGCTGGAGTTCGTGGAAATATGTTGCATTTATTTATAAGCTATCTTTCAGAACAGAAAACTTAGTGTTTAACTAAATGGGGTATCATCATATGATTTTTTGCATCCAGTGGCGTTCCGCAAGGTTCCCATATCGGAACTTTATTATTTATCTTTTTTGTTAATGACATTTCTAATATTTTTAAAGTCATCGACGTACTTATGTTTGCCGATGATTTGACACTTTTTAAAGTAATTCGAAGCCTGGACAACTATTATATTCTCTTAGCAAACTTATCAAAATTAGTAGAGTGGTGTAGCAATAACAAGCAATACAATTTATTTCAATTACATAATCACTAATTTCATTCTCGAATCTGTTTCCGAAATAATGACTTAGGTGTTACTTTCGACACAAAACCTAGCTTAGCTTAGCCGGCGAGAAACACAAGGTCAGTACTATCATTTTACTGTGGTAATACTACTACCAGGTCATAGTTCAATATACCACTACACAGAACTCAACACTTGGGCAATATGTATTCGCACATAGATGTATGGAATATGTCGCTAATACAATTTAAATATGAAATTATTTTGCCATGATCCAAGTACTCATTAAATTTATTACTACATCGACAAATTTACTAAACTATCTCTACGTATCTTATTAATGTAATTAAATAAGAGGCAACTCATCTCTATTTTACCTGCTAATAATAAACTTTTTTTATTTTTATTCTTTTCATAAAACCTCCTCTCATTTAAAATATTACCAGTAATTTATAACCTTATTTTATTTTATTTTGCTGTTCTATTTAGTTCTGTTTTATTATCCTACATTATTAAACACATATTATTGTTTGTTTATACCTACTTACTAGCTTTTACACATTGCACTTTATTGTATTTCAGGTCTTATTACTGATTTTTTCTTATTACTCATACTATTTCATTTCTTTTATGATGTTTAATTTTTTTTATGTTTTTAATTTCTGTTATGATGTTCTATATCTTGTGATGATGATTGCTTTATTATTTATTCTGTTTTATTGGTTTAGTAACATATGAGTACATAATTATTATTGTTATTATACTTTTCCTTCTGTGCTTGTAAAAGCCCACTAGGGCGTAAATAAATATATATATAAAATGTAATGTCGTAGTAAATTCATTGAAATATTATAAACCATCATAACCCGAAATATTATTTAGTTATTTAAAAAATATATATTTAACTTTCTTATCTAAAATATTAAAATCCAAATTGGACAGTTCCGAACTCCTGCAAATTGCAAAGGTACATGAGGTACCATCGAAACAGCGCCCAGCGGTTTGGCACTATGCGAAACTAATACTTAGTTGTTATTAGACATGTTAATGTTGCAATTTTGTAAACCTTTGTCACCTTGCTTTCAAATTTTTCTTGTTTGTATTTTTATATTATGTATGTATTTTTTTAACGTAACTTATTGTTGTTGTTACGTATATAAAACTTTACTTTCAATTTTTGTTGCTTATATTTTTGTTTCATTTATGTACTTTTTATTTCTATCGTAACTTTATTTATATTATTTTTTTCTCATGTTAACCCATTGGCCACATAATTAATAAGCTAAAAAATTGACCTTCACCACCGAAGAAATTAAATGGCGGCTGGCTGCATACAAAACTTGGAACACAAATATCAGTGAAAAATCATAAGAAACATAATATTTCCAATTCTATGAAATGACTGATTAATTACCTACAGAGCGTTTTGTTACGTTTTTATTTTAAATGTCAATGTCGTGCTCGTTTTCCGTTTTTTGGCAGACCTGCTCTAGCCCGTCAGCGCGCCGGGGTTTGTGGAGTTGCACACCCGGCAGTCTGCCGGGATTTGTGGCCAATGGGTTAAAGATGTACTGCCTTTATTATTTATGTAAAAGCCCTCTGGGCGTAAAATAAAATAAATAAATAAGGATCAAGAGAATAATTAGTATTATGAATCTCGTTTTGAAAATTGTTTTACCATTTCAGGTTTTCTACCACGCAGAGTAGATTTAATATTTAAAATCTTATTATAAATTCAAACTCACCAACCTTACCAAGAGCTACCACTCTTTTGTTCACTTACGTCGAAAATAATTAGTGCTGGTATCAGCCTTTGATATCCGAGTTCTTTTGCTGACTGCATAATTAATAATCTTTCATGTTCTCGCCTATCATTGATTTTATCTCAGCGGCATAGAAACACAGAAAACACTGCTAATGGATCCTGAAATACAACAGACGATTCGGAAATGAGAGTTCTTTGAACAGAATCACGTAATTCTGAAATTCGCAAGAATGTTTGCTGTTGACAGTACCAGAGTCAAATGAATTATCCTTTTACCCGAAAAAAATAATACCAATAGATTTACGTTGTTTTTTTCGGAGTAATATTTTTTGGCACGCGTTACGACAATCTGTAAAAGAGCACCTTTTAAGCTTTCAAATGTTGATAACATTAAGTCACCATTATATTAAATTCTTTTTTTTTTCTCTTTTAATTTTTTGTTTACTCATATTTTTATTACTATACCTCAACCTAACCCATTCTCCCTCCCCCCCATCCTACCCCCTCCCTATTCCCCCCAAATTAACTTGTCGCTTGAAATGAATTTTTTTTTTCTCTATATCTATGGAACCACTACACTTGTATACAAAACCCATGTGGAAACCTGTAAATGGTTCAATTATTGTCACTTAATTACTATTATGCTCTGTTATGAATGTAAACTGTTGGTCTCCCAAATAAAATAAAATAAAATAAAATAAATTAATCGTGAGAATGCTGTAGAAACTTCACGAAAAGAGTTTCTGCAATTGGTGTCAGAAACAATTTTTACAATGATATCTTTTTAGGTTTTCACGGCCAAAAGCAATTTCGTTTTTTGTTTTGGGGGTATTATGCCGTGTTGCGCTACCTCCTTTTTTAGCCAACGTTTTGGACAGCGTTGCAGTGTCCATCATCAGGGCAGATTCGGCAGATCCGGCAGATCCATCTGCTCTGATGATGGACATTGCAACGCTGTCCGAAACGTTGGCGATAGAAGGAGGTAGCGCAACACGGCATAACTCTCCAAAAACAAATAACGATGAAAAAAAAAATATTTTCATTTTACTATTGCAATTACCGAAAAATTGTTTAATTTTAGATTATACGTTCAAACATTATTTCCTAGAATAGAAAAGTAAGAAAGAGCACGTTGTATTTAAATGGAACCATATAAAACGTGGGTAGCGTACCACAGACCAGAAAATATTTTATCCAAATCAGTTTATATTAATTAAGATTAGATAAGTACCGTCATTCATTTTTTAATTATTTTGCCGTGCTTTGCTTACTGCTTCATCAGTCAATGAATGTTCCGGACAGATTTACAGTGTCCATCATCAAAAGATGATGCCCTGATAATGGACACTGCAACGCTGACCGAAACGTTGCCTAAATAAGAAGGTAGCGCAACACGACATAACACCCCAAAAACAAATAACAAAAACCCTTTTGGCAGTGAAAATCTAAAAACGTTTCTATTCATAAACAGTTTCAAAAAAATGTTCAACTATTGAACAGTGATCGGATTAATTTTGTCTTGCATCACATGTAGGTATGTTTCTTTGTGGCTCTTGCTTCTATTTGTATTATGTATGATTTTAATTAGTTTTTTTTAATAATTTGTCATTAATTTTATGTGAATATTATGCAGTCTTAAACGAATATTTGTTTTAAAGAGCTGAGTTGCTAACATCTGCGAAAACCATTAAAAATCAAAACAAATAAATAATTATGTTTTTTTTTATTTATTTTTTTTTATTACATTAGTTACATTTATACAGCAAAATTACATAATAATAATATTTCAAATAACTGTAAATTTTAAAATGTGTACAAGTGTTATTATGTCTTGTTCGTTATTAGTTCCTAGCTAGGCAGATTGCCTGTTCTAAGGAACCAAATGCTGGTGAAAAATGCCAAAAATGTATTCTGTAAAAAGAAAAAAAAACAAAAACAAAATATTGTTTTTTTTTTTGTAGATTAAATATATACTTAGTGTAAATATACTTTACTAAGTTATTACTGATTTTACCATTAGTTAACCATGTATAATTTTAAGTTTTAAGTGACGTTATTTAATAATTTTTCAGGCTCAATCCTACCTAAGTCAATCAACCATTTAGTTATTATTGTACCGATGCATGCCATTTTACATGTTTTAATATTTAATTCTGGGGGGATTTTATTATACAATTTCGGTCCCAGATATGTGTATGTCTTTTGAAACTTTGCCGTATTGCTCCCTGGGACCATGAGATCCTTTCTGGTGTGACTTCTTGTTTTATATTAATGTTCAATTTGTTTAAGATTTTCTACATTTTTGTGTACGTGGATAATAACCTTTTTTTATAGTTTTGGCGAATATCAAGTACATAAAATTTTTTGTAGAGCTGATCGCTAGAAAACCTATAGGGTTTACGCATAATGACTCTAATTATGGATTTCTGGGCCTTCACTAATGGATCTAAAATTGTTCTACCTGACGCTCCCCAAGCAATACAACCGTACGTTAAGATGGGGTTGCATAATCCGAAATATATTTTTTTTAGATCTTGTTGTTTGATTATATTTCGTAATACAAAGAATACGTGAATCAATTTTCTTACCCTTATTGAAAGGTTGTCGATGTGAAATTTCCATTTAAGATGATTGTCTATAATAACGCCTAGATATTTGATGTTTTTCACACTTTCCAAAGCTTCACAGTTGCAGTTAGAATCAATATTGTCGGAATTACAGTTAATCTTATGTGTTTTTATTGTGTATGATGTACTAGGTTGTCCTGTTATAGTTGAGCTGAATCTTATGTATTTAGTTTTAGCTATATTTAGTGTAAGTAGATTTTTGTCAAGCCATTGTTTTATCGCATTGATTCCACTTTCAGCGTGTTTATGTGTTTGAGTCCAGTCGTCTCCTTCAAATATAGCTACTGTATCGTCAGCGAATGTAATAATTTTTCCGCCTACTTTTATGTCGCATAACTCATTTATGTAGATTATAAATAGAAGAGGTCCCAATGTGCTTCCCTGCGGTACCCCAAAGTTAGTGTCTAGTGAATTACTTACTATTTATCCCATTTTGAGTTGCTGGCTTCTACCCGTTAAGTAACTCTTTAACCATTCGTAGGGCATACCTACAATGCCAATATTTTTTAATCTTTTGAGGAGTAATTTATTAGAAATCGTATCAAAAGCCTTGGCTAAGTCTAAGAACAGTGCAATGTTTTTCTTTCCGCGATCTATATTTCTAGAAATATGCTCTGTAAGTTGCGCAATAGCATCGTCCGTTCCCCTCCCCGGCCGAAAGCCAAACTGATTTTTGCTTAAAAGTTTTCGGCTCTCTACATAATTACTTAATCTATTTTTAAATATTTTTTCTATTATTTTTGAGATAGTACTTAATAGGGATATTGGCCTATAATTGCCCATTTGGTTTTTAGGTCCACTTTTGTAGATTGGTACTACTAAAGACTTTTTAAGATGGTCGGGGAAAACCCCTAAAGAAAAACTTTTATTGAAAATGTTCGATAAAGGTGATGCAATATTGTGTTTAATGATTTTTAGTATATGAGTGTTAAGACCGTCAGGACCTTTCGAATGTGTATTATTGAGATTGTCAATAATTTTTAAAACCTCTTCTTTTGTCGTGGGTGAAAATTGAAATGAAAAAGAATTATGTTTTGTTTCTATTGCCGATGCCAGTGAATCTTCAGTTTCCTTGGTAACACTTAGGATGTTTTCCGCAAGGTTAGATCCCATCGCCGTAAAGTATTGGTTAGTGTGGCAAGCAATTATGCCCGAATCAGTGGTGGCTGTGTTTCCAATCAGGAGTTCATTAATATTAGGGTCAATTGTATGTTTAGTATTGGTAATTTGTTTAACGATGTTCCACATGTTTTTACAAGATGGATCTCGGTCGAGTTGATGTTTATAGTACCGTTCTTTTGCATTACGCATAACATTTTTACAAATGTTACGATACCTACGGTAATTCTGTTGTTTAAGAGTGTTTTGTGGATCTTTGGTCGCCACTTTGTGTAAATGATTTCTTTTGTGTATAGCTTTTACAATACCACTGCTAATCCAAGGAGTAAGTTGTATTTTTTTATGTGCAATTAGTTTATCTTTTGAATTTTGTGTTATATGCATGTTGATTTTGTTAATAAATAAGTTGAGTGCGTTGTTAACATCAGTAATTCCACATACATCTTGCCATGTTTCCTCATTTAGATCCCTAATTAATACCTCATAGCAGATGGATGATGTGAACTGTTTAGTTTTTACTTGTTTTTTAAGAGATGTGTTTGAAATGCTTATTGCTGTTGTATAGTGATCAGTTATTGTATTGTGTATAACAAATGCATTGGCAGCTATAATATTTCTGGTATTTATGTGATCTAAACATGACATGCTAATATTTTGAACCTTGGTAGGAACTTTAATATTTATTGCGAAATAGTTTTCTGCCATGGCGCACATGTAATCGTGACATTGTCTGTGTATATTTCCAAATATTTTAATATTTATATTCCCCATCAATATTTGTTGTTTGAAATCACTACATTTTTTGAGTTCAGATATGAGATTTTCTAGAAATGGATGTATGTCATGGAATGATGGTGATCTGTAAATGGCTAAAATACATAGGTATCCATGAATTACTAATTTCAGACAATTTGATTGACTGATGCAAATTTCTTGAACTTGACAGTGAATGTCATCGCGAATTGTAGGTTACGACTCCACTATTTTGATTTAATTTTTGTGTTGTGTGATATTCATGATATCCTGTAATTTGTTTTGCAAAATATGAGTCATTCAGTCTGCATTCTGTAAGGATTATTATATGAAATGTAGCAGTTGACTTAATACTGTCTAAAAATAAAAGAAAGTCATCAAAATTTTCCATTGTACGGATATTTTGATGTATAATATTAAATTTGTTTGAGTTCCAATTGAATTCCTTGATTTCATCAATTTTTTCTATGATAAATTCATTGTTTGGCTCTCCAAGATTATCTATTTCCATATAAGCGTTTAAACCCATTTTATTTTAGATATATTATGAAATGTTATCTTAGGATTGCTGCGTTTTAGGCCTATATTTACAATTGCAAAGAGGGAGATTAGACAATAAAAATATTTTAATTGAAGTTTGGTGTTTGTTGATGGAGATAATGCTTGTGTTAGGTTCAAATTGCACGGTATTAATAACAATTTGAAATACTTGGTGTATAATATGGTGATAAATGGGATGATCTGATAGTGATCTAGATGTTTAGTGCTTGCTGTTGAAAATAATAATAATAGTATAAGAGAAAAAACAGTACCTTTTAGTCATTTAATGTCCGTTAGCTTTTGCTCTATCAGTATTGGCCTCGAATTATCGTCCCTTTTTACAAAAATCCCAGCCTTTGTCCAGACATAATATGTCTAGATATTATATAGATATTATCTATAACTATGTTCCCGTGCTAACTGCCTGGCTAGGAACCATAAACGTTTGGCTTGAAAAGTTAGGTATTCAGAAACATATATTGGGTTTCTGGGACCTGACATACCTATAACACTTGTTTTCATTTTTCCTTCTTTATTTTCACTTTGGTTAAATTTTTTTATTGCAGAGTGTAAATGTTCTTTATGCGTTACTGAGGTTAGTTTTACAATTACAGTCCGTGGTTTGTTATCCCTGGCTTGAGTAGGTTTTTCCCTTCGCGTAACTCGGTAGATTTCTTCAATGTCCTTTGATCCTAGACTGCAGTTTGTTGTTTTGCTTATGTTGAATATAATGTCTTTTAAGTTATCTGGTGTTTCTTCTTGAATTTCAGGAATTCCGCGAAATTCTAGGGACTTTAAGTTTGCTTCCCTGTTTTTCTGTTCCGCGTCAGTTTCCAATGCCTGGATGCGGCTATGTAAATCCGTGTAGACTTTTTTCTGTGATATTTCGACATCATTTATGCGCTTTCTTAATTCGTCATGTTGATCCGACAAGAATTGTATTGATTTTATGATTTCTTTGTTTTGCGACATGATCGATTCATATTTTTGTGCGTATGACTCAAATTTTTCCTCAACAAAATTCATTAACGCTGTTTTGAAGTTATTTAATTCCAATTTTAATAGATCGGAGGTAAGCAGGCTTTGATTTCCGCCATCTATGGATGAAGTTTGTAAGTTTTCTGTGACGGTTGACTGGGCGTTTGCAGATTTTGGTGTTTGTATTGTCTGTTTAGTATGTTTTACAATAGATGGCTCTTGATCATTTGTAACCTCAAACAACGTTTTGGTTTTGTTATTTTTAACAATTTTTGGGCACTTTTTGCATCTCCACTGTGAATTTCTTGCACCACGGCGCACAGTAGGCTGAAAATCGCCTTTCATAGAAATAGAGACTTGAATTTTCAAGGGTCTTTTTTTTGCTGGAAATGAATTCTGCTGATCATTACTATGCTATTAAATTTCGTATGAAGCAATTGCGTGTACAAATGAAGGAGTTATCGTTTTTTTAAGAAAAAAATGTATGGCGCTGACATTAAAAATGAGGCTATCTCTGGAACCTTAAAGTTGGCCATTCTATCCTTACACACAGATATACTACTATTTATTTGTATTTTTTTGGCATACTTCGTATTGTGGTGCAATATTGGCTTTTTTAAAAAAAAAATCCTCAAAGTTTAAAAAATATATTTTTTATGTTGATGCTTAAATGCTTTACATATTATGAGTATGCTTTGTCTTTTACAATATTTTATTTACACTGCAAGCCAAAACAGTTAACACAAAAGTTAGTTTTTTTATTTATTTATTTTTTGTGTTTAATTCGTAGAATACAAAATAATATAAAAGAATTTGAATTTAAACGAGTTAGAAAGAATGTGAATATAAAAGAATATGAAAAGAATAAAACATAGAAATCATATAAAGAAAGAATACAAAAGTGTGTAATTACAAAATATATAAAATCAAAGTGAGCACTATATGGTAAGCAAATAAGAAAGGATGTTGCAACTCAAAATGTGCGTGATTATATTGGTAAGTACATTATTTTAAGCCAATTTTTGTACAAAATAAATGTTAGGCTTTATGTATCCAAGTCCGGTGTACACTGTTCAGTTAGTATGAGAGTAACAAGAATTCATGTTTCAGTCCGACAAATAGTAAATTATTATTATTGTTACCATGGTTTATTGCTGGGAAGTTCATTAGTCAATAACTATAAATAGTCAAAAATCGGGTTCGTAACTTTAGTTCATTTTGAGATTTTCTACTGCTAACATCTGATAGCACCGTGCGTTTCAGTAATTGTGAATAATGGAAAGCATGATTACAAACTTGGATTTGTTTGTTATGCTGAGGAGCGAAACTACTACCTTCGATCATAAAATATTGTTCAATTCAGTTGTTATTCGACTGGGTTCTAGCCTTTCTGATGAAGACAGTGTTACCCTGAAGGAATTTTGTCGAAGGTTCACACGGGCAGTTTACAAGAGATGGTTACGATCCCACCACAAAAGTGAAAATTTTATACGTCATTACAGTAATTGGCTTCATGCAAATATTGACTGGCCAAGCTGCATGCAAACCGATTTGCTCATTCAAGAACCAATAAGTGAACATATTTGTGCTGAACCTGGACCATCAACGTCAACGATGACATCGACTTCAACGATGACAAAAAGATCTCGAAAGTCGTTTGAAGATCTAAGTAACAAGCAGAAGAAGGTACGATCTGACGAACATAAAGCCGAAGACCCCGTTGAATTAGCATATTCAGCTACAGCACTTTTTAAACAAGATAGTCGTGAGGATATTGCATCTGTTATTGAATATATGCTCAAAAATCCAGAAGCAGCGGCAAACATTAAGGAAATGATTAAGAAACCAGTTGATTCACTATTATTTTCACCAGAGAAAGCACTAGGTATGCTACTTTCATTAAAACTATCGAAATGGCAATACATCACTTTGAGGGAAACGACAATTCGAGAAGGTTTAAAGGATATATATCCATCTTACTATAAAGTACAAAAGGCTAAGCTGCAGTGCTACCCTCCGAAGACATTTGTGACTGTAACGGATTCGTCAGCTATGATTGCACTACAAGCATTACTAGATTTAACTGTGAACAAGATTATTGAAAGTATTTCTAGTACTAATGTCACACAAGGCAAACAATTGATGTTAATATCAAAGTGGGGATTTGACGGTGCATCCAACCAAAGTAGATATAAGCAAAAAATGGCGAGCGAGCAAGATGACTCAAGCATATTTATGACTTCTTTGGTTCCATTAAAGTTGATGGCTGGCGATGATACCATATGGACGAATCCAAAACCCTGCTCATCTACGTATTGTCGTCCAGTGCAGTTCAGTTTTTTGAAGGAGAGCAAAGAAGTTGTCATAAATGAAAAAACTAGAATGGATAACGAAATCGAGGCTCTGGTTCCCTCAAAATGCCAAGGAAATGAGGTTAGTCATCAATTAATGATGACGATGATTGACGGCAAAATTTGTACGTATCTTTCTGAAGCTAAATCAAATGCAGCCTGCTACCTGTGTTTGGCTAAGCCTACGGAAATGAATAAGTTAAATACCGTTACGTCAAAAACCGTTTCTCCTGGTGTATATGAGTTTGGGTTATCTTCATTGCATGCCCGCATTAATGCGATGGAATGTCTTCTACACAAAGCTTATCTTCTCGATTTCAAGAAGTGGTCTGTGAGAGAAGAAGATCACAAAGAGTTGTTACAGGCAAGGAAAAAACTTATCCAAGACCGATTTAAAGATGATCTCAATCTTTTGATCGACATCGTTAAACAAGGATCAGGCACAACTAACGATGGTAACACAGCGAGGAGGTTTTTTGAATTTCTTGATAAAACTGCAACGATCACTGGACTAGATGAAGACCTGATCCGCAGGTTTGCTGTGATTCTGCAATCTGTCACATCTGGAGAGCTTATAGACGTGCCTAAATTTAAAGAATACTCCAAAGTAACCGCGGAAAAATACGTTGAACTGTATAATTGGTACTACATGTCGTCGACCGTACACAAATTATTAATTCATGGAGGGGATATAATCGCAGAAAATGCTATTGTGCCAATTGGGAGTCTTTCGGAAGAAGCTTCTGAGGCCCGAAACAAAGATTTTAGGAGGTTCAGAGAACACCATTCGAGGAAGAAGAGCAGACAAGCATCAAACGAGGATGTCCTCAATATGCTTATAGTCTCTTCTGATCCTCTTATTACTTCAATAAGACCAAAAATGGATGCCCATAAGAGGCAGACATACTTTAAGGAAACTTTAGACCTGTTTAAACTTCAGGGTCAGGAAGCTCCGATAGAGTTCTTAGATGTAATGTCAATTGTAGAGCCTGATTCTGAAGTGGATTCTGATGGTGACGAAGAAGTTTAAAACAAATTTCACTTTTATTGTTTATTGATTCTTAAATATTGTATTTTTTTCTACTAATTCAGTATTTAAAATTTGATTTATTTTAATACAAATAAATGTGTGTGAACAACTGTTTTTTAATCATACAATCCAATACTATTAAATGTTCTAAATACCTACTATGAATAGTAGATATATCGCCACAATGGTAAACAAACTATTTATTGTTATCAAGTTTAATTTGTAGAACTCCATTTAAATTTTTATTTATTTTATATATTCAATAATTTTATTATTAAATTAATAAAAACAGTTTATTTATAAACATGTTCTGCTGGTAGTTATTATTACGCGTGACAGCTGTTTCGCCTTCTGAGGGCATTATCAAACTGTGGTCATGCCACATACGTATGTGGCATGACCACAGTTTGATAATGCCCTCAGAAGGCGAAACAGCTGTCACGCGTAATAATAATTACCAGCAGAACATGTTTATAAATAAACTGTTTTTATTAATTTAATAATAAAATTATTGAATATATAAAATAAAAAAAATAAAAAATAAAAAAAAAAGTAAACAAACTTTTGTTATTTTTTAGACTGTTTTGGTTTATAGTGACAATAAAATATTGTAAACTAGACAAAGCATACTCATATGTAAAGCATTTAAGCATCAACATAAAAAATATTTTTTTTTAACTTTGAGGATTTAAAAAAAAAAAAAGCCAATGTTGCACCACAATACGAAGTATGTCAAAAAAATACAAATAAATAGTAGTATATCTGTGTGTAAGGATAGAATGGCCAACCTTAAGATTTCAGAGATAGCCTCATTTTTAATATCAGTGCCATACAAATTTTTCTTAAAAAAACGATAACTCCTTCATTTGTACACGCAATTGCTTCATACGAAATTTAATAGCATAGTAATGATCAGCAGAATCCATTTCTAGCAAAAAAAAAAGATCCTTGAAAATTCAAGTCTCTATTTCTATGAAAGGCGGTTTTCAGCCCACTGTGCGGCGTGGGATTTCCACTATATCTGCGCAAATAAGATGGTAGTTATTATTACAAACACTACAAGATATGAATTCCGATAGAGTGTCAATATTTTTTTCACATACGATACACTGTGTATTCATGGTGATTTTTACAAGTGATTTCGCGATGGATATTTTGCTTAAATGTTGTTGATAGTGTTAGTTTCACTAAAGTTTCTTTAAGAAAGGCACTTTTTGTGTTTTATATCGACTGACTCGTTTAGAAGAGATTGACAGTTTGTGACAGTTTTTAATGAAGGTAAAACACTGAAAAGAGGCCACTTCGCAAGATAAAAATGCACTGGTTTAATGCGCGATCTTTGATTTATAATATTTGAGTAATTTAAACTTAGTTCACTATTGTTTTTTAGTGATTTTTTTAAATTAGTATGATGTAAACATAAAAATACGTCAACACTAGTATCTGTAGGTAAGGTGGTGATATTATAGGTGGTGGTATTATAATCCGCTTCACACATATTTTGTGAATATAAATAATATCTTTCAGGAAGTGGTTTAATTCAAATTCGAACTAATAAAAGTAAAAGAGGAAATGTGATGAACATTAAAAAAACAATAAAATATTAAGTTTTTGGTTAAAAATATGACATTCGATCGAGTGTTATTTTTTACAAATGCTGTGAATTTAGCAAGATTCGTCTTAAACACATCGATGTTTGGGCGTAATCCATTATATGTGCTACAGTTTCTTCTTTTAAATACATTTTCAAGGTAATTTTAATGGACAAAAAGGGCAAAGGAGGAGCTCAAGAAGGAAACAACGCAGCAAGGCTAATCAAAGAACCAACAAATATTTTCTTTTATTTATTTTGTTTTGCCAAGGGACAACAAACGTAATATCATGTATTACCTTATTCCAATATAAACATTGTGTGTGCTTTTTTCGTGATGTTGACTTTGTTTTTTCTTTAATCCATACATTGGATTGATTAGATAGCTGTCGCAATACGAAATGGAAACGTGGCGAATTTCCTTTCTTACGTGTACAAAAGAAGGTAAAATACAAGAACTCCGAAACATTTCTGAACATTTTCTGTCCTGACTTAGTTTAAGCTAGCTAAACTTTTGGTTCACATAATTATCGTTGTACGTGCTGTCGGCAATCTGTTTAAAACCACAAAAGCCAAGTTACCCATTGTGTTTCAGCAAGTCATGATAGAAAATGATAAACAAGGAATTATCATCTCTTCTTAAACGAACTGAAAATATGCTGTAAGGTAAATATTTACATTTCACTGTGAATTAACATCATCTTTGTTCCTGATTAACACGTTTCCCATTATTCCAAAAGGTGTTAAAGCGATTATAACCTATTGTATTTAGAGAGATAATATACTGTATTATTTTATTATAGACTAAAGTCTCGCGTTTCAACGAAAATATAAGCACTCTATTAAAATAAACATTTGAACGTGACATAAATGTCTTGTTAAGATCTCAATCAAACTCACTTTGAAATATAAACAGAGTTGAGCATGTAATATTGTTCAAAATATGATATCAAGTTACGTCACGTCAAATATTTATAAAAATTATACATGCGTGATATTAACGTACTATATTTTGTACATAATATTATACTAAAAGTCATAATAACGTCTCACAAATATCTACCTACGCCGAACCTGCGTTATGATATATCATATTTTCACATTTGATGTCAAGTTATTAATTCGCCTTTAATTTTTAACAGCGTGTCACGTGATATATGTATACAAGTCATTCAAACAACTTTCTAATTCTAAATCATGTTTAAAGTTAATGTTTGGGAATTCTAGATCTATACTGTACAACCCCAATTGAGACGTATTTACTTCAAGTACTTGATGGAGTTTAACTTTTAAGTGCACTCTACGTTAAATTCAAAGTATAATGTTTTTTAGCTTTAGAAAAACTAGTACACACCACTAGTGTGTACACTATTAGTAATATGGCACTGGTACACAGTTATGCATGCAATAACGTAATTCATACTAACTATGAAATCGCAAATGGATTCGTGAAAACATTATGAGAGTATTAAATCACAATTAATAAACATTGAAATATTAATGAAATATTAATGTTTTAATTTACCTTTATTGAACCATAACATGAGCATAATAAACTTTAACTATAACATCGACATTGACAAATTTACTAAAAATTCTCTACCTATCGTATTAATGCATCTTAGTAATTAAATGTGTGATTTTTAGTAATTTTATAAACCATCACAACCTTTTTAATAATTTGAAATTTTTTTTATTTTTATTTTCATCATTGTTACCAACTTACAAATAATGGTACCTACCAAAGATATTGAAATATAAGGAGATGTGCTATCCACCGTTTTTACTAGGTGAGACTGCGCTTCTGGGTGTCGCCGGTGTTGTTTACCAATTAACGAATAAACTAAATGAATGAATAATTAACGAATAAACTAAACGAACGCTGAACTAAATGAACGAATTCTTTCCGTATTCAAACTATATTGTTAACCAATTAGTCCAGTCAATGAATGGTCCAAAAGGAGGTGTAGAGTGCGTGAGCAGGAACCTAAACGATTCCTTCAGAAACTTGTTTAGGGTTCTTAGGGTGTGAACATGCTAAAAGTCCTGACGTCTATGTGGTGAGCTAGGGGGGGAGGGGGTGGGGGAAGGTCTCAATTTTCAGGTTTCCGTTTATATCTCGAAAACAGTGCGTCGCAGAGGAAAACTTTTTAACGAAAAGTAAAAGTTAATAAAATTATCTACAACTTTTATTCAATACGTAATTTTCGAAATCCCAGCCGTTTTTGAGTTACACGCTCCACAAATGTAGATATTTTCGAAAAAAATCATTTTACCTCACATCTTTCATCAAACATTTCTTCATATCGTCTAAAATATTTAGCATAGAAAAAAATTGATTTAAAAGAAGTTGTTAATCATCAACGTGCCTCCTTAAGTTAAGTTATTTGCATATATTATATTTTTTCATTTTTGCAATATTGTAATATTCAAATATCGTTTTTTTTTATTTGTTATGTGGACAACTTCATGTGTCTTTCACAACTATTTTTTGCTATTTTACAAGCTCACTAGAGCTACATTTTTCATATTGTTGCTATACCTTATCTTTAAGGCTTATACTATGTTACATTAGGTAAAAGCGAAAGGCGTTAATATTATAAATAAATACATAACGAATCGAAGTTAAACATTTAAATAATATGATAAAGTTACATTACATAAAATCATTACATGCTCCGCATCGAAGGAGTACAGTCGCGAATTTTTTGTGACAAGTAAAACAATAAATATAGTTTACTATTACATACATTAATAACCCGCCCATCTGGGCGATCCATTCCAACCAATATGGAAACAGAAGTAATATTTAGAAACATCAAAGAGTTAATAAATAAAATAACTTCTGTGAAGGACTCAAAAATAAAATCATCACTAGAACAAAATATTACAACACTGGAAGAAAAAATTCAACACGAACTAATTAGTCTACAAAAGAAGATTATAGATTTACAAGAAATTAATATTAAAAATAATCATCACTACACACAGAAACTTGAAGAATTTCATCCTAATAACAAAAAATCCTATGCAAATGTCACGCAAATGTCAGGTGACAATAAAAACTTTGTAAATACATCATACAACACAGAACAGAAATATGCCATATTAGTTACCTCAAAAAACACCTTGAAGGCCGAGGATATAAAAATAAAAATTCAAAAAAATATTAATTTATCAAAAATAAAAGTCGGAGTTAATGGAGTAAAAAAGATCGGAGAACAGAAATTACTGATTTCATGCCAAAAAAAAGAAGAAGCAGAAAAATTAACTGAAGAAATAAATAAGGTAATTGGAAAAGAAATATCAGCCGAAGAAATAAAAAAAAAAAAACCGTTCTTAATGTTGAAAAGGCTACAATGCCAATTGTCTGAAGAGGAAATTATAGATGGGATTGTTCAACAAAATGAAGGATTAACCATAGACGACAAAAATAACATTAAACTCATCAAGGAATTAAAAAACAAGTACAATGAAGGAAAAGAAAATGACACCACCAACTACATTATTGAAACAACCGGTAAATTAAGAAAAATACTTATTGATAAAAAAAAAATAAATATCAAATTCCAAAGAGTGTACGTAGAGGACTGCAATCCGATCACCCAATGTTACCATTGCCTCAAATTCGGTCACACAGCACAAAGATGTCTCGCCAGGACGCAGCCCCCCATTTGCCCACATTGCACTAAGGAGCACACACTTTCAAAATGTGAAAATAAAGAAAAAATGCCAATATGCAACAATTGCTGTATCCAAAATAAAAGGTTTGATACAAATTATTCCACTGAACATAGAGTCGATAGCATAAAATGTCTATACCGTCAAAAAATGCTTCAAATTGCTAGAGAGCGCATTGACTATGAATAAATTTTGGAATTTTTTATTTATTCTAAAAAAAAATAAAAATGAATGATTTTTTATGTAACGCACTAGATAAAAAAATGTGTATAGAAGAAAAATTATGTCACTCCTTAAGAGATTTCAATTTAATTTGTACTGAAAAAGGATTTACCCTATTTCATATAAATATTAGAAGCATAGAAAAAAACCTAGAAGAATTAATAATATCATTAAAAGATTTAAATTTTTTCCCGGGCCTGATTGTGTTGTCTGAAACACATTCTGCAGGCGAATTGAACTACTCTATTCCTGGGTACTCATATCATACAACAATAACAAAAATTAACAAAAACTCTGGTATTGGAATATTCATTTCAAACCAATATAATATTATCAATATTAGAGAGATAATTAATATTAGTAATGTTAACATTTTAAATATAGAAATTAAAGATGTAAATAAATATTATAATATTATTGCTATTTATCGTACACATAAATCGATACTACCACAATTTATAGATGGATTAAAAAACATTTTACTAAATTTTAGAAATAAAAATAATATTCTTGTGGGAGATGTGAATTTAAATATTGCAAACGATTCCTCTAGTAAGAATAAAGATGATTACCTTAATATGTTGGCTGAACTAAACTACATTTCATGCATAAATCATTATACAAGAAACGTCCGAGGTCAACGGCCTTCGTGTCTAGATCATATATTTACAAATATCCCTTGCATTAATAATATAACCTCAGCTGTCATACATACGACTATCACTGATCATTATTCATGCATATTTAATTATAAATGCAGTAATCCATCTTCTCCATTACCTAACCAAATTAATGCCTCAAAAAAAATACTTAATATGGATACGTTACTACATAAATTTGAATCAGAAAACTGGAATAAATTACTACAATGTAATGATGTCAATATTTGCTGCAATTTGTTTGAAGAAAAAATATCTACATACATAAACGATTCGACAAAAAATATTAATATTCCCAAATCCAAACAATCTAAGTACAAGCCTATAAAACCGTGGATTACCCATGGTCTTATAATATCTGTACGACATAAACAAGCCCTTTACAAGTTAACTACCCAACAACCAAATAATAAAAATTTACTAAACAGTTTTAAGGCATATAAAAACAAAATTTCATATATTATAAAACACAGAAAAGAAAGTTATTATAAACAAAAGATTGATCAGGCGGAAAATGATAGTAAAAGAGTGTGGACGGTTATAAATGAAATAATTGATAAGAAAAAATGCAGGAATAATGAAATCAATGCTATTACTCACGATAACTCGAAAATATGCTGTAAAGAAAACCCGTCAAAAGCTGCAAATATATTTAACACATTCTTTGGAAA
Organism: Limnephilus lunatus; assembly: GCA_917563855.2. Taxonomy (NCBI): domain Eukaryota; kingdom Metazoa; phylum Arthropoda; class Insecta; order Trichoptera; family Limnephilidae; genus Limnephilus; species Limnephilus lunatus. The sequence continues at coordinate 75,284,034 of OU830592.1, forward strand.
CATAGGAAAAAATCTTGCAAATCACATAAATACCAACCCAATTTCAGATTGCAATATTGATACAGAAAATAAAATAGCAACATTTCAAGTTACAACAGAGGATGAAATAGTATCTATTATAAACGATATGAAAGGAGGTTCTGCACCGGGATTTGATGGAGTTACGGTTAATATTTTAAAAAATATTAAAAATCAAATTTCTAAACCATTAATGCATATAGTAAATTTAAGTTTCCAAAGCGGTGTGTTCCCATCTATTTACAAGCAAACTATCATTACTCCAATATTTAAATCTGGTAATCCAGAAGAAGTAAGCAACTACCGACCAATATCAGTAATCTCAAATATAGCAAAAATTTTTGAAAAGATAGTAAAAAAAAGAATGAACCAGTTTATAAAATGTAATAAAATAATTGATGAAAATCAGTTTGGATTTATGGAAGGTAGAAGCACACAGGATGCAATTGCAAAATTAACTAGCCTTGTTCTCAATTCATTAGATAAATCATTCAAATGTATTGGAATTTTCATAGATCTCAAAAAAGCGTTTGACAGCATATCACATGACAAACTCGTAACTAAATTAAGAAACATTGGATTAAACGGTACAGCTCTAGAATGGATAAAAAGCTACCTTTTCAAACGCCCCCAAGTCGTAAAAATCAACAATGTGCTTAGTCAACAAGATACAAGTAATTTTGGTATACCTCAAGGTACAGTCCTGGGGCCGTTACTGTTTATCATCTATGTAAACGATATATTCACACAAAGAATAAACGGAAAACTAATATCTTATGCTGATGACACTGTCATAATAATTGAAGGTGCTGATTGGAATACTGTGAACAACCTAGCGAATATTGACATCAATACACTGAAAAACTGGTTCGATAAAAATCTCCTCTCTTTAAATACCGAAAAAACAAACTTTATCCCATTCTCCATCAATAAATTTAAATCTAAACCAGAAATAAAAATTCTAATACATCAGAGTAAATGTAGTGGAACTAATTGCACTCCAGAATGTTCTACACTGAATTCAACTTCCAAAATTAAATATCTTGGTGTATATATAGATCAACATTTTAAATGGAAAACACATATTTGTGAACTTGTCAAAAGAATTAGGAAATGTATATATATATTTATAAGACTCAGAAATATTCTTAGACTGGAAAACCTAAAAAGAGTGTACTATGCAATTGTTCAATCTATATTACAATACGGTATTATAGGATGGGGAGGAACATATGATGTTATTTTAAATCCTCTCAAAATAGTTCAAAGATTAATAATTAAGATTATATTGAAAAAACTATCTACATTTTCTACCGAAAAAATCTTTTCAATATTCAAAGTAACTACAATAGACAATTTATATAAAAAATATTCAATTCTACAAACTTTCAAAGAAATACAGCTAAAAAAATTACATTTCAATATCTCAGCAAGATATCAAAACAATATTAAAATCCCAAAATTTAATACCAAGCACATCCAAAATTCCTATCTGTATCATGGTATAAATTATTTCAACAAACTCCCATTAGAAGTAAAAATTATTGAAAATAAAAGTAAATTCCAAACTAAATTAAAAAATTACCTGAAACAACTGTAAGAGTTACATTACTATTTTACTTCATTTAAATCTGTTAATCGACACATCTCAAGTTTCTCTTACTATATCTATTGTTAATAGTTGCAATATTATTATTCACCTACTCAAATGATAACATTGATAACATAATTGAGTATGAATTCACTCACCAAACACAAGAGCCTTGACTCTTTATGGTGAGGAAAGGCTTTTATTACATTAATATTACAAATCTGTTTAATATGTAAAAAAAATGTATAATTATTGTAAAAACAAACAAATATTAAATAAAAAAATAAAAAAAATAAAAAATAAAAAATAAAGTTACCAAAAATATTTCATTTCGTCAATTTTTACAACCTTTTAGTACGATGCGTGACCGGATGGCGTTAACCGATATTTTTGACATATTTTTTTTCTATTATTATAGTAGACAACTGGTCTCACACTGTTAATAGTGGTTTAAAATACAAATCTTTACGTATACACGTCATGTATAACTCGTTGATAGTTATAATAGATAGTACTTCTAGTATAGGCAAGATGCCGAACACCATTTTAAAGAAATGGTTTGAAATTGTATACGAAAAAAACGCATTTTCTTGATTTTTCCTTTCCGTGATGTGTAAATGGAATCATTTCTAAGTTTATTCGCATTTACCACAATCTGAACCGAATTTTGATGATGTCCAAGGTCCGAGGTGACTTAGGTTCACAGTCAATTTTGAATATTTGATAAAAAAAAAAAACATTTAAAAAAATATGTTTTTAGCAAAAACAAGAAAAATCGAAATGGAAACACCACAGAGCTAATTTTTAAAACTATAGTTGCTTCATAATATTATATTTGGCCGATGAATGAAACCTAAACCTAAACCTACAACCTACAACCTACAACCTACAACCTACAACCTACAACCTACAAACGCGATGCCCACTCAACCACTGACGACCGGTCACCCAGGCGTTCCGTGTTCGATTCCTCAGCTGGCTAAGTCCTCCATCACGACTCAAACAACATTTTCGGCATCATTTTAAAAAATATGTTATTTCTCGACACTTATAGCGATTTTATTTCTTGAGCGAATATTTATCTCCGAATTGACTTCAAAGTATGGAAAATTATAATTTTAATGGATTATTTCTGGTGTGTATTTACGATATCATTTACCAAATGTTCCAGTTTTGATAAGTGGGGGAGTATGGTGAGGGTGAGAAGATAACCAGTTGCACTCAAGCGCCTTATTCAACGTCTTTTACCTCAAATGAATCCGATTGTAATGATATTTTCAAACCTACTGTTGAACCTCAAACTTCTCCGAAGCAATTGCTTATTCAACACAGTCTAAAACTTGTGATAGATATTGAGGGTGAGGCGTAATTTTCCAGTTATTGGCAAAACTAAGCTTTGCAGAGAATACTTGTCAGCTGAACTAAAAACTTATTCGCACAACCCCATAATTTGTTACTAATGAGGGTCAGTTAGCAAATTGACCCTCATTAGAATATTCAAAAAATAGCTACGTTTCGTGTTCTGTATTCTGTATCATATGCAGTAAGATATCAAGTAAAGTAAGACTGTTCTAACATGTTCCATTTGCGACAATCGGTACTCTCTGAGCTTAGATCGGATTTTATAGTTTCTGGTATTTCGTTAAACAGAGTTCAAATCGGACTAATCGGAGGTACAAAAGTGGAACCTATTTTTCGTTTCGGGTATCATCTGAATATAATGCATCAATTAAAGAAACTAGAAATTATTCAAAACAGAAAGGCAAATATGCAAAATTGAATGAAATGAGAGAAGAGCATAAATGGACGCCAATAAACAAGAGATTGCTATATAATGTGTTAATTTTTATACATAAAATTATGAATAACCAAACGCCAAAATGCATTACGGATGAAAACGTTTTTATTAAAAATATTCATAATTATGAAACCAGAAATTTAATGTAAATACAATTATGTAGATTGCCGCGTATCAGAAAAAAAGAGTCACGGAAGTGTTTAATGTATAGATGATAAATCTTAAAGTCTGAAGAATGAAGGCAGAAAGAATGTAGGTATTATTTTTTTTTGGTTAATGGTGATTTGGTTTTAATCGGACGTACGTCGCAGTAGGCGATAACAGTCGTAGAAATCGTTTTCTTAGTATAAGAAGGTATTCTGTAGAAAATATGTTCATACATGTTAGATTATAAACTATTTTTATATAAAATACTAACTGAAGTCTCCGGCGATGTCCGGGCTTTACATGGAGTTTTCGAAATCAAATGTAGATAGTGACCTTCCTCTTGTTTTGAAGGTCATATGTGATTTCATCAACATCGGCCTAAAACTGTAGATTTGCATACAAATCAAATTCACATCGCCCGCTTGCATGCCCGCTTGTCCACCACATATAGACATTCTCCTTTATATATTGTATATTTCAACCAATCTATACAAAACCTTGACAAATTATACACAGTAGCCTTCCTCATGAATCACTTTATTATCTGTTGGACGCGGCGGAGTACTTTGATTTATAATATGTAGAGATATGTAGAGATGTAGTGATATAAACACGCTTTCTGGTAAGACGGTATATACAATTTAAAAATACTTGATTTTACAAAAACAAGTAAGTTATTACGAAAATAGATTAACCTTGCTCACGGCGAAAAATTATCGTCAACTCTGAACTAGTTAATGTTTCAATAAAAATTATTTTTTCAAATAATGTGAAATATTTGTGTTTTTTTTTAATTAAGTAGGTAGGTATTTAAATACCTATTTAGTTGATCTTATAATTTCTTTGAGAATTTTTTTTTTATTTTGATTTTTTAAATAAGGGGGCATCCATCCAACTACGTGAGCACAAACAGGGGGGGGTCCAGCAAAATCTCACGTTACTTGAAAAAAATATACGAATTGGCCCAAAATTATCTCACCGAGGGGGAGGGGGAGGGATCTAGATTGGAAAAAAAACTGCTAACGTAATTAATGGATGCCCCCTAAGATGAAATTGGAAACATTATTTTTTGGACGCGAGGTCTTTATTTTTCACAGTATTTTATTTGTGTTTCAAAGTGCTGTCAGACAGACTACGCCATAACGTAACAAGCGTTTTTGGATCTTTTTTAGCATAAAGCTAGCCATTCATTCCCAATGGTAATGTATGGCAAGCGATAAGCTGAAATAGGCCCAGTATAGCACGTGTGTGGCGTGGTTTGACACAGGCATCATTATAAATCTTACGCCATTAAAAAATTCTATTTTTCATGATTTCAGAAGCATCTTTGTCAATTATTCATGAGTTAATGATAATTATTAAAAAATATAATTTTGCCGTACAACTTTTGTTTAAAATGTTCAGTTTGGTTGAGTATTTTGATATCAAATCTAAAATAAGTTTTGCACGAAAAGGGCCGCTCAGCCTTTTCTCTTAATATTTCCAGTTTAATTGTATTTTAAAAAGGCGTTACTCTAAGAATTTTTTATATTTAGAAGCAAAGTTTTTCAAATTCTAGTATTTTGATTAACAATTCTGGAGAATACAGCTATGGATACTGTTTAACTCATTTGCTAAAAAGAAAATTGTTTTTTGAATCCCTTATCTCATCCCTTACTCAATATCAACCAAAAAAGCACACCTATCCCACATGTTGATATCCGCCTTCAAAGGTTATTTTTTCAGATCTTCACGAGCTTACGACTTACGCTTTAAAGAGTAAATACGATCAGACAACTATATTAGTTATTCTATCTTGATATTACCTAACTGAATTTTTCTTAAAGCATGTCTGGCAAAACCGCGGGGCGTGGATCGCTAAGATCGCCGCAACTGATCGAGAACCTTTATTGGATAACCATCACCTCTGCCATAGGTCATATCAATTGGTTCGCTACGTTTTATTATTTCCCAGAGATGCCCGGGTTCATGGGGTGAATTTTGTCTAGGTCTTGGAGGCTGATGATCAGGACACACTGAACCCCAGATTCCTACCCACCCCTTAAACCTTTTTCCTTCCCAGAACTCTCCTCTCCTTCCTTTCCTTAAAAAAACAACTCTACACAGCATTCCTAAAGACGAAATAGGCCCTGAGGGAAATTATTTTCATCAGAGCCTCCCTCATGTAAAGTAAAAAAAAAAACGACCAAATTTTTTTTCTTCTAAAACCTTAAATATCTTCGAATTTATGAAAACATCCACGCATCTGAAATCACGCTATATTTAATTCTATTACATGTTAAATAATAAATCCCACTCGTTTTTTCAGTGAATTCATAATATTATTATTACTTATTTTTTATTATTCGAAAATTCTTTCAACTGTGCGTAAAATTAACTATATAAGAAGTCGATTAGACTATGGCAGTATACTTTTTACAACTCTGCCAAAAGCAATCTCGAAAAATTAGAGAGAATACAATCACGAGCTTTAAGAATATGTGGAGGTTTCCTGAACTCAACTCCAGTGCATGTTTTACAAAGTGAAATGAGTGCCCCTCCTTTGCATATAAGAACTTGGAAACTAGCTGCAAGGTTTTGGCTTAGAGCTGTATCCATTGAAAATAATCCACTAGTTTTAGAGGTTCTCAAACTTAAATCCTTGATACAAAACAGATTCTGGAACAATAAAAAATTACCAATGTCGATTAAAATTTGTTCGGAAACAATTGATTGGAAAATAAATAAAAATAAATGTCTAGATATGTACTCCTTTGAAACCTGGGTAGGAGCACTTAATTTGGAATGTATTTCAGTTGAGATTGACAATTTTAACTCCCCCAAAAGACTACTCTTACCAAATGAAATTAGTAATATGGTAAGTGATATGCTAATTAAAAAATATTCTGGATTCAGCCAGATCTTCACTGATGGATCAAAAAAATCAGACCAAGTTGGAGCAGCTTTCATTTCAATGCCAAACAATTTTTCCCATCAAATAAAATTGAAAACAAATTGCACTATTATGAATGCAGAATTGATAGCAATCAAAGAAGCGGTAGAATATGCAATTAAAAATAAGTGGAAACAAATTGTAATATTAAGCGATTCTAAAAGTGCACTTCAACATATCAAAAGTATTCCGAAAGGAGTTCCCTCTAGGAAAATAGCCTACAATATTGTTGAGAAAAAAAGGCGGCTACAGAAGAAAGATGTGTCCATATGTTTACAATGGATCCCATCTCATGTAGGGATACATGGGAATGAAGAGGCGGATTTGTTGGCAAACGAAGCATGTGTGAATGGAAGCATCTATGACTGGACGCCAGACGCTGAAGATTACTCCCAAAAGATAAATTCCATATGTAATAATATGTGGAATAATCATTTTGAAACGTTGTCTACCAATAAGGGAATATGGTACAGAAAGCTCCAAAATGAACCGTTTAAAAGACCATGGTTCACTGAGGTTAATCTGAAAAGATCAGAAATGAGAATCATTTTTAGATTAAGATCCGGACATGCACTAATGGGAAGAATATTGTGTTTGATAGGCCTTTCTGATTCTCCAATGTGCTCGATATGTGAACAAATTGAAGATGTGGAGCACACATTATCAAAGTGCATTAAATATGAACGACAGAGAGTGACAATATTAATGACCTCGAACTCATCGGAAGTTCAGAATTTAATAGCCTCAACCGAGTTTCATGCCATATCGAGAATAATGAAATTTATTAGATCATGTAAACTGGAAAATATTTGAAAGTGAATTTTTATATAAAATGAATATAAAAGGACTAAGTACCTTTTAAAGATCATTTGAAATTATAGATAATATTATAATTTAAAAACAGATGAGGCAAAAAATGACAACATTGTGTGAGTCAGAAGCCTCGATAATATACATGACATAAAAAAATTTAAAAAAATAAAATTAACTAATAGCCAAGAATACTTCAAAGGGTTCTTTGACCTTACAACTTGAGTTTGATATAAACTTGGAAAAAGTTTTTCGAGATGACATGTCATATTATATACTTACCTGCTAGTTTAGGTTATGGTACCAAATTCTACAGAAGTTTAATAATATGGATTTAGTTTTCGTGTATGTAAATTCGTGTAAATTTCGATTTCCCTTCCTGCTTTTTTGTGATTTCCTTGTATCAATTTCTCTTCCTGCTTTTTTGTGATTTCCCTGTATCAATTTCTCTTCCTGTTGTGATTTCCCTGTACCCGTTAAACAATATATCTTTATTTGAACCACTTTATTTGTTTTATATACGCCAACCCGTTCCTTCTTCAGGGTGCTAACTGGACATAACAAAAAAATTGCTGAACATAACATATAAGTATTTAGTGAATTAGTGAAGGATATCTAATAATCTTGAGGTGATTTTTCACGAAAACGGCGCTTTATAAGTCAGCCAAATATTATTACTATTAATTATTAATGATTGGTGAAAAATAATCTTCACTCATCCTTTTCACGCCCCCACCCCCACCTCTACACTTGGTAATATATTTTGTTCATCCATTGTTTTGTAATGTCAAGTTTGCGTTTTTTGTCCTGGAGAAGGAACTGTGGAATTTCATTTCTGATTCTTTCTGACTTGATATTTATTAAGGTAATGCATTAACGGTTTCAAGATTTTTTTTGTTGTATTCTCCTATAGACAAAATACGAGGGTAGACTGAAAAGTAATTCACACATGCTTGTACAGCGCGAACAAAATGACCTTCAGAAGTGGAAGTGACATTGCTCCTCTATACGTACGCGCAAGTTTGAGGTCGTTCAATTCATCCAGTGTATTTTGAGAAGCAGAAGTATGGAAACATATTTTAGTGTTATGTCAACGCAAAGTAAACAGAGTGCTGTTATTGAATTTTTAACTGCTGAAAAAGTTTTAATAATGTTTATGGTGACGATGCTGTTGATAGGTTTACTATAAATCAATTGGTAATAAAATTTCATGATTGTGAGCCTGGAAAAGCAATGATTGTTGATGAAACACGTAGTGGACATCCGATCATTGTTACAGATGATAAACAATCCAAACTCGTCCAAGATTTGATTCAAAATGACAGATGAGAACGAATATCGTCGATTAGAGCCTCTGCAAAATCTTAAGTTTAAACCGATTCCACACCCTTCTACTCTACTAAAGAGACACCTTAAGGGTAAATCATTACACCCCGGACGATAAGGTGAAAGCAGCTGTCGAGTCCTGGATTCGAAAAATGTTGAAATAAATTTTCAGTTACCTAATGAAAAAACTCGTTCCATGTTAGGAGAAATGCGTTAGCCTTAACGGTGGCTATGTTGAAAAATAAATATACAATTTTTAAGCTAAAGAATCAAGTTTTAATGCAATTTTTGCCTAATATTGCTATTTGTTATGGTTCGTGTTTTACAAGCATGTGTGTATTACTTTTCAGCCTACCCTAGTATTTTCGATAATATGTATGACACATTATTATTATATGTATGACGCGTTTGACACGGTGGATCACAACGTATTGATCGAAAAACTGAAACATTTGGGTATTGTTGGTCCTCCTCTGGAACTTTTCCGATCTTACCTATCAAATCGCGTTTCGGCAGTAGAACTGGGAGGAGAAACGAGTGAGTTGGGTAAAATAACATGTGGAGTGCCACAAGGATCAATTCTTGGACCGTTGCTATTTCTAATCTATGTGAATGACATGACAAAGTGGGGTATTAAAGGAACTCTACAACTTTATGCGGACGATACAGTAATTTTTTACAATAAACTGAACCTAGCGGAGCTTGAAACGGAAATGAATGCTGATGTTTCTAAACTCACAAGCTGGTTAAGAATAAACAAACTAACTCTTAACGTAAAAAAAACTCATTATATACTTTTTGGTAACAAGAAAAATTTCAGCCTCAATATCAAAGTTGGTGATAACTGCCTCGAAAAGAAAATGAGCACAAAATATTTGGGCCTGATCGTAGATTCCCAACTCTCGTGGGATCTCCACATAAATCATGTAAAGGAGAAAATTACCCCCATAACTGGTGTACTATATAGACTCCAAGGATTATTACCCATTCCTTTACTAACATCAGTGTACTACGCCATGGTACATTCACACCTTTCTTATCTCTGCTGTATCTGGGGATTTGCCTCAAAGAAATTGATAGCTGATCTGCAGGTGGTTCAAAACCGAGCTCTCAGAAATGTGTTTGGACTTCCATGGGACACCCATGTCAAAGACATCTATTCAGTTTCCGGTATTCTTCCAATTACAGTCCTTCCTAAACATGAAATCACAAGCACCATCCTACAAATTACTCAACAATCAACTCACACTAACATCAAGCCACTTTACAATCAAGACATTCACACTCACAATACTCGAAATAGCAATAAAATCCGCATACCTCAAACACACACTACAAAATATGGGATAAAATCTCTGAACTATGTTGCCTATACACTATATAATTCGCTTCCAGATATGTACAAGGGAAAACAGCAAAATAAAAAAGTTCAGAATAATGCTTTAAAAGAATATTTTTTAAATACGTTTAAGGATGAAACTATGTAAATTTTCTTATCATGTCTCATTTGTCTTGTTTCCTTTTCTCTTCTTTTCTTTTCCATTTATTTGTAATCATAATCATCCACATTTGTATAACCTTGTTCTTTGTTTCTTTAATTATTTTCTATTGTTGTTTGCTCACTCAACCTGTTTTTATTTTAAATTTATTTTTTGTCTATGTTGTATGTGAAACTTATATTTTTAATATCCATTTTCCAAGTAAAACTGTAACTATTTCCTCACACCCATGAATTTTCCTCCTGTCCTAAAATGAGTTCTGTAACTCATAGGGATTGCTCCAGCAAGTAATAAATACAATAAAAAAAAAAAAAAAAAAAAAAAAAAATTTTGGCAGTGTGACAAAGTTAATTCAATACGTAACATCTGTCTTGCCTACAAATTATTTATGTGCCAGAACACACAAAACACGAAATATTAACCGCTAAAAGTTATTGTTCTACAACAACAACAACAAAAAAGGAAAATACAAAGTTTCGGGTTATTTAAGATTATTATTGTTGACTTTCAAATAAAAAACTTCAAGAGGTAATGGAAAGAATAAAAAATAAAACCGCCAATTCAAGACATGCTAATTTTCTTTTTTTATTATGATTTGTAATAAATTATTATTTTGTAACAATAGTATGGATCATATCTGCCTCACTAGGGATAGTTCCTGTTTCGAGATAATACTTTTAGTAAAATAAATAAATTTATTATCTTATGGTATGTGGGAGCGGGGAGAAAGTTATTAATAAAACAAAATAAGCATAATGACAAAGAATGATCGAAAGTTAGTGTACTAAGCTTAGCATTTCATGTGTTTTTTTATTTTTTCAAAGTTTTGTTTCTTTATTCGGCAAAAAATACAGATGCAGACAGAATTGAATTTACATATAACATGTACAGCTGAAGTTTAAAAATACTAGAAATGCATTAAACGATAAAACGATGAAAAAAATCAATAAAATGATATCAAATGTATTTAATTTTACACAGAACGTAAACATATCAAGCAAAATACATTCAAGCATAATATTATGATCTACCTTACGTAAACTAACCCTGTGAAAGAGAAGAAATGTACAATTAATCTGGTTTTCAATTCATAATATTTACAAATTGGATAAATAATATACATATTGATTCATAAAATTAAAACCATTCCAATTCAATTCGTTTTCCAAGCTGTTTTTGAAGTAAAAACTTCTCTAGCACCGTTGTGATTTGAAACTCGATGAAACCAAAAATTTCGACACTAAAAAGAGACAAACACATGCATCTATAGGATTTAGCCTGCGAAAGAATGAAATAGAATAATCGGTCTCCTCAAAGTGTGCAATTCACACGCAGTAGAAGTGAAACCTTCAGAAAACTAAAGAAAACAAGAGGCTACGAAACACCGCACAAAGAGTAGACCGATAGGCTACGAAGCACCGCACAAAGAGGAGATCGATCATTCTATTTCATTCTTTCGCAGGCTAAATCCTGTAGATGTATGTGTTTGTTTCTGTTTAGTGTACCATATTCAAATATATTTTATTCGCTTGACAAGGATTTAAAGTAACTTAATATGTAGTATATCTCTAGCTTCTCATTTCTTCACTTACAAATATGTTTACTTTTTCTCTAAAAAAGTGCTTCGAAACATTGTCTGTCATATGTCATAATTCCGATTTTTTTTAAATTTTATGCTATGTTTATTTACACAAAAGCGTAAAATGACTTACTTTTTTCTGAAGAGAATGCTTATTTAGACAGCATTATAAAATTGATTATTATTTTAACGCAATTTTCGTTATGTCTTCATTATTTTTTTTTTTATATTAGAAAGAAGAAAAATATGTTTCTTTAAATATCAGTAATCATCCTGGTAAGCTATATGAGATAGATGTATAAACAAATTACAAATATTTAAACGGTAGGAATTTACAATTTTTTATTTTTATTTTTATTGATCTGATTGATGATGATACGTGATGTTTACAATATATTATTCGATGCCTGTCTCGCTAGGGTATACCTGTGTTGAGAAATATAATTACAAAAACATCATCGCCAAATACAAGTAAGTCGTTACGAAAATAATGTCAGTCGGGTTAAATAAGAAGTACATATATTTTAAAATGTTTGATACCATTTCAAGTTGACAATTTATGTGAGCACCTACATGGAAAATGTCCAGACGTCAAAATGGGTTAATAGTTTTCTCACAAATGCCGGTCGGTACCGTTTGGCCAAAGACTTTGAAAATTTCGATTTTAACTTACTAGTTCACATTTCTAACTTCATGTTTTAATATAAAAATTCCTTACCATAAAACGAATTGCTTATATTTTTTTATGAACTGAGTCAAAGAGCGTACAATCTAATAAATGGACAAAAAAAATTTATGATGGAATATCAAAAGGGATTTTCACATTCCTTTATAAACAAGGGATTATTTCTTTGTTAGATATAACACGAACAATAAACACCGTTGTTATAAATATTACAACACAACTAACAAGATGATATTTATGTAAGCAACTGTATTTTATGCAAACTTTTTCATAATATAAAGCTCACACTGTGTTTGTTTCTTTTGTTTCAGCTTCATCAGCTGCTACACTTTTAAAAAGTGGAATGAAAGCCTCAGAGAACCCAAAATGTTCGCAATTAAAAACATCTTTTTCAAAATGTGAACTCAAATTTATGTTTGCTTACAAAGAAAGACGCGTGAATTTTCTTTGCAAAGGAATTTATAAATTGTAATTTCCACAAATATAAAAATGAGTTCTACACCTTCGGTTGCGGAGGAACTGACAACCTTGGCCGAAGGAGTTGTCAGAACAATAGAGACTTCGAGTGAATTAGATTGGATAAACTTATGGCCTCACCATTACGTTGACAGTGGTGAAATGAACGACACGTTTAACCCCAACATGACAAGCAACGTCACGTTGGATTGCCGAGAAGGATTTCAGGAAGGGTCGTTCTTAGCCTCAGCTTGCTTTCAAGCAACAGTATCCTTCCTTTACTTCGCTATATTCTGCGTGGCCCTTGTGGGCAATGGGTTGGTCTGTTACGTGGTGCGCGCTACTCCACGGATGCAAACAGTGACCAATTATTTCATAGCCAATCTGGCTTTGGGGGATATTTTGATGTCTCTGTTTTGCGTGCCGTTCTCTTTCATGTCACAGTTGGTATTGAACCACTGGCCTTTTGGAGTGACTCTGTGCAGACTGGTCAACTATTCGCAGGCTGTGTCAGTGTTGGTGAGTGCGTACACGTTGGTGGCCTTGGCAGCGGACCGCTGCAGGGCTATCACAAGTCCACTGCGGCCACGGCTCTCCAAGCCAGCGGCGCAAGCTGCCATTGGAGCTGTGTGGGTAGGCGCCCTCGCCACCGCAGCGCCTATCCCGCTCGTGTCAGCCCTGGCTCATCCCACGCCGTGGCACGAGGCTTGCCAGAGGTATGTCAAACTACTTCTAAAGACCCGTTGTTTCATCAGATCTAAGCTTTGATCCATATGTTGTTTAAGAGATGCATGACACCAACCTTTGTAAGGTTGTGAGGCCAGAGTCCGAAGAGAAAAGATTAAAAGAAAATCCTTTTGAAAATCGATTAATTACCTACCGACCTTTGAGGTGTTTCTAAAAGATTGTTTGGTTGATAAATAGGTCAAGAGTTTATTTTTGTTGTTGTTTATTGCGGCATTTTAAATAGGTACTTAGTTATCTATGTCCTAATACAATCCTTATTTATACAAACACTTAAAATAACACATCTATACCAAATCAATCACATATTTTCGCAATTTAATTTTAAATGCCTTTATGCTCTCTTCCAATTTTATTTCTTCTGGTAATCGATCGCCACAACACGGGCATGTGCCTAGCATGGTGGTCGAAAAATCCCCAATGTATGTAATGAAAAATCTAATGAATAAAGAAAACTTTAAAAAAAAAAAAAAATCCTCCAAATATCTTCAATGCTCCGTACATCAATGACTTTTGACTCTGTGTTTTTTTCCTGAAGGGGAGTCTTTTATTTTCGTCGTCTCGTGTGTATGTTTTATTTGTAGTTTTTCAATTTTTCTTAGGAATTCAATAGACGTATAGCCATTGATTATTTTGTAGATTAACAATAGGTGTAACAGAAAAGTTTAAATCAACCTTCCCTGCATACTCTGGGGAGTTTGCAGTTTTGATTTGTTAGTTACACGGTGGAATTAATGGCAATTAACTCTATATGCATTTTTTTTTTAATTGTCTATATAAAGTATATTTACGTTGGGTTTTTCGATGCCTGTCTCACTAGGATATACCTGTGACGAGATATTTTATACACATTTAATTAATTTATTTAATGTCAACGATAAAAACGTTCCGTTAACAATAATTATATGTCGCAGTTAAATACCAGAAAATAAATTATCAATTTTTTTTTTAGATACCAATTAAGTCTGGCATTTGATCGTATAATAAAATCAGAAAGTATAAAATAAATGCTAGCTCTTTAAGGATGTAGAGTAAGAGACACCAGTAAGAACGCATTGGTTAAATTAATATTGATTGAAAAGACATAATAGTACAGCCTTCTTGTACCCACCTTCCGTGCAGTTAAATGGATTCGCCGCATCCGGGAATCTATTACTAACTCCATGTAATTTAGGTACAAGCTAGTCTTTGAAATGCTCTCTACTGGTATTATTACATTTAAATGAGATTTTGGAACGAGTAGCTCTTGTAGGTAAATGGAATTCAATGAGATTAAGTAACTCAGAGCTGTCTTTACTACCATTTACAACTTTGAATTAAAGACAAATATATTTATAGATATGAAAGCTTTAATAAATTTAAACGAGTTAGCTAACTATTAAAAATTTCTGTTAATTTTTGTTCAATTTAATTATTTATTAACGCCCCTTTTCGGGGCTTTTACGATTATTAAATCTGAAAGCATTTTAAAATGGGGTGACCAGATTGATTATCGACATTAACCGTTAACTCTTTGAAGTACTATGGTATCAAAATCAATCGCCAATGCCAAAACCACCTTACAGCCTGTTGAGGGACGTACTTGGCTTACTTTACCCAGTGATTCCTTACATTTGGAGTTAAATAATATGTTGATAGAATTTTGGTCTCCGGTGACATTGTTTATGTTTTTTCCCTTAGCCCCACCCCCCTGTTATTCCCCTCCCCCGCTCCTGGAATTCTCTTCCCCTCACTCCTTCCCTCCTTGCCGCTAAACTGTATGCAATACACACGTTTTTCAAACAACTTGCGCCCCACCTATTGTAATTTTTTATGCAAAATTTCATAACGCCAGAGCTCACCGTTATGTGTATAGAAGCCTTTGCGGGCGTTCGCGCAACAACTCACCGAAGTTTCATATTAATAAAATGATTTTTATCGGAAATAATAAGGGACAAACAAACATTCATTTTTATCTGTATAGATGAACTTTTGATTTGAACCTGAGAATTTCATAATATATATTTTTTTATATTTGATTTACGCCCGTCTGTATATATGAGTATATAAAGATTATTCCATAGAAAATTATATTACAAAAAAATAAACTTTTGATTTCTCGAAACTCGGAATTTTATCCCTTGTGTGCACGCTGATCAGATATCGATCACCTCATTCGTGAAAAGCCTTCAGCCAAATTTGAAAAAACTTATTTTTGTGTGGTTATAAGAAGTCTTATCATATTGAAAAAGTTTAAAAAAGAGTTCGCATTTCAAAGACTTATTAAAGCTCATTGAACGGTTTGCACCGCCCATTGTTATAGACATTGGGGAATGTGTGTAAATGAATTATCATTAAAAGAGTTTTGAATTACTTTGAAAAAATCTCATTGGACCGGTGTGCACCGCGCATCATTATAGACTTTGGAGAATGCGTAGGATTTGAATTATCATTATAAGAGCTCACTGAATGGTGTCCACCGTGCATTATTATAGACTTTAGAGAAGACGTATAATTAAAAAGAACAAAGAAAAGATTATACACTAATATAAAATATTAAACACTAATATGAAGAAAATATTATACACTAATATAAAATATTAAACACTTATATGTTGCTGACTTAATCAGTCTATACAAAATCATTCATGATAAGCTTGAAACAACTCATTGTCTGAGCAATATTATTATTAAGGTCCCCAATATACGTAATTTAAGGAGTCAGAATATATTTCATCTTGAATTATTTAAAAACAATATTGCAAACTTCAATCCACTGTCTCGACTGTATAATTCCATTGAACGTAACCATATAGACATCTATGCAGATAGTCACACTTCCTTTAAAAAGCAAATTAACAGTAGACTAACCTAACAAGTAATTGAGAATTGAAAATACTTATATGATCATGAACTTGAATGGCTGTTTCTTACTCTATTTGTATCTTACTTTTTTTGGTTTTTCGGTTTTTTACATCGTATGTCGATCTTTTTTTTATCTTTGTTATCTCTATATTTTATCATCACTATTTTTGTTATCTCTTTTTATACCTCTGTTTATATTTTGCTATTTCTAATTTCTGTTAACTTCTATGTGTACATGGCGAAAAACAACTATTAAACTGTGCATTCTGTGAACTTAAGGGTATTCTCAAAATATTTTTAGAAACTTTATGCCGATAGATGGTGCTATTTTCAATATCGTCTAATAAAACACTTTTAACACGTTATGCTTTTTAATATTGAGATGAATTATTGGTTCGCGAACGTATATTAGTAATATTAATCTATATTTAAAAAAAAATTGGTACCTATAATTACATAATCGTAGAGAACGGGTGAAAAATACACAATTTCATTGCAAAAAAAATATGCACAAAAGACATTTTCCACAGCTCCGCGCGCGTTGGTAAAGAACATTTTTATTTACCCAACCAAAAAACATTCGCGAAAAAGATGTATTTCAAAAATTTTACGATGTCTCGCATGCGTGGAAGAGAGACGCGAGATAGAGGTTTGTTGTATTCAGTAAATTAAATCAAAGCCTGGGAAGATTGAATAAATTTATAAAAGGAACCGGCTGGGAACAACGGCATGTGTGGCGGGAGCTGGTGTTAACTGGATCTTTTTTTAGAGGCCGCCTTTGCTAAACGGGCTTATTTATGACACGCGATGTAGGTACATACCTCTCGGTTGCTTGCTCGTTAATATTTCGTGAATAAGTCAAAAAGTTACATTTAATTCTTACATTTCTATGGGGTGCATTTATCAAACCAACGAAGTGGTTAGAATTGCCAGATGGAGAAACAAATTTGTCGTGTGCTCAAGTCAGGATACGATGGCTTCACATAACAACAAAACAATGCATAATAATATAGTATATGCCTATGTGGTGTGATTTGGTGTCAGCTCGCTGAGATAATTTTTCGCAAAAAACGGCGCAATCAAGCGAATTAATTATTTGGGAACAGTCAGTCGGAATAATAGAAGAGATGTGTATGAATGTGAATAATCGCATTCTTCACATTCTCTTTCAACTCTTAGTTGTGACCCATCCTCTCAGCGAGAAAACGGGGATAGATAATTAGTAAAAATTACACAATTACTACAGAATGTAATAATTACTGCAGAATAAAATAATTTTATTATTAAAATTAAAATAGTAATTAAAATATTTTTTAGTAAATAAAATATTTATTATTAATTAAAATATTTATTTATTAGCCTTGTCGATGCAATGGGTCCCCGACCCGAATAGGACAAGGGGAAGAAGATGTATGTATGTATAAATTACTACAGAATGTACCTAGAAAATGTGGATATAGAGCGAATTAATGAAGAAAGTACCTAGGTAGTATAAGAAGAATATATGACGCAAATATTAATGGTAGAAGAAGTTGGGGACGCACGAGGTAGACATGGCACGATCAAATGAATCAGATACTTGAGTCGGGTCATGTCAAAAGTCAGAATAATAGAAGACTATGTATGAGACGATGTATGATTTGTAAAAAAAATTGTAACTTAGTCTTGGATTCACTCTCTACCTTCGACCAAGTATGCTCTCTAATAATACTTTTGTTTCTTATAAAGAGCACGCCTCATTTTTATGGAATAACAATAATGCGTTGTACAAAGTCGAAAAAAGCTTCAACTTCTAAAACTCGTGGCAGACAGACGAGAATCGGACAGAATGTAGGTACCCAGCTCGATCTATGCATTTTATTGTTTGGCAAGTCTCAATAACAAAATAACTAGGCGGGCGTCTAGTGATAGTTGGAGATTTTAGAAAGTTCTAAATAATTACAGTCGTTCTCACTATAATTATATAGTTAATTTGTCCTTTTTTACTGCGTGCCAAAACCGCAAATGTTCCTTGCGCCGAGTAATACTGGAACATTCATAAAAAAGCAAAACGAACATTCTATCAGAATAACAAATCGCGCCACGCAAATTGACATTTTTACTACAAATACCTTTAACACCATAGGAATGGGTTGAAAGCGTGCACGTGAAACGTATGGCTCGCACATAGGTTTGTCTCCTTCTAACGCAGATTAGGGCATTTTGGCTGGCAGTTTTTGCACAAAATAATTAGTTTTGTTAATTTAATTACTGGGTTATTATAAGTGATAGAACTGTGAAATTTTCGTTCGCGAATATTTCATTATGAGTATTATTTTTCGACATTAAAATAAATAAAATATTATCTGTAGTTTTCAAATGCGGTTGAAAAATAGATTGTATGGGAATGGTCACATCTGTTTCACCTTAAGTGGACTATTAACATCTACGCTTTTTACAATGCCAATTGTACCACACAGGATGAGGCACACAAGACTGTAGAGGGCGGGGTCCCGATCCACGAAGACGTTAAGAAGTCGGGAGAGCGTCTCAGGGCTGTCCGCTTGGAGAGCTGGTCTAAAAATGATCCAAGGGCTCGTAGTTCCTTCTAACTAGCCGGGTCTGGTCCGTAGAGCGTATAGCGTCCGAGGTCCAGGGATAAGGCGGTGGCCAGAAGAGAAAGAGGCGATTGGAAGCAGGTCAGAGCGAGGTCGGGCGGCAGGCAGAGAGAGGTATTGAAGCGACGGGTAGTACTGGATAATTGGTTTGATACTTGGACTTGGATATTATTTATTGACAGAGTTCCTAAACAATGAGTTTACTGACTCTAGCATAATTACAATGGATTTTCTATGAAACTTTACGTTGAGGAATTTTTATTTTTGGGGGTGAGAAATGAAACTTAAAACTATACTGCGACTTGATGCAGGAATACTTAATTGCCTACTCCTTGCGGAGGATTACTTTAGGTCTTTTGTGTTTGGTAATTTCATTCTCGCTATATTGAGCGAGAGAGTTAATGGTCGGATTTTCATGTCCGGCTAGGCCGGCGTAGAATTTTTCCGATTGAGAAACGATTAGCTCCTTTATCAGAGGAATGTTTGTGTCTTTGTGGAGAGTGTTAACCCTGATCCACTTCGGCGCATTCAACGCTAATCGAATGGCTTTGTTTTGCAGGGTTTGTAATTTATTTAAGTGAGTGTCAGCTGCATGACCCCAAACGGGAGCAGCGTATGTGAAACCCGACCTGATGGTCGTCTTGTAGATGAGTAGTTTATTGTCTGCTGATAATTTACTATTTCTACCTAGCATAGGGTAGAGGGCTGCAATTGACTTATTTGCTGATTTTACTTTTTCATTGATGTGTTTGGCCCACGTTAATTTGGAATCTAGGGTAACTCCGAGGTATTTAATAGATTTTTCCCATGGGACCTGTTCCCCAAATAAAACAATGTTCGCAGTTTGTTTAGGTAGTCTTCGTGAAAAAACTGTAGCTGCACTTTTGGTGGGATTAATTGAAATTCTCCATTTTTTACAAAACTCTTCGAATAGAGTAGCTTGGAGCTGTACGCGGCGTGTAGCAGTGGTCGCGTCAGTAGAACTTGAGATAACGTTAGTATCGTCGGCGAACTGAGAAATGTTTACATTATGATTCATCGGTGGGGGAATATCGCTAGAATATACGTTGTATAGTTTAGGGGAGAGTGAACCGCCTTGGGGAACACCGGCTGCTAGAGCCCGTTCTGATGATAGAATTTCGTCTATTTTTACTCTGAAAGTACGATCGGTAAGGTAGCTATATATCATTTTAATAAATGAGATGGGAAAGCCCATTAGATGCATTTTATATAATAATCCAATATGCCATACTCTATCGAATGCTTGTCGTATGTCAAACGTAAGGATCACTGTATGTTTGTTTATGTTGAAGCCTTCAGTTATGATCTCTACTACGCGGATAAGTTGATGAATTGATGAATGACCAGTTCGAAAGCCATGTTGGAAATCTGGCAAAATTTCATTTTCACGAATAAATGATTCTAATCGAACGAGAATAATTTTCTCAAGAACTTTGCCTAAGCAGGGAAGGAGACTAATTGGGCGATGGTTCGTGGTTAATAGGGGGTCTTTGCCCGGTTTTGGTATTAAGATTATATTTGCTTGTTTAAATGCTTTAGGAAAGCAACTGAGTCGAAGAGACGCATTGTAGATGGCAGTTAAGGCGCAGATGCCTTTTAACGGAAGGCATTTAACTTTATTTGATATGCCATCTGGCCCGGCCGCTTTTTTATTCTTAAGAGAGTTAATAATTTTTTTAATTTCATTAGGTGTTGTGAATTTGATTGGCAAGTCAGATTCTGTATTTAAAATAGACGCTACTGTTGAATCCACCTTTGAAACGAAGGATGGGTCATCGTGGTCAGTTATTGGGGTGAATTGAGCTTCAAGGCTGTCTGCAAAGGCTTCTGCCTTGTCTGCAGTGGAGTATACTACTCCATTTGGGCTTTGAAGGGGGGATATTCTAGTACTTGGTTTTCTGAGAGTTTTAGAGAGTTTCCAGAAAGCTGCTCTATCATTTTCGAGGGACGATATGAACTCGTGCCATCGTTCATTTCGGAAATCATTAAGGGCATCTTTTACTTCGCGGGATAAGCGGTTATAGTGCATTTTTACTATAGGATTGCAAGTTTTTTGCCATTCTTTACGGATTAAGTTTTTCTCCCTAATAAGATCTTTAATCTCTTCGGGGATACCATGTCGTCTTGTGTCATTTGGAATTTCAACGGATGCCTCGTTGATGCAGGATTTAATGGAGTTTATCAACTTGGAAGTGGCGGTGTTAAGGCTCGCTTCGTCGGGAATGGAAGTTGGCACTGTCGTAGATGTATTTAATAGTTCAATGAGTTTAGGCCATTTAATTTTTTTCCGAGTTGGCTGATGTGGGACCAGTGGGTTCGAACCCCCTGTCAAAGTAAGAAGAATAGGATTGTGATCAGATGCGAGTTCATTTAGAACTTTTAGAGAGTGAACGTGACTTGTGTCTTTGAGGATGATTATGTCAATTACATCTGGCCTGCCATTTGGAGGCTGAAGGGTTGGTAGGTCTGGGGCGTCTATGGCGATTGAGTTAGAGAGAGCATATTTTGCAAGATCTCTACCTTTTTTATTATCATATTGGTTGTTCCAGGAGCCGTGCTTGGCGTTTAAGTCTCCGGCTATAATAGTGGGGACGTTTTCGGAGAGAAGGGAATCTAGTTCGGAGGGAATTAGTTGACGTTTGGGAGGGCTATAAACAGATATAAATTTAATTGGACCGGAAGAAGTATTGATTTTAACCGCGGTGGATTCAATATTATCGTTAGAGAATGCATGTGCTAGACAATGGTCAATGTTGCTTTTAACAAAAATAGCAGTACCGCCTCCTTTATTTGAGGTTCTGTCATCTCGAAATATGTTATAATTTGGTATTCTTAGGTTGCGTGATGGTTTTAGCCACGTTTCATTTATAAGAAATACGTCTAGATTATAATCGTGGAGAGATTCTATTATTTCCCCGCGGTATGCAAGTACTGTGCCATTGGCATTCCAGTACGCTGTTTGTAAATTTGATTTATTGGCGCGTTGTCTAGCCATTGTGTTTATTTATGAATGTCTGTATGGACTTTAGCTCTTTGGAGGCGTTTTGGATAATGAACTGGAGCTCTGTAGTTCTTTCTATGAGGGTTTGGATTTCACTATCCTCGGGTTTAGAATTATGCGGAGGGGGAGGGGGAGGAAGGTTGCTCTGGGAAGCTTGGGGGGACTCAGGGCGGCGTTCAAGCCGGTATTGTTGGCTGAAGGCCGGGGTCTTGGGGGGCCGGTTGTCCTGATGGGAGTTACAGCTTTTGAAAAAGTTTGGCGCAGGCCAGGTTTGAGAAGTTGAGGAGGTGACGGGAGGAGGCTGGTTTACATTGACGTTGGTGATGATGGGTTCGGACCTAGGGGTTTCTCTTTGAATTTGTGGCTGTGGCTGAGGGCCGGAAAAATCTTGTTCCTGTCGGTAATCACGACGGTATTCATTATAATTTCTATTCGGCTGTCGTTGGTAGCTGTAATTACGGTTTCTGTTTGAATTGTAATTATTGTAATGGGGTCTGGCAGGACAGCCCTTGTAGTTTGCCGTGTGAGCTCCCTGGCAAAGCGCACACTTAGCTGGAGTATCCCTTGGTTTTGGGCACTCCGAGGATCTGTGGGGCTCTGCGCATTTAACGCAGCGCTCCTGACCATGGCAGCAGTTTGCCGAGTGGCCGTGAGTCTGGCAACGGAAACATTGCCCCGTCCTTGTTCTGTTTCGTAATGATTCTACTTGTATACGTAAGTGGAGGACAGTATGAAGATCTGTGAAGATGCGTTTTGCATCTTCATTTTTAGTTAAATTAACCATTACGAGTGGAATTGGTTGACGAGACCGACCTGATTTCATTCTATGAACAGAAAGTACTGGGAATTTTTTGAGGGCAAGTTCGAACTTTACCTCGTCAGTGGGAATATCCTCCGGGATTCCTCTAAGGACTACTTTCAGAGGTTTGTCCTCTGGAAGCCGGTAAAAATGATGCTCGATATTTTTGGCAATTAATATCCTGGTTATATTACTATGTTCCCTTGGGGTTTTCGTTTGGATATGGATAAATTTACCCATATTTTTTGCAAGGAAATCTATTCCCTTTTATTCGAAGCTCCTGAATAGAGCGGTCGTTTCGTTTTTTTTGTGTAGAACGATTGGGGGAATCCTAACGAATTTACGCGGTGTTTGTTCCGCAGATGTTTAGATGTTTGGTCCTCTTGAGCTGTAGAGGTGCCTGGTGGGGGGGATGGCGTCCTCAGAGCTGCGAATTTATTTTTTGCAAGTTCTGGGGAGGATGGTCGCGTTTCTACATTAATTTTTTTTGATCGGGGAGAAGAGCTGGGAGAATTTCTTGGGGAATTTACAGGGGTTAACGAGCCCCTTGAGCATGTTCGATTACGTTTGCGTCTTGAGACTAGGTTGAACCCTGTCTCGTCGGAGGAAGAATAATCTAAATAATCCATATCTGAGTCTTCATAGTGCAAACCGGGCACTGCGGGGGACGCAGGGCCACGCTCTTCAGAGCGGGAACCCTCATAATGGTGGTGGAGGCCGGCGGGAGCGGGGCTGTATCCACGGAGACTCAGCGCAGCAAGGCTAGTAGCAGCTGCCTGGGATGCAGGGCCACGCACATCAGGGCTGGGAGCTGCGGTGCTCACAGGGCGGCGCACATGTGAGCCGGGCACAGCAGCGTGCGCAGGACTGGCGTGAATCCAGCCGAGCGCTGTTTGGCATGCAGGTTTGTGCTCAACAGAGCCGGGAGATGCTGGGGGTGCAGGGTGGCCCTCGCCACGGTTGTGTGGCCCGCCAGGAGCGGGACCGTGTGCAGCGTAGCCGACGTGTAATGAGTCGGGAGCTGTAGAGCTGTAGGCTGCGGGGCTGTAGTCTGCGGGGATGAATGCAGCGTAGCCGTCATCAGGGCCGGGTTCTGTAAGGGGCGTAAGGCCGCGCTTATCAGAACAAGAAGTTGTGGTGCACGTAGAGCCGCGCGCTGCGTGATGCGCAGGGCCGGCGTAGACCGAGCCGGGCACTGCAGGGTGCGCAGGGCGGCCCTCGTCATGGGGGTGGGGCCTGACAGGAGCGCAGCCATTTATCATGTAGTCCGCAGCGCAAAACATAGCGTAGAATGCAGCCGGGAGCTGTGTGCCGGTGGGCACAGGACATTTCAGAATGCCTAGGTAGCTAACCATCTGTTGGTTGAGGAGCTGATGCTGCTGGGGCGTGAAAGGGGCAACGGCAGGGGGCGTCAAGGGAGCTAGTGTGGGGCCGATCAGGTCACCTTGCCTCTGAGCGGCACCATTTGTGTTCAGGGCTGCGGTGTGAGCAAACATCGGCACGGTTGTTTGCGCCCTCGCCGTGTTGTTCAAGCTTTGGTCGAAGCCGCCAGGTAGCGATGCTGTCTGTGAATAGCTCACCCGCGGAATAGAGAGCGCCTCTGGTGCATAGCCAAAGCTTTGGTGAGCGAGTGTCCCGGGATTATTTCCGCCGGGCAGCCAGGCCGCAGGTGGTGTGCTTTGCGGTGGGCCCTGTGTCATGGAAAGGAGGTTTTGGTATCGGCGTTGTAAATCTAGAAACGCGGGTGAGGTGTCGGCCAGGGTAGATGGCATCGACGTGGATGATGTCTGGCCCATGGTTTGGCTAGCAGTCAGTGTCTGTTCAAAGGCTGCAGGGCCGCTGAAGGGTGTGAGCCCACAATGGCCGGCCTGTAGGTCCACACTAGGGCGCGGGGCAGGGGGCGCGGCAAGAGGTGAGGTCCAGGGGGCGGTTAGGTCCGTGACCTGGTTAACAACCAGTGCCACGGGAGCCAGGATTGGCTCCGCGACCTGGCAAGCGGCCAGCGTCACGGGATCCGGGGTCGGGCAAGTGACCTGGCTAGCAGCCAGCGTCACAGTGGCCGTTGTTAGGTCCGTGACCTGGTTAGCAACCAGCATCACAGGAGCCAGGGTTGGCTCCACGACCTGGCTAGCGGCCAGCGTCATGGGAGCCGGGGTCGGGCAAGTGACCTGGCTAGCAGCCAGCGTCACAGTGGCCGGTTGGGTAATCCAGGCGTCGAGTCTCCGACATCTTGTAGGGGCTCCGTGGAAGGATCCGTATCGAAGGACCACTTATGTACCACACAGGATGAGGCACACAAGACTGTAGAGGGCGGAGGTCCCGATCCACGAAGACGTTAAGAAGTCGGGAGAGCATCTCAGGTCTGTCCGCTTGGAGAGCTGGTCTGAAAATTAATTTCTATTCTTCAACATACATACATATTACAGATAATTACATTGGTATACATAGATATTAAGTTAAGTAATAAGGAGAAAAAATAAAATGTTACTGATCCGTAACTGTATATAGGTAAGTACCTAGTAGTATTTTGTGAACACCTCACTAGGCGGACCTGTGCTGAGGTGTTCCCATGTTTTGGAATAATTGCAATTCTGACGACAAAAGTAGAAACACCGTATCCTCCTTGATATTGTCAAGAAGGAGACTGTGGGTCGACCTATGGTGGCAGTAACGTATACATAAAATAAAAGATTAGTTGCAGTTAGGATCTATACATAAAGTTATACATAGCATCTAGTTTATGTAAAAGATAGATAGTAGTTTTGATAAATAGGTAGGTATATTATTGTAGGGACCACACGCCAATGGAATGAATAATATTGTGATTTTGTTGAATGTTTTGTCTTAAAACAAAGTTATAATTGCCCACTAATTATTTTTAATATTTGTTTTTGGTTATGTTTGGTTAGGTGTTATGATTTTTTGAGTAAATTGAATACCTTGTTGTTTGATCCAGTCTTTGATGTGTTTTTTGTGAAGAATTGTATATGGATTTGTAGTTAGTAGTTGTTTCAGTGTGGTGGGCATGAGGTTATATAGTTTGATTGCGTAATACTTGAAGTGTCTTTGCCCGTGTGAGGTATGAGTTATCGGTATGTTAAGTGTTTTTTTAGTAGAGGCCCTGGTTTTAATTGCTAATTGAGGTTGCATTTGAATGTAAAGTTTATGTTGGAAGAAGTATAGTAGTACAGCTTTGGCGTAGAGTTGTCTTATTGTCATGACGTCTAGTGTTTCGTAAATTATATTCGAGCATGCATAGCGAGGAACTTGGAAGATTAATTTAATTATTGCCTTTTGAATTTTTTCTAATGGATCTATTGCTATATTCGTTGCACTTCCCCAAGCAAGTATGCCATATGTAATAATGGATTGGCAAAGTGCAAAGAATATGGTTCTGAGGATTGTTATTGGAAATATGTTTTTTATTGTCTTTATCAGATGCATGACTCGTTTCAGTTTATTTGTGATGTAAGTTATGTGGTCAGTCCAGCGTAAGTAAGCATCTATTATAACTCCTAGATATTTTGTGTGGTCAACCCTTTCAATACGCTCGCATAGACATGTGCGAGAAGTTTGTCCGCAGTCGTGTAAGATAAGGTCTATGTGCGGTGGAGGTTGGCCTCTTTGTGTGATGCTGTGTGTAATATAGTTGGTTTTTGTTGTATTCAGGGTAAGAATGTTGTTATTTAGCCAATTTTCGACCACAGATAGATTTTTTTCGGCCTTTTTAAATACATCATTCCATGGTCTGCCTGGCAGAGAAGTACTGTATCGTCAGCAAATGTTACGATTTTACCGTCGATATCAATGTCACACAGGTCGTTTATGTAAATAAGGAACATTAGGGGACCAAGAACGCTTCCCTGTGGTACACCGTATCTAGATAGAAGTGGCTCGCTTACCATGTTGTTGATTTTAACCTGTTGCATTCTACCCGACATGAAACTTTTCAGTAAGTTTAGTTCTATGCCACTAACTCCGACAATTTTTAGTTTATTGAAGAGTTTTTCGTGAGAAATTGTGTCAAAAGCCTTACATAAGTCTAAATAAATTGATATAACTTTTTTTTTAGCATCTAGGTTATGTGTAATAAACTCAGTTACAGTGGCAATTGCGTTTTCTGTGTTCCTATTTTTTCTAAAGCCGTTTTGGTTTATTGAAAGTAATTGCTTGTTTTCCAGATAATGTTGTAGCTGTACTTTTATTGTTTTTTCAAGAATTTTTGACATATTGTTTAATAATGTAATGGGTCTGTAGTTGTTTACATTGTTTTTTGTTCCTGATTTATAAATAGGAATAACCAGACCTTTTTTTTAAATGCTCGAGAAAATTCCTTCTTAAAGACTAAGATTAATTACGTACGTTAGTGGTAGTTGGCTTAGTGTTATTATTGTTTTAGAGTATATTCCGTCAGGTCCCGATGTTGTGTTATCCTTTAGAGATTGTATTATTTGTTTGGTGTCTTCCAGAGTTACTTTTTTTAGTTTGAAATGTCTGTCATTGTTTATAATAGAGCACTGAGTCATATGATTTTGAGGTTCTTGATTGTCGCTTCCAGTCGTAATTTTTTTATATTTTCGGCTAGGCTGGCTCCGATATTTGTGTAATGTCTGTTCATGTAGTTAAGAATAAGTGTAGGATTTTCGTGGAAGTCTACTTCTTCGTCATTGATAATTAAATTTTTGATTTTATCATCTTTGTTTTTTTGTGTATGTGTACTTTCTCTCAGAATTGACCAGACACTTTTCGGGTCAAAGTTTGCAGTTATCAGTTTGTTTCTGTAATATAATTCTTTGGCTTTGCGTATAATTAGCGAACAAATATTTCTGTACCTTTTATAGTAAGAGTAAAGAAAATTATCATTTGGGTTGTGTTTAACTTGTTTGTGCAGTTTGTCCCGTTTTTTTATGCTATTTAATATGCTTTGGGTAATCCATTTTTTAAGTTTTTTTTACGGTGGGTGATAGAGTTGAATGTTGTTGTGGTGTTTTGAGTGATGAGCGTTTGAAGGTATGCTATAAAGTAATTCCAGGCTTTTTCTGTTGTGTTAATTTTTTTTAGATGTTCCCACGTTTGTTTTTCTAGACAATTTTTTAGGTTAACGTAGTCAGTTTCATATTTTATGCTATTATTTTGAATTGTTGGGTTCAAAGCCTGTGGAGTCAGGCCTATCATTGTTGTGTAGTGATCTGTGATTGTTGATTCAAATACTACGCTACAAAATTTGCTTTTGGATTTGATCATTAAGTGATCTAAACACGATTCTGAGTCTCTGGTAACTCTGGTTGGAGTATTGATGGCGCTTATTATGCCATGTCCCAGGAGCATCAGCTGGTATTCGATATTTTGGGGGTGGCCTTGTGGAAGTATATTTATGTTTAGATCCCCAGCTATGATGATGTTTTTGAAGTGGGTAATTTTTTTAATATGAGTATCGAGAGCTAAAATAAAGGGCGCGATGTTGTGTCTGGATGGAGATCTGTAAATAGCCAGAATGCATGTATCGGGGTCGGCGATTATTTGTAAGCAGTTAGTGTTTTCTAAGGCGATTTCTGAGACAGAGGCGTTAAGACTATCTTTTATGTAAACAACAACTCCATCATTTTGATTTTGGTTTTTTGTTGTGAAATATGTGGAAAAGTTTTTTTTGTGTTTTATAGTAAAAGCGATCGAGATCCAGCTATCCGTTAGAATAATAATTTTGAAGTCTATTTTGAAGGCGGACAAGAGTATGTCTAGTTCGTCATAGTTTTTGTTGAGGGATCTTATATTTTGGTTGAATAGAGTTAGGGTGCCTGGGTTGCTAAAGATAAAATCACATAGTTTTGTATCATTGGTTGAATAATGTAAGTGAGAGCCAGTTAAGTTCATTGAGTTTAGTAATTCGGCCATATTAAATACATGAAATTTAGTTTAGGGGGATTAGTCATCTACGATTGTTTCACCAATTTTTTTAGATCATTTTCATGAGATATTGGATAATTTTTTCCCCAGTTGCTTTGCGGACAAGCAGTTTACTAGCTTTGAACCACACGAATTGATAGAGGTTGTCTTTGGCCGTTTGTTTTGTTTTCCAGAGCAGTTCCTTAAAATATGGTGACAACACTTCACTAAGAAAAATTGGGGATTTAGAGTCTAAGGATTTGGCTGCATTTTTTAAAGAGAGCAGAGATTCCCTAGTTTTTTTACTATAGAAGGTGATGTGGAGTTTGTCCGGCGTATTCTGTCTTCGATCTTGGGTCCTGGTCACCATGCGTACATCTTGTTGTTGCAGGGGCAGTCCCAGTGAACTGGCTACCCGAAATACGGCTTCCGTGGCTTGTTCTCCCGGCCGCAACTCCACACCTGCCATTTCCAAACTGTCGGAGAGCTTTTCTTGCTCTAAAACGGCAAGACGGCATTCTAGGGAAGAGATTCTTGAATTTTTTTTTTCGTTCTCCTCTCTCAAGAATTTTGTTTCTTTTAGGGCCTCCTGCATTACTTTGAAGCGTGTGAGGAGGTCATCGTACTGGTTGCAGATGAAATCACTGCTTTTCTTAAGGTCGCTAATTTCTGTCTCAAATATTTTTTTTATTTCACTTATTTTATTGTCAAAGTGATTTGTGACACGATCATATAACTCCTCGGCATCTGAACCAAATTTTGAGGCGGACGGTGCTGGTGAATTCGGACGGCTTTTACATTTAGGGCATTTCCAAGTTTGTTTATTTTTGGCTGCCATTTTTTTTAAGTTAGTATCGGAGATATTAAGGCAGGTATTATGAAAGGCAATCTTGCAGATAGCGCACGTAAGTGCATGATCATTTTTGGAGATAAGGTTTAAGCAGGCTTCGCAATTCATTGTAATTCGGTTTATTTTTGTCTCTGCGTCTGAATTATGGTTTTCCGATCACTTGCGTAATATTAACTTCAATGGTGTAGAAATAAAAAAATAAAAATCTTTGGCGGCAGTAAGGATCGTTCCGGGTTCCTTCGGATATCGGTGCGATTGGAAAAAAATAAAAATCTTTGGCGGCAGTGAGGATCGTTCCGGGTCCCTTCTGATATCGGCGCAGGTACCTACTGTCTAGCTTGCCGGGCGTTCTTACCGCTAGACCACGAAGCGGTTACAGGTACCCGTCAGTGAACAGTAATATAACGAAAATTTTATTTCGCAATACGATAAAAATAATTTTTTTAGTGGGAAAAAAAATTATTTCGTATTTTTTAAATTTACAGGGGGTTAGCATTTATCAAATATAAATCAGAAATCAGACCCTTTTCTGACCGCCCTTACATATGTTTTACAAAATATTTTCAAATTATGAAGACCCTTAAAAATACTAAGGAGATTTTTCTTTAAAGCGACATACCTACGTAAATTTAAAAAAAATCAAGAATAGGGTTTTGGTTTACTTTTTTCATAAACCCTAAATTCAATGCTTTTTGAAATTCAAATTACAAAACTTAGGTTAAGTTTATTAGAAAAAACGAAACGACAACATCATTTTAAAATCTTTCTCCATTTTTTAAAATAATTTTCATATTTTTAAATTTTGTATTAAAAGAGGTTTTCGGGACTTTTAAAATAATGAATTACATTACCGTAACATGGCGCTTTATCATGCCCGTGGCCCAAACTTGAACCAAAAGCATTTATTTTTTGGCAACAGGATACGGAAAGCGATACAATACACTGTTGCCAATTAATAAAATCATCGCCTTCCCTTCTGTCCATGAGTTTAGTCTTATATTATAAATAATGTCGGACTCTCCGACTTTCGAGTTAGCTTAGTGGTAAAGCGTTTGATTTCGGACACTGGGAGGTAAGGTTCGAGCCTTGGTCAAACCAAGTTTTTTTTTTTTTTTTTTTTTCAATTTAAAAACTAAAATAGATGGCTACGTTCCATTGACGGTATACTTGGTCGAAGCTACGTTCCGATTATTTTTTAAATACATTCCTTTGAGAAATAGTTCAATTTTACTTGAAATTGCTGCAGCCGTGTTTGACCAGATCTGAATAGCCCGGTACTCTATACAGGAAAGGAAGGTGAGGAGGTTCTGGGAAGGAAAAAGGTACGTGGGGTGGGTAGGAATCTGGGGGTAGTGTGTCCAGGAGCGATGGACGTATCCTACTACGGTGCATGGCGATGTTCCGAGAGATTCCGACTCGAGAGGATAAAAGATCTCCCTCAACAACACCACTACAACACGGGCATGTGCCTAGTGTGATGGCCAAAAAATTACCCATTTACTGTAATATATAAACCTTACTGAATAAAGAACGTTAAAAAAAAAAAAAATCATTCTCTCCCGATCCGGCCTGCCGTGCAATAGGTGAGCAGACACATCCGTCGCCAACACCCGACAAACCGCACCCCATGAACCCGGGCACCCCTGCTGAGTCACCAAACGTAGCGTAACACTTGGGGTGACTTATGGCAGAGGTTTTGGTTATCCAATAAATGGTTCCCGGGGCGCGGCAGCCACACCCGCCTCCCAAATTTATTGGATAACCAACAAAAAAGGTTTGCTAGGTTTGGTGAGCAGGAGTGCACGGGTTCTTGGGGTGAGGTTTGTTTAAGTCTTGGCGGCGAAGGCTTTAGCCCACCCACTGCATGGCGGGCCGGATTGGTAGTGACAGGTTGAGGGAGACCTTTTGACCCGTCGCCTTGCACCGCAGTGAAAGGGATGGATTCGCACGTTCGTCACTCCTAATCCCCCCAGAACGTCCCCTCCTTCCTTTCCCTAAAAATACCCTATTCACGGCACCCTCAAGATGACATAGGCCCTAAGAGCATTTTTTTCCTGAGGCCTCCTGTATCGAGATAATGCAAAAAAAGGAACAAGCACAAATCATTCTGTGATCCACGTGATCTTGAGATTTTGGGTGACGATAAATTGGCCAAGCGTCAGAAATGTCACTAGCTACAGCTGACGTGCGACGCGACGTTGCCATAATGACTTCAGGTAGTTTTTTCTCAAAACTTTACTGTATTGACACGTGCATAGTACCCTTGGCCGGCTAGGCCCGAATTATTTGATGCAACCAGATGCGACATGTTGAATAATAAAATAAATAATATTTATTTTTCTAGTGGCATCTTTCGGATTTTAACGAAACTTTTTGAAAACAAAATAATCTCAAAATGAATGATAAAGACCGTTCTGACTGCTGGAGTGCTCTGTTGCAGTTTAGTACGGATATTATACCTATTCCTTCTTCGCGCATAACGCATAACTAGCCAGCGGACGAAAATCCACATTTCGTCGAAAGATGTTCTTACGATCGTACAAGGCGGTTCCAATGAGAAAGATAAGGTATTCTCCGTACCAGCTTTTTAAAATTATAACTCAATATCGATTTTACTTCATTCCAAAGTTGCTTTAATTTATACCTGCATCCAAAAATGCTGAAAGGCGTGACGATAAAACTATTAAAATTATGTACTTTTTGTAATTATTTTTTGATCATAAGTATTTATCATTTTTCAATAATGTCTTAGCAAAATTAGAATGTAAAAAAAATCTGAAATATATTAGTCTGTAAGTGCGCAAATAAATGCACAAACGGACCAATTTTCGTCAAGAAACACATGTACTTATATATTTTTTAATAATTTTATTTAAACTAAAATTAAAATTCTGTTACATACGTTTACCAGATAATATATTGATTTATTTTACTGCATGATTATATGATTTGAAATGGGTGTTGTATAATACATGTACTTTTTTGAAAATTTAACAAATCCGCCAACGACCTATGGTATAACTTTATTATACTAAAAATTATGATTTTTTCTGAAAATTTAAAACAAACGTTTACTAGATTAAAGAACAATCTTTCAAAACCAATTTATATTTTTATGTGGAAAAGAGTCAATACGTCTAAACACTGATTTAAAAATGACATATTTCTGGTGTTCTCTGGTAATACACTCTTAATTACGTGGTGTGTGATGATAAAAATTTTGGTAACAACACTGTCTGATACAACACACTTTAAATGTTTAAATCACTTAAAATAAGAATAAATCCGATTGATTAGAGTTCACTACAGTAACAAATTCACTTTACTGATTTTCAGGAACACGTTTACCGATGAGTTGCTCGGTTATTGTGTACTGTGAGGTATAAATTTAGGTGATTTTTGTGGAGCGATATTTAGGCGTGCGGTCTGATTGAGAGGTACTTTAGGAATGATCCAAGGGCTCGTAGTTCCCTCTAACTAGCCGGGTCTGGTCCGTAGAGCGTAGAGCGTCCGAGGTCCAGGGATAAGGCGGTGGTCAGAAGAGAAAGAAGCGATTGGAAGCAGGTCAGAGCGAGGTCGGGCGGCAGGCAGAGAGAGGTGTTGAAGCGACGGGTAGTACTGGATAACTGGTTTGATACTGAGGGTGTCGCCCTACTTAGGGCCTCTTTTCATGGAGATACTGCCAATCTACGTAATTGTGACGCAACCACAAGTACCCTGCTGATATACAACTTTTTAATGCTGGTCTCCATACACGGCGCTACCCGAATTATACTGAACTTGATCATTTTTCACGTGCAGCCGCGCAGTAAACACGATGTCAAGCGATTCTAGCGACGAATCAAATTATACACCTACCCACAGTGCGGCTGTACTATTTATTCACTCCTCGTATTTAAGTCTGTTAGTAATTTTTAATTACAATTTAATTACAAAAAGTTGTGTTAACTTATAGTGTTTTGCGAGGGCTTTCGCCCCGTAATATTTTTTTCCCGGTTATCTACCGGGAAGCCTGAAAAAAAACAGTTAAAAAGTTTAATAAGTCAAACTGTCAAACGGACTGTCAAAGTGCTATTGTTGTTTTTAGGTTAATTTGTACATTATTATTTCAATTGTGCTAAATAAGTTATGTTTGCATATGGTGTTTTGTGAGGACTTTCGTCCCATAACAGTTTTTTACCGGTTTTCCACCGGAAAGACTCACAAAAACAGTTCTTTAAAAGTGTACGTTATATTTACTAAGTGTCAAATTAGAACTGCAACGAACAATTTGTGCGAACTGTTTAATGAGTGAACTCCTCATAACTTTTTACAGTGTAAACGGAGTTTTGAAACATTTTAAATAATACAACATACAATACATTTAAATTCTCTAAAAAACTACACAGTGTAAGTGATGTTGAGATAAAAAATGGACCGCGCCGATGAGATTTTAAAGCGGATCTCGGAAGACCTAGACCGCCAAACGGCCCACAGGGCACGCCTGGCGGAGATGGAGTATGAGGACGCTGTAGAATTTGCACGCTCGCTGGAGACCACAGACCCTACCGCGGGAAACTCTCATCAATCTCCGGTAAGAGATACAACTAACTTGGGCTTGTCCTTGCAGCTTGCTGATATGATTACACAGTCTCCCGATAAGGATCAGGAATCAGATCACCTGAGGCGACTCACGACAGGCTTCTGCAGTAAGGATAGTGAGAACGTGGGAACTAAGTCTCCAAATCAATCAAGCAAAAAGCGCCCACGCTCTGAGGAAGCTGCACCTTTCGAAGATTCGCTGAATAAGTTCTGGGAAAATCTCGCAAAAATTACAGGTGCTGTCACTGAGGGTAGAAACAAAATGAATAAGGAGGAGAAACAGGTCGTCGCTCAAGCGATCGACATAATCAAGAGAGACCTAGTTATCCTCGTTGTAGAAAATGCGTCGCTGAAAGCAAGGGCTAACACTCTAGAGGAAGTCTTTACCTCTCAAGCTGGTTTAGTTGAAAAAATCGACATTTTAATCAAACATAAACCCACTGTTGCCCCTCCCTCAGGTGAGAAACAAATAAATACGGCGCTCGCGAGCAAAAGAACGTATGCGAGTGCAGCTGGCGCGACACCTAGCGCCTCAATCATTGTCGATGGACAGGAGCGCGACTTACCCCTTCAACAGCCGACAGTATTGTTCTACCCCAGGGTACCGGAGGGTAAAACGTCGGAGGATACTAAAAAAGTGATCACCTCTATCTTAGACCCGAAGTCAGACGGATTCCAAGCGGTCCGCACTAGAAGTATTAAAGGAGGAGGTTTTCTGCTACAAACATCCAGTGCCGGGGGGTTGAAAAATATACAGAAAGCTGCGGAGAAACTTTCTGCTAATGGTATAAAAATGATCAGTCCACAGGGTCGCCTACCGAAAATTGTACTTTACGATGTCCCGAGGGGTGACGTCTCAAAAGATGCCGCCCTATTTGAGGAGATCTTTGTAAATAATATCACAGGGAATTGCACCCTTACTAAAGACGATCACCTCAGAACCATGAGGAGGGTGTCACTTTTTGGTAGGAAGGACGCTCCTACCATGAATATGATTATTACATGTCATCCTGACTGCAGGAAGGTTCTAATAGACAGCGGACATTGCTACCTTGGATGGAACGCCTGCCGTGTTCGGGATTATTTCGGTGCAACGAGATGCTTTAAATGCCACTTGTATGGCCACGTGAGCAAATCTTGCACCCAGGAGACGACAACATGCCGCCACTGCGCCGCAACCGGCCACGACTATGAAGATTGCCCCAAAAAGGCACTGGCCGCTGTCTGCGCTACTTGCTCCAAGTTCAGAAAACCGGCGAACCACTCTACGGGAGATCGTGCTTGCCCTGCCCACAGAGCGGCTATAGAGGTCCAAGTACGTATGACAGATTATGGAAGGCGCTCATCAGCTACGATCGATTATGATACATTTTGCAAATAAATATGGCTTTCAACTATATTGATAATGACTATGATGTAGAATTTACCCGAGCAAGCAACTTAGAATGTTGGATCTCCGCGCAAAATACAAATAAATGCAATACTAACTTAATCTGCGTAGAAATTAATATTAGGTCATTAAATAAGTATTGGGATATTCTTCATGCCTACTTGAAAAACTGTTTGAAAGATATAGATGTATTAATGCTTTGCGAAACTGCAATTCACGAGGAACTTATTGAATTATACGATATTCCAGGCTATAAATCGTATTACTATTGCAGAAGCAAAAAACAAGGAGGCGGTATTTTGCTGTATATAAGGGAACATTTACTTTTTGAACAAGAAATAGTCGAAACCATTAACTTTGAAAATGTGTTTGGAATACTGACACTACCAAATAAATGTAATTTTTATATTTTAGCAATATACAGACCACCTAACCTTAATAAAAAGGAATTCTTGAATGAAATTTCTTCCTTTTTTCGCAATTATGTAAATTCTAATGATAATGTAATATTTTTTGGGGACATTAATCTCAACTTACTAAATCAAAGTGATACAAATATAATGGCTTACGAAAATATACTAACCAGTAATTACTTAACTAAATGTATTAATGTTACGACAAGAGAAGCAATAGTTGCTGGTCAAATGACCAAATCTTGTATTGACCACATATATGTTAGATCTGATAAATATAACTTGTCCGCATGTGTAATTGATGCGACAATTGCTGATCATTTTATAACGGGACTAAATGTACATTACCATGATGTTAAAAATATTATAAAAAATGAAAAAATAACAACTCTGTCTCAAAAACGTGTTGATAAAGAAATAAAAAAATGTAATTGGAATATCCTTTTGAAAGAACAGAATTGCGTTGCTCTGTATAATAAAATAAAAACAAAATTTAATGAAATCTATGAAAAAAGTACTGTAGTTAAGACTTATAAACCTCAAACCAGACCAAATGCCATAAATGAATGGATAAATGATGATTTATTATCAAAAATCAATTTAAAAGATGCGCTTTACAAAAGATGGAAAAATAATCCTACAAATAAATTTTATGAAAGAGAGTATAAAAGCACTCGGAACAAAGTTACAAAATTAATCAGCATGTGCAAATTAAAATTTTTCAACTCAAAATTTAAAAATTTTTTTGCAGACTCAAAAAAAACGTGGGATGAAATAAACAGATTGTTAGGAAGAAAGAGCAAAAGTAATTGTGATCAAGTAATATCAAACTATTTCTTAAAAGAACAAACGACTGAGCAAACATCTAATAATTTTGCTAACTTCTATTCAGAAAATGTTAGGAAATTATTACATAGATGTGATAAAAAAGCTTTGAATATTCAAAAACATAGACTTCCACATAGCATGCTCTTAACACAAGCAAAACTCCGCGACATCGAAAAAGTTGTCAGAAGTTTAAAAAATAGTCAATCGCCGGGAATAGATAAAATTAGAATGTCTGATATTAAAAAACATTTCGATATTTTAGGACCTATCTTAACT
Organism: Limnephilus lunatus; assembly: GCA_917563855.2. Taxonomy (NCBI): domain Eukaryota; kingdom Metazoa; phylum Arthropoda; class Insecta; order Trichoptera; family Limnephilidae; genus Limnephilus; species Limnephilus lunatus. The sequence continues at coordinate 75,321,102 of OU830592.1, forward strand.
CTATTAATTAATATGATTTTAAAGGAGGCAATTATACCAGAGGATCTCAAATGTAGCATCATCCGACCCATTTACAAAGGTGGTAAACACAGTGAAATTGAAAACTATAGACCAATCAGTATTTTGCCTGCAATTGAAAAGATCCTAGAGAAATATATATCTATAAAACTGATAAAGTACCTTGAAGAATTTTCTATTGTTGATAACCATCAATATGGTTTCCGGAAAGGAAGGAGCACGGATCTACTGCTTCAAGATTTTTCAAATACAATTAATAATGATCTCAATAAAAGGAAACATATACTCGTATTATTTATTGATAATTCAAAGGCCTTTGATACAATTGATCATGATAAATTACTAGAAACTCTGGAAGCAATTGGAATTACGGGAAACCTACACAAATTATTTGTTAATTACTTTAAAAATAGAAAGATTTGTGTAAAAATTTTAGATCATTATAGCAAAAAAAATAACGTTTTCGCAGGCGTACCACAAGGGTCTATACTAGGCCCTACCTTGTACATTATATATGTTACTGCAATGAAATTGATTTTCTCTTATGTAAAACATTATGTCTATGCTGACGACACTGCCTTGGTTATTTCACACGAGGATTTGTTAATTGCAAGTACTCTACTGCAAATAGACTTTATCACTCTTCAAAAATGGTCGCATGATGTAGGTTTAATAATCAATGCTAAAAAAACTAAGCTTATGCACATCAGATCTCCTCATGCCAACATCACCATAACTCCTAAAATTATTTCTCATGATTTTAATTGCATTCATAATTCTATAATACAACCATGCTCATGTAAAAATATTGAACTAGTTTCTAAATACGTATACCTAGGCTTAACAATTGATTGTAATTTTAAATGGGATATACATATACAAAAAGTTTGCACACGGCTTAGAGCTATAGTGAACAAACTTTATAGACTGAAGTTTTTTGTTCCACTAAATACCCTTAGATTAGTATATCTGTCATTGGCGGAATCCCAAATAAGATATGGAATAACCACATGGGGACATTCAACAAAAACAAACCTTCTTTCAGTGCAAAACGTACAACATTCTTTGGTAAAATTATTATTGAAAAAAACTGAATACGAACAAAGACATGATGTACCAAAATCGTTACTATACAACTCTGTAAATGTATTATCTGTTCGTGCTATATTGTGGCTTAAAATTGTGAGTCAGCATACATCTCAATCCGAATATAATAAACTGGTGGTTCATGTTCATAATACAAGACTAACTGCAAACGATGGACTTGTAATTCCCAGATACCTAAATAAATACGGTCAAAGAACTCTAGAATACCTTGTTCCAAAAATTTACAACTTGTTACCCAACGCAATAAAAAGTTGTGAATTGAGTTTCAGAAGGAAATGTATGCTAAAGAAATGGCTAAGTGAAAGAATTTTTTTGTACTAATCTCTGTTTTATTTTTCTTTGTTTCTGTCATTTTCTCTTTTCTGTATTTCTTATAAATTTTATTAACAATTTGTTCTCCATAATATATTATTTATGTATGTATGTGTGTATGTATTTGTATATATATTTATATGCATGTATTTGTATAAATGAATATGTGCGTGTATATATATGTATAAAAAATATATAATGTAATAATATGAAATGTCAAAAGAACCCGTTGACAAACTGATATCAATCAGTTTAACGGGACTTAATTTGGAAATAATAAAAAAAAAAAAAAAGATAATAGAATGAAAGGCGATGTAATAGGAGATTTTGGGTTCACATGGGTGAACCTATCGAAAAAAATCTGAATGGTAGGGCATTCGTTGCTGCCTGCATGAGAATGATGACAATAAGTTTAATTGAATGTCGAAAGGTACTTACTTAAACTTGGTGCAATTATTGCCCCTAGTATCCATTACAAAAATACAACTATGCGGGAGTGTGTCAGTATCGAGGGAAAATATTAATAAAGCTCAGATAAGAAAAGCATAATATATGTTTATTTATTATATACATAGTGGGTAACTTAAGATAAGTCAAAATTTTCGCCGTTTAAATCAGATTCTGGGATCACAATTTCTGAATCATCGGGTTCTGGGATTGGTGTAAATTTTTGATAAAATAGAGCCACCTCCGAATTTTCCATTTAATAAATGGTAGTGTAAATTGCATGACTTCATTTAAATAGTAAGGTTTCTTTTTCTTCGCTGCTGATCCACTTTTTGCAGGTTTCAGATTTCGGAGAAAAACACTGCGAATATTCCTCCATTTTTCTTTACATTCGGGTCCTGAAAAAGATAACAGAAGTTTTAATAATTATTTTTTCCAGGTATTTAGTTGAAGGATCGACATTTACGAGCTGGCTTTTTATTTCGCGATAGGAGAATTTACAATTTCAAAATTCGTTGGAGAAACGGTTATCATTATATGGAATGTATTATGAGAAAAATGGATGCCAATCCCAAGTATGAACGATTATTTAGCCAACTATATTATCACTCCTCGGGCTTCGCTACCTTAGCAGTTCAATTATTGTGTTTGATATTATTTGTGACAAAAGTAAACAACTTTACGTACCTGTCAAATTGACTTTTATTCCAACATCAATCCATGCCCTCTCCACTAAATCCTTTCTTACGTATTCTGGTAAAGTATAGTTGTATAAACACTAATGTTTTTCCACTTCCAGATCAAATCTAATATTACTTGTTCCGATGCCATTTCTGTCAAACGTCAAACGAATTAAGTAGCTGACATAAATGACGCGACGCGTCGCGTGCGACCAGCACTGTCGGTATCGTGGTACTGACTGGAAACCGACAGTCATCGCGTAGCGCCGTGTTCGGGCACCAGCAAAATTGTACGGGGGGTACTTACGATCGGCGCGTATGATATTCGCAAGAGGGTCGAGTCGCTTGTAAGTTTCTCCATGAAAGGAGGCCCTTACACGCTGGGTCGAAACCCAAGCGCATAATTAGGGCGACAGCCATCGGCCCGCTCAAAACTCTCTCTGTCGGCCTGCTTACCCCCACCCTGATATATTTATTAAGAATACATATTACATTTTACATTTTTAATGAGCAGCGCGCATACGTCCGACACACCAATCTAATGACTTTTTTTATGTTAAAACTCTATAAATGTTCCAAAACAATAAAAGAAATATTGTACACTAATATAGAATATAATACACTAATATAAAATATTATACATGATTATACACTAAAGAACTCGTTGAACGGTGTGCTCCGTATATTTTTTTATGGACTGTGGGGAATGCGTTTGATTGAATTCGCACTGAAATAGCTCATTGAACCGTATGCATAGTACTTGCCATGTTGTAAGTACCTTTACTAAAATATATTAAACTACACTAAGTTTTCTCATTTATCATCTCCCTACTGATGAAATTTCTAGTTGCGAGGGACAGACTTGAGCGTGATATATCATTGTTTGGGTTATCCGTGATTTAATATGTTCCAGCCATTGTTTAGTTTAGGCCACTATTGTTCCAGTCTCTTTTAGCTCTTCTCTGTCGCTTCGGTTAACCGATGTAATTTTGCGAAATTTTGTGAGATTGTTTCCTTAGTTTAATTATGAACAATATATCAACCGCCGAAGTAATAATGAATTCTTTCTATTTTTTTATTATAAATAATCGATGCGGGCACTAAAAAAGGTAAAAAAAACTACACAATAGACTTCTTTTAAAGAATTTAGGAACATTATTTGTTAAATAAATTTCGTATTTTAAAAATAATTATTCGTGATGGTCATGAATCCGAACTTTGCCAATAAAAATGTGGTTGGAATTTGAGTTTTAGCCAAAATTTGTTTTATAGTTACTTATGCCTAACTCAAAACCACTCAACTTGTGGATAAAATTCAAAATTACCTGACTTTTTGCAAGAAATTTCCATTTTTTGTGCTGTATTGACTGGACTAAAAATTAAGCAAAACATTCATCCTTCAATAACAATCGAGCCTAAACGGCATCGCGTGGTGAAAAAACTTGTAAGCGCCTAAATTATAGGAAATTTTGTGCAAATTATTTAAGTGACAACATATTTTTCCGAAAACTAATAGTTTTAGAGTTATAATAACAAACCGGGAAAAAATATATTTTATGGCTAAAACTGAAACTAGGATTCGTAATTGGCACTCCAAAACACATAAACTAGGAAAATCAGAATTACACAAAAAATTGGTTTCAACAAATTGTCTAGTGACTGAACTAAAATACCTTCCAAAGTATCTAAAACAAAATTAGATTCTCAAAAATTAACAGTTGAAATATAAATATTAGGGTAAGCAAGTGGGAAAATTTTGCTGTTTGACCAAATTCCAAGTAAAAATCAACTTCAAAAACGGTTGGGAATAAGATAATTTTACCGACGAATAATTAAATCTGCGATTAGGAGATATCTTCAATTTACTTTTATCAGATGTAATTTTAACCCTTCACCATTGAAAATAAATTGGTTTATTTAATTAAATCGAGACAAATTAACTTAACTTAAGACCAACATGAAACCCCAGATTTGGTTTTCTCTATAAAAGCATTATTTTTTTTTATATTTTAACATACCACCACAGGATAAGAACAAGATACTTTCTTAGTTAGAGTTAGTTTTGGCTTTTCCTGAAACTTAAACAACGTAATAGTGCATATATTTTCCTTCTACGTAATTTATATAAGTTCGCACTATGCTCAAAGATCTAAATTAACATTGTTAATTTTTCGGACTTCCTCACTAAGTTAGTTGAGACCTCTTAAGTAAAGATGGTAAAAGGAAGTTAGCTTTATGCTTTTAGCTTAAATTAAGAGTTACCTCTCTAAGTTACTTGTTGTAAGTAGATTTGTTCCGTGAACCAACAACCAGTTACTCCTAAGTTGCTTGTATATATTTCTGCTTTGACAGAAACTTACAGTTGAGCTAGTATCTTTCAGCGTTCTTTTTTCACAAAAATACTATAATTATTGGCGTCTTCTACCGGGAATTTCCTCAAAATGCATACGTAAGTGAGGAGTAAATGGCAAAAATAACTTGTCAGATTGTAACGAGAAATGCAATGACACTTTCACAGGAAGAAATCACTCTATAGATGTATATAATCAAAATAACTTTGTTAATATACTACTTTATTGAGTAGATAAAGTTATATTTGTATAAACCCTTAAATGTAATGATTGGCTGCATTGACCAATTGATCTAAAGGTACAGATGAACTTCACAGAAAATGGTATAGGTCAACGCCTATATATATAATTTAAAAGCTCAAGCAATAAATAAATCCTAGGAATTAAAAAAAAAATCCATGTATCTACCTCAAGGCAAATAAAGTGGTATCCAAACAAAGTTATTTTACTTAAATTATAAATACAATAAAGATTAAACAGTTCTGTACGGAACGAAAGCTTGCTAATGTCAATTTTGAAAATAACATTGAACAGAATAAATACTGAGGGAAAAATAGAAACGGCGAATTAAACTACTTTCTAAATATGTTTTGCCAACCTATTTTCGAGTAAATCGCTTTGCGATGTCTAAACTTACTGGCCTACTTAATTTCTATTGAGACGTTGTTCTTTACTTTTTCAAATAAAGTGGGTCCAAACAAAGTTATTTTACTTAAATTATAAATGCAATAAAGGTTAAATAGTTCTTTACAGAGTGAAAGCCTGCTAATGTCAATTTTGAAAATAACATTGAATATAAGAAATACTGAGGGAAAAATAGAAACGGCGAATCAAACTACTCTCTAAATATGTTTTGCAAACCTATTAACTTTTGACAAGTATTCGAGTAAATCGCTTTGTGGAGTAAAACATACTGGAGTACTTAATTTCTTTTGAGAAGTTGTTCTTTATTTTTTCAAATAGTTATGCTTGTAGAATTCATTCAGTATTTTTTCGTGAGAGTAACAAAAAAAACCATATTAAATAAGTATTTCCTAACAAAAAAACGTTAATAATGATTAGGTATTTTTTTTATATGAATACCGCACAAAAGTCCCAACTGCTCCCATCCAAAACCTCCAGATCACAAGGCCGGGACACTGAATACAATCAGCCTTCTAACTTGTATGAAAACCTCAAAAAAAAAAATTTAAAATTACTAAAAATAAATAAGAATAAATACAAAAAAATATGAAATGAGAATTTTTGTGGGATCCCATACAAGTTAGGAGGCTGATTTTAATGAGTGGGGAAGTACCTGGCTATTCAGATCTGGTCACCAAACACGGCTAAAGCCATTTCAAACAACATTTCAATTCTGAATGGTAGTCTTACACCTGGGCGATACTGAGAGTATCTTCCACTCAAGTATTGGACAGTTAGGATCGGGTGAGGTGTGGGGCGGTTATTCAGCTTAATGATAGTGATGACGTGTGAAAGATGTGACTGAAAACCAATAGTTTATTTTATTTTTTAATCCAAATAATGTCGGGAATTACTGATTAAAGTAAGTCAGGTGCATCCATTGTCTTTCTTTGAATTGTGATTGGATACATGGTAAAAGTATGTAATGCAATATACTTCGACCAACCAAACCACGCGTTGTGGTGGCTGGACGTTATACTACACTAAATTAAACGATACATTAAGTTCCATAACACGTATGTTCAGTTGTTGGATGTATGTATGCCGTATATGAGTGCCTGGTTAGGTCCAAAGGCGTCCATGTTCGATAACTGAGTATATATTTAGGTTCATGGGGTGAGGTTTGTCCGGGCCTTGGCGGTGGATGTGTCTACCCACCAATAACGTGGAAGGCTGGATCGGGTAAGACTGGTTGAAGGAGACTTTTTTTTACCTCTACAGCAGGACCCTTTCGGAATATCGCTTTTCTCTGCAGTGGGAGAGATGGATTCATTCGTCCGTCACCTCGTCCTGGAGACCCTGACCCCCAGATTACTTACAACCCACCCCTCATACCCTTTTCCTTTCCGGGACTGCCTTTCCTTCGTTTCCTAAAAATACCCTCCGCACAGCATCCCCAATGATGACATAGGTCCTTAGGGGAAATATTTTTCTCAGGGCCTCCTGGGTGAAGCTAATGTGAAAAATGTACATTAGGTATGTTATAATAGCACAATCCAGATAAGATGCATTTCAAAATTCAGTCCACTTCGCTCGAGCTTACTTGAAAACTTAGGCACAGTTATTTGCGCAAAAAATCAAATGTAACATTGTCATCAAATGGCCATTCAGCGCCATTTTGTTTTTTTTTTGCATTTAAAATATCCACATTAAATGGTGATTCTATGTAGGTGCGCTTCAACTTTCTATCAAACTGTAATAAGCTGACAAGCTAAAAAACATTATAGTGGTCCTCTTCTGTTGATCACAATCATATGTTCAAAGGCTGAAACTCACTTAGAATCGGCATTTAACCGGAACATTTCGACTGTCAAAAAAATAAAATGGCATTGAATGGCCATTTGATAACTTCATCGGAAGTGAATTTCTTCGAAACAATTGGGCATTCATCTCTCCGATTTATAGAACAAGTGGTGAATTTATCTTGAATATTGTATTATATCCATTTTCTCTTCACAGTACCGCAATTCCAAAAACGTTGTTAATCAATTAAGGGCGAAGGAAAAGAAGTGAATCTCATGACGGTTGTTTAAAAAATATAAAGTGTGCAATTCACACGCGGTAGAAGTAAAACCTTCGGAAAACTAAAGTAGACAAGAATGGGGACGTTACGGAGCACCGCATCAAGGAGACCGATAGACTACGAAGCACCGCATAAAGAGGAGACCGATTGCACTATCCCATTCTTTCGCAGGCTAAATCCTATGTGTTTCTCTCTTTTCAGTGTCTCTATTTTTCGTTTCATCGAGTTTTAAATCACAATGGTACTTAAGAGGTTTTCACTTCAAAATTTGAACAATCCATCATTTTTTTAAGTAAATGTTCACGTTATGTGTTAGTTCCATTCAAGTTCTGTTATTATATCATTATAGGCCAGTTGCTTTACAAAATCGAAATAATCACAGAACTTCAACACAACTTTCATAGAATGTGAAAATTAACTTAAATATTTGATGAATTGTTGAATTTTTTTTTAACAACCCGTCCTAAGTCATCATATCTCTTTTATCAAAAGGATCTTAAAAGATGCATATTTTTTAGGAAGTTAAGGTACGAGTATTATTAAACACACAAATGTTCGTTATGTCTGTTTTTGAAAATTCTTTTTTAATAAACTCTGGAAATAGGATTTATTTTAAATTTAAGAATCATTTTCAAAACTTAAACTGATTGTTTGAATAATTCAGACAAACATTAATGAACCTACTTACACACATAATATTATGATATTTAAAAAAAATCAGAGTATGAAATTCACACGCAGTAGAAATTGAAACTAGAAAGTCGCTAGATATCGCTTTCTTTTCTTTTGCCTGTTTATTTTAAAGTGGTTTGAAGATTGAATATTGATTTTCAAATTATTATTTTTTTGGATTTAGTAGGTTTCGAACCTCCGTTCGCTGGATGTCTCTCTGGGCGCTGAGAGTCAGGCGCTTCATACCGCGGCGCTATTGAAGGCCCGCGCGTAGTCGTGAATTTACCGCATTATGTTAGAACCGAAGACCGTCAAATAATACATTTTTGTGACGCATTTCTGTTTCATCCGAATTTCATATCACTAACGGGGCTAAAGAAGTTTAACTTCAAAAAAATATATTTCGATTATTTATACGATATTGTAATTAAATCAAACTGCGATTTGTCACCGGTTTGGCTGACATGACATGAAAGATAAATTGTTCAAACATTACAAGAAACTAAAAATATTCTAAAGTTGTTTGTTTTCATTTGTGCAAAAAGTAAAGAGCCAAGAATAAATTTGGAATAAATTAACGCCAAAAGTGAAAACGAGGTACCCAAATTTCCTCGTCTTTATGCTTCCTCGTTCTCTCTATAAATAACGAAATTTTCATAAAATATGATTTAGGTGTGTAACAAATTTCAATGAAGGAAGTAAATAAAATTCATGCACGCTTGCCATCGTTTCAACAAGAAAATACCCAAAAATTCTCAACTTAACGAAATAAACGTAAGTAAGTTGTGAATAAATGAGTCATTAAATTTTCTGTTTTTAGCGATGGAGTCTTAAACGTATAAAATTAATATAATATTACTACGATTTATTTAAAAATTCACGTTGAAGAAATGAAAAACTTATAATTATTGAAATCTCACGGTTGAAAAGTGCTGAATAGGAGAAAACTCTTCATAGTATGTTCCTGCATACTTATCTAAGTTGTCTATTAAAAACGGATTCTAGCAGGAAGAACGCACAGTTTGGTGGAATGTATCTAATGCTCTTGGGTATATATTTTTTCAGTGTGAATTGAATGTCACAAGGGTTCCCTTTTTTTACATTAGCTCATCACATGAGGTCCTGAGTAAAAAAAAAATCCCCTCAAGGCTTACGGCACCTTTGGGGATGCTAGTGGAGGATCTTTTTATGAAAAGGAGAGTAAGTTCTGGAAGTAAAAGGTTATTAGGGGAGAGTAGGAATATGGGGGTCAGTGTGTCCAGGAGTGACGGACGTATGAATCCATCATACACACTGCGGTGCAAGGCAATGTTCTGAGAGAGTACGGCTGGAGAAGTCAAATGGACACCCTCAATTATCCTCTCCCGATCCGGCCTGCCATTTAGCTGGTGGGCAGACGCATCCGCCGTCAAGACCCGGACAAACCTCCCCTTTCGAACCCGGGCACCCTTGCTAAGTCACCAAACGTAGCGTGACTTGATGTGACCTATGGCAGAGGTGTTGGTTATCCAATAAATACCCGCCTCCCAAAATTAAAACAACTATCTCACAAGAGTCACAAGGATCCTGTTTAGAGCCAGTGAGACTACAGCATCCCCAATTGTAGAATGTTGTGAGGCTGAAGGTAGTAGGAAGGCGAAGAAGATGGGGTAGAGGATACTAGGGAACTACCCAGCTGTTCAAATTTGGTCACCAAACACAGCTAAAGCCATTTCAAGCAAAGTTTAAATTCTGAATCGATACTGAAAGAATCTTCCACTCTGGAACGTGCCGCAAATACGCGACATATTAATTTAATAAGTCAGGTACGCCTTATACGCTATACATATGTCTGGAAATGTTATATTATCGTGAAAACAAGCTTATGGGTTCGAGCGGTTAAATTAATAAAATTGTGAAATAACACAATCGCTAAAATTTATTTGCGCAAGTCGGGATTTGAGTCCTTCCGATTGCTATTCGAGAGCCTTGGCCCAATCACGGAAGTCGTCTATATTTCTACGTGTTTCTTCGAATATTTCCCTTGTTTTATTTTCCTGAAAAGAATTCCCGTTTATACTGTCAAAACACATGCGCAAGAAACGTAATAAAATACAGCGGATACTGTGCTACAGAAAAGAATGTCATGAGACATCACAGTCAAACTGGAAAGCGCAATTTTCTTTGGCAGACGGCTAAGTTATTTGTTTGATCGAGTTCAAGCACTTTAGTAAACACGCTTTGGTCGGAAAAATGGTGTACACAAGTGGGTTCTCTTCTTATTTCGACCGATGTATTGTACGGGAATATAAGAAATTCGTCTATGGTAATGCACGTATTTACTGTAACCAATTCCAAAATAGTTACAATTCCCAATACAAGTAGTATCTAATGCGTTTTTTCAGCTGTAGCCACAAATGTGTAATGTAATATGGGCTCGGCGCATAATTGAACACCGCTCATCAGAATTGTGCTTAGTTCACACGAGCTCAATACTATATTGTATTGTCCCAACTCCTCAACCTGGCACGATAGAACAACAGGACAATACAACAATTCGGCCGTAGTTCAAACGAGGAACGCTGTGAAAATTCGATAAGTTAAGGATACATATTATATTTTATTATTTTCAATATCTGAGATTGTTTCCTAGATACTCAGATGATTTTTTTTCCATTTTTGTTAGTTCCACTTTGTGAATAAATTATTTATAGACATTAGACATATCACGAAAATCCTATTTAAGTATGTTGAAGCTTTTGAAATGTGAATTGGAATGTGAAATGTATCTTATTAAAACATTCCTGACATGATTACAGAAGGATTTGTTGATGAATAACAAACGCTAGCTTTTATATTTAAAAAGAGCATTTTCAGGAATGTAGTATTTCTAGATAGTATCACGCGGAGTAGAAATCAAAGTAAAATGATATTTATTTATTTATTTATTCAACGCCCAGAGGGCTGTTACATGTTTGGTAGTACAATTAATTCATGACAGATGATTTTTAAACAGATAAAGAAATAATAATAATAACGTTAGATAAAAATGCACACAAGTCAAAAAATACAAAAATACAGCGATTTGACAAATTTACAAAAATACATTCTCCCTGAAAATATAAAAACCGAATCCCAACCCCACACCTTTAAAATACTTTTATCACAATGGATCCTTACATTTAGAAACCATTATATTATATAAAACTTGTTACTTGAATTGTAAAGTTTTAATACTATTATTATCAAATTAAATTGTATAATTTACCAACAATTTTTTAAATTAACATATAATTTTATAACTTTTACTTAATTGAATTTTATTATCGACCTAATATTATTATACATATTATTATTACTATTCTTTCGCAATTAAATTGTATAACTTATAACTATTTTTTTAAAATTAACAAATAATTTTGTAACTTTTAACATTGAATTTTATTATCGACCTAACTATTATTACATATTATTATAACTATTCTTTCGCAATTAAATTGTATAATTTAACAACAATTTTTTAAATTAACATATAATTTTATAACTTTTACTTGCATTGAATTTTATTATACATATTATTATTACTATTCTTTCGCATTTAAATTGTATAACTTATAACTATTTTTTTTTTAAATTAACAAATAATTTTGTAACTTTTACTTACATTGAATTTTATTATCGACCTAACTATTATTACATATTATTATAACTATTCTTTCGCAATTAAATTGTATAACTTATAACTATTTTTTTAAATTAACAAATAATTTTGTAATTTTTACTTACATTGAATTTTATTATCGACCTAATTATTATTACATATTATTATTACTATTCTTTCGCAATTAAATTGTATAACTTATAACTGTTTTTTAAATGAACAAATAATTTTGTAACTTTTACTTACATTGAATGTAATTATCGACCTAACTATTATTACATATTATTATAACTATTCTTTCGCAATAAAATTGTATAACTTATAACTATTTTTTAAATTAACAAATAATTTTGTAATTTTTACTTACATTGAATTTTATTATCGACCTAATTATTATTACATATTATTATTACTATTCTTTCGTAATTAAATTGTATAACTTATAACTATTTTTTAAATTAACAAATAATTTTGTAACTTTTACTTACATTGAATTTTATTATCGACCTAACTATTAATACATATTATTTTTACTATTCTTTCATAATTAAATTGTATAACTATAACTATTTTTTAAATTAACAAATAATTTTGTAACTTTTACTTACATTGAATTTTATTATCGACCTAATTATTATTACATATTATTCTTACTATTCTTTCGCAATTAAATTGTATAATTTAACAACAATTTTTTAAACTAACAAATTTATAACTTTTACTCACATTGAATTTTATTAACGACCTAATTTTTATTACTTTTAATATTATTAATTATTTTACTCTTATTATTATTATAGAATATAATTATTATTATATTTAAAAACCATATTTATTATATTTGCAACTTGATTTAATTTGTATAACTTAAATTTTTGCTTTACAACCATAACATGTATAATTTACTATCTGAAAACTTCACCCGCCATAACACAGGGACATCCCTAGCATGGCGGTTGAAATAACACAAAAATAATATACAATGTACAATATTCTTATATTAAATAAATAAATAAATAAATAAATAAATAAACATATATGTTTAGGAATAAGTTTTTTACAAGATCCACAAAATTCGCCAAGTTGATGTTGAATATGTCAACATCACCTAAGTACTGATTTCCCATAGTGTGAAATCGTTGTATCGGAGAGTGGGCAATGTAGTTCCGCTTATGAATGCTGCAGTAGAAATGTGTATTTTGTCGTGAGATTACTGTCGGTATTCGTAAGTTTATGATTTGTAGGAGTTCGCAACAGTTGAATTTAGAGTTAAGTGTTTTGAATAAAAATGTTAAGTCGTTTATTTTACGTCTAGTGTGTGATTTTTTAGAATATTTAGTACTAGATTATATTTTAAGTCTTCTAGTGGGATATTTAATTTAAAATTTATAAAACGTTGAATTTTTTTTGTATGTGCTCAATATTATTAACTTGATTTTTGTAAGATGGTGACCAAACTACCGAGTTATATTCAATTTTGCTTCTAACTAGAGATACATATAATAGTTTTATGACTTCTATGGAATTAAAGTTTTTGGTTGTTCTTAATACGAAGCCGAGTGTTTTCATACCTTTGTTTACAATTTGGTGGATATGATTGGCGAAACTTAGTTTTTCATCCAAAATAATTCCAAGATCTCATTTCCGTGACTCTTTCTAAAGCTGTATTTTTGATGGAATATTATGCATAAATTTGTTTTTTTTTTTGTTTTTGATACTTTAATTAGATGTATGCAAGATTTTTTTCAAACATCAATCTAAACGAAAAATATTTAAAAAATAAAATATGTCGTCTTTGGGAATGCTGAGGAGGGTCTTTTTAGGGAAAAAAAGGAATGGATAAAAGTATGAAGGGTGGATAGGAATCTGGGGTCAATTTGTTCAGGGGTGACGAACCTATGAATCTATCCCTCTCAAGGATCGAGAGAGTCCGGCTGGAGAGGTTCAAAAGCATCCGCCACCAACACCTAGACAAATCTCACCCCATGAATCCGGGCACCCTTTCTAAGTCACCAAACGTAGCGACCACTTGGGGTGACATATTGCAGGGATGTTGGTTATCCAATAAATGGTTAGGGCGGCGGTACCTACACCCGCCTCCCAAATTGAAACTGATACTCTTTAAGAAAAAATGCAGTTACATTGTTATAAGAGGAACTGAAATTATTTTGTAAGTACCTTCATGTAAAAATCATATTTTACCACATATCCCATTGAGATGAAGTGAAGAGAAATGTCAATATTTAGTACAAGGGGTCAAACGTGCCTACACAACAAATATGTTAAAATGACATCACTCAGGATCTATGGGTACCTAATTACAAATCAAATTTTAGATTCCTACTAAGTCAATCATGCCTAAACAACATTGAAATATATGTATATATATATGTTTTTTTTTTTTTTTAATAGATAAACACTAATCATCAGCAATACTGCCAAAGGAGAGTGAATGATTTGAGTAGTGTAGGCAAGACATAAAAGTTTTAAGCGAAAATTGTTATGAAAAAACAATGGGTAATACCTACTATTAATAGTGTTGAAGAACCCATAGACCCTTGTGGATTATACTTAAAAGAAACATCATATTACTCAAATTTTTCATTAACTTTTTTTGTTTTGTAGGATTCTTTGACTCTTTGCCACTCAATTATCATCACGGATCGTAAATGACCATTTAATATTCAGTGTGGCTATCGCCGCAAGCTTTCCTCTCGGTTTTTTTACAAGTAAATTGTAAAAAAAAATATCCTCACAAATACCCTGTGTGATTGTGTTTGAGGGTTTTGTTTTGGCTTATATCAATATTTCAGTAAAAGGCAAAGTTTTAATTTACTTTACATCATTGGGAATCTTCGTATAATAGCCGACATTTTCTTAAATAATTTTAATGGCTTCTATTTAAATTAAGTGCTTTTCACTTCACCATAATTACGTGATTATTACGTTTTTACTCATCCAGTGGCTCAAACGTAATTCATTTTTCTTTGTTTATCTTTCCTATGCTCATAATTTAAATTTAAATTCACAAGTACCTAATTGGACTCGCAACAATAACATTTGGCTGTAAACAGTTTTTTTGTTTTGCTCTTTCAAAAATCATCTTAAACCAATCTTTTAATTGTTTTTTGGCTGTAAAAAGTGTAGTGTGTTGTGTCTTGAGGACTCTTCTCCCCCTGATCTTCCAGGAGTCACTTCTTGCTGCTCATTTTCAGATATTTATATACTTTTCTTTCTACTTTTACTTCTGTCACTTTTTGTACTTCCTGTAACTTGAATAATGGAGGAGTATTTCCCTCCTTTACCTCCTACAAAGCCCCCAGATCCCCCTCCTGACCCTCCAGATGGAGACATTTCGGACATTTCAGAACCCTCAAACATTTCAGACCCTTCAAACATTTCAGACAGTGAATCTGTCATCCTAACCTCAATAAAAAAAGAAAATTCAGTCCCTCTTCCCCAAAAAAACATGATTCGCCTTCGTCTTCACAGTCCCCACCAGCTCTTCCTCAACCTTCTCCAACAAACTTTTACTCTACTTATTCCCGTGGCCCCTTCATTGTATATGCGCAAAAAACTGAACAAGGTAAAACCATACATCCTCTTGAATTTGGTAAATTCCTTTCAACCAACCTTTCGATTAAGCCCGGAGGTGTAAAAGCCGAGGGTCGCTTCCGAATCTCTGTTGAATTCCTCTCAGGTTCAGCCGCCAACAACTTCATCAAAAACATTTTTATTACATCTAATTCTAAATTCAAGGCGTACATCCCAACTTTCAATGTCACTCGAATGGGCCTGGTCAGGGGTATCTCAACCGATCTGTCCATTCCAGAAATTCTGTCTTCTCTTTCAACCCCCCAACATATTGGCAATCCCATAAAAGCCAGGAGGCTAAATTATAAGGACACCTCTGAGGGCATCGTTTCCTGGAAGCCCTCCCAATCTGTTGTGATCACATTCGAAGGACAATCTCTTCCCTCTCATATCTATTTATTTTTCAACTCCTTACCAGTTGAAATGTACACTTACCCCACCACCCAATGTTATAATTGCTGCCGTTTTGGTCATACCAAAGCTGCATGCAGATCCCCTCCCAGATGCTTCAAATGTGGAGAAAACCACACGGCTGACCAATGTTCTTCTCTCTCTTCACCTAAATGTTTTAACTGCTCAGGCGCTCATTCCGCCATTCACTCTTCTTGCCCTGAACAATCTCGCCAAAAAAATATAAAAATTTCCATGGCTTGTGAGAACTTGTCTTTTCTGCAGACTTCTAAACTATTCCCGCCTTTCAAAAAATCTTTTGCCGAGATTTTATCCAGTAACTCTTCATCCAACCCTCTCCCCTTCTCCTCAACATCTTTTCGTTCAACTAAATTTATGTACAAAAACCCTGTCTCTAAACCGGCTCCTGGATACGATCGGCAACAACACAACTCACTTCTCTTAAATCCCAAGGGTTCTCCTCTTTCAAATGCCACAAATGGGTGCGCAAACAACTATAATTCGTCCTCAACAAACCATCAAAAGCTTTCTGAACAACTCTCACAAGATAATTCTTCATTTATACAAACTCAAAAGGCCAAAGGGTATTGAGGTCAAAAAAAAGATCCGGGTGGTACAACTTCTGCAGTTCAGTATCTCCAAATACTCCAATTTCGGAAGTTTGGTCTCTGATTCGAAGATTTCGATCCTCCTTCAGTTCAACATCTCCTCGAGCGCCTCATTCTAAATGGATAGATGAGTTCTTGGACAAAATTGCCCTCCCTTCTGTACCTAACTTAGATGAAATAACTCCCATCCACAACACTCCTATGTCTGATCATTGGCTAGACTCTCCATTCACTTTAATTGAATTAAAAAAATTGTTTATCAACAGTCAAAGACTCATCTCCAGGCAGAGATGGTATTTCTTATAGCATTATCAAAAATAGTAATGATAATGTTCTAAATCACTTCCTAAGCATCTTAAATAAAATCTTCCAGTCTGGCATAATGCCTGATGACTGGAGTTCTCAAATAATCATCCCAATCCTAAAATCAAACAAATCACCCAATTCTGGATCCAACTACAGGCCAATTGCTCTTTCATCCACCCTCAGTAAAATTTATGAAAAATTAATAAAAAACCGATTAGAATTTTTTGTCGAAAGTAATCAGCTTCTATCACCATCTCAATTTGGATTTAGGAAAAAAAATCTACGCAATATTAATTTATCCATTTCTAACCATGAAGTATGTCTTGCAGTCTTACAATGTTTCCATCCCAATCCTTAAAAAAAACTTTTAGGCCTTGGCCTTCCCCCATGTTTGTCCAATCTATTATTAATCTATTTCTTGATAGAAAATTATTCATTGAGCTACCAGATGTTACTCCTCAGAGTAGATCAATTTGGAAAGGTTTACCCCAAGGCGATGTATTATCCCCTATACTGTATAATATATACACGTACGATATGCATGTCTCTATTCCCCCTCAAGTAAAAGTTATTGAGTTCGCAGATGATTTAGCTTTCTTTTTATCATCCAAAATCATCCCACTTGCCGTCAAATATCTTAATGAAGCCATGGATGCCCTTTGCAAATGGCTCATTTTAAATGGTCTGGAACTTTCAGTTCAAAAGAGTCAGTGTGTCACCTTCAGTTCAAAAGAGTCAGTGTGTCATAAATATCCTCCTGTTCAAATTTTATTTAAAAACTCTCCAATTCCCAACGCCTCTAAAGTAAAATTTTTGGGAGTAACATTTGATAGGAAACTTAAATGGTCTTCCCATATTTACAATATAGTTACTAAATGTGAAAAAATTTTTAATATCATCAGATCATTGACTGGCGTTTGGTGGGGTGCTCACCCTACCTGAATTATAAGTTGCTTTACAATGCACTTATTCGAAGTCATCTCGACTATGCCTGCCAACTTTTTAGTACTGCCTCCAAAAATGCAATCAGTAAATTAGACAAAATTCAATCGAAGTCATTGCGAATAATAACTGGAGCGATGCAGTCGTCGCCCATCAATTCCCTTCAAGTGGAATGTTCTGAACCCCCACTTTATTTAAGACGACAACTGTTTGCTGACAAATTTGTTCTTAAATGTTTAAATTCTAAATGTCATCAGGTTATTCCCAGAGTTTCGTTGTTCAAAGACTCAACACATTCATCTACAATCAGAGCTCGAACTAAACCTCTTCCTGCCATCTGTAAAAATTTTCGCTCTCTCTCAGAGATTCAAATTATCCAAAATGATCTTCTTCCACTATACAAATTAAAATATAGTCATGTCACCCTATCCCCAACAATTTTGGAAGGGATCGGCATCCTTAAAAGTCATTCCAATCTCCCAGCCCGTACTGTTAATAATATGTTCAATGACATTATTTCTTCTAAATGGCCCAATTCTTCTCTTTTATTTACTGATGGCTCCAAATCTCCTGACTCTCCTAACTGTGGTATAGGTATTAACGTTTACCACAATAATTCTAACGATAGAATATTTTATTCAATTTCAAACCAATTTTCAATATTTTCTGCTGAGTGCATTGCAATAATTGAAGCACTCAAATATATAATCAAAAATAATTGTGAACATTCCCTTGTTCTCTCTGACTCTCTCAGTTCCCTCCAAAAACTTAAATCCTGTCCTCTTCTTCATCCTGATGATCACTTTGTATGTCTCATTAGAGTGCTGATAGCCTCCATTCAAAGCTCTGGAAAAACCGTAATTCTTGTTTGGATCCCTGGACACATCGGCATAGTGGGTAACGATATTGCAGATTCTTTGGCAAAACAAGGAGCGTCCAACCCTATTGTTACCCTCGTAAACCATATTCCCCTATCTGATATTTTTTCCATCATCAAAGATAGATCCCGCAATGTTTGGACAGAGCATTGGAACATTGCCAGTCAATCCAAGGGAGCTCGCTACGCTTCAATACAAAGGACTATCCCATCAAAACCGTGGTTTCAAAAATTTCCCCATTTTTCCAAAAAAGAAATTTCCTCACTTATTCGAATGAGAATCGGTCATTGTTGCGTTCCTTCTCACCTTTTTAAAATTCACATCCTTGACTCCCCAGATTGTACGTTCTGTGGTCTAGATGTGGGCACTTTAGATCACATATTTTTTGGTTGTCCCTCTCTAAATAAATATCCTCTCTTCTATCAAGCGTTATCTAAAATTGCCTCCCCTCCATTCAACATTTCATCTCTTCTAAGTCTGAACTCGACTCCAATCTTCCATATAATTCTGAAATTTGTACGTTTAAATAAAATTAATATATAAATTCACCTTTCCCTTTCTCTGTAATTTTAAATGATGGCCTAGAACACCCTTGAAGGGTGAAAGCCAGAAATAATTGAAAAAAAAAAGTACCTAATTACTCGTACCTACCTACAATCTTAACATTACTAAGGGATTACATTTTTTTTCATTATGTTCTTTGTGGTTAGACATTATATTAAACCAAACCAGCACCCTTAAATTAACACACAAAATTTATCATATTTAACGTCAACCGATTAAGCTTTGACTAAACATCATGAGGACAATTATGATAACTAAATCATATACCGAATCATCGGTTACACACAGATAGAAAAACAGAGAGATAGACAGTGTATAATTATAAAAGATAACATTTAAATATAAATATATCTAATACGATATGATCTCTGTACCTACAGGAATAAAATATACACCGGTCTTGAGTGTTGTGAAAGTGTATAAAGTTATAAAAAGTTTTGTATCAAAACCGATACATTATTTTCTACCGTCGTGTATTTTTTTTTTCTCTAAGGAAATAATTCTTTCTCATGTTATCTTTGAGCATGCTGTGTGGAGGGTGTTTTTAGAAAATTAGAGGAAGTTCTGGGAAGAAAAAATGTATAAGGGATGGGTAGGAATCTGGATATCAGTGTTTCCAAGAATGACATACATTCGAATCCATCCCTCGCACTGCGGTGCGAGGCGATATTCTGAGAGAGTACGGATGGAGAAGTCAAGTAAAAGGGGTGGGTATGAATCTGGGGGTTAGTGTACCCAGGAGTGACGGAGTAATGTATCCATCCCTCCCACTACGATGCAAGGCGATGCTCCGAGGAGTTTTTTTTTTCTTTTTTTACTTTTGCTCCACCCAGGAGGCCTTGAAGAAAATAATTCCATATATTCCAATATGTCATATTTGGGGATTTTGTGTGGAGGGTCTTTTTAGGAAATGAAGGAGAGGAAGTTCTGGGAAGGAAAAAGGTAGAAGGGGTGGGTAGAAATCCGGCGGTCGGTGTGACCAGGACTGACGGATGAATGAATCTATCCCTCCCATTGACGGTGCAAAGCGATTTTCCGAGAGAGGCCTGCTGGAGAAATCTAAAGATCTCCCTCAACCAGTCTCCCGATCCGGCTTACCACGCATTTGGGGGGCGGACGCATCCGCAGCAAAAACGCGAACAATCCTAACCCAATGCTTGCCGCTTGTCATAGAAAAATGTTTTCACATTTTTCGAATTTCTTCATACAAGTGAATATGATAGATTAAAGTTTCCATTTCCATAACAAACAAATTCCTAAAAATCCAGTCAGCAGCAGAAAGTGCCACAAAATTCAAACGAAGCAATAAAGCGCAATTGTTTGAGTTCACATTGGTAAATACGAATTACAGGAAAAACTTGTGTGCTCTTCAATCTAGGACACGAGTTCGGCAAAGAATATTCTGCAGATAAATTTTGAACTGAAATGATAACCTCCTTGGCCGAGAGACAAGTTCCCTGGGTCAGAAGAGTAAAGTTTATTTGCGCCTTATTCCAGATTATAAAATCTCAACTTCGTATTTGTATGGATTTACTAAATCAAAATGGAATGGAGTATTTAATCACGTTATATAATTATTGCAATGAGTTACCATCAAATATTAACATTAAAATGTTTGTTTGTCCGCTATGCGTTGCTAAACCATTCATTCGATTGCGATGAAACTTTGGGGATTTGATGTATGCATGCCCATCATGAAATTAGGAAAAATTAATTAATTAAATAAAAATGAATCGCAGAAATGTATGTACACGCATAACTTCCGAACAACTGCACCACATTCGATAATTCTTTTTTTTTGTGTTCGTTATTGTCAGGACAAGGTTTGTATAAAACTACTGGTGAGCTCTGGCATTATAAAATTTGTATAAAAAAATTGCAATAGGTGGCACTCGAGCTGTTTGAAGACTGAATGTACCGGATTGAATATATGGAATGCGGGAGGGGGGAGAGGAACTTGGGTAGGGGGTTCTAGGGAGGGGGGAGGGAAACTAGGGATCGGTGAGGGTAACCTGGGAGGGGGAAGGGAACTCGGGAGGGGGCTTCGCGGGCTGGGGAAGGGCGGGGAGTGGAGTGGGGAGAGGGAAGGTGGAGGAGGCGGAGTGGGAACGCGAGAGGGGAAGGGAACGCGGGAGAGGAGGGTGAACTGGATGAATTTGAAAGGACACGCAGGGAGAAACAATTTCTTTATTAAATGGCATAGCAACGCATGCCGGGAACCTGCTAGTAATAAATAAATAACCATGATCTTACCTTCTCACCTCCATCTTCGCTTACTTCAGCAATCCCACACCCATCAAAATCGGTAATGGTAAAATGTGAGAAATCAGTCCCAATTTTAAAAATTTGTTAAAATATTACATTTTAGTAACTCTCACACAATCAGCTCCAATTTTAAAAATGTCACTTAAATCAAAACAACTTTGAGTTCATTGAACCAGTTTTCGCACAAATCTAACGCACAGCACAAAACCAAAATTAGAACGTTTGGTGATAATTAATTATGCGCAGAAATAATAAATTGTCATTTAAAAACGATTAAAACATTTTTTTTTACATGAACTCCACACAGGAGGCCGTGAGGAAAATAATTTCCCTCAAGGCCTATGTCATCTTTGGGGATGCTGTGTGGAGGGTTTTTAAGGAAAGGGAGGAGAGGAGCTTTCTGGGAAGGAAAAAGGTTTGAGGGGTGAGTAGGAATTTGGGGTTTGTGTCCTAGGAAGACCTGGACAAACCTTACCTGATGAACCCGGGTACCCCTGCTAAATCACAAAACTTAGCGAACCGTTTGGGGTGACCTATGGTAGAGCTATTGGTCATCCAATAATTGGTTCCCAGGGCGGCGGTGCCCATTACCGCCTCCCAAATAGCAACCTACCAAAACATGAGAGACTTAAACGTCCTGTGATTTGTCGGTGGACAGAACTTAGACTGCTCAATTGGGACGGTCAGCCGCGCGCATGAATGCGGGGTCACACAAGTCACCACTTTGTATACAAATTATTTAAAAAGTATTAAAAAAAAACTATTCTTATTCATTATTTATTTTCGATTTGATTTCATACCGACCTGTGTAGTGTGTAGGAATAACCTTGCTGTTAACCCATTAAATGTCGTACATATTATGACGTTAAGCGTACCCTGCCAGATGAGAAGCATTTTTGGCGACTTTGCAAAATTCTTTTAAAATTATTGACATTTATGAATATAAAATAATATTCTGGTGGGTATTTGAGTTAAAAAATGATTATAAAAAATATTCAATAGGGCAGATGATTAAAACTGGGTAGAAGAGCGTTAATTAGACTGCGGGAAAAACCCATTGAGAGTTGTATATGTATATACCTACCCATAAACACCGCGGGTAAAATGAAACATTTCAAGAATTCAGTACAAAGAAGTTAATTACTTTTACGCGAGAATATAGACTTATCCCTTTCAGATAAAAGATACCGTTTGTAAAAGATAAACTTCAACCTTGAACTGTGTATTATGAACTTTGAACTCGTGTACCTACTTAGGTTAAAACCTTTTGTTCGTATGACTTTTTATGAATTTTTTAACGGTTTCGGGAGGTGGTGTGAAGTTATTTTTGAAAATTTTAAATGATTGCTCCTATCTATATAATACATACATAACGAACCCTCAATCGTAAACTACGGTGTCTTAAAAATCCCGATAGATGAGGAGAGCGATAAATTTTTTATTTTAATCACTTTTCAAAATATTTTCATTTCAAGTGATGTAAATCAAATGCATATTTTTACGCAATTTCCCACTTATTGGTATTTTAAAAAAGGTTATTTGAACCATATAGAGCAGCGGTTTACAACCTGCTTTTTGGGGTAGGTACGCGAAGCACAAATTGGAAGTATGCAATATCGTGGCACGAATGCAGGTTTTAAAACTTAGCTCGATTTTTGCAGCAAATTTTTTAATTGCAATTGTATAAATAATATTTTGGTGACTCAATTGTTAACCTTTCGGGCCTCAACCAAAATTTTTTCAGCTGCTCAAAATATTTCGGCTTTACAATTAATTCAAAATAAACGGAACATTTTTTTACTTATCCGGAAACTAAAAGGTGATAAAAATACGCTTCCATATTTTAACAATTGAAAAAAAATTAAAAGACTAAAATTACTGATAACGAAAAAATAAAAGCAGAATCATATTTTATTAGACAAATGTATTATAAAATCTATTATCACCTCACTTTTGTCGTTCCATGTGAATATAATTCATAAAATATTCCCAAAGTTTCTTTTTTTTTAAATAGCGATACGAAACTTTGGTTTCATAAAGGTGTACATTTGACTTCTTTTGTGGTTTTATATTAAATAATACAGCGTGGTATTTTTTCTTTCTAATACCGTTTATATCATACTTCTCACTAGGATAGTAAGAAAGACACAACGATGAGACCTGTATGAGTAGTGTTGAGACCAAAAAGCAAACAAATTGGTCTGCCATGACAGGTTAAATTCATGTTATATGAAGATAATTAAAAAATTACAAATGAAACATGTCCTTCATTGCACGTGTACACAATATACACAGAAAGAGGGTACGGGGTACAACAAATTTGAAGTAAGAATCAAGGGGTACGCAGACACAAAAAAGTTGACAACTGCTGATCCTGAGAATCTAATAAAAAGTTTCGAAAAATCCTCTTAGTTGATATCTGGAACCAAGGAGTAAACGACAACAGAACTTCATCTTACTGCTAATACTACAAAAGCGTATTTTCAAAACTTTCATTGGAAAGTTATTCTATGTCATATTCTCTTCATCTTGCATCATCAGATTTTAATTTTTTCTACTCTCAACCCAACAATCTTCGACGATCTCCCGAAAGCTGTAGGAGAATATCACTTATGAGAAGAGAACACTCATTATGTTAGGAAATAGAATACATTCACGAATTCTGAAACATGAATTCTGAAACATGGAGGTTTTAATTAAATATTTGAAGAGGGTTCTTATCTTATGCTTTTTCTTACCCATCTCCATCCCCCGCAAACTTCCTTCAGGCTCTAAATAACCCCACACATTGGGAAAGCCAAATTCCAGATGGCTTCAAACAGTTGGGACTCTTTTGCGGTATCACATTTAAAAATATATATTTTAAGATCGTACGGAAAATTTAAAATGGGAAGTTGATTTTCCGCAACGTTAAATTATTCTAGGAATAAGTTATGAATTAGTCCGACATGTGAACAACATTGAACTGTATTATTTATGAACGTTGTTATTGTCGAGATTACCTTCTTCATTATTCGGTGTCCCACATTAAATTGTAATGAAACGTGATAACAACTTTAGCCTTAGCTAATTAACATTTTAAGTTCAAAATCTGCTGAATATCGTAGTTGTTACAACATAGTATAACAACCATAAGAGATAATGTTTCATTTAATGTATTACACTAAATGAACCATAAAATTTTATTGAAAACAATGTGAAATTGTTAGAAGAGTAGAACAATTTAGGTACATAATTCAATCAAACAATAAACCAAGTAAGCGCCTAACCTGGGTTAATGTTTTTTTTACATTACATAACTCCACACAGGAGGCCTTAAGAAAAAAAAAAATCTTTCAGGGCCTATGTCATCTTTGTCGGACTTGTATTGGAAGTGGCGCTGGTACTGGGAGGCTGCGGTCACCACTGTGTTGTCGGAAGCCATAAGCCGCATCCTAGCTCCAATGACCTGATGTCTCATCAGACCGGCGAATCCGTGCAGCCCTGGCTCCGTAAATATTTTCGATGCTCTTCTATAATATCTTCTGTATCCAAATATAATTCTGCATGCATTCATTATATTGGATCCGGAGTCGTTCCATCGAGCTGACTCGGTAGTGACACCATGTTTTACATGTTTATACCTAGGCTAGTGCAAAATGCATTGAATAATGTTTATTTACATTGTTACTGCATTGGAAGAATCTTTGGGCAATCATATTAGACAGTTCCATGAGTTCCTCATTAAGTTGAACGGGGAACATTTTAAATAAAGGAAATTGGAAAGCTCATAACACCACCACAGAAAGCGGAAAATGGTGAATGTGTCGCGGATGCAGGAACTTAGCCAACCGAGGAAATTAACTCACTGCGACGCGCTACGCCTTGGTGTGATCCAGACGCGACTCAACTCAGTCACTGACCGGTCATTATATTTGAATAATTTTACACACTACGCAGGAAAATAATTTTAAACTACACACTCACAAAATTTGTATGTTTGATAATAATGAGATCATCGAGTTTTTATCAAAAAGTTTTTCATTGCGATATGTTTATTCTTTAAAAAAAAATTATAATTTTCACAGGAATTTCGGAATATTGGAAATAAATTTGGGAGGCTGCTGTAGGTACCGCCGCCCCGGGAAGTATTTATTGGATAACCAACACCCTTGCCGTAGGTCACCCCGAGTGGTTCGCAACGTTTGATGACTTAGCAGAGGTGCCCGGGTTCAAGAAATGAACATTGTCTAGATCTTGACGGCGAATGCGTTTTCCCACCTACTGCGTGGCTGTCCGGATCGGGAGAGACCTTTTGACCTCTCGACCCAACGCCTTGCACCGCAGTGAGAGAGATTGATTCGTACGTTCGTCACTACTGGACACATTGATCTTTCGTTTTTCCTTACCAGTACTTCAACTCCTTCCTTTTCCTAAAAAAGCCCTCCACACAAAGATAATGTCATTGTGTTATTTTGGTAATTTGTAGAATTGTTAACCTCAACATAGGTTTGTCCTAGTAAGGTTATAAATTGAATTGTAAACATTGTATGGAAAGAGTAAATAAACAAATTTAGTCCTTGAGGGATTATTTTTTCAAGGCCTCTTGCAAAAAAACAGAAATATTTAAACCAAGTGTATGAGTAATATGTTTGACTTAACTCAATATAATAAATAATTATTATTTTATTCAGGGTGTATTGTTTTTTTTTAAATATACCTTTAGATTTTTTTCAAATAAAAGTAAATATTATTTGTTCCGTCTTAACAATAAGAACATTTCTGTTCACACTCCAATTTTTCATTTTTTTTTCATTTTATTGAAACAAATAGTACATGATTTACAGTTATAGATATTAAGTAATATTTCATTACCTATACCTTTGATATATATTTCTTTGTAAAGTCTTACTTGTGGTATAAAATAATGAATTCATTCTTCCTTTGTTAAAGTTGATACTATGAATACTGGTTCATTTCAATTCACAAATCTACTGTTTTAATCATTTTATTACATTACGGTGAACACGGTACTGAAATTCAGACTGACGTCGGGTCCGTGGTTTAAAACCGCACGGCTTAGAATAACATGGATAACGGAAAGGCGCACAATATAAAATATCACACAGAACCCATACACGGTGACCCCGCAGTTTTCGATGTTTTAGGAATATTTTTTTCAAATTCTAATTACTAAATTAAATTTTCACTTTTAAGTAAACGATATTTTTTACAATAAAATTAAAACACATATAAATTTGTTGTAGACCACTTTTATTTTTTAAACACTCTAGCGGTTTCGGAAGCACCCTTCCTTCGTCAGGAGAATATATAAAATATGTGATATTTTTTACCTTTATAACCAACTTTCTTCATCTGGGGACTTCATATAATATTCAATAGTTAGTAGCTCGGCTGTGAAACGAATTGCTGGCCTCCGTGTTTCCTCCCTCCTACAACATGGGTCTCCTCAATACCCAGTTTCACTCCTTCCTTTCCACAAAAAGACCCTCCACACAAAATCCTCAAAGGTGACATAGGCTCGGAGGGAAATTATTTTCCTCAGGACATCCTATGTGAAGTTAATGTAAAAAAGACCAGTTAAAAAGTCAGACATGTCGACAACAGATCGTCCAGTTGATTAATCAGTCATCTCAACATACAAAGTTTTGAGATAAATCACCATAAATCAAATATTTTTATGTGTCTGTGTTTTACATATTATACAAAATAACACCCGGAGACTTCGTCCGATACATCAGTCCGACATTTTAAACATCCTATTTAGTGACCCAGAAAACATCAATGTTTTGTTCAAATCATTACAAGTTTTTCTGCATTATGTTTGATTTTCCATTGGCTTCAACGGGATGCTTTACAATTGGCTTCTACGTAGGGCGTTCTTAACAATTGACGCCCAAGAGGGTACGTTATTAACAATTGGCGCCTGACACCATTGCTTAAGAATTGACTACAACGTGGGACATTTCACAGTGATTCCCGCCCATTCTTATCAACGTATGTAATGTAATGTAATAAATAAAAAAAATCATCATTATCATTATTGGTTCTACAACCCCTGGTGGGTCTTGGCCTCCTCAAGAGTCTTCCTCCACTCATCTCGGTTTTTGCCAGCTCTCTCCAGTTTAGAATCTCCAAGGTAGATATATCTTTGAGGACGATGTCGCTCCATTTTAATCTTGGTCTTCCCAGGATCCTTCGGCCTGTCGGTTTTGAGTTCAGCAGGGACTTTGGTGCTTGATGCTCGGTCATTCTCTCTACATAACCCAGCCACCGAAGCTTTCCCAGTTTTATAAATTTTGTGACGTAGTGTATAGCTCATTGTTATAAGGTCTGCGCCAAAATCCATTTTCTGAAAGCGGTCCGATATACGCCTCAAAATTTTCCTTTCAAAAACATTCAGTACCTGCTCATTCCTCTTAGTTAGTACCCAAGTCTCAGCTGCGTATGTGAGTACGGGTCTGATAAGTATTTTGTACAGTAATATTTTGGTATTTCTGGACAGCAGTCTGGATGGTATTATTGTCGTTTGTTATCAGGGAGCCTAGGTATGTGAATCTTGGTACTGTTTCAAAATTTTGGATTTCAGATGAGAGAGTTGGGGTTTGTTGGGCGCATCCTACGGCCATGTATTTGGTCCTCTGCTGGTTTACTACGAGACCCACATTTATATGGTGGTGTATGGTACGGTATTGAGTATTTATCTGAGTATTGTCCCAGATAGAGGGTACAGTATTGCATATAAAACTGCAAACTGAACTAAAATTACGATTTTTCGGAGATGTCTGACTAATTTTGACGATCAATATCAACACAGTTAGTACCTACCATAAAATATAGGATGTCATGAATTATTAAAGAGCTTCATAGATAACCGTTGGCTTTGCCCACAATATCATTCCTAGCATTACATTGTTATGGATTATTCATTAATAATAGTTACACAACATCTGTTCTAATGAGTATTGTATGTGAATGTACCTTCAAATCATAAATTCCTGATACACATCTATATAAAACATATACTTTTAGTTGGTTATCTTTGTTAATTTATGGCCAGCAGTGTAACATTTCAGGATAACATCGCATGAATATGAAATAAACAAATTATGTTTGTAAATGTAACGCAAAATACTGTAAACACCCTCCCACACAGAAGTTGATACAAGTTCTATCTCTAGCAATAAAACTTGTATCAGAATTGCAGATCACCGCCTGCGGAATTACCTTCTACTGAAATTATTCCTGATTCGCCGCGGTTTGAGATAACACGGTTAATTGTAAATATTGAATTTCTAATAATTAGAATTTGCAAGTGTTTCAAAGTCATATAAAATGAGTAAGGTCTTATCTCGAACCGTACGCTCATTTCTTTTTCATTACCACTGTTTAAAAAGTGAAGGTAACTGACCTCGAGCGTAACACTTCGAAGCTAGTTATTAGGGCAGATTCCTACCTGCACCGGACGGTATAATTTCTAAGCTTATTGTAGTTGATAAAACAGATTTCTGTATATCATAGTCATGTGTGTGTTTTTTATTGATATTAGTTTTTTAGGTTATAAATACTGTGTTCTGCTGAATAAAGGTCTCTTCTCTCTTGAAAACAGCTAGAAAAAACTAAGTTATGGCCTGAAGGCCTTTTTTAAGTGCTTGTCGGGTCGGGAAAAAGTTTTGTTGTAAAATGTGCTTATCTAACACACTATATAAAGAGGAAAGATTTGTTTGTTTGTGTGTTTGTTTGCATCGAATAGGCTCCGAAACTACTGGACCGATTTAAAAAATTCTTTCACTGTTGAGAAGCTACACTATCCCGGGTGACATAGGCTATATTATATTTTCAAAAAAATTAGGGATCCTTACTAAAACTTCAATAATGTAACCCAGGGTGTAAAAAAATTACCTAAAATATTCTTTAAATCGCGTGCGCTGCGAAAACTATTGATGATATAATAAAATAATGTACCACAACTTTATAGAACACATTATTATTTACAAAAAACGTCGCAACAGCATATGTCTAACTATTATGGTTATGCCACAATAAGTATTCTTTTATTTTAAAAATTTAATTTAAATGTCACCGCTTGAAAAGGCTCTTTATTTGTATCTTGGTTTTAATCCTTATCAAAATAAATTACTTCATATTCAAGATAGCTTCAATACCTTTATTTAACTTTTTGAATTTTTCAATTCGGATATTTAATTAGAAAGACATCACGAGTTTAAAATTGTTAGTATTAGGAAAAGGTTCGGCTACGGGCCGGGCGGGAGAGTAGTCAAGAAATGTAGTGCCAGGGGGGTTGGCGGGACGGGAGAGCGGGAGAGCGGTGGTGGGGAAGGTGGAAGTGGAACGCTGGAGGGGAACGCACGGGAAAGGACATGTGAGGAGTAACATTTTATTTATTTGAATATGGCATATATTATAAAAGAAAGTCCAAAAAAACGTGCAGCTCGCAAAAACTCAGAAACGAGTCCCGGTTCGATCAAGATAGTTATATGGTGTGGTAGATCTCTATCCCCCCTAGGCAATAAGGGTATCCGTTTTTACCTACAGGGCGTGCTTTTAAAGATATAAGGGCTGAAAGTTTCGCCCCCTTGAAATTTCTAGAACAGTCTTCCGGAAAGTTCTAGAAGGTTCCATAGAGCTGTAGAAAGTTGTGGAAGGAGTGGCGGAGTATGTCGTGGAATGATCAGGAATAGGGAATCGGGAACATCATTGTGCAACATTCCAGAACACTATCTTATTGTCCTGAGCGAAGCCGGGTAACCCAGCTAGTAATTTAATAAATCAAGCCAGTGAAGAATCGATTGCGTCTTTATTGAAGATCTTCTAACATAAAAAACCAAACCCAAACAACCACATAATGTATTATCTTTTTCTTTTGTTTCTTTGACTTTAGGTCAAAATGTTTCAGCTTTGCAATAAAATCTAAATAAATTGAATATTTCCGAACGCATTAAAAAATTAGAGTCCGTTTTTGAAATATGATAAAATATGCTTTAAAATTTTATAATCTATACTAATATTATAAATGCGAAAGTGTCCGAGATTGTGTGTTATGCAATCACGTCTAAACCACTAAACCGATTTTAAAAATTCTTTCACCAATAGAGAGCTACATTATATGCAAGTAAAATAGGCTGTATATAATGGTAAGCTCTGGCGTTAGAAAAATTATAAATATTAATATATTATATTTATTATACGTTTATGGTCCCTTACAAAAGCAGAAGAGCGGGAGGGAAACTCAGGTAGGGGGTTTGCGGTATGGGGAAGGGGAACTCGGGAGGGTGTCCGCGGGACGGGAGAAGGGAGAAGGGGGTGAGTGAAGTGGGGATAGGGAAGGTGGAGTAGGCGGAGTAGGAACGCGAGAGTGGAAGGGAACGCGAGAGAAGAAGGGGAAGTGGAAGGAGAATGGGACTAATGGGAAAGGACAGGCAGGGATAAATAATTTCCTTATTAAATGGAATAGCAACGCATGCCGGGTACCAGCTAGTTCGGAATAAACATATGTAATTTTAAAACTAAAAGTATTGATAACTTATAAGTATTGATAAGTTTTGAAAAAAAAATAAAAACATTGTGGTACACCTGCTTTCTAATATGCAAGAGCGAGACGGCAGATGCATGGTATAAAATCGATGGCAGATGGCAAATGGCAAATAATATGGCAAATAAAATACCCTATTTTTTATACAATATTTCAAATTGAATTATGCACAAAATTCTTTGCTCGGACGTATCTGCAAATCTTACAACGCCCTAAGAGATATCGATATTTTCCACTGTTCCCTTAAAACGTTTAAAACTAAATTAACCTTACAACGTACTTAAAACAAAACTATTATTTCTTTATTGTTCACTTTTTCTTTTTACTCACTTTTTACTTATACTTTAATATTACAACTATTAATATCTACTAGCTTCCTAATCTGAAACCATTTCTTATTTTAATATATAAATGGAACTTCACTGGTTTATAATTATATTCACTATTAAATGTTTAATGAATGTATATTTACAACTGTATTTTCCTACTAAAGTTAAATCCTTAGATATCCACAAATATGCGGGACCAGATAATATCCCTACGATATTTATCAAATAATGTATCAAAGTAATTGCTCTCCCACTAACCAAACTTTTTAATCTATCTTTATCAAGTGGAATTTTTCCCGATAAGTGGAAAATTAGTTATTTGATTCCAATTTTAAAAAAGCGCGATAAAAGTGATATTTCTAATTACAGACCAACATGCATTCAATCCGCCATACCGAAACTCTTTGAAAGCCTAATACTTGACAAACTTTTTACACAAATAAAACCTGTGATATCACCTTACCAGTTTGCATTTATGCCAGGTAGAAGTACTCTTTCCAACTTAATTATTTATGAAAATTTTGTAAACAATGCTTTTAAAGAAAAAAAACAAATAGACTCTGTCTATACTGATTTTAGTAAAGTTTTTGATTCAGTTTCCCTAAAAACTCGCATTTGGAAATTAGAAAAACTTGGTATACATGGTAATATGATTTGAAAGCTATCTTACTGGAAGACAACAAATTGTTAGGTTTAAATCCTCCCTATCGGAAAAAATGTATGCAATAATTGGAGTTCCACAAGGTTTACACCTTGGCCCAATCTTATTTATCTTGTTTATAAATAATCTAACCAAAATATTTCATGATGTATTTTTCTTACTTTTTGCCGATGACCTCAAAATGTTTAGAATTATTCAAAATATTTACCATTGAAACATTCTTCAAGATAATATCAACAAAGTAATAATATCAACATTTTTTTTCAACAAATTATTAATTTGGTGTAATCAAAATAGACCTTACTTAAATATCTCAAAATGCCAAGTAGTTAGATTTTCTCAAATAAAAAATTCAGTGGTCTTTAATTACAACATTGATAACAATACTCTCGAGACATTAATACAAATTAAGGATTTAGGCATCACTTTTCAATCAATAAAATCTTTTATTTGTTAACCACATAACAGAAATCTCTGATACGGGCTTAAAAATGTTGGAATTTATAACTAGGCTCACTAGAAATTTTAACAATATAAAGTGTATTAAACTGTTATATTTTGCGTATGTTAGAAGTCTGGAACCCATATTATAATATACATGTACAAGCTGTTGAAAGAACACAAAACAAATTCTAACGTTTTATAAATTTTAAAATGGGTATTCCAGCAAATATGTTGAACTACAGCACTATTTTAAATGTTATAAATATGCTTAAACTGTCAGACAGAAGAATTTTCACTGATTGGTTGCACAAGAACAAATAAAAATAACGTTTGATGTTATCATTCTAACAGAATGCTGGATTAATGACGATTTTATTGCGCCCAGCATGCAAGGCTACGATGTTTTCTCATCAAAACATCACAAACACCGTAGTGATGGAGTGATAGTATACACAAAAAACTCTATTTTTGGTTCAACAATACCCACTGAAATACTAGAAGCAAACAGTGTGACCATACAATGTCTTGATTCTGTTGTCATAACCGCCATCTATCGGTTTCCATCATATACTAACATATCACAGTTCCTAAACTCGTTGAACGAAAATCTTCAGAGGCTTAATAAATTCACGAACTGTATCATAGCTGGAGACCTCAATATCAATATAATTGGAGATAGGCACCACCAAGCTGACGACTATGAATGTCTTCTTGCAGGTTATGGACTTCGATCTGCCATCAACTTATCGACAAGAGTTACACCTATATCTCAATCCTGTATAGATCATATTTATTTCAGGACAAAATGTAATATCTCTGCAACCGTAATAAATACGACAGTAACCGATCACTTCGGAACAATGCTCGCCTTTTCCAAGAAAAATGACAAGAAAAAAGACAAAGAACAAAATAAAATTCAACTAAAATACACAGATTACGATGCTATTAGATCATCTCTTGATTCTATATCCTGGGCGAATATTTTAAATGAAACAGATGTTAACACTGCAATGGTGAATTTTACTGACAAAATAAATATAAGTGTAATAAAGTACACAACTTTTCGAAAAGTTGTTCACAAAAATAGAAAAATTAAGCCCTGGATCAACGACAACTTGGTTAAATGTTTACACAAGCGAGACAAACTACATAAACAGTCTTCAAACTCACCGAGTAATATCAGGCTTCAAAACTACTATAAAAAATATAGAAATATCTGCCGATCTATAGTGAAACAGACAAAAGAAGAATATTATAGAAGAAAAATTGAAGATAACAAAGCTGACCCGAAATTATTATGGAATGCAGTAAAGGAAATAAACAATGTAAATAAAAAACCAGCAGCACAACTCCAACAAGTTGAAGTTAATGATACAGTAATAACTGATCAGACTGACATTGCCAACACATTAAATAATTACTTTGCAGACATTGGTCAAGCATTAGCCCAAACCCTACTTAATAAAACAAACACTGACGAAGATACACTTGCTGATAAATACATCACTAATGCACAAGATAACAATACATTTAGAGTTAAGACTTTCCAAACAAAAGACATAATACATCACATAAATAAACTGAGAAACGACTGTGCGACTGGACCCGACAAACTTGACACTAAACTAATAAAAGAAATAAAACACCAAATAGCCCTTCCCTTCACCCACACTGTAATCTGAGTATTACTAGCGGTATATTCCCCAGCCATTTTAAAATTGCAAACATAGTACCTATTTATAAATCTGGAGATAAAAATAATCCCTCTAACTATAGTCCTATATCACTTTTAAATGTTCTCACCAAAGTAATCGAAAATCTAGTGAAAATCCAACTAGTAGACTATCTAGACACACATAAAATTCTATCAGAAAATCAATATGGATTTCGAAAGAATATGGGAGTACAAGATGCAATATCAAAAGTGACAGAAACCATTTTAAAAAATGTTGACCAAAAAAAAAGCTGCATTGCGGTTTTTCTAGATCTAAGTAAAGCTTTTGATACAGTGTCCCATAAGATTCTCTTAAAAAAATTATATAACATAGGTATTAAAAACTCGGCTTATAACTGGTTCAAATCATATATAACTGAACGCAGCCATGCACTAAAATTAGGCAATGTAACAAGCCAAAACAGATACATAACTTACGGAGTTCCTCAAGGAAGTACATTAGGACCCATCCTATTTTTACTTTACATCAATTGCCTGTGTCAGTTAGATATTAGCGGAGATATTATTTGCTTTGCGGATGACACTGTTCTCGTTTTTACTTCTGACTCCTGGACAAATGTTTATAAAAAGGCTGCCCATGGAATCAACCGGATTAAAAATTGGCTAGACAATAACCTGCTAACACTAAATATAGACAAAACAAAGTACATGACATTTAGTATAGATCCCAGACGTCAACCGAGACCTAATGAAAACTTAACCATACACGACTGCTTATCTAAAGAAAACTGCCTATGCAACCCGCTAACACGGACTGAGATAATAAAATACTTAGGAATTTACGTTGACAACTATTTTAGGTGGACAGAACAAATACATAAAACAGCGGGTAAAGTCAGAAAACTTATATATTTTTTTAAGAACAAACGAAACATAATGCCAATGAAGACCTTAAAAACTATATACTACGCGTTAGGCCAATCAATTATCACCCACGGTATGATCGGTTGTGGTGGTGCTGCGAAAACTAATATGGACCCTCTCAACAAAACGCAAAAGGCCTTAATTAAAGTTATTACTAAAAAACCTTTTAGATTCTCAACAATACAGTTATTTAAAGACTTTGCTGTATTGAACATACAGCAACTGTACATCAAAATTATAGCTACACATTACCAACAAGACAACTTAAACCATCATACTGCACAACACAATCACGACACAAGACATAGACATCAACACATGACTCCGAAGACAAATACTACATATGGACAAAGACATTATCATAATCTGGCTCCAAAAATTTTTAATTTAATTAAAAAAGATGTTAAAGATATCCACATGACAAAAAATGCAAAACACAAAATCCATATGTGGATAATCGACAAAGGCATTATATACTGCGGTCAGATAACCTGAACAATACAAGAACACACTCAATGCCTGTATTTTTCCTCTTTTCCTCTCAATTATTTTTATGACTCAAATTTGTTTCTATCATATTTTTTTTCTTTTTTACTCTTTTATTTTTCTTTTATTGTATTTATCTATCTAAACTAAAATATTTAATTTTTTTTAATCTTATTTTTCTTCCAAGATTAAGATATCAAAATTAGTTTAAATTCCTGCCACCTCGGAACAGGCTCAGCCTAGTGAGGTGGTTTATACCAAAAAAAAAAATGTACATTGTATTTTGTATATATGTATTGCAATATCTTGGTTAATAAATAATTTAAAAAAAAAAAATAAATAAATAAATTTGGTATTTCTGTATAAAATTTTAAATGATTTAGTTGAAAGTCCGGTATTCTAGAATTGATAAGCTTCCGGATTCCACTACGTAATACTAGAAGTCGGGATTTATTTCAGTGCATAAATTCTGGAACTAACTACCATATGTATTCTTCTTTACCCAGAATACTAATGGAGGGAAATAATTATACCAAGTTAGTGAACATCTTCAATTTATGTTTAAACAAATACAAAATACTGTTAATGAGGCAGTTCAGTTACGAACAATAATTACATTAATTAAGAATTTATATTTTATTTGTAAATTTGTAATGTTGTTGTAATTTGTAAATTTCATATGTAAAAGCCACGAAAAAGGGCGTAAATAAATAAATAAATAAATGAAGTAATATGTATACAATAGCTCCATACGGGAGGCCCTGAGGAAATGAATTTCCCTCAGGGCCTTTATCGTCTTAAAGGATGCTGTGTGGAGGGATTTTTAAGGAGAGGAACGAGAGGAAGTTCTGGGAAAGAAATAGGTATGAGGGGTGGGTAGGAATCTAAGGGTCAGTGTGTCACCACGCAGCAGATGGGCAGACGGATTGGCCTCCAAGACCTGGACAAACCTCACCCCATGAACCCGGGTACCCCTGCTAAGTCATTAAATGTAGCGAACCATGGCAGAGGTGTTGGTTATATGGCGGCGGTACCCATACTTACCTCCCAAATTAAAAATGATGAGTGATAATAAACAATAACATGTGCAGCATAGAAGGTATTACGGTTGATAAATTTATTTTATATCATCTGTACTGTGATTGTCAATTTGACTGTCCTAAAACGGGAACCCATCCGAGTTGGAAAATCAAAAATCTCTCACACCTGTAATTACATTTCATCAAATAATAAAAAATAAATAATAAATTATACTAGTAGAAAATAACATGTAAAATTGGTACTTTTTTTACATAAAAAAAAACCTTGTTTTCAGTTTTTCACTATATCGCGTGTGAATTTACAGGAGCATTTGCCGTGAGGAGTGGCCGCTGCCCTCGCAGTCCTACTACTACTCCATGGCTCTGATGGCCCTGCAGTTCGTGGTGCCGCTCGCCGTACTGGTGTTCACGTACACGCGTATCGCCATCGCCGTGTGGGGCGAGCGCCCGCCCGGGGAGGCCGAGAACCTGCGTGACATGAGGATGGCGCAGTCCAAAAGAAAGGTACCTACCTACTCACACATCCAATCTAACCTCTATTCTTTTATAAAAGTATCATCTATCGCAGTTCGTGTCTAATGTACGAACGGTTACGATAATATCCGAAGGCAACTTGAGTTCTAGCACCTTGAAATCGATAACTATACGGATCGATAGGCGTAACTTTCGATGATTTTATACTCGTATCGATGTCCCGAACACGATTCAATCGTTGACAGACGAACTGATATTGACAAGTAATAAATAAGAAATCGATATACGCTGGCAACATTTAAGGCATTTTCTATTAATTGACACTACGAAATGTCAGATGCCAAGCAATTTCGTAAAAATATTAATAAAATGGCAAAGTTAAATTGAAATACTAACCTAAATATGCATTAGCAGTCCGCAAAAAAAAATGTGTATGTTGATAGTTAACCGAAACTTTTTTGATACTATGGAGGCCGCGCTAAAATGTATCAATCATCGGTCGGAATATGTGTTAACAATCGTAGACCATGCTCGTAAATATTGATAACTGACCATAGATGACGGGTTTGGTCAATATCGTATTGATATAGGGTTTTATCGATGGACCATACTAGACCTCCTGGTAGACGTATAGTACAGTGTCGTGGCCCGCAACAACAGAATAACTTAGCCCTCCTAGAGTATGGACGTCTGATCCAGTTAAGTATTCGTTGTAAACTTTTCGATAAAAATAAATAAAGCAACTCGTAATCTCAACGAACCTCGACCATATTTGGAAGTTTCCGAGTATATTTCAAATAGTCTTCACAAATTGTCATGGGTTGAGTGGGCAACGCGTTAGGGATCGGGTTTGTTCCTTGTTCGATTCCTCGGCTGGCTAGCCCACGCACAGCACTCGGGGACCCACGATCCACGAAACTGTGTTGCAAGCACAACACGCCCACGAGCGACGCTGCTTGGGTCTGGACTGGCCGTGGAATGGGTTTAACCGCCACTCCAACATAAACCACGTTCTACAAAATAATCCACGTGTGTGCTGTGCGTGGATTGTGCGTGGGCTGGGCTAAAATTGCAGCGGGCCTGAGGCCCGGCGAAAATTTAGCCCAACACACGCACAGTACTCACACAGCACACGCGTGGATTATTTTGTAGAACATGGTTTCTGTCGGAGTGGCGCATATTAAACCCATTCCACGGCCAGTCCAGTCCCAAGTTCTGTGCTTGCACCACAGTTTCGTGGATCGTGGGTCCCTAGTTTTGTTTGTATGAACATTGTTTTTGTTACTAGAACATGGAGAATTAATTGAAATGGTTAGAAGAAGATTACATCAGAGTATTAGAGCATAACTGAAGGATGATTTGTTCGAGAAGATAGCCAAAGAATTCAATAATATTATATAATATAGTATAATTTATAAATTGATATCAGTATATAATATGTAGTAAATTATACTGATTACCCACCATCTATATATTTATATTTGGGAGGCGGGAATGGGTACCGCCACCCCGGGAACCTTTATTGGATAACCAATACCCCTGCTATAGGTCACCCCAATTGTTTCTCTACGTTTGGTGATTTAGCAGGGGTGCCCGGGTTTATAGGGTGAAGTTTGTTTAGGTCTTGGAGGCGGATGACCGGGACACGCTGAACCCCAGATTCCTTCCCACACCTTAAACCCTTTTCCTTCCCAGAACTCTCCTCTCCTTCCTTTACTTAAAAACCCTCCACACAGCATCCCCAAAGATGACACACGCCCTGAAGGAAATTATTTTCCCCAAGGCCTCCTGTGTGAAGCTCAAGTAAAACAAAAAAATCTGGAATTTCACTGGATAACATGAACTCTCCATGACTCTCTCTTTTTCGTAAATACTCATTCGTTTTACTTCTTTTTCTTTTTTTGCTGAGTAGGTGCAATATGAATCTTTCTCAGATTCAGATTGTAAATCGACAAGAAGTTGCTGCCTTGCTGTCATCTTGCATACTGCGAGAAGTGAGGGTTGGGCATCGCATGGGTGTGGGCTGTGTTAAATATGCGTTACTCTTATAAAAATGTACGTGGGCTGGGTTTCGGTCACGCGAGTACTGTGCGTGGGCTGGGCTAAATTGAAGGAGAGGGGAGTTCTGTGAAGGAAAAGGGTTTAAGGGGTGGGTAGGAATCTGGGGTTCAGTGTGTCCCGGTCATCCACCTCCAAGACCTAGACAAACCTCACTCTATGAACCCGGGCACCCCTGCTAAATCACCAAACGTAGCGAACCACTTGGGGTGACCTACGGCAGAGGTGTTGGTTATCCAATAAACGTTCCCGGGGCGGTGGTACCAATTCCAGCCTCCCAAATATAAAGATATGGATAGTGTGATATCAGTATAATTTACTACATACTAAATACTGATATCAATTTATACATTAAACTAAATTATAATATAATGTAATTTAATTCTTTGACTATCTTCTCGGAACAAAACATCCTTTATTTTGCTCTAATTTAATCTTCATGAGTCGTGTCATATAACACAGGAAGGCCTCTAACCATTTCAATTCATTTTTCCATGATCTAGTAACAAAAACAATGTTCACACTGACAAAACAAGGGACCCACAAACCACGAAACTGTGTTGAGAGTACAACGCGTCTACGCGCGACGCAGCTTGGGACTGGATTGGTCGTGGAATGGGTTTAATATGCGCCACTCCGACTGAAACCATGTTCTTCAAAATAATCCACGCGTGTGCTGTGGGTGGGTCATGCGTGGGCTGGGTTAAATTTGCTCCGGGCCTAAGTCCTTCATCACGACTCAAACAACATGTTCGGCTTACTGTGGTGGTAGTAGGAGATTTTCAAATATTATCGGGTTATTCGTAACCCGGGAATGTTTATCTTTTTTTTAAATAAATAATAAAAAATTGGAATTAATAGAAACAAACAGACGGTAAAAATTATAAATTATGGTGACATTAAAAGACAGCGAAAATTGTAAAAACGCTAACGTTGACTTTTATTGTGCCTAAATGTGATAAAAAAAGTCTTTGAAATAAAAATCCACAAAACGACAATTTTTAACGTAAAATTTACTGGTCTGTGAAATATGTAAAATACAAGGCAAAGGCAATTTGGAAAAAAGGGTTCCCCTAGAATGAACTTTGATTTTACCCTCTAAACTCTAAGCCTAAATGATTGAATTACCGACATAAGGTTCTACCGTAATATGTTTGCGACCTTCTAAAATTATTCAAGCAGACAATCGTTTTCAGTCCACTTTGCATGGAAAAAATAAACAAGAAAAAGGATTTACATAGTCGTACCTCTCTTTTTACCTGAAGGTGGTGGGCAGGTGGCATCCCTCCTTTTAGGAATATGGGGAATTCCCGGAAGTTCTTTGCTATTCAGACATTAGACATTTAGAGTAACAATACGTTTCGGTCTATCACTGCGCGGAGGGTTTCTTTCACTATGTATGTAAATGATGTCGTATTGCAAGCCATGGAGTTTCTTCAACTATGTAATGTATGTAAGTGAAAATAATATCATACTACAAGTGTTACCACGGAGTTTCTTCCATTATGTATACTTCCACTCTTCCACTATGTACGTGAAAATAATATCGTACTACAAATACTGCCACGGGGTTTCTCCACTATGTAATGTATGTAAGTGAAAATAATACTTCAAGTACTGCCACGGGGTTTCTTCCACTATGTTTGTAAATGATGTCGTATTGCAAGCCAAGCGGTTTCTTCCACTACGTAAGTGAAAATAATATCATACTACAAGTACTACCACGGGGTTTCTTCCACTGTGGTATGTAAGTGCAAATAATATCGTACTACAAGTACTGCCACGGGGTTTCTTCCACTACCTATGTATTTAAATGATGTCGTATTGCAAGCCACGGGGTTTCTTCCACTATGTAAGTGAAAATAATATCATACTACAAATACTCTCACGGGGTTTCTTCTACTATGTTATGTATGTAAGTTCAAATAATACCATATTACAAGCACTGCCACGGAGTTACTTCCACTGTGTAACGTATGTAAGTGAAAAAAATATAATACTGCAAGTACTGCCACGGGGTTTCTTCCTCTATGTAATGTATTTAAGTGCAAATAATATCATTCTACAAGCACTGCCACGGAGTTTCTTCCACTGTGTAACGTATGTACGTGCAAATAATATCATACTACAAGCACTGCCACGGATTTTCTTCCACTGTGTAACGTATGTAAGTGCAAATAATATCATACTACAAGCACTGCCACGGAGTTTCTTCCATTGTGTAACGTATATAAGTGCAAATAATATCATAACGCACGTACTGCCATGGAGTTTCTCCCACTATGTAATGTATGTATGAAATACGCGCACTTCCCACAGTTGTCCCGCGACCCCCCCCCCCCCCCCCCCCCCTCCTTTGTTTCCCTCCACAATCCCATATTTCCTTCCACCTCACGCCTTCCCTCCCTACGACAAAATTATATGAATTTCACACATTTCTCAAACAATTCGTAAGCGACCTATTGTAATTTCTTTATACAAATTTAATCGCAATCGGATTAATGGTTTAGGAACCCATGCGGATTAAACAAAGAAACATTCATATTTATATAAAGCTTAAATTGCACCTTTCTTTACACCATCATGTTAAATTAAAAATTTCTTTTCTTTATTCGTTGCTTTGATGGTTAGATAATTTGGGAATTTTTGACCACCATGGTAGGCACATGCCCGTGTTTAGGTGGTCGATGGTCTTTAATCAAACAGTGTTCAGAAAGAAGTAATACGTACTTTCTGAAAAAAGATGATTCTACGTCATAAAACTAAGACAAAAACCAAACTAAACATACTCTAAGACAATTTTATGTTTAAAAATTTTCATTATTTACGCAAGAAAATTAAAAATACATTTTAGGTTTTTTAATATTCTTAAACGCCCTATGACGCAGAAGAGGTAAAATAATATTTCTCCATTGTTTGACGACAATCAATGAAATTCACGAATATTGTTTTATTATTCAAGCAGAAGGCGGCAAACGTAAATCATCCCATAAAATAAAATACAGCACTTTATTAGTTTAAGTGCTAGAGAATAAAATCAAGTGGGGAATCGAGATTATTAATTATTTATTCGCGATACGTAGCTACTGGATTATTTTATTTTCCCTTTAACATTTTTCATCAGTCTAATGTTAGTAGAGTATTATACTGCCCTGAAGAAGCTACGGCTAGCGAAACCCGGTCGGCATAAAGTATAAAAAAATAAAAGTGGTCTTTACAAAGTTGTTTATTTTAAATTATAAGTGTATAATTGAATTGTACCATTGACCGTCCTAAACACTACTACGGGTTAAATGAGTTTGAATTGGAAATATATGTTTTATAAATCAATTTATTAGTTACTCGGAAAAGTTAGAATTCAACCTGACAAATTTAAAGGCATTATCCAAGTACGGAATGGTAATTAAATTTATTAATGTATAGTTTAAGTTTAAAGGTTCGAAGCCTATTATGGAAAATACGTGTTAAGCTTAAAAAGGGAGTGCAGATATTCCAGGCCAAAAAATGCAATATTCGTGATACTAGAAATCACCGTTTGAGTATTTTGACGATTTCAGAAAAGATCTTTATTGAGAGATCATTTGAAAATTCTTCCTCGTTCCGTTAAACAGCGTAGGTATATAACGGAAACGTGGGTTACAAAGGAACACTCAATAGCTGAACAGTATCACAAAGAAATTCAAGAGCCAAGAGATTTGTCGTGAATTCAGACTATCCCCTGTTTTATCATACTTAGATTAGACACGATGCGATAAAATTGGTTCTACTTTTTTACCTCCAATTAGTCCAATCTTACCGCCAACGCTGGAAACTACCAAATCCGGTTCCCGCGCACTGCAACTCGCGTGATAATAGTGGAACACGTTTTGACGAGATATTAGGATGCAATAGCATCACTTATACCCGTGTTTTTTCACGGGTCTACCTTTATCCATAGTTTATATAATCAATATATATTATAAAAGAAAGTCCAAAAAAACGTGCGGTTCGCAAAAACTCAGAAACGAGTCCCGGTACGATCCAGGGAGTTATATGGTGTGGTAGATCTCTATCCCCCCTATGGAATAAGAGTATCCGTTTTTACCTAAAGATCGTGCTTTTGAAAATATAAGGGCTGGAAGTTTCGCCCTCCTTTTTTCGCCCTCCCAAATTTCTACAACAGTCTTCCGGAAAGTTCTAGAAGGTTCCATAGAGCTCTAGAAAGTTCTGGAAGGAGTGGCGGAGTGTAACGGTAACATGATTGTGGAACATTCCAGAATACTCTCGAATTGTCCTGAGCGAAGCCGGGTAACCCAGCTAGTATCTACATAAAACAATATTAATTTAAAAACGGGTTGTGACACAAATTTTTACAAATTCATCACATTTCAAAGTCAATTTTCAAGTTTTATCTTCTCAAAAAACTCGTACCGAAAAAAATTGTATTATCCATGTACTGTGAAACCCGGCCCATGATGTCATATTGTCAGAACTTGAATAGAACTTTCAATGAAATTCTCAATTTTAAATTTGATGAACTACTCGAATTCGAATTTGGGAGGCGGGTACCGCCGCCCCGAGAAACATTTATTGGATATCCAACACCCCAAATTGTTCACTACAATTGCTGACTTAGCATGTACGGGTAACAGGGTTCATGGGGTGAGAGGTTTGTCCAGGTCTTGGCGGCTGATGCATCTGCACACCTACTGCATGGCGGGCCGGATCGAGAGAGACTGATTGAGAGAAAAACCTCTCCAGCCGGACTCTCTCTTGTCCCATC
Source organism: Limnephilus lunatus (assembly GCA_917563855.2). Taxonomy (NCBI): domain Eukaryota; kingdom Metazoa; phylum Arthropoda; class Insecta; order Trichoptera; family Limnephilidae; genus Limnephilus; species Limnephilus lunatus. Next base: position 75,365,010 of record OU830592.1, read on the forward strand.
GCCTTGCACCGCAGTTGGAGTGATGAATTCATAAGTCTGTCACTCCTGGACACACTGATTTCCATCCACCCTTCGGACCTTTTTCACCTCCTGTGTGGGGCTAATCTAATAATAGATCTAAAAGGGCTAATGTAAACATTAAATTATTCGAAATATCCCGTCCTTTTTTTATCAAACCTAAAATATTTCATATTTGTATCTGATAATTAGAATTATACGAAAATCTAGCAAACGATCTACATATATCTTTGCATAGGTCTAAATTAATATGTTTTTACTAACTCATGTAACACAACGAAATTCATGATTACAGCACTCGTATGCTGATAAAATTTCATAAACTACCTATTACTTAGTATTATCGGTCCGTGAGTTTTCAGTAACCTAAGATTGAAACTGAAATTATTGTTGTTGTAGTTGAAAATGATTTTTTAATTGAAAACTTCTTTAGCACTGTTGTGATTTGAAACTCGATGAAACGATAAAGCGACACTAAAAACAGACTAACACATACATCTATATAAACCTGCGAGTGAATAATATCTACTATCTACTATACTATATAAAGAAGAAAGATTTGTTTGTTTGTTTGTTTTCATTGAATAGGCTCCGAAACTACTGAACCGAGTTGAAAAATTCTTTCACTGTTGGGAAGCTACACTATTCCCGGGTGACATAGGCTATATTATATATTTTTTTTAAATAGGAATCCTTACTAAAACTCCAATAATGTAACCCAAGGTGTAAAAAAATTACCTAAAATATTCTTTACATCGCGTACGCTGCGAAAACTATTGATGATAGAATAAAATAATGTACTACGACTTTGCAGAACACATTATTATTTACAAAAAGTTGTCGCGACAACATATGTATAACTATTATAGTTATGCCACAATAAGTGTTCTTTTATTTTAAAAATTTTAATAAAATGTCGCCGTTTGAAAAGGCTCTTTATTTGTATCTTGGTTTTAGTCCTTATCAAAATAAATTGATGACTACGACACACTGAATCCCAGATTTCTACCCACCCCTTAAACCCTTTTCCTTCTCAGATTTCTGCTCTCCTTCCCTTAAAAAACCCTCCACACAGCATCCCCAAAGATGTCATAGGCCCTTAGGGAAATTATTTTCCTCAGGGCCTCCTGTGTGGAGATCATGTAAAAAAAAAGCCTTTCCACTCTTTTCTACTTAGTTTTCTGAAGGTTTCAATTCTACCGCGTGTGAATTGCACTCTGATTTTTTTTTTTTTTTTTGTATGAAGATTTTCAGGATTCTTTCAGTTTGGAAATGCGCTGCATCCGCATACTGAAAGATCGTCATACAAAGAATTGAAATTTTGAAAAAAAAAATCTCTTTTTTAGCTATAACATCAATAACTTAGTTTTTAATGCTGCACAAGTATTAAATTAGTAGCGAAATATTATCTCGAGAAGTGCCGAAATACTCATTCTCAGCATTTGACCAGAATTATAAAATAAAATATTCGAATACTTTACAGAGTTCAATGGCTTTAGGGGCAATATTCGATAGAACGGTTTTCGTCATAAATTAATGGAAATTCGTGTCAAGCCACTTGCTGGGCGGATTATTTATCCAAATATTAAAACCGTTCAATTTATTTTTCAGTGAAAATGATGTATTCACTGTAATTATGGTAGGAGGTGCTCATAATATTTCCTGAAAAGGAAAATAAGAGGAAATATTGATAATGGTTTATTCTTAATTTATTCTCATTACAATTACCATTAGCGAAAGAAGCCTGATCACGCAAAAGTTCTTCGTGATGTGTTTTTCGTTATCTTTAATTTATTTTATATTTATTTGTTTATAACAGAAACAAACAGTATACTATATTATCCAATGGTGAACAAAAAAATTACAATTAATAAATATAATTCAGGGTGGGTACATATTATTTGTTTCATTGTAGTGTCTTATTTATGCTTTATGGTATGCATATTAAGTAATTACCGGGTGATGTGCGTAGTGGGAAGGTGTGAGTGTGCGTGTGTGTGAGTATGTGTGTATGTTTGTATGCGTGTATGCTCTTTTTAAATTTGGGAAGTGAATCGGAGAAAACGTAGATGTTATAATTTAGATTAATATTATTGAACATATGAAGAGCACGATTGATTGGAGAATTAGTTGCTGGATGAATGAGTTGAGAACTAGTAGCGCGTGGAATAGTTCTGTATGGCGTGTACGTCTTAATGGCGTGTTAAAATTAACTTGGGAAAGAAGTTCGGTACAGTCAATGTTATTATTAAAAATTTTGTGTATATGTCAAATCAGCCGTTGCTCGCCTTTGTTGCAAAGTATAAAATCTGCACTCATATTTACTGTTGAATTTGAAGGTAAGATATTTATTATGGGGTATGGGTATCTCCGCCCTGGGAAACATTTATTGGATAACCAGAATCCCTGTCGTAGGTCACCTTAAGTGGTTTGCTACGTTTGGTGACTTAGCAGGGTTGTCCGGGTTCATGGGAGAAGTTTGTCTTGGTCTTGGCAGCGAATGCGTTGGGGGTACTGCGTGACGGGCCGGATCGGGAGAGACCGGTTGTGGGAGATTTTTTGACCTTTCCAGCCGGACTCTCTCGATCCGTCGCCTTGCACCGCAGTGAGAGTAATGGATTTGTACTCCTGGGTATAATAAATAAATAAATATAATCTTGGGAAACGGAGTCATGACGAGTACATAATCACAAATATATGAAGTTAAATTAAATGTAAGTGATCGTTTAAAAATGTAGATCTTTTACCATCAATCGCTTCTAAATAAAGGCGAATCTCTGTTATTTATTTAAAAATTAACAGTTATTTTGCAGACTTGTATAAAAACAGCACGAATAAAATGAGCAAAAAACCTAAAAACCGACCTCGTGCCATAAATGATTGGATATGTACTGATGCACTATATAAATTAGAAAAAGAGATTTTTTATACATATAAGCGTTGGAAAAAATGCTCCAACAAACAAATAATATGAAAAAGGATATAAGTGTTATCGAAATGTTTTAAATAAATTGTTACTTAAATTAAAAACATCATGCAATAATGAAAAATTCAAAAATCTATTTCAAAACTCAAAAAATACATGGGACGAGTGTAATCATGTTTTAGGAAAGAAATATAAAAATTATTGTGACCAAGTTGCTTCCAAATATTTGATGAAAGATCAGACTAAAGAAAATGAAGCTAATAAATAGGATCATGTCTGATATGAAATTAGTTTTACGGCTTTGACTACATTGCACGTAATGGATATTCCGTGAATATCCCAGAATATCCACTCCATCAAATAAAGCAATATCGAGCTGCATTGGAGGAAAGTCATGTACGCTTTTCAAAGCCGGGATAAGGCGATGCAACAATATCTTGTCAGTATCACCGCGGGACGGGGGTATATGTTCACTATGTGACAGACAGAGTTGCCAGGCTATGGATAAAAAAAAGGAACGAGACTGTCTTCAGAACCACGACAATAGTACCTACAAGATCTACTAAGATCTGCAAAGACTAAGTTTACTCTGGAAATAGGTGAAGGTGACAAGGTTCGTGTAGGCCGGACAGAGCAGATGATCTCCAATAGCATATCAGAAAACTTTCTAGCATGTAAACTCGGCCACCCTGACAAATCGTCAATCGCCGAACATTCAATTGATACTTTGGATTTCTCATTACTTTGGATTTGTTTCTGAAGTCCTGGGAAAACCCAAAACTCATAGAGCTCGCCTAATTACGGAGGCAATTTAAATTTACAAAAATCCTATTAATATTAATAGAGACGACGGAGCTAAGCTCAATAGCTCTTGGTATCCGGTAATTGATGGACTAAACCAAAGCTAAATGCCGAAAACCTTTTTGAATTATTACTTACATAAGCACACACTTCAACACTACACATAACACATCTGTCCTGATGATGGACACTTTAGCGCTGTCCGAAACGTTATCTAAAGAAGGAGGTAGCGCAATACCGCATAACACCCCAAAAATAAGTGACGAAAAAACCTTATGATGTTTTCGTGTACGCACCAGAAAAACACCGGAAAAACTAATCATGCATCCTAAAGCACTTCAATGAACAGAATTAAAACACTATTTTTCGTGGGGTTCTGGCTGGTATAAAAATAAACAAACAGTAGATCTTATTATTTTGCTCCCATTAATTATGTTGCGTATGGTTCGTATATACGTAATTCTTTGTTTTCCAGTTTGTTTAATCTATGATATTTATTATTATTAATATTAATTGACGTCTTCACTTTCCACAGATGGTGAAAATGATGGTGGTCGTCGTGGTGGTGTTCACTATGTGTTGGCTCCCTTACAATACTTTGGTGGTAAGTGTTTTTATTTAAAAAAATAACAACTTAGCAGTTCTAGAATAGTCCGCTGAAATATTTTCATTTGCCAGAATAAAACAAAATTCACGTAACATCTATAAAATCCCTCCTACTCGATCAGAATGTACAAAATATTATTTAAACGAAAATTTAATGGCCTATCTCTGGAATCGCTTCTAACGTGGGCATGTCTAATCAACTTTGCTACCAGCATAAGTAACCTATATTACAAATCCTCCATTAATAATAAATTGTAACCGGACAACTCAGAACAGTGGCAACTCAACGTACTTTTAAAAGTGATATAAATTCATATAAAAATATAGGTTTGGTTTATAGGTAAGTTTAATTTATTCGTCACTTGTAATGACTTTATACCATTTTTAGTGTTTACTTCGTAGACCAACATTTAATTTTCTAAAAAAAAAAAATTTTATTATTCAATTAAGTTCTGCAAGTATTTTTGTTTTTTTTTAAAGCTTACAAGGTAATTTTTACATGTCACATAATTATTAAACAATTAAAAGGTCATTAACATTTAATTCGGGGAAAACAGATTTCAAAGCACCCAGTCAGAATTATTTTCTCAATAAATAGGTTTAACCCGTAATAATTCAATTAACGCACCTTCAAAATTGAAATTTAGAATCGTATAGATAAATCGTCTCAAAGTGATCTATCAACAGTTTTAAAATGGCATAGTAAAAGAGCTTCTTTAACAATAATAAAGAAACTAAAGTACTTGCAGAACTTAATAACGTTAGTAAGTTAATTTATTTTTAAAAAAATAAAATAAAATTATTATTTTAGAAAAGACTTTCAACAGTGAAATATCACTTTTCAACAGTGTGTTGAATCGGCACTGTCCTGAGTTGTAACAATGAAACTTGAACTGAACCAATAATAATAATTATCTTTTTCGATAAACATTAAACGTACTAATTATTTCGATTGTTGCTTCATGATTAATGTGAAATATTCCTGCGTAATGCGTATTGGAAAATATAGTCGGGTACCTATTTCATTTCCTATACTAATAGGCCCCTTGCATAGATTTCATAACGACTTGGAAAAAATCGTGTGGATAGATTTTTTTTATTAAGATTACGAAAATGTTAGGAAATTTTTTTAGAAATGTGCAGTTTTTTTTTTTAAATAAATAAATTCATTATTTGGGCTCGTGACGTCACTATATAAAAATGTCCCGTATCCGATAAAGTTCTATTAATTTTCTAGAATTCCACACTGACTTTTTTTTATACGGCAACAGTTTGATTTCAGGCGAATTTTTTTATTTGACTTTTTCACTAGATTTATTTATTCTCTGCGAACTTATCATTTGGTTTGACGTTTTGACAGATGTTACGAAGAGAACCCCGTACATTTTAAACCGTCTGTATCTGTTTTAGAAGTATAATGGTAATGGTGCTGATTTTAACAAAATCAGATTTTATAATATGTTATTATTGTTATAATTTACAAGTACAAGTATATTTTATTAGAATTAGTCATATATAGACGTTGAACATTATAATGATTAATAATAAATAAAATGGATCAATGGAAAAAATATTTATGAGATGTAATATTTTTGGTAAGTATGCCTCGTTATTTTCCTGCGCCATTCGTGTGGAAAACGTTCTTTTTTTAAATGATTTTCGGCTATGTAATTATCGTTTTTTAGCACCCGTAAAATTATGTCCCGTTTTTCCGGTTTATAAAAAATTGTCTGATTTTTCAAATACAAAATGTCTTAGAATATTTGCCTAAACCGGATTTTTTTAAATGTGATGCAAGCGGCCTATTTTGTTGTCCAGGTTATGTTGGACGAATCCTGGGAGCGTTGGTCTCCGCTGCCCTACGTCTGGTTTGCCTTCCACTGGCTCGCCATGTCACATTCCTGCTACAACCCAATCATCTACTGCTACATGAACGCCAGGTTCAGAGCTGGATTCCTACAAGTAAGTTTATAAAACATGTTTTTGGCTATACTATATAGATCTGTGCTTTATCCTACATATCCTACATAATCAATAACATATTCGACCTATTTTTTCTAATCTCTAACATTATATTCTTATTATAATTTCAGCCATTGAATAAAGAGTATAAACACATGAAATACCTTCCGTACAAATTTGAACAGAAAAAAATTCCATTTAATCCAACCACCCAGCCTTTCGTCTCACTCACACTGGCCTGAAATTGTAGATCTCCATCCCGTTTGAATATAAAAAACACAATTTTTTAAAATATTCGACAAAATTGGTATTTCTTCGTATTGAATGACGGCCTCCGTAGTTGAGGGGCAAGGCTCTCGACTAACGATCCGGAGTTGGCGGATTTAAATACCGTCGGCGTACGCTAGTAAACTTTAATTATATTTAGCGAAACTCAATCGAAAACCTGAAAAAAGAAAAATCAGAAAAAGATACGGTCACATCTTAAACTTGAACACATTTTAAAATCTACAGTTATTTGAAATATTATTATTTTTCTGGTTAAATGTAATAAAATAAATAAATAAATCTAAGACTCGAACCCAGAACCAACTCATAATTTGGGTATTTAAAGCAGATTTATTTTTATTTTTTATATTTTCATTTATTTATTGTTTTTATACGCCCATAGGCTTTTACATAGATTATAAAATAATATTTAAGTTATCAAGAATTACACATACTTAGAATTTATACCAAAAGTTATACAAGTGAAAAATTTTAAGAATATACAAGTAGCTTTTGAAGAATATAGCGTAAAACCGTGAGATATTTTAAACAATGTAATATTTGACAATAACATAATACAAAATATAATATAAAACATTACAATAACACATCAAATCGTTAAATATATTATACTCGCGTTACAATAATTTATAGGATTCCACAAAGTGTTGGTTTAAATTTCATATTGGATTATATCTAAAGGGAATCAGTGAATATATCTACAATACCACCAAACTTGTTGCCTAAATCATGCATCCTATCGGTAAGTGAGTGTGATTGATAGTTGGTTATGTATGTGTTGTAAAAGAATGTTATATTTTTTCTCGTATTCCTTGTCGGTACATGGAGTTTAATAGTAGCAACGATGGCAGAGCTGTCAATTAGGTTGTTCATGACTCTTTATAATAAAATTAGGTCTGAAATGATTGTTGAATTGATCATTATTGAATTGCATATAATTCAATTTCAATACCGTTTGTATCACATTATTATGGTTTTCACGTGAATACGTTACGGTCACGGTGATCTAAGCTTTCACTCAGACCCGTGTCAATATTGTCAATTACATTTATAATACAACAAAAAAATTTGACAATTTAGAGAGACGTTCAGAAATTTACCTTTCGAATGAACAAAACTTGAAAAATCACGAAATATGTCAAAAATTTACACATTTCTAACACATAGAATTTTTCTTAAATTTGATTATAGGTAGGTTCGTTTACCACTTGTCTCAATAATAATTCCACAACCAGTTCCAATTTCGAAAATGACACTTAAATTTAAGGCAAATTTGAGTTCATTGAATGTGAAATTTTTCCCGCAAGAATAAGTAATGCACGTCATCACGGATAACCGAAATTAATATGTTTGATGGTTTCGTTTTTATCTTAACTAAAATTCGTTTATGAATTTACCATTTCTAGGCTTCTTCTTTGTTAACATTGTGCAGGTATTTCCTTTCTTTGATATTTTATATATTATCCATCAGATAAAATTTATGAGGAAGTCAAAGAAAAATACGCTGAGCAGATTGAAAGGGGTTCTTTTTTCTACTAATATTTTCTTTTCATCTTTTACCTTCCTTCCGTGAAAACAACATCTTATTCTTCCTTCCCAAAAAAAGATATTTTAATCCAAAATAATAAAATTCGCTTAATTTCAATGTGATAATTGTTTTTTATTTATTTTCATACCGACTCTTCCTTTCATTAGGTTCGTTTCGGTTGTAATAGTTATTATTTAATAAATATCTACCTATGCTAAGCGAATTATTTATTTAAACGACTAAACTGGAGATACTTTAAAACCAATATCTACATCTACTTGTATTTTAAATCTATTCCAACTAAAAAGAATTATATACTATAAGTAACTACCCAGTTAATTACAACCAATTACTTTAAATTATCTTTGAAAAACATATTTACTACTTACTTGTTTACTTAGTTAGATGATTAACTGATATTTCGCATTATGACTCGCGACGATATTGGCTTTTAAGTGTTATTTGTACAATTTATAACTAATAACAACTAATTAATTGGTATATGTCAAAGACTATGGTTGTCAATTTTTTGTGAAAATCTAAAATCTAATATAATATACAGGGTTGACAGAAATCTGAATACCAGTTCCAGATCTAAAGGTGGAGGCGTCCTGATAGCGGTCCAAAAAAACTGTTGCCGAAACTACTTCAAACTAAGCATTGTAATAAAGTTAAAAATCAATACATGTTTTGGTTGAATATACACACACTGTAATATACAGTCCTTATTGTGAAAAAAATCTTGGGAGAATTGGAGGCTGTCAAAATCAAAAAATACATTATTAGTGTTTGGAGATTACTTACACAATTTCATACCTTCTTCGTCTTGATTTTAGTGAAATTATTAATTTTGTTTCTCACTATTCACTGGCAATTTATTCAGCAAGAGAGCTCATGGGTTTGTCCACATATATAATTTCTCCCATTTTATCATATTTGGAATAATAGTAATACACTTATTTTTTAATCACTTATCTCAAATTAAGGTGATACAAGAGTCATTGATAATATTTTATTATTAAAGTCCTTTCATCAATTTTGTGTAATCAGAGCAAACGGGAAGATTCCCAATTGAATAGCATCTCATAAGACCTAATTGTTTCATTATATTGTATTATTAAAGAACCTAGATACCCACGCAATTATATTTTTTCATTATTACTGATTACTTATTTTTTTGTTTAAACCTTTTTTTTAAAGGGTGGTAGGTAATCAACAATTTTCTTTATTGTAAATTACGATGCTATAGTAATAAAAATGGTAAAAAGTGACTGTATTGCATTATTCAATTATAATTTTTTATAATTGAATTTTTGAAATTTTACCTCAGATAAGTAATTTTGAAAAAAAAAATGTTTTCATCACTAAGTGCAAACATTTTGTTTTCCTCAAAATTTTAGTTTATAATTCAAAAACATTAAAGTTTTGTAGTACCTAAAATATTATGAAGCAAATTCTTTGCTACATCGCATTTGAGCAATGGTCGCATTTGGATCCAATTCGCAGTAAAATATTTGGAGATGACATGAAATAATTCATAGGAATAAAAAATTGTAACTGTCAAATATTATCAAGTAACACATTTAAAATTTTTGTTGTGATGTCAAAAAAGTAAATTTTTACTCAACGCAGGCAAATTTTAATATACCTATATATACCAGCCTAACTACACCAAAATTAATGATTTTGGTATCACAAATACAGAGTTAAATCTTATCATATGTACATAGGTATCACAAGCATGGTTTAATCTTATCATATAATTTAATTATATCAATACCACAAGGCACAGTTCTAGGACCACTTTTGTTCATATTATATGTAAATGATATATTTGAAGTTGCTAAATACGGGGAAATAATATCATATGCAGATGACACAGTGCTTCTTCTAAAAGCAAACACGTGGTTAGAACTGAATAAAAAGGCTAACACGGACATAAACGAATTAAAAACATGGTTTGACAATAACCTACTAACGTTAAACTCTAAAAAAACACATTATATACCATTTTTCATAAAAAAACCAAACACGCCGCATGAAATTAACATAAGGATCCACTCTGCCCCAAACACTCAACAACACCACTGTAACTTACTGTGTACTCATATTGAAATGAAAACTTCAACCAAATATCTAGGAATTACTATTGACCAATGTCTAAAATGGATACCGCATATAACCAATCTTAAAAACAGAGTACGAAAATTGACCTATATTTTTAGCTGTTTGAGACACATTCTAAATAAAGAACTACTGAGAATGACGTACTTCGCTTTCTGTCAATCCATAATCCAATATGGTATAATAGGATGGGGTGGCGCCTATAAAACTCACACACAATCTCTTTACATTGCGCAAAAACTAATAATTAAAATAATATTAAAAAAATCATTTTTATATCCATCAGAACTCATATTCAAAGAATTTAAAGTCAGAAAATTAAATACTCTTTTTCTGTATCACTCAACCTTACAAGTCTACAAAGAGGATATCCTAAACAAAACTATACCTTTCAAAAACACAGCAAATCTCAGGCAAAAATACATGTTACCAATTCCCATTTGTAAAAAAACTTTAGGCCAACAAAACTACAAATACTTGGGAACAAATTTCTTTAATAAATTACCAGAAAATATAAAATCCCATTGTGACAGTTTCAAAAATTTCAAAACACAATTAAAAAAATATACTGAAAACCTTAACTAAAAAAAAAAAATAATAATAATAATAAAAATTTATATATTTATATAAACATACATTTATCTTATTATTTACATAAACTAAATTTCAAAGTACTAAATATAAATAAAAACAACAATAAAAAAAAATAAAAAAATAACCAAACAAATAATACTTCCTCCCGTACACACAAGCATTTGCTTATTATGGGAGAATAATTTAAAAATATATATTATATAATTGTAATAATTATAATTGCATTAAGCTTTTATATACTTTCATTTTATTTATGTATCTATTGTATTGTACCGAAAGAAAAATTTTTCAATAAAAAAAAAAAAAAATAAAAAAAAAAAAAAAAAAAAAAAAAAAAATATTGTAAAGCGTTGGTAGCTCTTTGGATCTAATATTTGTTAAATATCTAAATGTAATTATACGTAGGTTTTTAATAAAAATATCAAGTATGCACTACATTCTCATTAATATACACTCTGCAATAAACAGTTCCACTACGAATGCGGAGGAACAACAGAAACCACGTTTCGCAAAGCAAATAATGAAAAAAGAAGAACGTAGCGCTGCCCAACCTGCAAGACCCCACCTCAATCAACCGCTTCAACAAACTCCATAGAAGACGTGATGATCGAAATTAGAAAAATTTCATCTGAACTCGCCTCCCTTAAAACTCTCAACAGTCAAGTGAAGGAAGACATGTCAGAATTAAAAAAATCGGTTGACTTCAACAATTCTAAATTGGACGAATTTACAAAGAAATTCCAAGCCTTCGAACAATCGATGAGCAAAGTAGACAATCTGGAAAAAGAAGTTTCCTCTCTTCAATCCACAATCAAATCAATGCAAGATGACACAAACAAAAGGGAACAATGGATGAGACTTCAGAATATCGAAATAAAAGGAATACCACAAGATAAAAACGAAAACATTCCAAACATCATATCAGAAATAGCAAACATAATTGGTATTCACAATTTCAAAACTAACGAAATCGAGTTCGCCACCAGGGTCTCGGCGAAAGACCCACTTCACTCTAAACTAATTAAACCAATAATCGTAAAATTCACCAGCCGCTCACGTAAAAATGAATTCATCTCGGAAATTCGACGAAGAAAAGGAATAACCACGAAGAACCTAAATTATCCCGGTGACGAAAGAAAAATTTATGTCAACGACCATCTGACTAGCTTTAACAAAAACTTGCTTTTCCGTGCCAAGGGGTTTGCTCAGGAGAAGGGGTACAAATTCACGTGGCTGAAAAACAGCATGATATTCGTGAGGAAAAACCCTACTTCGCCCCCCATATTAATTGCCAAGGAAGAGGACCTCAAGAAAATTTCCTAAGTCGATTTGCATCCTCTTCGCGTCGTAAAATATATTTTTTATCTACTCATGTATTTCCCCACACATTTTCCCCCTCTTATTATCCACTCCTATCACACTTACCCTCTCTCTCCCATTTTACCCTATCCCATAAACTTTCTAATTCATTTTTAAATCAGTCAACACTTTTTATGAACCAACGTGGAATACATGTTACCGCCAGTTGGCGATCCCTTACACGCTTGACAGTCAGAAACACTCGAGGAACAATAGCGGTCTCTCTCACTCTAATTATCTTTTCTTCCGTGGTAAGCAACTTACTTTATACTAATTTAATGTTAACAAAAATTCTACTAATGTATGTACTGAATGATATTACTAACCGTTCTCACTTTAAATATGGATACCTACTTCTATCTGATTACATCCACATCAGAATAATAATATCATTAGCTGGACTTGAGGCGCACTTAACAAGACTTATAGATTATTATTATTTTATTATGATTATAGATTTTATGATGATTTATTATGATGATAATTATACAGACTATTATGATTATATCAACATCAGAATAATAATATCATTAGCCGGGCTTGAGATGCGTATTACAAGAGTTATACATTATTATTATTTTAAACTATATTATGCACCCACACCAATAAAATATTGTGTTAGCTGTACTTTCTACTCTAGATTGCATGACTATTATAACCGAATTCACTTATCGCAGCTATCATTTATATGTGTAACTTACTGCTTACTCACTAATATTTACTTGAATACTCCCCCATGTCTTTAGCAATATATTACCAGAATGTTAGAGGTCTGCGAACCAAAACAACGACGATCCTTCAAAATACCTTTTCAAACGATTACGATATAATCGCCCTTACAGAATCATGGCTCACCAAAGGCATCAGAGTTGATGAACTTTTCGACCCTCGGTACTATGTATATCGTAGAGACCGCGACTACGCTTCCACCGGGCAGCGTCTTGGTGGTGGTGTAGTGTTAGCTATTAAACAGGAGCTGATCAGCGTCGCCCGACCTGAATGGACTTCGTGTGCTGAAGACATTTGGGTCACCATTCGCACGAATAGCGCACCACACAGTTTGGTCCATATATGCTGCGTGTACATCCCCGGAGGAACTCAACATCAATATTTAATTGAAAATTTTTTAAACATGTTATCAGATATAGTATCGAATAACCCCACGGATTCGTTCGTTATCCTAGGCGATTTTAATCTTGCTGAAATTTCATGGACCCAAGCTACGCCATCTGCTCATTACGCAGCTATTAATCACTCTACCTATGTTAGTAACCATTTCGTAGACTGTATGCATTTTCTGGATCTCTGTCAATACAATGGTGAGCTAAATTCAAGCGGCCATATCCTCGATCTGATCCTGTCAAATCTACTAATCTCCGTCGAATCTAATCACGACCCGCTAGTTCCCGAAGACGCACATCATAAAGCTGTGTCCATTAGTGTGCCATTTCAGGACACCCCCTCATTGAAAAATGCGAAAAGGAAAGTTTTTCTCTATAATCGTGGAGATTACGAATCAATTAACTTCGCACTAGAGCAAGCTGACTGGGCATCCATTTTCTCTAACTCTCAAATAGATCTAGCGCTTGACGGTTTTTACACGTTTTTGAAACACCTGATCAATCTTCATATTCCTCATAAATTTTCGTGGAACTTGAAATATCCTCCCTGGTACAATGCTGCCCTTATCAAGATAACTAAGGAAAAATCTAAATATTTTAGTAAATATAAAAAATACAAAAACCAGGCTGACTATGACACATTTTCTCTCCTTCGTAAACGGCACAAAGATTTATCTCGGAAAATCAAATCTATTTATTTAAGCAATATGGAAAATAATATATCCTCAAACCCGAAAAACTTCTGGAGCCACATAAAATCCTCTAACAAATCCCAAGGTGTCCCAAAATGTATGTATCACGGAGAACTGAGAGCCGATAATGGAATAGGCGTTGCAAATTTATTTTCAGAATTTTTCAGTTCGGTTTTCAGTAAACCCTCCAATCCACTTGCCAGTGTTCCAACTGACGCCGGAAACCATACATCCAATATAAGCAATATTGAGGTGACACGAGAAATTGTCTTAAAACACCTTAAGACAATTGATACTAGCAAAGGTGCCGGTCCTGACGAAATACCTTCTATCCTTATTAAACGATGTGCACACAATCTAGCCTTACCCCTTTCTTTGATTTTCAATCGCTCCCTAACCCAATGCACTGTCCCTGTTATATGGAAATCCGCGTTTGTGTCTCCCATCTTCAAGAACGGTAAAAAAACTGATGTCACAAACTACAGACCAATCTCCAAACTTTGCATATTTAACAAAATTTTTGAAAAAATAGTCTACGATCAACTATATGCTGCTCTTAAATCTAGCCTGAATATGAACCAACATGGTTTCATTAGTGGTAAATCAACAACCACAAATCTTTTAACTTTCACAGAGTACCTCCAGGATAATTTGGATAACAGAATACAAGTGGACACTGTCTATACCGACTTTAGTAAGGCGTTTGACAGGGTCGATCACGCGACTCTGTTAAAGAAGCTTTTGGAAATTGGTATTCACGGCAATCTTTATCGTTGGCTCTCTTCTTATATCTCCAACCGTAGTCAAATAGTAGTGGTTGCAGGATTTAAATCCGATTCTGTTGCTGTCACATCAGGAGTTCCTCAAGGCAGCTTGTTGGGACCATTATTATTCAACATATATATCAATGATGTCGGTAACTGTTTCTTAAACTCGCAAACCATCCTGTATGCCGATGACATGAAAATCTACTCGCCTATAAAGTCAATAGAGGACTGTCTGAAGCTGCAAGATGATTTGCAATGTTTCAGCAGGTATTGTAATGCCCATTGTCTGGAAATAAATATATCTAAGTGCTTCGTTGTGCGCTTTACTAGGAATAAAAACGTATTTATCCATGAATACTCAATCAATCTTGTACCGTTATCTATCAAATTCGAAAGTAAGGACCTTGGGGTTATACTTGATAGTAAACTGAATTTTAATAAACATATCGAACACATAGTCACTAATGCATCTTCTAAGCTTGGTTTCATAATCCGCTCATGTAAACAATTCAAAGACCTTACTACTTTCAAAACACTATATTTCTCATATGTTCGTAGTATTCTTGAATACGCATCTCAAGTATGGAACCCAGGCTATGCAGTACACAAAAATAGAATTGAAAGTGTTCAAAATAGATTTTTAAGGTATCTCAATTTCCGTTCTTTTCGATCTCATGTTAGTAATGAAGACTCTGCCAAATTCTTCAAAATACAGACGCTAACTTGTCGAAGAAATATAGCAGATTCGGTAATGTTATTTAAAATTATACATAACTTAATCGATAGTCCTGATCTTCTTCAACGCCTATCATTCCACGTTCCTAATCGCAACAGTAGACAGTCGCTTACTTTTAATCTTCCTCTTTGCAAGACTAACTCCAAACATAACTCATTTATCTACAGATCCACACATTCATTCAACTTAAATTATTACCACATTGACATTTTTAACTCGACGTTACATGACATAAAACAAAATCTCACTAAGCAAAATGACTCAAACTAGGAAGTTCAATCTACCCCTCTCCCTCCGCCTTTTAATCCTTATCCTATATTTCTCCTCCCCCCCCCCCCTTACATAATGTAACTAAAAATGAACTAATTAAGTAAACACCTTTATAATGTCACACATTAATTTACTATTATTATCTGTGGAAAGTTTATAATTGGCATAATTAACCATTTTATAATTGTATTATTGTGTAGTTTATGATTTGCTGTCAACTTTCCCAAATATAAATAAAATAAAAATAAAATAAAAATTAAGCGTTTATTAAGCTGAATATTCTAATGTTCATTCAGACATGATTTCTGAAATTACGCCGAGAAAATTTTATTTAATATCCTTATCCTTATAATTCTTAGAATAAGTAGATGTCGCATGAGAATTCGTCGATTACAAATACCTTTGTATGGAATTTTATTTTATTTTATCCGATTGAAGAATATTAATTTGTGATTTAATTTGTTAAAAAAAAAAATTTCCTTTTATAACATACCAAATGACTGTTATTTTTTTTTTGTCCATAATCAAGAGCAAAGATCATACCTATTGCGATCACTCTAGTACAGTATCAATATTTTACCCTCCCATTTCAATCATAATTAATTATTAATTATACAGGCTTTGGCTTAATTTATGATGCTCTCAAATATATTATAGTTTGATATTATTAATTTCGTACAAATTTATATCATATTTCATATACCTACTTATTTGCAAGTACATAGAACTGCTTCGAGATTTTTTTATTTATTAACGAAGTAACTACAATGGAGTGTATAAAAATGAGTGTATGTCTTAAGAGGAAGATACCTTATACAATATTATATAATTTTTTTTTTTTGAGAAAAGTTTGAAAATTGTGATGATTTATTCTTTAATATCAATATTACCTATTTTTACATGGTTCCATGACAGTTGGTCCGGCGACAGTTGGTCCGGCCGACACATGGTACTTTATTGTATGAACCAAGGATAGATTTTATTCATACATTGTATCTATTATTGTCAAAATCTCGTATTTTCAACACATTTTAATGTATAAATTCTTAAATCCTCACTTTTTCCAAATATTTTCTCTTGCATATTATAAATAAATATTTAAAAATATATATATGATCGTACACTCATTGAAGTGTTCATTTTAACAAATTGTCCAGAACCTTTGTGAATTCCTACAAATAACATTTAGAAACTAAATTGGTAAGTTTTTTCAACCTGTTCTAAGTGGTTATGAAAGCTTTTGCTACCGAGGAAAAAAGTGTAATCCTAAAGAAAAGGTGAAGGGAAAGCAGCATGAAATAAGTGTTTGTAAAATTGTAAAATATACTCAGGATTATTAATATTGTTTTTTTGCTCCATGGAAAGAAAACCGAAACCATTTTTTTTAAATCTTTTCGACGCTTCCTTTTGATTAAACGTAGCTGAGCCGAGGTCTGGTCCTTTGAACTCATCATGAAAATATTTATGGGTTTTTCGAGAAATGTAATTTATTATCCATGACAAAATCTTTCTACTGTAAAATGCTTACTAATTGGTTTTTCGAATGCGTTCTGCTCCATATAAATGGAAAATTCGATGTAAAAACTATCGAAGTGCATCGACAAAAAAAGTGTTCATGGAAACCAAGTTCTATTGTCACATAGTTTTCCGTTTCATAAAATGGAGCTTTTTATGTGTAATATTGAAGTCATAACTATTGAAATTAATCGGTAGGAAGCGGGTTTCTGGACATGAACGTTATTTTATTTTCTAGTTTCAGTAAATTACAAATGAACCACTTTATAAAAGTTATTGTTTAAAATTCAGAATAATTCCAACAAAACTAATTAAGTCAGAAACATTGAGTAATAAACATTGTCATCTATTATTAAAGCGTTAGTGCATTTTAAATGTGATATTTATTAAAACCCTCGAAACTTATAATTTCGGAGCAACCAAATTAGAGTTAATAAACAACAAATTGTTTATGCGATGACGGAAAACGTTTCAAATAGTTTTTGTTTTCTGTTGCGGTTTTGTTTCTATTGACTAATAAATTCACAGGACATAAAAGTTAATAGTGTTGATTAAATTATCTCTATGGAAACCTTTATTTCTTTCTTCTTCAATAATCACTTTATTATGTCATAAAGCGAATGCAGAAATGATGAATTTCTGTTCCATTTCTGACCTGTTCGATTAAGACTTTTATTGGTTTGGTAAAATTTAAGATTCAGTTTTTTTCTCCTTATGCTACCTATCATCAATATCATTTTACGCAACACTTGTAGAAAAAAATCAAAGCTCAGGTCGAGACGCTCCACCCCTCAAATAAACCCTAGAAGAACGAAAAATCTTCAGAATGAAATGGTAGATATTGATTGGATTTTTTTTTATTATTTTATTTCCACAAAATTTATAAAACTGGGAAGACTTCGGTGGCTGGGTCATGTAGAGAGAATGACCGAGCATCAAGCAATAAAGTCCCTGCTGAACTCAAGGCCGACAGGGCGAAGGAGCCTGGGAAGCCCAAGTTTAAGATGGAGCGACAACGTCCTCAAAGATATATCTACCTTGGAGATTCTAAACTGGAGAGAGCTGGCACAAAACCGAGATGAGTGGAGGAAGACTCTTGAAGAGGCCAAGACCCATCAGGGGTTGTAGAGCCATGAGTGATGATGATTTTTATTTTTATTTATTGCATTACATTATAAACATTGTTAAGAATGGGCGGGAATCACTGTGAAATGTCCCACTTTGTACTCAATTGTTAAGAATGTACCCACTTGGGCGTCAATTATTGTGAAGAACGCTCTACGTAGAAGCCAATAGAGAATTTCAGTCCAATTTTTTTATTTTTTTTTATGAATAATGACCTTCTAACTTAAATAATAGTTAAAATAATTTTCAAAGTTTTAATTTTTCAAGGTCCCTCTTAAAACACCATATCTATTATGCATTTTGTGACGTCATCAACTAAATACAAAAAAACGTATTTTATGATTTTTATGTTGGTCTCCTTGAATCTCACATAGATTTGCGCAGGCGCCGCCGGCCATCTTAACGCGTTGATTGGTCTATTTATGGTGTATGGGCAATGGCGTCTATGCCGACATTGCCGACATTGCCGACGGCAAGATCAGAAGCTTCGCAAAAATGACATGATGAATTTTACTTGCAGTTTTATGTTTTTGAAGTTAATTTACGTTTAAATGATCAATTCTCTGTGATATTAGTGTAATTCATCATAAGTACCAATGCTGCGTTACTTTTTTTCAGTTTTAGTCCTTTAAATAGTGTTTTGTTGGTGATTTATTTTCGTTGTACGATAGGTTTAAGGTTACGTCTGAAATTTTTTTTAATGACTTTTCCGCGTGAATTTAATAAAACTTCCATAAAAGTAATATTATTTAATAATGTAAAAGACTAATGCATGTGTAAATAAATTCAAAATACAGAAATCAACACATTAAATTGCGTAACACCGAATCCAAGATGTCATATTTTTTAAGTTATTTTTTCGGAATCATTAAAATATTTTTTAATCATTTTTAATTGTATGAACGAGATAAAAAGTGAAGTGACAGTTTTATTCCAAATTCATAAAGTAAAAAGACTGTATTTTTAAAATTTTGAATTTTCCTAAATTTTTCGACCATTTAATAGATTATGTTTACAGTCAGCTGTTTTTTTTAATTTTTTCATTTTGAAACTTAAAATACTGCAATTTTCAAACGCGATCGTATATGTCAGATACAAAAAAACTAAAAGTCAATTCTATTTAGTTTCTATAAAGGTATATGCTTTTACGACATCTTCAAAAATAAGAAATATATAGAACATTCGTTTGTGTCATACCTAAATTCCCATATAAATGACATACAGCATAAATAAACCTGTCATTACAGTGATTACCATCGTGACGTCACCACAGAGCAGTACACAGCATACCAACCTGACGCTGTGTTTTAACGAGAATATTAAAAATGCACTTTTTAATATTTTTTTAAAAACTGTACGTTTAATATTATTAAATAAAACTTATATATTCAGAATCAGCGTTTATTGGTCTATATGAGCATATTTTTTTAAAGCCATAATATTTTTCACTGGAGTTCCTTATTATAAAGCACCCCGTTGAAGCCAATGGTAAAGGATGGGCGAAGGCGGGAATCTGCCCACTCGAGCCGTGCCTAGCTCCGGTAGCAGTGAAACTCTTCCAGGGCGTAGGTTACCTGAGTGACTAATTTCCTCTAAATAAAGGTGGGTACTGGAACGTGACATGAGATTGAAAGAAAGGTTGGCTTAGTACACAATTTATTGGGTTGAACAATCAGCGCACACGCGCTCTCAGGACATACCAAACATAATGTTGAAATAATACTTTTCATTTATTTAACTTATGTGGGCTAACGAGGCAATCTCTCTTTCTGGCCGGCTGGCTTACGTTCACGACATTAATGGGGAATTTAAAGGCACACAGCATACGATTGGTGATGTCTGGCTCACATGTGCAGGTAGCTCTCATGGGACATCAGCTTTCCGGGGCCAGCGTCCATGGCGGGTTACGGTGGAGCCCTTGATTATAAAGCTCGCTTAACAGCCAGCCAGCCAGCTAATGGAGCAAAGTCACTCACAAATTCGTTTATTGTCTCACGTATACCTACTCTTGTAAATATTGTAATAGTGCATATGCTGGCCTATCTACGAAACAATTCAATAGAATCCGGTCCGTTTTCAAAGCTGCGGCGAGAATGATTTTTGGTAAATCTAAGCATTGTCGTATAACCCCGCTTTGGGATCGCCTTCGTTGACTTCGATGCCCTGAAAGAAGAGTGTTCAAGATCTGCTTAGTGACTTCAGGGAATGACGCCAGCCTATATTACAGTTTAACTTCCTTGCCCCGAAAATCTTTAATAATCTACCAATTGAAATAAAGACGGTAGACCAATATCACACTTTTATGAAAGCGATTAGGGATTTTTTGATGAATGAATGTAACAGTGCCAGTGGCCTGTTTCTCGTTCTCAGATAGAACAACTGTATTTTTTATATGTTATGATATGTATATGTATGTTTATATGTGTATGTTTATACCTGTACGAGTATAGGTATGTGCACGTTTGTATAATATGTATGTGTGCACCGCATTCGTTGTGCTTGCATGCACACATATTGAAAAAAAGTTATGCACGTATGTTATATCTGTATAGATGTGTGCACCTACGTATATAGTGTGTGCTTACATGCACACATAATGAAAAAAATTTATGTACATTTTTATAAACTAATGCTAATTTACTTCTTTTCCCCTTCTTATTTTCTACTTTTTATTATAATGTTTTCCATTTTTAGCATAATTTATACTAAATTTATATATTTACACTAGACTTCATATTTAACACAAAGTAACAGTACTCCATTGGTCACCATGAAACAGGCAGCCGCCTAGTATGGTGATCTTATATATCTACTTTATGTAAATGTCTTAATTATGTATCATGTGTTTTATAAATAAAATAAATAAATAAATAAAATATATAGGAACTATGAGTCCGAAAAAACTTAAGCGATAGACATCTTACTCTAAGTTAGCAGGGATCCTAGCATGGTCGATCGATATAGGTTTTATAGAAAATGTCGGTAACTTGTCATCGCTTCCGAACACGACTGCAAGCCGCTAACGAACAAACAATAGTTCGCACCGACTAAGGGTTCCTAAACTATTTGACGTGAACTGTTGTTTGTTCGTTAACGGCCTTCAGTCCTGCTCGGTAGCGATGACTAGTTACCGATATTTTCGATAAAACCTATATCGATCGACCATGCTAGGGACCAGATCTACATGTTACGTATCGTTTAATCGAACTTTCTAGGTCAAATCGAGCCGTTTAATACGATCGATCTTTCTTAACTGGCCCGCTCATTTTGAATAAACTTCCCTCGACTCTTACTAATATCCAGAACGGGCTTTAAAAACAAATTATTTAAAAAAAAATCATATACAATTCATGAATCTTAACTTCTTTTCTATATACTCTAATAAGCCATATTCTCAAGTTTCCGGTAATTGTTTGGTTTGGTTTCCTACTTATTGTTTTTTTTTAATGTTTAATGTGCACTCAGAATGTTTCTTATTTCTAAACGTTTCCTTCTGTTTTATATTGTATTAGTTTTAATGTTTCTTATCTTAATAACACCGTTATTGATCATTGCCTATTGTCCTGTGCCAAAACAGCACTGTTATTGTTAATTTTGTTCACTTGTCATTGCTTTGTATACACTTTATATTCTTTGGTTCTTATTACTTGATTGCAGTTGAAGTGAAATAACACAAAACTACTCTATACAAATATTACGTTATTATTATTATTTCTCACCGTGTTTAATATTGCATGTTTTGGTGTTTATTTAAAGCAGAGCAGGTGTACAAAATCTGCAGGTAAATTAAAGTAAAAGCTCGGATGTACAGTGTGGAGGGGGAGATTTCCATCTTCTTCAGAAAATTAAATCAGTCCTACCTATTTCTCCTTGCATCGGAATATCCTTTACAAGATTGCTTTTTTATGCGGTATTTCGTACAAAGTCTTAGCTATCGTTTTTTTAACTCTTATTCAGCCGAGTGAACTGTTTCACAGCAAGAAAGACAACGTAGATATCTACTAAAAAAAAGGGATACGAGAAACAAAATAAAAACTAGTGGAAATCAACCAAGACTTTTTTTAATATACATTTTTCTTATACGAACTCTAGGAGGCCCTAAGGAAAATAATTTCCCTTCATGTCATCTGCGATGCTGCGTTAAGGGTCTTTTTGAAGAGAGCAAGGAATGAACATTGGTCTTGAAGAGACCCATGTTGTAGGAAGGAATAACACAAAGGCTGGCAAATCGTTCCACAGCCGAGCTGTTGAACACAAGAACGAGTCGAAGAGGCGAGCCGTTCTCATGTGAAAAGAAAGTCTAGAATGAAAGTCTTGCTGCACCTGGTCCCACATCAGTAGATGTCCTCAAAGGCATGGCCAACATTTATCGCATAATGACCCATCTCATTGCACATTACTAGACTGCCCGCCGTAGGGTCCACTGCACTGTCACAATTCTGACTAAATGAAATTCTGAATTGTGTATAAAGTGTTACTTCTCTACAGCATTTTTATAAAAACCTTAGATGATACGGATCTATCAGCAGGTTTACAAAACAATAATTAAAAAAAAACTAAATATTGGTTATTTAATACTCTCACTATACTTGTGAATAATGCAGTAAGGTTCCAAAAACAAAACAAAACAAAAAAACATCAAATTGCTTTGGGATCGAGAAAGAAAAACATTGTTCTTTCCAAAATGAGACGGGGAAAGGTGTTGGTTGGGTGGATTTCGCAGAATCGGCGATGATAGAGGGTCGAAGAAAGCGCTTCACTTCGTTTATTATAAACTGTTTTATACATTAAATAATAATATTATACACATTTAAAAAAAAATGAAAATGGAATTCTACAAAATAAACTTAACAACTATAAATAAAGTTAAGAAGATGTTAAATAATTGTTTTGAATGATTATTTTATTAAAGCGTATACAAGCGGGAGAAGGGATAGAAATTATTATTGTCATTTGTGACTAGTCCGAGTATTTTTGTCAGCTCGGGAAAAGGTTTAGGAGGGTAGATAGAATAGATAGGAATGCTAAGATACATATTAAGGAAAGGTATGCGTATTTGCGTAAACAGAAAGAGTCCACACAGTCGGCTTGCCTCTCCACTCCTCATTGGTTCCCTCAAGGCCTTAAGAGGGAAGAGTTCACAGTGGTGACCTCAGCTCTCCTCCCCACTCCCTTAAGGTTCAACTGAAGGCCGCACGAGGGAAGGGTTCACGGAGGTGGCCACAGCACTCCCTTCCATTTCCTCCTATTTTCCTGTTCCTCCTCTTGATTCCTCCCTGCAGACCCACGAAGGAAGAGTGCACGAAGATGGCCTCAGTTCTCCTAGGTCCTTCAGAGGCCCCTAGTTTTTTAATCGTCCAATTTTCTTCCCATGAGTATCTATGAAAATACAAAGTCCACTGCAGCAGAGCCACGAGTGCTGGAGTAATATCTAATTACTCTGAGATGCGACCCTGAATCTCGGAGGCACCATTTGTGACACTGTTACCCAGGACATTCAGCTGAGCACGGTAGCTCACACCTTAGCTTGCCTGCCCTTTCGGAGAACGAATTAACAGTAAAAAACATTTTTTGTATTTCTTAGGCATTAACTATGTAACAATTTCTGGACATTTTGTTATGAAGAGTTTTATTTTCCATCTAGGTACATTTGTAACTTAATTTTTTTATTTATCTACTACCGGTTTCGACACATGTATGTATCATTCACTAGCAAACTTAAAACAGTGTGTTTAAAACGTATGTATTGAAACCGGTAGCAGATAAATAGAAAATAAACCACTAAACCAAAAAGTAAAGAAGTTAACTAATTTTATTGTTCGTTTTTCTGTGGCAATATTTTACGAAACTTTTAAGTTAGTAAGATTACTAACGCGTATGAAAAAAACCTGTCGAATAATAATCAATTTACGTGATAGATTGTACAAATAAACTCTCGTTGAAAGTCCTTTTCAAATCCTCATTAATCTTTGCATATTTATCCGATGCAAACTTAAACACTCCATGCAATACCAAAGATACAGATTGATAGATTGTTTTGTGAATAAAACAATAAATCAATCTCATCACACATTGAAAGTGAATTCGATGTTTATTGAACGCGTTTTTGCAATCGATTTCAACAACTTGAAGATAAACCTTACATGTTTTTTATTTCATTGTTTTGGTCTTACCACATGCTCAATACAGTAATAACAAAAAATCTTGTCGATTTTACACTACGATCCTTCGTTTAACCTTGGAGACTAATCATTTTTTTTATATGTAAAACTATTTGTTTGTCAATTTGACTAACTCTACTAAAAAAATATTATTTAAGGTTAAGGCTCAAACTTTTCAACATCTACAATTAGCTATGGCATAAATCTAAAAAAAATTAACTATTCAATTCCCATGTCAAAGTTACTAAAGATTTTTCACTTCTCTATAAATAAAATAGTTAACATAATATATATGGTTAAGACAAAAAATATAAAAAAATAAATAAACTACCTCCCCCCTTATTTATGGGTGTATCACCTACAGGTGACACTGGGCATTGTGCCTCGACTCTGCCAAGACTCTGAAGAGGAAACAGCATTTTTCTTATTCTTATGGTAGGAATAAATTAACAGTTTTATAATAATATTTATTTATATAAAGTTTTATAACAATGTTTTTTTTTATATAAAAAAACAGAACATTTGTTTATTGTGAAAGCTGTACCAACACTTAAGATGCAAACCGATATTGCACTTGGCACACATTTTACTGGTGCGTTGGTAACAATATCAACATCTTCGTTAAGAGCAGTCTATTTGCGACTTATCGTCAGAACTTCCTGCACTCTTTCCTCGATAGGCACTTTTATCTGCAGAGGTAGGCCATAATCGGATTTGAGGATCGGAGGCTTACCATATTTTTGCAAGTATTTGGTTGTGACATTTCTGTCTGTCTTTTGATCAGCCATGCATTTTGGCAAGCTGCATCTAAACCAAAAGCATACAGAGGGAACCACCACTATTTGCCGCGAAGAACTACCCTCATGGAGTGAACGCTTTCGTCAAAACGGTCTACTCCATCTATGTACTTATTGTACGTCTTGATAATTGCTGGGCAATCTACTTGAATTTTTGCTCGTTTTTTATTGACAAATCTAATTCGTTCCACCTTCGAGATGGGATTCAAACCATTGCAGTTAATGCAACGGTGACAATACTATTTTCATGCCATTTAGCTGCAATGATTTTCTCAGAAACTTTGCTCTTTTTTTATATCATTTGAGTTTGGCAAATTGCAGTTCTCCATACGGTTTTCCCTGTCCCCCCAGCTTTCTGCTCTCGCAATAATTTAGAGTTAGAAAATACTTCTTCATCACGGTCTCCCTTACCACAAGAAATAAAAGTATTGCTGAGACTGTTGTACCATTTTTTTATAGTATTGTCTTTTCTCTTTTATTTCTTCGGGTCGGGAACGTCGATTTCATCTCATTCTTCTCCCAAGTCATGTGCCTACACTATTTTCTCCAGAGCTGGAAGGTCAATTTTGGAGTTCTACTCGAGATCGAAACATGTGACTGGGAAGATGAAGAATATTAGCCTCTTTTTCATCTCCGGTTTCTTCGTCCATCACCACACCATCATCGGGAGGAAATAAAATAATATCGCTTGGGTCCTCCCCGGCCTGCAACTCCTCCGCAATCTCATGTAACGTCAACCTGTAATACGTAAACAAATTCTAAAACACCATCACATAATGCCATCACAAATTTGACTGTCCTAGAACGGGAGAATCCTAGTTGGACAGTTAACGCTTCTTTGTACTGATGCATTCTTTGTAACAAAAACAAATAAATAAAAAAAATTTAAAAAAATAATAGCGAAAGGCCAAAATATATACAACGGTCTAGTTATTTATTATTTAGAATGATTTTCGAACAATAGTCATATACCAATAAAATAGTTACAATGCCCAGTGTCACCCATAGGTGACACGGCAAATTTTCAACGTTGTAACATACATTCTATAAATTATTTTTGTCTTAAAAACATTTGTACTTTAGCTTATTTATTCATGTATTGCATGTAATAAGAAAAAAATGATACTTTTGGTTTAGGCATTTTTATTTCACTTTATGTCGCAATCTCAGACTGCTCCAATTTCGCGTGAAACAAGAGAATGAATTTTACAAATGGCATGTGGCTAGTGTTGCCGGAAAAAAATAACGAATAAAGTAAATACTTGCCTTTAGTATAGTAGTAGTAGAATTTTTAAAAAAATTCCATGTGGTAGAAAAAAAAATTAAATTTCTGTCACCTACAGGTGACACTGGGAATTGAAGAGTTAACCAAAAAAAAAATTTTTTCGATTTCTATAACTTACTTTTTTTTAAAGCTCCACACAGGAGGCCCTGAGTAAAAAAAATCTCTCATGGCCTATGTCATCTTTGGGGATGCTAAGTGGATGGTCTTTTTAGGAAAGGGAGGAGAGGAAGTTCTGGGAAGGCAAAAGGTATGTAGGATCCTCCTTAATCCTAATCCATCCCTCCCATGGCGGTGCAAAGCGATGGGTCGAGAGAGTCTGTCTAGAAAGGTCTAGGTTAGGTCTTCCTCAACCAATCTTTCTCATAGGTGAGCAAACTTATTGGCCATC
Organism: Limnephilus lunatus; assembly: GCA_917563855.2. NCBI lineage: Eukaryota > Metazoa > Arthropoda > Insecta > Trichoptera > Limnephilidae > Limnephilus > Limnephilus lunatus. The sequence goes on from OU830592.1 coordinate 75,392,073, forward strand.
AGGACCTAGAAAGACCAGACTTTTTCGTTTCCCAACAAGACACGTGAGAAGAAAGAGGACGAACATCAATGACGTCAGTACGAGCTCTCGCTGGTACTAGTTTAACAAGGGTATCACCTACCCTCGAAGCGCAGTCACTCCAACGCATTCGAAGCAAGTCTTCGTCAGCGACCGAGCCGGAACAGAGATCTAGCGCATTCGGCTCATTCGAAGAAAAGAATACAATACAATAAGATATACATCGTAAAATGTGCGCAGTGTCAGAGTCCGTTCACACTTCCGTCGTAAAAACGGAGACGGGTTCCGTCGTTAAGAAGGAAGCCCTAGGCCCCTGTTCACACTTCCGTTTTCAAGACGGATTCTACTCTACGAAAACAACGACCAAAACATTGTATCATTCTTCAGTATACGGTCGTGCGCGCTGCGCAATGCGCAATGCAAATTTTGCAAATTTTACTATTATAAAAGTTCCTCTTAGTTTGGGCAGTAAAAGGCCGACAGCAAACACTTTCCCTTGGGGCTGCCATAAATAGTTATAGGTGCTATTTGAAATGTACAAATACCTACTTAAAAATAAAACAATTTAAATAATAAACTTTTTCTTCCAAATCGGTAAGGGAATGTATTGATGTAATAACAGCCATAAAATTACTTCAGGGGTCGGACCTTATTTGTTCGAACCGTGGGAGAATATTTTGTTTGCATACTTGAAAAGGAGAAAGTACGCGAAAATCATCCAGCAATTATTATAACTAAAATGAATAAAAAACATGAATGATATTACTAAATATTTTCTTGAGGTTAAATAGAAAAAATCGCATTCTGGAACGAACACATATATTATATTATAATATTATAAACGCCAAACGCGCGCCCCATAAAAACACAATTTGCCTGCTCGCTTGCGTCTGGGAGCGGGCGGTGGTGAAGTGTGAAGCGGGGTGTAGCGGGTTCAAAACGGATCCGTCGTCCCGCCGTGTAGTGTGAACAGCTCCATTGAAATGTATGAGCCAGCGCGTTCCTTTTCGGCTTCACGACGGACACTCTGCGTAGGCGAACTCTCCGGCAAAAAATAACGAATCCGTCTTCACGCCGGATCCGACAAGTGTGAACAGCTCCATAGAGCCACTACAGCGGCTAGGGCTTCCGTCGTAAAGACGGAACCCATCTCCGTTTTTACGACGGAAGTGTGAACGGGCTCTGAACAGGGGCCTAGGGCTTCCGTCTTAACGACGGAACCCGTCTCCGTTTTTACGATGGAAGTGTGAACGGGCTCTTAGTCGAAACTACTGTAATTAGTATTCCAGGGTTAAGAAGTGGTTCTCACTACTTAAGTTAACCGTAATACTATGGCGGTGCAGGCACGAGGACTCTTTGTGTATTTAGATGTATTGAAATGAGATTGTTTAAGTTCAAAAGACGAATAAGTTTTATTGTAAATTTTATTACACACATGCGGTTTTAGAACAGAAGTATAAAACACGGATTTAGATGTAGGAACTAGGAATTTGAAATATTCGAAACTGGCAGCTGACACGGAATGATTTTTAAAATCCCGGCGTCCGGCAGCTCAGTCCGGTGGACGAGCGCGCATCGCTAGGCGCAGATGTTACCATCGAATAAATGCTTACAGCATTCAAAATCATTATTTAATAAAGTTCCTAATCACAGTTCCTACAATTCAAAGAATGATTTTATTCGAAGCTCGTGACGGAAACGCGTTTTGTGAACAGAAATCAAAGACTACTGCAAAATTTTACGGCGCCGGCGGCGGTGAGAAACTTCAAAGATCCTCATTTTAGTACATTTTCGCAATAAATTTGCAACTTAAAACCGAAGTTTACAGCAATTTTTATGATTACTTTGTTTGTTCACGTTGGATATCAGCGGTTGTGGCGTGTGTTTCGGCAATAAACGTGTTAAATGTATTAAATTCGCAATATTAGGTGAAATACTGTTGACTTTATGGCTTGCATATTTATTTTACTGGATTAAAAATTGGCTGTCCTCTTTCAAATATTCTGAAGTTTCCGGTTCAGTTCAGAAATGACGTTCTTTGGAAAGTTTGTTAATCGTAGCAATTTTAATATTTCAATTATAGTATTACTAATAAAAAATATATTATATATTATTACTAGCTACCCAGATTCACTCGAGAAACAAGACTGTTTTGACAAAATAGATTAGTCCGGAGCCAAATAGAGTATAACTCACCAATGTGGTCACCGCATTACAAGGTTCATTAAGATTCTATCGAAAAATACAGCACATAATTTTAAGACGCATATATTTTGAACTTAATATCACTTTAATTTATCAATTACCTTGTTGTCAACCCTGCTCCAGTGACAGCTAGTTACCGCGACAAAAAAACCGTAACAGGATTGCAACTAATTTCATGTCTAAACATAACTAAAAATATATTTTAGAGCTACAATTATGGCAATACCAATTCGTTTACAAACTACGAGTATCTTATTCCACGCATACTCAGCGCAGGTAGTAACCATGCAATACGCAGAAGGAGCAGATATTTTTAATAACACGGAAAGAATTTAGAATAAAGGATATTTAAGGCTAATTTGAATTGTAAACATTTTAGCACCGCTGTGATTTGAAACTCGATGATACGAAAAATAGCAACAATAAAAAGAGACAAAGATATACATCTATAATCTATACAATTTAGTCTGCGAGAGAATGAGATAGTATAATCGGTCTCGTCTTTGTGCAGTACTTCGTAGCCTCCCCACTCTTATCTTCTTTAGTTTTCTGAAGGTTACACTTACACCGCGTGTGAATTGTACACTCTGCTTTTTTATATAGATATATTTTGTTGTAAATGTTGGTCATTTGAATCATGTTAGTATGATTACAGTGCATAATTTTGTGATCATTTTAAAATAAAAATGTGTTTTGGGTACCTCTACAGTAAATAAATAAATAAATTTATTGAAAGCGGATTCATCAAAGCTCCACAGAAAACACAAAAGGCTCATAGAACACGAATAGCTGTGTTTCTATAGAAATATCCGACAATAAGCCGGCCAAATTATTGTGTTTTTTTATAACAAAGGGAGTATATGTAATAATGTATTGAATTTTGACAAATTAAAAATACCATAATAACCGTAAAATGCAGAACGAATGGAGAATTTGACACGTGGCGAAATCTGTTATATTTTCTACACCTGGAGATCGATAAAACGACGATCGATAAAAGCCCTAACCCATGTCCTAAATATGTTGACCAAATCCTTCATCTATGGTCAGTTGTCAATATTTTCGAGCACGGTCAAAAAATTGGTAAAGATAATAAATAATAATCAATCGGTCAATATTTACGATTGATAAATTTTCGTCCGGCCTCCATAGTATCAGATAAGATTGAATAATTTCTTTCGTTATTCTTTAAATTACTGGTTTAGAAACGAAACTCTTATAATTGAAAGAAGTTGTAAATGCGATCCATAAACTTAAATAATGAAACTAGGACACGAACAATTATTTCCGTTCGATCTTTGAGAAACGAAAATGGTTGAAATATGACTAAAGACCTCATTAACTAATAAACTCCCGTTTTGTGTCAAAAAGTAAATGCGGACTGCCAATGCACATTTATGTTAGTATTTCAATTCAACTTTGCCAATTTATTAATATTTTTACTTTGTTAAGATGTTTGGCATTTGATATTTAGGAGTGCCAATTAGTAGAAAACTAGCTGACCCGGCCACCTTACCTAATACGCATGTTTTTTTTATTTTTATAATTCTGTTGTGTTTTCATATATCTCACGAAGTTGGCCGCAGTCGTATTTAGTTCTTTGCAATGTATCAGGGATACCAAAATAACAATGACAGCGATTTGACATCGTGTAGGTTCGCGAAGTGAATTTTAATGTACGCAATTGAAAATTAAAATGCATAATTTTCCGCCGCCCGAAATTCAAAAAGTTTCCTTTTATAGTAATTAAGGCGAATCTAAAGTTTTTTTCTAAAAGTTATTAGTGATAAGCGTGGACACTAGTATCGAAAATTTACCAAATTTAAATTTAAAACATATCGATTTCACTGTGCTAGACCTCCTGGATCGATAACGACTATTTCTTGAATTAACGTACACAGTTGAGTCCCATCTAACCATTTCAAGATTCTTGCTAGAATCATTCAAACGGTAATAGTAATAAAATTACCTATATAATAATAATAAGAACATTTATTTATCAATAGACTTTTACAGTTTTATACATTTGGTTAATTTTCATTGATTCTATTGACAAAAAGGTCACTGTTCAGCTATGCATTAAGGATTTCTCCTGGAATGTAGCTGGTTTTCAGCAGTGCCTCTAATATAATATAATACACACAACAAATAATTAAATCAAATTAAAATAAACCAAGTTAAATTAAATTACATAATAAATTAAAAATAATTAAAACAAATCTCCAATTTAACACACATACAATATAAATAAATAAATAATGAAATTTAAATATTTATTTAAAAGGTAGTTGGATGAATATTCTGCCAACATTTCGCAATGCCGATTTTGTAGAACGAACATTTTTAATACTCTGTAAATATTCCAAAATACTAACCGTTATTGTAAAAAACAACTCAAGGGCGCTGAAGAAATTATTGTTCTTCTCCTAGACTCTACTACTAACCTTACATAATTTATTACATCAGGCGAATTGATTGCATCCGCCAACTCAACTAACTAAATAACCATCACACCGTTTCCCCGCAGGGGTAGGAAGAGAGGACGGACCGCAAAAATCTCTGTCTTGGCACACACTCCTTGGCTCATTCAAAGTCATATATCGTCTCATACATACTCTTCTATTATTCTGACTCTTGACATGGCCCGACTTAAGTATTTAATTCACCTGATCGTGCTATGTCTTCCTCGGGCGTCACCGACTTCTTCGCATTTCACATTTGGGTTATATATTCTCTATGGACTCCTTTCTTCCTTCGTTGGCCGGCGTAGTGCTGCGGCAAGGCGCTTGACTCGCACACCGAAGGTCGCGGGATCGAATCCCGGCGTGGCAAATAAATTTTATTTGATTAATTTGTGCTATTTTCAATTTATTCATTTAAAATAATATATAGTATATTTGCGGCACGTTCCAGAGTGGAAGATACTCCCTGTATCGCCCTGGTGTAAGACCACCATTGCAGAATTGAAACGTTACTTGAAATGGCATTAGCCGTGTTTGGTGACCAGATCTGAATAGCCAGGTACTTCCCCATCTTCCTCTTCCCTATCTCCTTCCCCTCCCCACTACCCTCAGCCTCACAACATACCCCAATTGGGGATGCTATAGTCTCACTGGCTTCAGACGGGAGCAGTTGGGACTCTTGTGCGGTATTCATATAAAATATATATATAGGACGGCTTCCGTGATCGAGGGGCAAGGTTCTCAACTAGAATTCAAAGGTCGCGGGTTCAAATCCCAGCATGGGCAAATAAATTTTATTTGGTTGATATGTGTTAATTCACAATTTAAACATTTGAAATAATATTGTACTGTCAATCTGATAGTGCTCCCTCTCTAGAGAATTTCTCAATTAGGGAGGTATTGTTACCACTGATATTATATATATTTAATTGTATAATATATGTATGGGTTAATAAATAAAAAAATAAATAAAATAATATACATAATTTCTAAAAAAAATTATATATATATATATAATGTATATATGCGGCACGTTCCAGACTCCAGAATGGAAGATACTCTTAGTATCGGTCTGGTGTAATGCCACTATTTAGAATTGAAACGTTGTTTGAAATGGCTTTAGCCGTCTTTTGTGACCAGATATGAATAGCTAAGTACATCCCCCTCCCCCTTCTCTTCCTCTTCTTCTTCTCCTCCCCCTCCTAACTACCTTCTGCTCACAACATACCCTTAATTGGAGACGCCATAGTCTCACTAAATTTATTTTCCACGCCGGGATTCGTTCCTGCGACCTTCGGATTGCGAGTCAAGAGCCTTACCGCTAGACCACGCCTGCAGTCAAGTAGTTACGCCTACCGCTCCGAATTGTAAAGTCATCGTTTTCGCTGTGCTAGACCTCCAGAACGATACTTTCCAGGCGGTCATTTAGTGTGTTAGGGGATTTTATATTATTTATATGTACAGTTTTAACCACTGAGGACATAATATTGGAAACACTGAGCGTGGTGTGCATTGCATATTATTGAATTGTTTATGTAATATTAATAATAATAATGATATATTGTCTTCCTTTCTTTACAAATATCTAGAGATAATGATAGCCTCACTGGGATTTCCCGTGCTGAGGATTTCATTTACATATTACAATTTAATTATAAGAAATTAATATGAATTTGTTATAAACATATACATAGGTATCATGTAGTATTTTTTTAAATAATTATAAATTAAATAAAATAGTGTTCTTTATTGTTCGCTTTGGAAAGGAAAAGCAAATCTTAGAGGAGCGGTAAACTACTATTATAATTTACTTTTTTTTGTATTTCTTGGGCATTAACTATGTAACCATTTCTAGACAGTTTGCTTTGAAGAGTGTTAATTTTCAATGAATATTTGTTACTTTAATTTATTTTTTTTTGCGATCGGTTTCGACACATCCGTACCTATCATTCACGAGCAAACTTAAAACTAACGTAAAAAACGGATTCTAGTTTTAAAATTTCTAGTAGTCATCCCTACATACTATGCGTCACAATCATTACATTCTAAAGTGTATATCCCTTTTTTTTTCAAATTTATTACAAACATCCGTGTTATTAATAAAACAAAATTATTTTAGAATTAGTATAGAAAGGTGGAGAAATATTATCTGGGAATGTGCGGGATACTTTTAATGATAAATCGACTGTATTAAGAAGTTTTTTTTATATATTAGGTTGTTACTAGGTTTGATATTATTATTACCACTATACACTATATTGTTAAAATATTTGCTTGCTTCTAGTTTGCAAACCATCTAATAGAGACAGTCCATAGCTTCAAAAAAGAAAATACTAAGTTTAAACATTGCAATGTAAATTTATATTATTATTTGTGCGCTTTAGAAACTTTAGAAATTAACAAAAAATTAAATCTAAAATTAATTTAGTTAATAAAATAATAGCACAATGTAAATCACATTTACTTACGATGTTTCCATGTCTCCTCCTGACGTTCTCCCCTCCCACTCCCCTTACCTAATTAATTTTTATACTTGTATAGAATTTTTACGTTAGTTTTAAGTTTGCTCGTGAATGACACGGATGTGTCGAAATCGGTTGCAGAAAATTTAAAATTAAAGTAACAAATGTACATTGAAAATTAAAACTCTTCAAAACAAAATGTCTAGAATGGATCTTCTTAAATGTAATTCGTCGCTCAATAAGAAATAGATTGAGGTGAAAAGATTGGAATAGGTAGTATTAATACTTTCATACAAAGTGTAATTGAGTATCTTCGTCGGAAAAAAAAAAGATGGTTTTTTTCTTAGGTATATAGTAGACCCTTTGGTATAAAGGCATTTTTTAGGATCCTTATCACGTCATATTAGTTATGTAAATTAAATATCGTTTTTTCCAATTCTATTTAAACCATCTGTCCCGGAAAATACAATTTCGTTTCGAGAGGGTGATATCTTAAATTGGTCTCCATGTTGCCATGGATAAGCAAAATAAGTTTATTTATATCCGTGTATCCTAGGATGTTGAATTTGACCCAATTGCTGTATTTTGAATACAGTTGTTAATGTTAATAGGATAATAGGTAATATTATAATATTATAATGTGCTCTACATTACTTGCAAAGAATTATTTCCCGTTCGAACGTGATCTAATGTTAAAATATCAAGATACACCCGACATCATGTTGTATTGTGGTGTTTAATAAAAACACGTTTATTGAAGCGTTATTATTGTGTGTTTATTATTACATGTTTCAATTGTGAATGGTGATCTAGTACTGAGAGTATCTTCCACTCTCGAAGTAATACCGTCAGTATTTTTTTAAAGGTTTGAATGGGAAATTAAAATAAATGTGCCATTCACGCCCTTTATGGGAGGAGTTTAAAAATACTTGAGTAAAATCTCTCTGAAAGGTTGGAATAGGTATTTGAGAGATTTTTTTTACAGGTTGATTTCGTAAAGGCCTGTAAAAAACATTAATTCCTTTTTTACGCATTGTTTATTATAATAAAGCGGAAATTTTAAATCGATTTCACGAAAGCAAGCGGCGCGGAGCCACATGTCTATTTCCCGCTATGGCCTGGGCGTGACTGACACGAAATGGGTTGTGTCCAGTGCATGGTTCTTGTGCCCATGGGATTAGAGTCACTTCAACATCCAAATTCATAGAGTGCGGGCCGTATTGATTGATGTCAAAAATACTAACGAGAAAATGCATGTTTTATTTTATTTTGTGAAGTTCGGGGGTAAATACCTTTTTTTTGCGATTATTACAAAAGAAACTTAATTTGCCACATTATGCAATAAAATCATGTCCGAAAAGGGGTTTATAAGTTGGAGAGTTTGAACTGGAAAGTGTTTTTTATAGACCTTATACTTTATTTTTTTCTAGGCTTATTAAAAGACTTACCAATATTTTAAGGGCCAAGACATGTTCTACACGCATTATATAATTGAAGCATCTATAATACTTCTAAGCGATCAAATTTTCAAAACAAAAAACATATGTTTTTGTATGATTTTGCATTATTTAGTATGACTTAATCTTAATCTTACTAATATTATAAATGCGAAAGTTTGTATGGATGGTTGGTTGGTTGGTTGGATGGTTGGTTGGATGGTCCTTACTCTTTCACGCAATAAATATCGAATGGAATTTAAAAATTCTTTCACTAATCGAAAGCTACATTAGTTGCGAGTAACAACGGCTTTGTATATTTGTAAGCTCTGGCGTTATGAATGAGCTGTGGCGTTTTGAAATTATGTATCATACGTTTTCTGTCCCTAACAAAATCGAGTTATTGCAAACGTCAAACAAATTGTTACCTTGGAAACAATTGTTTTTTTTTAAGTTTAGGCTTAAAAAGAGTGCTTTGTTGTCATTAAAAAGAGTACTTTTTTGGCATCGTAGTTAATATCTACATATCTCTAAAAATGTTTATTCTCCGAACAAAAAGCATATCGTTGCTATAAAGCATAGCGTTTGAAGTGGACTGTCCTTTTCTTATTTTTTTAGGTTACTCTGGATTCAAATATGAATAAAATACTAATAAAGGGTGTAGGTACTTAAAAAAAATTCTTTTTCTATAATTCAAATATTTTCTAAAATAGAATTTTTATTTGCGAAATGTCATTCTCAAATTTTGAAATTTTCTATTCAACAATAATTATTTTCTATTAGACAAAATAGCAAGAATAATAAAAATTATGCCAATAATTATGCCAGTAATTTCCCACTAATTTTCGAGCGAAGCCGTGGGTAAAAGCTAGTATATATTTAAACCAAAGTCGGGTTAGTTACACCATTTATAACTCGAAAACGGTTGGACCGATTTTAATGATCTTTGATTTGTTGGATTTGTCTCCGCCCCAAATAGCAGAATAGCTATTAAAACATCGAAAAAATACACGAAATAAATAATTATGAAAAAAAAAAATTCCTCATACATTTTGTATGGAACGAATGCTCATCTTTTGAAAGAGCTGCAGCAATATTGTGATAAGTATAATATTGAGTTGTGAGTGAATTCCAAACATTTTTGCTTTTTTTCTTAAACACATAACGCTGCCCTTCTTTCTTACACACTTAAATGGCAACAGTCGAAAATGCGACAAACGGTGAATGTATGTCTGCACCCCTCCAAAGGAAAAATACAATATTTTTTTATTTATTTACGGACAAATAGTCCATTAACAATAAAAACAATGACACGAATAACAAAAGAGAGATGACAATGAAAGGAGAGTACATATACATATATGAAGAGCATTGACAAAATACATATAATATAAAAGTACATACAGAAGATAGTACCTATATATTATAATAAATCTCCCTCACACGTATAAAGAAAATGAAACGCAATTCCCGTAAGTAAGTGGAAAAGTAATAAAGTCACAAATATTATAAATCTGTACACAACGCCATCTCTGATTCTGACAAAAACAAAACACGATCAGTTGCGCATCGATAATTGCTTCATTGTGAAATTTTTAACTTAATAAAAAAACCTAATTTAATTCAGCTAATAAGTTAACACAACAGTTATTGATTCTGAGGCGGTACGAATTTCTCCGTGTCAACTAGTATATAATATATAAAAGAGAATGTCTGTATGAGATTATGTCTGCGGACGAGCGGGCTGGCAAGCGGGCGGTGTGGATTTGATTTGTATGCAAAGGAAGGTCATTGTCTACATTTGATTTCGAAAACTCTGTGTAAATCCCGTTCATCACCGGGGACTTCAGCTATTATATTATAAAGGAACCTCAGTGACTGCTTTAATATTTCGGGTAGAACCATAGATAATAGAAACAAGTGAGATTGGCTATGAACCATTATTAGTAAGAAACCGCAATAACAAAGGTTATTACGCACAACGTTTCCTCGCCTTTATCCCTGCCTACACAGTGCACACCACATCATAACTTTCATTGGCTTTGCGCTTTGATAGTCTGTGCAAGCACCGGACCATTGTTCGAATCTCGGCGACAGTTGGCACGCCTCCATGCCATACCTCCCTTTCTTTCTATAGTGTTTGGGCAAAACCGAACTCACGGACAGAAAAATGTACGATTGCTTGTTAGGGAAATTAAAATTGAAACAAAAAGTCACGAGCTTCACGTGTATGTTAGACAAATACATCGTGGCACGTGGCATTCTGGCTAGACGTTGGGATTTAAGATAATAAACAAGTCTTATATGACGACGGCCCGTGAAAGATATTTCCCCAGGCTTTCGAAGATTTCGAACATTCTTCTGATACACAAGGGTTGCAAACACTCCAAGCTTTTCTCGTGAAGATGGGGATGCCTTGGAGATATTTTTTGAATCAATTGGTATCAGCAAAAAGGGTGGTTTACGTGACAATTTACGCTTTACGTGCGTAAATAATGAAAAATCAATATTACAATGTCGTCTGCTTCGACAAAGACAGCTGAGAGCAGGAGCACCCAGGATCACTTTGTTTTTTTTTTTTAATATTTATTTATTAGCATTTTTTTTACATTATTATATGAAACATGTTAGGAATACATATTTGTAATATAAATTATATTCGTTGTCCTCACTAAGTGATTCTGTCCTGAGGGGGACTATATTTCGGATAATTTTTCAGAGACGTTTATGGTTTAACTTATGGATTGGGTAAGTTTTCGATAAACTTCGAAGACGATGTTTTAAGTATATTAATAAGTTCATTTTCCGCCAACATTCAATGTTCTTTTTTGCTGTAATTTTTTTGATAATAATTGGGAGTTTGTTATATAACTTTACTGATAAAAATTCAGAGCTTCTTTGTCCAAACGTAGAGTTACACTTTGGTATATTAAGTGTGTCTGTTTGTTTGGCTCTGGTTTTATGAGTATGTGGGTGTCTGCTTCTGAATCATTTTTGAGATTATGTACCAGAATTTTTTTGGCATAGATTTTCTATATAATTGGAACATCAAACTGCTGTTTAAAATGTTCTGTTTTTAGTATGATCTTTTTTATACAATTCTTAGTTACCTATATAAAGCATAATATACTCTATTTAAATCCCTAGTTGCCAAGATGTTTTGTAATTTTTCGAAGAAGTAGAGGAGTTTTGTTAGCTTTTTTGAGATTCGATCAATGTGTGAATTCCTCTGCAGTTTTTCATCAATTTCAATCCCAAGATATTTAATATTTTCGGTTTGGGTTATATGCGGGAAGAACATTAAGGAAATTTGTTTTGACATTCATGTAATTTGAAGGTATGCTCATTCATTGGTTGTCCTCTTTTGTTTGTGAGGAAAGTTAGATATTTAGTTTTATTCACATTTAATGTAAGAAAGTTTAAGTTTAGCCAGTTTTGAAGTACAGCCAGGCCACATTCCGCCTCCTTATAGGTGGTTATCCAATCTTATTCGTGGAATATAATAACAGTGTAATCTGCAAAGCGCATTATGTTTCCATTGATGGGAAGATTCAGAAGGTCATTTATATAAATCAGAAATAGTATAGGTTCTAATACGGTTCCCTGGGGGACACCGAATTTAATTGGTAGAGTTTCGCTCTTTCTTTTACCAATTTCTATATTTTTTCTCTTTCCGTTAAGTAACTTCTAATTAGGTTTAGAGTTGTTTCGGTTATTCCATTTTTTTAGTTTTAAGTACAGTATTGCATGATCAATTGTATCGGAAGTTTTTTGAAGATCAATGAAAACTGCTAAGTATTTTTTGCCTTATCCAGTTTTCTAATAATTGTATTTGTTACATTAGCTATAGTGTCACCCGTACCCATGTTTTTCCTAAAACCATACTGCGTAGGTGATAATATTTTATTTGTATCCAAAAGTGTAAGCACTTGTTTTTTTATTACTTTTTCCAATGTTTTCGATAGAGTAGTTAAAATACTAACTGTTTGATATTGGGAGCGTTTTTATATATGGCTTTGATCGTAGCAATTTTAAGACAAGCCGGAAAAATACCTTTTGATAATGATAGATTAACAATGTACGTCAGTGGTGGATTAACTCATTTTGTAGGTATTTAATTGATTTGCTTGATATCAGTTCATTTCCCGATGAGGTATTTGTGTTTAAGGAGGCTGTATATTTTATGTATTGTTTCTTTAAATGGTAGGTATTATTGTTTACAATTAAATTTTTAACCTCACTAGGACAGTCCTGTGTAGAGGTTAATAATTTTTTTTGTGTTTAATGTTTAATTATAAAAAATAACACAAAATAATATAGGTATTGAAAGAACAATATTGTTACATTAATGTTTCTTTCAGGTAATGGGTACCTACTACGCTGAAGTAGGCTAGTACATTATAATGTAAACATGAAGGTTGCTTTCACCACATAAGCAACGTTTAGGTATATCTCATTGCTAATCATTATTTCTTGTTGGTAGTTCGTACAAAAAATATTCATAATATTCCTCTAACCAAACTACAGTGCTATGGATGTTTTATTTTCACTTTAATTAATTATCAGATTTTATCTTGACATAATTATCGTACATAAAAAGACAGTTCTGAATACTCTTAGATAGACAAATAACGATAAATACACGATAAAATTTACTTATTTTAAAACATTAACGTTATTTAATAATTTAGAACTCTAGGACATAAAAAATAAAAAACGGTTTTAGTACATGGATAGTATTTAATTATTAGGTACCTACTGTAAAAATAAGAAGATATTATTTCCTCTGATCTTTTCTGATTTTTTTCGTAGGTACCAATTTTTATTCGTCGCCTTTCTTAACCGTTGTTACGTTTATAGTTATTCTCTACAAAGGAAATAACAATTTATTATTTGAAAGGAAACTATGGAAAAAATATAGAAAATGGAAAAAAAGATGATTTAATGCTTTCCTTTTCAATTTGGAAGACGGGTATGGGGATCTCTCCAGACAGACTCTATCGTTCCATCACCTTGCACCGCAGTGGGAGGAATGGATTTATACGTCCGTCACTCCTGGACACATTGACCCCCAGATTCCTGCCAATCCCTAACACTTTTTTCCTTCTCAGAACTTTGGGAGGCGGAAATGGTGACCTCTCTATCGATCCATCACCTTTCACCGCAGTGGGAGGAATGAATTTATACGTCCGTCACTCCTGGACACATTGACCCCCAGATTCCTACCCATCCCTCACACCTTTTAACTTCTTAGAACTTCCTCATTTCCTTTCCTGAAAAGATCCTCCACACAGCATCCCCAAAGATGACATATGCCTTGAGGTATTTTTTGCCTTAGGGCCTCCTGTGTGGAGCTAATGTATTTAAAAAAAGTGTGTTAGTTTTTTTCCTTTCCTTCCTCAGTACTCTTAGTTTTTTTACCAATAATTTTTTTTTTTATGTAACCGTAAAATTGTTTTGAATTTCAGTGTAAGTTGAACTGGATATTGCTTTGTTTCAGGTTTTGGGTAAAATCCCATGTTGCGCTCGCTACGTGAAAGCCCGACTCTCCTATGGGGACAACTTGAATCGCTCGAGTGCCGGGAACATTCCTATGACAGGTAACTAACACCGTTTAATTGTATTTTAAAATGAACCTCTAAATTTATTTCTGTTTTAATATTGTAGTAAGACGTCAAAACAATGTCGGAATGATTCACAGTAATTCAAATCTAACATTGTTATTAAACGACCAATCAATGAAATTTGTTTTTTTTTTTACATTTCAAATGTCCACATTAAAGGGCAACCGTAAGTCCGTTTCAGCTTTTAACCACTGGAGCGCTTATTGCCACAATATGGCACCATTTAAAATACCTCGGATTGCTTTGCGGCCAATTTTGGCCAATTTCCCATATTTGTAAGTAATTAAGTAGAATTTTACGATTGTTTTTTATTTTTATTTTTATAAATCCCACGAATATTTGATACCTAATCGACAAAAGATAGCTGAATTCATTGGCTATATAGAACCTAATTATTTTGTATGTCTCCATATTAAAATTCGGAGGTATGATTTTTTAATGCGGGCGGAAAATGTTCAAAATGGTCAAATGAAGTTTTAAATTGCGCTGTCGCTCCAGTGGTTAACTAATTATATTGTTGTCAGTGGAAAAGCGTAACATTCATTTTTTTAAGTTTGTTAGCTCATTATGGTTTCATGGAAAGATAAAAGGGACCTTGAATCGGCGTTTATATTATTATTATAGGTCGTTTGAAACGACTGCGTTACATTGTAATTTCTGTGAACTAACTTTTTTTAACTTTTCTCTTTACCTACGTGATTTTTTTAATGCCATTTAAGAATGCATACAAGAAACTCATTTAAAATTTGAAAAAGTTTAAACTTTATAATGTCATGTTCACTAGAAAACAATTAATCCGAAAGTTTTATCGAAGTATCGACGTGTTTCCAATTTGTTTCACCCGAAGAATACAGCGTGGAACTTTTCTTTTACTCCAGAAGGCACAAGAAAACTTTACAAAGAGTTTTATTATTTGTTTCAATTCAAGTTCAAATGTATTCTCATTCGAATGAGTTCGACTTATCATAACCTCAAAGAAACCTTTTATTAATTTATACTAAACAGTGAAACTAACTATTTAATTGGGCATTTATTTTAACCGAAAAATGTTTAGAAGAATGTACACCTTAATGGGTTTTAAAATAGGTTTTACCTACTAATAAAAAAACACTTCCCAACCGTTAACGGTGTTTTAGTTGCTCTTGAATAAATTCTGTACAATTTCTGTTTCGAACTCTTACTATTAAAAAAAGTGTTTACATGGCTGCGAATGAGTTGCCAACGTTGTGTTTTGGCGGATTGACACATGTTCTCGTCTTGAAAAAGTTAGGTTATTTTTGACATATTATATTTTAATTGGCTGTTACCGTACTATTTTATTAAGAATTCCATGAGTGATATATATTTTTAATAACAAAAATGCCTAAGGCATATGTAGGTAAATATAAATCCAATAAATAAACTTTTATATTTCGCTAACGATGACTCCAAAATGTAATTTTTTTTTGTTATTCTCTGGGAATTATTATAAATTTTTTATTGTATAACCAAGGTAAATAGTGAGATGACAGTTTCTTGCGAATCCCTTAACATAAGGAAGGTGATTTCAAAATTTCGTATTCTTACAATGTAAAAATAATTATTTATAATTTTTTTTCTTCATAAAATTAAAATATTTCAATTTATAAATATTTAAGTTTATTTCAAATACGAAAATCTAAAAGGTCATTTTAACTAGGTTTTTTTTTAGTAAAGGTATTTATTTTTACGACCACTTCAAAGAGAAGAATTTTTAATAAATCTCTGAGCACAGGTGACTTCCCTGAACCACTAAAATCAGCTGTAGTTACGCCGATACTAAAAAAGCCACAACTAGACTCCGATAACTTAAGTAATTACAGACCTGTTTCAAATTTACCTTTCCTATCAAAAATCCTGGAGAAAATTGCTGCTGCACAAATAACCAGTCACTTGAATTCAAATAAATTATTCACTAATCGTCAATCCGCATATAGAAGGTTTCACTCAACAGAAACCGGAATACTTCGTATGCTGTCAGATATAACTTTGGCCATAGAGTCAGGTAAGTTAGCACTTATCTCACTCCTGGACATGAGTGCAGCGTTTGACACGATTGATCATGACTTCCTCATTAAGAGATTAGAGGAAACATTTGGTTTGAGTTCCGATATAAAAAATTGGCTGGTATCATACCTATCCAATCGCTTACAAGCCGTTAAGGTTGGAAATAAACTCTCTAACTTCGCAACACTTTCTTCAGGGGTACCCCAAGGATCCGTTTTAGGTCCACTTCTTTTCATCCTTTTTACAAATGATGTCGCCAAAATAATTGAGTCATTTGGTCTCTTGTCCCACTGCTACGCTGACGATCAGCAAGTTTATTTTTACTGCTCTCCAAACGAAATCAATAGCCTCAAAATCCGCATAGCTGAATGCCTAGAAGCAATAACTCGTTGGATGTCTTCAAACAAGCTGAAGCTGAACCCATCTAAGACTGAGTTTCTCTGGGCGGCCACAAACAAACGTCAACATTTCATAGACAATTCACTTATTTCCATTTCCGGCAACGATATTATTCCAAAGACAACAGTCAAACTTCTTGGCGTTAATTTAGATTCAGACTTTTTGCTTAAAAGTCAAATAAATAGGACAGTAAGCACCGGCTTTTTTCACCTTAGACAACTCAAGTCAGTTCGAAGAAACCTTCCTACAGAGGCGACAAAACTATTAATCAACTCTTACGTAGTCTCACGGCTTGATTACTGTAACGGCATCTACGCTAGTCTTCCAAAATACCAAACTGACAAACTTCAATCCGTGTTTAATGCAGCGGCAAGGCTCATAACCGGGGTCTCTAAATATTCACACATTTCAGAACACCTTCGTAACCTTCACTGGCTCAAGTGCCCTGAAAGAATCCAGTACAAATTGTGCTGGATGGTGTTTAAATCAATCAACGAAATGGCCCCACCTTACATCTCTGAATTATGCGTCCCGGAAAATACCGGTCCGAGGCAATTAACCCTTAGATCGGCAACTTCATCTGCTATAGGCAGACTAACAGAACCCAAACGAAAGCCAAATACTAAGTTCGGAGATCGTGCTTTCGGAGTATCTGGGCCTAAGGCTTGGAATAGACTCCCTCCAGAATTAAGATGCATAAAAAGCCCTACAGAGTTTAGGTCCAAACTAAAAACCTACCTTTTCGGGCTCTCATACCCTTAACTTAATTTAAATATACCTATCTGAGAGTATCATACTTGTATTGCCTATGATATGTCTTAATCACACTTTTCTTACTGAATTAAAATTACTCGAATCCTTACACATCAATCTGTCTCTCGGAAGATCAAATCCTTGTACTACTGCACCGCCCACCATTAAATGTTGCTTTTACTTTCCAAAATTCACTCACTAAAGAATATATTACATATTAATATTAAAATATTTTCTGGATTAAACAACATGTGTTCTCAATTATGTCCTCTGCGTGCGAACCCTATCTAAATTTCTTTAAATAGACAATAAACAGTGTTAATTTCAAGCGACCTCCCAGGTAAGTATGGTCCTGTATTAATTCATTTTTAGGCAGCATCGCGTTCATTGGTCAAAATATTGTACATATATTTTCGTATCGGTGATCAATGAACCGGTGTATGCAATTTTTAGCCATAAGTTGTTTTTAATTGTTTGTCTAGCATGTAGTCTTTCTAGATTTTATGCATGTGTGGTAAGTTTGTACAGCGCCCTTGAGGTGATTTTTCACAAAAACGGCGCTATATAAATCGTCCAAATATTTTTATTATTATTATTAAGAAATATATCACTTTTGAAATAACTTGGAAATATCCCGAAATTCGATGAGGAATTTCATGTTCATACAACGAATGAACTACCATCTTCCGCAGTGCAAAAGAAGTGTATAACTTTTTATGGCTGTTAAATATCAGTTTAGACCAATTTAGTTTATTAGTAAAGTTTTTACATACACGGTTATTTATCAATTGTATAAAATTTACGCCACGTTTATCATAAGGCCGATTATTATTTTCGAACACAAAGTATTTGCCTATCTTTTGATAGCATAAATTAGGTAGCATCACTGAAACCTTTAGTGACTTACGTACATAATATTATGTAAAATCATTTGTTTATAAATATAACAACAAGTGCTGCCGAGTGCCTTACCTACATGCAAACACAATAAAATCGTAACATATATATATT
The DNA here is from genome assembly GCA_917563855.2 of Limnephilus lunatus. Classification (NCBI taxonomy): domain Eukaryota; kingdom Metazoa; phylum Arthropoda; class Insecta; order Trichoptera; family Limnephilidae; genus Limnephilus; species Limnephilus lunatus. Next base: position 75,410,468 of record OU830592.1, read on the forward strand.
ACTTATTGAAAATAATGTTTTTATTAACCTATTTAAAAAAAAAAAATTCTTCAACGAATCTAGCACTTACCCTTTGGGTAGGCCATCTATTTATAGTTTTCCAAGTGAATTTATCAATTATTAATTAACACCCCACCCTTAAAGCCCTTTTCCACAACCCCAATGGACGTTTAGATTAGATATTCGTAGATGTAGGTACATTAAATAAACATCCAATTTGATCTATATCCTTAGTTATCTGTACCCAAAATCCTTCAACACCCTTAGTTCGGGAAGATTTATACTTCTATAAGTATATTAACTACAAATGAATTTGTGTCGGGTTTAGGATTTAGGCAGGGTCCAGAAGTGTATAAATATTTATAACAGTAAAGACTTCCTGCAACCAGGGTTAACCAAAGCAATTTTCAGAATTTCATAAAATTTCATAAACATTGTTATAAAATGGCAAATTGCCCGAAATTGAACGTTTTCCAAAAATTCGTTGAAACGCGAAACCTTTTTTCCTTAGAACAGTTTAATTTTGATTATTCTGCTTTTACAAAACCTTAAATTCGAGAGAATCGAGTAGAATCACTGAAATGTGATTCTTGTTTTAGAACATTATCTTCTTTTTTTTAAAGAAAGACAAACATTCTCGGGTTACGAATAACCCGATAATATTTGAAAATCTCCTATTACCACCACAGTGAGCCGAAAATGTTGCTTCGAGTCGTGATGGAGGACTTAGCCAGCCGAGGAATCGAACACGCGATGTCTGGGTGGGACTCAAATGCGATGCCAACTCAGCCACTGACCGATCTAAATCTCTAGTAGACTTATTCGGAAACTATTATATTACAACGTGCGTGGATGTCTCTTGAAATCTATTATAATGAAACAAGTGTGGATGTCTCTTGAAAACTATTATGTATGTTGAAATATGCTTGGATGTGTCTTAAGATCTATTATATTGAAACAAGTGTGGATGTCTCTTGAAAATATTATGCTGAAACAAGTGTGGATGTCTCTTGAAAACTATTATGTTGAAATTTATACTTGAATGTCTCTTAATATCTATTATGTTGAAACATGTGTGGATATCTCACCACACACAGCTAAAGCCAATTCGAGCAAAGTTTCTATTTTGACTGGTGGTCATATCTTATAACTATGGTGATTCTGAGAGTATCCATCGCTCTTCATTATAAGACTAATCAAGTACTTAGCAATTTTTTTTTCCAACCGGAGGATATTTAATTAATAACATAATTGCATGCATAGGATTCGTGTCAAATTACGAAACACGTTGTCTAAGTTTTTCATATCTCATTAGCTCAGTGACACTATAAACTTTTAAAAAAATATAGATTTTTGTTAAAAATATTCATCGCTCTTATAGGAAAGTAGTTGGAGTTTAAAAACATCGATTCTGTTAAGTTTATATTAAATATTTAGATACAATCATTTGACTGGATCTTTCACGATGCCTGCAAACATTTAAAAGTCTGTAAGACATAGATGTGGATACCCGAGCTTACTTTACGCCTGCTCCCATAAATTGGTACTCCAATATTTTAGCGCTCAGAAATCTAGCTGAAAATATTACGTAAGTTACGTTCGTATCTCTCGTTGGCAGCGACAGGATGCAATGTAAGCATTTATGGCCTGCAGAGCGCACTTGAGTGTTCCTGCAATTTGACTTCATGTCAGTGAAGTAGGTGGGAGTGAATAATGGGGACCTAAGCACTTCTTCGTACAGAGGCCATTACAGAACACATTAAGCACTGTTCCTTGTTGTCAGCGATGGTATATAGTTCCTACCACATATTTATGGGAATCCACACTCTGGAGCTCTAACTTTCCAGAGCCAGCGAGATTTCTGTGGAATGTTGTAAGTATGAATAACGTTGAGAGGGGGAGTGGATGGGATATTTAGTACCTGGCTATTCAGATCTGTTACATAGATTTCACTCTTTCAAATAACGTCTCTTATTCCAAATTGTGATCTCTTACCGATTCTTGTGATTTAGACTTACTTAATGAATTACAGTAAAAATATATAGATACTGTGTGCGTGGCGGGAGGTGTGTGCGAGTGTAGGAGGGGGAGTGATGCGACAGGTTTTGTTTGACTCACATTTTCTATTGTACATTCCTAGAGAACGCGCGCGTGCATTTTGTGTAATAATTATTATAATCACTGATCAACCATGTCAACCAAGGAGTGGGAAAAGTTAATAGACAAGGAAATGTTAAGTAAATGGTGGAAGATAGGCCAGTCCTTTGGGACAAGACGCAGGATAAATACAAAGACAATACTGCAAGTATTGCAGGTTGGCGCGAAATATGCATTATTCTAATGAAGGATTTTGAGGCTATGGAACAAAGATAAAGATAAGAGTTCGGTAAGTGTCTGTTTTATTAATTAATTACATTCTAAATAGCTTCATCCTGCCATGGAACTGATCCAGCTTCGGACATGAAATAGTTCACGAATTCTGTTCGAACTAAATTAGCAGTATTACCACCTCGTGTTCTTACTTCATGGGGTAGGTTCTCGTAACTAAATTCTTCAGATACGTTATTATCACTGTTTGAGCCCTCCTTGTCCCTTATAAAGTTGTCTAGAATAGTACATGCCTTAACAGTCCATACAGCTGTTGTTTTATCGATGTCTAGAGGCCGATGGAATATTCTCCACTTATTAGCTAAGATACCGAAGGCACATTCAACGTATCTCTTAGCTCTAGTCAAACGATAGTTGAATATTTGCTTATTTTTGTCCAGATGCATCCCGCTAAACGGCCTTAGTAAATTTTCGTGTAATCCGAAACCTTCGTCTCCAATGACCACATAACGAACTCGCGTTTCTGAGTCTCTTGTTAATGGGCGTGGTGCTGGTATTTGTAGACTGCCATCTAGCATCATTTTCCAAAATGTTGTCTCCTTGAATATTGATGAATCGCATTATTTTCCATAAGTTCCGATACTGACGTATACAAAGCGATTGTCGGAGTCTACGATCGCTAATAATATGATGGAAAAAAATCCTTGTAATTGATATACAGTGAACCGGTATTTAGTGGTTTTTTTAAGTCGGATATGTTTTCCGTCGACAGCTCCGACACAGTCGGGAAAATTAGCTTTTTTGTTAAATCCACTTGCTATCTGTTCCCATTCGTCGACTGATGTAGGAAGTAACATAAATTTTTCACTTAAATTGTTCCATATGCATCTTGAAACTTCTTTAATAATGTTGCTAACAGTCGATACACCAACGCGATAGGTGTAATGAAGATCTTTAAATGAACACCGGATGCTGCATACCTGAGAATAAAATTAATTGTTTTATTACTTGTTTTAGGAAAACTTGTTATGAAAAAATGGAGACAGATGAGAGATGCCTGGGTAAGAACACTAAAAGATAAAAAGAATTGCAAGACGTCTGGTTCCGCTGTCTCAAACACGAAGCCCTACAAATACCATAATCAGATGCTGTTTTTGAAAAAGAGTAGTTGCTGCTGGTGAAACGCACGAAAGCGTCTCTGCTAAAAAAACTGAAGAACACACCGAAGATGACACCACGACATCGAATGAACCTACAAACGAAGATGACAGTGTGACTACAATGACACAACTTGACAATGATAGTCAAAAGGACAAACAAAAAATCTAGCCTCGTAACTGACTCATAAGTAAACTGTAAGCACCATGGACGTACAAAATATATGGACATGCCCTTACGTGTTAAAAAACGTGTTATTTCCCCCTCCCATTGGAACCATTTGTCGGAACCGGCTGGGCGTGTCTGGACCAAAATCGTGCTCTCATCGTACATTTTACGCACGGACGCTGTATGTCTATGAAACACATACTTAGACATCGAGATACATAGCGACGCGAAACACAAAGCCGCTGTTTACTGCGTCAAGTAAATCATGAAACATTTGTAAAAGTGTCTACGGAAACAAAATATTCCACTATGAAAATACTCTGAACCTTACTTTGCGAATTTGGATTTTACACATCTGTTCATACCGTGGCATGCAATTCGCGCTCTCATATAAAAATGTCTATTCATTAAAAAGCAGATTTTACTATCAAGAACTAAATAGTGATATTATAGTGCGAGGTTCCTATATACTGTTAGATTGATTTATTGGCGAATCACAAGTCTCTTTTCTCCCTTCGCCCCGCCATAGTTGGTTTTTACCCCTCATCTGTAAGTTCTCGTCTAGTTATTTGTATGTCTATGGTAAGCACCCTCTCTAGATCTTTGGGCCATAAGTGGATGCTGCCAATAACGTCGAATCTTCCATCTCCGACGATAGTACCAATACAACACGACAGCGTCCATCCTTGTAGAATAGCGGCGGTATACTGTTCACACATCGCATCCAGTAATGACGGATCCGTTGAACGTTATACGGTGCCTATGTGTGAACAGAGCATACATTTATGACGTATCCGTTAAAAACGTACCAGTAAAACGGACTCCCATGTGTGAACGGGCCGTAAAATGTTACTTCTGGGTTCAGAACTGTTATAACTCCGAGTTTGTCTAACAACACATTCAATAAAAACTCCGGGATCAACAAAGCACTTTGGACGATCAGATTTGGACTTTTCGGATGGCTCATTTAGCTGGCGGTAGGAATGATTCTGGGCCTTGGCCTTTAGTATATGGAAAATATTATTTACCTAGAATATAATTAGTCTCAATCCCTGCATTATCGACAGTTACATACCATCTATGGGTAAACTGTTATCTAATGCCATCTAGTAACCTTTTAAACTACTCTCTAGGACAGCGCCTCAGAGGTGGGGCACCATGTTTAGAGATGAGACACTTCGGCAATTATTAACTATTCCACATAAAAAAGGGGAATGCTCATCAACCATACAAAAAAATACCTGAGATGTACAAAATTGAATTATACGCCAAAATGTACTTAAAATAGAATGAAACTCGTTAAAATTTCAATAATTATCTAAACACACCATAGACATATGAATATTAATAGACCAGAACAGAAAGGTGAGGGGTAGAAACCAACTGCAGCGGGACGAAGAGCGGGAAGGTGGCTTTGGTGATATGTGATTCGTCAAAACTCAATCTGACAGTATACAGGCATCTCGCACTATAATATCACCATTTAGTTCTAAAAAGTAAACTCTGCTTTTGAATGAATAGACCTTTTTACATGGGAGCGCGAATTGCACGCCACGCAATGAACAATTTAGCGAAGTCTAAATAAGCAAAGAAAGGTCGCCTATAAGGTCGAGTTCAATATTTTGCTGAGGTATTCAGTTAAGACACTTTTACAAATGTTTCATAATTTACTTACCCCAGTAAAAAACGACGGGCACACGCCATGTATCTCGAGTGATAGTGGATTTTGAAAACCGATCATATTATGCGATCTGAATTAGCTTAAAATAGTCTAAAATAATGCTTGCCTATGGAATGTAATACGACAATTGGGTTTATTTTCCTTTTCACTTCTATTTTACACGTTTTCAAAACACAAAGCACTGTTTTTACCGTGTTATTTCGTAAAATGTTCCGATGAGTGCTCGACGCTGGCTCGCAGAAGAATGATGACGTCACATTTTTTAGATTAACGCGAACCCATACTCGATCCCAGCCGGTTCCAATGGGAGGGGGAAATAATACGCTTTTATCACTTAGGGCAGGTCTACTAATATTCATATGTCTATGAAAAACACAAAAGCTGTGCAGTAGGATATATGTAGTTCGTCAAAAAAGAGTCGAAAATATTAAAACTTACACTAAAAATTTTGTAGGCTGGCAACTGGTAACAACAATTGAACTGTCAAATATGAATTGTGTTTTTCTGTAATAGTTGGGTTATCATTTGGGCACGTGATTTTATATTTAAATACAGCTACTTCATATAGCTACACGTGTGGCCGAGGCCCTGTTTTATCTTAGCAAAATCTCAAAAACCATCAGCAAACTTTATTAACTGATTTAAAAAAACGATTTGCTGATTTAAAGGAAATAAATTTTCCAGCTTGGTTGACACAACCAATGCTGGTAGATATTTCAAATGACAATACTGTATCAAGAAGAACTTTTAGAAATGCAAAATGATGATTCGATTAAAAATTTATCTACTATACATACACTATATAAAGAGGTAATATTTGTTTGTTTGTTTGTGTGTTTGTTTGCATCGAATAGGCTCCGAAACTACTGAACCGATTTGAAAAATTCTTTCGCTGTTGGGAAGCTACACTATCCTTGGGTGACATAAGCTATATTATATTTTTTTTTTAAATAGGCATCCTTACTAAAACTTCAATAACGTAACCCAGGGTGTAAAAAAATTACCTAAAATATTCTTTAAATCACGTGCGCTGCGAAAACTATTGATGATAGAATAAAATAATGTACTACGACTTTATAGAACACATCATTATTTACAAAAAAAGTGGTAACAGAATATGTCTAACTATTATGGTTATGCCACAATAAGTATTCTTACAAATTTATCTACTACATACACTATATAAAGAGGTAATATTTGTTTGTTTGTTTGTGTGTTTGTTTGCATCGAATAGGCTCCGAAACTACTGAACCGATTTGAAAAATTCTTTCGCTGTTGGGAAGCTACACTATCCCTGGGTGACATACCTAATTACCTAAAATATTCTTTAAATCGCGTGCGCTGCGAAAACTATTGATGATAGAATAAAATAATGTACTACGAACTTTATAGAACACATCATTATTTACAAAAAAAGTGGTGACAGAATATGTCTAACTATTATGGTTATGCCACAATAAGTATTCTTTTATTTTAAAAAATTTAATTTAAATGTCGGCGCTGGAAAAGGCTCTTTATTTGTATCTTGGTTTTAATCCTTATCAAAATAAATTACTTCATATTCAAGACAGCTTCAATACCTTTATTTAACTTTTTGAATTTTTCAATTCGGATATTTAATTAGAAAGAAATCACGAGTTTAAAATTGTTAGTATTAGAAAAAAGTTTCGGCTACGGGCCGGGCGGGAGAGGAGTCAAGAAATGCAGTGCCTGGGGGGTTGGCGGGACGGGGGAGCGGGAGAGCGGTGGCGGGGAAGGTGGAAGTGGAACGCTGGAGGGGAACGCACGGGAAAGGACATGTAAGGAGTAACATTTTATTTATTTGAATATGGCATATATTATAAAAGAAAGTCCAAAAAAACGTGCAGCTCGCAAAAACTCAGAAAGGAGTCCCGGTTCGATCAAGGGAGTTATATGGTGTGGTAGATCTCTATCCCCCCTAGGGAATAAGGGTATCCGTTTTTACCTAAAGAGCGTGCTTTTAAAGATATAAGGGCTGAAAATTTCGCCCTCTTGAAATTTCTAGAACAGTCTTCCGGAAAGTTCTAGAAGGTTCCATAGAGCTGTAGAAAGTTGTGGAAGGAGTGGCGGAGTATGTCGTAGAATGATCAGGAATAGGAAATCGGGAACATCACTGTGCAACATTCCAGAACACTATCTTATTGTCCTGAGCGAAGCCGGGTAACCCAGCTAGTTTAATATAAAAGGAATATTGTAATGGATTTGTGAAGAAACTAACACAATATAATCCAAATATTACTTTGCATGCCAGAAAATTATTATTACCCTTTCCCTCATCTTATTTGGTGGAATTTGGTTTTAGCGCCATAAGCGCTCATTAAAAAAAAGAAATCAATTGGATGTAATTAATAGAGGGGACCTAAGACTAATATTAACTAAGTTAAATCCGGAGATGAAATTTCTTTGTAGCAAGCGTAACTTAATTTAAAAATGTAATAATGAGTTAGGCGTCAATATGTGTGTGTCGTAGGTACTAAATTTCAACTGTCATTTGTATTTTATTATTGTTTTTCTTTTATTTTATTCTACTTAATTATATTTTCAATTTGTGTTTTGTAATAATTTCAGTTATAATATATGTGTTAGAAATGGTTTTATTTAATGACATTAGGGGTTCATATGTTTACAAACATATTACAATATGATTTGAAAATTTGCCTATTGTTTATTTTTGTCTGGGATACACTGCTCTAGGATATTCCAAGAAAAGTCATTAAAAGTTATTTTTGAAATAGGTCTTAATCTAACCTAACGTAACCTATTTAACCACTTTTAATGAGTTTTCAAAGGGGGTGCTGAGTTGCATGATTCTGAGTTGTCCAGTCAGCCCGATAGTGCCACTTGGGGGCTAATTGTATCAATCTTCTGACTGCGGTAAGTTTTATGGATGTGCAGCGATTTGGAGTCCACTTTTTTTAGTTGAATTTGGTGTCTTCTAATCAACTGCAAGAAGCAGTTACGGGACCAGTAATTGTATGATTTCGTTTTACGCTCAAAATGTATCTGCGATCGTGATAAGCGAAAAGCCAAAAAAAATCAGAGTGGGGAGGCTACGAAGCACCGCACAAAAAGGAGACTGATTTTTTTTTTTTTTAGCAAAGTTTTTTGGTACATTTAACAGGTGAATACATAATAACAAAAAAAATATATATAAGTAACAAAAAAAATCCCACGAAGGCGAAGCCTGTGTGTGGGTATTATATTATGTGGATAACAGTGGTAGTTAAAATAATTTTTTAAAAATATATATGTATAGTGGCTATAAAGACTAATCAACATGATTGATTTTACTGGAGTTTATTTTTTTTTCTCTTTTTTTAAATTTGAATATATACATATATAAACATTTACACCCTTACAAAAATACACACGTACATACGCGTATATACATTTACATTTTCTTTTTTTATTCTAAATATTCAGAGAGACATGGAATATTTTAGTAATTTTGAAACTGTTAGTTTGAATTAGAGAAAAAAATTACTCAGTTCCAAATTATTTTTTACCCAGATTTTAACATTTTTTTATATTCGTTCACATTTTTACACATGTTGGTGGAGTGGGGTAGGGAATTGAACAATTTTGGGGCAATATAATTAATGTGTCTTTGGGCCAGCCTAGTTTTGCAGTGAGGCACTGTGAATACGCACGTGTTATGTCTCTGGCTAGATCGATTTGTGTTTTTAGTGAAATTGTTAGGACGAGTATAGTATATTAAAATATAAGTGGATAAACAGGTCTTTAAAAAACACGCGCGATTTTTCGAGCACGACGGCGTAGCCGAGTGCTCAAAATAAAGCTAGTGTTTTAAAGACCAGTTATCCACGAATACTTTACGCTATTTTTTTTTTATTGGTACACTTTGAAAACATAAATATTGATATTATTATTAAAAATTTGGAATTAAGAACTATTAATGAATTCGTGATGTGACATCACAATATCTTGTTGTCATGGAAATGAAAAACACAAACATTAATTTGCAATCTGTCACATAAGATTAATTGTTGACATCACAGTTTTTACTAGTTATTGTGTGTTGTAAAATGAGTTCTAACATTGATAATTTAAATACCAAAGCAGAATCGCGGTTAATACCTGAAAAATCCAAAGACGTTTATAAAAAAGAATATGAAAGGTTCATAACAAGAATGGAGGAGCAAAACGTAGTAGATGTAGATGAACGAGTTGTGCTTGCTTACCTTCAGAAAATGTCGGAAAAGTACGTGGGCCATACATTCGAAATTGCAATGTCTGTTGAGGATAAATAAAGGGGTTGATTTAAAATCATTTGTGAAAGTGCATGCATTCATGAAGGCAATTAGCAAGGATGACGTTGCTAAGAAGGCGTATGTATTCAAAGAAGATGATTTGCGGAAGTTTTTCACGGAAGCACTGGACATTACGTACTTATTTTTGAAGGTGGTAGCCATTTGCGGAATCTTTGGCTCTTGCAGAAGATGTGAATTGTGCGATTTACGCTTATATGATATCAAAGAAGAAGGAAGTGTATTGTTTATTACCATCCGACCATCTAAAACAGTGAAGGCTCGACGTTTTACTGTTGCCGACAGTGGTGCAATTAATTATTTGCGTTTGATGAAGCAATATTTATCATTGCGACCCCAAAATGTAAGTACAGACAGGGTTTTCTTACGGTATGATAAGGGTAAGTGCACCAATCAAGTGGTTGGAATTAACAAATTTGGATCATGCCCCTTACAAATCGCACACTATCTTAAATTAAACGATCCTGAGAAATATACAGGACATGCGTTTCGACGTACATCCGCTACCATTATGGCAAATAGTGGCATGACAATTGATCAAATCCAACGACAAGTAGGATGGAAATCGGCAGCTGTGGCGACTGGTTACGTGGAAGAGAGCATTAGAAATAAGAAGAATGTTTCAAACATTATTGGAACTGCCATTAATGGAAGTGCAGCCTCATTGACTTCCGAGAATACTATTAATTAAACTTAAACAGCATTTCCTCCGATTTAAAAAACGGAGGTATTAATATTTCAAATCATACGAACTGCTCTTTTCACATCCATTTAAATAATTAGAATGTAAACTATGTAAAAAATAATGTAAACTTTGAATAAAATTTTTGAAACATTTGTAATGTTTTATTTGACGTTTAAAATATTCCTGTCAGATTTATAGTTAAAAGTTGACATTTAGACTTCACATTTTGTTGATTTGTTGATGTTGCCATGGTAACTTTAAAAAACGCGCGTTCCATAAAGTGCGATTTAAACACCCTAGAGCGTACTTTAAATGAGTAAAAAAGGGCACCAATAAAAAATATATATATATTTGAGATGTTGGATACAGTAGATCCGCCTTAGTTGCATAATTTCGGTTTCTTGAAATAACTGATTGGTGGGATATGTCTTGGGCTTCTAGAACATTGAGCAATTTCTAATGGTTTTACATGGTTATTGTATGTTCCACCCCAGGCGATTATTCCATAGGAAATGGACGAAAGCACCAATGCGTCATAAACAAGTTTCATGGTTCTTGTATTGACGATATTGCTCATACGTTTGAAAATGTAAATTAAGTATCTCAGTTTATTTACAGTTTTTTCTAAACGGTAAATATGGTAGTAAGTCCATTTGAGTTGGCTGTCTATAGTTACACCTAAGTACTTGATATATTTTCCTAATTTTACATCTTCGCAGTTTGAGCATGTCACAAAGTTACATTTAACATTATGGAACTTCAAGTTAAGGTTATTTTTAGGGGATGACTTTTGGGAATTATAAATCTCATTCTCTAGCAGGCTAAATCAGATGTGTTTGTTTGTCTTGTTTTAGTGTTGCTATTTTTCGTTTCATCGAATTTCAAATCACAACGGTGCTAAAAAAGTTTTCACTTCCAAAAATATGTTGCGTTGTAGCCCTGCCCCAAAAATTAAAAAAAAAATGTTTTATATCACCCTTCATACGTATTTCGACCGTTAACTAATAACCACCAACGCCAAATACAAATAGGCATAATTATATTTTACTTGATAGGTAGGTAATCAATTAGTATTGTAGCGAGAAAGTGCATCAGTCGTACCGCCACACGGAAATAAAATCTGTTAAATCAATCCCTTATTATGAATGACAGTTATTTATTAAAAAAATAACTCTCTTTATTCGCTGATTAGCGAGCAAACCACATAGCTTTACCAATCAAACCCATTGAGAAAACTTAGCGATGCGTTATTATCTAGGCTTGGTGAATTTCGAACAACACATATCAATAATATTCACTTTATTTATTTCTGTATACTGCAATGTTTACTTAATTACAGTGGCGGCTCTCCCCTTAGGACAATGGGTGTTTGACCCCCCAAAATTATAAGACATAATAATATTTTTTTACGGAATAAACGGCTCAACGCATCGAATTTTTTACTTGAAATCATCTTGAAATGAACCGCAAAATAATAGCAGTTAGCGGCGACGACTCGCCGGGTGACGAGCAGTGACATCTATCGTGTCGAATGGAAGCTCCAATTCTCACAATAATCACCTCACCCTGGGTCAATTTTTGACTTGCCCTATCTTCTGTCTCTATGCGCGCCATACAATAAACGCGATGGCACTATGTTTTTATCCTGGAGTAAAAATTCCCGAATTAGCGACGTTTTGGACATGACCGAATGTCTTGGAAGGGAGATAGCATTATGAATCTTATGCGTTGTTGAAAGAGATGGCGATACAACATAGGTCGATTTTGCATTTTGCATGCATGCCTCGTCCATTGTATTTGGACAGTTCGGGAAAGATTTGGAATAATAATTATTTACGTTGTTATCGGCGACGCGACGTTTCAAATATAGTTTGGTGGCACATCGAGAAGTAGATCTTTTCAAATATTATTAATTATTATATTATGATCACTTTTCAACGGACATAGAAAACAGCTTGATTTAAAACAATGTTTGTTTTTTAGGTTCCTAATCTACCTAAGTGACAGCAGATTCTATACATTTAATTATCTAGTTACAGGTAAATTATTTGAAAGGGACCTTTGCTTGTGTAGTGGTGTATTAGATAGATAAAAAATATCTAATATAATTTAATAATAAATCTGTTTTGTTAGATAGCTGAAAAATGCAAAAAAAAACATCGTCAAATTGAAACGCAAGTCTAAATTTAAATAAAATTGATAAATGTCTGTTCTCACCCAATATCTTTGGGCATTTTAGGGGTAAAAGGGGACTGCGGACGTGTGTTTCAAAGTCAATTTTTGTTTTTAAATTTTTGATATTACCGGTTTCTATTTTTTCTAATCTACCTAATTTTTTTTTATATTTTGGATACTTAGGTACATACTATCGGTGTGCATAACTATATTGAAAAGTGCCCTCTTTAAAATGATGTGCCAGCAAGTACATGAATTATTTAGTTATTTTGCAATTTATAAATAATAGGTACCCATGTAATTTGAGTTGCGGATTCATGACCCTACCTATCTTCTAATTGATATAGATAATTATATGTCGGCATTTTTCACAATATCAAAAAAGGTAATTTCACTTTTTTTTTTCAAATGACCTCCCATACCTGGAGCCCTAGAGCCGCCTCTGCTTAATTATTAACATTTTAAAACATTTTAACATAATATATTTTGAAATTTTATTACGTTGGGTGTAAGGCAAGTTTGAGAAGGTGAAACTGTGGGTAAGTAATATTGTGTGTTTCGTGAACTCCTCACTGGGAGAACCTGTGCTGGGGTTTTTACGTGTTTATGATTAAGTGTGACAAGTATTTATGTGTCTATTAACACCTTTTTATGTGAACACCACTCAGGAGTCCCGACTGCTCCCAACCAGCGAGCAAGTGGCATCCCCAATTGGGGTATGTTGTGAGGCTGAAATTAGTGGAAAGGAGAAGGAGATGGGGAAGAGGAAGGTTGGAAAGTACCTGGCAATTCAGATCTAATCACCAAAAACGGCTAAAGCCATTTCAAGCAACGTTTCAAATCTGAATGGTGGTCTTACACCAGGGCGATATTGGGAGAATCTTCCGCTATGGGACGTGCCGCAAATATGCCTTGTTTTTTTTTTATTTTAAATTATGAATTGCGAAATAACACAAATCAATAAATAAAATGTATGTAATCCGGATTGCAAGTCAAACCAGCCACCTAAAACTGATTTATTCTATATATAAAGAGACACTGCTCAAAACCAGTCACATACCAGGAAAAATCCTGAATTGTAGCTGAGCAGTGACCTTTTCAGCAATAAATTAATGATAAATGAATAAAATGTGTAATATTGTAAAAGATCTATTGATTAATAAACGTTATTATTATTATTATTATTACGTAATAGCTACCTAAAAAGGCTTAATTTAGGAAGAGGTTTTCATGTATCTGAAAAAATAATTTACAAAGAAGTACCTACTAATAATAATAATAAAGTTAAATGAAAAAAAACTAACTTTGTAAAACACCACTTTGTTTGAATTAATATTTAACAGCCAACCAGGTTTCGCTTAGCTCAGGTCTTATTAAATCAACTAAAGATAATTACATACAGACACATATATTTATATAAGAAATCTTAAAAAAATGGGTGAAAGAGATAGCAATAGAATAGGCGACACCCTATCAGTGCCAGTAAGATATACAAATAGATAAGAGGGAGACAAAATTATTGCATGATGCGGGTGGTTGGGGGGAGGGAGGGGGAGGGAAGGGGACTGTTTCAGAAGAGGTTAACGGAATAAATTAAATATGGGACTGTCAGTTAAATTGATTTGGTTATTAATAATGTTTGATTTATTATTGACGGCTTTTTTATTTCAAGGGCTTCTAGATTGTTTAATCTAATTCCAAATCCATGTTTATGTAATATTTTAGTCCCGGAGGTTTTATCGAATGAGTGGTTAGTTAATAATATGTTTGCTTCTAAATCACCTCTATTAAACAATATTTTATTTATTTATTTTGGTGTTTTTTCATTTAATATATAATGTCACGCCACAAAGTATTTGCTTCCTTCGATAAAATAATAAAGTTATTGAAAACGTAGATATAAATGAAAAAAAAAACAGTTAGGTAACCTTAAGTATTTCCGTTCAATTTAAAGTTTACACAATACTGTAAACTTTAAATTGAAGGTTTTCCAAAAAAAAGTTTTTCCACGACTTATTTCATACAATGACTATAAAACCATAAGGTGATTTTCTTTTATCGGACACAACCATAAAGAATGTTCATAAAAAACTTTTGGAAATTTGACAATAATGCATTTTATATAAGCCCACATTTTTACAAAACTAACAGTTTAAAAAGTAAGCTAAGTTTAAGTTTTTTTGCAGGTTAAAATCTTTTTTTTTTTAAATTGTCTCGTTTTTGGAGTGAAGGGAGAAAGATTTTTAAATTGGCAAAAGAAAGATTAAATTATTTTTTTTAAACCTTTTGACTTGTGGAAAAACCAGTATGGTGTTTTCGCTCTTTTTACAGACCTTAAAATATATCGTTTCGGCGCCTATTTTGCATTGTTTCCATAAAGCCTTTTATAATTTGTACTGTTATCTGAAAATAGACAGTTGCCAGCTTGCCCTAATCAGGAATGACTGGATTTCAAATGAAAAGGGGTTTAGTAAATACAATGTGACGTATTTTCCATTTCATTTTACAAATTACCTACGAATGTAATTAAATAAAAGCATTGGTGTTTTTGATACAAACTATGCGGCAATTAAAGTAGGTCTGTGAATTTGCCATTTGAGTTAGGCCAATAAATTTGTCTGCAAAAACTAACTTTATACTTTTTTTACGCATATAATTAATGTGTAAAGGTAAAAGACCACCATTCAGAATCGAATTGAAATACTTGAAATGGCTTTAGCCGTTTTCGGTGACCATATCTTTCCCCTCCCACTTTTTTCAGTCTCATACGACATACCCAAATGTGTAATAAGAATAAGTCATATAGCCATAGTCCCAATGGCTCCGGGCAGATTTTACTTATTATTTTTGTATTTACTTACTAAAAACATTTTTTAATGAAAGGCAAACATTCCCGTATTGCTAATAACCTGACAATATTAGAAAATCTCCTAAGTCCATCACACAAAGCGGAAATATTGCTTCAATCATGATGAAGGACTTTGCCAGTCGAGGAATTTAACTTACGTGGGCACACTACACACAGTCATTCCGAAAAAATTATATTAATACAGAAGTAGGCAGCTAGAACCCGTGTATTTATATAAATGTTCTTTTGTTTCCTGGCTGTGGTCGTTAAGAATTTTATTTATGGTAACTTTTTACAGTGTTATTCTATGCAAGTCACAATTAAAATAACACATCTGAAAAAAATAGTTTGCTTTACAAGAAAATAATTTGTTTATGTCTAAAACTGATACATAAAATTTAACTAACTTAAGACCGAGCATTTCTCCGCAGAGGTAGATAGACGGAATGGACTGACGAACAGTTATGTAAGTTCTGCATAGTTAAACACGTCTCTTCATGCTTTGCATAATCGCCGTCTCAAACGAACTATTCTTTTATCTGACTCCTTTTATAATATCTCATAATCCCAACCAAGGATTTGATTTATTCTTTATATTATAAGTGCTACAAATAAAATTGTTAATATTTGTTTTTGAAAGTCAATGTGTTCCTGGAGGGAAATAAATGTTTTCAGCTTCACAAATTCTATAATTATAACATCCCGTGATTTGTCACGGGTCTGCGCTAGTTATAAAATAAATATCGCAAAATCAATCAAATGTTATGTGATTTGAGTTATGTTAGAAATTTCCTATGTAATCCCCAAACCAACATATTCGGAAAATTTCTAATAAGGGCACAATTCACTGATCTGTTTATCAGATCCATCAATCACCGCTGCCTGTCAACACGCGCCATCCTATTTAATACTATATAAATAATGATATTATGTTTGTAGAAATACTAGATATCGTCGGACTAATGAAACAGTGGAAAGTTGAAATATCTTTATCGCCGGTGGTAAAATCAATACGTGTACGGCGGTTTTTTGCAAGAGAGACTCTTGGAGACGCAAATAATGGTGAAAAAAGTCATAATTTAGTAAATTAATTAATAAAATGTTGGACAATAGCTGATATACGAAACGTTACAATACCAATGTAAGTACTCGTACCATCCCAGCCAGGTGCACTCCTGTACTCCCGTTCCCGTGCGGAAAGTAGGTAGACTGGGGACGATTGAAACACGTTATGATTGAAACATCTCAATTTACTCGAAAACTATAATACCTAAGAGTGTGATACAATACTCGAAACTCCGTCAGGTCTGTTGGGACGTTTCTACAAAAGCGCAGTAGCCGGCGAGTTGACTCAATCGTGCATAGGGGACATTATTGAATTTCGTACTAAAACGTAAATATTTAAGACATTATTGCTTATCTTATAACTCATTTTACTCTCGCAGCTTGACAAAATGTTTCATTACATTCTCTTCTTTATCTATTTAAGAGTATTTATAATGCATTTGCGTGGCGTTAATGTCTATTTAAAAGGCATGTTTTTGACTTTGAAGCAGAAAATGCAACGTGGGGATGTTTGAAACAACTCGTGTGGGGATGATTGCAACGTTTCAATCATAACCATGTTTCAATCGTCCACACTGAGAGAAAATTTAAAAGTTATAATGAAAAAAGGTCAGAAATTTAAATCATTAAGTATTATTCAAATTCAAATCATTAAGTCTAATGTACTTCTGTGATCTTGAATGGTGAACTTCTGTGATCTTGGTTGATGAAGTCGATCTCATTCGACCACATTCGACGTCACACACCCTCACGTGACAATTTCGTAATAACATATCTTTATTGATTTTCTTACATTTATAACTAAAAAAAAATCAACGTTAATAGTATACATTGTTTAATCAATTATGTAAGTACAAAACAACAGAGAAAAAATATGTTATAAGGAAAGTGTGTTCCCTTTCTCAAGAAACCGAGGTTGCAAACTATGCTAAAAAAACAGCCAACATTTACCTATTTTGGGCTATCTTCAAAAGATTTAAGACAATTGGCATTTGATTTGACCACACAAGGCCAGATTCATGGTACACAAATGGGATGGCCGGAATAGAATGGCTCCGAGGATTTTTGCGCGCCGTCAAGAATTTATTATCTATAAGATGTGCCCAAGCCACGAGTAGGTATGGCACAAGCAACAAGTTTTAATTGACATAATGTTGATGAATTTTTCAACAATTTAGCGAACGTTATGGATAGTTTTAAATTTGAACCAAAGGACGTCTATAACGTAGATGAGACCGGTGTCATAACTGTTCAAAAACCTAATCGGTTTAGAGCCAGGAGAGGAACTCGGCAAGTAGATGCAGTAACGTCGGCCGAACGAGGAACTTTCATAACTGTCTGTAGCGGCAAATGCAATTGGCAACTCAATTCCGCCGATGTTCACATTTCTACGTATCGATTAAGCCATTTCTTAAAAGATAGTCCGATTGGTAGTATCGGTACCACGAACAAATCTGTCTGGATGCAAGAAGAAGATTTTACCAAATTTCTTATTCATTTTCAAAAATTCACCATTTCGTCCTTAGATCGCAAAGTTCTTTTATAACTTGATAATCATTAATCGCAGTCGAATCCTACGAAATCAAAAAAGAATATTATTTTGTAAAATCAATATTTAGTCTTCAAACCATTCCAAAATGAACAGGCAAAAAAAAACTACACCTAGAGACTCCGAAGAAGAAACCACAAACAAGATGACCAATGTATAGGAAAAGGTGCACTGGAATCCAAGGACAAAAATATGAAAAAAAATCACCCTTCACATTGATAAAAAAAGTGCTTCGTAGTCTCCACTCTTGTCTACTTTGGTTTTCTGTATATTTCACTTCTACCGCATGTGAATTGCTCATCCAGATTTTTCTTTTCTTTTAATAGATAATATTTACTTGTTTAATAGATTTTAATGCCACTTAACAGATTATTTAAAAAAAAAAATCTAAAATATTGCGATATTTTGTATAATGTCACATCCCAAACCATAAATTCAATAAATTTTTTATATTTTCGACTTCTTAATTGTTGAATTTTACACACAAAAAATGCTCGTAATTCTACATTGTTATGATTGAAACAGTGTGATGGTTGAAACAAGCACTTTTGTATGAAAGCAAAAAACTTATTTCAATACCGTTCTATTCTGCTCCAGGATAATATCGCAGTAAAAGTAGGTTGATTATGCCAAATACTCATAATAAGTATAACTAAGAGCACGTAAACATAAATAATAAAAAATATATTTAAAGTTGTTTCATTTCAAGACATTTATGTTTATAATTTTTTAAATACTTGTGAAATGTTTAATCACTATTCATGATCTCATTGAGTACTGTTTTAATTATGAAAATGTTGAACATTGATTAAAATTATTCCAATTATTCCATAGATATTTAGAGTGTTTCAATTATCCCCACTCACTGTTTCAATCGTCCACACTATGGGGATAATTGAAACAGTTTTCCCCATCGACTTTAAGTGGTCATTGTAGCTTACCTGTACGAGTTGTGGCCATACAATAAATTTAATTTGATAACTAGATAGATCATAGAACATCTGGTATAAACATCTTTTCCATAAATACATAAGAAATATTACTAGGCCTAGTTAAAGTAAAAGTGTTTCAACCATCCCCAGTCTCCCCTACTCCTGATTTGTTAGGATCTTGAACACGCGCTCTGAGATGGGAAGATAGTTGGAATTTAATTGACCGGTATGGCAGGTGTATATGGCAACCATGTAGGCCAATATTTGAATTAAGAATGGGCAGTAATAAATTAATTTATTGAGCATTTTTTTATTTGTTTATTTTTCCTCTTCTTTATTTTTCATTGTTCTTGCCTCTTCTTGGTTCTTCCTGGTTCTTCTTATATATTATTGTCCCTTTTTGAATTTTCTTGCTTCTTCGCGCTTCTTCGAGTCTCTTTCAACATCTTTTTGCTTCATCCTGCCTTCCCTCGAACTTTCTTGGCCCTTCTTTTCTTTTATTGTTTTTTTTTTCATTTCTTGCCTCTTTTTGCTTTTTCTTGTCTCTCCTCTCTTCTTTTTGCCTCTCCTTGCTTTTTCTTGCATATATTATGTTGGACAATTCCTAAGAGAAAATCAATATAAAATATAAGTTATAGTCGACATCGGTTTTTAAATGAAAACCACGTTCATGAAATGATATAACCATATACATTAAAATTAATAGAGCAGACAATCGGGGAAAAGGAGAACAAACCAAATCGCGTGGAGCAATGAAGGCGACGCGAGACTGTCCCCCTTTCTGTTATTTGTCAATAAATTAATCTGACAAATGCCAAACCGGGTAAACAAAAGTTCGAGCTTGTTTCCAAAATTTTATATTTTGTTACACTTTTTAATTGGATACTTTTACAAATGTGTTATAAATTGCCAATATCACTCAATTTTAGCATCACTTCACCAGGCGGTTCGTCTGAAAATAAACATTCAGATCCTGCACAGAAAACTCCCATAATGGACTACGCTGCAAACCTTTGCCTTACTTCAGCGAACTTTACTGTTTTTGCGCAGGGTCTGGTTGTTTCAATGTGCGCTATTCTGTGTTCTATGGTCAATAACTGATTCATAGTTATTCCAGACGCGCATTCTCATTGGTACTGCCTGGTGGTTTGTGGAATACCTTTTCTGGCAATTTTTGATATGTACATTTTATTTTGTCTCTGCTATTATTCTAAATACTTACATTATATTATTACGGTTTTTTCTTCGTTATTTCTCTTATTTCCAGAAGGCTTCTTCGACTGGTTACAGCTGTTATTTTAGTTTTTCTTTTACTAACACTTGTATCCCTATTTTTATGTAACTTATTCAATAGAATTATTCCACGGGCTACTATATTTCTCTTTTGTTTTATATTAATCTAGATACTTGCATACTGCTTACTAACCCCGTATACATGGATATTGGAGGGTTTAGATTCGTTCAAATAAATGCAGCTTCGTTTAATAAAAAATATAGTCTTGTGTGCGGTGAAGGAGGAAACCATGTTTACTTATAACGCCACACAGTGGCGGAAATTTGAGCGCTGGCGCGACATTGACCCCAGATCGGCATGTTCCCGAAATGATTTTTTTTACTTATTTCTGAATTAACCACTGACATTTAAAAAATCATTGATAATAACATCCGAAGCTTACTTACTCGGTAATTAGTCACAGAACTGAGATGTTCGGGCGCGCAATTATGCTGCTGAGGTTTGAAGTCACTTTCCCAACGACGCACAGTGATTTGTTTCATACTTTTGAATGCCCACACAATGACGTCATGGCGACATTACCAGACAGACAGAATAATAAATGCGTGCTTAATTGGGGTGCACGCATTGACTCATACCAGAGGCCTTAGGTCGAAAAATGTATTTTGAAATTATCATTTGCAATTCATTCGCGGGTCGCAGCTCGACGTTTAAAATTATGTACTAAGTTTGAAAAGTGTTTTTTTTCGGTTCTGTAAAATGGAGGCTACTTTGGAAGGTATGTTTTAAAGTTTTTTCTTAATACTTTAGTGTAAATAATTTTAATTGTTTTTTAAATAATAAAAAAGTTTTGTGTTTTTTTTTGGCCTAAAAAATATTAAATTGCTAACTTCTCGAGAGTTTATATCAGAGAGTATATCAAAATCGCACCATTATTTTCGTTTTTTTTAAATAGTGTAACTAATATTCTATTCATATCAGTTTCGAGATTAACCTGCACGAATCTACATTATTATTATTTTTCATTTTACAGGAACCTTATTTGTGCCAATTACCTATTGTACCTATTTCATTTTTACCGTAATTTTAGCAATTTATTACACTCAAAATACACTTTTTTTACTTTTTACGTATAATTTTTTTAATTATAAACCTCAAATACTCTATTAACACATTATTTAAAAAGTATAAAAAAGAAATAAAAAAATTAAAAAAACCTTTGGAAAAAATATATATTAATCATTTTTAACACTAATTTTCATAAAATTAGTGTTGACTATACCTCAATAGAGGGTTAAAAATAATTTAATCATGTGTAAGAGTTTTTAGCGTCTAGCATGTATGAAACGAATCACTGTGCGACGCGCCGTTGGGAAAGTGGTGGGTTCCCCTCCAACGATGTCAAAGTATTCTCGAACCCTTTTAGTGCCAAAAATATGGTAACGTGGTTTACCTCCAGCTCGTCGAAGTGATACCCAGTGCAGGAGGTGTTTGTTCTAACATGTGTATTCATGTTTCACAAGCCAATCGATTTTGATGCCTATGTAAGCATAGGTAGTATGTAAGTAACTTATGTATTATTATAGAGGTACCTGTCTAAATACTTTATAGGTAATAATTTTTGATAGCTTGAGTGTAAATTCATTTACCGGGTAAAATATATTTTTTCATTCGAGCTTTTATAAATCATTCCAATTCCTCTTCAATTTATTTATATTTCTATTCATTCGCCCAGTGAAACACCGTGTTATTTCCACGTCAAAAACCCAATCAATTTATCGAGTTTTGAAAATACTGCAAAATGTTTTTATCAAATAACTACGATCCTTCGAATTCAATCAATAATTTCTGCTTTTCTTTCAAGCGGTTGTGGGTATGTTATTTTTTCTCATCAAAAATAGTAATTTTGGTTGCCCGTCATAGAGATATCAATGTTGCCCGTGCGATCTGCGTTACTTTGGTTCAATGATATCATCCAAATCAATACATTTTCTTGTATCTAAATTAAATTTACTTAATACTTTCCACTTATCAGTGATTTTGACCTATTTCAGACAAAATATTATATGAGTAGAGCTGCATTTCAATTATTTTATCATTTAATACGTTTTTGTATATAAATTATATGTACTAAATACTTTTTACTTATCAGTGATTTTGAGCTATGTCAGACAAAATATTATGTGAGTAGAGCTGCATTTCAATTATTTTATCATATTCGAGTGAAATATAAACTTTTTTATGAATTAAGGAGCGTTCAAATGTTTATTTATTTATTTATTTACTCTTTTCTACGCCCACGGGGCGTTTTCATTTGGTACACAATGTTTGCGTTTTTACCCAAGGGTTTAGTAATAAAAATACGCAATAGTTTAATAAAGGAATAAACTAATATTATTATTAAAAAATCTTACATTACAGTGGTTTACAATTGGATAAATGTAAGGAAAATAAGATGATAACGATAATAATCTGAAATTATCAGAAATACTCGCAATATGTTGACATAATTTTTTTTAGTAAGTTTTAAACATTTTTAAACAAGTTTTTTACATTGAAAATGTCGATATCATTTGAATATTTTTGTTTGATAAACTATGTAAGCGAGGAATAGGCGAGTTTGCCGCAAAATTTGTTTGTGAATGGTGACATTGAAATAGCTAATGAGTCGAGTAGGTACTCTTAAATTGACTTCACTAAAGAGTTCGTAGCAGTGGAGTTCCGAATTTACAATTTTAAAAAATGTATATTGTATAATAAAGATCTTGGTGTTTACCTTGACAACAAACCTATTTTTAATAATCACATCGACTAAATCGTTCACAGGTCATATAAAATGCTTGGTTTTGTTCTTCGTATAAGTAAAGTGTTCAGTAACCCGCGCACAGTAGTTATATTATATTTTGCATTAGTCAAAAGTATACTGGAATATGCATCGCCAATTTGGAACCCGCAGTACAAATAATACATAGATAACATAGAACATATTCAAAACAAATTTATAAAATATCTTACCTTATAATTCAACAATAACTATGAATGCACATTTCAAACTTTGCAACAAAGACGAGTAATTGCTGATTTGACATTTATACACAAAATTTTAAATAATAACATCGATTGTACCGAACTACTTTCCCTAATTAATTTTAACATACCATTAAAACGTACACGCCATACAGAACTATTCCACACGTTTAATTACAAGACAAATGCAGCAACTAATTCGCCAATCAATCGTGCTCTTCATATATTCAATAATATTAATCTAAATTATAATATCGACATTTTCTCCGATTCACTGCCCAAATTTAAAAAGAGCATCATGTCAATCGTATAAATTGTTTAATGCGCATACTTACATACATACATACACACATATTCACACACACACAAACAAACACACCCCTCTCCCTCAATAATTTAATAATTTAATATAGGTAAAATTTATAATTTGTCAAATAAAAAACATAGTCCAGTGGCTAAGACTCTTGACTCACAATCCGGAGGTTGCGGGTTCGAACCCGGCGCGCTCAAATAAATTTTACTTGATTAATTTGTGTTATTTCACAATTAATTCATTTAAAATAATATATAGTATATTTGCGGCACGTTCCAGAGTGGAAGATACTATCCGTATCGCCCTGGTGTAAGACCACCATTCAGAATTGAAACGTTGCTTGAAAATGGCTTTAGCCGTGTTTGGTGACCAGATCTGAATAGCCAGGTACTTCCCAACTTTCCTCTTCCCCACCTCCTTCCCCTCCCCACTACCTTCAGCCTCACAACATACCCCAATTGGGGATGCCATAGTCTCACTGGCTCCAGACGGGAGCAGTTTAGATTCTTGTGCGGTATTCACTGTAAAAAAAATAAATATATATATATATATATATTATATAACAGCGACATGTCATTGGTACCAATTATTGTATTAATTCTACAACTTGTAATTACTTTCTAACATGTAATTATGTACTGTTTGTTTCTGCAAAATAAATAAATAATTTTTTTTATTTTTATTGATCTATATACATGATGTTTACAATATATTATTCGATGCCTGTCTCGCTAGGGTATACCTGTGTTGAGACAGGCGTAGAGGTACATAATTGAATTTCATATAAAAGAGTAATTTAATTTACAATTAAACATAAAGATGATTGAAAGTGTGGGTAAAACACATAAAGAGAGTTTTCTTATAAATGAGGGAAGAGATACAGTACAGTAGTAAATCCTATCAAATCTATTTATGGATTTAGATTATTTAGGATTTTATAATTTTAATTTGTTTTATACGGGTAAGGACGTATGTAGATGGATATTTCTGTCTATTTGTAGTTTATTTTACAGATGTTTGCAATAGTATGACGACCAGTACTTATATATAATCCATTTCTTTATAACTTGTTTGAATTTGGTCATTGATTCGGTTTGTCTAATCGTAGCTGGTAGTGTATTGTGTAGTTTGCAAGCTATGTATTTAAAGTGTCTTTGTCCAAAGGTGGTTTTAGAAAAGGGAGTTAGGAGGAGTTCTTTGTTTTTGGCTCGGGTATTGTGTATAGTTTGTGTTGCTTTACTTAATACTTTTAAAAACAACATAACCCTATACATAGGGTTATGTTGTTTTTATGTAAATTAACTAAGATGGATCTTGCGTAGAGCTGTTTAATGTCCATAACGTTGAAGGTGTTGAAGATCGTATTCGTGCTGGTAGTAAGAGGAAGTTTAAGGATTATTTTTATTATTAGTTTTTGTGCTTTAATGATGGGGTCGAGGGCACTAGAATAAGTGTTACCCCAAGCTAAAATTCCGTATTCGATGTGTGATTGGCATAGTGAGTAATACACTGTTTTTAAAAGGTGTAGGTTG
Source organism: Limnephilus lunatus (assembly GCA_917563855.2). Classification (NCBI taxonomy): domain Eukaryota; kingdom Metazoa; phylum Arthropoda; class Insecta; order Trichoptera; family Limnephilidae; genus Limnephilus; species Limnephilus lunatus. The sequence continues at coordinate 75,435,473 of OU830592.1, forward strand.
AGGAAATTACGTGTTTGTGTGAAAAAGTATATGGATTTGCGGATAATGTTATAGTGTTAAGTATATGTTGCTTCCAATTTAGGTGTGTATCAAAGGTTATTCCTAAATATTTGATAATGTTTACTTGTTCAAGGCATGGGCAGTTACAATTCAGGTTCGGAGATGAGTTTTTACATTCGTGTATTTTTAATTGGGGACGGAGGTTTGGTTTTGTGATATTGGTGAGACTAAACAGTAAGTATTTTGTTTTCTGTACATTGAGAGTTAGTGTTTTTGAGTCAAGCCAGTATTTAACCTTTTGAATTCCTTCCTCCGCTTGCGAATAAATGGTAGGCCAGTCTTTCGCTTGGAATAGCAGGACAGTGTCGTCAGCGAAGCTGACAATAGTGGCATCGATTTCTAGGTTACACAACTCGTTAATGTATATTAGGAAGAGCGTTGGACCTATAACACTGCCTTGTGGGACACCGTAACTAATGGGCAAATTCTGACTCTTTGTAGCTCTGAGTTTAACGCATTGGGATCTGTCAGATAAGAAGCTGGAGAGTAGGCTTAATTCATTATTCCTAATACCTATATTGAACATTTTGCGTTCTAATTTGGCGTGTGATATTGTATCAAACGCTTTACATAGGTCGAGAAATACCGATAGACATTTTGAGCCCTTATCGAGGTGGCCAGAGGTATAGTCAGAGACGGTGGCTATGGCATCGTTTGTGCTTTTATGGTTTCTGAAGCCAAATTGCCGCGGCGAAAGTAAGTTGTTGGTTTCCAGGTATTCCATAAGACTATTGTTGACGATCTTTTCAAATACTTTGGACAGGGAATTGAGTAGCGTAATAGGACGATAATTACTAATGTCAAGTTTGGAGCCTGTTTTGAAAATAGGGATAATAAGACCCTGTTTTAGAATGGTTGGAAATAATCCTTGACGGATGCTAATGTTCAGCAGATGAGATAATGGTTGAATTATAACAGGGGCAATTTTTTTAAGAACACTGTTGGATATTTCAGCAATGCCGGTGGATGAAGAGTTTTTTAAAGAGTTTATTACCATAGAAACATCTTTTTCTGTAACCGTTTTAAGAACAAAGCGGGATGTGAATTCATTATTGGGGGGGTGGTCGCTAGGGCCTAGCATATGGTTATTTTGATGGATTTTTTTTGCTAGTTCTGGACCTTCTTCTTCTTCTTTGTGTGCCTTATCAGGTCCCCCCGACGTTGGCGATCACTCTTGAAAAGGTCTCTCTGTCTTGCGCTGCCCGGAATAGCTCCTCCACACTTCTAATGCCGGTCCACTCTCGTATGTTTCGCAGCCAAGACATTTGTCTCCTACCAGGCCCTCGGCGACCCTCTATCTTGCCTTTCAATATTAAATGGAGCAAGTGATACTTCTCCCCTCGAAGTATATGACCCAGATATGAAATTTTCTTGATTTTAATTAATGTAAGCAGTTCCCTATCTGCTCTAGCCCGCCTGAGAATTTCTATGTTGGTGATCATGTCGGTCCATGGGACCTTGAGCATTCTCCGGTGAAGCCACATTTCGAAAGCCTCTAACCTGTTCATGGTATTTATTTTCAAGGTCCATGTTTCACAACCATACAGCAAGACCGACCACACATAACATTTAAGCATTCTCTGCCTTAATTTTAAGCTTATATTGTCATTGCAGAAGAGGGATTTCATTTTTATGAATGCAGTTCTTGCTGCTTCAATTCTGCACCTAATCTCTATATCTGGGTCAAGATTCTCCGTGAGGATACTGCCGAGGTATCTAAATCTCTCCACCTTTTCGACATTACAACCATTTAACTGAATCATTGATCCAGAGTGATCTAGTCGTCCAAAAGTCATCCATTTAGTTTTATTGACGTTGATTGTTAGGCCCAGTTGCTCACCAGCATTATTAACAAGATCTAATAGGTCTTGGAGGTCACTGATACTGTCAGCTAGTAATACAGTATCATCTGCATATCTTATGTTATTAATGACAACTCCGTTGATCTTGAGACCCTTCTGGGTATTACTTAGGGCTCTTTTGAAGACATAGTTGGAATAAAGATTAAATAATAGTGGCGACAGGATACATCCTTGTCGTACTCCACGCTGAATGGCGATTGCATTAGATCTCTCATTCCCATGTCTTATTTCTGCTGTTTGGAACCAATACAGGTTTTTAATGAAATTCTGGTCTTTGGTGTCAACGTTACAATCCGCAAGCATTTTCATTAGGTCAGCATGTTTTACCCTGTCAAATGCCTTTTTGTAGTCAATAAAACAGGCAAAGACTTCCTTTCTTTGGTCACGACACTTTTGCAATAGTACGTCGACAGAAAATAATGCTTCACGCGTACCGAACGCATTTCTGAAGCCAAACTGAGTGTCATCTAAGTCCTGCTCGCACTTATCGCGTATCCTGGCATGTATTATTTTAAGGAATAATTTAAGGACATGACTCATCAAGCTTATTAATCGATAGTCACTGCACTTCTTAGGGTATTGTTTTTTAGGTAATGTCACGAAGGTGGATTTTAGCCAATCTTGGGGTATATTCCCTGTGTCATATATAGAGTTAAATAACCTCAACAGGTAGTCAACATTTTCATTATCAAAGAGCTTCAACACCTCAACTGGAATATCGTCTGGTCCGCACGCTTTTCTATGTTCTGAAGTCTTTATCGCATGAAGAATTTCTGATTTTAAAATCGATGGTCCATGCAATTGATCTGGACCTATATTTGCAAAATAACTGTTTATATAATTGACAATTGTGTTGGGGTTCGATGTAAAGTCTACAGTGGTATCCTTGATATTGAGAGAGTTTAAAGAGTCGGTGGCTTTATTTGAATTGGTAGCTTCCTTGAGGACTTTCCATATTTTTTTAGGGTCATTGTTGCACTCGGAAATTTTTTTATTGTAGTATAGATTTTTGGCCTTCCTAATGACTTGTGTGCAAATATTTCTGTATCTTTTGTAGAAATTATGGAGTGTGATATCATACGGATTCGTGGCACATTTTTTATGTATAGAGTTAATTATTACAAATGCGGTTCTCAAAAGTGAAGGATTAAACATAAACTCGGGGAAGCGTAGTATTGTAATACACAGACATTCTCCTGTATATGTTATATATTTTAACCAATTTACCTAAAACCTTGACATACATAAACCTTCCTCATGAATTACTCGTTTATTATAAATTAAAGTCCTCCGTCGCGTCTGTCTGTTCGCGATGAACTCAAAAACTACTGAACGAATTTTCATTTGATTTTCACCAATAGATAGACTGATTCATGAGGAAAGTTTAAGGTATATAATTAGTCAGGGTTTTGTGTAAATTGGTTGAAATATATAATTAAAGCAGAATGTCTGTATGTGGTGGACGAGCGGGCTGGCAAGCAAGCGATGTGGATTTGATTTGTATGCAAATTAACAGATGGCGGTGTGAGTTAAAAGGTTGGGTAATAATTTAGTAGATGGCGTTGTGTTTCGTTAGCCATAGCAACGCGTGGCCGGGTCAACTAGTTTTATAATATTTGTGGCTTGCTTTTAAAAGGGTTGCAGTTTTTCGATAGATAAAGGTATAAATTATTTTGCTATTTCCTATAAAAATTGGTTATCTTCCGATATTGAGGCCTCCGGAAGTCGCGGGTTCAAATGGGAAGGCGTGGTTAAGTAAATTTTATTTTATTGAAGTGTGGCTTTAGCCGTGTTTGGTTACTAGATCTGAATAGATATAACCCCACTTACCTCCCCTCCATCTCCTTCCCCTCTCCACTTACCTTCAGCCCCACAACATACCCCAATTGGGGATCTCATAATCTCACTGGCTTCGGGCAATCGGAAGGAGTGTTGTGCAGTATTCACATTTTTTTAAAATATAAGTTAGAAAAACGATTTTGCGATTTTTCGGGGGCCAATTCTACACGAGAAAATCAATTTTCCTAAAATTCTGAAAACATCAATTTTACGTAAACCTCGTTAAAATTGTATAACTAAAATTTTCCCTTTCAGAAGCGACCCAGCGATTTATTTATTTAATATATTTGTTTATCTTGGCAAAATCTCTCGAAGCGTTCTGAAACTGACGTTACTTTTTCTGTCCCGCCATAAATATCAGAAAACTATCTTCGATAAAGTAAAAACTTCTCGGTTTCTAGTTTGCGGGAAAATGCAAACTACCTACGTTCCGCATTCAACGTTTTCCATGATTAGTCATGGAACTTTTAAAAAAATCATTTTACTGGCAATAACAAATAAATTGCGTACGCATTGCTATTTGGTATTTATGGAAATTTTTATTGAAATTTGAAAAGTGAGTGTTGAAATTGCTGCAAAATCGGGTAGTCGATAATAGTTTGCTTTAGGCTCTGGTAAATGAGCAACTTTTAACGGCAATTTCTTTCCGGCGAGAAATTTCCATTAAGATTTCCCTATTGTCGTTGATTTTGCAAATGTTGTATTTAGGAATTTTCTTTATAAAACTTATACATAAAAATAAAATCCAAACAGAATGTTAGGCGTAGTTGGGGCGAGGTTGGTTGCTGTATTTCCCAGCTTTGTTTAGCTCCAGCATAATAAAGTAAAAATAATACCTACCTTCCTTCAAAAAACTACTTCAATTCGAACAGAATTCGTCAAATTCATTTGCCCTTGACGGCCGATATTTTTACATTTTTTGACGAACGCACTCGTGCTTTATCAATCAGTCGTTTTTTAGTAAGCTCATGTTTTCGGAGTACCTACCTACTTATTTCACGACAATGTATGAATATTTTTTTTTTTATTTCTCTGCTCGTACTTAATATAGAAAATTGTGAAAATTATTGTAGGACAAATTTTATTATTCTTCCAATTTATTACAGTACAATCTTCTCATTCCAACACTCTTCTTAACGTCTGGTAAGATATAATATTATAAAAAATAGTTTTATGGCTATTTAAAGAGGAATTAAATACATCCACTGTTACAGAAAGTTCATTCAATAGCGCCATTCCACTTGGCATGCTATGTTGTGCTAGAATATCAGTTCTGCCGTGTGGTATCTTGGACAAGTTGTGGCGACAATTACGGCTGAAGTTCTCAAGTACGTGTAAGCCACAGCACTCCAAGAAGAATGGGCTATCAATAGATTTATGCATTACCTATATTAAAACTTTGTAGACTATGTACTTCCTATGCTAAATCTAACTGTTGCCTCAAGCAGTTCATGGTGCCTGAACCTCCGATAAGTTCCATGCATCCACGTAGGCATACCGGAGGATTCTGGTTTTTTCCAGCGTATTTACATAAATAAGCTTGGTGGGGATCCCACAGACCACTAGCTTATTCCATCTTACTTCTTACGATGCCATCGAGCATGTCTATCATTGGATCAGAGTCATTAAACTGTTTGGAAGTTCTGATGTATTCCGAAAACGTTAGTTTGGGATCAAAGATGAAACCTTTATTGACCTGTCGTAATGTTTGCCCTTTAATGCTGTACTCAAAAACTTTGGGCTGGTATAGGTAATTGTTTTCACATTTTTAATATTAAATTCTAACTTGTTTTTGCGGACCTTTCTACTAAGATAGCATCAAGGTCAGATTGCATTTGTAAACAGTCTTGGTAAGAGATTATTTCCATCTGAAGTTTGAGGTCATCTGCCAATAGAAGTCATCTGCCATATTTTACACAGGCCTGGATATCGTTTATAAATATGGTGAACAACAGATGACCAAGGTTGGACCCCTGGGAAACCTGACAACGCCAGGAATTGTTTAGATTCGAGTCCGTTTATTAACACATTTAGGTTTCTGGATTTCAAATAGGACGCGAAGAAGATAAACATTTGTTGATCGAAGCTTTGAACATTTTGATTAGTAAAATATCACGATCAACTCTATCGATTGCCTTATCAAAATCCGTAGATAGCTCTGAGCTAAGCATAGCTAAGTACCCTTATAAAAACATATTTACTAGTTAGAGAAACTTTGTTTTTCTATGCCGAAAAATTCAGGGTCTTGTTGTTTTATTGACGTTCTGATAATATTTTCAAAATTAGTTTGGAATAAATAATAATGATTTTTAACAAGACACTGATAATGGTAATGATTTACATTATAATTATTATTCTATCAACAACAGGTGCTGGCTTACTGAAACTTTTATTAGTTTGATTACCAAACTTAAAATGGCTTCAACTTTTTAACTAACTTCGGGCAAGTTTCTAAAAATTCTCTAAAGCTTCTGTTTGTGAAGTTTTGAATAACAAAATAGTAGGTAATTAGCCAAAAGTTTTAATATTTGAAATACGAGATAAGTTGGGAGATTTTAAACAGACCGTTTCAATTTCATCTGAAGGGCGGGAATGAATCAGAAGAAATTTGTTATTTTTTATACATTCGTAATAATCTATTTTATGTTCAACAAATAATTTCCTTTTACGCAAAAATACGCATACCCGTGAAAATCACGGGATATTGTAAATATAGGATTTGTGAAGCTGAACCTATTTTAAAAAAATACTTGACTCGAAATTACAAAAAAAATCTTTTACAATGTCCTGGTACCTTAAAACCTTCTTTAGGATTTGATCAAGGGAACTTGGAGGCGTTTGGGGCCCCTAAGGATAAGGGACCGCCCCCCACTCTTAGTCCGTCACTGGTTACATATAAGAAAGATAATTTTTTTTAAATGAAAATTATGGGTTCATTTGTGTTGACAAAGTCTCGCTTTTCCCATACTTTTAACCTATATTGCCAGGTTTTTTGCAGTTTGTGAGGGGAAGCAATGGATGAAAGTCTCGGGAGCTTAGGCTTCCTAGTAGGTACACTACCTATTTTCCACTCTGCGCGCACTCATTTAATCCATCACCTTACAGCTATCACTAAGTGTTGTTCTAAATATACCTATTTATGTATTCAATGCCCGGCGCTCGGAGTGGGCTGCTCCAGTTGCACCTGCACAGGGCCGGCCCTGGACTCAAGTCACAATCGAGTGGACCCCCAGCCTCCCTACTAGTGGTGAAATTCGAGTAGGTAGCCGCCTAAAAGTATTACACACTATATGAAAATCTTCGATAATGTAGGCGCCACACACAGCCATAAAAGATAAAATATCATCGCACGCCAAATAACGCTCTCCATCTCCGTACAATCCCGTCAGACCTGTCACACCAAAGCGGTTTATGCGCAGATCAACAATAGACAATACAGATCTTACGCCGTAACCGCTCGCGATGCGATATGCGAAAAGTTAAGCGCCCCCCTCTCCGACGAAAACGAGAGAGGGGGTCAGGGACAGATTCAGTACAAAGAAATGTGCATTCCGTGGCCGCTCCCTAATTCATCTGACCCCCTCTCCTACCATAGGGAGAAATATTTGATAGCGTCATGTGACGGTAAAATACATAAAACGGTTCAACAGATATCTGCTCGCGCTTTTATCTGCGTGTGTGGCCACTACTTAAAGCTTGTATTTTAATTGAATTTCACCAATACTGAGGATGGCCATATTAAACTGTTACTAAGTTGTTTTCTTTTTCCCCAGGCTTGGAAACAACCGATCAACTACTCTTCAGGATGAACACAAGCTCCACATACGTAAGCGTACGCAGGAACACTGCGCAGTACCTACCCAGGCCGTCCATGGTCCCTGGGATTGCCGCCCCCAAGGCCCGCCACCCATCCATCAACGGCCAACAGTATCGTGTATGATTTTAGGATATCAAGGTGGATACTATCTGCCTTGATCCTCAACGACGCGAAGAAGTAGAAAATGATTTCAACAAGTTTTAATATGTCATACAGACAAATCATTTTAGAGGACACGTTAGAATATACGTGTGTATACTGATGGTATTGAAAGGTTCAAAAAGTTTTTTGAACGTAGCGACCTATATCAATTACTTTTAGATTTTGGCTCACGGTTCAATTCAGCAATGTTCTTTTTGTTTTGCTTTGTTTCATTCTTCAGCTTCCTAACGGAAACAAAATTATAGTTAAATTAAATTATTTTAGAGCCATCCGTCTTTTTAAAATGATTTACCTACCTACCTGTTCAATCTTAATAAATCTCTGTGGACTATTGATTTTTTATTTTGCAAAGCAAATCGTGGACAATTTGTAAATAAAATTTTCTGTAATCGAGACGCAAGTCTAAATTTAGAAATTTGAAGGGTTCATTAATAGTTGATAAGTTTTCCTTATTCTTCTGTTGGGCTTGGAAACCTTGACACTGTATATGTATTTGAATTGTGGATATAATATAGACGCATTCTCTAAACACCCTGGACTTACAGGGTAACTATTTTACAAGTTCTTCATCGAGTACAATTCTGCAAAGTTGTTTTGGGGAAGATTTCCCTAATGATAGCTGACTTCTGATAGGATTCTGATGGGCTCCAGAAGAAAAACAATGTTATCGTTAGTGCTGTAAATGTGACAGGGTTTTTTTTTAATGTGAATACCACACAAGAGTCCCGAGTGCTTCCTAGTGATCGGAGCTAATGGTACTATGGCATCCTCAAATGGGGTATATTGTGAGACTGAAGGAAGTGGGGAGAGGAGCGTTGGGAAGTACCTGACTATTCATCAAACACGGTTAAAGCCATTTCCAGCAACATTTTGATTCTGAATGGTGGTCTTTCACCAGGGCCATCTTACACTTTATAGTATGTTCCATGAAGGCAGAGAAACACATTTTATTTAATTATGAAATTTTGCACTTGGTTTTAATAGATGGTTGTAATTTACCGATGCCAAGTGTATCGCAAATAATGTACTACCTATAATTAATATATCATCCCTAGCATTTGAACAAAAGTAAGAGCAAAGTGTACATTATAGAGGATAGTATGTAATTGAAGAAAAACTAGAACATAAATTACTTTTTCAATGTTGTTTCATCTGCATACTTAAATGTAATTCTTATCACCAAAAAAAGTTTATTTACGATATGTGAATATGTATTAATAAGTGCAAATGTTTAACAAAGTGAAATGATTGAGATATATCGAACCTCATCCACATCAATTTTTGGAAAAGTGTACAAGTTTTTGAAATCAAGTGGAAAAGGGGATTCTTGAAATGTTATAGATTTACAATCACAGTGGATCCAATCTAACTTGATTGCGTATCTCAAGCTCATGTCTTTGTCAATAAGATTTGACACCTATAAAGATGTTTAGATGTGGTTGATTTTTGGGGTGACTTAATACCCAAAATCAGTACGCAATATAAATTATCATGTGCTTCCTCCTTCTTGAGCCAACATTTCAAACAGTCTTACAGAGTAACATCTCGTCGCTCTAGTTCTCCATTTTAGTTTTTGTTCAATCTCCACTTTAAAGTTGGAACGAAGTACTTCTGGTACGGAGAGTAATTAATATTTCTCATTGGAACCGCCTGTACGATCGTAAGAACCTCTTACGACGAAATGTGGATTTTCGGCCGCTGGCTGGTTATACGCTCTTAAAAACTAACGTGACCTTTACGGAAATAGACACCTATCATGATGTTTCATTGAAATAATGAAAGAAATAAAACATTCTCCTCCTGCAAAATTTTCTAATGTTCGTTTGGCTGTCCGAAACTTTGAAACAAGAAGTGGGAGGTAGTGTAAAACCTTATTTTTTTGAAATCTCAATTTTCTAAACCATTTTCTCACTGACTAGTACTGGTAGAATAATAAAATAAGAATAGAAAAGTACTTAAATGGTAGACACTATTTTTGGTATAATATTTGTGCTGTATATATTATTACAAAAAATATTTTTCTCAAAGGAACAATGTTGAATTAGATTAGTTTAAAACAGGACTTACCCAAAGGATTTTAATCAGCGATTCCTGAGCATAATTGGAGTAAAAAATGTTGATGTTGTTTTACTGTCCGATGACATTTTTTAAAATTAAAAACATTAAAAATATTTTTCCATCACCCGCAACTGAGTAGTTAAAAGAGTAGAGCGTTTATAGCCTAGCGGCCCCTTGATAAGCATTGCATCTCATTATACCAGCACGGTAACACATGAAACAGCGCACTTATCGCACAAATTCGTCACGACGTATAGGGATGATATCAGTAGTGACGTGTGATTGAAAAATATTTTTTTTTGTTTTTAACAGAGAAAAAAAATCATCAGATAGCAAAATGACATCTTAAAACCCTTCGGGTACATACTGTTACACCCTGTATACATAATTTTTTTATTAAACTAGGCCAGGGGTCTCCAAATCTGGCCCACCAGTGTCATCAATCCGGCCCACGACAGCTAATGGCTTATTGTTGTTGTGATAATTTGGATTAAAAACCAAGAATGAGAGTAACTCGGTTTCATTTATTTGATAGGTAAAGCTTAATGATAAGTATAATATCGAACCAACGAGGTTATTCACGAAAAAGTAGGTACTGCTAGGGCTATAAGTTTGGGTACTACAGTGGTAACAACCTCTATCGAGGTAGTGACCTGTTTCCGCGTGCAACCATCGTCAAGTGTCACAGTCGTGATAATACAGTACAATGCAAAAGTAATTGAACTAGAGAAATTAGCATGCGTAATGCGAATGCTCTCTCAGGGCGCGTACTCGGTGACTAGTCTAGAAATTATAGATAATGGTAGGAAAAATAAAACAGTTTTGGCCCTTGGAACTTACTGAAGTAATCAGTATGGCCCTAAAGCTAGAGAGTTTGGAGACCCCTGAGCTAGGATCGTGTGTATGGGGGACGTTTTATATTGTTTAATTTATTTATTTATATGTTAAAGTATTCAGTCAATATTTTCAGTGTGTTTTTCAAGGAAAAAAATTAAAATTGTTTTTACATTTCCGATACTTTCTGGTAATGTATTAAAAAACTTTGCTCCAAGATATTTATAAGTGAATTAATATGCTTATTGTTTCAACATTATAATAGGATTTTCAGTTTATATTGGTTTCTTTTTCATATTACGTAATTGAAAATATCTCACACCAAATGAAAAAAGGTTTTTATTACTTATATAATTTATAATTGAGGATATATGTACCTACTTCCATATAGTATTTTCTTGTCCTTGATATGTTTAAATGTGAGTAATAATAAAGGTTTAAAATAAAAGTTATATCTACTTTTCTTCTGTGAATATGTAGTAAAAGTAAAAGTGAGGTGGAAGTCCAAAATGTTAAACTTATTGATGTTATTGTGTGTAAAATTCAAACATTTCTTCAAAAATATGTATTGAACGTAGTATTTTGTTGAAATAAGTTCTGGGATCTCTTGTAAAAAAAAGTATAATATTATTCATGTATGTAGATAATTACACATTTTAAATATAAAATATGTGTGTATCTCATGTATTCTACCAATTTAAGTAAGGAAAGATTAAATCTTAAATATAATTCTACGGAATATAGGTGATTATGTAATATTAAAATTGTATTTCTGAAAACATAAAATGTTAGGAAGTTGTGATACTTTGGAAGGTAATGAGAAGGTTATTGAAGACATGTGAAAAATATACCCAATAAATTTTTGTATTATATTTCTTCAATAAATGTAAAGTTTAATGTTTTAATGTGAATGTTTCGTAGTTAGCTTTATCGAAATCACTTGGAGAATCAATTATTATTGAATGAAATAACACTCTCAATTTTTTTATTATTGTTGATAAATTGTGTAAATATTAAACTTTACAAAATAATGTTTTCTCTCTCTGGTTGTACAAAACTTTAATATATTAAAAAATGTCAACATAATTTAAAAACATGTTTATGTGAATAAAATTTTTGAATGTTTTCATCAATTGACAAGTTTATTCTTATATTTCCCATTGTTGGAAGTGTTTATTAGTAGATGTATGAGTGGATGGAGAGTATTTGATGAAGAGGTCCTCTCCACGTCAGGCAGGATTGCCTTCATACTTTACCGATATTGAGGTTAAAATGCTCCTTGAGATCACGGCACTTCCAAGCCGTGATCTTGTGTTCAGACTTATAATAATGATGATGTTTAATTGAAAACACTTAGTTATCCACGATATTAAGTTTTATTTAAAATATTATTTACAACGAATATAGATTCGTGTACAAACTGGTAGTGAGGTAAAATTGCCGTGCAACCGGACGGATCGAGTACTAGAATCGGAATAATAATATGATCCTCTCTCGGGGCAATCGGTGTCATTTAGTGTTGGTCATCTGGGATACCATACGCGTGAAATAAGTAATGTGAATAAGTACTGCCATATACCTCCCCACCAGCGTTGCACGCGAATAACAAAATATGGCATACGAAAAGAAAGTAATTATATACACCTAAATAGGGTTTAGTATGTTATTGAGATATACATATCTATATACAATGTTTTTCATAGTTGAAAATATAATTTTTACATAAGTAGTTTTGTGAACAATTCTAAATTTACAACATTAACTTTGAACATAACATGCCTATAAAAAGAAAAAATAACAAAAGTTACAAAATGTTTTAACGTCTTAAAATTAATATGTTATTTGTTTACAAGTCCTCATTATCATTAGTAATAGGAGTAAGTACCTATTTCTCAGTCGGTATTGACCGATTAAAATTATTATTACTTGTTCCTTCTTACGGCTAGACATATAGTGTTGAGGTAGGTAGGTACTGCTAGAATGCGTAACGGTGATTATTTACAAAGGCGAGTAGCTGCTGGCTGACTCGGCACATACTTATTATGCGTTTATACAATTTCAACTAAAGTAAACATAACTAACTATGCGTAATATTAAAATATAAATAAAATACATGAACCATATTATTCAAAATTAACTTTATAAATCTTAGACTAAGGAGTGAATTCATTTTTAATCGAGGGAAAATAATAATTCGAATTCCAAGTGCTGTCTTTGTTTACTACCTGACTTTAGGTACGTAGTTCCACAGTGGTATTGGAATGTCGAATTATTATTTATTATATTGTTATTGTTAAACAAATACAGTTTGGTTAGCATTTATGACGGTCCGATCTAATATGTGGCTTCTTTTTAATAAGATAACACTACGTAAAATTAATAGATATCGGAAATTAACAGGAATTATTTACAGGTTGGATAACTTATTTGCTAAATTTGATATACCTTACTATTATTATTAATTAGTTATTTACAAATAAAATGTAGTCTGTATACTGTTCAGAATTCGGGATACGAAAATGAATTGATATATTATTATTATTTGTTAGAAATACTGACTAAGTAATAATACAATAATTTATATGGCGGTGTTTCGCTAGCTAAATACCTAAATAAACTTAGTTTTATTTCACAGTAGTGCATTAGAATTTTAATCAATTATGAGATACAGTGATACAAATCGTATAATAAAATTTAGATACATCAATATAAGTTTTCTAATTAATTTGTTTAAACGATAACTTTCTTCATTGAAGTATTGCCAAGTATTACTTTTACGACTGGTACCTTTCAGGAAAATGTACGTGTCTTCCGCAGCGTGTTTTTCTTGTTGTTATTGTGGGCGGTGTGCTTGCCGTTTTTTGCGGTATTTCCTCAGAATTTTGGAAAAATGCAGGTTTGAGTCTGTCGACCGAAACTCTTTTAGGTTTTCCATTGATAGTTATAACGTATGTTTTGTCGTCTCGTTCCTGAACTTCATAAGGTCCGTCATAGGGAGCCTCGAGTGATTTTCTTCCGCCGTCTGTGCGAAGGAAAACATGTGACGAGTTAGGTAAATCTTTGTGGACAAAAAATTTTCGATTGCTATGGTTACTAGTGGGAGTAGGCTTGATTTCTTCAAACCTTTCTTGCAGTCTTCTTATGTAGGTGTCAGGTTCTTCGCGGGGAGTTGTAGTAAAAAAATCACATGGTAATCTCAATGTTCTTCCGTAGGTGATTTCTGCGGGTGAGCATTTCAGATCTTCGCGAACGGTGGACCTAAGACCAAGAAGTATTAGTGGGAGGTTTTCCAACCAGTCCGGGTTGCTATAAGCCATAAGAGATGCTTTAAGTGTTCTGTGCCATCTTTCTATTATGCCATTTGCCTGTGGATGGTAGGCAGTGGTTCGTGTCTGCTTAATTCCGAATTTCCGCGTGAGGCTCTTGAACAGGCCTGACTCGAATTGTCGTCCCTGGTCCGTAGTGATTGTTTCCGGTACTCCGTGTCGAGCAATCCATTGTGTGGTTAGAGCGGTCGCTACCGTCTCTGCCGTCATATCCTTTAGGGGAACTGCCTCTGGCCAGCGAGTGTATCTATCTATTATTGTTAGGAGATATTTATACTCACTGCGAGCTGGCAGTGGACCGACCAAGTCAATGTGGATGTTTCGGAATCGATCCTCGGGAAGTGGATATGTTGCTGGATGTGCAGTTGTGTGTCGTGATATTTTGGCTTTTTGACAAGCGACACAATGTTTGACGAAGGTTTTGATATCCTTTGACATCTTGGGCCAGACGAATCTCTGACGTACGCTATTAGCGGTACCAGTGGTGCCTGGGTGACATATGTTGTGCACGCTACTTATTACTTGTTCTCTCATACTTTGAGGAACGAAAGGTCTCACACGACCTGTAGAGATGTCGCACCATAATAATTCATTCGTGTTGGGAATTATCATTTTTTTTAAGACAAGGGAGGAGTCCTCAAGTGCCTTAATTAGATCGTCGTCGTGACTCTGCTCTAATCCCATATGTCTGTAATCGATAGCAGGAGGGCTGTTTATCTCTTCTATACGAGACAGCGTGTCTGCTACCGTGTTTAGATGACCGGAAATGTGTTTAACGTCGGTGGTGAATTGGGCAATGAAATCAAGTTGTCTCTCTTGTCGCGGGGAACTTGAGGCGCGTTTCTTGTTGAACGCAAATGTTATAGGTTTATGATCAGTGTAGATTGTGAAGTTTCCACCTTCTATGTCATTCCTAAAATATTTTATTGCTTCGTAAACTGCTGTCAATTCTCGGTCGAATGTACTGTATTTACGTTGGGCAGAAGTGAATTTACGCGAAAAAAATCCTAAGGGTTGCCATTCGTTGTTATTAAGTTGTTGTAGGGATGCGCCAATCGCAAGGTCAGAGGTGTCCACCATTATGGCGATTTTCGCCTTGGGGTCGTGATGCGCTAGCAGGGTAGCGTTGGCCAGCTGGGTTTTGCATTCTTCGAACGCGGCCGTCAGTTCCGGAGTCCAAGTGAGAATTCTCTTGTCGTTCTTCTTGTATCCTGACGTGAAATCGAAGAGTTTGGCTTGTGTGTTGATAGAGTTCTTCAAGAATCTTCTATAATAATTCAGCATCCCGAGGAAACGACGCAAACCTTTGGCTGTCTTGGGTAGAGGAAAATCTACGATGGTTTTCACTTTCTCTTTGACGGGAGTAATACCGTCCGGCGATATTGTGTGTCCCAAGAAATCAACAATGGGCAAACCAAATTTACATTTATCTAAATTAATTACTAGTCCGTTGTCGGAAAGGCGTTGGAAAAGGGCATCTAGGTGTTTCATGTGCTCCTCTTCATTTTTGGAGGCTATGAGGATGTCGTCCAGGTAGGTGAAACAGTAGTCTAAGTCACGCGTGACAGCATGCATGAATCTCTGGAAACTTTGTGCTGCATTTGACAGTCCGAACTGCATCGCTGTAAATTCGTATAATCCGAATGGAGTGATGATTGCAGTTTTAGGGATGTCGGCTTCTTCCACCGGGATCTGGTAATAAGCTCTCTTTAGGTCTATTGTTGAAAATATTTTCGCTGTGTTCAATTTGTGTGAAAAATCATGAAGTTGAGCGATTGGGTACTTGTCGGGGATTGTGCTTGCATTCAAGCGCCTGTAGTCCCCGCACGGACGCCACTCTCCATTGGGTTTTTTAACCATGTGCAATGGGCTCGCCCAACTACTCTTGGACGGGCGGCAGATTCCGTGCTCCATGAGGTACCTGAACTCTTTTTTGGCAGCTTCTAGGAGATGTGGTGCCAGCTTGCGAGCTCGTTCTGTTACGGGAGGTCCCCGTGTTTCAATTACATGTGTGACGTTATGTTTTTGAACGTTTTGGATTTGCATGTTGGGACGAGTTAATGACGGGTATTTATTTAATATATCCCGGTACTTCTGGCTTGTAGATATCGTCGAGATACCGGATGAGGGTCCTTGGGATTTTACTCCTTGAATCTGTCGTCCCGTGGACTGGTCCGTCAAGGTAGCATTTTTTAAGTTGACACTCAGGTTGTAGTGATGCAGTAAATCCGCTCCGATAATTGCTCTTGAGACGTCAGCGACGATGAATGTCCACTTTATTTCACGTCGTAGGCCGAGTTGCAGATCAATAGTCCGGGAACCGTAGGTTTTTATGGGGGATCCGTTGACGCCGTACAGTGGGATTCGGTATGTATCTGTAGTGATGGTGTTTTTAGCCATTCGATGTGTCCTCGGTAGCACTGAAATATCGGCTCCTGTGTCGATTAAAAATTTTTGTCGTGACACAAGCTCATAAACGAAGAGGCGGTAGGAATTCTGAGAACGGTCGCATGCCTCTACTGCGCGTTCCCTTTGGCGTTTCCCGACTTGTTGCTCTTGAAAGTGCATGGTTGAATGCAATTGAATGTTTTCTCCCCGAATTTTTTATGGTTGCTGCAGTAGTCGTTTGTTTTGTGAAGTTCATTGTTATTGTCCGTTCGATCGTTCGACCGGGATCGATGTTGGCGGTCGGTATTGGAGTACAACGTCGATGGATGACGCCATTCTCGGCGGGGGCTAGGATTACGCCGATTATAAAAATGGTGTACGGGGCTATGACTGTCTCTGCGACTTGACTTTAGTTGCTTGACTTCTAGAGCTAGTGCAGAAATTTGTTCACGTAGGCTCTGAAGAACGGAAGTGATGTCGGGATCTTCTCTGTAATTGTTATCTCTACGTTGATTTTTGTTTATCGCTCCGCACTCGGTCGTCTGGTAGATTTCCAGGATTTTATCGGCTGCTGACGCAAGTTGTAGTAGATTGTCGTCTGGCCGTGTGGTCAATATAGCTTGTACATGTTGGGGAAGTCTTTGTAGCCATAACGTGCGTATGATTGCGCTTTCAGCAAGCTCGGGGCCGGCGAGTTCGTGCATCAATCGAAGTAGTCCGGATGGTTTCCTGTCGTCCAACTGTAATCCGGTTAGTAGTCGGGTGAGACGTTTTCCTTCGGAATCTTGCAACCTCGTGATGAGTGCAGTTTTTAGGGTAGAGTACTTCTCCGTTGCTGGTGGCTTGATGACGACATCGCTGACGGTCCTGAGGGTTTCGATGTCCAGGGAGGCGACAATAATGTTGTACTTCGTGGTGTCATCTTTGATTCTTGAGTTGGAGAACTGGCTTTCTGCCTGGGCAATCCAGAGCTGTATGTTGTCACACCAGACGGGGGGTAGCTTAACTGATACGGAGTTTATGACTGGATCCATTATTGTGTAATTAGCGCTGG
Source organism: Limnephilus lunatus (assembly GCA_917563855.2). Classification (NCBI taxonomy): domain Eukaryota; kingdom Metazoa; phylum Arthropoda; class Insecta; order Trichoptera; family Limnephilidae; genus Limnephilus; species Limnephilus lunatus. Next base: position 75,452,873 of record OU830592.1, read on the forward strand.
TTCCTGATGCTGTTTCTTCTAGCGGCATATTGTCGTTGTAATATGGCAAGTGATAGGCAATGGCGAAAGCAGTAGTAGTACTGATAGACCGTGTAGGTATGCAGATAAAATTATCAAAAGTGTGCATAAAACAAAATAACAATAAATCTAATCCAGGTCTGAAAAGTTAAGTTGATGATATCCAAAATCTTTTACAAATCTCTTATCTTTGCGTTGAAATGTTAGTACAAATATATTGTAATTGTAATAATGCTTTGATGAAGTGCAGTTTAAAAATTTATACCGTGTAACAATATTTGCATATTCTCGCTGGGTTGCTAAATTTCGTTGAAATGTTCGGATTATCAATTATTAACAAGGATCACTGTGAGAAGTTGAATTTGCGTTACTTGCTTTACTCCGATCTGCGGTGGATGCTGTGGGGTGGTGTAGGATCTCCAGGTATATGGCATCCGGGTATTTGGCATCCGGGTACCTGGGTCTGTCTGCAAAATCGCGTCTGTTGGTTAGGATACTCTGCCTTAGCTGCTGGGCTTCTTGTTTATCTGAAATTGATATTTACCGGCAATATACTATCCACATAAACAAGTAATGAGTTGCGGGGGAAGCATTATTAATAAAGTAGTAGCGGGATGTAGGTATTTTCGTACGCTACTGAATTTGGTGGACAATAACCAATGAACTATGTTGGACAATAATGTTCTTTACTGATTTATCTTCATATGATTCTAATGTACATACTGGACCTACTGAATTTAAGTTTAAAAAATTGAAATGTTACTCACAAGATTGGGGTGTCCAGGATTCCGCATTCCAGTACTCAATCCTCCGTATTGGCATTATTCATCATTATCATTAGAAATTCTCGGGGTCACCAATGTTGGAAGTGTTTATTAGTAGATGTATGAGTGGATGGAGAGTATTTGATGAAGAGGTCCTCTCCACGTCAGGCAGGATTGCCTTCATACTTTACCGATATTGAGGTTAAAATGCTCCTTGAGATCACGGCACTTCCAAGCCGTGATCTTGTGTTCAGACTTATAATAATGATGATGTTTAATTGAAAACACTTAGTTATCCACGATATTAAGTTTTATTTAAAATATTATTTACAACGAATATAGATTCGTGTACAAACTGGTAGTGAGGTAAAATTGCCGTGCAACCGGACGGATCGAGTACTAGAATCGGAATAATAATATGATCCTCTCTCGGGGCAATCGGTGTCATTTAGTGTTGGTCATCTGGGATACCATACGCGTGAAATAAGTAATGTGAATAAGTACTGCCATACCATATTTTAGATAAATTAAATATATAATGAGAATATTAATAATATGTTAAAATTAATAATATTCGTAATAAGTTAGAACCAAGGGAATACAGTTGATTCCGCTTAACATTTTGTCCAAAATAAGCAGATATCCCAAATTTGTGAAGTTTACGGCAAGTAACAAAAAAAAATAGATTATAGAAAAGTAATATTAATCGAGCTTTTTTATTACCTTCCTCTTGAAACACTCTGGTCTACTGGTGAAAACCGCATGAAAATCCGTTGCGTAGTTTAAAAGATCTAAGCGCATAAACATTTTGAGCACATTTTATATTACGTAATGATCACAGAAAAATAATTATATACTAATTACAGGTACAATGTATATAACACATGAACATGAAAAAATTAAGTAATCGAAGATCATGAATAAACAATTAAATATTAACATAATAACCGTAACCCAAAAAATTACTTCTTACATTACTTCATACATATGCGAACTACTTCTTACATAATGAACAATTTTACGTTGACAAATTTCGGCAGATGGTGAACAGCTGAAGTGGGCAAAGTCTACCGAATTACTGCCGAAAGAACTCTGAACTCTTATAGTGGCTGCATACCGCAATTCTTAACTAAAATTAGTTTTCGTTTCGTTGATCAGATCAAAAAATTTCCCAGTTAATTTCCCAGTTAAAATTTCCCAGTTTCCCGGAATGGTGTCCCAGATAACCAAAGTAAATTAGTATTAGTTTCTTCATTTAGTTTCTGTTCCTTAGGCTTTGGCCCAAATAAAAAAAAAGGCTGTCCCGATAATCCAGTGACAAATTAAGCGGAATCGACTGTGTTCCTAATATTTCAAGTACTGTTTAGTCCAAAGAGTGATTCCCTTTTTATAAAGCATCAGCAAAACATATATTTTTAATTACAATAACAACCAGAAATTACCTAAGAATACCTGCGCTTATAATGTCAATTTGAATGGCAAAAAAAAAAGTTACATAATGTGAAAGTAAGTATTTCAAAATGTATTATTTAAATGAAAATAAATATTTAATATTACAATATAAATTAAATTTCATTACAATTTTAAGGTTTTACTCATAAAGTTAAAATGAAAAAAAAATAAATATCTTTATTTGACCTCTTGTTCGCAGGTACAGTGAAACCCTCTTAACCTTTTAAATGCCAGTAGGTAGAAGTGTAGCTGTGCACAGCAGGCCGTGAACTTTTAATCAAAATAAATCATTTTTAAATCTTATTTAAAAAAAAATTTAAAAAACACAAATCAAAAAAATAAATAAAAAATTAAAAATCATCCCAATAGATCTCTCTGTGTGTTCCATATTTTAAATTAATAAAAAATGGGACATATGTATGATACAGAGGCTCAAAAAGAGCGAGAATACTCGCTATTTTTCTATGGCCAGCCTGCTGGGCACGGCCAAGAATGCGAGATATCTCGCTCTTGGCACAGAAGCGGTTAAGAAGTTTTCTAAGGGACCGGAAAACTTCTTAAGCTGGAAAACCTTATATGTGGGAAAAATTGGTCCAATTTTGGGCCGAGGGACCGAAAAAACCAAACTTCTTAAGTCACAAAACCTCAAGAGAGAACTTCTTAAGAGGGTTTCACTGTATATCCTTATCTCGTATAATCACAGTAGACCAAATTTGTTCCAGCTCACATAGGTCTTATATAAATCATTGTATCTCCCTTACTGTCATGATGAGAAATATGATCTAAACGTTGTTAGAAAGAGAAAACTCCAAGCTTTATATTCAAATGTTATAATTGCACATCTATGAAATCAAAGTTTCCAAAAGCAATTGGAGAAAACTGTACTAAATTTCGAGAAAATTTTATTCATTATTTTTTTATGAAATGACAAAAACATGAGGTGATAATAAATTACTTTTATATTTGCATAAAAATATTTGTTTTTATTTCTATTTGTTGTCAGTAATTTTAGTTAGAAAAAACATAAATGTTTAAAACCTTTTTATGTTTGTATTAAAAAATTTAATATTTCAGAAATTATATGTTCAAATATTTCTAATAATATTTGAAAGTATATTCTATCACCTTTCTGAAACAGTTTTTAGTTTTTCCAATAAAATCCAAATATTCCATTTATTTGGATTTTATTTCAAAGCAGAAATATTCTGACCTTCTGACAGAATATGCCCGAGACCTGCGAAGTTAACGATACTATTAAAAATCTTTTCTCTGAATATAACTAGTTATATTTGGGAAACTACTTATCCACTCTAGCGGTGTCCCCAAAATTTAGGTAAATGATTTTAGGATAAAACATTGGAGAAACATTGATGTACCCAGCCATTTGAAAACAAAACAAAAAAAATTATGCCAACTGATAATTGTACATTTCTATATTGCAGTTTTTTTTTATATTTCACTTTAAATGGGCCTAGTGCCAATTAATAGATTGGATAGTGAACGAAATGTATGACATCCACAATTTATGATGAATATTGTAAATAAATGTTTAAAGCAATATACGTATTTATTTTTGTTCATCCATAGCTAAGATTTTTTTATATGAATACCACTCAAGAGTCTGGAGATAACTGCGGCGCTACATCTTCCCCGGGTGTTGTGAGGCTGAAAGCAGTGGAGAGGGGAAGGAGAGAGAGAAGGTTGTGAAGTATCCGGCTATTCAGATCTGGCCCCAAACATGGCTAAAGCAATTTCAAAGAACCTTTCGATTACAAATGATGGTCTTTCACACTGAAAGTACCAACCACTCTGGAATGTGCCGCAAATATACAGGTAAAAAAATTAAAGAGACAAATAAATAATTAAATAGACAAATAAACAATAAATCATTTTAAAGCAGTGGTTCCCAAAATTTTTGTAACCAGGGACCGCTTTTATATTTATTTGTTCTCACAGGGACTATAAGGTAAAATAATGAAAAACCATTATCGCGTAATTAAACACATCCTTGCAATTATTATCATTTTGCAATAGGCCACTTGCATGGATTTCATAACGATTTGGAAAAAATCGTGTGGATAGTTTTTTTTACTAATATTACAAAAATGTAAAAATTTTTTTTTAGAAATGTATAGTTTTTTTTTTATTTTTTAATAAATAAATCCATTATTTGAGCTCATGACGTCACTACATGAAAATGTCCCGTCTCCGATTATGTTCCCTTAATTTTGTAAAATTCCACACTGATCATTTTTTTTATTTTTGAATTTGCGTTTAATGTTCACTAGATTTATTGTTTGTTCTATGCGAACTTATCCTTTGGTTTGATTTTTCGATAAAGATGGCGGAGCTTTAACAGATGTTACGAAGAGAACCCCGTACAATTTATTGCTATTCGTATGGAAAACGTTCTTTTTTTTAAATGATTTTCGGCAATGGAATTATCGTTTTTTCGCACCCATAAAATTATGTCCCGTCTTTCCGGTTTATAAAAAATGGTCTGATTTTTCGGATTGAAATTTTCAAAAAATCGCCAGGGTTTCAAAAATGAGATTTAAAAAAAAAAAAATACAGAATGTCTTAGAATATTTGCCTTAACCGGAATTTTTTTTATTTTAAATGTGATGCAAGTGGCCTATTCAATGTGTTCTTCTTGGACTTCTTTAGCTACCTCTCCATCATTAACCCGTCTGCTTGGTTCAGTATATTCGCACCTCACAATCCGGAAGCCTCAGTTTCGTCAAACCGCAGTCAAATCGAGATTGTAAAATATCTATGCAAGATACAGTTTGTCAAATAAGAGTAGAAAATATATGGGGGCACCACCGTTGCCCAAATGGCAATACTAAAAATATAATCATGGTGTTAATCTAAAGCTGTGTAACCTACATTTTTATTAAAAATAAAAGTGAAGAAAAAAAATTTTCATTTCAATACAGATACTCACTGATCTCGAAATTAGAATTGCATATAGGTATATTGTTATTATACGTTTGCAATTTTGTGTTAACATAATGAAGAATAACGATATTGTAATAAAATATAAAGCACACTTGAAATTGCTCACATTTATTTAATAATAGCTTGAGTACCTAGGGTTGCCTTTTCCTTTCCAATCAAAGGAAATTAAATTAAATTCAAATCTTTGTTAAATTAAATGATAGCCAATCACTTCGTAAAACACAATTTAATCAAATTTATGTCATTTAGTAGGTACCTTCAAAATAGCGGATTAATTTTTTTTTTAAGAACAATTTTTTTTTTATATGTTGATACAGTGTTTTGTATTTTCAGTGTCATTGCACTTTTAGAATATTTGACAGACAAATTGGTGCTGCCAGCCTAAAAATTTCTTAGTTCCATTTTTTATATTTTCTACTCTTATTTGACAGACTATAGCTTTCATATTTCAAAGACAATGAGAAGTATTATTTCATTCTCTTTCTGGTTAATAGAAAAATACATGTTTGCATGAGAGGAAGAGAGATGCGAGAGCGAAATGTAAGGTCGCTCTGGGACGTTTTTGGTCTTATGAAAGTATAACGCTATTACTTATTCCTAAACAAGCAATATTACTTATTCCTAAACAAGCAGACGGGTTAATACAAAAAGAATTACGAATCAGCTTTTGGATGCCTTTCGATTCAGTTTTGCAGTAAATTAAAAAATGTTTTATAGACCATATATCTCGAGGACCACCGGTTGGGAACCACTGTTTTAAAGAGACACTTGCTTATGTGGTGGCATACTGTATGGATAAAAAAATTATTTCATTTAATAATATGTAATTTAGTTTTGTAAGACAGTTGAAGAATGGAATAAAAATAATAAAAAGAACACTGTCGAATTGAATCGATAAACGTCGCTACTCACCCAGTATCTGTGGACATTTTCAGGGTAAGAGGGGACTACGGGCGGATGTTCCAAATAAATTTGATTTTTGATATTGCAGTGCACAAAATTTTTTCAAAAGGGTCCTCTTCAAAATGATTTGCTTGTACTATTTTATATGAATTCATTGTGAAATAATACACAACACACAATAAAATTTATTTGCACATCCTGGGAATGTCAGATTGTCGGAATTAGGAGTCGGGGATCTTAAGGGCTCGACAACAGCCGAGCGATTCCGTATTTTTTGTGGGATCGTTATTATATGACGGACGTGGTCTCCTGTTAGATTTATGTGATTTTTATGGCTGTTATTTGCTTTTTCTACGTACAACATACATTAAATGAATAAATTAATCATGCATACTTGCAGGAATTCGTGTTTAAATCAATCTAAACTAAAATATGTAAAAAATCACACAAATCTGATAGGAGATAACGTCCGTTATCCAATAACCAGTGGCGGTTTTCTCTAAAGTGCATTTGTGCAGCGAACCCCCATTAAAAAGGTGAGAAAATAAAACAAACTTGTCATATAATAATATAAATACATTGTATTTAGCCCGCCTTTAAAGCGCCTTTAAAACCCGCACCACTGAAAAATACTCCCATTTTGTGCGTGTGTGTAGTCCCACACCAAACACTCCATAGTATAAATTCCTAGCCCGTACAAAACACTCTGGCGGTGATTCGACCGAAACTAGGCCTTTCTATACAAAAATAAAGTCACACCGGTGCGTCGATCCTGAGAACGATGTCCGAACATTGTCCGAACGTGATGACCGATGTGGCGAGTGTCACCGTGCCCGAATCGTCGCAGACTTACCATTGCTTACCGAATGCAAGTTAAATGTTATTGGTATTTAAAATTTGTAGATAAAGTATTATTAAGGAACTTCTCCTCTGTACCTGATTTTAATACTCGCGTAATTGAAATGTTTTCAAATGCAAAAAGTCAGCGCATGGATGTTTTGTATAAGTGAAAAAAATATATTATTTCGTGCCACCTTTATTTGTGTTTTTTCGTCTTTTTTAATGTTTTAATATATCAAATACATATTAAACGAAATTATTATTATTGAAAAAATAATAATAATTATCAAAGAACATTGAGTGCTGCAAAAAACATTAAACAATATAATTCCTCTAAAAATTTTCTCGTTATCTAATAATTGTGTCGAGTGTCAAGTGATCTAAAAACAATAGTACCTACCTATTACCCCCATTATCCCTCCCACTAACTTTATTTAATTTGTGTGAGTGCCACTGTATTTGAAGTGCAACATGATTAGATATATCTTCTCTTGAATTTCTGAACCCCCTGTTATAAAGACCACGAACCGCCACTGCCAATAACGATCCCACAAAAGATACGGAATCGCTCGGCAGAGGTCCCTCGATAACAAGAAAAAAAAATACCAAAGTTAATATTTAACATTATTTTATTTTAAATTCATACATACATTATGAAACTATATAATATTTTAAATAGAATTTGTCTAGTAAATGAGAAAAGTAAAAAGGCTAAAATAGATTCACCTACTTTGTTTTCCAAAACTGAATTAAAATGTCAAAATAATAGCTAAAAAAATAATAGTTTTCTTTGTAAAGTAAACAAGAAGTTTTTTTTAAGGGATTTGTTTTTTATCACAAATGAGCTCAGTATTATAAAATTATCATTTTAGTGTTGCACATAATTCGGTAAAACATAATTGTAGCCATGTTTCATAGAGTTGTACCTACATAAATATCACTTTGGCTTATGGTATGAGTATCAGCAAGAATCTTATACCGAGGTTGAAGAGTCCTAGCAATTACTAAGAATCTAACCTTACCTTAAGTGCTTGTACATTATTACCATGATTCAGAATACATATGGGCACTTTCACCAATCATATACTGAGTGATCGCTCAGTTAAATATTTCAGAAGCACACTGTCAGGAGGTCATCTTAAAGAAACCTATTTTTATAGATTAAAATCAATACATACTTTAACAGCCTTACTCATAATGAAACCCTACCACGACTCTGTAGAGTCGCGGTAGCTACACAGGGGGGTACACTACACCGCTCAGAGTAAAAATCTTTACTCATCTTCATAATATTGCTCGACAGCTGGATTATGGGTTATGAAGACTCAGCTCCAAAGCTGAGGATTATGGGTTATGAACACTCAGCTCCAAAGCTGAAAAACGCAGTCAATTTGGCATTTCGTGGCGTGTTGCCAACTTCACATTTATTCATACGTCAAAATATTATTCGACGGGATTGTTTTGTGTTTCGCGTTTCAACAATAACTAATAATGGATAATCATAAACAGTAATTCGGATGAGGAAACAAAAATTAGTAGGCGTAATAAGAATCGGGGTGATGTTGAAATGAGTGTTATAAAAAATAATAAAAATAAAGCCTGCTTGGTTATCGATTTCGCTGATTTGTTTCACAAGAAAGCAATTATAAACACTCGTTTCTACCCCATTATCGTATGGCACAGAGAACTTGGAGATCGATAGATACTTTGCCACCCCGTTTATCATTGTACCAAGGCAATTAAACGTCTGACGTTAACTTTTGTTAATCTATATTTAGACCTAAAATCCCCTTCCGTAAATGCCGCAAATGGATCGAACCTTTTTTTGTGCACAAATGCCGCGAATAAGGTCAATATTTGCCAATGCTCCATTCAAAACTTCAAGATTCTCATAAAAGTTTGCCATTTCGAAAGTTACAACGCCGTGGTACTGAGTTAACTCTGGTGACCGGGTGGTTTAAATTCTGACAGCTACTACATCTCCCGTACAGCGACGGGGTAAGAAAACACGGATGAGCGCGATTAACCCACCATGTTGAGTAACAATTTCACCTACCCCAGTCTTGCTCTCGTGGTTGTATCTTATATTGTGATTATGAGTAAGACTGTAAAAGTGTACAATGTGCGTGCCGCTAAAACTCAGAAACGAGTCCCAGTACGATTAAGGGATCATGGTGTGGTAGCCCTCTATCCCCCATCCATGAAGAAGGTTCCTGTTTTTACCGAAGGTCGTGCTTTTGAAGAAACAAAGGCTGTAAATTTCACCCTCTAGAAATTCTAGAACAGTCCAGAACATTCGAGAGTATTCGAGAGCGTTCCTCAACATTCCAGAACATCCCGGAACATTATGGAATGTTGAGGAATGTTTGGGAAACAATCGGGAATATCCTGGAACATCCCGGATCATTGTGGAACATTCCAGTACACTTTTGAATGTTGTGGAATGTTCTGGAACATTGTGAACCATTCAAAGCCTTTTTTGTATGGGTGGGGCTACCTATTGGTAGGGGTATACAAAGCAAGATTCGTCGTGGGTTCGAACGTCAGATTAATCTCATATCAACTCCCTGAGCGAAGCCGGATACCCCAGCTAGTTAATTATAAATTTAACGATATCATTTTTTTTATAAAACCTAAAAATATTCCAGGTGAATTCATTGGCGTGAAAGTGCAGCAAGGAGTTTGTATGTTTCCTTATTAATATTTGGAGGTACAATTTTAATTAAATCGAATGGCTGAATCGAAAACCGAACAACTGGATATCTCCGTCGCTTGAATGATTAAAACTGTCTTGTAGCTTTATTTAGAAAAATGTGATAAAAAAAATTATAAATAATTTATGAATTTAATTAATGTTTATTCAGTGTTGAACACTGCTGCACTTGACAATATTATTGAAAGTTGTAATTTGACAACTTCTTCACATCTTGGGAGTTAATTGAGTAATCCTTGGCCAACAGTAAAATTAACACAGGGTTCGCTCTGTTTTGATTGGTGAAAGCAGATGTTGGTATCTTTACAGACTCATGTGTGACCGGCACATAGGACAAGTTGTATTTCTACTCGTGCTGAACCATTTTTTCTGAAAAAAAAAAATTAAGTAAACAATGTGAATTTTTAAATTAAAAAACCATGATAAAATCGTCAGCAATTATCTGTAAGTAAATCTGTAAGTTCATTCTTTCACGAATTGAGATATGAACTGTATACATATCGATTGTCCAATTGATTAGCCAGACAACTCCGACGCCATTTGCGAAAAATCAAAATTTGAGTTGAGAATGCACTTAAGTGTTCCCTCTATCTGTTAATAATTACATATGTACAATACTCTGATTATTCATAAACACAATTATAATGCAGAAAAACTTGTAGTGAATCATCAGCAAAAAGAAGTGACCTTGAATGCAGAATAATTTCCATTATATCATTAATAAAAATTGAAAAGAGGAGTAGTCGAAAAGAGGAGTAGAACTCCCGAGAGGGGCACAAATTGTTTTCTTTCAGTAAAATAGCTGGCAAAGAATATAAAAACCGGAAAGAAAACCTATGGTTGACAATTTATTTAATAAGATGTCATGGCTTACGGAATCAAAGGCCTTTGAGAAAGTATTGTATGAGCAATCTACTTGGTCTGACTAATCAACTGGACAATCGATACATGCTATGTTTATAAAGAGTCAATCCCGGGATTTTTTTTCAAAGAAACCCAAATTACGGTACTAGGTTTTCTTCAGAAACAGGATTATGGGGTACCGGCATTTTTTTAATCCCGGGAATGTTTTAAATTATTATAAAAAATAAGAGTTGAAACAAATGTTTTATTTTTATTTTTCAGGTATTTCAAAGAGATTAGGTAACATTGACTTTTAAAACTAAAATCCAATATTATTATAAGCAGCAATAAGGAACAAAAATAGGAAAAGAATACATAATACAATAAAATCACAGCATGTAAAGTAAATCCAAAGCATATCTCAAGTTTCAAAATTCATACTAGATAGTTTAAAAAATAAACAGTTTTTGTTTCTCCTGTGAAATTGCCAAAATGAAATAAGGTCATTTACTAACCAGGAGACAATATAATAAAGTGAAGTAAAACAAAATATCAAATGCCATTGATCCGTCAAATACACTGTAAGTAGTAAATCTTGAAAAATGTACAGCCAATAATATCATTAAACAAGAAAACTTACCAAACAAACAAGATGGGATTTGTTCTTGCAAGTGTGACATGTTATTTTGGGTAATTTCCCAGTGACAGGATGGAGTTTGCAATAGCACACATAGCACTCGGGAACACTGTCCAGTTTTCGTTGAATCGAGTTTAACCACAGTGTGATGGTCTGCCACAATGAGCCATTCTAAAAAACAATAACAAAACAATGTTGTATAAGAAAGAAGCACGGGTTGGAATAAAGCAGTGCTTTCGACAATCGCCAAGATCCAAGATTACAACATAATGTAAACATATTAACCTTTATTCCAAAGGGTACAAATATTTACAGTTATGAGTTAAGTATGAGGAAATGCTAGAAAACCGATATCTATAATTTCCAAAATTTAAAAAGTGGTAAATCCTGTTGCACATTAAAAGATTAAACCTGTCCAAAATCTTATTTCCTAATTATTTCAGAACTATACTTTGGAAGGTGTTACACTTTGGAACTGAAGTATTGTATTATAAGCACTGAAAAACTTTGGAAAGGAGATTTTTTATTAAAGAAACGGTAAGTACGTATAATGGTATTTATATTAGGTTTTTAAATATGAGATTTTAATATGTATACTATTCTTCCGATAATATAAAACTCCAACGGCTCGGAGGGCTTTGAAGCAAAGAATGGACTTGAATGGAGTTACCTCGAGTGTTTCCTCTTGGAAAGAATAACCTTGTCCAATTTAATGTTTCAAAGATCCAATCATGTATGTTTATGTCTAAAAGGGATCGAAATGAAAATCTAATCTCCTTCAATGGAAGCAATCTTTCTTTTTGACTCGTTCTTGAGTTCAACAATTCGGCTGTGGAACGAACTGCCGGCCTCTGTGTTTCCTCCTTCCTTACTTTTTAACTCCTCATTCTACAGTTTTACATAGTTTTGGTATACGTATACCTCGGGAATTTAATTTAATTACCTGATGAGACAGAAACATGGTGATCCAAGCCACGTTATTAGAGGGGCTGCCACTGGAGATGACCTTGGGTATGCCCAGAGGGTGATTGCTGCAAAGTTGGATCATAAGTTCCATTTTAGTATTATCCACGGTGTACTTGGCAAATACTTCATTTACCGATCCATGGATTGAAAACTGAAAAAAAAAAAACAGAAAGAGTGTGAATGAGAATTTGAATATTATAGTAGGGGAGGGATTAACGCTAAATGGGTAGTTACTCGAGCGTTGTGGGGACCTATTGGATTGCAAAGATTAGATGCTAAAAAGAAAAAAAGTTTATGTGATGTATGCCCTTTCAGTGGTGGGGGGAGCGAGTATTAACTTTCAAAAATGTAAAAAAAATCATCACAATGACTTACTCGAGCGCGTCAGATATTAATAGCGTATACGCTCTACGTGTTTCTGGTAACGGAGAGATATTAATCTGACGAGTTGAGTGGTGGGGGTGGCCGTATGAAGAGTTAGAAAATTGAAAGAAAAAAAAGGATTTATTCTAGCGTGTCAGATAAAAGTAATGTGAGTTACTTCCATGCAGAAAAGTTTACATTTCAATAATCTGACGATTTGGACGTAACCTAAACTCGTGGCAGATTTTTGAAAATGTAAAAAAAATCGTGACCTTGACATACTCGAGCTAGTCAGATTTTTATACAGACGGTTCAGTTTGATGTCCTTGTTGTGCTGACCTATAATCTGACAATTATGTGGAGGGGTTTTCTTAATCTGACAGTTTTATGTTTTTTTATTTTATGTTTTATTACTGAATAGAATCACAATTAACAACCACATAATATAAACCTATTATAATGATAAAAAGAAAATCGCTTAATTAAACTTCTTAAAAAATTCACTTATCCACTGGAACGATTTCGGTCGAAAAATCGACCACTTTAATTTTTCTCCGATTGATGTCGGTCCAAAAACGGACCGATTTTTCTACCATTCGTAAAACATTTATTGTAATTATTTAAAACCTTTACATGGCCAGCTATTTATATTATCGAATAGTTGATAAAATATTCTTTCAGTCTATGACCTTATTGATTGTCTTTGAAGTATGCTATAACAAGTTTTGGCGGGTTTTTAATAGCGTCCTGTCAGAAATCAACTTACAAGTTTTCAATGTTTCAACGGATTTTGGTCTCTGCTTAAAATGCCGTAAGTAATTCATTTATTGGGTTTTTAACATATAATTATATATCAGTGCAATTGTGATTGAATAATCTATCTTTTAAATGTGTTTTTAATTTGTTTGTTCCTAATATATTGTTTCGGTGGAAGTTTTTTTGTAAAAATGCATCAACTGAAAATGTCATCGTTTTTGATTTGCAAAAATATTAATAATTACTGCTTTTGTGTATTTGAAATATAATTATTTAATCAGAGTGATTCATAACAAAGAGATAAATATAAGTTTTATATGGATTGGTTCATTATTAATGCAGATATTTGCTTATCCAATTATTTATGTCATATGTCAAAAAAGCGACAACTTTCGTAGTCAATATTGGCATAAAGCTTCCGTCACACAATAAAAATTTAGTTGTTTCGTTGTATACTAATTAATTAATTGATTTTCTTTTACCAAATTTGTGCAGAAACAGCAATCGTCCAGGGAAAGAAGGGAGCACTCCACGAACCAGGTTTAAATAAATTTTTTCATATTTTATATTAGTGCAGTATACAAAATTTGAACATTTAAGTATATGAAGTGTTTTCAATTTAAAATATATAGAGTAGTGCTGACTGGAAGAGGAGGCAGAGGAAGAGGTGCAGAAGGAGTACCAGCTGGTGCCGGACTAACTGCACGTGGACGTGGGAGTCAACGCAGAGCTGCATTGCCTGCTCGGTCTGGAGTGTGAGTATTTTTTAATGTTTTTTTATGAAAGTACTTTGCTGTGGCCGTTGAACTCATCATATATTTTTATTTATTTTAACAGTGACCCTGCTTTGCTACTGGTGCGAGAGGATAGTGTAAAGGCTGTTAGGGCCCTGTCTGCTTCCTTCCGACTAGAGCTGGAAAGCCGAAAATTTAAGAAGCAGGCGGCGCGCATTTTGCTCCCTACCGCACTTGCAAGAAAAACTAAACAAAAGTAAGTTATCATATTTATATGCTTGATACAATATTATTGTTTTTTCTCCGACAGCATTCCACTGTTACAATGAGAGTTGGTTAGATCAGCGCTCTGTGCATTATGCAGTGCATAATGTACAGAGTTCTAATTTTATTGTTTATTTATTTACTGTACTTACTGTTTCACGCGTGAATGAGAACGATTCATATGATTTATGTATATGTTTTCAGAATTCCATCTCCGGAGAGAATACCGTGTCCCTTTTCACAAGGGACACCTTCACCGTTGCCAAGACCCGTCCCACCACCGTGAATGTCCACTCCGGCACAGACCCAGTCAACGGTTCCCAATCTTCCAATTCCGCCTGCTGCACCAATCCGGGCGGCATCTCCGGAGCCGTTACCTGGGACATCGCGGGGTGGGGAACTCCAGCGTGGCGAACTCTTCTCTCCGGAGGGCGGCTACCACAGTGAGCTGTGGGTGGACGTGCCGTTCTACCAAGAATTGTCGGCGTTTGAGAACGGTGAGTCTATTTTTTGAAATGTCATACATACCAGGGGCTCTAGTATGGTGAAATCGATAAGTTTGCAATATCGGATAGATAATTGATTTTATATTGATATCCCTAGCACAGTTTCACTGTTGGTATATTGGCAGGAAATAAGCATAGTACTTAAAAATTCCACATAACAAACATACATAATGTATTGTAATCCGAAAAGATACAATGTGCCTACGTTCTATGCAAGTAAATATGTAGTTGCTAAAGTAGAAAGTCTGAAATTTGAGTTTGTTTTTGGCCAATTTTTGTTTGATAGTACGAAGTTCGCACAGCATTGGGAATACCGAAATCATAGTTTTACACTGTAACAAAGCATGATCTATTTGTTCTCGAGATAATGTCCTGACACGTTTACATTTCAAAAGATTGGCATTAAACAGGGATATTATAGAATGAGACACGCCGAACTCCTTCGCGAGGGTTACATTTGATTTACCGGCTTCTAAATGGTGTAATATAGGACTTTTTTCTTCAATTGAAACAACTCTTTCGTTTCACGGAACTCATTTTGTCGAGCTTCCTAGTCACTTCCAAGCGAGGCGCGGGGCGGTGCGGTATTGGTGGGTGGGTATCTTTAAAATAGGCCGCTTTAAGTTGTTGGTCGCTTTAAACGTATACGTTTTCCTACTAAAAGCTATGAAACCTAACTTGAGTTTACATTATCGTCACTTAAAACGGTAGGCCGTTATATGGAAAGTTATTATATCCGAATTCTATTGTAAATTTGTGTTTTCTATTATTTCAGAGACAGATATGGACAGCACCAATGTGGACGAGGCAGCTCTCTATCAAGAAGAGTCGGTAATTGAAAACCGTGAGTTATAAAACTAACTAACTTACCTTCACGCCATTTCGCTGCAGGGGTAGGCAGAGAGGATGGACCGCCAGACAACTTGGTCTTGGCACACACACACTCTTTTCTTCATTCAAATTCATCCATACCTACCTGACTATGGTATTCTGACTCCTGACATTGCCCGCCTCAAGTATTTGATTAACAGGATCGTACCAAGAGTTCATTATTTTGAAACGTTGTACCAGAGACAGCGGGTAATCGTAATATAGACACGTTTAATTAATTTGGGTTTTCTGTTGTTGCAGAAATGGATATGAACAGAACAAGCGACGTGGACGACGAAGCGAGCAACGTAGACCACAAAGAGAGCGATGAGGATACCTTCTGCATGCCACCAATACCTTATTATAATATTATCAACGTTTCACCTTACTCCGCTATGGATATAGACTTTAGTAAACAAGACCAGGTAGATAGTGAGGCAATGCGTTTGATTCTGCCGCCTGATGGTTACTCTTTCGATTGGTCCAGCGATATCTCACGTTTTACTGGGATAAGGGAGACATTTACAGGTACGCCAGGACCAACTTTCAATACTGACGAAATGGGCAAACCTGTGGATGCCTTTCTTAAAATCTTCGATGCAGATTTCGTTGAACTGATCGCGAGAGAGACCAACAGGTATGCAGATCAATGGATTGCGAAAAAACAGTTTCAGCGCCATGCGCCTACCAATAAATGGGCTCCCACGAATAAACGGGAAATATACGTATTCTTGGCAATTTTAATGTATCAAGGTATCTCTCCCCTTCCCGTTGAAAAAGACTACTTCTTTTAAAAAAAAATCACCGCCATGCCTTATTTCAGCCGAGCCATGGATTATAATCGTTTTGAAAGTTTTTCTTCTTATGTACCATTATCTGTGCGAAGGTTACAAAAGATTCAGCCCGTCTTGGACCACCTCTTAAATAAGTTTGAGACTTTATACCTGCCCGAGCAAGACATCTCTCTGGATGAATCCTTACTCTGCTATAAAGACCGTTTGGGATTCGTCCAGATGATCAAAACCAAAGCAGCCAGCGCGGGTATAAAATCTTACGAGCTTTGTGAGTCCAAGTCTGGCTATCTTTGGAAATTCCAAATTTATACTAGGAAGACCATTTCCATACAGGCTGAATCGACAAATCCAGACCAGGAAGACATGACGGAAGACATAACAGAAGATATGACGGACGACATGACACAGGTAAACTTTTCGGGTGCTCACAATATCTGCCCAGTTGGGGCCACTGTAAAGATAGTATACGACCTGGCCATATACGCTAATAATGGACAACTTTTATAATAGTCCATTATTGGCGCGATGCCTCAAAAGAAATGGAATGGACTGCATGGGCACATTGCGGTTAAACTGAGAATTTGTGCCCTCTGCATTTAAGTCCCATCTCCGGACAAAACTGAGGGAAGGTGAGCTTGTATACTCGAACTGCGGGGACCTCAATGTTATGGTTTGGTTGGACAAAAACCTGGTAAGTATGTTGTCCACCTACCATAAGGCAGAAATTGGGGGCTGTTGAAAAGTTTGGTACCTGGACATACAAACCTCAACTGGTACTAGACTATAACAAAGTAATGGGGGGGTCGACCGAAAAGATCAGCTTTTGGCAGGCTTTCCCATTGAACGACAGCGAAACCTGATCTGGTACAAGAAGCTTTTCAGGAGACTACTAAGCGTTTCGGTGCAGAATGCGTATATATTGTACAGCTCAAAGCTCCGCAAGGAAAATAAAGACATTTTGTACCGAAACTTCAGGAGTGAGGTTGCGGATGATCTTCTTCTGCTGTTTTGTCGTAGTCAAATTGACACGACTGTGCGGACCATTGGCCTAATAGCTGAAGGAAAGATTCTGCGACCTATCCTGAAAGGCAACCACTTCGTAGTCCGTAGCAGGAAAAAGGTGAAATGTGTGTGGTGCAACATAAATAACATTTTCAAAAGGACCCTCACAAAGTGTGATGTGTGTGAAGTGGCTTTATGCTCTGATTGCATGAAGCCATATCACACTACAATATAGAATTGCTGGTGGTTTTTATATTTCATGTTTTTCTTTTCTTGTTTTTTTAGTTGTGTAATTCTAATTTATAGATTTAATTAACTTTGTCTGAACATCAATTATGATGGCCTGGATGGCTGGACCAAGTCATTTCTTTCCGCATACTCACATCATATGTTATGTTGTCCTCGAAGCAGCGTTGCCAACTCTACGTCTTTTTACGTAGATCTACGTATTTTAGGTCCTTCCTGAACATCTACTAACTTCAGTCCAGAATCTACGTATTTTTTGTCAAATTGTACAAATTTGCAAAATAACATAACTCATTAGGCTGAAGAAGCATATTTTCCGTTACTTTACGGTGGCGGCCCCGTCTGCGGGGCAAAGTATGTGGCGCGGACTTCAACAAACGTTCCGTTTCATATTAGAGTCCGCGCCGGAGTTGGGATGTCTAGGGAAATTACCCTAGATCTAGGGGAGAAAAATATTTTTTAGGCAAAAGGGAAATCAGCACAAATCTAGGAAAATTTCGAACTATTACCATTAATTTTTTTTTATTGGAGTTGTAATCTTCTACTTCCCGATAAAATACACAATTTCAGACAAAGGCATCGCTAAGTTATTTATTGCTAGTATTTGACCTTAAATGTTTACTCCATATTCAAGTTTTTTTTCCTAAATATTGCCTATTACCCCACATTTGCATAATTACCAAAACTATATTTCGTTTTATTTAAACCTTTCTCAACGTGGGCAATAAATAACGCCCCCTTGTGGACGTTTGAGACTTTCAGGGGGCAGTAGAAGACCCAAAGAGAGGGCGTTGAAGTAGCACAGTGATAGCGAGGGCAGGTAAAAAATATAGTCTAAAAAGACAAAAAAAAACACGCTCATCACGTACTAATAAAGCAAAATAAACTTTAATATTGGTTAATTTTTGTTATTTTATGTATTGTAATCATTTTTATCACGTATGCAAAAATTCACATGTTTCGGTAGTTGAGGAAGTGGAAGAAAATTGAATCCATTAACCCCCGCCCATAAGAAAAAAAGGGGTCTCTAAAAAAAAATCTCATAGTGGGCGGTGGGCAAAATTGAGAACCAAGAGTGAGAGGCAAGGTTGAGAACTTATGATAAATGCATTAAAAATAATAGATACATTTCAACTTAATTACTACAAGAAATAACTAATTACGTTCACCTACCCTCACTTCTATATTTCACTCAAAAAAAAAGTACGTAGATCTACTAACTTTTCATAATCCAAATTATACGATTCTACGTAATTTTCTAGTCCGATCTACATCTTTTTCAAAAAACGGGTTGGCAACACTTTTATTTATTTTTTATTTATTTAATTATTTTCATATTACATTAGGTTATAATAATGACGTATTGCCCATCTCACTAGGTGTGAAACACCTGTGTTGAGATGGCAATTTACAGAGTGGTTATAATCTATGATTTTGTTTTATTAATATTATGGACATGACAGCTTGATATAAAATCTTTTTTTTCTAAGTAATATACACTTCAAGTATGTTATATGAACATTGCAGTAGGTACATGGTTACATATTTACACACAGTAGGCATAAAGGTAAGAATGTTATTAAATACTTCTGATAAATATGTTTATTTGAGGTGATCAATGATTCTACTTTTAAATGCACTTTTGGTTTGAGTGTTTCTTATTTCAGTAGGTAGAGAATTGAATAGCTTTGTTGCATTATATTTAAAAGTTCTTTGTCCATAAGAGGTTTGACAAACTGGGATGTTAAAAGATTTTACATTTGACTCTCTTAGGGCTCTAGTGTTTTTTCGTTCCTCAAACATATGTGTATTTTTAAATTGGTGAAGCAGAATATTTTTTGAATACAGTTTTTGCAGGTTAGGAACATTTAGTGTATTAAAAATAAAATCAGTGCTCGTTCTCAACGGGACTTTAAGAATAACCTTCAAAATTAGTTTTTGAATCTTTACTAAAGGCTCCAGGCAAGTATTTGAGGCACTTCCCCAGCTAATAATACCATATTCAAGTGATGATTGTATGAGAGCACAGTAAACTTGTTTCAGTTGTTTTATATTTAATATATCTCTAACATTTTTAAAGAAATAGACGAATTTCCTCAGTTTTGTCGTTAAGTTTGTAACATGTGCGTTCCATTTAAGAAGATCATCTATTTGAATACCAAGATATTTAATACTGTCAACTCTACTTATAGAAGGACAGGTACATGGAGTTAATGAGGGGTTACAGCTGTGAACTTTAAGGCTTTTTTGTGAAGGCATGAGCTTATTTGATATTCGAAATGTTAGAAATTTGGTTTTGTCTGTATTCAGGGTTAATATGTGAGCATTTAGCCAATTTTTAACAATACTGCCTCGAAGGTTCTATCTGATAAGGTTCGGTGGACATTTAATATGTTAACAAATGCACAGGTATTCTCATTTTTCCCTGTTTATTGTACACATTTAAATAACTTGTTTTATTTTTATGTCTTATTTATATTTTGTCAATTTTTCTGTAAAGAGGCTTTTTCAGATCTAGTCACTTAACATAACTAAGCCATTTCAAGCAATGTTCAATTCTGAATGGTGGTCTCTCACCAGAACGATACTGAGAGTATTTCTCTAGAGCGAGGTATAATGATTATTATGTATTGATATACTTAAATTATGAAAAAACCAATATAAATTGAGTATATTTTTATTACGACAAAATGTGTGAACAATGTTTAAATCGATATACTGTTCTTCCATTGTAACCATACAACTGTAATATTAATTTAATTAATGTAAAAGCCTATTAGGGCTTAAATAAATAAATAAAATCAATTATTTGTTCCATCAATTATTTTCCCTTCCACTATTTTTTTTCCATATCTTTGCTTTTAAATATAAAATTATCATTATGATTTTATTTGCCATGCAAAAACGCTCATGCAAAAGGTTTGATATATATACAGTTTTATCATCATCATCATTTTACATATTCTGATTTACCCCTGTGTGTGTGGACCTTAAGATGGCTGTCAGTAGTGTTTTTTTGTAGAATATTTGCAGATTTCATCAATTTCAAAGTATCCCCCTGAAATATTGGCAATGTGTATATCTATGAGATATGTTTTATTTTAAACCGTATTTCTTGCTTTACCACGAAATATAAAAACATGGTTACAAATCTCCAGGTATGATTTACAATTATTTAAAAAGTAGCACCATGATTTTGACAACGTAAAATAGGCTCTCTGTATAATTCGTCAAATGATTCAAATACAGCAAACACGGCAACTATTCTTATTGATAATTGTAGGCAGTTAATGTATCTTCCTAATGTAATACCAGGTTTTTGTGGTAAATTTATTAAATAGTATAATGTATTGATTTCAATTTTGACACTTCACGCGCTCAAATTCTATAAAATAATTTTCTAATCAAACTTTCGGATAGATCGTAACAGATAAAAAAATCGTTTTCTAGTGTATACTTGCATCTGTGGTTATCAAATAGGCCATAGAGAACATAAAACCGTAGAAAATATTCAATATAGATATTTAAAACCGCCACTAGCGGCAATTTCAAATCAGTAAAACACAAATTTCGCGCATTTATAAAGTTAAAGATTTTTTAATAATTTATCTATCAATTCTAAAAATATAGAATAATTAGTACAATATAGGTGAATTCATTGGCTGTATAGCAACATAATCAGTTTTTTTGTCTCCATATTAAAATTCGGAGGTATGATTTTTTTAATGTGGGCGGAAAATATTCAAAATCGTCTCTAAAAAACCGCGAGCAATCCGAGAAAAAAAAAAAAAACCGCGCGATCGTTCGAGTGGTTATTAAATTTCTTTACACAATGAATAAACCAAAGCGTTGTACACGAACGCGCGGCCTAAGGGCCTCCGGCTCTGCGACAGAATATAAAACAAGCAAGCGCCTGTCAACGTACGACTCGACCATAGACATATGAATATTACTAGACCTGCCCTAAGTGATAAAAGCGGTCTGCCTATTGAAAAGATTTGATTGTTTGTTTGTTTGCATTGAATAGGCTCCGAAACTACTGAACGGATTCGAAAAATTCTTTCACTGCTAGGAAGCTACACTATCCCCATGTGACATAGGCCATATTATATTTTCAAAAAATTAGGGATCCTTACTAAAACTCCAATAATGTAACCCAAGGTGTAAAAAAATTACCTAAAATATTCTTTACATCGCGTGCACTGCGAAAAATATTGATGATAGAATAAAATTTAATAATGTACTACGACTTTGCAGAATACATCATTATTTACAAAAAGTGTCGCGACAGCATATGTCTAACTATTACAGTTATGCCACAATAAGTGTTCTTTTATTTTAAAAATTTAATTAAAATATCGCCGCTTGAAAAGGATCTATATTTATATCTTGGTTTAAATCCTTATCAAAATGAATTACTTCATATTAAGACTGCTTCAATACCTTTATTTAACTTTTTGAATTATTCAATTCGGACATTCCATTCGAAAGATATCACGAGTTTATAAATGTAAGTATTAGAAAAAAAAACGTTGCGTGGTCGGTTGTTGGGCAGGGGGGGGGGGGGAGAGGGAGTCAAGCGCGGCCTTCCTTTGGTTGTTATTTCAGTTTTCCTAAAGTATTTTTTGAAATGTATTGTTTAAATTGTATTTTAAACTGTGTTGTATATGTTTCAGTTTTCAGAACATAACCACCCGGGATCTAATAATTGGATCGACCTACGAAAAGAATGTTTTACTCGTGGCCAACTGTATGTTGGCCTATCGCGGGTCGGAGTTCCCGAAAATCAATTTATTTTTTTACAAATAAAGAGCGTTTTCAAGCGGCGACATTTTAATTAAATTTTAAAAATAAAAGAACACTTATCCACCGGAACGCTTTTTGCCGAATTTCGACACCATTTACCAAACCTAAATTTGCTAAGTTACCGAATTACAGCAAATTCTCCCTGGATGCATTAAAATTTTTTTTGAAATATTTTCAAATAAGCCCGCGGGTCCATTTAGACGTTTTTGCGTAGGTAGAAAGAAACTACTTCTATTAAAATTCAACAGATGGCAGTGTACTCTAGTACAGTTGGCTAATATTCCACCAAAAATTCGTATTTGGTAGATCTCTGTAAATGTTAAACGGTCTGAAGCTGTCAGTTCGGGTTTTTTATCGTATTTTAGTGAATGTTTATAACAAATTTGTGTACCAGTGTTATAATAATTGATTGAGTAATGCATTTAACTGTTTCAACGTGTTTCAAACTTAAAATTTCAGTGATTATTGATAAAACAAAGTTTTGTGGTTATGTTTTTGACATTTTTTTCCGATCAGTGTGTTTTTGAAAATGCAATATTTTCTTTGAATAAACCAATAATCGAGTTAATTGGTATTGTGGATTTAAGATAATTGATGTACCTGTTTGATGTTCTACAGCTATTTTTGGTGAGTCTTTTAAGAATTTCATTTTACTCTTATTAAAAGTGTCGCCATTTTTCGAATAAATTTGTGTCAAAAATTATTCAAAGGGAACATTCAACAGTTCAAAGATATCAAAATTCAGTTTTCTTATATACATATGTAGATTGTGATTATAAATTAGACCATTTAAAAGAAACCTAATAGAAAATATTCAATGTGGAGGGAAATATGAACTTACTAGGCGAGTTTAAACGGAGGCAATACTGAGAATAGTTCCGTTTTGAATGTTTACAATTTTATAATATTATTTTTATAAATCCTAGGAATATGTGAAACAACCAAAGATAGGTGAATTCATTGACTATATAGAACTATGATCAGTTTGTATGCCTCCATATTAAAATTCGGAGGTGTGATTTTTTTAAGGTTGGCGGAAAATATTCAAAACGGGCATTAAAATATCACGAGCAATCCGAGGAAAAAAATAAAAAATGCGCCGTCGCTCCAGTGGTTATTGTGGCATAACTATAATAGTTAGACATATGCTGTCGCGACACTTTTTGTAAGTAATGATGTTTTCTGCAAAGTCGTAGTACATTATTTTTTTCTATCATCAATAGTTTTCGCAGCGCACGCGATGTAAATAATATTTTAGGTAATTTTTTACACCTTGGGTTACATTATTGGAGTTTAAGTAAGGAGACCTAATTTTTTGAAAATATAGTATAGCCTATACACACGGGGATAGTGTAGCTTCCTAACAGTGGAAGAATTTTTCAGATCGGTTCAGTAGTTTCGGAGCCTATTCAATGCAAACAAACAAACAATCAAATCTTTCCTCTTTATACAAGGTGTCCGAAAACTCGTAGTACAAGCGGGAAACTGGGGATTCCCCATCACATTTGGAGTTGATTTTGTAGTATAACTTTTTTTGATTTGAGCTTTTGTTTTCGAGTAAATCGAATCAGAAGTTGTTTTTTTTTTTGATCAAATTCTTAAAAATTATTACTGACGATCATAGTACCTAACTAATAAAAACTATTGAAAAGAAAAACAAATAAAGAATTCCGGATTTTAAGCATTATTTTGATATCGCCCAAAATTTAATTCACTGTAAAAATAAAGTAATTGGTCATTCGACGGTTAAATAGATCATCGTAATATTTTCGCAGCTTGTAGTAATAACAAAATCCGCTCTGTCTATTAGCTCCTTTCAATAAACACGTGAAATAAGAGACGCGCGATAGTTTTCAAGAAGTAGAATCATTCGCAGCTTGTACGTATCGCATTCCAAAACAAAATTAGCTATCTCTATTCGCTCATTTCAATACACGCGAGAGAAGAGGCTAGAAGATTGCGGCTATGTTCGGACCTGTTCGATCACGTGTTTTCGGGTATTAATTATTGTTTATGCAGTTTTCGGTTCACGGCTCACGCGTTTTGTTGACATTTTTTCTATCAACAACCCTTTCGTTCATTAAACTTTAAAACAATGTGTGTTTGTGTACTATTTTGTGATATTTTCGTAGTTTAACGTGATTAATTATTGTGTATTACAATGGAATAATACCAACGCCTGTTATTATGTTTTTGTGATGTACCAATGACATTTTAATGTGTTTTTTGTGATGTGCCTAGGGTTTTTGGATTTGAAAAGGAACATTACTACATAATGTAAGTTGGACACAAATATGCTAATAATTTCTCTCACAAGGCTTATTCGAATTGGCCGAAAATCGTTCGTATTACTTTCAACTGGAGTAAATTATTGCCCGCCGCTTATTCAAATTGCTCCACAACAAAGTAAATACGTTAATTAACCATATTTTAATGCCTAGAAGACGTGGAAGAATAACTTAGTAAGTGAAAATAAATAAACTATGGACACGAAAAAATATTTTGCAGCTTATAAATAATTTTATAGTAGCATCTTCGAACTGTCAAAATAACATTTCCGTGTATCGGTAACCCTAAAGAACCCGAAAAAATTTATTAGATATATTTTTTTTTAAATTTGAATGTAAAAATGCTTAAATTGAAAATATTTATGTTTATTTAGGTTCCCTATGTGATGTAGGTTCACCAGTTTTCCGCTTGTACTACGAGTTTTCGGACACCGTGTATATAGGCAGACCACTTTTATCACTTAGGGCAGGTCTAGTAATATTCATATGTCTATGGACTCGACAGTTTGCAGGCAGTTCTCAGCGCCGTCAGCCGCTGTACGCTCCACACTCAGCGATGATTTTAGCTTCTTCGGCATGTTGAAATCGTCAGATTATATTATTTCCATGATCCTTACATTATTTCCTTCAAAGTAAAAAAAAATGAACCGCGCTCGAGTAAATCCACGTGACGTTTTTTTTTTGCAACTTTGTGACTCGCTAATTTTCTTACGTCACGTTCAAATCGTCAGATTATTGAAATGTTAACTTTTCTGCATGTAATTAACTCACAATACCTTAATCTGACACGCTCGAGTAACTACAGGGATCGATTTTTTTTTAATAATCTGATCGGTTGCCCTAGCCGCACCCACCAATATTATGGGTTCATAAATGGTGGTAGTCCATAACATGGTCGGGAGGTATCTTAGTTAATCTGACGTGCTTGAGTAAATCCCAAAATCCCTGCTTCGCCTCCCCTACTATTATTAATAATCAAAAATTATTTCCTTTGTAAATTGTTCCATATTGTCCCTACCTATTTTAATTTTTAATTTTTTCCATTGTTACCATTGTCTATGTTTATTATTTGTCTATGTTTGTTATTTTTTCTTTGACACTACGTTCTATGTCTATATTTAAAAATTAGTATTATTAAAACCCTGATGAAGTAAGCTTGGCTTACGAAACATGTCGGTTTTTTATAATCAATTATAGTGGTAAAAACAAAGTAATTTATTAATTTGAATGAAAAAATAATTATTACTTTACTATTCGGTATTCGGCCAAATATTGCGAACTATTCGGCCGAATACCGAATAGCAAATCATGAAAAAAAATATAATACATAACATATTACAACTTAAAATCTATCGGCGGTAAGTTTTGTCGAATGAAAACTGTTTTTCCAGCATTTTTTGATAGCAAACGATTGCTCTTTTCCTCATAAATTATACCTGCTTCTGAAAATAGCCGCTTACTATATACTGCTACCGGGAGATGATAAATAAATCTTAGTTAATTGTGAAATTGAGGGTCTGCTATCCGATCTAGGCGAACATTAAAAATCAGTTTTCATGTAAAAATCAATTTCATTTGCGAAATGTAATTGATTTTTGTTAATTCATGAAAACGATTTTTAATTCATGAGTTCAATTTATTTTGATTCATGAAAAGGATTTTTATTATTATAAATTCATGAAAACTGTTTGTGAAATGTACTAAGTGTCACTGAATATTCGGCTGCCGAATATTCGGAGATTCGGCCGAGAGCCTAGTCGAATATTCGGTATTCGGCAAAATCACTATTCGTAGCATCTCTACTGATAATAGTTGGTATATGTATCTTTGCCGTCAGTCATTCAGTGCAGGTACGTTGTTAATTTTTATATAGCACTGCATAGACATCTGTGCTAGAGATATTCGTAGATATGACATTCTTCTACAGAAATCTATTAAAATTGGTATTTATAATTCAATGTACATGGGGATAGTGGCTGATTTTCATTCTTCATGCACGTATGCACATGCAGTGCTATTTTATGTTCAGTGTATATAATTATGATAATGTTCATATTTATACTGCCTGCCATACTCAGTTATTATACTGTCTTCTAGCTTACTCTCGCTGGGCCACGCTTATGGCCACCAGCGTCAATTAGTTTGGTTTTAGGACATTTTCGTTAGTCCTCTGTGTATTCTAGCAACTGTCGCATGTGTTTCCATTCATTTCGTTTGGCCACATTTTTTGTTTGAACTAATTTACAAAATGGAGTCTTGCAAGCGTAAAAAACATGACACTTTAACTTTATACCAATAAACTTAATACAAAAGATCGATTGCGGCATTTGTTCGTTTTTATAAAACATTATAAATCTTAATATATAAAACAAAGTCGGGTTAGTTACACCATTTATAACTCGAGAACGGCTGGGCCGATTTTTATGATCTTTGGTTTGTTAGATTAGTCTATTAAAACATCGGAAAAATGAGCGAAAAGTCTTTTCCTCATACATTTTGTATGGAACGAATTCTGATATTTTGAAAGAGCTGCAGCAATATTGTGATAAATATAATATTGAGTAGAGAGTGAATTCCAAAAAGTCAAATGTCAATGCGCTCATTTTTTTGCTTTTGTTCTTAAACATATAATGCTGCCCTTCTTTCTTACAATAGTCGAAAATGAGACAAACGGTGAACGTATCCAAAGGAAAAATCACCTCTCCAAAGGAAAAATACAATAATTATAATAAATCTCCCTCACATGTATAAAGAATATGGAACGCAATTCCCATAAGTGGAAAAATAAGAAAATCACAAAAAACATAAATCCGTACACAAAGTCATCTCTGATACTGACAAAAACAAAACACGGACAGTTGCGCATCGATAATTGCTTCATTGTGTAATTTTTAAATTAATAAAAAACTGAATTTAAATCAGCTAATAAGTTAACACAACAGTTATTGATTCTGAGGCAGTACGAAGTTCGCCGGGTCAGCTACATTAAATGAACTGCGCGTAAAATCCCACATGTCACAAAAGAAATTTTGACGCGAATTAATGAAAAAACATGGTCGCCGCGATTGGGCAAATCTAGCAAAGATCAATGCAGCCAACATAAAAACTGCACCATGTTATTAGTAATGTTGTAGAAATGCCGTTCAACAGTCACTGAACAGAAACACCGTTTAACGATCTTTAAGACGTATTCTTTTTATTAGTAAGGCTGTTATTATAATACTATAAATATTAGATATTTTATAAAAAATATGTTAATTTTTTCCCTGGTTCCTCGAAAAAACCTTACCATAATGTTCAAACCATAATGAATTTTTAAAAAAGCAGAATTTGTTGAGAAATACCTCAACATTGGGCAGCTCCTTCTGTTTGCGTCCCACCTCGGCCAGCTGGTGCGAGATGAGTATGGGGGCTACATGTGCGCGCACCGTCCGCTCCACGAACTGCGCAGTGCGCGACGGCAGCGCACCCCACCACCCCCTGATGGCACAGTGCACCGCCCCCACGCGCAGGGACTGAACCAGGAATGCGCAGGCCAACCCGCTGATAAGTTCTGGACGTGGCCATTCTGAAATACGCAATTCAATTGATTATCTACAGTTTGACACAAATAACTATCGGAATATTGATATTAAATATTGATATTGAATATTGATATTGAATATTGATATTGAATATTGATATTGAATATTGATATTGAATATTGATATTGAATATTGATATTGAATATTGAATATTGATATTGAATATTGAATATTTTCGATACCCCAAGGCACAGTTTTGGGACCATTGTTATTTATTATATATGTCAATGATATTTTCCATATTTCCAAATATGGAGACATTGTCTCCTACGCTGACGACACAGTCCTACTACTAAAAGCAAACACCTGGTCTGAATTAAATAAAATGGCAAATACAGATATCAATGCACTAAAATTACGGTTCGATAAAAACCTGTTGACTTTAAATTCTAAAAAAAAACCATCATTTACCATTTTTCATTAAAAAACAAGAAACACCTAAATAAATAAACATAATAATCCACTCTGTGACAAATACAGAAAACCACAAATGCAATATATTATGTACAAACATAGAAAGCAAGACCGATATTAAGTACCTGGGCATAACAATAGACCAGCGTTTAAAATGGTCCCCACACATAAATATTCTGAATAACAGAACAAGGAAACTAACATATTAATATATATTATATTTAGATCTTTAAGAGATATTTTAAACGAAAAATTACTTTGAACCACATACTTCACTTTCTGTCAATCAATTATACAATACGGCATTATAGGATGGGGCGGTACATATACAAATCAAACACAAACAATTTACATATCACAAAAACTAATAATAAAAAAAAAATTTTAAAAACCCTACTTATATTCGTCAGAACTTTTATTCAGACAATTTAAGGTCAGAAAATTAAGTGCATTATACTTTTATCATGTAACATTACAAATTTGTAAAGATAATATTGAAAATAAAGTTGCACCCTTTAAAAATAATAGAAATCTTAGACAAACATCAATACTTCCTATAGACTAGGAGACGAGGTAGGTAAACCCTACGTCATCGAGTACACGGATGAAACTACTTTTTAGTGATAATGGACACTTAGAAAACCTTAAAAAAGCTGGTCTGCCGGTGCGCCTCTTGGCAGGAGCCAAGAAAAAATTACATCATCGAGTACACGAACGGGAATGGTGTCATATGATAAAGGTCGATTAGAAAATGAGAAAAAAGCAGGGCTGCCAACCAGCAGCCTGGCAAGTTCGCAGGCAGCCGGCGTCAAAGTGGGGTAAAAAATAGTAATTTTTACGTCATCGAGTACACGAATGAAACTAATGAATAACTATAGTCCAGATAATTCCGTTTAAGAATTTCTTGGTCTGCCGACCAGCAGCCTGGCAAATTTTTGTGTACGATTTTTTAAGGTTTTTTTTTTTTTTTTTTCAATTTTTCGTTTATCTTTATTATTATTTTTATTTCATTATATTTTTAAAAACTTTGAATGCCATATTTTAAAAATATGAACGATAATGATAAAAAAATAATAATTTGAGAGTTCCGAGTGTACCCATCCGTCAGGTGAGCCGTTCGACGCCAAACCACTTACGAAACCTGCCGCGGTGCCCCTCACCGCTGTCGCGTGTCAATATTATTGTACAAATTTATAATATTAATAGTCCTTTTAAAATTGCCTAATAGTCCATAGTAGTTGGAAGTTCGAAAAACAAACGCACCATCACTGTAAGAGCTGCGTTCGTCCGTAAAACGACGGAAATTTCTGAAACCCCGTTCGTTTCATATCGGTTTCGCTTGCCCTGCTGCACCGATTACATCGAATACAAGATCGAAACTAATGAAAAACTGTAGTCTAGATTATCTCATTCATGACTTCTTTGGTCTGCCACCAGCAGGCAGGCAGTTTTTTGTGTACGACTTTTTAAAGTTTTAATTTTTTTTTTTTATTCTTAAATAAATTTTTTCAATATCTTTATTATTATTTTTATTTCAATATGGTTTTAAAAACTTAGAATGCAAATTTTTAAATAAAATAGTGGTAATGATAAAAAAATAAATTTTTGGTATTCCGAGTGTACTCATCGGACGGGAGAGCCTTTCGACGCGAAACAACTTACTGGAAACTGGCCGCGGAGCCCTTCACCGCCATCGCATGCCCATATTATTGTACAAATTTATAAAAATAATAATTTTTTTAAGATAAACTAATAGTCCATAGTGGTTGGAAGTTCGAAAAACTACCGCACCGTCGCCGTAAGAGCTGCGTTCATCCGGAAAACGACGGAAATTTCCGAGCCTCGTCCGTTTCATATCGGTTTCGCTTGCCCTGCTGCATCGATTACGTCGAATGCAAGATCAAAACTAACCAAAAACTGTAGTATAGATCATCCCATTCATGACTTCTATGGTCTGCCGACCAGCAGCCTGGCAGTTTTTTGTGTACGATTTTTTAAAGTTCTAATTCATTTTTTTAATTTAAAAAATATATTTTCAATATCTTTATTATTATATTTATTTCAATATGGTTTTAAAAACTTAGAGAGCCAGATTTTAAATAAAATAAGTGGTAATGATAAAAAAAAATTTGAGTCTTCCAAGTGTACCCATCGGACGGGAGAGCCTTTCGTCGCGAAACAGCTTACTGGAAACTGGCCGCGGAGCCCTTCGCTGCCATCGCATACCCATATCATTATACAAATTTATAATAATTATAGTCTTTTTAAGATTTACCTAATAGTCCATAATGGTTGGAAGTTTAAATAACCACTGCACCGTCACCGTAAGTGCTGCGTTCGTCCGGAAAACGACGGAAATTTCCGGGCCCCGTCCGTTTCATATCGGTTTCGCTTGGCCTGCTACATCGATTACACGAGTATAAGATCAAATTAACGAAAAACTGTAGTCTAGATCATCTCCTTCATGATTTCTTTGGTCTGCTAGACAGCAGACTGGTAGTTTTTTATGTACGATTTTTATTTTTTTTATTTTTTTTGTTATTATTTTCAATATCTTTATTATTATTTTTATTTTAATATGGTTTTAAAAACTTAGAACGCCAGATTTAAAAAAAAAAAGTGGTAATGATAAAAAATACATTTTGAGTGTTCCGAGTGTACCCATCGGACGGGAGAGCCTTTCGACGCGAAACAACTTACTGGAAACTGGCCGCGGAGACCTTCACCGCTTTCGCATGTCCATATTATTATACAAAATTATAATAATAATAGTCTTTTCAAAATTACCTAATAGAACATAGTGGTTGGAAGTTCGAACAACTACCACACCGTCGCCGTAAGTGCTGCGTTCGTCCAGATAACGACGGAAATTTCCGGGCCCTGTCCGTTTCATATCGGTTTCGCTTGCCATGCCACATCGATTACTCGAGTACAAGATCAAAACTAACGAAAAACTGTAGTCTATATCATCCCATTCATGACTTCTTTGGTCTGCCGACCAGCAGCCTGGCAGTTTTTTGTGTACAATTTTTTGAGTTTATAATTTTTTTTTAAATTTTTAAAAAAATATTTTCAATATCTTTATTACTTTTTTATTTCAATATGATAAATTTTAAATAAAATAAGTGGCAATGATAAAAAAATTAATTTTGAGTGTTCCGAGTGTACCCATCGGACGGGAGCGCCTTTCGACGCGAAACAACTTACTGGAAAGTGGCCGCGGAGCTTTTCACCGCCATCGCATGCCCATATTATTATACAAATTTATAATAATAATAGTCTTTTTTAAATTACCTAATAGAACATAGTGGTTGGAAGTTCGAACAACCATCACACCATTGCCGTAAGATCTGTGTTCGTCTGAAAAACGACGAAAATTTCAAAACCCAGTGCGTTTCACATCGGTTTCGCTTGCCCTGCTGCATCGATTACACTCGGAACACTCAAAATTTATTTTTTTATCATAACCACTTATTTTATTTAAAATTTGGCATTCTAAGTTTTTAAAACCATATTGAAATAATAATAAAGATATTGAAAAAAATTATTTAAGAATTAAAAAAAAAAAATTATCTTTAAAAAATCGTACACAAAAAACTGCCTGGCTGCGGGTAGCAGACCAAAGAAGTCATGAATGAGATAATCTAGACTACAGTTTTTCATTAGTTTCGATCTTGTATTCGATGTAATCGGTGCAGCAGGGCAAGCGTAACTGATATGAAACGAACGGGGTTTCAGAAATTTCCGTCGTTTTACGGACGAACGCAGCTCTTACAGTGATGGTGCGTTGGTTTTTCGAACTTCCAACTACTATGGACTATTAGGCAATTTTAAAAGGACTATTAATATTATAAATTTGTACAATAATATTGACACGCGACAGCGGTGAGGGGCACCGCGGCAGGTTTCGTAAGTGGTTTGGCGTCGAACGGCTCACCTGACGGATGGGTACACTCGGAACTCTCAAATTATTATTTTTTTATCATTATCGTTCATATTTTTAAAATATGGCATTCAAAGTTTTTAAAAATATAATGAAATAAAAATAATAATAAAGATAAACGAAAAATTGAAAAAAAAAAAAAAAACTTTAAAAAATCGTACACAAAAATTTGCCAGGCTGCTGGTCGGCAGACCAAGAAATTCTTAAATGGAATGATCTGGACTATAGTTATTCATTAGTTTCATTCGTGTACTCGATGACGTAAAAATTACTATTTTTTACCCCACTTTGACGCCGGCTGCCTGCGAACTTGCCAGGCTGCCGGTTGGCAGCCCTGCTTTTTTCTCACTTTCTACTATCGACCTTTGTCATATGACACCATTCCCGTTCGTGTACTCGATGACGTAATTTTTTCGAAAAAAATCGCTGACTATTTATTTCCATGGCAGCGCGGCTCCTGCCAAGAGGCGCACCGGCAGACCAGCTTTTTTAAGGTTTTCTAAGTGTCCATTATCACTAAAAAGTAGTTTCATCCGTGTACTCGATGACGTAGGGTTTACCTATGTCGTCTCCTGGTCTACTACTCCAAAATGTAAAAAAAACAATGGGACAGTTAAATCATAAATGTTTTGGAGTTAATTTTTTTAACCACTCGGAACATTAGAGCGTCAAAAGACGCAAATATAATAATAGCAGTCAAGACATTAGAGCGTCTTTTGACGTCAACGCGCGAGATTTTACAAAAATTGATTTATTTCCATCACTAGTATATGGATTACCATGAAATAAAAAACGGAATATCGATAATGAACAACGCTACGCGTCTGTATTCAAAAATATCTATGGAACATAGAGATTAATTATCTGAGCCGAATGGAACCTCCATCTTCTTTGATTGTCATTTGTTCAAGACATTGTTAGTTTTTTATTAAAATATTTTTGTATGAAATGGTAAAAAAGTGAGGTGATAAAATTGTTTATTATACATTTGTACGATAGAATAAGTATTTTTTTTTACATAATCTGTGATTTTAGTACCGTTTTCACATAAAACATCGCGTGGGTCATTTTTACAATTTTTTTATGTTTGCATTCTAAATTTTAATATTTACAAATGTTATTATTTATTTGTAATAATACAATTTGAAAGTTTCAAAACAGTTTTTAGAATGAGGCTACGTTTCCCAAAACGTGATTTATGAAGCTTTTAGTAAAAATCGTAAATAACACAAATATTATCACGTTTTGACAGTTTTCTAAGGGACACATAATAAACAAAACGTCTATTTCTGAGAGGTTAATTCACTACCTGAAAAAATCAGAAACATGAATACTAATATAAAAGAATTTAAAACTCACCTTAAAAATTATACTGAAAACTTAAACTGAATCATGTAAAAAAAAAACCAATAAATGTAAAAAAAAAAACCAATACAATAACACAACACAACACCCCCCCCCCCCCCCCCCCCCCCCCCCCCCCCCCATACACACAAGCCCTGCTTACTTATGGGGTACATCAAATATATCTACCATGTAATTAAAACTGTATAAAATTCACTCATGCGTAATCATTCAGAAGAGTGATTCTGTATCCTTTGCAACAGCGTAACGCGGAAACGCCAGAGATGACGGCGCGTTTTGTCGAGTAATCCTCGTTTAGATTTTAGTTTAGATGTCAGTCGTGGAAAATATTTTAAATTGAATTTCATCGCGTACAAACATCAAAATAAAACAACAAACAGATCCACTTATGTACGCCTATTAGGCTAAAATTTAAGTTGTTTTAATAACTAATAAATAGTAATTGGTGTTTTTAACCCGTCAGGCTAATTGGCTCGCTTTTCGGAATAACTCACATAGGTCTCATAGAAATCGTTGTGTCTCCCTTACTAACATAGTGATAAATATGATCTAAACCAGTGGTTCTTAACCTTGCTGGAGGTACTGACCCCCACCAGTTTCATATGCGCATTCACCGAACCCTTCTTAATTGGAAACGAATCATATGAGTCAGGGGTGTGTCTTGACCTCCGCCGAACCCGCGAGCGAGAATGACTCACCGAACACATGGGGTTCGATCAAACCCAGGTTAACCTCTAATTGGCCGGAGCCGCCAATTGGCATCGTGTCTGTGCGCATGCGCGCGGAAAAAAGTTCGAAAAAAATATTTTTTAATGCGATTTTGACCCTTCTGTGTACAGGATTTGTATGAAGAACTAGGTCAGAATAGCTTGCCCAAATATCGTAGAAGATAAAGCAACTTATTTCATTCACCTAGCAGCACCAGAATATTTTTAAATGATTTTTATCTGTGGAGTCGAAGTGTCAAATTTTGCCGCGATTAAATCTGATGCGGAATTCTTTACGAAAACATCGTAAAACCTATTAATTTATCAAATTAACGCAAGTAATGAAGTTTTAGTACATAGTTTACTGTTTTAGGAACGTGTTTTGGTCAATAAAATATATGAGAGCTTAAAATTAATTCACAAAACATTCAATTCAAAATTCAAAATTTTGTAAAAAAGAAGAAAAGGGTCAGTAAATGGTGGCAAATGACAGGTTAAGAACCAATGTTTTTTTTTCTAGCCCTTAACTCGTGAATCTGAAAGTCTCCTACCGCCCCCCTGAAAATCTGAAATGGCCTCCCAATTTTCTATTGGTCTTCTACCGCCCCCCTGAAGGTCTGAAACGCCCCCAAGGGGGCGTTATCGCCCACGTTGAGAACCTATGATCTAAACGGTGTTAGAAAGAGCAAACACCACATTTTGTGTTCTAATCTAAAAATTAACTACAAAAGAAGTAAAATGTACACCTTTACGAAACCAAAGTTTCGGACCGCAATTGGAAAAGAACTTATGAAACTTTGGGAATTTTTTATTAACTATTTTTACATGGAATAACAAAAAAGTGAGGTGACAATAACGTTTATAATACATTTGTCTAACAAAATATGTATGTGAATTTTTATTTTTTTTCGTTATCAGTAATTTTAGGTAGAAAAAAGGTGAGACCTTTTTTGAACTTTTTTATTATTGCATACAAAATTTTAATATTTCAAAAATATGCATTCAGAAATATTTCATTTATTTGGATTTTATTGCAAAGCAGAAATATTTTGACCCAAATATGGTCGAGGCCCAAGGGGTTAAGTAAGTAATAAACTAAGTAAGGAATGAACGTAGGATTTGGAGTGGGGCAAAAATCGGTAGTGTCAAAAATTGCTGACAGGTGCTACATTGTATCTTTCTCCTGGGGAGGGGAGGGGGATACAATTTCCCTGCAATATAGCTGGGTCTTGGCTCTCATTAAAAAATTAGCAGAATTACCTCTGGTAAGAAGTTCCGGTGCATTCTTGAAATAGTTTGGAGAAGTGGCTGTCAGCTGTGATTCATCGGGCAATAAGCGGAACAGTGCACATACCAAATGTTCTACGTATTTACCTTCCCTGAAATGACAAAAGCATTAATCGTTACTTCAATAACATAACTAAACCCTGTTCATTTGATGAAAGTAAAGAATGTGTACCTGAAGAATTCCGTGTACTGATACTGTAAGAATGTTACAGATTCTTGGGAAATATTTAACATGTTTTCCCAAAGCAACAGGTAACCAAGGGTCATGTTGTAACTGTCCGTATAGGGTTGTAGAACACAATTCTCTTCTCCAATCCTGGAAGCGTTCAAATTCAATATAATTAATTATATTATAACTCAATGTAATACAGGAATTTTGCAAGCAATGTATTGTATAATTATTTCGAAAACAAACACTACATAATACACATACTTATAATTACATACTTCTTATTATTCATACTATTCGACTTTAATATGTAAATGAAATCCTCAGCACACTCCCAGTGAGAATATCATTATCTCTGTTGACGCAATTATATAAATCTT
The DNA here is from genome assembly GCA_917563855.2 of Limnephilus lunatus. NCBI lineage: Eukaryota > Metazoa > Arthropoda > Insecta > Trichoptera > Limnephilidae > Limnephilus > Limnephilus lunatus. Next base: position 75,489,448 of record OU830592.1, read on the forward strand.
CCTTTCTCCATCCAGCCTACTATCCACGTAGCTATCCCTATCTGACAGTGTATGGCAAATTTACCTATGTATTAATATTGGATAATATATATATAATAAATATTGGAACATCAGTTAATTAAAGGAGCCTGTGCAATGAACAACACCTATGGTGATCTCTCAGTAAATTCAAGAAATGTGGGCAGTGACCATCTGGTACTCCCTCTGTGTGTATAAATTCGAATATCTTATGTGTGATTGTGCAGTGAATACAACCAGTAACCCTCAAGGCCATAAGAATGATTCTTATCAACAAGAATATCAGAAGATGAAGGGTATGTCAATATCACAATCTTTACCGACTCCCATAGTTGTGTCAACGTGAAAGGTATTTAAATTTTTTTATTACAGTCCAGAGATTGATTCACAGTCAATATATCTGCGACTACAATCTGTAATTGTTAAAAAAAAAGGAAGATAATAAAACATTTATTATTAACCGCTTCTGTGCCAAGAGCGAGATTTCTCGCATTCTTGGTTGTGTCCAGCAGGCCGGCCATAGAAAAATAGCGAGTTTACTCGCTCTTTTTGAGGGTCTCTATCATACATATGTCCCGTTTTTTATTAATTTAAAATATGGAACACACAGAGACGACATTGGGATGATTTTGGTTTTTTTTTTTTTTTTGATTTTGATTTTTTTTTTTTTAAATAAGATGTAAAAATGATTTATTTTGATTAAAAGTAGACGGCCTGCTGTACACAGCTACACTTCTGCCTACTGGCATTTAAAAGGTTAATAATAATATCTGTCTGAATTATTTTAACAGATGGATTACAATTGTTTAAACATAGGCGTCAGATGGAAATACTGAACTTGCTCGCATTCCCAAAGATGACAAGCCCTAAGGGAAACGTGAGCGCCTCCTGTTTAAGTTTATTCAAAAGTATAAAGTAATTACGTGTAAGGACTGAGGACTGCATCCACACATTCCTGTAACTGGGTAATAGATGTCACCATCTTATGTACCGATAGAATTAATGGTTTAGCTACTGCTTCTTCATCGGTAAATGTGGAATTGGCAGCAGCTCCTGTAATATAAGACATACAGCATTACACATTATACAGTACCTATCAAGGATTAAATTATTACATTAACATTATGAAATAGGCATAGGATGAAAAATGAACCACATTTTAAACCCGGCTTGAGTACCATTTGATCTGTACATTCAGTGAAATTTTGATTTGTATTTTGGTTGATACTCCATCACACACTTAGTACATGCGGGTAAAAAGTTGAATACATTATAGTGTATATGTATGTATGTACATAGTTTACTAGTACAGTTTCGGGATCATTAATCATAATACCTTATTTACATTGGTACCGTAAAATATTCACAGTGGTGAGAATAAAAGTGTACTTACTGTCAGTCTCTACCAACATTGGTGTCAAATATTTCAACATGTTGTGAGCAATATATTTCAATAAATGAACACACGGAGAACTCAGCACATCCAGACACAAATGCATAATGGTTTCAACAGAATGCTTTTGATTGGATACCAAATAGTTTACTTTGAATTTTTGTATTGTGTCGTATAGCGAATGAAAGAAGAACATTTCTTTAGAGGTTGCTCGTTCTGCAGATATGCTGTCCTCTGAAAAACATAAATTTTTAACAAAAGTTAATATCAATTAATTCAAACAAAACCTATCAAACTCTTTTGTTATTTGACAAAAACTAGAAACTCATGCCTACAATCTATATTGCAAAGAAGCACCATATTAGCACTCAATTCCACAAGCAATATGACGTTGTAATCATATATCAAATTTTTGTACGCAAACCTTATGATCAAATGTCACATTTCAAAGCTGCTCAAAACTTAAAGCTCCTCAAAGCTTCATGCTCCTCACAGCTTAAAGCTCCTAAAGCTTAAAGTTCCCAAAACTTAAAGCTCAAAGCTCCCAAAGCTTAAAGCTCCCAAAGCTGAAAGCTCAAAACTCCCAGAGCTTAAAGCTCCCGAAGCTTAAAGAAAGCTTCCAAATCTTAAAGCTCACAGCTCCCAAATCTTATTTAAACCTTAAAAAAGCTTCTAAAACCCAAAGCTTCTCAAAGCTTAAAGCTACTCAAAGCTTCATGCTCCTCATAGCCTAACGCTCCTAAAGCTTAACCTATCATTGGCCATCATTTACCAGGCGAATTTGGAAAAATCGCGCGGAAATTACCTTCCCGACTTTTGCTTAAATATCCATATAAGTACGAAAATGAACTGATGTTGTTATTTTCACACAAACCTGAATACACAACCTACATGAAAAAACACATTTCAAAGGTGATTGCTAATAAATAAATACCTTTAAATGCATTTGAAAAAGGAACAAAAAGTCCGCTTTCTCCCTAATTTCCAGTTTTGACAGCGTTTCGAAGTCAGAGATAATTCAATTACAAAGCGTGTAGTGTTGCCACATGCATGAAATCTTTAAAGCTACGAAGAGAGATATTGGCGCAATCGATTGTGACCTTATCTTTCATACAGTTTCTTTATACATAAGGGTCAAAATCGCATCCAAATTTATTTTTTTTCGACCATTGTTCCGCGCGCATCCCCGCGGCTCCGGCCAATCATTGGTTAAAGCTTAACCGCTTCTGTGCCAAGAGCGAGATTTCTCGCATCCTTGGTCATGTCAAGCAGGCCGGCCATAGAAAAATAGCGAGTTTACTCGCTCTTTTTGAGCCTCTGTATCATACATATGTCCCGTTTTTTTTATTAAATTAAAATATGGAACACACAGAGATGACATTGGGATGATTTTGGTTTTTTTTTTTTTTTTTTTTTTAAATAAGATGTAAAAATGATTTATTTTGATTAAAAGTTCACGGCCTGCTGTACACAGCTACATTTCTACCTAATGGCATTTAAAAGGTTAAAGCTCCCAAAGCTTGTGAGGTGGGGGGACATTTTACGTTTTTTTTATGGGACATTTGAGGTTCCTAGAGTTGAGTTGTGAGGTTGAGGGTACTCAACACTATTCTGTAGGACTTATTACATGCGCTTTAAGATATTCTTAGCGAACAAGGGGTTTATATATACATATATATGTCGCATTGAATGATACAAATTTCAACTCACCAAGAACATGAATAAATACTTCTATTAAATGTTGGTGAATGTCAGGTGCGAATATGTCCACCCATTCCTGTGGCAAGTTGGTAACAGAAGGAGTTGGTTCCCGGCGAGTGCACTCTGAAGGAATATTCCAAATAAAAGTGTCCACAGCACAGAATAGCTTGAAGGTTTCACTTGCCAGGAGAGATACCTAAAATAATACATACAACTTAATATTGTAAATTACGCTTATTTATTTAAATATCAGACGTTGAAAATATTGTCGCTAACTTTACACTTTTAAAAATATGATATAGAGAGTTGGATGTGAGGGTGGAAATATACGCCATATTTGAGGCTGTCAGCCAGTAATGCCCTGGTTACACAGTGCAAGCCAGCGTGGTAGTTGGCGGTGCCAGTCCCTGCAGTGCAGCTACTCGCACCATGTGACTACAACATTTTTTGTTTCACTCCCCACTCGCCTTCCCCAGCCATGTCACAAAGCAGCATCTCGCACGATTTTGGTCAAAGTGCTGGATGCTTGGATTTATGTGTGCATGCTTTTTTTTGTTTCAGCAGTCAAAATGTCTGCAGTACCTACTTGCTTGTGCCATGCTACTGTTACTCTACTGTTAGTGTTCAAGCAGAAAGAACGCGGGTTTAGGCTTTCTAATTACCAGCGCTCGGTACCCGAGTCCGCCGGCGGGGGTTTGCAACGAGATGTGTACATATGAACCTGGCTTCATCGTGTGAGGTTTCTTACATACAAACACTCTTGTCGGCGCCAGTTGGCGGTCCATGCTCCGACTAATCGACGGCTAATGACGGCCGACGTAGTCAAGCTGTAAGGCTCTTGACTCGCAATCCGAAGGTTGCGGATTGAATCCCGGCATGGCAAATAAATATTATTTGATTAATTTGTGTTATTTCAAAATAATATATAGTATATTTGCGGCACGTTCCAGAGTGGAAGATACTCTCAGTATCGCCCTGGTGTAAGACCACCATTCAGAATTGAAACATTGCTTGAAATGGCTTTAGCCGTGTTTGGTGACCAAATCTAAATAGCCAGGTACTTCCCCATCTTCCTCTTCTCCATCTCCTTCCCTCCCCACTACCTTCAGCCTCACAACATGCCCCGATTCAGGATGCCATGGTCTCACTGGCTCCAGACGTAAGCAGTTGGGACTCTTGTGCAGTATTCATGTAAAAAAAAAAATCTGAAAATCGAAACCTGCATTCTTTCTTTTTGAACCCTTAGGTAAGCCGCTCGTACTGTGTAATCAGGTCTTAAGTAATGAAACCACAAAAATACAACACTAGTTATGAAATCACAAAGAATGTCCAAAGTCACGAACCACCATGGGACACAAACCTTAATAGTATCCCAAAACGGTTAAAGACTTATCGATGGACTGCATCAGCAAGGACAGGATTATGGTGATAAGTCCCAGTGATGAACTTCTAGATCTCAGCCGGTGGTTTCAACACAACCTGTCAATCTCACTGCCCTTACATACTAGAAACACAAACCTTAGTTGTATCCCAAGACTGTTTAGACTTATCGATAGACTGCATCAGCGAGGACAGGGTAATGGTGATGAAATCCCAGTGATGAGCTTCCAGATCCCAGCCGGTGGTTTCAACGCAACCCGTCAGGAATCTCACAATGGATGCATTGCAACTGACCAACTCCCAATCAGCCGATGTGATGTCACTAAAATGAAAGAAAAATGAACTTTATCGTATTACTGGATGGAGGACATACAATAACGGGATGGTACAATGCTCTATAGATCTTTGGGAGACTTTTTTCGTCGTATGAACGACAAGGTTCGTTCTACCCACCAACATGATATATGTACCTACATACTAGTTTACTTACATATCGTAAAGCATTAGTTCCTTGCATTGGTAATACTTATCAATAATCCATGATAGAGTCAACATGGCAGAGGCAGAACAATTAAGGAAATCTTCTGTTGTTATTATAATTTCTGATACTTTTTTACTTTTGGATAAATAGATAGATCTCAATGCCAAAGATGCTGAAACATTCAAATCCTGACCTTGTGTAAACGCAGTGGCTGGATTTGGTATCTGGAAGAAGAAATAACACAATCAAGGATTTTATACACTAATAATATCTATAATGTATTGCCTGTTTTTAGATCCACTAAAAGTAGAAATCCCTTAAGGCCCTTCATACACAGAGATACTTACAAGCTACATGACTGTGATGCAACCACAAGTCGCCTACTGAATGCTACTCTTTAAAACTGGTGTCTGTACACGACACTACCTGAATAATACTGAACTTGATCATTTTTTCATGTGCAGCCGTGGAGTTAATTCTTTGCAAAGTGACTCTTGCAGTCGAGACAATGTCGTTCTTCTTTATCTTTATTATAAGTATAAAAACGAAATAAAAATGATTTTGGGTTCACTCGTACAATGAAAAATATTAATTGTAGGGCATTCGTCGCCGCCAAGGAACTACATGAACTAGCATAGTCGGGAAACACGCCAAATGCGCGACCAACATACTTCCATACTTCCGCTTCTCAAAATACACTGGATGAATTCAACAACCTCAAACTTGCGCGTACGTATAGAGGAGGAATGTCACTTCCATATTCCACCTGGTGCACTTCTGAAGGTCATTTTGTTTGTGCTGTACAAGAATGTGCCCTACCCTCATACACTGCAGAAAGAGGAAATGTAATTAAGTTTTCTTACATGCATATTGTGACAAAGGTGTTTAGCGGAATATTCACGAATACTTTTCATATCTTCCATTTTGCGCAATGCCAGGATTGTGGTTTTGAAGTGCAAGTTATAATCTAGTGATTTCTGGGTGTCCCTCAGAGTGGTGGCACACATCTGGTACACCACAGACCAGTACATCCCCTCTTGTTCAGCCTTGGCTTTGACGAAACACAGGATATTGTAATAATTGTCTTCCGACAAGGACTTGACAGCGTTGGTGGCTGTTGTCTCAATAAGCTTGTAGTATTCTATCAGGGTGACATACCAGCGCCACTAGAATCAAAAACAAAATATTATTCATAAATAAACAATTACTTAGTGCAAGGTTTAAAAATGTTATATCGTCGGCAGAATGCTTTATTCAGCAAATTCTTGGTAAATTGACTTTTTCAACTTATTGGATAGTCAAGTGTCCTATCTCTCTGTATCCTTATTTTTGTCGAAATAATAAAAAAGCAGAAAAGGGAAATTTTATGTATTTCAGATTTCATCATTCAATAGTTTATGTCAGCGCTTATTTGTTCCATAAGCATAAACTAATCACAGTCCGCCATTTCTGCTGTTAGAACAATTGGGCATTGTTATGCTTGAGGGAATCAACTTTGGTATAATGGAGATAATAAAAATTGTGAAAGTTTCCTGAGATGCCAGAGGGACATTTGGATACAAGTCAAGAATTAAAGCAATACAGAATCTCACATCGTATTTTCATATAAAGGATAAAATTATTAAAAGTTTCTCCGGCGTTATGTGTATGAAACATATTTGAGGTTGGTAAAACTCAAACTACTAAAATATTTCAAATCTTCACACTACCGACATCTTGCGAAATTAATTCTTAATATGTAACCATTGATACAAAGCTTTGACCCTTCGAAGCTTTGCATGTTTAAGGATAAATTTTGCAAGATGTCAGTAGTGTAAAGATTTGAGAAAAAGATCTCTATCTCCTAACTCGGAGCAAATTAAATCAGTTTGAATTCTTCCCGGGTCAGATGATTTCTAGGTGATTGCGCGGGCGTGTGTGAAAAGATTTTCAAGCGGAGACGCTCGCAGAGTAATACATCAAATTATGGCATGATTTGTATTTTTCATGGATGTAAAATATCTACATATTTGAATTTTATTGTATAGCGGAAATATTTTGACCCTCTTGACAAAATGTGGTTGAGACCTGAGGGGTTAATAGCAAAAAAATATCATCAGACAGCACAATGACATTTACTTTTTTTACTCCAAAAACGCTGGTTAAAATCCTTCGGATACGTGCTGTTACACCCTGTACATGAATTCCTCCTACTTCCATCATTGTGAGTGGGAAATGTTGCTTTTGATATGGTGGAGGACTTCACCAGCAGAAGATTGGACCCGCGACTAATCTAGTTAGTTAGTTACTCTTTTGTTGTTTGAAAATATATGTAAGAAATTATTGATAAAATTTTGAAATGTACTTACTGCTTGATATTCATTGTACAATGTTTTAACAATAGCAATATTATAAATTATCTTGCTAAGAATATTTTTCATGTCAACAGAGTCCACGGCATTATTCAGGAAACTTTGAGATTCCATTTCTTCTACTACGCCTTCATCATCTGAAGAATCTCGTTCAGTATTTTTTAGATTGGAAGTTATCAATATTTTATCAATCAACTTGGTACAAAACAACAACCACTTCAAATAGGTCTGCAAATCATCGTCAGTGAGCTCGTTGTAGGCTTTTCTATCCTTTTGTGAATCTTCGATAATGGCTTTCAAAGTTTCAGATTCTCCAGCCATAGGAGCGTCAACTTTACCATTCAACATGTCGGCAATTAAAGCTTTCGAATAAACGCTTGAGAAACAGGTCTCGAGATCTTTTGATTCGATTTTCATGATGATTTCAATGACTTTGCACAACTTGCTGAAGTCGCTGGTGACAAGATTAGATGTGTCCACACAAGAGCATATTAAATTGTAGGATAAGTCAACTAATGTACTCATACATTCCTTATCAGATGATGTTGAATTTCTGAAATCAATGAAACATCTTTAGATAATAATTAATTGAAATGTGATAATAGGGCAGTCAGCAAACTAACTCGGGTGTTTTATTGGCAAAACTGAAATGAGTGCTTAGTTTACTGTTAGAATGGAAAATCAGCTCTAAGATAGTAAAATAATGCTTATCAGCATGGCCAGGAGAGGCATACCGGCAGGTACTCGCGCGTATGCGAGTATCTACCTCTGATGGCTTTGTTTATTTGTTATATATATAGTTTATGAGAAAGAGTAGGTACAGATTACAACGGAGCCATTAGAGGTTTCATCCCTCTGGTCTAGAACAAATGTCAGCAAATATTCCTGCTTTTTAAATTTTTTTATGTGACACCTTACAAGAGCGCCCCTGTCTATAAGGTGTCAAGGCAAGAGAACTATGTTGCCACCCGGTTGCGCAGCGTTGCGAGGCGGGTTAAGAGGAAACTGTAGGAAGTCTTGAAGAGACCTGGATTTAACGACATTGTATTTCAAATATAATCACTGTTAATCAATAGAAAAGACTCTCTCAGGTGTTAATTTTATTATAAACAGACTCAAATACTATGCAATTAAAATATATATATATGATGCAAACATGCCTAGCCTAACCATTCATAAAATGATTTTTTCTTGTAATCTTTATTTACCACTTTTTACAAAACTCAAAGCAAATTTGTTAATTTGTTTCTGACAGAAATATTAGAAAACTTATTGTTACCAGTGGCGGCTCGGGACTTTTGGGTATGCTAGAGTGCTGATATTAAAAAAAAAATGGCATTATTGAAGTTGTTGTAGCTGAAAAAAATTTTTTTTTTTTTTAAATCCATTTTTTTTTACGAAAAAGTTCAGGAAGTTTCAGTTTGGCCGAGTGCCGCACAGATTGCACACCCAAAAGTCACAAGCCGCCATTGATTGTTACTTCACTTTTTTTTCATTTTATATAAAAATTATTATGTATGTTAATTCTTTTTCTAAATCTGTTTATAGAATTATTGTTTGATCATAACAGAAAAGGAGATCTCTTCCCAAAACCGTTACAATTTGGTCCCTATGAGTAAAGCTTATTGACCCCTTCAAATTGATCAAATTTTGAATGTACGAAAACTGTGGTAAATAAACCTTAACTTCTATTCATTTTTGTTTCTTGTTTTGTACTTCTATGTGTATGTATGTACTTACTTCTTGACTAATTTATTAAACACCACATCTGATGCTTTCTCCGTGAAATCAATCAGCTTTTCCCATGAAAATGAAGAAAGGGCATCTTGCCAAGAGGTGTTCACTTCCCACCAAGTGTCACGGGACAAAACTTCACTTCCTCCCTGAAATAAAGGACAAACATGTATGAAATATAGTCCATTCCAACAGAGGGCCTTTCATTCCACAATTATCCTCCTTCTCGCATGAAAATGACAAAGACAGAAATTCAAATGTTTTCAATCAATTAAGTTGAACTACACAAGTTCTACTAATATTACTTTACCTGTACATTACAATTAAGCACAAATAAGCTGAGAAGAAGTTCATCAACCCCGTTGTACTTATCGTCTGAGCACAACGAGGCGGCTAACTGAGACGCAAATGACGCACACATATCCAAATGAATGGAATCATCATGGGACAAGGATTCAGCTAAGATCGATATGATGCTCAAACATGTCTTCTCGTTAATAAGAATCACTGCAAAAATAATACACAACATTAAATGTTACTCATAGAAGTACGAAAGCACAGAATTAGAATTTAATTTTAAGTTTGTAATGGAAAAAGGCTGATTTTACCTCCATTGTTATCTTGAGCAAAACACATCTTTAGTAAAGTGGCGTGATGCCTGTCTCCTTCTTTGACTACGAGATGAGTCATTGACACGATAGATTGGTGAACCAAGTCACCCAGCAGCCATTCCCGAACAGATGCTCGAGAGGAATGAGGATATGCTAAGCAGCGAGATATACACCACTTGATTGTAGAAAGCGGCAACTGTTAAAAAAATTCTTAATTTATAACACAAAATAATAGTGTTTGTAACATATAAGTTATATGTAATCATCGCTACAATCCTTGGAGAGTCCTGGCCACCTTTAGGTAACACCTTCTCTTCGACCAGCTGCCCTAAAGAACCTCTTTGATGGTCAGTTATCTGTACGTGGATTAATAAGTATAAAAGCTATAGATTACCTGTTCAAATGTCTTCAACAGTTCTTTTTGCTCATCTTCTGTCAAATAAGTGAAGAGACCAAATGTTAAGTCGACAACAGCTTGCGATCTCATCGAGTCTCCCTTCAACCAGCCTAAGAACACTTCAGAATAGAGAGTATATAACCTGGTATCTTGATTCCCTTTTAGGATCGAGTGCAACATAGCCTTAAATACTTGAGCAGAGTCAAAATCTAACACAAGCGAATACAATGGTCCCAAAATAGGAGCAGATATATTTTTAGTTTTGGCCCATTGGAGATACAAAGCACAAACATCATTCACTGTAGAGAATAGCTCCCTTTCGTACATCTGTTTTACATTAGCATCTTGCAAAGGTTCTTCTACGGGTAGTTTCTTCTCAACAGCATCAGTGTCAGCATTATCAGAGTCAAATTTAACCCTTGTGACCTTCTTCACTTTAACATGAGTACTGGATTTAAGCCCAGCCAACAATTCCCTGTGAATGTCTGTCATTTCTTTCAAGTCATCTTCAGGTGTCGCCTTCTCCACTTGAGATGTTATAACAAACATCACATTATTCCAGAATAATCGCAGTAACTGGGAGAAGAAGTTGGCATTCTTGGAAGACAGGGATTGTTTGGTCCAGAATTTGATCAAGTCTGCCATGTAGCCGACACTGACTTTCAGCGGTGTATATGGATTGATTGATATGTGAGATCGTGCGATGAATGTTAGCCACAGTCGTAAAGCTTTGCCAAGGGATTGTATGGTGTATTCGGCGTCGGTAACTCCAACAGACACATAGCGCAGGCATTCTGCCAGACCTCCCATCCAGGCGGAACATTCTGATTTTGAGGAAACAACACACCGTTGTTCTGCTCTGTAAGAATTATAATTTAATATAAAAACGGAAAATTCTTGTACTGCGTTAAAGACGTAGCCCTCTCTAACCAGATGACAGTGGTGGAGTTTAAAACACCCCAAGAATAGAAAAATAGGTTAAAACTAATTAAAACACAATTACCCTTTCAAGATGGCCCCGAAGAAGGCGTCGTAGAACTGCTGGCTGAGGGTGGAGGCGGACAGGTGTGCCAGGAGTGGCAGGAGTAGGGGCGCCATGCGGCCAGCGCTGCCCCAACCCCCGGCGCTCAACGTCTCGCAGATGGACGGCAGAACCCCCTCGTCCAATTGCACCAACTTCCACCATTCCTTAAAAAATATCTTCATTTTAATCTACACTTCAAGTTGAGGGTGTATTGGGAATTGACGCATTATGGCTAACCATCGCCTTAGACTAGATATTACTAAGTTTGTGTTCCAAACCCAATCACATTTGACGATGATCAAATCATTTTTCAGGGTATTTTTAGATTTTGACAATCGAATGGTCCACATTAAACGCCAGTTACAGCTTTCCAAAAATAAATATCACTATGTATATATTTTAACCTACCGGTAAATTAGCCATCAATATAATGGCATTTTCCCACACGGAGATAGTCACATTTAGCTCGTTTTCATTCAACTGCGTCAACAGCAACTGGGCTGCTTTAGTTCCATACTTTGGGCCAAACGAACCGGGGAGTCTCTGACATAAGCAGCCCAGTACTGTATAGCAGCTTGTCCTGAAAGAACATACACGTACATAATAATGTAAATTTAAATCCGCTCTTAGTAATACAATTCAATAATTTGGTTTCATCTTTAGCCACTGGAGCGACCACGCGAAATAAATAAATTTGTGTCGTTGCTCGAGATTTCCAGGAAGGAAGATCATCTTTTAAATTTATCATCAACATTAAAAAAAATCATACCTTTGAATTTAACATGGAGACATAAAAACTTATTATAAATGTAGTGCTATATAGCCAATGAATCAACCTGTATTTTACCGTTTATCTCATATTTGTAGGATTTATAAAAAAAATCGTAAAGTTTATAACCACGCGAATCCTGCGTGTTTTTTACATTGAAACTGCCGTGAGGGGTACTTATTCGAGTCAACATAAAATATTTTCGATTTCTGTATGTTGTCTGTGGTATACTTGATAATGAAAGGTGTATATCCATGAAAAAAGAACTTAATTTTAACAATCAATTAGCTGATCAAAAATTCGGCAGAAAATAAATATTTAAAAAATTTACTTTTTAACATTGTTCTAAAATAGTCTACGAAGTTCGGATTTGCGACATCTATGGTCATAATAGATGAAGCATTTCAATAGCTTTGTTTTAAAAGCTGATGATACTGTTATGTTATTCCACGAAAAGGACTGGATGGACACTTATAAAGAGGCTGAACATGGACTAACTGTACTTCAAAATTGGCTTCGGATGAACTCTCTTACGCTCAATGTAATTAAAACTAATTATCTAGCCTTTTCAATAAACTCAAGAGGTCAACCGGGTAAAGAATACAATCTCAAATTGCACGAGTGTCAAAACAATAAGTCACATTGCTCTTGCCCTATTATAACAAATAGTCACTAATAAAAAAAAATGAATAAATGGCTGGCCAAGTAAATGTTTTAAATAATTACAATAAATTTTTTACGAATGGTAGGAAAATGTGTTCCAATTTTGGACCGCTATCAATCTCAGAAAAATAAAAGTTGTCCATTTTTCGACCATAAGACGCTCCAGTGGTTATAAAGAAAGAATCCCTCTACATCAATTACAAAAATGTGAAATTTTTGATTGTGCAATGAGAACTAAGCTTGCATAGAAAAAGATAGCAAACCTGGAACTTTTGATATTTCCGCAACAAACCGGTTACATTACAGTTATGATAACATCCCCAATATTGATAAATTTAATGTCCTTAGGCCTAAGGAACTATATTTGGCCTCCACATCATTCAACCAATAAAGTTATAGGGTTCTTCCAACACTCTATTATTATACTTTACGTAATCTTAAACCAAATTTAACCTTTTAATGGTGTAGATCTACGCCATATAATCATAAATTATTCAAACCTTATTTGAGGGGTTTTGTGAGTTCCGTAGTTCCAAAACTTGGCATTATCCAGAATCTTCCCCTGCTCCTCGCACAACCACTCCAGGTGTGAGTCTGGCAAATTGCTAATCAGCAAGCCGTACCCCTGGAGACTTGAGATGATCACCCTCTCATACTTGGCTTCACACTCTTCTGGAGTATGTGTCCTGGAAAACAACAAAATAATAAATCTATTACTTTTCAGTAGTTCTCTCCCTTAAAACACATTATCTGATAGTATTATTGTCTCAATGACTGTAGTTCAGGATCTTTGTAAACAGGTGTGGCTGTTTACAAAGCTGTTATTCCCTACTAGCAGTAAAAAAAACTGCAGAAACAGATTTTCATCTGCTAGTACATACATTATTGCTGAATTAGTAGGAGTTAAGTTACGAGTTTATGAGATAACAAAATGTCTTTATTATTACACTTTTAGATTACCTAATTGCAAAAACCAAAGTATTTTTCGTAATGTTTTTTAATATCATACTTACTTAGGGTTAGAAAGTGAATTGGGCGTGTGTACAATTAAATTATCAGAAATATAGGCAAGGATTTCTGCCCGGCAAAAAGATAGAACCTCTGGAAGCTTGGCAGGAGGGAAAACAGTCTGAAATTAAAACACGCAGTATATTAGTCAATGAAAGGGGACTTTGAATATTTAAGAATAGTCAGTAATAATACGATGGATAGTCTGTTCTAAGATATATGTATTGGCTATCAAATATTTCATTTGCCTGTAATGAGCATGTACATACTGAAAGTTAAATAAATTTATATGCAATAATGTTTTTCAACTTACAGATAACGCTTTTATGTTTTTTTAATCAATTTATTATTTAAAAGTTTTGAGTACCTACAATAAAGGTAAAACAAAAGCATAATGCAATTTCAATAAATCAACAAATTTGCATTTTTTTAACATTGTGTATTCATAAAATCAGTTTATGCAGAGACAGTTTCAATGCTAAGTTTATCAGGATCATTTTCACAAGGAATAATTAGAGAAAACTACAATATATTTTCGAAAGGAATCATTGGACAAAACTGCAACACGTTTTTACTAGGAATCATTAGACAAAACTGCAATGCATTTTCACAAGGAATCATTGGAAAAAACTACAATACATTTTCACAAGGAATCATTGGACAAAACTGCAACTCATTTTGCCGAGCGATTCTATATCTTTTGTGGGATCTATTTTGTGAGCTCTCCTGTCAGATTTGTATGATTTTCTATGGCTATCAATTGCTTTTTCTATGGGCATCAGGCCAGCTTCGCCGATTTGTGACAGCTCACAGTTGAAATATGACATCGGCCCATAGAAAATGCAAATAACAGCCATAGAAAATCGCACAATCAAAAGAGATCCCAAAAAAGATATAGAATCGCTCAGCAGAAATAATTGGCTTCAGAAAAAGTTAAAATAACAACAAAATATTCCAAGCCGACTGCCGACAAGCTACTTGCAGTAGCTTTGCAGGTGTGATGTAAACAAGAAGAAAAAAAAGCGCCGATCGCACAAACCATCAGTTTCAAATGTATAATGGCCACCTTTACTTGACTTGACGTACGGAGAACTCTATTGGCAATCATTCTAGACCTTGTACGACATTCTGTGGTTGACATTCGAGAGAGAGAAATGTTACCTGTAGAGCACTTTGAGCTTGTTGGGCAGCGGGTACATAGGTGTCGTATTGAGACGTAATCCAAACGGGTGCTAATTGTTTCAAATAAGGAGCTATACTTCTACCACACTTCTGGGCAACAGCTCCGTGTGCAACCTAAGTAAAAAAATTAAAACAATTATTCGGATAGGGAGTTAAGCAGAAAATTAAAACAATTATTCGGTTGGGGAGTTGAGCAGAAAATTAAAACAATTATTCGGTTGGGGAGTTGAACAGAAAATTAAAACAATTATTCAGTTGAGGAGTTGAGCAGAAAATTAAAACAATTATTCGGTTGGGGAGTTGGGCAGAAAATTAAAACAATAAAATTATTCGGTTGGGGAGTTGAGCAGAAAATTAAAACAATTATTCGGTTGAGCAGTTGAGCAGAAAATTAAAACATGTATTCGGTTAGGGAGTTGAGCAAAAAATTAAAAAAATTATTCGGTTGGGTTTCCTGGCGTAACCAATATTGTTAACCAATACTACTGCACACCTTAAAAAAAATTAATGAATGAATTCTTTCCATATTCAAACTATGCCCATTTGGTAGTAGTCCGCCGGCAGTCGGGCAGCCATCATAGCATATCTCTTGTATTTCAATATCTTTGATAGCAATGTTACATTTAAATTTCTGTGGAACACCCCAACATTAGTGTTGTCATGTGATACAATAAATTTTTTTATTACGCAATGAAAATAAATTACCTGGGCGGCTTCTCTTATGCGATGCTCCACGTCAGTACTCAACTGGCCGTAATAGCGCGGCCACAGGGACAGAGCAGCGCAAACCACGGATTCTTCCGACATATTGACCAGCGCAGTAAATTCATTTAGTGCCTGGAAAATAATATATGTATAAATGTGTTAGCTACGTTTGGTGATATAGCGGGGGTGCCTACTTATCGGGAGAGAATGGTTGAGTGAGATCATTTGGCCTCTCCAACAGGACTCTCTCAACCCATCGCCTTACACTGCAGTGGGAGGGACGAATTCATACATCTGTCACTCTTCGACCTACTGACCCCCAAATTCCTACCCACCTATTCCACCCACCTACCCACCCATATTCATGTGCATTTAACCACCTGGACCCATAAGCTTGTTTTCAAGCTACCTACAACATTGTCAGAAATATGTAATGACTAATGACGTATGAGGAGTACCTGACTTATTAAATTAATTATTTTTATATTTATTCCGCAATATGTACTCTGCAATGTTATACTCTGCAGAACAGTGCAACGAATTAATTAATTTTATATTTTCATTAAAATTATTGTTTTCAATTCCAAAATAGAATATCCGAAAATAATTATTAATAGTTCCTACACGGGGTGTAACAGCACGTTCCCGAAGTATTTTAACCAGCAATTCCTAAGTATATTTGGAGTAAAAACTGTAGATGTCATTTTGTTGTCCGATGAAATTTTTAATGTTTAAAATGAAAAAAAAAAATTCCATCACACATAGCTACTTATCCCATCTCTATATGTCGCGACGGGTTTGAAAGATACGCACGCTGTTTCGCGTGTTACCGTGCTGCTAGAATGAGACGCAATGCTTATCAAGTGACTTGCTAGGCTATAAACGAGCTATTCTCCTGACTACTAAGTTGCAACGGATGATGGAAAAATATTTTTAATGGAAAAAAAAATGACATCGGACAGCAAAATGACATCAACCTTTTTTATAAGAAATATACTCAGGAATCGCTGGTTAAAATCCTTCGGGTACATATACATTACTTAGGGTACATATATACATATATTTTTTTTTAAAAGACAAAAATTCCCGGATTACGAATAACCCGACAATATTTTAAAATCTCCTACTACCACCAGTAAGCCGAAAATGTTGCTTGAGTCATGATGGAATGAGTCATGGGGGAATTAGCCAGCCGAGGAATCGAACACGGAACACCTGGGTAGGACGGTAGGACCCAAACGCGATGCCCGATGATATATATACATTAGGATACCTATGTCAACGTTCAACAGCTCGACTTTTGATTTTTTATCCTCTGTGTTTCCTCCCTCCTAAAATACGGGTCTGTTCAAGAACATTATTCATTCCTTCCTTTCCTCAAAGAACCATTCATACAGCATCCCCAAAGATGATATAGGCCCTAAGGAAAATGATTTCCCTTTTGCCCTCCTGTGTGGTGTTAATGTAAAAAAATGAACTATCTATATATTTAAAATTTAAAATTGGAATCAACATAAATTCTAGGGTTACCACACAAAAAATGTTTAAACTTATTCACCTTTAATTTAGTTGTTGTATCCTTTTTGCCAAATTTCTTCAGAACCATTTGAAAATTGGGATCAATGTTTGGATCTATTTCGTCCTTGATGGAAAAACCTGGTAAAATGGGTACCAGCCCACCATCTTTAGCTGTGGAAAATCCTACAAACGTAGGAACAACTCCGCCCAGAATCTCAGCACTACGACTGCTACTTGAAGGCTGAAAACAACATAATTTCTTTTATGAGTATGTCCGTACATGCGAGCGTAAACTTTTCAAATTTTATTTATTTTTTTTATTTTATTTAGTAAATATATATTTATTATTTTTTACATTTTTATATGAATTGAAACCAGTGTCTTTCTTCCAATTCATACAATTTACATATATATGAATTGGAACTAGTGTCTTAACCAATCCGATCTATCACGAATATGCACTTTTTACGTCTTAACCGTTTTAGTGCTAATCATTTTTTGCAAAAATAAATGTAAATTGCTATACACATGTTGATTAATTTAGAGGAAAAACTAATGGTGTCAAATAAAACACTCTAATTTAGACAAATATCAATCCATTTTATTCATTCTTTTTGCATTATAAAGAAAAAATGTTTATTTAATAAGAATATGGAAAAAATAAAAATAAAATTTCCATATTATTGTATTTTATTTCTTTTTGAAAATAAAAAATCAAAAAAAAATAGCTCAACAATTATGTTTTGCCGCACAAATAGGGTTTTTAGAGCTTTCGTACATCGAACGCAAATAAGGTGGGATAGCTTTATCTCACTCCCTCTGTTGCTACACACCGCACACTGGCGTAAGTTTCGTCCAGGTAATATTTGTATCTGTTGTTTCACCTCCCGTAGAATCACTAGGAATCGAATCAACGTTCGAAGTAATAGCACGTGTCATGGTTATTTTTTTTTTAAAACGGAAAAAAGTTATTTTTAAATGTATAAGAATGCACTCCCGTTACAAATTACGCGCGAGATTAGCGAACGTCCACTCCCGCGGAGAACTAAAAACACACTGAAACTCGCAACGCTTCGGTGCCGCGCCGCAATTTGTGATACAAAAGATCGCAGCGCTTTTGCGACGCGGAGCACTCTTAACGGTTAAATGAAATATCAGATTTATGAAAACTTTGTGTTATTTGAGCTTAACAATTAAAGCTCTATAAATTAAACATTTCTGAGCGTAGCCGAATACTAAAAACTGTATTTGAAAGGTTATGAAATAAGCTTTCAAATGGTTATATTACAAATAATTATCAACATTTGTAAATATTAAAATTTAGAATGCACACATAAAAAAATTTAAAAATGGCTCACGTGATATTTATATGTAAAAACAGTACTAAAATCACGGATTATGTAAAAAAAACAATACTTATTCTGTTGTATAAATGTATGATAAACAATTGAGTTACCTCACTTTTTTATCATTTCATACAAGAATATTTAATAAAAAAATAACAATGTCTAACAGCTGGTAGGCTATTTTGCGGTCTACCATGTATCTGACAGAATAGGTCTTTTTATGTATTTCTATGGACAACTTGAATAGTGATGGGTAGCTTGATTTAATATGGAGCTTCTACTTTATGTTTTAGGGATGTCACTAGAACAATAACAGAGTTACAACGATTTATATGGAAACACGCCTTGACGCGAAAACACGCTTATTGTACTTGACTGTTATTGTCATATTAACGTGCATATCTGCTTACGTTGCTGAGTGGTTAAGGAAAATATCAAAATAAAAAATAAACTTCAAATCCAGGCAAGCGATTAAATACCTACCCATAATATATTTTTACAGGCATAAAAAATATGGTAATTCTTCAGAACAAACGTCAACGGTTAATACGGAATATTTATTTCATAACAATCAATCATAATTACACAAACCCGCTAGGATAAACCCTGCCTTGCCCTCAAACCATTCAAAACCTGGGATAAAATTATGATGACATGAAGCTAAAGGTTTTATCAAAAAAAGTGCGTATTAACCGTTGACGTTTGTTCCGAATATTTACCAAAAATACTAATTTCGGTAATTCTTCGGAACAAACGTCAACGGTTAATACGCACTTTTTTTTGATAAAACTTTAAATTCTTCTGAATTACCATAAAATACAACTATTTGCATTGGGGGAGGTTGAAAATGTTACATTTTTAATTTTAGTTACGTAAATTGAAAATTTGCTTTAAACTGTCAAATCACTCTGTTTGCAATATTATTGTTATTTTAATATGTTGGTATTACTGATATTTTACAATCCATGTTACACAAACCTAGCGTAGCCGCTAAACTACTTGAAAACTGGGATGTTTTTCTTGCCTTGACGTGAGTAGGCGTTATAAAGGGGCACTTTCTTTTGAATCACAAACCATGTTACACAAACCTAGCGTATAGGTTTTTTCGGTTACGCGCCTTTGAATATATTGCCATGAAGTCAGTAACGGTATGATGTAGCCTTCCATATAGTATCAGTAATACCAACATAATAAAATGACAATAATCATTACAAATTGCATATGGTGAAGCGTTGTGTCTAAATACGAAAGCAAATTTTCAATTTACGTAACTAAAATTAAAAATGTAACATTTTCAACCTCCCCCAATGCAAATAGTTGTATTTTATGGTAATTAAGAAGAATCTAAAAGTTTTATCAAAAAAAAGTGCGTATTAACCGTTGACGTTTGTTCCGAATATTTACCCTAATTTCGTCTGTCTTTAACTCTGGCTCCTAGAACTCTGATAAGCTTTTGCTTCATTTTAAAAATTTGAAATTTTAGACAAGCGACAGAGTAGGTTATTATGTCAATGGTTCTACATACGGAAAAGAAAATTACAATAAATCAAAATAACCTAGCATATATTTTTTTGGAACAATCAATAATAATAATTACAGCTGATAGTTAGGTAGGTACCTAAATTGCTTCCTATTGCAATTATTAACTATTGGAAATCATCTTTGTTCAGATTTCACCACAAATAAAACCATGAAAATTGAGTATTTCACAATATTATTGAGAGTAAAAAGTTCCAATGTACTTCTAAAGCATTTTACAATTTTTATTGTGAACAATTTACAGACATGAACGTTTTAATACTTTTTAGGAAACAAAATGACTACTTCTGATCAAAACTGTTGGCGTTTAGTTAATTTTCCAAAACTTAGACATTGAGCAATATTATCAAAGTACAAAAATAAATAATAGCAAGTTTGGACCAACAGTGTTGATAATACTCACTCTGGCATTATTCTTAGTTCTCTGGGCTTGTCCTTGTTTTTTGCCCCCCATTTTACAAGGAAGGATATAAATAAACCTGGTCAATAATTCTAATTTTGACCAATTTAATGTTAGCACATGTCCAGATTGACAAAATATTAATCATTCGGCAAGATAATATTTTAGCCAAAAACCAGTGACGGCGACGGCCATAGATAAAAGATTTTATAGATTGGAGATAGGTCATAGATGTTGATATCATATCATAGATAAACAATCTCGATCATACGTCGACTAGTGATGAGCACAATCGAGACATAAAGATTTAATCGAAAAATCAAAAGAATAATTGATTTTGATAAGCCCACGCCTTATGGCCCAGGTTCAAATTTAAACTATTAATTAAAAATATATATATTGTTAAACGAAAAGGTTTATTGCCTTTCGCCCGACTCGGCGATTGAGTTTTATTAGTTAGCAATGTAGGGTCGCATTTGTTTGTTTGTCATTGCCGACACTTAAAAAAAAACTTATATCCTGGCTTTCCAATTTTTACTAGCCCCTCCCGCTGTGTTCGTAAAAACGATTTTATCTCATCCTTCCTTGCTTTCTAAAATTTTATGACTTGCCCTGCCTATTAACTAACTCTAAGCTCCTTTGTGAATAATCTAAAAATAATAAACAGCACGTTCAAGCAGTATTACCAAGCATACAGACCAAGGTACCCACCCTGCTTGGCCGATGCGTGACCTCTAGGGTTGTTGACCGAGTCGCGTTTTCAAATTTATAGCACTTATTTATTTATTTATTTCTATTCTTCAACATACATACATATTACAGATAATTACAATGGTATACGTAGATATTAAGTTAAGTAATAAGGAGAAAAAATAAAATGTGACTGATCCGTAACTGTATATAGGTAAGTAGCTAGTGGTATTTTGTGAACACCTCACTAGGCGAACCTGTGCTGAGGTGTTCCCATGTTTTGAAATAATTGCAATTCTGACGACAAAAGTGGAAACACCGTATCGTCCTTGATATTGTCAAGAAGGAGACTGTCGGTCGACCTATGGCGGCAGTAACGTATACATAAAATAAAAGATTAGTTGCAGTTAGGATCTATACATAAAGTTATACATAGCATCTAGTTTATGTACAAGATAGATAGTAGTTTTGATAAATAGGTAGGTATATTATTGTAGGGACCACACGCCAATGGAATGATTAATATTGTGATTTTGTTGAATGTTTTGTCTTAAAACAAAGTTATAATTGCCCGCTAATTATTTTTAATATATGTTTTTGGTTATGTTTGGTTAGGTGTTATGATTTTTTGAGTAAATTGAATACCTCACTCATTGAATGGTTTTTTTCCGTTCATATTCTTTGTATTCACAGAGCCAAATATGAATATGTTGTAGAAACCCACCTTTTTTAGGTACTTATTCTACATTTTTATTTTTTGCCCATACTAAATCAAAACCTGGCTACGCCCATGACCAATTGCCAAGTTGTCTTTTGTTTCGAGTCAAGATAGTCGATATTCCTGTTCCTGTTCCGGTTACGTGGAACGTTTCTAAGCTGTCCAATGTCACCGTTTGTGTTTTTGGTTCTTTGTGGAATATTTACATAAAATTATAATTTTAGAAAAATTCTAAAAATTTCTTTTAGATAACACATTTTTCTATAAATTTTTTGATGAACCTGTTCAATTTTACTCTTAGTCATTAGCACCTCCCACACGCACACTTCGGAGCGACCGAGTCCCGCTCCACTTCAGGCCCCCGCGCAGAAAATTCTCACAGTGAACTACGCTATAAACCTATCGGTCTTTACTTTTGTGCGCGGCGGCAGTGAAGTGGCGCGGTACTCGGTCGCTTCGAAGTGTGCGTGTGGGAGGTACTATACAGTTTGTCAAATAAGAATAGAAAACCTAGGAGGGCGCCAATGCTGTTCAACACTAAAATATGACACATGGTGTAAATGTAAAGCTGTGTAACCTTCATTTTTATAAAAAAATTAAAAAGGTACAAAAGTGAAATAAATGTATTTTCATTGCAATGTAGATATCCACTGAACACAAAATTAGAATTGCAATTTTTATGTTAACTTAACATTATTAAGAGTAACCATATTTTGTCGGACGTATGCGCGCTGCTCATTTAAAAATGTAAAATGTAATATGTATGCTTAATAAATATATCGAGGTGGGGGTAAGCGGGCAGACAGAGAGAGTTTTGAGCGGGCCGATGGCTGTCGCTCTAATAGGGTATTTTCACAGTTTTTTTTTATTGCCGAAAAAAATAAAGTAAAAAATTACGAGAACAACGAAATTTTTATTTTATTTATATGATGATTTATAAATTTTCTACAACGATTTAAAGTATGCCATTTTTAAAATGCCGCCAAAACGATTTTTTCGCGCCGAATGTACCGTCGCTGAGCTGTGACGTCAGCCCCGTCAATCACCGCCATAAGTGAGATCTGTCAGTACCAGTTAGTACGTACGTTGCAGTTGGCTTGATTGTGAACAATTGTGAACCTCCAGATTGCTCGGTTAATATCATTATATTTGTTTCGATGTCTTCCCACTTGCGATATAAGTATTGTTTAGTACCTATGTGTACAAATACCACTGTGAATACCCCAAGTAAGGTGTTTTTAGGTTTTCCAAAGGACGAGAAAATGAGGAAAAAATGGTGTAATGCCATGAAACGAGATCCGAAAAGAAATCGAACCATTTCTTTGAAGAGCCATCTTCATTGTTGCGAAGACCATTTTAACGTAAGTTCCTATATATTAATAATATACTAAGCATTGCAATTCTCATAATTTAAGATTAATTCAGTATAAAACGATGTGTTAATATTCCGAGCATGACAGTCAGATGACAGTTGTTTTATTTTCAAATTTTACGATTGTTATGCAAATAATGAACATATCTGCCGTAGTCATTGAGGTTTATGTAGGTATATCAATGGCTTTAGTGTACATACGTCTTTAATATTCATTTATTTATATTTCAGCTTGAAGAAGACGTCGACAACTACATGAGGGTCAGGTTTATGGGTGGTGTCATGCACTTGAAAAAGAGTGTTATTCCTCACAAATTCGAATGCCAGAAAAAAAGAATAGCCACTCCTCGACAGACGGGATTGAAGCGTTCGCACGTTGAAGTCATCAAAAACACTCTACTACAGTATAATCAAACAGAGCCACAATCACAACCTTCCACCTCGGCACTGCCAGAAGAGCTAGCTGTGACTGAACCTCTTCATGTTGCTACACAAACTTGCTCACTTAGAATACAGGACAAGGCTGTTCAAGTTAGCCTCAAATGTCAAGTTCGCAGTAAAGCAACAGTCACATCAAGGCGAGAAACTAATACAGCTTGCTCACCAGTGAAGTGGGATATCAGTTTGACGGTGGCAAGTACTCAACGTACACAAGCTGATGCGACACGTGTGAAACCTCAGGATACACAAGCTGGCACGACAAGTTTGGAACCTCAGGAATTTTCATCGGATTCAGAATTCATACCAGAGGATCTTATGTATCGTTCAAACTCACCGGATTTTGCAGGTGACAACTTTGAGAGTGAAAGTTTTAAAGCTCAAATGCGCAAGTCAAGCCTAATGGCCCTTGAAAGAAGTCCTAGGCTATGCCTAGGAATTCCAAAAGAAATGTACCATATAATTTCCATTTTGGCAAACAAAATACCCACTCCGGTAACTAATGTCTTAATAACTCTAAAGAAAATCCGCTTGGATGATTCATTTGCCATCCTATCGCTGCATTTTGAAATTTCTGTTCCATCTGTAAGCCGGATTTTTGAACTGTCTTGTTAATGGACAGATTTTTAAAAAGCCTTATTGTATGGCCATCTGCAGACAAAATAAGACTTAACTTACCTATAAGTTTTAGATCAAGATATGCTAAGGTACAATCTATTATTGACTGTTTGGAAATTCAAATAAACAAACCCAATAATCCAATACACCAATCACTGACCTGGTCCGAATACAAGAGCTGTAACACACTTAAATACCTCGTTTCGTGTACTCCAGACGGATTGGTGAATTACATTTCTTGTGGCTATGGTGGACGCGCTTCAGACGCTACCATTGTGGAGGACTGTGGATACCTGGATGCTCTTCGGCCAGGCACGTTTGTAATGGCCGACAGGGGATTCAAGAATATAAGCAATCTTCTTCAAATTCGACAGTGTGAGCTTATACGTCCCCCTAGTGTATTTACAAATGTGCTGTGTACAGCGGAAGAAGTAAAACAAGCAAAGAGGATTGCAGCGTTAAGAATCCACGTTGAACGTGTTATTAGCAGAATACGGGAATTTAACATGTGCAAAATGCATGCATCTACACACCACAATCATATCCCCTTCATGGATCAAATCATAAGGATCGTTTGCGCTCTGATTAATCTACAAAATGTTCTAATTAAAGTGTAGAGAGTACATACAGTATAAAAATATTTGTGTCCTTTTATGAATTTGAAGAAGCGCCTTACAACTCTTGTATTTGGACCAGGTCAATGATTAGCGTATTGGGTTTGTTGATTTGAATTTCCAAAAAGTCGAACTTATGGGGAAGTTAAGGTTAAACGTCACGTACGTTATAATCTACGCATTCACAGATGGCGCCAATCAAATTATTTTAGGTTTTTAATGCTTTTTGCACGTTACGCTTTAAAATATTAAGGTAAATTAATTGTTCGCGACCGTACGTAAACAATTAGAATATAAATAAATAGTTTTGTCCATAAACAAACCCAAATCTTTCAAGAAAGGCTGAAAAAATCAATTTTGTATCGGTGACTCAATCCAATATTGTATTTTTCAGCCATTCTTGAAAGATTTGGGTTTGTTTATGGACAAAACTATTTATTTATATTCTAATTGTATTAACAAGACAGTTTTCATAAAAATAAATGGTAGATATGTTTGAACGCATATGTACATACATTCTATTTTATAGTAAATAACTACTTTGAAATTATTTTGTAATTAATTGTAATATTTGTAAATTATAATATAACCGATATCACTGTATTATTAAAAACAATGTTCTATACTGTAATATTTTTTGTTGTTTTTCTTTTACTCACCTATATAAAAAGAAGATTATATCTGCATTCTATAAATTAAAGAATGTTACTCTAAATTCAATTGAAAAGTTATATCAGTTATGAGAACTCATAAGGAATGGAGGAGTCAAGGAAGATAATTAAGGTTAAACGTCACGTAATCTATGCATTCACAGGTGGCGCCAATCAAATTATTTTAGGTTTTAAATGCTTTTTGCATGTTACGCTTAAAAATATTAAGGTAAATTAATTGTTCGCGATCGTACATATTTAATTAGAATATAATAGTTTTGTCCATAAACAAACTCAAGTCTTTCAAGAAAGGCTAAAAAATTTAATATTGGATTGAGCCACCGATACAAAATTGAATTTTCAGCCTTTCTTGAAATATTTGGGTTTGTTTATGGACAAAACTATTTATTTATATTCTAATTAAATATGTACGATCGCGAACAATTAATTTACCCTAATATTTTAAAGCGTAACCTGCAAAAAGCATAAAAAACCTAAAATAATTTTATTGGCGCCATCTGTGAATGCATAGATTATAACGTACGTGACGTTTAACCTTAAATCATTTTATACATGTCATACCCATTTGTATTTAAGTTTTTAAATATGGCATTAGACCAAAACTTAGTACATTATATCAGTTATGAGAACTCATAAGGAATGGAGGAGTCAAGGAAGATAATTAAATCATTTTATACATGTCATACCCATTTGTATTTAAGTTTGTTTTTAAAATGGCATTAGACCAAAACTTTAGTACATTATATCAGTTATGAGAATTCATAACGAATGGAGGAGTCAAGGAAGATAATTAAATCATTTTATACATGTCATACCCATTTGTATTTAAGTTTTTTTTTAAAATGGCATTAGACCAAAACTTTAGTACATTATATCAGTTATGAGAATTCATAACGAATGGAGGAGTCAAGGAAGATAATTAAACATTTTATACATGTCATACCCATTTGTATTTAAGTTTTTTAAATATGGCATTAGACCAAAACTTTGTACATTTTATAATGAGATCTTTACATAACTCTTCATCGTACTTCACATGCAACTGCATTACTTTTTTAGATGTTTCAAAATCATAGTTGGCAACACAATAAAGTGCACTTGGCTTCTGAGCAAAATGCATTTGTAGTTGCATCTGTGCCATGACTTTAGGTGTAGGTTCCTTTGAATCTATCAAATAATTTTTCATCGTAGACTCCTTCGCTGGGCATTTCACTTCAACGATGAAATCTTCTCCCAAAGCATCTGGAGAGGCACCAAAAATTGGGTACTCATTACTTAAAATGAGACCACACTTTTTAAGTTTAATTTTGTTAGTAGCCTCAACCACTTTCAAAACTTGCGCTTCCAGAATTCTTCCACGCTGAATGGCTTTAGTTTCAAATACTTTAGCACCGAGGATGCTTTCCACCAGTGACCCGTCCAGTGTGCAGCAGTGAGCCGCTTCATGAAACTTTGAGGCTGTCACTCTACCATAACGTAGGTTATGCCACAGTGGACTGTCAGACTGGCCGACTGTATCATAGGCTGCCTTCTGACATGCCTCAATAGTCATTGCCTTCTTACAGAATTCAATAAATTCACTGGGCGTCGAGCCCATATTATTTTCAAAAAAATCACATTCCATGTTGTGGATTGACAAATTTTCAAGAGTTGTGGGGGGTGCATAATACTTCGTCAACTGTGTATTTATAGATGTACTAGCATCTAGCAGCTCTCATATGAAACTCCCATCATCCTCTGGCAAATTCACATGTCCCAGGGTCCCCATGTCTTTGGCCTTAATAAACTTCAGACTTGTACCGATTCCTGCCATCTTGGAGCGTTTCCAATAACATTGGGTTGAAGTTTTTGGAGGTTCTTCACTGCGTCCGTGGAGCCATGATAAGAAAGCAAGTGCATGCTTACAGCCACCTGGAACAATGAAAAGATTCACAATCTTAGATACTTTTGTTTCAGTATGTATTATATTGTGGATCAGACTACATGAAGCTGTTGGCCGGGGGCTACCCGCTACTTTTTTTAACATTAACTACACATTTGTCGGAGGGAGAAAACATAGAAGCCGGCAAATCATTCCACAGCCGAGCAGTTGAATTTAAAGGTCGCCTGTAGAAGCAACCCTTTCTCATGTGACAAAATTTAATGTCAATAGTGTAAAATTGTTGAACGCATGTTTGGCGTGTTTCCCGACTGTGCACTGGTGCCGAAGGGATCAATGATGCTAGGTCCATCGGGGAATCTTCCAGGTAGAACAAGCAGGTCTACCTAACACATGTGCTCTAAAGATTGCGATACAAGGTCGGCAGTTGTGTGCTATCTGCAGTATCTACTGGTCCTGCACAGTACACCCAGCTGCCCAGCTTCTGAGAGGCTATTTTGACTCTGGCTTCAATGGAGCCCCCTGCCAGAGCTAATCACAGAGGTACACCAAGCATATCACTGAAGGGCATGTTGGAAAGATTGCTTCCAATTGAAGGTGAGAAGAATACACAAATTGGGAACTAACCTTGGGATGCAGGGCAATCTTCACACTTGCACGAATCTATAACCTCTAGTGCTTCATTGCAAATCAGTGTGACTGCGTAAGCCTTTGTTCTGATTTTGTGCTCCGGAGTGACTCGAGCTTTCACAGTACAAACATCGTCAATTCGTTTTACTTGGACGTATCCCACAGCACTATCTCCATAATTCTCCCGTGCTGATCTGAAATATACATAATATTGTTCATCAACACATTAATCTACCAAAACATGGCATTATTAGCAGGCGGGGGGTAATGTTTTTTTGCAGATTTGACATAACATAACAATAACAGCATAAAGATATTAACTAATTATATTCATAATTTAAAGGTAGAAACGATATTACACCCTTTGTGTATAGTTGTAAGGAGGACATCTATACAATAATAAGGAAATTTACTTTGAGAATGGCCAAAGTTTTACAAAGCATCTTACGAAATGGAGGTTAGGTGACCGAACTGTCACTTGTTTCAATTTCAATAAAGGGCCAAAATAAACACTATTTTGTGCGCATGTTTACAAAATGTTCAAGTATATGTATAGGATTAGAGTTACACAATATGTTTTTCTTACCTGGTTGCCTTAAAACCTCTGAATTCAGCACTTAGAAAATTACTGTTACCAGCAATAAAAGATGCCATCATTATAGCATCTACTTTGGGCAAATTGTTGGACTGCGCCCGTAAAAAACCGCTGTCAGTCATTATAACAACACTATATTATATTAAACTATTATAAAATAACACAAAAGTCTAAAAAAATTAAACAAAACAGTTGAAAACAGGCGATAACAAAAAACAATGTTTTAACTCCTAACAAAAAGATGACAATGAGCGAATCAGCCGGTAATGGATGACGGGTGTGACGTCATGATTCTATGAACCAATAATGGGCCGTTTCTGGATGAACAATATTTGGCTGCTTTTGAAATCAATAATTATGAATGAAAATATTAAAATTGTTCATTTTGAGTATGATAATCGTAATCAGAAAAATAAACTTTAAATCTTCCACATATTTTTAACAGTATCCCCAGTTTGTGAAAATACCCTATTATGCGCTTGGGTTTCGACCCAGCGTATAAGTAGGGCGACACCCTCAGTATCAACCGACCAGTATCAATCGACACAACCAGTTATCCAGTACTACCCGTCGCTTCAACACCTCTCTCTGCCTGCCGCCCGACCTCGCTCTGACCTGATTCCAATCGCCTCTTTCTCTTCTGACCACCGCCTTATCCCTGGACCTCGGACACTCTACGCTCTACGGACCAGACCCGGCTAGTTAAAAGGAACTACGAGCCCTTGGATCATTTTCAGACCAGCTATCCAAGCGGACAGCCCTGAGACGCTCTCCCGACTTCTTAACGTCTTCGTGGATCGGGACCTCCGCCCTTCACAGTCTTGTGTGCCTCATCCTGTGTGGTACACATATTGTAATAAAACATAAACCACACTTTAGAAATTGCTCCCATTTATTTAATACTAGCTTAAGTAATTCAGATTTATGTTAAAATAAATGAAAGCAAATCACTTTGTAAAGACCACTTAATCAAAGTTGTGTTATTAAGTAGGTACCTTCACAACAGTGTTTCTTCGATTTAATTTTTTTTCTTCAAGAACATTTTTTTTTAAATGATCGTGGTAAATATAGTGTTCTACATATTCGGTGTCTTTGCGCTAATAATATTTGACAGTTAAATTGGTGTTGCCAGCCTATAAATTTTTTAGTTCAGTTTTTAATATTTTCTACTCTTATTTGACAGACTATACTCCAATACTTTTTTTTCTTTGGAAGAACCAGATCCAAAAGTATATCGAAAAGGAACCTGTTCGTCGGTTATTGGAACGCAGTAAAACAAACTGTTTCAGGTACCAACTATCTCTAGTTTCAGAACTTCAAACTCATGAGCCCAATGCGTTTGTTTTTAGAAAAGTTACTGTACGAGCTAACCTAGTTAAATGCAGGGGGAAGGCGGCACATAAACATAATTGTTCCATGATAAATCAACAACCTAACCTACTTAACTATTTTTTTTCATCACTTTTAATGACTTTTCAAAGGAGGTTTACGTTGAGTTCATTGTGATTTGTCATTGTGGCAACATTTTGTTAAGTGGATAATAATCAATATTTTTCATTGCTGGCAATGATTTCTTTACTAGCAACATTATACTATTTTTCGAAAATCCTGTACCCGCGAATTTCAAATATCGCGACACATTTCACGTTACATTAAACCAATCTGTGTATGTTTCACACAATTAATTTCTAATACTATTGTACTTGCCTTTTATTACATGGTCTCTTTCAGTGTTGATAAGTGCTGATATTTTTATAATAATTATAAAAATATATAATAATTATTATTAAATTGCTTTTATTGCAGTTATTATAATTATAAAGAAACTGTATTACTGTTTTTAGATCTACCTATGTACCTAGATAGATCACAACGAGCGTATTTAATATTGCCTAATATTGTTATTTTATATTTAATAACTATAACTAATTTATTGTTATTTTATATATAATATTGTTTAACTAAGCACCATCATAATACCATCATTAATCAGTAAAGCCTCAATTACATTGAGCGAGTCCACAAGCTACTAGCCGGCGAATTCACTATCTGCTAGTAAACTCGCTCAGTGTAATCATTTTCAATAGCTAACTAGCAGATTGTGAACAATCTACGAAAAAAGTAGAAAGAGGACTGCTTTGTTCGCTACTCGCATGGGTGGTTTGGTATATTTATGCTACTCGCTAGCGTGTGGGCTTGTTAGCTAGTAAACTAACCTTGTGTCATAATATTTGCTAGTGATTTACCTGCGAGTATCTCAGATTTCTACAAAATATCGACAGAATTAGTTAATTAGTCGTAAGCTGGTTTGCTACTAAGCGAGTGGAAAGTTTTGTGTGTCATCACAATCGCACTCGCCGATTCGCCCACTTTTAAACTTGCCGGCTAGTAGCTTGTAAATTCGCTCAATGTAATCTAGGTAGGACTGACTGTACTGATAATTACACATCGGATTATATGCCCTAACAAAGTGCCAAAATATGCATGCAAATATGCACTAAAAAGGGCCGAAATATGCACTAAAAACTCTTGATATGCCTAAAACATGCACAATGCAAAATCAAAATACCATTTTTATTTTTGTATATTTTAATTAAAGACGATACAAAAACAGCGAAATATTCTTAAAATTATGCATTGTTTTTGTGACAATATATAATTAAGTATTTTTCCAAATTATCGGGCAAAAATTTTTTATGTTTGTCACCCAAAATGCCGAAAACGACTTCTCTACGTCAACTGACGTCATCCGACAAAATTTAAAAAAATTGGCGCTATTTCTGGAGATACCTGTTGAGGCAGGGTATGTATGACCTGTGCCGTTGATGTAGGCATTAAAGTTCTTCATGTCTTAAAAACTCGGATTTTTAAACAAAATAGCGTCTTACTTTTCACGAATCTTTTCTGATATTGAATTGGGAAGGGCGTTGTCGAGTTCAATCATTGTTTCCAGTATTTCTATTGATTTAAATAGAGGAAGGTTTTTTGTTTCCAATTTTTCTATGGCATCTGGTGACTTGTGGAAATGTGTTGAGATGAGGGCGATATTCTGTTTAATGGATGCGTCTTCAAATGCTAAATATGCACGATTGGGAAAAAAAGGCTAAAATATGCATTAACGCCGTAATTAGAGAGTTATATGCATTTGCATATGCAAATATTCAAATGCATATAATCCGATGTCTACTGATAATATAGGACCATCGGAATAATAATAATTAATTACAGTGTCCGACCGAAACTAGTTTTTACGGCCGAAACCGAAACCGAAATTGAGTTTCGGCTTCGGTCTCAGGTTCGGCCGAAACCGAAACTTCCATATAAGGTCATGTTTTCGTGGAAAAAAATTGTCAATCTTAATCTTTATTTTTAAATCATATATCAATCATTCAGTCTCTGATATTTGAACTAAAAATAAACATAACATAAATTATCACTCCTTATTTCAAATAACAAAATTACGTACAAAACAAAATTACTTTTTTTAAATCTAATTTGTTTAGGTACACTAAACAAAAAATACTCTTTCATCTTAAAAACAACATAATTTCTGATAAAATTAAAACAAACACATTTAAAACCAAATAGTTTCTTCTAAACTTTGGTCATATTGTATGGCACTCGTTTTAATGAGCTACAATATAATTCAAATTAAAAAGTACCTACCTACCGACAATAACAAAATATTTTTAAGACAAGACCTAGACAAACCTCACCTCATGAACCCGGGCATTATGGTGTTGGTTATCCAATAAAGGTTCCCGGGGCGGCGGTATCCATTCCCGCCTCCCAAATTGCATGGGTTGGTAGCATTGGGTTGGCTGTGGTAAATATAATGGATTTGTATTTGGGTTGTTTGTAGGTTGGGCGTCGTCGAAGTCTACTTCTCTTCTTTTACTTTAGTTCTTCTACATACGCCCAATTTTACCATAACACAAGTGTTTTTTTATATGTCATATTTGGGGGTGCTGTGTAGAGGGTTTTTCAAGGAAAGAAAGGAGAGAAAGTTCTAGGAAAGATAAATGTATGAGGGATGGTTAGGAATCTAGGGGCAGTGTGGAGTGACGAACATATGAATCCATCCCTCCTGCAGCGGTGCAAGATGGTGCAGGTCGAGAGATACCAGCTGGAGAGGTCAGAGGGTCTCTCCAAATCGGCCTCTCCCGATCCGACCCGCCGGCAAGACCTAAACATTATTTCACCCGATGGACGCGGGCACTTTTGCTAAGTCACCAAACATAACAAACCACTTGGGATGACCTATGGCAGAGGTGTTGGTTATCCAATAAATGATTCCCGGGGCGGCGGTACCCATACCCGCCTCCCGAATTGAATTTGTTTCACGTGATCGCACCATGTCTTCTTCGGGCGTCCCCGATTTTTTCTTCCTCTCACCACTGTATTCCACATTGTTACCGATAAAAAACAACATTATCGACTTGTATGTATGTACAAACATAAGTGCGAGGAAATTATCTTAGAAAACTAATAATAATTATTTACCAAAAAACAATCTCGCAAAATCACTTTCAGTCTTCACATTGTGAAAAGCGAAAGAGATCTTCCTTTCGAACTCCAACTGGACTTCTTTAAAGTTTCTTGAAAGCTATGCCGAGCGTTCGTAAGCGACCCGTTTTTTTTTAAAGGCCCATATAAGCTAAATAAATATATTATACCAATCCCAATGCATTTCTACGAACCTCGACGACGGCTGAAGTTGAGTGATTTGCTTGTATTGGTGTTGCTTGGTGTTCATATAGTAATGAAAAAATAGTAGGTACCATTTGGTAATTTTTTTTAGAATACCTACCTACTTTGCTAAGCTGTACCTTATTCTTTTACACGAATGTTGTTTCAACCAGCCGGGTTTATTTAATTTCAAACAAAACATTCTGAAATATTTTTATATTTACCTACAAAAATATAAACATACTTTTATTCCCTCATAAATACAACATTTTCTGTACTGATCTGAAGGACAGTTAATTAATTAACAAGCCTTTTGTCTATAAATTATTTCATTATTCATAGGTCGTGTGTATCTAAAATTGTTGACCATGGGTGATCCCCTATTTTTGTAACTCTTGAACATATTCACCTGGAAAAAAGGAAAAGTAATCATTAGTGATAAAAAGGATTAATGATAAAAATTCATACTTTTCCCCAACAAAAAGAAATAAAAAAATTGTGAAAATTTTCCCATTTAGTATAAAAAATACAAACTCATTAATAAATACCCCCCATTCCACCCACACGTTCCCCTTCCATCTTCCCCGCCTTACCCCCTTTTAACGTTCCCCTTCCACCTTCCCCGCCTTACCCCCCTTTTAACGTTCCCCCGTCCCGCGAACACCCCCCCCCCCCTTACCACGTGTTTAGCTTCCCACCCCACATGTTCTCCTTCCCCCTTCCACCTTCCCTGCCTTCCCCATCCATCATCCCACTTCCGCGAACTATCCTCTTGCTTTTACCTTCCACTCCCAGATTCCTCTCCTCTTCCCTCTTTCCCTCCCTGCCGCTAAACTATACGTAATATACACACTTATCACAAATATACAACTTTACCCCCTGGTTTCCCCGTCTGCTTCTTTGACTCCTTTCCAATCCCCACCCCTCCCCTTAGGGTCCTTTCCCATACGTCTCCATTCCCACCCCCGTTTCCCTCCTGCGTCCCCTTACTATTGATGTTGATTTTTTTTAACTACTTAACCATTACATTCACTATGGCAATAAGTGTACCTTAGATAAACCACCAATCCAACCAAAACTACCAAAAAAATGTCTTCGAAAGTCAAATCGTAGGTACTACCGATAGACTATCGAACACATGTATTTTATTTTCCTATTTTACATTTAATATGTGTGCTTTTAAAAGCACATCAAATTTACTTTGCTCTTACGGAAGTATATTAAGAATCGTTTCTCATCAGATACTAATTCCTTCACTAGAGTTTTGAACTCTTTAAATATTATTTGTCCTTGTTTATTTATTTTTCACTTTCCAAAGAAGCGAAGCTAGCAGTCCACAATGGAGTGCTGGTACCTACAATGATGTAAGTATGGTAGTTGGCAGTGAGGCATGGAACCAGCAGATGCAGGATTAAAGTAGACTGAAGTTGTTAATTACTGACCAATGATCTTAAACGATTTGTTAAACGACCTTAGATTTGATGAATACTTACAGATTCATAAGGTACAGGTAAAGGCTGTTCAAACACAATCCAGCGCACATTTTCGTTACACTGCGGCGTGGTCAGCGAGCCCACGTAGGTGTAGTAGTAGCTCCCCAAGGGGGCCTGCACCAACTTCAGAGGGAACACGGCCGGGAATATGAGCTGACCTTTCTGCGCCTTAGTCAGGGTGGACAGCATGGACACCACAGAAGTCAACACTAGTTTTGAAGACTGAAATTCAATAGTTCCATCACAAAACATGACAAAACAGAACAGTGACAAAACGTATCAGTTACCAAACAGAACAGTGACAATACAGTAGATCAGTGATGGGCAAAGTAAGGCCCGCGGGTCATCTACGGCCCGCAAAAGTATTTAATCCGGCCCGCCGACGATCTTTCGAAATTATAAGTAGGTACCTATACCTAAAAATATTTAGAGCGAATGAACGAGGAAAGGAGTGTAAGGAGAATATATGACGCAAATGTGAATGGTATAAGAAGTCGGGGACGCCCGAGAAAGACATGGCACGACCAAGTGAATCAGATACTTGAGTCGGGCCATGTCAAGAGTCAGAATAATAGAAGAGCATGTATGAGACGATGTATGAATGTGAACGAGGCAAGGAGTGTGTGCCAAAACCGAGTTGTTTGGCGGTCCGTCCTCTCTGCTTACCCCTGCGGGGAAACAGCGTGATGGTTAGTTAGTTAGTTATAACTGCATTGAGAAAAATTATTTAATTCACTTTCCGCGCTTAGAATTCGTGACCACAAACTGAAAGAATTCAGTCAGGCGTTTAAACTTCACACAGAATTTGAAACTAGGTTTCAAAATTTTAAGAATATTCAATCATGGCTTGATGTTTTTTCAATGCCAATGTGAACCCGGAGAATGTCCCTGCAGAATTGCAGTTAGAAATTGTTGAAATAAATTCCGAAAAATTAGATTTTTATAGAACACTGCCGAAAACTGAATATCCAAAGATAATTGATCACGCCCAGAAAATAATTGCGATGTTTGGGTCGTCGTATTTTAACAGACTTTTTCGACCATGAAATTGCGGAAAAGCTCAGTCAGAAATCGATTAACTGATGAGCACCTTTTCTCGCTTCTAAAGGTTACTTCGTCGCAGCTCAAACCTGCATTTGAAGACATTATGGCCAATCAAAAACAATTTTTTATGACTCACACCTACCATAGAATTTTATATGACTCACACGCCTTCGAATAAAAGTTAAAGACTTGTAATCTGTAACTTAGCATTTGTGTATAAAGTTTTATAATTAAAATATAGATTTTAAAACAAATGCATTTTGGCTATACTCCTGGCCCTCCTCTGAAATTTCTTTCTAGCCCCCCATGAAGAAAGTTTGCCCACCACTACAGTAGATCATGAAAACAAATAATACCTATATCACCCTATGTGTGTATATATTGTATATTCACACGTACGTAGGGTACCGCAAGTAAATTAATGTTAGAAATAAAACTTAAGTATTAAATCTATGGAACACAGAACAGAGATTATTCTTACTTTCAAATTTTTCTTTGCTTGGAATGGCTGGGCAGGTTCCTATTGCAAATTAGGGCTGTTAGGGCTGTTAGGGCTGTTAGGGCCGTTAGGAAAATTCAGGGCTCTCAGATAGAGATTTAAAAAAAAGATTTTTTTAACATTTTTCTAATAATTTTCATTTTAATAAATATTCAACAAAGAACCGGTTCAAAAATAACCGGTTCCTTGAAAAAAAAAATAACTACGGTTCCATTCTAGGTTCGTAGAAAATACGTTTTTGAAAAAAAAACGCATCGGGCCGCTTTCGAAATTTCGAACACGTGACGTAGCTTGAAGTAAAAGGCTGCCACTTGTATTGCAGTTAATTCAAATATCCCAGTGGAACATGGACTGCAAGCTACGTTACGACTTTTTAGCCAATCACCGCTCTACCCCCTCGATGAGCTAACCTTGTTAAATTTATAAAGTTTCTACAAACCTTGGTGGGACACTTCAACACTTCATTTCATTATTTGAGTAGGTACCTACTAACCTCATACAAACTCATTCTAAAATCGAATCCTCCTTAACACTAGAACTTATAACTTGTTATTTGTTATAGTCATTATACTTACAACCTATTATTAATAGTGTGGTGATATAATAAACATTAGACATAACGATCATTACCTTGAAGAGTAGTGCAACCACCGCAATGGCTTCTGGATCACCGGACGCAAGCGCAACCGATGCATTTCTGTGAACATAAATCGTAGAAACTCATAGAAGTAGAAACTACATTAGCTATCATTTTATTCATAAACAAGTCAACAGATGGGCCAGAGATTATTATTTTATGAATGCCATATGAGTTCCATTGCTATGAGACGGAAGGAATAAGATAGGTAGGTACTATGGCAGTCGGGAGGAAATGGGAGAGATAATAAGTAACTAAAGGTAGCTAAATCAATTATTTCAAAATGATATTATCAAAAATTTACTCTTTGGAACGAACCAGAAATATAATTTTAATTGTTTGTAAAATTCTGATTCACAAAACAGTAAGATTTCAAGTAAGAACAAAGTCGATTATTTTTTAAAATAAAATAAGATATTGTTGCCATTTTCTTTTAAGGCGAGACACAACCTCGGTCATCGAGGTTTTGCCCGAGGCTCACATTTTAATTTATTTTGGCGAAATTGTAATTAAATTAAAAAAACAAAAATGATGTCGCACAAGGGAAGCGAGTTATTTATATTTTAGATTAATAAAAACAGTATGTCATCATCAGTTTTTTAACGTACAACGCCTTTAAAAAATTGTAATACGTTGTACAACTACAACTTTAGCGTTATGATCAATATTATTTTTCTATGCGATGAATTCATGTATTCCCTGGTGTTTAATCTGAATACATTTTAGATTTTATTCATATGTTCATCAGAATTAATTAAAATCCACCACTTGGAAAAATCAAATTTCGGGCCTGACAAGAGATACCCAACCGTAGTTACTTCAAAACGCCGTTGCCCCCCATTATGTTTCTATGCAGGAAGAGAAGCACTTAAGCCATTGTTATTCAGTTGCCGAAAGGGTTTCGGCAAGCAAGGACGTATTCTTTCCGGCCGGTCTCTACAGTGATTTTTTTACGTATTTTTTTATTTAATCAATCGAATACTTTTAAAATCTATTAGTGAAATATTTCATTTAATTTTAATTTTACTCCTTCTACAAGTAAGTAAAATATTTCTTGTGTGTTTACACATTTTAAAATAATATTATTTTTTTAGTACTTATTTGAATTTAAAATACACACAGTGGTAAAGTTTCAGAAAAATATGGACAATAATTTTTGTTTTTGGGGTGTTATGCCGTGTTGCGCTACCTCCTTCTTTAGCCAACGTTTGGGACAGCGTTGCAGTGTCCACCATCAGGCAGATCCGGAAGATCCGATCTGCCCTGATGGTGGACACTGCAACGCTATCCGAAACGTCGGCTAAAGAAGGGGTAGCGCAACGTGGTGTAACACCCCAAAAACAAACAACAAAAATGTTTTTGGCCGTGAAAATCTAAAAACGTATGGACAATAATGTTTTTTTTACAATTGTTTTAAAGTTTGTTTTGTACCTAGACCTATTTTTTCAAATCATAAGTTTCTTTGCAATATAGTGTCGCTAGTAAAAATAATTATAGTAGTAGAACTTTGTTGCTCAAACATAATGTTGAATTAGGTAGACACGTTTTTAGATTTTCACGGCCAAAAGCATTTTAGTTACTAGTTTTTGGGGTGTTATGCCGTGTTGCGCTACCTCCTTCTTTAGCCGACGTTTCGGACAGCGTTGGAGTGTCCATCATCAGGGCATCCGGCATCTGTCGGATCGGCCGTATCTGCCCCGATGATGGACACTGCAACGCTGTCCGAAACGTCGGCTAAAGAAGGAGGTAGCGCAACACGGCATAACACCCCAAAAACTAAAAACGAAGATAGAATTAGGTAATCATAAATAATGTATTGTTTTACAAATTATTAATAATTTTATGTAGCTATAGACCACAGCAAGCTTTTTGGAAGTGGAATATTTTCATCAGTTTATTTTTTTTTACATTTTCAGTTCAGTTCAGTCGTATATTTACGAAAGCATACTCCGAGAAGTGTCATTTTTCTCGGTTTGGAGGAATAAAACTTTAAGGTCGCCATTTTGGATTTTAATTTGGAAGTTTACCTGACCTCTGTGGACGAGCGATTAATAACTACGAATCCAGATGTCGCGTTTTCAAACCCCAGCGTAAGTTAATACATTTTATTTGATATGATATTAAAGATGGGATATTTAATTTTTTTATAAGCATACTCAAGATTTCGATAGTTTGTGCATCATTTGTGAAATCTGTTTCAATGAACTCAATTTTTTTTTCAATTAAGGTGTCCTTTTCGAAATAGGAAATGATTAAAATTACCTATTATATAAAAAATTTAATAGAAAGCCATTTTTCTTTAAATTTCTAAATAAGAACTGATTTATCAGGAATTCAGCCTATTCCGTGATTTTTCACGGTTCTGTGGTAGTATAAGATAATATACAAGGTGACCGTTTGTAAAATTTTCAAAATCCTAAAAATTTTTTGCTTAGAAAAAAAGTCTACGTAGACATTTTGTTTCCATGCAAAGATTTGTTACATTCATTCGAATTTTGAAACAATTCTTCGTATTTTTAAATTGTACAGTAAAGTAGATCTTGAGATTATTTATTGTAGATAGAGTTGCATAATTACCTCCCTGAGTTACTGTATCCACTTAGTTAAAATGATTTTCAAATTTACAAGTCAAGATAAATCTCATAGCTAATATAAACGTATATTTCAGTAAAATACGGGAAATAACAGGATAAAAGGAAAATACAAAAGAAGATTACGATAACGAGGCAAACTACTGTTGGAATTGAGAAGGTTTGTAATAAATATTAGATTATTTATTTTGAATTTTAATTTTATACGCTTTAATTTATTTTTTTTGTTCATTTTAATTATCGTATAAAACCTATTATATTAGAGGCATTGCTTAAAGCCACCTGTATTTCAGGAGAAATCTGGAAAATGTAGCTGAGTAATTACCCCTTTGTCAATAGAATTAAGTAATAAAAAAAGTAAGATGTGTAGGTAATTATCTAAAAATATGTCAAATAAATGGTGCCGCTTTAGTGTTCGGTCTACCTGTAAATTACAGCAGTTTACAGTAATAGTTATTATTCAAATGACTATTACGTTTTGGTAATAAAATATAATACTGTTTGTCTAGACCAGGGGTCTCCAAACTTTTCAGCCTTAGGGCCATACTGATGACTCCAGTAAGTTCCTAGGGCCAAAACCATTTTAATTTTCCTGCCATTATCATTCATGGTTCATGGGGTGAGGTTTTTCCAGGTCTTGGCGGGGGATGCGTCCGCCCACCTGCTGCTTGGCGGGCTGGATTGAGAGACTAGGTGAAGGAGGCCTTTTGACCTTTCCAGCCGGACTATCTCGACCCACCGCCTTGCACCGCAATTGGAGGGATGGATTCATACGTCTGTCACTCCTGGACACACTAACCCCAGATTCCTACCCACCATTCATACCTTTTCCTTCCCAGAACTTCCTATCCTTTCCTTCCTTAAAAAGACCCTCCACACATCATCCTCTAAAATGACATAGACCCTGATGGAAAATATTTTCCTAAGCGCCTCCTATATGTAGTTAATGAAAAAAAAATACCCTTGCTAAATTCGCTAATTCAATTATTATTGTGTTTTATGTATTATTTTCACAACTACAACACTCGACGACATCTGGTACACGCGGAAATAGGTAGTAATACTCGTAGTACCCTCTATCCATCGCTAACATATAGCTCTAGTAGTACTTTTTCGCGAATAATCTCGTTGGTTCGATATTATACTTGTCATCAAGCTTTACCTAGCGAGTAAATAAAACCTAGTTACTATCA
Source organism: Limnephilus lunatus (assembly GCA_917563855.2). Lineage (NCBI taxonomy): Eukaryota > Metazoa > Arthropoda > Insecta > Trichoptera > Limnephilidae > Limnephilus > Limnephilus lunatus. Next base: position 75,530,039 of record OU830592.1, read on the forward strand.
TTGTGTATTTTTTATGCAACTTATCACAAAAAAAATAAGCCATTAGATGCCGCGGGCCTGATTGATGACACCGGTCATTAGCTGTCGCGGGCCGGATTGATGGCACTGGCGGGCCGGACTTGGCCCGCGGGCCGTAGTTTGGAGACCCCTGGTCTAGACCAATATCTTCAAACATAGGCAGGTAGACCGCACACTATAGAATAGACATAGCAGGTAATCTGCAAGTTAAAGCGGCACCTACATAAATGATTTTATTATTATTCTGCCGTGGCAAGTAAATACACAGCAAAGTCTGTCGGGTGAAAGTCTGTCGGGCACGTCCTGTTACATCTGTAAGCATGGGACAGCCTGGCCTGCTAGCCATAGCCTGTATTTATATATATATATAATCACCCTTGAGGTGATTTTTTCACAAAAACGGCGCTCTACAAATTGTCCAATTATTATTATTATGTATTGTTAGGGTGCCTCGATGTCGGCTTCTAAACCAACACCAGGGCCCAAAACACGTCCCTGACTAGCTCTCAGCGGGACTATGGTACTCTCTATTCAGGGGGGTGGGCAGCTCAAGGCTAGGGAACTTCTCTCCATCCTCCGGTGACCCACGGGATCCTCACTGGCCAACAATCCTCCCGCCGTAGCAGAATAATAACAATGTTAAATCATTTAGACATGTATTGTAAACTCAAACACATACATAGGTTTCTACAGTACAATTCAATTACAAGAAATGCAAATTACACAAACCTAGCTAAAGTGTTTAACTCTCTCTGACTCTCTCTCTAAACGAAACTCTCCGAGTCGTGATTTCCGCGGGGGCCCTACATTTCACTGAATTACGGACAACATTTAAGGAGGAAATCAAGATACAGCTTACATGTAGGTTGGCAGGAACCTCGTCTCATGTGGCAGCTTCATCAGGCACTTTCGTAGTCTAAACAGACCGAACTATAGTGCGGCAAAAGGCTGATTCTACTCAAAAGTATTTCAATAATACTACGCGGCCCCGTTGAATTGGGTCCGCCAGCTACCGGCCGCGAGCGTCCGTTCGCAAAGGCGCTCAGATCTCTTCTGTCGAGTGGAGCGGACTGTCGAGTCGCCGGGCAAGCGGGGAGGGACAGGGGGAAACAGGATACGGGGCGGAGAGGGGGTTTGTTGTGTGGACAGCTGCGTTCTCGAATCTATTTACTCGCTTCAAGGGCGTATCGTAACACTTCCCCCCGCGCTTGGAAAAAAAGCGACGTGGCAATGGAGCTGTAGGAAAAAAAAATCCTCTTAAACTTTCATTGGGGTTTTTGAGAGATTCGTTGCTTGAGAGATGCCTAGCTAGAACATGCAATTTATGTTATAGTTTAGGTCACAATGTTTGTAGGGAATGGGTGAGGGGTACATACAATGTTTGGAAAAGAACAGTTTTGGTGAAAGTACATGGTGTGAAACAACATACAAGATTATGCAATTGAAAGATGACAATACATGGTTATGCAATTGAACAAAATAACAATACATGGTTATGCAATTGAACAAAATAACAATACATGGTTATGCAATTGAAAAATAACAATTCATATTTGTACAATCGAAGAACAAAAAAACAAGAACAAAAATGCCTGTGTGATTCTAAAGTTTCATTGGTCTGGGAGCTAAGTTTGCGAAGCGTGGATTTGTTTGGTTTCGGAGAATTTCGAAGAGGAGGACGTGGTTTCACAGATTCTAAGGATTACATTATCACTGTAATCAGACCCCTTTGAGATAACACTCAAAAGTACACTTGGGCCTTAGAAAACACTTGGTTTTGTCGAAGACGTCGAAGTTCATGAAGTGGAGACTGTGGTTGCTGTGCCGCGACTATGGTTACAGAGGTCATTGAAGAGGAGAATCCAGTGTCTGCAGACATGCCAGTACGAATCCTAAAGTGTTATTAAGGTAAACACGGATCGTATATAATGGTTATTGAAGCATAATGTAGCTCAACATAACTTGTATTGGTACGCATTCAGCGAATACTGGAGGTCAAGGTAATGATGGTTTACACATGACGATATATGCGTCACTGCATGACAGCGCAAGAGACGACATGGTTGGCATCGATAGCAAGAGTAAGAACAAACCTAGGAGCTAGCGTGCCCAAAAGGTGGTTCAGAGTGTCATAATGTATAGTGGGACAACTCAACTTGCTGTGGCACGACAAAACAACATACATATGGGCGGTATGGTCTGTGCTTTCAGGAACAAATGCGTAGAAAAATGGCAGCAGGAGGGACCTAGTAACCACAGCGCGTGCTGTCAGGAAGTGGAGCTCAGCTTGGCTGTTGGTGATGACATCCGCCTGGGCTTCTTTTTAATCCGGGAGAAATTATTATTAGAGCAAAATTCTTGAAGTTTACCTGCCTAGGGACCAATGAAGAAAAGGTTTGGAGAGAAACAAAATGTGTCCAGATAATGAAATAAACGAAGTTTTAACCACCGACCCAGAGAGTGACGAAGAGAGAGTTTTCTAACTAAATTGTGATTACATGAACATTTTCCTTTACCAGGATGACTTGGCGTTTGCCGAGTGACAATATGTCTTGGTTAAAAAAAACAACCGGCCTTCCATGGCCTATGTTAACATAAAGGTGGTAACATTTTTGTAGAATTTCAACGAACAAGACAAAGAAGTCGTGAATGAGTCACGGTAAAAGCAGAGAAACCAATTCATGAATAAAGGTTGTCAAAAGGAGACAGACGGTACGCCAAGTGCATATCGTACATATCCAACATTCATGAATGTGTTTCGTAAAATTGAGAAAAAGAACAAAAGGTGAGACATATGCAGAGAGTGAGGGAGAAAGCCTGCTGATAATTGGTTAGTTTACCGATTCGCACTCCCAGTGAGGGCGAATTATGGTTAACAACAGATTTTCCTCTTCATAACATATACCTGAGAACATGATGGTGAGGAGAAAGGAAAGGAAAAGGAAAGGAGTTGAGTGACGAAACTTGCTAGAGACTGGACTAATTTCCACTTCAAACTCCATGTGAGAATAAAACATGATCAACCAGCAGATTTCCTGACTCTTTACAATTGTTAAAAGGATGAGGAGAAATTTGAATACACATTAACAAAGAGACTAATCTTTTGCGTGTATTGGGCAAAAGATTAGGGGTCATTTTAAAAACTCCTGCGTGATTGTGAGAAAAGACAGACCCTTGCTCCTGTTAAGATTTCAGGTACTGAAATATTAATATTTGTGATTGTCACCCTAATGGTTGTGGCAACATTTTTTGTGTTGGCGATTGCCAGGGCGATTTTGTATTGCCACGGATTTTTCCTTCTTCTCTTGTTACCATCCGTCTTGGGCGGGTCGTTTTTTGGCAAAACGTCTGCTGCCAGGTTTTCACTTTCATGTGGGTTATAAAACCGCGGAGAGAGATAGCAATATTGGGCTCACCGTACATGAGCTACCCTACGGGTCTTTTATTGTTTCAATAAAGACCGATATTCGAGAGCTGGAGTTATTATTGAAGAGTTACTCCAGCCACACTTCCTTTCGGAATCTGGTGTTACCGCGCCGGATTGCTCTGTCAGGAGAGCGGAAGTTGAGATCCTGAACATTGGTCATTCGAGCCGTATGATCATTATTTGGATTGATCCATTTGAGACGGAAGATCACTATTTGAAGTGGCCCAGTCAGGCCTCATCATCATCGGGAGTGGTCCAGTCGGCGTCCTCATCACCATCATTGGATTGATCAAGCGAGCCTCATCACGACGCTCGCATGCACAGCAAATCAGGTTGTAGCCTTCCTTTCATTGTCCTTTCAAATTCCATTTAAAAAGCTAAAAATCTGTGTAAATGCCACATTATTTCGTATTGATTATATCGAATTATATTCGGGTGTTCATAATCAGATGCTTTCAATATAGCATAAATTTGTTGGTGATAATAATTTTTATTGTTGTATTCAGACCGCCGAATAACTTTGCTTCTGCCTACCTACAATTCTAGCCACGCGTTTGCAAGCTACGTCTTTGCATGCCATAGAATTGTGATTGGTTTCTCTATAATCCATAGTATCCATTATCCATAGATTTGTGTTTACGTCAAACTGCCGTGTTGTCGCGTGTTGTGTATTCAGTTTTTAAACAAGTTATTGTGTCATTTCGTTTCTAAAAAATGGAACTCGACAGGTTGATTAAACGGCGCGGGGTTTTGAAAGGTTCATTAACGAGATTCGAAACCTATTTAAGCAACGAAGATGATATTAGACCTGGCGTATTGTCATCCAGGTTAGATGCCATCAAACCATCTCTGATAGAATTCTCCAAAATTCAGCTGGAGATTGATTTATTGAACAAATCAGAAGATGATGACGCGAGGGATAATTTTGAAGGTACATATTTTAATGTAATTGCATTAGGACAGGAAATGTTATCAAAATTTAAGAAGATTGAAAATGTCCCAAGTACTTCAGTAAATTTACCACAAATTTCTATACCCGTTTTTTCAGGTGACAACCATAAATGGTTGACTTTTAAAAATTCGTTCATTGCCTTAATTCATGATAACAGTAAATTAAATAATGTTCAGAAATTTCATTACCTTATTAGTTATGTGTCCGGAGACGCACTTGATTTGATTAGTTCTCTAGAAATAACCGGGGATAATTATAGTGCAGCCTGGACTATGCTTATTTCTAGATACGAAAATATCCGACTTATAGCAAATAGACATTTGAATTTCTTATTTAATTTTACACCGTTAAAACGACAGAATCATCATGAATTACGAAATTTAATTGATCAAGCAAACATTCATTTGAGAGCTTTACATAATTTAAAGCTTCCAACAGAACATTGGGATACATTAATTATACATATGTTAACCTCAAAGTTAGATAATCACACACGTAGCCTTTGGGAATCAATAGAGTGCGATAAAATTTATCCTACGTTCGAGCAGTTTAGTAATTTTATTTCACAAAGGTCTCAGATCCTGGAAACTATCCAAGGTGGTATTGGTGGAATGCAACAGAAAGTAGAACCAGTTGCGACAAAACCAAAGTTTTTTAATTTTAAGGAAAGGAATTCTACAAACAAGGTTACGTTAGCGTCAAGCAACGTTAAGTGTATGCTGTGCAATGACAGTCATTTCATATATTCTTGCAAAATATTTGTTAACAAAGAACCAGCGGCACGAAGAAAGTTCGTTTCAGAAAGCAATTTATGTTATAATTGCCTAAAACCGGGGCACCCTTCAAGGTTGTGCAGGTGGAAGGAAAAATGCAGTGTTTGTGATCGAAAACATCACACTCTGTTACATATCAATACTGATAATGTACAAGCGGGTACTTCAACTGACAAGAATCAGTCGGAGGCACCAGTAAATTTAGCATGTCATAGCGACATGAACGGGCAAGAAATTTTACTATCTACCGTAATAGTAAAAATAGAAGACGCGTATGGTGGAACACACAAAATACGCGCACTTTTGGATTCGGGTTCAATGTCTAATTTTATTACAAAGGATACTTGTAAAAGATTAAATTTGCATTGTACAAAGTTGAATATACCTGTTTCAGGTTTGCATAAGAATTTAATTCATGTAAAGGAAACAATTGACATTAAATTTAAATCATTATGTTCTCAATACCAGGATGAAATATCTTGTTTGGTATTGGATGAGATTTCTTGCAATCTTCCGCAGACCTTGATTAACCCAAAAATGTTGAACATTCCAGACGGTATCCAGTTAGCTGATCCGCAGTTTTACCAGCCAGCTTCTATTGATATGCTGATCGGAGCAGAGATGTTCTGGCAGGTGCTTCGTACGGATCAGATACAGTTAGGAAAGGATAAACCTACATTGCATCGAACGGAGCTAGGCTGGATAATATCAGGAGCTGTACAGAGGCGTCATAATACGAGGCCAGTTAAAGTTTGTCATATTTCATTAAATTCTTTGCAGAACCAAATAGAAAGGTTTTGGAAGGTTGAAGAAACCGAAAATAGTAAGCATCACTCTCTGGAAGATAGTGAATGTGAAAAGATTTTCGAAGGCACGCATAAACGCGATGCAAACGGTAGATTTGTAGTCAACTTACCGTTTAAATCTAACCTATCTCAATTAGGAGATTCATTTAGTATTGCTAAAGGTAGATTAGTGTCAATGGGAAGGAAATTCTTAAGACAACCTAGTTTAAAGGAACAATACTCGGAATTTATTGATGAGTATCTTGCGTTAGGTCACATGACTGAATGTGAACCTCCAAAACGCGATGAAACTACTTATTATTTACCACATCACGCTGTATTTAAAGAATCTAGCACAACTACTAAAATTCGTGTTGTTTTTGACGGGTCGGCTAAACCCGCTCGAGGGATTTCTTTGAATCGCGTTCTAATGATTGGGCCCACCATTCAAAATGATATATTTTGTCACTTGGTATTTTTCAGAAAACATCAATATGCAGTCACCGCAGATATTGCAAAGATGTACCGCCAAATTAATATTAACCCGGAACACAGAAATTACCAACGTGTATTATGGAGAAGGGATGCGGAGGATTGTTCGAAACACTATACGCTAAACACGGTGACATATGGTTTGGCTCCTTCGCCTTATTTAGCAATACGTTGTCTGCATCAGCTAGGTAATGACGTTTCATTTACTCATCCATTAGCTAGTAAATCCCTTAAGGAAAATTTTTATGTAGATGATTTTCTTTCTGGTAGTGATTCCATTGATACTTGTCACTTGCTTAAATCACAAATCATTAATGCGCTTGCTACAGCAGGCATGGAGATTAGAAAATGGAGGTCTAATGCGCCCTCGATTAATGATTCTAAAGAAAATTTGGAATTATTGCCAAATGAATCCAATGAAGCTAAGATTCTCGGATTAATATGGGACACCAAACTTGATGAGTTTACCTATCAGGTAGAAAGCATAGACTCAAAGTTAGAAGTAACAAAACGTCAAGTTTTATCATTAATTTCAAAGGTGTTTGACCCTTTAGGACTGGTAGGCCCAGTAATCATTGTCGGTAAGATAATTATGCAGAGATTGTGGAAGCTAAAAACATCCTGGGATGACAAGCTACCCAATGACCTTTTATTGGCCTGGCAGACTTACACGCTGAGTCTCAGTAAAGCAAATCATATTCGGGTACCAAGGAAAATTTTCTGCTTTAATAAAAAATCTTTTAGCTTACACGGTTTTTGCGATGCATCTCAAGTAGCATATGGCGCTTGTCTGTATTTAAGATCTACCGATGAACACGGCATTCACCAATCACAGTTAATATGCGCTAAATCTCGTGTAGCCCCACTAAAAAAATTATCGTTACCAACGTCTGTGAGTAATGGAGGATTTGTATCTAGGCGGAGCAAGGTAAAGGCACTAAATCCTTTTATGCAGGATGGGTTGTTGTGTGTTGGAGGTCGACTATCACAATCAGATATTACCTCGGTCTCTCAAAAACATCCAATTTTGTTACCACAAAATCATAAGTTGACTGACTTAATAATAACCCATCTGCATTATGAGAATTTACATTTAGGATGTAATGCTCTGCTCGCATTACTGCGTTTACGTTTTTGGCCAATATTTGGTAAAAACGCAGTGAAGCGAGCACTGCATAAATGTATTGTATGTTTTCGAGTCCGTCCGCGCGAGTGTCGCCAGCTCATGGGTGACCTTCCTGCTGACCGATTTCGAATCCAAAGACCATTTTATGTAACCGGCATAGATTATGCAGGTCCAATTTTAATTAAGTCTGGTTTAACCAGAAATGCTAAGAGTGTAAAATCTTACATATGTTTATTTATTTGTTTTTCAACGAAGGCAATTCACCTAGAATTAGTGACTAATTTAACTTCAATGGCATTTATGAATGCATTGAAAAGATTTATAGCTAGGAGGGGTAAACCCTCACGACTCATTAGTGATAATGGATCCAGTTTTACCGGTAGTTATAGGGAACTTACTGAACTATTTGATTTTTTGAAGGCATCCGATAAAGAAATCCATAATTTTTTAGCCCAGCAGAATATTAGCTGGAGTTTCTTGCCTCCCCGCTCACCGCATCACGGGGGACTTTGGGAAAGTGCAGTTAAAATGACCAAGTTACATTTAAAAAAGGCAATGCGGTCAACTGTTTTGACATACGAAGGCATGAATACCATACTAATACAGATTGAAGCTTGTTTAAATTCCCGTCCTCTGACTCCATTAACATCAGATCCAAATGATTTAAACGCACTCACTCCCTCACATTTCCTTATTGGCGACAACCTGTTAGCATTGCCTGAGCTTGATATCCATCATCTGCCTACAAACAGGCTTAATATTTACCAAAAGATGTCTACTGTTGTTCAATCTTTTTGGCACAGATGGAGCCGGGAATACCTAGCAGAATTGCAGAACCGAGTCAAATGGCAAGAAGGACGTCAACGCAGTTTACAGCCTGGTGACATGGTCATCATCAAAGACAACCAGCTACCTCCGCAGTACTGGAGGATGGCGCGAGTGACGGAGATCCACCCTGGCCAAGACGGACGCGTCCGCGTCGTCTCCTTGAGGACGGCCAGAGGTGTCACCAAAAGAGCCGTGACACAGCTCTGTCTACTTCCCATGGAGGATCCTTCCTCCAACCTGGATTAAGAACCAATTACAACGCTAAAAGTGATGTGATGTGTGAATCAAAGTGCTGTCAGGCTCATCAGTGCCAAGTGATAAACTATTGTCTCATAAGTGGGTGCAGCGCACCAGAAGGTTCTACGTTATTAGACTTTTATTTTTTTTTAATGAAAAGTCTGACATAGGGTTATGTACTTAGTTATAAGTTTTTTGTTATTATTTTGATATCCATATATTGAATATTGTTTATTTTTGTATGTGAACTCGTTGGGTAAATTCTGAGTACTAATGTTGCAATCTCTTTCTACATTATTTTATGAAAAACGACTATTCCTTAATATCCGTTTTGGGGCGGGAATATGTTAAGATTTCAGGTACTGAAATATTAATATTTGTGATTGTCACCCTAATGGTTGTGGCAACATTTTTTGTGTTGGCGATTGCCAGGGCGATTTTGTATTGCCACGGATTTTTCCTTCTTCTCTTGTTACCATCCGTCTTGGGCGGGTCGTTTTTTGGCAAAACGTCTGCTGCCAGGTTTTCACTTTCATGTGGGTTATAAAACCGCGGAGAGAGATAGCAATATTGGGCTCACCGTACATGAGCTACCCTACGGGTCTTTTATTGTTTCAATAAAGACCGATATTCGAGAGCTGGAGTTATTATTGAAGAGTTACTCCAGCCACACTTCCTTTCGGAATCTGGTGTTACCGCGCCGGATTGCTCTGTCAGGAGAGCGGAAGTTGAGATCCTGAACAGCTCCAATTTCACAAACCTGGGGGTTTTCTTATCCGTTCCCCAGACAACGAGTTGGGTGGTTTTGTGCTCAATCGATTAACTCCCACAGCACTATGCCCCATAGTTAGCAGTGAAGCTACAAACTAGTCCTTTTGGGATAGTAGATACTCCTGGGCTTCTTTCCTTTTTGCAAAGAAGTAAAAAACAGGAGGTCCACGGGCATTGGCGTTGAATGACAACAAAGGGTTGTGGACTACATTTCGTAGATCGCACACAAAAGGTTTGATATTATTTCGTTCACACGACTCATGGTAAGTGTTTTAACGTCTCCACGTATAGTGTACAAAAACATGTAAGTACATACAAGATAAAACTCAATTATAGACAGAAGTCAAGAGTTTATACAATGCCTCTTAAAGAAGATGGCAAGGCCGATATTATGTCGTTCGCACGAATCACGGTAAGTGTTTTAACGTCTCCACGTCTCGTGTACAAGGGTTGTACACAATTATACATACAAGCGGTACTCATGACAAATGAATGACACACGACCAAAATACAAAAACGGTACTCATGACAAATGAATGACACACGACCAAAATACAAAAACGGTACTCATGACAAATGAATGACACACGACCAAAATAGATTGTACAGAAAGGGTGGTACTCATGACAAATATGTCACACGACCAACTCAATAACATTTAGCTATGAGCAAAAGTGATTATGACGAACTTCTCGTATCGTGGCAGGTATTTTAAGGATCCCTCCTATAACGGTGGGTGTTCTAAGGATCTCTCCTATGACGGTGGATGTTCTAAGGATCTCTCCTATAATGTAACAGGGTTACGTTTAAATACAACACAATAAACGTTAATGATGCTTGATTTTAACACATTTTATAAAGATTCGTTAGATTAACTAACTCCGTAGCCCAAGAGCGTACGACAGAGAAGATAGACAATTTGATGCTACTTCATGTGTTACAAAATACAAGGGTGATGGCAGAGTATAATTCTACTTACACCAAGTATTTAAAACAAAGACAGACCTATAATGGTTTTACATACTGTCTGTTGTGGCAACCTGTAGTGAGGAAGACCAAAGAAAAGGGACCAATTACGGTTTTACATACCCTTTGTGCAGTTACAAACATACCAGGTTATGTGCAATTTGGGTTGCAAATACTTGGTTAAATGGACACCTAAAAGTTGTGAATTCCAAAATCAGGATGACCATAAGGTTTTATTAACCTGTCTCGTAGGGTTGAAACGTGTCATATAAGACATACGTAACGTACAAGCAAAAAAACAAAATAACAAAAAGGCAGTGGCTTTGTTATAACAACCAAAGACCGGATGATTCGGTTTTACGTACTTTAGTTGAAACGAGCCAAATTGATTTATATACAGGGTTATAAAGACCAATCATTGGTTTTATAAATACAAGTTCCAAAATGGACGTGTCGATATCCAATTTTGGTACAAGAGCATGAATTTGGGTAGGACGCCATCAATTTTTAATTTAAGAGGAAAAAATTGAAAAAAACTTATATACACGAGGGGCGACTATGTAAGTAACCACTGTTTGATTTTCATGCTAGAGATACCTCGGAAGGTTTTACAACTCATGATGAACAAGATAAAAGGAAAAAATTGTAAAAATAGTTAACTGGTTCTGAGTCGGAATTTAACACTTTGGAATTTACAAAACCCGACTTCTAGAACGACACGCCGATGGGCAATTGTCAACTACTTTACATGAACAAAATAAACAGGTGAGAAAGTTCCTTTCCACACGACAAAAATGCAACAAAAAAATAGGAGAAAAAATTACAAAATTACATGACAAGGCAGGGTATGACGTGGCATGAACATTGCGTAGTGTACGTGTTGAGACAATAAATGGGCTCGCGACTTCCCAAACATTGAAACTCGAAAAGTGTCTCCGTTCCAAAGTGATCAGTTTTAGAACAGGTGAAAAAATAAAAGAAAAAAATTGCCGTGAGGGAAAGAAAAAACAGTGCAAAAACAACATTTGAAAGTGACTTCAAGGAGAGTACGCATTAATTTACAAAATAATTTACAACTTGTTTCATTTACGAAACGATGGGCATGTGATTGACACAATACACGCCTGACGTAGTAAGACTCTGTAAGCTTACAAAAAAAATGTGATACATACTGGATCATTTTACGTTTGCTGAGATAGTGGGGGCAGTTTTACTTGACTCCTCACTTCCAGACTTTACAATGTCCTTAATGTGGTAATTACCAATGTGCTTTCCAGATGAGTCAGACAAGGAGTACACTAGGTCTGATATTTTCCTTAGGACTTTGGCCTTCACGAAACGTGGTGCCAGCTTAGCAGAGAAATACATGGCTCCTTGGGAAAGTGTGTTGTTCTTTCTCCAAACTATGTCTCCTGTATTGAAGGTGACATGTTTTCTACGTAAGTTATATCTGTCCGCACTCTTTTGGTGAGCCAGGAGCAAAGCATCAGTGACTTCACTGTAAATGGCCGACAGTTCTTCCAAGCGATGGGCATAGTCTGCGGTAGGGTTGCTTGTGGTGGCGGATGACGTAGGAAAGTTTGTGTCCCTATGTAGAGAACCATGGACGACTTGTTCCATACCGTGTTTTAAGAAGAAAGGTGTGTAACCAGTGGCCAGGTTAACAGTGTTGTTCATAGCGGCCTGAATTTTATCTAGGTTTTTACACCAAGTGCGTTGGTCTTTATCAACTAGAATAGCTAGAGCTGTGTTGATTGTTTGGTTGTAACGTTCGACAGTGTTGTTTTGGGGAGTGTACAAGGTGTTATAATAAATGTCCTTGATTCCGTATTTGGCAAGAAATTCTTTGAATTCCTGGGCAATAAACTGTTTTCCGTTATCAACAATTACGGTTCTGGGTGTTCCGTAAGGTATAAAAATGTGTTTTTCCAGAAGTTTGATGATGGCGGACGCGTTGGCTCTTTTTAAAGGGAAGATCCAACAGAATTTGGTGAAAACATCCACTACACTAAGTATGTGCATGTGTCCGGCATAACTTCGAGGAAAAGGTCCGACGAGGTCCATTGACAATGACTGTAGGGGTCTGTCGGCACGTTTGGGGTTACCCATTAGGCCGGCAGGTGCTGCCGTGCTATGTTTATAAGCTTTACAAGTTTCACATTTAGAGATGTAATTGCGAATTTGTTTGAAAAGACCAGGCCAGTAATACTTCAAGGAAATCTTTTTATACGTCTTGAAAGTTCCTGGGTGTATAGAGTCGGGAGCACTATGATTGTCAATTATTATTTGTTCTCTTCCTTCGAGGGGAACGACAAGTTTCCAAGAGTAATCTTCGAGGATGGATAGTGGTGCCTTGCAATTACGGTATAGTTGTCCTTCTTTTATGATAAAATTAGGAAACTTTTGTTGATTATTTTTACAACCTTCGAAGATTTTCAAGTACCATTCATCTTTTGTGGGTGGAGGGGGGGCAATTGTGTCAACATTTAATGAAGCCAATTCAATTCTTGAAAGAGCGTCAGGAACAATATTGTCCGCGCCTTTACGGTGTACAACATCAAAATTGAATTGAGACAAACGGGAGGCCCAACGAGCGAGTCTACCGGAGGGATTACTTAAAGAGATCAACCATTTCAAACTACTATGGTCTGTGACTACAGTAAATTTGCTACCGTCTATGTAACCGCGGAAATGGTGAACAGAATCCAATACAGCCAATAACTCCTTTTCGGTAATTCCGTAGTTTTTCTCGTGTTTATTTAGTGTACGGGAAAAATACGCTACAGGGTGTTCGCCATCTGGGAATTCTTGAGTTAGGACTCCACCGATTCCTACGTTGGAGGCATCCGTGTGGAGGGTAAAAGAGAGTGCAAAATCCGGGCAATTCAGAACGGGGGCTTTTTGAAGGGCATTTTTTAAAGTTGTAAACGCTTCTTCAGTTTCAGCAGACCATCGGAAGTTGCTGACACCTTTACGGGTGCCGGTAATTTTATTTAAGGGGGCTGCAATTGTGGAAAAGTCTTTGATGAATCTTCTGTAGTAACCTGCAAGTCCAAGGAAACCTTTGACTTCTTTCGCGTTTTTGGGTCGGGGGAAATTTGCCATGGCTTCCACCTTAGCGGGGTCTGTTCTTAGACCTTTTTCGTCGACAATGAATCCCAAATAACGTAAACGGGACTTACAGAATTCAGACTTCTTCAAGTTGATGGTTAAACCAGCGAACTTGAGTTGTTGAAAAACCTTTTCCAACATTAATAGGTGTTTTTCAAAGGTGTCGCTGACGATGATGAGGTCGTCAAGGTAACAAAACAGGCTGTTATCGACTTCAGGACCGAAGAGTTTGTCCATCAGTCTTTGTAATTCGGCGGGGCTGTTCTTTAGACCAAAGGGTAATCTTTCAAAATGGAACATTCCTCTACCAGGTACAACGAAAGCAGTTTTTTCACACGATTCTGCGTCCAAAGGTATTTGCCAAAAAGCTTTGCTTAGGTCAACAGAGGAGATGAACTTGGCGTTGCGCAGTTTGTCTAAGGTCGCGTGGACGTAAGGTAAGGGGTATGCGTCAGCTTCCGTACAAGAATTTAAACGTCTACTGTCGAGACAGAAACGTGCGGAGCCATCTTTTTTAGAAACCAAAAGAGTTGGGTTGGTCCATGCACTTCTGCTGGGAACCACCACACCCATTTTTAACATTTCATCAAGTTCTTTTTCCAAAAGTTTAAGCTTTTGGGGGGCTAAGTTGTAATAACGTTGCTTTATGGGTGGGCCATTGGTTTTAATGTGGTGTTCTACCAAATTTGTCAAACCCAATCCACATTTTTCGAAAGATATTGATTCGAATTTATTGACCATTTCCTTTAGTTGGAGAGCTTGGTCCGTGCTTAAATTTTCGTGAGGTATTATTGTGCGGATCTCACTAATTTGAGCAGCAGTGGAGGTTTCGCCAAGAGTATTAAATACTTGGGGAGCAACGTTAAAAGCCTTCCAGAAGTCAACGCCAAGGATGAAATTCTGGGATATAGAGGGCACTATTAGAAAATTGATTGTAACTATTTTATTGTTACAATTAATTGGCAGTGCAAGGGTACCGATGACCGGCTGGGAAACATTATCCGCAGTCGTCAGGTGTGTTGTTTGTGGCGAAATTTTAAAATCACTGTTAACAAAAGGCAGGTGAGCATTGTTGCCAAGACAGCTGACAGATGCACCGCTATCAAGTAATCCGGAAAAGGGCACATTGTTAACAGAGAAAAGAGCATAGGGTCTCCCATCTTTAGCTTGTTTGCAACAAACCGAGGAAACATTTAAGGTCTGGTTAAAATACTTAATGTGTGATAACCAATCAGTCCATTCTTTAGACCTTGGTTCAGAATGGGTACCTGAGAGGTTATTATTTAGTTTTTTGGCCTCTTCATGTAGAAATTTGGTGGGGACTTGGAGAAATCCACCTGAGGTCTGACATCGCTTGGGTTTTGTAACCTTTCTGCATTGTGCCTTGATTTCTTGAAAATGTTGCGCAGTTCGTCGCGTGGAGGAGAGCGGTCCCTAGAGTGGTGTCTCTTGGAGGTTCGGGGTTCCTTGGATTCCAGAAGTCTTGCTTGCTTGAAACAAGTAGCGGCCAGGTGGCCTACTTTTTTGCAAAAGGAGCACACTTTTTTGTTGTCGAATTCTGGCTTTAAACCAGACGAACGGCTTGGCACAACCACATTATTCGACACATTCTTTATGTTTTTCCTATCCTGGTACGATTCCAGGAGGAGGCAGACTTCGTTTAGCTGGGCCAGGGATGCAATTTTCTGTGAGGTGATGATGTTCTCGTATTTGCTTAAAAGGCCATCAGTTATGACTGGTAATAGTTCAGCTTCCGGAACAGGATGTGAAAGCTTGATGTTGATGGACTCAGCCCTTTCTATGAATGTAGCCACAGGTTCATCTACTAGTTGTTTAATAGATAGTAGAGATAGTTTGATCCGGTGCTGGGCCTCCTTTTTTCCAAAGCTAGAGATTAGGGCAGCTCTGAGTTTATTCCAATCTTTGCATTTAGTCTTTTGGATGCGGTGCCACGGAATTAATTCTGGGGAGATGAGTTCTATAAAGTTTCTCCGTAGAATCTCGAATGGGATATTTTTGATTGTAGCCGTTTCTTCAATACGGTCAATGAAATCCAGCACATCGGAGACGCCATTATATTTGACTTTCCAAGAGGATAAATCGTAAGTTTTATCTTGTGTCAAGATGGGTGCGACGTCCTGTTTTATCATTACATGCGGCGTAGGTTCTTTGTCAAGATTATCCAAAACTTGCGTAGCCGAACATGAATTATTTTCGTTGGAGGGGGCGAGATTTATTCTCCTAATGTACTTTTTGTTGAATAAAAGTGCATATGCCTTCAATGTAGATTTAGATTTGCTTGATGGCGAGAGTCCTCTATCCCTTAAAGCAGCTTGTAAGTGGGCTTTGGATAAACTATGCACATTGGGAATGGTACCCAAGTTGGATGGTGTAATAGCTTGCTTGTCCTCCATTGCGAGTTTCCTGGGTGGTGAGGAGAAGAAAAAAAATTGGCCAGGGGTTTCCTTTAGAAAGCGCAAAAATTAATTTTTGTGAGGCACTTTTCACTTGGTGATCACTGTTGGCACTTCCAAATGTGTTTTGTATACATGACACCAGAATTCTTGTCAAGGAGAGGCAGACGAGAAAAAATTTTGCGTAGAAAGACCTTAGTGGTAAAGGTTTTTGTATTTCACTGACCACTTTTGAGAAAACTGTGAAATTCACAAGTATTTATTTATTTTAGAAAAATTTTGCCAGGACTGACCTTTAGAAAACAGGTTTTTTATTTTCACAAAACACTTTGCACTGAGAAAGGCACTAAAGTTCACAAAAGGCACATTTCTGGCAAATAAAGGACAAACTTCCGGATGAAAATGACTGAATATGGGGTTTATTGCATCCAACCATATTAAAATTGTTTTATTTATTCATGGAATCAGTCATTGGCTTTATTATTATTCCACTTTTCACTTATGTAAGGGAAAAAACACAATTCACTTTCACTTATGCTGAAAAAAAACAGTACCTATAATGTACAATGGGGAAAGAAAGTCATTATTTTGTCCATTTGGAGAAACATTAAATTGTACTAATTTGACAGACACAAGTGGGCCAATTGGTATATTGTGCAGAAATAATAAAAATACGTAAGTCCGAAATTTTCATTAAGGAATTCGCAAAATAACTGGGGTTCCAGAATCAATGATTTCCGTTGGTGTCCCGGTTCAGTCATAAAAAACGGTTTGGATTTAAAACGCAGCCTAGCAACGGTCGGTTAGGATATCGGCGGGAACAAGGCATTTGCGCGCACAATCCGGAATATCGCGTGAAACAAAGGCCGTTGGATTTGGCGCGGATTGCTGTTGCTACGCGCTCGCTGTTTGGTGACGCGTGCGCAATCAGATTCGCGGCGTTTCGGGTACTCAAAATGGCCGTTGTTTCAACTTGCGATGCAATTTATAATTCCAGTCAGATCCGTTATGGATCTAATTTACATATTGGTTTCTGTGGTTTTTCCACAGGATTCACTGTAGAATAACAAGGCATAATTAATGTTTACAAAATAGTTGTTATGCGGGAAGGATTTCGACAAAGGAAGGTCCCGCAAAGCGACCGGGATAGAGAAAAAAAAAATTCCAGGCTTCACGTTGATGCGCCAATTGTTAGGGTGCCTCGATGTCGGCTTCTAAACCAACACCAGGGCCCAAAACACGTCCCTGACTAGCTCTCAGCGGGACTATGGTACTCTCTATTCAGGGGGGTGGGCAGCTCAAGGCTAGGGAACTTCTCTCCATCCTCCGGTGACCCACGGGATCCTCACTGGCCAACAATCCTCCCGCCGTAGCAGAATAATAACAATGTTAAATCATTTAGACATGTATTGTAAACTCAAACACATACATAGGTTTCTACAGTACAATTCAATTACAAGAAATGCAAATTACACAAACCTAGCTAAAGTGTTTAACTCTCTCTGACTCTCTCTCTAAACGAAACTCTCCGAGTCGTGATTTCCGCGGGGGCCCTACATTTCACTGAATTACGGACAACATTTAAGGAGGAAATCAAGATACAGCTTACATGTAGGTTGGCAGGAACCTCGTCTCATGTGGCAGCTTCATCAGGCACTTTCGTAGTCTAAACAGACCGAACTATAGTGCGGCAAAAGGCTGATTCTACTCAAAAGTATTTCAATAATACTACGCGGCCCCGTTGAATTGGGTCCGCCAGCTACCGGCCGCGAGCGTCCGTTCGCAAAGGCGCTCAGATCTCTTCTGTCGAGTGGAGCGGACTGTCGAGTCGCCGGGCAAGCGGGGAGGGACAGGGGGAAACAGGATACGGGGCGGAGAGGGGGTTTGTTGTGTGGACAGCTGCGTTCTCGAATCTAGTATTTACTCGCTTCAAGGGCGTATCGTAACAGTATATGTGTGTTTTTGATTACAGGCAAAATTCCGTGGGGCATCATCAAGACAATATCGCATCTAATAAAGAAAATACGCCATTTTTGTTAAACTCTATATCCTCACTCAACTTGGTAATTTTTCCGCAAGTTTTAAAGATTAAATAATATTACATTTATGAGATTAAATGAGCGTCATAAAAAAACACTGCAAAAAACCGATATTATTTTTCAGCATATACCAGAGAATAATGAACCTGAAATTATTCGGTCCTGTTCTCTATTTGCTGGCTCTAGTTCTTGCGGCACTGGCTTGAATGCCGTTTCCACCCCAAACCTTGAAGTAAGAACACTTTATGTTCATTTTTATTTTTAACTTTATGAGTAAAATCTCAAATTATAATATTTAATTAAATGAAGACAATACTAGTGAAACTCAATCGAAAATCTGGAGACAGAAAAATCAGAAAAAGATATTGGTTCCACTGAGACACGAACCCAGGACCCTTTTGTTGACATGACAAGAGCTCTACAACTGAGCTATGAAACCCATTTCCAATTCGGTCACTTTTAACTGTATGATACTTCGACTAAGAACTACCAACATTATCTTCATTTTCTTAACGCACATATTATTGGCTGTCCCAGTGGAACCAATATCTTTTTCTGATTTTTCTGTCTCCAGATTTTCGATTGAGTTTCGCTGATATTGTCTTCATTTAATTATACATAATGTTAATTTGTTAACACAATGAAAATAAGACTAACCCAATACTAGGAATCAACTACCGCGAGTTTACCTTGCAGGTGGCTCTTTGTTAGTTTCGTCAGAAATTCAAGAAGGCAGCCGAATTTTTTAATGGAGTTTGATGTTCGGTTTTTCCAACATATTATCAATACATTTACTTTAATTACCGTATTTACTTACTTACAAAGCTAACAAGAAAGTATCTTCTTTCAGGATAATTAAGAGATTGTTCCAGAAATGAACGCCTGGAATTCACCAACTTTCGATCTTAGCACTCATGATATTGACGTTGATCCCTGCTCAATTCCATATGAGGTATGTAGAATCAAATTATTGAGTAACATAGATGTTTCCAATTGTTTTATTTTCACTTATATTTACAGTATACTATTAATTAAAATATTGAAGAGGTACAAAACGTTTTATCATCATTTCACACTGGATTTTTTTTTCTTTCAGGTGGAAGTTTGTCAAACGTTAAAGACTGAGATGCTGATTGAAGGCCGTAGATTGATTAATGTATATATGTTTAGTGATATGATATATAGATTGATTAATGTATATATAAAAAAACTCAAAATATATAGTCAACAGTCAGAAAAAAGGACCGGTCTCATGTCTAAATTCACAATTAAATGCAATTTTCAAAAGATCCTTTCGACTGACGAAGATTGTGCATCTTTGGATATTAACAGGAGTGCGGTGTCTGGAATTATGGCAATTGGCGGGGGACAGTACCAGTTAGAGGAGTTTTTAGCAGCAGTTGACGTACCAACAATGTCTTCAAAGCTGTATACGAAAGAGATGCGGCATTAAAAGAAGGCAGAGTCAACAAACATGGAACTGCCATGATTGAAGACTGCAATCGAGCCGACTTTGAAAAAGTAAGAAAAGTACCAAGACACGCACTTCCATTACGAAACCAACACAAAGCCAACGAAATGACTGTGAAATGCTACAGGTGAACGCAGAGCATTTAATCCTTCAAAACGACGCAGAAGCAGAAGGTTCGCAAGCAAAACTTATCAATCCGGTGCAATCTGATCTCGGCGTGATTAAATTAATCATGGATTTTAACTGTTTTTAGGTAGAATCTGCAAACAAAATTTATAGAAATAATGTTATAAATTTACATACCTATTATATTTTATTTATTTTCCGTAAAAATTTTTTTTATTCTAAATACATACTATTATTCAATATTATAACGTGTATTCACTTTTAATTATATTATCTTGGTTAAAACATATGACTTACAACCAGGCGCGGCCGGTGCCTTAAATTTTTGGTGGTTCACCGATTTCATCAAAAACGTGATGTATGTAATATATATATAAATGCACGTATCTTACTTATTTATAGAGAAGATCAATTCTTCGATCCCTTTGCCGAGCGAAGACTTCAACCACCCTTAGATACAGATATACTCACCTGATAATATACTGAAACAGATATACTCACCTGATAAACTCGTTATCCGATAAACACACTTATATGAAAGTTTATGCTTGGAAGATACGACTTTGCAAGCGGTTACACTGCATTAAAAAACTTCAGAAATCATAAATTATTTGCTATTTTACACTATGGTTCATTTCTTTTGATATTACATCTATTAGTATTAAAGGATTAGTGGCAAAGAAGAGAAGGTATTTATTTATTATTTAAAAAGACTCAACTTTCGGATATGAATTAATATCACAATAATGTTTTGATTTGTAGCGTAGGATTGCAGACAGTGGCGGGTGTTTACTGACCCACTAAGCGTCGGTGTGAAGTTAGCAATAATTAAAAAAAAACGCACACAAATAAAAGGTTACTTTCTGCAAAAAAAAACAAATAATAAAGTCACTGCCAAGTATGTAAATCCGCAGGAGAATATCACAAGATAAAATCGCACGCATAGCTGACCCGTGACCCGTTGACCCGAGGTTGCATTTTACAAGAGAAATGTTATAATTTTATTTCATACTTGTTCAAACCCTTGATCGTTAGAGCCCTTCCTTCGGAATTCTTCGATTCTTCGTTCGTATATCTCCGCTGACCGTGCGGCGTACTGTCAGAGGTATTTTTCTTGATACGTTTTGTCAAAACCACGGTCCAGATATGTTTCGTATGGGCTGCATACAAAATATTATTAGCCAAACAACGCGCATAGCTAAAGCGCGCGGTTTGGTATGTACCTCGGTTTCTCGTTCCTAGCCAATGTAAACGGCGCGCGGGTGCAATGTTTTTGCTGTATTTATCTACAATATTTCGTCGTTAGTCACGTTTTAGTAACATTTAGTATATTAAATTGCAATTTTTAGGATTTTTTTAAAATTTTGCTTAATTTTATAATTAAAAACATTAAGTAAGATTACGATGAGCTGTAAATTGTTGTTCAATTTTTTTGGCGGTTCGTTGCACGAGTGCACTGAGGCACTGGCCGCGCCTGCTTACAACTTATATAAATGTCTATATACCATCACTTATTTGGCATGAAGGATTTAGGTAAGCAATGTGAATACATCGTTTTAAAGCTTTTTAAATTTGTCATATACTTTGTAATTTTTTTCAAATTCCCGCCGCAAAATAAAATTCAACCTCAAAAATAATTTTCGAAAATAATTATTTTCTTTGTAACAATCCCATTATTATTGGGTAAACTATGGCAGGTAAAAAAGTTTTAATTTATATAAGTTTTATAAGAAGTTCATTGGTGGAAATTTTTTTCTGATACATATTATACATATCTGTTTTATATTCCTAAATGTTCGCCACTGCACACGCAAGAATCTCTTAAAAATTATTTTCCTGTACCAGTTTGAAGATGACCGTTACCGGTCCCGGGTCCAGTCTATAAAATAAAAGTTAAACGAACTTAAAATTTGTTTTATTTTTAATCTCATTACTATGAAATTCCACAAGATATAATATATTTATTACCAGTTTGAAAAATATATTACTATATATTTATCGTATATGAATTACTTCATAAATAAAATATTAATAACTTAAGGAATGAAATGTGATTTAGGATTACTTGAGATCTCTTATTGTTGTTGTAGGTACGGCTAGTTATTTAAATTATTTGATTACATAATTACTGCTAACAATAATGTTGCAGAAATTTACTAAAATTTGTCCAGGTTAAATTGAGAACTGTCGCACTGTGCGATATTTAAACGCAGCCAACAACGCTGTTTGTCAATCACCCGTGCCGTGAGTATTTAGCCGGTAACGCCCGGCCGTAGGCCACGCCTGTAGCCCCGCCTGTAATGGATTTTTTCTTAGGGTTGAGTACCATCTTCTCTCCCGCAGCAGAACTGGGGCCGAAGGTAGACCCCAAAATTACTATCCTTCTTATATCCACTTAATACATGTAATATAATTTTAGTATTTTAGGTAAGTATTCCTGCGCAAAGGATTAATACAAAATGTGCCATTAAAAAAAAAGTGAAAAAATCGTCGATCGCAGGAAAAAATATTTTGTCAAATATAGGTAATATTACCTGCCCAATAAAATGAACAAATAACAACAAAAAAAAAACAAAACAAAAAAAATATCTCCATGGTAAACGCACATTATTTTTTTTTGCATGGGGTCATCAGCCGACCCACTTGGTTATGGATGTTATGTTCGGCATCTTGGCCTGTCGAGAGTATCAATTATTTCTCACTTGACAGGTTTTATAAAGTTTGTAAACAACACGAAGAGACAAACCGAAATAAAACCCCGATTCCAATAAGCTGCTAGCCCATGGTCACACTATTAGGCCAAAGGTATCATCTCAAAATTCAGTAACTTTAAAAATAATATAAATAGTGAGGTATTTTTGGAATATAAGTCAATCTTTGAAGTCAATGAATAAATACAGAAGTGTAATTTAAAGATAACATAAAATATTACAAATGAACTAATTATACATATTGATATATATATTTTTTTTGTAAATTTTAATGTTTTGTAAAAAAATTATAATATATTGTAATTGTTTTATATTTCACAGAAAAAAATTATAAAATACAAAAAACAATATTAAACATGAAAAATAATAATAAAAAAATCTCATAATTAAATTCACAATAATAGGGAGAGGGAGGTCCCAGCCAGAATCTCTCGACCCACCACCTTGCACCGCAGTTGGAGGAATGGATTCATACATCCGTCACTCCTCGACACACTGACCTCCAAATTCCTACCCACTCCTCATACCTATTTCCTTCCCAGAACTTCCTCTTCTTCCTTTCCTTAAAAAAAGATTCACATCGTCTCCTAAGACGACATAGGCCCTGAGCGAAATTATTTTCAACAGAGCCTCCTGTGTGGAGTTAATGTAAAAAAAAATATATATATATATATATATATGTGGATCGGAATTGTACGAGTGTGCATTACGTTTTCATTTGTTGATCGCGAGCATTTTTAAACGCGGTGCTGGTGAAAAAATTGATTTTAATTAACGAAATTGAGTTTTGGGATGAAATGTACCCTTTGACTCCATAGAGCGTCGCCCCATGGGTCGGTAAGGAATCGACATAAACCAAGTACCTGTACTCAGTGTCGGATTAACCATGTCGGGGCCCCTAGGCAATGCACTTCTCGGGGCCCCTTTACCAATGGTGGACTAATGGGGGGGGGGCGCCCCGGGCCTCTTGTCCTCGGGGGCCTTCAAACTCCTCCATGTCTCCTTTATCAAATCCTTACCAAGGCTTTAATGCCATTAATCAGCGGCCGAGTATTTAAATTTCGTCGAACGATGATCTTTCGATCGTACCCTTGCAACTGTACAGGGCGGTCCCGATGAGTTTTGAATTTTTCTTAAATATATGGGCGGATCTTTTTTGAAATGATTTTATTTCAGCAAAACTTTGAATGTGTTTTTCTCTAAACTTTGTTAACACATTTTTTAACTCTAGTGTTTGAAAATCTAGTGTCTATTTCACCACGTAGGTGAATTTTGTTTAAAAATGAGGAAAAATGGCGGACCAACGAATTTTAATTTAGATTTTTTATGGAAAATTTTCATTGTTCATAAAAAAAAATAGAAGGGGGCCCATTATAAAAAAATCCCTAAGTGATGCCAATCGGACGTATAGTTTTTCCAATATGTTGTCAACCGTGTTGAAAAAACCAGTTTCGAGAAAAACGCGTTCAAAGTTTTGCTGAACGTTAATTCAATATATGTACAAACTGTTTAAAATGGTTTTATATAAAATGCTGTAGGTATCTCCGTCAATTTTACGAATTTCCTTAAAACATTTGGTGAGAGCATTATTAACAAATGCATCTTCAGAAAAATAATTTTTAAAAATGACAATTTTTTTACAGTGGCCTGGTGCCTTAAAGCCTTGTTTAGGATTTTATCAAAGAAACATGGAGGCGTTTGGAGGCCCCCCAGAGTCAGAGGCCCGTGTGAACTGAAGAAAAAGCTTGTAAAATTACATCAACTTCTTAAACTAGGGGGGGGGGGGGGGGGGGCGGTTCATCCAGCTTTTCCACCCCGGGCCTCTGACGGGCTTAGTCCGCCACTGCACTTACCTACCCTTTTCTAACTTCCAAACTTTTTTTTTCTACCACAACGTAATTTTGTTGATAATTAATCTGTTTTTTTACTACATTTCGAAGGTATGCCTTCACCCCCATTCAATAAAAAAATTAAACGAAAACAATAGTACAATGAGCGGTCTTATCACTAAAGTGATCTCTTCCAGACAACCTTGGTATGAAGAGAAACAAAGAATCTTAGCAAGCAGATAGGTAGTGCACACTAAAGCTTGTACAACATTTATATTTTAAACATTAGAAATGTAGCAAAAAAAAAAAAAACAAAACAAATGCCAATATAAACCACACATAGCACCTATAATCATATCCCCATTGATACGAAGGAAAGTAAAGTAAAATACAACGATGTTTAAATATTTGTTTTAATTATCGACTTTATATTTATTATTTGTGCGTGATGTGAACAGTTATTGGGTTATAACCTAATTATTATAATTTGTTGTTTTCTTTAATGCATGTTATGTTATTAACCTATAAATGTTCGTAAATAAAAATATTTAAAACATCTTGAAAGCTGCCTTTTTCCAAAAGTGTGCCGGAGTTGCTCACTAATTGTGAGTCGAGTTTATCGTCAAGTTATTTTTTCTTGGGGCGCGGGGCCCCCAGCCGATGCGGGGCCCCTAGGCAGTTGCCTACTCTGCCTTAGGGATAATCCGGTACCTGTACTGCAAGACTTTGCGCAGAAATCACATTGGATTGCTCTGCAGAAGTAACGACCAAACTTTGGAGAACTTTACTTATCTGCAACGGAGACAACGGGCTTTCACGTAAATTTGGCAATGTTTTTGCTTTTGGGGTCGCCGAAAAAACTTTCTTCGATTTCCAACGAAAACGAGGCAATGGAAGTAATACATTTATTTTTATTACTAGTACTTTCTAGAACATGTAAAAATAAATAAGTAAATAATAATATAACCACTCACTGGTATGTAGTTTTAAAGTGCACGAAATGCATCTCCATAGCGTATTTCTTTTCGTTGATAGTGTGTTCCGCTCCCGCTATGTCAAAGTCCCCCCAATGGGCATGGACATTGGCCAATTGGTAGCTGCCATTGAGAGGTCCGCCATCCATGGTGGGCTGCTCGCTGGGGGCCCCGCTGCCCCAAGGGCCTCGCACCTCCACTATAAAATTCCATTAATTGAATACATTTTTACCTCCAGATTAATAATCCAGGACCTTACCCTTCAACCACGGAGGCCTTAAATTTTTCTGTGTGTTGGTGTATTCTCTGCCGGTTGTTTCAATGAGGTAGGGATGCGATTTTTTTAAATTAGCTCCAGACAGGAGGCCCTGAGGAAAATAATTTCCTTCGGGGCCTATGTCATCTTTGGGAATGCCGAGTGGAGGGTGTCTTTAGGGAAAGGAAGGAGAGAAAGTCCTGGGATGGAAAAAGGTATGAGGGGTGGGTAGAAATCCAGGGGTCAGTGTGTCCAGGAATGACGGACGTATGAATCCATTCTCCCACTGCAGTGCAAAGCAATGGGGTCGAGAGAGTTTGGTTGGAGGTTAAAGAGTCGCCCTCAACCAGTCTCTCCCGACCCGGCCTGCCGCGTAGTAGGGGGACAAATGCATCCAAGATCTAGACCATAGGTTCTCAACGTGGGCGATAACGCCCCCTTGGGGGCGTTTCAGACCTTCAGGGGGGCGGTGGAAGACCAAGAGCAAATTGGGGGGCGTTTCAGACTTTCAGGGGGGCGGTAGAAGACCCAAAGAAACCCATCTTATCCCTTCAGTGCTCCAGATAGTTCGCCGGCAGGTCGTACGTCTTTTTCGCTGCGCGTCGTAATTTTAAAATTATTAAAATGATTTACAAGTTTATCCTAATTGATATTAACGAGGAAACTAGTATCTGAGAAGTGGTTCTCGAGAGAAGTCATCTCGAATATAGAGATCAAACACGCCCTTCATAAGCGTTGGAAAACTGGAGGCCTTCAGAGTGAATACGATCTGTTTAGTTCTTGCCGAGCGTTAGTTAGGCGCGAGTTTCGAGTGGCCTGTCGAGCCTACGTGTCTGAAATCGAGGAAAACATCACGCATGATCCCAAGATGTTTTGGCACTATATAAAATCCCTTCTAAAGGATGGTGGTCT
Source organism: Limnephilus lunatus (assembly GCA_917563855.2). Taxonomy (NCBI): domain Eukaryota; kingdom Metazoa; phylum Arthropoda; class Insecta; order Trichoptera; family Limnephilidae; genus Limnephilus; species Limnephilus lunatus. Next base: position 75,556,257 of record OU830592.1, read on the forward strand.
TGAACACACTATGATGAAAGGTAATCAAGAATTTCGTGGCGTGAGTGTGACTAACGCATTTGCGGATCATTTTCAATCGGTCTACAATAAAGACCCTCCACTTCTAGACATAATAATACGGCCACATTTACTACCAGAGGAGCTTCAAATTTTGATTTCGATATTTTTACAGAATCTGACCTTATGAGTGCCATAAGTCTCATGAAGAACTCACCCTCTATCGGACCAGACTTCGTTCCCATATTTTTTATTAAAGGGTGCACCGAGTTCCCAAAAACACCATTATAATATGTCTTCCACTTTTTCTGAAGTATGGAAAGCTTCCAAAAATATGTCCTATTTTTAAGAAAGGTTCGAAAAAGTTAATCGAAAATTATAGACCAGTTACCATACTATCAGCTCCTGCAAACAGCTAAACTATTTCAACAATTAATTCATAAATTCCTTATGCCTCAGATAGACGCATACATTATCCCCGAACAGCATAGTTTCAGAAAAGGAAGACCCACTGAAACCAATCTGATGGTTTTAACCGACTATGTTGCTAGGTCCCTAGATGGTGGATACCAAGTAGACTGTTCGTATAACGACTTCTCCAAAGACTTTGATACTGTGAATCATGATATCTTACTCTTAAAACTTGCCCAGTTGGATTTTTCCCTTCAGATTTTAAAGTTTTTTAAAATTTACCTCAAGAACAGAAAGTAATTTGTCACACACGGAATCTTCCAATCTGCTGAATTTCTTGTTTTTTCTGGGGTTCCCTAAGGATCGATCCTAGGGCCTCTTCTTTTTTCTATCTTCATTAATGACATTGCTGGAGTCCCCCGTTTTTCTCGCTTTTTGCTGTTTGCTGACGATCTAAAATTATTTCTTCTAATAAGAAATATTGAAGACTGCCAGCGCCTTCAAGCTGATGTCGATAACATTTCAGAATGGAGTCAACGAAACCAGCTTCATTTCAATGTCTTGAAATGCGTAGTTCTGACTTTTACCAGAGCATACCAATCTCACCTACCACAGGTACACTATGCTCGGTCATAATCTCAAACGAGTTTCAAATATAAAGGATCTTGGAATTATGTATGAAAGTAAGCTTTATTAGTAATTTCGTCCTCATATAACCGTCAGAGTTTTTCGTATTTTTTAAAGTAAGCTTTATTAGTAATTTCGTCCCCATATAACCGTCAGAGTTTTTCGCGATACCTGTGCTCTGAAGATTTTATACTTCTCCCTAGTCCGCAATAGGTTGGAGAGTGGTTCGTTTATATGGAATCCTCGTAAGGTGGGATGATCCCTTATGTTTGAAAGGGTTCGAAAAAAGTTTCTAAGATTTCTCTACGTGAGGGAGTACGACCACTATCTATGGCTCTACCTGACGAACTTTCTTCTGGGCATGCTGGGACTTCACTCCCTGCAACTCAGAAGAGAGGGGTATGCCGCCACACACTTATTCAGACTGCTGCGAGGCTATATAGAGAACTCAGCCATTTTGGAGCGCGTGAGTCTCTATGTTCCAGATGACTAACTTAGACAGCGTCATCATAGATTATTCGATCTTCCTGCCTGTAGGACTATTTTGCCAATGGTTCTCCCGGCAGGGAGGAGTATGTTACTTCTGAGCCAAATCTCCTCCGAGATCGATATATTTGGCGTCAGTGAGGAGAGATTCAAAAGGGAAATTCTTTTGATTCTTGAAAGAGTCTCTCCACATTGACGAAATCTTCACCACCGCCTGAATTTTATTTTAAATTGCCATATTTCTTGCCTTATTTCTTATATATAATAAACTCAAATTTGTAATGGTGTAAGAAATTAATAAAAAATATTATTATCGTATCCCATTTCGCCCTATCCCATTATTAAAAGAAATAATTTTAGATCGTCAGCGAACAGCAAAAAGCGATTAAAACGGATGACTCCAGCAATGTCTTTCAATTTTTTTTTAAATTGTCATATATCTTGAAATTTATTTTATGTATATACCCCCCTCCCTCCCCCCCCCTCCCTCCCCTCCTCCCTCCCCCCACTCCTCCCCTCCCTCCACCACCGTAGTGGTAAATATAATCGTGACGACAATTGCTGTTTCAGATTCACGAGTTGGGGGGCGCTAGAAAAATTAATATTCTCAAAGTGGGCGGTGGGCAAAAAAAGGTTGAGAATCTATGATCTAGACAAACCTCCCCCCCATGAACCCGGGCACCACTGCTAAATCACCAAACGTTGTAAACCAATTGGGGTGACCTATGACAGGGGGTTGGTTATCCAATAAATGGTTAAATATGGTTCCCCAAGCGGCGGTACCCATACCAGCCTCCTAAGTCCTATGACATCTTTGGGACATTTTCATCTTTTTTAGGAAAGGAAGGAAAGTAGTATGGGGAGTGGGTAGGAATCTGAGGATCCCTGTGCTCGGGGGTGTCAGACGTATTAATCCAGTCGGAGGAGTCAACTGGCCTCTCCCGGTCCAACCCACCACGCAGTTGATAAGGCAGACACATACGCGACCAAGACCATGACAAACCTCACTGTCTGGAAAAGGTATTAAAATAAGCGATATCCAAGGGGATATATTTTCATCACAGTACCTACTATACAATGCTTTGGTTAGGAGTTAGAAGGCTTGAGAGTGAATCGGCCGTTTGGAGCCCATACCAACTGAAGTATTCCCTCATGTTGGAGAAGGTTCAGAATAAATTCCTGAGATTTATCTACCTGAGGGAGTATGGCTTCTACCCACGGACGTACAAAATATGTCTATGCTTCTACCCGTGGCTCTACCCTACCGACTTTCTCTTGGGCATGCTTGGTATGAACCATCTACTGGTCAGAAGGGATGTGCTCATTTCAACATATTTCTTCAGACTGTTTTGTGGATGGTTCGAAAATTCGACTATGAATTCTATCAAAATTTGAGTTTCTATTTCTCCGTCACCGACAGAATAACCTACTTTATCTCCCGGCTTGCAGAACTAACTTGCCAATAGTAATGCCAGTCGGGAGAGCTGTCTTGTTGTTAAATAGAATCACTTCGAATATCGATATTATTAACATCATTAACAACATTTGAAGCACAATTTAAACGACAAACTTTGTTGCTGTTTAAATCTGCTTATCTCATCTAAAATATTTTCTTCTTTAAAAACGCTTTGAAATTTTAATTTTGTAATGTTTTTAAAATGAATAAGTAAATTGAATTGAATATTTTGAATAAGTTCGTTACCTGTGTGTCCATTGTTGATAATGTTCATCTGAGGGTGGATATCATCATAGTGGTGCCATCTGATGCAAGGAGCCTCCTTGTTCCTCGCCTCACTTGTGTCAATATTTATTGGAGACTGATATGAGCCGTCGCACTGGGGGAACTGGGCACCCCAGTTGAATTGATCTGAAAAAAAAGGTTTATGCTAGTTTTATTTAGAACGTTTTGAATAATGAAAGACAACTTTATTTTATACTATATGGTTTTATGATTACCTTGTGATTATTATTTTATGATTACTTTGCCACAGAGATCTCGCACACAACACAAATCGAACCATACACAAAAAAGGATAATGGTTTTTTTTATTTATATTTTACATTACTTTGCTTTTTGATAATTGCTTTTCATTTACAAGAATATTTGGGGGTTTATCCCATATTTAGAATAATTGTTTGAAAACGCCGAACTCAAAACTAAACTCGATTTTTGTTTTTGCTTGGGCAATTTTTATGACAACAAAGTCATTAAAACATATATTGGGTATGTTAAAGTTCCACGGGTTTTGGGTCAGATGTTGTGCTTGTGCGGTAGGTATCTAAATAAAAAAAGTACCTACCACATCGATGATGGTATATAGTTTTATGCTTACCCATTAAGGGCCATTAACCAGCCGGCGGGCGAGAATTCATATTTCGTCAAAATATGTTCTTACGATCGTGCTCCAATGAGAAAGATTAATTATTTTCCTTACCAGCTTTTATAATAACTCAAAATCTATTTTATTTCATTCAAAATTAGCTTTAATTAATACCCACATTCAAAAATGCTGATAGGCGTGATGATAAAACTATTAAAATTATGTCCATTTTTTTTAAATTATTTTTTTATCATAAGTATTTATAATTTTTCAATAATGTCTAAGCAAAATAAGATTGTAAGAAAATCTTAAACATATTAGTTTGTAAGACCGTAAATAAATAGACAAACTGGTAGTATTTTCGTTACAAAACACGTGTGCGGATCTTTTTTTAAATGATTTTACTTCAACTATAATTAAAATTCTGAAACATAGCTTTCCCAGATAATTTATTGATTTACCTAAATTACTGCATGATTATATGATTTGAAATGTGTGTTGTATGATACAAAATTTTGTTTGAAAATTTAACAAATCTGCCAACAACCCACGGTAAAACCTTATTGTACTAAAAATATCATATTTCTCAAAATTTAAAACATAGTTTTAAGAACAGTCTTTTGAAATAAATTAATATTTTTTTGTGGAAAAGAGTCAATACGTCTAAAATTTAATTCGAAATGACATATTTCCGGTTTTGTCTGGTTATTCCTTCTTAAGAAAAATGTCATTACCTGTGTGATCCCAGAGTGATTCCGAACTACCTGAAACAGAACACAATTTCGTCACTTACATGGTTTAAAATTAATATAATTAGCATTACATACAAAATACTACAAAATATTTTTTAAAATACCTACAAAATGTTAACTTTAACTCAGAAAACTTTATTTTGAAATAGCATAATAATTTTCACAGCATTTTCTGTCTACAAATTGAAAGTCAGATTGTCGATTTCCATCGTGTGGACCTTGGACCATTGAAATTAATAATTACACTACATGTCGTGTTGTTCATTCCATGTTTTCAAATTAAGGAAGAGCGAGTGTTAACTTCGAACCGAAACCGGGAAGCAAATATAAATGCTCTTATTATTTTCTTACTTTATTAGGTGGTGCCACTGAACTGTACATATTATATACATCGTCTTTCCCCATAAAAAGGAGGTGGGATAGACCCTGTCCGTGCATATTAGCCGCGCGGTCTCGACGACCTTCCGCCCCCCCTCCAGCAACTCAAAACCTAAAGGTCTTCGAAAACTTCCCCTTCTCTCCCACGTGCATTTCTTCGAGGCAAAATCGGAAGCCGGCTAAAGGGCGCGGACTTCGAACGTCTGCGGTTGGACTGATAGCCATACATTGGAGGGTCTAGAGTAGTTTAAATAAATGGTTTTAACTTCCTAATTGTTTTTGTTTTTAACTCGTAGAAATCCATTTAATTTTTTCAATTTTAATTTGAATTAAATTAAATGATAATGTTATTATCAAGTTCTGCAAATATTTTAATTTTTATTTTTGTTACAGCTGTTTCGGCAAAGTGTCTCGTAAATTAAATTGACATTTAAAAATCTTAAGTCGTCTCAAAGTGGTTTAACCACAGTTTGAAAATGGCCTTTTAAGCCCAAACAGCTGTTTATAAATACTAAAATAATTGCAGAACTTGATATTAACATTATTAAATTTAATTTAAATAAAATTTTAAAAAAATAAATGTAATTTTGTTTAAAAAAATTGAGTCTTGAAGTATGCGGTGAAGGATAAAACCACACGTTTCCTTGTGATGCCGTTGTGAAAGTGTTGGAGTCCCCTCCAATGTACTATAATAAATCGAAGCATTTTGGGTACCTACTCACCTGATCGGATAAATGAATCTGATATATTAAAAGGTCCTGCGATGTTATCCATCTGAAAATATAATAAAATAAAACTAAAATTCATGTTGTAACTCGGGCGAAGTCAGGTAATAACTACTAATTATTATCACAAATACAAATAAGTCTTAAGTGGTGGATGACCGTCCAACCTATATAAATCGTATAGAAAATACTTAGGGGAAGGGAGGGCAAGAAGGAAACTATCTACCTATCGCAAACCGCGCGACAAAGTGCCTGTGTCTCTACGCACACAGATATAAGCGGCCATGTTGTATTTATGTCCGGTGACTCAATTCGGCTTGCGCCACCTAGCGACTTGTGCACTTATTTCGATTTTCGCGACGAATTATTACGAAATCAGTGGACTTTTAAAGTGTGATTACTCATACAAAGTAAGTAATACTACCATTTTGTTTTTATATACACTAACTATTAGGGATATATTGTATGTATTGATAATTAAAGAAAAAATAAAAGGATTTTCTATGCGTTGATATTATTATTGGCAGTGGGCAAGATGGAAAATTGCATTTTAGGGCAAGATGGAATTATTATAATGTATGAAAAAATTATCAAGATAAAATTATTCCTTAATCCGGTCATCAATGGCAAGGAAAACAAAGGAAACAGAGGAAAGGGCAAAGGAAAGGGTAAAGGAAACGGGAAAAGGAGTGAAAAAGATGAGAATATACTCAACATCCGGAGCAGTCAACACATACAAGACGATGTGTTGTGGGTATTATGAGGAGAACCATATGTGGAACCGCCCACAGAGGACTGGGTACAGTGTCCAGAGTGTTGTGGTTGGACACATGAACTATGTTCAGACATAGAAAACGGTTGTCTTTTATGTGTCAACTGTAAAATGCAAGGATATCCTATTCATTCTATCTTGCCCTTATAAGCTTTCCAATCTGTCCTCAGGGTTAGGGCAAGAATGAATGGAATTTTTCCTTTTTTCTTTTATGAGTCCTAACAGATTTTATACTCAATTTTAATTATTTTTAATAACTCAATTTTATAAGTATGTAAGATATCTCTGAAGACTGATTAAAATGAAGAATTGATATTATGTTTTTATATTTTTTTACATCTTAAAGTTAAGCCTTCCATCTTGCCCTCTCTTCCCCTAAAAAACATAGACTGGCTGACACCAAGTAAACGCCCCTTTCCTAATGCAGACCAAATATTCAACAGTTTTGACGTATCTACTACTACTACTTTTTTGATGTAGGTACGCCAATTATATGTTAAAACACTACTAAACCACAACTGAACAAAAAACATTTTTGAACAATTTCAACAAACACAAAATATCACTAAAAGACAAGCGTACAAAGAACACATAAAAACTTTGGACCAAGACACCAAAATACCATGCTATAAAAGCATTTAAAAGTCTTTTACCTAAAACAAAAATAATTTCAGATAAAAATTTAAAAAATAGATTAAATATCAAAAAACAATATTTTCAAAATTTTATAACATAAAAAAATAAAAGATATGCCGTAACACACGAAACCATTATAAAACACATCAATCACGAATTCACTACTCATAATATATGCCGATTTCAATTTAATTAAATTAATAATAATAAAATAAGAAAACTGTTTCTGAAAAAATAAGAAAATATACAGATTTAGGAAATGAGATTAAAAGAATTTGGCATTCTCAGACTATAAAAATATTAACAATTGTTATTTCGGCTACTGGCATTATACCTAGCTCTCTCATTCAAAATTTAGGCGTATTAGATTTGTCAAAGAATCTTAATATATAAAACAAAGTCGGGTTAGTTACACTATTTATAACTCGAGAACGGCCCCACCGATTTTGAAGATCTTTGATTTGTTGGATTTGTCTCCACCCCGGAAAGGATAATAACTATTAAAACATCACAAAAAATAACGAAAAATAAAGTTATTAAGAAAATTCTTTTCCCCATACATTTTTTATGGAACGAATTCTCATATTTGAAATAGCTGCGGGCATTTTGTGATAAGTACCTATCTACCTATAATGTTGAATAGTGAGTGAGTTCCAAAAATTCAAACCATCAAATGTCAATGCGCTGATTGTTTTGCTTTTGTTATTAAACTTTTTTTTTTAATTATTTATTTGGCTTTCACCCGTTAAGGGTGTCTTTGGATATTTCTTTATTTTAAAAATTATTTCCATTTTCATTTTTTTTACATTATCAGTGTTTTTAAAATTAGTGACATATTCAGGTTTTTTAAAATTAGTTACATTTTCAGTTTTTCACATGGAATAGATAAATTATATTAGCAAATATAGACAATGGGCTAAGACAAATATTCATATGATTATGTAAGTTGAACTAACATACAGAGTTGGTATTGATAATAATTACAAAATAGTAGAGTAGGAAGATGTACAGTTTCCAAAAAATAGGAACCTGTACAATTGTACTAATAACACTGCAGGAACAAATGCATACGTATGGAAGAGAAAGAAATGTGATTAATGCTTAAATGTTAAGGCCATTTTTACAAATAAATTTTGCTAACAAATAATGAATTTCAGGAGAGTTGATACTAATAAGGCAGGGTACACTGGTAGAGAATTCAATTTTAGGTTTTACCAATTCATGTAGGTATGTAGTTTGGAAATTGGTAATTTATAGGACACTCAAAAAAATTATGGTCTAAAGTGTCCTCTGCACCACAATCACAATAAGGCGAATTGACTATGTGGAATCAGGCCAGATAGCTAAGACAACAAGTATGACCTAGAAGCATTCGAGTTATGGAAGAGATGTATTTTTTTAGGAATGGAAGTGTATTTATGAAACCAGGGCTTGACAGGAAGAGAAGGTTGAATTAATGAGTACTGGTGACCTTTTATCAGAGAGGATGAGTTCCATTCAGAGGACAATTGGCGTTGTCCCTTATTTTTTTAAATAGGGAAATAGTGTCTTACAGGAATATGTATACTACTTAATGGACCATGGACAATGAATTCCTTAGCAATAGAATCAACCTTTTCATTTCCAACAATACAAAAGTGTCATGGCATCTAGGCCAAGACCACTAACACGCTTGAGCCAGCGACATGGAATGCAGGAGGTCTCGGATAGAGCAGGTTAGAGAGTCACTACTGGAATTGAGAAGGGATGCGCTTATTTTTTGTAGTGAGCTAAGTGAGCCTGAAAGGATGAGATCATTTCTAATGTTGAGAGATTTGACGAGTCGTAAAGCTTCTACGATACGAGATACGAGAGCTATGCATTCAGCAGAAAAAATGGAACACTATTTGGGAGGTCTGCGTGGGAAACACAATTTCCTGTAAGGTGCATAGACACTGGCTCACAATGGGAGTCCGAACTGAGTTTGGAACCATCTGTGAAAATTTTTATATAATTTGGCCAGTTATTTTCATTAATTTTGTTGAATTCTGCATTACTGGATTGAGCTGAGTTTTTTATATTTTTTTTACATATTCCTATAGATTGGTGCACCTTTGGATAGAAAGTAAGACTTTTATAGGGATATGAGTATAAGGGGAGAGATTCATTGCGATAGAAATTTGTGGATGCATTCAGGAAAGAGTTGAAAGAGGAAAAAATTGAAAGAGGAAAGAGTTGTTGGTATTAAACATGTAATGCTGCCCCTCTTTTTTACACATTATATGTCAACAGTCAAAATAGGACAAACGGTGATCGTATGTCTTCGTCTACACCCCTCCGAAGGAAAAATACAATAATTATAATAAATCTCCGTCACACGTATAAAGAAAATGAAACGCGATTCCCGAAAGTAAGTCGAAAAGTAAGAAAATCACATAAATTATAAATCCTTACACAACGCCATCTCTGATACTGACAAAAACAAAACGCGGACAGTTACGCATCAATAATTGCTTCATTGTGTAATTTTTAACAAAATAAAAAAAAAACTTAATTTAATTCAGCTAATAAGTTAACACAACAGTTATTGATTCTGATGCGATACGAAGTTCGCTGGGTCAGCTAGTTTATATATAAAAATGCAAAAGTCAGTCATTTTAAATGCATGTAGGATTACGAAAGATTTTTTAAATATTTATATTGAGGGATCAGTAGGATTTATCGGATCAGTTAGGATATCATCAGAGCCGAACCCTCTGATATGAAAATATCTGGAGTCGGTGAAATATTTTCCCATTATGTTTCTGGTGGATTGACGTATTGTTCTTGTATTGTTTTGTATTTATTATACTAACTTATATAGTGCACTTACATTGCGTGAATTTACTAGATAATCATTTGTGGAAAAGTGTATGGAAGGGTTTAGTCTTTCATTTGGAAAAGATTTAACCCGGACATAAAATCTGGAGCACCGTAAAAATTTTAAAGGCTTTTCACCCCAAGGGAGTGTTCTGGCCAGTGTCAAGTGGTGATTTTGTGAGAGTAATTTTGTGAGTGTAATTTTGGCTTAGTATTTACAAATTTGGATTTGATAACAAGAACATATATAGTTATAGTGGTTACATATATAGTGGTTGAGTGGGCATAGCGCTTGGGTCCCACCCGGGCGTCGCATGTTCGATTCCTCGGCTGGCTAAGTCCTCCATCACAACACAAGCAACATTTTCGGCTTTCTGTAGTGGTAGTAGGAGATTTTCAAACATTGTTGGGTTATTCGTAACCCGGGAATGTTTGTCTTTCTTTTTAAAAAAAAAAATTATATAATAATACTTCACAAATAATAATAATAATACGCTAAATTTTTACAATATGAGATGATTTTAATTACATATAACAACTGGAAGCAACAGGAAATTAATAAATATTCTGGTGTAATTTATTATGCGTAAAAAATAAACTAAATAAATAAATACATGAAATTAAACTAACAGTTACAAATTGATGCTGTTAATATTCAGGAAATTAGCCAAGACTCTATAAATGCGTTTGTCCACATAATATTATAACAGGCATGCAATGTTTTAGGGGGGCAATATGCCCGAACTGATTAGGTGAGGGATGAAATTTTTGTACGAATTATTTATAGGTCAACTGAAAAACATATGATTGAGGTCCTCTTCACCAAGACGACATTCACACATCGCAGAATTCTTAACATGATTTTTTGTCAGGTGAACATTGTGGCAGCAATGCCCTATCCGCATGCGGCAAATGGAGGATGTTAAGAATTTGTTCAAAGAGAGTCTGGAAAACCACGGTTTTGAAGGAATCGTTGGCTGTAATATGAAAAAGTTTTGTTTTAATTTTTTTTCATTACCAAATTTAATGCGTAAAATTCCCACGGTTTTCAAGTTATTGGGACTTTTTTAAATTTTCAAAAACATCAACCAGGCTCACTTTCTTCGTCTTAATCGGAAATGAATGATATTTTTTAAATATATTTATTTTTAATGGTGTTATCTATCAGAAATACATTACGATTATTTCGTTAATGCGAAATTTTTATTAGGATATATTTTTTCTATTTGTACTTTTAAGTTTCCGAATTATTGATTATAACTTATATAATATTAGATTTTATTTTGCAGTACTTTGAATTTATCAGTTGGATTAGTTTTTATAATTTCCGGCAGCGAGTTATAATATTTCATAACTTTGAAGAATACAATTCTCGTTCCACTAGGCCTTGACCTATTTGGAATCTGGCGGAATAAGCGGAAGGGTGGGAAAGGAGGTTGGTTTTTCGAAATCTCGTGAATCCAGTGACCTTTCTCTTGTTTTGATGGTCGAGTTGCCAAAATGTCATCGATAGCGGAATAACACTGTAGATTTGTGTAAGAATCAAACCACGACGGGGTGGGCGCGACAAACATTGTTATTTATAAATATATGTTTATTTAAAATTAATTTTAACCTTTAACTTAATAAAAAAAAACTGTATTTAATTCAGCTAATAAGTTAACACAACAATGATTGATTCTGTCTGAGGCGGTACGACGTTCGCCGGGTCAGCTAGTAAATAAATAGATATATCCGCTCTTACAATGGGATCCACCTTCGTTTTTGTAATTTGCTTTGCGGGGCTTTGAACAAAATTTTGTTGATTTTTAATAAGCGAAAGTGGATATTTTTTTACATAGCTCCACACAGGAGAAAAATAATTTCCCTCAGGGCCTATATCATGGGGATGCTGTGTGGAGGATATTTTTAAGGAAAGAGAGGAGAGGAAGTTCTGGGGACGATAAAAGTAAGAGGGGTGAGCAGGAATCTGGGGTTCAATGTGTACAGGAGTGACGGACATATGAATGCCTCCCCCCCATTGCGGAGAGGTCAAAAGGCCTCCCTCAACCAGTCTGTCAAACGTGGCGAACCACTTGGGGTGACCTACGGCAGGGGTATTAGTCATCCAATAAATGGTTCCCGTGGCGGTGATCCGCGCCTCCTAAATTGGTATGAATTTATGAAAAAAAATCTACACTGCGAAAGGTTGGTGAAGCAACTAAGGGGGAAAGTCCTAAAATATACACATTATAATATATCAGCGTTCATATCTCATATTACTCACATTTTCCCAGAGAGTTTCATGTGAGGTGTTGTACAAATTTTCCGAAAGCTGCGATGACGTCAGCTTATTGAGGTAATCTATTTTCCTACTGTATCGGGTATCCACGGATTCCAATTCATTATCAAATATGCAACCTGAAACAATAAAAATATGTTGATTATCTAAAACCTAACCAAAAAATACATTATAAGTGCACTTATCGTATACCTGATTTTTTTTTATTAATCAATCAGTAGTTACGGCCATTTTTCCCAATTCTACTGATCAACTGTTGAGCCGAAATTTTAGCTCAACAAACCTCAAATGCGCATAAACGCTCTTCCCGACGCAACTCTCCTAATAGTGAAACTAATTTGTCAAGAATGCAGACAATCTCGTGATATTTCACGGGTTTGGGTTAGTACATTAATAATATTACATACATACTTGGTTTTCAGAAAATGAAAATGGCTACCAGTTAATTTATTTTTAACTTTCATAATGACGAAAATGGGTCACAAACATTTTACTTTACCTTTCAGATACCCCCTCAGCGTCGTGAGAATCCCTGGGGACCCGAAAACACGAATTTAAACCATCCATAATCGTATAACAGCTAGTCCGGCTAGTCGGTATATTTATGAGCTTGTCGTTTATACAGAATTTATCAGTCGTTTTAACATTTTACATGTAAACGAACATTTGACATTTTGTGGTTATAGAACCTTGAAAGTTGCTAAAGTGAACAGGTCAACTGACCGATATTGTACAAGAAACCACAACAAAATTTCAGTAAAGCATTTTTGTTTATAGGTTTATAACATAAAAAATCACATGTTTTCAGAGTTTGCAAGATTAAGACATAAATAATCCAGGAATAAAATCAATTCCAAATCCAGATTTTTTTGTTTTCGTACTTACCAGTAGTTGAATAATTCGATAAGAAATGATTTATCATAACAGTCCAAGTTATAAATATGAACGAAACCCACTTCATTTCTGTTCTGTGAAGTTCGTAAGGTCTGTAAAAAATATGAGGGCAAAATAATTATTACACTTTGTTGTGATTTTTAACAAAATGGTGCTCTAAAAATTATCAATCAAATGTAATTAATTATAGAAGCGATTCGATTATGATTTCATTCTTAGTGGAGAGTCACGTCCAAATACTTAGTTTTATGAAAGGAAGACATGTTTAATTATTATTGTTTGGACGTCTTGTTTCATCCATTACTAGCTGACCCGGCGAACATCGTACCGCCTCAGAATCAATAACTGTTGTGTTAACTTATTAGCTGAATTAAATTCAGTTTTTATTAAGTTAAAATTACACAAAGAAGCAATTATCGATGCGCAACTGCCCGTGTTTTGTTTATGTCAGTATTAGAGATGGCGTTGTGTACGGATTTATATTTTTTGTGATTTTCTTACTTTTCCTCTTACTTAAGGGAATTTCATTTCATTTTCTTTATACTTGTGGGGGAGATTGGGAGATTTATTATAAGTATTGTATTTTTCCTTTGGAGGGGTGCAGACATATATACGTTCACCGTTTGTCTCGTTTTCGACTATTGACATTTAGTGTGTAAGAAAAAGGGGCAGCATTATATGTTTAAGAACAAAAGCAAAACAATCAGAGCATTGACATTTGACGTTTTTGAATTTTTGGAATGCACTCACTATTCAATATTATATTTGTCACAATATTGCTTCAGCTCTTTTAAAATATGAGAATTCATTCCATACAAAATGTATTGGGGAAAGAATTTTTATTCATAATTTTTTTCGTGTAATTTTCCCATGTTTTAATAGCTATTCTGCTGTTCGAGGCGGACAAAAATCCAACAAATCAAAGATCATAAAAATCGGTTCAGCCATTCTTGAGTTATAAATGGTGTAACTAACCTGATTTTGTTTTATTTATATATTAAGATGATGAAAAATATAAAACTTTTCTGTAATTTCAGAAATACTTCAAAAAAAAAATTTTAAGCATTTTAGATACTCTCAGTATTGCCCTTGACAAAGACCAGCATTCAGAATCAAAACATTTCTTAAAATGGCTTTATCTGTGTTTAGTGACCAGATAAGAAAATTCACGTAGATACCACTTCCCAACCGTCCTCCTATTTTTTTTTTTTTTTTTTTTTTTTTTTTTTTTTTTTTTTTTTCTTTTTTTTTTTTTTTTTCTTTATTTTTTCCCATTGTATCTACATACATACAAAAGTAATTTTACATAATTTCTAAATACTAATTATAATTTTACATAATTTCTAAATACAGTAAGAGTAAATATAAGCAGGGCCGGATTAACCATGTCGGGGCCCCTAGGCAATGCACGTTTCGGGGCCCCTTTACCAATGTTGGGCTAACGGGGGGGAGGGGGGACGAAATTTAAATTTCGACGAACGATGATCTTGCGATCGTACTCTTTCAACCGTACAGGGCGGTTCCGATGTGTAAGATTAATTATTCTCCATACCAGCATTTTAACATAATAGCTCAATATCGATATTATTGTATTCACAATATTTGCTTTGATAAATAACTAAATTCAAAAATGCTCAAACTCGTGATGATAAAACTATTCAAATTACGTACTTTTTCTAATTATTTTTTGATCAAACGTATTTATAATTTTTCAATAATGTCTAAGCAAAACAAAAATGTTGTTTTTTTTTTTAATATATGCACGGATCTTTTTTTAATGATTTTATTTAAACAAAAATTAAAATTCTGAAACATATCTTTCCCAGACAATTTATTGATTTATTTTACTCCATGATTATATAATTTGAAATGTGTGTTGTGTAATACAAAATTTTGTTTGAAAATTTAATAAATCTGCCAACGCCCTACAGTAAAACATTAATGTACTAAAAATAAATATATTTTCTCAAAATTTAAAACTTAGCTTTACAAGATATAAACAAAAATTTTAACAAAACAAAAAACGACTTAAAAAAATGCACTAAAAAGTAAAAAAATAATTTCGTACGATTGTTACTACATACATAGGTAGATAATTATAGGTGAGATGTGGAGATCTTGGCTGACACCGACTCCAAAAATAACAATCGTACGAAAAAAATTTTTTTACTTTTTAATACATTTTTTTAAGTTGTTTTTTGTTTTGTTAAAATTTTTGTTTATTTTTTGATTTTTAGTGACGAGCGTGCGTAAAAAAGTTTTACTTCAAGAAAAGAATCATCGAAATCTGTCTGCGTAATATTGAGTTATTCGTCCATTTGTCGCGCACATACTTATTGCAAATTTAAGACATATATGGTTTTCTCGTGGATCCCATTGTTAGAACTGGACCAAATTAAAATGGGATCACACGGAAAGCACCAGCTATCTAATTAAAAAAAATAATTATCAATATCGGTTCACCCAATCGAAAGTTCTGAGGTAACAAACATAAAAAAAAAATTAAAATACCGTCGAATTGATAACCTCCTCCTTTTCGAAGTCGTTCAGTGGACACTGTAAAAAATTTTTTTTTCGTAATTTTATTTATTTCATTTTCTGAAAGACGCATTTGTTAAAAATGCTCTCACCAAATGTATTAAAGATATTCGAAAAATTGACGGAGATACAGCATTTTATGTGAAACAATAACTTAGTAAACACCACTTTTATTATACATACTATATGCCTACCGAGTTTCGCTACAACCGTAGGTTCTTCAGGGCAGTTTGTATGTTGAATTATCCTTCAGCAAAACTTTGAATGTGTTTTTCTCTAAACCTTGTTAACACATTTTTAACCTCTATACATCCGATTTGCAGTTCTTAAACTGTTTGAAAATCTAGTGTCTATTTCACCACGTAAGTGAATTTTGTTTAAAAATGGCGGACCAACGAATTTTAATTTCGATTTTTTTATGTAAAATTTTCATTGTTCATAAAAAAAAATAGAAGGGGGCCCATTATAAAAAAATTCCTAAGTGGTGCCATACTGACTGGATTTACTAACAGTTTAAGATTTAGTACGGTTGTCAACCGTGTTGAAAAAAGCAGTTTCGAGAAAAACGCGTTCAAAGTTTTGCTGAACGTTAATTCAACATACAAACTGTTTAAAATGCTGTAGGTATCACCGTCAATTTTAGGAATTTCCTTAAAACATTTGGTGAGAGCATTATTAACAAATGCATCTTCAGAAAATTAATTTTTAAAAATGTCAATTTTTTTTACAGTGACCTGGTGCCTTAAAGCCTTGTTTAGGATTTGATCAAAGGAACATGAAGGCGTTTGGAGGCCCCCCAGAGTCAGAGGCCCGTGCGAACTGAAGAAAAAGCTTGTAAAATTACATAAACTTCTTAAACTAGGGGGGGGGGGGGGAGCGGTTCATCCAGCTTTTCCACCCGGGCCTCTGACGGGCTTAGTCCGCCACTGCACTTTACCCTTTTCTAACTTCCAAACTTTTTTTTTCTACCACAACGTAATTTTATTCACAATTCATCTGTTTTTTACTACATTTCGAAGGTATGCCTTCACCCCCATTCAATAAAAAAAAGAAACAAATACAATAGTACAATGAGCGGTCTTATCACTAAAGTGATCTCTTCCAGACAACCTTGGTATGAAGAGAAACAAAGAATTTTAGCAAGCAGATAGGTAGTGCACACTAAAGCTTGTACAAAATTTATATTTTAAACATTAGAAATAAAACTAAAAAAAAAATGCCAATATAAACTACACACGGCACCTATAATCATATCCTTATTGATACGAAGGAAAGTTAAGTAAAATACAACTACGTTTAAATATTTGTTTTAATTATTAACTCTTTATTTATTATTTGTGCGTGGTGTGAACAGTTATTGGGTTATAACTTTACTTATAACCTAACTATTATAATTTGTTGTTTTCTTTAATGCATGTAATGTTATTAACCTATAAATGTTCGTTATAAAAAATTTTAATATTTAAAACATCTAGAAAGCTGACTTTTTCCAAAAGTGTGCCGAAGTTGCTCACTAATTGTGAGTCGAACCGTTGACGCAAGTTATTTTTTCTTGTGGCGCGGGGCCCCCAGCCGATGCGGGGCCCCTAGGCAGTTGCCTACTCTGCCTTAGGGATAATCCGGTACTGAATATAAGGTACAAGTAATGTAAAAGTTAGCAATAAGTAAAATATATAATAGAAAAGAGTAGGTAATGGGAACCCACTAAGGCACAGCCTGTGTGTGGGTAATATAAACAAGATTGCTATATATACATCAATAAGTATATGTAAAAAATGTAAATTTTAAACTAAAGGTTTAGAAATATAGTAATCTGTGAAAACATTATAGTAAAATAAAATAAAATAGTGAAACATAAATTTTGTTGATTTTTTGTTAAAGTAAAGAAAGTAAATAAAGTTAGAATTGTATTGAAAAGTGAAACATGAAGGTTTTCAAATAATTTATAGAAAAAATGTTCCAACATCTGCATCATTCAACCATAATTTTAATTCTTTTACGTAAAGTGATATTTTATCTGCCATTTGAATGTGTTTTGGTAGAAGATTAAAAGTACGAGGACCAATAAAGCTGCTATGTGTTTGCATTAATTTAGTATTGGTTTGGGGGGAGTAAAACATATTATTAGTTCTTTTGCTAATTCTATTTTCATTTTTTACGAAGCAATTTTTATTTTTATATATATATTTCATAGTCTGCAATATAAATAATTTACGGATATTTAATATTTTTGTCTCTTTGAATAATAACTCTGTTGAGAATGTTTTTTTTCTATTATACATAACTTTAATAATGCGCTTTTGAGTGGTTTGTAAAGGCTTAATAAATGCATCAAGCGCACCACCCCATCCTATAATGCCGTAGATTATTGAAGATTGAACCAAGGAAAAGTAGATCATTTTTAATTTGTCGAGATTGAGTACTTCCTTAAGTCTATAAAATGTGTAAGTAAGATATCTTAATTTCGAGGTGGTTTTATCAATTTGAGATTTCCAATTTAGATGTCTATCAATAGATATACCTAAATATTTAATATTTTCAACATTGACAAGACATTTATCTTCTTTCTCTTTCAATCGCTTTAGTCTCTCAACATATTTAGATTCCATAATCCCACTGGCTCTGTGTGACTGGAAAAATAGTGTGTTGTCCTAAAAATTTAAAAAAATCGATTTTCTCGACGCCAAGTGCCTATCTAGTATCGTTATATTTATTGCATTGGCTTTTTAATAGTCAAACTTAACATTATTTTGGAGTTTTTTTTTAATTCTGCTGTTCACATTCTAGAAAAAACACTATTACGGGCCCGTGAAAAATCATGGGATTGTCTTAATTCTTGAAAAATCAGTTCATTCCCCAAACCCATTGAACCAGCCTTCAAGTAGGACTTACGCACATCACAGATAACCAAATAAGCATACTGGATTACAATGGGTTTTTCCCGTCGTTTTTGTTTGAATATAAGAGAAAATTCCTAGAAAGTAATAAAATTCTTCACAAAAACCAATTCGGTTTTATAAAGTCATTCAGTATACAAGATGCTATTGCTAATATACATCAACGAATCATTGATAAAGGTAAAAAATGTGCAGGTTTATTTATTGATCTCAGAAAAGCCTTTGATAGTACATCCCATGAGATTCTACAAAAAAATTGAACAATATAGGAATAAAAGACAAAGCAATTAAGTGGATTTCGAACTACCTAAAAAACCGACCGCAAGTCGTAAAAATAAATCGGACTAATAGCGATAAAGAAATATCAGGCTTTGGAATCCCGCAAAGTACAGTACTCAGACCAATTCTTTTTACCATAAATGTTAACGACTCTTTTTTTCAACCAATAGATGGTCAAATTACTTCATATGCCGACGATACGGTACTATTAATTAGCGAAAAAACTTGGGATAACGTAACATTTAAAGCAAACGAAGACATAAATATTCTTAAGATTTTTTTCGATGTAAATTTACTTTTTTTTTTTTTTTTACATGAATACCTCACTAGAGTCCCAACTACTCCCGTCTGAAGCCAGTGAGACTATGGCATCCCCAATTGGGGTATGTTGTGAGGCTGAGGGTAGTGGGGAGGGGAAGGAGATAGGGGAGAGGAAGGTGGGGAAGTACCTGGCTATTCAGATCTGGTCACCAAACACGGCTAATGCAGTTTCAAGCAACGTTTCAATTCTGAATGGTGGTCTTACACCAGGGCGATACAGAGAGTATCTTTCACTCTGGAACGTGCAGCAAATATACTATTTATTTTAAATGAATAAATTGTGAAATAACACAAATATATCAAAAAAAAATTATTTTCCACGCCGGGATTCGATCCCGCGACCTTCGTCTTCACTAAATAGTGATAAAACATTTGTAATTCCATTTGCAAATCGCAAAAATGAAACCATAAAAACATTAACATTATCATCCATGATAATTCCAAAACACATAGGTAATGAAAATTATTACATCCAAAACTGCACATTATTAAAAACAACAAACACAATCAAATATTTATGAGTAACTAGCTTTTACCCGCGGCTTCGCTCGCATGGTATTAGTGGGAAAATACTGGCATAATAATTTGGCATAATTGTTATTATTTTTGCTTTTTGTCTAATAAAAAATAATTATTGTTTAATAGAAAATTTCAAAATTTGAGAATGACATTTCGCAAATAAAAATTCTATTTTAGAAAATATTTTAATTATAGAAATTTATTTTAAGTACCTACTCCCCTAATTTATTCTAATGATTTCGCCTCAAGTAGGAATTAGTATTATATTCATATTTGAATCCAGAGAAAAACCTAAAGAAATAACGTAAGTAATTTCGTCCGGACAATAAACATTTTTAGAGATAGGTAGATATTAACTATGACGCCAACAAAGCACTATTTTTAGGGTGAACGGCCTAATTAAAAAAAAATCAACATAAAATGCTGTATCTCCGTCAATTTTTCGAATTTCTTTAAAACATTGGCGAGAGCATTCTTAACAAATGCATCTTTGGAAAATGTAAACGATAAAATCGAAAAGAAAACAACTTATTCAAAGCGAAATTGAAAATAATAAATAAATTATTTCTGTTCATCTAGTTTCCTAGAAACGCCAATTAAAATAACTTCAAAATAAAAATATATAATAACAATTTTTTTTAAATTAGGCATGTTGTTAAATTATGCCGTCCAGTGGCATAATTTTACGACACTTGCCCCCGGCACAGACACAATGAAACAAACAAACAAAGACAATAAGTGGAATTAATGTAAGACTGTGGAAAGATATTATGTGGTTTGCGTGCAAACTATTTGCGATGAATTTTCAGTATCTACATAGGTACCTATCAAAGACAACATTTGTAATTACTTCTGCAAAATTTATGATGGCACAATGATTGCACCTATGCCAAGGCTATTTGAGGCCAAAATACTCAAACAAATTGAAAAACTATTTCTGTAATCAAAAGGTATATAAAATATCTAGTGCAGATATGAGCTACTTTATTTATTTCATGATTTTAGAGGCAACTTGCCGATTGTTTGTGAGTAATTGATAAACATAATTGAAATAAATGTAATGTCCTATATTATAAAATATAAAATAAAAAAGATTTTTTTTTAAATGCGTTTTTATGGGAGGTACCCAATTTAAATTATAGATGACCTATTTACGTCGGAACACAAATTTGTCATAAATCAATTAAAATTACTGCCTAATAAAACCTATTTTTTACGACGTTTTATTTTTCATTATATTAATATAGTAGATAAGGCAAGATATATGTTTTTAATAATTATAATTAATTTATAAAAAATTATAACGTTGCCTTCAAAATGAAGCAAAATTGAATTCTTTAATTACCTAAATACCGTAATTTAAAAAAGCACTTATCCGTGCTAGATACTTTTGATTAAAAAAATATTATTCAGTTCGGTTGGGTGTTTTGATCTCAAACCCAAAATTATTTTTTGTATGAAAAAGACCGCGCAGCCAACAAACTTGATTCACTATCCCGAGAAAGTTGATTTAATTTTTTTTAATTAGACTTAGTAATTTAATTATTACAAAATTTCAAGTCACCACGATTTTTACAAAAAAAGTTTCGACAATCACGAAAAATCACTAAAGTCACAATTGAATTTATTCCACTGGACAAGAATTCAAAATAAAAGTTGAACCCAATCACGTTTTAGATTAGCACGCTGTAAAAATAAATTGAAACTCTTCCGTACCAAAACATAAATACCTATCCTCTCCGCTCTCTTCAACGAGATGTTGACTGTTGACTAACTGGACAATACTGAACAATGAACAACATGAATTAATTTAAAGTTACGGTAATTTTACACAAATATTTGAGCGTGTGTGCCATTAACGACTGCAGGGATAGTTAGGTAGGTGGTTAAACCGGACTCGGTATGTTGAGAGGGAATATATAATATAATAACCGGAAAAAACCGGTAAGAGTGTATAACCAGAGAAAACCAGAAATATGTCATTTTTAAATCAGTGGTTAGACGTATTGACTCTTTTCCATAAGAAATTATAAATTGATTTCGAATGATTGTTCTTTTATCTAGTAAACGGATGTTTTAAATTTTGAGAAAAAATGTTTATTTTTAGTATAATAAGGTATACCATAGGTCGTTGGCAGATTTGTAAAATTTTCAAAAAAGTGGATGTATTATACAACACCCATTTCAAATCATATACCTAATCATGCAGTAAAATAAATCAATACATTATCTGGTAAACGTATGTTTCAGAATTTTAATTTCAGTTTAAATAAAATTATTAAAAAAATATATACGTACATGTTTTTCTTGACGAAAATTGGTCCGTTGGTTTATTTATTTGCGCACTTACAAACTAATATATTTCAGATTTTTTTTACATAATTATTTTGCTAAGACATTATTGACAAATCATAAATAATTTAGATGGAAAAATAATTTTAGGGTGTATTTAATACTAATTAATTTACAGCTTCGCGTTTCACAATTTTTCTTATCAACGACAACACGAATAGAGAGCGCTCATTCTGAATTCTGACCGCAACTGCGGCCGCCGGCGGTTGCCTTCGCGGCGCTATACAATAACGAAGCGAAATAAATACGATTTCATGTTTGTAAAATTTACAGGGTTGCCCGAACGCAAAATTTTAATGAAACAGCAGAGAGGTTTTCGATAGACTGACGTTTATTGTACACAGTTACAATGGTTGTATCCTAGATGGCGTTAGTGGTAACATATTATTTTGTTATTATATTCTAACACCCTCTCGTAACAAAATAATCCTAATTTCATCTCAATAAAAACAAGATTTAAACTTCCGATATGCCCATTGAACTTAAAAATTTATAATGTTTATTTATACACAGACTTTTCGTCAATAAATCAGCTGGCATATTGGAGGTTGATACATATTCAAGATTCACTTTATTATAAAATACACATTCTCTAACAAAATGATGTCGCACATCAATATGTTTAGTACGTTTATGAAACAATGGATTAGCAGCCAATTTAATAGAACTTTGACTATCACTATACAAACATACAGGTGTATTTTGATTGATTTCTATCAAATCTGACAATAAACTCTTTAAGTAAATAGCCTCTTTGCAGGCTTCGGATAAAGCCATATACTCCGCTTCTGTACTTGACAAAGCAATTGTTCTTTGTTTTCTGGATTCAAAAGAAATGACACATCCTGACATTATAAAGCAGAAACCAGTATATGACCTTCTATCTAAGGTACATGACGCCCAATCCGCGTCCACAAAACCATGTAAAGGGTTATCATTTTTCTTATAAACTAAACCATAGCTTTTAGTTTTCTGTAGATCTTTTAACAATCTTTTTAAATGTTTCCAATGAGTTTCATTATAACAGTTATTATACTGACTTAAATAACTTACACTATAAGCAATAGGGGCCATTACACGTACACTTCCGACCGCGTGCCTCGACCCCCAGGCTAAAGCGGCATGCGACCATCCCGCCGAATCGCCGTGTCCGCCTGCAGGCCGACCCCTTGCGCTAAAAAGTCATCCCACTTCCGCGGGCAGGCCAAACCTTCAGTTCTGACCATAGATTATAGAAGCTCCATACAAATGTGCACTCACGAAGGTGGATGTCTATGGTGTTCGCCAAGCAGCCCGCCGAAACGCCGTGTCCGCCTGCCGGCCGAACAGGTACACTATTTTGGGTAAAAAAGTCGCCACAATTCCGCGGGCAGGCGAAATCGTTGAAAGGGTGACCTTGGGCGACCCTCGCGCGGAAGTGTACGTGTAAAGTGATTTTCAAGCGTTCGGAGCGAACTGTGGTGTGTCGCGGGACATGTCGTGCAGTTCAAAAGTTTTTGCTGTGGTTTTGACCATATCGATGATACCTATCACATGCTTGTCAGCTGTCACCTATCATGTTTTGACAGTTTTAGCGGCGGCGACAAATTATTTATACGAATGAAATTGTAAACCAGTATTTTAATTAAAAATTACCATATTATCATTGACGCTACAAGCATATTATAATTATTTTGATAATGTTTAAGGGTGAAGTTAGTTATTTTCATAAGTTAATTATTTTTCATATTATTTTCATTAGAACGATGCCAAAAAGTGAATTTACAATAAATTGTAAAAGAACTTAAGTGTACTTATTTTACAATGGATAGTAAATGTTTGGACGTACTTTGTGTGACAGAGAGTATGAATGCAGCATAACGATAGGCTCGTCATCTGGTCTGGGAGACCAGATACGGAGAGGGCTTGTCAGGGTGTTGCAGCGCTACCATAGCGCTACTGTCTCCCAGAATGGTGGAATGTATGTTGGAATATGATTGTATAAGTCCGAGAATAATGTGGATCCGATTCAAAATTGGTTTGACAAGGGTGACTTAGACTGATGGCATTATTTAGCGTTGTTAACTGTGTTAGAGAGAGGTGCATAATATATTAGTATTAAGATAAATAAAACATTTTTGTTACCTTATAAAACATATTTTTATTTACATACTACATTAAAAAAAACAGAAGAAATAAACTATAGCTGTGATAACTTATAAAATTAAAGGTTGTCTCGGTTATGCTAGGATTTAAAAAGTTGATATTTTTTATACTAACTCCACACAGGAGGCCCTGAAGAAAATAATGCTGGGTGGAAGGTCTTTTTGAGGATAGGAAGGACTGAACATGGGTCTTAAAGAGGCCCAAGTTGTAGGAAGAGGAAGCACAGATGCTGGCAAATCGTTCCACCACCGAGCTGTTGAACTCAAGAACAAATCCTAAAAATTACCCGTTCTTGTGTGATAAATGTCATGACCGGACAGTGGCTGAGTTGGCAATCCAACAAGCGTCCCACTCGGGCATCGCGTGTTTAATTCTTCGGCTGGCTAAGTCCTCCATCACGACCCAAGGAAAATTTTCGGCTGACTGTAGTGGTAGTAGGAGATTTTCAAACATTGTCAGGTTATTCGTAACTCGGGAATGTTTGACTTTAAAAAAAAAAAAGCATGTCAACCGTGTACATAAAATATAATCTATATTTTTTAAAAAGAAAGACAAACATTCCCGGGTTACAAATAACCCGACAATTTTGCTTGTGTCGTGATGCAGGACTTGCCAGCCAAGGAATCGTACAATGGGACTCCTGGACGCGATGCCAACTTAGCCACTGGGTCGGTCACGACATTAGTCACATGAGGACGGGTCATTTGTATTTCTCGTTCTTGAGTTCAACAGCTCGTCGGTGGAACGATTTACCAGCCTCTGTATTTCCTCCCTACTACAAACTTGGGTCTCTTCAAGATTCAAAGCCAACTCAGTCACAGACCGGTCGCGGGAACATATGTTGGTGATGCACACAACTCAACAACTCAACTAGCACACTGTGATGATTGACACCTCTCATATAAAAATTATAATCTTTTACTATGACTGGAACAGCACTTTCAAATATGTGTGTATTAAAACCTCTAAAATCATGAAAAATTTACTTCTTTAATGGCCTATATGTCGTAATATAAAATACATAACGATCATCCAGTTGATTAGTCAGACAACTCCGAAAAATCAATATTTGAGTTGAGTATGCAATTATTTGTAATACTCAGTTTACCCATAAACACCATCAAATCAATTATAATGCAGAAAAACTTGTGAATTAAACAAACTGTTGATGTTTTTTGGGTCACTAGTAGGATATTTCAAAATTTCATACTAATATACCGGGCCGTTATGCCTCCCGGGGTTATTTTGTATCATTTTTAGTATATAAAACACAGACAAGTGTAAATAATATTTGATTTATAGTGAACATTTAAATGTTCCTTTCCTCATTATCCCAAAACTTAGTATTTTGAGATATCTGATTAATCAACTGGACGATCAGTATCTGTTCTAGATATTTTATTCACAATTTGGATTAAAAAAATTATAATCAGTTTGTTTGAGTATTTTGGGCTCAAATACAAATTTAAAATTTGTTTGAAAAAGGCTGGGCAGCCGTTCCTCTTAAATGGGAAAATCGCTTTCCGGCTACAAAAACATTAACTTATTTGTTTTCATTTAATTGAAAATACTTTTGGCAATGAAAATCTAAAATCATATCTGAACTAACGTGGTTTATCCTTTAAGATGATAAGGTTTGTCCTAGATGGCTCTAGTTTAATTATTTTAGGAAAAAACACTTTTTGCAACTTATGCTTAAAATATCAAGATGAATTAATTGTTTGCACATATAGCACCACAACACAGGCGTGACCTAGTGAGGTTATAAACTGAATTGTTAACAAAAAATAAATATGTATGATATGAATAAATAGTTTTGTCCATAAACAAAATCGATTCTTTCAAGAAAGGCATACAAATATAACATTGGAATGAATCGCCGATACATTATTGTATATAAGGGTTGTTATTACATTGTTAGTTGGTTGATACATTATTGTATATTGTACGGGACAAGAAATTCAAAGCAAATTAGACTGCCGACAAGAAAAAAATCAAGCACCCAGAAATCTCTGATGTACCAGGCCGTCCAACTGTATAACAACATCCCGAATGAAATTGAAATTACTGAGATAGAAAATATAAATAAGTTTAAAAAATAATTACAAAAGTATGTCTACCTCAATTATTAATGTCTTTATTTATGTGTAATATTTAAAGAATGTTTATTTAATTATGTTTGCCAACCAATGTAAATGTTTATATCTTTATAAAATATTACCACACACAAAGATGTGAGCTAACTTAAGATTAATAAATAAATAATCTGTACAAGTATTTATTCCTTTCTTGAAAGAATTGAGTTTGTTTATGGACAAAATTATTTATTTATATTCATATTGTATATGTAAGCCATTAATTCCACTTAATATTTTAAAGTATAACTTGCAAAAAATGTTTTTCCTAAAAATAATGAAACTAGCGCCATCTGTTGTGAGAGTAGATTTCGAATTCTTGTTTCATTCACCCTTTGCAAGGGATCATGAATTCATCCATGTTATTGAGTTATTTGGATTGATATTTTGCAAAATGTGGAAGGCATCATCTACCAGTAGACTCACTTTGAAGAGTTTTTGCATTATTATTTAAATGCAGGTTGGCTCGAGATTTGAGGAACCTGTTTTTTGACATTGCTTAACTTTAACATTGCTTATGTAAGGAATATTCAGGCACTTCTACCAATAGAGATGCACCTGTGCTAGTTTTATAATACCCATCATGATATGAAGGTAAAGAAATTTCTCTATTTCTTCAACTGAGGTGCATACGTTAACGACTCAACTTAGTCTGCTCTACCGTATTGTCAATTATATCATTGTCAAAAAAAATCATTTCAAATATCCAGCAGTAAAATTTTCAGACAGGTCAGAAAAGTTAAAATTGCAGGTTGTGTCTTGAGTATCAATGCAGCGCTGCCTCCAGTGAAGGTCTCGGTTCGTCATTGCTCTTGGCGGATGGATGAGGATGTTCATCAGTGGGTGTCTGCTGGCAACTCTTCGCCCCATACTGGTTCTGTACCAGCTAGTACAATCTGAAATTAAGTGTGGTCCTTGATAAATAACTTGTACACACATTATTCATTACACAGACTTTTGTAGATAATCTTTCAATAACTTGTTTATATTAATGGGACAATACACTTTTATTAGAAAGTTAATAATAATTAAGATAAAGAGCTGTTTAAAATGGGGCCCTCAGCATTGGTAAGCCACACAGTGAGGCCAACATTATTAAATTATAAAAATGTAAAATATTAATGCTTGAAGATACGACTTTGCACGCAGAGGACACTATATTTAAAACACTGGACATTGCATGATTTTATATTTGCTACCTCCTGTGCCAAAAGTAGCATTAACAAACTTCAGGCGGGCGAAAATCAGGAACCCGTTGGTGAAAATGGGAGTTGTTTTAAATCGATGTATCTAATTTTTTTTTTCTGTAGTTTGTAACTGTACAAGTTTTGTCCAAAATTATAGCCTAATTCGTAATAGGGATCCAAAAACAGAAGTTTAAGTCAGTGTAGGGACATTTAGTGACCTTTTTGTGTATAAAAAATGTTTGTATTTTATTACTTCACAAAAAAATTGCTTTTCACTTTGGTACAAATTATTACAAAAAAACGAACAATTTGATCTCTAATGCCAAAGTGTAAGTTTCCTTGTGATAAAAATTATTCCACACAAATGACAAGGAGATAAGAAGATTTCCCCGTCTTGTATCACATATACATATATATTATATACATATTTATATGTTTTTACATATACATATAGTTGGAACCCTTACCAAGAAATTGGTGTACAATCTCTACATATAATAAATTAAAGTCCTCCGACTGTCTATCTGTCTGTCCGCGATAAACTCAAAAATGACTTAACGGATTTTCATGCGGTGTTCACCAATAGATAGAGTGATTCATGAGGAAGGTTTAGGTATATAATTTAAGTTTTTGTGTAAATTGGTTGAAATATATAAAGAAGAATGTCTGCTGGCAAGCGGGCGGTGTTGATTTGATTTGTATGCAAATGAACAGATGGCGGTGGTTATAAAGGTTGGGTAACCATCCAGTAGATGGCGTTGTATTTCATTAGCAACAGCAACGCGTGGCCGAGTCAGCTAGTATTCATATAAAAATACTTGACACCATTACCTTTCCAGGTATTCAAGTAGAACCGGCGTAAAAGGTAGAACTATCCTTTCCACCTAAAGTGTTTCAATATAGTAATTATAGTTATATATTAGTATATTCGTATTGTCGTATAAAATAATATGTGAAAATAATCATGTTTGCACATAATTTATTACACATTGTAGTTACAATGCTTAAAAAAATCATATATATTATTGCATAGGTACATAAATTATATCCAATATTGTAAATTTGAATGTAGTTTCTCTTATAAGTGTACTATGTATTATAAGTTCACACTTCTAAATACATAACTTCATCTATATTGTAAATTATATTGTGATTCCTCCATCTTGTTATTAGGTTTTTATCACTTTTCAATACCACTAACTTACCTACTTATACTTATCTCATACTCTGTAAATCCAAAAATATTATATGTTACCAGGTTAATTCGGTAAATCCGAATTCAATATATGCTACCAGGTTATTCTATGTACATTATCACAAAAAAAGTATGTATATATATATTTCTTCTTTACACAACTTAGTTTCAGAGAAAATAGATTTTTTTTGTTATGTAATTACATATACATTTCTGAAGGAATAATGTGAACTAAACCTGTCAATTTGTCTGTCCTGGAACGGAAAACTTTCCTAGTTGGATAGGCAAAACTACCTAATATGTATTTTGTACTTTATTTTGTATCTATCAGTAATAAATAAATAAACAAAGTATAGCATAGAAAGTATCTACAGAACAACAATTTATAATTTTGCATACCGTCATTGACAGCAAGTACTTCAACAAATACGTCCACCCATTCCTCGTCGGCGGTGTCACGGTTTCGCAATTCAGAATTCTTTCTAATGTTCTTCATTTTCGTCTTTCAACTCCTTGGCAGAGATCAGCCGCAGAGTTAATCATATTCCACCTCCACCATGTAGGAGACATTTTCTGCAAACGATAATCAAATAAAATGTATGAATTACAGACAAATGTAAGTCTTGCTTCTCATCAAAACACATAGTAATGGATAATTATATTATCTGGAGAAATAGTCGAAAAATTACTTTTAATTTTTGAACTGTCAGTTTTGAAATTTTATTTGTTCTAATGACCAGTGTTGTTTCGAAATTACAAAATAATACTCTGGGACAATAAAAACATACGTTATCTTTTCGCTTTAATTTGCATATGACAGCGTTGACAGTTATCCTCGGAGAACTTGGAGGCCAAAGTAATGCAGTGTTGCCAACTCTCAAAAATAGGCACTGGAGACTGGAGCCTTCCTAAACTATTTTTTATCTAAAAAAAATTCAAAATGGATTTGAAATCAATTCCATAGCTTACCTGGATCCGGAGATATTTATGATGAGGGTAAGATCGCCTGTTTCAACCTGTTTAAAAAACGCGCCTCACAGTCTACACTTTAGCTTCCTAGAGCCGATGAGACCGAAGGGGGTGCGAAGCGTAATGAAATAGCGCTCCTGTAGAGGTATTGGCGCGTATTAAACACGGATACCGCCAAAATCGAGTTTTTCGGCCTTCCCCCAATTCCCGATTTACCCCAACTCACCCTATATAAAAAAAAAACAATACGATGTGCCGATAAATTGTATAACAGTAGAAAAAAAGGAAACATAAAAAAATAAGGTAATTATAATATACATACGGTGTGCCAGGTTTGGGCTAGAAGAAAAAAAAATCTGAAAAAGACACAAGTAATTTAAAAGAGATAAAAAAGAGTTAGCTGAAGAAAGGAAGATAAAACAGTATTTTAGATACAATACAATTTAAGCCCATTTTAAAAAATTATTTTGTTAATTTATATTTAATAAAGTTTTTAAACTTACAAAATGATGTTACTAAAAAAATTTCGATGCGGCACAACTTATAGGATTAATGTAACCAAATAAAACCTTAGTCAGCCTTTTGCCGTAAGCGAAAATGTTTACTAAAACACGGAAAGGCTATTGTTTTTTTTTTTACATGAGCTCCACACAGGGGGCCTGAGAGAAATAATTTCCCTCAGGGCATATGTCATCTTTTGGGATGCTGTATGGAGGTTTTTTAAGGAAAGGAAGGAGAGGAGAGTTCTGGGAAGGAAAAGGATTTAAGGGGTGGGTAGGAATCTGGGGTTCAGTCTGTGCTGGTCATCCGTCTCCAAGACCTAAACAAACTCACTCCATGAACCCGGGCACCCCTTCTAAATCACCAAACGTAGCGAACCACTTGGGGTGACCTATGGCAGAGGTGTTGGTTATCCAATGAAAGTTCCCGGGGTTTTGACGATACTTTATAATTTTTCTTAGTAAATTAAAACTAAAACATTGGATACGCCCGGGTTCAAGGGAGTAATTCGCATTTTATTAAAAAACGTCGGATTTTCCATCATGTACGTCAATTTAAGGTCGGACTTTCGCAAAAAAAAAAACAATACCTATACAAACTTCAACTTAAATTTTCACAATATACAAACTTCGAGTATACAGATCGACGCAGTTTTTTTTTCGAGTAAAATGGCATCAAAAACTGAAAATCGACCAAATGTTGGTTACGTCAATTAGCCTTTCTTTTACACACTGGAAGAAAAAGAAAAAAAAATCTCAATGTAAATCCATTTTGTAATACAAAATACCGATGGTAAAGTACGAATGATGTGTACTATAAATGACTAAATATAATATATAGTTTTTCGGGAACAACTTGCTAAGAGAACCATTTACCAATTTTAAAAGAATTGCGCCTTAACTACTCAGAAGATTATAAAAATTACTTACATACGAACTGGGAAATTTTCGATAGTTTATTTGCAATGGTCCATTAAAAATGACTAATACTGTTATGAGAAAATACATATTTATTATTAGAACAATAACATTTCACAGCCACATTGAAATTTCTTGCGACTGGTTGTACTTCCGAAAAAAAAAAATAGTATCTGCATTAATTATACTAATTATTCTCGAAACGTGCAAAGCTATTTTAGAAGTTGATGATTAAACCTAGATGGTATTTTTTGCAAACAAATCCCGGTTTGAAAACATTTTTTTTAAAAGATGGAAAAAAAAATTCCTTCACAAAACTCACTTGCTTGTTATATATAACTAGCAGGGATACCCGGCCTCGCTCAGGGAGTTATGTATAACTAGTTAAGTACCCGGCATCGCTCAGGGAGTTGATATGAGATTGAACTGAATTTCGAACCCACGATATGTCTGGCTTTATATACCCCTACCTATGAGTAGCCCCACGCCCCACCCATCCAAAAAGGCTTCCAATAGTCCACAATGTTCCAGAACATTCGAGAGTGATCTTGAATGATCTGGATGTTCCCGAACGTTTCAGACTATTCCCGAATATTCCACAATATCAGAATGTTCCGGGATGTTCTGGAATGTTGTGGAATACTCTCGAATGTTCTGTAATATTCTAGAAATTTCTAGAGTGCGAAACTTCCAGCCCTTACATCTTCAAAAGCACGTCCTTCAGGTAAAAACGGGAACCTTCTTCGTGAATGGGGGTTAGGGGGCACCACACCGTATTACTCCTTTGATCGTACTGGGACTCGTTTCTGAGTTTTAGCGGCACGTACATTGTACATTATCTTGTATAATATATAGGTACTGATTATATGTATATTTTCCTTTTTTTGTTTATTGGTAGGTTTATGTAATGTGACGCCATTTCCCAAAAGTTTAAAAAAAAACATATTTCAGGGATAAGCAAACCACGTTTTACCATGTTTTTGAGGATAAAAAAATATTTTTAGAAAGACTTCATTGAAAATTTAAATAGGAAAATACTTATTGAAAAAACACCATACATATACTATATATATACATACCATATATATACATAACTTTTATTTTTTGTTTTATCAAGCTTAATTTACAGAATTCTATTTTCAATTAAATATTAAGATTAAAATATAAATAACAATAATAATGAAAAATTACGGTACCTAGAGTAGGTACCTTATTAAAGTTACTTATATGGTTATATTCAAATCATTTTACTAATTTATTCATATCATTATTAAATAAAAAGACGTTGTGAACCCGTACACCCGTACTAAAGTTCAAGAACTACATTCCTGAATTCGGCATTTCACTCACGCGACCCATGCAAAAAAATCATATCCACTCAAAAGTACATCATTTGGCGACCGCTAAAAAGACATGCCTTGTTCGATATGGTTTTTTGAGAAAACCGTGGAGGTTTAAACGACCCAAAAAAACCACGCATCTGGTAACAATGAATGGTAGTGGTTAAGCATTATAATTTGTTTTTTATTGTTTGTTCGAAAAAATATTTAAATATATTTTTATCACAGGGAACGGTAGTTACTCGCTCTTTGAAATTAACAAGGAACCTGAAATGGATTGATTTTCAAAAATAGAGCAAATAAAAAAACTGTCATTGTGCGTTTGTTTGGATATTGTTATTTTTTTTCATTATGGAAAATTCCTTTTTGTAACATTGACAAGAAACTGATTTCTGTTGTATAAAATGTTGACAACAGACTAATTGTGAAATTGAACATGTTGTAATGGACAACTAATTACTTGCGCGATTCAAGACAAAAGGATTACACTTATTGATCAGAAATTTGGAGGCCTCCCGAGCTGCAGAGAATTGCATAATCAAGGTTGGTGAATTTGTTATTTTTCTTGGAGTGTAAGACTGCTCTGTTCCTTTGTGATATATTTGTTCGCGCAGGTAGAATTTCATTTTAGGATTTCCTAATCGTATATTGGGTATTAAGCCCAGAGAGCTTGGGGAATTTACACACCTCATGCTCACAATTTATAATGCATAATTATGGTCCTTCGAGCCGGATACGTTCTAGCAAGTTAATATAATATAAATGGACATTCGGTTTACGTAATTTTTGGTAAATCCGGAATACCTATATTATATTGCTGGTTCTATTTATGAAGGTTTTCAGAGTCACGTAATAATTGGTGATTTTCTTGAAATACCTTCCTCTTATGGAATTTGTTGGTTATTTCGATTTTACATACTTTTTTCGGTAAATATCGGAGTACCTACCTGTATTATTGCAGGTTTTTGTTTAAAAAAGCAAGTCTAGCAAGAATTTGTGTAATAAATTGACAAATTTCATTGAAAGCTATTGATAGCATTTTACGTTTTCTTCTGTAAATTTCTGAGGTACCTACAGTAATTATAATTATTGTAAACTTTAATTTTTGTGATAAAGTTATTGTATTTTTTTTAAAATGCCGAGAATTACAGAAGAAACTTCAGATGATCAACCGGATCGAATGCTTGTTATGTTAACAGCTAAAAGGGAAAGACTTTTTTCACGCATTAACGATCTATTCAACTTAACAAAGAATATCTCGGATTTCGATTCCAGAAGGAATGAGACATTTATGGTGCAGTCCGAAATAATTGATCATATGCAAACACAGTTTGAAAGCATTATTGACGATATAAATGATCGTCAATTGTCCTTAAATCCAAGTTTTCAACCGGAATTTCAGGCTTTGAACGCCTTTGAAGATCTTTTCTTGAAAGTGAAACGAACCCGTAACCAGATACTGGCCACGGCACGTACACTCTCGACTCAAAATAATTCTCGGGAACCTTGCGTCATCAAGCTTCCCGCCATAGATTTGCCGAGCTTCGACGGGAAGATGGAAAATTGGGCAAAATTTTATGAGTCTTTTAAAGCTAATATACACAATAATAAACAGCTAACGGACGCTCAACGTGTTCAATATTTGGTTGGGAAATTGACGCACGGGGCGCTTAAGGTCACGGCCGGCATTGTGCCTGCAAGCGACACCTATAATATTATTTGGGATGGTTTAGTAAAAAAGTATCAGGATAAACGTGCGTTAGGTACGTATTATTTAAATAACATTCTAGATGCCAAGGGTTGTATAAATACACCTAGCAGTCTTGATGTTTTTATTCAAAGTTTTTCCGCATCTGTTTCGGCATTGAGTCAGTTAGACATTGATGACTTAGCCGATTTTATAATTTTGAACTGTGCGTTAAGAAAAATAGATCAACAGACTGCTCAGATTTTTGAGTTGACTGTGCGGGGTAAAGAAGTGCCTTCATACACGGAATTAATTTCTTTCGTACAAGATCAAGTGAAAATATTAGAGCGTTCAAAGAGGTCATCAAGTGCCATGAATAAGCCGCCTACGGCGACTTCATCCCGTTCGAACAATTATAAATCTTTCGTCGCGAGTAATGAGAATGTACCTCGAGTACCAACTCCGCCCCCGAAATCTTGTATGTTTTGTAAAAAAACTGATCATGCAATTACTGCTTGCTCTCGGTTCAAAGGGCTAAGTTCTCCACGAGCCCGTTTTGATTTTATAAAATCAAAACATTTGTGTATAAATTGTTTTAGCGCATCACATGCTGTAAGCTCTTGTAAATCGTCGCTTATGTGCGATTTGTGCAAAAAACCACACAATACCTTACTACATTTTGGTAGTGGGAATAATTTGAAAACAAATACTCATGTACATACGTCGGAAGTACTTACCAATGAGGAGCAGTCTTCCCCCCCTTTGGTACCATCCAGCGTCAGTGGAACGGATAATTGCAATATGCAACTAGAGGAACCCTTGCGCGTTAGCCCTTCGTGTTCGCTGTCAGCCAAAGTAACACCTAATTCGACAATTTTACTTTCAACCGCTCAAATATATGCGAAACTTAAAAATGGTAACAAAATGATTGTTAGATGTTTAATTGATAATGGATCGCAGAATAATTTGATTACGGTAGATTGTTGCAAGTCGCTGAATTTGCCAATAATTCCTTTGAGTAATTCTTTTGTTAAAGGAATTGGTTCAGCATCTCGACCAATTTTTGGTTACGTTTATTTGGACATTGAGTCTCGCGTATACCCAAATAATAAATATAACATATATGCGCTCGTTGTCGAGTGCATTACCGATAAGTTACCTAATCACTATATAGCAAATGGTGATATGAGGTACTTAGAGGGCATACCCCTCGCTGATTTAACGTGGAATATTCCTGGGAATATAGATGTCGTCTTAGGGGCACAATTATTTCCACATATCTATTTAGGGGACAGGGTTGAATCAGGGACTAGTGCACCCCCCGCATTATCGACCGCGTTTGGTTTCGTTCTAATGGGTGACTACCCTCATAAAGTGACCAATACAAATATGTCATTTTCCGCACTCGCGCTAAATGATTTAGTGCAAAAATTTTGGCTGTTAGAAGAAATACCTAACATACAATTTCTGAGTCCAGAGGAGACGGAATGTGAGAATCTGTTTACTTCATCTATTTCTCGCGCTGACGACGGGAGGTATTCTGTTGCTTTACCTTTCTGTAAAGACCCGAACCAATTGGGGAATTCTCGAACTACCGCTCAGCGTCGATTTATGGCCTTGGAGCGGAAATTTAAACAATCGCCTTCTTTACAGGAGAATTATAATAAAGTTATCAGTGAATATATTGAAAACAATTACCTGTCAGAAGTCCCAGAGTCTGATATTATAGATGATGGATATTATATCCCGCATCACGCCGTCATTCGTTCTGATAAACCCATGCCTCGGATTGTGCTTGACGCTAGTGCTAAGACACATACAGGGCTGTCACTAAATGACATCTTGCATACTGGTCCCAATCTACAAGCTGATTTGTTTTTGCTTTTACTTAACTTTCGTCTTTTTCCCATCGCTATGACTGCGGACATAAAGCAAATGTATTTACAGATTGAAGTTCCAAGCAAGCATCGTAGATATTTGAGAATCTTATTTCGATTCTCCAACAACGATCTCATACGGACTTTTCAATTTAATCGGGTCCCTTTCGGACTAACGGCAAGTCCATACTTATCAATGCGGACTGTTCGTCAGTTAGCCCAAGATATGAGACCACATTTACCGGATGCTGCCAATGTGGCAGAGTCCAAGTTGTATATGGACGACCTGGTCTATTCTATTGAAGATGAATCCAGCGCCGTACGTCTTTCTCGAGAATTAATCTCGTTATTCAAGTCCGGTGCCTTTGATTTGGTCAAATGGACTAGTAATTCTCAAGTTGTACTTGAAAACCTTCCAGATTCTCACCGCAGTACGGTGGACTTTACTGTTGGTTCTAACAATACCTCTAAGGTGTTAGGCCTCTCGTGGGAACCAGTTGATGACAGCTTCTTCTTTACGACTTATTATGTCCAGGAGAAGTGTACAAAGCGGAATATACTGTCTATAGTCGCCCGCTTATTTGATGTCCTCGGCCTGGTCGCCCCCTCCATTCTGTACGCTAAATTGCTTATTAAGGAGCTATGGCTGTGCAACATTGGTTGGGATGATACTCCCCCTGAGAGCGTTATTCAAAGGTTCTCGGCACTCACACAGGAATTTCCTTTAATTTCTACGATAAAAATCCCGCGTCATGTAGGTGTCCTAAAAGACAGTACAGTGCTCATCGTTGCTTTCTGCGATGCGAGCCTGAATGGTTATGGCTGTGTGATATATTTACACACAACTGATCTGTCTGGGAATATAACCGTGAGATTGTTGTGTGCAAAATCAAAGGTCTCTCCCACCAAAGTAACAACACTCGCTCGTTTGGAGCTGTGTGCCGCGGTCTTGATGTCCAAACTAATTCGGACGGTTCAAAATAGTTATCGTTCGCGTCTTACTATTGCAGGGACTTATGCGTTTTCAGATTCTACCATTGCGCTTTCATGGATACATTCGTCGCCTCATCGATGGTCGGTGTTTGTTAGTAATCGCGTGGCTCAATGTCAGGAGAATTTGTCTCCTGAAAACTTTTATCATGTCGCCGGTAGTGAAAACCCTAGTGACTGCCTTTCTCGTGGCATGCTTCCTTCCCAGCTTATTTCACACGAATTATGGTGGAATGGACCATTGTGGATTCGCAGCCCACCCTCGGGATGGCCATTAAGACCGTTTCATTTCTCAAATATCGGTGAAATGCCTGAGCACAAAACTAATGTGCTCACTGCAATAGTTCAGCGTGAACAATCGGTCCTGAGTGAACTGGCTCAGCGTATATCCACATGGAATAAACTTTTAAGGATTGTCGTTTTTGTCCTCCAATTCGCAAAAAAGGTATCACCCTCTTCTGGAACGGTCAATAATCTTATGACTGCTGAAAAGGCTGTGATTCGTTCCGTGCAGAGTATTCATTTTATAGAAGATATTGCTGCACTCCAGAAAGGCAAATTGCCTTCAAAAAAGCTTAGGAATTTATCAGTTTTTCTCGATGAGGATAATTTGTTACGTATTGGTGGGCGGCTTTCTAAATCGGATTTACCATTTGAGGTTAAACATCCGGTTTTACTACCTAAAAATGACTGTGTTGTGAATCTTATCATCGATCATTTCCATGTCATGAACTGTCATACAGGCCCTGGACTTCTTATGTCCATCTTACGGCAGCGCTATTGGATATTAGATGCCAGGACTGTTATTAAGGCAAAAGTACGGAAATGCAATTTCTGCTTCCGCTTAAATCCGTCGCATCCTATACCGAAGATGGCAGATTTACCTTCCTATCGTGTTGTAGAAGCAAAGGCTTTCGTTCATACCGGTGTAGACTATGCAGGTCCCCTCCGTATCACGCTTGCTCGTCGGAGAGGACAACATTCACAAAAGGCATATGTCTGTCTTTTTGTATGTCTTGTAACCAAGGCCATTCATATTGAGTTGGTCTCTTACCTAACTTCAAATGCTTTCCTGGCTGCTTTCAGCCGTTTTATTTCTCGGCGTGGCCCTGTGTCATGCTTGTATTCAGATAATGGTACCAATTTTGTTGGTGCCAAGGCACAATTAGATGATCTCTATAAGTTTTTGGTTGAGTCGGAATTTGAGCCCGCTTTAAAGCGTGAACTCGCTAATTGCCGGGTTGAGTGGAAAATGATTCCACCACGCGCGCCCCATTTCGGGGGTATATGGGAATCAAATGTAAAGAGTATGAAGACTCATTTGTACCGTGTAATCGGAACTCAGCTCCTCACTTATGAAGAACTACAGACCGTTCTGGTTCAAATAGAGTGTATAATGAACTCGCGCCCACTCACAGTCGTGTCTTCTGAACCCTATCCGGAAGTTATTACGCCTGCACATTTTTTAATGTCGACTCCTTTGCAGTACTTACCTGCTTCTGTTTTGACAGACGCTAAAATAAACTTTGCTCAGCGCAAGCAATTATTAGACGGCATGATTCAATCCTTCTGGAAGAAGTGGCGTTTGGAATATCTGCATACGTTGCAAGTCAGGCAGAAGTGGGCTACCACTGACCATCCTATTAAGGTTGGAACTGTCGTACTTATGGGACAGGAGGATTCACCTCCGTTAAATTGGCCTTTGGGCGTAATCACGGATGTTCATCCTGGTACTGATAAAATCATTCGCGTTGCGACGGTAAAGACTAGATACGGACTCTTTAAACGTCCTGTTGTTAAACTATATCCCATCCCAACGCAATAA
Organism: Limnephilus lunatus; assembly: GCA_917563855.2. Taxonomy (NCBI): domain Eukaryota; kingdom Metazoa; phylum Arthropoda; class Insecta; order Trichoptera; family Limnephilidae; genus Limnephilus; species Limnephilus lunatus. Next base: position 75,595,049 of record OU830592.1, read on the forward strand.
TTTTGTCTTTATTTTATTTTATTTTATGTTAATATTCTATTATGATCTAATTGTTTCTGACTTAGCCAAGAAATGTTTCTATTTATTGATTTGATCTTTACTTGTTTTCATATTCGTTGATTTTTTTTTTTTTTGAAAGTTCTGCGAACTTCCAAGGCGGGGAGCATGGTTAAGCATTATAATTTGTTTTTTATTGTTTGTTCGAAAAAATATTTAAATATATTTTTATCACAGGGAACGGTAGTTACTCGCTCTTTGAAATTAACAAGGAACCTGAAATGGATTGATTTTCAAAAATAGAGCAAATAAAAAAACTGTCATTGTGCGTTTGTTTGGATATTGTTATTTTTTTTCATTATGGAAAATTCCTTTTTGTAACATTGACAAGAAACTGATTTCTGTTGTATAAAATGTTGACAACAGACTAATTGTGAAATTGAACATGTTGTAATGGACAACTAATTACTTGCGCGATTCAAGACAAAAGGATTACACTTATTGATCAGAAATTTGGAGGCCTCCCGAGCTGCAGAGAATTGCATAATCAAGGTTGGTGAATTTGTTATTTTTCTTGGAGTGTAAGACTGCTCTGTTCCTTTGTGATATATTTGTTCGCGCAGGTAGAATTTCATTTTAGGATTTCCTAATCGTATATTGGGTATTAAGCCCAGAGAGCTTGGGGAATTTACACACCTCATGCTCACAATTTATAATGCAGGTAGATATATTAATTCTTGAATAAAATCAGTCGGCATTAGTATATTTATGGTCGGCAAACAGCCATAAACAAACAAAAAAAGTGAAAGACATCTCGCGCGACACCCGCTCCAACCCTTACGTGTGTTGGCTCAACCGGGCCAAACGCTGATACGAACTGGCGGGTGACCCGAGCGTTTCGCCTGCGAGTCGGTCGCCTTTACACGCACGTTTCCGCCAACGATTCGGCGCGAACTGTAGTGAGACTCGCAGGCCAAACTCTACGTCTAATGGCCGCTATTGTAATCATTTTTTTCACGTTTGCAAAAATTCACATGTTTCGGTAGTTGAGGAAGTGGAAGAAAATTGAATCCATTAACCCCCCCCCCCCCCTATAAGAAAAAAGGGGGTACTAAAAAAAATTTAAAAGTAAGCGGTGGGCAAAATTGAGAACCAAGAGTTGCGGCCAACCAGGCGAGGTTGAGAACCTATGATAAATCATTAAAAAAAAAATTAAAATTTCCAAAAAAATGCATTCAAAATAATAGATACATTTCAACTTAATTACTACAAGAGATAACTAATTACGTTCACCTACCCTAACTTCTATATTTCACTCAGAAAAAAGTACGTAGATCTACTAACTTTTCATAATCCAAATTATACGATTCTACGTAATTTTCTAGTCCGATCTACGTCTTTTTCAAAAAACGGGTTGGCAACACTGTACTGAAGTACAATTATTTTTTTGTTATTTGAAGGTTTGACAGTTGACAGCTAGTATATCTCTATGTTGACAGCTCAATCAATCAATAATTACACATCGGAAATTGATTGTTTATGAAGTTCACAAACTTCAGATCTAGTTACTAAACACAGATACTAATGGATCCTCACCGGCAGAGCAGCCAGTGTACCTAGCTATCTACTAGTATGGGTGGTTTGGTATATTTATGCTACTAGTCATAAATAAACTAATCTACCACTCGAATCGCCAGAGCGGAATTGATTTATTTACGATCTGCCGAGCGATTCCGTATGTTTTGTGGAATTGTTATTGGATAAGACGTTATCTCCTGTCAGATTTGTGTAATTTTTAAATATTTACTGTCACATATTTTATTTTAGATCGATTTAAACACGAATTCCTGCAAGTATGCATGATTATTTATTCATTTAATGTGCGTTATACATAGAAAAAGCAAATAACAGCCATAAAAATCACACAAATCTCACAGAAGATCACGCCCGCTATCTAATAATGATCTCACCATAAATGTACCGGAAAAAATTCGGTTTAGTGGCGAAATTCCTAGAAAATCAAACTAGTTATTTTTATACTAACTTTGGGCCGGGAAATCCAAATCTGAAAGAATTAGGCGGCGGCAAGCAATATTAACTGAATTACACGACTTTTAAATTTTCAATACACACAAACGAAAACAGCCATTTTAAAAACATTTTAACACATGAAAACCATAGAAAAACAACAATTTAAGTGTGGCCATTAAACAATAATATCATCGAACATACCTTATAAATCAAACACATCTTCGTCGTCCGTCGTATCTCTGTCAAACTCTAATGTCTCCAAAGGTTCTTGGCAAATGCGCGGGTCATACAAAAGCCCGGCTAAGCGGCAAAACTCCAGAGTAGGATCTTGCAGGCCTAGGTTTGTGTAACATGGTTTGTGCCCCTTTATACCGCCTGCTCGCGTCAATTTAAAAAAACATCCCAGTTTTCAAGTAGTTTAGCGGCTACGCTAGGTTTGTGTAACATGGTTTGTGCCCCTTTATACCGCCTGCTCGCGTCAATTTAAAAAAACATCCCAGTTTTCAAGTAGTTTAGCGGCTACGCAAGGTTTGTGTCACATGGTTTGTGCCCCTTTATACCGCCTGCTCGCGTCAATTTAAAAAAACATCCCAGTTTTCAAGTAGTTAAGCGGCTACGCAAGGTTTGTGTCACATGGTTTGTGCCCCTTTATACCGCCTGCTCGCGTCAATTTAAAAAAACATCCCAGTTTTCAAGTAGTTTAGCGGCTACGCTAGGTTTAGGTAGCATGGTTTGTGATACAAAAGTGAGTAAAATTTATAAAAAGTAAGTACTTAAATTATAAACATGTTATTTTACGTTATTGATATTACTGCTTAATGGCAACACTTAATTTGATGGTTTCTATGGTTTTCATGTGTCAAAATGGCTGTTTTCGTATGTGTATATTGAAAATTTAAAAGTAGTATAATTCATTTAATATTGCTTGCCGCCACCTAATTCTTTCAGATTCGGATTCCCCGGCCCAAGGTTAGTATAAAAATAACTAGTTTGATTTTCTAGGAATCAGAATGCTTCCAAAATGGCCATTTTCCTATGTGTGTAAAAAAAAATTTTAAAGTCGTATAATTCAGTTAATATTGCTTGCCGCCGCCTAATTCTTTCAGATTCGTATTCCCCGGCCCATAGTTAGTATAAAAATAACTAGTTTGTATTTTTAGGAATTTCGCCACTAAACCGAACTTTAGCCAATATACCAAACCACCCATGATCCCACAATGCCTCGGCCATAAATATACCAAAACACCCATGATCCCACAAAAGAAACGGAATCCCTCGGCCATAAATATAACCACCCATCCCTCGGCAGAGTTCACAACTCAAGAGTTTTCTGTTTTAGTGGTAGCTGACATTGATATATATATATTTGTTTAACTCAATAGTAGCTGGTAGAATTTAACCGTGATTTTTTACCACTGCTTTTATTAATTGATTGAACTAAGTAGGTACATTTCATAATAAAGTATTCAATGCGGTCGGTCATGATTGGCAATCTGCTGTGGTTTAGATTTTAGATTATTACCAAAATTGCTGTGGTTGGCAAATAGCCTAATCACAATTATTAGTTTATTAATGCTAATCACTAAGGTAAAACATTATAAGTAAAATCCTTTTTTAAGGCTAACGGTTTGTTTTTTTTTTAAATTGATAAGAATAATCGTACGACACCATTTTCCGCTAAATTAGTCACATTTATTAATATTTTTTCATAAAAGGTGAGTTGGAATTTTTTAATGAAGAATATATGTTGTCCCCACTAAGGTTTTGATTTAATTGAGTTATCTTTGGATCTTAATTATGTTATTAAATTTTTATTTATCGAGTTATCCACAGGAAAACACCCGAAAATTGCCAATCAAAACTTCCGGAAAATTATTTTTCAGTGTGGGGGTAATACCGAAAATTTGTGGGGCAAGACCGGAATTCATTCTAAAATCGCATTTCAATAAATTAGCCAAAAAAAAACTGTAAAACGTCCTTCTATCTGACCCCCTTTGCCAAATTAATAAAGGATTTCAAATTTAATTAGGTATATATTATTATAATTTGAGAGGCGGGTACCAGTACCGCCACCTTGGGAACCATGGATACCAACCAACCACCAACACCTCTGCCGTAGGTCACCCCAAGTGGTTCGGTACGTTTGAATGACTTAGCAGGGGCGCCCGGGTTCATGGGGTTAGGTTTATCCGGGTCTTGGGTGGATGCATCTACTCACCTGCTGCATGGAGGACAGGATCGAGAGAGGCTGGTTGAGGGAGGCCTTTTGACCTTTCCATCTGGACTTTCTCGACCCATCGCCTTGGATGGATTCATAAGTCCGTCACTCCTGGACGTACTGACCCCCAGATTCCTACCCAACCCTCATACCTTTTTCTTTCCCAGAACTTCCTAACCTTCCCTTCCTTAAAAAGACCCTCCACACAGCATCCCTTAAGATGACATATACCTTGAGGGATTTTTTTACCTGAGGGCCTCTGAAAAAAAATCTATCTTTGGGATGCTGCGTGGAGGGTGTTTTTAGGGAAATTAAGGATTGGAAGTTCTGGGAAGGAAAAAAGGTATGAGGGATGGTGTCATACTTCCTGGGGCCAGGGTGATACTGAAGCCACGTAGGGTCCAGTGTTATACTTCTGGTCTCCAGAAATATGTCCCTCCCGGGGGGGGAACAAGTGTTAAGCAGGCCCCCCGGGGGCAATATGCCTCGGCTTGGAAGGCTCAGCTCAGGGTCGTAGGGCTCCTCCGAGGCTGTCGATGGTTGACTCCAATGAAACAAGGTTTGGGCACAATTCAAATGTATTCAATAATGCAAGGGTGAACAGTACAGGCAACCAGGTAAGCTGTTTAAGGCCTAGCATTAGAGAGAGAGAGGCACTAGAAATACTACTGAATTTAGGCTCGGAAATACTATAAGAGGGTTTAGAATCTCACGTGGCGTCGTACGGATGCAGGCAGCTTCCCTACGAAGTGGAGAGGTCTAGAGCAAAGCTCATAGACTGTGTGCAGAACCTGGGCGGCTTGGCGGGAGAGGGCGGCTTCTCGGCGTCATGGTGGGCGGATTCGGTCAGCTTACCGAACCGGTGGGTGATAACGGTGAATTAAGCGGCTATCGGCAATGTAGGCGGATTAAAAGCCGTGCGCGTCTGGGCGGCCATGGTATTAAGTAGGCGGCCGTTGTGAATTACTCGGCTCGTCGGCACGTAGGCGGATTAAAAACCGTGCGCGGCCAGGGCTGCTATGGTAGGCGGCAGTAGGATTATACAGGCGGCTGTGGTGATAGCGCCATACTTGGTTCGTAGGTGAAGACTTAATTAGCCGCGTCGAAGGGTGGCATACTGCCCGACAGTACGTAGTAGTGCGTACGACCGCTCGCGCCGTTGTCTGAAATATGTCTGTTGCTTTGGCGATCGGTGGCTGGAACTCTCTGCCCGTGATGAGCGAGACGGAAGACTCGAACGCGTGCCCTATAAGGTAATGTCTTCTGCCATTGGCTGGATTTCGCGCCGTGTGGCCATATATGGTAATGTCTTCTGCCAGCCTGAGAGGGACAGCAATAATCATACGATGCTGAACATGTACTGAGCACGTGACACACAGCTGCCTGCCGCTTGTATAGTCCGTTCGTAGGATTTATGGGCAACTCATAACAATGGGTAGGAATCTGGGGCTCAATGTGTCCAGGAGTAGTACTGTCCTGTTAGTCCTAAATACTGTAAATATTGATGTAATTGGTTTCAGATCCCCGGAAAAAAATCCTTATTCGTGATAAATAAATACCTAATAAAATTTCTAGGTAGGTACTAACTTTAAATTTGCGTTTTCCCCCTGATATACATGTAACAAATCGCTAAAACTGTAAGAATCTCTTCCGCATGAGAAAATATACAAATTTCTGTATATTTTTTTGTATGAATACCTCACAAGAGTCCCAGCTGCTCCTGTCTGGAGCCAGTGAGTCAATTGCATCCCCACTTGAGGTATGTCGTGAGGCTGAAGGTACTGGGGAAGGGAAGGAGATGGGGAAGATAAAGGTAGGGAAGTACCTGACTATTCAATTTGGTAGGTGGGTATGGGTACCGCCGCCCTGGGAACCATTTATTGGATGACCAAAACCTCTGCCACAGGTCAACCCAAGTGGTTCGCTACGTTTGGTGACTTAGCAGGGGTTCCCGGGTTCTTGAGGTCATGTTTGTCCGGGTCTTGATGGTGGGTGCGTCGGCCCACCTTCTGCGTGGCGGGCCGGATTGGGAGATGCTGGTTGAGGGAGACCCTTTACAACCGGTTACCGTTGTCCGGGCCGCCCTTAGGCTTACGACTGAGGGTGGGCTGCCCCATCAATGGGGCGCATTGGGCGACCTCTCCAGCCGGACTCTCCCTGCCCATCGCCTTGCACCGCAGTGGGTGGGTTGGATTCATACGTCCGTCACTCCTGAAAACTCTGATCCCCAGCATCCTACCCACCCCTCATACCTTCTCCTTTTCAGATCTTCCTTTCTCCTCATCAAAACAAAAATCAAATCAAATCATGAATTTAACAAACAATAATAATAACATCTTTACAACGGCGGGAAGCAGGAGTCCTCGGTGCAGGCCAAAACTGTTGATGAATTACACCAACATTCGCGGCCTGCACACCAATCTAAACTCAGTCCACCACCACCTTTTCTCTCAACGTCCGAACCTTCTTTTCCTATCTGAAACACAGATAGCCGAGCCTGTAGACGCCTCCTATCTGAACTGCCCGGGCTTCACCCTCGTAGGCAAGTTCAGACCTAAAGGAGGTATCTGTCTCTATAGTCGAGCTGATGTCAACTGTGTGCGACTGTTGAATCTGGAAAACTCCAGATTCGACGTAATGTGGGTGCACGTCAATCTTGCCAGTACGGTTAGATTTTTCGCGTGTTTATACCGCTCACCAAACCTTAGCGAATCAGATACGTCCGAGCTCTTCAAACATCTGAGCGATACTATTGATGACCTCTTGCCCCGCTACCCTACGGCAGAGTTTGTGGTCACGGGGGACTTCAAAGTTCATAACGAACCTTGGTTGAAGTTCTCAGGATCAACAGACTCTGCTGGACGACAAGCGGAATCCTTTGCCCTTTGCCACGGATTGGAGCAAATGGTTCAGGAGCCTACAAGGGTTCCTGATGTACAGAATCACCGCTCCAATCTGCTAGACCTGTTTTTAACCACTGTGCCACACGGTTACAAGATTGAAGTCACAGCACCTTTAGGATCGTCCGACCACTACCTGGTGACGACATCAATCCCCGTAATCTTCAGACCGCCAAACGAGAGACTGAAGAGAAAAGTGTGGCACTACAGATCAGCAGATTGGTTCGATCTGCGGGCACATTTTAATACTTTCCCGTGGTCAGCTGTCTGTTTTCGGACTTCGGATCCCTCAAGATGTGCCCAGGAAATTGGTGAAGTCATTGCGGATAACTCAACCCTCGATGACCAAGGTGCTGTCCCGACGTCGGTTCCTCACTGCGGTTTTCATATGAAAAAGCTGAGGATCCGGCATCGGGAAGTAATCTTCTATCACATCTATCCACCATGAATTATGGTAATGTCTTCTGCCAGCCTGAGAGGGACAGCAATAATCATACGATGCTGAACATGTACTGAGCACGTGACACACAGCTGCCTGCCGCTTGTATAGTCCGTTCGTAGGATTTATGGGCAACTCATAACACTACCCTCCTCCCCCTGAAAAATGAAGGGAAAAGGCAGCGAGGCTGATGCAGGGGACCACGACCTTCCATACAGCATGTGATGCGATGGTTGCCACAATGTGAGGTACAGAGCTACCTCTTCACCAGGATTTAAACACTCCCTACCTAAGAGCCAACAAAATTTTAACTACCTGTGAGCCAAGCTAAAAAAACTAGCAATAACTGAACAAAGGTTGCCAACTCTCTCAAGAAATTAAAAAAATGTGACGTACCTAGTGCGATACAAGACACGCTAACGAAGGTGCATGAAGAAATAAAGAAAACATGACCCTTCCGAGAAGGATTACTACCATGTAAAAATCTTAAAATTAGACAAAAAATTTCCAACCCTATTCCTGTTATGGAATATTGTACGCTGACCAATGTCATGAAATGATCGAAACCAACTCATATTCGCGTCTTACAATAGAATTCTTAAAATTATACAACTTTGTTTTTATACACTTTATTCCTGTTATGGAATATTGTACGCTGACCAATGTCATGAAATGATCGAAATCACTCATATTCGCGTCTTACAATGGAATTTTTTAAATTATACAACTTTGTTTTTATACACTATGCTATTTTCACAATTCAATTCCAACCCAAATGTTAGTTTCCCGCACTCTCAGCTTGTCATGGTTTGTCTGGTTTGCATTTAATTATCAGGCATAAACGACCATCCTCTCATGTTCGCATATAATTGTAAGGTAATGCTACAAAACCTATCATGAATATTAATTTTCAGGCATAATATGAATCCTCTCATGTTTTCTCGACTCACCCTCGGTGACCCGTACAGCGCTGTACTTGGTATACTAGAAATATACCCTTGCCGCAACGACATAGACAACCGGATAGATCCCTTGGAATCCTCACGGTGAACTTGCGTTCGACGAAACCACATAGGACACCCTCTAGGTGTTCCCACCAATAACCAGACGAACCGTAATGACCATAAGTGCAATTACATTATTCTCTAATAAGAACAATACGACCCGAATGACATAACTTTATGACATTACCGAGCTAATTTACTCAACTGGGTGCATACTCTTAAATCTTCTTACTACGAGAAGTACTACTCCTTATTTGAATACAGTGATATAGCAAGTTACAAAACACCGTACAATTGCGTCCTGATATGGCAAGGACTTTACACGCTGGCTTACCATATTGATACCGAAGTAATCAATTACGTGTTTACAAAATATTTATATAGTAATTTAATTAATTACATTTATCATAATTAAAACACTTGAATATACATTTGTTTACCCACCAAAAACTCTATGTGTGTGAGTACAATTTTGTTAAATAACTTTCAATTCGAGTTTGTTTCAACTCAACTTAAACTCTCAGGGTTTGACTACGTAAGGAGAGAAGAAAAAAAATTAAAATAAATAACAACAACGCCACGTATTTTTACCAAAAAATACGAAAATTTAATACTACCGACAATGTTATTAGAAGAGGAAAAATTTTTTCTTAATTGAGTAACGAATTTCTTCCTAACACCGGAATCATATATACTTTAATTGTTCGGAAATTCGCGTTTCCAACAATCTTCCTGCTCTAATTCTAAGGAGTTTAGCCATCCTATCACGCTTTGGATTATAGCTAACAGCCGAATGACACGTTAGGTCGATACCCAAGTTCCATCCTATCAGACTTGTAACAGCTCTATAATACCACACAACGAGTAACCGTTGTTATATGATCGCGGAAGAAGGTTAAAATTCGATACCACCACAACCTATGTGAACCGAATAGTGTTGTCTATTGGGCCTATTCTGATAACAAAAATGTGGTAATATAATTATTACATTGCCTTTTCATCGTGAATTCACTCCAACATATGCTAGAATTGAGACATACCCCGTTAAGGAGTGGGTAACTACCCGATTGTGAACGTTTTACCGCCCCAATTTCTCCTATATCGCAACGTGTGAGATGTCCAATACTATAACGATTTAACCTACATGTGAGAATAATTCGACAATGAAAGAGATTGAAAAACCCGAGAAAAAAAAAAAAGGACAAAAAATAAAAAAAATTATAATTGAAATGATATTTCCATTTATACATGACCTTATATTAATATATACACAAGGTTATTTACAACCATAAGGTTCCTAAGCTTCTTACTACTCAATGACCTACCCCAGTATGATGAGAGCTAGGTGCCTTTATACCTACCACTTGTACAAGAATTTTCTTATGCCGTCTCTTGCCAACGAAAAGAAAAGAATATGCTTGCATATTCTTTCATTGCATCTAAAATTAAGTACTTTTTAGAATGCAAATTGTTCCACGAAAATAGAAATTAGGTCTCTACTTCGGTCCCGGGCAGGATACTGAATACCTAACGCAGTTTTTTCTAATGAAAAACCTAGCCTAATTTAGGGTTCCTTGAACTACGCCCTCAATCAGTGTATCGTGTCGTGTTTCTTAGACGAATTTATATACTTATGTAACCATAATCATATATAAATTTAAAAAACATTTTTTTTTTTTTTTTTAAAAAAAAACAACCTAAGTGGCTACGCACTAGGAGAAAGTAATAAATTATTACTACCAATAATAGTCATTACAATAAATGAACTAAATATCGCATCAGTAATTTCACTAGTGTAAGGTGAGTTACCTCTTTTTTTTTTTATAATAATAACAATAATAACACAAGTCTTCACGTGCAGACATACCGGCGTCCCGGATTGTCAACACTTGTGATGACGATCCATTAAGAAAGGAATTGTATACTTCTCTAATAACAAAGGTTAAGTTATATGCGTTATAACCTCGTACTAACCACTAGGGTTCATGACGTCCTAGGGTTGTATATACAGGACAATACAATACATGTACCTCGTGAATAAATTTACAATTTTTTATTAAGGTCATCCAATGATGGACAATAATGCTGACTAAGTCATGTAATCAATGAAACTGATACATATTCGCATTTTACAACCCTTATGTAGAGGACAATACAATACATGCACCTCGTGAATAAATTTACAATTTTTTATTAAGGTCATCCAATGATGGACAATAATGCTGACTAAGTCATGTAATCAAATGAAAATGATACATATTCGCATTTTAAACCCTTATGTAGAGGACAATACAATACATGCACCTCGTGTTTAAATTTACTGTGTTATTATAATTCGTAACCAATTTCTTTTCCTACTGATGGACTAATTTCCATACTCTGTTCTGTTTTTCTGTTTTCCTCTCCGTGTAATTCTCAGGATACGCCTCCTATAGCGTCGGTCATATTATAAGGATACCTCCTATAGCGTTTGGCATATTATAAGGATCTCTCCTATAGCGTCGTATAATTATAAGGCTATACTATAATCCTCTCGTGTTTTCAAGAGATACGTTTGCAAACGTCTATCTCCGTGTGGCCACACCGTTACGTTCAGAGAACCGTAACCTTGCCTTAGTTCACCAACACAAATGAGAAAAATACAGTATCCTTCTCAAATGCCTGTGCTTTGGCAAAATAAACACATAAAAATAACACAATATCCAAAAAAAACAGAACTTCATTAATTATTTAAAAATTTATGATACTACAATTTCTATAAAATCTTTCTTTAAAAGGTTACTCTATATTTAACAAGAATCGTTCCCAAATTTTAATAACACAGATTTATAACACCGCTATACGATGCGTTATACACACTGACTAAGTCGCTCAAATACCTAAGTATTCAATTCGTGTGTTTATATTTTAACATTACATGTTATAAGCTAACAATTTATATACATAAAAAAAAATGAATCATAACTGAATTGCTAACGACGTTGCTTCTTACTATCTTCCAAAATTTAAAACTTTTACCTGTTTGACTGATTATTTGAAAATTCCTTTTTTTTAAAAAAAATTCCATGTCTATTATTTATTTACTCTTAATTTAACAATATTATCCGATGATAACTTTTTTTACTAATAACTTTTCACTATAAGTCTCAGTTTAATCTCAACTTTTCTGTTCATAACTTTTTTAACTATTGTTTACTTTACTATCATTTTGTTAAAAAAAATTCCATTGTATTTAACTATAAAGGGCGCCATGACATTTTTCTAAAATAGCTATGTCAAAACTATACGAATTTACAATTACCTAAAGCTTACTTGAGGGGTTAATTCTCTATTTCCAATTCTTTCCTATATCACAAATTTCTTTTTTTTTTGTTCAAGATTTCACATCTTAACAATACCACCTTTTGCCCGAATTCTGAGGAAGGCATTCCTATAGCGGTTCGAAACCAGAATTGTATACGCGGGTACCTATGTATCCGTAGTACATTTCTTGAGTCTATTAACTCAATATCTAATATGATATAATTTCCTTACAACGATCACGTTGACATATTTATGAATACGAGAAAAAATGAAGAAGACAATTTCTTATAATTTTGTAACCCTTTCCTTCATTACAAGTAAGACATTATTAATTGGATTCTATTCACTATTTGTTTTTTGTTACTAAATGACAATGACAATATCGATTTAACTGTCGTAGTTTACTTTTTAATTCTATATTTTAATAATTTCCACAGATGTTTCCAAAAAAAACTTATTTATCTTTTCTATCCTGCATTCCATTATACTGTTATTTATTCATGTAAATTTATTGCCGAAATCATTCCTACATTCTTATGAAAAAAAACTTAATTGAAGCTAAACAATTAAATGTTCTTTGTTCGAGAGTTTATTCTGTTAAATTTGACAAGGATTTCACTTTAAAAATTCTTTGTTATTTTTTATTTAAAACGATAATTTGAACATATGATGCTATTCACTTGTTTCTTTTGAAGTGTCTTTCCCAACGATAGTTTATTTTATTATCCGCATACTACTATTTAGAGTGGGATAGTCCCGATTAAAAAACAAAACATGTTCCAATACTGTCTCTATGGTAAATACCTATAGCATATACAAAATTTTATTATTAAACTTTCCTTAGATAACCATTCGAAAAAAAACAAGTATCTAGTAACGTATACCTTGAAGTTTGGAATTTATTCTTTAAATGATGTTCTACTGTTTTTCACTAATTTATTTAATTTTCTACCACTTTAATACGAAAGCAATTCAGATAGATTTCAAGAACTTAAACTAACAAAAAACACTTAGCCAATTATATACATTGATATACACGTTGCCTTGTTTATATACATTTTATATACACGTTGCCTTGTTTATATACATTTTATATACAAGTTTGTTTCCTTTCCCGAACGTTTATTACTTTAACAACATTGTGTTTTCTAATTTGTGTAATATGGAATATTAATTCAATGATGTACGATCTCTAACCGTGGGTTCATGACACTCATGATTTTCAAACGAAACAACATTAAACTTCTAAGAACTTTACTATTTTTAACCGATCTGTACCTAAACTTTTGTTTCTAAAAAAAACTTTTGACTAAATTTTGTTTATTCCTTTTTTCTTCTACAATTTATGTTATTAATCTACATTTGTCCTGAACTGTTCATTAATCCAATACGCAGTTAGCTACTCTGTTCCTAGATCAATCAACAATCAAAATTACAATTCTAATTTATTATGATGTATTAACAATAAATTAAAACTTCTATGAAGAAAAATAACAATTGTGGCTTTAACTAATATTACAAGGGAAGCTTTCCATATTAACTTATTCTGTTTTGAAAATTAATAATTTGTTGCTTTAAAATTTCTCTTTTATAACAATATGTAACGTCGTTTTCCATTTTGCGTTTTAAAACTACCTATTGAGAGAAACGAAAACTAACTTTATAACTTGTACTCATTATTTATTGAACTTTTCGTTTAACGTTTATTTTATAATTCAACTTCCGGGATTCGTTAAACTCAACACATTGTTTCCGTAAAGTTAAAAAAGCTCTTTTGGGGACTACGCCTCTACCCATCAATATTCTTTTTATTACCGACGCGTTTGCTTTCTCGAGATTTAATATTCTATCCATTATTGGTATGGTGGCCTCCATGATTTTGCGTTATTATAATGAACAAAGCAAAAAAAAAATTTCGGACGATTATAGAAGACGAGAGCAGTTGCTGGCAGTCGACATTATATCCTCCTATTACAGGGAAACGGATGTGGACGAGCACAATCCGACAGTAGTTACTACCTTTTATTGGAAACAACCACTGCTCTTCAAGGAAGAAATAATACAACTAACACAGCCCCAGGTGGAGATTTTAAAATAACGAGATTCATTACTCAATTAAAAAAAATTCCGCGCGAATGACGAACAACTCTGACTGCCGCGATAGAAACGTAATAGCGTGAGAATGAATGCTACGGTAGTAAGCGATGTTTAAAATACCTAACACTCGAATAGCACTAGCCGACGGACTCGCGACGTTTGGAATAATTCACACAGAGCTACAACGTTACGGTAATAAGCGATGTTTAAAATACCTAACCTCGAATAGCACTAGCCGACGGACTCGCGACGTTTGGAATAATTCACACAGAGCTACAACGTTGTTGATGGGAGCACAAATATAAAATATTTATAGCTAAGATTACATAATTATGTTTCTAGGGAGACAACAATCGACAAGACTTCGGCCCAGTTGGCGCGCCAGTGTCATACTTCCTGGGGCCAGGGTGATACTGAAGCCACGTAGGGTCCAGTGTTATACTTCTGGTCTCCAGAAATATGTCCCTCCCGGGGGGGGAACAAGTGTTAAGCAGGCCCCCCGGGGGCAATATGCCTCGGCTTGGAAGGCTCAGCTCAGGGTCGTAGGGCTCCTCCGAGGCTGTCGATGGTTGACTCCAATGAAACAAGGTTTGGGCACAATTCAAATGTATTCAATAATGCAAGGGTGAACAGTACAGGCAACCAGGTAAGCTGTTTAAGGCCTAGCATTAGAGAGAGAGAGGCACTAGAAATACTACTGAATTTAGGCTCGGAAATACTATAAGAGGGTTTAGAATCTCACGTGGCGTCGTACGGATGCAGGCAGCTTCCCTACGAAGTGGAGAGGTCTAGAGCAAAGCTCATAGACTGTGTGCAGAACCTGGGCGGCTTGGCGGGAGAGGGCGGCTTCTCGGCGTCATGGTGGGCGGATTCGGTCAGCTTACCGAACCGGTGGGTGATAACGGTGAATTAAGCGGCTATCGGCAATGTAGGCGGATTAAAAGCCGTGCGCGTCTGGGCGGCCATGGTATTAAGTAGGCGGCCGTTGTGAATTACTCGGCTCGTCGGCACGTAGGCGGATTAAAAACCGTGCGCGGCCAGGGCTGCTATGGTAGGCGGCAGTAGGATTATACAGGCGGCTGTGGTGATAGCGCCATACTTGGTTCGTAGGTGAAGACTTAATTAGCCGCGTCGAAGGGTGGCATACTGCCCGACAGTACGTAGTAGTGCGTACGACCGCTCGCGCCGTTGTCTGAAATATGTCTGTTGCTTTGGCGATCGGTGGCTGGAACTCTCTGCCCGTGATGAGCGAGACGGAAGACTCGAACGCGTGCCCTATAAGGTAATGTCTTCTGCCATTGGCTGGATTTCGCGCCGTGTGGCCATATATGGTAATGTCTTCTGCCAGCCTGAGAGGGACAGCAATAATCATACGATGCTGAACATGTACTGAGCACGTGACACACAGCTGCCTGCCGCTTGTATAGTCCGTTCGTAGGATTTATGGGCAACTCATAACAATGGGTAGGAATCTGGGGCTCAATGTGTCCAGGAGTAGTACTGTCCTGTTAGTCCTAAATACTGTAAATATTGATGTAATTGGTTTCAGATCCCCGGAAAAAAATCCTTATTCGTGATAAATAAATACCTAATAAAATTTCTAGGTAGGTACTAACTTTAAATTTGCGTTTTCCCCCTGATATACATGTAACAAATCGCTAAAACTGTAAGAATCTCTTCCGCATGAGAAAATATACAAATTTCTGTATATTTTTTTGTATGAATACCTCACAAGAGTCCCAGCTGCTCCTGTCTGGAGCCAGTGAGTCAATTGCATCCCCACTTGAGGTATGTCGTGAGGCTGAAGGTACTGGGGAAGGGAAGGAGATGGGGAAGAGAAAGGTAGGGAAGTACCTGACTATTCAATTTGGTAGGTGGGTATGGGTACCGCCGCCCTGGGAACCATTTATTGGATGACCAAAACCTCTGCCACAGGTCAACCCAAGTGGTTCGCTACGTTTGGTGACTTAGCAGGGGTTCCCGGGTTCTTGAGGTCATGTTTGTCCGGGTCTTGATGGTGGGTGCGTCGGCCCACCTTCTGCGTGGCGGGCCGGATTGGGAGATGCTGGTTGAGGGAGACCCTTTACAACCGGTTACCGTTGTCCGGGCCGCCCTTAGGCTTACGACTGAGGGTGGGCTGCCCCATCAATGGGGCGCATTGGGCGACCTCTCCAGCCGGACTCTCCCTGCCCATCGCCTTGCACCGCAGTGGGTGGGTTGGATTCATACGTCCGTCACTCCTGAAAACTCTGATCCCCAGCATCCTACCCACCCCTCATACCTTCTCCTTTTCAGATCTTCCTTTCTCCTCATCAAAACAAAAATCAAATCAAATCATGAATTTAACAAACAATAATAATAACATCTTTACAACGGCGGGAAGCAGGAGTCCTCGGTGCAGGCCAAAACTGTTGATGAATTACACCAACATTCGCGGCCTGCACACCAATCTAAACTCAGTCCACCACCACCTTTTCTCTCAACGTCCGAACCTTCTTTTCCTATCTGAAACACAGATAGCCGAGCCTGTAGACGCCTCCTATCTGAACTGCCCGGGCTTCACCCTCGTAGGCAAGTTCAGACCTAAAGGAGGTATCTGTCTCTATAGTCGAGCTGATGTCAACTGTGTGCGACTGTTGAATCTGGAAAACTCCAGATTCGACGTAATGTGGGTGCACGTCAATCTTGCCAGTACGGTTAGATTTTTCGCGTGTTTATACCGCTCACCAAACCTTAGCGAATCAGATACGTCCGAGCTCTTCAAACATCTGAGCGATACTATTGATGACCTCTTGCCCCGCTACCCTACGGCAGAGTTTGTGGTCACGGGGGACTTCAAAGTTCATAACGAACCTTGGTTGAAGTTCTCAGGATCAACAGACTCTGCTGGACGACAAGCGGAATCCTTTGCCCTTTGCCACGGATTGGAGCAAATGGTTCAGGAGCCTACAAGGGTTCCTGATGTACAGAATCACCGCTCCAATCTGCTAGACCTGTTTTTAACCACTGTGCCACACGGTTACAAGATTGAAGTCACAGCACCTTTAGGATCGTCCGACCACTACCTGGTGACGACATCAATCCCCGTAATCTTCAGACCGCCAAACGAGAGACTGAAGAGAAAAGTGTGGCACTACAGATCAGCAGATTGGTTCGATCTGCGGGCACATTTTAATACTTTCCCGTGGTCAGCTGTCTGTTTTCGGACTTCGGATCCCTCAAGATGTGCCCAGGAAATTGGTGAAGTCATTGCGGATAACTCAACCCTCGATGACCAAGGTGCTGTCCCGACGTCGGTTCCTCACTGCGGTTTTCATATGAAAAAGCTGAGGATCCGGCATCGGGAAGTAATCTTCTATCACATCTATCCACCATGAATTATATTTATTAATTGTAATTTTTTTTCACCAATGAATAATATAATGTAGGTACTGTTTGTTTCTGTTTATAAATAAATGGATAATTTGTATAGTGCCGTTTTTTGTGAATAATCACCTCAAGGGCACTGTACAAGTTATGAGTTACTAAGCTCTGTCTAATTTTATTTATTTACCTACTTTTGTTTTACGTTTTTGATGAATTACTAGTTGAACCACCAAAAATTTGAGGCACCGGCCACGCCTGCTCACAACACACCCCGCTTGGGGATGCCATAGTCTGACTGGTTCCAGATGGGGGGAGTTGGAGTCTTGTGGGTAAAAAAGAAGGACCTTTGATTGACCTTTATCGCAGATTACGGGGAGGATTAAAGCGTATTCTAAATTATTTGCGGCATGGCACAAACATGTAACTAAAATGCTTTATGCTTTCTTCAGCACCTTGAGATGGTAGTCTTAATTCTTCAGAAGAGTGTAGCGAATAATCTTAGTCAGTCAAAGAATACACAGCGATATACAGGGAGCAAGGTGTACAGCGGTTTTGTATGTGTAGGCTATGTAAATGGCATTATTTTTATTAACCCACTGGCCACACACCTCGGCAGCCTGCCGGGTTTGCAACTCAGGTAGGTACTTAGGTACTTAACCACAAACCCCGGCGCGCTGACGTTCCAGAGTAGGTACATTTGGATAGTGACATTTAAAAAAAAAAAAAATTCCGATCGCTCTATAGGTAATTAATCATTCATTTCTTAGAATAGGCCGCTTGCATGGATTTCATAACGACTTGGAAAAAATCGTGTGGATAGATTTTTGAACTGAGATTCCGAAAATGTTGGTAATTTTTTTTAGAAATGTATTGTTTTTTATTTATTTTTAAATAAATAAATCCATTATTTGAGCTCGTGACGTCACTACATGAAAATGTCCCGTCTCCGATTATGTTCCCTTAACTTTGTAAAATTCCACACTGATTAATTTTTTTTTATATGGCAACACTTTGATTTCCGGCGAATTTTTGAATTTTCGTTTAACGTTCACTGGATTTATTGTTTGTTCTATGCGAACTTATCCTTTGGTTTAAATGTTGATAAAGATGGCGGTGTTTTTACAGATGTTACGAAGAGAACCCCGTACAATTTATTGCTATTCGTGTGGAAAACGTTCTTTTTTTTAAATGATTTTTGGCTATGTAATTATCGATTTTTCACACCCATAAAATTATGTCCCGTATTTCCGGTTTATAAAAAATGGTCTGATTTTTCGGATTGAAATTTTCAAAAAATCGCCAAGGTTTCAAAAATACGATTAAAAAAAAAAAAATGGAATGTCTTAGAATATTTGCCTAATCCGGAAAAAAAATTTAAAAAATTTGATGCAAGTGGCCTATTGGCAATAATATCGATGGTCCCGAAGAACAATGTCGGATCAGATAAAAATTAAAAATCGTCTAGCTGAATTATTTTAACTTCTTTTTGATGATTTTCTTCTTCTTCTTTGTGTGCCTGATCAGGCAGTGCCGACGTTGGCGATCACACTTGAAAACGTCTCTCTGTCTTGCGCTGCCCGGAATAGCTCCTCCACACTTCTAATGCCGGTCCATTCTCGTATATTTCGCAGCCAAGACATTTGTCTCCTACCAGGCCCTCGGCGACCCTCTATCTTGCCTTTCAATATTAAATGGAGCAAGTGATACTTCTCCCCTCGAATTGTATTGAAATACAATTACAACTCGACAAAACAAACTACCACTTAATAGCTGTTTACAGAACACACGGCTCGAATATCTCGACATTTATAAATGAATTTAAACACATACTGTTAAAATTCAGTAATAAACTCTGCTTTATTGCAGGAGACTTCAATATAAACATTAATGAAAACGTAGAAAATAATTTCAAAAATGAATATATTAATTGTATGACTGAATTTAACTTCATATCGTGCATTAATAAAAATACGAGAGAAATAAAAAATCACACACCATCTTGTTTAGACCATATATGGACTAATATAAATATTAAAGATATCGACAAAATGAAATCAATTATTTGGAAAACTAATATAACTGACCACCATGCATGCATTCTTCTGTATGATAACAAAATTAAACATAAAAAATTTAATCTAACAAAGACAAAATCCTACACAAATATGACAATTTTATCCAAAAAACTAAAAAATGAACAATGGAACAACGTGTTAAATAGTTATGATACCGAGACTTGCTCAAAAAACTTAGAAAATATATTATCTCAACACATAAAAGATTCAACTACTGAAAGTACAGTCCGCATTAAACCTAATCTAAGAATTTTAAAGCCTTGGATTTCACAAGGACTTATAATATCAATTAGAAACAAAGAAAAACTTTATAAAACAGCATTGAAAAATCCTCTAAATGAAAAAGCATACACTTTTTACAAAACATTTAAAAATAAATTAACAAACTGTATCAAAAAAAATAAAGAAGACTATTTCAAAAATAAAATACTTTCTACAGACAATAACAGTAAACAAATATGGAAAACAGTCAACTTAGCCATGGATAACACTAAAAAAACACAAAAAATAAAATACATTGAACATGAAAATAAAATCATAGATGCTAATATTCAACCTAAACAATGTGCAAACATTTTTAATTCTTTTTTTGCTAATGTAGGAAAAAATCTTGCGAAAAATATCAATAAATCTTTTAACCCGAAAACACAAACGATTGAAAATGTACAAAATCAAAATAATTTATCAACATTTGAAACAACCTCAGAAGGTGAAATTTTAAAAATAATAGAAGGCATGAAAGGAGGTTCGTCTCCCGGATTTGACCATATTACAGTACATTTTCTAAAATCCATGAAAATTTATTTGATAAAACCAATTACTCATTTGATAAACTTAAGTTTAACAGAGGGAATATTTCCGACAAACTATAAAAATACAATTATTTCACCTATTTATAAATCTGGAGATCCACAACAAGTAACTAACTACCGCCCAATTTGTCTAATTTCAAACATTGGAAAGATTTTTGAAAAAATTGTTAAAAACCAATTGATCAGTTTCCTAGAAAGTAATAAAATTCTTCATAAAAACCAGTTTGGTTTTATAAAGTCACTTAGCACACAAGATGCTATTGCTAATGTAACCTCATACATCAACGAATCATTGGATAAAGGTGAAAAATGTGCCGGTATATTTATCGATCTCAGAAAAGCTTTTGATAGTATATCCCATGAGATTCTCCTAAAAAAACTGAACAATATAGGTATAAAAGACAATGCGATTAAATGGATTTCGAACTACCTAAAAAATCGACCGCAAGTCGTAAAAATAAATCAGATTAATAGCGATAAAGAAATATCAGACTTTGGAATCCCGCAAGGTACAGTAATCGGACCAATCCTCTTTACCATATATGTTAATGACATTTTTTTTTCAACCACTACATGGCCAAATAACTTCATATGCCGATGATACGGTACTAATAATTAGCGATAAAACTTGGGAAAAAGTAACATTTAAAGCCACCGAAGACATAAATATTTTAAAGAATTTCTTCGACGTAAATTTACTATCACTAAATGGTGATAAAACATTTGTAATTCCATTTGCAATACACAAAAATGATACCCCTAAAAACATTGATATCATCATCCATGATAATTCTACAACACATAGTAAAAATTATTGTATCCAAAACTGCACAATATTAAAAACAACAAACACAATAAAATATTTAGGAGTTATTATCGATAAAAATTTAAAATGGAAGGAACAAATTTGTCAAGTTGTAAAAAAAATTAGAAAATTGATTTACATATTTTTAAGAATCAGAAATTTTTTATCTGTAAAAAATTTATATCTAATATATTACGCTTTGGTTCAATCAACTTTACAATATGCTATCATTAGCTGGGGATCCGCATACAAAACTAATCTTTCCCCAATTGAAGTTGTGCAGAAGCTAATTATTAAAATCATATTAAAAAAACCATCTGACTACCCAACGGATAAATTATTTAAGGAATTCCAAGTACCTTCTTTCAAAGATCTGTACAATAGAAATACATTGATTCAAATTATAAAAGAAAAAGAGAAGTATCAATTTATAACTGAAAATCGTACTAGACATAAATATATTTTTTCATGCCCAAAATTAAACACTTCCTTCGCACAAAATTATTATACTTATCAAGGAAGACTTATTTTTAACCGATTACCGGATGAAATTAGAAAAATTAATGATAAAATCCAATTAATAAACTCTGTTAAAAAATTTTTTAAAGATAATCTCAAAAAAAAAGTTTCCGACTAATCTAATCTCAAGAACAACTTATAACTCAGTTTCCAAGTGATACCCCGTTTTTCAAATAAGGTAAATTTTGTTTTGTTTTTAACAACTAATTACAATAACTCAAGATACTTTATTCTAATAGTAAAATTGTTTATTAGTAGAAAAATACTTTTAATTACATATCACCGAACTTACAACTTATTGTTTTTTACATTCACATAGTAATTTAAGAACTCATAACATAATATAGCATTAAAAAATGTACACTACTCTTCCAGACACAAGCTAATGCTTCTATGGAAGAGTGGTATTAACATTCGAACATGAACATGTATACTAATTTTAACATTATCTAAATGTATACTATATTTTATATGCTAAATAAAATAAAAAAAAAATAAAAAAAATAAAAAAAAATATATATATAATACGATACAAAAAAAAAAAAAAAAAAAAAAAAAAAAAAAAAAAAAAAAAAAAAAAAAAAAAAAAAAAAAAAAAATATGACCCAGATATGAAATTTTCTTGATTTTAAGTAATGTGAGCAGTTCTCTACCTGCTCTAGCCCGCCTGAGAATGTCTGTGTTGGTGATCATGTCGGTCCATGGGACCTTGAGCATTCTCCGATGAAGCCACATTTCGAAAGCCTCTAACCTGTTCATGGTATTTATTTTCAAGGTCCATGTTTCACAACCATACAGCAAGACCGACCACACATAACATTATAGCATTCTCTGCCTTAGTTTTAAGATGATATTGTCATTGCAGAAGAGAATTTCATTTTTATGAACGCAGTTCTTGCTGCTTCAATTCTGCACCTAATCTCCATATCTGGGTCAATTTATGATTTTAAAGACTGTATTTTCGGAATTTTCAATGAAGTGTAATGAAGTGTAATGAAGTGTAATACAATATTTCTTTTACGCTATATTTCTTGATCTCAAAAATAGTAAAAATGCAAAAACGTAACTTTAAAAAGACCCCCGATATTCGTGTTCCAAGTTTTGTATGCAGCGAGCCGCCAATTAATTTCTTCAAATTTGCGAGTGGTTCCAGGCTTTTGGCAGTAACCTTGCACACAGTGGCGGCGTAAGGGAGGGGCGGAGGGGGCGGTCCGCCCCGGCTGCCAAGCACCAAGGGGTGACAACGGCAACTCAGAGAATGCCTACAGCCAAATAATGCGCACAACATCTCCCTCTATAAAGATATATCAATAAATATCTATCAACTCTTGTATCTAGCTACTTTCATACTATTATCATATTTTGAAACGCATCGCAACTGCATTTTAATTTTCTTTTAGAATATAATTTCTAATTCCCTAAAAGAATGAATTCATGTTGCCCTTGGTGGTCTTATACCGCGCGTGCCATCGAGCGCGGTAGGAATCAGAGGCAAGATGGAATGCTCATCACGACGCTGTTAAACCGCTGAAGAATAATTTTGATAAGCTTGTATCAACACTCGAAGAGATGTGTGATCCCAGCAACAGCAAAGAAAGCGTCGAAAGAAGAGAAGCGGCATCAACACTCATGCCACCGTTGTATGACTTCAGTTTTCTATGCTATCTTTCCTTTTGGTGCGAAGTCCTAGAAGAAGTTAATCAGACAAAAAAGTTTGTACAAAAATCTGGGCTATCATTGGAAAAGTGTGCAACAGAAATTAAAGCTCTTAAAAAAATTCTTCAAAATCAACGCAACCAAATAGTGGAAAGGGCTATTTGCTATGCAACAAAAATTGTGAGGACTTAGCAGTACCGGATTATCCCTAAGGCAGAGTAGGCAACTGCCTAGGGGCCCCGCATCGGCTGGGGGCCCCGCGCCCCGAGAAAAAATAACTTGCGTCAACGGTTCGACTCACAATTAGTGAGCAACTCCGGCACACTTTTGGAAAAAGTCAGCTTTCAAGATGTTTTAAATATTTTAATTTTTTATTACGAAATTTATAGGTTAATAACATTACATGCATTTAAGAAAACAACAAATTGTAATAATTAGGTTATAACCCAACAACTGTTCACATCACGCACAAATAATAAATAAAAAGTCAATAATTAAAACAAATATTTAAACATAGTTGTATTTTACTTTACTTTCCTTCGTATCAATAGGGATATGATTATAGGTGCCGTGTGTGGTTTATATTGGCATTTTTTTTGTTTTGCTTTTATTTATAATGTTTAAAATGTAAATGTTGTACAAGCTTTAGTGTACACTACCTATCTTAGTGATAAGACCGCTCATTGTACTATTGTATTCGTTTCATTTTTTTATTGAATGGGGATGAAGGCATACCTTCAAAATGTAATAAAAAAACAGATTAATTATGAATAAAATTACGTTGTTGTAGAAAAAAAAAGTATGGAAGTTAGAAAAGGGTAAAGTGCAGTAGCGGACTAAGCCCGTCAGAGACCCGGGGTGGAAAATCTGGATGAACCGCTCCCCCCCCCCCCCCCCCCCCCTAGTTTAAGAAGTTGACTGAGGCCTCTGACTCTGGGGGGCCTCCAAACGCCTCCACGTTCCTTTGATCAAATCCTAAACAAGGCTTTATGGCACCAGGACACTGTAAAAAAAAATTTCATTTTTTTAAATTAATTTTCTGAAGATGCATTTGTTATGCTCTCACCAAATGTTTTAAGGAAATTCGCAAAATTGACGGAGATACCTACAGCATATTATATGAAACCATTTTAAACAGTTTGTATGTTGAATTAACGTTCAGCAAAACTTTGAACGCGTTTTTCTAACAGTTTAAGACCTGCAAATCGGGTGTATGGAGTTTAAAAAATGTGTTAACAAAGTTTAGAGAAAAAAACAGTCAAAGTTTTGCTGAAGGATAATTCAACATACAAACTGCACAGACCTACGGTTGTAGCGAAACCCGGTCGGCATATAGTATGTATAATAAAAGTGGTGTTTACTAAGTTATTGTTTCACATAAAATGCTCTATCTCCGTCAATTTTTCGAAAATCTTTAAAACATTTGGTGAGAGCATTTTTAACAACTGCGTCTTTCAGAAAATTAAATAAAAAAATAAAATTACAAAAAAAATATTTTTACAGTTTCCGCCTTAAGCGGGAATCACTAGATAAAACCGGATATATGTCGTTTTTAAATCAAATTTTAGAAGTATTGACTCTTTTTCACCACAAAATTATAAATTGATTTCGAAAGACTGTTTTAAATTTTGAGAAAATATGTTTATTTTTAGTACATTAAGGTTTTACCGTAGGGCGTTGGCAGATTTGTTAAATTTTCAAACAAAATTTTGTATTATACAACACACATTTTAAATTATATAATCATGGAGTAAAATAAATAAATTAATTGTCCGGGAAAGATATTTTTCAGAATTTTAATTTGAGTTTAAATAAAATCATTAAAAAAAAGATCCGTGCATATATTTAAAAAAAATTACATTTTTATTTTGCTTAGACATTATTGAAAAATTATAAATACGTATGATCAAAAAATAATTAGAAAAAGTACATAATTTGAATGGTTTTATCATCACGAGTTTGAGCATTTTTGAATTTAGGTCTTTATCAAAGCAAATATTCTGAATGAAATAATATCGATATTGAGCTATTATGTTAAAATGCTGGTATGGAGAATAATTAATCTTACTCATCGGAACCGCCCTGTACATTTGCAAGGGTACGATCGCAAGATCATCGTTCGACGAAATTTAAACTCTCGGCCTCGATAAAGGGGACATAGAGGCGTTTGAAGGCCCCCGAGAACCAGAGGCCCGGGGCGCCCCCCCCCCCTCCCCGTTAGTCCACAATTGGTAAAGGGGCCCCGAGACGTGCATTGCCTAGGGGCCCCGACATGGTTAATCCGGCCCTGGGACTTAGACATTCCGATTGAAGGAAGAAGAGAAAGGAGGAGATTTCGAAAACATATGCCTGGAGAAATGACCCGAGAGCTGCAGAGAGTAATGTTAAAATGTCACGATAGATTTTACGAAGGACTAGACCATTGTTACAAAGTAATGGATTTTATTCTGGTTAAATTTAATGTTATTCAGCCTAAAACGTTGGTAATATCATCAGAAGAAGATCTTCGTAGAATGGTTCAAAATCTGTTAAAAATTTTCGATGAATTTTCAGCAGAGGACATCGTGATGGAGATTTTACGATTGAGGCGCCATTTGGAAGCCGCCAATATTTCTGCCCAAGAAGCGGTTCAATGGACTACATTGAAGCTTCTCAGATTTATTGTAAAATGAGGCTATTTTGAGTCTATTCCAAGTTTAGCGCTATGTCTTAGTTTTTTCAACAATTTGTGTTTCGGTGGCTTATGTGAAAAAAGCTTTTCAAAGTTAAAATTAATAAAATCTTATTTAAAGTCTACAATCAGCCAAGCGCGACAAAACCAACCTGTCGATTTTATCAATTTCAATTGATAAAATCGACAGAGACAAAGAAATCAATTTTGATAATGTGAGCAAAAGTTAGCAAAATAAAGTCTTATAAGCATGTTTAGTATTTGGTGTTTTATTTTAAGTAGGGGTGCTCAATACAAAACCCGCCCCGGGTGCCAATCTACCCTACGCCGCCACTGCTTGCACACCCCTGATTGCTTTGAGGACTATCATTCCAAATTATTTTATTAGTTATTAGTAGACATCGGATTATATGCATTTGCATATTTGCATATGCAAATGCATATAACTCTCTAATTACGGCGTTAATGCATATTTTAGCCTTTTTTTCCCAATCGTGCATATTTAGCGTTTGAAGACGCATCCATTATACAGAATATCGCCCTCATCTCAACACATTTCCACAAGTTACCAGATACCATAGAGAAATTGGAAACTAAAAACCTTCCTCTATTTAAATCAATAGAAATACTGGAAACAATGATTGGAACTCGCCAACGCTCTTCCCAATTCAATAAAGTTAGACGCTATTTTGTTTAAAAATCCGGGTCTTGAAGACATAAAGAACATTAATGCCTACATCAACGGCACAGGTCATACATACCCTGCATAAACAGGTATCTCCAGAAATGGCGCCAATTTTTTTAAATTTTGTCGGATGACGTCAGTTGACGTAGAGAAGTCGTTTTCGGCGTTTGAGTGACAAACATCAAAAATTTTTGCTCGAAAATTTGGAAAAATACTTAGTTTTATATTGTCACAAAAACTATGCATAATTTTAATAATATTTCGCTGTCTTTGTATCGTCTTTAATTAAAATATATAAAAATAAAAATGGTTTTTTGATTTTGCATTGTGCATATTTTAGGCATATCAAGAGTTTTTAGTGCATATTTCGGCCTTTTTTAGTGCATATTTGCATGCATATTTTGGCACTTTGTTAGTGCATATAATCCGATGTCTAGTTATTTAGTATACATGTATGTAAAAAACAAAAAATATTAATGTTCGATTTATAAATATGTAAAGGAATACGTAGATACCTAGAAATGCATAGGATTCCTTTATGTTCGAATTTTCAAATGTCATTCATTGAGGGTGGGTGGTTTGGTATATTTATGCATTGAGGTGTTGTCATGGGGACAGAAAAAAACATGATCGTTTTTTTGTCTTGCTGTGTAGCAGAGATTGAAGTAATCAAAAGATTGAAAAATAAGTTTATAATTGATAAAGTGATATAATATTTTGAAGATAGAAAAATAACTTTAAATGTAGTTTCTTTGTTATCAAAGCAACTCATGATATGTTTTGTCACATAACCAATAAAAAAATTACAACAAATAGACAAATTGTCTTATAAATACATATATATATACATGTATATATATTTAACTTTATGAATAAAAATGTGAAAAAAAAAACTTATAAAAAGAGAAGGTTATATTTGTATCCTTATTTATACATCATTATCATTACATAGTATAAAATAAAGTCGCTCAAAATGTTTGAGCGCTTAGATCTTTTGAATTATGCAATGGATTTTCATGCGGTTTTCACCAATAGATAGGGTCATTCAAGAGAAAGGTTGAAATGTATAATACATGCTTATTATAGTAGAGAAAAGCCGAGAAATTCAAATATTCATCATTACGTAGTATGAAATGAAGTCGCTCAAAATGTTTGTGCGCTTAGATCTTTTAAACTACGCAACGGATTTTCATGCGGTTTTCACCAATAGATAGGATCATTCAAGAGAAAGGTTGATATTTACAATACATGCTTATTTTAGTAGAGAAAAGCCGAGAAATTCAAATAGTTGGGGTAAATCCGGATTTAGGGGAAGATCGAAAAACTCGATTTTCGCGGTATCCGTGCAACCTATAATATGTGCTAATACCTCTAGAGGAGCGCTATTTCATTACGCTTCGCATCCCCTTCGGTCGGCTCTAGGAAGCGTAAGTGTTAGGCTGTGAGGCGGTTTTTTAAACAGGTGAAATTTCGCGGAAAATTGTGAGATAATCGATCTTACCCCCATCATAAATATCTCCGGATCCAGGTAAGCTATTGAATTGATTTCAAATCCATTTTCTATTTTTTTAGATAAAAAATAGTTTAGGAAGGCTCCAGTGCTTAATATGCTTCGGTTTCGGCTGTAGCTTTCCTTTCGATATTCCCCCTTGTGATACACCCCTTCTTTTTCGTCTCTTCTTTTTCAAATTTTACTATTTTTGAATTCTTTCATCCTTTCAAGTTTTCTTAAACTTTTCTTTTGGCTCTGATCGATATTTAATTTTCTCTAAGGCTTTATATGTATGACACACAAACCTTCATGAAAATGTGACCCTTATTTTCTTTGATTACTACAGGAAGCTATTTAAAGATCCCTTGTACTATATATCTTTATAGATATAAGTACTTAACTAATTAATACGTTATCTACGACCTTGAACGTAAATTTTCGTATTTATGTTGTAAATAAATTCCACCCCAAATTTTTCAAGTCTCAAAAATTTACAACACTTAAGAAATTTTCAACTAATAACCGTATTAGACGTCACGTCACGTAACTTCCACGATTTTAATCCGACGATTGGTCCCCGACGACTGAAGATCAAATGCCCATGTCGTAGGTTAAATACCCATTCCAGGATTAGAATGGCTTAATTACGCGTTCATTGATTTTCTAATTCAAACTTTAACAACTCGAGATTTCATATATCAATTCTGTCATTTTCGTATCACTCTCGTAAGTTCTGCCCCTCTGATTTTCGAAGTTCAGCCCTAGTCTTCTGTCTCTTACGTAAATTGTTCCAGGGTCGAACCTGCATATTATGTGAAAATTGCCCTGTCGTTCCTTTGTCTTCTGGTCTTACGAATTTAACTAAAATATCATGATTTTTCGTGTCCTTTTTTCTCTCAATATATAATAGGTACGTCTTCAATAAACTGTATATAATTTCAATTTGGTTTATCGCTACCAGAACACGAACAAACTCATGTCGAAATCTTTATTATGCATTTTCCAATTTCCATTTTTCTAAATTTCTCCATATTTCCATGTTTCCTATAAGAACCAATTCAATTTTAAACTGTATTGTCTCTACTTATGTCGTAGACTTGAATTTTCCTATTTTCTCTTATTTTCCTTTTACTCACGATGCTCTTTTTATGAATTTCCTCCTTCATTCTCATGTAACTTTCCACAACTATATGATTAGTTATATTCCAAGCCAAATTTATTATTTTCATCGATATTTCGGAATTTTCCTGAGTTTTCCTTACGGAATCATCTTTTAATTGTCTTTACTTCATTCTTTACCATCATTTGTATAATTTCCAATGTTTATCTTCTCTTAGAAAACTTCACCTTCTAGCCATAAATATTTTATCTGCTATTTTTTTTCAATTTTTATAGAAGAAAATTCCAATTTGACTCTGGGATATCTGTCAGGTCAATTGATTTGTATAAAAACGTGTAAAATTGCGTCTCGTTTCACCTTAAAATCCCATAAAATATCCTCGTTGACACATGTTGATGCTTCGATTTCTACGTACTTGATCGTAAATAAGAAATTAAAATTAACTCGTTAAATTTTATCTCTTATTCAAATATTGCATAAGCCCCATGTTAATTTTTATTGCCCCAAAAGCCATTAAAACTGTATTAATCACCAAAAACCATGTTCAAAATCTCAATGTTTAAACTACAAAATCATGTGTGAGCTCGACAACCTTTTTTTATCAATTGTCTCATCAATTTGTTCTATCGTCTATAGTATTTTCTCATAGCAAATGACGTAAAAACGATCCCTTCCTTTGAATTAATCTAACGTAATATAACTAGAATAACCATCCTATTTCAAATATATAACAATATCTATTTAAACTCGTCTGAAAACGCAAAATTAAGCCGAAATCTTATATTGTTCAATAAATACTTCCGTTTAAATGTCCATTTTTTTCATTATATTTTCTTTTCAAATCGTTTTCCCTGACTTTATTGCTTCATTTAAAAGTGACATTCCTAATTTCCATCGATTTCTTTCTTTTAAATATCAAACGTACGTTTTCCTCTGAATCTGGCCTCCAATTGTTTTTTCACGTACTCGTTATACAATTGAATATCCCTACAGTAGCTTTTCCCACGTTTTCCAGGTATTTTCTTCAATCTTCCGTTCATTATATTTTCTTGCTATTTTATTGCATCATTTTTTTAACATAATATGGATTTATTTGTTCGTTAACTGCGGTTGTCGATTCCTCTGTTGTACCCAATGTTTACCATACATCTAGGGTCATTGTACCAAATGCCCTCGGCCTCGAGACAGTTTATAAAATCGAACATTGACCCGCCGTTCCCGTGAGATTGAAAAAAACACATTAATTATCATCTAATGTCCTGGTCCAAAGTCCATCTCTTTGTCTTGAAAAAGGTAACGCCTTCCTTCTCTGATTGGTTGGATTAATATTAGTGTTTATAATTGGGCCTAATATCTGGGATTCCCTGGGAAAAGTAGAGATGTTATTAGCCTCTGTGTTCTATTTGTCAAAACTGGACATGAATTTAATCATTTATAGATCTCTGCAGTCTCCATGGCCCAATCAAACTTAATCCGCTAGGTGTCGCTAGTGTGTTGATTTCGTTAAAATTCTGAAATATTATTTATTCATTCGTAA
The DNA here is from genome assembly GCA_917563855.2 of Limnephilus lunatus. Classification (NCBI taxonomy): domain Eukaryota; kingdom Metazoa; phylum Arthropoda; class Insecta; order Trichoptera; family Limnephilidae; genus Limnephilus; species Limnephilus lunatus. Next base: position 75,625,776 of record OU830592.1, read on the forward strand.
GGTGGAAGCTACGATATTTTCGTATCCACTGCGATTCATCACACCCTTGACATATTTCCCGGGGGAATTTCGGAATATGACCCTTCCGGCCTTACCCCTTTTACGGTTTCCATACAAATAGCCACTTATTCCCAAACTAAGAGGTTCGTGGGGGCGCATTTGTGGTGGGGGTAGTGCTTAGTGCAGGAACAGCGCTGTGCCGGGCCGCCGCGCCGGGGGACTATTCCCGGCTTGTTACCACTGCGGCTGGCTCTTCAAATTTAGATATTCATAGTAAATTCGTAAAAATACCACATATTTCGCGTAAATCGAAATTTCGCGACCGAACCCATCGCGGCCGGCCCTCTAAATTCAGATACATATTAGGAATAAATTCATTAAAATATATACATATCTTGTCAATCGAAATTTCGCGGCGGATTTTTATCGGAGCCGGTCATTCTAATTCAAATATTCGAAGTAAATTTTCGCGGCCAAATACCGCCACTGCCGGCACTTCAAAATTCGAATATTCATTGTAAATTTGTAAAAATACTATAAATTTTCTTGTAAATCGAAATTTTGCAGTCAATTTCCGCCGTAACCCTCCTTTTAAATTAATATTTCGAAGAAAAATCGTAAAAATATGACATTCCAATGTTAACCAATTCAGATTTAGAAGATAATAATACGAATTAGGACGATGTTAACCGCGAAAATCGATGTTTTATGGCGTTTTACCACCACTGTCTATCAGATTCAGATTGACGAAATTATACCTATATACATATATTTATAGTTTGAGGGATTTATAATTTTCTACGAAATGTGCATTTAAAAAATATACTTTTCTGATCTTGTTTTCAAAACACTTTGAGAGCACTTTGCCGATCTTACCCCGTAAGGGGGAAGACCGGTATACCAAAATTATAAATGGCCTATTTTTATTGTATAGGTAAACAATTAAAATGTTACACATGCTAATTTGTTAACAAAAGCTAATATGCTTAATTGCAACTTTAGAATGAATGACGGTCTTGCCCCAAAAATTTCATATATTTCCCACATTGAAAAATAATTTACAGGAAGTTTTGATTGGCAGTTTTTGGGTATTTTACTGTGGATAACTCTATAAATAAATTACTCACAGAGCTAAAGGTAACATAATAAAATTAAAAACTTTGCGGAAACACCATGAATTCGTCATTAAAAAATTCCAAAGTGGACCAATGATCAAAAAAATTCATCTCATCAAATAAGCACACGGTCTTACCCCAACTCACCCTATTCAATTCAGGAAGCGGGCAGCTGGCAAGCGGGTGGTGTGGATTTTACAAAGGTTGGATAATGGTGTTGTGTTTCGTTAGCCACAACAACGTGTGGCCGGGTCTGCTAGTATTTTAATATTTTTCTTTACCTTAAACCAATATGTAAACAAATTTAAAGAAATTAATTCTTTTGAATATACCTATGGTTCAAAAGTTACAATAGATTTTGTAAACCAATGCAGGTTTTCAATTTTTGGTACAAAATTAATTCAGTGGTGAAAGCCAATTTTTTAGCTCATTAATTCTGTGGCCAGTGGTTAAATATAAACATTGATTTTATTTTATTTTTCTTACCATTCCTGAAAGTGTCAAAACACATTTGTTCCAATCGATATAAGTAATGGATAATCGTGTAACAATCGATGACTTCTTCCAGTCATAATGGTCTCCAAAGAAAAAAAAAAGGAAAATATAACAAATAAAAGAAATTAGATTTATTTGATATTTAATTAAAAAAGTCTTTTCATCCAATATTAGAGCATACATGATGAACCCTGAACATAAAATTAAAATAAAAGAATATTGATTCAAACAATCATAAATAGAGGAAATCTTAGCTAATAACTCTTCAGTCAATGATACTCTATACTAATTCTAAACCAAACGCTAAAAATGAAGAAAGACAAATTAAAAGTAAATTGAAAAGATTACAGTACATAATATTTATATTATAATAATAAACAACATATTTTGAGTGAGAAGTGGTTTCAATAACATTTGATTTGTGTAATTTATTATCTATTCATAAATCATATTTTGTAAATAATTTATATATGTAACACAGTACTCCAAAACTGAAGTGTCCCTGAGTTAACTTTTGTGACCGGAAATCTTTCAATCTTAATAATTTATTCAACATGAACAATTTGGACTAATACACGTACACACGACTGTGGATACAAATTAACCAAAATGTATGTGTGTACATAGTTAATTGGACCACAATAAAAATATGGTCGTTTGTATTTTAGTCTGGGGTTGATTGATATCAATTTGGCAGTCTGTGAAACATGAGATAACTTATTTTTAATATTGCAAAATACAAAAACGAAGGAATAAAGATACATATTATGGTTATTGAACATGTACACACAGTTGCAGCCCCGGATATAGGGGGGGGCAAACCGGGGCGCCTGCCTCGGGCGGCAGTTTAAGGGGCCGCCAAAATCGTAATTTATGTTTGATTGAGAAAAAACTTGATTCACAAGCGTCAACGTCAGCGTTCATCCATGCCCAGTCAGTTTTTGAACACACCCTAAGTCGATTTTGAATGCGTGCATAGCGTACATGATGTCTCTGCCAGGGGGATCCCCGTCGCATCTAGAACTAGGGGCTACACAAGCTGAGATACATAAACCCAGTCGAACGAACGAAAAAACCAGGCGGTCAAACGTCAAGCGAAGCGACGATCACTCACCTCACAAGGGGGCACCACTCGAGGAGGCACCACTTTTAAGTTTCTGCCCCGATTTGAAAAAGCCGTAGATCCAGGGCTGCACAGTTGTCAAAAAATTTGATTGAAATAAATACAGTAAGAATAAAAAAATTGAACAGTAAGGTCACTGGAGATATAATTTAGGGTCACAGACCGCATAACAATGAAAATAACATGATTGGCACATTTTTAATATTGATTAAATGAGAATTCTTTTAATAAGTAACTTTGATATTCATTAATTTAATCAACACACGTTATGAAGTAAAAATATCCTGGAAAACAGTCATATTATTTAAATAAGTCAATTATATTATTAATTAAGTAATTATAAAGGGGCAGAAACATGAGACAAAACATGTCCAAACCATAAAAACATAACTAATTCGAAGGCAAAGTTAACATAAATTGATACACAAAATATTACGACATTAACATTTTTTTCAGTAGAGGACTTTTGAATATTATCCCCCATGCGTTAGTTTTAATGGTAAGTTTGATGCTCATATGGGATTCAACCCCATAAGGGGATTAATAATAACTGTAGCAGGGAACATTCTAAACGGGATCTTAACACAATCCCTGTATTTTTAATAATTCAAAAGAAAGAAAAATAAGAAATTAAATGCCTGCAACAATGAAGTTAAAAAACATATTTATTATGAGACATAACATAAGATTAACTAAAGCACTAAATAATTAAAGTTAACAACAATGAGAAGCAGTCCCATAGAGAAATAATGTACAAAAAATGAATATACCTGCCAAGTAAAAAAAAAAAACACTCGTGATTTTTGGAGCAAAACAGATAGTCAAAACATTTAAATTATATTCAAGATAAATCAATTGTAAGGTATTTTGTTAATAATATAAAAATAGTGATTTATTGTACCAAATTAAAAACAAAAAACTTACTTAGAATGAGATAAACATGGACAATAATAATTGTTACAACTGATTGCAAAGAAATTCAAAGAAAAAAGTAACAAACTTACGTAAATGCTACCTTATTGCCTAAAATGAAAAAATATATTTTATATTGCTATCTATTTACATAAAAAATTTGTTTCCACTCTTATACCAAATATGATTCTCTCGACATTTTAAAGACAAGGTCTGATTTCAATAACAAATTATGTACAGATCCTTAGGATAATTTAAAATTTGACACCAGCCATTGCTTTGCGCATTTTATCTGATAGAGGCACTCCCCCGTGAGCGATTTTTCGCTTGACGCCTTTCTTGGCACCCACTTCTTCTGTCTTTGCGGGAACTTTTTTGGTGTCTTTTGTCTTGATTTTTGGGGCAGATTCAGTCTGCAGTTTGTTAGTGGTCTTGAGGACCTTGTTGGTGGCGTTGGCTTTGGGTGGGTGACTTTGGTGATCCTTCTTGTGTTTGGCAAACTGAGCCGCGGTACGAACCGAAGCGCCGCAGTCCGTGCATTTGAAGGACTTGGGAGGGGTGTGCTCCGTGTGGATATGTCTTTTCAGGAGCCCCTCCGTGTCAAAAGCCTTTCCGCAGTCGCACTTGTGTGCCTGTCGCACCACTGGAAAGATAAGTACACTCTAAGCATCTGATAATTATTCTAGTGCCAGATGCTGGGCTGGAACAGGCAGTTAATTTCAATAAGGTAGCACACTGCACACTGCACCGGGCTGCCGGGAATATTGATCCCTCTCAATGAGAAACTAGCTATGAATAAATTAAATTGTCTTCGAGTTGATAAAATTAATTGTTGATCTTTGAATGGAATATTAATTCTATTGTTACCTATAGGTAGGATTGATATAATTTATTGTTTAATATATAACAAGTTTACTGATTTAAAAAAATTGTACTTTATTGTATATTTTTAAGCAATCGTTATCAAATTAATTTTGTCAGTGCGCATTAGTTGATTTTTGAAAATTTTGTTCTCCCGTTTTGCTTTTCGCCGGAACAAATCAGCCCCGGCTGGTAAAATCCAGCCGCGAACTGGGTGTAGTGTGCAAGCACGCTAACGGTGTTCATTCAAAGGTAAATTTCTGATCGTCTCTCTAATTTGTCAACAAAAAACATAATTATATTGTGAATAAATAAATAAAATAAATGAATTCCACCAACCTTTGTGTGTTTTTCTGTGCACTGAAAGACTAGATTGAGAAGTGAAAACTTGTCGGCAGCACCTCAACTGCAAAGTAGCAGCTGCCTTCTTGGCAAGTCCGGGTAGTTTCCTGCCTTCCATGGAGTTGCGTCCTCCTCCTAGAGATTTCCTCTTCTGTGACATCAGAACAGAAGAAATCACTTTCTTTGTTTTCTTGGTGTTTTCATTCATCTTTGGTAGTTGACTGCTGACAGGTTTCTTTGTACTTGAGCTGGAAGTGGATGGCACCACTGTAGATTGATCCGTGCTATCAGATTTTAGTTTTGGACTTTTAGGGAATGAATATCGAATATCAGACTCTTCTATAATAGCTTTCAGCATTTTGGCAGATGGAAGTTTAAGACCTGACAGGGCTGATTCACTAAACCTTTTACGAGACTTGATAATAGTTTTAGACACATTCTTGGGTGCCAAAGGCTGTGACAATCTTCTAATGGGTTTGTTAAACTCGGGATTGATTTTATACTTGGGTTGAGGCTCTGTGATATGTTTGGGTTCGTTGATCATGTATTTAACATCGGGCTCGTTATCTTTCGACTGAATTGAAGACTTCCTGGCGGCCACTTTGGATGTAGTTTTTACGGGTGCTAAAGGTTTAGCTTTTATTGAAGATGAATTAGCTGGAATGCCTGAGATGAGAGATTTTCGGAGGGGTATTTTCAATTTTGAAGCGGTAGGATCCTTACAAGAAATTGTCTTCCTAATAGGATCTTTGGAATCTATAGAAGTAGTGGAATTTATTGATCTTCTACTAGAAGTTCTCGAAGTAACGGTATCAACTGATGAAGTAGACTTTCTTAGATTGCGGAAAGTATATAATCTCTTTTCCGATTCTTCAATTTTTGACGATTCTTGACTTCTTGCAACCAGAGATTTTCTTAAAGGCCTCTGGACACCTGCATTAAGATTAGTTGGCACACTTGCAAATTCCTGAGACTTAGAAGATACCATATCAATGTTAAGTGACTTCCTTTTAGAAACCTGTGTTCTTGAAATATCATTTGAAAAGAGGGATCTTCTACCTGGCCGGTTTGGTGGTGCTCTTTCATTGGTCAGGGGAACAGGAACATTCACATTCAGCGCTGCAGGGGTAGCAGAAACAGAAATAGTTACCTCAACATCTTGATCCTTGGCAGCAATGTTTTGATCAGCAATGTTTTGATCAGAAACATTGTTGGATTTGTTTAATTGATTATTGTCTGGAATATGTGTAATGAAAGATTCTAGTTTAGAAGTTGATCCTGTAATAACAGGTTCTAATTTAGAAGCAGTGTCACTCGATTCTGAGACACGGTCCTCTCGCTGTGTGCTGTTAGGCAAAACATCCGCATCGTCTATTAAATGCATTATTTCCTGCTGCACAGATTTTGATTTGTTCAATAACTTTTTTCTAGAGCAAATTGTTACATGCTTGTTTAGGGAGTTTTCATTTGGGAATACCATATAGCACCTTGAGCATTCGTGGATAATGTCTTTAGTATTCAAAACCTCGGGCAGATTAGTACTTTTCTCCTCCCTAACTTCCTCCCTAACTTCAATGTGGCTATCTCTGTGCTCCACCATGTGGTGAAGAAGGAGTTTTCTATAAGATTTACCACAAATTCCACAATTGTTTCCGTCCTCACTGGTCGAACTGGCGACAGATAAGCGTATATTATTATCATTGGAAGAATCATCAGGCTTACCCTTTTTAGAAGGGGAACAATGAATAACCCTGTGCTCAACCATATGATGACGTTTTCTGAAGGATTTTCCGCACCCTGAACATGTAGCATCCTCTATTGGTTTGGCTTCCACAGCCAGCTGTGGCAAAGATTGGAGTGCTTCGGCAAAATGCAGTTTCCGGTGCTCTACCAGGTGGGGTAATTTCCTAAAGGATTTGTCACAAGTGTCGCAACGAAATCCTGCAGATTCAGTTTCACTTTTCACACTGGCCACTGAAGTTCTGCGTGATCTTGACTCACTATTTATGTGCTGCTTACGGTGCTCAACCAGATAATGTAGTTTCCTAAAGCCTTTCTGACAAATCTCACATTTCAACATTGTTTCTGGTTCAACAGAATTTTCTACCTGCTCTTCAGTGACTACTGGCTTTTTGGGTGTTGTGGCTTTAGGAGTATCTACAGGGGGTGTAGGCTCAGGTTCAGGTTCATCCACAGTGTGTTTGGTACGGTGATAGACCATGTGAGCTAGTTGCCTGAAAGTCTTTCCGCATATTTCACATTCAATTGGGCTGTTGACAACAGGCATGGTGTTCTTCATTTTAGCAAGTCGACTCATTGGAGATGCCATGGCTGCTGGTGGTTTTTCTAGCAGTTTTTTACCCCCGCCAATTGCCTTCTCTTTGGAGGCTTTGTAAGAAATGCTTTTGGCTATTTTTGTTGAATTATTCTGTTCATCCGAGTCACGTTTTCCAGGTAAAACCATATTTGACTCTTCTTTCACTGTACCCAATGATGCCTCCACCTTTTCAAAAGATTCATCCACTACATTATTTTCAAATTTGTGATTTAAAGGTGATGGAGAAAAGGAATCTTCAATAGTAATGGTTTCCAAAAGAGATTTAGACGGCATCATTTTGACTGACTCCATAATTATCACTGAATCATTTCCCAAATCATCTGATATGACTTTTTTTTGCTCCGGAGATAATTTATTGGACAATTCTTTATCAAGTCCATGATGCTGATTGAATGAAATGATAGCTTTGTCGGAGTGCTCCAAAGTTTCCTTCAAGTGCAAAACTTCAAAGGAGGGATCATTTGCAGGTTCTATTGATTTAATCTTAGGTGATTCAATTAAAAGTTGTAAACCTTTCTTTTCGGGAATATTTTCGCACTTAACTGGTTTTTTAGGATCAGTGTGCGAGTCTGATGTGCCAGATTTAGTTGCTTTGTTCTCAGGAATTTCATCATTCAAAACTGCTACTTTGGGTTTCCTTCCTCTCTTTTTGGGTAAATTATCACTCAAGCTAGGATTAAGTTTCGTCTCTATCTTGTCAGAAACTTCACTAACAATTTCGGGTTTTGCACCTTTGGTTGCTGTGATCTTGAGTGTATCATAATCCTGGGTTATAGGTTCAGTTGCTTTCTTTTCAGGTGTTTTGCAACTCAAGTCATCTTTGGGAGTTTCAGTGGTGATTTTACGTTTTCGGGGGGATTTAATGGTTTCTATATCAATAATCCCGTTGCAATGTTTAACATGCTTCAACAAAACATTTTCAGTACGGAAGGTTTTAAAGCACATGGGACATTTGATATTATCGTTGATTTTTCCAAATGGTGAGATAGGATATGTGCGAGGACTATTTTCTGACTTAGACGCTTCTTGGAAAGATTCCTTTGTTTTGGCTACCTCTCTTAAAGGACTTTCTTTACTTATCGTTGTCCCCTTTTCAAGAGTTTGTTTCGTCCGTGTTACCTCGTGTGTTTCTTTTGTCTTGGGTACTTCTTTGGCAGGAAGTTCTGTTACCTTTGTTATTTCTTTAAACGAAGTTTCTTTTGCATTTATTATTTCATTCACAGAAGTTTCTTTTGCCTTCAAAACTTCTTCAACAAAAGCTTCTTTTACCTTTGATACTTCTTTAGCAGAAGCCTCTTTTGCCTTTGATACATCTTTGACAGACGTTACTTTTGCCTCTGTTACTTCTTGAACAGGAGTTTCTCCTCCATCTGTTACTTCTTGAACGAGAGTTTCTTTTGTATTTGTCACTTCTTTAATGGGAATTTCTTTGAGGTCTGTTCCTTCTTTTATGGGAGTTATTTTAGTTTTCATTACCTCTGTAACAGGAGATTCTTTTTCCTTTTCAACTTTTTTAACAGGAGATTCTGCTAACTCAACTGGTACATTTTTGACTGTAATGTGTGATGTCTCATTGGATAAATGTTTTTTTAATGGAGTGTCTTCATCAGATTTCAAAACATCTGTCAAAATTGTTTGGTTTTTCTTAGGTCTCCCGCGTTTCCGCTTTGCGGAACTTGATAAAGGGCTGTTTGAAATGCTGTTATCAAGATTCATAATTTCTGTTTGACCTGCAGAGTCAGATTTTAGAATGTCAGGAGTTTTCTGTATTTTACTCTCTCTTTCAGGAGATAAGGATAGATCAATATTGGTAACAGGTTTTGAGCCAGGGGATAACGTAGTATTTGGACTTGTTTTTGGAGATTTGTCTAGAATGTTCTTGACAGGATCCTTTTTAGACAACTGTTTAAATCTTATATCACGTTCCTTTAATTTGTAGGTCATTTTCAGAGCTTTCGCTTCACTTTCTTTTTTATATTCCTCCGCATTGCTGTACAGATTTGGGAAAATTATTTCCATATCAGATCTGGTTACCGGAGTAAATACTTGTTTTCTAGGCTGCCTGCACTTGGCTTGAGGCTTCTGCTCTGAATTTGGCGAATCTTCTGCAGAACTGATTGTTTCAGTGTCTACGGGAATTTTCACACTTATAATGTTGGTTGCACTTGTTTTTTCAATGTTAGCCACAGGGGATTTATCTTTATTATCCGTAATAGTGTTTCGGGTAATGCTGGGTGATTTGTCTTTATAATCCATGATAGGGTTTCGACTAATTCCAGGTGACTTGTTTTTATGATCCAAAATAATATTTAGGTTAGTCCCAGGGGATTTGTCTTTATGATCCATAATAGTGTCCCAATTAGCCACAGGTGACTTGTTTTTATGATGCATAATAATATGTCGATTAGCAGCAGGGGACTTTTCTTTATGATCCGTAATAGTGTGTCCAACAAGGCTTACATTTGCAACTATTGGAGAGTTAGCCTGAACTAATAATTGATGCGGTCGGGGAGAAGAAATTGCTTGAACTACTCGCATTTTATCTACTTCTCTGAAGGTATTTTGTTGAGATCTGTTTTGTATTGACGCCAGTTTCGGATTAGAATTAAGTTTATGACTTGGCGAATACGTTCTTAACTTTGAAACATTGGTAAATGGTTGACTTGGAGATTCAGTATATTTAGTCAGTATTTTTACATCACCTTTCTGTAGTAATGCACTTTTATTTGGAATGATTTGTTTTTGAGCTGATTGCACGACTGGTAGCGATACATTTTTGGTATAATTTGACTTTTCTTTAACTGGTGATCTGTATAGCTGAGGCAGTGTGGGTTTATATGTTGACACTTCACGTGGAGAAATTGCTTTTTTGTTTACAACCACTTCTCTCTGGGAAGGTTGATTGGCAACACTAGATGCAATTTTGACTCCGTTGTTAGACAGCGTAGGCAGAGGCATTTCTTTCACAGGTAGGGTTGAAATTTCTACTATTTCGCATTCCTCTTCTAAAACAGGAACTGACATTATTCTATCTTCGAATTCAATGGAATTGCATACTTCCAACAATGGAATGGAGTTTCTTCTTACAAATTTATCAAAATCAACCTCTGAAACAACATTTTTCTGTACACTCTGGATGGCTTTCACATCAATGACTTTTTTTACAGGTAAACCATCCACAGAAATATCATTGTTATTATCGGATACCTCCTGGCTCTCAGTACAAGGTGCAGCAACTCCTTTGTCCACATCACACGTATCATTAGTTCCACCTGAACTTTCCCCAAGCTTAAGGTCCGCTGTATGCTGTACTGTAGGTTTTTCTAAAGTAGTAGCAGTTTTGACATTGAAGGTTTCATACTGGGAGCTGTTGGCTGCTATCCATTCTACTCCACTGTCTCCAGTAACCGGTTCTCCTTCCACATAGTCATCATCCTCCAGATCGTCTTCTGATTCCACACTGGATTGGGAATGTAGTGCTTTCAATGGTGAAGTATCCACTGAACTATTTTTGACATTACTTTCAGAACTCTTCATGGAATCGCTAGATTCCGTCATTTTGGAAGATTTTTGGTCCTTCTCGGGGTCATCTTCCGTAGTTGCAGAAATTATTTTAACAGAATCCTTTTCCGAGATGATGGGTTGAATTGTTGGCTTAGCAGCCAAAGACATTTCAATAGCGTCATCGGAATCTGAAGTATCTGATATTTGAAGAACTGGAATCTCATTCAGCGGTAAGGGAGACCTCTCTATTTCCGTATTTTGGTTTTGGCTTTCAATGCATGAAGGAGTCATTTTATCTGTGCCTACAATATCACTGAATGATGGAATATTAGAAGAAGTTACAATAGCTATTGATGTATTCTTGGCTTCTATTGAGCTTTCATGCATTTCAGACGCTACTTTTTCTGTTAAATCAGCTTGACAGTCTTTTACTGTGGCGCTCTCAACAGTCTCTATTTGTGTATCATCTGAGTCATCATCGGACAATTCAATTATATTGGGTTCTGAAGATTCTTCATCGATCTCCATAACTGCAAGAGGCTTAATTTCAGGAATTGTAGCATTATTTAATTTAATCTCCGGTTCCTCCGATTCTAGCCATTCCTCACGGCCCGTAACTAAATCCGTAACACTTGGTTCAGAACTGCTTTCAATTATTACTACTGGATTTGGTTCAGGTTCAGAAGATGACAGCAACTTACTATCATCATCGCAAATGGTCCCCAAAGTGATCACCTCTTCAGGAACTTCATCTTGCTTTAGATTAGGTTCACCAGAACCTTTTTTTACTTCTGAAGAGACCACTATATCATTCTTGGAACTTTCAACTTCGGGTATGATACACAATTTGGGAGATAAAAGGCTAGTTGCATTAAATCTGCTTGAATCGACACTATCAATATCGTTCACTTCAATTATTTCAGAAGTAGTCGTAGATATGTTTGCTTCTGTACTACAATTTGTTTTTTTAACAATTAATAATTTATCACTGTTTTCAATTGAACCAGAAAAGAATTCTGTTGGTAAGACTTTTTCCACATCTGACGATGGAATTTTGGTAGGACTACTGACTTGCAACATCACATTTTCACATTCAATGATTTTTTCAGAATCTTCCGTGCCAATTTCATCTTCGAAATCATTTTCTGATGCAACTTTTTCCTCTTGTGGTGAAGATAAATTTGTACTTTCAGCAGGTTCAGAAACGCTGGCAGGTTTTGGATGGCTAAGCTCTTCTTTAGTGTCAACAGTTAATATAATTTTCTCAATTATGCCTGGATCTGAAGAAACAACACTTGAAGAGTCCGATGCATATTCATCCTTAGTCAACTGTACCTCAAGACAGGGTTCTAAAATAGTTTTAACTTCTGTTGGAGAATTCAGGTTCTCATTTGTAGTTGAAATAGAGATAGAAGGGACGGTAGCATTCTCAATAAAAGTTGTGTCAAAATTAACATCTGAATTGTCAAGCACAATATCACAAGCACTACTAACAGGAGATGCAAGGTTCACAAATACATTTTCTGCTGCTTCTGTCTCAACTTCACACTCACTATTAGCATTCTCAGTGACCAATTCCGGAGTTTCACCATTTTCAGGAACCTCTGCCTTATCTTGAGAGATTTCTTTTAGCTGCACTTCTTCCGTGTTTTGACTATCTGCAGTTTCAATGGCAGTGGAGATGTCTTTGAGCTGCTCTTCTTCCTGACTTTGAATATCAACAGAGACTTTAACATTAGAGATGTCTTTTAGCTGCAATTCTTCTGTAATTTGAACGTCCATATTTTCATCAACAGTAGAGATGTCTTTCAGAGGTACTTCTTCCATACTTTGAATTTTCATAGTTTCATTAACAGTAGAGATTTCTTTCAGAGGAACTTCTTCCATACTTTGAAATGTTTCATTAACAGTAGCGATGTCTTTCAGATGTACTTCTTGCGTACTTTGAATGTCCATAGTTTCATTAACAGTAAATGTATCTTTCAGTTGTACTTCTTCCGTACTTTGAATGTCCATAGTTTCATTAACAGCAGAGATGTCTTTGCCTTTCAAGTGTACTTCTTCCGTACTTTGAATGTCCACAGTTTCATCAACAGTAGATACGTCTTTGCCTTTCAACTGTCCTTTTTCCGTGATTTGAATGTCCTCAGTTGTTTCATTGACGGTACAAGTATCTTTCAGCTGTACTTCTCCCGTGCTTTGAATGTCCACAATTTTGTTGACAATAGAGATGTCTTTCAACTGTACTTCTTCTGTGGTCTGGATATCCACAGTTTCGTTGACAATGGAGATATCTTTAAGTTGTTCTTCTTCCGAGCTTTGAGGAATGTCCATAGTTACAATAGAGATGTCTTTCAGCTGTAGTTCTTCCGGGTTTTGAAGAATGTCCACAGTTTCATCGACAATAGAGATATCTTTCAGCTGTACTTCTTCATCTGTGTTTTGAAGAATGTCCACAGTTTCATTAACAATAGAGATGTCTTTCAGCTGTACTTCTTCACCTGTGTTTTGAAGAATGTCCACAGTTTCATTAACAATAGATATTTCTTTCAGCTGTACTTCTTCATCTGTGTTTTGAAGAATGTCCACAGTTTCATTAAGAGTAGATATTTCTTTTAGCTGTACTTCTTCATCTGTGTTTTGAAGAATGTCCACAGTTTCATTAACAGTAGATATTTCTTTCAGCTGTACTTCTTCATCTGTGTTTTGAAGAATGTCCACAGTTTCATTGACAATAGAGATGTCTTTCAGCTGTACTTCTTCAACTGTGTTTTGAAGAATGTCCACAGATTCATTGACAATAGAGATGTCTTTCAGTTGTTCTTCTGTGCTTTGAATGTTCACAATTTCACTGACAATAGAGATGTCTTTAGGTTGTATTTCTCCCGTGGTTCGGAGGTCAACAGTTTCACTGACGATAGAGATGGCTTTCAGCTGTACTTCTCCCAGTCTTTGAATTTCCACAGTTTCACTGACAGTAGAACCGTCTTTCAATTGAACTTCTCTCATGCTTTGAATATTCACAGTTTCATCAGCATTAGAAAGCTCCTGAAAATAAATAAAACAAATTAATCTGCATTATATTATAGTACAGTCATCTACTCTTTGGAAAGCAACAATTGGATAAGTTCCAACATTTTCAAGTGTTAGCAAACTGCCCGATGTTGATTTTTTCGTATATGATACTTGATTTAATAAAATAGCATTCACTTTTCCGTCAGTATTTGCAGCATTGTTGGTTAAAATATGCTTGCAATCGTAGAAACACAAGAAATATGTACTAACACAAGAAACATGTAGTAACAAGAAAATACAGCCAAAATAAGCATCACTTATTACCCAAATTATAACGTACCTTGGCTTTCATTGACTCCAACTCCTCGTTTGTAACTGGGACTTGGTTGACTTGCTCCTCGTACACCTCAAGGTTGCCGTCTTCATTTTTACTGAAAAAAATGAGAGTAATGTATTAAAATCAATGTTACTTTTACAGCACCCTTTAATAAAAGTCCAGTGTCATACGTCAGTGGCTATACCTCATGTTAGGTGTAATAACCAAAAGATGGCATCAGTGCGTTACTTAAGACCAGGCGGGTATAACTCCGATCTAAGAAGTCGAGCGAATCTTTGGTGATATCATAAGTCCCCTTCGATTTTTTTATGGTCCCCGGCTACTAAATCAACCAATAGGAATCTTTTATTTTTGTAGCATTTTTCTGCTTTATTTTCATTTGACATTTACATTTCCGACGCATTGTAAATACGATTATAAATTTTGGGAATTTGCAATTGAATGAAAAATGAGAGAACAAGGCCCATAATTGGAACAAAATTACAGGTGGGAGTCTTCCTTTGGTTGTTATTTCAGTATTCCTAAAGTATTTTTTGAAATGTATTGTTTAAATTGTATTTTAAACTGTGTTTTCCGTTTTCAGAACATATTTATGTTCCACCTGGGATCTAATAATTGACGCTGCCCAACATCACGATTACATCTTAAAAAGGTATACATGTTTTCTATATTGCATCGACCAATCTCATTAATTTAATTAATTTCGATGCTGAGAAGAAAACATGGAATACAGCTGTGACAAAGATGAAACATTTAAGAGAAAGCCGGGCGGCATTTTGTCCAAACAAACATATTCCCCAATTTCCTCTCTGGATTTTCACACTAGTGCTTATGTTTTTTTAAATATAAAATAGATTTTAACAACTAGCGTTTCATTTTCATAAGTTACTTCTTACTAGTTTAGTTAGGTTTGCTAAAATACCTATTATTCAAGTATGATATTAGATTTTCACGGCTAAAAGTATTACAGTGAAACCCTCTTAAGAAGTTTCGTGGCTTAAGAAGTTTGGTTTTATCTCCTTCGGCCCAAAATTGTACCAATTTTTCCCACATATAAGGTTTTCCTGCTTAAGATGTTTGTTTTTTCCGGTCCCTTGGGAAACTTCTTAAGAGGGTTTCACTATATAGAGATTTATTTTTGGGGTATTGTGCCGTGTTGCGCCAACTCCTTCTTTAGCCAGCGTTACACATCTACACTAATGATAGGAACAACATATTATCAGTACGCTTCCACTTTCTGTTCTTATTTTCAAAATTTGTTATATTTTTATCAGTATATTAATAAATTTATTCCTATTTTTCAGTGGAATCTGAACTGACAAAACTTTACTTGTTTACAATATAACATTCTCTATTCACACTCCAACATTCGCTTCTGTTTCTGGAGATGGTTACATGAGGTTAAGGGAAATACTATCACTCATAGTGCATCATGATGCAGAGGTAGTTATTATTCTTATAACTTTCATTTTACAATAACGTCAGAAAAATTTAATGCATTTGAGTAGGTTTCTTTATATAAGTAAGTAGATATCCTAGAACTTGGAGAGTCATCATAAATTGCAAGACGAGGGAGGAAATGTAACTACATACATAGATAGGTATGTACTATAATGCATATACACAAATACAAAAAAAAATTGCATAATTTTACAAATTTCCACAACGGAACCAATATAGTTTTTAGAAAATATAACTTCTTAAGTCCTATTTTTTATGATTTCAGGAAAAATATTGTGAGCTGAGCTAAACTAAACTCCAAATAAAAAAATATAATATTTGTTTGAGCCCCGTATGAAGCATCAAACATCTTATGCATAATGTCTCCATGCACCTTGATTATATTAGGTCCTTACATATGAAATTGGCGTTTTGTATGGGAGCTTATGGGAGTTTTGTATGGGAGCTTTTTTACCTTCCCAATTTGCTTCAAGTGGATTAAAACAGTTTTATCACTAACACCGCAGCCTGCAGCTAACTCAGACGTGGTTTGCGATGGATCCGCTTCCACAAAAGCCTTCAATTCTTCATTATCAACTTTGGTATCCGGCCGTCCACGGGGCTTGTTCTGCAGGTCGAAATTTCCAGAACGAAAACGTTGGAACCAAAAACGCATTCTGTTTTCTTTTGCGGCCCCGTCGCCATACACATCCTTAATCCTTCGAGCCGTTTCTGCAGCACTGGTGCCACGGTGGAACTCATACTCGTAAATAACGCGATATTTCAAGTTTTCCAATTTGTAAACTAAGTGACGCAAAGAAAAAAAACAATTAAGGAAAAAACAAATGAATTATAATTTTCGAAACACAAATACATGAGTAAATAAATAGTTATATAAATTTGAATTTGGAATTCCTAACCAAAGAGAAGATATTTGAGATCAAAGGTTTCAGTACGGCTCACTATTTATTATTGCGAATTAAATGTTGTTATAGGACAATGCTTTTTAATTATTAGTAAGTTCCAAAAGTTTGGTTTCTAACAGATTTCGGTGTGAGTTAATTTATCGATACAACACTTGGTTATCTAGGTTGGATAACTATCCAGTAGATGGCGTTGTTTCGATTTCACGTCACAACAAAGCGTGGTCGGTTGAGATAGTATTATATAGGTGTTTTCCGTCAACGAAATGTCAGTAAAAACTATTTTTTTGGCAAAGCTGTGAAATCACGGCAATATTGAATAGAATTAACTAAATTCTTCAATGAAGAATTAATTGAGTTTTTGGCTGGATATTAAATATTATTAAATTAAAATAATGCTTGATTATAAAAAAAAATTCCAAAAAGTAATAATTTCATTAACACATTCAAAAACTTTTATAAATTTACAAAAAATAATCAAAGAGTACCGAACCTAGACGTTTAACTAAAAAAATATTTCATTGAAGAAGTATATTGGAAATAAGGTAAATTTATTTTAGACCTGACGAAAGATATAATACGTTCAAAAGAAAAATTTATCTTTAAAAGAACGTCTTCATGTGGCAATTTGCTACAGAAATTTAACCTGCTTATATTGTATTCTTGTTTAAAATATGTATACGTAATACTAAATTTTTAATTTTTCTGTCATAATTTGAAAATTTTTAAAATTCAGTAGTTTTTTAAGAACGCACAATCATATTTTAATTACGTATTCTTGTATTTGCCGTTTCTAAATATTTATAATAAAATTCTTATCAAGTAATTACGAGTTTTATTTTATAATATTTTAGGCTAATGATTTGGGTGGTTTTGGGTAGGCCCCGAAAGAAAATTATGTTGTCTATGGTCGCGCCTTTTTTTTGTTACTTACTCTATCTTCGTCTATGGTGTGTGACGTCACGAGTGTCAAGTAAAGTACAAAAATTATTGCATTTTGATGGTGAAATAGTGACCAAATTTACCAGGCGGGTATAACTCTGAGCCAAAACGTGGTCAGAATCTTTGGGTGATTTCATAAGTCCCCTTTGATTTGTTTATGGTCACCGGCTACTAAATCAACCAATAGGAGTCTTTTATTTTTGTTGCATTTTTCTGCTTTATTTACGTTTGATTGACAATTGACATTTACATTTCCGACGCAATAAGTAACGATTATGAATTTTGGGAATTCTCGATCGAATGAAAAATGGGAGAACAGGACCCGCAATTGGAACAAAATTACAGGTGGGAGTCTTCCTTTGGTTGTTATTTCAGTGTTCCTAAAGTATTTTTTGAAATGTATTGCTTAAATTGTATTTTAAACTGATGTAGAGTCTGTCAAATAAGAGTAGAAAATAAATAAAATGGAACTAAGAAATTTTTAGGCTGGCAGCACCAATTTATCTGTCAAATATTCTTTAAAAGTGCAATGACACAGCAAATTCAAAACACTGTATACACATTTAAAAAAACATTTTTTTGTTCTTAAAAATTTTTTTAAATAGAATAAGCACTATTGTGAAGGTACCTACTAAATGACATAAATTTGATTAAATTGTGTTTTACAAAGTGATTGGCTTTCATTTAATTTAACATAGGTTTGAATTTAACAGTAGGTGGAAAGGAAGAATTATTGATGGTGAGTTTAGTCATACTGCTTTTAGATCTGAATAAGTTAAATATATTCAGATCTAAAATTAGAGGCATGATCTAAAGCCCGGGCAACGCTAGGTACTTAAGCCAGTATTAAATAAATGTGAGCAATTTCTAAAGTTTGCTTTATAATTTATTATAATATCGTTATTATTCATTATGTTAACACAAAACTGCAAATTTATAATAATAGTATGTATACCTAAATGCAATTTTAATTTTGAGATCAGTGGGCATCTATATAGCAATGAAAAAATATTTTTTTTCACTTTAATGCCTTTTTAATTTTTAATAAAAATGTAGGTTACACAGCTTTAGATTAACACCATGGTTATATTTTTAGTATTGCCATTTGGGCAACGGTGGCGCCCTCATTTATTTTCTACTCTTATTTGACAAACTGTACATGTTTCCGTTTTCAGAACATATTTATGTTTCACCTGGGATCTAATAATTGACGCTGTCCAACATCACGATTACATCTTAAAAAGGTAAATATGTTTTCTATATTGCATTTTCTGTTCTTATTTTCAACATTTTTTTTATATTTTTAAGCGGGGGTCACATTATGCTGGTTGCCAGCTGCTGCTTACCAGCGGCTGGTAGTAGTACCAGCTAGCAGCGGCGGGCAATCTGGTCACACTACTGTTGCTGCTACTCGCGTCTCGCACTCTCCAGTTAGTCATTCACTATAATATGTCGTCTGTCGTTTCACGTAAAAAGCTAATTAAGCAGTTGTTGAGAGGGTGTCAGGGAACTTAGTTTAGAAATGCTTAACCAGCTTCACCTCAAACAGAGACGATGGTGGGTCAGGCCATGGATACAAAGAAGGTAAGAATTAGGGGCATCGTCAAGACTTCTCCAAGAACTGAAAGAAGAGGATCCAGAAACATACAGAAATGTTTTAAGAATGACGGCCCCTCAATTTCAAGAATTGTTAGAATTAGTTGAACCTTTAATTAAAAAACAAGATTCAGTATTCAGGCAGGCAATCCCGTGTAAAACGAAGCTGGAAATAACTCTAAGATATCTCGCAACTGGAGATAGATTTAGGTCTCTGGCATTATTATTTAGAGTACCACGCAACTCAATTTCAGTTTGCTGACAGACGCAATAGTGGTCAGACTGCGCTGCCGGCTGGTGCCAGCGGTCACGTGATTGATTACTCGCCGCTGCCTGCTACCAAAAGTTAAACATGTCCAACTTCGTCAGCCGCTGACAAATACTCGCCGGCTGGCGACGCCAGCGCCGAATTTTGTTGTCACACCAAGCTGATCGACGGCTGGCAGAAGCGGCTTCCTCAACTCGCGGCTGGCAACCAGCATAATGTAACCCGCGCATTATCAGTATATTAATAAATTTATTTCTATTTTTCAGTGGAATCTGAACCGACAAAACTTTACTTGTTTACAATATAACATTCTTTATCCACATTTCAATACATTCGCTTCTGTTTCTGGAGATGGTTACATGAGGTTAAGGGAAATACTATCAATCATGGTGCATGATGCAGAGGTAATTATTATTTTTGTAACTTTCATTTTACAAAAACGTCACTCAAATTTAATGTATTTGAGTAGGCTTCTTTATATAAGTAAGTAGGTATCCTAGAACTTGGTTTAATATGAGAGTTATCATAAATTAAAAGTTAAAAGACATGGGAGGAAATGTAACTACATACATACATAGGTATGTACTTATAATAAACAATAAAAATTGCATTATTTTACAAATTTCCATAACTGAACCAATGTAGTTTTTAGAAAATATAACTTATCCTATTTTTTATGATTTCAGGGAAAATATGGTGAGCTGGGCTACTTTAACTTGTTGTGTGCCGAATGTGGCCGCATATGCTTGAAATATTGTCACCCGGATGACAATCGGCACTCAAATGATTAAATGCCAAATAAACAAATATAATGTTTTTTTGAGCCCCTTATGAAGAATCAAACATCTTATGCAAACTAATGTCTCTGTGGATCTTGGAAATATGATAAATTTATTTTTACCTGCCGAAAGATATAATAGGTACGTTCAAAAGAGAAATTTATCTTTAAAACAACGTTCTCATGTGGCAATTTGCTACAGAAATACAACCTGCTTATATTGTATTCTTGTTTAAAATATGTACATGTAATTCTGAGTTATAAATTTTTCTGTTAAAAGATGAAAAAATTTTTAATTCAGTAGTTTTGTAGGAACGCATAATCATATTTTAATTATATATTCTTGTATTTCTTTTTCCTACATGTTTATAATAAAATTCTTATCATGTAATTACGAGTTTTATTTTTAAAATAATATTTTAGGCTAATGATTTGGGTGGTACTGGGTAGGCCCCGAAAGAAAATTACATTGTCTATGGTCGCGCCTTTTTTTGTTGTTGCTTACTCTATCTTCGTCTATGGTGCGTGACGTCACAAGTGATAAGTAAAAAAAGAAGTCAAAAAAATTATTGCATTTTGATGGTGAAATAGTGACCAAATTTTTCACGTACTAAAGCCCGAAGTTATCGATCTAATGGGTGGTTTGGTATATTTATGCTTACGACTGTACCTACAACTTTACCGGAGTACCATATAATACAGCGATATCCTTTACATGGCAGACAAAAAACACACCAAATGATTGTTGTGTCAATTTTGTTTTGATATTAAATATGAATCTTTTTTTTTGGTTTTTTTTACATGAATACCGCACAAGAGTCCCAACTGCTCCCGTCTGGAGCCAGTGGGACTATAGCATCCCCAATTGGGGTATGTTGTGAGGCTGAAGGTAGTGGGGAGGGGAAGGAGATAGGGAAGAGGAAGGTGGGAAAGTACCTGGCTATTCAGAAATGGTCACCAAACACGGCTAAAGCCATTTCAAGCAACGTTTCAATTCTGAATGGTGGTCTTACACCAGGGCGATACTGAGAGTATCTTCCATCTTGGAACGTGCCGCAAATATACTATGTATTATTTTAATTAATAATTTCCGCAAATAAGATTGCGTTCGACCGGTCGATCGCGAGTGCTTTTTAAGTCGATCTTGAGAAAATTTTGTAAATAGATTCAGTTTTTGTTTTGGATGATCCTGAATTAGGCCTCAATAAGACCGCTCATTTTTCATGCCTTTTTGTTTTTTATTTGTTTATAGCTTATATTGTCAATGGTCGAGCCCTTTTTTATTGTTTACTTTATCCCCATCTATGGTGTGTGACGTCACAAGTCCACAAAGAAAAAAATCGTCAAATTATTGCATATTCATGGTGAAATATTGTCAAAAATTGTCCCCTTCAAAAGCCCGAAGTTATCGATCTAGTTTCTAGTGTGTGGTTTGGTTTATATATATATGAGTCCGAGTTGTAACTTGAAGGCGATACTTATTAATAAATAATAGCGAAGTTTATAATAATAAATAATACAAAATGAGTGCGGTGAAGAGATTCACTTGAGAGATTCACGGTGAGATTGACGGCCGGCGTAGTCCAGTAGTAAGGCTCTTGACTCGCACTCCGAAGGTCGCGGGATCGAATCCCGGTGTGGCAAATAAATTTTATTTGATTTATTTGTATTATTTCACAATTTATTAAAATAATACATAAGTAGTATATTTGCAGCACATTCCAGAGTGAAAGATACTCTCAGTATCACCTTGGTGTAAGACCACCATTCAGAATTGAAACGTTGCTTGAAATGGCTTTAGACGCGTTTGGTGACCATTTCTGAATAGCCAGGTACTTCCCAACCTCCCTCTTCCCTATCTCCTTATCCTCCCCACTCAGGGCTGGGCAAAATACATGCTTTGCTGTAATTGAAATACAAATTACAAAATACTTTTTCGCATGTATTTAAAATACGAAATACAAAATACTTTGAAGTGGTGTATTTGAAATACAAAATACAGTATTTTAAGCATTTTTTTTATTTCAAATACAAAATAAAAATTACAAAATACATTTGGTTTTAGTAGAACCTTTGGTTGCAATAAATTGTCGTAAGTGTACTTATCTAAGGGTGCGTTTCCATAAAAGCAAAGCTGAGCAGAGTGAAACATAGACGTTTAAAAATTGACCAATCATATTGCTTAGAAAACACATCTCATCCTCGCTCCACTTGTAAAGTTTTTTGGTATAGGACAAAAGTGCAGTGGCGTAGCTAGCATGGGTGGCACCCGGGGCGGATAGGGCGGGTAACACCCCCCCCCTCCCTATTGACTTCATCAAAAATTGCTCCATCCCAGGGAGGGGGGGAGGGGGTTGGTGGCTAGAGAATTGTGCTCTTGGGGGGTGACACTCGGTCGGGTCCGTCGGACCGCTTCCCCCCCCTTCGCTACGCACTTCCCAGGTGTTAGATAATTATTATTTTAATAACAAGACATTTGCATAGCGCAGTTTTGTGTTATTTCACTTCAAATGCGCTCTACTGTAAATAACTTAAAAATATTTTCGTTGTTAGTTTTTGGGGTGTTATGCCGTGTTGCGCTACCTCCTACTATAGCCGACGTTTCGGACAGCGTTGCAGTGATCGTCGGATCTACCGGATCTGCCCTGATGATGGACACTGCAACGCTGTCCGAAACGTCGGCTATAGTAGGAGGTAGCGCAACACGGCATAACACCCCAAAAACTAACAACGAAAATGCTTTTGGCCGTGAAAATCTAAAAACTTATCCAACTTAAAAATAATTTAGTATTCAGCAAATTATTCTCGTAGTGCTTGATCTAATACTGTGACAAAAATGTACAATACAAAGCAATGACAAGTATAATATATAGTGACCGACCGAAGGTTCGGTTTCGGCAAGTTTCGGCAAAAAAATCTAGTTTCGGCATCAGTTTCGGTTTCGGCAGAAAATCTGAAGAAACCTTCGGCCGCACCGAAACTCTGCGTTCGTGAAATATCGCGCGTCGTTCGGCTGACATCGGGTGAGTTCGTGGCTCGTTCGCCAAATTTTTGTTCTAATAAGTAGTTAAAATGTGGGTTAATTTTTAAATTTTTTATTTGTTTTATAACAGTAACGTACAGGTAATAATACCCGCCGCCCAAATTGGGAGGCGGGTAAGGGTACCGCCGCCCCAGGAACCATTTATTGCATAATCAACACTTCTTCCATAGGTCACCTTAAGTGGTTCGATACGTTTGGTGTCTTTGAAGGCGTGCCCGGGTTCATGGGGGAAGTTTATCCAGGTCTTGGGGACTAATGCGTCCGTCTGCCTGCTACGTGGTGTGCAGGATCGAGAAAGACTGGTTGAGGGAGGTCTTTTATCATCTCCAGTCGGAATCTCTCGACCTATCGCCTTGCACCGCGGTTGTAGAGATGGATTCATATGTCCGTTATGCCTAGATACACTAACCCCCCGATTCCTACCCATGCTTCATACCTATTTCCCTCCCAGAACTGCGTCTCCTTCCTTTCCTTAAAAAAACCCTACACACAGCATCCCCTTAGATGACATAAGCCATGAGGGAAACTATTTTCTTCAGGGCCTCCTATGTGGAACTAATATAAAAAAATAATTAATAATTATTTTTTCACATTCTTTAATTTTTGTTTTCTTCATTTCATTTAACATGTTCATTAATAATATTGTGATTGTAAACGCAATTAAAATACTCAATTAATGAGGTCCTTCCTTTATAATGTGAGTGTTGATAATTGTCAATTTTTTGTTCCAAAAAGTAGTTAACATGTTTTGTTAATTTTTGTTTTTTTTTATAGCGGTGACATCAAAAAAAAAAAATAATCGTTTTTTTACATGTACTTCAATAATTGTTTTTTTATTTCATTTAACACGTGTTAATTGTCTGTATTGGTGTAAAAATAAGCCAAACTTAAGTATACAATAGCTAAAAAAGAATCGGTTTCGGCCAAAACTGAGACAGATACCGAAGATTCGGTTTCGGTTTCGGTAGAAAGTCCTGTTTCGGTCAGACACTAATAATATAATACGATACAAATAGTGTTGCCGACTTACTCTAATATATTGCGCAGGATTCAAACGTTTTTAGTCTATGTATTATCTACGTCAGTTTATTTTTCATTATCATTACTAAGATCGCTAAATGTATTTGAAAATGTATTTTGAAGCCATAATTTAAAAAAGTATTTGAAATACAAATTACAAAATACCTCAGCATCGGGTAATTGAAATACCAATTACAAAATACATTTTTAGGAAGTAATTGAAATACAAATACAAAATACGTATTTGTATTTCAAATACGTATTTCAATTACAAGTAATTCAAATACTGCCCAGCCCTGTCCCCACTACCTTCAGCCTCACAACATACCCCAATTGGGGCTGTCATAGTCCCACTGGCTCCAGACGGGAGCCGTTGGGACTCTTGTGCGGTATTCATATGAAAAAAAACCGCCCCTGCTGTACAACATAAACCCAAGAAATTTGTGTATAAACTGAAATTTGAATGACTTAAAAACGTTTTATTTCTTGATGTTATGTTAAAAAGGGAGTCGGTTTTTTCAGTATACAGAATATGTTTTTTTTCTGCAAATTATACAATCACACAATTCACTACAATGTTTAAAGGGATGTACTAGCCACGGCCGAATTCGAAAACTGTCAAAATGTATTAATTATTACATCGCTAGATGTCGGTAGTAATGCCTTCGCGAATTTTAAAACTTCAACATTCAACTTGTGTTATGTTATGACGTGCACAATATTTTTAAATATCGAAGTAAAAACCAAACCAATAACAAAGTGTGTTTAATTTATGGAACTTATTATTTTGGTAGAATATTTAGTATGATCCTTTTTACGAATGTTTCATTATTTGCTTGTTGATGGTTTTTTCCCATAGTTCACGTCATTCGTATACGGTATACACTCGCGCAGCTCCCATTATAAACTACCGACGCGACGTTTGGAATCTCGTGGTGCATTTATTGTTATTAAGTTTATTTTGTAGAACTCCATTTTAATTTCTTATTTCTTTTATATGTTCAATAATATTATTATTTAATGTATAAAAACAGTTTATTATAAACAAGTTCTGCTTCGTAATTATGTATTTCGTATTTATGCATTGTATAAATAATTTTTTAAAAGTAAAACTTCTTTACGCACGCTCGACACTTGGGGGTAAACTGGTGAATGCGTTACGAAAAGTGTGATGCGAACGGTAATCGATGCGAACAGTGATCGATGCGAACGGTGATTAATGTTATTAAAAAAGGAAACGAAGCATGCAAAAGAAAACGGGGCAACTTTTGCCCAGCGAAAAAAAGACGCCTGAGTGTGTACTACTGTGTGAAATGCAACAAACCAAATTGTCTGGAATGTCAACGTCTATGTCACCCCAATGTCATATGTTCTTTTATAAGATAAGTGAAATTTTATTTCAGTCGTGTGGTCTTGCACAATCGTTTTTTATTTTTTTTAAATGTTCAATAATATTATTATTTAATGTATAAAAAAAAGTTTATTATAAACAAGTTCTGTTTCGTGATTATGTATTTCGTAGTTATGTATTGAATAAAAACAGTTTATTATAAACATATTCTGCTTCGTAATTATTCTCGTGGTTCACATTTGGAGTCGATTTTATGGTGTTTTTATTTTTGAACTGCCAGGCTGCTGGTCGGCAGACCAAGGAAATCATGAATGGGATGATCTAGATTACAGTTTTTTGTTAGTTTTGATCTTGTGTTCGATGTAATCGATGCAGCAGGGCATGCGAAACCGATATGAAACGGACGAGGTTCGGAAATTTACGTCGTTTTACGGATGAACACAGCTCTTACGGCGACGGTGCGTTGGTTGTTCGAACTTCCAACTAGTATGGACTATTTTGGCAATCTTAAAATGACTATTATTATTATAAATTTGTACAAAAATATGGACACGCAACAGCAGTGAGGGGCACCGCGGCAGGTTTTGGCTTATTTAAAAAAAATATGGCATTCTAATTTAAAACTATAATGAAATAAAAATAATAATTCAGAAAAAGAAAAATTATTATTTTTTTTTTTTTAAAGTCGTACCCAAAAAGCTGCCAGGCTGCTGGTCGGCAGACCAAGAAATTCTTAAATGAAATGATCTGGACTATAGTTATTCATTGGTTTAATTCGTGTACTCGATGACGTAAAATTTACTATTTTTTACCCCACTTTGACGCCGGCTGCCTGCGAACGTGCCAGGCTGTCGGTTGGCAGACCTGCTTTTTTCTCATTTTCTAATCGACTTTTATTATTCTCGTTGTTTTGATGTCGTAATTTTTTCGAAAAAAATCACTGACTATTTCCGTGACAGCGCGGCTCCTGCCAAAAGACGCACCGGCAGACCAGCTTTTTTAAGGTTTTATAAACGTCCATTATCACTACAAAGTAGTTTCATTCGTATACTCGATGACGTAGGGTTTACCTATCTTGTCTCTTTGTCTATTATACTTAATACTAATACTAATCATATAAGGTAATTTTTGTATCTACTACCAAACACAGCGTACATAATGTACCTACGGAGAAATGTTCGACGAGTGAATGAATGTCCACGACACAAACAAAAAATGAACTAATACTGATATTCCGAAATACGTCACGCTACATATATTATAGCTGTGTGTGTGTACGCAGCATTGAATTCTCACACATACTTGCAAAACGTGCCCGTCGCCACACGCATGGAACAATATGAACATCGCACAAACCATTTTCGGAAGTATAACGCACATGAAATGTTATATTTTAAACGATTTATACAATATGGCGGTTGAAAAAATACAATTCGACAAACTTAGACTAAAAAAGAGAATTTTCGAGTACTTCCTGTTTTTGTAGCTTACTGAGTTTACTGCAGTGGTTCAAGTGAGTCGGTATTCTATGTTTAAAGCTATTAATAAAACATTTCGCCCGTATTTTCAAAATATATACGCTGTCAAACGAGGAGCGTACAGATTCCCTACCTGCCAACGGGAGATTCTAGCCATAAATATACTAACCCCTAGATTGATATCTTCGGGCCTTTTCCTAGTAAGTTTTTTGTCACCAACTTAACCACGGAAAACACCGTTGGTTCTACCGTAGACAATAACATAGGAAGTTCAAGGCCATTTGTCACCATAGACAATATTGCACTCGACCTACTTCATTAATTCATTAGCCAAATAAAATATTTAAAAATAAAAATGCTTGAAAGCAGAAAAATGTTTTATGTTTCCCCTAGAAAACAACTTTCCATTTGACAAAGCCTGAGGGAATGAGCTTTAGATAATGTTTAACAGCTCATTTTCTCAGCAGGGAGCTTTGTCAAATGGAAACCTGTTATCCTGAGGAAAAAAATCAAGCGTTAGTAAAAAACCTAAAATACTTGAAATATTAACTCCTTATAAAAGGAAAACATTTTCAAATAATGATTATGGTTTTCTACAACGAATTTACATTTTTCTGCTTGAAAAATGATAACTCGGGGGTACATGTTTAAATACTTTTTATTTTCAGAAAGACAATCGATAATAGCACATAAAAACACTGGTTTGGTGAATTCGAAGAATTGAAAAAAAATATCGACGCCGGAAAGAAAACATGGCTAAAGCAACATTCAGCTGTGACATTAAAGATGAACCTACACAATAAGCTATATTGTTCGTTGACATACGTTCATCTTTAATGTTACAGCTATGTAGCGCTTTAGCCGTTTTTCCTTTCCAGCAGTCACCGTACATATCTTAGTTCTTGTAGAATGAAATAAAAATCTACATATTCTAAATATATAAATACTATTTCCTTTCAACCGAAATAAAACAGAATATACCTTCATCGAGGACCTAGCCAGCCCACAGTAAAAACGGCATCATGTGTTCTGAAAAAAAAATTATCATTTAAAATAAAACAATAACTTAGTAAACACCACTTTTATTTTTTATATACTTTATGCCGACCAGGTTTCGCTACAACCGTAGCTTCTTCAGGGCAGTACAATCTCTACTGAATTATCACATTAAAAACAAAGTTTGTGAACAAAACGTACAATATTTTTCCCTTGTGATGAAATACTTTGTTCATCAGAAGGGAAAAATATTCTCCCATCTGTTCATACATATGAAGAATGAAAAAAACACGTAAGAGCATTGGAGAACAATATATGATGCAGATGTGAGTGGTAATGAAGTCGGGGAAACCAGAGGAAGACCTGGCACGATCAAGTGAATCATTGCTTGCGGCGGGCCACGTCAAGAGTCAGAATAATAGAATAGTATGTATGAATGTGAATGAGGCAAGGATTGTATGCCAAGACCGAGTTGTTTGGCGGTCTGTCCTCTCTGAATACCCACCGGGAAAACAGCGTGACAATTAGTTAGTTAAAGCATTATTAATTTTACCTGCCAATAAAAATGTTATGGTCTGCCAAACAATGTTATAAGATGTTCCTAATGTAAAGCTTCAAAGACTGGAACATTTTCTGAAACAAAATTTGTGAAACATTAACCACTCGGACCCATAAGCTTGTTTTAACGATAATATAACATTAACAGACATTTGTATGACGTTCGAGGCGTACGTGACTTATTAAAGTAAAATTGAAAGCATATTTTTTCAATACAAATGTCATTTAACCTCAAATTGATTTACAAATAAATTAGCTGAATGTTAATGTAATTACCTGTTTTCTGGTTCATTTGCGGACACATTTAAACCATTTTTTCACCTCTGGAATTCATTTAAACGATTTTTGACCGAAATATGCCCATCGGCGACGTAAGCAATGCAAATTCAAATACGATTTTGGACGAATTCATGACATTCATGTTCTTGACACAACACAAAGTTTGACCTATCTATAATTCTGCTTTATCTATAAGAATTTGGTCTCGCGTTTTGCAGTTTCAAGGTCAAATCAAACATATACGCCCCTGATTCTAGCCCGGAATGAATAGAAGCTACGAAATGTGTTCGATTTTGGTGAAAAATGAAGTATTTATTTAATTATCAATATTCACAGATATCATAACGATAATAAGAGGCCGTACTTTTACAGATGTGTGTATTATGTATATATT
Source organism: Limnephilus lunatus (assembly GCA_917563855.2). Classification (NCBI taxonomy): domain Eukaryota; kingdom Metazoa; phylum Arthropoda; class Insecta; order Trichoptera; family Limnephilidae; genus Limnephilus; species Limnephilus lunatus. The sequence continues at coordinate 75,654,884 of OU830592.1, forward strand.
TTAAATTTAAAATATTGTGTAAAATCATTATTTACGCGATAATCATAGACTAAAGTTTTAAAAGTGGGTTGAATGGTGTATCAATGTTTTTATTTTTCATGGTCAAATGCCTACATCGATTACAAAAAAAAATAAACAGATTGAAAAATAAAAGTCCATTATTTGGTAACAAAAAATATCAAGTCTAAGAATGACACACGAAAGGTAGTATTAAGCCGTTTTAGAGAGCCGTTTTTCAGCAAATTACAATTCTGCCCCTATAATATACTCTTAAGCGTTAAAACACATTGGTGAAGTTTCCATATTATTTTCTGTACTCATTTTTTAATTTAAATTATCAATTAAATATGTAATCGATAGATATTCAATGATTCAATACTTCCAAGTCAGTTATTTAAACCAAATTGTCAAAAATATATCACCCATGTAAACAATTCACTTGTCCATCCATCAATCCAATCCATTCGTGGTATGCTATTCTGTGCATTATACCCATATGCGTTAAACTCGTTCTTTGATGACTGCTATCCTGGGATGCATATTTCACACTCAGACCACAGACAGAAGTCAATGCGCGTGCCCGAGATTAGAATACTTTGAACCATCCTGGATGCGAGAGTTCCATAGCATCCAATACTGCCGGACAGTGAGTATCGTGTCTTGTATGTGTTGAAGCAGTGAGTCTCTGAGAACACATGCTGGTATGTGTGTGTTTAGGCGCTATGTTAGAAGTTTCATATATCTCCAGTGTCTTGTCCGTTATGTTTGCGTGTTAGTAAATTGCAATATCTGCTTACGGCTTGAAAAATTAATAAAAAGCTTGTTGTTGACTAGAACTTAGGGGATGCTCCGCAACTCCTCATCCAAAGCAAGTATGGAGGGACCGCGCCTGGCGTGTATGTGTGGTTTCGAATCTGTATGCTGGTCCTCTAAATTATGGTTGCATGCAAAACAAGCAAATGGTTTTCTGTAGAATTTTTCAACATATTGTGGTGTGCAACTAGATTTTTTTACTCCCCTCGGAACACAAGAATGGCTTCCTTTGAAATACTTCAGCAGATAAATTAACAGATAAAGAAACATAAACAATATTCACAGGGTTGCCAACATAATCATTTCTTCAACACTTCGACATTCAAGAATATGCATAAAAGAAACATTCGACAAAGTTCGTTGAGACGACGGGTAATTTTTCATTGGCAGATGGACGAACAATTCTTGATCGCTATTGGAAAATTGTGCCCCTGAAGCTTTCATTTTTATATCCTGTTATTCATTGTTGACTGTTTTGTTCCTAGCATTGATCTAAAACACACGCTTTGTTCGAAGTCAAGTGACGCCATGTTCAGTCTCTACGACGTGAGTAGGTTGGTCACAGGAGACTAGCGTTGCCGACAAGTTAACAAAATGTCAGCAACATATGCCTGGGTACGAACCTTCACGGAGATTTGTGGCAGTAGTCGCCAAGATACTTCAATCGTCAAGTTCGAGACTGGCAATTCTGACGAGTTTACAAAATTTCAGCAACGTATGGCTATGAACCTCTGCACAAATGCGTGGCAGTAGTCACCAAGATACTCAAATCATTAAGTCAAAGATTGACAATGCCGACGAGTTTACAAAATGTCAGCATCATATGCCTGGGTACGAACCTCTGCACAAATGTGTGGCAGTAGTCGTCAAGATACTTAAGTCCGAGACTGGCAATGCCGATGAATTTACAAAATTTCAGTAACTGTACGATTACATACATACAACTGTATGGTTATGAACCTCTGCACAAATGCGTGGCAGTAGTCACCAAGATACTCAAATCATTAAGTCAGAGACTGACAATGCCGACGAGTTTACAAAATGTCAGCATCATATGCCTGGGTACGAACCTCTGCACAAATGTGTGGCAGTAGTCGTCAAGATACTTAAGTCCGAGACTGGCAATGCCGATGAATTTACAAAATTTCAGTAACTGTACGATTTCATACATACAACTGTATGGTTATGAACCTCTGCACAAATGCGTGTCAGTAGTCACCAAGATACTCAAATCATTAAGTCAGAGACTGACAATGCCGACGAGTTTACAAAATGTCAGCATCATATGCCTGGGTACGAACCTCTGCACAAATGTGTGGCAGTAGTCGTCAAGATACTTAAGTCCGAGACTGGCAATGCCGATGAATTTACAAAATTTCAGTAACTGTACGATTACATACATACAACTGTATGTTTATGAACCTCTGCACAAATGCGTGGCAGTAGTCACCAAGATACTCCAATCATTAAGTCAGAGACTGACAATGCCGACGAGTTTACAAAATGTCAGCATCATATGCCTGGGTACGAACCTCTGCACAAATGTGTGGCAGTAGTCGTCAAGATACTTAAGTCCGAGACTGGCAATGCCGATGAATTTACAAAATTTCAACAACTGTACGGATTACATACATACAACTGTATGGTTATGAACCTCTGCACAAATGCGTGGCAGTAGTCGCCAAGATACTCAAATCGTTAAGTCAGAGACTGACAATGCCGATGAGTTTAGAAAATGTCAGCATCGTATGCCTGGGTACGAACCTTTGCACAAATGTGTGGCAGTACCTAGTCGCCAAGATAATTATTGTCGAGTATCAGATACTAGCATATCTATGGAAGATGAACCTAATTCTAACAAAAGATATTAATTAAAAGTTATTTACTTTGGAACCAGTGGTAATAGAATCTTTGAGGAGCTTAGCAACCCAAGAAGGAGGATATACACACAAAAAAACTATGAAATAATCAATAATAATGTAAAGTAGTGGCGGGGTCAGCAGTTGTAGCTTTTTGAGATGACGATTATGTAGAATGTTACGTATCCATGAACTAAAAATAAGAATTAAAAAATAAAAGCAAAAAATAAGTTTTTAACTTACCCAACATGAAGACACTTGAAGTTGGTGACACCTTCTTCATTCATTGTAATTTGTATGGCCGTTAATTCGCCATCGTCTCGCTTGTAAATGAACACTCCTTCCCCAATGTCGATGGCCTCTGTGTTCTTGTCGTCTATGACGAGGGTGACTTCGCTGCTGCCCTCGGGCAGGTTGCTCTGCAGCAGAGCGCTGTAGTTGTCCGTCTTGACTTCAGCTTCTTGAACCTCCTCCGCAACCTCCTTCTTCGGTGCCTCACAACTTTCTTTACTAACTAACGCAGCAACTGATTTTGCAGATTCTTCACTGATGATTTCTTCATCTCCACCCTTCTTAAATAATTCGAAATGTTTGTTAAAATTGGTCTCTGTTTCCTTTTCCTCTCCCGCTGTTTCCGGATTAGAGCCCTTGTAGCCCATGTCTCCGGAAACTTCTGTGCTGTTCTCCATAAAATCATTTGATTTCTCTGAAGGATGAGCGTCATCATCTATCACGAGTTCGTGTTCGTCCAAAGAGTTTTCATTGTCATCAAAGATGTCTACTCCGCCAGACAGGATGTTTGCTGCGTCGATCCTCTCATGTATGTGGAGCTTGTTCACTGATTCGATAGTCAGGTTGGCTAGACTGTTCAGCATTTGGGAGGGCTTGCTACCGCTCTCACTCTCTATAATCGAGGAGGCATTCAAGTCAGACTTGCTATCCAGAGTGACATTCTCACTACAGGAGCCCTCCAGGGTGGAGTCTCCTTCAATCATGGAAAAGTACTTGGAGCTATTCTCCTCATCCGCAGTCTGATAGTTAAGGGTATCATCTTGGTTGGTGGAGACCTCCAAAACGCTCATATCTGCAGAGCTCATGTTAGCGTCGACATTGAGCAAATTTTGGTCATTGTTATCAGTGTCCATATTTATCAATTACATCACTGGAAAGGAAAAACATTATCTTTAAATTTGTATTTAATTATAGAGAATAACAAGGGGGGAATTTGTTAAAAATCAAAGAAAAGTAAACACATCGGCGAGTGTCCTAATTTTGCGGTTCGTATGACCTCAGCATAAATCAGGGTAAAATTGCGTAATTTAGATAACAAAACGCAACTAAATTGACAGAAATGCCAATGAAAACAATTTAAATACAAAATAATGTGAATACAGTAAATATTAGCAAATCAATGTCAATGACAGTTATAAGAGGTGAAAAAGCATCTTCGTGAAATATACCGTTAGTTGCATGCATACGTACCTACTATAAAAATACGTAAAAGACAGAGTCTTGTGTATGATGGAGGAAATAATAACTAATTTCAATCAAAAATAGCACAATATTACCGTATCAAGTAAGCATCACATAATTTTAGATACAAATAGAAAATGGATGCCAATAGACGCAGGCCGAAAACTTCAATTCAATTTTTTTTGGACAAATGTGTTTGCCAACAAGCGAAAAAACAACATTTTTTGGTGTTGCTAGTTGCTAGAACTAATTATTGAAATTTCAAATTATGTAGCTTTTTAATTTTATAATTTATTGAAACATCAGTAAAAAGTTTCATTCATACAAAAAATCAGAATGTGCAAGTGATAGAAGTGAAACCTTCAGAAAACTAAAGTGACAAGAGTGGGAAGGCTAGGAAGCACCGCACAAAGATTCGTTCTCTCGCCGGCTAAATCCTATAGATGTCTGTGTTTGTCTCTTTTAGTGTCGCTATTTTTCGTTTCATCGAGTTTCAAATCACAACGGTGCTAAGAAGTTTTTTATTTCAAAAATCTTTTAAAAAATATTATATTCTAATTCAATATGTAATATTTATGTTCCCAATGTGATCTTGACCTCTCTATATTGGGGAACTGGGTGCAATAACAACTTACGCGTACTATCTGTTTTTGTTTCCATCACCATTTTGGTAGATTATTAATTTATTTAAGCGGGGCTTTTACATACCTACACAGACACAAAAATATCTAACACACTATATAATAGGAAAGATTTGTTTGTTTGTTTGTTTGCATTGAATAGGCTCCGAAACTACTGAACCGATTTTCTTTCACTGTTGGGAAGCTACACTATTCCCGGGTGACATAAGTTATATTATATTTTCAAAAAAAATATGGATCCTTACTAAAACTCCAATAATGTAACCCAAGGTGTAAAAAAATTACCTAAAATATTCTTTACATCGCGTGCGCTGCGAAAACTATTGATGATAGAATAAAATAATGTACTACGACTTTGCAAAACACATCATTATTTACAAAAAGTGTCGCGACAGCATATGTCTAACTATTATAGTTATGCCACAATAAGTATTCTTTTATTTTAAAAATGTAATTAAAATGTAGCCGCTTGAAAAGGCTCTTTATTTGTATCTTGGTTTTAATCCTTATCAAAATAAATTACTTCATATTCAAGACAGCTTCAATATCTTTATTTAACTTTTTGAATTTTTCAATTCGGATATTTAATTAGAAAGATATCACGAGTTTAAAATTGTTAGTATTAGAAAAAAGTTTCGGCTACGGGCCGGGCGGGAGAGTCAAGAAATGCAGTGCCAGGGGGGTTGGCGGGACGGGGCAGCGGGAGAGCGGTGGTGGGGAAGGTGGAAGTGGAACGCTGGAGGGGAACGCACGGGAAAGGACATGTAAGGAGTAACATTTTATTTATTTGAATATGGCATATATTATAAAAGAAAGTCCAAAAAAACGTGCAGCTCGAAAAACTCAGAAACGAGTCGCGGTTCGATCAAGGGAGTTATATGGTGTGGTAGATCTCTATCCCCCCTAGGGAATAAGGGTATCCGTTTTTACCTAAAGGGCGTGCTTTTAAAGATATAAGGGCTGAAAGTTTCGCCCTCTTGAAATTTCTAGAACAGTCTTCCGGAAAGTTCTAGAAGGTTCCATAGAGCTGTAGAAAGTTGTGGAAGGAGTGGCGGAGTATGTCGTGGAATGATCAGGAATAGGGAATCGGGAACATCATTGTGCAACATTCCAGAACACTATCTTATTGTCCTGAGCAAAGCCGGGTAACCCAGCTAGTAATTTATAAAGTTAGCTAAGAAGGGGACGCGGGAGGGGAACGGGGATGCACGGGAAGGTGATTCCGGGAGAAAAATGTATTTATTTGAATATGGCATTGCAACGCATGCCGGGAACCAGCTATAAATAATATAATCCTTATTATAACTATGTAATCATAATAAAGAACTAATACAGTTAAGAATTTTATTTTTAATATCTGATCTGCATGTACGAGTGTATTTGCTTACAGGCAACGATGTTATTAAAATTTAATATGTCGATAGAGCAAGTTTCATTCCTCACACAGTACAATCTCTGAGAACAAGAATTGTACATAAAATGAGCTTTGAGTGTAGTGTTGTATGTATTGGGTACATAATAATTAATCATATTTACCAGGTGGCTGTCTACATGTCCGATGGATTTTAAATAATAATTAAATATTTTTTTAATACTTCGCCGTGGCAATTCGGTAACATAAGAGTGTTAATTTGAAATTCCATTAAATCACTCTAATTTATATTATTATAGGTAAATTATAATATTATTATGTAAATGGTATATACATTATCTATATCCCTTCAATAAATATTACTTCCGTAGATTTTACACAGATGGAGCTAAATGCAACGTAAAAGTGTAAAAATTGGTTATGTGTATTTATTTTTGAAGTAAAACTTCTTTACGCACGCTTGACTTGGGGAGAAAGCTGGTGAATGCGTGATGAGAGCGTTAAGAAAAGTGTGATCGGGCGAGGCGAACGGAAGTTGAGAGGGAGATATAAGTTAGTGAAAATAGGAAGAGAGAGAGAGTTACGTTTCATATATTACTGTAGGGACAAGAGAACACACATTTTCTTTCTCTCTTTCTCTCACAGCCAGTTACGTTTCGTATATTTAGTGAAGTTTTACTTCAGTCGTGTGGTCCAAAGCACACTAGTTTTTTTTTGTGCCGAGACTACCGAGAAATTGAATTTTATTTATTAACTTTCTGTATTGTCAAGTATGTATTATTTACATCCCATTCTTCAATATTTTACATGCGTTCCTGAACTAAGAGATCAAAAAAGAGGTAAGAATTTATCGAAAATGACCGAAATTTCACACATCGAGAAATCCATTTCGGAAGGTTAAAAAAACCATCCGGAAACGATTGTTCCTAGATTTTGATTATTATCTATACTCATTCGAAATTATAGTAAATTTGTCATTATAAAGATAGTTATCGGTTCGAATCTCGTTGTGACGTTCGGTATTATTTTCGTTATTAGTTTTTGAGGTATTATGTGGTGTTATGCCGTGTTGCGTCCATCAATGCACATCTGACCTGATGATGGACACGGTATTAGTTCATTTATGATGGACACTATAACGCTGTCCGAAACGTTGGCTAAAGAAGGAGGTAGCGCAACACGGCATAACACCTCAAAAACAAATAATTAAAGTACTTTTGGCCGTGAAAATCTAAAAACGTATCTTCGGTATTATTATTTATATTATGAGAGAGGTTGGCGCTTTGCTTTGTTTCTTCATTTTTTTATCGTTGAAACTGGAGTTCGAATATATTGAAAGCCAATTACTTTTAGCCAATAAGTAAATATTTTTTTTAGCTCAACATTAGACACGGAAGATGACCATCTACTGCAAAGGGGTTATTGCGAAAAAATATTTATAAATAATATTACATCACTAAAATGATACTTCAAGAATAATTGAGAATAATATTATAACATCACAAAAATTAGCTTAGCTTTGACATCAACGCAGAGTTGCCAATTTGCGGGGATTTCCCCAAATTCCGGGGAATCTTCAAGATTTTTGAAGAATTGGGTATTTTGCGGGAGAACCTTTTAGCGGGGGACACGCGGGGATTCTGGGCATTTCTTGATTATCCAACCACATTAAAAATATATAAATTTGGTGGAAGATTTCGTAGTTTATTTTGTGATAACACTGTAGCATTTATTTCTTAACAATAATAGTGGGAGAATTCCTGAAGTTCGGGACCCGAACTCCAAAAATGACGTATTGGAATCCGCAACTCCCAGTCCGTGTCAACTAAACATTTATTGCTCGTGATACAATTTCCAACGCATCCGTTGAGAGGAAATTCAATTTGATTAAAAAAATTAAAACAGAAATCGCCTATATACAGATATGTGGTAACATTGAAGGCTACTCTAGAAGGGATCAAGAAAGGAGAAGGAAGTTTGATCCTTCAAACAAGATGTTAAAATGACATTAAATATTTTGTTAATAAAGTCTTTTGATAATGTAAATTGCTAACTAAACATAACTTCTTGGTATAAATTATTGGTCTCAACACTAAAATATATTTTTTTCTTCTTTTCTTCGGCTAAATTTTTTAATGTCTTGTTTAAATTACTTGTGTTTTTCAGTATTTTTTTCCTAGCCGTTCGTGGCACACTACGTATGAACGTGTGACTATATTTCCTTTGTTTTCCACTAGCTATACAATTTATTGGCACACCTCATCGAATATTTTTATGTCATTATTTTTTAATCACGCGAACATTGGTTATTGGGTTGTAACCTTTATCTTTATGTTTGTAATAATATGTTTTAATCCTGTTGATGTTCGAAATAAAATAAAATAATTTAAAAAAACGAGTGTGCTTTAGACCACACGACTGAAATAAAACTTCACTATAAAAAAGATAGAAAGAAAGTGTGCACGCGCACTGCTCTCTCTTGCTCCTATAGTGTGATACAGACAATATGACTGCACTGTGTCTTAGATATACGAAACGTTACTGGCTATGAAAGAAAGAGAGAAAGAAAATGTGTGCTCGCACCTCTCTCTCTTGCTCCTACAGTAAATACGAAACGTTACTCTCTGTCTTTCTATCTTCACTAACTTATATCTCCCTCTCAACTCGCCTCGCCCGATCACACTTTTCGTAACGCTCTCGTCACGCATTCACCAGCTTACACCCCAAGTGAAGCGTGCGTAGAGAAGTCTTACTTCAATAAAAATCTTAAATGCTAATTCTCTAAAAACGCTAATTTCAATAAAATTACGTATTATTTTTTAGGTAGAATTATAAATGAACTTGTGGGGAAATTGCGGGGAATTTGTTATTTAGTTCTCCCCAATTTGGGGAATTTGAACATTTATTGAGGGTATTTTAGAACATAAGCATTGGCAACCCTGCTTCAACGTCAAATCCATAGATATATATATAATAAATATATCTATGGTCAAATCATGGTCAAATCGGTCAAATCCTGAGACTATTGTTGGCGGGTTCAGACGTTTCGATTTTTGTTGATCAACTTTTATTGAGCGTTAAAAGTTGAACGAGTTTATGTTCACACGTTACAATTTAAGTTGAACCGAATTTGACATTCAAGATGGCGTCAACTGAAATTGTCAGTGCGGGGCACTGCGGGGGTATTAGTTCATTTATTAGTGCGGGCGTCTCTAATTTTTGATGTTCTGCGAGACGAGCTCGAGATTATGAAAAAGCATAAAATCGTATTTGGGCGAGAAAATGGATCATGAGAAGGAGTGAATAAGGCGCATCCAACACAATTTTGAAAGAGATGGCCCAGAAGACTCCGAAGGATATAAGGATTAAAATTAGCTTTACCATAACCTAAAAACGAACACGCCAAACGTCAAAGTTTGACATAAGTAGTTATTGTTATTAGATTTGCACAAAGGGTTTTTTCTTTTAACTTATGCGTAATAATAGTGACGCATGTCTCTGAATATTTACTATTATTTTTTGTCATTATCATAATATATTGGGAAGGTAGTGTAAATGAAACATATTTATTATGCATGTTTTGTGTCACGAATCTGCAACTTTTAAACAAAAACCCTTTAAAATAATGTATGAAACACAATATCTAGGTTTTAATAATTTATAAACTTTACTATAAAAAATACAAACATAAAACAGATATAAGAAACATGAACATCAGATCATCCGACCATTTCAGATATTTTTTGTTACGGATTCCATGACGGTAGAAACAAGGTAAAGGGCTAGCGAGACTATCAAATCGTTTGACTCAAACACGTAGTTTTTTGTCTATGGTTAGAGTTTTTTGGTCTGTGGCTAGAGTTTTGACTGTCTCCAGAGGAAGCTTGACGCTTGATTCAAACATTGCGCAGTAATCTACGTGATTGAATCAAATTGATATTTTTGGGCGTATCATAGACAAATAAGTACCTACTTGGTGATTCTAGATATTATGTATCACGTAAAACGTTTATAAAATTAGATTAAATTATTACAAAATAGGTATTAACTGTTTTTGTGTTTTAATTTGTAGAAATATATCTGTTTTTTCTTTTAAATTGATGTAAATATAATTTAATAATGTTATTAAGTCAATGTTTTATTAAAATATCAATAAATAACATTTATTATAACATAACAAATAATTATTTTTCTTTACTAGATTCCATATCGCACAAAAATCACTTTCGACTACCGAAAATGACAGGAAGCCAACATCTAGGCATAGACTAGATTTGACTCAAATGGTTTGAAGCGCGCGTCAAGCTGTTTGAGTCAAATATTCATAGACAATAACGGAAAATAAATTTACGTGTTTGCCGTCAAGCCATTTGATAGTCTACAAGCGTTCTGTCAAGAATTTGTCTATGCATAGATGTGATTTTCGATATTTGGGGGTTAGATGGATAGTTGGTTTGATTTATTTATGGTTGACCAATGACGTTATATATTATAAATAGACTCGTTATAGTCTCATATACTCACAATATAATGTGGAAAGCAAGCAACACTCTTTTGTTTTCAGCGGTTTTCAGTATTATTTCTAAATTCAAAAGTTTATTCATGGGTGATAAAGATAGACAATCAAAGAATGTAAGTGTGTGAATGTGATAGATATATGTTCGGGCGGCTTATTAATTTCTTCGCCGAATACTGATTGTGACCTATGGGTGTGACTGAGATAACAAGATACTCTCACTCGATTACCCAATGAACAGGGAAGGTAAAGACGGGTAAAACGAGACACACGGGCAAATATTTTTATATTTATTATATGAGTTATCATTAGTAATACAATATTGGTACTATTATAGGAGTATTGTTAAGTACATATATTATTATACAGTACAGGTTATAGGTTTAAATGATTATACAAATCTATACACCTATAACACCTAGGACCGTTACTATTTACAATTTTCATCAACGACATTATTAAATTAATGAACGCTTTACCCTTTGTACGTTTTACCCCATCTTTCCCAATGGAATAAAACAAATGTGGGACGCTGTGTGAACCGACCTACTGTTAGTAGGTTGTCCTTGTTATGCTTATGTCACTTTGCGATGCAATGTTCGCTGTCTCCTTTTCGACTATTTGCCGTGTAATTGAAGCATTTTCTCATCACACAGGAGCGCATTTTGGTGCTTTGCAATACAATTTACTTAGTGGTAAGACACGACCTTACTCGACGCGTAGCAGTTTAGTACTAAAGTACTAGAAATAGAGACAGCTACAATCGTATTGTGTTTGGCTTCCCATTTTGAGATTTCTACCCCGCGTCCAGTATTAATGTAATGTCATTGTGGTTGACAGTGAATTTTGTGCTGCTGGAATATAATGGAATCTAACAGAGACAAAGCATTCTTAGCTCTTGGGTTAGCTTTGTGTTTTAATAAAAAAAAAACGAATTTGGTGTCAAGAATGGTACAATTTGAGATCCCGCTTTACCAATAAGCATTTACAAAGCGTATTACAGGCAACAGCACCAAATGATTACGCGTATTTTTTCCAAATAGATGACCGTTCTTACGAAGCATTGTTGTATATTTCAATTGATATTATGAATAAATGTTATAATTAATATTTTAATATAACATTAATTGATAAAAGAAAATTATTTATTCCCTATTTCTCAGATGTTCACAAGACCTAAACACTATTTTTGAAATCAGTCAATAGCAGTTACATTATTATTAAACAATATGAAAACAAAACAAAAAAATATTTGCAGAACTGAATAATAACATTATTAATCAATAGCACTATAGCAGTTACAATAATATTAAACAATAAGAGAACAAAAAATAAAATACTTGCAGAACTTAATAATATATAATACTAGCTGGTACCCGGCATGCGTTGCAATTCCATTAAAATAAATAAATTAATTCTCCCTGCATGTCCTTTACCGTGCGTCCCCGTTGACCTCCCGAGTCCCCTTCCGAGAATACCGCACAAGAGTCCCAACTGCTCCCGTCTGGAGCCAGTGAGACCATGGCATCCCCGATTGGCGTATGTCGTGAGGCTGAAGGTAGTGGGAGGGGAAGGAGATAGGGGAGAGGAAGGTGGGGAAGTACCTGGCTAATCAGATCTGGTCACCAAACACGGCTTATGCCATTTAAAGTAACGTTTCAATTCTGAATGGTGGTATACCAGGGCGATACTTAGAGTATCTTAAAATCTGGAAAGTGCTGCAAATATACTTTATATTATTTTAAGAAAAAATTGTGAAATAACACAAACTAATCAAATAAAATTTATTTGCCACGCCGGGATTCAATCTCGCGACCTTCGGTTTGTGAGTCAAGAGCCTTACCGCTGGACTTCGCCGGCCGTCAATTTTTCTTTCCGTAAGATCTTTCCACAAAGTATTGTAAGGCTTAAAAAAAATTTCAATTCCTTCCCCTCCCTCCAATTTTCTAACTTTTTCTTTCCGGAAGAACCTTTTACAAAGTATTAGAAAACTTTTTAAAAAATCTGAATGAAATAGGTAAAGTGGTTCTGAAGTCATGGCGTTACCAAGGGAAACAGGGATTCATTTATATATATTTAAACAACTTAATAATTAAATTAGTTTTTTTTTTAAAATCTGATGCATTTCTACAAATTAAACACAAAAACAATTAATACTTATTTTATATTAATTTCATCTAATTTATAGAATTGTTTCATGATCGTAACAAATGTAACTAATTTTGAAAAAAATCTGTTCTTTTATGTCGAATAACGCTAACTATTAATGTACATGGGTTCCTATTTTATGATTCTGCCATTGCTTCGAATTCAAAAAATGGCCAAGATCACTTTTAATGAGCGAAAGCCAAATAAATAATTAAAAAAAATATAACTCTATGACTTGTCTATCCTCAAAAAAATATCAATTCGCATCATGCTCGCCGCCATCACGTAAATCATTTGAAGCAAGCCACAAGCTTCCTCTGTAGACTGTCAAATCGCTTGGCTCAAACAAAAACTACGCGCAGTGTTGCCAACTTAACGAAAAACTACGTGTTTGACAGAAACTACTATTGATAGTGTCGGAATCTCTTAACACGTTTGACGTCTACTTTTGCCCGCGAAAAAACCCAAGCGAGTGGAATCATGTGTTCATACGCGTCGATTCTCTACGAAACTTGGTCACGTGGTCATACTTGAACGTCAAAAGTAGACGGGCTTTCAACTTTAGTTTGTCAACAAAAAACTTGATCAACTTTGTTGAAAAGGTGTTCACACTTGTCAATTCGCTTTATCAAATCGTTTGACTCATGTTTGACTCAAACACGTAGTTTTTTGTCTATGGTTAGAGTTTTTTGGTCTGTGGCTAGAGTTTTGACCGTCTCCAGAGGAAGCTTGACGCTTGATTCAAACATTGCGCAATAATCTACGTGATTGAATCAAATTGATATTTTTGGTCGTATCATAGACAAATAAGTACCTACTTGGTGATTCTAGATATTATGTATCACGTAAAAAGTTTATAAAATTAGATTAAATTATTACAAAATAGGTATTAACTGTTTTTGTGTTTTAATTTGTAGAAATACATCTGATTTTTCTTTTAAATTGATGTAAATATAATTTAATAATGTTATTAAGTTAATGTTTTATTAAAATATCAATAAATAACATTTATTATAACATAACAAATAATTATTTTTCTTTACTAGATTCCATATCGCACAAAAATCACTTTCGACTACCGAAAATGACAGGAAGCCAACATCTAGGCATAGACTAGATTTGACTCAAATGGTTTGAAGCGCGCGTCAAGCTGTTTGAGCCAAACATTCATAGACAATAACGGAAAATAAATTTACGTGTTTGCCGTCAAGCCATTTGATAGTCTACAAGCGTTCTGTCAAGCATTTGTCTATGCATAGATGTGATTTTCGATATTTGGGGGTTAGATGGATAGTTGGTGGGTGCAAGGGCGGATTTAGGGGGGGGGGCACGGGGGCACGTGCCCCCCCCAGGATGGTATTTTTGTGTACTGTGGAGATTCCATCACAAAATCTTGGAAGCAAATCAAATTATCAGAGTTGTTAAAATATATTAATAAAATAACAGAATGAACATGAGTCAAACTCTTGTCTATTTCTGGCTGGAATTGAGAATTTTGTTCGTTGCATCCCATTCATGCACTTGCAAATGAACGATGATAATCAGCGTTTGTGAGAGCGGTACGGTAGGGGGAAAGCGCGGTCGGAAAAGCCCCCCATTAAAGTTGACAAACACAAATTTCGACTTGCTAAAAAATTGGTCCGTTCGGGGGGGGGGGGAATTATGCTCTTGAGGGGCACCCCCCCTCCGCCCCTTGTGCCCCCCCCAGAAAAAAATCCTGGATCCGCCCTTGGGTGGGTGGTTTGGTATATTTATGGATAGTTGGTTTGATTTATTTATGGTTGACTATAATGGAATCCAACAGAGACAAAACATTCTTAGCTCTTGGGTTAGCTTTGTGTTTTAATAAAAAAAAAAACGAATTTGGTGTCAAGAATGGTACAATTTGAGATCCCGCTTTACCAATAAGCATTTACAAAGCGTATTACAGGCAACAGCACCAAATGATTACGCGTATTTTTTTCCAAATAGATGACCGTTCTTACGAAGCATTGTTGTATATTTCAATTGATATTATGAATAAATGTTATAATTAATATAACAATAATTGATAAAAGAAAATTATTTATTCCCCATTTCTCAGATGTTCACAAGATCTAAACAATATTTTTGAAATCAGTCAATAGCAGTTACATTATTATTAAACAATATGAAAACAAAACAAAAAAATATTTGCAGAACTGAATAATAACATTATTAATCAATAGCACTATAGCAGTTACAATAATATTAAACAATAAGAGAACAAAAAATAAAATACTTGCAGAACTTAATAATATATAATACTAGCTGGTATCCGGCATGCGTTGCAATTCCATTAAAATAAATAAATTAATTCTCCCTGCATGTCCTTTACCGTGCGTTCCCGTTGACCTCCCGAGTCCCCTTCCGAGAATACCGCACAAGAGTCCCAACTCCTCCCGTCTGGAGCCAGTGAGACCATGGCATCCCCGATTGGCGTATGTTGTGAGGCTGAAGGTAGTGGGAGGGGAAGGAGATAGGGAAGAGGAAGGTGGGGAAGTACCTGGCTAATCAGATCTGGTCACCAAACACGGCTTATGCCATTTCAAGTAACGTTTCAATTCTGAATGGTGGTATACCAGGGCGATTCTAAGAGTATCTTAAAATCTGGAAAGTGCTGCAAATATACTTTATATTATTTTAAGAAAAAATTGTGAAATAACACAAACTAATCAAATAAAATTTATTTGCCACGCCGGGATTCAATCCCGCGACCTTCGGTTTGTGAGTCAAGAGCCTTACCACTGGACTTCGCCGGCCGTCAATTTTTCTTTCCGTAAGATCTTTCCACAAAGTATTGTAAGGCTTAAAAAAACTTTCAATTCCTTCCCCTCCCTCCAATTTTCTTACTTTTTCTTTCCGGAAGAACCTTTTACAAAGTATTAGAAAACTTTTTAAAAAATCTGAATGAAATAGGTAAAGTGGTTCTGAAGTTATGGCGTGACCAAGGGAAACAGGGATTCATTTATATATATATATATTTAAACAAATTAATAATTAAATTATTTTTTTTTAAAAATCTGATGCATTTCTACAAATTAAACACAAAACAATTAATACTTATTTTATATTAATTTTATCTAATTTGATCGTAACAAATGAAACTAATTTTGAAAAAAATCTGTTCTTTTATGTCGAATAACGCTAACTATTAATGTACATGGGTTCCTATTTTATGATTCTGCCATTGCTTCGAAAATGTAATTAATTTCAAGAAATGGCCAAGATCACTTTTAATGAGCGAAAGCCAAATAAATAATTTAAAAAAAATATAAGTCTATGAGTTGTCTATCCTCAAAAAATATCATTTCGCATCAAGCTCGCCGCCATCACGTAAATCATTTGAAGCAAGCCACAAGCTTCCTCTGTAGACTGTCAAATCGCTTGGCTCAAACAAAAACTACGCGCAGTGTTGCCAACTTAACGAAAAACTACGTGTTTGACAGAAACTACTATTGATAGTGTCGGAATCTCTTAAATCCATGACTGGTTTATTTATGCCTAAATCTATGCGTAATCTATGGTTGCAAACAGTAAATGGGGGTTAGCAGGGGTTAGTATATTTATGAGTAAATGTCAAAGATGTGTCAACGGATTGTCTGCGGTTTTTGAGATTATTTTATTGTGTTCAATAATAATATTATCCTACAAAGTTTATTCATGATATTGTACTTCTCTTACATAATATCATATTATTAATATACGATATTAAAAAAACTATAGTCTTCAAAAATGGTATGCTCTGTTGTCCAAACTCTTTTATATTTCTAATAATATTGTTATTATAAACTTCACATTTTGACAGGTTGATGAAATTGCCGAATCAGCTGGGGATGACAGTAGCATCGATTCATTTACCAAAATCAGCAACCCTTCTCCCGATTTATCTGACAGCAGCATAAGACTTAAAAAATATGAGTAATTATCTTATTCCTTTTACAATTTTCCACTATCAAATTTCTTTATAGTGTAACGATAATTTAATAAAGTTAAACACTCTTATGAAACATAAACATGTTTCAACTTCATATCAGTTCATTGCAATGAGGAACAACTATTTGATAATCTTTTAGGATAGCTGTACACTCATATTACGGATATTTTTTTAAAATAACTCTTCGATTCAACTTAATTACTATAAAAGACAACAATTTATGTTGGGGGAAAATGGTAAAGATCCATTAGTTCCATTTTTATCAATGTTTAAAAATTTAATGTATTTTAATGGTGTTGATGTTTTTTCTTGTTCGGCATATTTGTAAAGCGCATCAAGTTAAGTACTTTAAAACTCTACCCAAACTAAGAACCTGTTTTATAAAGTAGGTTCTTAATTTGGGTTTGATTAAAAACAAAAACTAGCCTTACAACCGATTTTAGTATTATTTTTTTAATAATTTATGAATATTGGATGAGGCGGATGTACCGAGTTCATTATTTGTTTGTTTATTTATTTCGTCAACCCTTGTCCTGTTTATTTGTTGACATTTATTATCTATTGATAAAACTAACTTAATTTTTGATAATAATTGTGTTATCTATGCAAACAATAAACAGTCACTTAAATGTTGTAATGCTGACTAATTCGGCAAACAACACTATATTAGTTACAGCAATAATCCTCACTTGAAATTCAATTACAGTATTGAAGGTTCATCTAGAAATTTATTCACATCATGGCAAAATTAGCGTAATTAATAATTTCCTAATATTAAATTCTCGTAACAGTATTAAAAACATTGGTATTTTAAATCTATATTTATTTTTTGACTGAATACATATGTGAATTGATAAAATAATGGTGAAAAACAATGATATATTCATACGAAGTGTGTTACAGTTATAATATTTTTGTGCTTTATTTGTAGCAAAATGTTATTTTGATTTAAGTACTGATGATTTTAACCGTGTATATGGGGATGTCTCAAATGTGATCATTCGGCAGCTATCCCCATGTGCGGATGTCGCATATTATGTGATCCATTAAGTTTCATTAAACATACGAGGTGTGTAAATAAAGTAATGTGACTAGTAGCGTAGCATTCCAAACGGAACCACTGGTGATTTCCCATCTGGGGAGAGATATGCCAACATCTGATGCATCTACAGAACGTGTTTGAACTTGCTAGTCACTCGGTGGTCTGTAGCAATTATTGTTTTCGTGAACTGGTTTTTTCTAGTGCTTTCTGAAATTGAGTGACAACAGTTTTGAACAACAGTGCTCTATCAAGGTTTCTTTTAGACTTAGGCACAGTGCAAAACTTCGACAGGTCTATGGAGACCGTTTTTTGTCAAGGGCCCAGGTTTTCAGGTGGTTTAAAGTATTCTCAGAAGACCGAGGCTCGATTGAAGATACACTTTACAGCGAAAGGCTTTCAACTGCAAGAACTGAGGAAAATATCAAAAGAATATGGATTCTTGTGCGTTCTGATTCTTCGGTTGATGGTCAAAACCATCGGGAAAGAGTTGAATTTGACTCATACAAATATTTATCAGATTTTCACAAAGAAATTTGGGAGAAAACATAACATAATTAACATAATAAATAAATACCACCAAAAGTCTAGTAAGCTCTACTTAGTAGCTCTACTCGTAAGCTCTACCTACTCTTACTTAGTACGACGAATGTGCGACAGCAGGCGGTGTGCTAGGTATACGTAGATTATGAGGAAACAGAAGAAGCACTGAATCATTTACTGCTTTTCTCAACCACATACCTCTGTGAAAGGGCATTCTCTGCTCTTGTATATACTAAAAACAAATACAGAAACAGATTACAAGTAGAATCTGATTTGAGATTACAACTTAGTAGTAACATCAACCCGAATATCACTAATTTAGTTGCAAAAAAGCAACACCAACCTTCACATTAATTACTTCTTCAAACTTTGTAAAATAACCGTTAATTAATGTTAAGGTTAAGTTAATTATTAACGTACTTCTAACAAACAAAAAAAGTTTTTTTTTTTGTAGTACTTACTAAAATAAATGGTCCGAAATTAATCGCTGCTATTTTTTTATTAAGGGGGTCCTTAAAAATTGTGCTCGATTTCCTAAGGGTCCGCGGCTGAAAAAGGTTAAGAAACGCTGGTCTATATCATAGGTTAGATAAAGCCCCCTTGGGGGCGTTTCACACCTTCAGGGGGGCGGTAGAAGACAAAGAGAAAATTGGGGGTCGTTTAAGAACTTTCAGGGCGGCGGTAGGGGACCTAGAAAAACCCATCCCATTAGGGGCCATCCATCGAAAAAATATTTTCCCTATCCCATTACGTTACCCCATCGTGATATCCCATTATCCCCCCCCCCCCCCCTTGTTGTTGTTGTCAATTGCTGTTTCGTATTTATCGAAATATTTCGGATCGGATGAGATTCGGGGCGCTCGAAATAAAAATATTCTCGAAGTGGGCATAAAAAGGTTGAGAATCTATGGTCTATATCAGTGATTCTTAACGGGGGCGCCAGCGCCCCGCTGTGGGCGTTTTGGAAGTCTGGGAGGGCGTTTTTAAATTTTTTGCATTTAGGAGGGGCTGCAAAAGTTCGAGTGGGCATTGTGTCAATATAGAAAAAAAGCTCATTTCACAAAAATTTTAACTGAGGATTAATACTCAATGTCAATGCGATAATAATGTGTTTTATTTATACTTCTCATCATTTTTTTATTTGTAGTAGGAAATCCATTCCGCAAGTGGACTTCCTACTTTTTAATTTTTCATTTCGGGAGGAGGGCTGGATAATTTTACTGTTGGGCGATTATTTGAATAGGGTCTGAGTTCCAGCTCTGCTATGAAGAGTTTTAATACATCTCCAGCACTGTGTGGCTTCCCGATGCATCTACTTTAAAGAAGTCGATGTGAAATCGTAATTTCAATTGAAAAAAGTCTCATTCATTTTTTACACACTTCCGTACATTATGTCAAAACGTGACGCATGATGACATAGGTTGCGTTAAAAAAGCTAAATGATAATTATGTGAATATTTCAGTTCAGAATGGCGCCAGATGTCAGCAGGTGTAGAAGAAGTGAGACGACTAGCTCTGACGGGTGCTCTGCGCTGCTCTCGTCTCCGCAGCCTCGCTTGGGCCTTACTTCTGGAGGTCCTGCCTCCTGATTCGGAAAAATGGCTGGAAACGTAAGTTGAACACTAATGATGTTAGTGTAAGTCCAATACCGCGGAAGAAACATTTATTAAAATGTTCAGGAGGGACAAAAACTATCCAGGGATATACGATATACACGCTCTTTCTTTGCTTATGTACCGAGGATGATTCATTCATGGTCTTGACTTTAACTTACGGCAGGCCAAGATGCCAAACATAACTTCCGTAACCATGTGGTTCGGCCAATGACCCCATGCATTTTTCTGTCTTATGGGAATTTAAACCATAGAAATCCCTTTTTCTTTTTATTTGTCCATTTATTGGGCAGGGAATATTACCTATATTTGACAAAATATTTTTTCCTGCGATCAATGATTTTTTCACTTTTTTTTTTAAACATCACATTATGTATTAATCCTTTGCGCAGGAATACCTAAAATACTAAAAATATATTTCATGTATTTAAGTACATAGATATAAGAAGGATAGTAATTTTGGGGTCTACCTTCGGCCCCAGTTGGCTGCGGGAGAGTTAACTGAGTACAAGCCGATATGATTTTAGATTTTCACGGCCAAAATTATTTTCATTATTTATTTTTGGGGTGTTATGCCGTGTTGCGCTACCTCCTTCTTTAGCCAATGTTTCAGACAACATTAGTGTCCATCATCAGGGCAGATGTGTGTCACACATGTGTCATTATGTGTGTCACAATGTTTGTCACACATCTACCCTGTGGACTCTGTAATGCTGTCCGAAACGTTGACTAAAGAAGGAGGTAACACAACAAACCATAACACCCCAAAAATAAATTATGTGAGTACAAGCAGTACATTGGTCAAATCCACAATTTGAAAGCACCAAGCAAAACGTCATGTGCTGTTTAACTGAAAGTGCCAATAAAACGTATTTTGAAATTATTGGCTCATACACGGTATTTTTATTTATTTTATATTGTTTCATATTAATTTCACACTACAATATTCATTAGCAGTATCGCAACCACAATACTAGGCTCATGCCCGTATAGGCTAAATAAGAATTGTAAATGTTTTTGAATTTCCATGGACAATATCTTCTTTCTCTTGTCCTTTTGGGTGGGGGACCCATCAAATTGACAAGGCGCCTACAGGCGTCTGAGGCGTCCCTGTCCTGCGCTATTTCAGAGGTCTCAGTCAATTGCAAGAATAGCCTCATTTGTTTTCCTTGTTTAAAAAAAAACTTATGATACTAATTTTATTTATATTTAATTTTAATCCCCTACTTCTTTTCTTATCTTTCTTTTATTTAATACTAGCTGGTACCCGGTATGCATTGCAATGCCATTCAAAGAAATAAATTGGTTCTCCCTCCATGTCCTTTCCCGTGCGTCCCCGTTTCTTTCCACCTTCCCCGCCTTTCCCTTCCCTCGTCTCTTCCTTCTCCGCGAACCCCACCTTCCCCCTGCCTTTTCTCCCTGCCGCTAAAATATATGAAATACACACATTTTCATTTATACAAATTTCATAACGCCAGAGCTTACCATAATATACAGCCTACGTTACTCGCTGATAATGTAGCTTCTATTGGTAAAAGAATTTTTAAAATCGGTTTAGTGGTTTAGGCGTGAAAGCGTAACAAACAAACACACGCACTTTCGCATTTTTCACCCGCCATAACACAGGGTCATCCCTAGCATGGAGGGTTAAATATCGTAAAAAAACTATATGTACTTTCGATAATTCATGTATTAAATAAATAAATATATTTGTATGTATAGTATGGATTAATATAATTAACTTATTTGTATTGATCATTGATCTGTTCAATTTCGCCCACTATAACACGGAAATATTGCTGTTTGGCTCTAAAAAATACACCAAAATTGTACACAAAAAATATAAATGGGTTAATTCTTTTCATGAATTACTTGTTTTTATCACATAATGTTCAAAACCATTTACTTATCAGTGTTGCAATGAAGCATGAACGTAGGCATGAATCACAAAACAAAAACAAAGGTTACTTACTACCCACTGTTAGTCTGTGCTCTTTGTATGATGGTTTAAAAATAAATATCTGTCACAAGTCGATTTTCATGTATAAATGTTATTACATGTGATAAATAATGATGACAAAGCATATTACCCTATTTCTGCATTAATCATTTGAGGTGTGTAAAAGCAAAGGCAGCAATCTCCAACATGCGATCAAAGGAGTTTTTTTTTAAAATTTTTTAAACTTTATTTATTCCCATTTATTTATACATATAATGTATAATAGCAAATATTATATAATAACATAATATATAATAACAATTAGTATGAACAAGAAATGAAAACCCACTAAGGCATTGCCTGAGTGTGGGTACTATATTTCCAAGTACCCAAAGTATAAAATAGACTTTAAAAAAACATATAAAATATAAAGTTAGTATAAAAAGTTAAAAAGTTAGTATTACATAGGTAGAATAAGTGACAGGTTTTTTCAGCTATTATAAAAATAAAATTAAAAATATGCAGAAAAACAAACTGATTTTTATTTTATTTTTTTTAGTTATTATAAAAAAATAAATAAACAGAAAACATATTGTACTACAGTACAGAAAGTGAGTTGTAGAAGGATGGATAAATTTATAAAAAAAGCGTTTCAATATCTACATTATTCAGCCATAATTTTACCTTTTTTACATATTTTATCATTTTATTTATCATTTGAGTTTGTAGTCGTAGAAGGTTAAATGTACGAGGACCGATGAAACTGCTGTGTCTGCAATAATTTAGTATTGGTTTGTGGGGTGTAAAATATATTATTTATTCTTGTGCTCATTCTGTTTTCATTTATTTCGAAATTATTTTTGTTTTTAAATACATATTTCAAAGTTTGTAATATAAATAATTAACGTATATTAAATATTTTAGTTTCTTTGTATAATAAGTTGGTCGAGAATGTTTTATTTTTGTTATATATGACTTTAATTATGTGTTTTTGAATTATTTGTAGAGGCTTAATAAATGTATCAAGTGCACCACCCCATCCTATAATGCCATAAGTGATTGAAGATTGCACCAAGGAAAAGTAGATCATTTTCAATTTCTCAATGTTTAGAACTTCTTTAAGTCTATAAAATATGTAGGTCAGATATCTTAATTTAGAAGTGATTTGATTAATATGTGATTTCCAATTTATCTTATATTTATCTTATAGTATATGTTGACTTCTTTTTTTTAAAGGTGTGCAATAACTTTTCTTACAATTTTTCCAAAACAAACATTTTTTGTGAGCATTGTTTCATTCGAAAAGATTTATCTTTTCAGATAATAAAACTATGAATGAACTTTTGTTCTGGAAAATTATTGCGGAAAGGATTGAAGATTGTTGTGGTAATATTTTAATATTTGCATTAGATATTTTGACCTCTGTTGTTTGCATATTTTCTAGAATAAGACTGAACAGAAAGAATTATGCCGACATCAAACAAAAATTATCATGTGACCCAAGAAATTGTGTTCATCCGGAGGACAATCCACTTTCACAACAAGATGAAGTACGTATAAAAAAGCTTGTTTACTCTTTAACCCCCAACGCAAGGAGCAGTGTCTGTCTATTATAGCGCCTAAATGAATAGACCGATTATGATGCGTTTTTTGTTGTTGCTTGAAAGCTGACGTGATTGAGATGGTTCTTAGCTACAATTCATGAAAATCTGTTCAGGCGTTTCAAGGTCATCTGCTCTTTTTTATGTCGGGGGTTGGTTAAAATTTTGAAAATTTTACCTATCTTAATATTAGAATGCTCCCAAGTCCCAACCCTCCTTTCCCCATCTCCTTTCCTTCATCGCTCCCTTCAGGTTCAAAACATTCCTGATGCCATAGTTCCATTGGCTCCAGGCAATTGGGACTCACATAAAAAATAAATAAAGCCGCCAATAAAAATATGAGTTAAGAAAATGAAGATAATGTTGGTAGTTCTTAGTTGAAGAATGATACAGTTAAATATGACTGAATCGAATAGCAACACATTAGCTCAGTTGGTATAGCACTGACCCGGCAAGTCATAGGTCCTGAGTTTGAGTCCTAGATGTGACCGTATCTTTTTCTGTTTCAGAGTTTTGATTGAGTTTCGCAAATATTGTCTTCTTTAATTAAATATTACAATTTGCGGTTTTACTCATTAAGTTAAAAATAACTAAATAAAAGATTCTCCGATGAATTATGAACACACTATCTGATATAATGCTTTCTGGATGTTGCAGAGTATTTGGAACCAGCACTTTCAAGATGCCGAATTGCAAACCCTAATCAATTTAGATGTAGTGAGAAGTTTTCCCGGGGTAGAATTCTTCAAGCAGGAAGAAATACAGACGACTATGGTAAGGTTTTGGTACTTTTAAAACTCTTTGCTGTTATTTCCAATTTTTCCCTACCAGCAACTAATAAGTGAAAATTACATTTGAGGTGAAAAATCAGACATTTGGCTTTACCCAACATTTTTTCACTGTTCACGTTTCATTAACTTAGCTTAGAGGAAAGCTCCCATTTATTAATCAACAGGATAGGATGGCATTAAAGTAAAAACTTTTTTAAAGTTTTGTTAACATAAATTAATTACTATTTTTTGAATAAATCATTGTTGTTTTAGACTTTAAAATGCCTAAAATAAAAATCCGATTAAGGTCATACATCCAGCGGCTGAGATTTCAAATTTCATCAAAAGACAGTCTCACAATTGGACGTTTTTTTATAACGAGATCTCTCTCTCTGGTTTCAATCCTGGGATTGGTTTGCAGCAATTTCCTCTAATCTTCTCTTCCATTCTTCCCTGTCTTGTGCGGCTCTTTTGAATTTTGCATATGATGAGCAGCGCACATCCACCAGCAGGTCCTCCAGCAGGGGCGTGCACAGAAATTTTAGTGAGCTAGAGGGCTAAGACTGGAAATTTCAACATTATTGATGTTGTAGCTGAAAATGATTTTTATTTTTTTTTTCGAAATTTCAATTTTTCGTATGAAGATTTTTATCTAGCGTAGGCATACCTATAAATATGCCTACCCTGAATAAAAAATCTTCATACAAAATATTGAAATTTAAAAAAAAAGTAAAATCATTTTCAGCTAGCTCACTAAAAACTCTGTGCACGCCACTGTCCTCCAGGTACTCTCGGCGTGGGTAACGATAACCAGTTAGCCTCTGTACGACCGCTTTTTGCCGCTATCGCTTGCAACTCTGTGTTTCCTCCTTCCTACAAAATGGGTCTCTTCAAGACCCATCTTCACTCCTTCCTTTCCTCAAAAAGACCCTCCACACAGCATCCTCAAAGATGACATAGGCCCTGTGGGAAATTATTTTCCTCAGGGCCTCCTGTGTGGAGTTAATGTAAAAAAAAAAAAAAAAAACTGGCGTTTTGTACAGGGTGGTTACGACGAGAAAGATTGATTATTCTCCATACCAGCATTTTTAACTAATAACTAAATATCGATTTTATTTCTCACAAATTTTGCTTTAATATGTACCTGCATTAAAAATGGAATATCATAAAACTACGTATTTTGGTTGTTAATTCTGCAATACAGCAAACTTAAAAAAATTTAATTGAGAAATAAGAAAATAAAAATAAATAAAAAATAACATGCGATATAAATAGAATTAGTCCGGTCAATTTAGAAAAATTCCTTGCAAAACTTCGTGTAGTTTTGAATTTTTGATATGTTTTCAATATATATATGTATATATATATATTTTTTTATTTGTTTTTATATCTTGCTAGGGCAATCCTGGTGAGTTACAAAACTCATTTTAGGACGGAGGAACTTACAATTCATAGACGGGAGGTAATAGATACAATTTTACAAAGGTATTTTGATATCAAAAATATAAGTTTCACATACAGTAGAGCCTAAAAATATAAGACAGGTTAAGTAGAACAAACAAAAAAACAAAACAAGTAAAGAAAAAAAAACACAAGGATAAACAAATGACTATTAATTATTTTAAAAAATATCTGTCTCCTGAAAAAAATGTTCTCACCCTTTTTAAAGTAGAGTTTTTTTTGTTCAAGTTGCTACAATGTGAGTACAAGATAAGCTAGGTATGACGATTCCCAAAATACAACTTAAAAAAAAAACAGCAATTTGCCCAAAATTTAAAATTTACTCTACTTTCAAAAACATCTGAACATATACGAAAGATGTTTATTTTTTGAAATGTGATATTTTTTGATCATAAGTAATTATAATTTTTCAATAATGTCTAAGCGAAATAAGTTTGTAAAAAATTCTTTAAGTAAGTCCGTAAATAAATAGACAAACAGAACTATTTTCTTCACAAACCACGTGCTTGTATTTTTTAATGATTTTAATTAACTAAATTTGAAATTCTGAATACTAGGTTTCCTAGATGATTTGAAATATGTGTAAATACAACATTTCGTTTGAAATTTAACAAACCGGCGCAACGACCAACAGTATAACTTTGTTTTAATAAAAACTACTTTTTTTCAGCATTTTTAAGGTAATTTTAATATTATTTTTTTCTAGATAAAATAACAATCTTTCGAAATCAATTTGTTTTTCTGTAGAAAAGAGTTGATGTGTCTAAAATTTGAATTAAAAATGACAAATTTCTGATCGCGTCTGGTTATACCGCCTTTACTGGCCTTTAACTTTCTCAATGCCGGTATTTTCAATGCAAACTATCCCATTGGGCAAGTATGTGTTTTAGTGAATCTTCTTGTATCACATGTATGTAATACTTTCTCATGCGGGGTGCGACAGTCGTGTGATAAGGTTAAAATAATGTTTCTCCTTTCTAGGTCAACGTGTTGTTCTGCTTCGCCCGTGAAACTCCCCGCCTGTTGTACCGGCAGGGTATGCATGAGATATTGGCTCCTCTCCTCTTTGTCTTACAGTGTGACCACAGAGCCGCAGAACACAGCCCTATTGGGTAAACTGTTTTACTATATTGTTCGGCCCGTGATCAGTGGCGGCTGGTACTAAAAAATATCGGTGGTGCGCTAAAAATCTTTTACATATAGGTACTTACTCTAATTAAAACATTAAAATATTCCTGGATTTGCAGCTTCCTTTGTCTCATCGTGCCCACTCAAGGCCAATTCAAATGCCCCACAGAATTTAATGCAGTCAATTAATTTCGATAAAATATAACGATTTTTTTCTACAAGTTCATTGTGTTGTTTTATATGAGTTCTATAGCCAGAATCTAATTGGTTTCTAATATCAACTGTACCTAAGACCGCTAAGCTTATAACATTCCTCAGGTGAATTTGAGAAATACTGTGTTTTTTTACCTTGTCCGACAAGTGTGACAAATCGGTCACTCCCTGCTCAATCCAAACTGAATCCTCACCAAAAACCAAGCACGGAAAACAAAGCAAACTGTGCAATTTGTCACATCCGCACAACCAATTTGCTTTATTATATAACTCCTTCTTAAAAATTCGAAAAAATGTTCTTGTTTTTGACTTGCACTGTTGTTTAATATTTAAAATGGGCCGTGGTGGTCCACTATTTTTAATTAATAAACGTTTTTCAAAATTCAGCACATTGTGTTTTATAAAATCAACATTAATAATGGAACTCATTTTTTACTCTTCCCGACTCGTCCAAAAAACAAATAACAATGGCGTATTGACCTGCGAACTGTCACAACGCGTCTCATTGTTTATGTTGGAATGCTAAATGCTATAGAGATAAGAGATGGTCGATGCTGAGCGGAACATTGACTGAAAAAGAGTAGATCTTAATTTAAACACACAATATCAATAATAAAATGACACTAAAGCGTCCCCGATTAAGATGCTACTGAACAAACTGATCCTTTTGAAGTGGTGGAAATTTTAAGATCGACACCCGTGATCTATTTAAATTTGCAAAGGATTATACCTACCTACGATTATGGCGCATGGAGAATTGTGTAAGGATTCTCTTAGATTCTGTGATCGCTTTGGCAAATGCACCTCTGCCCTGAATACAGGAACAAAAGTTCTGCTTTTGTTATCTGTTACGCGAGCGAGTATACATAGACACCTATATTATGTATGCATTATAACCGAAGTGTGTATTGTGATCTGTGATGAGGCATGTCGGAAATATAGTATGTTATTCAGTGTTCGGGAATTTTTAGTTTGGCAGAAATTTTGGGAGTGCGTTGCACCGCCGCACCTTAGGGCTGGCCGCCACTGCTCGTGATGATCTGTAGCCTATTGAACCGATTATATATTTCATTGTTTGTATTTTAACATAGTCTTTTGACGTTTGATATTTTGAAATGGCAATCTGTAGACCAGTGGTTCTTAACCTGGGTTCGATCGAACCCCAGGGGTTCTATTGTCTCTATCCCATCCCGCCCCAACCTATCCCATTGCGCACCCCCCCGTTGTGGTAATCACGACCCCCATCCTATCCCTTGTGATAATCCTCCGCCACTGATGTCACGCCCCGCTTTCCAATTAAAAAGGGTTCGGTGAATGTGGATATGAAACTGGGGGGTTCAGTACCTCAAAAAAGGTTAAGAACCACTGCTGTAGACAATACCCGCTAGTGTTGCCATTGTAAGGTGGTTTATTATATATTTCATTGTCAATATGGGCTTGGCTCTCGAGCGCAACCGTGCTCGGGAAATGGAAATAAAATCGTTGAAAGTTAAGCCTATCTATCCGATATTGTTAAATTATCGTTTTGACCGTCCTAGACCAGATCTGACAAATGAAAGTTGACATTGACTCTCTAAACACGACTTGATGTCAATTTATAGGATACTGAGTATCTACATCACTGGTGAACATCCATGATCCTGTTGAATTATTATAACTTTTAAACAATTATTTTCTGCAAATAAAATAATACACTAATTTATTTATTTGCAGAGATGATCTAGCAGAAATAATGAATCCAGAGTTCCTAGAACATGACAGCTAGTAAGTATTTTGTTAAGTGTTTTTTCATGAGATTTTAACCTTTTCCCCGCGTTGAACTACTCCGTTTGTTCAATACCCATACGCGGTACATGTTTTCAAATACCTATCCATCCAATTTTATGTCAATTACAGCATATTATGGCATGATTTATCATACTATATAAACAGATGAGATTATTATCTACAATTTGAAACCAAATCGTCGTCTGTAAACACTCCTAGATGTTTATAAAAACAAAAACATTAAATTCCATACAAAAACATACCCATGTTATCTTAAAGGCGGCGCCATTTCCCCGCGTGCTTGTACTCAGGACACTGCGTTGATAGACACAAGTGGTACCTCAATCACTTATTATTATAAATTCGAATAAACAAGTTCTAAAACTCAACACTTAAAAATAACACGAGACGAATAGATTTTGTCATATAATAAATATTGTTTTAATTATCTAAGCACTTAAGAGGAGTTTACGCCGGTCACAATTTTTTTGAGGTATGGTATATTTTAAAACAGGGTTCGATACATAACGACACACCGCATTCTTTACACATGTATCTCGTTAACTGCATTTTATTATTTGTAAGTCGGCATACACGACATCGTCTGCGCGGTTTATTTGATTTGTCGGTTGCTGGAATCAATCCTGCCATATGCTTAGTGGCATGTTTAGGCAGAATCCGAAATGGACTGAGGTGGGCTGATGTTGTAGGCTGTGGTATTTGTGTAACTTGTGGTTTATATTTCTCAACAAGTTGCATTATAACCGCCAATTGAAAATCTGCTAACGGCTTTTTTATACCTGTCACTTGGGTGTGCAAAATAAGTGCATTCAATAAATACAGGTCAATTATGTGAAAAAAGACTTTTTTATACCACTTTATCGTCTTTCGCATACATGATAAACTGCTCAGCATCATGTCGCCTTTGTCAACAGTTCCCATACATTTATTGTAATCGATTATACAGGCGGGCTTGTGAATAGGTTGTTTAGTTCGGTGATTTATTTTCCCTGTTTCTTTAAATATGTCATCGTGCAAGGTAGTTAGCATGTGAACATCCCTTTTATCACACCATTTTAATGCTAAAAGGGGACCGCGGCTTTTTGACTCAAATTCACCTTTTTTCAGATTTTTAAATTTGGGCATTTCCTTACGGTTTTTTTTTACTGTCCCACAGGCATTCGTTTTTTCCGAATGCAAAAACTGGAATAACTTTGGGCTTGTGTACCAATTGTCACACCACAAATTGTGCCCCTTGCCAAAATAATCATTTATAAGTGTGGTTACAACAGCGCCGGTTATTCCCAAGTTCTGCTCATCCGTTATTTCCGTGCCTTCTCCACAGTAAATTATAAAATCAAGAATGTATCCAGTTTTCACATCACACAAAACAAACATTTTGATTCCAAAGCGGTGTCGTTTCGATGGAATATACTGTTTAAAAATAAGCCTACCCTTGAAAACAATCATGCTTTCATCTATGCATAGATCTTCATAAGGTATTACAGACTGTTTGAATAGTGTTCGGGTGTGATTTAAAACTAACCTTATTTTATAAAGACGATCTGTAGACGGCGAATTTGAGTCACAGAAATGTAAATTTTGCAATAACAGTTGATATCGATCTCTACTCATGATCTGGCCAAAAATAGGCGAACTAAGAAATATATTTGTACTCCAATACTCTTCAATAGTCAAGTGTTGGTTTCTTGTCATTAGCATGGTTATTGCAATAAATAAATACATTTCTTCAATATTTGTGTCCTTCCATTTATGAATTCTTGAATTCGCACCAAATTCCTTTGTATTGAGAACAAAGCTATGGTAGTTGTGTATTTCTCTTACAATTTCATTCATAATGGAGCGATTCAAAAAATGTTCAAAAAAATCACTTTCTGTTGAGTTTTCGTTAAATTGTACAGAAATGCCGGATTGAAAATCATCAAATTCGTGTACTATTGGAATATGAGGTCCTGACACCCAGGAGTGTAGCACTTCTTCCCGTACAGACTCATCAGCTTGAGTTTCTGCTTCTTCCCGTACAGACTCATCAGCTTGAGTTTCTGCATCTGAAATTTCCGAAGGTACAAATTCATCCTCGGACATTTCATAATCAGAATCCAACATCTGCAGTATATTTTCAATTTCATCATCTTCCAAAATATGGGCCATTTTTATTCTTAAAGTTAATTTCAAACACTAAAAACTTATTGTGAACGTTTCCTAATAACTTTGAAACAGTACGAAAAAGAACACGAAAATAAACACGCACTTTTGTAACTAATTTATAACCAAAATAGACATGTTATAAAATTCTGATGACACTTAAATTAATAAAAATTTTATGTAAAGTCAAAATCACAGTTTCACAATACAAACAAACGTTTAGAATACGCGAGATCTCTACAATAAATGTTATCGACGCTTGTCCACTATGATCAATCTGAAACGCATGCGCAAAGAGCGAATGACTACTAGCGCCATCTGTTGACTAAATTATGAACTATGGCACTCAAACGCACGACGACACATTCACTTGATTATCGATGTTCTTTACGAAATACAATTTTATTTTCGAAATATGCCTGAAGATGTCAGCATCGTGATAGTTACACGAATGTCCTAGTGAGCGGGAAAAAAAACTGTTACATAGGAGCGCTGTGATATCGGCAGTCGAAGTTGGCGTAACAAGGGCTGATACGGTCGCGTGTGAGGCATGGAATTTTGCCGTATCAACTGTTGTTACGATCGCGTGGAAAAGGTTAATCTTATACAAATTATTAAACATTAATAATCATTTATCTCTTCCGCATCATCTTTTTTCATTAACATCTATGTATTTATTATTTCAGTGCGCTGTTCAAGACGATAATGGCCGGAATTGAAACATTCTATCGTTTAAATGACATTCCTACAAATGCATCACATCTCCCTCCGTGCACCAAAGGTCCTAATGTGGGTATAAATTGTATTAGATGTATCAACAATATCTAAAACACCATTTTATTATTACCTACAGTAAGTATTTTCTACTTACAGGTGCCAAACAGAAGACCGGAAAATGAAGTGGTCAGACATCTCGCTTTGATTAGAGATCGCCTGCTCATCCCGCAAGATCCAGAATTAGCTGAACATCTTCACAATTGTGACATTGCTCTTTCGTTGTTTGGAATGTAAGCATTTTATTAATATTCTTATAATTTTTATTCACAATAGCTGCAGATCAGTTTATGTAAGGTCTATCAAATAATAAAGTAAACAATCAACAACTCTACACGCAGAGTAGCAACTCTTAAATTCATGAAAAAATCCATAATATGAAGGGGCTTGCTGTCCATATTGTCTTAATGTTGAAAAAGGCAGTGCCTTTCGGTATAAATCACAAATGTAGCAATCTGTGCCATCTGTTCATACCTTTAATAAAATTAGTGTAACTTTATTAATGAAATAATGATTATCATAATACAAAATATTATTTCGAAATTAATAGAATACTTAGTTTTTACCACTTTTATTGTTTATAAAAACCAACATGTTTCCTGAGCAACGCTCACTTCTTCAGGGTTTTCTTAATACTAATTATAAATAATAGTCATAGACCATGGTGTTAATGGAAAAATAAGAATGGAGGGTAGAGGGAAGAGGGGCAATAGGGAACAATTTATAAAGGGAACAGGTTTAATATTGGGTTTTCAATAGGGTTTAACTTCAATAGCGGAATAGAATTGTTACATTGTAATTTACGCGAACCGAAATAATATTTCGGGGCGGGGAAGCATGAGGTAAGCTGGAACGGGGAATTCGCTACGCGCACGGGCGAAGGCAGAGCAGCGAAGAAATCTAGACTAGATGGTAATAGATTGAGTAAGCTTTGAACATGAAACGTTTAATAAATAATGGGCATCTTTGAAATTATATTTATTAAGTTGAATGTGCATGTTTTAGGTAAATTTAGATAGAAACATTACCTATTGTAGAAGGAGCTCATGATTTTATGACTCTTACGATCGGATTTCGATCAAACTTGTTTGATAAATTATTCGATACAATCAACTACATTGCTAGATGGTAGTCAGTAGCTACTACTACTTCATTGACAGATGTCGAAACAATACGGTATTCAATTACATACCTACGCACTATTTTCATAATATGTGATCATAATTATATCTGAATATATTGGAAAGATAAATAAAATATCGGCCATTTTCAATATTTGTTATTATTTTTTACTAAAAGTTACATAAAATAACAAATATATATATATTTTTTTTATGAATTAACGCCGATTAACGGCTTTTACATGGGAATTACAATAATTTGAAATGGTATAGAATTTACATGGTTAAGAAAAAAATATTAATGTGACAAAAAATTAAAAAGTACATATCGAATTGACAGCATAAAGTACAAATAGTAAGATATTATAAATACAAATATGAAGAAAAATAAAACCTCATATAACATGTATATTAGATATTTTGAAAAAAAAAATTCGTAAAGGACGTAATAAAAATAAATTTAAATATTCCAGAAGTAAACATTGATGAAGAGTACAAACATTCAAAGTATATTTGATTATAATCGAACTGAGAAGCACTGACAAACAGCTTTAATTAAATAAAGTTTATATGTTGATAATCTTTCAATATTTATCACATCATCAACAACATAATTACCAAGTATATGCAGGCGATTTATTATGGAATATAATTCAGCATTTGATCCTGTATTGTTACAATGGTAAGGTAATTTGTGACGAAATGATCTACTTAAATCAGTTATTACTTGTTACGAATTTTTCTCAGGTGACATCGATACTTCCGACAATTTTTCAGTATTTTCCTGATGAAATAAAAAAAATATTAGAAAAATTATGTTAATTGATTTTTCTATAAAATTTTGGCATTGGACACGCGAGTGTATAAGTACATAAAGACGGGTATATACAAGTGTATAAATTACTTGCTGTAATAATTGCAGAGGTGGTAAAGTATCGCTGAATCTAGAAGCAAGCATTAATAGCACATTTTTTCTGCATTCTTTATTTTTCCTTTTGATTTTTTTCACCCTGCTTACTAGCGGATACCTGTTCTTCTTGTCTTTGTTGCCCTTTCTAAAAAATGGTGTTATCCACAAATTCCATTGTGATCTTGCCTAGTTAAACCAATTTAAAAGGTTTGTAACCGAAATAACAGAACTTTTGGAGTGCCACGAAAATTCAGATTTCCGAGGCGAATACTAAATAAGAGTTACATCACAATATTTGCCCTTGATATTAAAGCCTAGGAAACTACAAAAATATTTCATACATTCTATAGTTCTCATTAAAAACCTGCGGCAGGAATGTGAACTAACATTTTCGTTATTTGTTTTTTATTTTTTATTTTTTTATTTATGCCGTGTTGCGCTACCTCCTTCTTTAGCCGACGTTTCGGACAGCGTTGCAGTGTCCATCATCAGGCAGATCCGGCAGATCCGAGAGATGTGGCAGATCCGACACATCTGTCGCATCTGCCCTGATGATGGACACTGCAACGCTGTCCGAAACGTCGGACGTAAAGACGTAAAGAAGGAGGTAGCGCAACACGGCATAACACCCCAAAAACAAACAACAAAAATGCTTTTGGCCGTGAAAATCTAAAAACGTATGTGAACTAACATATTTCAATATGAAATAGCACAATTTGTTGGTTATTCACATTTGTTCGTTTTAATTATTGCTGCAAGGTACGTTAGATTCGTAGGTACTGGGAGATTTATGGTGAGGATCATTTCGTGTTTTTATGAAACTTTTTGCCTACTATTTTCAATTATTATCTCTTGTGCAATAAAAAATACTAATAATATTTTTTTCTTTACCTAATAAACAAGAAGTTTTACTTCTGTCGCACGTGGACTCCACGCACACAATTTTTATGGTTTATTTTATTTTCGCATTTTATGTATAAAAAAGGTTTCAATATTTTTTTTCGTTAATCCTATATTTAATTTTCAGGAGTGTGTCGGTTTCTTTTTGTTTGTTTGAAACCTTTATAATCTATTTTACAATTTTCTTACTTTTTATAACTTTGTAACTCATTTATTTTACCATAATTTATTAGATATACCAATGTTACAACTAACAAAACTGTATAATTAGAAATTTATGTAAAAGCCCAGTAGGGCGCAAATGAATAAAACTAGGAATATGATTCTGGTGAAGGCGCACTCTAAATATTCTATGCCGCTGGTTGTAGACAGCCAGGCGAGAAATGGAATTTCTAGTAAAAAAGTCAACTTGGTTCTGAAATAATACACAATAACATTACGACTAACTTTTAGTGTGACCCCTTTTCTCATGTGCCAACACATTTACGTATTTATTTTTCGTAAAATTTGACGTCGTCTCACTCTGAAAGCATCTCGCGTACTGAAGAGAAATAACTTCTGCCTTGGTTTATATAATGGCTCGAGACAAAGTATTATATCGTATTATTGAAAAACGGTTTTTATTTTTATAAGCATTGTTTTTATGCATTTTAAAATAATTTTATTATCTAGCCGTTGATGTGGTGATAATGTATATTTTTATAACTCTCCTGTATTTAGAATTAAAGGATATAATCGAACTTTAAGCTATTTTTAGAGGTTCCGTAAATATTTTTTTACGCAATTGTTTTAAACATTTTAACACGTTTTATTATTTCACCATTTAGAAGAATAATTTATTTGTTCAAAACATAATATTATTTTCTAATAAATAATATAGAAATTTTCTAAAAACTGCATCAAAAACCTGCAAATATGCTGCGATTGCGGTAAGATCCCCTTAACGACATTCAGTTGGATAAATTAGAGATTTTGGAAATCAGAAAGTGCTTGAATGCGAATTTGAATATTATTAATAATCAAAAATTGTTTTTAAATGACCCAATATTAAACCTGTTTTCTTTGTAAATTGTTCCCTATTGCCCCTCTTCCAGGGGCGTAGCTACCGCCGTATCAGCCGTATCAATGATACGGGTCACCTAACGTATGTAAGCAAAAATTAATAGTCACTTAATCTCATGCTTCTCGGGAAAAAAACATAAAAAACTGTCATACGTGCCTATAGAGTTTCCATTTCAGAAATGACAAAAGTCAAAAAAAGCAATCTCTTTTTTTCCCGAGTTAAGCGTGCGCCCAAAAGTTGGCAACATCCTACGTCGGTTATTGCGGGATTCCCCCGTTTACGTCATTCCCTTTAATGGAGGAATCCCGCAAAAACCGATTAACAATGACAAACCACGGAGAGCAATATTTACGCGTTTTATTTCATTCCGGTTCAAACGTTATTTATTACATTGTAATACAATACAATCTTGTTCTTGTGATTATTTATTGGTTAATTAGTTTGATTTGTGGAAAGAATGAGTGAAAGGAAAAGAGATTATCCCAGTGGAGCTATGAAAAGAAAAAGTAAACAGAAAAGGGAGGAGGTTATAAAAAAAAAGGCAAAATTTCTTCATTTTTTCAGCAATCAGCTTCTATGAGTGATTTAGATTACAATGGTAAGTACTACCTATAGTGAAGAGTGAATTTTGTTTTTTTAAAGAACAATGGCAAACTTCAATACATAACAATACCTGATCACGTATTGTACCGAGCAATAATAAGGGCCCTAACTAATTTTGATACAGGGTCCCTCCAACGCACGCTACGCCACTTCCCTCTTCCCTCCGCCCATTCTCATTTTTCCATTGACTTCATTGTCTATGTCTATTATTTATAATTAGTATTAAGAAAACCATGAAGACGTTGGTTTTTATGGCATGAAACACGTTGGTTTTTATAAGCAATAAAAGTGGTAAAAACTAAGTATTCTATTAATTTCGAATTAAAATGGTGCCACAAAATAAGTTTGCTGTGTTTGAAGACATAATATTATGTTGGCTTTATTGTATGTAATTGTGCTGTGGAAAAAAAATGAAAATTTTATATATCTGGTTTGTTTACTGGCTTGTAGTATGAATAAATGAAGCAGTTATTTGGATGGGTATTCCCAACCAATATCAGCTAAAGCCAGCAACTAGTCATTCTTATCATTAAAGAAATATTTTAAGACATTACTAACAAAAAAACTATTTCAACTTGAATTAATCAAACAAATAATTCTAAATATTTTATTACATATCTATCCACCATAACATTTTTTCCCTCTGAAGGAGTTTTAACTGCATATATGTACATAATTGCAAAAACAATGTTTCTCATGTAAACAGTTTGAAACTTTTAATTTAATAATTGTCCCGGTTAGTTTGGACCAGTTGTCCATTTTCACTAAGTTAAAGATTTCAGACCATAGACCTTAGTGAGATGTATCACTTATCACAATAATACATGTTTAGCTAAAACATAAGATGTTTGCACTGCTGTGGAAATTTTAACCCAAAACTTGCTGACTGAAAGTATGAACTTATTTTGTCTATCACCATTTAATTAGGGATATTGTCATATTATTTTTCCTTTATTTAGGTGGAAAGTTTTGTAAAACTTCAATAATGTCGAAGAAATATGCCTAAATAAATTTTTAAACCATTAAAATTACGAAACCCGGTGGTTTTAAATTTTTTTTACTTAATTTAAATTTAATAATGTTATTGTCAAGTTCTGCAAGTATTTTAGTTTTTATTTTCATTACAGCTGTTTCGGCTTACAAGGCCATTTTAAACCTGTGGTTAAACCACTTTGAGACGACTTATTTGTTTATGTGAATATTCTATCACTAATTTATTTTTATCAATATTCATTCGACAGACGCTGGTTACGAGTTCTATTTGGCAGAGAATTTGCCCTGCACGACTTGCTAGTTTTGTGGGATGCAATATTTGCAGCTGGGAAAGATTTCTCCTTAGCCGGGTACACAATGGTGGCAATGCTTATCGCCATAAGATCACTCTGTAAGTAACACAACTAAATCCTATTCCGTACGCTTTCAGACACTTGCTCCTTACCTATGACGCGGTGTAAATATTATGTGGCATAAGCTCTAATAAGTAATACGGTTGTTGTATAAACTTCAGATACTATAATATTATCTTCTTAAATGACTTTTTTATTCACTTTCGCTCTATGCATAGGTTTAGCTAGCAATGTTCACTCAATTTTTTTGTATTGTATATATTGATCATCCAGTTGATTAGTCAGTCATCTCCAAATACTGAGATAATGGAAAAAGCAATATTCAAATGCTCACCCTAAATCAAATATTATTTACAAGTGTCTCTTCTTTACATATTAAAAATGCTATAAAATATTACCAGGAGGTTGAATGACAATTAGATAAATTAGCGAAATTCAATCAAAAATATGAAACGAGAAAAATCACATGCAAAGTTCCTGGGTTCGAGTCCTAGATGTGACCATATCTTTTTCTGATTTTTCTGTTTTCACTTTTTTGTTTGAGTTTCGCTAATATTGTCTTCATTTAATTAAACGTTTATTTTAATTCACTACAAGTTTTCTGCATTATAATTGATTTGGTGGTGTTTATGAGTAATCTGGCACACTTTTACATACTGCATACTAAACTCAAATTTTGATTTTTTGGAGATGACTCACTAATCAACAGGACAATAATGACATTAATACTGGACGCGGGGTAGAAATCTCAATGTGGGAAGCCAAATACAAGACAATTGTACCAGTCTCTATTTCTAGTACTTAAATACTAAACTGCTACGCGTCGAGTAAGGTCGTGTCTTACCAGCACTTACCAGTACCTAAGTAAATTGTATTGCAAAGTGCCAAAATGCCCTCATGTGTGTCTCGTTTTACTCGCCTTTAGGCCTAAGCTACACGAGCGATTCTACCACCGCGGGAAACCATCCAATCCTTTGGCGCACGACCAAACAACAACTCTCTCTCGCACGAAATGATACAATCGCGGGAAACTTAGACCTTACCCTTCCCTGGGCAATGCGCATAGTGTAACCGAGTGAGAGTATCTTGGTATCTCAGTCAATCAGTATTCGGCGAAGAAATTAATAAGCAGCCCGACCATATATATCTATGACATTCATACACAAACATTCTTTGATTGTCTATCTTTATCACACAGGAATAAACTTTTGAATTTAGAAATTATACTGAAAACCGCTGAAAACAAAAGAGTGTTGCTTGCTTTCCACATTATATTATGAGTATGTGAGACTATGGCGAGTCTATTTATAATATATAACGTCATTGCAGGATGATCGATTTATGCGAACCATAACCTCATTGCAGCAATAAATTTTGTTAAAAAAAGATGTGCATAAATGTATTTGCACCATTTTTTGCAAATACATAAACACATCAAATTATTATGCCGAATAAGAAAGTTCCTACCTGACTTTCAAGTAATAATTATCTTTACGGAAATTGCACAACACTCTTAACTAGATTTTGGTACTTTACCCATTAATTTTCCACATAAGAAAGAGATAGTTTTACGATTCGTTCTTGTGCTCAATATCTCAAATGTGGAATGGTTTGCCGGCTTCTATGTTTCCTACTGCCTCAATGCTCACTCCTTCCTTTCCTTAAGAACAACCTCTTTTTGTTTCCTTAATATGCACGTACAATCCAGGGTCAATAGTTAAAACTAGCGTCGCCTTGGCTTTTGCATCATCTGATTCTTTTTTCTCGAAATTAGCATCTAGCTCTGACTTGATATAGTTCACTAGGTTGTCAAGCACCAACAGATTTTCGACCGCAAAACTCCGCTGATCATAATTCTGACGTCCTGTCAACTTCTCAATGCTTTTAAAATAGTTCACAGCCATATTTCCATGAAAAGTCAACAATTTTCGACTGTTTTATACTAAATTTACACAGTAAAAAACCGAAAAATATAGATATTTGCCCATAACTTATTAAAACACGTTGCTATTTCGTAATAGACAAATGAGAATCTTTATTATTCTTAAAAATGTTACACATCGTATTAATATAGATGGCGCTACTAACACATTTAACAATTTTGCTATCTATTTTCTAACAGTGTGGAGTTAAATTTACATAATATTGAAATATCATCATAATATTGAAATATCGACCACAATAACATGGGCATGGTAGTCAAAAAATTCTCAAATTATGTAACCATCAAAGCAATGATTAAAGAAAATGTTTTTAAAATGTAGCTGCAGCTAAAAGGGATAGTGTGTTTTTACATTATTCTTCAAACAAATTATCTTAACCCCTCAGATCTTGGGTCTATTTTGTCGGCAAGTCAAAATATTTTCAATATTTCAAATGCTTTGCAATAAAATCCAAGTATAGAATATTTCGGAACGCATCCGAAAACTAAAAACTGCTTTTGAAGGTGGTGAAATACGCTTCCAATTTTTATAATTCGAAATATACCTAATTTTTTAATTATTGTTTTTAATTGGTAAACTAACGTTTAAGACAAGATTTTTATGCATAGCACAAAGGGTAACAATTATTATAAGCAATAATTATTAGCCTGAAACACTCATCAACATTGAAAAAATCTCCCGAGAAAAGATAAATGCCGCCGACGGGACTTGAACCCGCGTCCTTCTGATATCCGGTCAACTGCTCTACCAACTGAGCTACGTCGGCTTATCTCCCACCCGCCAAATAATTCAATATATACTAGTGTTTCATTCAACAATTACTGCTTATTACATTTTTTTACCTGAAAACAACCAACTTTATTTTTTGTGAGAAATGCATTATAAGTGCTAACTCTCCCACTAGATGGCGTCGAGACAAATTATGTCTACATTTTTTGGTGAAATACTTTAACTTGTCAAATATTAATTATTATTTTTAATTGGTAAACTAACGTCTAAGACAAGATTTTTATGCATAGCACAAAGGGTAACAATTATTATAAGCAATAATTATTAGCCTGAAACACTCATCAACATTGAAAAAATCTCCCGAGAAAAGATAAATGCCGTCGACGGGACTTGAACCCGCGTCCTTCTGATATCCGGTCAACTGCTCTACCAACTGAGCTACGTTGGCTTATATCCCACCCGTCAAATAATTCAATATATACTAGTGTTTCATTCAACATTTACTGTTTATTACATTTTTTCACCTGAAAACATCCAACTTTATTTTTTGTGAGAAATGCATTATAAGTGCTAACTCTCCCACTAGATGGCGTCGAGCCAAATTATGTCTACATTTTTTGGTGAAATACTTTAACTTGTCAAATGTGGTGGGAGATAAGCCGACGTAGCTCAGTTGGTAGAGCAGTTGACCGGATATCAGAAGGACGCGGGTTCAAGTCCCGTCGGCGGCATTTATCTTTTCTCGGGAGATTTTTTCAATGTTGATGAGTGTTTCAGGCTAATAATTATTGCTTATAATAATTGTTACCTAATTTTTTAAATACAAAAAGTTTGAATACAATCATCAAAAAGTTTTAAAAATGGCTCACCTTAAGTTTTTCTAACTAAAATTACTGATAATGCAAAAAAAATACGCACATATTTTATTAGATAAATAAATGTATTGTTAAAATTATTGTCAACTCGCTTTTTTGTTGTTTCATGTAAAAATAATTCATAAAAAATACCAAAAGTTTAATAATTTTTTCTCAAATTGCCGTTGGAAACTTTGGATTCCTAACCATGATACTAAGCGAGACAACGATTTCTATGAGACCTATGTGAGTTGTTCCGAAAACTGTTTAAATTGGGTGAGGAGTTAAAATAATAATCTCGATGGGTCTCTGTAATGATAAGATTGTATTTGATTTGATTTACAATAGATTTCTTCTGAATTTTCCATTTTCTAGTGCTACACAGCGATGCGATAGTCTGCTTGACCCACCTGATGCACTACCCCACCACCATCGACGTGCAGTACATCATCGATCATGCTTTGTACCTTAAACACCCGGACCAGTACACCAAACCAATACCGCGTCCATTTACCTGTCCCACTCCGAGTGGGGCTAACTCGGCACCTGTGCAAGTCAAAAGAAAAACAAAACCTAAATCTTCCAGACCTCGGTAAGTGAATTATTTTGATACTTTTTTGTTATTGAATTAACAAGCTTGTCTACATCATACATA
This sequence comes from Limnephilus lunatus, assembly GCA_917563855.2. Classification (NCBI taxonomy): domain Eukaryota; kingdom Metazoa; phylum Arthropoda; class Insecta; order Trichoptera; family Limnephilidae; genus Limnephilus; species Limnephilus lunatus. The sequence goes on from OU830592.1 coordinate 75,696,799, forward strand.
TTATTGGCTGATCTAAGATAAATTGGCGTATGTCAGAAATCACAACTTTTCTGGGGAGCTAAATAAGTGAAAAAACTTAACGGAAAACTCGAAATAGTGGAACTCACATACAAGATTTACCATGATTTGTTTTTCTTCTTTAACTAACTCTTCTGACAGCGTTATAGTGTCTGAAATGTTGGCTAAAGAAGGAGGTAGCGCAACACGGCATAATGTTATATTGTGGCACCTTTTTAATTCAAAATTATTAAAATACTTAGTTTTAACCACTTTTAGTGTTTAAAAAACCAACATGTTTTGTAAGCAATGGTTACTTCATCAAGGTTCACTTAAAACTAATTACGATGGACAATATGTCAATGGATGGCAGGGGGAGGGTTATAGGGCGTGATTTACAAAGGGAACAAATTTAAGAATAGGTCATTTATTTTTTTTTGGTTATTTATAATATTGAAACTCGTCTTTGCACTCTTTCTAATTTCCAATATTTCAAGTTTGTCCGAATGGATACTGTTAATATTATAGTGTAGCAACTCTATTCTATTATTAAAATCAAAAGTGTGATTAGTTTCCAATAAATGATTAGCAAACTCCTAATACTTTTGGCCGTGAATATCTCAATTCATATTTCACATATATGATGCCCAATTTTTTTATGCTCAAGAGGTTTTTTTTTTTTCGATCCCACCCGTAGGGACAATCAATAAAAAAAAATTAATTCTCTAAAGGCAACTCGTAGACCATAGGTTCTCAACTTGGGCGATAACGCCCCCTTGGGGTCGTTTCAGACCTTCAGGGGGGCGGTAGAAGACCAAGAGAAAATTGGGGGGCGTTTCAAACTTGTAGGGGTGATAGGAAACCCAGAGAAACCCATCCTGTCTTGCCTCATTCCATCCTATTAGGGGCCACCCATCCACAACAATATTTTCCCTATCCCATTATGCCCCCTCCATTGTAGCAAATGTCGGTATCCCATTACGCCCCCTTCGTCGTGGTATCCCGTCTCGCCTCCTCCGTTGTGGCAAATGTAACCCTATCGTGGTATCCTATTATGCTCCTTCGTTAGGGAGAAAAATATTCTCAAAGTGGGCGGTGGGCAAAAAAATGTTGAGAATCTATGATGTAGATCAGGGGCCTCCAAACTACGGCCCGCGGGCCACATCCGGCCCGCCAGTGTCACCAATCCGGCCCGCTACAGTTAATGATGAGTGTCATCTATCAGGCCCGCGACAGCTAAGGCTTAGTATTGTTATTGTTGTTGTGATAAGTTAGATACAAAAACACCGAACGGTAGTAAGTCGGTTTTGTTTACTTGCTAAGTGAAGCCTAATGACAAGTATAATACGCAGAAAATTTAACTAAAGTATAGTAACTAGCAAGTAATTGAAATTAATCCAACTAACATTATAAACATATATAATCAGTATAACATATAAAAACATAATCATTTAACATGTAAACATTATAACATTATAAAATGCTAATGAGATTTATGTACCTACCTAATTGTGAATTTCCACTGACAATAGTTTGTAGTTAGCGAATAGCGTATTTAGCAAGCGTACTGCTCAGGGCGCGTACTCGCCACTATATAGTCTAAATGTTATAGATAACTGGTATCCGACATGCGTTGCAATATAAATATATAATACACACATTTCAAACCACTCGCGCACCACCGGTAGTAAATTTTCATGCAAAATTTCATAACGCCAGAGCGTACCATTATACATAGAAACCTTCGCGTGCGTTCGCACAACAAATCACCAAAGTTTCATCGCAATCGGATGAACGTTACGGCAGCGCATAAAATATGAACAAACGAAGAAATATTGATTTTTACATACATATATAATGTGGCAAGAAAATCAAAACGGTTTTGGCCCTTGGAACTTACTGGAGTACTCAATATGGCCCTAAGGCTGGAAAGTTTGGAGACCCCTGATGTAGATAATACCAAACTTGATGTGACATTTTTCTAACTAGTAGAGGTAATATTCGAAGGCGAAATGTACATACAAGGTCGTCACTGCTGCAGTACTTCGTACCAAGCATGGGCACTATTTTTTTTTTTTTTTTTAAATGGCTTTTCACCCTAATGGAGTGTTCTGGCCAGTGCCATGTGAATGATTTTGTGAGTGTAATTTTGTTTCAATATTTACAAATTTGGTTTTAATAACAAGATAATAATACTTTACAAATAATAATAATAATAATACGCTAAATTCGTACAATACGAGATGATTTTAATTACATATAACAAGTGGAAGTAACAGGACATAAATAAATGTGCTGATATAATTTATTATGCGTAAAAAATAAACCAAATAATTAAAAATATGAAACTGAACTTACAGTTACAAATTGATGCTGTTAATACTCAGGAAGTTTGCCAAGATTCTATAAATGTGTTTGTCCACAGAAGATAACAGACATGCAATATTGTAGGGAGGCAATATGCCCGATCTGATTAGGTGAGGGATGAAATTTGTGTATGATTTATTTATAGGGCAACTGAAAAAAAATATGATTGAGGTCCTCTTCACCAAGAGGACATTCACACCATCTTATTATGAATTCTTAACATGAATTTTTGTCAAGTGAACATTGTTGCAGCAATGCCCTATCCGCATGCGGCAAATCGAGGATGTTGAGAATTTGTTCAAAGAGAGTCTAGAAAATCACGGTTTTGAAGGAATCGTTGGCTGAATTATGAAAAAGTTATAACCTTTTGTTTTACTAGACTTATCCCAATGATTCTGCCATGTGGAAATCATGTTTTCTTTCAATTTTATGAAAATGTCATCGGGGTTTAAAATTTTATATAAAATATCCCCCGAAATAATGGCATCTTTCGCCAATGAATCTGCCTTTTCATTTCCAGGGATACCGCAGTGACTAGGTATCCAAGCCAAGACGATTTCTTTGCCAGAGTCGGTTAATTTATGAATTAAAGTGCGGATTCCAACACAGAAAACGTCTTCTGGGTAATGGAAGGGGGAAGAGTATAGCTTTTGAAGTGCACTCAGGGAATCTGAGAGAATTAAGAAGTTTCCATTGTGATCATCGTCAATGTATTTGAGGGATTAAAAAATGGCTATACATTCAGCAATTGAATCGGAAGCCTCTTTTTTGGAAGTTTGATTTTTCTTTTGACTTGATCTGATGTGCAATGGAATGCCGCTCCCACGTGGTTTCTTCAACACTGCAAATGCAGAGGTCCAGTCACTAGGAGTTAAAGGGTGAAATAAAGAAAAAAATTATCTAATTTATTCCTCTTGTGAGGTTTTTTTTTCTCGATGCACTGGAAAACCTTATAAGAGAGTTTTACTTTATACTGATGACATAATGCAAGAATCACTGCTTTGAGAAAAATTAGTTGAAGGATTTGCACTTTTTTATATCATTATTACTTTACACAGATTTTTTTGAGTAATATGATTGCTTTTTATGTTACAGGGTGCCAGTGACTGAAAGAAAAGAAGTGATTCCTGCTAATATCAAAGTTGGAAGTACAGTTGATGATGCAGGAATCATTGATGGGTATTCTGTTCAGGTAAATTTATCTTACAGGGTGCCAGTGACTGAAAGAAAAGAAGTGATTCCTGCTAATATCAAAGTTGGAAGTACAGTTGATGATGCAGGAATCATTGATGGGTATTCTGTTCAGGTAAATTTATCTTACAGGGTGCCAGTGACTGAAAGAAAAGAAGTGATTCCTGCTAATATCAAAGTTGGAAGTACAGTTGATGATGCAGGAATCATTGATGGGTATTCTGTTCAGGTAAATTTATCTTACAGGGTGCCAGTGACTGAAAGAAAAGAAGTGATTCCTGCTAATATCAAAGTTGGAAGTACAGTTGATGATGCAGGAATCATTGATGGGTATTCTGTTCAGGTAAATTTATCTTACAGGGTGCCAGTGACTGAAAGAAAAGAAGTGATTCCTGCTAATATCAAAGTTGGAAGTACAGTTGATGATGCAGGAATCATTGATGGGTATTCTGTTCAGGTAAATTTATCTGATTTTTGACAATATTTTAATACATTTACAAAGTATGTACATAATAATAATATACAATTCGTAATGCCAATGATTTTAAATAATCGATGATGATAAGCTAAAACTAAAATACTTATATGCTAGAACTTAATATATAACAAAATTATTATTTATATGAAGTTCTACGAATTAATCACACTTACGAATAAATGTGCTCTAAATTTTATACAATTGATGTAAATGTATGTAAAAATCTTACTAATTGAAATGTAAAATACAAACTGACATTTAACAGCCATAAAATAGTTCATGGAAATAAGACATTTTTTAATCTGCCAAAAAGGGTTGGTTATCTATTGCATAAACTTGAAATTTCAAAGGTATTTTAAATGTGATACAAATATATTTATTCTTTTTGAAGTTGTTGTTAAAACAAATCACATTTTAACTAGATAAAATAAACTTTTAGATTTTTGTATAAAAAATATTGATCGTCCAGTTGATTAGTCAGACATCTCCGAAAAATCGAAATTTGAATTGAGTATGCATTGTGTACTCTGTATCTGGGACAAAACTCAGATTACTCATACACTCAAATGAATTATAATGCAGAAAACTTGTAGTGAATTAAAATAACTGTTGTGGTTTTCTGGGTCACTAGTTGGATATTTCAAAATTTCATTATAATTTATCAGACTTTTAAATATTCCATTTATTAGGATTTTATTGCAAACCGAAAATATTTTTACCTTTAGATAAAATAGGCCCGAGGGGTTAAATAACATCACTTTAATGGAATTCTTATTATTTTCAAGGAGTAACAGTCAACAAAACTTTATAATTAAAACCTCAAATTGTAATATTTAATTAAATGAAGACAATATTAGCCAAACTAAATCGAAAATCTGGACACAGAAAAAATAATATGTCGGAAATAACCTCACTTTTTCAAGAAGGGGATCTCATGCCTCTGTCTGCTAAAATACCATGTTGCCAGCTCTTAGCAAGGCTGTAAAACAATAACAGCCTTACTAAAAAAAACTACAGCACGATCGATAACCTGTGTTTTGCAGCAACATCAACATCCATAAAACAAATTTACACTAAAACACGAAATATTACTAATAAGGTTGGTCACTTTAAAATACGTCTTAAATCTGGCAACCATGCAATTTTTCGTAATGTTCATATTAAATTGTTGTTTTCATTCATAGCCACCAGATGTGAGCGCCAGCGCATTCGCAGTTCGCAATGAAAACATATTAAGCTGCGAAAGATTTTTTGGGTACGGCGATGTGTTTTGTAATATTATAAAGTGATCGTAATTTTTATTAATTTGACTGATTCACTCTTATATTCATATAATTGATATATTTTCCGTATTTTTTATGGTTTTTCATAAGTTTTAGTGAAGTTATAATAACAATAATTGTACTTTCAAAGTTGAAATGTCAAAAAGTATTTTATATGATACATAAAAATTCAAATTTACATTTAATGACATTTATTTTATGAGAATTTCATAAAAGTGCAGTGACGTTATATAGATAGACTCGCCATAGTCTCACATTCTCACAATATAATGTGGAAAGCAAGCAACACTCTTTTGTTTTCAGCGGTTTTCAGTATAATTTCTAAATTCAAAACTTTATTCCTGTGTGATAAAGACAGACAACCAAAGAATTGTGAATGTCATAGATATACGGTAGGGCGGCTTATTAATTTCTTCGCCAAATACTGCTTTCACATCACGGGTGTGACTGAGATAACAAGATACTCTCACTCGGTTACACAATGGACAGGGAAGGGTAAAGAATACAATGACGTATTATTATAAAATTAATTGTAATAATTATAATAATTGATAATAATAAGTAATTTCGTGTACTTACAAATGAAGTGTTATTCCTTCGCCTTAACGACTATTTGCCGTGTAATTGAAGCATTTTCTCATCACGCAGGAGGGCATTTTGGCGCTTTGCAATGCAATTTACTTACTGGTAAGACACGACCTCACTCGAAGCGTTGCAGTTTAGTACTAAAGTACTAGAAATAGAGACAGCTACAATCGTCTTGTGTTTGGCTTCCCACTTTGAGATTTCTACCCCGCGTCCAGTATTAATGTCATTGTAAAAGTGGTGTTTTTCTCAATATTGATATCTAATACATGTGGTGGTAAACTTATCAAAGAAATTAACATCTTTAATGGTGCAAGAAATGTGTTGAAATGTCAGAGATGTTTTTAGGTTATTTTTTTTGGCAATAAAAAAAGCTTTGAAATTTTTTATTATTTTTTTATTGTATGCACGAGGAAAAAGTGGGGTGACAGTTTCATTCCAAATTCATTACATAAAAGGACTGTATTTTTTAAATTTTTATTTTTTTTTAATTTCTGTACACTTTCATCAAAAATGTTTTGGTAAGATTTTTTTTTCCATTTTTTCCGTGTTTGAATCTTAAAATATGGCAGTTTTTTTAAACTAAAGTGTATTTCAAATACGCAAATCTAAAAGGTAATTTTATCTAGTTTTTATAAATGGTATTTGTTTTTACGACACCTTCAAAAATAAGAAATATATAGAACATACAAAATACTTAAGAAAATTCCAAATTTTGTTCAGACATCATTACTAAAACTGAGATAAACTACCCTCCCAGGCTGTGTAAACAGTGTGCATTTCTTTCCAAGAACAATTTTTTAATTAATAATGTTTTCACATCCGCGGCCTTTTGTCAATTGAATAAAATTTTCACGGGGTTTTTTAGTAAGGCCGTAAATAAATAAAATGGATAAATTATTGTGTTTAAAGATCAATCATTTTTGTCTCCAGGAAACAGAAGTGCTGCGTGAAGAACTGTTGCATGCTCACAGTGTGATGGCCCTTTGCAACCTGAAGCTTGAGCAGTACGAGGCCACCCTGCAGCGCTCCATTCCATCCTCCTTTCTCCCCTCGCATCCCGCACAGCAGGCCCTGGTAGGCATTCGGGAGGTAATTGTAAATCAAAACTACTAATATCAATTGTCTGTGCGTCCTTTGAAACTCTGGCGCAACGAAATCAAATTTATTTTGAATTTAGGTCATTTTCAAAATTGCAACTGATTGTGTGAAGAATTCAATCAAGTGATAAAGTATCTACCTATTGTATAAAACATTTTTTAACATATAAATTTATTTTATTTGTCATTTACAAAATTAGAACTGATTTTTCAAGAATTCAAACTATCCCGTGAATTTTCACGATAAAAATATTAATTTCTGTTGTGGGTCTGTCTGTGAGCCTAAGTCTGGTTTAATGAACATTTGTTTTGAATTTAACCACTCCGATATATCGCGAATATGCACTTTTTACGTCTTAAACGACATGTCAGATTTACGAAAACTTTATGTTATTTCCGCTTCACAATTAAAGCTCTATAAATTAAACATTTCCGAACTTAGCCGAATACTAAAAACTGTTTTTGAAAGGATATGAAATAAGCTTTCAAATTGTTATGTTATAAATAAATATTAACATTTGTAAACATTAAAATTTAGAATGCAAACATAAAAAAAATGTGATGTTTTTATTTGAAAACGGTACTAAAATCACGGATTATATAAAAGACAATATTTATTCTATCTTATAAATGTATAATAAACAATTTGGTCACCTCGCTTTTTTATCATTTCATACAAGAATATTTAATAAAAAAATAACGATGTCGAACAGTGGATAGGCAATTTGGCGGTCTATCATGTATCTGACAGAAAAGATTTTTTTTATCTATTTCTATGGACATCTTGAATAGTGATGGGTAGCTTGATTTATTATAGGGCTTCTCCTTTTTGTTTTAGGGATGTCACTAGAACAATAACGGAGTTATGACGATTTCCGTATAAACGTACGCGTTGACGTGTAAACACGCTTATTGTACTTAACTGATGTCGGCATATTAACGTGTATATCTGCTTATGTTGCTGAGTGGTTAAGTGACATTTTGAAAAGAATGCCATAACGCTGTCTTAGCATTTAATTATTATTATATCCTGAAGAAGCTTGGTCGAAGCGAAACTGGTCGATATATAAAATAATAAATTCGTGGTTAAATACAAAGTGTTTGTTTTATTTTTATAATAAAATGTCTAACCACAAAGTAATTGCTTCTTAAGAAAAAAAAACAATTAATACTCATTTTATAATAATTTTAACTAATTTAAATAATTGTTTAACATGATATGTAATATCTTAAATCACAACTCAGGTACTTATTTGTCTATGATTTGTTGTCTACGCCCAAAAAATATAAATTCGTGTCAAGCGTGCCACCAGCACGTAGATTTCCTCTGGAGACTGTCAAAACTCTGGCCGTAGACAAAAAACTATGTGCTTGTCGCAAGCGGCTTGATAGTCTCGCTAGCCCTTAAATTACCTCCTATAAATTAGTACATTTTTGTGAATATTTTTTCTTATGCAGCAATAATTTTCCTTTCTGGATTTACACCGTGTTGCATTTCGTCCTCCTTTAGTCAAGGTTTCAAACCTTGCATTGTTCATCATCGGGGCAGATTATGATTCGCAACATGGCTTTTTATTTGATAGTAATAAGATTTCACGGTAATAAGCTGTGTTGCATTTCGTCCTCCTTTAGCCAAGGTTTCAAACCTTGCATTGTCCATCATCGGAGCAGATTATGATTCGCAACATGGCTTTTTACCCCAAAAATCAATCATTATTCTTTTGGCCATGAGAATCTTAAATCATACCTTCTTTTTGGATAAAATGTTTTTACTACATTTTAGTAATATTAATTTTTTTTGTTGAAAGCAGAGAATTTGTGGTGTGAATTATGAATAAGGACGCGAAGTAACTTTATTTTTTACAACTTTTTATTAATTTTTTTGATGCCAAACAGGTTGATCTAACAAGACCTAGGTACTTTTTAATTATTGTAGCTACTCTGAATTATTTTAAAAGTATTTTCAATGAAATTTGTGGGCATTTTTTCGAAATATCATCCAACGTTCCGGTGAAGCTAGAGTCAAAGCAAAACCTGATCGGCAGCAAAAATGTTTGACAAAATTGTGTTTTTTAATCAAATTACTTTTCTGCTATTCCAGCTATGCACTCTATTGAAGAGTAGATACCATTCACCTCCGGAAGTCGAACCCGCAGTGGAAGTCAACGAAGCCAGCACTCTGAGTAGTCCCGAGCCCATAAAACCCAGCAAAAAGCCTGAAACCAAACCAGCAGTCAAGCCTTCGACCAGTCAAGAATCTGCCAAAGTGGTCAACAGCAAGAACAACAAGAAAGGTAACTCAAAACCATCATCAGTGGTAATCCCGCCGCCCAATCATAAAGAAGTCCAGATGAAGGTTATCAACATGGTTAACTCTACCAGCGAAGTTATAGGGGCACCTAGCCCAGATCCTCTGGGACTTCGAAAAGACTGATTTTTAATTATATCATAATGTATCAATATACAATCTAATCCAATATTCCAATATTAGGAACTTCTGCATTATAATACAGGTAATCCTCATTCATTGGGACTTACTTACTTGTCTATGTCCAGTACATAGTATATTGTTTTCATAGATAGCTAAATAATTATTATGTCGGCAGTCGATCGTAAAATCAGGCGGATCTTGATGCACCTAGCCACATAGTGATCTGCCGCCATTTCACAATGTACCGGATATAAGTTAGGGACATTATTGTCGCACAACATTGTTAAACGAACGTAAATAAAGCACAGACAGCGCCTCTATTGGTGCATTTTACAACTCTTATTTGAATGTGCCTAACCCAGGGGTCGGCAACCTTTTGAGTCGGAAGAGTCAAAAATTACAATTTACAAAATTTCTAAGTTTTTAAAGAGCCACAAATTTTTTTCTTGCCAACAATAAATAGTACTTGCATAAATACATTTTTAGGGGGGGGGGGGGGGTTGGATAATTTTACCTTGGTAAAGGGGGCGATTCCTTTAATACGGTTAAGAAACACTGGTATACATGATTTTTAAATCGACTGATTGCATTTGTAAAGATCCAGTATCAATTCCAAGTGGCTCAATGTCGATTTCATTACTATTTTTGTTGAGAGAATTTACTATGAATGCTAGAGTGCTTTTTTTGGTTTTGAATTGCAGAAATCTGTCAGCAAATTCATCTTTCATTTTTTTTATAACTGTGCTGAAGTAATTCGTGTCAACAGTTGCACTGGTTTTATCGCAATATTGCTTTAAAAACTGAAAATTAAGTAATTTACCGCTCTGAATATCTTCGGCAAAAATAATTAATTTTTCTTCGAAACAAACCAATTCTTCTACCAAAACATAGGCTGGGTTTCCCTTTCCTTGCAGTTTTAGATTCAGCTCTTTTAATTTCGCTGTGATATCCACCATAAAGTAAAAATTTTGCAATCATTTGTCGTTCTCTAATTCAGGATGATTAATGCCTTTTTCATTGAGGAATGTATTTATTTTATTCAAGCACAAAGCAAAACGTTTACAAAACCTTACCTTATTATGTTACCTACCTTTACTTCGGTTTTATTATTATTATAATATAAGTACATACATACCTTTGAGAAGATAATTCGCTTTTAACTCTTCTACCAACAAACTATACGTCACAGCCAAAGCACTGGTGAAGACGCCAAACTGTCTTGCATGGAAAGCGAATTAAAACCTACATAGAAACCTCCGTCAACGGCGTCATTAGCTTCCGACGAACTAACGACAGTGACGACGCGTGTCACGGGAGAGGGGTGCGGTGAAAAACGAGTACGAGTGGCTGAGAGATAGAAATGGTGCCTAATCCTCGTTCATCGATTCTTAAATGTTTTTTTTTTATAATATAAATAATATTTGCGTATGGAACTAAAGAGCCGCAGTTACACATCCAAAGAGCCGCATGTGGCTCGCGAGCCACAGGTTGCCGACCCCTGGCCTAAGTGAATAGCAAGGCGGAATGTCAGACATTCATCTTCGATCGATACGTCTGGTTGTAAATCTGCCTTTTCGTGATGTGTCCCAGCACATTGTGAAATGGCGGCAGATCACGATGTGGCTAGGTGCATCATGATCTGCCTGATTTTATGATCGGTCGCCGACAATTATACCATGCGACGTGTATGGTGTCTGAAAACTAGTGGTACAAACTGGTGAATCTACATCAAATAAAGAAATTTAAAAAAAAAAATTTCAATATGAGTGTTTTGATTTTTTTTCGGCAATTTAAGGGTTAAAACTTTTGGCACCGGACTTATGTTTGAACGCCCTTTAAAAGACAATAAACACCTGATAGTAACCCCGTGGTGATGGATTTTTTTCAAATTTTACATAAAAAATTTCAACTTAGCTATGGAAGGTATTGTCCAAGTATGGAGTGAATACGAATCTCATACAGGCAATTGCGTCTCTATATGAGGGAAGCGTTGCATGTATTAGGGTGAACGGCGATTTTACGGGGTGGTTTGACATCACGAAAGGTGTTAAACAAGGCTGCGTAATGTCGCCGTGGTTATTCAATCTATACATGGATAATTGTATGCAAGAATTGAAAGAGATGAGATTGGGCGCGAAATTGAGTAATCTGAAAGTATGTTGCCTTTTGTATGCTGATGATGCGGTGCTGATATCTAACAGTATGGAAGATCTACAGTCTCTCGTGTCAAGGATGAACGAAGTATGTATGAAGAATGAGTTAATGATGAATGTAAGTAAGTCTAAAGTCATGGTGTTTGAAAGAGAGAGTACGAAAACAGTATGCAATATAGTTGTGAACGATGAATGCTTGGAGCAGGTGGATGAGTTTGTTTATTTGGGAAGTATGTTTACGAGAGATGGGAAGGCTGAAAGAGATATTGAAAGAAGGGTGAATGCAGGTAACTCTATTAATGGAGGACTGAACGCCGTTGGCACCAACAAAAAACTGTCCAAAGACGCGAAACTAGCCGTCCATAATGGAGTACTGGTACCTACCCTGATGTATGGCAGTGAGGCATGGAACTGGCAGAGGAAGGATGAAAGTAGACTGAATGCTGTAGAAATGAGATCCCTGAGGCGTATGTGTGGTAAAACCATGTATGATCGTGTGAGAAACGCGGAGATCCGCAAAGAATGCAAGGCTGATGTAAGCGTAATGAGTAAGATCAAGAAAGGAACGCTCCGATGGTTCGGGCATGTAGAGAGAATGAACGAGGAAAGGAGTGTAAGGAGAATATATGATGCAAATGTGAATGGTAGAAGAAGTCGGGGACGTCCGAGAAAGACATGGCACGACCAAGTGAATCAGATACTTGAGTCGGGCCATGTGAAGAGTCGGAATAATAGAAGAGCATGTATGAGACGGTGTATGAATGTGAACGAGGCAAGGAGTGTGTGCCAAGACCGAGTTGTTTGGCGGTCCGTCCTCTCTGCCTACCCCTGCGGGGAAACGGCGTGATGGTTAGTTAGTTAGTTAGTTAAATTTCAACTTCAGACTGAATTTACTCGCAAACGAAAGCTCAAATAAAAAAAGGATATTTCACTAAATTGACTGCAAATATAATATAGATTCACCAGCTTCCTGCTTGCATCAATAGTTTTCGGACACCGTGTATAAGTTGATAGATCAGATAAATAGATCTCATCCAGCTGTATTCAAAATTCAACATATCATTCTGATCTCAATAATTTATTGGAGATTAAAAAAATATTTTTGTGGGGTGGTTTCCTTTCTCGAATTGATCATACATATTCTCAATTATTACGACATCTTGATGAGTGTGCCTCATAGCAAATGTATCTGTAGCTATTCACAAATCTGTACCAAAAATAGAAGACTTAATCGATTTTTCATGTGAGGCCACAAGTTACCCCTTGCATTTAGCCATTATTATAATATGGAAATTTAACTATTATTAGAACACATCTGCCCCGATGATGGACACTGTAACACTGTCCGTAACGTTGACTTAAGAAGGAGGTAACGCAACACGGCATAATACCCCAAAAATAAAACATGGCATAATTCCCCAAAAATAAATCACTATGCTAATATTATGTAGAAGAATTTTAATAATGATGATACCCAGTTATTCATGAAGGTTACGTATGGGAGTCTCATAATTTTTGTCAGAAAATATTACAAAATCAATTTACATTTTTTACTTTAAAATTCCACACCAGTTTTCCATACCACTTTCATTGCAATATGTATATTGTGATTTATATTATTAGATAGAAAAATTTATAAAGCATACCATAAACCGTCTTAACTTGGAGTTACATATATCAAAAGCCCGTAGGGCCATTTTTAATGCGTTTATCATTACGTTATGAGCTATTAAATAATAATAAAAAAAGCAAAGTACCTAACAGATATTTGATATTGTTATCTACCATAAATAGTTTCTAAAATTGTGATAATGTATTTATTATTGAGAATAGAAAAATTCTTAACCATTCCATTTACAAAGATGCATTTTGAAACAGATTAAATAAAATTATTTAGATGAAATTTGAAGCAGAATGAATTAACATGAAGAATTCTGTGTGCATAAGGAAGGAAAGTGGATAATTAATGTCAGGAGAGGTCCGCTTTCTAAAAGCAGGGCGTTATTTATGGTCACGTAATCTATACTCCAGTTTTGGATGATGTATGTATTATCCTTTCACCCATGTTATATTATACTTGCCCTTTTTCTGCCAGCCAGAAGAGTATTAGGTCCAGTGCGTTTACGTATTTTACAACTTGTGCTTTTTATTTACTTGTTAAAACTGAATTATAATGTATATTTTTAAGGAGTTAACGTTTAAAGGATTTATTATCACAAAATATTATTTAATTTAAGTGAAAAACTTTAAGAAGTGGAGTACTTTAAAGAGTTCAATCCATACATTAGAACCTCTTTAATCTGGTAATATAAAAAGTGATTGTGCCTGATACAAGAATGTATTAAAAACTGATTATAAAAACATGAAAATGTGGTTTTTAATATTTCTAGTTTTGAAACTAACAATTCATGGTGGAATTCCATTATAATATATTCCATTATAATTAAAATGTGGAGTTTTATTTGAGATAATGTGTATTTTCTACACATGAATCAGTTAAGTTTCTTTGGTACAATGTTAGCAAAAAATTGTGTTTTGCTATTGTTTCCCAAAATTAATCTCTTTATCTAGGTTTTTTTCCCACACTCAAATCTTTTTTAAAACCTTATCCTCAACTCAAATAGTGCCAGTTTAGTGAAATTCTTTTTTTTTTCTCTATACGGGAGGCCCTGAGGAGTATAACTCCCCTCAGTACCTATATGTCATCTTTGGAAATTCTGTGTGGAGGGTCTTTTTAGAAAAGGAATTTCTGGGAAGGAAAAAGGCGTTAGACATATGAATCTAACCCTCCCACTGCAGTGCTGCAATTCTGGAGGAGAGATAAAATGTCTCCCTCAACCAGTCTCTCCTGATCCGGCATGTTGTGTGTCACCAACTGTGTGGCAAGCCGGATCATGACCTGTGGTGAAGGTGTTGGTTATCCAATAAATGATTCCCGATGCGGCGGTACCCATATCCACCTCCCAAATTGAAAGTACCAAATTTATTCTACTTGTTAATATTTTATAGAATTTATATGCATTCTACATGAACTAATATATTTCTAGCTTTGTAATACATATTATATCTTTATATGTATAGCATAAACAATAAGCAATAATGGTAATATAGTGGATACATTTTATAACATTATTTCAACCAATCAATAAGAGATCAACAGAAATTTTATACTCCAGCTAGAATCTTAGAGATTTTCTAAGTATAAGTTCCATTATACTATAATAATAAATAATTGCTGCCTTTTATTTTTTACTAGACCCGACGAACTTCGTACCGCCTCAGAACCAATAACTGTTGTGTTAACTTATTAGCTGAATTAAATTCAGTTTTTTTATTAAGTTAAAAATTACACAATGAAGCAATTATAGATGCGCAACTGCCCGTGTTTTGTTTTTGTCAGTATCAGAGATTGCATTGTGTACGGATTTGTATTTTTTGTGATTTTCTTACTTTTCCACTTACTTACGGGAATTGCGTTTCATTTTCTTTATATGTGTGAGGGGGATTTATTATAATTATTGTATTTTTCCTTTGGAGGGGTGCAGACCTACGTTCAACGTTTGTCTCATTTTCGACGATCGACATTTAGTGTGTAAGAAAGAGGGGCAGAATTATATTTTTAAGAACAAAAGTAAAACAATCAGCGCATTGACATTTGACTTTTTTTAATATTTGGAATTCACTCACTATTCAATATTGTATTTATCACAATATTGCTGTAGCTCTTTCAAAAGATGAGAATTCGTTCCATGCAAAATGTAGAGAGGAAAAGAACTTTCTTCATAATTTTTTTTTCGTGAAATTTTCCCATGTTTTAATAGCTATTCTGCTATTCGGGGCGGAGACAAATCCAACAAATCAAAGATCATAAAAATCGGTCCAGCCTTTCTTAAGTTATAAATGGTGTAACTAACCCGACTTTGTTTTATATATTAAATTTATAAATCAAAAGTATCGCAAATATTGTTCACATAATTATTTATAAGATTATATTATAATGGAAACTTGTAATTGTTATTGATAAAAATGTGATTTTCTGTGATAAAATTATATTAATTTGTCAACAAAAATCTGTAAGAAAGTTAAATAAAAGATGTTATAAATTTAAACATTTTTATTATTATGTACCCAAGTGTATTCCTATGAAACTAAAAAAAAAAGTCAATTGCATTTCTAACCTAAATTGTAAATTGAAGAATAAACTTTATAAATTATATATAACATTACCAAATGAATACACTCCATACAAATTGCAACTATTTAACCCACTGCCCTTTGTCCAGTATACGGTGATGGTCATTCTTTACTAACTCCGTCTCTTATCGTATTCGACCAACATTGTAGTATTTTCAAAATACGGACATAGCTAATGAGCTCTACAATAAATTAATGATTCTAGAGTGTATTCAATGTTGCAAACAATTCAGCACTTGGTTAAAATACAGTGAAGTAGGAATGTATGAAATAATCACTATGTTTAACCTCTCTCACAAATGATATCCACAACACTCGGCTCCATCAGCTGTGGGTCAACGCACCTATTAATAACGGAACCCAACACTTCATCCAGAAGAATGTGAACCAGATTCTCATCTTGAACGAATCTCCAAAGGTATAACTGAAGGTAATGTATGTCCACTTGCATCTGTTGCAAGCCATAACGGCTGTAGGTGCGCAGTCTCACGCATTCCAAGAAAGTTTTCAGACTTATCTTTACAATTCCACTCATAATGGAAACTTTATTGGCTTCTACAGGGCTGAATATTTCAATCTTTTCAGAAAAGAGTTTATTTATATTGGACGCGAGGCTGGAATCTAGAACCCCGTTGGACCAATTGGATCGGTAGGGTAGTCTGGAAGCTGTAAGACTGTGGGTGCGACGACTCGAATCGCTGGACTGCCTCGTGACTCCTCCTGACTCATACAACTGTTGGGCATCCTGCTCCGCTGCCCCTAAAGCCTCCAAGACTCTCCGAGCCACTGCGCGCACTCCTCTAGGCTCCAGAACTCGCACCCATTCCCTAGACAACACAGAAACTCTCAGCATCTGTGAAACTTGCAGCCCCACACGGCTGACGTAGCAGTCCAGTAATACTTGTGCTCCGTCTCCTGTACACTTGCACAGAGAAGTCTCCAACTTGTCTGAGAAACGAATAGTCTCTCCCAAAAAACTAGCCTTGTCCAATAATGATTCAGCTTGCATCAACAGTCCGTGGATTCCAGAACTTTGGAGTTCGTAGCACAGCTTAGAAAGTATGAGAAGCAACTGGGCTGGAGTGTTATTGCTTGCGGACTGCTGAGTACAGAAACTGTTTACCACCGCAACCAAATCAGTTAAAGTGTCTTTGATAAAGTTGGTACAGGCTTCGATGACACTGAAGACGCAGGCGGGTTTGAAGCTGAATGACAAGCCACTCTGTAAGAATATCATCAGGTCCTGTAAAGAAGCTTGTACTTTTTCTATTATGAAAACTTGCAATGAACTTAGCATTTCCTTAAGGTCCATATTTCCTTTGCTCGCGAGACCTTGTCTAATGCTGACTAGGCGTTCCCAAAACTGTCCCTTATTGTATTCAAAGTGATTGTGTCCCTTGGCAGAAATAACTGATATAACAATATTTGTAGCTTCGTTGGCGTAATCATTTCCTTGGATGTGGTGGTTCATGGCTTGTAGTCTTCGATAAAATTTGTCCAGACCCCTGACTAGTACTTCTGTCCCACTCTGATTAGTGTTAGTTTCAAACTGAATCTTAGCCAGATCCAAATATTTGCTCATGATCTTGTCTGTGAAATCATTCAGAAGGCCAACTGTGTTTTCATTCAAATCAGACTGTAGAAACATTTCACCGTAAGAAGTTACCACTATACCCAAGTCTGCCAGTAGTCCTGTGTTTCCCTTCTCCACCCACTCCAGCAGATCAGAGCAAGTGCCAGAATCCTTCAAATTTTCTAAATGATTTAAGAGCCTCGGTTCTGAAGAACACAAGAACTTTTCGTTTAAGGCCTCTTCTGATCCTTGAAGTCTAACAAGCAGACAGACACTTTCAGCAAGCTGGGCGGCTGATGTTGAATGCGAAGTCAATCTCTCTTTAAGTCTTACTATTAATTCTCCAACTATTTCTTCACATTCCCTTTGTATTCCTTGGAAAGAGGGCTGGCTGCCATAACGTTCTAAGACTCTTTGAGCATGAAGGTATTCATTCACTGCTTCTGCATATAATCCTTTATTGAGGTACTCGTTTAATTGTGATGGAAGTAAAAACAAAAACTGTAATCGTCGAAGCAGTTGCCTCGTCCCACAAAGACGTCCGACCGTAGTTCTACTGTCTTTCAAGGACTCCGAAATAGATTCACTAAATGTAGTTATACTGTCCATGTTCTCGCTCAATTGCTCCATTTCAGTCTGCATGTTCTTGAAATCACTTCTCATTTTCCTGACTGTGTCCGTGGCCGATATAAATTTGTTGTAGTTTTCATAAACCAGGGTTTGCATCTCAGAATGTAAGTATTGACTTTCTCGAATAATTTCACATTCTTTGTCCATTATAGTTTTAAGGTTACCATCTTTGAGCAGATCCGAAAGATAGGCTTCAGAATTGAAGTTATTTGTATCAATATTGAGTGAATCATCATTGCCGTTTGCCATTTTGCTGCTTTGTGTTATATTACAGTACGTCAATAAAACTATTTAAATGGTATAAATCATACATAAGTAACTGGTGAAATCTTGTTGACGTTTACGATTTTTCTAATATTACTATCATAATTACTATGTTCACCGCCATCTTTATTTCCAAGCCGTGCTGTAGAAAACCAACTGACATTTAAAGAGTCCTATTTTTGGGACTTCATAGTAGGCGTGCGCGTTATTTAACGTAACTAGATACAATAACTAGTTTCGTTAATGAAACGGAAATAACTAGTTTCGTTAAAATTACAAGTAGTTATTTTTGTAAATGCGTTATTCTTGTAACTGTGATTGTTGGTGTTGGGTGTAACATGAGTAACTGATAGTGGTGAGTCCAAAAACGACAAACATGTTTGCACAACATGTTTGGAATTAAAAAACGCCATAACTGTTTTCTATAATCCTTACAAACAGTTTGTCCGTTTTGTCGACTCTTCTATCTTATATCACGAAAGCGTGAGAGTGGATGAGACAGAAGACATAACCGCTCCAAACGAAAAACATTATCTTACCCTCTCGCACTAACGTCGTAATAATATTTGAGAGTGAGATAGGTCTATTGCAAACGAAAAACAGTACTTCTTCAATGAAAAACAGTATCTTACCCTCTCTCACTAGCGCCTTAACATTATGCGTGAGTAAGAAGAGGCACCTGTTATTTCTAGGAAATAGGAAAAAAACATTAGCTTAACGTTTCACACTTAAGGCCAATTACGGCAAAGAGCGAGAAGGAAATCCTGTTATTTTTAAAAACAGATTGCAATTGAAATAAAAAAAATTGCAGGGCTGTTCCGCTGTTTTTCGTTTTACCTTCTGTTCTGTTGTTTACTTACAAAACGAGTAAACAGAATAACATCAAACGGATGGACTTCGCCAAACGGCTCGTGTAAACTATTGCCTGAATATTACATATTACTGCTATTAGACTTTCTTTCAATCTTATCCAATACGTTTACCATCGTTCCATTCTTTCCGGATTTCCACATTAGGTATCAAAAATCATAGTCAAGTTGTAAAAATAGAAACCAACAAATTTTCAAAGGAGAACAAATATATTTATTTATTTTAAAAATAAACAACATGATAAATCAAAATTTAAACACTCAATAATCATTTAAGTAAAATTAGGCACATTTCTTTACGTTAGTTCCATTCGATTTCCAGCCGTTTGAAAAATAACAGGATTGCCTTCTCGCTCTTTGCCGTAATTGGCCTTAAGTGTGAAACGTTAAGCTAATGTTTTTTCCTATTTCCTAGAAATAACAGGTGCCTCTTCTTACTCACACATAATGTTAAGGCGCTAGTGCGAGAAGGTAAGATACTGTTTTTCATTGAAGAAGTACTGTTTTTCGCCTGCATCCCCGTCAGTGGACAATGGGATATTTAACGTTCGTAATGTTTACGATATGCGTAGCTACCTACTACCTATTTTTAATACGTACTTATTAAATATCTATAATACGGCCTATTAAGAATGGTATTAAAATTATGTTTCCAAGAACCCCCTAAGTACTGTTCAGATAAATCTGGTAAACTGCATATTATAATTAATAAATGAACCTGCAAAGTTTCCCTGGACGGCAGCTTTGACAAATATTTTAAAAGCCCATTTCGTTGTAATTTTAATAGCATCAATCATACTTCCTATAAACAATGAAATTAAAATTTATTTCGTTTCCAAGATATTTACATATCGGGGTAAACCTGATAAGTGAATAATGGTAAAACTGAAAAATGAATCCGGCCGCTTTGAAAAATATTTTACATAATGTAATTTTAATGGCACTTAGTCAGGGTTTTATTGTTATGGACAGATACAGATACTAGATACACCCCTCAGTTACGCTACTGATAAACTGCTAACATAACAGTGCTAACTTCTACAAACCTATTGCTATTTCATACAACTGCTTTAAAAACAGCCTGTTTTTTTTCAACAGTTTGGGAAAACAGTTGGCGTTTTACAAATAACAGCTCGTTTTCATTTTTTAAAAAGAACAGAAACGCCCACCACTAGTAACTGAGTAGTTTCGCATCGTTTCGCATCGCGCCTGCCGGCCGGCCGAGCTAGCGAGTTGGCAGATCGAAAATTTCCGAGTCAGCGGGAGTGTGTGACACGAAATCCGAAGTAATCCTATTGTTAAAGTAATAAAATTGATTTCACTGTATAGCTACAAACACTTAGATACTAGATAGTTATTTAATTTATTTTCGTTTCGTGTGTAACTGTATAGTTAGTTGAGGTATTTACACAAGCAATCACAGTAACTGAATGAAAATAGCTAGTTACAAAAATAATCTGTTTTGAAACAGGTTACGCCGACCAAGAAACTAGTCTCGTTACGTTTCTTTAAAATGTCGTAACGACCCACATCTACTTCATAGTAACTTTTTTCTACTCGCCAGTATGGATTGTGTAGGCGTCAGAAGAGTGTGTGCTACTGATTGAAGCAGATATTTAAAAGTTTTCATCACATTTCTGTAATATTAATACTTAAATTTTGTAAAACAATACGTTGGTGGTAATATACGATCGTTAAGGTAAGACATTTTTAATATATTTACGATTTTAACGTAGTAATAATGCTTTCAACCATTTTTCATAATGGCGGATGATGCTTAGCTTTGGAGCTGTACCGATTATCATTAGAAATTCTATAATTTACTAGATAATATAATATAATCTACCTAATAGTACTATTTTACAACATATGTAGAGCTTTCTGAGAGAATAATAGGATAATTAATCCATAAGCCGCGACGTTTTTAGTTGGAACTTAAAAATGACACTTCCTTTCGACTCGATTGTTGATTTGTTTTCCAAGTGAAATTTTATTGGTTTTGAAAATACGTAATATATTTATCAGTGGATATTATTTTCAGATGCCTCATAAGTGCTGTGTTCCGGGATGCAAAACGAATTACGTCAGTTCTCTGAAGAAGGAAGGTGCTGTTACCATTTTCAAATTTCCAGCGGAGGAAGAACGCAGATCGTCATGGATCAGGGCTATTCCTCGCAAAAATTGGATTCCAGGTGCTTTCTCTGCCGTTTGCATCAATCATTTTGATAAAAAGGATATCATAACTCACCCTAAAAAACCAAAATTGGCTATCGGAGCTACACCAAGTATTTTTAAGGGTTTGCCAAGTTATTTAGCAAAGAAAAAGGCAACGGAGAGAATGAATCCCGAAAATCAGAAGTTAAAAATAAAATACCGACACGAGGAACAAGTTGAACTTTTCATTCAAAGTGACACGATAGTGGATTACAGTGATTTTGTCAGAAATATGCAAATTAAAATTAAACTCAGTGAGTGGAATGTAAAAACTATAAATGAGAGAACATATTTTTACGTCACAAACTTTGACAATGTAGGTAAACATTTGTATTTAAGTTCTCAGGTTGTAGTTGACTATCATCTGAATATCAAAGTGTTTGTCGGAACAAATTAACTTTCTCACAGTGAATGGAAGTGGCTATTCCCTAAAACTATGATATTGAGTTTTTGGTCACAACTAGAAAATTTGTTGGTACGATATCATAATATTAATATAGATGACAATATTAGTTATGAAGACAGAAGTCAAAATACTGTAAATAATCATTTATTTATATTATATATTTAATACATACTTCTACAAATAATTATTTTACTATTTATCCATGAAATTCTAAAATATCGACTTCCCACAATAATTATTTTACTTTTTACCCATGAGATTTAGGTAAGTACCTATATATATTCATTAATATGAATCAAAACGATTTGTGTAGGTGAAAAAGGTAAGTATTTATAAACAAGAAATATACATGCCTTCACTGTAAATTAAATTCACCAACATTTTCTATTAGAACCTTTAAAATCAGAGCTGAAATGATGTATTTGCTTCTTGGGGAAATAGGCCTCTTTACTTTGAATTTTGATTTCCCGCCAAGTCTACAGCACGGCTTGGAAATAAAGATGGCGGTGCTATGTTTCATGTCTTCATTTTGACTTTGTACTTATACCACCTACTATGACAGTTTTTTGACGTTTTGATTTGGTTCATAAATAAACCAATCATATTTGGTTTGTGTAGAAATGCCATAGATTATGGCAATTCTTTGGATTCTGGCAATACTAGCAATGGGCATAGATATCATGACTGCCATGAATGGTTGATTTATGGATCATTATTATATCGAAATTTCGAAATAAATGACAATCGAACATTGACGTATGATATAATCGAAGCATTCGATCCGAAACAATGAAAAAAAATCGAATTACGTAATTATTGTCTTTGACTTTTCAACAATCATAAAATTATTGGGCGTTATCTGTGATATGTCTGTGATTTGTCACGGGGGGTATAACTCCGTGAGTTTTTGTAACCCGGTCACGTGATCATGACTACGTCATAGTAATGACTACCAATAGGAATCTTACAATTTCCATAGAAAACTTTTGAGAACTGAGTGGTATATACGGTGGGATATCTATGGTATTATATGTCAAATAGCACGTTGGCCGAAACAATCCGAACATTCAAAACAACGAAATATTTATAAAAATGCTTCCTAAATATCGTTTCAGTGTCGAAGGCTGTGAGGATAGTGTTTCAGTTCGACACAGAGTACCTAACTGCGAAAATAATGAGAGTCGTTATGGGAATGGGCGTTGAGAATCGGCAGATCTGATTATTGCTTATCCGATTTTGGGAAGTTGTGGTTATGTTTGGTTCCCATTTCACTAATAACTGCAAAAATTCCAATGGCACGTTAAAAAAAGACGCTTTGCCGACCCTTAATCTTCATGGAATCGGAACACGTCGGGGTTTACCTAAAGAAAACGTAAACGATCGTAGGATTCCAAAATACAGGTGCGAATCTTTTGTTTGTTCAGTGTTCCTAATATACTTTGTAACTTTTCCCTAACTTCACCTAAAAATTGTATCTATTTTCATTTTTAGACTATCCATATTCTACCTGGAGTGTCCAGCACGAATGGTGCCGTCCAAGACCACAATTGCAGTTTAAAAGGTATAAAGTCTTTTCTATACTCTATATGGCATCAACCTATTTTATTCATAGAGATAGATGCTGATTCACTGAGTCTTTCTTATTATTAAGATATTCAATACATTTATTATTTCTTCAAACACAGCAATTCCATTATTATTAAGATATTTAATATGACAGGCGCGTATCCGAGACGCGTGGTCGTTGTTCTTAATTTATTTTCTCTTTTATACTCTGCAGTGGTAGGATATAGTTCATAGGATGAGGCTGGGTAATGTAATGAATTTTTTTTTGTTTCAGAACCAAACGTGTTCTACCCGGGCCGAGTACCGTGCGTTTTGCTGCCAAAAAAGTAGTGGAAGATTATACAGGTATACATCTGGATTTATATTTCATTAAAGGAGGTCATATTATATGTTTTGCTTGCGAACTTTGGTTAATGTGGTGAATATGATTATTTCAGAACCAAACGTGTTCCCTGGGCTGAGCAGCGTACCGTGTGTGAATTGCACTCTGTTATTACATTGTCTTCAGACCTCTGCAGCCATACTCGGTCAACCATCGCCGTAGCCGCAGTAAGACGGATAGATTCATACATCCATCACTCTTGAACATATTGACCCCCAGATTCCTAACTACTCCTCTGTACATTTTTCCTTCTCAAAACTTCCTCCCTTTCCTTTTCCTAAAAAGACTCCACACCGCATCCCTAAAGATGACATAGGCCCTGAGAGAATTTTTTCCTCAAGGCCTCCCATGTGGGCTAAAAATCTATCCAAACACTTCCTTTTTTATTATTATTACTCATATTTTCATTAATTATGATTAAAGTTCCTTCTAAATGTGTTTGCACATGATTGTATTTCCGTTTTTTTGTGTTATTCTGTATAAAGCAATAAAATACTACATGCAATTATGAGTTTTTCATTTTATTTTTTAAATAATTTTTAGGCTAATGATTTGGGTAGGTACTGATATTGCCCAAGGTAGTATTTTTTTTTTTTTTTTTTACTTTCCTCTATCCTTGTCGATGGTCCGTGACGTCATAATCGCGGAATGAGCATTATTTATGGTCAAATAGTGTTGACACCCGTTCCATACAAAAAGCCCGAAGATATCGATCTAGGTATTAGTTCATTTATGGATGATTATTTATGGTCAAATGTCAAAAGCCCGAAAAGCCGCTTGATTTAAGTGGAGCGGTTTATAGGCTAATACATTAGTTCATTTATGGGCTAATAGCTAAACTGAACTAAATAATTTGTATGGCCGACTAGGCAAACTGTGATTGTAGTTAGTGGTACGGTAAACAGCATCACAATCAACGATAAAAATGTTTCGCCGACAGGAAAACACTTCAGTGAAAATAGTGACATTTTGTAGTACATTGACATGTATTTACATTCCATCCATAATATTCGTTCTATATTATACAAATAACATTTACCGCCTCGGTAAATATTCATCGGGGTATTTATTACTGGCCCTTTTGCTGGCTGAGTTGTTTAAAATCGGCTTTGCCATAGCGCAACCAGACGCTTCTACATTGAAAGATGCCAAGCACGTGAAGTCCAAGAAAGTCATAAAGATAAGGTCGAGAGATGTCTTCAAGGCCCTTATTATGTTACCATGTTGCGTAGCTATTTATTTCGTTCTGATCATTCTGTTTGGAGCGCCAATAACAACTGCACATGAAGAAACATTTATGTTATCTTTACTGTTGACAGTTCTGACTGTCTTTCCATCCTGCTTTCAAGCCGGAGTGGATGCAACTGTCACCCTCTTGACTGGATTGAAGTGGCACAGCGGAGACAAGATGATGGAGATGCTGCAGCAGAATATTATACTCACTATCTTTGGGACGTGGTGCGGGGGAATAGTGATCCCTCTGGACTGGGACAGACCGTGGCAAGTGTGGCCAATTCCTTGTTGTCTTGGAGCCATTATTGGTTATTTATTTTCACATGCCATTACTTTGATCAAACTAATTCCATTTATTGCAAAGAGAATCGCTAAGAGAAATCGCTTCTAAGGTTGTGTATTGTAAATGTAAGTACTTAGCGAAATCTCAGTTCTTTGTTATTGAAAGTTTCAGTTTTTAAATATATCATTTTGTTTGTTCAAAAATTAGAAAACCAGATGAGTTATTGCCGTAACTGGGATTTGATCTTCTACTAAACTATAGCTATTGAGGCAGCAATCCCACTGTGTTTATCCAACGCGTATTGAATATTTAATTAATAATGATTCAAATGAGGCCCTGGAATTTAAATCCTAACCGCGGCAATAAACTTACAATATTTATTATTATCATGGTGCTCTGCGTATTTTAAATCTTGCCCTACAATTATTTTTAAATTTATTCACGCCATATAGAAAAGTAAAGAATATTTATACACCTTTATAAATAATAATATATTCAATTTGTTTATACTTATTAAGTTTTCTATATTACATTTTCTCAAATACAGTATTGTGGAAAAAACTATGCATTACTTTTATTTAATTTTTGTTTATAAAGTATTAAATTCAAATTGTAAATAGCATTAGATTTAATGTTAGTCTTAGAAAACCAAAGAATATTTCTTTCTGATCTTGAATAAATTTTTTGTAAATTTATCAAATTATGTTGTTTTCATTAAAATTATATACATTATACATACACATGCATTAGAATATTTTAATGAAATATAACAAAAATATTTTTAATGAAATATAACAATAATATTTTATGAAACAAGTATTTTTTTGATTATTTTTCATAAGATTTCCGGGAAGAGTACGATTTCTGTGGCACCGCGATTTGACGTTGTATTCAGGTAGAACGTTTCAAAATAAGACGAAAATGGAGAATAAAATTTTTCGATATCTTGCTTAGTTTTTGAGATATTGATACTTAAGTTTTCAGATTCAAATTGGTTAAATTTATGAAATGTACTGTTTTTACCTTTAAATTATCTGAAATCGTACTTGTGCCAGATTTCCTAATGTCCAGAATTTGGAGTGAAGGTCTGGTGGCAGTCTTGGTCAATTTGAAAACACCTAGCAATGCGGCTTGTGCTTTGTGCTGACTGAACTGCAACTGAAAATGCCAAAAAACGTGTTTTGAAATTATTAGCTCATATTTATATATGTATATTAATTATAAGTGAGGCCCCTGAGATGCCTATACATGACCGAAGAATGGAATGTAAGGATAGACACCAAAGAGAAAGATGGCGAAGTCGGGAAAGCTTGCAAAAGACATGGCATGATTTATCTAATGCTATTTACATTCAAATTATAAATAGCATTAGACATAATTAGAATGAATCTTCGAGTGAATAAAAATTTGTTTAAATTCTCTAGTCGGATCATGTGACAAAGTGAGTAGCTTGCTGTTGCCTATAGTAATGAGAATAAATTACTAGATTATTTATTTTGAATTTTTCACCTAGCTGGGCTTTTGTTTATAATTTTTTAACACAAAGAACATCTAAATGAGCGTAACATCACAAAAGCAAAATGCTCCATCATATAAGATGGAAAAATAATAAATTTGGTGTGCCTCGATGCAAACTGTATCGAGGTAAAAAAAAAGTGTGACGTGAAAATTAAAAGATTTGGTAGACACTGGAATAACATTAATTGGTGCCTACACTATTGAGTTGTGGATACTATGGCAATTATTTAGCTGTGAATATTAATGCAGGCTGTAACTTTCCTTATTTTAAGAAATACTTAGCAATTTTTAGAAGTAATTTACCATGGATTAAAAAAAATCAGGTATTTGTGCAATATCGAAAATAAATAGTTTATTTGATATTTTAACAAACTTTGCATCCATTTTCCCATGCAAATGATAAGAACAATATTTTTATATGGATGAATATCGCACAAGAGTCCCAACTGTCTGGAGCCAGGGTGACTATGGCATCCACAATCGGGGAATGTTGTGAGGCTGAAGGTGGCGGGGACAGGAATGAGATGGGAAAGAGGAAGGTAAGGTAGATATGTGTATCTGGCTACCGAACATGGCTAAAGCCATTACAAGCAAAGTTTCAATTCTGAATAGAGGTCTTTTATCGGGGCGTTGCTGAGAGTATCCTGCATTTATATTATTTTACTTGACCACGGTGGCCGTCAAATAATATTGCAAGGTTATACGTAATATACAGTAGATTGACGATATATCACACTGTGCAATAGTGCAATCAAAAAATTCTACTGTATGTTTGTTCTACCGATTGTTATGCAACTTTGGTGATTTGTTGTACTCATGCCTGTGAAGGTTTCTATTTATAATGGTGAGCTCTGGTGTTATTATAATTATTTCCGATACCATTCATCCGATTGTGATGAAACTTTGGTGAGTTGTTGTGCGCACGCCAGCAAAAGGTTTCTATGTACACTGGTAAGCTCTGGCATTATGGAATTTGTGTAAAATTTTACAATAGCTGTGTATTTCATATACGAGGGGTGTTCAGAAAGTACTGTGACCATAACGGGCAGTGGTTTTTTTGTTTTTTGAGGGTTAGCAGCACTGAATGGTAGAGGGGATCTCCAAGTGCTGTGATCCGCTTGTTACTCATGGAAGGAATAACACCTACAAGAAAAAATGTGAGGATTTCTGAGCTCTTTTGTGACTGGAGATGATGGTGGGTGGCTCATTGGACGCCTGGAAAAAAAAGACAATAGTCATAGTTGCGTCAAACCAATTCCCAATCTAAAAATTCAAAACCACAATTTAGGGCCT
Source organism: Limnephilus lunatus (assembly GCA_917563855.2). Lineage (NCBI taxonomy): Eukaryota > Metazoa > Arthropoda > Insecta > Trichoptera > Limnephilidae > Limnephilus > Limnephilus lunatus. Next base: position 75,724,809 of record OU830592.1, read on the forward strand.
CAGTGTTTTAAGACCGAAAAGGCATCAGTTTGGTCGAATTTCTGCCTCAAGGAGAGAGCATCAATGCACAATTATATTGTGATACCCTAAAAATACTCAAAAGGAGCATTAGCAGGGGTGTACGAGTTCATGGTGTGAGGTTTGTCTAGGTCTTGGTGGCGGATACGTTCGCCTACCACCGCGTGGCGGACCGGATCAGGAGAGACTGGTTGAGGGAGATCTTTCGACCTCTTCAGCAGGATTTGGACCGCAGTGGAAGCGATGAATTTGTACTTCCCTCACCCCTGGTCACACTGACCCCCAGATTCCTACCCACCCCACATACATTTTTCCTTCACAGAACTTCCTCTACTTCCTTGCCCTAAAAAGACCCTTACACAGCATCCCCAAAGATGACAGGCCCCGGGGAAAATTGTTTTCCTCAAGGCCTCCTGAATAGTGTAGAGCTATTGTTAAAAAAAACCTCCAAGGTGAAAAAAATTACATGAGAGTGAAAAAACACATTTTTAAGCAGAAACATGAAGGGAGACCCGCATTTATTGTGTTAATTAATAATCATAAATAAATATTAATTAGAGGGCCACCTTCAAAATAAATTTTTTCACTCCTCTAAATTATTATTTTTTCACTATTATTATTAACCCACCGATGGGCAATGTACTTTTACCCCTTTGGATGGGCAATGTGGCCTGGCCAGGCTACGTAAGTTGTGTGGGCTATCAAACTAGTTTTAGATAAAAGCAGGTTCACAAACAGTGTTTTATATGTCATTATGTTATATATGGGTGTATGTATGATGCATTTGTTTGTGTATATATTATAATTTTTTTTATCTTAAAAAAGTGAAAAATAAACAGTATTATTGAAATTATTTTTAATAGAAGAACATTTATTTATCTTCCGATTCTCTGGCCACGAATCATGGCATTTTACGTTGAAATTTATCAATGGTTGCATACAAATTGCACAATGATCGATACTGCGAGCTCACTGGTACTTCTTGCACTGTGTGGGCCCAGTGGCGTAGCGAGGGGGGGGAGCGGTCCGCCCCGGGTGCCGCCTGATTGGGGGGTGCCACCCGACCGAGTGTCACCTGACACCACGTTATCCGCCCCGGATACACCCATGTTAGCTACGCCACTGTGTGGGGCATAAACATAATAAACCAAACCCACGCACTAATAAACGACGCAACACTTTTACCGACGCGTTAACGGAGGCAACTGTTTTACCAACGCAAAAATACCAAAAATTCGCTTAGTTAAAATGATAAAATTAGCGTAAAAATACCAAAAATTCGCTTAGTTAAAATGATAAATTAACGTAAAAATACCAAAAATTCGCTTAGTTAAAATGATAAGATTAGCGATAGTTGGTGAAAGCTGGTGCAAGCCGCCCTGCCCTATTGAGAAGAAATTTATTTTCATCACTGAAATTCTAATTTATTTTCATCACTGAAATTCTCTAGCTCCCCTCAATTCTGACCGTTGACAACACTGGTCATTGTCACCAATTGTCACTTTGACATATTTATGGCAGTGGCCAGGCCGATAAAAGGGGCCATTACACGTACACTTCCGACCGCGTGCCTCGACCCCCAGGCTAAAACGGCATGCGACCATCCCGCCGAATCGCCGTGTCCGCCTGCAGGCCGACCCCTTGCGCTAAAAAGTCATCCCACTTCCGCGGGCAGGCCAAACCTTCAGTTCTGACCATAGATTATAGAAGCTCCATACAAATGTGCACTCACGAAGGTGGATGTCTATGGTGTTCGCCAAGCAGCCCGCCGAAACGCCGTGTCCGCCTGCCGGCCGAACAGGTACACTATTTTGGGTAAAAAAGTCGCCACAATTCCGCGGGCAGGCAAAATCGTTGAAAGGGTGACCTTGGGCGACCCTCGCGCGGAAGTGTACGTGTAAAGTGATTTTCAAGCGTTCGGAGCGAACTGTGGTGTGTCGCGGGACATGTCGTGCAGTTCAAAAGTTTTTGCTGCGGTTTTGACCATATCGATGATACCTATCACATGCTTGTCAGCTGTCACCTATCATGTTTTGACAGTTTTAGCGGCGGCGACAAATTATTTATACGAATGAAATTGTAAACCAGTATTTTAATAAAAAAATACCATATTATCATTGACGCTACAAGCATATTATAATTATTTTGATAATGTTTAAGGGTGAAGTTAGTTATTTTCATAAGTTAATTATTTTTCATATTATTTTCATTAGAACGATGCCAAAAAGTGAATTTACAATAAATTGTAAAAGAACTTAAGTGTAGGTACTTATTTTACAATGGATAGTAAATGTTTGGACGTACTTTGTGTGACAGAGAGTATGAATGCAGCATAACGATAGGCTCGTCATCTGGTCTGGGAGACCAGATATGGAGAGGGCTTGTCAGGGTGTTGCAGCGCTACCATAGCGCTACTGTCTCCCAGAATGGTGGAATGTATGTTGGAATATGATTGTGTAAGTCCGAGAATAATGTGGATCCGGTTCAAAATTGGTTTGACAAGGGTGACTTAGACTGATGGCATTATTTAGCGTTGTTAACTGTGTTAGAGAGAGGTGCATAATTTATTAGTATTAAGATAAATAAAACATTTTTGTTACCTTATAAAACATATTTTTATTTACATACTACATTAAAAAAAAACAGAAGAAATAAACTATAGCTGTGATAACTTATAAAATTAAAGGTTGTCTCGGTTATGCTAGGATTTAAAAAGTTGATATTTTTTATACTAACTCCACACAGGAGGCCCTGAAGAAAATATTTTCTAAATAATGCTGGGTGGAAGGTCTTTTTGAGGATAGGAAGGACTGAACATGGGTCTTAAAGAGGCCCAAGTTGTAGGAAGAGGAAGCACAGATGCTGGCAAATCGTTCCACCACCGAGCTGTTGAACTCAAGAACAAATCCTAAAAATTACCCGTTCTTGTGTGATAAATGTCATGACCGGACAGTGGCTATGTTGGCAATCCAACAAGCGTCCCACTCGGGCATCGCGTGTTTAATTCTTCGGCTGGCTAAGTCCTCCATCACGACCCAAGGAAAATTTTAGGCTGACTGTAGTGGTAGTAGGAGATTTTCAAACATTGTCAGGTTATTCGTAACTCGGGAATGTTTGACTTTAAAAAAAAAAAAGCATGTCAACCGTGTACATAAAATATAATCTATATTTTTTAAAAAGAAAGACAAACATTCCCGGGTTACAAATAACCCGACAATTTTGCTTGTGTCGTGATGCAGGACTTGCCAGCCAAGGAATCGTACAATGGGACTCCTGGACGCGATGCCAACTTAGCCACTGGGTCGGTCACGACATTAGTCACATGAGGACGGGTCATTTGTATTTCTCGTTCTTGAGTTCAACAGCTCGTCGGTGGAACGATTTACCAGCCTCTGTATTTCCTCCCTACTACAAACTTGGGTCTCTTCAAGATTCAAAGCCAACTCAGTCACTGACCGGTCGCGGGAACATATGTTGGTGATGCACACAACTCAACAACTCAACTAGCACACTGTGATGATTGACACCTCTCATATAAAAATTATAATCTTTTACTATGACTGGAACAGCACTTTCAAATATGTGTGTATTAAAACCTCTAAAATCATGAAAAATTTACTTCTTTAATGGCCTATATGTCGTAATATAAAATACATAACGATCATCCAGTTGATTAGTCAGACAACTCCGAAAAATCAATATTTGAGTTGAGTATGCAGTTATTTGTAATACTCAGTTTACCCATAAACACCATCAAATCAATTATAATGCAGAAAAACTTGTGAATTAAACAAACTGTTGATGTTTTTTGGGTCACTAGTAGGATATTTCAAAATTTCATACTAATATACCGGGCCGTTATGCCTCCCGGGGTTATTTTGTATCATTTTTAGTATATAAAACACAGACAAGTGTAAATAATATTTGATTTATAGTGAACATTTAAATGTTCCTTTCCTCATTATCCCAAAACTTAGTATTTTGAGATATCTGATTAATCAACTGGACGATCAGTATCTGTTCTAGATATTTTATTCACATTTGGATTAAAAAAATTATAATCAGTTGGTTTGAGTATTTTGGGCCCAAATACAAATTTAAAATTTGTTTGAAAAAGGCTGGGCAGCCGTTCCTCTTAAATGGGAAAATCGCTTTCCGGCTACAAAAACATTAACTTATTTGTTTTCATTTAATTGAAAATACTTTTGGCAATGAAAATCTAAAATCATATCTGAACTAACGTGGTTTATCCTTTAAGATGATAAGGTTTGTCCTAGATGGCTCTAGTTTAATTATTTTAGGAAAAAACACTTTTTGCAACTTATGCTTAAAATATCAAGATGAATTAATTGTTTGCACATATAGCACCTCAACACAGGCGTGACCTAGTGAGGTTATAAACTGAATTGTTAACAAAAAATAAATATGTATGATATGAATAAATAGTTTTGTCCATAAACAAAATCGATTCTTTCAAGAAAGGCATACAAATATAACATTGGAATGAATCGCCGATACATGATTGTATATAAGGGTTGTTATTACATTGTTAGTTGGTTGATACATTATTGTATATTGTACGGGACAAGAAATTCAAAGCAAATTAGACTGCCGACAAGAAAAAAATCAAGCACCCTGAAATCTCTGATGTACCAGGCCGTCCAACTGTATAACAACATCCCGAATGAAATTACCGAGATAGAAAATATAAATAAGTTTAAAAAAGAATTACGAAAGTATGTCTACCTCAATTATTAATGTCTTTATTTATGTGTAATATTTAAAGAATGTTTATTTAATTATGTTTGCCAACCAATGTAAATGTTTATATCTTTATAAAATATTAGCACACACAAAGATGTGAGCTAACTTAAGATTAATAAATAAATAATCTGTACAAGTATTTATTCCTTTCTTGAAAGAATTGAGTTTGTTTATGGACAAAATTATTTATTTATATTCATATTGTATATGTATATTATTATATATTGGTTCTTAGCAAGTTACAGGGAGAAATTAACCCCTTTGTCTTGCAAACTGTAGTAATGTCACCTGATGGATTTTTTTTTTTAACCCGATGTTCGGGCTGCCTTGGGCAAGATGAAGGGCATTCATATTTTTTATTGCTTGTTTTAAATCTGCGTGTGGTTTGTATATGTAAGCCATTAATTCCACTTAATATTTTAAAGTATAACTTGCAAAAAATGTTTTTCCTAAAAATAATGAAACTAGCGCCATCTGTTGTGAGAGTAGATTTCGAATTCTTGTTTCATTCACCCTTTGCAAGGGATCATGAATTCATCCATGTTATTGAGTTGTTTGGATTGATATTTTGCAAAATGTGGAAGGCATCATCTACCAGTAGACTCACTTTGAAGAGTTTTTGCATTATTATTTAAATGCAGGTTGGCTCGAGATTTGAGGAACCTGTTTTTTGACATTGCTTAACTTTAACATTGCTTATGTAAGGAATATTCAGGCACTTCTACCAATAGAGATGCACCTGTGCTAGTTTTATAATACCCATCATGATATGAAGGTAAAGAAATTTCTCTATTTCTTCAACTGAGGTGCATACGTTAACGACTCAACTTAGTCTGCTCTACCGTATTGTCAATTATATCATTGTCAAAAAAAATCATTTCAAATATCCAGCAGTAAAATTTTCAGACAGGTCAGAAAAGTTAAAATTGCTGGTTGTGTCTTGAGTATCAATGTAGCGCTGCCTCCAGTGAAGGTCTCGGTTCGTCATTGCTCTTGGCGGATGGATGAGGATGTTCATCAGTGGGGGTCTGCTGGCAACTCTTCGCCCCATACTGGTTCTGTACCAGCTCGTACAATCTGAAATTAAGTGTGGTCCTTGATAAATAACTTGTACACACATTATTCATTACACAGACTTTTGTAGATAATCTTTCAATAACTTGTTTATATTAATGGGACAATACACTTTTATTAGAAAGTTAATAATAATTAAGATAAAGAACTGTTTAAAATGGGGCCCTCAGCATTGGTAAGCCACACAGTGAGGCCAACATTATTAAATTATAAAAATGTAAAATATTAATGCTTGAAGATACGACTTTGCACGCAGAGGACACTATATTTAAAACACTGGACATTGCATGATTTTATATTTGCTAACCCCTGTGCCTTAACAAACTTCAGGCGGGCGAAAACCAGGAACCCGTTGGTGAAAATGGGAGTTGTTTTAAATCGATGTATCTAATTTTTTTTTCTGTAGTTTGTAACTGTACAAGTTTTGTCCAAAATTATAGCCTAATTCGTAATAGGGATCCAAAAACAGAAGTTTAAGTCAGTGTAGGGACATTTAGTGACCTTTTTGTGTATAAAAAATGTTTGTATTTTATTACTTCACAAAAAAATTGCTTTTCACTTTGGTACAAATTATTACAAAAAAACGAACAATTTGATCTCTAATGCCAAAGTGTAAGTTTCCTTGTGATAAAAATTATTCCACACAAATGACAAGGAGATAAGAAGATTTCCCCGTCTTGTATTACATATACATATATATTATATACATATTTATATGTTTTTACATATACATATAGTTGGAACCCTTACCAAGAAATTGGTGTACAATCTCTACATATAATAAATTAAAGTCCTCCGACTGTCTATCTGTCTGTCCGCGATAAACTCAAAAATGACTTAACGGATTTTCATGCGGTGTTCACCAATAGATAGAGTGATTCATGAGGAAGGTTTAGGTATATAATTTAAGTTTTTGTGTAAATTGGTTGAAATATATAAAGAAGAATGTCTGCTGGAAAGCGGGCGGTGTTGATTTGATTTGTATGCAAATGAACAGATGGCGGTGGTTATAAAGGTTGGGTAACCATCCAGTAGATGGCGTTGTATTTCATTAGCAACAGCAACGCGTGGCCGAGTCAGCTAGTATTCATATAAAAATACTTGACACCATTACCTTTCCAGGTATTCAAGTAGAACCGGCGTAAAAGGTAGAACTATCCTTTCCACCTAAAGTGTTTCAATATAGTAATTATAGTTATATATTAGTATATTTGTATTGTCGTATAAAATAATATGTGAAAATAATCATGTTTGCACATAATTTATTACACATTGTAGTTACAATGCTTAAAAAAATCATATATATTATTGCATAGGTACATAAATTATATCCAATATTGTAAATTTGAATGTAGTTTCTCTTATAAGTGTACTATGTATTATAAGTTCACACTTCTAAATACATAACTTCATCTATATTGTAAATTATATTGTGGTTCCTCCATCTTGTTATTAGGTTTTTATCACTTTTCAATACAACTAACTTACCTACTTATACTTATCTCATACTCTGTAAATCCAAATATATTATATGTTACCAGGTTAATTCGGTAAATCCGAATTCAATATATGCTACCAGGTTACTTTTTCTATGTACATTGTCACAAAAAAAGTATGTATATATATATTTCTTCTTTATACAACTTAGTTTCAGAGAAAATAGATTTTTTTTGTTATGTAATTACATATACATTTCTGAAGGAATAATGTGAACTAAACCTGTCAATTTGTCTGTCCTGGAACGGAAAACTTTCCTAGTTGGACAGGCAAAACTACCTAATATGTATTTTGTACTTTATTTTGTATCTATCAGTAATAAATAAATAAACAAAGTATAGCATAGAAAGTATCTACAGAACAACAATTTATAATTTTGCATACCGTCATTGACAGCAAGTCTTTCTTCAACAAATACGTCCACCCATTCCTCGTCGGCGGTGTCACGGTTTCGCAATTCAGAATTCTTTCTAATGTTCTTCATTTTCGTCTTTCAACTCCTTGGCAGAGATCAGCCGCAGAGTTAATCATATTCCACCTCCACCATGTAGGAGACATTTTCTGCAAACGATAATCAAATAAAATGTATGAATTACAGACAAATGTAAGTCTTGCTTCTCATCAAAACACATAGTAATGGATAAATAGTCGATAAATTATCTGGAGAAATAGTCGAAAAATTATTTTTAATTTTTGAACTGTCAGTTTTGAAATTTTATTTGCTCTAATGACCAGTGTTGTTTCGAAATTACAAAATAATACTCTGGGACAATAAAAACATACGTTATCTTTTCGCTTTAATTTGCATTAGACGTGCGCATTATTTAACGTAACTAGATACAATAACTAGTTTCGTTAATGAAACGGAAATAACTAGTTTCGTTAAAATTACAAGTAGTTATTTTTGTAAATGCGTTATTCTTGTAACTGTGATTGTTGGTGATGGGTGTAACGTGAGTAACTGAGTAGCAGGGGCGTATAACTCTGTCAAAATTTGTGTCCTGTGACCATAAATAACTCTTACTCTAGCGAAAGTGCCATACACCACAGACAAAGCTGAATTTTAGATAGGTGTGTAATTTTGATTTTCGCCATCTCTCGCTCTCTGCGTGTGTCAGAAAGAGATGCTCATACACCTACGTCACTAAAAAAAAGGTACCAAATGTATGTATTATTTATGGTACCAAATGCAGGAAACCGCACACCGCACTATCTGCAGGAAATAGACTCGCATCTATGGATTTGCCATCCGCCCGCCATGTTAAGTTTATTTACAGACGCCGTTGCACTTGTTTTAATAATTTGCCGATGAACATATTTTATTCAAAAAATACTTACATGAATTCTAGAGGTGAAACAAGTGTTTAGTGTTGATCAAGAAATCAGGTAATTAATTACATAAAACATTATTCACCTTAATTTATCTGTAAATCAATATTTGAGGTTAAAATATAGAGGTTTTTTGATTTTATCGTAAAGGCAAGCTTATGGATACTAGTGGTTAATGTTTTTCCATATTTCGTTTCAGAAAATGTTCTACCGCCTCATAAAAACGTTGTTAACGTATCGAAGCCTATACTTTAGGAACATTTCATAACATTGTTAACGTCAGATTTGTGACCATCATTGTGAGATCATACATTGTGGCTGGGGATGCGATGATGTCGTCTCTCACCTGGCATGCCGCTTGAAGTCCCGAAAACCCTCTGGACAGAAGGAGAAAGACTCATCCGACGATCGTCTTTCACCCCAGAAGATAGGCGGAGGCTTGAAACGTCAACGTTAAAAATGCCCATCTTATACAAGACTTCATACAAGACCTCATACAAGGTAAAATTGATAATGCTTTAAAACAAACTATTACACTGTTTCCCTGCAGGATAGGCAGAGAGGACGGACCGTCAAAGAACTCAGTCTTCGCATACACTCCTTGCCTTGTTCAATTTTACTTTCAATGTATGTGGGGTATTTAAATGGTAGCATTCAATACAAAATGTTGTTTAGTGAACATAAGTTTATCAGTTGTCATGCTAAATCTTAAGTAATATTTGAGATACAAATATTGTAAAAACTGTTTTTAATTTTCAGATATAACAGGAACACCAGAGGAGAGTTCAACGTCGCAGCTGAAGACACGTCGCATGATTCCAAAGAAAGGTGACAGTTTATTTCTCTTGCTATAATTACTTGCACATACGTAGGGTCAAATAATGCTCGTAGAGCTTTAGTTTAACCTCTCGTTCTCCACCATAAAGAAAGAAAGGCCCTGTTGCAGACGATTATTAACAACTTGCTCTCCGCCATAAGCCTCCCACTTATTTGGACTCACCGAACCCATGTAAACCGACTAACACATACTTTTCTGACTCTTGAAGTGGCCCGTCGCATATAAACTTTGTTCATCACAAGTATTCTATGTTCCGTTCCCAAACTTTGTTTAATGTGACATATTTTTTTCAGAAGACATGTTGCAGTTTTTGCTGTGAGGTGGCTGAAATATATCCACGGAAGGTATTTCATATTTTTGTAAAAATCATTTTGTGTTTTTTTAACACTTATCCACTGTATTTGTGAAAATAAAATAATATTTAAACATGTACCCCGAGTTTTCATTTTTCTAATGCAAGCAGAATTTCAAATTTTGCCGCTATAAAGCATTTTTATTTTTTTTTATGAGTTATTGGGCTAATGAATCCATGAAGTAGGACAGAGCGATTATATTGTCTATGGTAGACAAATAAACTTCCTCTATCTTTTAGTCAATTCGCGCCACGCAAGTCATTTTGACAGTTAAGTTTGACGACCAAGTCACTAGTATGGAGAAAGCCCGAAGATATCGATCTAGGGGTTAGTATATTTATGCTGAGTAGTTTCGCATCGTTTCGCATCGCGCCTGCCGGCCGGCCGAGCTAGCGAGTTGGCAGATCGAAAATTTCCGAGTCAGCGGGAGCCCGTTACACCAAATCCGAAGTAATCCTATTGTTAAAGTAATAAAATTGATTTCACTGTATAGCTAAAAACACTTAAATACTAGATAGTCATTTAATTTATTTTCGTTTCGTGTGTAACTGTATAGTTAGTGGAGGTATTTACACAAACAATCACAGTAGCTGAATGAAAATAAATAACTAGTTACAAAAATAACCTGTTTTGAAACAGGTTACGCCGACCAAGAAACTAGTCTCGTTACGTTTCTTGAAAACGTCGTAACGACCCACATCTAATTTGCATATGACAGCTGACAGCGTTGACAGTTATCCTCGGAGAACTTGGAGGCCAAAGTAATGCAGTGTTGCCAACTCTCAAAAATAGGCACTGGAGCCTTCTTAAACTATTTTTTATCTAAAAAAAATTCAAAATGGATTTGAAATCAATTCCATAGCTTACCTGGATCCGGAGATATTTATGATGAGGGTAAGATCGCCTGTTTCAACCTGTTTAAAAAACGCGCTTCACAGTCTACACTTTAGCTTCCTAGAGCCGATGAGACCGAAGGGGGTGCGAAGCGTAATGAAATAGCGCTCCTGTAGAGGTATTGGCGCGTATTAAACACGGATACCGCCAAAATCGAGTTTTTCGGTCTTCCCCCAATTCCCGATTTACCCCAACTCACCCTATATAAAAAAAAAAACAATACGATGTGCCGATAAATTGTATAACAGTAGAAAAAAAGGAAACATAAAAAAATAAGGTAATTATAATTATACATACGGTGTGCCAGGTTTGGGCTAGAAGAAAAAAAAATCTGAAAAAGACACAAGTAATTTAAAAGAGACAAAAAAGAGTTAGCTGAAGAAAGGAAGATAAAACAGTATTTTAGATACAATACAATTTAAGCCCATTTTAAAAAAATTATTTGTTAATTTATATTTAATAAATTTTTTAAACTTACAAAATGATGTTACTAAAAATTTTTCGATGCGGCACAACTTATAGGATTAATGTAACCAAATAAAACCTTAGTCAGCCTTTTGCCGTAAGCGAAAATGTTTACTAAAACACGGAAAGGCTATTGTTTTTTTTTTACATGAGCTCCACACAGGGGGCCTGAGAGAAATAATTTCCCTCAGGGCATATGTCATCTTTGGGGATGCTGTATGGAGGTTTTTTAAGGAAAGGAAGGAGAGGAGAGTTCTGGGAAGGAAAAGGATTTAAGGGGTGGGTAGGAATCTGGGGCTCAGTCTGTGCTGGTCATCCGTCTCCAAGACCTAAACAAACTCACTCCATGAACCCGGGCACCCCTTCTAAATCACCAAACGTAGCGAACCACTTGGGGTGACCTATGGCAGAGGTGTTGGTTATCCAATGAAAGTTCCCGGGGTTTTGACGATACTTTATATTTTTTCTTAGTAAATTAAAACTAAAACATTGGATACGCCCGGGTTCAATGGAGTAATTTGAATTTTATTAAAAAACGTCGGATTTTCCATCATTTACGTCAATTTAAGGTCGGACTTTCGCAAAAAAAAACAATACCTATACAAACTTCAACTTAAATTTTCACAATATACAAACTTCGAGTATACAGATCGACGCAGTTTTTTTTTTCGAGTAAAATGGCATCAAAAACTGAAAATCGACCAAATGTTGGTTACGTCAATTAGCCTTTCTTTTACACACTGGAAGAAATAGAAAAAAAATCTCAATGTAAATCCATTTTGTAATACAAAAACGGGTATCCTTCCCAGTTGGACAGACAATAAGGGTCGACCGAGACACGTTTTTCGTTCTCGGCCGAGACCGAGACCGAGACCGAAAATAAATTAAAATCTCGGCCGAGACCGAGAGCCGAGACCGAGAATAGATAAATTGAGCAAAAAAATGAAATAGCGCTATTTTTGCATAATATACTATATTTTTAAGAATGTAATAATGTTTAATTGTATAATAATTTGAGATTTTATATAATATATCTAATATTAAATATTTAATTAAACAATAATTTGAGATTTTACTCACAATGCTAAAAATAAAAATAAAATAATTGAGATTTTATGTAATATTATATAAAATATTTAATTAAATAATAATTTGAGATTTTACTCACTAAGTAAAAAAAAAGAAATAATAATTTGTTTTACATAGTTTTAAGTTTTAGTAATCAAAATTGAATAACATGATATTGTAACACATAAATAGCAATTTATCTGCATTTTCACCCTTCAAAGAGTGTCGCCTCATGTCGTATAATTGACCAGCTCTGCTAAAGAGCTGTTCACTTGCTGCACTAGTAGGCGGTGCTGACAAAAACTTTTTTGCTGCAGGCCTAAGTACTTTATTATCCTCCCATTATCCTATACCGTACCTACTTACAACGGTCTCGGTTACTGTCTCGGTTCTCGGCGATTTTTCGCCGAGAACCGAGACAGAGTTCTCGGTAGAATTTGTAGCCGAGAATGCCGAGACCGAGACCGAGACCGAGACCGAGATCTCGGTCGATCCTTAACAGACAAAGTATCACTTGTAATGTATTTAATAAATATGTATATAAATAAATAAATAAATAAAAAAAAAAATAAAAAAATACCGATGGTAAAGTACGAATGATGTGTACTATAAATGACTAAATATAATATATAGTTTTTCGGGAACAACTTGCTAAGAGAACCATTTACCAATTTTAAAAGAATTGCGCCTTAACTACTCAGAAGATTATAAAAATTACTTACATACGAACTGGGAAATTTTCGATAGTTTATTTGCAATGGTCCATTAAAAATGACTAATACTGTTATGAGAAAATACATATTTATTATTAGAACAATAACATTTCACAGCCACATTGAAATTTCTTGCGTCTGGTTGTACTTCCGAATAAAAAAAAAAATAGTATCTGCATTAATTATACTAATTATTCTCGAAACGTGCAAAGCTATTTTAGAAGTTGATGATTAAACCTAGATGGTATTTTTTGCAAACAAATCCCGGTTTGAAAACATTTTTTTTAAAAGATGGAAAAAAAATTCCTTCACAAAACTCACTAGCTTGTTATATATAACTAGCAGGGATACCCGGCCTCGCTCAGGGAGTTATGTATAACTAGTTAAGTACCCGGCATCGCTCAGGGAGTTGATATGAGATTGAACTGAATTTCGAACCCACGATATGTCTGGCTTTATATACCCCTACCTATGAGTAGCCCCACGCCCCACCCATCCAAAAAGGCTTCCAATAGTCCACAATGTTCCAGAACATTCGAGAGTGATCTTGAATGATCTGGATGTTCTCGAACGTTTCAGACTATTCCCGAACATTCCACAATATCAGAATGTTCCGGGATGTTCTGGAATGTTGTGGAATACTCTCGAATGTTCTGTAATATTCTAGAAATTTCTAGAGTGCGAAACTTCCAGCCCTTACATCTTCAAAAGCACGTCCTTCAGGTAAAAACGGGAACCTTCTTCGTGAATGGGGGTTAGGGGGCACCACACCGTATTACTCCTTTGATCGTACTGGGACTCGTTTCTGAGTTTTAGCGGCACGTACATTGTACATTATCTTGTATAATATATAGGTACTGATTATATGTATATTTGCCTTTTTTTGTTTATTGGTAGGTTTATGTAATGTGACGCCATTTCCCAAAAGTTTAAAAAAAAACATATTTCAGGGATAAGCAAACCACGTTTTACCATGTTTTTGAGGATAAAAAAATATTTTTAGAAAGACTTCATTGAAAATTTAAATAGGAAAATACTTATTAAAAAAAACACCATACATATACTATATATATATACATACCATATATATATACATAACTTTTATTTTTTGTTTTATCAAGCTTAATTTACAGAATTCTATTTTCAATTAAATATTAAGATTAAAATATAAATAACAATAATAATGAAAAATTACGGTACCTAGAGTAGGTACCTTATTAAAGTTACTTATATGGTTATATTCAAATCATTTTACTAATTTATTCATATCATTATTAAATAAAAAGACGTTGTGAACCCGTACACCCGTACTAAAGTTCATTCACGCGACCCATGCAAAAAAATCATATCCACTCAAAAGTAGATCATTTGGCGACCGCTAAAAAGACATGCCTTGTTCGATATGGTTTTTTGAGAAAACCGTGGAGGTTTAAACGACCCAAAAAAACCACGCATCTGGTAACAATGAATGGTAGATAAATTAATTCTTGAATAAAATCAGTCGGCATTAGTATATTTATGGTCGGCAAACAGCCATAAACAAACAAAAAAAGTGAAAGACATCTCGCGCGACACCCGCTCCAACCCTTACGTGTGTTGGCTCAACCGGGCCAAACGCTGATACGAACTGGCGGGTGACCCGAGCGTTTCGCCTGCGAGTCGGTCGCCTTTATACCGGCTCCAAACACATGGCAAGCCTCCGCAAGCGTCCACAAGTCCCAGCGTCTGGAGCGCGCGTGTGGCTTGGGTTGCGTAAGCTTGCGTAAGCTTGCGAGAGCTTGTCGCCGATCCGATCGAGGTCGGATATTTTGGCCACCAAGCGGCAAACGCTGGCGTTGCATCCACACGTTGGTCCAACTTACGGACAATAAACAAAATATTAGAATACTAAATGAATTAACTGGTACGATTTCTATGGATTTTAATCATCCACTATCTTCTCTTTCGAATTCTTCGCTTTCTTTCGTTTTGTTTCGCTTTAAAATAGAAATAGCATTTTTCAAAAATGACAGCTGATGCAGCTGCTTCGACGTCCGCCATCTTTGGGCGCTGCGCGCGCAGCGAATGTACAGGCGCGCTTGCAAGTGTGGGGACGCCAGCCATTCGTTTGCCAGAGTTTGCGTGAGCTTGCGACAAGCAGCTTGTCGCAAGGGTCTGGCCGTAGCATTACACGCACGTTTCCGCCAACGATTCGGCGCGAACTGTAGTGAGACTCGCAGGCCAAACTCTACGTCTAATGGCCGCTATTAATGTCAAAATGGAAAATTATTACGTCGAATTCGGAAGAATTTTACAGATAATATTGGTGTACAATATATTTCGCTTCTGAAAGATTTATTTTTATAATAATAATTGGATAATTTGTATATAGCCGTTTTTGTGAAAAATCACCTCAAGGGTGCTGTACAATTTATTAAGAATTCTTAGTTTCTATCTAATTTTATATTTTTAACTATCCTGCCATCTATGCTCTGTGCATCCAATCGTTGTCTTATTATATCTAACAAGAAAACAAATTTTAAAAGGATAAAAATCATTTCTGAGCTCGAAACAGCTTCTATTTGAACACAAAAATAATAAATTAATATTTTATATCGCTTCACTTGGTCACATATTTCCTTCTAGTTTCTTCTGTTTATCAATGATAATTGATAAAATCTACTGTGTTCGAACAGAAAGTGTGATTTTTTTTTATGTCGTTCGGTATTTCAAATGATTGTTATACTATTTATTTGATTCTGAAACACTCTGTAAGGCCAGGCTTGTGACCTAGATTTTAAGTAGTTTTAGATAGTAAGTTGTGGCAGTCGATCATTGTCAGAGAAAACATAGGTTGTTTTCTGGTTTACTATTTTGTTTGTCTTTGTTGTTCTTGTTTGTCCATCTGTTTATTCTACTGAAATTGGATGAATAAAAATATTAAAGTAATTTTTGTTATAAAATCCTAGAAAGCTGAAAGGAACTTATAAAAAATTACCAAGTGACATGAAAAAAATTACAATTTTTTAACGAAACCCATTTCAGCTAGTCACATTGTCAGGTAATGTAAATAATTAAATATTAGCCCAAGCAGAAGCTCTGGTTGTTAGAATAGTAATTATAGTTTTCCCGAATAAAACCCGCTTATTTTATAATAATTTGCTTTTATCTTTACTGTTTAAATGTGCCTGCATTTTTAACAGGACTGATTTTTTCAGAAAGGGAAACCGAAATTACTCGATGGAAAAGCCACAAAATAAAAAGTTTAACCTTGTCATGAAATACAACATGGGGCATTGAAAGCCACAGCAAAAACCATTTGTAGTCTTTTGAAATCTAATGATTTAGAGAACTGTTAATGCTTTCCTTTTCACATCATTACTACGGATTATAAATAGGTTATCTATCTACATATTTATTTAACGAAGATTGGCTGTGGCGACTGGCAGGCGGATGGACCACAGTAGGGCTGCGTTTGTTGGATTTTAATACAAATCTACAACATTATTTTGAGATTCATGAACTTTGCACACTTGACCTTCAAAATGAGGGGAAAATCACTGTATAAGTTCAATTTCGAAAAACTCTAATGTTCAAGCAATGCCAGGGACTTCAGCTAGTGTCAACAAATAGTTGAAATTGGTATCATTTGACAAGAGACTAGATATGCTGATAAGTCTTGAGATTTTATTTGCTTTTCTATCCACTCGAGAAGAACTCAACTACTTCATGCAGCATGACTGTTTGAACAACAACTATTTTTCGCAATTCACTCTGTTATACTCATTTGTAGCACATTACTTCCTCTATTTGCCATTCTTCAGCACTCCACCATGTAAGAAAATTAATTTCATGTTTTTGGTATATTTTCCTCTCGCCATGCTAGGTATATTTCTGTATTCTGCCAGATAATTTTTTAATGTAATACTTAGCTCAGTCAATACACGTAAACTTGTTTTTACCAGATTATATTGTTTCATCAACCTCTGCTGGTAAACCTGACAGACTCATAGGTGTTCCGTCTTAGCTTTCAGACCTGAGAGTTTTTCCTCTATTTTCATACTATAATACAAGATCATCTGTTAGAAGGTTCCTGGTGAGATATCCATATATATATTATATTATACATATATATTTAAGAATGGGTTCGCACCATCGACCAACTGGTTGATACACTGATGTTAAGGACTGATCCTTGATGTAATTCATAATATACGTATAGGTTCCGGTTGTTGCTAGTCTAACTAAATTAAAATCTAAAACAAAAACATTTGACTAACCAACAAGGTAAAGAGAATCCGTGAACCATGACTCCTTAGGTTCGTGCGTGTTCAAAAAAGATAACGTGACTCAAACAATGGCAAAGGCAGCTAAGTAACAGAAGTTAAGAGAAAGACAAGAGAAGTTGTTGTAGCAGAAGCTGCAAAAGGATATGCCTTGATAAGGAAACACAACAATTAACATGCCAAAACTGACCAAAAGGAGGAGAAATATCCATGGATAAAACTGCAGCCAAAAAAGACAATATTTATTTTTCATTTTTGTTCAAAATATTTCTCAAAACAAAATAGTTATTCCATACACATAGGAGTGTATTGGTAGGAGATAGGTGTTATTTCATAATTAAGTAGTATATCATGATGCTATCTCTTTATGTATATAGCTTATCAATTATAAATAACATTCACAGTTTTATCTTTGATACTTAACCCTTTTATGCCCAAGCCAGTTGTTGTGTTGTTTATCATCAAACATAAACATTGTTTACTATCAGGCCATGTTAAATTCCGTACAATATTTAAAAAGCCTTAGAGAGAAAAATCATCCACATTCAGAGTCAACTTTCTTCCATAGTTTCTTTCTATAGCTTCCATAGTTTTGGACATAAGCCGCTCTTAAATATATTCAGTTTTGTTGATTATTAGCAGCTCCCACTTTGTTGGTTAAGTTTGCTTAACACTATCTAAATCTTCTCTCAATTTCGCTGATCTAGTTTTCTTTTCCTATTTTTTAAAACTTGACTATAAAAAAACATAGGGTATATCAGCACGCAGCCGAAGGATTTTAACTAGCGATTCCTAAGCATATTTGGAGTAAAAAAATATAAATGATGTTTTGTAGTCCGATAATGATTTTTTTAAAAATTAAAAACAAAAATATATTTCTATCATAAGTTGCTACTGAATAGTTCAGTACAGCCCAGCAGGTCACGTGATACGCACTCCGTCTCATTCCAGCAGCATTCTACAGACGAGATAAAGCATGTATCACATGATTCGTTGCTACCTATAGCCGGGTGGTCAGGGGCGATGTGTGATAGAATAATATTTTTTGTTTTTTTATAAAAAATGTTATCGGAGAGCAAAATGACCTCTACATTTTTTGTCATTGGTTAAAATACTTTGGTTATTTGTTAATATGTACATCCTGTATAAAATACAATACTAATTTTTTTTTTTTTTTTCGGCGACAAAGTACGCATACATTATTAAGAAGCTTTTTTGTTGTTGATGTGTTTTTAAGTGTCTGAAAATACGTCAGTCAAAGGGTTGAAACAGTTAGATTACGTAATTGTTTGTGATTTCGTTTAACCAGTTATAAATACAAGAGCACAGTTGATTTACAAACAGAAGAGTTAAAGGCACCATGGCGTCCAAAGCTCAGCGTGAAAAGATTGGCATCATCGGCAGGTAATTAATTTTTTTCACTTTATCAATAATTAGATTCTTTGTTACTTGCTTTACTTTTCGTGGGATTCATAAAAAATATTAGTATCTCTTAAAGCATTACTATCTCTTGTTATTGTGATTATCGACTCTGAAAATTTTAATAATGTTTAAAACCCTCAAATAATTAATTTTATCAAGAATTGCAATTTTGAATGTTAGTTTTGAGTATAATAATTACAACGTAAATTATATTGATTCATTTTACATATTACCCTAGATTTATGGATAACTTTAATAATCCAATAGAACTTAACCAACTATTATATTGAGATTTTGTATGACATTGCAATACATATATAACTGAAGTTATTTCAATATTTATTTATTATAAAATAATAATAATAAAATAATAATTATTCACATGTAGTTACATTTTGTGGGTATGCATAATTATAATAATTACAATAAAATAACTTTGTTTAATTCCATTTTATTATATTTTTTAAAACCAACCGTTTTCGGTTCGAGCTGAACCTTCCTCAGGGTGAATAAAAAAATATATATTTATGTTTTTATTCACCCTGAGGAAGGTTCAGGTCGAACTGAAACTGGTTGGTTTTAAAAAATATAATAAAAAGTTAAATTAAACAAAATTATTGAAACAATATATCTTTGGTAAAACTACTTATATATTTTATTAATGCCGACCGGATTACGATCATTCCTTCCTCAGGGCAAACATATAATGACTTAACAATTACAAAACAGTGAGCGAGTACAATGTATTATTACTAAGTTTTGTGGTAGGGGTGGGGGCGTGGCTAGGGATTAATTAAGAGTGGGTGGGGGAAAAGGAACGGACATAGATATATTGTTTCATGTATTTATGCTGGATAACATCAAAGTTATAGCTACATTCAAAAGTATAAACAAAATTATTTTATTGTCATTATTATTAAAAAATTTCTTGTGTCGGTATGCATTCACAGTGTAAATATCGCTGTGTGACATACAGTCATATGCACATTCAGTAAAATTATACAAAGAAAATCCTTTTTTTATATTTCAGTGGGTTAATCGGCCGCTCATGGTCCATGCTCTTTGCTTCAGTGGGATACCAAATAGTTATTTTTGATATCTTGCCCGAGCAAATCGAGTCTGCCCTTAAAGATATCCGGCAGCAGTTGACCACTCTCCAGGAAAAGGGACTGCTAAGGGGAAAATTAAATGCTGATGAGCAATTTAATTGTATTAAAGGTAGGGCTCTCAGATTCATATAACATTCAATTTATTTTATCAGGCGAAAATTTTTTACACTCAAAATATATCTTTAAAATCATATTCCATTTTGTTTAAATATATCTTGGTAGCCTGGTAATATTTCGCATTACTACCAATATGGATGTAATGATTTATTGTTCTTAGGTTAATTTCACCTGTTTTATATGTACCAATGATAAAGAATATTGCAAATTTCACATAACATTTAAAGAGTCCTGAATTTAATTTAATTTAATTTTTGCTGAATTTAATCTCCAAACTAAATGTAAACATCGACGCGGTATCCATTTTCCTACCCCTTCTCTCTTTCCAATTTTAAAGTCGCTTGTTGATTTCGGTAACTTGTCATCGTTTCCGAGCAAGACTTAAGATCTCCAACAAACAGTTGACTAAATTAAGCATATTTAGTCAATGCGAACTGTTACCTTTATCAACATGTTTGTGCTACCTTCAAATAAAGTAGGTACCCACACGCTTGAAAAGTTTTCTTATTTCAGTAACTTGAAAATATAAAAACTAAAATTAAAATTGCAAAGTTTATTCCCATATTAAAATTTTTACTGTTTGTTACAAAACGTTTCAAGATTTACTGAAATGGAGGTAAATTCTACAGCAATATTATAAAATAACATAGTTTAATGTCAAATTTGTGCAGTATCGGCATCATAGGGGTGATATCTCACAAAAGATTAATAATTGATAGTTATTTGATACATTTAATTATTACCACGCTAATAAATTGACATATTTAAAATTGTTTTTAGCCCATTATTGAAATACATAGCTAATTTCTGCAGTAACATTAAATGTTGAACTAGTAATTTGATACCTTCAATAATAATTATATTATTACGTCAATGTCACTATCAATGTTATGCCTGTGTTAGTTTTGCTTTGATAAATAATGTTGATTAAACTCAAGTGTATTAGACTTCTGAAAAGTGTTTATTTGTAATTTTTTTACATTTATTTTATACTAGCTTTTGCCCCCGGCTTCGCTCGCATATGCCCGCATATTATTGTGGAAAGTTAGTCTTAATAATTATCGTCATATTATTTCGACGGTCCCGAAGAACAATGTCGGATCTGACAAAAATTGAAAATCGTTATGTTGGCTTATTTTGTTGATTTAAAAGTCTGCATTTTCGGATTTTTTAATGAAATGAGATGAAGTATCAAAGATCAAAACAACATTACATTTCTTGATACCAAAAACAGTAAACATGCAGAAACGACACTTTAAAAAGCTCTACTTAAAAAATTCAAATCGCACATCCGACATTGTTCTTCGAGACCGTCGATTTAACCATATATAATTTTAGGATCGTTGAGTCTTGCTGATGCCGTCAAGAATGCACTTCTTGTCCAAGAATGTGTGCCTGAGAACCTTGAACTGAAGAAGAAGCTATACACAGAGTTGGATGCCATTGTTAACAATACAACCATTCTTTCAAGTTCCACGAGCACCTTTGTTCCTTCATTATTCTCCGAACATATGAAACACAGGGCTCAGGTATGAATTATTTTTTAAATAAATTGCGTAGGTATATCCAGAGTGAAACCCGCTTGAGAAGTTTTCATTAGTATAATTTTTCGGTCCCTTGAAGACTGATTTTTAAATATGGCCTAATTTATCCCAGTTTCACTGTATCTAGATGTCACCAAAAAACAACATTAGCTCAACAGTGACAATTTAATCCTTAGTTTGGGGTGTTTGAAACTTCTTTGATTGACAAAAAAATCTTTATTTCTTTCACTTGTCGCAACTGGCAAGAACCTAACGCAAGCACTCTTATACCATGTGGTATCCACCGCCCCTTACTATGGGAACGTGGTACAAGCATGCTAGTATTAGGTTCTTGTCAGTGATGATAATATGCGAAAGAAATAAAGATTTGGTTTAATCTTAATATATAAAACAAAGTCGTGTTAGTTACACCATTTATAACTCGAGAACGGCTGGGCCGATTTTTATGATCTTTGGTTTGTTAGATTAGTCTCCGGCTCAAATGAATAACTATTAAAATATCGGAAAAATTCACGAAAAATGTAATTAGGAAGAAAATTCTTTTCCTCGTACATTTTGTATGGAACGAATTCTCATTTTTTGAAAGAGCCACAGGAATATTGTGATAAGTATAATTCCAAAAATTCAAAGACGTCAAATGTCAATGCGCTTTGTTCAACATATAATGCTGCCCCTCTTTCTTACACACTAAATGTTAACAGTCGAAAATGGGACAAACGGAGAACGTACGTCTGCACCCCTCCAACGGAAAAATACAATCTATTCTAATATTATAAATGCGAAAGTGCGTGAGTTTGTTATATGATAAATGAATAACCGAAATGTATGTACACGCATAACTTCCGAACGACAGCATCAAATTAGATACATTTTATTTTTGTGTTCATTTTTGTCAGGATGATAAGGTTTGTATAAAACTACTGGTGAGCTCTGGCATTATTAAATTTGTATAAAAAAATTACAATAGGTGGCGCGCAAGCTGTTTGAAAACTGAATGTACCGGGACTGAATGTATGGAATGCGGAAGGGAGGGGATGTCGGATAGGGGGTTTGCGGGAGGGTGGGGAGGGGAACCTGGGAGGGGGGAGGGGAATTAAGGAGGGGGGTCGCGGGACGGGGAAAGTGGAGTGGGGAGAGGGAAGGTGGAGGAGGCGGATTGGGTACGTGAGAGGGGAAGGGGACGCGGGAGAGGAAGGGGAGGCGGAAGGGGAATGGGACGAATGGGAAAGGACACGCAGGGAGAAATAATTTCTTTATTAAATGGCATAGCAATGCATGGCGGTTGAAAATAATGACATCAGACAACAAAATGCTGTCTACATTTTAGTTACTCCAAATTAGCTCAGGAACAGCTGGTTAGTCTATCGGGTACGTCCTAATACAACTTGTGTATTATTTTTTTCTTGGTGCATGTACATAAATAACGATCATATTAATAAAAAAATATTAATATTGATTTGTGGTTTTTCTATCAGATAAATGCGGGTTTTAATTTCAACAAGTTTATGTTTTGTTAACTTTCTAGGTTATCGTGTCCCATCCAGTGAATCCTCCATACTACGTTCCCCTGGTGGAGGTGGTTCCCTCCCCATGGACAAAACCCGAGGTTGCTCTGAAGACCAGGGAACTGATGGAAGAAATAGGACAAGCCCCAGTATCCTTGTCTAAGGAATTGCCAGGATTTGTCCTCAATCGTATCCAGTAAGTTAAATTAAAGCTTCTACAAATTGCTACTTCAGTTTATTATGGTTGATAACAGTTCCGACCAAGGAATGTTCGTCTTTAAAAAATATTGTTTAAAAAAAAAAACTTTTACATTAATAAAATACATGGTACGAATGATAGGAGGTAAAACTATTTCCAGGTAAGGAATAGGCTTAGGAATAGGTATAGGCTAAGTATGGGTGAGGCGAATTCGACCTTGTTTAGGTGGTGTATTAACTCTTGTTGTGCTTTTTTTTTCACCGTGTGCCATCTGATTCTATTTTCGTCATAACTTACCTGTTTTTGGCAAAATTATATTTTTGTAAATTTTACCGTCTTACCAGGTGTAATATGTTTATGTAATTATAAAAATGGTATGTATATAATCTACCATACGCAGTTTACTCAGAATAACTAGTTGTATTTAGAGAAATGATTTTTCAAATGAATGAATATGGCTAGAAGCAGATGGCTGGATTGTGAACTATATATTTTTTTAAATATTGAACAGTGTACTAGACGTTTGTTTTTTCGTACGAACTCGGGATTATGTAGCAGGGGGTGGTGTGGGGATCGGCAATCCCCTACTTTGCACCATTGGTTTATTTTGCAGCTTCGTGAGTGGTGTTTTTCTAAGCACTTGCGGCATAACCTTCCCATGCGTACAGTTTCCCATCGAAGTTCAACATCTTTGGCTGCGAATTCTTTGCATTCGCTGGTTTTATGATCGCCGCCACATTGGGCGCAGCTTTCGTCGGCTGTTTTTCTTTTTCGGCTTGGTCCAGGGTAATGTAGGGTATGGTACCAGGGTATGTGCCTCATTCATTTTGCGTTTCATCGGGGCGATCTTTTCTTTTGGGCCGTCCCCGATTTCTTCTTGATGTCCGGCATGTATTTGCTCATGGCTCGGTAGAAGTCGCATGCGATCACTATCTTCTTCCTCCTGGTACCCGACATGTATTTGTTCACGGCGTGGTCGGGATCGTATGTGGTCCACCATCCCGCTGTTTAGAATTGCGTTTGATACCTCTTTCAGAAAGGCAGCGAGCTGGGTTATGTTGGCCGGGGCATGTTGTTTGTGGATCTCGATTAACCATGCCAGCCGCAGGGAACTCGGCATTTTGTCAGTGACGTCGTTCAGTAATGTAGGATTGGTGAGATTTTCAAGATCCGGAGGGATGCCACCAGGTTTTGCACCGTCCCGGAGAAATCTGCCAGGTCCTCGAGTGATACCTCGGTCGTGAGGTAAGGTAGTTTTTTAACCTTGTCTAGCATAAATTTTGCAATGGAGTTAGCGCTGCCGTATCGCTGCTCGAGGACGCTGATGATCTCTGGGACTTGCGCAGCATCCATTAGTAGGGGACCCACGGTATCTCGCGCCTTGCCTTTGAGGGCACGCTGCAGCCGGATGAGATTTTCGCTCGGAGTCAATTGGCAGGTGGCGGTGGATTGTGCATACTGTGCCTTCCAGGTAGGCCACTCGAGGGGGTCTCCGGAGAAGGTAGGCAAATCTTTTGCTGTGGATTGCCTGGCGATTAGGGCTGCCATTCTTGAGTCATCTTCTAATGTGCGAGGGCTATCTTGCATTCTGGAGGAGCGGAGCGCCTCTGCCATCACAGGGGCGATCTGGGCCAGTGGGTCGTTGCCATGCTGCAACCATTCTCGGGTGTGCCGTGCTGTCTCGTTGGCTGTATGCGGTGGTGTAAACAATGGGGAATCCTGGCCGGAGGAGGCTGGCTGTTGCTGGTACCCCGTTGTATTGTAAAGTGGGCGCTCGGGTCCGAGATGGCTGTATTCGGCCGTAGGGATGTTCTTTGCAGGGCCCGTCAGTAGTGTGTAGCCTTGGGTGGCGGCATATCCAGTTGGATCGGTTACTGCAAATTCATTGGTAGGCTGACCGACTGGTGTGTGCATTTGAGTAGTTGCATATCTCGTTGCAAACTCTCCGGCTGGCTCTTTTACTTGAGTGGCATATCTCGTTGCGAACTCATTAGTGGAAGGGCCGGTCGGTGTGTGCACTTGAGTTGTTGCATATCTCGTTGCAAACTCTCAGGCTGGCTTGTTTACTTGAGTGGCATATCTCGTTGCGAACTCATTAGTAGAAGGGCCGGTCGGTGCGTGCACTTGAGTTGTTGCATATCTCGTTGCAAACTCTCCGGCTGGCTTGTTTACTTGAGTGGCATATCTCATTGCGAACTCATTAGCAGAAGGGCCGGTTGGTGCGGGCACTTGAGTTGTTGCATATCTAGTTGCAAACTCTCCGGTTGACGGGCCGTCTGACGTGTGTACTTGAGTGGCATATCTCGTTGCGAACTCATTAGTAAACGGGCCGGTTGGTGCCTGGATTTGAATTACTGCCTTACCGAGGTTGGCTCGCAGGGTCGGGCTGGTTGGTGCTGGCTCCTGGGCAGGTTGGCTGACTGCTTGGCGTGTCGCAGCGTTCAGGGCTGCGAGCGTGACGTCTGTCCCGAATGCGCATCTCTCGGCGCAGCAATCGCAGGGAGTCTTCAGTTGATTCAGAAGTTGTTTCGCTGCTTTTACTGTTGGATTCGTGGAGGCTCTCGGAGACACATTCTGGAGCAGGTCGGTCAAGAGTGATGAGATCAGAGTTCCTGGCTGGGCTCGCACCAGATAGATAGTGGACCTGGCGGGGTCCTCTAGATGGCGTCTCATCGGTGTCTACGGTGTGTGGGCCCGGGGTCCGTCGGGGCGCCACTGGCATATTTCGGCTTGTCCCCGGGGCGTCAGGTTTAGATTTAGACAGCGATGTCTCAGAAGATGTCGGGGTCTTACGGCCACTGCGAAGAGACGGCATTTCCACTGGGTATGACTGAAGGCGTGTTATGTGTAGATCCGGCTCGAAGGACCAAATGTACTAGAAGTTTGTACACAAATTGCAAAAAATAGGGGAGCTGGACACAACTTGGCACGCCAATGTCCTTTACTTCTGGATTAATGATTCTAAGTTAAAATAAGCAAAACTGAATCTATTACTATTGTAAAAAAACACTTAAAAAGACTTGCAGACTTTTGGAGACTTTTGGAGACTGTTGGGGTCAGGATAATGGGATACTGGGAGAAAGGTAGAACAGAATTTAATACTGATTAACAACACTTTTAAAGTAGGTTAGAACTTGGAGACTTCAGTTTCTTGGAGACTTGTTACTTCTTGGCTGGTAGTTTTTGAACTGTTATTGTAGTATATACCTATTTTTAGGTGATGATATATATTTCTTGGTTCAAATTATTCCCGATTTCCCGAAATTTTGCTCCGAGTTTTTCGGAATGTAAATTGGCTGTCATAAATATTTACGATTCAAACATTTCCTTTGTTCAGCATTGACCAATGGCGCCGCGTCTGGTAGCAGGGTGGGGATAACGTAAATACTCAATCATTTTCTTGATTTTGATCATTGCTGTCTGGGGTCCCTGGTGGAAGTATTACGTGGTTTTTCAGATGTGTTTTCGAGTCCAATGACGCTGCTGACAATATAAGATAAAGTAAAATTACACAATAAGTAAAAATACCAAGTTATGTGGTTTGTTTACAGTCCTCCCTCACTAGGTTTTCTTGTTCCGAGGCGGACTGTATGTTGCTGAATGGGTGCTGATCTTTATTTCCTCATCTTCTAGTTTCTTGATTATGTTTTGCGTTTATGTTTTCAATTGATAAGTTAATTGTAGAATGTAATAGCATTGTAGACATCATTCCAAACGCACAGTGTTTCGTTGGCCAATGGGAGCACTCCCTTTGTTTCGTAGGTTATTGGAAGGGGTAACGCGCAGCGGCACGGTATTATGTGGAAGCGTAAATTCCATTCTTGAATTCTCAGGGTTGTCATACGCTTTCGTCGACACGTTCGATACAAACAGGATAATATGCAAATCATGTATTATAATTCACCTACAACAAAATTAGCATCACATGTTATACAGGATTTTTTTAAACCATTGATTTCTGAGATTATATGGAGTTAAAAATATTATTGAAATTTTGGTCTTCGGTGACTTTGTGATCTTTTTTCTTCAACAAAATTTTAAAAAATCACTAGGTATTGGACAGGTAGGGTTGGGGTGAGGGTTTGGGCGGTTACTCGGCTGAGTGACCAGGGATGACACATGAAAGAATATTTTTTTCTGTTTTGAAGAAAAAATTAAAAAAAAAAATCAATAAAGTTACCGGAGACAAAAATTTCATTTACATTTTTTACTGCAAATATGGAAATAATTTCAGATATCAAGATATCACTGGCTATAAGTAAGTCCAGTACGTCCCTTAACACCCTGTATAATATTATGCTTATGGCCTGTAATAAGTAATACACAATAAAAAGGCGGGCTTATTACTTAAGGCAATTTCTCCTAACCACCGCTGCTTACACAGTAGAGCCACCTTCTATCTGCCAAAAATGCATCTATTTGGAGTATTTGGATGCCAATATTGAAGTGTTTGCTTTCTTCTAGGTATGCAATTCTAAATGAAGTGTGGAGACTGGTGACCGACAAGGTGTTGGATGTGAAGGACATGGACAAGGTAATGTCGGAAGGATTGGGAATGCGGTACGCCTTCCTCGGTCCACTCGAGACAGCTCATTTAAATGCCGAGGGTATGCAGAGCTACTTAGACAGGTAGGTTTAATACTATTATTTCTTGGGAAAAGGATTTTGCATAAATTCATTTGCAAATGTCATATTTTAAGTTTTTGTGCAATAAAACATATTATTTTACACAAATCAGTGCAAAATTTTGATCTTTGGCAGAAAAATTTCTTTAACCCTGGAGTGGTCGCGTGGATTACATATGTAATCCACTCATGCAAAATTAAAGATTCCTCAAAAACGGGTGGCGCGAATAATTTTATCTTCCGTGTACTTTAAGTTGGATAACTCATTGACGAGTTCAGCTCAGCGCTGGTGTCGGGCACGTATTGGTTGTGTTACAGGAGCTCCGCAAAGTCTTTGGTCTACACCTGTAATCCATGCAACATTTTGCCAATACGAAAAGTGTATGCAAAATGCAAAAAAATCATTTTTCCTGATCATTCTATAATTTTATGTTTATCCTGCTCAGAAATTAGCAATTAAATTAGTATTTGTTATATATTTTACTTTTTTTGTTATATCAATAAAAGTGAAAGATTACAAAAAGAGGTAATTTGTGTTTTGGTTAATTGTGAAAAAGTAGAAGTTTTGTTTAATATATGTTGCTTATTTCTAATAAACAATGCTTAGATTATAAGATTAAAACATAAATACATAATAATTCGAAATGATTTCACTTATTTTTTTGTTTAAAAATGGCCTACACATGTAATCCACGCGACCACTGGCGTTACTTTTAAGTGTGCGACCACTGCAGGGTTAAGAGCGTATAACCAGAGAACACTCGAAATATGTCATTTTAAAATCAGTGTTTAGACGTATTGACTCTTTTCCACAAAAAATTATAAATTGGTTTCGAAAGATTGTTCTTTTATCTAGTAAACGTATGTTTTAAATTTTCAGAAAAAATGATAATTTTTAGTATAATAAAGTTATACCATAGGTCGTTGGCGGATTTGTTAAATTTTCAAAAAAGTACATTTATTATACAACACCCATTTCAAATCATATAATCATGCAGTAAAATAAATCAACATATTATCTGGTAAACGTATGTAACAGAATTTTAATTTTAGTTTAAATAAAATCATAAAAAAATATATAAGTACATGTGTTTCTTGACGAAAATTGGTCCATTTGTATATTTATTTGCGCACTTACAGACTAATATATTAAAAAAATTTTATATTCTTATTTTGCTGAAACATTATTGAAAAATGATGAATACTTATGATCAAAAAATAATTACAAAAAGAACATAATTTTAATAGTTTTATCAACACCCCTTTCAGCCTTTTTGGATGTAGGTATAAATTTAAGCAAATTTGGAATGAAATAAAATCGATATTGAGTTATAATTTTAAAAAGCTGGTACGGGGAGTAATTAATCTTTCTCATTAGAACCACCCTGTACGATCGTAAGAACCTCTTTCGACGAAATGTGGATTTTCGGCTGCTGTAATTTACCAGAAATCTGTTTACTGAGCGTGCATACATATTAATCCTCGCTGAAAACAGACAAGGACTATTTTCAGAAAATTTAAAGTTGCTTACCGTGCAAAAAATAAATTGAAATGAACAAACTAAAAATATCATTTTTGGTTTATATTTTATGCAAAGGTATTTAAAAAAACATGTTTATTTATTTTATTGCCATACAAGTCATTAAAACCCATCTATCTTTAGAAGGATAGATAAAAAATATTTAATCTGATTGATTGCCAATTAATTATAATATTAACTGCATTTCTGAAGTATCGGAAGATGTATATAAAGTGTTATGATGCTTCAGTATCACATTAATGAGATTGAATCTAAGATAAACAATATAACATTTTCCATCAGAGAAAAACAAGCCTATCTGAACACTTTGGATTTATTAAGTGAAACAAAAATAATTTTGCAAACAAAGTTATCTTTAAGTGTTGTGCAAACATGTCCTCACATTTCATGATAAACTGCAAAAATGTATCCACTCTTCAGTTATTGTATTTTAAATATTTATGTTTCAACATTTGTCTCAAAACTAAGAACCTATTATTAATAAGGTTTGCTGTGTATACGAACAATATAAAGGTTTAAATTTTTTACCTACAAGTACCTATATTAAATGTGCTATATTTGTCTTATTGTTGAACTTGTCGTAAAATGAAATATTATATTGGAAACTAGATAAAATTATCTTTCAGATGTTTTTATTTGAAATATAAAATTAACATTTTGTTAGGGTACCCCGATGTCGGCTTTTAAACCAACATCAGCACACCAACTCGTCCCTGGCTAGCTCTCAGCGGGACAAGGGTACTCTCTATTCAGGGGTGAGCCGCTCAAAGCTATGGAATTCCTCTCCGTCCTCCGGCGTCCCACGGGATCCACACTGGCCAACAAATCCTCCCGCCGAAGCAGAATAATAACAAGTTAAATCATTTAGACATGTATTGTAAACTCAAACACATACATAGGTTTCTACAGTACAATTCAATTACAAGAAATGCAAATTACACAAACCTAGCTAAAGTGTTTAACTCTCTCTGAATTTCTCTCAAAACGAAACTCTCCGAGTCGTGGTTTCCGCGGGGGCCCTACATTTCACTGAATTACGGACAACATTTAAAGGGGAAATCATGATACAGCTTACATGTAGGTGGGCAGGAACCTCGTCTCATGTGGCAGCTTCATCAGGCACTTCGTAGTCTAAATAGACCGAACTATAGTGGCAAAAAGGCTGATTCTACACAAAGGTACTTCAATAATAACTCGCGGCCCCATTGAATTGGGTCCGCTGGCTACTAGTGAGCCGCTAGCGTGTGTTCGCAAAGGCGCTCAGATTGCTTCTGTCGAGCGGAGTGGCCGCGGGATGCCGAGAGTGGCAGGGTACGGGGCGAGGCAAGGAGAAACAGGATACGGCGCGGGGAGGCGGCGGCCGAGCCGTGAGGACAGCTGCGTTCTCGAAACTACTCGCTTCAAGGGCGTATCGTAACACTTCCCCCCGCGCTCGGAAAAAAAGCGACGTGGCAATGGAGCTGTAGGAAAAAAAAAATCCTCTTAAACTTCCATAGGGGTTTTTGAGAGATTCGTTGCTTGAGAGATGCCTAGCTAGAACATGCAATTTATGTTATAGTTTAGGTCACAATGTTTGTAGGGAATGGGTGAGGGGTACATACAATGTTTGGAAAAGAACAGTTTTGGTGAAAGTACATGGTGTGAAACAACATACAAGATTATGCAATTGAAAGATGACAATACATGGTTATGCAATTGAACAAAATAACAATACATGGTTATGCAATTGAAAAATAACAATTCATATTTGTACAATCGAAGAACAAAAAACAAGAACAAAAAATGCCTGTGTGATTCTAAGGTTTCATTGGTCTGGGAGCTAAGTTTGCGAAGCGTGGATTTGTTTGGTTTCGGAGAATTTCGAAGAGGAGGACGTGGTTTCACAGATTCTAAGGATTACATTATCACTGTAATCAGACCCCTTTGAGATAACACTCAGAAGTACACTTGGGCCTTAGAAAACACTTGGTTTCGTTGAAAACGTCGAAGTTCATGAAGTGGGGACTGTGGTTGCTGTGCCGCGACTATGGTTACAGAGGTCATTGAAGAGGAGAATCCAGTGTCTGCAGACATGCCAGTACGAATCCTAAAGTGTTATTAAGGTAAACACGGATCGTATATAATGGTTATTGAGGCATAATGTAGCTCAACATAACTTGTATTGGTACGCATTCAGCGAATACTGGAGGTCAAGGTAATGATGGTTTACACATGACGATTTGCGTCTCTGCATGACAGCGCAAGAGACGACATGGTTGGCATTGATAGCAAGAGTAAGAACAAACCTAGGAGCTAGCGTGCCCAAAAGGTGGTTCAGAGTGTCATAATGTATAGTGGGACAACTCAACTTGCTGTGGCACGACAAAACAACATACATATGGGCGGTATGGTCTGTGCTTTCAGGAACAAATGCGTAGAAAAATGGCAGCAGGAGGGACCTAGTAACCACAGCGCGTGCTGTCAGGAAGTGGAGCTCAGCTTGGCTGTTGGTGATGACATCCGCCTGGGCTTCTTTTTAATCCGGGAGAAATTATTATTAGAGCAAAATTCTTGAAGTTTACCTGCCTAGGGACCAATGAAGAAAAGGTTTGGAGAGAAACAAAATGTGTCCAGATTATGAAATAAACGAAGTTTTAACCACCGACCCAGAGAGTGACGAAGAGAGAGTTTTCTAACTAAATTGTGATTACATGAACATTTTCCTTTACCAGGATGACTTGGCGTTTGCCGAGTGACAATATGTCTTGGTTAAAAAACAACCGGCCTTCCATGGCCTATGTTAACATAAAGGTGGTAACATTTTTTGTAGAATTTCAAAGAACAAGACAAAGAAGTCGTGAATGAGTCACGGTAAAAGCAGAGAAACCAATTCATGAATAAAGGTTGTCAAAAGGAGACAGACGGTACGCCAAGTGCATATCGTACATATCCAACATTCATGAATGTGTTTCGTGAAATTGAGAAAAAGAACAAAAGGTGAGACATATGCAGAGAGTGAGGGAGAAAGCCTGCTGATAATTGGTTAATTTACCGATTCGCACTCCCAGTGAGGGCGAATTATGGTTAACAACAGATTTTCCTCTTCATAACATATACCTGAGAACATGATGGTGAGGAGAAAGGAAAGGAGTTGAGTGACGAAACTTGCTAGAGACTGGACTAATTTCCACTTCAAACTCCATGTGAGAATGAAACATGATCAACCAGCAGATTTCCTGACTCTTTACAATTGTTAAAAGGATGAGGAGAAATTTGAATACACATTAACAAAGAGACTAATCTTTTGCGTGTATTGGGCAAAAGATTAGGGGTCATTTTAAAAACTCCTGCGTGATTGTGAGAAAAGACAGACCCTTGCTCCAATTTCACAAACCTGGGGGGTTTTCTTATCCGTTCCCCAGACAACGAGTTATTTACAAAGGCACAAATTGCATCATAAAAGATGACACACGATATTGTATCGTTCGCACGAATCATGGTAAGTGTTTTAACGTCTCCACGTATAGTGTATAAAAACATGTAAGTACATACAAGATAAAACTCAATTATAGACAGAAGTCAAGAGTTTATACAATGCCTCTTAAAGAAGATGGCAAGGCCGATATTATGTCGTTCGCACGAATCACGGTAAGTATTGTTATTACGTCTCCACGTCTCGTGTACAAGGGTTGTACACAATTATACATACAAGTGGTACTCATGACAAATTAATGACACACGACCAAAATACAAAAGCGGTACTCATGACAAATGAATGACACACGACCAAAATACAAAAGCGGTACTCATGACAAATGAATGACACACGACCAAAATACAAAAGCGGTACTCATGACAAATGAATGACACACGACCAAAATAGATTGTACAGAAAGGGTGGTACTCATGACAAATATGTCACACGACCAACTCAATAACATTTAGCTATGAGCAAAAGTGATTATGACGAACTTCTCGTATCGTGGCAGGTATTTTAAGGATCCCTCCTATAACGGTGGATGTTCTAAGGATCTCTCCTATGACGGTGGGTTACGTTTAAATACAACACAATAAACGTTAACAATGCTCGTTTTAACACATTTTATAAAGATTCGTTAGATTAACTAACTCCGTAGCCCAAGAGCGTACGACAGAGAAGATAGACAATTTGATGCTACTTCATGTGTTACAAAATACAAGGGTGATGGCAGAGTATAATTCTACTTACACCAAGTATTTAAAACAAAGACAGACCTATAATGGTTTTACATACTGTCTGTTGTGGCAACCTGCAGTGAGGAAGACCAAAGAAAAGGGGCCAATTACGGTTTTACATATCCTTTGTGCAGTTACAAACATACCAGGTTATGTGCAATTTGGGTTGCAAATACTTGGTTAAATGGACACCTAAAAGTAGTGAATTCCAAAATCAGGATGACCATAAGGTTTTATTAACCTGTCTCGTAGGGTTGAAACGTGTCATATAAGACATACGTAACGTACAAGCAAAAGACAAAATAACAATAAAGCAGTGGCTTTGTTATAACAACCAAAGACCGGATGATTCGGTTTTACGTACTTTAGTTGAAACGAGCCAAATTGATTTATATACAGGGTTATAAAGACCAATCATTGGTTTTATAAATACAAGTTCCAAAATGGACGTGTCGATATCCAATTTTGGTACAAGAGCATGAATTTGGGTAGGACGCCATCAATTTTTAATTTAAGAGGAAAAAATTGAAAAAAACTTATATACACGAGGGGCGACTATGTAAGTAACCACTGTTTGATTTTCATGCTAGAGATACCTCGGAAGGTTTTACAACTCATGATGAACAAAATGAAAGGAAAAAATTGTAAAAATAGTTAACTGGTTCTGAGTCGGAATTTAACACTTTGGAATTTACAAAACCCGACTTCTAGAACGACACGCCGATGGGCAATTGTCAACTACTTTACATGACAAAATAAACAAATGAGAAAGTTCCTTTCCACACGACAAAAATGCAACAAAAAATAGGAGAAAAATTACAAAATTACATGACAAGGCAGGGTATGACGTGGCATGAACATTGCGTAGTGTACGTGTTGAGACAATAAATGGGCTCGCGACTTCCCAAACATTGAAACTCGAAATGTGTCTCCGTTCCAAAGTGATCAGTTTTAGAACAGGTGAAAAAAAAAAATAAAAGAAAAAAAATTGTCGTGAGGGAAAGAAAAAACAGTGCAAAACAACATTTGAAAGTAACTTCAAAGAGAGTACGCATTAATTTACAAAATAATTTACAACTTGTTTTATTTACGAAACGATGGGCATGTGATTGACACAATACACGCCTGACGTAGTAAGACTCTGTAAGCTTACAAAAAAAATGTGATACATACTGGATCATTTTACGTTTGCTGAGATAGTGGGGGCAGTTTTACTTGACTCCTCACTTCCAGACTTTACAATGTCCTTAATGTGGTAATTACCAATGTGCTTTCCAGATGAGTCAGACAAGGAGTACACTAGGTCTGATATTTTCCTTAGGACTTTGGCCTTCACGAAACGTGGTGCCAGCTTAGCAGAGAAGTACATGGCTCCTTGGGAAAGTGTGTTGTTCTTTCTCCAAACTATGTCTCCTGTATTGAAGGTGACATGTTTTCTACGTAAGTTATATCTGTCCGCACTCTTTTGGTGAGCCAGGAGCAAAGCATCAGTGACTTCACTGTAAATGGCCGACAGTTCTTCCAAGCGATGGGCATAGTCTGCGGTAGGGTTGCTTGTGGTGGCAGATGACGTAGGAAAGTTTGTGTCCCTATGTAGAGAACCATGGACGACTTGTTCCATACCGTGTTTTAAGAAGAAAGGTGTGTAACCAGTGGCCAGATTAACAGTGTTGTTCATAGCGGCCTGAATTTTATCTAGGTTTTTACACCAAGTGCGTTGGTCTTTATCAACTAGAATAGCTAGAGCTGTGTTGATTGTTTGGTTGTAACGTTCGACAGTGTTGTTTTGGGGAGTGTACAAGGTGTTATAATAAATGTCCTTGATTCCGTATTTGGCAAGAAATTCTTTGAATTCCTGGGCAATAAATTGTTTTCCGTTATCAACAATTACGGTTCTGGGTGTTCCGTAAGGTATAAAAATGTGTTTTTCCAGAAGTTTGATAATGGCGGACGCGTTGGCTCTTTTTAAAGGGAAGATCCAACAGAATTTGGTGAAAACATCCACTACACTAAGTATGTGCATGTGTCCGGCATAACTTCGAGGAAAAGGTCCGACGAGGTCCATTGACAATGACTGTAGGGGTCTGTCGGCACGTTTGGGGTTACCCATTAGGCCGGCAGGTGCTGCCGTGCTATGTTTATAAGCTTTACAAGTTTCACATTTAGAGATGTAATTGCGAATTTGTTTGAAAAGACCAGGCCAGTAATACTTCAAGGAAATCTTTTTATACGTCTTGAAAGTTCCTGGGTGTATAGAGTCGGGAGCACTATGATTGTCAATTATTATTTGTTCTCTTCCTTCGAGGGGAACGACAAGTTTCCAAGAGTAATCTTCGAGGATGGATAGTGGTACCTTGCAATTACGGTATAGTTGTCCTTCTTTTATGATAAAATTAGGAAACTTTTGTTGATTATTTTTACAACCTTCGAAGATTTTCAAGTACCATTCATCTTTTGTGGGTGGAGGGGGGGCAATTGTGTCAACATTTAATGAAGCCAATTCAATTCTTGAAAGAGCGTCAGGAACAATATTGTCCGCGCCTTTACGGTGTACAATATCAAAATTGAATTGAGACAAACGGGAGGCCCAACGAGCGAGTCTACCGGAGGGATTACTTAAAGAGATCAGCCA
The DNA here is from genome assembly GCA_917563855.2 of Limnephilus lunatus. Lineage (NCBI taxonomy): Eukaryota > Metazoa > Arthropoda > Insecta > Trichoptera > Limnephilidae > Limnephilus > Limnephilus lunatus. Next base: position 75,760,974 of record OU830592.1, read on the forward strand.
TTTCAAACTACTATGGTCTGTGACTACAGTAAATTTGCTACCGTCTATGTAACCGCGGAAATGGTGAACAGAATCCAATACAGCCAGTAACTCCTTTTCGGTAATTCCGTAGTTTTTCTCGTGTTTATTTAATGTACGGGAAAAATACGCTACAGGGTGTTCGCCATCTGGGAACTCTTGAGTTAGGACTCCACCGATTCCTACGTTGGAGGCATCCGTGTGGAGGGTAAAAGAGAGTGTAAAATCCGGGCAATTCAGAACGGGGGCTTTTTGAAGGGCATTTTTTAAAGTTGTAAACGCTTCTTCAGTTTCAGCAGACCATCGGAAGTTGCTGACACCTTTACGGGTGCCGGTGATTTTATTTAAGGGGGCTGCAATTGTGGAAAAGTCTTTGATGAATCTTCTGTAGTAACCTGCAAGTCCAAGGAAACCTTTGACTTCCTTCGCGTTTTTGGGTCGGGGAAAATTTGCCATGGCTTCCACCTTAGCGGGGTCTGTTCTTAGACCTTTTTCGTCGACAATGAATCCCAAATAACGTAAACGGGACTTACAGAATTCAGACTTCTTCAAGTTGATGGTTAAACCAGCGAACTTGAGTTGTTGAAAAACCTTTTCCAACATTAATAGGTGTTTTTCAAAGGTGTCGCTGACGATGATGAGGTCGTCAAGGTAACAAAACAGGCTGTTATCGACTTCAGGACCGAAGAGTTTGTCCATCAGTCTTTGTAATTCGGCGGGGCTATTCTTTAGACCAAAGGGTAATCTTTTAAAATGGAACATTCCCCTACCAGGTACAACGAAAGCAGTTTTTTCACACGATTCTGCGTCCAAAGGTATTTGCCAAAAAGCTTTGCTTAGGTCAACAGAGGAGATGAACTTGGCGTTGCGCAGTTGGTCTAAGGTCGCGTGGACGTAAGGTAAGGGGTATGCGTCAGCTTCCGTACAAGAATTTAAACGTCTACTGTCAAGACAGAAACGTGCGGAGCCATCTTTTTTAGAAACCAAAAGAGTTGGGTTGGTCCATGCACTTCTGCTGGGAACCACCACACCCATTTTTAACATTTCATCAAGTTCTTTTTCCAAAAGTTTAAGCTTTTGGGGGGCTAAGTTGTAATAACGTTGCTTTATGGGTGGGCCATTGGTTTTAATGTGGTGTTCTACCAAATTTGTCAAACCCAATCCACATTTTTCGAAAGATATTGATTCGAATTTATTGACCATTTCCTTTAGTTGGAGAGCTTGGTCCGTGCTTAAATTTTCGTGAGGTATTATTGTGCGGATCTCACTAATTTGAGCAGCAGTGGAGGTTTCGCCAAGAGTATTAAATACTTGGGGAGCAACGTTAAAAGCCTTCCAGAAGTCAACGCCAAGGATGAAATTCTGGGATATAGAGGGCACTATTAGAAAATTGATTGTAATTATTTTATTGTTACAATTAATTGGCAGTGCAAGGGTACCGATGACCGGCTGGGAAACATTATCCGCAGTCGTCAGGTGTGTTGTTTGTGGCGAAATTTTAAAATCACTGTTAACAAAAGGCAGGTGAGCATTGTTGCCAAGACAGCTGACAGATGCACCGCTATCAAGTAATCCGGAAAAGGGCACATTGTTAACAGAGAAAAGAGCATAGGGTCTCCCATCTTTAGCTTGTTTGCAACAAACCGAGGAAACATTTAAGGTCTGGTTAAAATACTTAATGTGTGATAACCAATCAGTCCATTCTTTAGACCTTGGTTCAGAATGGGTACCTGAGAGGTTATTATTTAGTTTTTTGGCCTCTTCATGTAGAAATTTGGTGGGGGCTTGGAGAAATCCACCTGAGGTCTGACATCGCTTGGGTTTTGTAACCTTTCTGCATTGTGCCTTGATTTCTTAAAAATGTTGCGCAGTTCGTCGCGTGGAGGAGAGCGGTCCCTAGAGTGGTGTCTCTTGGAGGTTCGGGGTTCCTTGGATTCCAGAAGTCTTGCTTGCTTGAAACAAGTAGCGGCCAGGTGGCCTACTTTTTTGCAAAAGGAGCACACTTTTTTGTTGTCGAATTCTGGCTTTAAACCAGACGAACGGCTTGGCACAACCACATTATTCGACACATTCTTTATGTTTTTCCTATCCTGGTACGATTCCAGGAGGAGGCAGACTTCGTTTAGCTGGGCCAGGGATGCAATTTTCTGTGAGGTGATGATGTTCTCGTATTTGCTTAAAAGGCCATCAGTTATGACTGGTAATAGTTCAGCTTCCGGAACAGGATGTGAAAGCTTGATGTTGATGGATTCAGCCCTTTCTATGAATGTAGCCACAGGTTCATCTACTAGTTGTTTAATAGATAGTAGAGATAGTTTGATCCGGTGCTGGGCCTCCTTTTTTCCAAAGCTAGAGATTAGGGCAGCTCTGAGTTTATTCCAATCTTTGCATTTAGTCTTTTGGATGCGGTGCCACGGAATTAATTCTGGGGAGATGAGTTCTATAAAGTTTCTCCGTAGAATCTCGAATGGGATATTTTTGATTGTAGCCGTTTCTTCAATACGGTCAATGAAATCCAGCACATCGGAGACGCCATTATATTTGACTTTCCAAGAGGATAAATCGTAAGTTTTATCTTGTGTCAAGATGGGTGCGACGTCCTGTTTTATCATTACATGCGGCGTAGGTTCTTTGTCAAGATTATCCAAAACTTGCGTAGCCGAACATGAATTATTTTCGTTGGAGGGGGCGAGATTTATTCTCCTAATGTACCTTTTGTTGAATAAAAGTGCATATGCCTTCAATGTAGATTTAGATTTGCTTGATGGCGAGAGTCCTCTATCCCTTAAAGCAGCTTGTAAGTGGGCTTTGGATAAACTATGCACATTGGGAATGGTACCCAAGTTGGATGGTGTAATAGCTTGCTTGTCCTCCATTGCGAGTTTCCTGGGTGGTTAGGAGAAGAAAAAAAATTGGCCAGGGGTTTCCTTTAGAAAGCGCAAAAATTAATTTTTGTGAGGCACTTTTCACTTGGTGATCACTGTTGGCACTTCCAAATGTGTTTTGTATACATGACACCAGAATTCTTGTCAAAGAGGGGCAGATGAGAAAAAATTTTGCGTGGAAAGACCTTAGTGGTAAAGGTTTTTGTATTTCACTGACCACTTTTGAGAAAACTGTGAAATTCACAAGTATTTATTTATTTTAGAAAAATTTTGCCAGGATTGACCTTTAGAAAACAGGTTTTTTATTTTTACAAAACACTTTGCACTGAGAAAGGCACTAAAGTTCACAAACGGCACATTTCTGGCAAATAAAGGACAAACTTCCGAATGAAAATGACTGAATATGGGGTTTATTGCATCCAACCATATTAAAATTATTTTATTTATTCATGGAATCAGTCATTGGTTTTATTATTATTCCACTTTTCACTTATGTAAGGAAAAAAACACAATTCACTTTCACTTATGTAAGGAAAAAAAACACAATTCACTTTCACTTATGCTGAAAAAAAAACAGTACCTATAATGTACAATGGGGAAAGAAAGTCATTATTTTGTCCATTTGGAGAAATATTAAGTTGTACTAATTTGACAGACACAAGTGGGCCAATTGGTATATTGTGCAGAAATAATAAAAATACGTAAGTCCGAAATTTTCATTAAGGAATTCGCAAAATAACTGGGGTTCCAGAATCAAATTCATAATAATGATTTCCGTTGGTGTCCCGGTTCAGTCATAAAAAACGGTTTGGATTTAAAACGCAGCCTAGCAACAGTCGGTTAGGATTCCGGCGGGAACAAAGCATTTGCGCGCAAACCAGAGAATATCGCGTGAAACAAAGGGCCGTTGGATTTGGGGCGCGAATAACTGTTGCTGTGCGCCCGCCGTTTGGAGACGCGTGCGCAATCAGATTCGCGGCGCTTCGGGTGCTCAAAATGGCCGTTGTTTCAACTTGCGATGCAATTTATAATTCCAGTCAGATCCGTTATGGATCTAATTTACATATTGGTTTCTGTGGTTTTTTCACAGGATTCACTGTAGAATAACAAGGCATAATTAATGTTTACAAAACAGTTGTTATGCGGGGAGGATTTCGACAAACAAGGGTCCCGCAAAGCGACCGGGATAGAGAGAAAAAAAAATTCCAGCCCCACGATCGGGCGACAATTGTTAGGGTACCCCGATGTCGGCTTTTAAACCAACATCAGCACACCAACTCGTCCCTGGCTAGCTCTCAGCGGGACAAGGGTACTCTCTATTCAGGGGTGAGCCGCTCAAAGCTATGGAATTCCTCTCCGTCCTCCGGCGTCCCACGGGATCCACACTGGCCAACAAATCCTCCCGCCGAAGCAGAATAATAACAAGTTAAATCATTTAGACATGTATTGTAAACTCAAACACATACATAGGTTTCTACAGTACAATTCAATTACAAGAAATGCAAATTACACAAACCTAGCTAAAGTGTTTAACTCTCTCTGAATTTCTCTCAAAACGAAACTCTCCGAGTCGTGGTTTCCGCGGGGGCCCTACATTTCACTGAATTACGGACAACATTTAAAGGGGAAATCATGATACAGCTTACATGTAGGTGGGCAGGAACCTCGTCTCATGTGGCAGCTTCATCAGGCACTTCGTAGTCTAAATAGACCGAACTATAGTGGCAAAAAGGCTGATTCTACACAAAGGTACTTCAATAATAACTCGCGGCCCCATTGAATTGGGTCCGCTGGCTACTAGTGAGCCGCTAGCGTGTGTTCGCAAAGGCGCTCAGATTGCTTCTGTCGAGCGGAGTGGCCGCGGGATGCCGAGAGTGGCAGGGTACGGGGCGAGGCAAGGAGAAACAGGATACGGCGCGGGGAGGCGGCGGCCGAGCCGTGAGGACAGCTGCGTTCTCGAAACTACTCGCTTCAAGGGCGTATCGTAACAATTTTTAAATAATAAGGTTTTAATATCCAACATAAAAATGTTAACAATAAAACTTATCGAAACATCAATAATTTTGGAAGAATTCGATTCCATTTCTTCAATAGGGAATTAGTAAGACGTTACTTCACTTTTTATGCCATTATATACAATTAAAAAAAAGTTAATAATTGAGTGAAAATCTCAAATCGTATCTGATTAAATTAATAATTTCGGTAAAATCATAATCATGATAATTGAAATTCTTACTCTGTGAGACACCATTAAAATCTGTTTTTCCTCATTTAATTATCTAATGTTGGCAGGTTCAATGTGAATAGGTAGGTACTATTTAAGTCAATAATTGCCGTTCCATATTACCTTGTTTATGAAATTGAATTTAAATTCAAATCCACATTTCAGAATGTTTATCACATGACTACATAGATCATCTCCGTAAACATGATTCGTATGTTGAAAATCAAGCCAATTCATTACTTGCATTTTTTAAATTAACGGTTGCTTGCTTATTTCAATGCGATATCTTTAATCTAATTTAAAATTGCAACCAAATTCATGCCACATTCAACGATACAACGTTCAAGTTCATTTCCATTACATGGCAAACACAAGTAATATAATAACTAAGGAATAACATTTCATCCATAAATACATACAAATTACTTATTATAAATAATACTATCGTTTTCTGAAGATATTAAGCGCCATTACTAAAGTATAAAGACAACCTACTGGCGGTAGGTCATCTCATACAGCATTCCGTATTTATCTTAGTAAGCCTATTGTCATCTTAATCACAACAGTGATGTAGCGTGTTATATTTGTCACAACTTTTAACCTTTAGATGCCCAATGGTCCCGTACGGGTCTGCGGATTTGCGTCGTTCGATGCCCAACGGTCCCATGGGACCAGTGATTATGGTGCGAATGTTTCACAAAAAATGCTTGGGTAGTGGGCTACCTTTATTGCATGCGGCGCACAAGCGTTTCAAGGAACCTTTAGACGCCCAGTGGTCCTGTACGGGACTGCGGATTTGCGTCATTCAATGCCCAACGGTCCCATATGGGACCTGTGATTATTTCACAAAAAATGCTTGAGCAGTGAGCTACCTTTATTGCATGCGGAGCACGGGTGTTTAAAGGTTAAGAATGTAAATGCTGCCCAATACTATCTTCATCTTACATGAATGAACGTTTGAATTAAGAATTTACTGGATAAAATTAGACAATAATGTGTACAGTAGATGATGTCATTGATTTTTGACAAATTCATTGCAAACTAAAAAAATAATGTAACATTATATTAAACACAGCGGTGTTAACTTGTTACGTACCTAATCAAAACAAAACCTGTCAGAAACAGTAGTCATGCATAAAAAAGCAGATATCTTATAAAATGTAAAGCATAATAAGCATACCAAATATACATCCGCCCTGAATTATTTACATTTAAAAATTCTTGAAGCATGGTACCATAAATAGGTATCAATGAACATTCAACAATGGCCCGAATATACCTTTTTATTTGGTAATAATCTCCAACTATGTCAACAATTTATTATGTTTCAGGTATGCTAAAACAATGTACGCAGTCAGTGAAACCATGGGAGAGACTCCTAGAATGGACGCCAAGGGATGTGAGGTCATTTGTCAGCAGCTAAATGAGATGTGTCCCATAGACAAGCTTCAGGATCGCAGGGCCTGGAGAGACGCATGCCTCACTAAACTATCAGTTTTGAAGAAAGAAATGAATTAATATTACCTTGTAATAAATATATGTACATTGTACATACTATTTTGACCATCGAATAATCAGTGATTTCAAATTATTTATTTGTTATTGATGTATCATGTTTCAATCTGGGATTGGTGATTTGTAAATAATATATGCAGAGAATTAACACTAGCTATGAACAAGGCAGCTTCTAAAAATATAATGTTTTAAAATTTTTACATGAATTATCGTTTGCAATAAAACTATACAACTGCTTGAATTTATTATTTTTTAATTGTATTAAACCTTGATTTTTTAAGTGAAAACTTCTTTAGCGCTGTGATTTGCGCACTTCTAGTTGCGATTTGAAACTCAATGAAACGGAAGCGAGCGACACTAAAAAGAGACAAACACATACATCTATAGGATTTAGTCAGCGAGAGAATAAGATAGCAATAAAATATTTATTTATTTCACAGGTACTCAGCTCCAATATAATACGATAAATCCACAGTCCCAGGCAAGCCTCCCTTAGTCTAGTGGTATAAAGCGCCTGACGAACCTTAGCGGTCAGACACTCAGGGGACCAAGGATCAAATCTTCAAACCACTACAAAAAGAACAGGCAAAGAAAACTCACAAAAGAAAGTGACATAAAAGAAAACACGAATATGTACTAATAAGATGACCAAATGTATAGGAAAAGGTGCACTGGAATTTGCCAACAAAAATATGAAAAAAATCATCCTTCACAGCGATAAAAAAAGTACTTTGCAGTCTCCGCACTCTTGTCTACTTTAGTTTTCTGAAGGTTTCACTTCTACCGCATGTGAATTGAACACTTTGTTTTTTTTTCTCTTGCAAATTTAAAAAAAAAATACACGCTTTTCTGCATGGATTGCTGAAAACTAGCCTGCAAAAAATTTATTAATATTTTCCTTCCAGTTTTAGAAAGTCACTTAAAAATATCATTTATCCAACATATAGTATAGTACATGCCAAACTTTAAGACCTGCCTTAATGTTGATGTTGATAATAATAATAATGATGTTGATCATAAATTGTCACAAGTTGGGATGTCAATTGGGAATTTAAGGACAGAAAAGTGGCAGGCATTCCCACCCACATCTTTCACTGTTGCACTTATCATTTTACACAACTTTCTCTTTTACTTACGTTCATTGTAAAGTCAGTAACTATGCGAGAATACATCGTATCATATCAGGCCGGTCTTAAAGTTTGGCGTGGACAATACACGCCAAACTTTAAGACCGGCGTGAACTTGCTTTGATCTATTCTTGCGCAGGTACAGTCAAACACTAAGATTAAAAGAAAAGTAAAAAATAAAATATATATTTATATTTTACACATTAATTATTTATTTATGTATGTGAGAATATTTTAAAAATTAAAATTTTGTTATTGAAGAAAATTATAAAACGAAGTCCAACGAAATATGAAAAAGACCAAGACACTGAAAAATATAAAACAGAGTGTGCAACTCACACGAGGTAGAAGTGAAACCAGAAAGTCGCTAGATGTCGCTTTCTTTTTTTTGTCTGTTTATTTTAAAGTTGTTTGAAGATTGGATATTGATTTCACATAATTAAAAATGTTAATTTTTTTGGATTTCGTAGGATTTGAACCTCCGTTCGCTTGATGTCTGTCTCTCTGGCAGCTGAGACTTGTCAAGCGCCTTACCCGCTGCGCTATGGAAGGCTCGCGCCGAGGTGCGAATTTACCGCACTATATTAGAACCGACGACCTGTCAAATAATAAAAGTTAGTGACGCTCATCCGAATTTCAAATAACTAACGGGATAAAGAAGTTTTACTTCAAAAATAATAAACTCATAAAATTTTATGGAATTTCCAGCCAGTCGTTACGCTATTAACCTAAATATCCCTGCATTCATAGCAACGCATTACACCTCAATAGTCGAACATTCCCAAATAAACTACATAATTACATACATCTCTCACTCAGAACTTTATAATTATGAACGCGTATCAAAAGACTATTATAGCTGCCTTCATGTACACTAGGGTTAAGAAGGATCTCTCCTCGGAAGAAAAAACATATCTAAACCAATTAATTCACCATGAATTAGCATCGCAAGCTTCAAACAAAACTCCACCAACCAATACAATCCCCGAGGCGTCATTTAATCACAATTTCAAACAAGGAGTGACATACTCTCCCAAGTGGCTGTGTAGTTTATTAAGTTTCATTTTTCCAAAAACCATTTTAACCACTCAGGCCTCGACCATGTTTTATCAGAGGGTCAAAATATTTCCACTTTACAATAAAATCAAAATAAAAGGAATATATCTGAAAACTAAAAACTGTTTTTGAAAGGTGATAAAATACGCTTTCATATTATACTATAAATCGAAATAAACATATAAATTTTTTTAAATATAAAAATATTGCATACAAACATAAAAAAGTTTTAAAAATGGCTCACCTTAAGTTTTTTCTAACTAAAATTATTCGAAATGAAAAAAAAATAAAAACACATACACATTTTTTATTAGACAAATGAATTATTTAAACGTTATTGTCACCTCACTTTTTTTGTCATTCCATGTAAAAATAATTAATAAAACATTCCAAAGTTTCATAATTTTTTTTCAAATGAGATCTGAAACTTTGGTTTCATGAAGGTCCACATTTTAGTGCCTCCGTACATGACGCTACTTACAAGCTACTCGATCCTCGTGAGCGTATCATACGCGCCGATCGTAAGTACCCCCGAAATGGCGTCGGAACATGAAAGTAATGTTAGATTTGTTCTGGAAGTGGAAAAAATGCATGTTCATATAACTATACTGTACCAGAATACCTTGGAAAAATAGTCATATGACATCGTGGTAACTCCACGGCTGCACGTGAAAAATGATCAAGTTCAGTAAATTTGGGGTAGCGCCATGTACGGAAACCAGCATTAAGAGCTTGTTCATACACGAATATAAACCGCGAGCAGATATCTGTTGAAACGCGAGCGCTTATGTTTCGTACCGTTCACACGACGCTATCAAATATTTCTTCCTACGGTAGGAGAGGGGGTCAGATGAATTGCTGAGCGGCCATGGAGTGCACATTTTTTGTACTGAATCTGTCAACTTGACATCTGTCATCCACCGGTCTAGGCAACTCCGTAATTAAAATGACACCCCTCTCCTGTTTTCGTCAGAGTGGGGGGCGCTTAACTGTTGGCATATCGCCTCAGGAGCGGTTACGGCGAAAGATGTGCATTGTCTATGGTTGATGTGCGCATAAAGCGCTTGGGTGTGAACGGTCTGAAGGGATTGTATGGAGAGCGATATTTGGCGTACTATGATCTTTTATATTTGATGTGCCTGTCTGAACACAGCTTAAAGAGTGGTATATCTGCAAGGTACTTGTGGTTTCGTCACAATCATGTAGTTTGTAAGTATCTCCATGAACAAAGGGCCTTACTCCTTTTTTATTTTAATATAAAGCGTGGTGTTTTTGAAGTGAAAACTTCTTTAGTACCGTTGTGATTTGGAGCTCTATGAAACTAAAAAGAGACAGACACATACATCTATAGGATTTAACCTGCGAGAGAATGAGATAGTATAATCGGTCTCCTGTTTGTGCGGTGCTTCGTAACTTCCCCACTCTTGTCTACTTTAGTTTTCTAAAGGTTTCATTTTACCGTGTGAATTGCACTACGGGCGAACTATACATTTTAATCCTAAACCATTGAGATCTTGCGAATTAGGCTTGTGTTTTTTATATCAATTTGTGGGATTTCAATTATGATCATTAATGAACTAAGTAAAGGATTAATTACCAATTAAAAATTAAAAATTACAAATCACTCTTTCTAACGCCGTTTATATCATATAATAAGTAAGACAACGATTTCTATGAGATCTGTACGAGTTGTTCCGAAAACCGAACAAACAGACTTGACCTTTGTTGAAAGTACCTTTGATAATCCATTTCGTCATTACGTTAGAGTCAGTAAACTCATCTTTAGGAACTCTCAACATAAATAATATCCAAATCCACACACTGTCATTCCATGGCCATGTATCACTGGTGTGATATGCATAATATAAAGACAACCAGTCCTAGTGAAATAAAAAATGTTCATGGGTAAAATTTAAATTGAAGTAACTTTAAGACTTGTAAAATTTATGAATTGAGTAAAATTTTTGCTAAGGTTTTACTATATATATATTTTTTTTTTATTATAATCTTTATTTATCAAGTTACATAGGTGATTGTACTGTGCCTGTCTCACTAGGAATTCCTGTGTTGAGAGCAGGCGCATTTTAACATAAGTAGTTTAATATAAAAAGAAGAATAAGGATAACAACAACAATGTTATATACATTTAAAGGTACAAGGACAATCAGCATTGTACCAAAGGGAAAGCATGCACTAGGAGGTTATAAAAATATTCTTAATATATGATCTGTCTTTGCTAGTGATCCAAGACTTGGTATCTGATTTGTATTTTACATAATTAGTGTGCTGTCTAATGGTCAGTGGAAGTGTATTATAAAGTTTAGTTGCAAAGTATCTGAAGTTTCTTTGACCAAACGTTGTTTTGGCGAAAGGGATAAGTAAGAGATTTTGCCCCTTGGTTCTCGTATCAAGAACAGTTTGGATATTGTCAAAAACAGTTCTATGTTTGAATAGGTAAGTTAGTATATTTTTTGCATAAAGTTGCCTAATGTCCAAAACACCGATTCTCCTAAAGATTTCATCCGAACTGCTTGTGATCGGTAGTTTTAGAATAATTTTTATAATTAGTTTCTGGGCTTTGGAGTTCGGATCAATGGCAGCAGCATTTGCTCCTCCCCAGGCTATGATACCGTACTCAATTAGAGATTGACATAGTGCATAGTAAATTGTTTTGAGTTGGTTCAAGTTAAGAAAGTTATGAGTTTGTCTAAAGAAGTATATAGATTTTCTAAGTTTGTTTGCTGTAGTGATAATATGTTCTTTCCACTTTAAATTACTGTCAAAAATAATACCCAAGTATTTGATTTTTGTAACACGTTCTAGATAGGGGCAATCACATGTACATATTAGCATTTAACAGGGGGCAAGCACATATATGAATATTATTTTCAGGGTTACTTAGGGACGGATTAATACTAAACTCAATGTATTTGGTTTTTGACACATTCATTGTTAGTGTATTATTGTCTAACCATCTTTTAACAATAACTATGCCCCTGTTTGCTTTTATGTAAACATCATACCAGTTACTTGATTTGAAGAGGAGAATCATGTCATCAGCGAAACTTACGATTTTGGCATCTATTGGTAGATTACACAGTTCATTTATGTACATTAGGAATAAAGTGGGACCCATAACACTTCCTTGAGGCACGCCAAAACTAATTGGCAATTGATTGCTGAGGTAGTTATTGATTTTAACACTTTGTCTATAGTTTGAAAGGTAATTACGAATAATACTAAGTTCATTCCCATTTATTCCAATGTTTGATAGTTTTTGTATTAGTTTGGAATGTGAGATAGTATCAAATGCTTTGCATAGGTCTAGAAATATTGCCATGCATTTTGATCCCTTGTCTAAGTTTTCATTTAAAAAGCCGGTAACTGTCGCAATGGCATCGGAGGTGCCTTTATTTTTCCTGAAGCCAAATTGGTTGTGGGATAATATATTATTTTTTTCAAGGTATTCGACCAATTGAACGTTGATTGCTTTTTCAAAGACTTTGGATAGTGAATTTAGTAATTTTATTGGACGATAGTTAATAATATCTGCTTTAGAACCTCCTTTATGTATTGGAATTATGATTCCGTGTTTAAGTTTATCTGGGAATTGGCCTTTTGCGATACTTAAGTTAATGAGATTTGTAAGGGGAATGGTTATTTCTGGTAAAAGTTTTTTTAAGGTAATATTTGAAATGTCGTCCAAGCCAGTTGAAGATGATTTCTTTAATGAGTTTATGATCGTTCTAGTATCTACATTCGAAATATTTTTTAGACTAAAATTCAAGTTAATGGGCCATTTTGTATTACAGCCTTGTGTGCTAGAATTGATAGAACTTTCACCGATATTTTTTGCGAGTTCTTCACCAATTTTTGAAAAATATTTGTTAGCGTGATTTTTTTTATTTTTTTATTTATTCCTATATATTACAGTTTTTACCTTATATATTTAATATTTTAACATAATATATTTTGGAAAACATTTTTACATATTAATTAAAATAACATTTTATTATGTTGGGTGTAAGGTAGGTTTGAGAAGGTGAAACTGTTGGTTTATAATGTTGTATGTTTCGTGAACACCTCACTAGGAGAACCTGTGCTGAGGTGTTTACGTGTTTATGATTCAGTGTGACAAGTACAGGTATTTATGTGTTGGTTTTTTTTTTTTTACATTTTAATGGTAATGGATAATTTAGAAGAAAAAAAAATATCTATAAAGTATATATAAATATATATGTATATGTGAATAGTTGTTAAATTCTTGCAAGATATGTTTATTTATTTTACTTTTTTTATAGTTTTGTTATGTTTGGTTAGGGATTAGGAAATTTTGTATAAAGTGAATATCTTGATTTTTGATCCAGGATGTGATATGTTTTTTGTGAATGTTTGTGTATGTATGTGTAGTTAGTAGTTGTTTTAGAGTAATGGGCATATAATTAAAAAGTTTGGTTGCGTAATACTGAAAATGTCTTTGTCCGTGTGTGGTGTGTGTTATCGGTATGTTCAGGGTTACATTTGTTAAGGATCTTGTTTTTTTTATTGTTTTCGGTTGCATTGGAATATGGAGTTTGTTTTGGAGGAGGTGTAGCAGAGCAGATTTGGCATAAAGTTGTTTTATTGACATGACTTCTAATGTTTTGTAAATTTCGCTTGAATCTGTGTAGAATGGCACTTGCAGGATTAGTTTTATTATCGCTTTTTGTATCTTTTGAATTGGGTCAATTGCTATATTTGTAGCACTTCCCCAAGCCAGTATTCCATATGTGGCAATGGATTGACAAAGTGCGAAGTATATGGATCTGAGTATTGTTAGTGGGAAAATGTTTTTAATGGATTTTATTAGGTGCATGACTCGTTTTAGTTTATTTGTGATGAAGTTTATGTGGTCAGTCCAGCGTAAGTGTGTATCAATAATAACCCCTAGGTACTTTGTTTGTTTGACCCTTTCAATATGCTCGCATTGACAATTGGATACAGTTTGTTCACAGTCATGCAGAAACAGGTCTATGTTTGATGGAGGTTGACCTCTTTGTGTAATACTATGTGTGATGTATTTTGTTTTGATTGTATTAATGGTAAGAGTATTACTGTTTAGCCATTTTTTAACAATTGACAAATTTTTTTCTGCTATTTTAAATACCTCTTTCCATGTGGCAGCTTGACAGAGAAGAACTGTATCGTCAGCGAAGGTCACGATTTTACCTTCAATATCAATGTTACACAACTCGTTTATGTAGATGAGGAATAATAAAGGGCCAAGTACACTTCCTGTGGGACTCCGTATGTAATTAGAAGTGGTTCACTTGTCTTGTTGTCAATTTTAACTTGTTGAGTTCGGTCAGACATGAAGCTTTTAATTAAGTCGAATTCTACTCCATTAATACCAATGTTTTTTAACTTCTTGAAAAGTTTTTCGTGTGAGATTGTGTCGAAGGCTTTACATAGGTCTAAATAAATTGAAATAACTTTTTTCTTAGCGTCAAGATTATGTGTTATGAAGTCTGTAACAGTAGCTATTGCATGTTCTGTGCTCATGTTTTTCCTGAAACTGTGTTGGTTCAACGACAGTATTTGTTTTGTTTCCAGATAGTGTTGAAGCTGTTTTTTAATAGTTTTTTCCAGAATTTTTGAAAAGGTATTTAGTAATGTAATGGGTCTGTAGTTGTTAACATTGTTTTTTTTGTCCTGATTTGAAAATTGGAATAATAAGGCCTTTTTTTAGTAAGCTCGGGAAAATTCCTTCTTTTAAACTACGATTAATTAAATATGTGAGCGGTTCAAGTAGTTGTTGACTTAAAGTTATGATAGTTTTAGAATCTATACCATCAGGTCCCGTAGTATTGTTATTCTTTAGTGATTGAATTATTTTATTGGTATCGTCTAGTGTAATTTTTCGTAATTTGAAGTGTCTGTTACAATTTTCATTGTTGATGATAGATGTATTGTTTTGGGGTTCCTGAATATCTCGTAGAGGCTGTGTAATTTGGATATTTTCAGCTAGGCTAACTCCAATATTTGTGTAGTGTTTGTTTATATAATTGAGGATACTTGTAGGATTGTCGTGAAAGTGGAGTTCTTTATCATCAATGAGTAGATTTTTATGGTATCATCTTTTTTCTTCTGTGAATATGAACTTTCCCTCAAAATTGACCATACGCTTTTAGGGTCATAGTTTGATGTTATCAGTTGGTTGCGATAGTACAATTCTTTGGCTTTACGTATTATTAGAGAACAGATGTTTCTGTACCTTTTGTAGAAGAAATAAAGTGAGGTATCATATGGGCTCAGTTTGACTTGTTTGTGTAGTTTGTCCCTTTTTTTAATGCAATTTATGATGCTTTGGGTAATCCATTTTTTAAGCCTAACTTTGCGGTGTGGGATAGATATGTGTATAGTTTTGGTGTTTTGGGTAATGAGAGTTTGTAGATATGTTAAGAAGAAATTCCAGGCCTCTTCCGCCGAGTTAAATTTTGTAAGATGTTCCCATGTTTGATTTTCTAAACAATGATTTATATTAACGTAATCAATTATTTTTTTTGTGGTGCTATTTTGGAAAATTGTGTTTCTCGTTGGTGAAGTCAGGCCTATCATAGTTGTGTAGTGATCTGTAATTGTGGATTCGTATACTGCACTACATATTTGACTTTTTGTTTTAACCATAAAGTGATCTATGCACGATTCCGAGTCTTTGGTTACTCTGGTAGAAGTGTTAATGGTGCTTATAATGCCATGTTCTAGAAGCATCAGTTGGTAATCAATATTTTGAGGGTGGCCATTAGGAAGTATGTTTATGTTTAGATCACCAGCAATGATGATGTTTTTGTATGAAGTGAGTTTTTTTAGGTGAGAATCCAGAGCTATTATAAATGGTGTAATGTTATGTGTGGATGGTGATCTGTATATGGCGAGAACACACGTATCTGAGTCGATGATTATTTGTAGGCAGTCATTATTTATCAAGTCGATTTCTGAAACAGAGGCGTTAAGACTATCATGTAAGTACAGAACAATCCCATCATTTTGAGTTTTATTTTTTAATGTGTGATATGCATTATAATTATTCTTATGTTTTTTTGTAAAAGATGTTGATATCCAACATTCCGTTAGGATTATAATTTTGAAATCTGTTTTAAAGTTGTATAAGAGTATGTCAAGTTCGTCATAGTTATGATTAAGTGATCTTATATTTTGGTTAAGTAGTGTAAAATAGAATCACAGAGTTTTGTGTCATTGGTTGTATAATGTTGGTGAGAACTATTTAAGTTTATTGAGAGTAGATCAGCCATGATGTTATGTAAATAAGGGTAATATTTTATGAGGTCTGAGTGACCTTTATTAGTTACATCATTTTTTTTAGATCATTTTCATGTCTAATTTGAATAATTTTTTCCCCTGGTCCTTTTCGGACTAGCAGTTTGCCAGTTTTAAACCATACGAATTTAAAAATTTTGTCTTGAGCTGATTTCTTCGTTTTCCATAGTAGTTCTTTGTAGTATGGTGTCAGCACTTCACTAATATACATATATGGGGGAGTTTGAATTTAGTGACTTAGCCGTGTTTTTTAACGTTAAAAAAGAGTCCCTAGTTTTTAGGCTGTGGAATGCAGCACGGAGTTTGTCCGGGGTGTTGTTTCTCCGGTCCTGTGTTGTGGTCACCATTTGTAGGTCCTGCGGTAGTAGGGGCATTCCCAGGGAGCTGGCTACCCGAAGTATCGCTTCTACAGGTGGTTCTCCCGGCTGCAACTTAACACCCGCTATCTCTAAGCTATTAGAGAGCTTTTCCTGTTCTATTTCTGCTATACGACATTCCAGAGAAGAGATTCTTATGTTTTTATTTTCATTCTCCTCGCGTAAGAATTTTGTTTCCTTGTGAAGGTCCTCCATTTTTTTGAATCTTGAAATCAGATCTTCGTATTGGTTACATATGAAATCACTGCTTCTCTTCAGCTCATTAATTTCATCTGTAAACATTTTTTTAATTTCAGTAATTTTTGTATCGAAGTGTTTTGTAAGGCGCTCGTAGAGGAAATTACTTTCTTCATTAGTTTTAGTTACGTCACTTGGAATTGTATTTTGTTGTGTGTCCTTGGTCTTTTGTTTGGAAATCTTATTTAAGGGTGCGTCCTTTTCCTCTGCGTCGCAAGATGTCGCTGGTTTCCTTTGTCTGCTCATTTTTGTAATATTTAGTTTAGAAATGTGATTAGTTTTGTGGATAGTTTTGTAATATTTAGTTTAGAAATGTGATTAGTTTTGTGGATAGATGGTGCTATTGTTATTTCTAATTATATTAATAAAATGATCAATTCCAAATTATAATAATAAAAGAAGAAAATAACAAAAATTGTTTGGATTCACTGAGTTTCGAACTGAGGTTGACAGAACCAGAGTCGAATACGATGACCACTGGACCACCAGTCTAAGTATCTGTATAGCCTTTTATTTACAATATAAACTGTAGTGTTCTGCAGTATGAAATGTGATTGTGAATTATGCTGTACCGATCTTAATGTCACCGAAAAAGAATGTTTTTTTCACTTATTAGATTGTTTTTTTTTGCACAATAAGTCTAGAATCACTGTACTGAGTTTGGAATTCACTTAGTTATTGTATATGATTAAGATTTACACTGCCACAAGTATAATAGTGATTTGTTGTTTGTTATTTTTTATTGATCACTGAATTCACTTGAGATTATCAACTATGGATTATGGATTTTGGCAACGGAATCACTTTTTTTATACAAAAATATGCGTAGGCAAATGTGGTGGTAGTACGCTAAATATTTTCTGCACTTTTTACTATTTGATTATGGCTTCTATTTAGATTATTTTGGTTTTTTTTATCTCTGCTCTGAGATTTCGCCTGAGTGTGTTGTTGTAATAACGTCACTGAGTGTGTTGTTGTAATGATTAACAATAATATTGTGATTACTAGAAAAACTAATTATTTTATTGTTTATAGTAAGTTGTTTCAAGTCATTTACAGGATTAGGTTGAGAATGAGTGGCTTCTTTAAGTGTTTTCCAAATTTTTTTAGGATCATTATTACAATTTTCTATTTTCTGTTTGTAATATATCTCTTTGGCCTTTCTTATTATTTGGGTACATATGTTTCTATATCTTTTATAAAAATGTGTTCTTACGGATACATATATCCATATATATACAAAATATAATAAACCTTTTGAAAGTTAAAAATTTATAAATTATATAAGGCTTTAAAGTTACTTCAATTATTTAAATATCACGGTAATTCAATTTAAATGTACAATATTAATATTATAGTACTTGTGTATCCTTTCTTCTCTATTTTTTCGGGGAGGTACATCCTTCCCTGCCTCATAGCACGAACCGCCACTGGTGGTTATTGATGTAAAATTTTTAAGGTTAGTTATGAAAAGATGTAAGATTATTATTTTTTTAAAAGTAATAGCTGTTAAAATGCATTATTTTCCAATATCGGTTACTGAAGTAGTTGTAGCTCATTGTTATTCCACTATTAATATTGCCATATAAAACAACTTTAATTTTATTGTGTTGACTATACAATGTCTGTGAGTGAAAGAGAAAGGTGCGTAAATCATACACAAGACAAAGAAAAGCATGTGCCATTACATATTATTGTTTATTGTGGTATTTTAAATAGGTACATAGTTATCTATGTCCTAATCACATATCTTCGCAATTTAAATGCCTTGATGCTCTCTTCCAATTTTATTTCTTCTGGTAATTCTCCAAATATCTTCAATGCTCCGAATTATTGCAGAAAATGACAGAGAGATGGGACCACCCCACCCGCGCATACCGCTTTTCGAACCTAAAACTCGTCTATTGTTACGATTTCTGTATCACGTTCAGGCCAGTCTTAAAGTTTGGCTAGTACTACACTTTCTTTTCAATTTGAGCAATTTTGTAATCTATTGAGCGAGTATATTGGTTGATAATTGACTACAATAATCAATAATGTTATGGTTAAAACCCTACGACGAATTGCTATTCCCTATATGAATGTTTGGAACTTTGAAATTTACAAATAAAAAATAAGACGAATTCAAACATTATACTGTCAGTTTAGTTTTTCTTCTTTTCTGAAAGAGCATTCACAGCTTTACAGCCTCCATGAGCTACAATACTTATTTTAATACATTACCTAATTTCAAAATCAAAACGAATCAGTACTTGTCAAGTAAATTTATTTTTAGACCTTAGTGTACAAAGAAATAACGCTATTGTGTTGATGGTATATGCTTATCGCTTTCCTCCAACGCGCGCTGTGGGCTTCTTGGCAACCTTGGCGGCCTTGGTCTTGGGCACGGCCTTCTTCTTGACGGGCGCGGCCTTGGCGGGCTTCTTCAGGGCCTTTGCGGTCTTCTTTACCTCCTTGGCGGCTCTGGAACGACCACAAACATTAATTAGTACTCTTCTTATTTATTACTATTCTTCTTCTTCCTATGATGCAGAATGGTTTGAGGTGGTTCCAAGACAAAACAGAAGACTATTGAAAAGTGGTATAAAATAATGAAAAGAGATTGTAATTTAACTTGTTATTTTAAATATTCTATTTTGTCTGGTAACTGTTGGAGGTCTGACACTTATTCAGCCAGTCATTCATTGCTAATCACTGGATTCAGGTATAATTAATAAAACTTTGGGTGCAGTTCAAAAATACTGTAGACAGTGGTGAAATGATTTTAATTAACAATTTCTCTCCTCACTAGTGCAAACATATGGACATCAGAGGCGATTCTATTTAGTAACAATATTCCCTCTTCCTAGTGGCGGAGCGATCAGCAGGTTGGTCAGCAAGTAGGTAAATAAAACAATCATCATTGGGTTATCGAAAGCAAACAAACCAATAGAGAAACTATATTCCAAGCGAGGATGTTCACAACTTTCGACCTTGAGGATGGCAGTAATCTTGAAGGATGGATCTGGCATAACATTATTTCTTATATATACTAAGAGTATCTATACAGTATGGTGAAAGACTGCTCAGAATTGAAACGGCTTTAGCCACTGGCCACTGGCTCCGGGCAATTGGGATGTGGTGTTCACTAAAGTGAATTAGAAATAACATCAAGTCGGTGATATATATTACCTGATGGCCTGTTCCCTCTGTGCCTTGCGCACTTCGGGCTTCATGTTCCTCTTGGCGAGGATGTCGCTGAGAGAGGCCCCAACGATAGCTCGCTGGAACTTCTGTGTGCGGCGGGTGTGCTTCTTGGCCTGCTCCTCCTCCTGGCCCTTCTTGTACTTCCGCCTGAAATACAATCACAGATTGTGCTCACTTAAAGCAAATATTCTTGATACTTCTTTGATATTTCTCCTTGGGAGCACTTAATAAAACTAAAACTTCATGGCAGACATATTCAGATTAAAAACTACTCAGATACATACAACTGCAATGAGTATTTGCAGATGAGGCATAAAAATATGGCCTGCAAAATGGACTAATTTATTTATTTATTTATTTATTTATTAACAGAAACAAACAGTACATTATTTACATTGGTGAAAAAAGTTTACAGTTAATAAGTGTATTTCAAGTTAGGTACCTATGATATGTTTCATTGAAGTATCTTGTTTATATTAAATTTTTACCGGGTGATGTGCGTTGTGGGAGGGGGTGTGTGTGTGAGTATGTTTGTGGATGTGAGAAGTGGTGATGTATGCATGTATGTATGCGCCTTGAACAATTTACATTACTGACATGATGCTCTTTTTAAATTTGGGAAGTGAATCGGAGAAAATGTCGATATTAGAATTTAGACAAACATTATTTAACATATGAAGAGCACGGTTAAGAGTGTATAAGCAGAGAAACCAGAAATATGTCATTTTTAAATCAGTGGTTAGACGTATTGACTCTTTTCCACAAAAAACTATAAAAGGATTTCAAAAGATTGTTCTTTTATCTAGTAAACGTATCTTTTAGATTTTGAGAAAAAATGTTTATTTTTAGAATAATAAGGTTATACCATAGGTCGTTCGCAGATTTGTTCAATTTTCAAAAAAGTACATTTATTATACAACACCCATTTCAAATCATATAATCATGCAGTAAAATAAATCAATACATTAGCTGGTAAACCTATTTTTCAGAATTTTAATTTTAGTTTAAATAAAATTATTAAAAAATATATACGGACATGTGTTTCTTGACGAAAATTGGTCGGTTTGTGCATTTATTTGTGCACTTACAAACAAATATATTTCGGATTTTTTTACATACTTATTTTGCTAAGACGTTATTGACAAATCATAAATAATTTGATCGTAAAATAATTTCAGGAAGTATTTAATTTTAAATAATTTTGAACATCGCATTTCACCATTTTTATCGCAGCCCGTAAACACAAATTTCAGATTTCATTACGGGCCCAAACGCGGCCAGGAGAGCACGTCTTCGCGACGCTTTGAATAATAATATTTGGAAATGAAATTTGAAAACGAAATTTGAAATAAACACGAATTCCTTGATTCACGTTTGTTAAATCTACAGGGTTGCCCGAATGCAATTTTTCATGTTCATTGAATATTTTTATGCAAAAATTTTTTTAATTTCGAATATTTTTTTTATTTTAAATTATTCTTGTGTGAATACCGCACAAGAGTCCCAACTGCTCCAAAATATTTTTTGGGGTAAATCTTTTTTACGCACGCTCGACACTTGAGGGTAAACTGGTGAATGGGTTACGAAAAGTGGTGATTGTTACGAAAAATGACATGCGAACGGTAATCAATGCGAACGGTGATCGATTGCTCGGCGGGTCGGGCCTTTACGCACGCTTGTTTTTCGTGTTATTGTTATATTGTTAATGGACTATTTGTCCATAAATAAATAAATAAATTATAAACAGCGGGTACCCGGCATGCGTTTCAAGGGCACTGTAACCTCGCGGTCAACTAAACTGTTATGGTTCCATCACAAGTCACGGGAATTATAATGCAAGCGCCTGCACTATATAACATTATATACAGCGGGTACCCGGCATGCGTTGAAAGGCCACTCAAAGAAAGAAAGGGTTTGTGCGCTTTAATTCTGTTTGTTGAAGTGCTTATTATTAATTATGCACACAAATAAATATTTTAAAATGCGACATTTTTTACAATCCAACTGAATACTACTCTTTTTTTTCATGAATACCGCACAAGAGTCCCAACTGTTCTCGTCTGGAGCCAGTGGGACTATTGCATCCCCAATTTGGGGTATTTTGTAAGACTGAAGGTAGTGGGGAGGGGAAGGATATAGGGAAGAAGAAGGTGGGGAAGTATCTGGCTATTCAGATTTTTTTTTTTTTTTTTTTACATTAACTCCACACAGGAGGCCCTGAGGAAAATAATTTCCCTCAGGGCCTATGTCATCTTTGAGGATGCTGTGTGGAGGGTCTTTTTGAGGAAAGGAAGGAGTTAACATGGGTCTTGAAGAGACTCATGTTGTAGGAGGGAGGAAACACAGAGGCCAGTAAATCGTTCCACAGCCGAGCTGTTGAACTCAAAAACGAATCGTAAAAACGACCCGTTCTCATGTGACTAATATCAACTGTGTACAAATGTTGGGCGCGTGTTTGGCGTGTTTCCCGACTATGCACCGGTGCCGAGGGGATCAATGACGCTAGTTCCTCGGAGCATCTTCCATTGTAATACCGGTAGAACAAGGACAGCATTCCCACCTGACGCCTATGCTCTAAAGATTGCAATCCGTCTGTTAAGATGGGAGAATCTATCAAACGGACCGCCCGTTTCTGCACAGAGTCAAGGGTTTTTTTTAGGTATTTTGGAGCTCCAGACCAGAGGTGGCTGCCAAATTCAACCGTGGGGCGCACTTGCGATTTGTACAGGGTTAACAGTTGAGTACTATTAAAGTATCTGCGGGCCCTGTACAGTACGCCCAGTTTCTGAGAGGCTAACTTAACTCTGGTTTCGATGGAGCCCCCATACCTGAGCTGGTCACTAAGAGTTACACCAAGCATATCAATGGAGGTCCTGTTCGGGAGAATGCTTCCGTTGAAGGAGACTAGATTATCATTTCGATCCCTTTTAGACGTTATCAGACATGATTGGGTCTTTGAAACATTAAATTCGACGAGGTTATTCTTACCCCAAGAGAAAACACTCTCGAGGTAATAGTCCATTCTCTGCTTCAAAGCCCTCCGAGCTATTGGGGTTTGTGTGCCCTTTGGAGGCTTGTCAAACAAAAAGCTATCATGGACTGTACTATCATCCGCGTAACAATGAATCGGTGCACATGACAAGAGGTCGTTGATGTGCAACAGAAACAAAGTCGGAGACAGAACCGATCCCTGTGGGACGCCAGCATTTATCGAATGCGAGGAAGAGGTGAAACCGTCAGCAACCGCCTGAATCGACCTCCCCCTCAAAAAGTCGGCAATCCACGCACACAAGGATGCGGGAAGTCCGTAAGAACGCAGTTTGTTGACAAGCGCTCGATGCCAAACCCGGTCAAAGGCCTTGGAAATGTCCAGTGAAACCGTTTGGGTCTCACCAAAACATTCCAGGCACCGTCCCCAAACATGCGTCACATACGCGAGAAGATCACCGCACGAGCGGTTCCGCCGGAATCCGTATTGACGGTCGTTAATAATTTTGTTCTTCTCGAGGTATGTGAGCAGTTTGTCATTGATCACACGTTCCATCACTTTTGACAGAACAGATGTGATCGCTATGGGGCGGTAGTTGGCTGGTCAGATCTGGCCAACAAACACGGCTAAAGCCATTTCAAGCAACGTTTCAATTCTTAATGGTGGTCTTACACCAGGGCGATACTGAGAGTATCTTCCACTCTAATGGCCGTAAAATACAATTAAAAAACAAAAAACCAAAATATTAAAAAGAATATAACAAATTGTTTATTCATGTAGGTATCTACTTAATACCTACTGTGTTTACGCATTTCACTTGAATCTATTTATATTTATGCACTTCGATATACAAATTACAATAACTACTACTAATTAAAATTCTGGAGGCGAGAATAGTAATATAAAGTAGTAATAGTAGCGGGCAGCCCTAGCTCGCGTGAACAAAACCCTCAAAACTCGGATTGCCGCGGAACGAAATTTAGTTCTGAAAACGCCGGCTCGCGAGCCCTGATGTGTTAGCGCTAGTGTCGGAATCGAAGTTGTCATGTGCTGGTTATTCACTCTTAATTGGCGAATTAGTTGCTGCATTTGTTTTATAATTAAGCGTGTGGAATAATTCTGTATGGCGTGTACGTCTTAAGGGTATGTTAAAATTAATTAGGGAAAGAAGTTCGGTACAGTTGATGTTATTATTTAAAATTCTGTGTATAAATGTTACATCAGCTATTGTTCTCCTTTGTTGCAAAGTTTGAAATGTGCATCCAAATTTATTGTTGAATTTGAAGGCAAGATATTTTATAAATTTGTGTTGAATATTTTCTATGCTATCAATATACAGTTTGTACTGCGGGTTCCAAATTGGTGAGGCATATTCCAGTGTACTAATGCAAAATATAACATTACTACTGTACGCGGGTTACTGAATACTTTACTGACACGGAGAACAAAACCAAGCATTTTATATGACCTGTTAACGATTGAGTCGATATGCTTACTAAATATAAGTTTGCTATCAAGGTAAATGCCAAGATCTTTACATTCCTTTTTAGAGATGACCGGTTCATTGTGGAGTGAATAAGAGTACTCAATTATATGTTTATTTCTGGTGAATGTCATAGTGTGACATTTGGAAATATTGATATCTAAACAGTTAACTTTGCAATACTTGCAAAGCCTATCTAGGTCACTTTGTAACGCTTCACAGTCAGAGAGAGAATGCACCACTTTGAATATTTTCATGTCATCAGCGTAAAGCAAATATTCGGAATTTTGAAAGCATGATCCAATGTCATTTATATAAATGTTGAACAAGAGCGGACCTAGGTGGGAACCTTGCGGGACACCAGATATTACCTCTGTAGACTTTGAGAAGACGCCGTTGATTAATATTACCTGATTGCGATTACTAATGTAAGACTTAATCCATCTAAACAGGTCGCCATGTATACCAAGGAGGATGAGTTTTTTCAAAAGAATTGAGTGAATTACACGGTCAAAGGCTTTAGAGAAGTCTGTATACATAGTATCGACTTGCTCCTTATCGTCCATCTTGCTATGCAAGAAGTTAATGAAAAGGGCAAGGTTGGATGTTGTAGACCTACCTTTCATAAATCCGTGCTGATTCGGCGTAATGATTGTCGAAATAGTAGAGTACAATTGATCAAAAACAATTTTTTCAAGAACTTTACTTAGAATAGGAAGTTGGGAAATTGGACGGTAGTTTTTGACGTCATGTTTATCACCTGTCTTAAAGATTGGTGTGATAACGGCTGATTTCCATTTGAGAGGAAACGATCCTTCTGTCAGTGATTTTTTATAGATGGCGCAAACCGGAACACAGATGTATTTACTGCAGTTGCGTATAAAAATCCCGGGCAGCCTATCTATTCCTGGTCCTTTGTTAATATCTATGCTTGAGAGATATTTTAAGGTGATTTCTTCATTTATTTTGATTGAAGATATTAATGTGTTGTTAAGAGGATCTACCGTATTATTAGCATCAGGAGTTGGAATTTCATTTGTAAAGACTGTTGAGAAATAATCAGCAAAAAGGTTTGTAACTTCTTTGCTGTCGTGTGCCGCTGTGGAATGATATGTCATGTGTTCAGGTATAGTGGGAGATTTTCTTTGCGTCTTAACATAACACCATATTTTTTTAACATTATTTTGAATATTAGATTCCAATTGGGCAATATAGGCTTTATGAGTAAGATTGTAAATCTTCTTTTGTCTTTTGCGGAGTAATGCGAAAGATTGATAATCCAATGGATTCTTGTAGCGTTTTCAGGCACGAAAAAACTTTAATTTTTCTTTCGTTATATTAATTAAAGCCGCCGAATACCATGATGGAAATTTAGTTGATCTGGTTACTTTTTTTGGAACCATGTCATCTATTATGGCATCAATGATACTATAAAAATGGTGTACCGCAGTGTCAACGTCTTGCGCATTCAGTACAGAAGACCAATCACTATTTCTGAGAGCATCATTGACTACATCATAGTTAACTTTATTAAACAATTTGATTATCTGGGGTTTAAGAACGACAGCAGGGAGGGGAATATTAAGTTCAACTATAATAGATTTATGATGTGCATCTTCGATTACTAGTGGAGAGTCGGCAGCGGAGATGTTGACTGTAGTGTTACAAAACACGAGATCTAAAATTCGTCCGTGAGAATTATAAATTGCATTATACTGTGTTAAATTTGAGAACGAAAGGCAACTAAGGAGGGTAGAAGCGCAGAGATCAGTACTACGTGGCTGACACGTAGAGTTCCAGCTCATGTTTGGCATATTGTAATCGCCTAATATTAGAAAAATGTCGTTTGGATATTCAGTAGTTAGATCAGATATGGTAGTTGTATGACTATTGATGATAGATAAACGCTGCGCATTAGATAACTTAGGACTAACCCCCGGTAAGTAAGAGCAACAAATATGAATGTTAGAAATATGATGTTTCGAATGTCTTAATAACAGTGAGATCCATATATCCTCTGCTTCTGAAGTCCATGATTTTCGTGATCGAACTTTAAAATCTTTTTTTATACCTATAGCAACGCCTCCCCCTTTAGTTTTACCCGTTAGAATAGTGTCTCTGTCATTTCTGTAAACGTTGTACCGGCAATCAAACAACTCATCATCGGATATGCTGTCAACTAACCACGTCTCGCTAATTAAGATTAAGTCAAATTCGCACTGAAAAGAGAGAAGACAGTATCTGGTAGGCCAGGAGTAAGGTCAATTTTACCGCATTTTGGGTGAAATTAATCTTTTCACTAGCCTGCCTAAGACCTGTGGGTCTAAAGATCTCGCATAAATGAGTGACAACAGTTTTCTTTAAAATCGGTACAGATGACACTTTAAAGCTGAAGCCACACCAAAGGGCTTTGGGTAGTGCTAAGCTAGATGCTACGCTTATCTACTAGAAACACATACTGCCACATTACACGCTATGTGCTTATGCATAAAATCAGTTGACATTAGGGAGCGGCAAGTCAACAATGATAGCACTCTCAAAACTAACCAGAAAGCTACTAATCACAGGGAACTGTTTCAAATTGAACATTTCAAATTCGAACTTGTTAGTTTCAACTTCTCTACAAACAATTTCGAAATTATGATGAATTTTTTTTAGATAAATCAGGATGAAGCAGGAAATTTTTACTTTTGACTAATTTTTACCCAGGGCTTAAATCGCGTCATATTAGGGAGGAATTTACCGTACAATGAATTTTCCCAAAGGAATAAAATGTTCTTCCGGGAATAAAAGTAGCCCATGTCACTTCCCAGTCCTCTAACTATCCTTATGCAAAAAATCACATCAATCGGTCGCTTGCGACTTGAAAGAAGGACAAACAAACACACTTTCGCATTTATAATATTACTTGGCATTTGTTTGATTTTATCACTGGTCCATTTTCATATAATTTGTTCGATGGGTTCCACAAAGGCTCTCTTTTAAATCACTAGGTGTCATAACAAAATTAACCAACACGTTCATTCGCTGGGAGACTCAATAGGCGACTAATAGTACTTTCTGTTTGAAGAAAGACATAAATTTGCACAACAGTGCAAAAATTAAACATTATATTACTGAGTTTGGATGTTACAATTCTTACAGGTTTTCATCTATTAGCCATTCATGGATAAGACTTCTAGACATTTATTTTTAACAGTTGAACTGGGAAATGTCTCTAGTTTCTTATTCAATGTGGTCAATATTGTTTCCTGTCATTGTGCAATGTGATTGTGATAATATTGGCTGCATGCACAATAGATTACAAGGTGCAAATGCAAGGTGTTTTATTTATAAATCAATTTTACACCCAGATTGCAACTAAACTACGATTTTCTTTCATCAGCACAAATACAATAAATGCCGCACCAAAGTATTCAAAGGTATTGGAGACAAGAGAACATATCATTAAACATTTTTTTAAACTTCCATATATTTCCAAAATTATCTACTAACTGTTCGAATTTAAAAAAAAAAATGATCCCGCCAACAATCTATATTTTGGTACTTAAAGGTTTTTCCATCTCTCACTATGTAAATACGTAGCTGTTTCATGTAGTAATTAAGTTGAGACAAAGTGTTATTTCAATATTTTTTGCAAATAAAGTGTAAAGCGAAATTCGAGAATTGGTAAATATGCAGTTGGTCCACCTCACGGATAATACGGAACGTTTGTGTTGTTGAAGTTTGATGCACGGATAATACGGAGTGTTCCTTTTTTAGGTTGAAGTTAAACTACAAAAGAAGCAAGTCATCATAATTTTAAAAAATATCCCAAGTTTTGAATGGTTTTTTGGCAAGGCAGGGTATATCCTAGCGGGGTTGTGTAATTATGATTGATGGTCTATGAAATAAAAAAGGTAAATGCACAATGGCATTACTGTGTAAGGGAATTAAATTTTTCAAAATTAAAATGTTAAATGCAAATTTTTTTAATGTTTTTTTGTCTCCCGTGACATAAATACTCACTTTTCATGATAATAAAGCTAAATCTAACTGTTTGAATACAAAATATTCCGTATTAACGAGTAAGCGGAGTAAGACATAATTAATATAGAATTTTATCATAATTTGTAATGTGTGCATAACTTTACTAGTGTGCATACATTTTTATTTGACAAGTTTTGGGTAATTATCGGTTCGGACTGGACACGCTTATTACGAATAATTTTTAGAAAAAAACTTCAGATTCGCCTTAATTACTATAAAAGGAAACTTTTTGGCTTGGGGGCGGCGGAAAATAATGCATTTTAATTTTCAATTGCTTAAAATTAAAACTCACTTCGCGAACCGATCGGTGACTGTTAGCGGCCATTAGGCACGTCGCTTTTATGTTGGTATCACTGATACATTGCAAAGAACTAACATTTGTTTTTATTTCACAGACAATCAATCATAATTACACAAACCCGCTAGACAAACCCTGCTTTGCCAAACAAACCATTCAAAACCTGGGATGTTTTTTTATAGTTTGATGACATGCAGCTTTCGTAGTTTAACCGTGTTTTTACGTATCCCACGAAGTTGGCCACAGTAGTATTCAGTTATTTGCAATGTATCAGGGATACCAACATAACAGTGACGTACCTGATAGCCGCGATTTGACATCGTGTAGATTCGCGAAGTGAATTTTAATTTACGCAATTGAAAATTAAAATGCATTATTTTCCGCCGCCCCCAAGCCAAAAAGTTTCCTTTTATAGTAATTAAGGCGAATCTAAAGTTTTTTTCTAAAAAATTATTCGTAATAAGCGTGTCCAGTCCCAACCGATATTTACCAAGTTTTGAAGTTCAGATGTCAAAATCCAAGCATGTTTGAAATAACATTCAAATTTGGGTGAATTTTATTATTTAGATCGCCTGACGTGAGTGACGAATGGTGGTATGAACACACTAAAAACGCAATTCCTTTTTATCTTTTGACGCATTTCTTAACGTCAAATAAGTATGATTTACTTGTAAATATACCAATAATACTGCTTAAATAATAAACTAACCTGTAAAGGACGGTCCAGGTCACCTTCCTGGGGTTTCTCTTCATGAGATGGGCGGCCTCACATTTTGAATTGAGGAAAGTGAAGGACTGAAAGAGAAATGAAAACATGAACATAACCTAAATGTCAAAACCACGAACAATGTCAAAGTAAAGTATTTTAGGGTCTAATGAAAAACAAATTATTTAGACATTCCACTAAAATTATATTTCTACTTTTTAAACGCTGTTTTGGGTAATGTCAGTCATAAACACAAGTGAAACGAACCTTTCCGTCAACCCGGACCATGGTTTTGCCATGTCCGGGGTAGATTTTGTATCCACTGTACGAGCACAATCCGATCCTAGAAATACATAATTTTTATAAATAAAAACAAATCGAAGCATTAAAATTAATGAATATGCCCAAACATGTCACTTGGATGTCCAATATTACGATAAATAAAACAATTCCGGATAAATCTTTTAACGTACTTCATCTTGACGGTCTGGGAAACGGAAAAGAACCATAAACAACTTTTATGTCTAGAATCTAGAAGTGAAGAGAGCGGAGAGCGTTTCTCTATATTATCTATGGTCTTAAGCGTATATCCATATTTATTGTCTATGATATAAACTTTGTATAGCACCTACCACACGCACACCTCGGAGCGACCAAGTCCCGCGCCACTCAGGCCGCCGCCGCGCCGCGCAGAAACGTAAAGACCGATAGTGTGCAGTACACTGTGAGACTTTTCTGCGCGGCGGCCTAAAGTGGCGCGGAACTCTGTCGCTCAAAAGTGTGCGTGTGGGAGGTGCTTACAATTGGGCCCGTTGTGGTACGGCCACACGTGGGTGGTTTGGTATATTTATGGGTCACACTGATGCCAACTTCAAACGTTAAGGGCTAGCGAGACTATTAGGCCGCTTGGGACAAGAACGTAGATTTTCGTAAATGACTAGAATTTTGACCGTCTCCAGAGGAAGCTTGTGGCTTGACCCAAGCATTGCGGCTACTATCTGGGAATTTCACTGTTAAACTGTTAAACTGTTAATTACCAATGGGATCTTTACGTGATCAGGGAATAGTTTATAAATAATAATGCGCGTGTCGAGTATTAATTATAATTGCACAATAATGAGTTCTACAGCTAATCCTAGCTTTCGGCGCTGTTGGTGATAAAGGAGACAGAGCAAGGGCGAACATCTTCTTTTATACTCGTTCATCTTCCGTCTCGCTCTTGCATCCTGAGTACCTTTCTCACATCCTCCCCTACTTAAAATTGAAAATTCCCTAACTACATATTTCATTTTCCTGTTGCTACAAATTTCATTACATACAATATAATATTAGGCTACATATTTCATTTTCTTACAATATAATATACATTATTCAAGTAACTTAAAATTAAGTATAATTTCTCCTCTTCCCTTCCGTTTCTTCTCTCTCTCTCGTTCGTCCGTCTCATCTTGGGCGAAGTCGTCCATGCCACGGTTTAGACCTGAAACATGGAGAAACAGAATTAGAGTCGCTTCTACTGCGCAACATACCGGAGAGATTTAATTCGTCCGTCGACAGTTCTAGTGTGTCAGACGCGATGAATTCAGGACCATCTTCCTCCCGCCATGAAACATGTAATTTCCTTATCTGGTCTAAATGTCTTTTCCATACCATATTAGAATTGTTAATTTTAATGAAATATACTTTGCTGCCTTTTTTCTCAACCACAACCCCAGGGACCCATAATCTATTACCCTGAGATCTGAAATCTCTGGCCATCACTTTCTGACCTACACCAAAACCTGTCTTAGTTCTACCCCTATATTGCCTTTTCTGATTGCCTTGGCTCTGAATAACCTTTTGAATTACTTTG
This sequence comes from Limnephilus lunatus, assembly GCA_917563855.2. NCBI lineage: Eukaryota > Metazoa > Arthropoda > Insecta > Trichoptera > Limnephilidae > Limnephilus > Limnephilus lunatus. Next base: position 75,792,273 of record OU830592.1, read on the forward strand.
TTTTGTCGAGAAGAACCTGAATTACTGGTTCTTTCCTCCACTTTCCTAGGGATCAGAGAGTCAAAGACAGTCCTAATTTTCCTTCCCATTAACAATAACGATGGCTCACACCCTGTAGTTGCATGCACGGTATTCCTATAATCTGTTAAAAAGTTACCCAACTGCTCTTTATAGTCTGATGGAAATCTATTACGTTTACAAATTTTTTTAAGAAAATTTTTACATATCTTAACCGCACTCTCTGCTTGTCCGTTGCTGCTAGGGTGATTAATTGGACTAGTTATATGTACCATACCATTTTTTTTACAGAAAATTTCGAAGTCCTCAGAACAAAAACACGTACCATTATCGCTAACTAAAGTTGCTGGAAAACCAAATTGCGAAAATAACCTATGAAGTACCTCAATATTTTCTTTTGAAGACAGACTGTTTACTTCCAGGCATTCGATCCACTTCGAAGAAGCGTCTACCACAACTAAAAAGTTTTTGTTATGTAAGCTACCATGGTCAATATGTACCCTGAACCATACTTCCGGTTCATATGGCCAGACTGCTAGAGAACTCTTTTGAGATTCTGGTTTAATTTCTAAACAATCCTTACAATTTTCAGTTATTTTCTCTAAATCTTGATCAATTTTTGGCCACCAAACGAAACTTTTCGCAATACCTTTAGTTTTAAAAACCCCTAAATGAGATCTGTGTAACATCTTTAAAACCTCTTGTCTTAAAGACTCCGGAACCACAACTCTATGTTGATATAAAATACACCCATTTATCAATGATAATTCTAACCTTTTTTCCCAGAAAATTCTATTAAAATTACTATTTTGAACTTTTTTTACTGATGCTGGCCAACCCTCGATAAGAAATTTCTTAACTTGACTTAACATATCGTCCTTTTCGGTCTCACTTTTTATCACGTCTAGAGATAAATTAAACCCGTTATTTTCGAAGTAATTAATGTAACCAGACTCTATCTTATCCTCACAGCTTCCCTTTTCAATCGGACACCTGCTCAGAAAGTCTGAACAATTGTTTTTCGACTTTACATATTCAATCTTAAAATTGAACGACCCTAACATAACCGCATAACGTTGTAACCTAGACGCTGCGATTTTAGGAATTTCTCTATTTTGACCGAAGATTCTCACTAAGGGTTGGTTATCCACAGCTAAGGTGAATTCTCTCCCGTACAAATATTGATAAAACTTTTTAATCCCAAAAATAATAGCAGTTGCTTCAATATCTAAAATTGAATAATTTTTTTCCGCTTTACTTAAAGTTCTGCTTGCGAAACCTATTGGCCTTTCAAACCCATTCTGAAATACATGTATAAGTGTCGCTCCAACACCATTGAGACTACCGTCTGTGACAAGTTTCACAGGAATATTTTCGTCGAAATGAGTTAAAATCCTATCCGAAGTTAAAATTTTTTTTATAATCGCAAAACTATTCTCCTGTTCTGTACCCCATTGGAATTTGATATCTTTTTTAAGTAACTCGTACAACGGTGACAATACATTTGCCATGTTTGGGATAAAATTACGATAATAGCTAATCATGCCTAACAAACTTCTCAAATGATTTAAATCACTAGGTGACGGTGCATTTAAAATAGCTTCCTTATTCCGTTGACACGGTTGAATCCCTTGTTCACTTATCTTATAACCTAAAAACTCAATAACTTTTAAATTAAATTCGCACTTTTCACTATTCACCGTTAAATTACAGCTTTTTAACCTTTCTAAAACGTCACACACGTTTTTCTCTAAATCTTCTTCGTCTTCACCGATCACAATAATGTCATCCAAATAGAATGTCATCTTCTGTAATCCTGACAAACAATTTGCCATTGCTTTTGCAAATATAGCCGGTGCAGAAGCTAACCCATACACTAACCGTTTATACTGAAATAACCCTAAATGTGTGTTGATCGTTGTGAAACGCCTACATTCCTTTTTCAAAACAAACTGGTTATACGCCGACTTGAGGTCAATCTTTGCAAAAACTTTCCCACCATTGACTTTGGTTAACAGTTCTTCAATCCTAGGTAAAGGGTACTTGTCAATTAACAGCTGATTATTCACTGTTGACTTGTAATCACCACATAACCTAATACTACCATTTTTCTTAATCACTGGTACGATAGGACTCGCAAATTCACTATAATGAACCGGCTCTATTATTCCATCTGAGATTAAAGTATTTAACTCTCGTTCGACTTTCTCTTTTAAAGCGAATGGAATGATTCTATTATTTCGAAACACCGGAACAGCGGTATCTTTCAACCTTAAATTAACTTCATATTTATTAAACTTGCCTAGTTTATCCGTAAAAACTTCTGGAAATTTTTTTACTAATCGCTCTTTTAATGTATTTCGATTAACACAATTCACTATCCCAGTAATTCCTAAGTTAAACAGTTCCATGAAGTCTCGTCCTAATATTGATAACGTAGAGCTACCTACAACAATAATCTTTAACTGGCGGCATTGTCCGTTATACTCTACCAGCGGAGTAAATGCACCTATTACTTTAATGAGCGTATTGTCAAAACCCCGTAGACTAATGTTTTCATGCACTAACTTATTACTATTAAACTGATTGAAATAACAATCCTTGCCAATCACGCTACAAGATGCACCTGAATCTAACATGAATTTACTTCTAATGCCGTCCAAAGAAACCTCTACACAATATGGTTCAACACTATTTATATTATCGACACTTGTATCTGAAAACAAGGTATTCACATTTTTACGAACTGAAAAACTTTTACACTGTTTTGCTAGATGACCCTTTTTACCACAAATTCTACATGTATAGCCTTTGAATCTACAATCCGCCGAAATATGATTATCGTTTCCACAAACGAAACATTTACGCTTTGGCGACGGCGATCGCGACTTATGTGGACTACTCATCCGGTTGAATCTATTGCTTACTCTTTTCTTTTCATATGAACTAGGTGAAACACGACCACTGCTGACACTGTTATTTGCTAAAACAGAGTTAAACTCCCGACCTTGGGCTTGCGTTGAAGCTACGAGTTCGATGCACTCTGCTACTTGGACACACTTTTCGAAAGTATACGATTCACTTTCAAGAAATAATTTTTCCCTGACTTTCCCGGGCTTACATCCTAGCACAAAGAAATCTCTTAATTTCTCCGACAAATTATTCCCGAATTTACAATTAACCGAAAGAGCCTTTAATCTAACTGCGAAATCACGAATTGTCTCATCACTCCTCTGTTTAGCTGTGTAAAACTGTGACCTCTCCTCAAAAAAACATTTCGTCATGCTACAATACTCATTGAGTTTAGAAATTAAATCTTCTAATTTAACATCGGTTACTTTTTTAGGAATACACAAATTTACCAAAAGTGAGAAACAGTCATCCTTCAAGGCATTAAGAAAAATAGCCCTTTTTTTCACATCTGATGCGTATTTGTCATCATTCACAAGGAGATACTGTTCGAGGCGGACCTTGAAATTCTCCCAGTTACCGTCACGCAAACTGAAGGACCCCAATCCTCCTGACTCCATGTTTGCTCTACCCAGATGATACAACAAGAGAGAGAAAAGAAAAAAAAGAGAAAAACACTCCCCTACGATATTCCTCCTCAATCTGTACTGCTCCGTTGACCCTCTCAGGAAACCGCTTCTTGATCCTTGATGACGATGGCTCCTTCCAGACCCGTCTAGTGACCTGGACACCCAGCTGCCGCTCTTGAAGTCCTGGACCCTCCCGTGCAATCTTCCCCCTTCCGAGAAGTTAGGCTGGCTCCAGTGTTCCCCTTCTTCTTCACTCCTTCCAGTGAAGATTTTTAATTTCGGTCCGGCCTTTTTTACCGACCCGAAAATAATGTTACAACACGTAACTATTGAACTCGCGTGCTTAGCGTGCAATTTTTGCGCGTCGATTCTCGCAATCGTTATATTTAATTCCGTATTGGCTGCGCCACTGTTATAACTGTTAAACTGTTAATTACCAATGGGATCTTTACGTGATCAGGGAATAGTTTATAAATAATAATGCGCGTGTCGAGTATTAATTATAATTGCACAATAATGAGTTCTACAGCTAATCCTAGCTTTCGGCGCTGTTGGTGATAAAGGAGACAGAGCAAGGGCGAACATCTTCTTTTATACTCGTTCATCTTCCGTCTCGCTCTTGCATCCTGAGTACCTTTCTGAGTACCGATCTGTTATGCTAAGTTTACACGAAGCCAGTGCTCTGCCGCCAGTCCTAGAGACAAGCCAGCGCTGGCCCGGCCCGTGTTGTTAAGACGAGGCCAGTCATTTCTGGATTTTTCTAGTGGTGAGCACACGTTCGAAACAAAAATTAATTCGGGACAAATCCGACTGCTGAAGAAAAAAATGTTTTAAAAATATCTCTGCACTATTATTAGAAGAGATAATTAATACAATAGAGGAAGAAATCGTAAAGAAAAAACGATTTTGGACAAGAAAATGGATAACCAATAGAACTAGTACTGGAGCCTCTGCTTTGTTGCTACAACAACTAAGATTAGAAGATCCTTCTAAGTACAGGTTGAGTTACTTTCACTTATAGAAGACTAGATTCAGCGTCAAGGCGCTCTGATGAGAGATGAATTACCAGCAAAAATAAAGCTAGAAGTAACATTATCATTCTTAGCTACTGGAATGAGTTACCGAAGTTTGAGTCATTTTTACCGTGTTTCCAAACCATCTATATCACAATTTCGTACCAGAAGTTTGTAGAGCAATTCATGCAGCATTAAAACAGTTTATTAAGGTAAACGTCTATTTATTTTTTTAATCAAATCAAATAAATACATTTTATGATATCACTGTTTTGTCTGCTTACGTCCTGACTGTCATTATTGTAAGGAGTTACTGGGGAAAATATACTGTTATCTCTGTACTGGAAACCCGTGTAAGAAGAATTTGTAGTGCCAGACGGACTAGGCTCTGGATGAGGACAGGCAGTGGCGGTTCTTCACAGGGGGACAATGGGGACAGTCCCCACCAGTTACACTCAAAACCTACTAAAGGAAATAACAGTCGATGCCGCCAAAATGAATGAATTCTTTAAACATAAAAGTAATTAACATTAGCAGAAATAAAATACAAACAATTATTCCGGATGATTTTAATAAGACCCTACGCGCGTACAGCGAACAATGTACGGCGCAAAAAAAGCAGGTCTATTTCTCAGTGCGCAGAATTACTGCGCACTTGGGGGACAATCCGAACTATCCCCATACTTTCCTTGCGTTGTTTCGCGATCGTATGCAACTGCGCATGCGCAGTAGTATGTGAGTTCAAGTATCTGCGGGGACAATCCTTTGGATCCCCATAGAACCATTTGTTTGCCAAGTTACGGGCGGGAATCGCTCGCGTTCAAATTAGTTTGATAATAATCTCGCAAGGTAAAGCTTTATTTTTATTATATTTCATTGTAAATTGGCATATTTATATCGACATTTTATATTATTTTGTGTTAAATATATCCTACTAGCATGATTAGACCATCAAAAAATTTTTTTGAGAAATTTTATAATTTATAATAATAATAATAATATTCTACGGGTGATGAGATTCCGGTACGTAAAAAAGTCGATCCCCACCACTAAAGAAGTGCTCGAGCCGCCACTGAGGACAGGTTGAAGTTGTAGGTTGACAGATTGGAGGTACTGGGTAGCTCGTAAAACCTTGTGTAGGAATCCATTGAGTAGATGGCGTATTTTGCGATTGCTGAAGTGATTGAGGAAATTGAGGATTTTGAAAAGAATATACATTCTTGGCTCGTAAATCTGTAAGTCTGCATTGAGTTAATATACTCTGTATCTTTTCCTTAGCAATGACTGCTTGTTCCTCTGATAATTTTTTTTCATTTGTGCTGAGACACTTTTTCCAAACAGATCTAGGTCTGTTTCTTCATCGCATGTGCGTGGGTTGTCGTCGTGAATATTTCTTAGATCTTTGATCATGTTAGATAATTGTGATAATTTACTCCGCTTAGGTTTTATCGGTGGAGTGAATTGTGATGTATCTTCTGCAGACTCATTTTCTACCCCAATTTCCGAGAGTGGTGAATTGATCGACAATGATCCTGGTTCGCTGCAATTTGAGGTTTTTATGTCGTTCTGTAACTAAACAAAGAGAAGAATTTTAATCATTTTTTATTACAGGTACCAAATGAAGAAGAATAGAAAATAATCGAAACTGGGTTTAAAACAAGATGGAATTTCCCTTCATGTTATGGCTCTATAGATAAAAAAAATATGTGAAAATCAAAGCTCCTCCTAAAAGTGGAAATTTATACTTTAATTATAAAAAAAAACACAGCATCGTATTGTTAGCTGTTGCCGATCACGACTACTGCTTTTCGTATATAGATGTCGGCGCATATGGTAGCGCATCTGATGGAGGAATCTTTAAGAATAGTTCAATTTACCAAGACCTGGAAAATAGCTTATTACCGGAAAACGGAGTCATTGTCGGGGATGCGGCATTTTCGCTTAAGACATACTTAATAAAGCCGTATCCAGGCCTTAACCTCAGTACAGAACAAAAAGTATTTATACTTTTGAATGTAGCTATAACTTTGTGGTAATCCATTATAGATAAATGAAACAATGTTGCTTTGTTTGAACCACTTGTATATTTATTTGAAGCCGACCGGTTTCGGAACGACCGTTCCTTCCTCAGGGCAAACATATACAGATTTGACGGTTACAAAATAGTGGGTGGGTACAATATATTATTACAAAGTGTTGTGCAAATTATTACAAAGGTGGAGGTGTGGCTAGGGATTATTTAAGAGTGGGGGTGGGGGAACATATCCATGACTGGGATATAAGATTAAAAAAATTGTTTGTTTATAATGGATTCATTATTTTTAAGGGATTTTTTTTTATTTCCAAGGCTTCTAAGTTATGTAAGCGTTTTCCTTTATGGTTGATATGAAGAATATTTATCCCCGTATTTTTTCAAAACTGTGGTCATTTTCAATTATATAGTTAGCGAACTCGCAAAAATTATTATTATTAAGACACCTTAAATGTTTTTTGATTCTAATTTCAAAATTACGAGTTGTTTTTCCAATATTAAATGAGGAACAGTAATTACATTTGAGTTTATATATATTGCATCACATTTTTTTTCCGGTTTAGGCAAATATTCTAATAAAGATGAAGTAACTAAGGATACTTTCTATCATAAACTGGAACAGATATATGACACCATACCATCCAATGATATAAAAATGGTAATTGGAGACCTTAATGCGAAAATTGGTCAGGATCCGGCACACCAGCAGGTTACAGGAAAAAACAGTCTTCATACGGAAAGCAATAACAATGGATCAAGAGTGATTGACTTTGCAGAATCAAGGAATATGATAATAGCATCAACACAGTTCCCACGGAAGAATATATATAAATGGACATGGACATCACCTGGCGGCAGATACCATAACCAAATAGACCATATCCTAATTGAAAGAAGAGGGGCGACCAGTATCACAAATGTAAGAAGCTACAGAGGAGCTAACTGTGATTCGGATCACTATTTGGTAGTAGCATCCTATAGATGCAGAATAGCAAGAGATAAAAGGTCTAATCAGCCAAGTATCCCAAAGCTAAACATCGATGTTCTTAAAACACCAGAAGGATTGGAAAGATATCATGACTCATTGTCAACAAACCTACCAAACCAACTGAGTGATCAGCTCTCCCCAAATGATTTAGAAGAGGATTGGACCAATCTGAGAGATGCACTGCTGACAGCGGCAGAATCAGGCATAGGAAATAGACCAAGGCAGGCTAGAAATCCCTGGTTCGATGAGGAGTGCATACAGAGCGTCCACAAGAAAAATGTTCTAAAAAAATTATGTATAGAAAGAGGAACTAGAGCAAAAAGACAAGCCTACGAACAAGCACGAAGAGATGCTAACCATTTAATTAAAAGAAAGAAGAGATTGTATTTTAACAACATATTGTTGAAAATGGAAAATGACTTTGCAAATAACAATCCACGTGAGGCATATAAAGGCGTCAATGTATTTAAAAGGGGTTTCAAACCCAACACATCTCTCTGCAGAGATAGTAATGGAGACATAATAGGAGATAAGGAAAAGATCAAGACTAGGTGGAAAGAATATTTCCAACAGCTCTTAAATCCCAATAACAACCTGACAGTCGAACCAACTCACATTCCGGACGAGCTAAATAGTGATGAAACAACGAGAGCACCAACAATGGCAGAATTAAGGGCTGCACTAAAGAAACTGAAAAACAATAAAACTCCGGGAGGAGATAATATCCCTGCAGAGCTCTATAAATATGGAAATGAACAACTGAAGAACCTGCTACACAATCTCATTGTGAAAATATGGACCGCCGAAAGAGTACCAGAAGAATGGCAAACTAGCATAATATGCCCCATACATAAAAAGGGAGACAAATTGAAGTGTGAAAATCACAGAGGAATATCGTTACTTTGCACAGCGTATAAAATTTTCACAATGATTTTGAAAGAAAGACTAGAATATTACTCAGAGAACTTACTAGGAGAATATCAGGCAGGTTTCAGGAGGGGGAGATCCACCACTGATCAACTCTTCATTACTCGACAAATCCTGACAAAATGCTGGGAATTCGATATAGATATATATCAACTATTTGTTGACTTCAAACAGGCGTATGACAGCATAGATAGGGAGAAGATTTATGAAATACTCCTAAATTTTGGAATACCGCCCAAAATAGTCAAGCTTGTAAAAGCAACAATGGTCGGCTCACGGTGTCGAGTAAGGATAGGAGGTGAAACAACGGAGGATTTTAACGTCTCCCAGGGGCTGAAACAAGGTGATGGCTTAGCACCTACCCTTTTCAATATTGTACTGGAGCACGTCGTTAGGAAGACAATGATCAGTACCGATTCAAACATCTGCTACAGAAGCAATCAAATAGTTGGCTACGCAGATGACCTTAACATTGTCGGAAGATCCCTACAGGCTGTAAGAGATGTGTTTGACCCTTTGGAGACTGCGGCAAAAGAGGTGGGGTTGCAAATCAATGAAAATAAAACAAAAATCATGATGCAAACCAGAACCCCTCACCGCAGAATAAAAGATAAAGTGAAATTTAAAGACAATTATAATTTCAAAGTGGTCGAAGAGTTTACCTACCTGGGCTCCATCATAACACAGGACAATGAAGACCCAGTAGAAGTAAGAAAGCGCATCACAGCCGCTAACAACACTTACTTCGCGTTGCTGCCAGTGTTCAAATCACGAAACGTCCATAGGAAAACCAAAATAACCCTATATAAAACAATTATCAGAACGGTCTTGGCCTATGGATGTGAGGCGGGAACACTGACAGCAAAGTCAGCAGAACAGCTGGACATCTTCGAAAGAAAGGTACTGCGAAGAATCTTAGGAGCGGTGCGAGAGGGAGAGGCATGGAGAATCCGCCACAACAATGAGCTCTATGATATTTATCAAGCACCCAGACTCTCCACCCATTTAAGGCTCCAAAGATTAAGATGGGCCGGACATGTGCACCGAATGCCAAGCACACGAGTACCGAAGAAGGTTCTGACAGGACACCCGGGAGGTAAACGAAAGGCGGGCAGACCTAGACTGAGATGGGAGGATGATGTCAGGAAGGATGCAAGAGGATTACTCCATGTTGCAGATTGGAAGACGACGGCCGAGGACAGAGGGCGGTGGAGGCTTATTTTGAAGGAGGCCAAGGCTCGAAATGGGCTGTAACGCCATTTAAGAAGAAGAAGAAGGCAAATATTCTAAGACATTCTGTTTTTTTGTCGTATTTTTGAAACCCTGGCGATTTTTTGAAAATTTCAATCAAAAAAATCAGACCATTTTTTATAAACCGGAAAGAAGGGACATAATTTTATGGACGCGAAAAAACGACAATTGTACGGGGTTCTCTTCGTATCATCTGTAAAAACACCGCCATCTTTATCGAAAAATCAAAGCAAAGGATAAGTGCGCATAGAACAAACAATAAATCTAGTGAACGTTAAACGCAAATTCTAAATAAAAATATGCCATATAAAAAAAAATAACCGTTTGGAATTTTACAAAATTAAGGGAACATAATCGGAGACGGGACATATTTTGACGTCACGAGCTCAGATAATGGATTTATATATTTAAAAGTAAAAAAAACTATACATTTCTAAAAAAATTTGCTAACATTTTCGTAATCTTAGTAAAAAAATCTATCCACACGATTTTTTTCAAGTCGTTATGATATCCATGCAAGTGGCCTATACAACAGGCGTGTGCAGCACGTGCACAAGTAGGGGAATCAGATAATAAACATTTTGTTAATATGGAGTGTCATAAGGCTGACTACAGCTTTGTAATACAAAGTTTAAAAAAGTATTCGATTTTCAGAAAACATCCATGTTTCTAATCGATGCATCGGAAAATATCGATGTATAACCTCGATGTATTGCATCGAAAAAAAACATCGATGAATTTTCTAAGTGGACACCCCTAGCGCGCGATGCGTCTAGTCTACACGTGTTGCAACCTCAGTTGCAACGCTGGCACGGGGCACGGGGCTGCGGGGTGGGTGGTTTGGTATATTTTTATGGCTGCGGGGCACTGGCTTTAAAAATAGAAGGGCGCTCTATTTTAGCCAGTGCTGGCAGCCAGCGCTAGTTTGGCTTGAAAAACTGTTTATACGAGGCCAATACCAAGCCAGCGCTGGCCTCGTGTAACCATATTTTAGTAAACTCGCTCAGTGTAATGCTACGTCCAGACTGAAGCCAACCTTCCAACTCAGAACTGGAGGCGTCTACTAATATCTGCAGGAATTCCAAAAACTGAACAAATCGGACTAATATCTATGAGAACCAAAGTGAGGACGAATATCTACAGCTCAAACTTCTGACTAATATCTATGAGAACCAAAGTAAGAACGAATATCTACAGCTCAAACTGCTGACTAATATCTATGAGAACTAAAGGGAGGACCAATATCTACAGCTCTGGCAGAGGTTGGATTTGCAATTATGTGTAGAATATTAGAATATCGTAATATTGCGTATGCAATTTGAAAAACTTAATTTATGTATGTATGTATGTAAAAATCCCTAATATCGGACTATTGGACACATTTAGCTGATTATTAAGGATTTGTTCAGCTGCCCTCTGTAGATATTAGTCCCACCTACACTCCATAGATATTAGTCACCACTGGGACCATCATAGATATTAGTCCGACCTTAGCTCTGTAGATATTAGTCCTCACTCTGAAGTTCATAGATATTAGTCCGACATACAGGCTGTAGATATTAGTACCTGGAGTCCTCAGAACTTAGTTAGGAGTTGGAAGGTTGGCCGATCGTGTGGTGGCTGCAGCCAACCCCACAACCCCGAATTCCGAACTTCAAAATAGCGGACATGGAACAGCTGTAACTACGCTGTATCTTTTCAGTTGCCTACAATTATTACGTACGTAAAATCATATATCTATATACACGACATGTTTTCAAACAATTGTTATATCATTCTTCGTGGTAATATCGTCATTTTAATAACACGCGGCACTCGCGTCTTGATCGCCTGCCGTTCGCAGGTTCGCAGACTGATGTGTGGACAGCTGCGGCAGGCTGGTTCGTGTGAGTTGGCCGTCGGGATCGCCTCGAACCCTCGAAGGCGATCTCGGGCCAAATCGAACTCCAACCTTCCAACTCGAACTTCCAACTCACGAACACCCTTTCACATAATCGTCCAAACGTTTAAAGTTGGAACGTTGGCCGCAGTGTGGGTTTACCATAATCGTATTACTAGCTAACGAGCAGATTGTGGAAAGGTGGTCAACTTTACTCGCTACTTGCTCAAGATGGTGGCCTACCAACAGCTGATTTCATAAATGTCAGAATCAGTTCAAGCGGGAGCCTCAATTCTCGCTACTCGCTAGCGTGTGGCGCTAGCTGCGACAGCGTTGCCAACCCTACGTCTTTTTACGTAGATCTACGTATTTTAGGTCCTTCCTTAACATCTACTAACTTCAGTCCAGAATCTACGTATTTTTTGTCAAATTGTACAAATTTGCAAAATAACAACTCATTCGGCTGAAGAAGCATATTTTCCGTTATTTTACGGTGGCGCCCCCGTCTGCGGGGCAAAGTATGTGGCGCGGACTCCAACAAACGTCCCGTTTCATACTAGAGTCCGCGCCGGGATTGGGATGTCTAGGGAAATTACCCTAGATCTAGGGGAGAAAAATATTTTTTAGGCAAAAGGGAAATCAGCACAAATCGAGGAAAATTTCGAACTATTACCATTAATTCTTTTTTGTTGGAGTTGTAATCTTCTACTTCTCGGTAAAATACACAATTTCAGATAAAGGCATCGCTAAGTTATTTATTGCTAGTATTTGACCTTAACTGTTTACTCCATATTCATGTTTTTTTTCCTAAATATTGCCTATTACCCCACATTTGGATAATTACCAAAACTATATTTCGTTTCATTTAAACCTTAGGTTCTCAACGTGGGCAATAAATAACGCCCCTTGTGGGCGTTTGAGACTTTCAGGGGGCAGTAGAAAACCCAAAGAGAGGGCGGTGAGGTGGCACAGTGATGGCGAGGGCAGGTAAAAAATATAGTCTAAAAAGACAAAAAAAAACACGCTCATCACGTACTAATAAAGCAAAATAAACTTTAATATTGGTTAATTTTTGTTATTTTGTGTATTGTAATAATTTTTATCGCGTGTGCAAAAATTCAAATGTTTCGGTAGTTGAGGAAGTGAAACTTAATTGAATCCATTAACCCCCCCCCCCATAAGAAAAAAAAGGGTCTCTTAAAAAAATCTCAAAGTGGGCGGTGGGAAAAATTGAGAACCAAGAGTAAGAGGCAAGGTTGAGAAGCTATGATAAATCATAAAAAAAAGAATTATAATTTGCAAAAAATGCATTGAAAATAATAGATACATTTCAACTTAGTTACTACAAGAAATAACTAATTACGTTCACCTACCCTAACTTCTATATTTTAACTCAGAAAAAAAGTACGTAGATCTACTAACTTTTCATAATCCAAATTATACGATTCTACGTAATTTTCTAGTCCGATCTACGTCTTTTTCAAAAAACGTGTTGGCAACACTGAGCTGCGAGTTCAAGTTTTTTACAAAATGTCGACAGAATTTGTTCGCGCAGGAGTCGTTATTTTAGCTGCTACTGTCGCTACTGAGCGAGTAGACAGTTTTGTGTGTCATCATAACAATCTTACTCGCCGATTCACCCACTTTTAAACTTAACTGCTAGGAGCTTGTAAACTCGCTTTATTTATACATGAATTATTAAAATTACATATACCTAGTTTTTTATGATATTTCACCTTCCATGCTAGGGATGACCCAGTGTTATGGCGGGCGAAGTTAGCAGTTTTCGGATATACATTCATTAGTATAAGTTGAAAAAGAGTTTATGTAGTTATATTGGATTACAAGAGCAATGTGAAAAAGTTAAAGAATTATTGGAAAAGAGAAGTTATTATTAATATATTAAGGAATTATTGGCATATAAATAACAGTAATCAGTCTTATACATACATACAATGCTGCTTAGATAGTAAATAAAAATATATCATGTTTTGCCTGCTCAATACAATGCACACAGATCTTCTATAATTGAGGCTTAAAAGATTGAGTTCGACAAAAACAAAATTAAATTTTCACGGGCCAATGAGCGCTCACACCGTTCTATGGAAAGCCGATTTCTATGGACGATATTACACCATTACACGGACACTTTGGAGCGACGAGCGACGGTACCTCACGCCGCTTTAGGCCGCCGCGCAGAAAAGTCTTAAACTGCGCTGTAAGCTGTAAACCGTTGCCTTTGCCGTGGACTTTACTTTACTGCGCGACGGACGGCCGAGTCCTGGAGTGTCGCGCTGTACAGTCGCTTCGAAGTGGTCACGTAATTGACGCTTTTGGAGCGAAGAAATGCTATTCGGACTTCCCTGTCACTGTCCGATTGTGAAATTCATTTAAAGTACATACGAAGGTATGATAATACAAACTTATTATTATTACGTACGTATGCCGGAATTACGTGCGTAGGAATGGACAAGTAGATGGGATTGGTTTATTTATTTGACGTAGCGTAGATATAGTCATAAAAGACATAAAATAGATCAAGAAGTAGGGACTTGATTTTAATATGGCTTGTATTTTTTGTCTAATTGTAGGAATAAATTTTCTTATTCACATTAGTAAGATATAAAACAATAGAATCATTCTCAAACAACGAGATAAACATTTCTATCCGTAGGTACCTAGACCTAGGTAGGTGGACATGTTGACAAAACTGCGAAAGCGTGGTTGCCTTCTGTTCGTGTTAATCGGTTAGGTCGTATTTTAACTCCAATCGAATGATTTCATTGTAATCGCTGTTTTTTTCCCGCGTTGGTTTATCGAATGGCAGTGATTATTAATTTATAATTGGCTTGGGGGAAGAACCTGTGACTCAAAATCCTAACCATGTCATTGTTCGAGGAACGAGAAGGTTGTCTGGGAAAATTAATGTCTGTAAAAAAAATCTATAAAGCGTGCCCTATACGATGAAATGTTTTGATGTAACCAACTATGACCTTTTGTTATAGTGCCGGTGGACAGTATTGCACGGATACGGGGAGGCCCGGGCGACCAGCGCGAAGTGCGTCCCGAAGCATTTTTCCTTCTTTATTCTTTGGAATTTCTTGAACGTTGTCGTTTCGTTTGCGCCGCATTGCATTTTGTTTGTTATAATATTGTAGAATTACTTTCAAAGTGTTATTTTTATTGAAAACAACCACTAAGTTTAGTGCCGAATATCCTGTTCGTTTTTTACATCAAATTTATTATATTTGATGTTATTTTCATACGTTTTGTAAATGTGCGTGGCTTTCAACAAAACCAACATCAAAGCAATCGGAGTTATTTGTTAAAAAATATCTGCTTTTTCAGTTGACACGGTAAGAGTTTTTTCAGCTTTGGTTTGGTGGTTAGTGGTTAGTTATTTCATAATAACTTTGGACCAGTTTTCGGAAGATGTTACAAAAATTCGTTTCTAGACCTCGATCGTATTTTGACTTCGTAAACTTGTCTTTTTGACAGTTGGTATAGTATTTTGAAGTGTTTCGTTGAATTATATAACATTATTATAATGTACAACGTTGAAAACACGTTCAGTTGAAACAAAATCTGAGGTACACGCTAACACAAACCTAACGAACCTAACCTTATTGATACTCTTCAAGGTCTCTTAAAAATGTGTAAACATTATAATATTATTGCCGAACGTAAGTTTTATCCTTTATGTTGATTTTCTTTTGCATGTTTGTACTTCTCTATCGCAATAATAATATTTTATATTTATAAAAATGTGAAAATGAAATTAATAAATGCAACAGTTTTGACATTAAATTTTTTTCGGACAACATGTTTTGTTGCTTAGATTCCATATTATGATTCTAACAATGACTAAATAAAATACCTTCCCAAGCAACTATCTTTATTCTATGTTTACTGCTTGGTTTCTATTTCATTATAATATTACCATTAGAAGGACATGAGTGATATATTTTGTCAATGATCCAGTTTCCAATTTAGCAAAGAAATAAGGTCTTCATTATTAAAATATGTAATGTTACTAATTTTAATTGAATAGGTACCCATACATCACACCGGTTGCACTTCTATCATGCTAAGTATTTTAAAAGAGTATGAGTCAAAAGCAACAATTTCAAAATATTACTTTTATTGGGTGATTACCGGTCGATTTGACCGGTCGATTTGACCGGTCAGTGATGGCATCGCGTTTGGGTCCCACCTGGGCGTCTCATGTTCGATTCTCCGGCAGGCTAAGTCTTCCATCACGACACAAGCAACATTTTCCACTCCCTGTGGTGGTGGTAGGAGATTTTCAAACATTGTTGGGTTATTCGTAACGCGGGAATGTTTGTTTCGGGAGGAATGCAGAATACGCCAATGTCAGGGAATTTAATAAAAATGCACTTTCTAGATGAGAAAAGTGTGTAGAAACTCATTAAAAAAAGAATTAATGTGCGGAAAGCAAAATTGAGGGAGATACAGCCGATCAAAGTTTAATAAAATTTCACTACAATGACAGCCCGCCCGTTATCTTTTGTCACTAAACAACCCAAAGTACTACTACCACAACAACAGGTCAGGGATACCAACCCGCCCGTTGTCACTGATATGTTGGTATCCCTGAAGAGACAAAACAAGAGCCTAGATACGATTGTAGCCGACTTCGTGGGACACAGGAGGCGCGTAATTATGAAATTTGTCTAGCGGGCTTGTGTATAGCGCCGGATCTGCCCCCCCCCCCCCATAACCTAACCTAACCTTTCTAGCGGGCTTGTGTATGTTAACCCAGCGCCGGATCTGCCCGCCCGCCCCCCCCCCCCCATAACCTAACCTAACCTAACCGAACCTAACCTAACCTTTCTAGCGGGCTTGTGTATGTTAACCCAGCGCCGGATCTGCCCGCCCCCCCCCCATAACCTAACCTAACCTAACCTAACCTAACCGAACCGAACCTAACCTTACCTTTCTAGCGGGCTTGTGTATGTTATCTTTACATTAAAAAACAGCCTACGTTTTTAAATGGTTTGTCTGGAGGGATTCTCCATTCCAGTGCCTATTTACATTATATTATTAATTCTGTTTTTCATAATTACGCGCCTTATAATTTCAATCGTATCTAGGCTCTTGTTTTTGTTTGTATCAGGCAAAGATATTAGAAACCCGAGATATGCTATGTTGGCCGCCAGACCGTGGACGGACTACGGCCTACGGAGCGGAGTGTGAATACGGAAAGAATTCGTTCATTTAATTGGTTTTGTATCGTAACCGCGTACAGTTTGTGCCCGTTTTATTCAAAATGCCGTCTTCTTCAGTGCAACTATGCAAAAATAATACAAGAAATGTGAACTTCAAGATAAATGGAGTTTCATTTCACCGGTAAGTACAAAATTAGAGTACGTTATCAATTTTTAATGATTATTCGAAGTTTTTATTGACATAAGGCCCCGTTAAAACAAACATCGCCGCCATTACGATGCTAGTGATGGGGACGCGAATTCTTTTAAATAACGACCATCGATATTTCGTAATATTAGTAGGGCTTTATCAAAAAAATATAAATATGTATAAACATATTATTTTTGTAGATAATTATTGTTGTAGATGCTGATTGGTGGTAGAAACAAATACAATGCTTTTCTTTTAAAATCATTATTTATAAAAATTAATCTTTCTTTGTTCCGCTTGCGTTCGTGTACCATTTATTCGATTTTCAATGGAACTTTGGTGATTTTTAGTGCCGGAGCCCATGGAGGTTTCTATATATGAGTATAATGGTGGGCTCTAGCATTATAAAATTATTTCCTATACCATTCATCTGAATGGGATGAAACTTTGGTGTTTTCGTGTGGGCACGCCCGTGAAGGTTTCAATATATATAACGGTAAGCTTTGGCGTTATAAAATTCGTAAATTTTTTGGCGCATGATCAGTTTGAGAAATGTGCGTGTTTCATATAGTTTAGCCTCAGGAAGGGAAGGAGAAGGGGAAGAGAATCCGGGACGAGGGATCTGATAGGGGGAGGATTATGTGGGTGGAGGAGGGAAACGAAGGAGGGGGTTGGCGGGGGTGAGGGAGTGATGAGAGGGAGGGGGGGTTCGCGGGATGGGGAGAAGCATAACAAAAAAGCGTGATAATTTATTTATCTTAGGTAACGTATAATTTATATCCGTTTTTAAATGCAGTAACTTATAGTATTTTAATTATTTCAGATTTCCGAAGGACGGAACAATTAAAGAAAAATGGATTGACGCAACGGGGAGAAAGGGAAACTGGTTTCCGACTCGCCATAGCATCATTTGCTCGTCTCACTTTGGCCAAAACGATTTTAAACCAGCAACCTGGCCTTTTTTTCCCTTCAATTGATGTTATAAACATTTGCAAAACAATGGAAGTGATAATAAAGAACGCTATTGTAGATAAAAAATAAACTGAAAATTAAATCAAAAAATAATATTAAACAGGAACTAGTAACCAAAGCCTTACGACATTTCGTTGGAATCAAAGTATTTGAAAATATTTATTTTCATCAATATGATTAATCACCAATGAATAATCATTCAGTTCAACTCACTAAAGCCGTTTTGGAAAAATACCTTGATATCCGTTTACATTACTTAGTTAAAAACGTAACACCAAAATTATCGAAGCGACAAGTATTAAACAAATATCTCCACTTTACCGGTCAATAATATGTATATATTTTTTAAATGTTTGTTTGCTAAATGAAATACCTCTTGTACATACATATTTCTATATATTTTTGTTAATTATACCAAGGTGGGTTTTTTATTTAAATTTTTTTATTTACATATGTTCGAGATTGATGAAAACTAGCACATTTGACATTCAAAAGAGGAGGAAAATAACTGTTTACATATTATTTAAAAAAACTGCCTGTAAAACACGGGTAATAAATAGATTATGAAACAAAATATGTAATCGCAAAATAAAGGCCCTAACACGGGAAGAGCACCCAACGTTGCCCAAAATACTTGTCATTATTATTGTAAAATTATTAATTGTGAAACAGAATTGTAAATACTTTCAGTATAACCCTGGTTAAAGACCACCATTCAGAACAGAAAGGTTGCTTTAAATTTATTAGCCGTGTTTAGCGACCAGATCTGAATAACCGGGTACTTCCCCACCTTCATTTTCCTCGACTTCTTCCACTCCTCAGCATCTGAAACCTCATAAAATACCCCAATTGCGGATGCCCTAGTCTCACTGGTTCCAGATGGTTGGGAGCAGATGGGACTCTTGTGAAGTACTCAAATACAAAATAAATTAACATGAGTAAAAAATGAGAGTTTCTTTTTATGGATTTTTACAACAACAAAAACACACTGTGAGTGTTATTGTGATTAAAGTTATTGAACAAAACCAAAAACTGTTAAAATTCAGTTATCTAATTATAGATTAGAAACAATTGATTTGGATTTGTTACAAATGGGACACGTTAAATGTGCCCAGAGTCCAGATCACACTTGTTTCGATTTATCGGTTCTGAGAATAAGAATTTTTCATCAAAATTTTAACTGGAACCATTTTTTAACTAAAATGTCGATCTCTGTCGATTTGTATTCTTGTAAGCCTTATTCGTCATCATTTCTATGTATTGCTAATTGCGAATGCGTTCGAAACGTGTACGCATAGAAATCTGTTCTAAGTATGTATTAGTGCCAACGAAAATGACAAGTTTTAAGTGTGAGTTCGAATAGGGGCGTATACTTTAGCGTAAGCGAAGGTGTGTAATAGTAATGGTTAATAATATCGGCGACACGAGGAAATACAGTTCCACAAGGTTTAAACTGCCCATAGCATATCTCCCTTTGTTTATATTATCTGTGGTATCAGGTCTGGGATACCAACATAACAGTGACAACGATGGCGGGCGGGCTGTCATAGTATCAGTTCGCGAAGTGAAATTTTATAAAACTTTGATCGGCTGTATCTCCCTCAATTTTGCTTTCCGCACATTAATTCTTTTTTTAATGAGTTTCTACACACTTTTGTCATCTAGGAAGTGCATTTTTATTAAATTCCCTGACATTGGCGTATTCTGCATTTCACCCATTGTTTCTTTTAAAACATTAAAAAATATATACAATTAAAAACAATACAAAAAAAATATTTTTGAACCATTTACTTTATTAGATAGTTATTAACCCAATCCCTGCCATTTACGCGGATCGGCGTACGAACGTTCCGTGCCACAACTGCCATTTACGCCGTATCACGTAAATCGCCAGTATGAATGTTTCGAGGATGATATTTCTAAGTTCTGATGGTAGATGGGGCTAAATATTATTTTGTAAAATATTATGAACTGTTTCTTAGCGACATCTCTTGTAAAATATGATAATTTAAATTGTTTATACTATGAAAAGCAGCATCCAAAAAAGGTCAACAGATTTCTTGGCGCAGTCGTTTGATTCTCCCGCCATCGCAGCGTCGTGTGTGTGTATGTCACGTGGTTCTTATTGCGTTCTCTGTGGTGTGGTTCTAAAAGTTTTTTTTCATATTCGGCGGAGTTGTGGACTTGAGTTTTTATTCCCGAATTGAGAATTTAGTTCGTGTTTTTTTTTTTTAATTTAGTTTGATATTTCATTTCGTGTGTACTTTTATACAATCATTTTTGAAACTTTATTTTTAATATCCCTAAATATGTCAAGACGCAATCTCGGTGAAGAAGAGATAAGAGAATTCGTCCTCGATATTGACTCCGAAATTGAGGAAAGTGATGATGACTCGGATTTTATAACGCAACTTAGTGACAATGAAGATGAGCCTATGGAGACTGAAGTTACCCAAAGAACTTCGTCGGGAAATTGGACTGTGAATTCCGGAAATTTTAAACCAATAATCCATGAATTTAATGATTTTCCATCTGGAATAATCGCGACCCCCATTATTATCAGAAAATTCCCCGGAAATAAATTTTTTTAAACACTTTCTAAATACAAATATAATGGCCGAAATTGTCAAGGAGACAAACAAATATTATCAAGCAACTATTAGAAATAAAGTTATTTCTGAACATTCACGGCTTCGCAGGTGGAAAGATACATCAGTTAATGAACTCTACATATTTATTGCAGTGACAATGCTTATGACCAGAAATAAGCACCACACGATAGAAGAGCATTGGTCGAAAGATCCCCTTCTGACAAGTAAAATATTTGGCAAGACGATGGCAAGAAATCGTTACCAGATATTGCTGAGTATGCTGCATATGTCAGACCCTGATTCACAAATTGCTGGTGACAAATTAAATAAAATTAAACTTCTGGTCAATCACACTCGAAAAATGTTCAAGGAAACAATGGTGCCATACGAAAATCTATGCATTGACGAGAGCATTATAGAGTTCAAAGGACGTCTTAAGTTTAAACAATATATTCCATCCAAACGCCATCGGTTTGGAATAAAAATGTTTGTTTTGTGCGACTCGAAGACAGGTTATATTTTAGATATAATTATTTATTGTGGAGATGGGACGGATGTCACTGACGAGCAATGTCTTGGGGCTTCAGGGGCTGTTGTCACCACTATGTTAAATGGCTACCTCGGTAAAGGCCACAAATTATATGTAGATAATTGGTACACTAGTCCAATATTATTTAAATTTTTGCATGACCACCAAACTAACGCATGTGGAACGGTGCGAAAAAACCGTAAAAACATGCCAAAATTTAATAAATTGAAGAAAGGGGAAATTACTTCTCAGTATTCCGATTCACTGATGGCATTAAAATGGCACGACAAAAGAGAAATTCACATGTTAACGACGCTTCATGATGATAAAGTTTCTCCAACTGGGAAAATAAATTTTAGAACTGGAGAAGTAGTTTCGAAGCCAAATTGTATTCAAGATTATAATAAAAATATGGGCTTAGTAGATAAAGCGGATATGATGATAACTAGTGTAAATTCCCTTAGAAAATCAATTAAGTGGTACAAAAAAGTTTTCTTTCATTTAATCGATTTATATTTACTGAATTCGTACATTATGCACAAAACCGTTAGTTCCAAAAACATTACTTTTCCTGATTTCCAATTAAATGTGATAAGACAATTATTAGAAAAACATCATACTCCATCGCACCCTGAAGTTGGTCCATGTTCGTCACAAGATGTGCCATTACGGTTATCTGCCAAAATGCTAGTAAAACATATGCCGATACCAATACCCGCAAAGGAAAAAACCCAAAAACCTTATAAAAACTGTTATGTTTGCTCAAACACTAAACTTAGACCAAAAACAAGAAAAGCGACGAAGTACATGTGTGGCGAATGTAACGTACCGTTATGTGTTTGGCCATGCTCAACAATATTCCACGAGAAAAAAGAATATTAATTTTAAATCTTTAAAACATTGTGTAAATAAAATGTAATACAATCTAGTGCAATATCAAATATAAAATGTGAAAAAAGTTGGAGAATCGTTGCCGAACTCGATACACTCCATAATGACATGTGAGTGTTTATCTTATATCTCTTTGTTTATTTGTGTTAAGCTTTGTCCATTGCGCGGGCAAACGCCAGACTTTTGACAGTCCAACACAACAATCAAGGTCATAATCATAAATATACCAAACCACCCACGTCATAATTTTTGCCAACACTCAAGGCCATAACTTTACACCAACATCGTTTGGGGTGAAGTTCGCGCGGTCCACACAATTTGACAAGTGGTGTGAGGTACGTACGTGTCCACGGCACGCACACTTGACGTTTATATCAATATTAAAATGCGTTCTGATGACAAAAGAGATGCATCAGGGAGAAAACACAGATATTTTAATAGATATTTATCAGGAAAGATTTCCGACTAATACGCACGACCTAAAGTTACTATTTATTAAGAATTTAGAGTGAATACGTTTTGTTGCTACGTAAATAATTACGTAGCATCAAAAATAGAATATCGATTTACAATGGTCAATTTCTCCCGTGTCTCTGAAACCGATTAATAAATTAATAGACTTTATTTACAAGTGAGTTCACGAAAGAAATAATCATCCATTACGACAGTGTGTTTATTTACAACTTAAAATCATAATTATTAGGTCCGCGCACCAAAAAATTTGACGTTTATCGTTTGCATAAATGTTAAAATGCGTTCGATGTAGAAAAGATGCTACCTGCATCAGGAAGAAAACACAGATCAGGGTTTATCAGGAAAGATTTCCGACTAATATCGATTATTGCACCAATGACATTATATAATAACGTCATTTTATTGCACGACCTAATTTAGAACTATAGAATCCAAATTCTATTATCTATCTAAAATCTATTTCTACTCTAAAGTACGTAAATATTTACGTCAACAACAGAATAATTATAAATATTTGATATTATATTAACAAATATTTCTATTATTATATTATATTTAGGTATAATAATATTTTAAACTCGTGATTATGTTCGCTCATACATAGCACATAACCACAAAAATCCGTTCCGATTTTTCTACATACACGGACCGCACCGCGCGACTTCTGTCAAAAAATGAATTCTCCCCCCCCCCGCTCGACCCCGCCTGCCTTCCCGCTTCACCCGGGATGAGATGTTTAAGTTTTGTTTTCCGCCGAACACGGGAAGCACAAACACTGCGGCCTTGAGTGTAGGCAAAAATTGTGACCTTGATTGTTGTATAGGACTGTCAAGCAAAATTCTGGCGTTTGCCGTCGCAATGGACCCCGCCTTAGTGAGTCAGCACTATGGCCGGTTCACCGCACTCAATTATTCTGATGGTGTTTACTATTTATGTCAAAAATACATTACGGGACACACTCGAGGATTCAAATATCTTAAAAAGTATGTAGTAAAGATATCAGTTATGAGTGTCTAATATAAACAAAGCCCTCAACGGCAATGGGAATGCCGTAAAGATTAATTTAACTGAGAACTTAAAAAAGACTGAAATAGCTTGGCGCGTCATAGTTGACAGAGTATATTGTCTGGGCAGCTATTGGGTTAAGAGGCCGCTATCCGAATTTCTACCGATTTCTTGCAAACCTCCCTTAAACATTTGAAGTTTTTAAGCTCTTAAAAAATATATGTTATTTTTGAAAATATTTATACATTCCTCACGCCGAAACGCAAATTATATGAAATTTCCTTGATAGAAAAAAATCGCAAAGTATGCTCCAAATTTTTTTATTTTTAAGTCTGTTAAGTTATTTTACAAGTTATATGTATGAAAAAATTCACAGTGTTTCATTAAATACTGTTTTAGACAGCCCCCAAGAGATTTTTGCTCTATTTTAAACGAGTCGTGTTTTATTAAAGATTTTCGCAATTTTTGCATCAATTTTGGCGCTGTAAATGTTAGCCCTCTCCTCTAACGTTCGTAATTTCGTATCTCTCCATCTTCTTCTTTTTGGGGCCGGTAACGAAGCTTTAAGACAAAAAATTGCACACTGTCATACGAATAACATAAAATAGGTGACTTGTACTTTTGAGAACATTGTATCGAATAACTTACACTGTTGAGAACAAAACATATTTATACTGTTAGGATTGTTACTGTTAGGGCATATACATAACAAATCTGTCCAACGACTTAACTTGTTGTGTGCCGAATATGGCCGCATATGCTTGAAATATTGTCACCCGGATGACAATCGGCACTCAAATGATTAATACTAAAAATCTATGGTAATTATTTTCTTTTCTATAATATTGTAGATCCATAGTTTAGGATTTTGTAGATTTAGCCTTCAATAAATTCTTTCACATCCGGAAACGAACTGTGAGTGTCAGCAGACATTTTCAATGTTTTGTAGAAGTCATGAAATATCGGACTTAACAATGGTAGAAGGTCCAAAATCTTTCTTTTCTCTGTTGAAATTGGAAATGAAGAACTATAACAATTATTAGGCTCTGTAGATTTGGATAGACCATGTTCTTCATTTTCGTATGGTTGGGAATAGTTAGTGGAGGTCAAAGTGGTATGCTGGGGTTATTCATCCAGTTGATGACATCGGGAGGGACACAGATGTGTCTCCGTACACCTGATAAAGGGGTAATTTTTTTAATGTTTTGTTCTGTAAGTCCACATTCGTACAATTCAGAATCCTCTAGGCCTCATTTATGACAATGGCTGTGACTGCCAGTGGCGTGCACAGAGTTTTTGATCAGGGTAGGCAGTAGGAATTGATTGAAATAAATAAATAAAAACTTACCACAGATAACTCCCTTCTTACACGTTTTCGTTTAATGTGCTTGCTGCTGGCTGCAGATTATGTAGGCTTGGATTATCTAAGCCACATCAAATATCCAAATAATCGCTTCATTTATGCCTATTATCACAAGCCAATTACTGGATATCCGAGGTGGCCTTGATAAAGGCCGTTGGCGTTGTCTCACACTTCATACAATTTTACGGGAAATATTATTTAAATGTCAAATCGATACGTCTATATTTTATCAAATACGACTTTATAACTTCGTCGTAAAATGTCGCGGAACTTTTTAAATCCAAAATAATTTTTTTTTCTATTGAAATCATGGAGAGGTTTGAAAGACGCTGTTGACCTTGTGTGTTCCGTAAATATGTGTGTATGCGCTTTAAAGATGAAAATGAGCGTTCGGCAGACGCACTAGTTGCAGGGATAGTGGACTATAAGTTTAGCTAATTGTACAACTTGGGGGAAAACTACTTCTAAATTATTTTGATAAATATTTTCTATAATTTCATATACCTACGCCAAGAGTTTTAAATTCTAGTGATTTGTAAACGCACCTTAACTCATTTCTGAGACGATCCAGATTAAAATTGTGTGCAGCATAAGTAAACACTAAATCATTAACCAATTTATCGGGGAAATTGTCATTATATTTATCAAAATTTTCATACGACAGTAACTGGAAAAATGTCAAATTTTTAACGTTGCTGTAGCGGTCACGGGATTCGCTAAGGACATTGTCAATTATTTCAGTAAATATGCGCTTGTAATGTGTTTTAACGTCTTCAATATTACGCTTTCGTTTGGGCTGACTACACTCTATAACGACCATGTTATAAATGTCCTCGAAATTAGATCTAAACTTTTCCAAAAATAATTCAAATTCTTTTATTTTTCGAACGCAGTAAACTATGTCAGAGGTTTTTTTTTGCATTATATCGTAAAGGATGTCTGTTTCCGCGAATACCTGGTTGAAGATTTGTAGGAGGAAATTAAAATCAAACTCTTTCAAAGTGTTTAGAAATGTATTTGCTTGGGTCATTGTATCACCGTCCCATATATCAACGTTTTCCAGTATGTCCTCGAAAAAATCTATTAAATGGGTCCTATCTTTGTAAATCACGTTAACTGTGCGAGAGTTGTAAGTCCATCGTGTTTCCGCGACGCGTGGTAGTTTTTTTACATCTGTAATTTTATTATAATGAGCTATTCTTTTGGTACTACTATGAAAAAAGTTAGCCATGGTCTTTATTACATTGAAGAAACGTTTAGTTTCACCAATCCTTTGGCAAGATTTTGAAAGGATTAAGTTGAGGACATGCGCTGAACACCAAACGTACATGGCTAGTGGACAATGTTGTCTAATGATAGATTGAACGCCGTTTTGTTCGGAAGATAAAACTGCAGCGCCATCATATGTCTGAGCTATTAATTTTGATAAACAATTATATTCTTCTAAAACTTGCAATACGAAAGAACTTAATGTTTTTGCTGTACGATCAGAGCTGACGTCACTATATTTTATAAACCGATCAACAATTTCTGATTTATGGAAATATCGCAAAATTATAACTAACTGCTCCCGACCGCTGACATCGGGAGTTTCATCGATCATTACCGCTACGAAATCTGTCTCCTTTATTTGTTTTTTAATATTATCGTTTATTACGGATGCTACACTGGAAATTAAATCATTTTGAATTCTATTTGACAAACCTGTGAAAGAACTAGTAGGCATTTCTAGGTGATGCTGTAAAATACCGTCATATTTTGCTATTAAATCTACAATTTCTAAAAAATTACCTTTATTCAATGAGGTACTTGTCTCGTCATGTCCACGAAACGATAATTCTTGTTTCGCCAGAAAACACACAATATCTATTAATCGTTGAAAAATATTTCTATTTCTAACTACTGTGATGATCTCGCCTTTGGGCCTACGAAATAATTCCTTTAAAATTGAGAGATCGATTTAGAAATATATTTAATTTGTAACATGGAATGTTTTCAGCATACGATTCTCTGTTTCCAATTCATGGGGGTGATTTATGGGTCCTTACCACTAAGTAACCACATGTGTTTGCGTGCCTCAAGTGCATGCGAGCCCCGGCAAAGGCCATTTTTCACAAAACTAAGAAGGGACCCAGAATAACATTTAGAGGGATTTTTTCAGGTTCATTATCAAGTCAGGGGCGGCCGATGGATATTTGCCCGAGTGGTGACTGACTTTAACGCGAGCAAATTGATTTGTGAAACAATTGTCTTGTGCATTTTCTATGGCAGTGGGGAGTTGAAAAATTAGGCAATAAAGATTGATCGTTGGTGCATTTAAATATACGAGAGCGACGCGCCGATTACGGGTTGAAATATTTGACATATTTGTCAAAATAAGATTGCAGAATTCGTTAAATAGTGACGCACGCAGAAAGAACGAAAACGTGTACAGACAATGCTTATATAATGTTATTATATAACCAATAAAGTCGACGCAAGTAATGAGGCGGTCCTAACTAGATTGAAGTACGCCACTGAGCTCTTCTTTTAAGCGCTATTGGGATAATTTATGACTTCGGCGCAGACAAAATTAGTTTGTATTCTGTTATCTAAAGGTTACACACAAAAAAATAGCAAACATGAAAGTTGCACTGATTTCTTGGAATTTGGGATGTAATGTGACAGAACACTATTAAAACGATTGAAATATGCATATTGGGAGATGTGTTTATCACTTAAGTTTTAAAAAAGAGGGACTAATATATTATTGAAACCACACAAGTAGATGGGTGGGAGTCGGGGGGCAGAGAGTTGGAACAGGACAGTGAGGGAAGGAACCTGGAGGCGCGCGGACGGGATAAAAATCATCGAGTTTTGATAAACGGCAGAGTAATAATTTGGTGCGCGAAAACCGGGAATAATTCAGATAGTAATATATAATAATTGATAGTCGGGGCAGGGAAGTGTTAGAGGACAGTCAGGGAGAGATCCTGTTGAGAATTAAGATCGTCAAGTTCTGAGAGTCGCGAGGAGACCAGCTCGGTGCTTCTAAATCGGGGATATTTCATTTTAATTAAACAAAGAATAGTTCGTCTTTATTAAACAAAAAGAGTCCACGCGAATAAGGAAGTCAGAGATTGCGGCTTGAGAGTTCATATCTGTGACGTTAAATTATATAATTTGTAAATTGAAGCGGTCAATTATCAATACGGGACGTGCTTTCTGGGGCGTTTATCAGGGTCAGGAGAAATTTTACAACGAATCGACGCGAGAATTGTGTTTGACGGCCGCATCTTGGAATAAATGGCTGCATGACGGGTTGTGGTTTGGAAATGCTTGTTTGAGTTAAATATTGGAGTGGTGAATTGATTTGTGAAATTGTTTTGTGCAACAGGGCGAATTTGGTAAGTTTGTATAAAATTATTAACATATTTAGTACGGGCCTTGCAGGAAAGAGTCAATTAGGGTTTATATACAAGCCTTAGGAATCTAGGACCCTTTTTTTTGTCGAGCGGAGCATTGCACGTTTCCGGGTTGACCGGCTAGCAAGTACCTTTGTTGGGTGAAGTTACTCTTGAGACAAGACCGTTGTAAAATAATAATTTAGTTAACTAAATAGCATTTGAAACACAAAGTGCGCTTTCGGGCAATAAATCTTAGACGAGAGACTTCATTTAAAAGACGGGATTTTAAAACCACAAAACAATAATAAAATCCTTTAAAAGTGCTTTGTTGGTGATCTAGAAAACTAGGTTACTGGGTATTCTCCAATACATAACGGGTACCAAAATACATAGGTATAGAATGTAGGTATAAATTAATGTGTAAAGCGCCTTTGAGGTGATAATTATTATTTACGAGTCTCGCAATAATATTTATAAACGTAGCTAGGGGACTATATTCAGGAAGGTTTTTTGAAAAAGCATTGGGTAATATAACGGTTTATGAAGGGTGCGTAGCATGGGCATTTTTGATTACTAACAAAATCTGACATAATTGAATTCCCATTCCAAAAATTTCCCACACCTTATTCCAAACTTTAGGTATCACAACAAGTCTCTTACATAGGACTTTGCATAAACTTGGTTCGATATCTTATCATATAATCACCTTTGGTTCACGGTTAGGTATATTTCTTTCGACTTAGCAAAAAACTTTCATATTGTCGGTTGAATGAAGCCGTCGGTAGGTATTCATATTTTAAGCGTAATGCGCTATATCCACCTACTTAATTAACAAACTCTTTTTCTTCAAACTTAATTGAGCGGGTTACGACTCGAGAATGGACGGCGGTTGTCGAATGGATTAACGGGTCCGGCTTTCCTATTTCACCATGAGGAAGTATCTCACGCGACTTTATCGGGGGCGATGTGATCGAAATGCAGGTGGGCTTACACTATTTTTCTAATGTGGAGGCGAAGTAAGCGATGGTCGTGTCTGGTCCGAGCAAATTGGAATCCCTTGTGATCACTTCTCGGTAACGTGGATCTCGTACCCGCTCTAGACTGGATTGGAAGCGTGGCCGGAGCCATTTCATGATGTCGACGTATGTACGTCACTAAGGCATTGGGGGACTTCAGGAGAACAAAGGACGTGCACCCATTTCGCCCTCCCTCTACCGCCGCTCCGAGGTACCAGCGGATAAAAGTTGTCGTCGCGGGAGGCCAGTTTGATGCAGGACGAAGATTACGATCTGGCCGGACTACCTTCGTCATGGGGGAAACGAAGTGACGAAATTTGCGTGGGCTTCACTACCTTTTAGGTTACGCTCGTGTGGGGTCTGCCTTGTCGGCGGAACGAAGGGAACATGACATATGGAATTGTTTGGCAACCGATCGGCGGTTCTTTGTTGGAATCCGGATAAGTTTTCTTAACTACTTTTGGTTTACGCTTAGGTAGGTATATTTCCTTCGATATTCGATTTAGCCAAAAACTTTCACATTGTCGGTTGAATGAAGCCGTCAGTAGGTATTCATATTTTAAGCGTAATGCGTTATATCCACCTACATAAGTAGCAAAAGTTCTTTTAACTCCATCACAATAGGAATAGGGATCATCCAGCATCAGGGTGGGAATGTACTCTGGACGAAAGGACAGCCGGGGAAATAGAAGGGAGGGAAGCCAGATTCACGACCTGGTGCCTTTCATTCTTGGACCCAGCACCCTGGACGCCGAGCTTGACCTTCCTTCTTTGAGCTGATATTTGAGTTTGAGCTTGAGGTACGCCTATCGTAGAGCATATGCCCGTAACACATATAGGGGAAGGTCCCAAGTTACGCTTGTGTATGTTATGCGAGAGGACGTATTTTTCATTCAAATCAAATACCGATGACCATCGCGATTGCAGGCTGGCGCATGTTTTGTAGCGTGTCTAGGAAAAACGTAATCATTATTTCTACTGGTCCGAGGCGGCGTGCTGGACGGAGAACGGGACTATTGAGGACATGAGTGACTGCCAAGGCGAGGATCGGTGACATCAAAATCTTCCTTAATTAAATTCATACATCGCCAGATCAGAGGAGAGAGCGGCCCCACCGATCTCCTGACATTGCCGATTGTCTAATCAACTTCGGTTTAATGTTTATGCCGATGCTTTAGGAGTTAATGGAACTCAAGTCATCGGCATGCTGAAGAACTTCAACATCATCATCAATCCAGAGTAGGATGTCACGTTCCAAAACCTCGTGCCACCCACACATTTCCTGAACAGTTCCTGACATCGGCTATCACACCATTAATCGGAGCAGACCCTCATATCAAACGGTATGAGATGACCTCTCACCATCATCATCAACATATTTATAATTTGACGGCGTATTGGTCGATAATATTCCCATTATCACTCTATGATCCAGAAACACACATCAAACCCTTTCCCGACAGAAGGCAAAACATGTCGATTTTCATTCGTCGCTTGCGACCTTAACATTCTCCGGAGGCGTTGGAATTGGAAGCTGATTCGGCGGTCTATGACCATCACCTTATCAGTTGGGCTATGGAGGAGTCCAATTATTTAAACAGCACATGTTCTGTCTCATGTTAATCCAAAATACCTACCCGTAGAATCAAATTAACAAAATAAAACAAGCTAGCTAACTAACAAACTGCATCTAGAACATAAGTGTAGAATTATTGCACTCCGTACTGCTTTGAGTGTAAATCTTTTGTTAGAATGTACATAAATGTCAAATTATTTTCATGATAGCATTTTATAGAGCTGCAGAGAGTACGTGACATCGCATCGAAAGGTAGGATCTTCTCAATTCGCCGTTTGAATGTAAATTTATATATAAGATGCTAGGAGGGAAAATGCAGATTACTTCAATAAAAATAGTCGTCGATGAGCGTAGGTGTATAACAGGTGCTAGGGGAGGAAGCTGAACGAATATAGATAGATAATTAGTTAATTTTCAAGCTAGTCAGACTCAGTCATTGTTATTCGAAGCCTTGCAAATTGTAACACGCCATATCTAAAAGAACAAGGGTTTACCACAAATAAATTATTAATTAAATTGGATTAACTATACCAAACCACTCAAACAAAAAAGTACACAACGTTGTGGGGTTAATTACAATTGATTAATTGAGAGCATCTCGTCACGTTTGCATAAAAGTATTACGTGATGGGGTTGAGAAGGCGCTGCAAAAGAAATGCAGGGGAGAGACGCGAGAACGGACGAGCTACGAGCTTTTAAAGGCCGGCCGGGGTTGCGCCTGTAGCTGTAGCAATGTAGCAGCATTTGGAAACCAAGAGGAAGGTTTTACTACTTCGAAGGGGGGGGGGGGTTTATCACACTACTCTAGCGTTGTGACGTTCAATGTCTAATCTCAAATTATTATTTATAGCCGTTTCAATCCGATTATTACCGAATCTTAAATATTTCACCAAACATTCTATATGATTTTCTAACATGTCGTGTTTTTTAGCAGCGTTGGTAAAGTTATTTAAATCGTAGTAGCCATTGTCATTCCAAACATTTTTATTGCTGGAAAACAATACACAAGGAAAACAGAATAAACGATTACTATGAATGCATCCTGTTAACCAAATAAAATCGTCATAATACTTCATATTAAATCTACGCGTAACCGATGGTGTTTTCATTTTCTAATTTAGGCGTAAGTCTCCCCACACAAATTATTAGTTTTTTTTCGTTAAAAGATAACCGAGAAAACCCATTGTTTTTTAAATTACTTAAACACACATTATTTCCTTCACGACAACAAGTTTCACAGGTTAAATTTTCCATATTTTACCGGATAAATTCACAATTAAAGTGCGAGAAACGTTTTCGAACCGACAATTCGCATTTGTGAAAGACAACTGATTAATATAAGTAGAAAACAACAGATGTCACTAATTGCCATTTGTTAATTGTGTTCGAGAAAGCACTGCTTTATACTAACAAAAAAACTCCTACAAGCAAATTCAAAAGGACAGTTCGTAAACATTGATATTATAATCTTGTATGAAATTAGCTACATGCAGTCATAATTCCTGCTTACGTTCGCATTTTAGTGGACCAGTCTGAGGGCGCGAGTGTAGTTTCTAGTTACAGATTATGCCACGTTTTATAGTATGACGTTTAATGCGGTGCTCGCGTAGTTTCGGTTGCAGAAAAATTTCCGCGCTTATTTTTGAAAGTGTGTATTTATTTTTAGCAATAATTTATTAAATTATAATATTATTTACATGCTTATGTTTTACAAATACGGTAGGGTAGGCAGTGCTTATGTGCCTATATGGAGTGCACGCCCCTGGTGACTGCTGTGTAACAACTATGTGTCCATGTCTTCTGAGAGAGAGAGAGAGAACCCTGGCAGTTTAATAGTTCGGTCCACAACAAGGTGCTTGGTTTTCACTTCCAAGTCTGCCACTGAGTTCACCACGACTCTTCAGACAAGGCAATAAACTACGAGTTGTAAAAGGCTAGCCCTCATCAAGGGAAGACTTGAAGTAAACAGTTGCTTAGTCCTGGGTGTAATGAATTTATTTAATTGTAGTCCTCTTGAAGGCATCTCCACCCAGTTCATAGACCCATTACGCTATCTTCTATTTTACCTTTAACTCTAACCCGGTCCCTTTTATGAAATTTGCTAGGGTTGTCATTGGATGTGTAGCTATGTCTTCTGGTTCCAAAATGTGTCTTCCCAGGTATCTGAGCCTTGCTTCCAACAGACCGGGACATTGGTACCATAGATGAATTGAAGTCTCTTCATCCTCTTTATGTTCCTGCATCTATTGGTGTTTTCCACTCCCAACAACTGCATTTGTCTCCTGAAATGGTAGTAATCCGTTAGTAGTCCTAGAAGTTCCCTCAGTGAGTTTCTGTCTATATCGAGTAGTTGCTTTGTTTAGTAGTAGTGCCTAGGGTCTGGTTTACTAGAGGGTCTGATCCGTTTATACTTTGGGTGTCTTCTCCCATTCCCTCCAGTGCTAGCAGTCTTCCGTAGTCTCACTTGGGATTTCACCCACCTTTCAATATGTAATTTGGTGTGGCAAGCTATTACTCTTACGGCCGACTCAGATCCCGCAAGTGGTGTTATCACCCCTTTCCTTACGAGTTTGTCAGCCCGCTCGTTGCCCTCAATACCTTTATGTCCTGGTACCCAGATCAGGGTTATTTTATTGATGGTAGCATGTTCTTTTTGAATAGTCCTGTACAGGGGCGTGCACAGAAATTTTAGTGAGCTAGAGGGCTAAGACTGGAAAATACAACATTATTGATGTTGTAGCTGAAAATGATTTTTATTTTTTTTCGAAATTTCAATTTTTTGTATGAAAATTTAAATCTAGCGTATATACCTATAGGTATGCCTACCCTGAATAAAAAATCTTCATACAAAATATTGAAATTTCGAAAAAAATAAAAATCATTTTCAGCTACAACAACATCATTTACGTCGAATTTTTCAATCTTAGCACTCTAGCTCACTAAAAACTCTGTGCACGCCACTGGTCCTGTATTCTATTACAAGTTTGGAGTCGCATCGGTTACTTTTCGTTGCAATTAGGGCTGCCTGGCTATCAGAACATATGTTAAAATTCTTATTCATGTACTTCTTATTTGTGTGCCCTATCAGGTCCCCCCGACGTTGGCGATCACTCTTGAAAATGTCTCTCTGTCTTGCGCTGCCCGGAATAGCTCCTCCACACTTCTAATGCCGGTTCACTCTTGTACATTTCCCAGCCAAAACATTTGACTCCTACCACCGCGACCCTCTATCTTGCCTTTCAATATTAAATGGAGCAAGTGATAATTCCCCCCATTCCTGTACCCGGTACGTGTATTCTCGTGCGCAGGCCAAGATGGCTTCCATCTCAGCTTGAATTACAGTGCAGTTTGTCCCTAGAGGTATACTGAGTTTCTTCTTGGATCCAGACCGCAGACGGACCCCGGCCTCTGTTCCTTCCTCCATCTTGGACTCGCCTGTGAACGAGATTAGTTCCTGTTTGGAGGTTGGACCTGGAACCGTGGTCCATTCCTTTCTTGTGGGGTACATCACACCAAACTGCTGTCTGAAGAAGATCAGGTAATACCTATCCTTCTCCTTGATCGAGTTGTGGACGAACCAGTTTTTTGTGTGCAGCTGTGGGGTTTGGTTCTCCAGACTGTTGCAGCAGACTCTCTGTGCTTACTGCTCCGTTTTCAGGGATTATTGCCTTTACTCTTACAAACTTTGGTAGTTCATTTAACCCCATTACCTCCAGGTCGCAGCCCTGCCATTTCCGCAAGTTCGGCACTATCTCCCTCAGCCATTCCTGACTCTGAGGCTGGTCATTCTCACTTCCCTAACTTTCTCTTCCCTATCTCCTTCCCCTCCCACTACCCTCAGCCTCACAACATACCCTAATACGGTATTTTCACAAATTAGGAATACCTTTAAAAATATGTGGAAGATTTAAAGATTATTTTTCTGATTATGATTATCGCACTAAAAATGTGTAATCTTAATATTTTAGTTCATAATTATTGATTTTAAAACAGGCCTGATGTAAACGGTCCATGATTGGTTGATCGAATCATGACATCACGCCTGTCAACGTTCAGAGGTTTGTCATTATGTAACCATAAAAAGTCTAATAAACATTATTTGCTGATTCTTGGTTTTTGACGGTTTTATTTAATTTTTAAGATACTTGTGATTTACTTACATTTTTATATAATATTGGCGAGTTCCCGGCTTGCATTGCTATGCCACCGATAAAGAAATTGTTTCTCCCTGCATGTCTTTTCCCATTCGTCCCGTTCCCATTCCGTCTCCCTTTCCCCTCCCATGTCCCCTTCCTCTCATGCGTTCCCCCTCCACTTTCCCCGCCTTCCCTCTCCACTCTCTCGTAAACCACCCTGTCGCAATCCCCTCTCCTCTCTTGCGTTCAATATATTCAGTCCCAGTACAATCAGATTTTCAAACAGCTCGCGTGCCACATATAGCAATTTTTTTTATAAATTTTTATTTTTTTACATGTTACAAACATTCATTTTTGTATATTATAAGAACAATCAATCAAATTTGGTAAGTACCTAACATAGGTACCTATTTAAAATAATATAATCTTCAATTAGATTTAAAGTATTCGATTTTGATTAGTATCATAACTGAGTACTTTGATTTATTAATTTAAAAAGTTGATTTGAATTTTGATTGAATAATCGAATAATGAATAATGAGAGGGAAAGGATAACCAGCTCTGGAAACATCCTCGTCATGGAAGCCCGCCTCAGTCCATCATCCAGTATTGATTGCACACTGGAGAAAAATACTGGCTCCTTACGTGCTCACAGAATCCTGAAAGCTTAATATTATTATTTCTTTTGTTTTCCTTTTACTACTATTAGCTTATTATCTTTTTTTTGTTTTTTTTTGTTTCGTGTACATTCATATCCACCTTCTTTTTCTTTTTTTTTCCTTTCAAATACTTTATACTTTGTACATGTATGTTTATATTATACCCTTATGGAATGTGTGGGATTGCACTCTCCTCCCCACATACTGGAATAAACACTTATTTATTTATTTATTTTATTTATTTATAATCGATGTTTGAAAAATGTCATTTTCAAATTGTGACATTTTTGTAAGAGTTTTTTTTAATGATTAACTTTTCAGATGTATTGTTATGTGGTTGTAATAATCCAGAAACCTTCGCGAGGGTGGAAAAAAGGTATTTTGAAAGTTTGAAATATTTCCTATGCTTAATTTAGCAATGCATAGCGGACATACACTGTTAGATATTGTTATTTTTTTTTATTAAATATTCTTGTATGAAATGGTAAAAAAGTGAGGTGACCAAATTGTTATACCAACATATACAATAGAATAAGTATTTTTTTTTTCATAATCCGTGATTTTAGTACTGTTTTCACATAAAAACATAATGTGAGTCATTTTTACATTTTTTTAAAGTTTGCATTCTAAATTTTAATATTTACAAGTGTTAATGTCTGTGATGCCTTATCACACTGGATACTGGGCCCTTTAATCTCCAGTATCCCTTTAACTAGTTTACGATGCAATGAAAACACGTAAGTACTTTTTGTACACGGGAAGGTTTAATATTAGAATATATAACAATACAATGGTGTTGCCCTAAGGCCAGTTAGTAGCGAAGTGAGGAGCCGAACTGAGTGTTCAACAATATATATCGAGCCTACTCTTGTAGATTCCCGAATGCGTTCGGAGAAACCCGACCTAACTACATATAATACATACAGCCATATGAACATATATCAAACACTACACTCTCCCACCTTTAACTCTGAACTTACTAATTCCAACAATTGAAATATTTTGCCATTAAATTTATACGACAAGAATGCCAGCATTCTTATAAATACCAACCAGGAATTATTAGATTCCTGGTCAAATAAAATTCTTCACGCAAAACACTTCAACTATCTCAACCAAACATATGTTGACAAATTTTCGTCAAACAAATGGTTGAGTATTGGAGAGTTGAGCGCAGAAATAGAAGACTTTATGCTTGCCATTCAAGATAGAGTCATTAATACTAAAAATTATAGGAAGCATATCATCAAAGATGCAAATCAAATTGATGATTTATGTAGAAAATGTTTGGCTTTTCCGGAAACTATAGAACATATTATATCGGGATGTTCTGTATTAGCGCCGTCCGAGTATACATTTAGGCACAATCAAGTTTTAAAAATAATTCACCAAAGTTTGGTAATTAAACATAACTTGATTGACTGCCGTAATGTACCATGTTATGAATATGAACCAAATTCATTTTTAGAAAATGAATTTTATAAAATTTATTATGATAAAACTGTTCTAACAGACGGAACAATTAGTCATAATAGACCCGATATAGTTTTACATGACAAAATTAAAAAAATAACTTATATCTCGCTATTCCAAATTCTTGTAATATTCAGAAAACTGTTTCTGAAAAAATAAGAAAATATACAGATTTAGGAAATGAGATTAAAACAATTTGACATTCTCAGACTATAAAAATATTACCATTTGTTATTTTGGCTACTGGCGTTATACCTAGCTCTCTCATTCAAAATTTAGGCGTATTAGATTTGTTAAAAAATTTGTATATAAAAATGCAAAAGTCAGTCATTTTAAATACATGTAGGATTACGAAAGATTTTTAAAATATTTATATTGAGGGATCAGTAGGATTTATCGGACCACTTAGGATTTCATCAGAGCCGAACCCTCTGATATGAAAATATCTGGAGTCGGTGAAATATTTTCCCATTATGTTTCTGGTGAATTGACGTATTGTTCTTGTATTGTTTTGTATTTATTATACTTATATAGTGCACTTAAATTGCGTGAATTTACTAGATAATCATTTGTGGAAAAGTGTGTGGAAGGGTTTAGTCTTTCATTTGGGAAAGATTTAACCCGGAAATAAAATCTGGAGCACTGTAAAAAATCCAATAAAATAATTATAAAAATCCATACACATAAATAATTAAACATTGATTATAAAAAATCCCTAACATCCACAGAGACTGGGGTCAAGTTGAATTGTCTCCTCTGGAAGGGAAGGGTGTGGGTGCATCGCGTCTTGGGCGCAATCTCCCTGACCATGGCCTCTGTTCCGGGGACCATGCCTGCTCCAACACCAACACCTCCCCCGGCAACCTGAAATCAGGAGAACACCCGGTTAAACCACGTAACAAGGATGAAGTCTCCCAACTCCTGAGGCTCGTTCCTCAAAATTACAGACGCGGGATGCTGCGCTTCATTGCCATCTTCCTTCCAGCTCACTGACATTTCCCTCATCTGATCAATATGTCTCTTCCAGGTCACATCGGTGTCTCCTATTTTAACAATGTAAACCTTTTTACCTAGCTTTCTAGTGACTACACCCTTAGCCCAGACGACTTTATTATCCTGACGATAATCTTTTGTTAAACATTTTTGCCCCACTCTAAAAACCCTAGTTTTTACACCTCTGTAAAACTGAACCTGATCAGATTGTGCTTTAGAAATGTTAACGTTTGCTTGCTTGACCTTTTCCGAAAACTGTTCCAAGTCTTTGTTCAGAGTTGTCCACCAAAAATATGCTCTAGCTATACCCTTCATTTTACCAATACCTAAGTGTGATCTGTGAAATAAACCTAAGACTTGCTTTTGGAGAGAACATGGGATAACTATCCTATGTTGCCAAAATAAACAATCTTCTACGATAGAAAGTTCATTCCTTTTTACCCAATATCTCCACATATTGTCATCACGATTTACTCGCTTGGGCCAGCCCTGCCGCAGATACCTAAACACTAGCTGTAAGTCGCTATCCGCTATGGTGGCTGACACAACTTCTTCAAAATTTACATGCTCACAATTTCCAATAAAAATAACGAAATCAGACCCAAAATCATCCTTACAATCCTCCACTGTGCTCTTCAACGGTAACCGGGACAGAAAATCTGCCTGGTTATTACAAGATTTCACAAATTCCGTTTTGTAAGAAAACCCTGCCAGAATGATGCCATATCTCTGCAAACGGTTTGCCGCTAGAACCGGAATGTCTTTGTGTTCCCCTAGAATTGTTAATAACGACAAATTGTCGACACACAACGTGAACCCTCTTCCAAACAAGTATTGAAAAAATTTATTCAATCCGAACACAATTGCAAGAGCCTCGAGATCCAAAATACTGTATTTTTTCTCGGCGCTTGTTAAACTACGCGAAGCAAACTCGATTGGACGCATTGTTCCATCTTTAAACACATGTACCAAACATGCTCCTAAACCGGATGTACTTGCATCCGTAAACAGTTTCAAAGGCAAGTCCGGAAAATAATTTGTGAGAATCGCATTGTTGCCCATTAAATCTTTTATGGTATCTACTGCTACTTTGCACTCCTCTGAGAAATTCCACTCTACATCTTTTTTCAAAAGGTTATGTAAAGTTTCCAGAATTGATGACATCCTAGGAATGAAATTTCGATAAAAATTTAGAAATCCTAACAAACTTTTTAATTTATGCACGTCCGAAGGATAAGGAGCTTTTTTTATAGCTTCCAGTTTGTTTGGTTGTAATCCACTCCCTGAACAATCGATTCCACAAAAAAATCCCATTTATCTGTGTTGACCTTCAAACCGCATTCTCTTAAACGAGCACAAACTGCCCGAATATTGTTCACTAAATCCAATTCGTCAACTCCAGAAATAATAATATCATCTAAATAGAATGCCACTCCTTTTAAACCCTGCAGACAGCTTGCTATAGTCCTAGCAAAAATCGCTGGCGCTGACTTAAACCCAAATACCAGTCTATTACATTGAAATAACCCTAAATGAGTGTTTATTGTAGTACAGTGAAACCCTCTTAAGAAGTTCTCTCTTAAGACGTTTCGTGGCTTAAGAAGTTTGGTTTTTTCGGTCCCTCGACCGAAAATTGGCCCAATTTTTCCCATATATAAGGTTTTCCTGCTTAAGAAGTTTATTTTTTCCGGTCCCTTGGAAAACTTCTTAAGAGGGTTTCACTGAATACTTTTTGCAATAGTCAGCTAATTCTTGTGAGTACGCCTGTCGTAAATCAAGTTTTGCGAACACTTTACCCGAACTCACTTTGTGAACCACCTCATTGATGGATGGGAGTGGATACCTTTCCAAGTCCGTCATGAGATTCAATGATCTCTTGCAATCCATGCAGATAGGAACATTTCCTTTTTTTTAATTACCGGTACGATTGGAGACGCGTGTTCACTGCTGGTTACTGGAGAAATAATACCATCAGCTACCATCGATTCTAATTCTTTCTCGATTTTCTCTAGCGAACGGAACCGGCCTCGCATTAAAAAAAACAGGCTGAGCCTCCTTGTTTACTTTGAAATTCACTTTATGTTTATTAAACTTCCCCAACCCATGAGAAAAAACTTCTGGGAACTCGTTGTAAATCATTTCAATTTTATTCTTGACTGTCGAAACCGAATTATTTATAGCCGGTACTATCTTCAGATTAAAAGCCTCCATGAAATCTCTGCCTACTATTAACTCCGTACCATTAATCACAATAATAAAAATTAAATTCTTTTTAACATTATGTGTGTCGTTGCTCATCCAGAATATATATATAATGTGAGATATCGCGCTTATTTCTCGCTAGCGCCCGTCGTATCTGTTGCTATATCTTGAATTTCCCGCCTTCCTTTTGTAGCTCCCTTCAGTTGTATAATTGTCACCTTGCAGTTGGCGTCCTGAGACGTCATTTCCTTCAATTTTGGCGTCTATTTCACCTACGCCGGTCGTGAAATTTTGTTTCGTAATTATATTAACGAAAACGAATCTGTTGCTACCTGCAAATAGTCGTAATTTTGTGTAAACTAGTGCTGAGTGATTGTGCGATTATTTATAAAGTTATTTGCGTCTTACTGCTACGTAGAATAAACTGCGCCGCTTTCCTTCGCGTACCCAAACATTTTTAGTGCACGGGTCAAAATGCCCTTAGACAAGGAGCATGTAGAAGAGGATGTAACCTCTAAACGACGTGATCGAAGAAGGCCACGCCGTTCAATGTCAACCAGTTCTTCGAGTTCGCAATCTAGCGGTTCGGCATCGAAGAGTAGTAGGCGTCGCAGGCGTACGAAAAGACGAAAGCGGAATGACAGACATCTGCTTAAAAGGTTAGCATATCAGGTCAAGACCCTGCAGGATTTTGTCATGGACAGGTCAACGCAGGAAACCACTGTCAGCACGCCAAATATAGCGGCATCTTCGCATGAATCTGGGAGCGTTTGCTCGTTGTCGCCTGAAAGGCAGTATCAGATGCCGGGTCCCTCTACTGTTCTGAAGGAGTCTGCAGCGCCAAAACCTTCTACAACACATCTGGGTTTGGGGGAGAATCTCCAACGCTTCAAATCGAGCGACTGGGCCAATGTCCACTACGCATCTGCTTTAAAGGAATATTTAGCTGATCCAGGCTTCAAGGAGCTGGAAGTAAACTGTGAGGTGCTGGCATTTGACACCGCCTCTCCGATATTTCCTGCCATGGAAAAGATGCTGGCTGCGGTAACGCATGCCTCATTGAAGCAGAGAGAGTGCCTTCAACAGGCTCTCCAGAAACTTATCAAATGGGGAAGTAGTTCAGAAGGTTCTCTGTCAAGTGAAGCTTTAGAGGAACAACTGAACATCCTGTTAGGAGAGGACTCCGAGTATATAAAATGCTCCGACGATATACTGCAGATAACGTGCGGAAAGCGAGCTGAAGTAATTCAGCACAGAAGGGATAAGATTTTGGGCAGCTGTAAGACAGGAGTGGAACGGAAGCTATTCAGCAGAATTCCTCCTTCTTCCACTCATCTTTTTGGGGAAGAAGCAATGTCCGCTCAGTTGCAGAAACTAGGTGGTGTAACAAAGTGCTTTAAACCAGTGCGCCTACCTCAGGGTAGCCACTCGGCGCACAACCGCCCTTCAACATCTAAGGAGGTTGTTGCCTTTCCCCCCAAGCAGACATCAAAGGAAAATATGGCATTTCCCTCGTTTCCCCGGCGGGCAGACCACGGGCGAGACCCCCACTATTCCTCCGGTACGAGGCGTAGGGGGAGGGAACAGAAGCGTGGCGCGAGGGGGCAGACCTCTCGTGGCCGCTTCAACAAGTGACAATCAACCATTTCGGGCGGGTCAACTACAGGATTATTGGAGAGAATGGCGGGCCCTAGATGCCCCATCTTACTTAAGACCATCTTACGTATGATAAGAGGATACCGCATACCATTCATCCGAAAGCCCTTGTTGATAAGTCCAAGCCATGCTTCCGTAAGGAGGTTCAAGACGAAAGTAACCCCGGAAATGACCCTCGAAATAAAAAAGATGATGAGAGATGGTACACTGGAAAGAGCTGGCGACAATGCCTCCTTCCTATCAACACTTTTTCTTGTTCAAAAGAGCGACGGCTCAAAACGGCCAATCCTCAATTTAAAAGCTCTCAATTTAGATGTAGCTTGGAAAAAAGTTTTCTCCGATATCTCACCACAAAGTCCCACACTTTCTTCAAGCCAACGATTGGATGACAAAAATAGACCTTTTGCAGGCCTACTTCCACATACCGGTCGCAAAAGCTCACCGTTGCTTTCTGAGATTGTATTACGGAGGTCTTCACTTACAGATGACATGCCTGCCTCAAGGCTTGAGCAGTGCACCACAGGCCTTTGCAGCTATCACAAATTGGATTGCAGAAATCCTGCGGAGACGGGGTATCAGGGTCATTGTGTACCTAGACGACTTTCTCCTGGCTCATTAGACCAGAGAGGTCCTCCTCAGTCAAACACGGGAAGCCCTTCACTTGTTGGAGCGGTTAGGTTGGTCACTGAATCTCCAGAAGTGTATCAGTCAGCCAGCACAATCAGTGGAATACCTGGGAGTTGTGTGGGACCCTCATCTAAATCAAAAGTATTTGACCAAATTCAGACGCCAAGGTCTTTGGAATTCACTTCGGGGCTTCGTGACAAGACGAAGATGGACTCTAAAAGAAGCTCAGAGTATTCTCGGGAAGTTGAATTTTGCTACCTATGTGGTCCCCAGAGGTCGACTCCATACTCGGCTGATGCAATTACAGTTGCAGTTAATGCTGAAGCTGACCCCTCAGCAGAAGTCCCCGATAAAGAAGGTGGTCTTGTCGGAAATGAAATGGTGGATGACCAACTTAGATCATGTTTCAACTCTTCATGTTCCCAGCCCAACACACTTTCTGACTACGGATGCGGCGGATCACGGCTGGGGAGCCCTGATCGACGATGTACCTCTGTCGGGTTGTTGGACAGACAGTCAGAGGAGGGGACATTGCAACATAAAGGAGATGACAGCAATCTTAAATGCCTTAACATCTGTGACTCAGAATTTGAGAAGTTCTTCGTTACTCATTCAATCAGACAACAGGACAGTCGTAGCCTACTTGAGGAACGAGGGATCAAAAGTGATGGGTCGATGGGTCTCCTTCATCTGACATTTCAGATTCTTGCTCTTTTGGACAAACGCAGAATCGCTTTACAAGTCCAATATTTGCCAGGGCGCTACAATGGCCTCGCGGATCATCTATCCCGAGGGATGACATTACCAGAATGGCACCTTCTTCCCCCAGCGGTAAGAGCTGTTTTTCACAAGTGGGACAATCCAGTAGTGGATCTATTCGCTTCTTCGAGGGCTCACGTCGTGGATCAGTATGTCTCGATAGATTCCCACGACAAGAGAGCGATGTTTCACAACGCGTTCAGCAGGAGTTGGCATTTCCCCTTGGCATGGATCTTTCCTCCCCCTTGTTTAATGCCAGGAGTGCTTGCACACCTGAACAAGTCATCAGGGGTGTACCTGGTCGTAGCCCCAAATTGGCCAAAAGTGTTTTGGTTACCAGACCTAAAGAGAAGAGCCCTAGACCGACCTCACATAATACCCATGTTGGTCGACAACTTGATAGACTTATCGACAGGACTTCATCCTCAACAGGTCCAGAAGCTCCAACTACAGGTGTGGAAGATTGGGGGTGGAGTGAAGCGTTGAACGATTGGTCACAGCAAGAGAAAGCTCTGTTGAATGCGGGTTG
This sequence comes from Limnephilus lunatus, assembly GCA_917563855.2. NCBI lineage: Eukaryota > Metazoa > Arthropoda > Insecta > Trichoptera > Limnephilidae > Limnephilus > Limnephilus lunatus. The sequence continues at coordinate 75,836,136 of OU830592.1, forward strand.
GCGCAAATCTACGCTTTCAACTTATCACATGGCATGGAAGAGCTGGAAGGAATGGTGCTCCATTAATAATACGCATCCTAATAACCCTTCGGGATCTCAGCTGGCACGGTTTTTGGCATACTTAAGGGTGAAGAAAGGCTTGGCTCCCAGTACTATAGCACTTCACAAGTCTGCAGTGTCGGTTTTGTGTGACCCCAACGGCGATTTGAGGATAAGTAATCATCCCTTGGTCGAGCGAGTGATGAGAGGTATAGGAAATTCTGCAAATAAGAAGCCTAGAGCATTTACTTGGGATCCAGGACACTTGGTATCTTGGCTTTGTAAAAATCCTCCAAAGGACCTGACTCTTTTCGAAGCATCTCGTAGATGTTCTGTGATTTTACTTCTGGCATCAGGAAGACGAGTACATGATCTGACTTTACTACATACATCTCCTGATAATCTTGTGGACAATGATGATCACATTATATTATGGCCAATTTTTGGTTCTAAAACAGACACCTCTACACATAGACAGTCTGGTTGGAAGCTTTGCAAAGCAGAGGATTGTAATATAGATCCTATATTTTGGTTGAGAAAGCTTATGTCTTTGGGTGAGAACAGGAGACACGAAGCTGGTGTTGAATGTGTGTTTATTTCCACATTGGGGCCTGCCAGGCCAGCCTCGAGAACTGTTATTGGTGGATGGATTAAAACAATTTTGAAGGACGCTGGGATTGATGCCTCCCCTGGGAGTTTGAGATCAGCAGTAGCCTCAAGGAGTTGGCTGGAAGAGTGTCCTATAGACACCATTTTGGAAAGAGGAAACTGGCGTTCAGAAAACACTTTCAAGAAATATTATAGAAAGCAGATCAGAGGTCTCAATGTTGAGGTGCTGAATCCACCCATTCACTCTCAGTCTTTGACCAAGTTATTTCAAGCAATACAGTAATAGTCACAATTTTGGCTTTAGAATTGTCACCAAGCGATAACAAACACTTCTCACATTATATATATATTCTGGATGAGCAACGACACACATAATGTTGGAGTTTTACCTACCATTAAAACTCTTATTACGTTGTCTTGCTCATCCAGAATATATATTCAAGCTCTGCTTGGTGAGTCCAAATTGAAGGAAATGAGGTCTCAGGACGCCAACTGCAAGGTGACAATTATACAACTGAAGGGAGCTACTAAAGGAAGGCGGGAAATTCAAGATATAGCAACAGATACGACGGGCGCTAGCGAGAAATAAGCGCGATATCTCACATTATATATATATTCTGGATGAGCAAGACAACATAATAAGAGTTTTAATGGTAGGTAAAACTCCAACATTATTGTATTCAACGGTAAAAAATGAATTACCCACGAGAGTTATCGGATTGCCGTCATATCCTGAAAATGTACGCCTTTCTGGTGACAATGTTACATTTCTAAAATCATAGCAGAACATTTTGCCCCATTAATTAATAAATTAGCCTTAAAAGGGTTAATGTAAGAAATCTTATCATTAATAAACTTATTACGAGATTGTTCAAAAATCGGATAAACATTATGATTCCTACAGAAGTTTCCGTGAAGCATCTAATTTAATCGTTTTTGCCTCATCACGAATTAAGAGAAACTGTTATAACCTCAAGCGAAATAAACTCCAATTCCCATTCACGTGAGATAACCTGGATATCCCGCCCGATTCCATGGTCACCAGAATAAAAATAAATGATGCCTGTACAAAAACACACCCGGTAACAATACTAACTTCCAGAAAACAAACAAGAAACAAGACAACCTGACTCCAAGAACCAGTGCCTGTGCAGACCACAGCTCCCTGCCGCTTCCAAGAGTTCCAAATGTCTTCTGATGACTTTAATGGTCTGGTCTTTGTTACCCAGAGCCACTGATGCTGTTGACTTCTCCCCTGGACCTTACTGGTCTTTGTTACCCAGAGCCACTGAATTTTTACTGGTCTGGTCTTTGTTACCCAGAGCCGCTGAATTTTTACTGGTCTGGTCGATGTTACCCAGAGCCATGTAATTCCTGCTTCTTCCAATTGTCTTGTATATTGCCCTTGAATCTTCCCGGATGGCACTACTGCAGTGCCCAATGCCGATTTATTGTCACCTTGACAATAAACTCCGGGAACAATTCGCAAGTCCCGATCGCTGGTGTGAAATAGATCGCCTTGCCGCAATCCAATAAAACTTCTTCCGTATAATCCAATTTCAGCTGCGCCAGTTTGTAATGTATCGAAACTCGTTGATGCCTTATCACACTGGATACTGGGCCCTTTAATCTCTATTATCCCTTTAACTAGTTTACGATGCAATGAAAACACGTAAGTACTTCTTGTACACGGGAAGGTTTAATATTAGAATATATAACAATACAATGGTGTTGCCCTAAGGCCAGTTAGTAGCGAAGTGAGGAGCCGAACTGAGTGTTCAACAATATATATTGAGCCTACTCTCGTAGATTCCCGAATGCGTTCGGAGAAATCCGAACTAACTACATATAATACATACAGCCATATGAACACATATCAAACACTACAGTAATATAACCATTTGAAAGCTTATTTTGTAATCTTTCAAAAACAGTTTTTAGTATTCGGCTACGTTCAGAAATGTTTTATTTATAGAGCTTCAATTGTGAAGCGGAAATAACACAAAGTTTTCGTACATCTGTCATTTCTTTTAAGACGTAAAAAGTGCATATTCGCTATATATCGGAGTGGTTAATGAGTCTTAATATTGTATGGTTAAATTTCAAATCTGCATAAGAGCAGGCACGGGGACTCCATCGAAGCGTACTGTACTATAGTAGGGCCCGCAGAATCCGCAATTTACAACATGCAATTAATTATTGTATAATTAATTACTTTACTAAAACTGATATTTTTTTTTTACAATAGCTACACACAGGAGGCCCTGAGGGAAAATATTTTCCTCTGGGCCTCCTGTGTGGAGCTATTGTAAAAAAATATGGAGTGACTATGTCATCTTTGGAGATGCTATGTGGAGGGTCTTTAAAAGGAAAGGAAGGAGAGGAATTTCTGGGAAGGATAAGGTATGAGGGGTGGGAGGAATCTGGGGATCCCACTGCGGTGCAAGGCGATGTTCCAAAAGAGTTCTGTTTGAGAGGTCGCAAGGACTCCCTCAACCAGTCTCTCCCGATCTGGCCCGTCGTTGGGCAGACACATTCGCCGCCAATTTCCGGACAAACCTCACCCCATGAACCCTGCCATCCCTGCTCTACCAAATGTAGCAAACCACTTTGGGTGACCTATGGCAGAGGTGTTGGTTATCCAATACCCGTACCAAAGTAACACAATGCCAAATATATTGAATTATGCAAATATAATAGTAAATTGATCATTTTATGATCTAAAACACTATTTATTTTCTTTATTACTTCAAGAATCGATTTTTTTCAGACACAGCGACCAATTGTATTTATAAATTGTGTTTACAAAATTATTTATATGGTATATAAGTGAATCTTCCTCATTATAATAGCCAACAATTATATTATGATGATAAACCTGAACTAAAATATTATTGGTTAATTTTGCTGTTTATATCCGTGAAGTTGCTATTGCCGTCATTATTATAACCGAGTTTGACCTGTTTATATAGGTAATATTTAATATACAGTGTAATCTCGTATAATGAGCACAATTCGTTCCAGAATCTTATTTGTAATGCGAAACATTTGTTAATCCTTACTGGAACTTGACTGTTTTTTAATCCAAAATTATGAACTGAATGAAAAAAATGTCAGTAAGTAAATATGATGTTATTAAAATTTTTAATGAAGTTTTTGGCAGCGGCAAATATGTGGGAGTATTAGTCACTTCAATATTTACATATTATTTTAAAAAGCTCATTGCTACTTTAGAAAACAATTATTTTGTATGTGTGCTCACTAGGGTGGATCGCCATTGTATCGAATTTTTTATTTTTTATAAATCAGTTTTCGCGGGGTGCGGAATCGATGCTCTAGGTACATACAATTAAGCATACAAAATATCAATTTAAAATTTTGATATTAAGTACTGCCCCAAAGCAGTTGAATCATTTAAAATCTGGTAAAAAAAATTGTCCATTTATAAACTATTAATACTTTAATTTTTAATTTTACATATATGTAATGAATAAAAATTGCCCCTTCTTAAATAATAATATTTTAAAAATGTGATAATATTTATTTTCCCGCTAAAATTTTACAAATTGCTGAGTCCACTTTCGCGCCTTGCTCGCACACCGCGCAGGGCGGGGCGAGGACACGGGGCGTAGGATGGACGCAGAAAAGTTGTGATAGAAGAACATATCAGTCTTTTGAAAGAACCTGGCTCACAATACATTGGCCACATAGGCGTTAAGTTCGGTGATGCTAAAACAATAGCTCACAAATTGTTTGCATATTTTGTGGCAAAATCCATTGATTTAGCGTGCATCGTGGCTATCCGATGTGACGGAACAGCAGTTAATACTGGAACTAAGACTGGCATTATTCGACTTCTTAAACGAAAGCTCCATCGTCCACTTCAGTGGTTGGTCTGTCAGTTACATGCTAACGAGTTAAGTTTGAGACACCTTTTCGAATACCTTGATGGAACGACAACAGGTCCTAGGAGCTTTAGAGGCCAACTAGGAATGTTACTCAAGAACTGTAAACATCCTTCCTGTGATAGAATTTCAAGCAATAGAATGCAACTTACCGGACATTACAAAATTACCACAGACCAGCTTTATGTATTGGAAATGTGTCGAGCAATCGCCGAAGGACAATGTAACGAAAACTTAGCGAAAAGAAACCCGGGTCATTCGCGTTGGTTAAGAACAGCCAATACTATTCTCCGACTTTACATTTAAACCAAGAATCCGACAGAAAATCAGGTGATATTGACTGAATTTGTGCTAAAAGTGTACGCTCCGATGTGGTTTAAAATAAAAACACAACCTTCGTGTGTTTACGGGGCGAGACACCTCCATGAAACCATAAAATTGTCTCTTTACCTTCCAGAGCATTTGAAAAAGGTGGTAGATCCTGTAATTCAACGCAACGGGTATTTTGGCCACAGCGAAAATATACTTATTAGTATGCTAAACGACGAACAAAGACAAATTAGAGAGTTGGCTCTGAGACGGCTTCTAAGTATCCGAGAACGTACATCAGGGTTCTCTCCAATAAGAGTATTTATGCTACCTACTTTTAATTTCAACGCAGCAGACTATATATTGATCTACTGGGAAAAACCATCAGAACCACCTCTTTCAAAACTGATCTAGCGAGACAATAATTGATGCCTTTGCAGACCACGTAATTATTTAATCCAACATTTTGTGTAAGTTCCGATTGATGCCCTGTCACACCCAAGCCACGGAAAGATGCATCATAGTGGTAACGGCATCATGCTCTGCTGTTTGCGGCCCTAAAAGACGTGAAGGGTGGATACAAAACAAGCTAGAATCTTGTCGTATAATGCCAGTATTCAATTCGATAAAGGACTATAAAACACAATAACTTTTATGATTTTTGACTTTATTTTTTAACATTGTTTGTGATTTTTTGTGTAGCAATCGTACTTTTATTGTTTCTTGATTAGTAGATAATATTATTAGTAAATGAAAAGTTTAATTTTTTAAATATTTTAACAACTCTTGTTGAGCAAAGATTAAACCCTTTTTTTTCCAGTTTCTCGCTTTTAAAAAAAAATTGAATTGACTTGGGGCAGTAATTGCACTCGAAATATCTTAATGCTGTCATAATGACTTTTAAAAGTATCCCCATAGAGCATCCATGGGGATACTGCTAAGAAAATTAAAAAAACAAAAAATCGATCCACGCTAGTGCTCACTGGGATACCATAATTCCGCTAAGGGTTAAGCAAAAACATTTTTTTCCTTATAAAGAAATAAATACCCAATTTTTTTTTTATATTCAACATATAACCAGAAGAGACCCGTCGTGTCACAATTACAAACCTGTTGCGGCAGGTAACCCTCAGAATATACAAGCTTCTTGAAGTAGCCGATGAAGTTCTCTGCTGCCTTCGTTGCGGAGCTTGCTGTTGCATCCTGCCTCACAACACTGTAATAATAATAATAACGTAGTATTTATATAGCGCAGTTTTGTGTTATTTCACTTCAAGTGCGCTTAACTATAATAAACTTAAAAGTAATCCTTACGAGTCCTTATAAAAATTGACTAAATAATATGAAACAAAGAATATATAGTATATATACAAAGCAATGCCAATAGAACAAAATTAACAATAGCAGTGCTGTTTTGGCACAGGACAATAGATAATGATAAGCAATAACGGTGCCATTAAACAAGAATCATTAAAACTAAAATATAATATAGAACAGTATGTTTGGAAATAAGAAAAAATCGGAGTGCACAAACCCGTCTGCTTGGTTCAATATATTCACACCTCACAATCTGGAAGTCTTGGTTTCGCACCAAACCGGTCAAACTGTCACTTTGGATCGAGATTGTAAAATATCTATGCAAGATAGCTTTCATATTTCAAAGACAATAAGAAGCATTATTTCGTTTTCTTTCTGGTTAAAAGAAAATACATATGTTTGCATGAGAGGAAGAGAGATATATAGCTTTTAAAATGTAAGGTCGCTCTGGGACGTTTTTGGTCTTATGAAAGTATAACGCGATTACGTGTTTTGGGATGTATTTATTCCTAAACAAGCAGACAGGTTAAACATAAAAGTAAAGTAAAAAGGTAATCGAAACAAAACAATTACCGGAAACTTGAGGAACATGGCTTATTAGAGTATATTGAGATTCATGAAAAGTATGATTTTTTAAATAAGTTTATTTTTAAAGCCCGTATAAATTCAGCCAAGTTCTGGATATTAGTAAGAGCTGAGGGAATTTTATTTCAAATGAGCAGGCCAGTTACACGAAAAGATCGATCATGGTAAACGGCTCATTTGACCTAGAAAGTTTGATTAAACGATTAATAACATCTAGATCTGCTATAAGCGGATTCTTCTCTTAAACTTCTCCAACCATCCATGAATTCCCCTAAATACTTTTTCTTCGGCCATGATTCTGGTGTCTTAACAAGGTCGTCGAAAATTACTTTCACCTTCTCACATGTAATGTTTTCATTAGAAATGTCGCCTTGCAATTGCTATTTGTTTATCCGTATGAGAAGCAATCTTGCATCATCGTCGAGAATACATAACCCTTGCTTAGATATTCTTGTCACTCCCTTTGAAGCAGCGGTAAATCGAAATCACTGGACACGCTTAATACAAATATTTTTTATAAAAACCTTAATTATTATAAAAGACAACTATTTGCATTCGTGGTGTGGAAATTACTGCATTCAAAATTTCAATTACGAGATGAGTTCGCGGCCATTTATACTCGTAATTGAAATTTTAAATGTAGTATTTTCCATCGCCCCGAATGCATAAAGTAAAGGTGAATCGAAAAGTTTTTTCTCAAAAATATTTGTATTATGCGTGTCTAGTGATTTCGAAAGTTTATCGAAGCATCTATCTCCTTAATCTTGTCCTTGTTCTTGAGGATAGTGCAAATAGTTGATGTAGACCAGTGATATGTCCAGTGATTTCAAAAGTTTATCGAAGCATTTAACTCCTTCATTTTGTCCTTGTTCTTGAGGATAAGGCAAATTGTTGATGCAGACCAGAGTGATGTGTCCAGTGATTTCAAAATCTACCGAAGCATCTATCTCCTTAATTTGTCCTTGTTCTTGAGTACAGTGCTAATTGTTGATGTAGTGTAGGCCAATGCGCCTAAGCGCCCTTGAGGTGATTTTTCACAAAAACAGCACTAAATAAATCAGCCAAATATTAATTGTATGTGCTTGCTAGATCAGTCACATTCACCTCATTCTCGCTTTTCAAAGATTTTATGTTTCATATCTAGTTATTTTTATTCTCTATGGCTGTCTTCTTGTGGCTTTTTGTACGGGGACATTTTTGCAAAGGTTATTAAACTTTGCAAAAAAAATCACAAATAATATAATAATATGTGCGATCACGATTGTTAAGTTTCATAAGTTATTTCGATAATTGTATCAGCCGGTGTACAGCGGGGCATTTTACCTCTGATGTCCTAATTTTATAATTTCTGTAATAGCAAAAAAGTCTTAAAAGGAACTTGGTGTTCCTTTATTATATCTATAATAAAAATATGCTGTTTAAGTAATAAATATTTAGGTTCATCTGGCACTTACCTTGACAAGACATGAATTGACCCTTACAATGCAGAATTTCTTATATTTTTTATAACCCGCATAATGGAAACTTCGTATCGATTAGCAAATATGGATGTTGCATTTCACATTTCTGAACAATCGAATAAAAAGAAAATGGTCCCTTATTTCAAGAAATTGATGAAATCCAAATGAACAGTATGTTGAATTTGAGTTAAGCACTAACTATGGAGACTTTTATTGTGACTGGAGGTCGAGCTGAGCGCATACTAAGGATTTAAAGTGTGCTCGAAGTTAGTGACAGTTACAGTAGTATTTCTTTCTTGTTACGGTATTATTTAATTTAGTATATTTTTAGGTTACCGGGAGCTTGATTCCTCTGTGTAGTCCTGTGAAGAATTTGAGCTGGAGCCCCTTGCTTTGAAGAGGAAAGTGGATGAGGGTGCACAACTTCCCAAGAAGCCCACAAATGTGATCCAGAAGAGGAAGAAACACGGTACCTATTAATAAAAAATAAATAAATAATTTAATTAATTAAATGATAAGTAGTTAGCATAGTTAATAGAAAAAAGGGCCATGATCCATTATTAGTGTGAAATAAAGAGTCGCCAACGTCGTTCACTCATACTGCTGCAAATCGCAACTATGCGTAGCGGTGTTTTGCTTTTTTTCTACCCACACCAAATGCATAACTTTCATTGCAAAGCGATTTTGATGGTCTGTGCAGTTTTGTCGTAGCTCAGCAATAGTCGGCATTCTTCCATGCCATATCTTCCTTTGTTTCTATTATGTGTGGTAGTTACAAATTACAAACTTGAGGTGGAAAAAAGTTTCTAATGAACAATTTTTTAAATATATCTTTTGTATCTACAATTTCCACAGCAGTAACATTCCAACTACACAGATAAATTTGTAATATGGTGCCTACAGACTCTCCCATTTTTCTATCCTTGCCGGAGGAAGCACATCTGTTTCACAGTAGATTCCTGATTGACTCGTGATATATTTATGACCGTCCTATGCATTATCACTTAAAATTAGATCACGTTAATATCAGTATGCTTGTTCTACACTCTCAGCGAGACTACACCAGTTTGTGAATGTAGTTGGGTTTGCCTGCACTCTGTGTTTTTGGGCTTTTTGTCTGGTGTTGAAAGACACTAGGCAAACAATTACTGTGGAGGGAGTAATGTTTTGGATGAGGTTCTGGCATTGGGTGAATGCAGCCACCACATAACCAATAATAATCCAATTAATATTTGCGTAATACGAGTGTCAAGAGATAGCGCATAGGATCCCTCGCCTCGGTAAAAAGTCTCATTGAATGTTTCGATGAGAATTCTTGCCAAGAGTGCAGAGCAGACATTAGAGAAGAAATAGAAGGCAAAGTGTGGAAAACCACATATTCAAGTGGAGCCAAGAACACAATAATAGCATTTGCACGGAATTGACTATTTCTGATGATAATTGACCATAATTATTTATTTTAGTAAACCTGAGTGAGCACATGGAGACGCTGGTTGACACTGAAACTTTAATTCCAAAAGGTATTGAAGGAGTGATAAATAATTGTTACGCTTGAGAAAGTAAATAATTCAAACGATATTTCATGCTTTTCACTTACCATTTTGCAGACAGATAAATTATTCAGTAATATGTGATGGAAAATCTATTTTGTATAATATGTGTTCTTTCTTTTCCACTCTGTTTTTCTCTTGCAAGAGCTATCTTGTCACACATATCGAATTTGTCAGCTTTATTTTTTATTAAGTACATTTTATTTCACATTATTTTAATTACAAATTGCAGTTCAATTGTCACTATCTGTCAAGCAACAAACCTCCGCTGTCCTAAAATTAAATTTTGAAATAGATTTTTTTTGTGTACTTTTTCTGTTCAGACCAACAAATAAATAATCAAAACCAAACAAATGAGTTTATAACGCTTTATAAAATTCTGATTTTACCACAGAAGAAAATATGGTTTCACTTGAATAAAAAGATTTATGGCATTCTGTCAATATAAAATTCCAGTATAAACGAGACAATAAGAGGAAACTTGGATAAAAAATGTTTGGATATTACTTTTATAACAATTTGCTTAATTTAATAATGGCTAAAACTTTTTTTTATTAAATTCTTTATGTTGTCTTTCAGTTATTCACATTCTTGAACAACCTCAATCTTTCTTCCACTGTCAATAGTAATTCTATTATTTATTCATAACTTTAAATGCACGTAACGGCATGCATTTCTTCCCATTGTTTATAACATTTACGGTGTAAAAGAGCTGGTTCCACACACATGTTTATAAAATGAAACTATTTCTGACAATGTTGCGATAGCTGTGGTTATAACAAAATTATGACTAAAACATGCTGCATTTAGAGTAAAAAAGCGACTTTGCTACTGAATCCAAATAAAAATACTCGATGGAATAATTCCTCGACCTTACCATTTTCTAATCAGATAGCGTTTGTGCCATGGCAAGGTAATTTAAATTCCTAGAATTATTGTTTTATCTGATGATTTCTTATCTTATTTATGCGAATAACAATATTTATCAGTTCTTTGCTATCACTTTTTAGCCATAATTGTGCTCTTTTCCATTTGCACATCTTTAATCTATTTGTCTTCAGATGACTCATTATTTTGACATTCCATGGCAGTGCTCTTGAAATTACTTCCAGTTTATGTTTTAAAGTTGGCAATTTTAACTTTAATAAAAAAAAAATTATAATTATATTCATATCAAATGAAAGGGATTGAAATGTTTGTGAGTCATAATATTATATATTGTTTTAATCTCTTGTCTGTGTTTGTAAAATGTGCCGTTTAAAATTGACATTTCTGGTCGAGTTTGTTGTTTAGTGTGTCTCTGATACCCATGTTCGTGGGCCGATATTATCTTGGCCGGTGCACGATGGTCAGTGGAGATACATATTTCCGTGGTTCTATCATAACCTTAAGAAACTAGTGATTAAATTGTGTTCTGTGAAATTGTTTGTGCAGGAAATCAAGAATTTGTGTATGGCAAAACTGCTCAGTTATAACCCCTCTTTCTGGTACATACATTGTTTATTAATAGGTTATAACAGAGCTATCAGCGGTACACTTGTAGGGATCAAGCGCTGTATTATTTTACTTCTGTCCTTAACATAATAAAGCTTTTTTAATTTATGCAATAATTTTATCTTAAATTATGGATGGACTCGGTTTGACTGCAGAATGAGATGTAGTAACATGAACGTCACATGTTCTTGTATCTTTCGTGTAAAACAATACAATTTTTGCAAGAGTGTTTGTGAAAACTTTATCTTTTTGTTAAAATATGCATTGTAATTTAAAATTGATTATTATTATGTAACGGATGAAACAGGTATCTTTGATGATGGGATATTTAAAAGTGAATTGTATCCATAATAATAGGTACTTTAGTCCGGTTATGTCAAGGGTAGTGCAACGGAGTATATATGAAGCAGAGTGGAGAGTGGAGGTGGTAGAGTGGAGGTCTAACTGAAGATAAGCAATGCGATAATTAGTTGAACAAAGTACTAACACAAACTTATTGCCAAATTTAAGAATAATGCTTTTCATAAAACTGTTCAAAAAATTTCAGCAATGTGAATAATACTCAACATATTATAGATATTTAATATATTTTTAAAGAAAGCGACCATTTGTGGCTTGACAGAATAATTAAATAAGAAGATATTTCAGACGACATCACAATGGATCTGAATACCATCCTAATGAACGCCACGAGGCACGAGGACGGGGATTCCTCGCCGCAGTACTATGCCGTGGTGTGCGGCGAGTCTGACGATGAAGTCAGTTCGCCTCTGGATCATGTGTACATTAACTCGCCGCATAGCACCAGCTCGTCGGACTATGCCAGCTCCCCCATGCAGCAGGTGCCAAGGCTGGAGCATTGGAGCATAAATGTCATCCATAAATATACCAACCGTAAGTTTTAATACATTATTATTTCACATCTCCTTCCCCTTGGCCTATTCGGGTAGCATGCCCCATCAGTCGGCCCAGTCTCCCCGCACAACTTCTGGACTTGTTTCTCCCAACTTCACGCCTATAAGCTTATCAACTTTTATACTAACTCTATCATTTTTGGAGAAGCTGTGTAGAGGGTCTTTTTGATTGAATCTTGAAGAGTCCATGTAGGATAGAGTAATATCTTTTCACGGGTTTTTATACTTTAACCTGTAACATATTCTAATGAACCATAATCGTCATATTCATTAATATTTCCAATTTTCAAAAGTTATATTTACTGTATGTATTTAGCAGGAACCTTGTATGATTTTATTTAGAATGTTTTTTTAGCCTTATGAAAATAAAAATTGAAAAATGTCTTCATCTTTCTTTATTTAACTTTTTTGGTATAAAAGGAAGAAAAACATGTTCTCTGAATTTACGCAGCTATTCTATGAATTTACACAGCTATTCTGTGAATTTTTTATAAATACATAAATGCAAACTTTATCTGATAAGTACAAAAATATCATTTTTAAAACGCAAGTGAGTACAAAATTATAGCCAGCAAGTGCACGGTGCTCAGAGTGTCTTTTATTTAATTTTTTTTTTATTGCAAAAAGTTAACGTTGTTTGGTCATGAAATTACTTCGCTTGTCATTTTGTGGGTTAAATATTTATTTATTTAGCCTAATTAAATATTTTCCATTTTATTTTATACATACTTATTTTTTTATTGTTAAAAATAATAATTTTGGTGATATGCATTTGTGTAACTCTGGTTCAATGACCTCTAGAACTGGGATTTGAGTTGATTTTCAAATTTGGAACTGATTGTCAGAAGGATTCAGACAAGTGGTGGTCAAAATTATTTTATTAATTAATCTTACTAATATTATAAATGCAAAAGTTTGTATGGATGGTTGGTTGGATGGTCGTTACTCTTTCACGCAATAAATATCGAATGGAATTTATAAATTCTTTCACTAATCGAAAGCTACTTTATTTGCGAGTAACAGGGGCTATGTATATTAGTAAGCTCTGGCGTTATGAATAAGCTGTGGCGTTATGAAATTATCTATTATACGTTTATTGGCAAAGCGTGTTACTAAGTAAATGTTTGACGTGGGTTGTCAATTTTATTTCTTTGATAGTGAAAATTCAAATATTAGTATTCTAATATGAATATTTAGTGTAGGTAGATACAAATATAAAATAGGTACTTATCTACATTTTGACCTAAGCCAACAGCTATTCTAATATTATGAATGTGAAACGGAGCGTATTTGATTGTTGATTGATTGGGGGAGGGGGAGTGGTAGTGCGGGAGAGGGGGGGGGGGGGGACAAATATGCGAGCGAAGCCGGGGGTAAAAGCTAGTAATTCTATATTTAAATGTGCATTTCTTTTATTAAAATTTTTGACAAATGTCATAATTTTTTAAGTTTACTGAAGTGTTCATTTGAAATATAAATTTCTGATCTTCTTTTGAAAGGCAATGTTTCTGAGACAATTTTTTTTTTAATAAATACTTACAGCTTCCCAAATCCTACAATTATAACAACCCATGATTTTTGGCATTGCTAGTTACCAATAATTATTATGGAATGTAATGCATATCATTGCCCCTGCATGTCTTCTGGAATAAATCGACAGTCCTGCAATGACGTTATATTATAAATAGACTCGCCATAGTCTCACATACTCACAATATAATGTGGAAAGCAAGCAACACTCTTTTGTTTTCAGCGGTTTTCAGTATAATTTCTAAATTCAAAAGTTCATTCCTGTGTGATAAAGACAGACAATCAAAGAATGTACGTGAGAGAATGAAATAGATTCATAGTAGGGCGGCTTATTAGTTTCTTCGCCGAATACTACTGTCATATCACGGGTGTGACTGAGATAACAAGATACTCTCACTCGGTTACACAATATGACAGGGAAGGGTAAAGGCGGGTAAAACGTGACACACGGGCAAATATTTTTATATTTATTATATGAGTTTTCATTAGTAATACAATATTGGTACTATTATAGTAGTATTGTTAAGTACATATTTTATTATACAGTACAGGTTATAGGTTCAAATTATTATACAAATCTATACAGATTAATAACACCTAGGACCGTTACTATTTACAATTTTCATCAACGACATTATTAAATTAATGAACGCGTTACCCTTTGTACGTTTTACCCCATCTTTCCCAATGGAATAAAACGAATGCGGGACGCTGTGTGAACCGACTTACTGTTAGTAGGTTGTCCCTGTTATGCTTATGTCACTTTGTGATGCAATTTTCGCTGTCTCCTTTTCGACTATTTGCCGTTTAATTGAAGCATTTTCTCATCACGCAGGAGCGCTTTGCAATACAATTTACTTACTGGTAAGACACGACCTCACCGACGCGTAGCAGTTTAGTACTAAAGTACTAGAAATAGAGACAGCTACAATCGTATTGTGTTTGGCTTCCCACTTTTAGATTTCTACCCCGCGTCCAGTATTAATGTCTTTGCAGTCCTGAAGAATAATGTCAGATCATCTAAAAATTAAAAATTGTTCTGTTGGCTTATTTTATCGATTTAAAAGTCTGTATTTTTGGAAATTTTAATGAAACAAAATGCTAAAGGAACGCTATATTTTTGATCTCAAAAACAGTAAAAATGCAGAAAATAAACTATCAGCTCGATTGCAAAACTACAAAATCACACATCCCACATTTTTATTCGGAACTCTCGAAATAATGTTTATTATTATTATTGACTGAGAGTAGCGAAGTACTGTTTTAATAACAATAATAATCATATTTAATCATATTTCCCTGGATGTGGGGAGGATAGTGCAATCCCACACATCCCATATAGTTAAACACGTTTACACAGTAAATTTTAAGTAGAATTGATAAAAAATAATAAGTAATAAATTATGTAGGGTGTGGTCTTGAGTGAGCTCGGGCCCAGCGTTCACTCAGGAGTGGCGCTTGGTGCTGGAAGGCTGCAGTCACCACCGTGTTTAGCCGCATCCTAGCTCCAATGACCCATATAGTCCTAGTTCTGTAAACATTGTCGGTGCGCTACTGTACCTTCTGTATCCAAATATAATTTTGCAGGCGTTATTATTTGATCCAGATTCGTGCCATCGTTCTGATTCAATAGTGACACCATGTTTCACCTATGTTTATATAGCCTAGTACAAAATACACTGAACAATGTTTTTTTTTTAACATTATTCCTGCATTGGAAGAATCTTTGGGCCGGGCCAGACAGTAATACTGATACTTCTCCTTTATCTTTCAATATCACCATTTCCATCGTTTTAATTCAACCGTTTTGCATTTCGTCTGTCTGTAATTTTTGTACCGTTTGTGGTTTAACCCTTAGCGGAATTTTGGTATCCCAGTGATAACACATTCAAAATAATTATTACCTAGTGTAGCAGTGTTTTTTTAAAATAACTCATATACACGGTGTCCGGAAACTCGTAGTACAAGCGGAAAACTGGTGAACCTACATCACATAGAGAACCCAAATAAACATACAAATTTTCTATTTAAGCATTTTTACATTTAAAATTTAAAAAAAATATATAAAACGAATTTTTTCGGCTACTTTAGGGTTAATAAATTTTAAATTCGAAACGGGCGGCGGGCAAAAATGTACTCTACTTAAAAGCAATACGAAAGATTTTCAGCAAATAAAGTATACACGCTACTTGACTTAGTACTGGACCAATTCGAACAACCCTTGTGAGATAAATTATAAGCATAGGTGTTAACCTACTTACATTACGAAGAAATGTTCCGAGGAAAGGTAATCCAAAAACTTAAAACACTATGCACATCATAAAAAAATACATTAACATGTAATAATATTCTGCGTTGGTATTATTCCATTGTAATACACAATAATTAATCACGTTATTAATATGAAAATGGCACAAAATAATTCACAAACTCACTTTGTTTTAAAGTTTTATCAACAAAACGGTAAAAAGATGTCAACGACATCAATCAAACGCGTGACAGCGGGAACTAACTTTGAACTTGCCCGAACCTGCCAAAACAATGCAAGGAAGCGGCCATGTTTTAAGGGCCTTTCACACGACCCGATTTGTAGTCACTTAAAGCAGGCACTGCAGCATGCAGGGCAGCAACCCAATTTGCAGAGAGTTCTTAGGTTTTGTTAGTCTGACTTTAATGACTTTAAATTTCAAAATGACTTTAATTTTTTTAACTCCAAATAAGATCGGGTATCTCTGGTTAAAATCTCTCGGGTACGTGCGGTTATACCCTGATTAAATCTATAATTTTTGAATTATAAAATTTTGTCACGCAAAATAAAAAAAACAAAATGAATAAATTATTTAGTTTTTACCATTTTTATTGTTTATAAAAACCGAATGTTTCGTAAGCAACGCTTATTACTTCGGGGTTTTAATAATACTAATTTTTAAATAATAGACATAGAACATGGTGTCAAGGAAAAATAACAGACATAGGACTAATAATAAACATAGACAACGGTAACAATGGAAAAAATGAGAAAAGGTTGGTACAATATGGAACAATTTAATTGAAAAAAGTTTTAAAAATGTCCCACCTTACGTATTTTTCTAACTTAAATTACCGATAACGAAAAAAAATAAAAACACACGCATATTTTATTAGGCAAATTTATTATAAACATTATTAATTTAAAAAGTGGCGTTGTATTCTAACACCGCACCGTTTAGATCACAGATTCTCAACCTCTTTTTCCCACCGACCACTTTGAGAATATTTTTATTTCTGGCGCCCCCTATCCGAAACAGCGATAGGGGGCGTAATGGGATACCATGACAGGGTTAAATTTGCCACAACGAAAGAGGCGTAACGGTACACCACCACCACCACGACAAAGGGGGCGTAACGGGATATCACGATGGAGCTACATTTGCCGCAACGGAGGGGGCGTAATGGGATAGGGAAATTATTTTTGTGAATGGATGGCCCCTAATGGGATAGGGTGGGATGGGTTTCTCTGGGTCTCCTACCACCCCCCCTGAAAGTCTGAAACGCCCTTCAATTCTCTCCTTGTATTCTACCGCCCAACTGAAGGTCTGAAAAACCCCCAAGGGGGCGTTATCGCCCAAGTTGAGAACCTATATCATAGATTCTCAACCTTTTTTGCCCACCGCCCACTTTGAGAATTATTTTATCCTCGCGCCCCTATCCGAAACAGCAATACGGGGCGTAATGGGATACCACGATAGGGTTACATTTGCCACAACGGAGGGGGCGTAACGGTACACCACCATCACCACGACGAAGGGGGCTTAACGGGATATCACGATGGGGCTACATTTGCCGCAACGGAGGGGGCGTAATGGGATAGGGAAATTATTTTTGTGAATGGATGGCCCCTAATGGGATAGGGTGGGATGGGTTTCTCTGGGTCTCTTACCGCCCCCCCGAAAGTCTGAAACGCCCTCAATTTTCTCCTTTAATTGTACCGCCCCCCTGAATTGTCGCCCCCTTATCGCCCACGTTGAAAATCTATGGTTTAGATCTCGCCGCAAATAATTTTTGTCGGAAATATCACACAAGCATCGAAGGTCCTTGAATAAATCAAAAATTTCTACCCAAACTTCTTTTTCCTTTTCAAGCATGATGAGTAAAATAATAATATTTATATCCTAATCGCTGTACTGGTGCAAGTCGCTGTCAATGACGTGTCGTAACATGTCCATTCCAGCAGATTGGTCGCAAATTGGAGGCGGACCCTCTGCGGCTGACCCGACAGAGAATTCGAAGAGGGTAAATAATAATACGGCAGGCAATTTGCAGGGACTCTGCGGCAGATTCCCTGCATGCAGCGCCGTGTGGAGAGCCCTTTAATTATTAGTTCGTCCGTATGGTATCTGTTTACGAAATATCGAAAACGCTATCTCGTCTCTTCTTTCACGTGTTGATTGTACCTAGCGTAGAAAGAGAAAGAGCTAGTTTTGCATTGTTATTTTAACAGAAGCTGCGAATATGTAGTAACAGCTGTGTTTAACCGTGGAACGAGCGAATATTTTATTTTTATGTTGAATTAATTGATGGGCAATTTCAAAATTATGCTTTAAATACCGATTTCTTTGTTTGGTTTTCTTTTAAATTGTTTTTATTAGTTAGCTACTATGATCGTCGGTAATAATTTACAAGAATTTGATCAAAAAAAAATCAACTTCTGACTCGATTTTCTCGAAAACGAAAGCTCAAATCAAAAAAAGTTATACCACAAAATCGACTCCAAATGTGATGGGGAATCCCCAGTATCCCGCTTGTACTACGAGTTTCCGGACACCTTGTATATTGCCAAATATTTTCCGTTGTCAAAAACTTTATAAAAATTTTGAAGAACATCAAAAAAATAATATAAAATCAAACATAATAAAACAAAAAATAATATAAAATAAAAAATAATATACATCAAACCGGAATAATATTATTATTTACTGACATTTTTGTCATTCAGTTCAAAATTTTGAAGTAAAAAAAGAGTCAAAAGTTCTGCTAAGGGTTAAGATTATTGCTGATTTAATTTTTCAGTAAAGAATCTTATTTGAAATATGAAATCATCACATTTATTTGAACTTTCTTTTTTGCTATTTTTCAATACCTCTCTGAAGAATGTTTGAAAAATAATTGTCATTGAGATAGTGACGTTTCTTTGGTCAAATTGTGTAATTCCACAATTGAAATAATAAAAAGTTAATCTCAAAATATATGGTTTACGATTACGTAAGTACTTAGATATTTAAGAAAGTAGGTATGTATAAATTAGGGATGTTATGGAGATCCGTAACCGTATCCGAAACTATCGGATATCCGAAGTAAAAAAATATCCGTATCCGTAACCGAAACCGATATAAAAGTTTCGGATAGTTTCGGATAAAGGCGGAGTCTAAATGACATGGCCGAGCCGTCATTTGTCATAAAAGCCGCGCGTGACTGATTGTAAAATCAAATGATAATATAGACTAGAAATAAAAGTCAAATCTTACCATTTGTATTTTACTTTTATAATTTTAAAATTCTAATATCCGTAACCGAAATTATCCGAAACTAGCGGATAATCCGAATTAATTTCATATCCGTAACCGTATCCGAAACCGGAATAATATTATTCGTATATCCGTATCCGTATCCAGATCCGAAATTGCATATCCATAACATCCCTAGTATAAATCTTATTATTTCGAGGAAATTTTGGTTTTGATTAATTTCATAATAGTTCTTACACATTTTATTAATCTCCTGATTAGTTTTTTTTATGAATGTGGTCAGAGTTAAAATGAAACAGAAAAGGGAACCCCATTTGCACTGCAGTGGGCTTCCCAGGATTTGGTAAAAATTATAATATATTTTCAGTTCAGATGACCTCATTCTATTTCTGATCATGGTTGCCGATTCATAGGGAATTACCCACATTGCGGGGAATTTCTAAGATTTTATTTTTTAAGAACTGGGGTATTTGGCGGAGAGAATCTTTTTGTAGGGAAAATGTGGAATTCTGGACACTATTTAAATAACAATTATTACTATTTCAATAACAATTATTTTTCAAGCTTCAGGCAGGTATTGAAAAATAGCAAAAAAAGAAAGTGGTGGGTTTCTTAATTATCCAACCATATTGAAAAAAAATAGTTGTAATAATTGTGAGAATTTACTATAATTTCATTTTCTTTGGTAGCAAATATTTAAATAAATGTATAATATTAAATGCTGAACGAAAGAGAAAATCCGAAAATGACTAGATAATAAAAAATAAATGCTAATTTCAATAGAATTTTGTTTCATTGAAGGTAAAGAAACTTGTGGGGAATATGAACATCTATTGAGGGTATTTTAGAACATTTGCATTGGCAACCCTGTTTCTGATGAAGTTCAAACAGTTGATTTTCCCCTTTTGCTGTGTTAAGTTGTGTTCATGTTCTTCATCCATTTTCTAAAATCTGATTAACTATATTCTTCAGTAAATTTTGCTTATAGTACTGGTGAACAATTCTTCAATAATTTAACTGATTTTCGTATTGTATTTATCTAGTGTTTGTCTGGTTATTAATGGACAATGAAATATAAATTTTACCTAGGTCTCACTGGGAAGAACCCACAGTTGGAAATAGTGGAAGAGCCAGTGGATATGTTCAGATTCCGATACAAAAGTGAGATGGGCGGAACTCACGGAAGTCTGATTGGGAGAAATTCTCACACCAATAAAAACAAGAGGACGTATCCCTCCGTTAAGGTATTATTAAAAAATATACATAAACAATTTTTTTTTTTAAACTTTTATATAAAACGTAAAGTTTTGTTTGTATGCCCCGCTGAAAGTTCTGTAACAGTGAGTTCTGGCGTTATGAAAAATGCACTGAATTTTCAGCCTGGACTTTCAATATAACTGTTTTCAGTTTGCAATCTCATTGCTGACACCATGGTCCATGCTCCAAGTTATGGAGCTTTGAAATATTCATTGACAGATGTGAAACATTATCATTTGTCAGTTATTTACCATCAACACTGCGCACATCCCAGGGTGTATTTGTTTTCAACTGACTGCTGTCCCTTACCACTTATAAATTTTATTTTATATTATTACCACACAAGAGTACCAACTGCTCGCCAATTTGTAAGGCTGAAGGTAGTGGGGAAGAGGAAGGTGGGGAAGTGCGAAATTTGGAGATCGCGCTTTAGGAGTGTCTGGACCTAAGGCTTGGAATAAACTCCCCATGGAACTTAGATGCATAACAAGCCCAACAGAATTTAGGTCCAAATTAAAAACGTATCTTTTTGGGCTCTCATACCCTTAAATAAAAATACTTATCGGAGAGTATCATAAAATTTTGCTTTTGTTTTCAAAATACGCTCATTACAGAACATATTTTATATTATAGTTCCCAATTATGTCCTCTGCGTGCGAACTGTGTCTTAATTTCTCTAAATAAACAATGACAGTGTTAATCTCTAGTGACCCTCCAGGGAAGTATGGTCTTGTATATATTTTCTGCCTGTGCAGTTCATTTTTACAGCAGCATCGCGTTCATTGGTCAAATCATTGCACATTTTAAGTACTTGATGTTCGTCAAAACTATATAAAAAAGGTTATTATCCACGTATATAAAAATGTAGAAAATCTTAAACAAATTGATCATAAATATGTAACAAGAAGTCACACCAGAAAGGATCTCGTGGTCCCAGGGATCAATACGGCAAAGTTTCAAAAGACATATACATATCTAGGACCGAAATTGTATAATAAAATCCCCCCAGAATTAAATATTAAAACATATAAAATGGCATGCATCGGTACAATAATAACTAAATGGTTGATTGACTTAGGTAGGATTGAGAATTATATAAGGTTAACTATTAATGGCACAATCAGAAAAAACTTAGTATAGTATATTTAAACTTAGTATATGTATATTTAATCTACAAAAACAAAAACAAAAAACAATATTTTGTTTTTTTTTTTAAACTTTTTACGGAATACATTTTTGGCATTTGGTTCCTTAGAACAGGCAATCTGCCTAGCTAGGAACTAATAACGTACAAGACATAATAACACTTGTACACATTTTAATATCTACAGTTATTTGAAATATTATTATTATGTAATTTTGCTGTATAAATGTAACTAATGTAATAAAATAAAAATAAAAAAAATAAAATATATAGTTTCGTATCGGTGATCGATGAACCGGTGGATGCAATTTTTAGCTATAAGCTGTTGTCTATAGTTGAAATAAGATTGTATAAACGTATTATAAATTTGTACAGCGCCCTTAAGGTGATTTTTCACAAAAACGGCGCTATACAAGTCATCCAAATATTAATATTATTATTTAAGTACCTACCTATTTAGATCTGATCATGAAACAAGGCTAAAGCCATTTCAACCAACGTTTCAATTCTGAATGATGATCTTACACCGAAGCCATACTGAGAGTATCTTCCACACCGTTTATTATTTTTTTTTTTACAATAGCTCCACACAGGAGGCCCTGAGGAGAATATTTTTTCCTCAGGACCTATGTCATCTTTGGAGATGCTGTGTGGAAGGTCTTTTAAAGGAAAGGAAGGGGAGGAAGTTCTGGCAAGGATAAGGTATGAGATGTGGGTAGGAATCTGGGGGTCAGTGGGTCCTGAAGTGACGGACTTATGAATCCATCCCTCCCACTGCGGTGCAAGGCAATGTTCCAAAAGAGAGGTCACAAAGTTTCCCTCAACCAGTCTCTCCCGATCCGGCCTGCCACGCAGCCGGTGGGCAGACACATCCGCCACCAAGACCCGGACAAACCTCACCCCCTGAACCTGGACACCCATGCTAAGTCACCAAACATAGCGAACCACTTGCTGTGACCTATGGCAGAGGTGTTGGTTATCCAATAAATTGTTCCCGGGGTGGCGGTACCCATACCCGCCTCCCAAATTGAAAATAGTTAATCTAGGGATTTCACCACTTAGAACAAAATTTGTGCAATATTTCCCGTTTTGGGAATTTACCCGTCACTAGGTGTTGTGTCATCTGGCATTCTTTCTAGATGTCCATTCCATCGCAGTCTTTGGGACCTACAGAATCTTTCTATGGTCTAATGCTCAATTAGGTATATATTTTTATGGTTCTTTTTAATTCTGTACGAGTCATATTATATAGCATTAGTAGCTGTGGTGCCAAGCCTCTCGTCTTCCGTCCATCCCAGTTTTCAGTTATTAGCACTATTGGTTAGTTAATTTTTCATTTTACTTCTCCAGCTGAAGAACTACACTGGGAATGCGAAGATCATGTGTACGTTGGTGCAGAATGAAGACAGCGAGGTCCCCCGGGTACATCCGCACCGTCTTGTGGTGCGCTTCCAGGACGATGTGATCGACGAGCCCCACGTGGATTGGGTGGGCCCAGACAAAGGCTACACCGTCAAGTACTCTTAATATTTTTATAAAATATTGCTACTACATCAAATTCCTATTAAAAGATAGAACTATCTATTTCATAATTCATTATTAACCATTAGAGTGTTTCGCAAAATGATCAATTTCAGCCTTGCGAGCTAGTCAATTTTTAAGTATTCGGTTTGGAAATATCCCGCCCTCATTAAAAAAATCATACCTCTGAATTATAATATGGAGAGATATAAACTGCTTGTAGTGTTAGAGAGTCATTGAATGCCCCTATATTTTTGGAATTAATAAAATTGTAAAATTTATAAACTCATGAATTCTGCATTTTATTTACTTTAAAATTGTTGTATTTTTTTAATATTTTTTTTTTATATGAATACCGCACAAGAGTCCCAACTGCTCCCGTCTGAAGCCAGTGAGACTATGGCATCCCCAATTGGGGTATGTTGTGAGGCTGAGGGTAGTGGGGAGGGGAAGGAAATAGGGAAGAGGAAGGAAATAGGGAAGAGGAAGGTGGGGAAAATACCTGGCTATTCAGATCTGGTCACCAAACACGGCTAATGCCATTTCAATTCTGAATGGTGGTCTTACACCAGGGCGATACGGAGAGTATCTTCCACTCTGGAACGTGCCGCAAATATACTATATATTATTTTAAATGAATAAATTGTGAAAAACACAAATTAATCAAATAAAATATATTTGCAATGCCTGGATTCTATCCCGCGACCTTCGGTGTGCGAGTCAAGCGTCTTACCGCTGCGCTACGCCGGCCGTCAAACATGGTGCTACATATTCGGAGAATATTAAATATTATGACTTCTGTGAAGTCTATGGCCTAGTTCAGAGGTCTCCAAACTACGGTCCGTGGGCCAAATCTTGCCCGCCAGTGTCGTCAATCCGGCCCGCGACAACTAATGACCAGTGTCATCAATCCGGCCCGCGACAGCTAATGGTTTATTAGTGTTATCGTTGTTGTGATAAGTTGGATAAAAAACACAGAATGATAGTTACTCGGTTTTATTTACTTGCTTGGTAAAGCTTAACGACAAGTATAATATCGAACCAACGAGGTTATTCATGAAAAAGTACCACTAGCGCTATCTATTAGCGATGGATAGAGCGATGATAGATGTCGTCAAGTCGACAATACAGTACAACACAATAGTAATTGGACTAGCGAACTTGGGGCGCGCACTCGGGGACTAGTCTAGAAATTATAGATAAAGGCAGAAAAATTAAAACCGTATTGGCCCTTGGAACTTACTAGAGTAATCAGTATGGCCCTAAGGCTGGAAAGTTTGGAGACCCCCTGGCCTAATAATAGTTGATAATCATAGATATAAATTTTAATTTGAACATGTATTTTTTAATATAATAATTTCAGTTTGAATTTTTTTTTTAATTAGCCCCACACAGGAGGCCCTGAGGAAAACAGTTCCCCTCAGGGCCTATGTCATCTTTGGGGATGCTGTGTGGAGGTTATTTTTAGGGAGAGGAAGTTCTGGGAAGGAAAAAGGTATGAGGGGTGGGTAGGAATCTGGGGATCAGTGTGTCCAGGAGTGACGGACGTATGTATCTGTCCCTCCCACAGCGGTGCAAGGCAATGTCCCGAGAGTCCTGCTGGAGAGGTCAAAAGATCTCCCTCAACAAGTTTCTCCCGATCCAGCCTGCCACGCAGTTGGTGGGCAGATGCATCCGCTGCCAAAATCTGGACAAACCTAACCCCATGAACCAGGGCACCCCTGCTAAGTCACCAAACGTAGCGAACCACTTGGCAGAGTGTTGGTTATCCAATAAATGGTTCCCGGGACGGCGGTACCCATACCCCGCCTCCCAAATTGTGAATGTCAATTACAAATAATTAATAAGAGATGTGAGACATCTCTTATTAAACTGTTAAACTACTAAGTTAGCCTTGTGATTATCTAAGATCCCAACACGCGGAACTTTAAAAATATATCCAAAAAATGTTTAAAATATCTCTTCAAATAAGCCACATTTTGGCCAATGTTTGCAAATTGGCCATAATGAGGCCAAAATCACTTAAGTGAATAATAGTTTTAAAGTAATGAATATTCAATTGAATTTTCAGATTTTCTGGAATGGCTATTGTTCACACAGCCAAGAAGAAAGTACACATTGAACTGTATAAGAAGAGGAAGGAATTGCTCCAAACCCTAAACATTTCCTTAACCCTGGAAGATGACACCCGTGTAAGTAAATGTCTCATAATCAACAGAGTGACTTAACTGTTTGACGATTCTGCATTGACCATCGATATTTTCAGCAACTATTTTTTGACATGTACATGTCACAAAATAGTAAAACTGCCCCCATAACTTTTTATAATTACATGTAGGTACCTTAAATTTGTAATCTTCTCCGTGGTGTACTGGTGTAAATTTGTTTTACTGATTGTTTGCAGCTATGTATTGTGTTTTCAGTTGATAATAATATTAATAACCAGTTTTTTGGTTTTTATCTTCACAGCTGAAAGCTGACTGCGAGAATCAAGCCAAGAATATCAATATGAATTCAGTGAAGTTATGCTTTACGGCATATGACGATGATTTTCAACAAATCTGCGACCCTGTTACATCGAAGCCTATCGATAATTTAAGTGAGTATTTATTATTTCATAAGGTTCAATGACAACTCAGAATCATTCAATTTAAACACCTCTTTGAAAAGTCATTGAAAATTATAAAAAATAAATTTAAAATAGTTCCTAACTTAACCTATTTAACCAATTTTTTCATCATGATTAATGACTTTTTAAAGGAGGTGTTGAAGGTTGAAGTTGCATGATTTTAAGTTGTTTGATTTAGTTTTGGCATCACGAATTTTGCGTAACTTTTCCCATGTGTAGTGCAACACAGTTGTTTTCAGCTTGCAACGTGATTTCGATAATGAGCGATGGAGCTTCAAAATATGTATAACCTCTCAGAATTAGACTTTTGTTTATTACGTGTCCCTTTGAAAACTGTCAAAACGTGATAATATTTGTGTTATTTAAGATTTTTACTAAAAGCTTCATAAATCACGTTTTGGGAAACGTAGCCTCATTCTAAAAACTGTTTTGGAAAGATTATTAAATGCACTATCGCATTGTGTTATTATAAGTAAATATTTGCGTTTCTAAATATATATTTTTTTTATGAAACCATTATTTCATTATTTCAAAACCTTGAAAATGTACTTTATTCTGCAGTAACGTAAAGAAATAGCACTTTATATATTGAAGAAATATATTTAAAAACTATTAGTCACCTCAAAATATTAACCGTCCAAACTAAAATATTTTTAATAAATTTAGTAAAAATCACCTTTTTTTATGATTTGAATTCAAGTTGGAGGTTCCATTCGGCTCAGATAATTAATCTCTACGTTCCATAGATATTTTTGAATACAGACGCGTAGCGTTGTTCATTATCGATATTCCGTTTTTTATTTCATGGTAATCCGTATACTAGTGATGGAAATAAATCAATTTTTGTAAAATCTCGCGCGTTTACGTCAAAAGACGCTCTAATGTCTTGACCGCTATTATTATATTCGCGTCTTTTGACGCTCTAATGTTCCGAGTGGTTAACTGTAAAAAAAAAAATGTATTATTTGTTATGTATTTTTAAATGTTGTTCAATAAGAAAAAAAGAGTTGTAATTTGGTTGAAAAGGAATATTATGTAAGTATGAACTTATTGTTTTGCAGAAAGTGCCGAAACTGGAGCGCTGAAAATAACCCGAATGAGCAAAAGCAGCGGAAGCGTTATTGGCGGAGAAGAAATTTACATGTTCGTCGAGAAAGTCTCCAAAAGTAATAATTACTATCTTTATCTAATTATATATTATAATTAAATATTAAATTTCTTTGAAAAATTAGTTTGAAACATATTTGTAATAATGTTCTCTAATTATATTTTTTTGTTATGATTTAAGAAAACATCAAGATCAGATTCTTCGAGATAGAAGATAATGAACGAACTTGGCACGGTTTTGGTTCATTCAGTGAAACAGACGTCCATCATCAGTTTGGAATAGTTTTCCTGTAGGTCATTCATTCCTATTTAAAAAGTGTATGATTTATAGGACAGACCTTTTCACTAAGTATAACTGGTTTTGAAAAGGAAGTAAATCTAAGTATCAAACTCTACCACCTTGATCCTTATTCACACATTACAGTTTATTTTATCAGACAGCACTGGTTACATTATTGTTTCAAACCTTATGCCGGATCCGTTGGCTGTATTTATTGACTAGATCAAGTCAGGTATTTAAATCTGGTAACTAAACACAGCTAAAGCCAATTCAAGCCAACTTTCAGTTTTGAGTGGTGTTTTACGTTCTTTGAGGTGGGGTAATTACTAAACTAGGTAGTTCCGAAACTAGGTAAGTTATTCCATTTTTTTAAATAAATATGTGTTTAAAAAAATTAACAGCGATTGTCTCATTTCCAAAATACAAGTATTTCAGTTCAAAACACACCAATCTACGATTTAACAATACTTATCAGTATAAATGTACAACAACCGATTTATCGATAATCTTATAATTCAATTCCCCAACAAAGCTGATTTCAGAGTTACCTAGTTATCGTAATTACCCCACGTTATATATCTTTTGCTCTTGTATAATTGTTGGCCCTCTTCAAAGTGTCGTAGGCTGATCGTAAAATCAGGCAGATCATGATGTACCTAGCCACATTGTGTAGTGCCTGGCGGCAGATCATGAAGTGCCTGAGGCGCATCATGATCTGCCTGATTTTACGATCGGCCTGCGACATATGCAATACAAAGTAACAATTTTAAATTGAGTGAGCGTATCGTCTGTTGTGAAGCTAAATAGAACTTGCTGCAAAAATGCTTTCTATTATTTAAATAATAAGTATCAAATAAAATTTATGGGGGATTCATGCATGCCGGGATTTGCCATGACCACCTCCGTGGACGACTATTTGGCATTTCATTTGTCTGTAATTTTGTTTGTTTCATTCCGGCTGAAGATGATTGTTGGATACTACCTTTTTATCCTGCCGGAATTTGCGTGATCATGGTTTCTACTATGAGCTGTCAAATCCGAATAAATATTATTATTCACCTACCGGCCTGACGAAAGTTGAGATGGTGAAATTTCTTTGAACAAATTGTATAATGCGTTATTTGAAAAAAAAAAGTTACATAAAATATTTATGGTTTATAATTAAAACATGCCTTTTGGATGTAAGGTATACTGTTCACAGAACTAGTAGTTTATCTATACTCCAACAGCCTTACTCATAATGAAACCCTACCACGACGCTGTAGAGTCGCGGTAGCTACACAGGGGAGGGGGCCTACACTGCTCAGGCTAAAAATCTTTACTCATCTTCATAATATTGTTCGACAGCTGGATTATGGGTTATGATTTTTTTACGGTAGCCACTCTGTTCCAAAGCTGAAAAACGCAGTCAATTTGGCATTTCGTGGCGTGTTTCCAACTTCACGTTTATTCATACGTCAAAATGTTATTCGAGATTGTTTTGTTACGCATTTCAAAAATAACTAATAATGGACAAAATCATAAACAGTAATTCGGATGAGGAAACAAAAAGTATTAGGCGTATTGAGAATTGGGGTGACGTTGAAATGAGTGTTATAAAAAATAAATAATAATAAAGCCTGTTTGGTTATCGATTTCGCTGATTTGTTTCACAAGAATGCAATTATAAACACTCGTTTCTACCCCATTGTCGTATGGCGTTAATGTAAAAAAAAAAAAATGGGACAAAGAACTTGGAGATCGGTAGATACTTTTCCACCCCGTTTATCGTTCACATCCAAATACGGCCGTACCAAGGCTATCAAACGTCTCATGTTAACTTTTGTAAATCTATATTTAGACCTAAAATCTCCTTCCGTAAGTGCCGCAAATGGATCGGACCTTTTTTTGTACCTTTTCCGTAGCCGTGGTGCACGAATGCCGCGAATACGGTCCATATTTGCCAAATCTCCATCCAAAACGTCAAGATTCTCATAAAAATTCGCCATTTCGAAAAAGTTACAATGCCGTGGTACTGAGTTAACCCTGGTGGTCGGGTGGTTTAAATTCTGACAGCTACTACATCTCCCGTACAGCGACGAGGTAAGAAAACGTGCATGCGCGCGATTGACCCACCATGTTGAGTAACAATTTCACCTAACCCGGTCTTGCTCTCGTGGTTGTATCTTATTTTGCAATTATGAGTAAGACTGCAAATGTATTATTTGTTTTTCAGAACACCGCCGTACAAGAATACGGACATCAGAAGCAAAGTTACCGTTTATGTGGAACTTTTCAGGCCGAAGGATGGAGCCATATCGGATGCCAGGACCTTCGAATACAAGGTAACATCAATAAAATATGATAATAATATCATCTCATCTTCTACCCTCGTCCTATGTGTTTCGGGGACCCATCGCTTCAACAATACACCTCCAGGTTACTTCAGCGGCCACTGTCCATTGCAGGCCCAATATCTCCTCGCACAATCTCTTCAGTTGATTTTCCCAATCTTTCCTGGGACGTCCTCCCTCTTGTTTTATAGCTGCCATAGAATTTTTATACTTCAGTTTTGTGACACATTTCACCAAGAGTGGACTTTACTCCAAATAAGCATTGACAATACAGTCTACT
The DNA here is from genome assembly GCA_917563855.2 of Limnephilus lunatus. NCBI lineage: Eukaryota > Metazoa > Arthropoda > Insecta > Trichoptera > Limnephilidae > Limnephilus > Limnephilus lunatus. Next base: position 75,865,903 of record OU830592.1, read on the forward strand.
AAATCTTTTTTCTTTTCTGTTTTTTTTCTAATTCGTACTGTTCAAATATTAATGTTTGCACTAGGCAAGTAGTTTAGTCCAGTGGTGAGTAACTTGCTACTTGACCGACCAAAAAGCATTTGCATTACGACCAAAAAGCATTCGCATTACGGTCGAGTAGAGTACATTAGTAAGCAGCACTCTGCAAGATGAACGGGCTGCAATGCAACAAAGTAAATACGCTAATTACACTGATTGTAAAGAGGTGTGTAAACACGGCTATAAACCGCGAGCAAATATCTGTTGAACCGCGAGCGCTTATGTTTCGTACCGTTCACATGACACTATCAAATATTTCTTCCTACAATAGGAGAGGGGGTCAGATGAATTAGCGAGCGGCCACGGAATGCATATTTTTTGTATTGAATCTGTCAACTTGACATCTGTCATCCACCAGTCTAGGCAGCACCGTAATTAAAATGACCCCCTCTCCAGTTTTCGTCGGAGAGGGGGGCGCTTAACTTTTCGCATATCGCCTCAGGAGTGGTTACGGCGTAAGATGTGTATGGTCTATGGTTGATTTGCGCTTAAACCGCGTAGGTGTGAACGATCTGAAGGGATTGTATGGAGAGCGTTATTTGGCATGCAATGATTTTTTATATTTTATAGCCGTGTCTGAACACCCTTTAATGCTTATTTTAGAAGAGGTGGAAGAGGAAATTAGTGAGATAAAAGTAAATAAACTATGGATATGAAAATAGATTAATAGCAGCAAAAATAAAGAATTGTATAGTAGCATCTTCGCTCGAACGGGACGATATTTCTGCGGCTACTAATGAATTCTTCTAAAACGACGGGTTCGCACTTGTTTAGTGGTTGAGCTAGTAAGCAGGGACGCATGGTGGGGGGCACTACTCACCTGAAAAAATATAACTCGTGTATTGAAATACATAAATGGATTGACTTTACTAAAACACTGACTAAACTTCTCTACTAAAATGGTGTTCAGACACATGTTCCAGAGACCTACTTTTGTCACTCGAAAAAACTTACCTTGCCTTATAATTCATGTGGTGGCCGGATAGCTCAACAATGTGTTACTTCATCATTCCTTTGAAAAATCATTAAAAGTAATGAAGAAAAAAAAAACTTGGTGAAATTAGTTACGTTAAGTTAGTTTGTGGGCTATTTTTTTTTAATCGCTTTTCAAAGGGCGTTGAAATGCCATTTTGTTATGGAACTAATTCGTAAAACCTTACATTTAAATCTTTTGTAATTTGTTCTAAAATCGGTGTTACTCAGTGTTACCATGTTAATAATTTTTTTTCAATTCTGTTTTGTTTATGTTTCTAGAATTGTATAATATATGTATTAAGTAGGTATATTGTATTCAGAGATTGGTTGTATTTCTAATTTTATTCATAATTATTTTTCTGTAATTCTTAATGGTGTGTGGATGGATTACATTTTTAGCCGGCGGCTATAAACCACAAGAGACGTCGGGCCGCTGAAAATTCACTGACGTCCCTACAATCTTCCGAGAGCTTTACAAATGATCTCCCGCTTACCGTGACAGCGTATGATGGTGATCCTGAGTCAGAGGTGAGTACGTATCGGATAATGCCATGTCATCTGACACACTCCTCCAGAACATGAACTACCAAAAAAACAATTAATCTGTCATTTATTAACCCCTCAGGCTTATTTTGTCGGAAGATCTAAATAGTTCAGTAATCCTAATAAATTAAGTACTTCTGAACGCATCCGAAAACTAAAAACTGTTTTTGAAAGGTGACAAAATACCCTTTCAAATTTTGTAATTCGTAATAAACATATAATTTTTTAAATAAAAGGAGAAAATACCACGCTTTCTATTCAAATAAAAAAATAACCACAAGAGAAGTAAAATGTAGATCCTTATGAACCCAAATTTCGAATTTGAAAATAAATTTATGAAACTTTGGGAATTTTTTAATAATTATTTTTACATGAAACAACAAAAAAGGGAGATGACAATAACGTATCTAATAATATGTGTATGTGTTTTTATTTTTTTTTGTTTTCAATAATTTTAGTTAGCCATTTTTAAAACTTTTTTATGTTTTTTATAAAATTTTAAAAATTAATTTATAAAATTTGATAACATATTTTATCATCTGTCAAAAAAGGTTTTAGCTTTCGGATATGTATTGTATATTTTATTGTAATGCCGAAATATTTTGACCCTGACAAAATATCACTAGGGGAATAAAAAAAATATTTTCTCAGGATATTTACCTTTCAAACGTTTGAAAAATTATGACATCTATCCAATAAAATACAAAAATAACACATTATATTCATACTAATTGAACAAAAAATATAACACTACTTATGAAAAGAATACGTGTGTACAAGTAAAATAGCTATACAAATGATAATGAAACATTTGGACCTAGTTCAGTGAAACCATACGCACTGTCTGAAAAGAAAGAATTTTAAAATATTTATGTTGAGGGATCAGTAGGATTTATCGGACTAGTTAGGATTTCATCAGAGCCGAACCCTCTGATATGAAAATATCTGGAGTCGGTGAAATATTTTCCCATTATGTTTCTGGTGGATTGACGTATTGTTCTTGTATTGTTTTGTATTTATTGGAAAAGTGTGTGGAAGGGTTTAGTCTTTCATTTGAGAAAGATTTATCCCGGACATAAAATCTGGAGCACCGTTAAAAAAAAATATTTGGATGATTTGTATAGCGCTGTTTTTTGAAAAATCACCTCAAGGGCGCTGCACAAACTTATAATACAATACAAACTAGACAAACACTAATACAAACTAAACAAACACTAATACAACTTATGGCTTAATTAAAATTGCATCCACCCATAGACATACAAATAACTAGACGAGAACTTACAGATGAGGGGTAAAAACCAACTATGGCGGGGCGAAGAGAGGAAAGAGACTTGTGATTCGCCAAGTCTTCTTCATTGTCTAAGTATGTGTTTCATAGACATACAGCGTCCGCGCGTAAAATGTACGACGAGAGCACGGCATTGGTCCGGACACGCCCAGCCGGTTCCGAAAAATGGTTCCAATGGGAGGGGGAAATAACACGTTTTTTAACACGTAAGGGCATGTCCATATATTTTGTACGTCCGTGCATCCACCGGTTCGTCTTTCATTTGTAAAATGATTTGACTAATGAATGCAATGCTGCGTAAAAATGTACATATTACTGTTTATTCATTCTCTTTATAGACAGAAAATAAACAGGACCTTACTTACCTGGGAGGTCACTTGAGATTAACACTGTTTATTGTTATTATTAAAAAAATTTGGATATAGTTCTCATGCAGAGGACATAGTGAACACATGTTAATCCTGATATGTATTTTAATAATAATCTATATCTTCTATATATATATATATATATATATGTATATAAATCTAAAAATGTTTGTAGGTATGTATGTCCGCCATGCATTGCTATATTAAGCATAGGAAATGTTTCAAACTTTCAAAATACCTTTTTTCCACCCTCGCGATAGTTTCTGTATTATTACAACCACATGACAATACATCTGAAAAGTTTTTTCAATCATTACAAAAACTCTTACAAAAATGTCATAATTTGAAAATGACATTTTTAAAACATCGATTGTTCAATCAAAATCCAATATTCGAATAAACTTTTTAAATTAATGAATTTAATCGAAGTACTCAGTTATGGTACTAATCAAAATCGAATACTTTGATCTAATTGAAAATAATATTATTTTAAATAGGTACCTATGTTAGGTACCAAATTTGATTGATTGTTCTTATAATATACAAAAATGAATGTTTGTAACATATAAAAAATTTAAAATTAAAAAAAAAAAATGCAATAGGTGGCTGTTTGAAAATCTGAATGTACCGGGACTGAATATATTGAACGCGGGAGAGGGAAGGGGATCGCGGCAGGGTGGTTTGCGATAGAGTGGAGAGGGAAGGCGGGGAAGGTGGAGGGGGAACTCGTGAGAGGAAGGGGACATGGGAGGGGAAAGGGAGACGGAAGGGGAACGGGACGAATGGGAAAAGACACGCAGGGAGAAACAATTTCTTTATTAGTGGCATAGCAACACATGCCAGGAACTCGCTAGTATATAATATTATTCTTTAATGAGCATATTTGGGAAGCAAAATTTTATCTTCACTCTATTAATTTGTCTAAGCATCTGTCAAACATTTAAACAAACGGACTACACATTTCAAATATATAATTAAATAATTTTGGTACCTACTTTATCACTTGTATGTAATGATTTATACTTTATGTAATGATTTATACTTATTTTGAAAATTAAAAGTTATTTGAACTTGAATAATTTTACATGTTATGCAGGAATACAATTTCAAATCACGCACCGGCAACCTAAAATACTATGTTTAATGCTGTGTTCACACACAGCTATAATATACGTGGCTTGACGTATTTCAGCATATTGCTCGCCATATATTCCAATTAGGATTGTACGGCGAGCAATATGCCGAAATACGTCAAGCCACGTATATTATAGCTGTGTGTACATAGCTTAATTATGCTGCATCAAATGACGCAGTTGTAGGGTGAAGATTGAAGATTAAGAAGAAACGTCGAATGACATTATTTTCTGTCTTTTTCCAGAGCAAGAAATTCCTGGAGGGTGCCCTTTGCCTGGAGGATGTCCTTTGCCCTTGGCCTACCCAAAAAGTACTTTCAAACAGAGAAATGGACATGGGGGCTCCTATGGTGATGAGCAGCCTTGAGGGCATTGACAGAAATGACCTTGTGATGAATTCTCCTTTCGAATCGTCAGAAATGCAGCCTTACCAATGCAGTTTGGGTATGTTTTTCTATGATACATCCATATACATATGAATATTAGTAGACCTGCCCTAAGTGATAAAAGCGTATTATTTCCCCCTCCCATTGGAACCGGCTGGGATCGAGTATGGCTTCGCGTTAATCTAAAAAATGTGACGTCATCATTCTTCTGTGAGCCAGTGTCGAGCACTCATCGGTGCATTTTACGAAATAACACGGTAAAAATAGTGGCTTGTGTTTTGAAAACATGTAAAAATAGAAGTTAAAAAAAAGCGAATAAACCCAAATGTTGTATTATATTCCATAGGCAAGCATTATTTTACACACTATTTTAAGCTAATTCAGATCACATAATATGATCGTTTTTGAACATAAACTATCACTCGAGATACATGGCGTGTGCCCGTCGCTGTTTACTGGGGTAAGTAAATTATGAAACATTTGTAAAAGTGTCTTAACGAAATACAACAACAAAATATTGGACTCGACCTTATAGGCGACCTTACTTTGCCGTATTTGGACTTTACGCGCTTTAACAAGTTTATTAATTGCGCGGCGAGCAATTTGCGCTCCCATGTAAAAAAGTCTATTCATTCAAAAGCAGAGTTTAGTTTTAAGAACTAAATGGTTATATTATAATGCGAGATGCCTATATACTGTCAGATTGAGTTTTGACGAATAACATATCACCAAAGCCACCCGCTCTTCGTCCCGCTGCAGTTGGTTTCTACCCCTCACCTTTTTGTTCTGGTCTATTAATATTCATGTGTCTATGGATACATCATATTTATTTTCATTTCCATAGTTTGACAAAAAAATATAAAAATTCAATGAACAAATTTTTTACTGTAATGTGTCGCACACCGAGATACGCCGTTTTATTAAAAAAAATAGTTTTGGTGACGGGCCGTATGAATATGTTCAATTTTTTGGAGGGCTACACGAACATTGATGTCACTCTTGCGCGTGCGAGCCTGCTCAGTCAGTGCGCTTGTGACTGTCACTCTTGCCTGTCCGTCTGATCGTCCATCGTCATCGATTAGCATATAGTTCAAAGGCCCCTCCCTCTGCATAAAAAAATATAAGACGAAAAAAGTGCCCCACATGAAAAAAAATTATGTTTTTTTGAAATACCACGACCAATAGTAGTTATGTTTCCACTCGGGCATTGCTGGTTCGATAATAGTTAGTCCTCCAACGCCACATTTTCCATTTACTGTACAGTGAGCGAATTTTGATTTTTAACATTCTGAGATTATTTGTACATACAGCACATACGGAAAAAGCACCTCAGACAATTTTTTTTTAAAAGTGGTCATTACATGTTTTGAAATATCACGGAACAACCAGTTAGTAGCGTTGTATATAGTTATTGGATCCCACTCGGTTGTTGCTCGTTCTTAAAAACTTATATTTATGTTTTCTTCACAAAAAAAAAATATTGTGACCGATGGTACGCCAAGTATGGAGGGAAGAAATAATTGTATGTTCAGAGACAAAATTTTGTTTCTTTTTACATTAGCTCCACACAGGAGGCCCTGAGGAAAATAATTCCCCTCAGGGCCTATGTCATCTTTGGGGATGCTGTGAGGAGGGTCTTTTTATGAAAGGAAAGAGAGGAAGTTCTGGGAAGGAAAAGGATATTGTGGGTGGGTAGGAATCTGGTGGTCAGTGTGTCCAGAAGGCACTATTCCGATCCGGCCTGCCATGCAACTTGTGGGCAGACGTCACCAAACGTATCGAACCTCTTGGGGTGACCTTTGGCAGAGGTGTTGGTTATCCAATAAATGTTTCCCGGGATGGCAGTACCCATTCCCGCCTCCTAAATTGTAGATGATGAATGAGTTGATTCTTGTTGCTCGGATCACCAACGTAAGGATAAATCCTCTCTTCTGCACTGGGTGGTGTTGTGATTTAGGGTGTAGATACCGATTCGTATGCGTTGGTTTTCTATTCACAGTGTGCCCTAGGCTACCATCTTCTTTTCGCATCACCTCCACATCTAGAAAAGGCAGGTTTTTATATGAGTTTTCCAGCTCCATTGTGAACTTAATTTTGGAGTGAATTAAGATGATCCAGGAATTCGTTCAGTTTCTTTGTTTCATGAGGCCAAATGGCGAAGGCATCACCGACGTAGCGCCACCATCCTTCAGGAACAGCCCAAGCTGTGTCCAGTGCAGAATAAAAAAGTAGGCTAGTACTGGCGATAACAAACTGCCCATCGCAACTCCTTCCACTTGCTCGAAAAGTTCACCCTGGAATGCAAAATATCTTGGTGTCTTGAGGCGGAGTTCAAAAAGCTTACAAATATCTTCCTAATATATCTCACTGAGCATTATCATAGAGTCGTCTAGAGACACATTAGTGAAAAGAGATACTACATCAAAACTGATAAGAATATCTCCTTCCTCAGTCTTAACCTTCTAAAGCTGACGGCCGTTGTTCCCAACTTTTCGCTCGATCAATATGAGTCTCCGATCAGCTAAGTGATTTGTTTAGTAACGTTCCATTTGCCTGTTGGTCGGAGACTTGCGTTGGGAAGAGCGTAGTTGTGCATTTGAGGAGTGTTGAGCCAAAATTTCAGCTCAACAGTTGATCAATATGATTGGGAACAACGGCCGTTACTGATGAGATCTATGTAAATTCTTAATCCACGATTCAGTTTTTCCGTTTACATCTGCAGTAATCACAGAGGTATTGTGAAAGTTTGTATGTAGGTGCGCCAAAGTTTGTATGTAGCTCTGACAAGCAATCGGTCTCTTTGGGGTCTCCTTTGTATGGATTTTCGGAATACCGTATAGGGCAGAAGTTCTGGAGGTTTTTACAAATATCTTTAGATCATCCTCTTTCCTAAAGCTGAAAGCTTTGACTGGTTCCCGTGTCTTCTATGTATTGATTAGTTTAAAATTGCCTAGTTAAGTTAAATGTTTTCTGTGGCTTAGTTGATAATCACAGATGTAAATTTAAATTTGAACACAATTTTTTTAATATGTAAACACATGATCAATGATTTGTTAGAAAAAATATTTTGATAATTTCTGTTCGCAGAATGTCAATACAAATAATTATGAATCTCTCATTAAACTGTGAAACTACTAAGTTAGCCAATAAGCGGGAACTTTAAAAAAAATCCTAAAAATGTTATAAAATATCTCTTCAACTTGGCTACGCTCGCGGGTGCTTGCAAATTAGCCAAAATATATTATATTATGTATTTATTACTTATTTTTTGTGTTTTGCAGATGCAACCATGGAGGACGTATATGATTTGGGTCCAGCTAATCTAGTATGTGACAGCAAGAAAATTGTCAACACATATAAAAACAAGGTAATTTAACTAAATTTAATTCTGCATACTTTATGCATTTCTACTAATTTATATTATTTAACCTGTCATTGGCCGCCGGCAGCTACAATATTTTTTTTGCCTTTTTTTAAAAATGCGATTTTTACCCTTGTGTATAAAGAAACTGTATAAAGGACAAGGTCAGAATCGCTTGCACCAATATCATTCTTGACGTAACCGATGGTTTCATTAATGTAGCTACTCTAGAATATTCATGAATTTTATATGACATTTTTTGCATCTGTCAAAGGTGAAAAATCGAAGTTTTACATTTTCGAATGCGTATAAAGCTCTTTATTTATTTATTTTCAAACTCTGTAGATTTGTGTAGAAATAATAAAATCAGTTTATATTTTTTGAGAATTATTTTTTATCACGTAATATACATGAATAATAAGATACATTATCAAATCTGTTAAACAAAAAACAATCACAAAAAAAATCCAATTCCTTTGTTTTTATATGGATATTTGACCAGAAAGCAACAAGGTAAAATCTGCGCGGTTTTTCAAAATACGCCCGGCCTCCCAAAAGGTTAATCAAAAATTGTTTATTTTAGAATGTCGCAAGTACGAGTGCTTCCACAAGTGCGCCTTTTGTTGCTACCACTGTTGGAAATATTCCTGCCAGCTTGACCGTCACCCCCGTGAATACCTCCAGTGTTGCCGATAGTGTTACTAATTCTGCAAGTCTGCTAATTACCAAACCATCTCCCCAACCATACGCTGTGGCAAAGACACTTCCCGTTGTAAACACTACTACTCCTGCTGGCTCTAGTATCAAGCCTACAGGCTCGATTGCCATCAAGATAGTTTCTTCTGCAAGTGCTCCCACTACAAACACCGCCACCACTGGTGTGAATGTGGTTGCAAGCATGAAGTCTGGCAGCGGCAAGCCCTTAATCCTGAAGGTGCTTCCTAGCACCAGTGAAGCCTGTATAAATGATACGTCTTCAACGAGTGTGACCAATAAGATGAAGCTTCTCTTCACCAATACAAAGGCTGGCCCCAAAGCTGTAAAGATTATTCCAACCGCAAGCATTCCTAATGCAAGTGCAGAAAGCACTACCACTAACAAGGCTACTCCTAGTGACAACAAGTCACCAACTTTGGTACCATCTCCCGACAGTACAGGTGCTCCCGCTTCCGCTAATGTTGTTACTCAAGTCAAAGAGAGTGCCACCTCTCCAAATAAAGAAACTTTCCCGACGTCAAATCAGAATGTGAGTTAAATGAATATTATTCGCATTGATTAAACTATAGTTTTAATGGATAACATTTGATAATAATTTGATTTTATTTTTCATAAAGATCACAAAAGTAGAGGACCAGATTAAGGTGGAAGCCCCAGAGGAGACAAAGGATTTGTTGTACCCTAAAAGAGATACAGATCTGGCAAAAGAGGTAATACTATTTTGTCATTACGCACTCATCATAAGTCTTGTACATTGCATGCTTTATATTGTATGTTTTTTGTTGTTTTAATACCTCAGTGCTGGAAGGTGGTTTTGTGATCACATTATTTATGTTTGCTTAATTGCTTGTAAATCAACACTTGCGCTGTGTTCATCCAACTTACATACATTTTCATGCTTTCAAAAATTCACTTGTTACTGTAAAGCATGGCTCGGCTACCTGGCTTGAGGAAAGATACATTTTTTCTAAAGCAGTTTGCGTCTCGTAAACTACAGATTGCCGACCCTTGCCCTTAACTTTAGTAACTTGACATAATGCTTAACGTGAGATGTCGTTTCAGCCACAAATCGTAGACGGACACCGGAGACTGAATGTTAGAAATTGGTGATGTTTAATTGGATATTTCAGAAAACCTCCAAATAAGATTACCAGATAAGAAGCTTTCACATTTAAGAAGTTCGCTTTTTCGGTTGCTTGAAAACTGTTATTAAAAACTGACCTAATTAGAGACCCATAAGTATGGTTTTCCCACTTAAGGTTTTGGTTTTCCAGTGCACTGAGAAACATTGTTTCACGATAATTATTTAAAATTAAATAAGCGTATGTCCCATATTGAACACAGCATTAAATAAACATTTTATGTTAGTTTGTAAATAAATATGTACCAGTATTTACCAAATCGGTATTTATTTTATTAAAAGTTTTAAATATTGTACTTAACGTTATTACAACATTTGCATTACATATTATAAATATGGAAGAGTTTCTCCAAAACGTTTTATATTGTATTGTTAAATATAAATTATTAAATAAGCAAATACGCTAATCAATTTTGTATAGTGGTAAAAACAAAAAAAAGTATGAAAGTTACTTTATTTTACTCACCGGGTTGTGGTTTAGTGTGGTTTTACTTTTATTACTCCGAATTAGCTTGTAAAACATATTTTAGTTCTACTTTTACTTAGACAGCAGTATTTCAATTAATGCTATTTGCTGCATCATTTAAAATAATTTGATTATATTTCTCTTTTAATTTTGCTGGTACTTATAGAATATTGTATATTGTAGTTTTATGTGTTGAAAGTTGACCTCCGTGGTACTTAGGTATGTTTGAATATTGAATGTAGCTGTTAAGGGATCAATGTATGCATTGAAATTAAGCAATGTTTTTGTATGAAAGAGTATTTTTATATACAGTGGAACCTTGCGTATCGAGCATCTCTCATGAGCAAAAAAAAAGGCCCCCTTAATGAGGGACATTTCGGATAACGAGTGACATGGAATAAGGAGGTCCCCTCTTCACTTGCGCTTGTTATCCGGAACTTTTTTTACACCAGTCTGTGTTTAACACTCGATCCGCTAGCATGTTAGTGTCGCTTATGATCACACATTTTTCCAAACTGTGTTCTGATATCGTTTGTGAGAGGAATATATCTGCCCTAGCATTATATAAGAGGTTACATAATGCTAAGGCAGCAGAGAACTTCATTGGCGACTTCAAGAATCCTGTAGATTCTAAGGTCTCTTCTGCTTAAACATAACATTAAAAAAAAAGTGTTTTTTTCGGCATGGAATGCACTAGTGTATTTCGTACATTGTCTCATACATGCTCTTCTATTATTCTGAATCTTGACATGGCCCGACTCGAAGTATCTGGTTCACTTGGTCGTGCTATTTCTTTCTCGGGTGTCCCCGACTTCTACCGTCTGAGTCATATGTTCTCTTTACATGTTAATGTTTCGTATTACGAGTAATATTCTGGAATGAATTATTCTCACTATGCGAGGTTCCACTGTACATTCTTTAATAAGTTGAGTGCCGATTGTCATCCGGGTGACAATATTTCAAGCATATGCGGCCACATTCGGCACACAACAAGTTAAAGTAGAGTATGCACTTTCCAACCACTTTGCGAGGTTCCACTGTACATTCTTTAATAAGTTGAGTGCTGATTGTCATCCGGGTGACAATATTTCAAGCATATGCGGCCACATTCGGCACACAACAAGTTAAAGTAGAGTATGCACTTTCCAACCACTTTGCGAGGTTCCACTGTACATTCTTTAATAAGTTGAGTGCTGATTGTCATCCGGGTGACAATATTTCAAGCATATGCGGCCACATTCGGCACACAACAAGTTAAAGTAGAGTATGCACTTTCCAACCACTTTGCAAGAAATTAAAATTTATTCAGTAATAACATTTTTAATTAAAAAAAAATTATGGTTTTCATATCATACCAAATTATTTTTAGGACGGTTTATTTATAAAAATTTGAACAATTCATCAAAGTTTTTAAATTAATTTTCGTAAAAGTTGTATTAATTTGGTGAAAGTTCTATTCAATTTCTGAGATTATTTCAGTTGCATGGAGCAACTCACCTATAATGATATAATAACTGAACTTGAATAGAACTTAAAAATTTGATGAATTGTTCAATTTTTTTTAAACAACAGTCTTTCAATTTTTTCTCCGTAAATCCATTAAGCAATACTAATACTATGTATAGTACAACTTTACATAATGTTAATGTATAAAAAGCAATAATGATTTATTTAGTTAAATGCATTGTTTGTGAACTAAAAAAATATTTTTACTCTATATGCTTCTAAGGCAATGGTTCTTAACCTGTGTTCGATCGAACCCCAGAGGTTCGGTGAGTCAGTCCCAGGGGTTCGGCGGAACAAGACACAGCCTGAATTTTTTTTACGAAGAATATTGTCACTATCCCATATCCCATCCCGCCCCATCCTGTCCCATTGCGCCCTTCCCGTTGTGGTAAATATAGTCATGACAATAGCCCATCCTATCCCATTACCCCCCCCCCCCCCCCCCTTGTGGTAATCCGCCACCACTGATGACACTGATGCATATGAAACTGGTGGGGGTTCAGTACCTCCAAAAAGGTTAAGAACCACTGTTCTAAGGGTTAAACTATGTTGTTTTTAAAGCGATATAGAAACATCATCTCATCATTACTCATTTTATATTCATAATTGCTTCCTAAGTTTTAAAATAATCAGTTTTCTAGCTGATTAATTTTTTTTTTTTTTTTCTTAATTTTCTGTTATATAATGTTAGTCCTTTATTTCTACAGATATCTTTTAGCATATATATCTTTCATTGGTAAGTGTAATGTGTGTAACACTGGTGTAAAAGGTTATGGATTAAATTTAAATGGTGGTTGTAGACATTTTAAACTTAATTTGTCAAAAACCCGGCAAAAGTGGTTGATGTTTTGATGTCTAAGGTCTTAAACCGAAAGGGTGTGATGTGGTGGCAGTGCTTTTATTTTGATTTGTTATAGTAAGCATTTCTTGTCTTTTGTCCGTTTTGAGCTATTGACAATACAGTAAAACCCCTATTTTACGTTTTTTAAGGGACCGAAAAAAAAAACCTAAACGGAGGGAAAATGTAAATGGGGGGTATTGAAGAAAAGAACATTTTAAATTTTGTTTTTTTATTTATTTAATCATGTATATTGGTGAATTGAAAAAAAAGAACCCTTTAAATTTTATTTTTTATTAATATAATCATGTATATGAAGAGAAAAATGTTATTCCAACAAAAGAAGAAGCAATAAAGTAGATCGAGGGTCTTAAAATCTATTTTTCCAGCATTGTTTGCTTTCAAGACGAAACTTTTAAATGTGTATACATGATTGAAAAAGAATTAGAACAGAAAAAATGTAACAAACTAATCTATGTGATTTTTTTAATAAAAAATAAAATGTTCTTTTCTTCAATACTGGGGGTATAGATATTCTAAGTAAATTCGTCGAAATACGATATATTTCCGCATAAATTGAAATTTCGCGGCCGACTCTAAATTTAGATACCTCTTTGAAATAAATTTGTAAAAATTCCGCATAATGTCCGCGTAAATCAAATTTTCGCGGCTGATTTGTAAAAATATGATAAATTTCCTGGTAAATCGAATTTTTGCAGCCGATTTCCGCCGCAGCCGGCCATTTAAATTCATATGTACGAAGTAAATTTGTAAAAATACGACATTCTAGTGTAAACCGATTCAATTTAAAACTAACCAACTTGTTTTATCAACTTTTTCGAGAATGTTCCTTTTCTCGCACTGAACTGACAGTTCTTCTTTGTTGAGACATTACGAATGTAATTAACTTAACGAAAACGAAACAAGAAACGTAAAAACTGTGTGTAAACGATTATCACGAATAATGTCGGAAAAAAGCGTCTCAAATCACAAATCGAGTCAAAACCAAATGACAGATGCGTAAATAAACAAACTGACAGATGCTGTAGCATTTTACACATGGCTAAAGTTGAAAGATGTCGGCCAATCGCCGCGTTGCGAGCAGTACGCCGACCAATCACGGCCGGCTAAAAATGGAAAGATGTCGGCCAATCACCACGTTTCGCGCAGTTTGCCGACCAATCACTGCTCGGCCGTGTCAAGCGCGCGTAACTCACATATTTTGAATATTTTCGACGTAAATTGCGGGAAAAAAAACGTAAAAAGGGGGTATAAATGTACTAAAATATATCGGGACCGAAATAATTACACGTAATTGGCGGGAAAACGTTAAATCTGGGGACGTAAAATTCGGGTTTCACTGTAATTAGCAATTTGATTGTATTGAAGTTTTTAACTTAGTGTGTCGTTATTATTATTTTTTTGTAGTTTAAACATTTGTATTTTGTTTATTGTTTTTAGAAAATTTATAATTATTTTATGATATTTTCAATATCGCACTGTACTTACCTACAAGTTTAGAATTTTTAAATGTTCTTTCACACACCTGCTTTTATATTCGCAGTATTTACAAAAATAGAGCAATTGATTTGAACCAAATATTTCAATATGGATATCGCAGAAATACAGTTAATTCTGTTTCTTTTTACAGTCTTTCTTTATATATTTTTGAAATAACACATCACAAAGCGTAATGGTAATAAATCCATTATTTTTAGAATCCTTAATTTTTCCTAAACCCGTGCATACACTACCCAGCATGGGCGTAGCCAGGTTTTGATTTAGGGTGGGGCAAAAAATAAAAATCTAGAGTAGGTACTGAAAAAATTAGACTTCTACAACATATTCATGCTTTAGGCTCTACGAATATAAAGAATATAAACAGAATATGACCATCCTTCAAAGTGCCGTACATTTGAAAACGCGACTCGGTCGACAATCCCAGAGGTCATCATCGGCCAGCCAGGGTGGGTCAAATGCCCCACCTTGCCCCACCGTGCCTACGCCCATGCTACCCAGTAATGACGCGGGAATAAACAATAATGTGTTTTATTTTTTGCATTCCTGAAGAGATACAGAACTATACATTATATATTATTTAACTGTATTTATTCTGAGGTACTTATCCCCCATGTAAAAACAGAATTAAGTGTGGATACTGATAATTGCCATTGCACCCATTCTGCATATTTGTTGTTCTTAATTTCTTCTTAGTTATACTATTAGATAGTTTTGTGCATTGTACATTTAATCAAGTGCTGGCGAACATGTTTTCATTGGTCCTGTTATTGTTTTATTGAAATAAATATGTTTATTCCATAAACCTTCTCTCTTTGAAACTTTCACATTCTTATGTCAATATTCATAAGCACAAACGGAATGGAGCATGAAATGAATGTTAACAAATCATCCCTGTTTTGGCAAAATTCACCAATCCCGGATATGAGTGTAAACTGAAATTTGTATGTTTTAAAAGTTTATATAATGTATATTTTAAAGTTTTATATGCCTGTATAATATTTATAATAATGTATAAACTGCGAAGCATTCAAATGATGGTCTATCGGTAACATGAATTTTTCAATAGTTTCGGTATTGGTTATTTTTTCTTGAAAGGGAATGAAAAACTACACTTGTGCAATGGATTAGACAGTTTATAATTCTTTCCATTGCCTTTGAGCACGTTTCATAGCTTGAAATAGTTAGTGTAATAAGAAAATCCAACGGGAACAACAAGGTAAGTCAAATTTTATTTTGCACAATTTCTAATTGTATTAATATTGCATTGTAAACACACTAAGAAACACTTAGATTTATATAGCTTACTGGTTGTGGACCTTTTGCTTAAATTATTTTATAATTGGGTGGTGGAATTTAGTACAGAACATATTCGGTCATTTTATTGAAGACAAAATAAAACGACAAATGGAAAATAATGGGAATATTAAGATAGTGGGAAAATAAAAAAAAATATTGGTCAAAGTCTTTTATGGTGGGCTTTTTTTTCTCTAAATTTATCTCAAATAGACTTAAGGTAAGTTAAGTTAGACGTAATAGTAAGGTGACATGCTTTCATTAATTAATTTAAATCATTCATTGCTTGCTTAATGTTATCCACATCTTACTGAGACATATTCAGTGTTCGGTGAACACTTCTCTGGTTAGTGGAATCTTTTTTCTTTACTGTCCCATATGTGAATTACCCGATTAAAAGCAATTGCAACAAATCCCTTGAAACTCCTAAAAAACTTAGTGCTCCAGTTACTAAACGGTTTTAATCAGAGCACTGTCTATAAATTGTTTACTATTAATATTTTACATTTATTTTAAAGATAAATTCTTATTTAATGAGATTTTAATGGTTTCTTCGTAAATTGGATCAGTAAAAATTAAATGTCATTTTTATGTGAAGATTAAAAAACTGCACACATTAAAAAAAAATTTATGACACTCAATCTAATAATTTTATTTTCACAGGTGATAAAAATTTTGGCTGGTATATTGAAACTCAAAACATCCCCCATCGTAACCAGTGATAGGATTTTGGAGATATTTGATGTCAAATTAATGTATGGGGACAGGTGCGTTCATTTAAGTTTAATATTTAAATAATTCCCATTTTCCTGTACATTATGATGTGCAGTGTGTATGTGGAACCTATCCTTACGTAAAACAGAATTAAGCAAGGGCGGTTCGTAATAATATTGTATTTTTCAATCTTGGCACTCTAGCTCACAAAAGATTCAGAACCGCCCCTGGAATTAAGTGTATTGTTGAAGTGAAAACTTCTTTAGCACCGTTATGATTTGAAACTCGGTGATATGAAAAAGCGACATTAAAAAGAGACAAACACATACATCTATAGGATTTAGCCTGCGAGAGAATGAGGTAGAATAAATTGGTCTCCTCTTTGTGCGGTGATTCGTAGCGTTCCCACTCTTGTCTACTTTTTTCTGAAGGTTTCACTTCATCGTGTGTGAACTGCACACTTGTAATTTTTTTTTTATTGTAAAGAGTTTATACAACACTAATTCTTACATTAACTCTGTGATCTGTTTTTGTGCAGTTTTCTCCATATGTCTGTTGCGACAAATCACGGAAGGATGTTAAAGCAGTTACTAGAAGCCATAAAACGCACGGAAAACTATGACATTTTGAACTACGTCAATGAACGTGGAGAGACCGTCCTTCACACGGCCATACTATTCTTCAGACATGAAATAATGGGACTCCTGCTAAATGCTGGTAAGCTATCATTGTAAGCTATGCATTGTAAAATAATCAAACATATTATATTCTCTCTTATCGGAGGTTGGCTTTCTTTGGGGTAATCACTTCCCTATGGCGGCTGCAACCCAGACAATATTTTTTTTGAAATCACAATCACTGCACAATATATATCAACATGCACAATACATTTGGTGCAACTTAAAGTACACAGAGGCATAAAACCATCTTTGAGATAAAATAATATTAATATATGTATTTATAATTACTTTGAGACCAAAAACTAAACAAAGTACTTATTATGGTGCTTAACCAATACATATTCCACTTTTTATGTAATCAAGAACATTTTATTTGCCAGAATTTAACGAACTTATATTATGTTTTACCAACTAACCTGTCAATGTTTTTTGTCATCCTGAAAAACGCTTGGAGTGTTTTTATTGTTTGTAATTATTACAACCGTAAACTGCACACATACAACCTACTTTGTGGGACATTTTATATATTTTTTTTACTGGAGTCAGACTTATCTCTACATATTATAAATTAAAGTCCTCCGCCGCGTACTGTTCGCGATAAACTCAAAAACTAGTGAGTGATTCATGAGGAAGGTTTATGTATATAATTTGTCAAGGTTTTGTGTAAATTGGTTGAAATATATAATATATAAAGGAGAATGTCTGTATGTGGTGGAGAAGTGGGCTGGCAAGTGGGCGGTATGGATTTGATTTGTATGCAAATGTACAGTTTTATGCCGAGGTTGATGAAATTTTGCACATGTGACCTTCAAAACAAGAGGAAGGTCACTATCTGCATTTGATTTCAAAAACTCTGTTTAAAGCCCGGGCATCGCAGGGGACTTCAACTAGTAATTAATATTATAGGGTATTGTTTCTCACAAATTTTAAGTTCATTTCATAGTCTTAATTCAAACCCCAATTTTTCTTTAATCTGTCATCTGATCCATCAGCAAAATCCCTGTATGCGGATGTCGCGTATATGATCAATAAAGTTTCACTAAAACACACATACATTGTGCCGAAACATGCCGTGTGATGGGGTAGATAGCGTTGATAATGAAATGCCGGCCGTGTATTGTGAAGGTTAATCTTTATTTGTGCAATTAATTGTGAATATGTTTAGGTTGTGATCCCAATCTGCTCGATGATGACGGTAATACCCCGCTGCACTTGGCTGTGAGGGAGGATAACTCGGAATGTATGGTCCAGTTGCTGGATAAAAACAACTACAGCACAAATAACGCAAAACAAATGGATGTCAATATATTCAACAATGGTAATAAAATACAGTACATTTTATTTATTATTGAAGTTACATAACAAGTACTAAAAGTCAAACAATGTTATCTACAAAATAACATGCAAATAATAATAGGTTTTAAAGTCAAACAACCTTATATGTATACAAAAAATAGGCCAATACTATTTATTTCTATGTATATCTTTTTGTAGATAAAGTTGCTTGAGTTTAAATCTTCATTTTATTGGTATGTTTTTTGTGGTTAACATTATTTGACATTATGATCTAGAATTGTTTGTATGTTTTATTAGATAACATTATTTGACTTTAAACCCTCGAGAAAGTATATATATATAGATTACAACCACTGAAGAGATAATCTCTAGAAGTGTGATCTATATCGATTTGAAATAAAACAGTCACCAATTTATGTAAGATTTTTCGACTCCTAGACGTTGGACAGGTCAATGAAATTATTAATCCTTTCAGGAAAGAATTTCGATATTTAAAAATGGATCAATTTCAACAGAAGCAAGGAAAAATTATGCTTACTGGACCCTCCCGCAATACATTTTTATCGGTCTATATCTTATTTGTTACAACGACAGATACTCTGAGTATTGTCCTTGTGAAAGAACATGACTCTTTTTAGAACTATATACTCACTGTATCAACGGTACTTTTGCAATGAATTGGATAAGGATACCTGTGGTGTTGGGTGTATAACAATGTTGTTGATTGATATTGCAGCTGGCTGGACGGCGTTGCACCTGGCGGCTATGTCCGGCTCCCTGGCATCCGTCTCTCGGCTGATCAGAGCCGGGGCGGATTGCAACGTGAAGGGCCGCTCCAATGGACGGACTGTCCTCCATCTGGCCGTGGCCCAACCCAACATAGTACTCGTCAACTACATCCTGGAGCATTCTAACGTAAGATATATAATTACACTTGATATTATAATTACCAAGTATATTAACTTTGCGGCCGAGGAACTTATTGATTTTCTAAATTAAAATGTTGACTATGTGGGATAACTACAATTTGACAGAAGGCCTTGAATGCCGAAACAACTGACAACAAGCAGTCATGTAAACAAACTAGTTTTATTAAATTTCCTGTTGCCAACAGGGTTAACCAAAATATCTAAAATTTCTATTATCTATAACAGTGGTTGGCAATTGGATTTAGTGGCGGGCCGTATGAATATGAAATTTTTTTTGGCTGGTCACGTGACTCGACGTCACTTGTGCATGTGGGAGCTTGTCAATCAGTGAGCTTGTGACTGCCCGTCTGATCGCCTGTCGTAATCGTGCTTCATGTCGTGCCTTGCAGCATCTTATAGCATAAAGGTTCCCGACCTCACCTGGCTCAATGCACTTTCCAATTATATTTTTCTTTTAACGTCCCCTCCCTGCATAGAAAAGTAAGACATAATACACAGAAAAGTGCTGAAAAAAGTTAAGTGAAATTACACTTTGTGAAATATCACGACCAACAGGTTAATAGCGTGGTAGCTATTGGTTCCCACTCGGGCGTTGCAGGTTTGATTCTCTACTAGTTTAGTCCTCCATCATTGAACAAGCCACATTTTCCACTTATATTCTCAACATTCATTCTGAAATTTTTTTGTATATAAATATGATCAAACAAACGTAAAATACGCCACAGGTGAAAAAAAGGTGATCTTTTCATGTTTTGAAATATATTGATCAACCAGTCGGCTGAGTGGTAGTTATTGAATTCCACTCGGGCGATGCGGGTTTTTAAAACATACTTTTATGTTTTCTTCACAAGAATTCTTTGATGTCAATTTAAATTATGAAATTATTCTACATATTATTTTTTTGTATTCTTTCAAAACCTATAAACGTGTCATTATAACTAAAATTTTTTATTTTTACGGTGCTCCAGATTTTATGTCCGGGTTGAATCTTTCCCAAATGAAAGACTAAACCCTTCCACACACTTTTCCACAAATGAATATCTAGTAAATTAACGCAATGTAAGTGCACTATATAAGAATAAAACAATACAAGAACAATACGTCAATCCACCAGAAACATAATGGGAAAATATTTCACCGACTCCAGATATTTTCATATCAGAGGGTTCGGCTCTGATGAAATCCTAAGTGGTCCGATAAATCCTACTGATCCCTCAATATAAATATTTTAAAAATCTTTCGTAATCCTACATGTATTTAAAATGACCGACTTTTGCATTTTTATGTACAAATTTTTTGACAAATCTAATACGCCTAAATTTTGAATGAGAGAGCTAGGTATAATGCCAGTAGCCGAAATAACAAATGGTAATATTTTTATAGTCTGAGAATGCCAAATTCTTTTAATTTCATTTCCTAAATCTGTATATTTTCTTATTTTTTCAGAAACAGTTTTCTGAATATTACAGATATATTATATATTATATTATTAATAATAATATTATTATTATACAATATAATTATAATATGTATTGGGAATCAATGATAACAGAAGTTTTGTTTTCCATCTTGGCTTGTCGAAGGTTAAATTTTATTTAGGTCGGGAGTGTCTCACACTCGAGTCTTACAGTTTTTGATTATTGATCAGAATAAAAGTACAACTGTCATGTTTGTAGGCTTGTCAACTGATTTGATAAAAAGCTGAAATAATGGACCTAGAATTGGCGATCAATGGGGACATTTCAAATGTCAAAAAACAAAATGGCGCTGATCGCCCATTTGATGGCAATGTTAAATTTGAATTTATGTGAAACACTCAAAACATAACATTAAATTATGAACAAAATATTGTACAAACTAAAACTATGAATATTTTCAGATTGATGTGAACGCCCTGGGCGAGGGTGGTCATACAGCATTGCATTTAGCCTGCAGTCTGGACAACCCGAGGGCTCATGAAATTTGCGAAAGTTTACTTCGATATGGAGTAAGTAACCTAATAAGTTCACTGATTAATTTAACCACTCCGATCTATCGCGAATATGCACTTTTTACTAGTAGTGTTCAATATCGGTACTTTTACTACCCGTCGGTATCCGTTACTTTCACAAAAAGTAATCGTTACTATGTAATCGTTACTTGATTACTTTGATTACTTTCGGGTAGTAACTACTACAAGTATCAAATCGTTACTGAATGCTTTGATTACTTTCGGGTAGTAACGACTACTAGTATCAATTCGTTACTGAATGCTTTGATTACATTTGACTACTTTCGGTTCCGGATACCGACGGATACTTTTATAATAGATACAAATCGTTACTGGTTACATTTTGACGTTTATGTATTTCGTTAGCGTGAATAGCGTGTACTTTGGTTATGAATTATTAGGATTCTACATTCTACGTTAGATATTTATAGGTACTTTGAATGTTTTGAAGAGTTTTATGTTTAGATTTTTTTAACATTATCTTCGATTTTATACAAACAATTAAAATACCGGAGAAAATATTTTATATGGAATACAGCTACATAATATATTATGTTTATGTGTAGGTACAAACAAAAATATTGCAGCATCTCTCACTAGTCGTGGTTGGATAATATTAAACTTATCTGCACAGTCGCAGTCATCGGATATATTATTGTTATTGTTATTTTATCGAAAAAAAAATAACACCAAATAATTTCGATCACATAATCACTCACTTATAAATCACAAAAATCAGAAAAAACGCAAAGTGTTAGAAGTTTCAACGATCACAAACGGCCCAAACACAATAATTTATTAAAAAAAATTATGAACACACAGATTAAATATATTATTACGTAAAAACAAAGTCAAAGGTTGTAATAAAAACTGACGCAAATTCGTAAACAACGAACTAAAAGTTAACATACTAATATAGCCGTCGGCAAAGCTATACGACCGAAGAACTTCAGTATTTTCCATTTAATCAACGAACAAAACAATTTTATTTTCGGTTATTAATTTGGGTCCCGTCACGAAAACAAGTGTGAAAGCATTAGTATCGCACCACTAACAATAACAGCTTTATTACAATCATATAAACAATTTGAAATGGAATCCATTCCCCGGAGTTACAACAAGATCCCAGTTCTTTTTTGTTTACGTAGGCAATTTTGATCGAAAATTACATATTAACACACTGGATTGAGGTACGAAATACGAAACGTAATTTTATATGCGAGTTTTGATTTTTGTTTTTCTAGCTTTGGGATAAGTTAATAAAACACTATTTTAGGCTGGTGGTAATTTTTTATACATTTTATTTATTATTTATTTACATCTTAAATGATATCTTATTATACCTATGGTAATAGATGTTAGGCGGGTTTATTACTTGGCGGAAATTTCTACCAACAAAATTCATCTTTATAATCATAAAATGAATCAATCAAGCGCATATTGTATTTTTTTTCTAAACTCCACAGAAATTTAAATCTTATAATGTGTGAAGGAAAAAAAGAAATAATAAAATTATTACTGTGAAAACTTTTTATGGTCGTAATAATAATAATCATGTTTTATTATGTTTATACCGTTCGAAAATTGTAGTAGATACCTACCGTCAAAAAACTTAAATACTTAGTATAAATTGGTAGCAATTTATTATATCAGATAGCAAGGTATACAAACATAAGCGTTTTTTTACCGATAAACGTAAACACCGCAGTATTTTTCGTCTCTGGCAATACAGCTGGCTCTAGCGGGGAGCGCCTCCAGCGGCACAAATAGAAACGACCAAGTAATCGGTACAAAGTGTGGTTATTAACTAACGTGGAGCGCCTCCAGCGGCACAAATAACAACCAAGTAATCGGTACTGAAGTATCCGCATCAGAAGTAATCATTTCAAAAGTATCAATGAAAGTAATCATATCAAAAGTAACGGATAGTCTTCGTTTTCAGTAGTCGGTACTTTGATTACTCGGTGAGTACCGATTACTTCAGTACCGAATGATTACTTTTCATGCATCTCTACTTTTTACATCTTAAACGAAATGTCAGATTTACCAAAACTTTGTGTTATTTCCACTTCGCAATTAAAGCTCTACTAATGAAACATTTCTGAACGTAGCCGAATACTAAAAACTGTTTTTGAAAGTTTACGAAATAAACTTTCAAATTATTATATTACAAATAAATATTAACATTTGTAAATATTAAAATTTAGAATGCAAACATAAAAAAAATGTAAAAATGACTCATGTGATGTTTTTATGTGAAAACGGTAGTAAAATCACGGATTATGTAAAAAAACAATACTTATTCTATTGTATAAATGTATAATGAACAATTTGGTCACCTCACTTTTTTATCATTTCATACAAGAATATTTAATAAAAATTAACAATGTCTAGCGGCCCGTAGGCAATTTGGCAGGGAAAATATGTATCAACCGTGTATCTGACAGAATAGGTCTTTTTATGTATTTCTATGGACGACTTGAATACTGATGGGTAGCTTGATTTATTATTGAGCTTCTACTTTTTGTTTTAGGGATGTCACTAGAAAAATAACGGAGTTATAACGATTTCTGTGGAAACATACGCGTTGATGTGAAAACACGCTTATTGCTTATTTACTGCTATTGTCATATTAACGTGTATATCTGCTTACGTTGCTGAGTGGTTATGATGTTATTTGAATATTATTAAATATATCAATTTTGTATAGAAAACTGTTTTTGAATATCAACCATGGCGGCCTCCGTGGTCAAGGGGTAAGGCTCTTGACTCGCAATCCGAAGGTTACGGGATCGAATCCCGACGTGTGTAAATACATTTTATTTGATTAACTTGTGTTATTTCACAATTAATATATAGTATATTTGCGGCATGTTCCAGAGTGGAAGATACTCTCAGTATCGCCCCGGTGTAAGACCACCATTCAGATTTGAAATGTTGCGATTTGAAGCCATGTTTGGTGACCAGATATGAATAGCCAGGTACTTCCCCACCTTCCTCTTCCCCATCTCCTTCCCCTACCACAATTAGGGATGCCGTAGTATCACCGGCTCCAGACGGGTGCAGCTGGGACTCTTGTGAGGTATTCACATTAAAAAAAAACATGTTTTTCTGCACTTTCACCAAAAACAGCCCAACTTAATTTTAATACGTAAATATTTATTTGTATTAGAATGTATTATTATCTTTTGTAATTAATTTGTATTAATTACAGGCCGATCCTGAGTTGAAATACAACACAATGACGGCGTTGGATTTTGCAAAAAATAATATCGATGTACAGGTAAATATTCTTCAAATGAACATTTAATATTCAGCTTTACTCTTAGTGTGCCAACTAAAATCCCAAGCACCACGCCGTTGACGCTATTTCCAAAATGATGTTTTAATTTTTGAGTAAATTGTATCATCTTGACAGATGATAATGTCTATAAAAATAGTATATATCTATTCTATGTAGTTTCGCCAGGATAGCTACTTCTATTCTGAGATATTTTTTTCTCTAATGTAAAAAAAAAAATAATATAATGAAGACATAAACGACAATATTTTATGTTTTATTATATTTTCCAGCAAATTAAGCATTCTACATAATAAAAATAACGGCCGTTGTTCCCAATCCTACTAATCAACTTCTAAGCTGAAAGTAAGGTTCATCACTGCTAAAATGCACAACTGTGCATTTCCCAATACAAAAGCATCGCTTAAGCAAGCCGCTCAGTCTAAGCCAGCCGGACTCCTGGATTAGCTTTAAGCATATATCTAAGGAAAGGACTAGTTATAAAAAGTGTCCACAGGGTGAAAAAATACCGCGAATTAATGTCACTCTGACAATCGATAGTCGGGTTCGCGCTCCTTTCAGTTTTTTTGTGTTGCATTAGTCAATTTAATTATCATTTTAATAAAATGGATAGGGAAGTTTTAGACATTGCGGAATGGGCGGAAGTAAAATTTTGAGTTATTCGTCCATTTGTCGCGCACATACTTATTGCAAATTTAAGACATATATGGTTTTCTCATAGATCCCATTGTCAGAACTGGACCAAATTAAAATGGGACCACACGGGAAGCACCAGCTTTCTAATAAAAAAAGAATCATCAATATCGGTTCACCCAATCGAAAGTTCTGACGTAACAAACATTAAAAAAAAAAAAAAAAAAACTGTCGAATTGATAACCTCCTCTTTTTCGAAGTCGTTTAAAAATAATTTCGTACGATTGTTATTTTTGGAGTCGGTGTCAGCCAAGATCTCCACATCTCACCTATAACTACCTATATATGTAGTTACCTTGGCTGACACCGACTCCAAAAATAACAATCATACGAAATTATTTTTTTACTTTTTAGTGCATTTTTTGTTGTGTTAAATTTTTTGTTTATTGTGTATACAGTTTGTCAAAGCATAAAGAATAGCATCACACAAAATCTAGCGTGGGTGGTATTAGAACGATCTCCCGAGCACGAACGGAAAGTTCAGTCATAAAAAATAAATGTCTCCAGAGCATGATCGGCAACCACTCGTTTACATAATGCAATCAATTTATTTTGTTCTAGGTATACAACGTTGTAAGAAATCATCTAGAAAATGACAGAAAGTCACCAATCCAAAAACTCACAAACTTGGAGACCGATAGTAAAAAATTTAAGGATCCAACAGAAGTAGAGGTATTGCTTTATTTATTATTTTGAACTTTTCCTTCAGTTGCATTTTGTAATTTTCATGTTTATTTAAAGATTTATGGTACAGGTTGGCAAAATAATGTAAGTAGTTTTTTGGCATCACCAATATAGCTCAAAGAAAAATGAAAGTAATTTTAAAAAGCACAATGTTCCAAAAGCATACTTTATACTTTAACCCTTAGGCACCGAGAAGGATTTTAATAAATTGGCAGCCTGGAACGGCATGAATTTCTGATTTTTTTTTCTTGTTTTCGTTTTTGTTTAAATAATTATACAGCTGCACCATCCAGGTTTTCCATTATAAATTTTGTTTTAATGCATTCTTAAATGTTGAATTGTTCTATATTTACATCTTATATTAGGTTTTTGGTTTTAGATTATGTGTTATGTGAAATATAAATGAAAATTTACCTTAAAAATGCCGCCACCCGAATTATAATCACTCATAGCCTATTTATTCATTGTAATATCGAAGATTTTTTTCTTTTCACATAAAGAATGTACTTTTGGCAATGACGTTATCAAGATTTATTCGGAAGTTTATTTACACATTGATTACAATTATTGATTTCTTACTACGCAGTCATTTTTTCCGGCGATCACACATACACTTACACGACACCATGTCCATATTAGATAGGGTCACCATAAGATTGTTAGGCCCGGCGGACACTTAATTATTAAAACTTCTGTACAGTATGATATATTTTAAAACAGGTAGTGGGGCATAAGGCAACTTCACAGTTCGAACACCAATAACGTGTCTGAACTCGACGCTTTGGATTTCGCATTGAGTGTTTGCAAACATAACACTCCCGATAAACTGTTTTTCTCTTCGAATTTACAGACTGTGGAACATCCGACAGAAAATGTCTGGCAGTTAGCCTTAGCGGATATTCACCAACTCGATTAACTCTTTTTGTTGAGCCGGGAACGTGATGTTTTTGAATTAGTTGCCTAATGACTTCTAAATGAAAATCTGTTAAGCTTACTTCTTTTTTAGTTGTGTATTTATACATCGCGTGGGCATTTATTAAAACTACATCGATTGTCCGAAACGCAATTTTTTTATACCACTTAACGGTTTTACGAACACATTGCACAAATGTTATCAACATATCCGACCTATCAACACCCCCCATATTCTTATTATAATTTACTACACAATTGGGTTTTATTATTGGATCCTTTGTTTTCCAATTCACTTTTCCTGTTTCTACCATTGAATCATTGTGTGAGGTAGTGAGCATATGAACATCCCTCTTATCGTGCCATTTTATTGCAAGTAGGCATCCAGATTTCTTCCTTTCCACATCTCCTTTTTTTACATCTCCAAATGGTGGTAAACATTTTCGCGTTTTTTTAACAGTGCCACACGCATTCGTATATTTATTGTGTAAATAACTAAATAAAAAGGGGCTCGTATACCAGTTGTCCGTGTACACTGTGTGTCCCTTTCCTAAATAGTCGGCTAGTAATGAAACCACAACTTTTCCAGAAACCAACAATTGCTTCGATATGCCTTCATCCATATTTGGTATGTCAATGTCCGTTTTGGCGCCACAATAAATTACAAATTGTAAAACAAAACCGGTTTTGCAATCACATAAAACAAATAGTTTTACGCCAAATCTATGTCTTTTTGCTGGAAGATATTGTTTGATTGATAATCTACCTTTGAATAGCACCAGCGATTCGTCAATGCACAAATTTTCGAACGGATAAAAGTATTTTTGGAATTGGCCGCACACCATATCCACAAAATCTCTAACTTTGAAGGTAGTATCGCCCTTTTTTTGTTTTTCGTTATCAGAAAAATGGAGCATGCTCAGAATCGACATATAACGATCTCTTGACATGGTTTCTCCAAATATTGGGGATGCAATCAGCTTGTCCAATGTCCAATATTGACGAATTTTACCCTTTTTGCTTCTTGCCATAAGCATAGTAAGGGCGATGAATACGTACATTTCCTCTATGTCAACATCTTTCCATTTGTGTAAACTTGAATTTGGAGCAAATACTTTTTGTGACTTTACAGAGGAAAAATATCTATTGGTTTCGGTTGTAATGCAACACATGACATTTTTATTTAGGAAAAGCTCAAAAAAATCTATTTCACTACTCTCCGGATTGAGTTCACAATCTTGTAAACCAGATTGTTGGTTGAAATTGTGTACATCGGGTTGGAAGTTAATTGCATTTTCCCATACTGGCGAGAAATTCATAAAATCTATATCAGAGGAGGTATGTTCGTCCAATCCCGAATTGTTAATTTCATTATCTTCGTTTTCTGATTCATCTGAACTCTCCAAATTTTCTGGAATGTAGTCTTCTTCATCACTCATGGAGAAGTCCGAATCGCAATCTAACACATAGTTTTCGATTTCTCCGTTATCCATTTTAAGAATAATAAACCCACTGTACACTGATATAAATGTCAGAAATTATTAAATATAATAAAACATGGACCATGAAAGAATATGCACTGCAATGAAATATTTTTAAAGTTACCGAAATAATAAATGTTCATAAATAAAATCATAGGTTTCAAGTGTCACATAAATATCTACACGGATCTCATAAAGCCGACAAAGGACATATCTCATCTCAAACAGTTTATTATTAGCCATAAAAAGATAACACCTCTCGAAAGAATGTGCACCGCAATAAACGATATCATTGCTTGCTAATGTAACACACTTGCTTGGCACCGGCACGCACTAACACATCGACGCGCAAGACGAGACTGTATGCGGTCCTAAAAAACTTCATCGAGATTTGAAAGGTTCGCTATGATGAAAAAATTAATTTAAAAAATAACTATAAGTAAAAAGGTCTAACTCATTAATTGACATGGTACAAAACACTTGGTTGTATAATTTGAATCTTTTACTTCGAACATTTACTAGTAAATTATCTCAATATTTGGAGATGAACATGACGAATTCTCCACACTACTAATGCAGTGGGTCGGCCCACACGAGAATTTCCTTTCCACTACGTATGTAGTTGGTCGGATCCTCCGGGTTAACCTCTTGAACGTCGGAGAAAAATCCTCAAAAGACTGTCTCAGTCTAAACTCAGAGTTTTGCTTAAATATCAGAATAAAAAAATGTTTTTTTTTTTTTGCTTATAATTTCTGTTTTCCAGAAAATATTATCTTTCTATCAATGCATATTCATAATCAAAAGGCGTTTTCAAATAAATAATAACCTTGATATTCCTTTGAAAATGAATATATTTTTATTTTTGGACGGTCGTTGAACGAAAATGAATTTTGACATGCTCAGATAAAATATTTTCTAGACGGTAAGAGGCTGGAAAGAGACGGGAAAGGAAGGAGTGAACATGGGTCTTGAAGAGACCCATGTTGTAGGAGGGAGTTCGAACCGAGCTGTCGAACTCAAGAACGAGTCGTAAAAACGACCCATTCTCATGTGACTAATGTCAACCGTGTACAAATGTTGAGCGTGTGTTTCCCGACTATACACCGGTGCCGAGGGGATCAATGACGCTAGTTCGTCGGAGCATCTTCCATTGTAATACCGGTAGAACAAGGACAACATTCCTACCTGACGCCTGTGCTCTAAAGATTGTAATCCGTCTGTTAAGATGGGAGAATCTATCAAACGGACCGCCCGTTTCTGTACAGAGTACAGAGTCGAGGGTTTTTTTTTTAGGTATTTTGGAGCTCCAGACCAGAGGTGGCTGCCAAATTCAACCGTGGGGCGCACTTGCGATTTGTACAGGGTTAGCAGTTGTGTACTATTAAAGTATCTGCGGGCCCTGTACAGTACACGTTTCTGCACAGAGTCAAGGGTATTTTTCAGGTATTTTGGAGCTCCAGACCAGAGGTGGCTGCCAAATTCAACCGTAGGGCGCACTTGTGATTTGCACAGGGTTAGCAGTTGTGTACTATTAAAGTATCTGCGGGCCCTGTACAGTGCACCCAGGACCTTGAAGTTTGTTTACAAAGAACTGTCAAACTCTAATGTGAATAAATTTTAAGAACAACACTATAACAAGACAAAGTGAGTAGGTTGTAATGAAAGAACAAGACTATAACAAGACAAAGTGAGTAGGTTGTAATGAAAGAACAAGACTATAACAAGACAAAGTGAGTAGGTTGTAATGAAACAACTTCCAAAAGATCATATTTGTTCCTTCACACAGTTTAAACTTTTTTGTTTTGCTTGTTTGTCAGGTGAAAGAGGAGCCATATGACTTTGGAGATGGATTCCTGGACTCGACAACCATTGAAAGAGTGACCACTTTGCTGAATAACTCGGGGATGTGGAAAATAATAGCAGTTGAGCTCGGCCAAAGCAGTCTCATCAGCTTGTGCCAAGAGTCAGAAAATCCCAGTAGAACACTTCTTCATTACATTGAGGTAAGTCACCCTATTCCATGTACAAGGGTTGTCCAATAACTAAAGACCTTATTTAAAAAATTTAGGAAAATGTTATTTTTACAATGAAAGCATATGAAATTTTAGGTACATATCCCCAGTAGTTTTCGATGTAGTCCCTTTTAAATAATACATTGTTGCCATTTAAACAATTGCAGCTATTGAAGATAAGAACCATTTCTTTTTACAGTTGGAAGAGAAGATAACCCTGAACCACCTATACGAGCTGCTGCTAAAGCTGGGCGAGACAGAAGCCGCGGAAGCTGTCAGAAATGCCCTTGGATATTCTTAATTTGGATTACAATACTCGTTTCGTTTGGTTTACATTTCTTATTTTGGATTACGATACTCGTCTCCATATTTTTTTGTTAATTAACTACTGTGAAACCCTCTTAAGACGTTTCCCAAGGGACCGGAAAAAACAAACTTCTTAACCGCTTCTGTGCCAAGAGCGAGATTTCTCGCATTCTTGGCCGTGCCCAGCAGGCCGGCCATAGAAAAATAGCGAGTATTCTCGCTCTTTTTGAGCCTCTGTATCATACATTTGTCCCATTTTTTATTAACTTAAAATATGGAACACACAGAGACATCTATTGGGATGATTTTAATTTTTTTTGTTTTTTTTTTATTTTGATTTTTTTTTTTTTTTTTTTTTAAATAAGATTTAAAAATGATTTATTTTGATTAAAAGTTCACGGCCTGCTGTGCACAGCTACACTTCTACCTACTGGCATTTAAAAGGTTAAGCAGGTAAACCTTATGTGTGGGAAAAATTGGACCAATATTGAGCCGAGGGACCGAAAAAAACAAACTTCTTAAGCCACGAAACGTCTTAAGAGGGTTTCACTGTAATTATGTATGTATATCGTGAATTAAACTGATAACCATTTATTTTTAACCATGTGTTTTTGTTTTTAGTAATACAGTAGATACTCTCTTACTTATCTGCAACTCGATTATCCAACAACTACTATATCGTCGGTATACTGATAAAACCCACTAAGTGCATGACTGACGATTTTGAGAAAAATCAATTTGAAAGTTTGACTGTGTAAAAGTCATGTTGGCATTCTAAATTTTCAATTCTGTAAAATGTTGTTATATTTATAGTTTAATTAACTTATAATTTTCATAAATCATTTCAACTTAATAAAATTGTTTAACCCCAAAAAAATTTTCTAAAGATAAAATGGTGGGATTTTAACTGGTTTTATCAGTACACGATATAAGCCAGTACTTTGAATGTAATGCTCAAGAAAACGTTAAATAGCTTCAGAGGATTCAATTTGTAGAGGAAATAAACCATTATTCCGAGAATTTTATTGTGTATTAAAACAAAATGTTAAAATATTTACAAAATGGCATTTTTAATTATGTAAATCATAAAAAGCATTCAAAGAAAAAATAAAATAATGAAACTATTTCGATATTTAAAGGTAACATTAATTAAGGCAAGAATGAATTATTCTTGAGTACCATTATCTTCAAGCTCACATTCATCATTAGCGGGCTCCGGAACTCGATCCTTCAGATTGATATTAGTGTGGAGTCCATTGTACCATCCATGTAATTCTTCAGGGATACTTCCCTTTTGATACAGTTTCAGTAGGTCATTTTTCTTGGCCTGACTTATCACCAGTGGCTCAGCGTAAACTCGTTTTAAGTCTCGGGGAATAACTATGGAAACATTATTTTTTATTTGTGGGCCAGGTGAATTAAGAGAAGATTTTGTAATTAATTTTCTGTTATGTGCTTTAAAAATTTCTACAAAATTTATGTGATGAAATGTGTCAGACATGTCATTATTGAAGAAGATTTTTTCCGTTTCTCCTTTCATATTCCTCAATCTTTTTATTTTTAACCATCTAACTTGGTTGCCTTGGTCATCTGTTCTGTTTATCATAACCTTGTCAGCGAGGTCTTTCATGAATTCATTATGTTTGAACTCTTTAACTTTGTATGGCTTAACGGTAACTATTTTTTGGTCAACTTTGCGCTTTTTTGTGATCTAGCTCGTTCGAAGATATTAACCCAATCATGCATAGTATACACAGAAGAGTTTTTCTTAACATGTTCTATGCTACTATGCATTGAATCTGCTTTCATAGTGTGTGACCAGATTCTAGAAATTTCTGCTCAATTATGTTGATGGGCTCAATGTGTTGAACGGCCCAAAGTAGTATTACTGCTACATATTGGTTTCGATTCTGCCCTCCGCATGTGTCGGAGAACAAGCTTATTTCATCAATATTGCCCTTATATACAATTTTTGAGGTAGTAGTACAGGATAGAGCTTATTTCGCAACTCCCACGCTTTCCATTTATTTCGGACCATGGAAAACAGTAGGCATTGCTGGGGGCAGGTGCCTCATATAATGTAAGATTATACACACATAATTTTCTTACATAGTAGAGAAGGCCGACTTTTCCGCTTGGGATTTGTAAAACTGCCTGTAGATCGAATGTTAGCGACATGAAGTTGTTTTCATTGTTAAACCTCTCTTTATCTTTTTCCTTCTTCGTTCTTCGTATTGCAAATATCTTTTCTTTCCATGTGTTCTTTGTAGTTTTCTTCTAATTTGCTTTTATCACTAGCCTTTGCATAGTTTGAAGAAATTAGGCACTGATCCTTCTTTGGTACGAAGAAACTTAGATTGTAATTCTTTGAAAATATTCGTCGGTATGTTATTTCTGTAACAGTTTCGGTAATATCCGTTTCTTTGCAATGCTCCACGTATAAAGCATGCATTTTTCTTATGGACAGAGAGCTGTCCAAATACTTACGATTTGACGATTTTCTCACGTAGTGAGACTCCATGCTTGGAAATGATTCAATGTATGATTTCACATGATTAAAGATGTCCACCTCAGTTTTATATGGGGGCTCTTTTTGACCTCTCTTGTCATCTTGAGTGTAAAATCCCCGTGCATTTTTATTCTTGATTGCAAGTTTTATAACGTCAGGTGATATGCAGAGTTTTTGTCATGAAATTTTGGCAAAATGCTATCTTATCATTCCCTTTGGGAAAAAAAACTTTTTTTTCATACGATCTTTGTTTTTTGGGTCTGATAGCCAGAATGCGCTTTGGTTCTTGAATGTGCAAATTTGTTAACAAGAAATTTTTCTTGCCCTTGAAGTCAAGCTGCCAGTAGTGTCCACAAAGTATATAACGTTCATCCGAAGTAAAGTTCTTGTCGCATCTGTACTGGCATTTATCACAATTAGCTCACTTATTTGCATTTAACGTTTTTTAACTGTCAGCACTCTTCATTTTAACAGCACCAACATGGTCCGTTCAAAACACCTATAAGACTTTAACTGTTTTCAACTGTTAACAAAAAATAATTTCGTTCATCTGTGTTAACAAATCATACCGGTTATAGTAATTTAAGGTTTTTTAATTGAAATTATTTCCTGTGAACGTGCATGTAATGAATAATTAAATAACGCTCAAGTGATTTAAATGGTTTTACGTGAGATAATATTATTCGTTCTGCAAAGTGAAACATACCCATAAAAAAATTTAAGTGTTATAAATTGTTTTGATAGAAGATATTTGAAAAAAGTTTCCACTAAAGGAATTTAGTTGTTTTCAATGGAATACATTTTTAGGTAACAAGAGGGTTAGAGGTTTTTACAAATTTCTAACTTTAAAACGAACCATCAAAGGATGTTGTGGGTTTTAACAGTCGATAGAGCTCATAAAATTGAACAAAACGGCATTTTTAACTCATTTCGGAAAGTTTTGTCATTTAGCTGGTTTTACCAGTATACCGACGATATATAATCTGTCGTAATTTTTGCTAGTTGAAAGCACAAAATCATGCACCGGTAACGAGTGCTGCTAGCTCCTTAGAGCAGGTTCCATTGAAATACCTGTACAACAGACTCAGCATGCCTATATTGTGTCTGTATTAGAGATGGCAATCGGTCTGTTAACAACGGATTGTCAATCCTTTGCACAGAATCAAGTAGGTTTATTAAGTATTTTGGGGCTCTCCAGAAGTTTAGCAATGCAAAAGTGTTCAGGAAAAGCACCTATTGACGATTGCTCCATTGTAACCTTTCACTCTTTCTTGTAATCAAAGCATGCAACAGAAAAAGAGGTTGCAGCTGAGCTTTCAGTCTACTGAGAACTCTGATGAAATATTATCATTAAGTTATTATTATTAAGTTGTCTTTTTTCTGAGAACCTTACAAACTAATCTGTGGACGACTAAAAGAGGAACATTTCTTTGCGATTGTACACTGAGAGGTTGGGTTATCTTACTGTTACATTTACCGGTTTACCGCTCACTATTACATTTAGCGGTTTGCCGCTCACTCACATTTTACGATCACCAGGGGGCAATATTGTGGTTTCAGGATATTTCGGTCAGTCCTCTGGGTATTCTAGAAACTGTCGCACATATTTCTGTTTGTTTTGTTCTGCCATGTTTTTGTTAGAATAATTCTTCTCGCAAGCGTAAACATGAGACCTAAACTTTACCAAAAAATTTAAAATTTTGTGACGGAAAGCAGTTTTTGTTTGATTTTATGATATTCCTGCCTGTTTTAATTTGTATCATACCTACGATCCAAAGCTTTCACTAATTGGAAATTTGCCCAGTTTTTTGGGTAGTGGATTAAGAGAGAGTGCTGTATTATGTAGGCTCATTGATTTTTTTAAAACATAATTTGCTTCAGAAAGTTTTAAAGTCAACAGCGATTTTCAGTTTGCAATGTTAATTTCTCAATTTCATAATTCTCAATGGCATGTTAAAATTCATGAATCACGTTATGTGACATCCGCATACAACCGCCAATGGATTAAATATGCTACAGCCGTGTCAGATCAGGTTAAAAAAAGTGAAAGTAATAAATTTTGCAATAATTTATTTACACACATACTACATTGGTGGTTAGTGTTATTACAGAATTACAATGAAACAATAGTAAGGAATAACAGTAGGGCCTAACCAACAATGCTACTTTATAAGAGGCAGTCCGTCCAGGCGAAAAGATATCTACGGGTCGTTGTTCTGAATTCCACCCAGATAGGTCTCTATCATGCGATTCTCCCTGTAATCAAGAAAAATAAATTAATAACACATTATCATCAAGGCACTTTACTTTACATCACATATGCTCTCCACTGGTAGCGTTCTCTCGCCAATTGCCTCGCTCTGATAAATATAAGGTTACACTGAACATGTCGATAAAAGGTTTGTTGGAAAGGTTGCTTCTGTTGAAAGAAATTAGAGACAATCCATTCAATTCTTTAGTTATATTAAATTCCATATCCGTTTATTATGATACAACCACAACTGCAATGCAACTTATGTCACACTAATGTTCTGATACTGGCCTGCTCACGTGGGAGATGAAAATGAAAAAGATTGCCGCACGGTCGTTATTCTGTATTATTTTTTTACATTAGCCCCACACAAGAGGCCTCGAGGAAAATAATGGGGTATTTCCACAAACGAGGGATTCTGTTGAAAATGCAATATTTAAAGATCATTTTTCTGATTTTAATCATCCTACTAAAAATGTTTGTTTTTTATGTTTTCATTCAATATTATTGATATTAATTACTCTCTAAAACTGACAAAATCAAAACGGCCCGTTTTTTCAAATGGGTTTGTGACATCACAAGTGTAGCTCAGCTGTACCAGCATAAATAAACACTGTCATTGAGCGTCCGCACTCATGACGTCACTTGATAGCCACGCCCCAAAATATCGTTTTAGCGGTAATTAAAAAATCGGAAACTTTAACTCGCTGTAGAAAATTTATTCGTCAACATAAAAATAAAAATGCTATAATCATCGTGATTTTTTCGCTTAATTTTTTTAAGCAATAAAAACAAACGTGGAAATACCCCATTCCCCTCGGGACCTATGTCATCTTTGGGGATGCTGTGTAAGTAAAAGCTGCGGAAAAATAAGTTCTGGGAAGGAAAAATGTATGAGGGGTGGGTAGGAGTCTAAGGGTCAGTCTGTCAAGGAGTGACGGACATATGAATCTATCCCTTCCCCTGTAATGCAAGGCTGTGTTCTGAGAGTGCTGCTGGAGAGGTCAAAAGGTCTCTCCTCAAGAGGTCAAAGTCTCTCCCGATTCAGCTTGCCGTGCAGTTGGTGGGCAACGGCATTTACCGCCAAATTCTGGACAAACCTCATAGTGAACCACTGGCATCAAAGCCACCAAACATAGTGAACCACTCGGGGTGACCTACGGCAAGTGTGTTGGTTATGCAACAAATGGTTCCCGGGGCGACAGTACACACACCTGCCAGTGGCGATCCATGAGTTTTCAGTGAGCTAGAGTCCTAAGATTGAAAAATACAATGTTGTTGCAGCTGAAAATGAATTTTTTAATATTTTGTATGAAGATTTTCAGGATCTTTGAATTTGTGGATGCGCCGCATCCACATTTCAGTACAGCTTCATACAAAAAGTTAAAATTTTGAAAAAAAAAAAATTGTTTTCAGCTACAACAACATCAATAATGTCATATTTTCCAATCTTAGCACTCTAGCTCACTGAAAACTCACAGACCGCCACTGATACCCGCCTCCCAAATTGAATTAACGCCAAAGCGCTGAAAAAGGTAAAGAAGATATGAAACAGTATAACTTCACTTGTAGTGATACATCACATCATGAGTAAAAGCCCCGAAAATGGGCATAAATAAATAAATCACAAAACTGCGCTGTAGACATGCAAGGTATTATATTAATGTCATCAATTACTTTTCCACTCGTTTAGCAGGCCCGAAAGAGTCCGGTGGGATTCCTAGTTCTTCGTCAGTCCATTCTGATGGTTCAACAATCGGCCACTCTCCCTAGAATCAAATTAATGATGTTATGAGGAATAAAATTTAGATTTTTTAAATGCAGGTAACGAGTAAAGTAGCAAACTTAGAGGAGGATTGCCTCATTGGAAAGGGGTAAATTTGAATAGCGCACTTGGAGTCAAAAAAATACTGCAAAACATTCATTCGTTGAGTGTCTTAGGGGATCTCAATTTAGTTTTGGGATTTAAGTGGATCTAAAATGCTTTGTGGAAGTGGAATAAGTTCTAGCCATGACCTAATGGCATTTTCCATGTAAGCTTTCACACTATCCATTTAACCATGATGTTAAATGGTCATTTGGTGTATACAGGGTTGAGATGATTTAATTAAAAAGGAATTTGATTCCGTATTATCCGTGTATCGAACTTCAGCAAGGAACATTGCGTATTAGCGGGCTTATACATTTTTTACCTAAAATAGTTTTTGAAGGCTAGTTTTTTTTTTGGTAATTTTTGGAGATCGCTGGCAACGGTTAATATGCACATTTTTTTGAAAAAATCTTTTGATTCACCTTAATTACATTAAAAGGCAACTATTTGCATTGGGGGAAGTGGAAAATATTTCATTCTAAATTTTTTCTTGCCTTGACGCGAGTAGGCGTTATAAAGGGGCACTTTCTTTTGAATCACAAACCATGTTACACAAACCTAGCGTAGCCACTAAACTACTTGAAAACTGGGATGTTTTTCTTACCTTGACGCGAGTAGGCGTTATAAAGGGGCTCTTTCTTTTGTATTACAAACCATGTAGAATGAAATATTTTCCACTTCCCCCAATGCAAATAGTTGTCTTTTAATGTAATTAAGGTGAATCAAAAGATTTTTTCAAAAAAACGTGCGTATTAACCATTGCCAGCGATCTCAAAAATTTACCTTTTTTTTAAATTAAACTCCAACTAAGAACCTATTTTAGGTTCATATTATGTATGTAGGTTAACGTTTTGGAACTGTCAAAAATTGCTTCTGAGACACGTAGGTATGCAAAAAAATATTTATGTTCATTTGTACTTACGGTGACATGTTCAGGCTCGGTGTAAAAATGCCAAAGGATCCACCAAATAGCGAATCCACTCAAGACTTCTGCTAGTATAAGGGCTTTTTTGGAAGACGGCGGAGGTGCTACCCTGTATGCCCAGGCACTGAGGAAAATATAAAGATAAGTACAAAAAGAAATGTAACGATCTTCAGGAACCGTGTTATTTATTTTTTAAATATACCAATTTTACATCCAAATGTTGATTATGACGTAAGTGTAATCTAACCTCAAAGTCGCATATTTGACAACTTACCTCATACTCCTACTGATTTGGAATTTCACAGGGTTTATTTGGGGGATTGAATTTATTTGCCGGAACATGTTCCGCAAGACAACTGCCCTTGATACGATCATTTTGCCGCTTATCCAACTTTTCAAAACATAAATAATGTACTAAAACTCAAACCGAGAGAATCGGAGAATAAAAGTCAATGTTGCCACTGTTAGCTTAGTGCAGCTGACAGAAGTGGAAGTTTTATTTTCTTTGTAGGCAACATTCACACAGACGCGCGACATTTAAAATAACAATAATACCTAGTTTTCGATTTCATAAACATTATTCATATTTTGAATGTTAATTCAGTATATATGTTTACTCTTTTTTGCCATCAAAGTAAATCGTTCACTACACTACACATACTAGTACATTAAAAAAAATATATTATTAATTTTT
Source organism: Limnephilus lunatus (assembly GCA_917563855.2). NCBI lineage: Eukaryota > Metazoa > Arthropoda > Insecta > Trichoptera > Limnephilidae > Limnephilus > Limnephilus lunatus. The sequence goes on from OU830592.1 coordinate 75,904,767, forward strand.
CGAAGAAAACTTCTTCGGAAAGGTTTTCACTTTGTGATGGCATTATTTTTTTAATTAAAAGACAAATAACTTTGTTTACATCACTTTTATTGGTACACAATCAACATGTTTCGTAAACAATGTTTACTGCATCAGGATCAAACGTATACTAAACTTAAAAACTAAATATAGATGACACATGGAAGGAAAGGGTAGGAGGGAGGGGGAGGGGTAAGAGTGGGGAAAGTTTATCAGGATTTCAACGCCATTAGCAGGGAAAGACCGGTTAAGTGGAAAGAGGTTCAAAAGAGGGTTTATAAAAATTTGCTGCTTATTAATTATGTCTGCTTTATTATTTACATTTTTTCTAATTTCTAAAATCTCTAAATTATTTATCTGTGATGCCTTATAGCCTGTATGTAATATTTTAAGTCCATGGTTTTTGTCAAAATTATGATTATTTTTTATTAAATGATCTGCGAACTCAGACTCGCTGTTGCCATTTAATGCCCTGAGATGTTCTTTAACCCTTACTTCAAAGTTTCTATTTGTTCTACCTATATAAAAGCTATTACAATCTTTGCAATCGAGTTTATAAACGCCCGATTTTTTTTGTTTTGATGTCGCTGTCTTTATTAATGAGGATGAATTTTTTAAATTTGTTATTTGTGTAAAATGCAGGTTGTATATTACTGGGAATATTTTTGCTAATTATTTTTGACATATCGTTATTAACAAATAGAATTCTACGCCATTGATTATTATTATGTTTAGAAAAAGGGTAGATATATAGTTTTAAGAATTTCTGTTTATTCTTTTTATTAAGTATTTGATCTATTAGTTTTGTAGAATAACCATTATTAACTGCTATTTATTCTAAAGTAAAATTAGGAACAGACAAAGGAATCGTTACTAATCTATTAATCATAGAGTGAAAGGCCGAGAGTTTCTGAGTGAAAGGATGATTAGATGAATTATGTATAACAGTATCGGTGTACGTATCTTTACGGAAAATATTGAAATCTATTTTATTACCTATTAATGTTAAATTTAAATCTAAGAAATTTAAACTCTTCTCTTTACCTATTTCTAGTGTGAATTGAATGTTTTTATGGAATTTATTTAAAAAGTTTAAGAACAAGTTCAGTTGCCTTTCTGTACCTAACCAAATACAAATTATATCATCGACATATCTTTTCCAGCAATATACGTATTTAAGTAAAAGCGCACCGCTATTAAAAATCTTATTCTCTATATTATTAACAAAAATATCTGCAATCAAAGGGCTCGTACTACTACCCATCGCTAAGCCATATTTTTGTTTAAATAATGTATTATTGAATTGAAAGTAATTCTGTTTAAAAATTACATCAAATAATAAAATTAAATCATTAATTAAGTCTTTCGGCAAGTTCGAAGAATTTAACAAATTATTAACAATGGTTTTACTTTCTTCTATTGGAATATTTGGGAATAAATTAATCAAATCAAAGGAAACCAACATAGCGTAGTTAGGGATTTCCAAATCTTTTAAGTAATTGACTAATTCTAACGAATTCTTAACTGTGTATGTTGGTTGAAATACATTAGCATTCATAACTACATTATTTATAGTTGACGCTAATTTAAATGTTGGTGCATTTTTTTTTTTTTTTTTTTTTTTTTTTTTTTTTAATTATTTTTTATTTTCATTAATATGTTTTACATGTTGCTAAATGATAATTTTACATCTTAGGTTTTTTACTACTTTTCCATTTAAAGCATTTGCTTGTGTATGGAAAAGGAGTGTACATAAATGTGATTATTACTTAGTACTTAAATAATTCATTTACATAAATATATGTGTGTTGTAATAGTATATATTTAAAGAAAATAAAGGATATTATGGAAAACTAAGTATATTTGTATACATTTAAATAAAAGAAAGAATATTTTGGAAAACTAAGGATATTTGTAGGATAATTAAGTGGCATTAGTTTTTTTCTTCAGAATATTTTTAAAATGTCTCTTGACAGAGAGCAGTAATTGGGTTTTATCATTAATGCTTCTGATTTCTTCTGGTAGGCGATTGAAAAAAGTTCTTCCTTGGTAAGTGTAATGGTGTTGTGCAAAAGACGTATTTAGTTTTGGGCATATAAAAACATGTTTAAGTCGCGTTCTGTTTTCGTTTAAAAATTGATATTTATCTTTTTCTTTTATAATTTGAATTAATGAATTTTTAATATATAAATCTTTAAATGTAGGTACTTGGAATTCATCAAATAGGCGTTCTGTTGGGTAGTCCAAGGATTTTTTTAATATAATTTTAATAATTGTTCTTTGTACAATTTCTATTGGAACAAGGTTACATTTATATGCGGATCCCCAACTAATAATAGCGTATTGTAAAGTGGATTGAACTAAGGCATAGTAGATTAAATATAGATTTTTTATTGACAAAAAATTTCTAATTCTTAAAAATATGTATATTAATTTTCTAATTTTGTTTACTACTTGACATATTTGTTCCTTCCATTTCAGATTTTTATCAATAATTACTCCTAGATATTTTATTTTATTTGTTGTTTTTAATATTGTACAGTTTGATTTGCAGTAGTTTTGGCTGTGAATTTTAGTATTTTCATGTATGACAATGTTAAAATTTTTGGGAGCATCGTTTAAATGTATTGCAAATGGAATTACAAATGTCTTTTCACTATTTAGTGATAGTAAATTAGTGTCGAAAAAATTCTTAAGCGTGTTAATGTCTTCTATGGCCTTTAATTCTACATTTTCCCAAGTCTTTCCACTTATTATTAATACTGTATCGTCAGCGTATGATGTAATTTGACCATGTAAAGGTTGGAAAAAAATATCGTTTACATATATAGTAAATAGGATTGGTCCAAGCACTGTACCTTGGGGGATTCCAAAGCTTGAAAGCTCTTGATCGCTATTAACATGATTGATTTTTACCACTTGTGGGCGGTTTTTTAAGTAGTTGGTGATCCATTTAATCGCGTTGCCTTTTATGCCAATATTATTTAATTTTTTTAATAGCATCTCATGAGATATGCTATCGAATGCCTTTCTGAGGTCAATAAATATACCCGCACATTTTTTACCTTTATCTACTGTTTCGTAAATGTATGAAGTTACGTTAGCAATAGCATCTTGTGTTCTGAGTGATTTTATAAAACCAAACTGGTTTTTGTGTATTATTTTATTACTATCTAAGAAATTTACCAACTGTTTTTTTACTATTTTTTCAAAGATCTTTCCTATATTAGAAATTAGACAGATTGGGCGATAATTTGTTACTTGGTGTGGATCTCCAGATTTGTAAATAGGTGAGATTATTGTGTTTTTGTAGTTCATTGGAAATATCCCTTTTGTTAAACTTAAATTTATTAAATGAGTGATGGGTTTAATTAAGTAAGATTTCATAGATTTTAACATATGTGCCGTAATAGAATCAAAACCGGGAGACGAACCTCCTTTCATATTTTCTATTATTTTTAAGATTTCACATTCTGTTGTTGTTTCGAATGTTGAAAGTATATTACGTTTCTGTAAATTTTTATTTTTATGTTTTTCCGGGTTAGAAGGCTTATGAATATTTTTCGCAAGATTTTTTCCAACATTTGCAAAGAAGGAATTAAAAATGTTTGCACATTGTTTAGGTTGCATATTGGCATCTATAATTTTTTTATCGTGTTCAATGTACTTAATGTTTTGTGTTTTTTTTGTATTGTCTATGGCCAAATTTACTGTTTTCCACATTTGTTTATGGTTATTTTCTGAAGATAATATTTTATTTTTAAAAAATTCTTCTTTACTTTTTTTGATATAAGATGTTAATTTATTTTTATATTTTTTATAGAAAATATATGCTTTTTCATCGTGGGGATTTTTTAAAGTTATTTTGTAAAGTTTTTCTTTGTTCCTGATAGATATTATAAGTCCTTTGGTAATCCAAGGCTTTAAACATCTTAATTTTGATTTTATGTGTGTTATTTCAGTTGTCGAATTTTTAATGTGTTGTGACAAGATATTTTCAAAGTTAGTCGAACATATTTCGGTATCATCACTGCTCAAAACATTGTTCCAATCCTCCTTTTTTAGTTTTTCAGAGAGAATAGTCATATCTATTGTTGATTTTTTGGTTATTAAATTATGTTTTTTATGTTTAATATTATTATTATACAGAAGTAAGCATGAATGATGATCAGTTATGTTAGTTTTCCAAACAATAGATTTTAATTTGTGAAGATCTTTAATGTTTATGTTTGTCCAAATGTGGTCTAAACAAGATGGAGTATGTTCTTTTATTTCTCTAGTATTTTTATTTATGCAAGATATGAAATTTTGTTCAGTCATACAATTGATGTATTCATTTTTGTTATCATTTTCTATTTTTTCATTGATGTTGACGTTAAAATCACCTACCACGAAGCAAAGTTTATTTTTTAATTTTAATAATATGTATTTGAGGTCATTAATAAAGGTAATAATACTCGATCTATGCGTTCTATAGATAGCTATTAGATGATATGTTGATTTGCCGAGTTTGAAATGTACTTCAATGCAGTTAACCAAATGTATTGGGTGCTCTATTATGTTAACAATACTAAATTTATTGCTTGCAAATATTATTATTCCCGAATTTTTGTTAATGTCTAATTTGGTAGAGATATAATTGTACTCGGGCAAGTGATAAGGCGGTGACTCGGCGTTCGTAAATGTTTCGGTTAACACTATAAAGTCCGGTTTTTTAATTAAATTATTTATTTTTAGAATTAGTTCATCAAAGTTTTTTTGAATGCTACGGATGTTTATGTGCATAATAATTATGTCATTGATGTTTTTAGAAATAATTTTGTTACACGAATCAGTACATATACATTCGTATTCCTGAATTTTAATATTTAATTCCAGTTCGTTATTTAAGAAATTATCCATTTAATGCATTTTTAGTTGTATTTTGCAAAATTATTTATAATATTTTTATTCAATGTCGTAGTTTATTCTTTCTTTGGCTAATTTAAGCATGTAAGATCGGAACTTACATGTTTCGCTGTTTGTTCGGTGGTCTACTTCATTCATTTTATTGTTGAAGGAGTTTGTTTCTTTCTTCTTGTTAGCCGAGTTGCAGTTAGCGAATTTGGGTGGCAGCTCCAGGGATTTACATTCGGAGATGGGATGATCTTCTGAACAGTGTTTGTACGTTGGTTTATTCATTCTATTGTAGCATTTTTGGGCTGTGTGCCCAAATCTTTGACAGTGGAAACATTGGGTAAGAGGACTGCAGTCATCTACATAGATTCTCATGAATCCTAGATGAATTTTTTTTTTATTAATAAGATGTAGTCTCATTTCAGGATTTGTTTGTAGAATTAAGTTTTTGCTGTTAGTTTTTTTGTTTGTAATGATGGCCTTAACTTGTAATATTTCTTTGTCTTGGTATTTTTCACATATCATTTTAATGTCGTTGTTTTGTTCAATGATGTCTTCTAAGAATTCTTTTTCGGTATAGTCTTTGTCAAGACCTTTGAATATTACGCATGGATCCGTTTTCAGAAGTACCTCTGCTATTATGGTTTTGTCGACTTCATTTATCTTATCTTTTAATTTTTTCGCGTCTTCTTTTTCTGGGCATGTTATTATAAGGTTTTTTTTCGTTTTTTTTATTTCGCTTACTCGAATTCCCAACTGCGATATTTTAATCTTTTGTATTTTCTCTTTTATTTTTTCAGTGTCTTCTTCTTTTAAGCTTTTAATTATTATAGGAAATCGTTTTTCTTGCATTTGTGGTATTAAGTTTTTTACTGCAGAAGAGTATGAAAATGGGTATTTTTGTGCTTGGTTTTTTTCTTGAATATCACACTTTTCTTGTAATTTAGCCAATTCTATTGCCATGTGAGATATCATTTCCATGATGTTATTTATTTCTTTCATCATTTTTGATTTGGTTTCTTTGGTAAGTTTATTTTCTTCTATGATTGTATGTAAATCACTTATGTTTTGTTTCGCCTTTGTTATGAAGGCATGCGGATCAACCGCTTCCTCCATTTTCACAGGTTGAAAAAAATTATTTTCCGTAAATTTTTGTATTTATAAAAATTGTCTGGGTTTGAAGGGGTTATTTTATTTAGTCACCGCTTACGGCGCTCACTCGCGTCCAACACCGTTAGAGGTTTGGGCGACACGTTGCATTACAATTAGATACCACCGGCCTGATTGGTTTTAGAAATTAGAAGAAATTAAAAAGGCATCACAGATAAATAATTAAGAGATTTTAGAAATTAGAAAAAATGTAAATAATAAAGCTGACATAATTAATAAGCAGCAAATTTTTATAAACCCTCTTTTGAACCTCTTTCCACCTAACCGGTCTTTCCCTGCTAATGGCTTTGAAATCCCTAATTGATAAACTTTCCCCACTCTTACCCTTCCCCCTCCCTCCTACCCTTTCCTTCCATGTGTCATCTATATTAAATTTTTAAGTTTAGTATACGTTTGATCCTGATGAAGTATGAAACATGTTGAAATATGAAACATGCTGACGAAACATGTTGATTGTGTACCAATAAAAGTGATGTAAACAAAGTTATTTGTCTTTTTATTAAAATATATTATTAGTTCCTCTCAGGGACGGCCCTACCCGGCCGCCATTGGAGCAGTCCGCTCTCGGCGCCGAATTGTCAAGCTGATAAAACCTAACTACTAACACTTCGCCCTTGAGATATTTTTCATAAAAACGGCGCTACACAAAAATACAAATCGTCCAAATATTATTATTCACCATAGTGATCACCAACCTGGGAGTCTAAAGGTTTTGACAAAGGCCGACCCTGGTTCCCATTTTCGTCTTCACCAAAGTGATGGCCTTCACAGTTAGTAGTTAGTAGCCTTCACAGTTAATAGTCCACTTGCATGTATTTCATAACGACTTACAAAAAATCGAGGGTATAGATTTTTTTATTAAGATTACGAAAACGTTAGTAAATTTTTTTAGAAATGTATAGTTTTATTTTTTATTTTTAAATAAATAAATCCAATGTTTGAGCTCGTGAAGTCTCTACATGAAAATATACCGTCTCCGATTATTTTAATTAATTTTGTAAAATTCCACACGGATTTTTTTTTTATATGGCAACACTTTGATTTCAGGCGAATTTTTGAATTGGACTTTTAACATTCACTAGATTTATTGTTTGTTCTCTGCGAACCACTGCGAACTTATCCTTTGGTTTGACGATTTTATAAGATGGCTGTGTTTTGACAGATGTTACGAGTTACGAAGAGAACCCCGTACAATTTATTGTTATTCGTGTGGAAAACGTTATTTTTTAAAAAATGATTTTCGGCTATGTAATTATCGTTTTTTCGCACCCATAAAATCATGTCCCGTCTTTCCGGTTTATAAAAAATGATCTGATTTTTCGGATTGAAATTTTCAAAAAATCGCCTTAGTTTAAAAAATACGATTAAAAAAAAAAACAGAATGTCTTAGAATATTTGCCTTAACCGGATTTTTTTTTTAAATGTGATGCAAGTGGCCTATTATTGGTAATTTGTAGACAATATTGTACCAAATTATACTATGATTATGATTGTATATCTATGATATATCCTTTCTTAGGAAAGTACTAACTTCAAGCATGTTATTCGAAATTCACATTTTCTTAAAATATAGTATTCTTTTGTTCAGTAAAATAATATTTTCTTGATTGTTTGTCATTTTTTATATTTCACTGATTTAGAATATCGGGCTAATAAAAATTTATGTGTGTGATTATGTTTCGACATTACCTCTAAAGTATGCTTTATATATACCTTAAAGTATGCTGTGGTTTCAGTATCGCTTTGTAAAATGCGGCGGGCCAGTATGATTTTTTGACAAAATAAACGTGAAATTTTCAGCAAAATGCCATCTACCATGAATAAAAATAAGAGTGTGCCTAAAAAGAAAGGAGGTTCGTTTTACCACAATATAATATATTTAGTAGGTAGTTTTGTAATGATTGTAGCTATAATTTGACTATATCCAAATAGATTTGTTTTATTACACGGTCAGGTAGCAGATGGGCGTTAGAATATAAGGGTGTATGCAGGGCTGAATTAAACTTGTCGGGGCCCCTAGGAAATGCAACCCCTTTACCCTAGGGGCCCCTAACCGAAGCGGGGCCCCTAGGCAGTTGCCAACATTGCCTTATGGATAATTCGGTCGGATTAAATATGTCGGGGCCCCTCGGTAATGCACGTCTCAGGGCCCCTTTACCCTAGGGGCCACCAGCCGATGCGGGGCCCTTATGCAGTTGCTTGCACTGCCTTATGGATAATACGGCTCTGGGTGTAGTGTCAAATTTGGGTGCACCAATGTTAGGAGCCTCGAAAACTTTTAACAACCCATTACAGTTTGTCAAATACATAAGAGTAGAAAATATATGAGGGCGCCACCGTTGCCCAAATGCCAATACTAAAAATATAACAACGGTGAATCTAAAGCTGTGTAACCTACATTTAAAAAAAATTAAAAAGTCATTAAAGTGAAAAAAAAAAATTCATTGCAATATAAGATACCCACTGATCTCAAAATTAAAATTGCATTTCGGTATACTATTATTAAACGTTTGCGATTTTGTGTTAACATAATGAAGAATAACGATATTGTAATAAAATATAAAGCACACTTTAGAAATTTCTCATATTTATTTAATATTAGCTTTAGTACCTAGCGTTGCCCGGGCTTTAGATCATACCTCTAATTTTAGATCTGAACATATATAACTCATTCAGATCTAAAAGTAGTGTAACTAAACTCACCATTAATGATTCTTCCTTTCCACCTACTGTTAAATTCAAATCTATGTTCAGTTAAGTGAAAGCCAATCACTTTGTTAAACACAATTTAATCAAATTTATGTCATTTAGTAGGTACCTTCGCAATAGTGCTTATTCGATTTAATTTTTTTTTAAGAACAAAAAAATGTTTCTTTAAATGTGTATACTAGAGATGCCACGAATAGTGATTTTGCCGAATACCGAATATTCGGCGACACATTTCTCGGTGCGTGTGGTAACTACGTATTTGTTTCATTTGCGAGTAGGTAGTGTCACAACGCGCATTATTTGTTGATTGTTATATCAAATTGTGTTACTTATAGTGTGTATCACGTCTGCTTGTTCGTGAAAAGCTTTAAAAAATGGCACCATTTAATAAAAAATCACTTATTTGGGAATATTATGAAATGTGTAGTGAGGACCATAAATGTTAAATATTAAATTTATATGCATTTTTTTCATCATTTGGTATTCGGTATTCGGCAGAATGGTTCGCAATATTAGTAGACTAGTATTCGGTATTCGGCAGAATGGTTCGCAATATTAGTAGACTAGTAAAAAAAGTGGCCGAATAGGCCGAATACCGAATAGTAGCCGAATATTCGCGGCATCTCTAGTATATACAGTGTTTTGAATTGTCAGTGTCATTGCACTTTTAAATAATATTTGACAGATAAATTGGTTTTGCCAGCCTAAAAATTTCTTAGTTCCATTTTATTTATTTTCTACTCTTATTTGACAGACTATACCTATCTCAATTTGAGAGGCGGGTAAGGGTACCGCCGCCCCGGAAACTATTTTTTGGATAACCAACACTTCTGCCATAGGTCACCCCAAGTCGTTAGTTACGTTTGCTGACTTAGCAACGGTGCGCGGGTTCATGGCATGAGGTGGATGCGTTTGCACACCTACTTCGTGGTGGGCCGAATCGGGAGAGACTGAATGGGGGAGACCATTTGACCTCTCCAGCCGGACTCTCGACCCATCGCCTTGCACCGCAGTAGGAGGGATGGACTCACAAACGTTCTGGACACATTAATCTCCAGATTCCTACCATTTTCCTTCCCAGAACTTTCTCTTCTTCCTTCCCCTAAAAAGGCCCTCCATACAGCATCCCCAAATATGACAGGCCCTGAGGGATTTTTTTTCCTTAGGCTTCCTGTGTGGATCTAATGAAGAAAATATTATTATATGACCAGGGCCGGATTAACCATGTCGGGGCCCCTAGGCAATGGACGTCTTGGGGCCCCTTTACCAATGGCGGACTAACGTGGGGGGGTATCTGGTCCTGGGGCCTCCAAACGCCCCCCTTGTTCCCTTGATCAAATCCTAAACAAGGCTAAGGCACCAGGACACGATAAAAAAAATTGTAATTTTTTTTATTTCATTTTCTGAATGGTGCATTTGTTAAAAATGCTCTCATCAAATGTTTTAAAGAAATTCGAAATATTGACGGCGATAGAGTATTTTATGTGAAACCGTTTGAAACAATTTGTATGTTGAATTATCCTTCGGCCAAACTATGAATGTGTTTTTCTCGAAACTTTTTTAACACGTTTTTCAACCTGATTTACGACATATTAAAAAAACTATATAGAAATTGCGGACCATCGAATTTTATATTCGATTTTTATGGAAAATTTACATTTCATAAGAGAAAAATAGAGGGGGGGGGACCATTTATAAAAAAAATCCCTAAGTGGTTGCATAGTGACTCAATTTTCTAACAGTTTAAGACTTAGTGCGTGCAAATCGGATGTATGGTTTTTCTAATATGTTGTCAACCAGGTTGAAAAACGCGTTCAAAGTTTTGCTAAAGGATAATTCAACATACAAACTGTTTAAAACTGTTTCATATAAAACACCGTATCTCCGTCAATTTTACGAATTTCCTTAAAACATTTGGTGAGAAATTATTAACAAATGCATCCATCAGAAAATGAATTTACAAAATTACTTTTTTTTACAGTGTCCTGGTGCCTTAAAGCCTTGTTTAGGATTTGATCAGAGGAACATGGAGGCCTTTGGAGGCCCCCCAGACTCAGAGGCCCGTGTGAACTGAATAAAAAGCTTGTAAAATTACATCAACTTCTTTAACTAGGGGGCGGGTCATTCTGCTTAGCAGCACCGGGGCTCTGAAGGGCTTAGTCCGCCACTGCACTTTACCCTTTTCTAACTTCCAAAAAAAAATTTTTTTCTACCACAACGTAATTTTATTCATAATTAATCTGTTTTTTAAAATAATTAAACCAATAAAATACAATACAATAACTATTTATTGCACATAAAAGGACACATTCATAAAAACAAAAATATGTAAAAAAAACAATACAATGAGCGGTCTTATCACTAATGTGATCTCTTCCAGACAACCTTGGTACGAAGAGAAACAAAAAAAAAATTTGCAAGTAGATAGGTAGTGTACACTAAAGCTTGTACAACAATTATATTTTAAACATATAATTAGAAATAAAAGCAAAAAAAACTCAAACAAAAAACTAACCACACACGGCACCTACAATCACATCCCCATTGATACTAAGTAATGCTGCTTAATGAATAAAAGGTAAGTAAAATACAACTACTTATAAATATTTATTTTAATTATTGACTTTTTTAAATTATTTGTGCATCATGTGAACTTTAGTTATTGGGTTATAACCTAATTATTATAATTTGTTGTTTTCTTTAATGCATGTAATGTTATTAACCCGTAAATGTTCCTAATAAAAATAAAAATAAACATCTTGAAAGTTGACTTTTTCCAAAATCGGTGCCGGAGTCGCTCACTAATATGATTATTGATTACTAATTGGCGCGGGCCCCCCAGCCGATGCGGGGCCCCTAGGCAGTTGCCTACTCTGTCTAAAGGATAATCCGGTACTGTATATGACGTTGTTTTGGTAAAACTCTTCAAGCCACATTTTTTAGGGAATGTTACTTTTTAGTGGCTTCATGTAGAATAGTCTTAGAAGTTCATCATGGTAAAATAATTTTTGCTGATTTAGGTATTTTTATTACTAAAAATTAAGGTTTTCAGCCTTTTTTAAGGTTTTTCGAAAAAACCATTGATGAAATTGCTCTCTCTCAAATCTTTTATAATTATAAATAGAAATGCAATATTTTGAAAAACAGCTAACCACTTTTGTATAAACTTCGAGATTTTTAATAAGTTTTATGAATTAGTAAATATTCATTTTTATCATCTCCTGTGAAGTGTTCGTTTTGTGACTTGAATGGTTTTCTTTTATCAAACAGCAGTCATAATAAATCACTCCGTCACAAATGCGATTTTTTTTTGGTGGAGTTGGGAACTGGAGTCTGTTTTCCGCTAGTGTGTTGTAAGTTGTTAGGTGTTTGTTGTTTGTGGCCACTGGCCAGGGGTGGCTGCAATGCTTATCCACTTTCCACATTTTGATTTATGAATTCAGTTGGCAGCGCAGCAATGAAGACCGACAAGACTAGCAAGCTGAAGACGCGTCGCCGCCGCCTACCCGGCTGCGGCAAGTGCCAGCCCCCCGGCCCGGCCCCCGCCCAAACCACAGCCGCTAGCACCTCAAAAGGCCCGGCCAAGGTTACCCCCAAGGGCCCTGCGAAGGGCACACCGGCGGGCATGGCTAAGCCCGGCCTGGGCCTGAGTTGCGTCGTGACCCACGTGTCGAAGGCGAACAGTGAATTGTTGGAAAATAGCGATTTTGAAAGGTTCTTATTTTATAACTACCATAGTTACACCAAAATGCAAAAGAACGTTCCCCAGAGACGCACAGTGCTGCGATACTGCGATCCCGTTTATCTTGTCCGGGATCACAGCATATATGTGGAGAGGCGCCCGGAATAATGCTACGGACACACTTGCTCATTTGAAGCCAAAGAGCATGCTACCTAGTAGTATGTGTGTCAGTGACGTTGCTAGTAATGAGCACTCTCATTTGAAGTCAAATGCTCACAAATCAACAGCCGTTTGATTTATGACCATGCTCATTGGATTATTGGGTGGAAGGGGAAGCCTCTAAGCATGTGTGAACAGGCTGGCTTATGAGCATTGATCATGCTCATTTAAATCCGATCCCAGTTCGCGCCTGCGCATTCTTAGCAAAAATGTCAAAATAGCCCGCTGGGGAGACGAAAAAATCTTGTGTTTCGTGATTTATTATGGGAATCACGAATATATTTGGAACACAAAGTCACTAAAATACCCACAATAGATTTCCAATTTCCCGAAAAGCTCCTTACCTCCAAAATGAAACCACATTATATTGAAATTAGCATTTATTTTTTAATATGTAGTCATTTTCGGATTTGTTCACATCTTGGACACAAATCAAATGTCTTATTTTTTTACAGAAGATTCTTAAATATTTGCATTGGAAGCAGTGATATTATTTTGTTTAGTTCTGAGCGAATGAAACTGACTCTATTTGACATTTATTTGAAATGAGCATGCTCATTAAATAGCATGTGTGTTCAAATGTTGGCTTTGAGCACGCTCATTCACGAGAAAGCTTTAACTAAGCCTGCTCATTATTGAGCAATTTTCGTACAGTTGACTATTTTTGACATGAGCGTACTCATTAATGAGCATGCTCATAAGCCGGCTTGTGTGAACAAGTGTGTCAGTACCTTAAAGAGCGCAGCCGTAATTGTGTTCGGCGTAGCAAATCAAGTACGAATGCTGGCGAACCACTAATAAACGACGCCCTTTCTGCTTATGCCAAATTATTAACGCAAGGGTGATCTCACCCTCGCGTTATTAATCAAGTCTACACCTTCTTGTGTCATACCATGGGAGGAAAAATGATCACCTCTCAAAAAAAGATGACTACTAAATATTGCTTTTTCATTTGTGATTCTTATTCTTTTAGGCTTACATTTCAAAACTTTTAAAATACTATTTTAAAGTACCCACAAAACGAAGGTAGACCACAAAATAAAACTCTATCTACCAATATATTTTTCAAATACATTCAATTTTCTTTTCAGCGCTATCGAGATGTTGAAGAATAAAAAAAATGCCAAACCCAGAAAGGTAAACATCTTTCTTGTTTTTGTTGTTGCCAAGACATGCTTATGAAATGAATTTGTAATGTTTTATCAGTAGGTATTTGCTATATGACTTTACTGATTGGTTGACATTCTGCTTGATGGCGTAAAACAATCTAATCATTAGTGGGTTATTCCCATATAATATAAGGTATACAATACATAATCTACCTCGAACAAGCAGAGGGATGTATTTAACCTAATAACCGCCCCTGCATAAATATTCAGGGTGTCAAGGGACGTAATTGACTTACTTTAACCAGTTTTGTATCGGTGACTCAATCCAATAATGTATTTTTCAGCCTTTCTTCAAAGATTTGGGTTTGTTTAGGGACAAAACTATTTATTTATATTCTAATTAAATATGTACGATCGCGAACAATTAATTTATCTTAATATTTTAAAGCGTAATGTGCAAAAAGCATTAAAAGCCTAAAATAATTTGATTGGCGCCATCTGTGAATGCGTAGATTATAACGTACGTGACGTTTAACCTTAAACGTCACGTACGTTATAATCTATGCATTCACAGCTGGCGCCAATAAAATTGTTTTAGATTTTTAATACTTTTTGCACGTTATGCTTTAAAATAGTAAGATAAATTAATTGTTTGCGCACCTACATATTTTATATGAATATAAATAGATAGTTTTGTCCGTAAACAAACCTAAATCTTTCAAGAAAGGCTGAAAATTACAATATTGGATTGAGTCACCCATAAAAAAATGAAATTTTCAGCCTTTCTTGGAAGATTTGGGTTTGTTTATGGAAAAACCTAAAATAATTTTATTGTCTCCATCTGTGAATGCGTAGATTACAACGTACGTGACGTTTAACCTTAACACCCTGTTTAAGAAGTAATGTTCTAATAATCGCTTTACCCGTACACGTACTTTACCTTTCTCGTACAGATTCCACACAGGTCAATCAATATTATCGTTTCTGAGTGAAAAAGTATTTTCATAATTAAACACCTTTATTTGATAGCGTCATAGCTTTATGTATGTAAATAGTTTTTTTTACATATTATATGCAAATATTGCTAGTTTATCTTGGAATACATTTACTGAAAATATTATTAAAAATATATCGGTAGACTTAGTCAAAAAAGCTGGAAAGCTTTGCCTACCCTAAGAAGAACGAAGAACTTTCCAATAGAAAATAAGAAATAAAAAACATTTCATCAAAATGTATTTTTCCGTACATGAATTTCCGTATTGTGAATATTTTTTATGTTACATTTGTTTTATTGTTTTAATATGACAATTTACACCTTTTTAGCAAGATAATGAAACTGCCTTTTTCATGTAGGTATTATTTCTCATAAACAACACACTTTATTCATTGACATTATTTCTTCTAAATGGCCCAACTCTTCTCTTTTATTTACTGATGGCTCCAAATCTCCAGACTCTCCTAACTGTGGTATAGGTATTAACGTTTACCACAATAATTCTAATGATAGAATATTTTATTCAATTTCAAACCAATTTTCAATATTTTCTGCCGAGTGCATTGCAATAATTGAAGCACTCAAATATATAATCAAAAATAATTGTGAACATTCCCTTGTTCTCTCTGACTCTCTCAGCTCCCTCCAAATACTTAAATCCTGTCCTCTTCTTCATCATGATGATCACTTTGTATGCCTTATTAGAGTGCTGATAGCCTCCATTCAAAGCTCTGGAAAAACCGTAATTCTTGTTTGGATCCCTGGGACATGTTGGCATAGTGGGTAACGATATTCTTTGGCAAAACAAGGAGCGTCCAACCCCCCATTGTTACCCTCATAAACCATATTCCCCTATCTGATATTTTTCCATCATCAAAGATAGATCCCGCAATGTTTGTACAGAGTATTGGAACATTGCTAGTCAATCCAAGGGAGCCCACTACGCCTCAATACAAAGGACTATCCCTTCAAAACCGTGGTTTCAAAAATTCCCCCATTTTTCAAAAAAAGAAATTTCCTCACTTATTCGAATGAGAATCGGACATTGTTCCGTTCCTTCTCACCTTTTTAAAATTCACATCCTTGACTCCCCAGATTGTACATTCTGTGGTCTAGATATGGGCACTTTAGATCACATTTTTTTTGGTTGTCCCTCTCTAAATAAATATCCTCTCTTCTATCAAGCGTTATCTAAAATTGCCTCCCTCCATTCAACATTTCATCTCTTCTAAGTCTGAACTCGACTCCAATCTTCCATATAATTCTGAAATTTGTACATTTAAATAAAATTAATATATAAATTCTCCTTTCCTTCCTCTGTAATTTTAAATGATGGCCTAAAACACCCTTGAAGGGTGAAAGCAAGAAATAATTGAAAAAAAAACACACACACTTTTTTGAAAAGTTTTCTTTATTCATTGAATTTTTTTTTATTACATAGATTGGGGATTTTTCGACCACCATGCTAGGCACATGCCCGTGTTGTGGTGGTTTTTGACTTACCTATAGATCAACGCACGCTACTGTTATACCTACTGTTTATTACTGATTAAGGGTATTTATTTCTGTTGGATATTGTGAATTTCGCAATAAGTACATTTTAGAATATTTTTTTCATTATGTGTCGGATATTTCTTTGACTTATGGTTATGTTAACCCCTCAGACTAATTTGTTCGCTTTTCGGAACAACTCATGTAGGTCTCATGGAAATCGTTGTGTCTCACTCACTATCATGGTTAGAAATATGATCTAAACGGTGTTAGAAAGAGAAAACACCACACTCTATTATTAAATCTAAAAGGTTACCACAAAATAATTAAAATATCATTAAATGTATGAATCCAAAGTTTCCGATCATAATTTGAAAAAAAAATAACTTCAGGAATTTTACGTAATAATTTTTACATGAAACGACAATAAATAAAGTTGACCATAACGTTTGTGATACATAGTTTCAATAAAATATGTGTGTATTTTTTTTCGTTATCTGTAATTTTAGTTAGAAAAACGTAAGGTTTAGAGCCATTTTTAAAACATTTTTTATGTTGGCATTAAAAAAAATATGCGTTTATTTTGATTATAAAATTTGAATGCACAAAATAGTTCACCACCTTTCAAAAACAGTTTTTAGTTTTCGGATGCGTTCAGAAACACTCCTTTTATTTGGATTTAATTGCAAAGCGAAAATAATTTGGCCTTCCGACAAAATAGACTTGAGGAGTTAAAGCCAAAATATTATCTATCTCTTATTTATTGGCAACTATATCCGCGTATCTGTATGAAGTCATAGTTATGGAAATTATAATCGTGTAATGCGAATGTTTTCCATATTGTTCCCGATATGGATTCCAAATGTGGATCGGTAAGAAGAAAGGTGTCGTGTGAAGCGTTCATAAGAATAATATCGACCGGAGGAATGACAGTCCCTCTTAAACGGTCGCATTGAATTTGTTTTTTAATCGTATAATGTTTTTTCAGGCAAAAATTGTGAAAACAGTATCAAAAAAATAAAACAACATAACAAATATGAAGAACGAAGAAAATCTCGATACATATTTATAGAACTGTTTCGCTGAAAATAAATTAACAACTATGTATTAAAATTCCAAAATATAAACACCTTTAAATACAAGTCAATTGTTTTACTAACTTCTCATTTATTTATAACTAGCTTTTGCCCCCGGCTTCGCTCGCGCCACTCGCCCCCCCCCCCCCTCCCAAATAAATCTGAATGATGGTGTGTTTCACCAGGACGATGCTGAAACTGAAAATATCTACACACCACTCGGAAATGTGTCGCAAATATACTATACCTACAAAAAAATAACTCTAATATCGACGGCCTCCGTGATTGAGCGGTTGCTGTCCTTGGCTACGAATCCGAAGGTCACGAGCTTAAATCCGGCGTGCCCAAGTAAATTTGTATGGTATTGGTATGGTTCATTCTAGACTAGGTATGAATAGGCAGGTAGGTACTTCCCAATCTTCCTCTTCCCTATCTTCCCCTCCCCACTATCTTCAGCCTCACAACATGACCCAATGGGAGAGGCCATAATCTCACTGGCTCCAGACGGTTGGGAGCAGTTGGGGTTCGGTACCCACGTGAAAAAGATAATAATTAACGCATTTTATTTTATTGACCAAGAATGTTTGAATTTTTCAGAATGTTTTTTTTTCATAGTAGGTACCTATGAAAAATTTACCTATTTAATTTTTTTTTACATAAAACGGTGTCTGGAAACTTGTAGTACAAGCAGGAAGCTGGTGAATCTACATCACGTCTGTAGTCGATTTTGTGGAAAACTTTTAATGATTCGGGGTTTCGTTTTTCAGTTAAGTCGAGTCTGAGTTGGAATTTTTGTGGCAATATTTGAAAAAAAAAAATCGGTCCCCAGTAATGACTAAACAAAGTGTAGGTAACTTATGAGAAGGACTTGGCACACCAATCCAAATACAAACCTACCAAACATTCTGCCCAAAAGGTTATACAAAATTGGCGGCGGTTTCCGTGGTTATTATTCGGTTTATATGACGAGTAATAAATATCGATTCCATTTTGGCCGCCATTTTTGTGTATCTTAGAAAATAATATTTTATGTCATTGATCGCTAGTGGGAAAACATCAGCTGTTAAATGATCTCTACGTGGTGGAGTTTCGCCAGTTTCCCGCTTCCACTACGAATTTCCAGACACCGTCCATAGGATTGTATTAGGAGCAGGAAAATAAATTTTCTGTTTAAAATATAACTCACTTTATTTATTTTTTATCAACTGTACAAAAATGAAGTTGAATATATTCAAGCATCTTTATATAGATACAAGTGTGTTTATAAAAATGCCTAATAAATTACACGCCCACAAACCCTAATAATAACTTTATTGGGCATCAACTTAACTTTATATTTACATAACTTCTTATGAATAGGGTGATAGATATAATAAGATCTACCGATGTTTATCACAGATAAATAGAATGTCTTAAACTCTAATTTCAGTCGAAGACAGATACAAAAATGGCGTGACTTCTACTAACCTTCGACCCGTCGCGTGGGGTCTTTAAAAGCCCGGGTTTTACAGAAATGCTAAATATGTACATTCAAAATGTTCCCACTGATTCCTTACTTTAGGTAGCTTCCTAAAAGGGACTATACTTGGCGCTAGCGCCGAGAAAATTCAGTCTGCGCATGTGCGATGTGAAATGCAGACTTGTGTTTCGGCGTGAGGCTCAAAAAATCAACAAAATACCATGAAAAATCAAGTTTATATGTTTTTTCATTATATTTTGTTGATTTTTTTGTTGTTATAATAATAAGTCTGTATCAACCTCAAATACTCGTAGTTATAAGTTTGATAGAAATTGGTTAGATTTTTTTTTAAAGTTTTCTATTAAAAAAATATGATACGAAATTACCAAACAATGTTCCTTGTTGATTTTTAAGCTCTTGAATTGAAAGTAAATAACAAATCTTTAATATTTCTTTTTATCTCAAAGCAGTTATTATCACCCGACAGTTAAAATAACATATAAAATGTACGCTATAAAAACAATTTAATTATATTTATTATTGGGATCCTAAGCGACCCCGCGCGACACCTCGCGTTAAAAAAAACGTGCGACGGGCGGAGGGTTAATAGATATCGGAAGTAGAGTTTAGTAATCCATCACAGGGTTCACACAGATCATTTTACACAGCATATCATTGTTTCAAACATGTTATTCGTCTCCATAAAAAAAATCCAGTGGAAATAAAAAAAAGTTACAATTTTTTAATTATAATATGAAACACGCTGTAAAACTTTTAACTTCGAACACACCGGTAACGGAAATTTGAAATGCTGTAAAAGACAAAATGTTAATTGTTCAGGAGGTTAAAGGAGAGGGATTTAAAAAAATCGTATCTCCTGTTTTTGGAGATGCGTAATAACGAATTTTTTTATTAAAAAATTAACATTGAATAAATCTTTCAGAATACTTAACATTTTATGTAAATTCTTTAATAAAAGAATTTAATTCTTTTTTTAATTTTTCATACAAAAAATTCTCTTAAAATGCACCTCGTAAATGACACTTATATTCCTAGAAATATTTCGACGACCCAGATTGGATCGAAATAGAAAAAAAACGGAGAAAAATGACGTTAAATTCATCTGTACCTCCGTCAATTTTTCGAATTTCTTTAAAACACTTTCTTAACAAAAGCATCTTTCAGAAAATGATTTTAAAAAAATAATTTGTTGTGTCCTGGTGTTGGTTGTTTGTAGGCGCAGGCGTTTGGAGGCCCCCAGGACAAGAGGCCAGGGCCGCCCCTTCCGCTCCCGTTGGCCGCCCCCAGCTTACGTCGGTCGTCAAGATTCCGACTTTATTTTAGGGTATTGTGTCGCTTTAACAAAATAGGTACGTACTTATAGGTCGTGAAGTTTACATAATTTTATTTTATTTTTTATGAGTATTTTTTTACGACAGTCATTTCAAAGCTAACGACGAATTTGACAATTAAGCCACGTTATTTTATAATTTTTTTTGAACTAATCTTTAATAATTATTGGATTTTATTATACATGAACTCCAATCAGTTAAATTCATATTCATCACATAAAATATATTACTTATTCGTCTACATTATTTGACAGTTTTGACAGCTACGAACACGAGAGCTCACATTCTTACCCCATTTACGTTTAAACGCGGTGTAAATATAACAAGGCAAATGTAATATAAGGTCAGATTAGTGAAAAATTTGACTTATTATCACGGCGTTTGTATGTTTAAACGGCCTTAAACCACGCTTAAGGTCGGCTTTACGATATCAACGTTGAGATAAGATAGATAAGAATCTAAGACGGTTATGTATAAATGTGTTGTATATGGCTATTCAAACGGCAATAATGAATACTTGTCATGGTCACCAGAAGTTAAATATATATGCTTTTGTTTCGAATTTGTTAAAAATGTCATCTTTGAAAAAAGTTACTGCGGCTTTGGAAGTTCGATTAAAAAGTTATAAATATATACCGAAATCCTTCCGGATCCGAAGAAAAATCATCACGAAAGAGGCTCATTGGACTTATTCTTACAATATAAACGAATAGTTTTAGAAAACCCAAGATTTCACCTCCTATTTTGAGTTGACGAGCAAATCGAGTCAGAAATAATATTTCAAAAATCTTATTTCTGTAGGCAAAAACAAAAGGAGATAAGTAAAAAATACGAGTTTGGGCACAGTGGAACCATGAGAGGTCCGCCGTATTCTGTTTTTAGCACCTTGATTCTATTATAGCTGGACAATTTTTTCTTTTGCAGTCGGCGAAATGAGGAACTGACGAACTATTTTACAAAATCTGCAATACTGACACCATCGACTGACTAAATAAAGATAATATTGTCAATTATGGGTTAAATAAAAAGTTCATAGTTCGAAAGTTCTATTTTTGACCACCTGCAGAGATAGATATTGTAATCACAGAAGGTGAAGAAAACAATCTAAATAATATAAATTATTTCAAAGTAACATGAGATCGTATGGAGTAATCGACCATACTACACAAAAATCATTATTGCTCTACTACAAACTACAACGTATTCAATGAGGAATTCCAATGGATAATTTTACTACGACCGAAAGATTATATAGATAGTCTGCTACGTAAAACATAAGTCTTACGGCCGTTGTTCCCAATTCTACTGTTGAGCCGAAATTTTGGACATTCCTCAAATGTACAAACGCGCTCTAATCAACACAACTCTCCGACCAACAGGTGAATCCAGCGATACTAAACAAATCACTTAACTGATCGGAGACTCAGATCGATTGATCGAAAAGTTGGGAACAACAGCCGTTATTCTATAAAATTATAAGTAGAAATAGCGCAATATTACAGTGGTCTTGAAAAATGATTAGCGCGCTACGGACGAGTTAGTCTAACGTCATCAACTGATTCCACGTGTATCATAGCTACGGCAAGGACAACTGACAACTGATCTAAAATACCAAAGACATCCAAATTTGCCTATGTGAAATACACAATTTGGCGACATTCTCCCCCACCAGGCCGGTTTAAACATTGAAAAAATTCTACTATTAAAACGCTGGTACAGGATTGATTACTGTTCACAAATTATCAATGCATTGTTTATTTATAATAGATTCGCCATGTGCGAGTTTTAATATTTAAATGTATATGTTAACAACGAATGGTCGCTTAACGATCAAAATACAACAAGAGCAAGTTTTTTTCTGTCGTGCTTTAGAAATATTTATATCGAAAATAACCGAAAAGAAATATGGCAGGTGAAATGTATTTTTTTTAAATCGTGAATGCATTGACGACTGTAAGAGTGCCACGACTAAAAAAATACCTGTATTTTGATTTTTTTAAATGACTGGAATTTCTCGTCACAATATTTTATCGAAATTTTTACAACTACGTGCTCCGTTCTTATAAAATATCTACTAATATTTGCTTTAAAAATAAATTACTATAATATTATAATAAACGGTATACGTGGGTGAAGTTTTTCCAATCTGTAAGTTGTACCAATTTATTTTAAATTCTATTGTACGTACGGGAAAAAAATATTAAAAATCATATGTATAGCCGGAGGCTTCGCCATTTCATATATGTTGTGGTTACCAGTGACAAAAATTGTGGATTGAACGATAGTTGCCGCTAAAGTTGCCTTTTTTCACATTTTTTTTCGTGGAATGAACGAGGAGATTAAAAATGCTATTTCAATCTCATGGGTTGTTTTGTCGGCAGTTTGTTATCGTGAAGTTCCCTTTCCTTCCAAATTATTCTAGTTTCTGGCTTTCAACTTTAATGTTTAATTTCTTAACTTAATATTATAACAGTTCAGTAAAATTACAAATAATGTACAAAGCGTCGTAAAATAATAATATTATATATGTATTACGTAGGAACTCAAAGTCTATATACTAAGTGATGGCCGCTTTTTTCGGACATTCTTGTTGGATATTCCAAAGATGTTTCCGATAACCTGAAAATAAAACAAATAATCATTAGAATCGCATTTCTCAATCGAGAAGAAAGGATAGAGGGGGCTGGAAGAAAAATGGTGGAAAGGTGTGACATGATCAAGAACCTAGGGACTCAAGAACTTGAGTCAGGACATGTCAAAAGTTAGTATAACAGAAAATGAATGTATCAAGACAGTGTTGTGTGGTGGTTTTGTGCTTAGAAAGAGGGCAAATTATACATCATGAACTAATAATATAAACCGAACATGTGAACACATAAACAATGAGCAGGGTTTTTTAAAAAATCAAGATACGGAGAACGCACGTTTAACCATCCCTTTATCATAAATGTCTATGCAATTAATTGTCATCTGGATCCTGGTTCTCAAGTCTCGACAGTTCCCGGTTATGACAAACATCACTGCGTATTTTAACAGTCCCTCCATTTTGTAGGTAAGATCTTCGTTTTTAAGAATTAAAAAGAAACAATCTCTTTATTTTAGTAGTATTTTGAAGGATCGATAAAAAATTGGTGGATATAATGTAAATGTCTTTGTCGGGAGACCCCATCTTTACCTCGCTTTAGGGCGGTCATATTGGATGCCACACCGGCATATATCTAAACAATAAGGACGTTTTGTTTCACAGATTTTGACAATTCATCAAATTTTAAAGGCAATTTTTAAAAGTTTGTTTTATGAAAGTTCTGTTATTATTTATTTTTTGCAAATATAGATAACAATCAATAATAGAATTTTAAAAGAATCTTTAGAGAAATTGAAAATTAATTTTAAAATTTGATGAATTGCTCAAATTCTAAGAAAAACCCCGTTTTACGGTAATTAAATTTGGCCTTAAAGTAAAGCAAAATAATACGAGTATGACCAATGACCAAGTAGGCAAAAGGAAACAAGGATCGATCTAATGTTATTTATGGTTTTATTTAATTTTGAAAATTAGGCTTTCCATTATTAACACTATCTACTAACTATTTTAGTTATTTATGTACATGGTGTCCAGAGATTGAACAACGTTGGCTGGCTGAAAGAATTGGGATAGAAGAAGGTTGGAATTACTCTTACCATTCAGATATGGCCATTGAACACAGCCATTTACCAGAGCGATACCGAGAATTCATAACCATCTAACTAGCCAATACCATAAAGTAAAGAGGTAACGTCTCTCACCTTGGATACGCTATTGACCCCCAGCTTGCGCCTGACGGGCAGGGCCCTGAGCAACTGACCCGCCCTCGCCTCCCTGACCAGCGACTGAAAGGCCAGGGACACCCCGGCGCAGTGCTCCGCCGCGCTCACCTCGTAGAATTGGCAGCCGAAGGTCAGCGATACCTCTTGACCTGCGTCCACACAGACCTCTCTGGAAACAACAGAAAAACAACAGTTAGATTAAGTAAAAAAATGCTTTCTTTCACTATCCATCAACTGCGTCCACGCACATCCATCCGGAAAAAAACAATGATGCTAGATGCGGTCAATTAAGTAGTCTTTTGCCTATGGTCCAATATGGATACCCCGGGAACCTTTTATTGGATAACCAACACCCCTGCCGAAGTGGTTCGCTACGTTTTGTGACTTTGGCGACTACATTTAGGTTTTTAACCTACTACGTGACGGGCCTGATCAGGAGAAATTGGTTGAGGGACACCTAACCTAGACCTCTCAAACCGGAATCTTTCGACCCATTGCCTTGCACGGCAGTGGGAGGGATGGATTCATACGTCTGTCACTCCTGGGCAGATTGACCCCCAGATTCCTACCCTCCCCGCATACCCTTTTCTTTCTTAGAACTTTATCTCCTTCCTTTCCACAAAAAACCCTCCAGCAAGCATCTCCAAAGATGACACACACCCCGAGGGAATTTTTTTGCCTTACGGCCTAATGTGTGGAGCTAATTTAAAAAAATAATACCCTCCACTAAATTTACTAAAAACCTGGGTGAGTCCATCTCTATTGCGAATCAGGTGGCCATCTTGAACGCTTCCCCTCGCATTTTTTCACCTTTGAATATTAATGGCTCTATGCCCTATGGGCTATGGCAGTGTTTCTTAAGCCTATTGAAAGAATCGCCCCCTTTACCACAGTAAAATTATCCAGCGCCCACCCCCCCTTTCCCATTACAAATAAAAAATGATGAGAAGTATAAATAAAACACATTATTATTACATTGACATTGAGTATTAAACCTCAGTTAATTTTGTGGAATGAGCTTATTTTCTATATTGACATAATGCCCACTTGAACTTTTGCAGCGCCCCCTAAATGCTAAAAATTAAAAAAACGCCCCCCCAGACCTCCAAAACGCCCACAGGGGGCGCTGGCGCCCCCGTTAAGAATCACTGCCCTATGGTCTCTTAGCAACTTGTTCTCTTTTGTTCCCATAACCCAGTCATACCAGAGAAAATTTAACCATAAACAAAAATTTTCGAGATTTTTTTTTAGGGGCAAGTCTCAAAAACTATTTAGTTTCCATAGAAACTTGGTAGAAAATTGGTCAATTTTAAAATATATATGTATAATATTAAAAATAACAGAGAGTCCCCTTTTACAAACATTCTGGATGTCGTAAATAACTATCGAGTACAGTCATATTTTATGATAATGCAAGCAATACGCCTGAACGTATTCAGGTCTTCGAAGCAGAAATATTCTTATTCTTTAATGAAATATTCCAAAACGTCCCAAAACATTTCGCCCTTTGAATTTGTCCTGGAATCAAGAAACATTTATTTATTTATTTTTTTTTTCCTTTATTTTTTCCCAATTTTTACATTTGGAATATACAATATTATAAAAAAAAAACGTAAGAATAATTGGAACCCACTAAGGCACAGCCTGTGCGTGGGTAATATGGTTAAATACATTATATTATTGTAGGTACCTAGAAAGAAACAATACAGTGGGCATAAATCATGATTACATTTTGTCTGAACAGCTTGTGTAAAAAGTGTATACACTAATAGTTATGTGCTATAGGTACATATTTACATTCTTAGGTATTAGGTGGGAAGGTAAATTTTGGAATACTGTGATAAACATAATTTGAAAAATTATTTTTAAATAAAATAATATAAACTTAATTTCGACATATTCAAGAGCTAGGAAACAGTTGTTAAAGTGAAAACAAAAAAAATATTAAAGTCCTAATCAAACCAAACTTTATAAACAAACTAAATACCAGAAAATATTAGTTTTTTTTATATTATTTAAATTATAAAAGATAAAATTTTCCCAATATTTAAAAGAGGAAACTTTTCTGTTATTATTTTAATAAACCGATATTAAAAAATATATTTAAGTATCGTTGTTCTGCAAGGTAACACATTTACAACAGTGGTATGTCGTTTTTATCTTGTATGCGAATTACTGGAGAATCGTCGCTTTTCCTTAGGAAAACATGTCCGTTCTTGGTCCAAATATATTTATATCCAATAGATTTCGTAGACTTGGCTAGCCAGAGAAGTTCCTTATTTGATGGTGTTAGTTTTTCATTAATGTAAATATTATCTGTGGAGTCCGAATACTTTATTTCTTTTTGCGGGGCTTCTTTTAAAAGCAAAATGATTCAAGGGTTATGTTCTGTTTGAAACCCGAAACAATTGTTGGACTGAAATTTTGGTTCCACCAAAGAAAAACTTGCCCTTGAATTCTAGATTTCCTAGAGCTAAACACGGTCCTGTACCTGATATGGTCGAGGTCTCTCTGGTTCCCCAGCAGCAACGCCGTGTAGTAGGACGGCAGCTTGAGGCGAGCGATCAGCGTCAGCAGGTCCTGCGCCTCTCTGAATGACTTGGCGTCGCACACGGAGTACACCACCACAAAGGCCTCTCCCCATCTGATGTGCTCGTATAGGCATTCGCTCTGCAATCAATTAAGAAGGACACTTTCTTAAAAGAGGAACATAATTGTGTCATCATCCGTTGTCATAGTTGTGCACCTAAAATATTTGCTAACGTATCTACCTAAATTGCTATGCCTAGACGATAATATGATTTCAACTTTATTCCCAGCTCCCAGCTCACAGGGATGGATCAAGGCATATCGTCACATATTTTAGATTTCCAGAGCAAAACATTTTTCGTAGTCAAAACTATCCGAGGAGTAAGATTTTTAACCCCCGACGCAACAAGATAAGACGCAAAGATTATAAGTTTGACTATGCCTGTGTTTTTGTCTGTCTGTGTCGTAACTCATAAACGAATGGACCGATTGTGATGCGGTGTTTTATTTGAAAGCCAGCGTGATTGAGATGGATCTTAGCTACAAATTCATGAAAATCTGTTCAGACGTTTCAAGGTCATCAGCTTTTTTTGTGTCGGGGGTTACTTAAAATTGTGAAAATTTCATTTATAGCAAGAGATTGATAGCAAAAATGGACTATCGCAGAAGTTATAGTGGATTCATGTAGAATTCACCATTAAGTCGATTGACGATAAGTTGCATCTTTTGACAAACTAAATATTGATGTAATATAATTAAATCACACGTATGTATTGTAAAATGCTACTGGGATTGGAGCTTGAGACATATCCGGATGTCAGCTTCAACCGCTGAGCTATTGCGTTAACCCTCTGATCTTGCGGTGTTTTTGATATCATTAATATTGTATCAAAAACACAATATTAATATTGTCAAGTTTAATCCGTTATTGGCGTTCATTTGAGTAGACCAAATTAATTAGATGCTCTAATCAACCTCTAGATAAATAAATATACAATAGTCTGTTTCAGCAAGTACCATTTATAAAATTGTTTATTTAGTGTCACATCAGAGACAACTTATCGCATGTGTTTCTTCTGATAGGTCTAAATCCCAGCCCATTCCTCTGCGCACATCGCACATCTTACAGCGCTCGCCCCCGGAGCTCATGAAACATTGACAGCTGCTGCCGGTATATACCCGCCACTTCGCGCATATGCGCGAAGTGGCGCCAGCCAACCAAGATTTTCTATACGTAATGAACTCATCGACCCGCGATGCAACTTTCTTCACAGATCGTATTCTATTCCTACAATAATTCTTACGCTGCGCAAGTGTAAAGGACACAGCAAGGATGACTAAACTGACGGCTACGCTGGGTAGGGCGTGCAATAGAGGTGGAAGACCAACCATTTATTTTGACGTAATGCCTAACCTAAAATAAAGATATGAAAATAGCAGTCTTTAAACACCCTACTAATTAGGACGTAGAAAATGGACTGTGCATATTTAAAAATGATAATAAGACTTGATCATCTACATGAGCTAGAAACCATTGTTAAATTCTACAGGTCCCAAATACCTACCAGATGTAACATGCAACATATCTCAGATGACAGGACACCGAAAATCACGAACAAGTAGATAAATGGATATTTCACAGCACTACGGTAGATTACAAACTGAAAACGGTTGCGTTGTCCCAGAAAAATCTGTGCCGAGTTTAAACCTTTGGAACGTCGAGTTCCATCGTGGGCCGACGCTAAATTTTCGCAAACACAGCAGTAATTTTGGAATTATTGAAGTGAAACTTCTTTAGCCCCTTTGTGATTTGAAATTCGGATGAAACGGAAGTGCGTCACTAAAATGTATTATTTGACGGGTCCTCGGTTCTAATATATTGCGGTAAATTTACGGCTCCGCGCGAGCCGTTGTAAAGCGCTTATCTTATTATTTATTTTGTTGTCTATCAAAAAGATTTATTTTAGTAACAGGTCGCGTTCAACGGGTAAACCATTTTCGTTGTCGACAGGCACTTCCAGCACTTAAAGAGTTAACTGCTTCAGCACAAAGATTTTCAATATTTTAGTTAAGATTTTTCTCTAAAGTTCTTTCGCCACCGCAATAATTATGTCTAGAGCATTTTCCACGCGGCTAAATAGTTCCGAGATCCACAGAGAAAAACCGCCACGCACTCTTTAACAGTCGGATAGAACCGCGACGGAAACACGACAGCTGAAGGTACCGGCGCTGGCAGATAAACTAGCAGTAGACATGCCAACTAACTGGCTGCAGAGAACTGATGCTTGTTGGTCTCTGGCTAGAACACTTGTCTCGCACGCTCTCCGTCCGATGATATGTAATGAGATTATGGAATATCGTACAATCCGTCGAGAAATAAACGGCTCGATTAGCGAGTAGATTTACTGCAAATCTGACTGCAAATATCGCTAGAACTGATACACGGAATCAATCAACAACCTGTTATGTATTTGTGTTTAAAACTCCCCAAAAGTTCGTTTCTCCGCAATCTTATGTAGGTTTCGGCACCGTTATTATTTTTTTGGTTTCGTTTATAATTGAGGATTGAGAAGGGAGGGTTGTGATGCACCTGGCTGTTCCAATTTTGTTTTTAAACTTACTCAAAACAACGCAACATTTGAATGGTTCAAGAGGCTTCACAAGGCTCTAATATTTGAATTTATTTAAAAATCTTTTTGTTTTGAAGAGTTTTAATTTTCCATGTATGTACATTTATTACTGAATACTGTACTTTGTTTACGAAATAATAACTATTCCAAGTTTGCTAATCATTTATTAGAGACAGGTTTCAGACATCAACAAAGTAAAATACAAGTTTAAACATTCCAATGTAAATACATATTTTAATTTGTGCGCTTTAGAAACCTTAAAAAAAGACAAAAAAAATATCAACAATGTTTCCATGTAATGTTGACTCCTTCCACCGTTCTTCCCCTCCCTCAAAATTATTCCTCCCACTACTCCCACCTAATTAAATCTAATCATTTTTGTACTTGAATAGTTTAAGTTTGTAATTCAGTTAGTTTTAAGTTTGCTAGTGCATGACACCAATGTGTCGAAACCGGCATAACAGAAAATTTAAAATTTAAAGTACAAATGTACATGAAAAATTAAAATTCTTCAATACAAAATATCTAGAAATTGTTACGTAGTTATAGTTAATGCCCAAGATGTACAAAAAATATTTATTTTTATAATTGCCATCAAAAGGTTTCAAACCCGCGACCTCTGATTCCGGAGCTAAAGAGCACAGAGCTCTTAACAAAACTAATGTACAAACAGATGAAATTTCAATTGGTCGAGTTAAAACAGGACTTCGCAACGCTCATTCAGTCATAATATCCCGTGAATTTTCACGGGTCTGCGCTAGTAAAATTAGTAATCTCATCGATTTACCATTGAGAGCTTGAGAGCTTTATGATTGTAAGGATAACCTTTGCTTCCTGCATGAAAGCATCAATTTTTGTAATCGCCATCACCAGGATTGTAAACCAATTTAGCCTTCACCGTAATTTCCCGCCTATATCTGAAAGCTCTGTCGATACCAACTAGCGACCGAGAGCTTTTATGGCTGAGGTAATATTCACAGGTGATTTTTGGCCACTTCCCCCGCTGACCTTCTTGTTATTTATATCTGGATTACATAAGTAAATTACAAACTTCCTGAGTTAAGCTGTAAATTTTATTTTTCTACTCATTCAATAATTAAATGAGTACAACCTCAAATTGTAATGTTTAATCATTGAAGATATAAGCAACTCTCAAACGAAAAGCAGAGCTTGAATGCAGCAGCAGAAGCAGAAAAATCAGGAAAAGAGATACGGTCGCACATAGGAATTGAACCCAGGATCTTAGCCTTGCCGTGGCTCTGCTTTAACCACTGAGCTAATTCGATCCTATCCCCTTCGGTCATAATTTAACCGTAGCATATGTCGATTAAACTTATGTGGTAATATATAGTAACAATAGTAATTTTGGTCTCCAATGATTTTTTAAAAATGTTTTAAAAAAACACATAAAAAATGTCACCGGAGACGAAAATTTCATTAAAATATTTTTTACTCCAAATAATGTCAGAAATCACTGGTTAAAGTAATTCAAGTACCTACGTCCTGTAACATCCTGAATATTAAAATTTATGAAATAATCATCGCAAGAAATCAATCTACACTTTTAAAAATCTTGACTCTCGGTCGCAGGCCAAAGGTCCAAAGCCGAGTCTCCAGCGATAATATGATCACAAACATTAAACCGAATATACGAGCAAACATAAAACATTAGGGCAGGGCAGTAACATTTTTGTTTTTCTTGGCCGATTGAAAACGAACAACCTTGTGGCCCCGACACAATGTTTTTGTTTATGTTCGATATTTCGAAAACATTTGGTTGCTGGAGAGCTGACTTAATCCAGCAGCATATTAAGTCAGTGGTAATTAAAACAAAAATTAAATAATTTACTGTTTTTCCTATAGCCCATCCTGATTAAAACTATATACACGCCACTGTTTTCAAGTATATAACATACGGAGATATGCACAAATCGTGTTCTTGAAGCAATAGTACCTCCTTCTTACGTATTTTACCAAGTCGGGCATAATCGCGACCGTGTCATCGCTGTAACTTTAACACCATCAATCTCCAACCATCGGCTTTCGAGCGGCCAACTTTCACCCGCCCGCCATCGCCATTAGCCAAGTCCTGGCAATGCGTCACCTGTCAACAGACGGCCGAACCTGTCACCCTAATTAAAGTTGCTATCGATGCTACGCTATTATATATCCATATATAAACATTTATACTTTACCTGTGCATTATTATATATGCACCAATAAAGATAAAAGCTCCGAAATAAGAAAAAGGCGGATTCATTCCGTCATTGATTAATTTGCAGTCACAAATTGGTTCATTCCCATTCTTCAGATATATTTCAATCAGATACCACCCGTTTTACATGGACTAGTTATTATATAAATTTCTCTGATTCTCAACACAGTTTAAAGATAAATTAGTTCTTGTAACATAGTTGGGATAATTAATATATTATATATTTTTTTACACAGTATTAAAACAACTCATGACGGTAATTAACAAGAACGATTAGTTTTTAAGAAATTAATGAATCCAGGCATTATAGTCTCGTATGAGAAAATCTGTGACGAATCGCCGAAAACTTTCGAATAGTTTTGTCTTTATAAAATTTGCACAGCTTTGTCCATGACTCAGGCCTGGTCTAAGCAGCAATTATCATCCATTGACGTTTATTAGATGACATTTTTTAGGTAAATAGTTTTTCTCTGTAGGTAAATAGTTTTCAAACGTTGACTTTATGAAAAAAAGATCATTGAAACTCAAACTAAGCCAGTGTTACAGGGAGACAAATTAACTACAGAAATATACAATTAAATGCCATAAAAAACAATGGATTTTATCAATATTTTTCTGAAGTTATATTCGATTGATGATCACTCAATAATTAAGCATCACATGCAATTCACAAACTCCCGGTGATACTTCCCATATTATCTTAGCATTACGGAGGACGCAGGGTCAGCTGTTAATAATCTATGGATATCTCAGTACAGCCTACAGATGTAATGTGGAACGGAATTTCTTTATATTATTACTATCATCGATTAAACGATCCGAAGCGATCGATCTCGTGGCATGTGGGATTTATTCTGAGCATGCGCAGTTGTGCCCGTTTCCAGGAATTTTCGAGACTATTACGTTATGGAGTTTTTATTGGGTTACAAAATTTCCAAGATGGCTTATATCGATCACTGCCATCGGTTGGAGGCCGTGGAAAGTCATTTTGGGGATAAAATTACAATGAGAATTATTCAAAATGTTAAGTTGCTTTAAAAAATCACCTGGGCTATGACGAATTGAAAAAACTTCCGAAAAGAAAAGTCTAGAAGTAGGTATCGACAATATATACTACGTGATATATACTACGTAATATATACTACGTAGTAATTGAATATTTGCTACAGCGACGTTTTGGTGAAAAAATCACCTCAAAGGGGATATTAGTTCGCTCTTGTAAAGTTAACAGATTTGTAGAAACTTACAGATCAAAGTACCTACTTATTTGTGCAGCCGTTGGCTTAGATACTACGGTTAAAAAATCTATAGGTACCTACCTATATGGAAAAAAAACACTATTTTTGTTGTTGCCTTTTTTATCCACCTGAACAGACGACATTGTAGGACTGTAGATCTTTTCGTTGGTACTATATATTTATAGCTTGTGTTAAGAAAGTTACAAGAAGTAAGTCAACTTGCGATCGGAGAGGGCACCAAAAAGAGCCAAGCAAAACTTTGAAGTACGAGTCAATCAATAAAGCCCGCAATTATACTTTTTTATTTCTTGTTTGTCTTATACCCCAGTTGAATAGATTCCAAGAGAGGCCGGTAACAACCAAAAACTAACGGTTTATTTAACTTCAGTGATACCTTCAATATATGGCGAAAAATCAGCCAAATGAAGCCTGAAACCTACTAAGACGATTAATCTCTTTCTGACGTTCGTAAACATCTTGCCAAATGATTGCCAAAAAATAATTAATTCATATTATGTTTTCATCTGACAATGCTATTCTGTGATATGTCTTAATGAACCGAAAATATTATTAATTAAAATGTAAAGTTTTCGAACATGGAAAAGAGCCCCGCGTATAATAAATCAAAAGACTGCTTCTTTAGAAGAGAAAGGTTTTAGATATTTGTTTTAGTATCAGTATAATACAATCAACTTGAAAAATTAAGGCATGTGTAACCAATTTTAACGATAGGAATAATTACACATTTCAAATATAAATACTCGTAACATAATTTGATTAATTATTGCTCGTATATATTTTTCTTTTCGGTTTCCTAATGGACACCATCCCTACGTTAATTTTATATATAAAAATAAATATATAGTTTGCTTTAATTCCATTATTGAAAGAAATTCAAAGTAAATCCAAATTCTATAATTTTTTTTACATTAGCTTCACACATTGTCATCTTTGGGGATGCTGTGGAGAGGGTCTTTTTAGGAAAGGAAGGAGAGGAATGTCTGGGAAGTAAAAGGGTATTAGGGGTGGGTAGGAATCTGGGGGTCAGTATGAATTCATCCCTCCCACTGCGGTTGAAGGACGATGTTCCGGGAGAGTGCGGCTGGAGGACATCAAAGGAACTCCTTCAACCATTCTCTCCCGATCCAACCTGCCATGCAACTGGTGGGCAGACGCACCTACCACCAACACCCGGACAAACCTCACATGTTGCATGTTGTAATAAAATAAATGAAGCTAAAATTAACGCTCACGTTTTTATAAAATCCCGGAAGTCAAAACCACTCCCAGAAAAGCTCAATTGAAATTTTAATTTTAATTCTTTATTCAAATCTGCATTAAAAAATAATCGCCCTACAAAGCTTGCGCTTTCCATACGAAGAAATATGCAAGTAAGTAGGTACCTACTTGGTTGCATTTCAAAGGAATTTAGCGAGTGCATTTTGATTTACGAACGGATTTGCCTGATTATGTGACGCCACGCTTCAACTCATAATGGTAAGCATAAAATATAAAGTGCGCATGCGTCAAGTGAAAAGATTTAAAAATTAGCGTTTTCATTGTTAGCGCGATTTTCGCAAGTATCAAACGCCATCTTTGCGCTGTTGGGAAAAGTAACGAGCCTTAAACTAAACTTTTTAAACAAACAACCAAGCAAGAACGGCGTGTAGTGTAAAAAAGTATAAACCAAACTTACGATTATATAGTATTTTCTCGTTGGTTGTTGTATATATATTAAACATTTTTGCAAATTTTCATGTACGTACATAATTTACTGTTAAGCCTTTTTATGAAAATAATACCAACCCCCTTTACAGCAAAACTGGAGTATAATAAAGTACAAAAAAGTACTAACTGACAGACTAGAGCGTTTTTACAATGTTTTTTATTAAATTCTTTTTAAAAGGTTTATTATAACACGTTGCATGGAGTTTGATTTCTTAAAGAAAATAAGGTGATCGGACAACTCAGAATGAAATGAACTCAACACCTTTGAAAAGTCATTAAACGTGATGAAAAAAATTGGTTAAATATGTTACGTTAGGTTAGGTTATAGGCTATATTTAAATTATTTTTGAAGTTAAACTTTTTTATCCTAGTTGTGATTTGGAATTCGGATGAAACGGAAATGACGCATCACAGCACCTGCAAAGCATCTAACTGCGCTCATTGGCCGCTTTGATTATTGGTTGAGATATGAAACGCAAATGACGCTAGGTCTGCGCTCATCGGCCGCTTGATTATGACCACACTTTTAAAGGCTCCTATTGGTTGAGATTGTTTTTGGTAAAGTTTCGCTTCTAGCGCGTGTGGGCCGAACTCGATTTTTTTTCATAGATTTTAATGACTTTTCAAAGAGGTGTTCAGTTGACTTCATTCTGAGATGGCATGGTACCAAAACGATACACCTTTCACACCAAACAAATCTTAAAGTACACTGTAAAAAGTACAACTTATTGTATTGTAGCGTTTTTCCCTTGACTGTTAAACCTTTTTACAATATCCCTTGTATTTTTTTTAAAGCGCTCCTCAATAAAACAATACCACTTTGCAGACTTTTCACACAAAGCAAAACTGATGTGTAATGCAAAAAGAACAAACTTTCATATCGCAGTGTTTTTTGTGGATTGTTTTATTACTTTACTTTTTTATAATTTGCCTTGTGCTTGTCTCCGAGTTCAGCGTTTGGGGGTGTGGGTGTGAATGTTGCACGATGTCAGAGGACACCCAAGGGGCAACAAATCACGATTATGAATTATCCAATATGGCAATTTAACGGGCGTATCGGTCCGGAGAAATTAGCCGAAAATTTAACCCCCAGCTAAATTATTAAGGTGAAAGGAATGCATCCCTAATGCAGACGAAGTATCCGGAGATAATGCGCAAATCCGCAATTGATAGAATGTAATCAATAAGAAAGTATGAAATGTTTCACGGGTTAAATTTTTGAGCGTATGTAAATTTATATTTATATGGCGTATTCGTTTAGGATTGCCGAGTAAAAATAATTGGTATTACGTGTTTTATGTTCATTTCACATGATATACCTAGTATAAATATTTATACATATTTTATTCCCTTATATTTCACTGAGAAACGTTGAAACCTCAGATTTTAACAAGAATTTTCAAACATAAAAAAATAGAGTGTGCGCATCACATTTGGTAGAAGTGAAACATTCAGAAAAGTAAAGTAGACTAGAGTGGGGAGGCTAAGAAGCACCGCATAAAGAGGAGACCAATTATACCATCTCATTCTCTCGCAGGCTAAATCCTATAGATGAGTTTATCTATTTTTAGTGTCTGTATTTTTCGTTTCATCGAGTTTCAAATCACAAGGGTGCTAAAGAAGTTTTAAACTTAAAAAACATGAAACGGTATTAAAAAATTCCAAACAATATAATTTATAAAATCAACAATAAAAATGAAGATTTGAACACTACTGAGAATTGAACTCGAAATATCGAAAATAAATGATTGATTATTTATTATTGCTAATGTGGCAATACGGACGATCTTTTTAATTATAATTTAATTCAAACTTTATTTATTATTTCACTTATTTATATGATGTTTTCATTTTTTTATCATTAGGTAACTACCTATTTTTTATTATTATTTTATTATTTCATGTAATATGAAAGACTGGGATAGCACTATTCTTCTAGTTTTGCTGAATTATTTTTTTTTTTAATGTGAAAACCTCAAAAGAATCTTAGCTGCTCCTGTACGGAGCCAGTGAGACTATGGCATCCCCAATTGAGGTATGTTGTGAAGCTGAAGGTAGTGAGGAGGGGAAGGAGATGTGGGAGAGGAAGGTGGGGAAGTACCTGGCTATTCAGATCTGGTAACCAATCATGGCTAAAGCCATTTCAGGCAAAGTTCAATTCTGAATGGTGGTCTTACACCAGGAACTTAAATGAGAGTATCTTACACTCTGGAACGTGCCGCAAATATATGATATAATATTTTAAAAATTATTATTTGTGGAATAACACAAATTCATCAAATAATATTTATTTGCGCACGCCGGGATTCGATCTCGCGACCTTCGGAGTGTGAGTCAAGAGCCTCGACCACGGCGGCGGTCAAAAATACATATACGAAGAGCGATTTAATTTTTTTCAGAAAGCGCATGGATCCTTCAAAGCTCACCCATAATTAAAATGTTACTGAGAGCTGAGTTGATCTAGAAAATCTAGAAGGAAAAAGTTATTATACAAATTTGAGGACCTGGAACTCGGCGTACAACATTTTATTATGGTGAACACGTATCTAAACATAGATACTAAATAATAATTTGTTTATTAAAAGTTTAAATCGCAGATTTATTTGTATTTCTTTATTACAACTTTGGTTTTGTACAGCGGGAAACAAATTAAAACTTACAAATTTAAATTTAAAAAAAAAAATAAAGTCATAAAATCTTTATTTAACAATGCTTAGTGAATAATGTAACCCAATGTTCAAATGTACGTGATCTTTAAATTTGTATATAAAATATTATCTATAAAATCTGATTCCTTTGTCCCGCGACAGGACACTGGATAGAATACGATAAAGCAATAAAATATAATTTATTATTCGATTATTCATATTACGAAGGTGAAATTGGTATACCATTTTATAGGGTCCGATATGGTTCCAACTTATCATGTTCGAGAATAAAGCTTTCTTATTACAATACCTACTAAACTCCTGACATGAATAGAATTTATTTATTTTCCATTTTACATGATTATTATTTATCGATTTCTGGTAGGAATTCAAATGTCATATTCATAGAAATGAGAAAAAAAAATTAGGGTTATTTCACGTAATTTCATTTTGATGGGAAAAGCTACGTTTTTGTAAAAGATCTTTTGCTCTCTACTAGTTTTTTCGGAATTTTTAACATTATCTAAACACAAATAACTGTTTGTTTCTTAAACAAAATAAACTAAAATATAAAACGTTTACAAATTTTGAAAGCTTTCATAAAGTACAGGATCATGTTTTACTACACGTGACTAGAGCACAAGAGTGCCAACTGTCCGGAGACGGTGGGACTATCACATCTCCAATTACGATAGGTTTTGAGGCTTAATCGAGAGGGGGTGGAGAGGGAAAGAGAAGAGGAACACTGAGAAGTTCCTGGCTCTTCAGATCTGGTAATGTAACACAACTAAAGACATTTCAAGCAATGTTTCATTTCCGAATATAGGTATTTTACCAGTGCGATAGAGTATATTCTACTCTGGAATGTTCTGCGAATATACCATACATGATTTAAAATGATCTATAATACCTATGTAAAATTTGTGCTCCACGGATTACAAACCCGCAACCTCTGAATCCGTGGTATCAAAAAAATTTTGTAAACATTTTAAATGTCGGATATGATTTGAGATTTACACAGCCAACATTATTGAAAGTCTATAATATTTTTCTGGTCAGCATCACCGTATCGTCTGCAAAGCGTATATTGATGTCAAAAGACCTCGAATATATGTAGATTAAAAATAGAATAGGACCTAATGTAGTCCCTTGCGGAACAATATAATTTTTAAAAATTATTATGTTTTTCTACGAAGGGTTGTTAAAACATGGTGATGTAGATATTCTGTCCTTAAATAGTTTAAATAAATCATCTTTCACAAAGTTCATATGTTATTTTATATCCACATGAGTAGATGGTAGATTTCGAAGTATAGAGAACGGTCGTTCATGTATTAGGTACTATTACTATTACGTATTCGATCCGTGGATTCTATTCAATAAAATAATAGTCTCCATATTTATATTTCAGATCTACGCGGCTTCTTTGTCGGCATTGAAGCGCTTCAATCAATTTTGGTTGGATTACCTTACATAATACCACCGGGTTTATGTTTGCGAATATCCTATGATAAAGATACACAAATATCACAGCAGACAGAATGTGGGAAAGAGGAACTAGGTACACAATTATAAATTAAATACACGTATGCAAAATTTTTACATCTTGATAATGATAGTTTTACATTCGGCGGCGTCGCTGGTGTATAAGATTATGGGGATACATAAAACGGATTTCAAAAAATGGTTCGTTTTTCATTAGTGCCTTGTTTGGTCACTGTAATGTTTGATTCTCGAAAATAAATATCATTAATTTTTTTAATAACATCGAACCGAAATATTTTTATGTTCATATATCTAAATTGAAAAAAAAAATTCGATAGTTTTTATTCCTTCCTTGATCCAATTTATAGAACACAACGTTAAGGGTTTTGTATTAGATAGGTGCCCTCACAATCGGGGTGGCGGGTACGGGTACCGCCGCTCCGGGAACCATTTAATGGATAACCAACACCTCTGCCATAGGTCACCCCAAGTGGTTTGCTACGTTAATGGTTCATGGGGTGAGGTTCGTCCAGGTCTTGATAACCAACTGCGTGGCAGGCCGGATTGGGAGAGACTGGTTTAGGGGGAACTTTAGATCTCTTCAGCAGGACTCTCGCGGAACATCGCCTTGCATCGCAGTTGGATGGATAGATTCCGACTTCCGTCACTCCTGGACACACTAAACCCCATATTTTTAAATACCCATCAAACCCTTTTCCCCCCTTCCTTCCCCAAACATAACCTCCACACAGCATACCCAAAGATGACATCAGCCCTGAGGGAATCATTTTCCTCAGGGCTAATGTCATGTTAATTAAAAATAAACTTTACTCCCGTAGTATCGTTTATTGGAGGGATGGATTCGTACGTCCATCACTACTGTTGGACACACTAACCCCCAGATTTCTACCCACTCTTCATACACTTTTCCTTTCCAGAACTTCCTCTCCTTCCTTTCCTGAGGGTAATTATTTTCCTCAGGCCTCCTGTGTGGATCTAATGTAAAAAACGTACATTTTTCATTAGACTGATCAATTTAAAAAATAATGAAAGAAGAGCAATCTAAAAAAAGGAAAAAATAAAAGGCAATCTGAATGGTTATGCTTTATAACAAATTGATTCAAATTTTGAGAATGACATCATAAAGCACCTTAGATCGAGTTCTTAAAAAATATTATAATAATAAATATCGTTCATTTAGTAGTTTCAGTGTGCTATTTGTGTTTAATTGGTAGGGAGATTGGACATATGGACTAACAAAAAGCCATATAAATAGCTAAACGCTCCCGCATTTGCATCACTACATTAATTGTCTGTCACTTAACTATATTTATAACGCTCTATTAATTTATGTCGTTAAGTTGACAGGGGCGGCTGTAGGAAATGGAAAGATTTACACATTGCCGGGCACACAAATTACAGGACCAAACTAGAAAGCATTAAGTTTATTTAGTAATTTATTTATTCTAAAAAATGTGTAATACAAAAGCCATAAGCTGCTCGTCTTACTAGAGAATTCTTGTGTCGAAACGTACTACTTTAAAATTATAGTAAATAAATAAAAATCATTTAAACATAATATTAAAAAAATAAAATCTTCAGTTATTCAAACAGCTGGGCAGTACGTTTATAGTTGGAAACAATAACTCACTACTGTTAACTAAATAAGTATCACAAAGTACCCGTGGTGGCTTATCAGCCATAATGTGTCAATATGTGTGGTCTTTATTTATGGCCACAATCATAGGATGACCATACTGACAATCACGAGAGGGATATTATGAATAATCTATATATACACAAAATTAGGTTCCGTCTGTTTGTGTCCGCAAATGTCGGAAAGTACCTAAACGATGGATTGACTCCATTTTTTAACAGAACATTTCTTTTTAGCAGAAGAGTGTTTCAATATAAAATGGTAAGTTCTGGCTTTATGAAATTTGTAAAAAAATTACTACAGGTGGGGCGCGAAGGGTTAGAAAATGTGGGTATTTCAAATGTGGGAGGAGGGTAACGAAGGAGGTGAGGTTCGCGGGATGGGTGACGAGGGCGGGGAAAGGGAAGGGGAACGCAGGAGGGGAAGGGGTCGCGGGATGGGAACGGGGACCTAATGGAATGGACACGAAGGGTGAAACAATTTATTTCTTTGAATGGCATTTCCAGCTTTTTATTAATAATAATAACTATAAATGAACGAAACTAAAGTGGGTAAATAACAAGTAAGTTATAACAAGTAAATAATAATAAGTAAATAAATATAATCACATTAAAAAGAGTAAGTTAATAATAATAGGAGTAAATAATAAAAAAAAAACAAATTAAGTAGTCTTCAATAGATATGTAATTTTAAGTAAGTTGAATAGATAATGATAAGAAGGTACATCAAGTACTAGACAATTATTAAGTAAATAATACGTAAATGAAGTATGAAAAAGTAAGTTGATAATAATAAACAATTAAAGTAGGTACATAATACTATGTAAATATGATTACAATCGAATATAGGATTTCTACATAAATAAATTAATACTAAAATAAACCACAATACTTAAATAAAAAAATTAAGATTGATGAGGATGTCCTCACAAAAGAAAAAGGTTTCTTATTTAATGTTTAATTCTTTTGACAGCCTTACCTCTTTCCCCACTCCCATCAGCCCTCACAACGTACCCCAATCAGAGATGCCAGATTCCCACTTCATTCACAAAAAAACGGCCCTATACAGTAACGACCAAATCTTTGTGATAAAGCATTCTAACATTCAATAGAAAACGTAAGATAAATCGCAAACAATCAAATTAAATTCTTAATTATTAATTAATTCTTAATTCTAAATTAAAACCTTGCCTCCCGAACACATTTTCCCTTCGATTTCTATATTTTAATTTCTATTTTATATTATTAACTAAATAAGGATATTAATTATAAGGTTTACCTAAACATACACGAACGCTAAAATTTGGCACAGTTAAATTTGCAAAGTTTTTTTTTCGCAGTCCATTACTTGTGTCAGGGAGTACAGAAATAGTTCATGGTGAAGGCAAAATTTAGTCACTCACATTAGAAAAATAATGTTTTCTTCTCAATTTCAGCCCTGTGCACAGTTAGCATAAGTAATAATTATTTATCACTTACAAATTAATTCCGATAAATATGTCCCCGATGCCAATTGTCTGATTAACTTGTGTAATAAATTGATCATTTTGCTAATAAATTTGCATTCTCTAATTGATATACTTGTAGCTACAACTAACAACGTTCAATTTGCATTGTACTGAGCTTTCTAAGATAGGTAGTCGACATAAAGTTACTTTTATAAAAGATTTTCATGTAAGACTGTTATTTATATCCAACAGGAAGAAAGTGAGATTTTATCTCGTCAAAATCTTAGCCTTTAGTAAAATTATGGTGAGGTTTGCACGTGCGCAAACGTTTTTAATGAATTTAAGATGTGAAATGTGAACCCCAGTTTATATTTTGTTTTATCTGATACCGCACAAGAGTTCCAACCACCCGGAGCCAATAAATATAAATATGTATACAAACAGACGCTGTACGCAGGAACACTGGAGGGTCGAGGGTTGTTCATAATAATTACATGTAGCTTTTAATTTTTATTAAAACAACTTCCTTTTTATGACTTTTGAAGGTTATTCCCATCAATGTAACATAATATCATTGAAGAAGAAGTTAACAATTAAACGAAAATATGAAAGAGAACAAGGTACAGAAAAATAAATAGATAACGGTCGCAACTGGGACACGAACCCAGAACCTCTCGTCTTTCCGGGTTGAGCGCCGTCGCCAATTAGGTCACTGCCACCGTACCACCTCTATTTAACCGTCATATTTGTCAATTCATTTTTCAAATTTCAGAATTAACAATATTATCTTCGACTAATTTTCGTTTAGATTATTAGTGTTATTATTATTAGTATCTTATTATTATTGTTATTATTATCTTCTTCTTCTAAAATGTAGCTTAGTTTTATTTAAAAAAAATAGAATCTTGAGGTACACGATGAAGGAGGTAAATGATCAGTTTCCTAATATCGTCGAGAAATTGGTGGGACCCCTTACATGCCCGTAGCCAGTGGTGACAAGGACATCTCCAATTTGTGGAATATTAATTAAAAAGTTGAAAGAATTGAGAATAAGTAGATCGGCAAGAGGAAGCTCGGGATATACCTGACTGCAGATCGGTTACTAAGCATAGATAAACCTCTTTAAAACTAGGTTGGTTTAGATTCTGAAATTGATTGTTCTGTAACTGAAAAATAGGTAGGTACCTACTTTATGGCCTATCTGGATTTAGAAAAGACTGATTTAAAATTTGAAAATTTTTCTTAACAAAATAAAATTTGATAAGTTACAAGTTAGAAATGTTACGATGGTACTTATGTTCGCGCAAGACTATTATATTAATATTGTTAATGTATTATTAATTATACTAGCAGTTGAAAACCCGCTCCACAAGTTTTTGCTGCTAGGCCCTGCGGGCGGCTTTTGGTTCGGCTTCGCCCAGATAGTGTTGGTGTCCATTTTATAAATCTGATAGGAACTGGTTCCAAAAATAGCCCATTCCTCGGATCCACATGCGACCTACAACGGAAGTAGCGCCATCCTTTGACGAATTCTTGAATTCAAAACCGAATTACAACGGTAGCTTTGTTTGAAATTTCACTTCCACAGATGTTTATATGATGCGGCGCGTTCAGCGCGGCGGCAGACAAGCACTCAAAGCCAGGTTCTTAAATTCACCCACGCAGACACAAGCCTCTTAATACTGTTTGATGATGATGATTGATGATTGTTTAACCATACATAGACTTCAAAAGCTCTGAGAGTTCGGCGGATTGCCGATTGGTAATGTTTTTCTTTGCATATATTAGGTGTACGGCGGATTATTGAAAGAAAAGAAGGCGAAAGTTGAAATTGTGATTGATATACTTTCAATCAAGTCACTTGTTACCTACGTATCGTTGCAAAACACGGTGTCACTTGATTCAGTCATGTTTGGAGCCATTTCCGCTCCTTTTTACCGCAGACAGATCATGTGCGGTGTTACCTGTACTTGTAAGTTTTCACTGTCAAAAGTGTGGTCAATATGAAGTACCAGCAAGTAGCATTCTCATCAGTGTAACAATGGTAATGAACTTGAGGAGCTGTAAACGAACCGTATATCGTATATCTTGTTTTTAATGTTTCTTTCTTGTGTGTTGCTTCCTTAACACTTTACTCGTTGGAAAAGGATGCGGGTTGTGTTGTTGTTATGTTGTTCTTTACAGGAGTTGAAGTGTTTAGTGGTCTATAATAGAATATTTCAGGTCATATTTCTAAGACACTCGAAAATTAATCCGTATAATATGGATATTTTGCTTTTAAAAATTGTTTTTGAATAGTTTTTAATAATGAGTGGTAGAATTACGTATTATCTTGTGATTGCAAGTAAATCAAAAGAAAGGTGAAAAAAGCTAGTAATAATCAAAAGAAAGGCGAGAGAATTAGA
Source organism: Limnephilus lunatus (assembly GCA_917563855.2). Lineage (NCBI taxonomy): Eukaryota > Metazoa > Arthropoda > Insecta > Trichoptera > Limnephilidae > Limnephilus > Limnephilus lunatus. Next base: position 75,948,731 of record OU830592.1, read on the forward strand.
AAAAACGATATATAAAATTATTTTTTTATATTAGTTCCACACAGGAGGCCCTGTGAAAAATAATCTCCCTCAGGCCCTATATCATCTTTAGAGATGCTGTGTGGAGGGTTTTTTAATGAAAGGAAGGAGAGGAATTTCTGGGAAGGAAGAAGGTAAGAGGGGTGGGTAGGAATCTAGAGTTCAGTGTGTCCAGGTCATCCGCCGCCAGATCCAGACAAACCTCACCCCATGAAGCCGGGCATCCCTGCTAAATCACTTGGGGTGACCTATGAGGGTTGGTTATCTAATAAATAGTTCCCGGGCGGCAGGATTCCCACCTCCCAAATAGATATAGATATATACATATTTCAATATAGACTACTCACTTTGAAAACGACAAGATGTCGTGCAATTTATACATTTCGAAGTTCCGACACGTTACATAATTATCATCAATGGTTGTTTATTAATGTGATATCGCACCTAAGAGTCCCAAGTGTCTGGAGCCAGTGGGATTATGGCAACCCGAAAAGCACAAGGTCTGAAGAAAGTTGGGAGAGAAATGCGATGGGAAAATATGATACCTGCATATTCAGAACTGGTCAATAAACTGGCTGAAATAACTTTAAGCACGTTTCGAAACGAAATTGTTACCTTTCTAATGAGGGAAAATGATGCAAATATTTCGTAGAAAGAGTCTTGAAGGCGAAGCCTAGTGTGTAGTTGTTTTAAATAATATTACTCAGGTCTGAAAGGGTGACAAATTTAAGTAAGCCTGTATTAAATTAGCATTATTTTATTTTACAAACATTTATTATGTATCCATGATGACTTTTCAGTCCCAGCCATGTCCCAGAATATTATAATTATTATGAATACGCGCATAAGATTTCCCATTTCCAATGTTTCAGAATGAATAGACAGTAAATGGAATAGTTTTGTCTTCTGACACCAATTTAGAGGTAAAAGTAGCATCTCCAAAAGCAAAGATAATACAGCCTCCCTCTCCTCCCCTCCCTCTGCCGGCATCGAACTGCATTCAACTGCATGTTTCCATGCATCTGGGTCGCCAGTCCTTATGCGGTAATTGTGCTGAAGAAATCTCGCTATGCAATGTGTTATTGTTACTGTTACTGTTACTGATTACTTATTTATACATATAGACTGTCGGTGCACCAATATGCAGTCACCAACCGAATATGGACTAATGATTGTTCTTGGTGACAAATGTATAGATATAATGATTTTATTAAAAAAATCATGATTAGTTGAGTAGAAAAGGTTTTTGAACGTTTAAGAGCCTCAAAGCTCTCCCAACTTTGATGAAACAAAACACTTACTGTTAAAATGTTAGAAGTTGACCAAAAACTGATTTAAAATATAGACATATGAAAAACTTTATTAATCTAATACATTATTAAAACTTCAGTTTTTAGTTAGCTGTATTCATGTCTTAAAATTTCGCTTGCAAATATTATAGAAATCTTTAATATGGTTGGATAATTTTTCGAAGATTATATTGTTGCAAGCTGATTCTTTTTCCTTGCGCTGTCCCAACTCATTGCCTAGGTAGGCTGTTGAAGTCGGCTCTTCTCGTTCTCAGGTTGTAGCTTCTTCGGTTCTAAGTATCGCCTTCATCCAGGCCGTTTCTCTGTATTTTGGAGCTCCATTGACATTGCCTGCTTCACTGTGTGGTCTGATGGTCTCCGTCTTATGTGCCCCTACCATCTCAACTGTCGTTCCTCCAGCTAACTGTTTATGTCCGTGACACCCAGGCTACCACGAATGCGTGAACTTTTAATATTATCTTTTAGTGATATTCCTGCCGACCATCTAAGCATTCGCATTTCTGCTGTTTCTAGTTGCCTAGAGTAGGAGTTGTAGGTACATAGTACAACATTCGGAGCCTTATATTATCGCGGGTCTAACAATAGTCTGGTATATCTTTCCTTTTATATGTTTGCAAGCTGTCGAAAATTAAATTAATATAGGTATTCTTTCCTGCACTTGTTACACAACTTAAAACAAATTGTTTATGTCATTCTCAAAATACATGTATCGTAAGGTGCCAAAATCAAATCAATCAAATTCATAAATTTTTTACATATCGTTTTTTCACCAACACAAACATTATAATTAAAAATGTTATTTTGATCAGATATTATCCTGATATTTTTAAGAAATTGCTATGTCCAGGAAAGTCGACATATCATGTGAATGCAGTCGGTATGTGTAATGTTAGTGACGTTACGTTCAAGACAAATATGTTCCGAAGAAACTGCGTCCACAGACTAGCAACTAGCAGCCAGTGATCTCTGTAAAGAAAGACCCCCGCAGCGGTGTTAAGACTCGATATGGAAACACTACAGGAGACCAGAACGTGATGGTATTTATTCAATATAGGTAATCGTTGAAGGGAGTTCAATATTCTGTTCATTATTAATTAAACTGTGTTTAAAGAACACTTTATTGAAATTCACACTTTCAACTAGCTTTGAATAGATCTAGTCTCAGCAGGGTAGTTTTAGTGAGATAATATAAACTTATTTATCTCTACACCAGTAGTTCTGTGAAAGTTGGCTTCGCGTCCATAAAAGTATGCTTCTAATTTTCTATCATTAATAAACTAGCAAGTTCCCGGCATGCGTTGCTATGCCACTTACTAAAGAAATTGTTACTCTTTCGCCTCCCTTTCCTATCCCTCATCCCGTTCGCCTCACGCGTTCCCACTCCGCCGTCCTTCTCCTGCTTCCCCCGTCCTACGACCTCCCCTACCGAGTTCCCCTCTCCCCTCCCGCATTCCATACATTCAGTCCCGGTACATTCAGTTTTTAAATAGGTCGCAAACCACCTATTGGAATTTTTTAATACAAATTTCATAATGCCAGAGCTCACCAGTATGTATAAAAACCATCTCGGGCACACATCAAATCCCCAAATTTTCATCTCAATCGGATGAATGGTTAGAAACGCATAATTTTATGATGCCAGAACTCACTATTATATTATATAGAAACCATCGCGGGCATGCGCACATCAAATCCCCAAAGTTTTATCTCAATCGGATCAATGGTTTAGCAACGCATAGACATCTCATAATATACATAAGCATATTTTGAATTTTATATATATAGATTAAACCCAATATTTTCACTGAAAGCATAAGAGCAGTAAGTAGGTAGGTATTTAAATACGCATGTTCTTAATTTTAAAATACAAATATTTTGAGTACTCAGGTAATTTTTTTTTTAATTTCAAATAAGGTACCTAAACATTTTGTCCAAAAAATTTCACCATCTCAATGTCTTTTTTATTTATTGATTATTACTATTTAACAGCTCGTGGCACGAACCACGATTATGCGAACTCTGGCAGTTAGAATACGGTATTATCGGATGGGGCAGTGCAAATAAAAACATACTAAATCCACTAATTAAAACTCAAAAATCCATAATGAAAATTATACTGAAAGTTCCTGTAAGAACTAGCACTGATGAAATCTTCAACAATCTTAACATCATGTCAATTAAACAACTGTATTCTAAAACTATACTCATTTACATTCATAAGTACAAAACCCAATAAATGACAACTTACACGTACATTAGAAACACTAGATCTCATGGTCAAAAACATATCCAACAAGTAACTACTAACACAACATTTGGGCAAAAAAGCTTCTTGTATTATGGTATTAAACTTTACAATAAAATACCACTCTCACTTAAAAACCTCAACAGTATAACATTTAAATCTCAAATAAAAAGCTGGATACTAAATATAGGGAGAACAGAAATAGAAAATATACTGATATCAAATACAGACTAAAACCGAATCTACTGAACTGAATTAAAAAAAAAAAAACACAATTTTATTTAACTTTTAATTATTTAACAAAATACTACATGATACCTATATGTTTATAACAAATTCATATTAATTTCTTATAATTAAATTATAATATGTAAATGAAATCCTCAGCACGGGAAATCCCAGTGAGGATATCATTATCTTTAGATGTTTGTAAAGAAAGGAAAACAATAAATCATTATTATTATATATTATTATTATTATAAATAGGTATAAAAATAAAGAAATTTACAGATAGATGAAATGTGGGTTAAAACAGGACTTTTCTATGCTCTGTTAAAAAATACGCAGATCTACGCTTATATAAGAACGAATAAGACAGAGCAAATATAGAAGAGCGAGACAGAGAAAAAGAGGATGAGTCATTCAGACAAAAAATTGTTCTTAAACAAATGTTTAGTAATGTAAAAGTCCTACTGGAACCGGGAATTGGGGAATCTTGTGTTATAACACAAAAAAACACAATCTGGACAAAAAAATTAAGAATCTGTGTTCTGAAGCAGCAAACCGGTAAGCTTTGGCGGTATTAAATTTACCAATCTTCTTCTATCTGGATTTTCTGTTTTCTATTTTTCATGTCTATTTTCAGTTAGAAACATACTGTTTTCCATCATGAGATATGGAGTTTTGAAAAATCCACAGATAAAAGGCGCCGTAAAGTTTGTTTTAATTAATTTTGAAGAGCATTGAAACTTGGTGAAGTACGATGGAAGGGCGCCGATGTAATATTGTCAAATGTAGTATGGCTAAATGTATATATTTTTTTGGGATTGGTACAATATATATTCTAAGTTCGCGTTGTACATTCAAAATCAACATAGGTATCATTTTTTATTAAAATTAACTCTAATCTACGATCATTACAAGTGGTAAATAACAATTAATCCATAAATTGAACAATTTAACAGAAATATTTTTAATTACAGGTAAATCAACATTGAACAGCCCTGTGTAAATTGAAAAGGCAAAATCATTAACACCTGTTACTGCAAGTAATTTTCCAGATTAGAAGCATAAAAAATACCAACTCGATATCCCACATACGTGTATAATATGTGCAATGTGCTCCTTTGATGAACGCAAAATTATTTATTACCAAACACCATCTAGACCAGTGATGAACAACCTTTTTTAGCGGAGTGCCAATTTATCCATTTCCAATTTATTCTTGGGCCACAGGGATAGGGTACCTACAGCTTGATATGATTAACTTTGCATTCAGTGATGTCGCAAATCTATTTATATTTTGTAAAACCAAAAATTCTTATAGATCAATTATTTTACATTATTTTATTTTATTAAACAATTATAGAACGCAAAAAGAAAGCAGGATACGTGAAAATTTAATATCTCCAAGGCCAAAACAATAAATTGATCGTCCAGTTGATTGGTCAGACATCTCCAAAAATTAAGTTTGGAGATAAAGAGGAAAGAAATATTCCAATGTTCACCAAAAATCAAATTTACACGTATTTGTGTTTTTTATAAAAAAATATGCTATAAAATAGCACCGGGAAGCGTAACGGTCCAGTACATTAGTATTACATTTCGAAATTTCTTACTAGTAACCCAGAAAACATTTGTTTAATTCACAAGTTTTTCTGCGTCATAATTGATATGAAGGTGATTATGAGTAATCTGAGTATTGTACCAGATAAAGGGTACACTTTTGTATATAACTGAATACTCAGCTTAATTTTTGATTTTTCGGAGATGTCAACTGGACGATCGAAATGCTGTCGATTTTTATCATTCTGAAATATTAAAGAACATATAAAAAATACATTAATATATAAATTTTGGGCAACTGATGTTTTTTATCGTTCGGAAAAATAAACAAAATTTAGTCTAGACAACTTTTGGTCTTTTATAAAACGGAGAACTTTAAAATGCATCAAACAGATCTCAACAAAAAGCTCTACTCTGCGAAGGTAATTTTTTTCTACACATAATTTTTTTTTGTCTTTTTAAGAGTAAGTAAGAAAAATATTATTATTTAGAGCGGCTGATTAAAAACTTTGAAGAAACACCGAAGTTTTTTGCAAAACAGAATTAAAACCATTAAATATATTTTTTACCGCATTAAAAAAAAACTTTATTAAGTCAAGGGGGCAGTACATAAAAGCTCGCGGGCCTAACGAAATGGGCTCGCAGGCCACATTTGGCCCGTGGGCCGCAGGTTGCTCATCACTGATCTAGACTTAGTCGATTTCAAATATTTACAAAATATAATACATTAGATTTTTTTGTTAGGTTTTGTATTTGGCAAATTGGTCCCTTTCATAAATACTAACTATAAACTTCCATTTTGTTTTAGCATACCGTTTTTCTTCTAATTCATAAAATTAATTGATTGTTTACATTGTTGCTAATAATCAATATATTTCTTTTGTTAAGAATTTAAACCAACGTATACATCAGGTTGAATGTTCTGTCTTTAAACATCGCAACTCATACTAAAGGTTCTACCAATCTTATCTTCAACCGGTTACCTAAAACAATTTTTAGGTAATCTTTTCCATTTATTTATTTGTATTATTGGTTGTTTGGTTGGTCGTTTGGTTTGGTTTGGTGATGAAAATAAGAAAAATACAAAAATTCAAGGAAATATATTTTTTTTATCAAAATCCGTAAATACTGATAAATACAAATGACAGAGGGATGCGTCACAAAAATGTTAAAGTAAATATATCTGCACACTTAAAAAGAGCCATTTATTGATTCATGTTTTGGATTCAGGATTCATTAAAATTGTTAACACACAGTTTTAGCCGTGTTAAGTAAATAGATTTGAATAGCCAGGTACTTCCCCACCTTCCTCTCCCCAATATCCTATAAATATATTCATAATTAATAAAATACTTAGTTTTAACCATTTCTATTGTTTGAAAAACAAACATGCTTCGAAACAAAAATACTTACTTCAGCAGGATTTAATTTAATAGTTTCAATTAAATGAGGAAGTAGATATTGCTTGCAAAACTTGTTGTTTTAATAAAAGTGGTTAAAACAGAGTATTTTACTAATTTTGAATAAAAATGACGTCAAAAAATAAGTTTGCTGTATTTGAAGAAAAAATTATATTTCAAAAAGGTGCAGTGAGTTTTAATAATATTTAAAATTTCTTCGTAAATATAAAATAAACAATTTTCAACCACCGATCAGCATTTCTCGCAATAATAACAAGTTACCTTTTAAAATAAAAATATCAGTTCCTTACTCTAGTGAACTCTTAGTTCACAGTGCAATATAACTTGGTTGCTTTGGTTTTTTTTAAACAATAAATATTGACGAAGTAATGTTTATTCAATTTGCAAGTGCGTCAGCGACGTCTGAATAAATAACCTCTGTTTATTTTACGTTAAAGGTGCATTTTGGAAAATTTAATGAATTTATCGTTTAATTTATTTAATATGCAAAACTTTACCTAAGCGTTTTCGATAACTAGTTATTTTATTTTACAAATCGTTGGTTATTTTTTGTTTCATGAAATTCTTAAGAGTGTGTTACCAGAGAACACCAGAAATATGTCATTTTTGAATCAGTGTTTAGACGTATTGACTCTTTTCCACATAAAAATATAAATTGGTTTTGAAAGATTGTTCTTTAATCTAGTAAACGTACGTTTTAAATTTTCAGAAAAAATCATAATTTTTAGTATAATAAAGTTATACCATAGGTCGTTGGCGGATTTGTTAAATTTTCAAAAAAGTACATGTATTATACAACACCCATTTCAAATCATATAATCATGCAGTAAAATAAATCAATATATTATCTGGTAAACGTATGTAACAGAATTTTAATTTTAGTTTAAATAAAATTATTAAAAAATATATAAGTACATGTGTTTCTTGACGAAAATTGGTCCGTTTGTGCATTTATTTGCGCACTTACAGACTAATATATTTCAGATTTTTTTTACATTCTAATTTTGCTAAGACATTATTGATAAATGATAAATACTTATGATCAAAAAATAATTACAAAAAGTACATAATTTTAATAGTTTTATCGTCACGCCTTTCAGCATTTTTGGATGCAGGTATAAATTAAAGCAACTTTGGAATGAAGTAAAATCGATATTGAGTTATAATTTTAAAAAGCTGGTACGGAGAATACCTTATCTTTCTCATTGGAACCGCCTTGTACGATCGTAAGAACATATTTCGACGAAATGTGGATTTTCGTCCGCTGGCTGGTTATGCGCTCTTAAGAATTTTAGAGACATTATTTGTACAACTGATGTGTTTCATGTTGAACCGATTCTATAAAAGGCTCGAGTCAAGTATTTTTATTTTATTTATTTATTTATTATATTTATTAATTTTCGGGAAATTGACAGTTTACATTTTTTCAGTTTGTACATAAGCAAAAATAAAACGGATTATGGATTTCCTCCTTGTGACTTTACTCACTTTACCTCTAATGAGACAGCATAATAAGTAATAAGTTAATTAAATGTATAAGAAAGGAATATGAAGCCAAAAATTACGTAAAATAAAAAATTGTATAAAACGAAAAATTACAAAAAAAAAAAAAAAATTATTAATACACTGCAACAGACACTGTACAACCTTTCCACGGCAACAGAGGTTGTACATACAAATCAAATCATAACAGAGATATAATCAATAGAAACATAATATTATTCACGAAGTATGGGAGAAATACTCTTTTATGGATATCTTATATTATTTGGTAAGTTATATATAAATATACCTGTGCATAGTCTGTTCAGGCGAGAATTCTGCTAAAGATCCACCATTCTTGCATTGATCCACCCTGAACAGGACAGAAGAGCGTGTTGAACGTGCAGGTACATTGAATTGAATTTTATTTAGCAACTCTGGGCATTGAATATTATTGTTGACAAATTTATACAGGAATAGTGCATCCATATGATGCCTTCGCACACTTAATGAATCAATTTTAAAGTATGAAACTGCCTCTGCATAGATATTAAATTTTACATATGACTTGTAACAAAGATATTTTTTATTAATTTTTTATTTATTTTTAATTTTTTTACTTTATTTAATGACAATATAAAAATACAAGGTAAAGCAGTTTGTTATTTAAGAAATATGTTTTGAATTGATTAAATTTTCTTTATGTGGATTTTATAAAATGGAGACCAAACAACTGATGCAAACTCCAGATGACTCCGTACGTAGGCAAAGTAGAGTTGCTGATGTTGATGTTATTTTTGATTCACTCTTCCGAATTCTTTCTCCACCAAGTTTCTCATCGTATAGTATAGATATATTGTGCATTAAAATGGCATATTTTTGCATTTCGTCGGAAAATGAACCAGGAACCTCCAGAAGTACAAAATTTCAGCTGACATGAAACGAAGTTCAGAAAAGGTTCCGGAGAAAAAAATCGTAAAAAGATATAATGACTTCGTTAAAAACAAGTCTTTATAAAACATATTAGTATAGAGAGGGGCATATTTACAATGTTAATGCAAATGCAGCACCATTGCACTTAATATTTATAATTCGGCATGCAATCCGATACAGCGGAATGCTCATATTATAATATGTCCAAGAGCGCAGTCCTACTGCTGACTGCTGGCTACTGACTACCTGGATAAATCGTGATTTAAATGTTGTTTCTGGAGCACGGAGAGGAGAATTACTTATCTGCAGCATAGAATCAGGCCGACATTGTTCATTATATTGATCGAGCAGCCGGACCTTGCGGTAATTAAATGATTCCCCGTGGTAATGGAGAACAGGACGCAGGCGCAGGTTGCGGATATAATATGCGATATTCTACTCCTACATCTTCTGGGCTTTCTGCGCTCCTGGGTGTGAAATGTGGTATACAAAGATCGATTTTATTGCTTGGCATGTATTTATTTATTTTTAGAGCAAATGAGACGGTGTTTATTCCATGTAATTACTATCTACTAGGTATTTAATAATATAGTTATTACCCGGCTTTTTCTAGGTTTTAAAAATATTTTTCATAAGATTCACGATAATGCTTTTTGTGCTCCTGGGTACGAAATATGGAATAGTATAGTTTTATTGCTGATTTGATTGATATGTGTTCGTTTGATTTATGGTTGGGCAATCAAACATCAATTTGCAGGTCGCTAATAAAATACTTCAAAAAGATACATCTGTAAATTTTATACTGATAGAAAAATGAATTAGGTTTCCAGAAAAATCCGTATACTCTATTCTATAAAATTCTATGCACTTTTTTCCAAATATCTGCAAGGGTTCGCAGTTCGAAAACTGATGGAGAAATTTTCGAACGTTTTACCTAAAATTCCAGTACGTATGTCATACAAAACTTATAGGCTTACAGTTTAAGAACTTTTTCACTTGAAACCTTACACATTTTCCTTACTACTTACTACCCGTATATAATTTAATGATAAATCATTTGTATTAGCTATCTCTTGCGGTAGCAGACTACACGGTGTGTACGAGTATTTTGAGTGCCGGTTATTCTTGAGGTTTTACGGTATTTTTTCATATCATGTAGGTAGGTGTTTTCATATTATTTTCATTCTACTCCTACATCTCCGGCGTTTTATGCGCTCCTGGGAACGAAATGTGGAAAAGTCCGGTTTTATTTCAGTGTTGTGTATTTATTTAAGCGAAGCACTGAATTAGTTTTATTTAAATACTATTGGAAAATAGTCACTATCCGGCGTTGTCAGGTTTTAAAAATCATATTATTTGAAACAAATCTTTCTTTGCACAGTTGTGTTTCTCATTCTCATAACTTAAATAATGATGGAATTGACTTTGCGACCGGAATATATGCGTTTATCGCAGACAGCAAAAGCCAATAAAATTTTATAGCGAGTTTATAGTAATATTCAAAAATATTTTCTTATTCATAGTTCGGATTACTTACCGAACCCGACTTCATTCCTACTAATCTAAAATAAATGTTTATCGTGTATTATTTTTAATAAATATTCCCTGTTTTTGGGCCAAGAATTACATATAACAATATAGTTGGGTGACATAGAAAATTCACACACATTCCGTGTAAATTTCAAAACGCCAGAGCTCATTGTTCGAGAGATTCGTTTTTGCTCTAGAAAAGCCTGAAAATTGTGGAAATCAGAAAATTACTGCTAACAGGTGCTCTAATAGATCACTTTCTCTCACTTATTATCCACACCTTTAAATATCAAAACTAATTTAAATCAATTGATTTACACTTGCTTCCGGTTTTATTAATTCAAATGCCAAAAAATATGCAAATAAAACTTACAAATTGCAAGAATTTAAATAATAATTAAATTCACCGCTTTGAACAGGTTCAGTTAAACGTCAAGTCAAATAAAGTACCCATATCGTAAATACTAATAAAACCGCTTTGATTTTAGTACCTAGGTTTCACAATTTATTTGTTATAATAAATATAATTTTAATCCTTGTAGTAAAGTATATATAAATATATTCCCATATAACATTCGATTAGTATAAGAGGTACGTTGGAAACTAGTATTTTAAATCACACAGCAGCTCTCTCGATAGATCAATCTCTGCTGAATGGAGGCAAAAACCAGAGGCGTGGAACATCTGTTCAGGGGAGCACTTGATTTTCTGAAAGTTGACTATCGAAATTCATCATCATCATCATCATCATGGAGCTACATCCCGGGGTGGGATTTGGCCTGCTTCACAAATATTATCCAATTTCAGTAAATTTTCATATACTTTCGTAGTGAAATATACTCCAAAGGAATGCAATTAAAAATCAAAATCTTGAAATGTCTTTAGTTATGTTCAGTGATAAAATCCAAACAACCAAGTAAATAATGAAGAAAAAGATTACTGAAGATGGTTTGAAAGTGACATGTAAATATAAATGATAAAAAGAGCTCACCAATATATATAAAAAAAGCTATTAGAAAATATTGAATGAACAACGACTTATTTAAAACAGAGCTAAATCTCTTGACATCTGAGTTAAGTAGTATTGAAAGAAACAATGTGATTTTTTCATAATGTACGGAGCAAACATTTTTTTCTATCGATGGAATTTCATATAATTAGTAAATTACTCTTTAGGAACTTTAAGTCGTAACTACTTCCATTAGCTAATTACTGTATTTATTCACCATTTTCTAGAATTAAATAAACATTGCGAGGTTCTAATATTAGCCTAAACTGAGTTCTACGTCATATCAAGTATCATGAAATTTGTCAGATCATGTAAATTGGAAAATATTCGAAAGTGAATTCTTACATAAAGGACTAAGTTTCTTTTCAAGAAAATTAGATTATAAATCCAACAGAAGACGAATTGGTGACGCCCGGTCAAGAAGCAAGCAAACTACTGAAAAATTTATATTCCAAATATAGACTAACAGAAGGTACCAAAAAAGGGGTAGTGTCAGTCATTAAAAGCGATGAAAAACATATATAAAAAAATGGTTGAATTGGTTCCGTTAGGTTAGATTATGGGGTATTTTTCCTTTTTTTAAAGCTTTTAATGACTTTTCAAAGGGGTGTTGAGTTAAATTAATTCATGGAATCGATAAATTAAGACATTATACCTTTTTGATTTCTTCTGTTAGTATATTTTAGGAATATAAAGTATTCAGTAGTACGCCCCTGCTTGCTTCTACGTGGTCTTAATCCGATGTCTCTGGCAATTACTGGCGCAACGCTTTGACATAATCTAGTAGAGCGGAAACTGTACGAACTGTAGACTATAGACTGCAGACCCGCTTCCCGCGTCTTGCCACCCCCTACATGGGCATCGGACACCGGACACCGGGCACCTACACTACCAACACGCAATCAAATACACTAAAATTTTGTTTTATTTTTATATTTTTTATATGAATATCTCACAAGAGTCCCAGCTGCTCCCATCTGGGGCCAATAAGACTATGGCATCGCCAATTGGTGTATGTTGAGGCTGTAGTGGGGAGAGGAAGGAGATGGGGAAGAGGAAGGTGGGGAATTATATGGATATTCAGATCTGGTCACCAAACACGGCTAAAGTCATTTCAAACAACATTTGAATTCTGAATGGTGGTTTTACACCAGGGCGATACTGAGAGTGTCTTCCACTCTGGAACGTGCCGCAAATGTACTATATATTATTTTAAATGAATTAATTACTGTGATATAACACAAATTAATCAAAGAAAATTCATTTGTCCACGCCGGGATTCAATCTAGCGACCTTCGGATAGCGAGTCAAGAGCCTTACTTACTTAAAATGAAGTTCACTTGAAAATAACATAAAAAAATCATTAAGTTTTAATTTGCATGGTGTGTTTTTTGTTAGAAAACATTTTTTTTTTAATTATTAAAGGAGTTCATAAAATTATTGTTTTAAATAAAGCATACTAATTAGGTGGGTGTTTTTACTTCCTTATTTAAATTCTGAATAAAAAGCTTACGTGAAAACATTTTTATCAATCAAAACAGGGTTTTTTTATTAAAGAAAATGATCCTGAAACACGATTTAACATTTTTGGGATATGGCATCACTGGTCACTGGGAAGTCACTGTTCACAGGCCATCTATTTCTCCGTGTGCGAGGTGCTCAGTGGCCCTATTTGGGCTCATGACATGTATGGGCAGATCGACAGATGACCTGGCTGCCACTGTGCGGTGGTCGGTATAGCTGACACACTGGACTAAGATAATTTACGATACATCTACAGAATCTTCAGATGCAATGCCGATACGACATTATTCTGAATTAACTACTGCTTTTGGCATAAAACGGTAAGTGAGTGGTGAAAAAAATTTTTTTTTTCGATAACTCCGCACAAGACACTCAGTGATTTACTCGAGGATTGCGCTCCTGATGAGCATTCCACTTGAGCATATTTGGAAATGCTGTGGGGAGTCTATTTTTAAAGGTTTTTAATCAATCTTGGTTTGTTTAATGAACAGGCCTAATACAGAGGAAAAAGACATTACCATCTTATTTCTACATTCTAAAAATTGGTATCCATCTAAAGAAAGGAAAATATTTTCTGTTTTCAAAATTTGTAGAATCACATTTTAATTTAAAGTTAATTTTTAAGTACATACTATTATCAATTGATGTGATTATTATTGCGCGCGATAGCTGTTTCGCCTTCCGAAGGCATTATAAAACTGTGGTGAAGTCACTAAAGTAATACATATTTACCCTTTATCGAATTAATGCAGACATTGTGAATAACATGCATGGACTTTTTATCTTTTTTTGTGATCAAGTTTTATTTTCATATTTGGTTTTAGCGAATCGTTACTTTCAATGGTTTTAGCCATATTTAGCCAATTTTCATGTTCTCCAAATCTTTCCCCCCCATTCCCACTAACTTTATAACACTCCAACATGGAGCAATATAAAAATGAATCAAAGTCTACTGTAGGTACATAATCGAACCCACGCACGCTTCCTTCACAATAGACCCACTGATACTGGTATCTACTAATTTCGTGATACTTCTGGCTTTCATCAACATTATCATTTAATTCTCTCCTCTAGGCCCTGAACGTGTTTAATCAAGTGAAGCGAAAAGCCTTTTCTAGGCCAGTCCTAGATAATATAATACATTACTAAACAATGTTTATTGTAATAACTCAACAGACAGAGAAACTCAAACACAATCAGATAGTGCTGCCAACCACTTCAGGAAACAGGCGTTAACTGACAATATGCCACTGTTACTTATTACCAGCCGTGATTAAATATGTACATCATTTACGTATTCATATATTTCTTTTAGTATAATATACAGGTACATTAATAAAAAAATATTTTAAGTCATTTTCTAGCTAATTGAATCCCTTATTGTACTTTGTGTAGATAAATTATTGGCAAACAGGGTACCAGACCAATGGGTCTCCCTTCTCTTTCAAAAGGGTGAATATTTACCTATTTTTTGTTGTTGATTTTATTAATTGTATGTTTTCGTAATAGAAAAGTTTTAAAAAAATACATGCGAAATTGCGGAAAAATAGCTATTTTGATACATTAGCTGCACACAGGAGGTCCTGAAGTAAATATTTTCCCTCAAGACCTAAATCTAAATCTTTGGGGATGATGTGTGGAGGAATTGAAGAAGAGGAGGTTCTGAGAATGAAAAGGGTATGAGGGGTGGGTGGGAATCTGCAAGTCAGTGCATCCAGAAGTGATAGACTTATTAATCCATCCTTCCCACTGCAGTACAAGGCGAATTGGTGTTTCGGTTCCAGAAATTTCGTCTAGAGAGGTCGCAGGGGCTCCTTCCCCGACTCGGCCCGCCACGCAGTTGGTTTACAGACGAATCTGCCACCCAGGACAATCCTAACACCATGAATACAGGCCTCCTTGTTAAGTCACAAAATGAAGTAAACCACTTGGGGTGACCTATGGCAGAGGTGTTGGTAATCCCGGATGGTTCCCGCGGCACAGCGCCATTGACCATACCCTCCTCCCATATTAAAAGGATTGGGGTTGGCTGTATGGAATGATTAAGCTAGAGTTAAGATAGAAATATTTATTTACGGAAACTTTTGAATTTCTGTATATTTGGAAAACTCTCCATCCATTTGGTACTCCCAGGGCTGGCCGGTGGTTCAATCGTCTTGAGATTTTAAATGTCTGCACACGAAACATCTCATTTCCAAATAAACCATAAATCTAAAATCCTCAATATTACTTATCTTTATTAACAAAATTGTGCAAGCGAGATAATGCGATGTTATTCCCCTTTCCCCGTTCGAGTAAAATATGTCTCATACTAAAACAAACATACAAACGCTCGAGATCTGAATAAAATTTTCTTATCAGCATCACGTTTGATAAACGCATCGAAAGATTTCCACACTATCTGACTTGTTTTCCTTTAAAGGCTGTACTTAACAAGGCCAAACAGACGCGAATTCCTGACATTCCAACTCAATATTAGCATGGCTTTGTTATAGTCGGCGAAATAATTAGCGAGAGTTGTGTTTATGTGAGCAGATTCGTGGGAGAGCAGCGATTCAGAATGGACTGGGAAGCACTAATTGATCGATTTCTCGAAGTATATTTTCTGGGCACGTAACATAATGTATTAAGTATAGGGATTTGTTGAAAGTATAGATCGTTGTGCTAAACGAAGTTATTTAAGAAAAAACTTATTATTGCCTAAAAATTCAACGTAAATATATTATAGCATTTAAACTTCGGAGCGTAAACCAGGCCATTGATATTATTTTTTAATTTAACTGCATGTTTTGTTTCTCTTTCCAAGATTTTATTTTTTGAAATCAATTTTGAAATCAAAACATATCACTTTGTAAAACACTGTGATGAGACATCCAGAGAAGTACGAGATCTTGCATCTCATAATGCAGTGAAAGATTGTCGGAAGAAGGAGATAAAAACCCCAAAGAGTGGTTTGGTCAGTCTACTGTAGAGCTGTTCCGGGCCGCAGTAAACAAAGTCCGCATGGCCAACATGATAGCCAACGTCCGTTGAACGGACAGGGCACAAGAAGAAGACACTATTTTTTTTTGTAAAGATTGACGAAATTTTATTTTTTATTATTAGTTTCTATTTAAGCAAATCTAGTACATGATTATAACGTTAGTGAAAATTACAGTAAGTTATATGTAGGTATGTATAAAGCACATTAAGGAATATGTATAAAGTTGGATTATATGGTAAGTAAGTATAGGAATAATGTCACAGTGTTCACAATCCTCCTCACATCACTAGGATTTCATGCTCTGAGGCGGCCTGTAGTTTTTATATTTTTGAATTTAATTGACTTTACATTATTTTCTTAATTTTTTAAAGTTTCACTCAGTTCTCTCAGCCATTTTTTGACTCCATGTATAAGTTTTATTTTAAACTCTTTAATCCACCGCTTCAAAAGATAAAACTTAGTAATGTTATTTTTGGTCATAAATTGCAAAATTTAGGATGTTCTTTCAGCGTTTAGGAAAAACCAATGCTGTACTTTCAGTAAAGCTACAAATTTGAGAAGCAAGTACGTAAGGTATTGCAAGTGAAAATTGCGTACGGCATTTTCCAGGCTGAAACAAACATTTTAAACATTGTTCATTTTGTCCAATTGTTGGATATGCATATTATTTGACTACAGGTAGTTAATAATAATAATTAGAATACATAATAATAATTAGAATATAAAAAACGTGCCCGTAAAGTAATTTTTCACAAAAGCTGCGCTATATACATCTTTCAATTATTATTATTATTGATTAAGATACGCCGGTTATGTTTGCATTGATTGACCGCTAATATCACCAGCACATTTCCATTTTTATGAAAGAAATTTACGATGCTCTTATCCGGTAAGTAGTTATGTATCTACCAGACTGGTCTTAATTCATAATTTTTGTGATTTGTACAGTGATTGCTACTCTCGCGAAACGTATTTCGATGGCCAAGAATGAGTCGTGTACAACGCTTTACCTACTGACCGTAGAAATAATAACATCATTGTTCTAATTAGTCGCAAATTAGCACAGATCTTAATAATTATTATTATTCTAGTAGGTGCCGAAAGGATTTGTTGTTTACCAATGGAAATCTTTCAAGGTATTTCGGTTTGTTTGTCAAAAGCTTTTATTTTAAGCGCCGAAAATAGCATATCTACCGACACGATATTAAACAAAATAACTACCTACGTTTTTAAAAATATTTATAATTTATGATATATTTATTAGAAGACCGACTTCCACATAAAATAATGGCGGATTTTTATTATTTATTTAAATATGCTGTTATGTATATAACATAGGTTAATTGTCGTTTTAAGTTAGTACTGGAGTCTATGAGGCGGCACCTTAGCATTGTCTATTGTTTTTCATCCTGGCAACACCAGAGAGGAGCGGAAATGGGATGGTGGCACTTCCCGGCGGGCTTCCGCCCGCCGGAGGTCGAGTCGGGCATTGGAGATAATCGGGGAATATGAAGTGGATCGGTGCCAAATCATAGATTCGAGAAGTTCCCGTAAAGTTCGGGTGGTTATTATAGTGCCGTTACAAGTTTATTTGAGTTCCCGTTATGGTTTCGACCCCGCTAGTCGCGCTCCGGAAAAAGTGTTGTGTTCACACATGGCCGAATTGTATTTCGATTAGGAATAGGAAAGTTCAATCTGGACAGTGAACGCCCCTGCCTTTAGTCCCAGAAACACCGTGGGCAACCGTGGGCTAGTATGATTTCCGGCCAATATAATGTTCTACCCGATCTCCGCCAGGAAATCTCCTGGTGTATCAATTCACCATACACGTGCGTGACTCATCATTTGCAATCAGCGCCAGCTTACTTCAGCAGAGGACGTGGAGTAGCCTTATTTGCTCATGCTGCAGATGCCAGAGGGTTCCTGCCACCAATATAGTCAGCTTACTTCACCGTGGGACGTGGAGTAGCCTTATTTGCTCATGCTGCAGATGCCAGAGGGTTCCTGCCACCAATATAGTCAGCTTACTTCACCGTGGGACGTGGAGTAGCCTTATTTGCTCATGCTGCAGATGCCAGAGGGTTCCTGCCACCAATATAGTCAGCGCGCATCACCGTGGGACGTGGGCCGCTGCACCAACCTTAGTCACCGGGAAGATCCCTCATCGTCTAAACGATCGCGTTAATAGTCAGTTTACTTTAGCTTTAGTTTTCGGTTATGGTCTGTGGGGGTAAGTTCTATCCTATCTGTACTATTACATGCAATATTTTAAATAAACCTATATGGTTAGTCCATTTATAATTAACCTTATTTTATTTACAAAACCTGGTAATTCCTGCCTATGCCTGACATCTTAGAACATAATTCCCCGCTCTGGGAGGGGGATCTCTGCTCTACCGCTGTGCTGGTCGATTTGGCGGGTCTGAGGCTGAGGATTCCTCGGGATCAGATCCTGGCGCGTCCGGTACTAACCGGCAAAGCCATTTCGACCACTCACTATAATTAAATCCCATTAATAAATATGCCGACTATTGGCGGTACTTTGACCCTAACAATGCATGCATGGGTGTTAGGACGAAATTATACGTGTGTGAATTTAACTTATTCACAGAGATGGATATACACATGGATGAAATTACACATTAAGATAATTACACTTACTGGAATTACAAACGACAAAAATCTGTTTATTAACGGGATAACATTTTAGTTTAGAACGTGGAGTGTGTACTAAATAAATTTAACAAGAAAAAAAGTTATGTTATGTTAGGTTTTTTTGACGTATATGACGAACCATGTATAATTCCGCCCGTGTATAGTTTTGGGAGATGAAACTCACGCCTGTGCAATTTCATAATGTAAGCGTATATATGTTTTTGTACATATTTTATCTGTTCGAATTGCTCCCAACAGTCTGGAGCCAGCGAGACTAAGAAATCTTCAATCGTGGTATGTTGTGAAGATAAGGGAGTGGGGAATGGAAAGAGATGGAGAAGAGGATGGTGGGGAAGTAACTGGCTATTGACATCATGGTCACCGAACACGACTAAAGCCATTTCAAGAAAGTTTCCATTCTGAATAGTGGATATAGGCTGGGCCAGCAATGAAAGTAGCGCAGGACTTGATCGCTAGGAGAAGCCTTAACGAAACGATGGGTCCCAAACAAGAAGGGGAAAAATATAACGAACAAAATTTTAAACCAGCTTTGAAAAATCAATTAATGTGCAACAGTGCACATTTATAAAATAGATAAAGATCGTTGGCGCAATATCTTATATTTACAATATAAGTTTTCCATTAATTATTAAATTAATTGGAGAAGTATTAACTTTACAGATTGCCTTATGGTCGACGTAAACAGCAGTATTATAAATTAGGTAACTGAATATAATAATCTGTTTTTATTCGTGTACACGTTGTTCTTGCGCGGCGCGCGGCGGGACGAGTCTAGTTTAATTTTCAAGACGTAAAATATTATGAAGAACATCTAACACACTATATTTCTAACATCTAACACACTATATAAAGAGGTAATATTTGTTTGTTTGTTTGTTTGTGTGTTTGTTTGCATCGAATAGGCTCCGAAACTACTGAACCGATTTGAAAAATTCTTTCGCTGTTGGGAAGCTACACTATCCCTGGGTGACATAGGCTGTATTATATTTAAAAAAAATAGGCATCCTTACTAAAACTTCAATAATGTAACCCAGGGTGTAAAAAAATTACCTAAAATATTCTTTAAATCGCGTGCGCTGCGAAAACTATTGATGATAGAATAAAATAATGTACTACGACTTTATAGAACACATCATTATTTACAAAAAAGATCACGACAGCATATGTCTAACTATTATGGTTATGCCACAATAAGTATTCTTTTATTTTAAAATTTTAATTAATATGTCGCCGCTTGAAAAGGCTCTTTATTTGTATCTTGGTTTTAATCCTTATCAAAATACCTGGGTGACATAGGCTGTATTATATTTAAAAAAAAAATAGGCATCCTTACTAAAACTTCAATAATGTAACCCAGGGTGTAAAAAAATACCTAAAATATTATTTAAATCGCGTGCGCTGCGAAAACTATTGATGATAGAATAAAATAATGTACTACGACTTTATAGAAAACATCATTATTTACAAAAAAGATCAAGACAGCATATGTCTAACTATTATGGTTATGCCACAATAAGTATTCTTTTATTTTAAAATTTTAATTAATATGTCGCCGCTTGAAAAGGCTCTTTATTTGTATCTTGGTTTTAATCCTTATCAAAATAAATTACTTCATATTCAAGACAGCTTCAATATCTTTATTTAACTTTATTTAAATATCCGAATTTTTCAATTCGGATATTTAATTAGAAATATATCACGAGTTTAAAAATTTTAGTATTAGAAAAAAGTTTCGGCTACGGGCCGCGCGGGAGAGGAGTCAGAAATGCAGTGCCAGGGGGGTTGGCGGGACGGGGGAGCGGGAGAGCGGTGGCGGGGAAGGTGGAAGTGGAACGCTGGAGGGGAACGCACGGGAAAGGACATGTAAGGAGTAACATTTTATTAATTTGAATATGGCATATATTATAAAAGAAAGTCCAAAAAATCGTGCAGCTCGCAAAAACTCAGAAACGAGTCCCGGTTCGATCAAGGGAGTTATATGGTGTGGTAGATCTCTATCCCCCCTAGGGAATAAGGGTATCCGTTTTTACCTAAAGGGCGTGCTTTTAAAGATATAAGGGCTGAAAATTTCGCCCTCTTGAAATTTCTAGAACAGTCTTCCGGAAAGTTCTAGAAGGTTCCATAGAGCTGTAGAAAGTTGTGGAAGGAGTGGAATGATCAGGAATAGGAAATCGGGAACATCATTGTGCAACATTCCAAAACACTATCTTATTGTCCTGAGCGAAGCCGGGTAACCCAGCTAGTAAACAATAAATTTCTTACCTTGGAAATGTCCAGGAAGAGTACGAGAAATACGTACGAGGTAGAAATACATTATTGTTTATTCTTAAATATAAATGGTGATTATTGTTTTACGACGAATTCGATATTGTGTCATCTCTTCATCATGATGATGATTTCAAACGAGTGAAAGGTTTTATAGATATATTAGAAATCACTACCCAGCCAGGTCCTAATTTAAACACTCCTTTTTCGTATCGAACAACCAGAAAAATTGAATATAATAATCATGAATAAAATTACCTAAAATAGTTGCATTGAGCTTGAAATTTCAAAAGGAAAATCAGTACAAAATTTTACTACGCTAGAGCTCATTATTCGCGAGTTCTTACCGATGCATAGGTACTGCAAACAGATTTCTGCTTTGTAGATAAGAAGACTTGTGTAATGTATCATAATTAGTCGATGATTAGTTCTCACATTGCTTTAGTTGTCTATGGGCTCTTCGTCACATGGTCTCATTTACGATAACCGAATGTAGATGTGCAGAGTCTTTATAATTCTGTAGCTCGGCAGGCAAAACCTAGCTTCCAGTTAGAAAGGACGATAGTCAATAATAGTCACTGTGTTTCAAAGAACCTACATTTTTTAATAAGCATATTGTAGTACTGAAGAATACTGGTCCCAGTACTGATAAATAACGAATGTCTTTAGAGGACATAAGAGACATTACATCTTTGTTATTGTAACAGTTAAGTAATAGATAGGTTAAGAGGAAACATGGAAACGAGAAGAGTGTAGGCAGTCCTCATTCAAAACTGAAAATACGGGGGTGATGATGATATAATAAAGAAACTTTGACAATTCCTGTGTTGCAGTTCCCAGTATCCTGTTCATTTATAACTTCTGTACCTAAGTTTCGTTTTAATGGGAGTTTTGATTAGAATGGAAAATTTTATTGATTTTGAAAAGTTAAGTACCCACCCCTTAAGTATCTTTATAAGAAATAATACACGTATATTTGAGTACGATACAATTAATCTCATTGGTTTCTTGTTCTTACGTTTCACACATCACATGATATTGTGTTTTCTGCATTTGGAATTTTACAATTAAAGTTTATAGTTTCCTTGCTACTTAGGGCCCATTTACTACATAAATGCATAGTCGATACTTACAGTTGTAATAACACGTTTGTGTGTGTGAAGATTGGACTCATTATTCAAATTAACCTTTTAATAAAACTGTATCACTTATAGCACGAAGAGAAATTTCGTAATTGACTGATAAATTGATTAAAATGCGCAAACATTGAATGCTGTAGCTGGCACATAACTTTCGCACATACATTATAGATATATAGGAAAAAAATAATGGATTAGTAAATAAATATATTTTTTAAAATAAGCTAATCGTAAGAAGCTTTTACTTTGTGGCTCGCCATAATTTCGATGTAAACTTATAAATTTGTTTATTGTGAAACTTTGGGGCTGGTCATTCATGATAATCTATGAAAAAAAGTGTAAAGAGAATATATGACGCAAATGTAAATGGCAGAAAAAATCGGGGACGTCCGAGGAAGACATGGCCCGACCAAGTGAATCAGATACTTAAGTCAGATGAGCATGTATGATACGATGTATGAATCGGATTGTGGCAA
Source organism: Limnephilus lunatus (assembly GCA_917563855.2). Lineage (NCBI taxonomy): Eukaryota > Metazoa > Arthropoda > Insecta > Trichoptera > Limnephilidae > Limnephilus > Limnephilus lunatus. The sequence continues at coordinate 75,971,527 of OU830592.1, forward strand.
GGAGTGTCGAGTGAGTTCGTCCTCTCTGCCTACCCCTGCGAAGAAGCGTGATGGTTAGTTAGTTATCTAAGAAAAAAATTATAATGAAAAAAGGTTCAGAAGCAATTCTATTTACAAAATAAATTAATTTGTAATAAAAATTGTTCAGTGTAATCGTTTCTTTACTTTTGCGAGTAATGTACGTGTTCGGATAACAAAATGCTCCTCCTTACATTTTAAATCTTAAATAGAACAGCTGACCGAGTGGGAAGGTATAAAAATTATAAAGCCGTGTTTATAAGGACGCTTTGTAAACCACACAAAAATAACATAGGCACTAATAAAAAAATGCAAACATTTTTTGAAAAAATATTCACGATCCCCCAAAGTTTCACGGTATGAGTACGGAACACAGTACCCGTAGCAACTACTTTATTTTAATTATTATTTACGAGGATTTCAAACACGCTTTTTAAGAGCTGAACAAAAAAAAATGTCTGAAGAAAAAAGGATAATTTGTTTTGTGTGAAACAACACAAGTTGACACCACACAGGATACTGTCGGTCTATGGCATTCCCATGTGTGTAATCTTATTGAAGTATATAAGTAAAGAGGAAGGTTGGGATATATTTGGATATTCAGTTCTGATCACTAAAAAGGTAAGACCATTTGGAGAATCGTTTTGATTCTGAAAGGTTTCTCACCAAGAAGATACTGAGAGTATCTTCTTCTCTGTAACAACAAGCGGTCCGTGGAGGGGCCATGATACTTTCAGAGGTATCTTGTGCTCCGTGAGGATCATTGTTTTATTTATTTTTTATTAAATTATAATCTTAATCACATTGTAAAAAAGTAATTCGAGAAAACCAAAGCACTCAGTCGGGCAACACTTCCTGAAGATAAAATGGCTTAATTAATCTTATTTGTGAGTTTTGATATTTATTTTCTAGGTTCATTATGGGCAAAACGTGTTTCACCAGTTGTGATAGCTTTTTTTAAATTATAATTGTAGATAATGCGATAATATACCAGTCCCGCGCAATGAAAGGTAAGGTCTTAATTTAAAAAACGAGATTTGCAGCAAGATTAATGGGACGAAGTGAAATTTTCAAATATATTGCTGAGTTATGTAAGTTTTTGTTCGCGGAATCAAATGTGACACTTCTAATAGATTCTTGTAAGAGATTATACCCAGTTTTTCAGTTGCTTCTTAAGCTCAGCTTTAGAATATCTTCAGCGAGATCTCGCGAGATTGGCAGTTTTGTGTGTTTTTTTTTGCAAATAATCACAATATTTGAATAAATTAGGAAAAAATAATAAAAATTATTAGTAATATAAGACAAACATTTATTTTCACGAATTTTTCAATAGACTTTTATGAATCAAACATTGTTTGACGTATTTGTCTATAATTTTTTAATAAACTTCTAAGTAGTAAACTTTGACGTACGTATCTATCAAATAACAAATGAAAGAAACAACCAGTCTTCTCTTCTAATATCCAACAAAAATCTTTTGTAATAAATCAGTTCTTTTATAACAAACAAAACAAGTAGAAGTCAAAAAAAATTAAACTTATTATCAAAGTTCAGTTGACTATTAAACTGAGATATTATTATCAAATTAATAAAACTATATCTACTCAGCAGATCCATTAGATATTACAGATTTATTAACAAAATATATCAACTAGTCAGACTATTAGAAATTACAGATTGCAACTCCGTCCGTGTCAGTGCGTGCTTCGAATAAGACGTTTTATGCTCGAGTGCAATCTCGTTAAACTCGCGAGATCTCGCCCTTTTTTCGTCCGATATCAATCGAGATCTCGCGAGAACGAGATTGCATTCCCTACGTGCAAGACCCAAAGCGACACTATATAAAAAACATACTGTCATCAAAAGATGAACGATGCAGCTTACTTTTATAAATTTAAGAGTAGTTTAAGCCATTTTCTCGTAAGAATTGAAAATTCAAAATAAAGTCTAAAATTAAGGTGAAATTAAAGTTAAATTAAAGTCTAAAATTAAAGTCCAATGTAATGAACAGATGCGAGTTACACGTCACTACTAGCGACACATTTCAACAAATGCCGATTGGGCCCCTCATTGAAAACATAAATAAAAGATAAATATACAATGTCTTCTTAGTCCTGTTTTAATGATGTAGGCGAGTGATTGTAAAGTACCGTCACGTTTAATTAAACTTATTCGGTGTTGATGCTTAAGCCGTGGTTTAAGTAACAAGCTAATAAGTAACAAACTTTAAAATACCTACCACCCAGAACAAATAGGCTTAACGACTGATTTCACATTAATAATTATTATTCTAATTATTATAAGCAATAATTATAAGCCTGAAACACTCATCAACATTGAAAAAATCTCCCGAGAAAAGATAAATGCCGCCGACGGGACTTGAACCCGCGTCCTTCTGATATCCGGTCAACTGCTCTACCAACTGAGCTACGTCGGCTTATCTCCCACCCGCCAAATAATTCAATATATACTAGTGTTTAATTCAACAATTACTGCTTATTACATTTTTCACCTGAAAACAACCAACTTTATTTTTGACCGAGAGCAGTTGACCGGATACCGAAAGACGCGGGTTCAAGTCCCGTCGGCGGCATTTATCTTTTCTCGGGAGATTTTTTCAATGTTGATGAGTGTTTCAGGCTTATAATTATTGCTTATAATAATTGTTACCCTTTGTGCTATGCATAAAAATCTTGTCTTAAACATTAGTTTACCAATTAAAAATAATTATTATTATTCTGTGTAACATTATTTTTGAGTTACTTTTTTTACCCTCTAAACTTTTCTAAACATTAATTGTACACTTTTATTTAAAGGCATTGTTATTAATCTCATTTTCCACTTGTAAAACAATATTCTTAGGATAATTTTTCCTTATCCACATGTAAAAAATATTAGTAAGTAAATGTTTATTTATCTGCTGATCAAGTTAATCCGTGAGAGATAGTTAGGATGCAGGCAAATTGACCGGTCAGTGGCTGAGTTGGTATCGCGTTTGGGTCCCACCCAGGCGTCACGTCCTGTTTTGTGATGGAGCACTTAACCATCCTCGGCTGGCTAAGTGCTCCATCACAATACAAGCACCATTTTCCATTTACTGTGGGGGCAGTAGGAGATTTTCAAATATTGTTAGGTTATTCGTCTCTCGGGTATTTTGGACATTCTTTAAAAAAAAATTTGCAGTTTAGATTTTTTATTTTCTAGTTAATTACTGTTTGTATCCGTGTTTTCTCTTAAATAATTAATAAAAAAAACCTACTCGTAAGCCGAGTTTTATATTCGATATAAAAGTGACTAGTATATTCGTGAGAGAGAATTATCTTTAATGAAAGGCTTTAGAGAAAATGTGAGTGAATTAAATCTTCTTGATGTAATCCAGTTCAGCCACTTGGAGCACATGACTTTGAAAGTTTGGTATAATATAAATCGATTGATACACATTATTAGATATTTAGTTTTACATAGTTTATTGTTATTGCTAGGCATTATTATTAATATTTTGATTAGAAACTGTGGAAAGCGGTCTGCGAAGAAGTTTTGTACTTTCCGTATGGTTAAATGCTTGATAATAAATTACAATTTACGTTTGCTGCTCATCTTAAAATCTAAATTGATTTCGAAAAAGCAGTTAAAATTAAAAAAAAAACTTGATCATTAACTTCTTTCGTGGATAATTTACTCCCCGGAGAGCAGTGGACTGTAATAATTGAAAGTCAAATGCAACGAGATACTTTCTACAAATGATGTCCAGTTTATTAAGAGAAGAAACCTCTAATTTGTTCAAAAGCATACCGCTGTGTAAGGGCGTAGCGCATATATCGGCTTACAGCGAAGTTTATGGCGTTAAAACGGTCTCCGGGTATACGTTGGTGATGTCGTCGTTCTAGGATCTTCTGTCTTTTTGGTTTTCGTATTAGGCGTGTGAGAAGGAAGATTTTTCGTCGATGATGTATGCACGTCCTCTTTCTGGGAACTACAATATTTAAATAATCTAATGTTACTGTTCTAAATCTACATTTCGTTCAGCGTGCGTTTTCACGTCTTTCCGCGTGACATTTAGATGCACAAGAATACAATGGTAATATGAAGTATTATTCAGTACACATGCAACTCCGGAAGGTGTTGTAAGATAGCTCAATAGCGATTGAGGAAGTCAAGAAAATCGATTGCAGATATTCACAAAAGTCCAGCCCAAAGAACAGGCAGTTGAAAGATACTCGTATGTCGTTACTACAAACCGCAGGAATACAATACAGGCTGTTGTGTACTACATAATATTGCAAATAGGTTTCTATACTATTTACAGCCTAGATGCACAAATAAGCACACAAGCGATAAAACAAAGACAAAGAGTAGAAACGTGTTTCACACATGAGTTAGAAACTACCCTAACAGACCAACTTTTAAACTTTATACGCGAGGTGCCAATATTTGCTGAAAACTAATGTGATTTGACTGATATTTCAACCTAATACGTAAAAGACAAGAACATGTGAAAAACTTGCAGTAAAATTAAAGACAGTGTAAAAAGTCCTGTTTCAATGTACGAGATCGTAGATGGCAGACTCAGATGAAAATGATTGTTTAACAAATTTGTCTTGCTTTGAAGAGTGGGTGGAGTGATTGCGGATTGAACCCGGAGCTGTCGGATATGGCAGTGTTTATGGGTCGCAAGGAAAATGATCCACGTGTCAAGGGAACAATGGAGGTAGCCTGACCCCGGACAGGGAAGTATTGGTTCTGCAGGACTAAAGGGTCCAACAAAATCGTTAATACCACCTACAATTTAGATATATACCAGCGAAGGAGGAAAATGTTTTCTTCGATTTTTTGGTTGAATACCGTAGAAGGACTTCCAACTGAGCCATTATGGCATCTCAAGATGGGAAGTAATATGAGGCTGAAGGGAGTGGGAACGTAAAGAAGAAGGTAAAGAGGAAGGATGGGTAGCACTTAACCAATCAGATCTTGCCACAAACTAACGGTTGAAAAAATCTCTCCCCATTTTGGAATAAATAATTTCTTAGCGATTTACAGTGGTAGGTTATTATACTCGTATATAATTTCTAGTCAATCGCCTGAGATGAGGAACGAGTTAAAAATGATAATTTTAATATTGAATGTAAATGATTTTTTAATTTTACCAACTGCTTCCAATCTAAACTTCCAACTGAACCACTTGTGCATCTTCAATTGGGGTATGTTATGAAGCTGTAAATAGTGGGAAGGGGAACGAGATTGGGAGAATGAAGGTGGGAAGTTGGCTATCACCAAACAAGGCTAAAACCATTTTAAGCGACGTTTCAATTCAAAATGGTGGTCTTACACTTACAGGAGTGTCTTCCACTCTGGAACTTGTCGCAAATGTACTATATGCTATTTTTAAATGAATTAATTGCGAAAATATACAAATTAATCCAATAAAATTTACCTGCGCACACCGGGATTCGAATGCGCGATCTTCGGATTGCTAGTCGAAAGCCTTACCCCTCGACCACGGAGGCCGTCAGATGGAAAATATCTTTAAATTAGTGTAAAAAGGTTAACGCACTCTTTGATGTAGGTACTCACAAGATCGGAAACCGCAGGAGTTCGTTCCTGTGATTACCTTTTGGTTCATTTGCATCAGATATAACGTGTGGCTTGCAGCCCCAACTGTCGTGGTATATTCACTGAGCACTGCCCATACTAACTGTTCCGCGGTGGTGCTTTGTTTCTATTTGATTGAATTCATTGACCTATTTGTATCCTTATCAACAAGTTTTGAAATTTACCGTCCCACCCTATCCCATTCTGCTCCCTCCGTTGTGTAATCCGCCCCGGGGTCCGTGGGTCATAACAGTTTGGGGAAAGGGGTCCGTGGTCCAAGAGAGTTTGGGAACCACTGCTTTAAACACAAGAGCCTTGTCTCTTTATGTTGAGGAAAGGCTATTTTTATATTCATTTGCAACTTCATGTAAAAACATACAAACATTAAATAAAAAAAAAAAAATATGTACATAAAATAAATTTAAAAACTTTGTTTATAACTACGAAATTTATTTAATTTAAAACTGAGCGATTTCGCTTAACACAAGAATCATCAGCGTAGGTTCAAAATTAAACTTATAAAAAAATCCACTGTGTGAGCTTATATATACACATACAAAGAGAAAAAAAAATAGAATAAAGGAACAGTGAGATATAATGAAATTAAATTGATATCCTTGTCATTCTGATGGCGAATACCTCACAATATTTAGAAATTATTCTTTGCGTGGGAATGCTGTGTTTGTTAAACTGATATTTTGCATTATGATGCAATTTTTATATTTCAATGGAAGGTGCTAACGAAGAAGCAGACTTATTTGTAAGAAACAAGCAGTTTATATTATAATACATGAAGTTAACTAAAGTGAAGTCAAAAAAAATTCTTACGTTAAAGTTGCTTAAAGATAGGAGATTTATTATGTCTTAAAACCAATTAGTAGGTAAGAGGGAGAGGAAGAGGAAAATAGGATAAGGATAGTAGATGCTCCCGATACATTCTATTCTAAGGTTTTAATTTACGATCATATAAGCGTTATTTATATTCTTATCATCGTGCCCACGCGTGCCAAAAATGTGTAAGTTGTTAACATTATTGTATGAGAACGGTTCGTTTATCAACTGCGCATCAGTGCAATGTTAATTTCCTCCAGGCTCACATGAGTCACTTCAAGTTCCAGGTTCTCTCCATTTTTTCCTTATTTTTTTTTTTTTTTTTATATGTTTACCGCACAAGAGTCCCAACTGCTCCCGTCTGAAGCCAGTGAGACTATGGCATCCCCAATTGGGGTATGTTGTGAGGCTGTGGGTAGTGGGGAGGGGAAGGAGATAGGGAGAGGAAGGTGGGGAAGTACCTGGCTATTCAGATCTGGTCACCAAACACGGCTAAAGCCATTTCAAGCAACGTTTCAATTCTGAATGGTGGTCTTACACCAGGGCGATACGGAGAGTATCTTCCACTCTGAAATGAATCTCCACACAGCAAACCTAAACATGACGATACAAAACAAGGTCAAACAACATATTGAAGACCAGGGTTTACCTCTTTTTCTGAAAAAAATAGCCTCCACACCATCCCCAAAGATGTAAAACAAGGTTTCCGACGTTGAGTTTATATTATAAAGCATGTCATGCAACGTATGAAGCTACACATTATCTTAATCGTATGGAGTAACTACTAAAAATGTGGCCGTATTGTATCTACCCATGAACGTCATATTGGTAATTGTGTTTTTGGGTCAGCTGACTGCACGCCGCTGATCGTTATCTTCGTACTCTTTCATCTTTTATTTTTACGGTTAATGGCTTGGGCTTGCTATTGTTGACAAAAGTTGCTTCAGTTATCATTTTATCTGAAATAGTTAAACGTAGGCCCAGTATATCAGCTGATATTAAGCTCGGCTTGGTAGGGGTGTCGAGCTCAGCGCGACTTAGAACGTAACCCGTATATAGCATGAATATCACAAATCTTTCACGTATTGTCCATTATTTTAATAGAGATTTTTTTTTTGTAAAACCAAACGACTCTCCTATATCTATTTCAAACCAAAAAACCGTCCTAAATCTATCCCATGTACTGTCATTGCAATCTCTCAAACTCTCAACCACAGCAGACTATTTTTACTCGGGCTTTATGTGGTTCATCATCTTCAAGTTCAAGTTGCCGATTTCAACCAGCATGGTGTTGTATGCGAAGATTCAAATTATTGTCAAAAGCATTTGATTTATTAGAGTATTGTGAACTAACCCCTCAAAACAAATTATTATCACATTGACATTTTTTAAATCCCTCTTCTAATAGGTACCTGACCAGACTATCTTTACATAGTATAAAATGAAGTCGCTCCCGCTGTCTGTCTAATTTTTTAAACTACGCAACGGATTTTGATGCAGTTTTCACCAATAGATCGAGTTGTTGAATTTGTTATGTATCCAAATTAACAGATGGCGTTGGATATAAAGGTTGGGTAATGGCGTAGCCACAGCAATGTGTGGTCGGGTCTGCTAGTTTTAGAATAATTATCAATTAATAACATCAATATTCCTCATCACTCCATGAACATAATGTATAAAAATATGTGTATGTTCATCGTGATTGAAATTTTTTTTTTACATTACCTCCACACATTGGCCCTGAAGAAAATAATATCCCTATCATATTTGTGGAAGCTGGAGAGTCTTTTTTTTTGAAAAGGAAGGCGAGGAAGTTCAGGGGAGGAAAAAGGTATGAGGGATGGGAATGAAACTGAGAGTCAGTCCAGGAATAACGGGCGCATGAATTCAACCCTCCCACTGCGGGGTACAGTGAAGTTCCTAGAGAGTCCTGCTGGGGAGATCAAAAGTTCTCCCTCAACCAGTCTTTCCCGATCCGGCCTGCCAGGCAGTTGGTGGGCAGACGCAACCGCCGCCGAGACCCTTACAAACCTCACCCATGAACCCAAGCACCCGTTTTAAGTCACCAAAAGAAGCGAACCACTTGAGGTGATGTGTGGCAGAGGTGTTGGTTATCAAATAAATGGTTGCGGTCGGCGGTACCCATACCTGCCTCTAAGCATGCAATTATTTACGTCACAATTGTTTGCAAATTTGAAATGTGTTAGCATAGCTAACGCATCAGCGTAAAAATCAACTACACTGCGGCTTATCAAGCATTAAGCGGCCAATTTAGCCGGCTTATTTAAGCGAGGAATGTCGTACCTAGACAGCGATGATGCGGACTGACTGATATACCGGGCCATCAAATTTAATTTTGTCTAAATAGTTTTTTATCAATGTAAATTACACAAATTGATCTTTTAGGTAAGGGACTTACTGTGCATCTTGATGTGTCTAGGATTTCCAATTCTGAAGCAACATTGTCAAAAGCGATGTTGTGTCTATACAGCATATCTGAAAACAAAAACCAAAAAAAATTTCATTACTGATTTATTTATTTTTATTATAAAGAAAATGTTATGCAATTACAGGAAAATAAAATAAAATAAATATAACAGAAAAAAGAAAAGTCCCAATAAACTACTGTTAAGTATTCATTCGTACATTCTATTTATAAATCACCTTTGTCAAATATTATTTTGAAAACTTCTTATATAACTGTACTGCAGAAATTGTACATGTAGTTTTAGCTTCCTTTAACAGATGTCGATAGCTTGGTTAGTAATACGACGTTTTGCTATATCCCAAAATATGACATGATATCAGAAGTGTACCATCTATCGTCCTTCGTGTCTTAGGAACGAACGGTTATGATGATGGCCGAAGGCATCGGCGAGATTGGGGCCAAGTTTAGTTAGGACATCTTTTAACATTCATCATAACTTTTACGATAACTAATAAATTAACTAGTAATCACACGAACCTATAACTTATTTGGAAGATACCCAACACATTTTAAGTTGTCTTATCGTGGAAAATAAGAGATAGACAAAACGGTAACTATATAAACGTACTTTTTACTTTAATTTTCCTTCAGTTTGATTTATGAATTACCTTTTAACATATTTTTACAACCCAAGGAAACATCCAAAGGAATACCGAGATAGATCCGTTATAACCTCTCCCCTTTGCCATAGACGACACATTTAAAGGAAAGAGAGGTCACAACAGAGCTTCCAGCTGCGGCAGGTCCTACACTCACTACGGGAGCTAAAATGGTGGAGAATTCACGAAGCACCGACCGTTCCGCAATATTACGATATTAACTGTCATACAAATCACACTGAATTGTATGCAAATAGTAATAAAACTCTGTAATGCAAAGGGAATGTTGCAGTGCGCTATAAGTCTTAAATATAACGTTTCCTGTAGGAAAAACCGCACTGAACATGCCTAGAATATTCGTTCAGTGGCAACTAGTGAATTATAATATTTGTACTTTATTAATAACTAGCTGGAGTACCCGATTTCGTTCAGGGAGTTGATATGATATTAAACTGACGCTCGAACCCAAGACCTTGCTTTATATACCCCTACTCATGGCTTCGAATAGTCTACAATGTTCCAGAACATTCCAAAACATTCGAAAGTGTTCTGGAATGTTCCACATGTTCTGTGATGTTCCGTGATGTTTCTAAACGTTCCAGACTATTCTTGAACCTTCCAAAACATTCCAGAATGTTCTGGACTGTTATAAAAATTTCTAGAGGGCCAAACTTTCAGCGCTTAAATATTTTCAGGTGGCTTCAGACCGAGGTGACTGTCAAACTCAACAGAAAGCTAATATAGCGGATATTGTTTTATTTTAACTCAATATAGCTGAAATTGTTTTATTTTTCAAATTTCTTTCAAATTTAGTTAAAAAAAGCGTGTTTTTATCTTAGTTTTGTAAAGCGCCTCTGAGGTGATATTTTACAAAAATGACGTTACAAAAAAGTATTATTGTAGACTTTACCACAAGAGTAAAAGCACGAATTACGAGCTTTTTGCGGTTTACCTACAATGGTAGCTAAACTTTGACATTGACATACTTCTAAGTCGAAACTCCACGGTACGCCACTGGTAAGTAGATGTTTCAGTAGAATACATGCATTTAAATTTAAAATATCCATGTGAATACCGTTAAAAATTATTGTATTAAGTACTTACTCAATCAATTTTGTTGTAGGTACCTAATCTTTAGAAAATCTGTTTGCAAACGGTCAGTTCTGGCGTCATGAAATTTGCACATAACTTAATATCTGGAATTTGTCGGTTATAGCAGTTAATGAGATATTTTCAATATCGATGCGATTGAACATGACAAAATACGAATTATTTCGATGCATGGATTTTATAGGTTAACACAGTTTGTGGGATATTTTCAACAAGTCATTTCTATCATGAACTAAGGTGATTTAAAAAGTCATTTTGCTAAGACAGAATATCATGACAAATTTTCAAATCTTTTTGAACAATTTTTGTTATTTTGTAAAAAGCTCTAATTAAACTCGTGCGAAATCGGTTAGTACCTAACATGATATGAGGTATGTAATAGCGAAGGATGTTATTACAAGCATAAGGAAATCTACAATGTAAGAAGTTCTATGGAAGGAGATCTATAAATTATACTTTAAACAAAGGACGGATCATAATACGTTTCCTTCTTCTTCATACATAATTGTATATTATAATATCCGTAACCCATCATTCGTATCGAAAGTCTATCAATTACTTAACAAATGATAATGGTTGTATGCATTGTTGCATCGTTGCACCACTGCATCTTGAATTCATCTGTAGGTTGCACAATACCTCAAACCATTAAACTAATACAAAAAGCAGAATGCACATTGTTAATCGTAATACGAGGATGAAATATTAGTATGAAAAAGATTTCTTTAGTTGTGGAAACATATTTCTATTTATTTTAACATTATCTACGGGCTGAAAATAATTGTGTTTAGCTGAAAATGGCAAAAAAGTTTCCTCATTTCAGAAGGCCAGCATCAGTCCTGTTCGAGATTTTTTAGAAAATTCACAGAGCTTTCATGTTTTATACATTCAGAGTGGCCCTGTTAAGATCCTGCATTCTGAATATATACCGGAATATAACGTATTTCCCTACATTCTAGGTTTTAAGCTCTTGAAAAATGTTTCTTATTTTTGAAAATATTTTCCATTTTCCGTGTTGACAAAGTAATTATATGAAATTCCCTCAATCAAAAAAATCTTAAAGTATGTTTCTGAAAATTATAAAAAAAACATATTTCCTTCTGTTATATAACATGTGATAGGTAAGAATAAATTCAATTTTTCTTTATTGTTAAGAGATTTTTGCTCTTTTGCAAATAAACCATGCATTCAAGGGCATCATAAACGTTTATCCTCTTCCTTCTCACTTGTCGTATTTGAAAACGAAAAAGATAGAAGATGCTGGAATGATGACGTAACTTACGATCTCTCGCTGGGTTACAATTGTATAATCGTTATTTAATATAAGCGCGCTTCTTCTAAAATTCGTATTTACATATCTCTTTGGTTCAACGACAACTCAGAATCAACTCAACTCAACACCTTTGAAAAGCTGTGAAAAAAATTATTAAAAAATATACCATAACCTAACCCAAGGTAATCTATTAAACATTTTTTAATATATATTTTTTTCATCACTTTTAATGACTTTTCAAAGGAGGTGTTGAGTTGAGTTCATTCTGAGTTGTCCAGTAATCATCTTTTTAAACGCTTAGTCCATTCTAAACAGAAAATTTCTCTGGATCTGAATAGCCAGGCATATCACAATCTTTATATTTCTCACCTTTTTCTCTTCCCTACTCCTTTCAGCCTCAAAATGTAGGTAGGTACTCCATTTGGGGTTGCCATAGTTCCACCAGTTCCGGGCAGTTAAAACTCTAGTGCGTTATCACATAATTAAGAAAGCAGATTCACGGTTCCATAACATCAAGTCGGATTTAACTAAAGTGTGCAACGTGTTAAAGTCTTTATTATCGCCAGTAACTGCGAGATGCATTATCAATTGTGAGTTACAATATTCTCTATCTAAGAACTATCTACTCACTTTCTTTCTTATCTGAACTGTTTCATCTCAGATTGTATAGAAAGAAGAGATTCTATAGAAGATGGGAACTTCTTTAAGACCATTTTAAGTGGGTTTGTTAAAAGTTTAGATTTCCCTTTCTGTCTTGAATCTAACTAACTTTAATTTGTCCAATCTTCCATATATCTAATATACATATTTTATTAGTTAACTATACTAAATATTGTATGACTTAATATTATAAACATAACATAACGACCATACCAGATTGAATTTATATAGATTAGTAAGTTTTTTACAAATTATTTCATCTGCGGAGGATTCTAAGCGATAGTCCACCTCATGTACAATGGGCTTTAGAGTAGATTCCGACCACCTGTTGCTGCAGTATAAGTACCGTAGGGTCCAAAAACAATGTCAGATTTGAAATAATGTTGTAAGTAAAGAATATATCAAAATTAATACGCTAAAGTAAATTGAAGAATTAAATTAAAACAAATCAATATGTGTGTGCCACTTATTTTTATCAAAATTATCGCCATGTTTCAAAGTCAATGGTTTCTTAGTCAGGATAAAATTAAAATTAACAAAAATAACAAAAACAAACAATTACAGGCAAATAAGTACCTGTAGGCAAAAAAAACATTTGAGCGGTGATCAATTAGTCAATTGTGTAAGTATAAGGGAAGAGATTTGTCTAAGTCTTGGCGGTGAATGCGTTTGCCCACCTACTGCGGTCGGATCAGGAGAGACTGGTTAAGGGAGACCTAACATAGACTTCTACAGCCTGACTCTCTCTATCCATCGGCTTGCTCCGCAGTGGGAGGGATGGATTCGTAAATCCGTCACTCTTGGACACATTGAACCTCAGATTCCTCCCCCCATTCTTTTCGCATAGCATCCCCAAAGATGATATAGGTCCTAAGAGATTTTTTTCCTGAGGGTTTCTCGCATGGAGCTAATGTAAAAAAACATATTATAGATATGCAACTATGTTCTTTTATTCATTCCAAAAAGAAAAGGGCTATAGCAAATCCAGTATTTACTGCCAAAAATTATAATTCATTTTAAAACTCAACATTACAAACATCGGTTGTTTGGTAGATACTGTCAGTATCGTCGTGGTGAAGTACCAACATCCAGAATTGAAAACTTGCTTGAAATGGCGTTAGCCGTATTTTGTGACTACATATAAAGAGCCAGATACTTCCTTACCTTACAACGTACCCCGATTGGGGATGCCATAGTCCCACTGGCTATAATGACTGCCTGGTGGTTTGTGGAATACCTTCTCTGAATATTTTCCTTTTATACGTTTTATTTTCTTTCTGTTATTATTGTAAATACTTGCATTATATTATTACTGTTATTTTTTGTAATTTCTTTTATTCCAGGCTTCTTCAACCGGGTACAGCTCTTATTTTTCTTTTTATTTACTAACACCTTTATCTCTTTATATTTTTCTCTATAGATTTAAGAAGAATTATTCCACGGGCTGCCACATTTATTATTATTTTGTATTATGTTAATGTAAGTACTTGCATACTGCTTTCTAACCCCGTATGCATGGACATTGGAGGGTCTAGAATCGTTCAAATAAATGTATCTTCGTTCAATAAAATAGAGTCTTGACGTGTGCGGTGAAAGATGAAACCATGTGTTTCCTTATAACGCCGTTGAGAAAGTGGTGGGGTCCTCTAAAATGGCTATAATGAATTGGAAATTAAATGTAGTTGTATTTTTGAATCACCGTGTCTAGGACAATGCAATGTTCATACATTTGTAGATATTATTAAAGACGTGACTCTCTTTGAGGTCACGATTCAATCGATGAAGGAGATGATTAATATTAAGATGCGAGGCGTTCCTGAAGATGTGCGCCGATGCGGCAACGAAAGGTATGCACCGCTTCACGTAGGTACTCGTACCATATAATAATATATCGCCGTACAGAGGAAAATGTAAAAGTGACCTCGAATCTAGAAACGAGTAAGGAAAGGTCAACTCGTAATAATTAATGTATTAATCAAATTAACACCCAGAAATATGAACTTAATTAAGCGGTAACATACTTAAGTGGGTAAATTTAAAGTAATATTTTATTATGTCTGCTGATTATATTGTTGAACTTAAAAAATCGTCCGTGATTATAAGAAAATGAAAATATTGGTGTTTTTCCAAGTAAAACTTTTAGTAGATCATATAATATTCAATAGCAAATATTTTATTTACAATTTTTACACCTTTTTAAAAAAAAACGATATCTAGAAATATTCTCGAATTTTCCTATGTATTTCTTATATTTTAAAAGGTATATTTGATTATTCAATGTCAATAACTGTATTTAAAAAAAAAAACTAACTGATAACTGCATAAAAAAAAGTTTTAATTTATGCTTCCTAATTTTCTTAGGAAGATGTGTACTCACTTTCGCGTGATCGTTAGATTCTTTCAGTGTGTCTTTGGTAAGAATTAATTTTAAATTTAGGAGGCGGGTATGGGTACCGCCGACCCGGTAACCATTTAATGGATAGCTAATTGGAAGGGGTGCCCGGGTTCATTGGGTGAGGTTTGTCTAGGTCTTGGCGGCGGATAATTTTGCCCACCAACTGCATTGAGGGCCGGATAGAGAGAGACTGGTTGAGAGAGATCTTTTGACCTCTCTAGCCAGTCTCTCTCTCTCGCTCTCGCACCACAGTGGGAGGGATGGATTCACACGTTTGTCACTCCTGAACACATTGAGCCCAGATTCATACCCACCCCTCATGTCTTTTTCCTTCCGATAACTTCCTCTCCTTTCTTTCCATAAAAAGAGTTTTCACACAGCATCCCCAAAGATGACATCCTGAGTATTTTTTTCTTCAGGGCCTCCTGTGTGGAGATAATGTAAAAAAATATTGAAACCTTTCTTGAAGTGGCTTTAGCTTTATTTAGTGACCATATCTGAATAGCCAAGTATATCCTAGTTTTGGCCTTCCACTCCCCTCCTACATTTCTTCTCTTACATCACAAGTCTCACAAGAATCCCCAAATGGAGATGCAGTAAATATACTGGTTCCGAGAAATAGTATCTCTTATGCGTTCAGTTACAATTAATTAATCCTATAAAAAAATGGTAACATTTAATAAA
This sequence comes from Limnephilus lunatus, assembly GCA_917563855.2. NCBI lineage: Eukaryota > Metazoa > Arthropoda > Insecta > Trichoptera > Limnephilidae > Limnephilus > Limnephilus lunatus. The sequence continues at coordinate 75,987,174 of OU830592.1, forward strand.
ATGAGAAACGTTTCTGTTATAAACCTGGAATAGGCAAAAACAATAAAAAAATAACTTCTTCAAATTTTGCAAATTCACTTTGTGGCACCATTTTATTAATTAAATTATTAAAACACTTTGTTTTTACCACAATAATTTAAATATTATTGTGGTAAAAACAAAGTGTTTTAATAATTTAATTAAAAAAAATAACATTTGCACTTTGACCCCGACGTGATTTGAACACGCAACCTTCTGATCTGGAGTCAGACGCGCTACCGTTGCGCCACGGAGTCGATGCGTGACTCGGAGCAATACTTCTATTACTTTATAAAATTCGACACTAAAATGTAGATCAGTATTAGACCAACTGACCAACAAAAAAATTAATTCAGTTGGGTACAATTTGGTTCGATAAATTTGTAATCGAGGTCAGATACAAGATAAAGCTGCTATATCACCTTGGACAATTTGTTTGGTATACTGCTTTCCGAATTTCTACTGACATAATATCGTCGGCCTACTGGCAAAGTCCACTAAGTCACTAAAACACAATCTTGAGATAATCGCATTTCAATATTTGGCAATTTTGGAAAGGCTATAAGTGGATGAATATCTCCAAAATATGTATTTTTAAATATTTTATAATTTAGAATGAACCCTTAAGTATCTTATCAATACAAAATATTAGTTAAAAGCAATAACAGTAACCTTTAATCATAGATTTACAAAAAAATGAGCCAGACTTAGTGGGTTTTACCAGTCAATAATGACTTAGTGTACTTTGCTTGTTAAGATTACTGCTAAATTGTTAAAATTGATGCCGTGAAATGCCTTTTAGATTATTTTAAAGCTGACTTAGTGTACTTTGCTTGTTAAGATTACTGCTAAATTGTTAAAATTGATGCCGTGAAATACCTTTTAGATTATTTTAAAGCTGATTTAGTGTATTTTGCTTGTGTTTTAAATATTTTAAAGCTGACTTAGTGGATTTTGCTTGCGTTTTAACGGTCTAAATTGATGTATTATTGACATTTAGAGTATAATGTTTGACTTAATGTGTTTTGCTTGTCAATAATATCGGATATATGACTTATGGTAAATTTAAAAACACTTCTAAATCGAAAACGATTAAATATACGACTTAATGGAGTATGCCAGTCGAAAGAGGACCATTTTTTACATAAGACCTCATACTTAAGTCATTTCATGAAAAAACGTGACTTAGTGGACTTTGCCAGTAGGCCGACGATATAGCATTTCACACGATCATAATATGATCGATATATGCACGATCATTATATGCTTTTATCAAAGATACGCCTCAGGGATCTCATTTCTAAGGCATTCAGTCAGTATGATTGTGTTAAAAATGTGGAGATCCGCAAAGAAAGCAAGGCTGATGTAAGCGTAACGAGTAAGATTAAGAAAGGGACCCTCAGTTGGTTTGGCTATATAGAGCGAATGAACGAAGAAAGGAGTATAAGGAGAATATATGACGCAAATGTGAGTGGCAGAAGAAATCATAAGTGAACCTGAGTCGGGTCATGCCAAGAGTGAGAATAATAGAAGAATGTGTATGAGACGATATATGAATGTGAATGAAGCAAAGAGTGTGTGCCAAGACCGAGTTGTCTGGCGGTCCTTCCGCTCTGCTGGAAACGGCGTGATGGTTAGTTAGTTATGATATGAAATACTTCCGAAGAACACTTTGATTTTTTAACCTGTTAATTTTTTTTCCTCATTTTTTTGTACAGAGTGAAAGATTGTGTAATGCTTTTATTGCCTAGTCGTAAGACGGCCTTCGTGATCGAGGGCTAAGGCTCTCGACTAGCAATGCGATGGTCGCGGGTTCAAATCTCGATATGCAAGTAAATTTTATCTGTTTAATTTGTGTTATTTCACAATGTTTTTAATTAAAAAATAAATAATAATTGGACAATTTGTAGAGCGCCGTTTTTGTAAAAAATCACCTCATATTACCTATAATATATTTACGGCACCTTCCAGAGTGGAATATTCTGTCAGTATCGTCCTGGTGTAGGGCATTCATTTAGAATTGAAACTTTGCTTGAAATAAATGAACAACGTTCAGTGTCCCGATCTGAATCGTCAGGTCCTTTCCCACATTCCTCTTACCCAACTCCTTCCCCTCCCTATTATCATAAATTTCACAACATACCCCAATTAAGACGGTTGGGAGCAGTTGGGACTCTTGTGCGGTATAAATAAAGTTCTTTAATCTTTAACTTCTGCGTTACTGGGGCACCGAATTACCTAGGTACTTACAATTATGCATTATACCTGCATTATACCCCGTTCAAACACATATCGGAAATGAAATAGGGTTTTTTAACTCTTGGAAGTACAACACAATAATAACGTTTTGTATATTTTCCAAATGAAAAAGTTTAAAAACTCATTCCTTCTTGCGGTCATGTAAATTCTGCGGTCTATTTGAAGCATCACAACAACAGAATTTTCAAATTATATTCACTCCAGTTCCTTGAGGAATACCGTTGAGAGCTATGTTGTAACTGTAACCCCTCACTATATCTTTTAAATTTAAAACTAAAACACAGCAGAATTAGAGGATTAGCCGGAGCTTTCGGCGGTAGGACTTTATCCATCGCAGAAAGCACTAAGCAATAAAAAGTCAGGGACGGTCGGAAAATGTTAATTATTTTTTAATGAACCAGTTCCAACCGACCGAACACTATAGCATCCCCTCTTTGCAATATGCTTCAAGGCTGGAAGGAAGAAGATGAGGATGAAAAAGATTGGGAAGTATTTGGCTCTTGAGATCTGGTAATCTGAACATTTCGATTCATATCGGTGATCTATCATCAGGGCGATACTGAGAGTATTTATAACTCTTAATGTAAAAATTGAAAGCACTATTTGTCTAATGCAATCGAAAAACGCTTTCTTTTACAGTCCAAATACAGGAAGTAGTTCGAACATCAACATTATCTTAGAACATTTTCTTGGTGTCAATTTTAAAGATTTTATGAAAAAAGGGTATATAATGTTTTTACAATGTTTAATCAAATGAAAAGTTTCATTGTTTTAAACCACTTTACTATACTTCACACATTATTTTAACTTGTTTCGATTACATTTAATCTTCTTCAGGTCAGAGATAGGAGGACAGAGTGAGGAGGACAGAGTGAGGACAGATATTACAGGAGGACAGAGCACCCCTGACAGGGGGTGGAAGAGGGGTAGAATATTAATTAAATAAAAGGAAATAACAAAAAGCTCAATTTTAAACTATCTCTTTACCAACACATAAATACCTGTACTTGTCACACTGAATCATAAACACGTAAACACCTCAGTACAGGTTCTCCTAGTGAGGTGTTCACGAAACATAAAACATTATAAACCAACAGTTTCACCTTCTCAAACCTACCTTACATCCTCCACTACCCTCCCATCATTTATCTCCCACTCCCACTTTAATGCTTTGCCTACCTTTAACATGTTTTTTTCTTCTCTTTATTTTAACACTATATATTATAAAGTAAAACATCATAATAATAATGTTATGGAGAAATGTGTATATACTCGTATCTATGAATTATAATAAAGTGGTTAGAAAAAGTCAAAAAAGTAATTACTTCCGTCGATAATTAAAAATTCATATACTATTTTTCAGCACGTAGGCCAATAGCCAGTTTAAAAATGAAAAGCATCTTAAAATAAAAATCAAAATTTCCATAACATTATTGAAGAGTGCGGTAATAACGAACTTACTTGAATATTGAAAGAATTTTAATATGCTTTAAAAGAATAAGAAAATAGAAGAAGATATTGAAAATAAAAATAAAAAACGAGTGTGCTTTAGACCACACGACTGAAGTAAAACTTCACTAACTTATGCCGTCCATTAACAATATAACAATAACAGGAATAAAAATATATAATATCCCTACAATGTATAATATCCCCACCCCCTCAACATCCCCATCAACTCAACTCAACTCTCAACTCTCAACTCTCAACTCTCAACTCTCAACTCTCAACTCTCAACTCTCATCTCTCAGCTCTCAGCTCTCAGCTCTCAACATAACTCAACTCAACTTTTACCCCCCAAGTGTCGAGCGTGCGTAAAGAAGTTTTACTTTAGAAAAAAAAAGGTTTTGGCCGAGAATGAATGAAACATCGAGCTTTGCCACCGTCTAATTTCAAAGTTGCTTTTCAAGCTCAGAAGAATCTCAACCGCCCCTGGTACAATGTATGTACATGCTATGGTACGAATATGAGGTGAAGTATGTATTGTTCTTGCACTAGCCCTCTCGCCCGTGGCCAGGTCTGGTATTGTTTCTGCTTCACACCTCCAGCCATGGACTGCTCGTTCTGCACCGTAGAAACTATTAACTTTACTATTCACATCTTCAGAGAAATAATAAAAACTCACTTTACGATGCCGAGCAAATTGTATGCAAGTGCACCTATTACTTCGGCGGCTTTGCTGGTTGTAGATGAATTCTTATGAAATGCTTGTTGCAGTGGAAATAATGCAACATTGTATGCCTGTTCTTCTTCTTTCACTTAACTGATATTCACGTAAGGGGTTCAAAACATAGGCATTACTTTTCACGTTTGTAATTTTGGACTGAAATTTTTACACAAACTGTTTTCGATTTTCACAAACAGGAGCGGAGCACAAAGATATTTTAAATCTCTATTGGGAAACAAGTCGAATCCTACCTATACCCGGAGTGATGGCTGTATCAAGGATATTGTTAGGACTCTGAGCACACTAAGAAGGATCAGATCTTGTTTCTTAATAAAGCTAAAGCATTTTGAGTTTCAAAAGATGGTCACTCATCGAGACGATATTTAGAGTAATTCCACAATGAAATTATGTCCAAATCAAAAAGTAAAAGCTTCTTTCGATATCAGTGGTTCAAATATATAACTCCGTGTTTTATCGTTATTTTATTTTTTATGAGTTTTATCCATCAATTTTACTGAGGACCATCAAACATAATAATCGAGACACATTTGAAAACAAATTGTTAAAAGTGCCAATATCCAAAGAATTTATACATTCTTTTCTATATCAGATAATAAAATAATTATTGATTTATAAATAAATACAAATCACAGATTGAAATTCGCTGCTTTGGTAGGAACCTTTCCTCGGTTACATATTTCTAAAACGTTACCATTTTACCGCGTAGTGAGAAGCCTTCGCCGTCTATTGTCTTCCGCCATGTTTCTTTTTTCCTTAGTCTCAGGAACAGCGCATGCGCAGGGCTTAGTCTGAGCAGGCGCAGTACGAAGTTTCTACCTACAAGTCTACAAGTTCCGCGCATGATACTTTTTAAACTAAAAACTACGATCACGACACGAGTTTGCGGCCTAACTCTACAATGTATAATATATATGGAAGACAAGGGTATGCGGAAAGCCAAAAGCGTAATATCGCACAGATGCCTACTTAGATGCAGACGGTGGCAAAGCTAAAATACGGCCATGTAGGTAGATAGATACTATTGGTAGGCAGTAGGTATAGCAATAATTTTATAGATGAGATTCATATGAGATAATGTATGTATATAAGATAAACTTTTATAAAATGACTGGTTATTAAATGTATTTATTTATTTGTACAACGCCCTTGAGGTGATTTTATACGAAAACGAAGCTATTTAAATTAGCCAAATATTATTTTTATTATCACTTCAACCCTCAGTCAAAAGGAAAAAATTGCTCACGGACGAAGATAATCGTGTAGGTCCAGCAAATAAAAAAAAGTATTAGATTTATGGACAATTTATTGAAAACTGAGACTCTAATACCCGTGCATAGTAAATAAACCTCGAAAATTTAACAGTTTAACAGTCCTGCAGAACAAGAAACTGTCGGGCAGAAAGGTTGGAAAAGGACAGGAAGAACCATAAACTCTTGGAATGACAGGCAATTTCCAATAAAAATGCAAATGACATCACCATTGTTGACGATAATTACTTGAAATTTAATAATCCGACATGAAAAATATGTATTTAAATCTAAAGTTTTTCTTCCTTTTATTTTTAAATAAAGTTTAGACTGAAGGAAAAATACATTTTTAAAGTAACTGATGGATAACTTTGGGCGAGAAAGATTTGACCTTTTACCCATTTTTGTAACCATTGAAAATATATTTTCCGGTAAACGTATTAATCAAATGACAAAAAAACAACTTCAACGAGGAAGACTTTTGTTGGGGTGTTTTACAGAAAATCTAATGTAATATTGTCATCAACAGCGCCATTTTTTTACATTTGAAAGGTCACCGTTAACCGTCTTCTGATAAAAAGAATTGTTTAAAAGCTAAAATGGACCCCTACTAATTCAAATGCTTATTTTTAAACGTGCAGTAACTAGGAAAATTAAATTATGATAGTAAACGATGGACAGCTTCGAATGAAAAAGGCTTAGGTACTTACTACCTGCTCTTTTACACATTTCACCGTCAGTCGAGTTACCGACTTTTAATTCTCCGACAGTTGATCCCCGACAGTTATTCCTCCGGACAATCGATCTCCCGGTCAGTTGATCATTCTTCCAGTCGATCCCTCGGACGCCTGATCATTTACATTCAAGACGCCTGCAGACTACATATATAAGTATATCGAATTTTGACATAGGTACTCCGTATATTCTCTCTGCATAAAGACGTTACCAGTGACAAAAAACAACAGGTAATTCTTTGGGGTATCAAGTATCAATTATCCATCTAACTTTTTGGTATATTAACTGTCAGGGGGGAGGAGGGGGCAAGCATCAGTTTACACATTTAAGGTAAAAATTAACCGATGGACAACATCGAACGAAAAAGACATTCCTATTACCCATTTAAACATGGAAAAGGTGCAATCTCCGGGGAAAATATGAACATAGAAACCACACACGATAGTACAGAATGCCACACGACTAAATGCAAGTCTAGGTGACCGCGAACAGGGCACTAAACATGTTAGTCGTGAATTCTCAAACAATAACCCGGCGACTGACAATGGTGGTAGCGGCTATTTACTCCGGAGCTGTATTACAACTACTTACAGATCGGAACAGATCACAGATCTCTCGGAGATTCCTGCAGCAGCTGAATATGCAGCTGCTTGCTAAGGTTAGGTGATTTTTTAATGGAAGGTTTGGAAAACTTTGGCAGAATAGCTTTTTGCCGCTGGTGGTAAACTAAGAAAAATAATCGTTTACATCAGAAATCTCAGCAAAATCTTATCAAATACGAGTACCACAAATTCTTGCAAAATATAACGTTATGTGTAGCTTGAGAGTTCAATATCTCTTTCAATAACATTCATAGAGTCGTTAAATTTATTCTATCGGATGGATAGCAGCCTATCGAATGTAGAAATAAGTATTTGTATTCGAGCAGACCCAAGAAAAATCACCAAATATTAGGTACAATTTATTTTAGGATTTGTGAAATTGAAAGCGTTAATGTTAAATTTGCCTCAGGATAATTGTCATTCAAAATCAAATGTTGTCATTTTTCTTAATAATAGCAAATCCAATGATATTTTTTTAATTAAGAAATCGGAGATATGTCCGAAATTTACTTTTCGAATGATCACCGTTAGCAAACTCAAAAACAATTTTGAATATAACACTTAAGTTCAAATTTCACGTCAAGCACATCCTCACAGACAAACAAAATTCGTACGTAAGATATTTCAATAGAAGGTGCAATGCAGAACAATCGTTATGGATCTCTTCGGCAGGTAGGTTATTAGCCCAGAGATAAACACGACATTAATAAATTTGTACACTGTTGACATTTGCCACAACTCTTTCTGTACTCTATTCTTTCCACGATTTTGTGTTTCATCCCTTCAATAATTAGAGTCTCTTCAAGATCAAGGTTTTATCCCCTTTTTTCTTAAAAAAACAAAATTAATTTAGAATCTAATAGAGATGATAAAAGCGTCATTAATTGTCAAATTAAATTGTATTTAAAAAAAATCTGTATACGACAACATTTTCCAGTATTTTTCAATGAGTTATTCGTACGAGGTTAGTTTTGAGAACCTCTCAAATGTGTAAAGACCTTCCCATTACTCATGTCGGTGTACATTGTTTTGTATCGCCGATCTCTAATGATCATATTACATTACATAATCATTATTAGTGAAATGGCAACACCTAATTTGCGAAATTTATACGGAGAATCGTGAGCTTGCGCAAACCACGGTCGCAGATGATTAACGTCCCGATACTATCTGGAGTCAACTGCAGTGAACTTAGCAGATTGATATCATACTCAAAGATATCGTAAACACGGCTGCAGAGAGGTACTAGCCACTCTAGCCAACCTATTCATAAATTACAACAAACGGTTTTGCGGTTATCATAGATGCACATACCTAACCCATTAGGCTGGACCGTCAAAGCTTTTTTTGAGAATTTGGATATCGATCGTCCGGTTGGTCCAGTCTAGACAACTCCGAAAAATCGAAATTTGAAGTTAGTATGCAGTTATACGTAAAAGTGTATCCTCTATCTGGGCATACTCATATTACTCATAAAAACCATCAAATTAATTATAATGCAGCAAAACTTGAAGTGAACTTAAAATGAAATCCCTCTTCTGCAATGACAATATCAGCTTAGAACTAAGGCAGAGAATGCTAAAATGTTATGTGTGGTCGGTCTTGCTGTATGGATGTGAAACATGGACCTTGAAAATAAATACCATGAACAGGTTAGAGGCTTTAATGTGGCTTCACCGGAGAATGCTCGAGGTTCCATGGACCGACATGATCATCAACACAGAAATTTTCAGGCGGGCTAGAGCAGGTAGAGAACTGATTACATTAATAAAAATCAAGAAAATTTCATATCTGGGTCATATACTTCGAGGGGAGAAGTATCACTTACTCCATTTAATATTGAAAGGCAAGATAGAGGGTCGCCGAGGGCCTGGTAGGAGACAAATGTCTTGGCTGTGAAATGTACGAGAGTGGACCGGCATTAGAAGTGTGGAGGAGCAAGACAGAGTTATATTTTCGAGAGTGATCGCCAACGTCGCGTCGGGGGGACTTGATAGGGCACACACAGAAGAAGAAGAAAACTTGAAGTGAATCTAATCAGAATGTTGAAGTTTTCTGAGTCACTAGAATCGTTAAAAAATATTTTCATCCATTTTGGATTTGTATGTTCAATGTGCTAAGATGGGCCATCGAAGCTTTTTCAAAAACTGTATTCTCGTGCGTCTAACCTAACCTAACATAATAATGTACCTCTATACTGCTCTTGATATTGCAAAGGTGCAAAAGTTTAAACCATAGACTTTTGAGACCCGTGATGGAATAATGTCTCGAAGACTGAAGTAGAAATATGATGCCTAAGTAGAAATACTAAAAATAGTCAATTTTAGTGGCTTAGATTTTAGAATACTTTCAAATTCACAATCGGAAGATAACAAAAAGCTTTCTCTTTATAAAAAATGTATTATTTAATTCACATCCGGTGCGAATTCGAACTTTTGACCCTCCGATAATCGGTCTAAAGACAAAATTATAATTATTAACGCGTAGCCGGAGAAACCTTTTATCTCATTTCGTTAATCACGATCAAAATGAACTTCGATTATGATTAAAGTAAAAGTAAAAATTAAACTTTTATTGTGATCAAAGAATTTTTATACCACTACTTGTATTTAGTCATATTTTGATACCGACCAGGTTTCTCGTAGAGTATAGCTGAAATTTGACATTAACTTTCCTTTAAGATAATATTAAATAACTCTTAATTTAATATTAATTAAACTTAATACTGATAGGTACTTATATTTATCCAAAATACATAAAGACATTTCGATACTTGAGTCAAGGGGAAACCCGGTCGACATATTTTTTAATAAATCAATAGTATCGTGAAAAAACATTACTAATTGTTTAGAACCAGGCATACAATTTAATAGTATTAAATTTACTGCTAAAAAGGAACACTATGACACTTAGCAAAATAATAAAATGCTAAACTGAATTTTTACATAACACAATGATAGTGTGGTGAACGTATGTCTTAAGGTATGGAAGAGAGTGTGTGAGTGAAACAGCATGATTGAACGCATAAAAGGGTGTGTCTGTTGTCCATTCGTTCTCCTTTGTTATATAGGGTGACCGGCCAACTCAGAATGAAACCAACTCAGAACCACCTCAGAAATTGTCATTATATTTAAAAAATCGTTAAATAGGTTAAATTAGGTTAGGCTTACCGGCCATTTTAAAATTATTTTATTCATAGCTTTTAATGACCTTTCTGAGATAGTTCTGAGTTGGTTTAATGTTGAGTTGGCATGGAACCGTTATACAGGCCTCACAATGAAGGAAGATATAAGAATACCTACGTCTGATTATTTGATATTAGAACAGAAGAAATCTTAGTGACCCTTCAAGTACAGATAACTACAACAACTGTAACGTAAACACTTTGGTGAAAAGTGTGATCTGTGGTTCTTTTAGTTATGCGACATAACCCTTGGTCAAATTTGCATGATTCAACACCGTCAACACTTACCGATTAGCGACACTAATCACGCGTCACAGGTAACGGGTACAAAAGAACAGGTACAAAGTAGCAGATAACCATAACAGTTACAATATCGTGTCATCTGATTGAGCGCCGTGTCGGAATTATTCACCTGACAAGTTTAGTCTAGCACAGGAGACGAATGTAATAGAGATGTCCATTATTGTAATCTCCCAAGTACCCGATCCGATACTTGCAGCATCCCGAGATCATGCCTGATAGCACATCACAAAGGGAGCGTTTAAACTTTGTGTTAAACGTCGCGTGTCGTGCGTTTCTTTTAGTCTTATGTGTTTTTTTTTATCGATTGTCAATAAGCATTATATATTGATGTGATTTTATATGATACAGCACATATACCAATGATTCCCAACTTGTGCAATGTAGATTTTCATGAACTTACTGTTCAATATCAAAACGAGGAAGAAGGAATCTGATATCACCCACAGGCAGCCATTTAAGGACCATTTTATACGATTTGGTGGGCGATAAGCATATTTAGTGCATTTACCTTATTATAAAAAGTGTACATAACTCGGCGCTTTTTTGTTAAGATCTACCGATTTTGAAGCATTTATTTTGTTTGAAAGCTGACAATAGCGAGATGGTTCTTAGCTACAATTCATGAACATCTGTTCAGGCGTTTCAAGGTCATCGGCTATTTTTTTGTATCGGGGGTTGCTCAAAAATTTTAAAATTATTAATTATATTATTTGTTAATTTTAAACGTCGTGATAGGCTGTTACAATATGATACATTTTACTTTATTTACTACACGATACAGAGTCACATTACTTTTGATGAAGGTACTTACTTTACAGATTATCTTTCATAAAATTTCAAAAAAATTTTAAGTGAAACTTTCAGAAAATTAAAGTAGACAATAGTGGGGAAGCTATGCGCACAAAGAAGAGACCGATTATTATGTCTCATTCTCTCGCACGTTAAATTCTGTAGATGGATGTGTTTGCCTATTTTTAGTGTCGCTTTGTCTTTTTTTTTAACATTAAACCGACACATTAGGCCCTGAGGCAAATAATTTCCCTCAGGGCCTATGTCATCTTTGAAGATGTGAGGGGGTCTTTTTGAGGAGAGGAAGGAGCGAACATGGGTCTTGAAGAGACCCATGTTGTGGGAGGGAGGAAACCAGAGACCGGCAAACCACAGCCGAGCTGTTGAACTCAAGAACGAGTCGTAGAAACCACCAATCGGGTTTCAAATAATAACGGTGCTAAAGAACTTTCACTTCAAAAATTTCTTAGTTGCCAAGTTGGTCTCACAAATTTTTAAGCGATTTTTAGGATTAATTTGTCAGGATCATCACCAGACAGCAACTTGACGACCGTAAATATCTCTTAAGCCTAACAAAGCAAATGAAATACCGACTGTAAGTGTTTGGCTGTTTAGTTGTGGTTATTGAGCATGCAAATAAACGGTTGGAACTCGATGCATTTTTATAGGTTTGCCCCAAAGACCTACTTGTCCTTAAGACTGAATTTGCATTAAATCTTGAACCCCGTCTCTAGAACTAATTCCCCATTGTAATGCGGTATTCACATCAATTCCGCGATTCAGATTGTTATTATAACTTCGCAAACCTAATGTTAATATCGCTGCTTTTATTACTATAGCCGGATTTATTGTAAGCAGGCATTATTCATCTGCATATTGTGCTGTCCGGCCGTTGGGACCTCTGGGCACTCTAAACTCTAACTGCCTTTTGTTGGGGAAATGTTATAACCAGACCTAAGGCCAACACTTCTATGAGAAGTTATTCTTTCCACGATTAGGCTTGCTTGTGTACCTAAACTATATATTTATAGGTAACTGTGTGCTATTTTTATTATTGGAAAAAAAAAATAAATATAATTATTACTTTTGTTATAAAGATCTCCCTTACTGTGTATTGTACATGTTCTGAGGTCTATATGTATATGATAACAATGATTGTTTTACGTTATTCTATGGAGATTCGACCCCCTAACATAAAAAAATAAATATAGTCGTGTTTATGGTTCGTGTATATTTTAATCTCATTTTGTTCTTTTATGAAATGTCTTCCTGTTGACTTGATCCATTTCTGAAAGCTAGTAGATGATTTTTTTTATAGATAATTTCAAGGATTTGTATTTACCTATCAATGATTTAGGTAATAAGTAAAATTTAAAGAAATTACCATGAAATATAATTTTTTATGTTGTTATTTTCAAATTATATGAGAATTTTAGATAAAGTGTTTGTATGGGGGAACAAATTTTGTTTACAGTCTTGCAATAAAAATGGATTTTATTAATGATAAATAAATCACTTCGCTTTTATTTCACAAAAATAAAATTTACCAACTCCTTTCGTCACTTTTTCGTGACATTTTCAGAGCACTTTAAAGAATAATTACAAATGATAACAAATACTTGAAAGGCCAATATAATCTCTTTTACTCGTGCGTATTACTAATCATACAAAAACGTTAACATTATTGATTGAAATACATGATATTTGAATTATCTATATAATATATAAACATCAAAATATGCTTACTAGGGAATATGTATTTATCATCATCATCGTCACTGTTGGCTCTACTACCCCTGCTGGGTCTTGGCCTCCTCAAGAGTCTTCCTCCACTCATCTCGATTTTCTACCAGCTCTCTCCAGTTTAGAATCTCCAAAGTAGATATATATTTGAGGACGTTGTATTTATATATAAGTAGTGAGTATATAAGTATATGATATATCTATGTATTGCTATATTAAGCATAGGAAATGTTTGTAACTTTCAAAGTACTTTAATTAAACCCCCGCGAAGGTTTCTGGATTATTACAACCACATGCCAATATATCTGAGAAGTTTTTTAATCATTACAAAAACTCTTGCAAGACTGTCAAAAATTTCAAAATTTGCGAATGACATTTTGCAAAACAATGATTGTGAATCAAAATTCAATTTATGAAATTCTTTGAATTAATTAATTTATTTGAAGTACTCACCTAATACTTTGAATTGAATCAAGAATTATAGATATTTTAAATAGATACCTATGTTAGGGACTAAATTTGATTGATTTTTTTGTCTTATCTTATAGTACCTAGTCTTCTTATAGATATTATAAAGGCGAAAGTTTGTATAGATGTGTGTTCGTTACTCTTTCACGCAATAAATACCGAATGGAATTTAAACATTATTTCACCAGTCGAAAGCCACATTATTTGCGAGTAAAAAGGCTATATATTGGTAAGCTCTGGCGTTATGAATAAGCTGTGGCGTTATGAAATTATGTATTATACGTTTATTGGCAAAGCGTGTTGCTAAGTAAATGTTTGACGTGGGCTGTCATTTTGTTATTTGTTTAGGTTACTGTGGAGATTTCTTGGATAGCAAAAATTCAAATACGAGTATTTTAATAAGAATGTTTAGTGTACAAATATAAAATAAGTACTAATCTACATTTTGACCAACTATTATGAATGCGAAACGGCGCGTATTTGATTGTTGATTGATTGGGGGAAGGGAAGGGGGAAGGTGGGGGAAGGGGGGAGGGGGAATATGCGAGTGAAGCCGGGGGCAAAAGCTAGTAATATATAAAAATGAACATTTTTAATATATAAAAAATGAAAATTTTAAAAAGTGGCACGCGAATTGTTCTTTAAACAGACTGTACTGGGACTGAATATATGGTAAGCGGGGGGGGGGGTGGGGTCGGGAGAGGAGAGAGGGAAGGTGGGGAAGGTGGAAGTGGAACATGGTAGGGGAAGAGGACGCTGGAGGGGAACGGGAACGCACTGGAAAGGACATGGAGGGAGAAACAATTTATTTCATTGAATATGGCATTGCAACGCCTGCCAGGAACCAGCTAGTGATAAATAAAATAAAGTGAAATTTGGCTTTGATCACGAATTCCACATCTTCGTTCAACTGAGCATCCTGTTCTAATAACAAAAACTACGGCATTTGGTTTAGAGTTACTTTTTTTTTTTTTTTTTTTACAGTGAAATACCGCACAAGAATCTTAACTGCTCCCGTCTGGAGCCAGTGAGACTATGGCATCCCCAATTGGGGTATGTTGTGAGGCTGAAGGTAGTGGGGAGGGGAAGGAGGTGGGGAAGAGGAAGGTTGGGAAGTACCTGGCTATTCAGATCTGGTCACCAAACACGGCTAAAGCCATTTTCAAGCAACGTTTCAATTCTGAATGGTGGTCTTACACCAGGGCGATACTGATAGTATCTTCCACTCTGGAACGTGCCGCAAATATACTATATATTATTTTAAATGAATTAATTGTGAAATAACACAAATTAATCAAATAAAATTCATTTGCGCACGCCGGGTTCGAACCCGCGACCTCCGGATTGTGAGTCAAGTGTCTTAGCCACTGGACTACGGAGGTCGTCAGATTTCAAATGTGCGAAAAAACTTTAAAAAATGCATAAATCAGTATCCGCCTAGTCCGTAATTTTAATTGTGATTATTTAAAGGTGCTTAGTTTATAATGTGGCTCCTTCGCTATTCGTTTGCTGCAGGACCTCCGTAGTCCAGTGGCTAAGACTCTTGACTCACAATCCGGAGGTCGCGGGTTCGAACCCGGCGTGCGCAAATAAATTTTATTTGATTAATTTGTGTTATTTCACAATTAATTCATTTAAAAATAATATATAGTATATTTGCGGCACGTTCCAGAGTGGAAGATACTATTCGTATCGCCCTGGTGTAAGACCACTATTCAGAATTGAAACGTTGCTTGAAAATGGCTTTAGCCGTGTTTAGTGACCAGATCTGAATAGCCAGGTACTTCCCAACCTTCCTCTTCCCCACCTCCTTCCCCTCCCCACAACCTTCAGCCTCACAACATACCCCAATTGGGGATGCCATAGTCTCACTGGCTCCAGACGGGAGCAGTTGAGATTCTTGTGCGGTATTCACTGTAAAAAAAAAAAAAAAAAAAGGTGATTAAATCAGATTGCCGCAGAGGTAGAAGTATTACAGACGTAATAAAAAGTGCTAGATTACACTTCGTTTAATCGTTACCCGCCGTAACTTGGATGATAATTATCCGACGTCTGATCGCCGTCTGATTGATTGGATAAAAAATGATTGAGACAAATAAAATTATTGTTTCTATCGAATCAAGTCAATCAAATATGAAGTCAGACAGTCTATGATCATTCGTAAACGTGATAAAAACAATTCATAAAAAGACAAAGGATACAATATTTTTTATTAATTAAAAAAAGGCAAAAATTCGAAGGTTACCAGTAATCTGACAATGTTCATAATCCTGTAACTATCTACCTACTATTATTTTTATTGACTTAGCTTGTAGAGAATTGAACCCGCGACTCCTGGGTTGGAACTCAATGCATTTTTAGATTTGTCTTCTTCTTTTTTGATGGCGCTACAGCCCATATCGAGCTTTGGTCTCCTGCAACATTCGCTTCCAACTCCTCCTGTCCTCAGCGGCTGGCTTGTCAGTTTGGTACCTGGAAAAGCTGTGCTGAATCCCCTCTTACCTCGTCTTCCCACCTCAGTCTGGGTCTTCCCAATTTTATCTTTCCACCTGGGCGTCCAGTCAAAATTTTTTTTTGGACGCGTGTATTCGGCATTCTCTGTACATGCCCAGCACATCTCAACCTGAGGAGTCTCATTTGGGCTGAGATGCTAGGGGCCTCATATATATCATACAATTCTTTATTGTGCCGGATGCGCCACTGTTCGCCCTATTTCACGGGTCCACATATTCTTCTCTGCAGTTTTCTTTCAAAAGTATCCAGCATTTCAGCCATCCTTAACGTCAGTGCCAGCGCCTCACATCCATATGCCAATACAGTTCTAACAATGGTCTTATATATGGTTATTTTGGTTTTTCTGTGGGCGTTACGGGACTTAAACACTGGCAGCAAATTTGTAGATTTGTACCACCCGACGACTAACTTTTGGTATTTATAACAAAACAAAATAGTAAAGGTCGATTGTATATTTACAACAAAATAAAGTAGTAAAAGTTCGTTTGAATTTTTATAACAAAATAAAGTAGTAAAAGTCGATTGGTTATTTTTAACAAAAAAAATCAGTAAAGGTCGATTGGATATTAATTACAAAATAAATTAGTAAAGGCCGATTGGATTTTTATAACAAAATAAAGTAGGAAAGGTCGATTGGTAATTTTGAACAAAACAAAGTAGTAAAGGTCGATTGGATATTTATTACAAAATATATTCCCCTATCTGATATTTTTTCCATCCTCAAAGATAGATCCCGCAATGCTTGGACAGAGTATTGGAACATTGCTAGTCAATCCAAGGGTGCCTGCTACGCATCAATACAAAGGATTATCCCATCAAAACCATGGTTTCGAAAATTCCCCCATTTTTCCAAAAAAGAAATTTCCTCCCTTATTCGAATGAGAATCGGACATTGTTCCGTTCCTTCTCACCTTTTTAAAATTCACGTCCTTGAATCCCCAGATTGTACGTTCTGTGGTCTAGATGTGGGAACTTTAGATCACATATTTTTTGGTTGTCCCTCTCTAAATAAATATCCTCTTTTCTATGAAGCGTTATCTAAAATTGCCTACCCTCCATTCAATATCTCATCTCTTCTAAGTCTCAACTCTACTCCAATATTTCATATAATTCTTAAATTTGCTCATTGAAATAAAATTGATATATAAATTCACCTTTCCTTTCTCTTTAATTTTGAATGATGGCCTAGAACACCCTTGAAGGGTGAAAGCCAGAAATAATTGAAAAAAAAGGTCGATAGGTTTTTTATAGTAAAATAAATTAGTAATGAAGAGGTGTTGGGCTGTATAATAAGAAAAGCTTAATGTTTTGGAAAAAATAACATTTGAAACTAAATATGGATTACAGTTCACGTAGTTAAAACTATTTGTTTATATTTTGCTGATCATAAATGGGGCCAAGTTCTCGCTAAGATTGTTTTGACCATAGAAATCCATCCAATTTCGAAATCTATGGTTTCGACGTTTTTTAGCGGATGAGGAAAAAATATTCAAAATAATATCCTTTGATCGTAAATAATTACGTTCAAATTAACGGTGTCCGTGATGTCAGGCAGCGATCATTCGCATTTAACAATTACCTTCCGCTTTGAATAGAACCTGTTATTAATAACAGCGAAACCTTGATTAGTAGGTTGAGATGTTCTCAATTAGTCGCTTTTCTCTCTTTCTCCTAACAATAACTCCCTCCAAAGTTTCTAATACGCTAACACTTGTGATGCCTGCAGCCCCCGGATGAAGTATTAGGCGAAAGCTTTCTGTTCAGAGCTTTGCGCCTAGCCAGCTGATTGGAGAAACTTTCGTGGAGGCTTTGCTGCCATTCAAATTTATATAACGATTGCGCACATTAATATATAGATTCTTAAATACATAAATTCTTAAATTTTGCAACCAATTTTTATTTTAACAACCGACCGGGTTCTGGAGAACCTTTTCTTCATCATTACAAAGCTGCGAACACAAAAATAAATCAAAAACATAACAAACAAACAATAAATCTAAAACAAACGAGTGCAAAATAACACAAGGAATAAGACTTTTTCGATAGGAATGTTTTGGTACTTCGGCGCACAAATGCGTCGTACGCATTGACGTATGATGCTTGGTTGAAGGTCGTAAGGCGAAAAAAGAGAAGTCACAAATTATTTAGAAGGAGAAAATCTACAAATTTATGGGGCGCTGAAAAGTATTAGATAGTTTAATGTATTATAAATATGAAAATAGCCTGTATCATTTAATATTATAAATGTATGTGGGATTTTTTTGACTACCTGAAAATATAAATTTCTCCTTCACTTTGACTTACATCATTATGTTGCTTTTACAATTAGCAAGGTGGATATGGACACCGCCGCCCCCGGAGCCATTTATTGGATGACCAACACCTCTGCCATAGGTCACCCCAAGAGGTTTGCTAGGTTTGGTGACGTAGCAGGTTTATGTCAGATCGGGAGAGACTGATTGAGGGAGACCATTTGACTTCTTTAGCAGGATCCCTCACGACCTATCACCTTGCTTCACAGTGAGAGGAATAGATTCATACATCTATCTTTCCGGGACCCATTGACTCTTTAGATTTCTACCTTTTCGTGCCTTTTTCCTTCCCAGAACTTCCTCTACTATCTTTCTTTTAAAAAAACCTTCATACAGTATCCCTAAAGATGACCCTCACCAAGTTGTGTTGAGCTATTGGCAAAAAAAGGATTAAGCTAGCAGATAATTAAACCCGCGTCTCGTCGGAGGGAACGTGAATTCATCATAGCCTACGACTACTTTCAATATTTCATTCGTCAATTCCTACAAATGTATCTATACGTCCGTACCCAAACAGATTTAACTCCTGGATAATATTCCCACAATATGCATAATATTCTTGATGATGGTTCCCAGCAAGTCAGCGATGCATAAAACTGCATGAATGCCAACAACTTGCAAAACGTCAGATGCATTCATCGGCCAGTTTATTGCTATCTTTTGTTTACACTTCATCAATTAGCGCATCCGGTGCCGCATCATTCATCATATCTCTCTGCTTAACCCTTCACCTCTTCACGCAGCACGTCACGATGGGGCCTGTACACTGTACAGAGTATAGTACCGTATCTGTACAGGGCAGCAGGACGGGTATGAATAATACCTAATACCAGGTGAGCATGGAGTATGGAAGCAGTCGCCTACGGCGGTCATTCTAACTAACTGCTTCTCCTCGAAGTTTTAACTAAACTACTCGCTTGTGAGCTTTCTTCTTGCCAACCAGGTATTCTCATTAAGATTTAGTGATTTGTAACAATTTGTTTGTTAGGCGGTACGCGGTACATGTCGGAGATTCAATATTTGGATATGACTGAACTGTGTGAACTCTGATTTGACCGTTTGTTCTGTTCCTTTAGAGTTTCTGCTTGTCTAGTGCAATATGCTTAAATCTCGAAATTTCTGGCAGTAATTTATTATTCAAGAAAGTTGTAGGCACAATATATTTTTTTCAAAAAAACATAAATAAGTAAAAAGTTTTATTTTTTTATTTCATAAAATTAAGTAAACAAATAATTTCTTCTTCAAACTTTGCTAATACACTTTGTGGCATCATTTTTAATTAAATGAAAACAAATAACTTCGTTTTCATTTCATTAAGAAAAATAATTATTTGTCCTTTTGGTTTTCTTAAAAAAAAATCCAGCAAGTAGAAAGGACGGAGAGGTTATGTTTTTTGTATTGATTTGTTTTTAGTTTGCCTATATAATTGAAATGTTATTTTATGTTTCGAAGACCCCGAATAATAATGTGCTAAATATTGAAAATCGTTTTGTTGGCATATTTTAAGTTCCGTTTGATGATTTAAAAGCCCGTATTTAGGAATTTTAAATGAAATGCAAAACATCAAAAAACTCTATTTCTTGATATCAAAAATAGTAAAAATGCAGAAACAAAACATTACAGCACTACTGCAAAACTATAAAATCGCACTTCTGACATTTAGGACCGTCGATTTATAAAATACAATTAAGCGTTTACAAATTTTTGTCGATTTATATACAACCCCTATGATTATTTGCGATGGTTTGTCTCTGTGTTACTCCGGTTCAATGATCTCTAGATCTAGACTTTCAAAATTGGAACTGATTATGGTAACGATTCAGTCAAGCAATAGAATGGGTTCAAAAAATATTTTATTAACTAGCGAGTTCCCGGCATACATTGCTATGCCACTTAGTAAAGATTTTTTTTTCTCCCTGCGTGTCCTTTTCCATTCATTCCGTTTGCCTTCCGCCTTACTCTCCCTTCCCTTGTCCCCTTTCCCCCACGCGTTCCCGAATATTATTAGATTTATAAATAAAAATTAAATTCAATTCAATTTCAATTCTGTCATGCGTACATCCGTACTTACACCGAAAACAAACTGTTGGTAAAAAATCATTTACTTCAAGAGTTTAATATAGGAAACTATTTAAAATATCTATAATTCTTGTTTCGATTCAAAGTGTGAGGCGAGTAGGAACTTCAAATAAAATCTATTAACTTAAAGATTCTCAAAACACAATTTTGATTTAACAATCATTGTTTTGCAAAATGTCAAATTTTGAAATTTTTGACAGTTTTGCAAGAGTTTTTTCAATGATAAAAAAAAAAACTTTTCAGATGTATTGTCATGTGGTTGTAATAATCCAGAAACTTTTCCAGAAACTAGAATATATTTTGAAAGTTTCAAACACTCCTATGATTAATATAGCAAGTATATTTTGATTTTCATATATAAAGATTAGTAATTCTATTTTTCAAATGCGTATTTCTTTTGCTTTGCGACATACGGTGTTCATTGTTCATTCGTAAAGTAACATTTCTGATTATCTCTAAAATTTATGATGTTTGTCTTTGAAGGGCAATAATCCCGAGGCGATTATATTACTTCATAAATCTTTACAATACATAATTAAATATCTATAAAATAATTATAATATTCCGTGATTTTTCACGTATCTGCGACTCTTTGCAAATCTTTGTCAAATTATGTAAACCTCCATTTTCCTGTCAAGATCAAGGACCAGTGGCTAATGGAACTAAAGAGGATTTTTACGCTATAGCTATTTTATTCCTTGAAGTAATGGAAGCATCTATCCATTTTAATTTTGTTTACACAGTCCCAACGTATTTTTCATCAATTGCGCTGGTATTATTAGAAATTTGTGCGGAAATGAAAACTCTCGATGGGTTAATAAGGCTATTTCTAGACTGGGGGCGTTAACTATCTCTGCAAAGAAAGAACCCAGCATTTTATCACCAGCGTTGTTAAACCAGCGCCTGCGGTCAATCTACGGCCCGCACAGTTCATCGAGAGAAATTATTATTGTACTTGGTATCACAATACACATTTTTAATGTGTCTATGAGAAATACGCAGGGGCGTAGCAAACTCCTAGCCCAAAAGAGATTACATAATAATATGGACTGCTTCGATGAAGACGAACGGATGATACCATTTTCTTCTTCATTCTTTCTTATTCAGTCGCAGACTGCAGACTGGAACAAATCAGCGGAACTGAACTTGTACCAGTTGTTCAGGTTACTAAACGTTGGGTGCCATGTCTTCCGTTACTATGCCTTCCATCAATCTTTCACTGAATTATTTATTGGATTGTTTTATAACTGTCGCTCGCAAGAAAGTGACAAATATATGTATGTATTTTTATTTCTACTACAGTTACCTACACGATTTTTGTAATTCACTGAAAAACATAGGTTTTAGTTAAAAATTTTCAATATATTTCGTGAATTCTCCTATTGGTCAACATTTCCATTTTCGGCATTAATTCTTGGCTTCAAAAATAAGAATATGGTTTGAAAGGGAGATATGAAAATACGAATATTAGCGGGAGCGTAGATATTAAAAATAATTTTTAAATAATTAAGCCAAAATTGTGAAAATATTTAGTAAAACACGAGTTTAAAATAGAGCAAAAATCTCTCGACAAATGCCAAAGTTGCATGTATATTATCTTAAAAAAGAACAAATATTTTTTTAGGAATTTAAAAACTTAGAAATTCGGAATGCGAGGGCTTAACGTCTGAAGGATTAAGATTGTCTTGATGATGCCAACCATCGATAGGAGAGAGCATCAAAAGAAGATGAATGAAACGTAGTAACAAAGAGACGTTAGCTGTTAGAGGACGCAACAATTCAGGAGCTAGTTTAATCTACAGAAAACGATTCAAAATTGTTGGACATCTAACTAACCATATTACGGGTTTTGTATCGGGCCCGGGCATTTGTCGTTGCGCCACTGAAAGTAAGGAGAAAATCAAGCACCACAATATTACTAATTGTGCCAAGGAATACAATAGGTCCAGTGCATGGAGATTAATCTTTACTTTACGTAACTTGTTTATAGGAACTGTGATACACTGTTGGAAATTAAATGAAAATTACTGTCTGGTTATAATGTTAGAGATATCGATAGGTATTAATGTGTAGTGTAACAGCGCGCGGCGTTATCGCTTCGTAGCCACAGTCATTTCCTTTTAAATTAAGACATTCATTTATGAAATATTATCAACGAACTTAATCTTAACTATAATAATATCTCAATGTTTCACTGAAAACTCGATAATTTACGTAATTTCAAAGTTTTTACAATTGTCTTACTTCAATAAAAGTAACTGTCTCTCTTCCATAATGACCTATGAAAACTTCATAAATCATTTTAATTTTAGAAAACTTGGAAAAAAAACTCAAGAAATACATAATTTATTTCGTAGTTTTGTACCTACTTCACACACAATTTAATGCTTTGTATTAAATATGAGGTAGAAAACTGGAAACTATAAAAAATTTAAAGACAAATTTGACAGCATTTGGATATGGTTTCCAGAAGATGAGTTTTGAGGACCGAAAGATTGTATTACTATAGTTTATTCCTGTATTTAATTTATTTTTTAAATTTATTTATTTATCTTAAAAATGGTACAAATTTTAATATTACTGATCTTCCATTAAAAGTATTTGCTTATGGATGAAAGAAGAGTTTCAAAGAAGAGTCACGTGTTTCACGTATATAGGTATAGTTAATATAATTACATCGCAATCCAGACCCTTTAACTAAAAGACACAAACATCTATGTATTCAGTAAGAAGAAAAACAAGAAGTATATTTTTTAGCTTGATATTCATGTATCAATGGGGGAAGCAGTTTTCCAATTGATGATTTTTCTAAAATATTTTTTGATAGAGTTCAACAATTGTACAATTGTGCTTCTGATTTCTACTGGTAGGTTATTAAATAAGTATTTTCCTTGGGGTACTCGTACATAATGGTGTTGGGCGAAATAAGTGTTTAGTTTGGGTCATCTTTTTACTTTTTTTAAAACTTTTTTTTTTAAAAAGAAAGACAAACATTCCCGGGTTACGAATAACCCAACAATGTTTGAAAATCTCCTACTACCACCACAGAAAGCCGAAAATGTTGCTTGTGTTGTGATGGAGGACTTAGCCAGCCGAGGAATCGAACATGCGACGCCCGGGTGGGACCCAAGCGCTATGCCCACTCAACCACTGACCGGTCAAAAATACATACAAATTCATGTTTAAGTCGAGTACGGTTTTCAGTTATTAATGAGTTCATTATTTTCAACACATTTCTTTAAGCACCTGTTGCCTGTCCTGAGCAGAGAAAGAACTGAAGAAATAGGTATTCAGTTAATTTCTTTAGGATGATAATTAAAAAGCCTTGTATTTTTACTGTGAAAAAATCTGGCCACGTGGACCAGGCGGGCATAGTAAGGGTGTGTGTTATTTAAATAAAATAATTACTGGTAATAATAGTTGTTGTTGTCTATAGCCTGTAATGTAAAATATAGAAGTATCCAGGATGCCTATCTACTGTCGAATGGACGAGATACAATATTAAGCAGGAATGAGATATGCCTTGTTATGTTTGACGCCATCTTTTTGCTATATAGCAAATCGGCTCAATATTGCAGGGGAGGTCAATTTATGGATAATGCTCTAGTTACAAATAAAAGTTATACATATATTTATATTGTAAAGGTTAATGTTGTGACCTTCTTTCCATGACACTGGATATCCAGAAACCTGAATTAAAGAAATTTTATTTAGAACTTCTAACTTTATTGAAAATATGTTTTCAGCTTTTGGAAATCAAAAAACATTTTGGAAATCATCCATTCGAAAAAATCTACTCGTGCGCGCCGCAAACATTAAGTCATCATTTTATGCATCAGAATCATATCACACTCAAAAATTAATTACACACAAAATTCAATTCTCAGAAGGACGTGCACAAAATACAATAATGAATCCTCTGCTGTGTGTTATTTTTTCATTCGCGTTAAGATGTTTTTCTTTTTTTTAGCCATGTTCATCTGTAAACATTATCTTATGATGTAAAAATGTATTACTTCTTAACTCTACTTTACGTTTCATTTAATCATCTCTGTTTTTCTGTATAAAACACGAATTTTATGCGGAGAATTTTCTGTTTCATGCAACCATGAAACATGCAATTATTTTAACAAAAATATGTATAACTGTTTGTTTCCGTAATAAACTTAAATAAAATATCAGAACAGTTATATTAATATTTCGTCGCCTTAGTTCTTAATTGTCCAACCGACCATTAGAAAATTTCACAGGAGGAGAAGGTGTTCTTCCAATATTTAAATGAAACATTATGTATGATTGGTGTTTTAGATAAAGATATTTCCGTAAATGTAAAGGTCTCATTGGTTTAAATAATTCTTAGTTAAGTGATTAAAAAAATGGTTCTTAAAAGTAATTACAATGAAGTAATTTCTTATTAAAAAACTTCCCAACTCAATAGAGAAAACATTTCTCATGTTTCAGTTGGGGAATAGTGCCATTTTTTTTAAATTATTTCATAATATTTTATTTGTTACAGATTATTGTTTTTTTTTTCGACTATTACATTGGAATTAAATAAAGAAATTATATTATTTGAAGTAAGAAATAAATAATCTTAAACAGCAATATATTATATTATTATATACTCTCATTTTTTATTCTTTATTTTTAATTTCAAAGTAGAACAAAAACTAAAATGGTCTTTTGGACAATTAAGAACTAAGGCGACGATTTGTAATTTGGCTTCTTCGCACCTTGATAAGATTAATCCTTGCAAAAGGCAGTGTGTTATTTGACTAAACATTTCCTAGGTTATGAACATTTTCCTAGTTTTCTTAAAGGAAAACGATTTCCAGAGCAATTCCTATTAGTTGTTCACTTTTTAGGCATTAAGTAACATAGAAGCTGAATAATACCCGAGTCTAACCTCACACCCTTTGACAGGGGGTATTCATAAATTTATGGCAGCAAAAATGATTATACTCGGAATGACGATTTGTTAAAAATAATACAACATTTCCGTATTTCCTATTTGGACGTGTGTTTTTAAAAATAATTGGAATGTTGTCAGATCAGGTGAAAAAAAAACTAAAATGTTTGGATCCCCTGGAACGACGATGTGGCGCCTGCAAAGCGTTGCAGTACCTACTCTACCTACTACTGGAGAGCTCTCATTACATACAATTTCCCTTTTTCTATGGAAGAAATGAAAATCCCATTAAAATACCGACCACTTTTTATCTATGGTGGGCAGAACGTTAAGCTTTATCATCTTTCAGGCGCTGCATCTTACTACGCCACGGACCTGTTTCTGAACGTGTTTTAATTTACAAAAAATATTAGGTTATTTTTTAATAACCAACGGAACGAGGATTTTGCGTAAAGAATTTCATTTTTATTAAATCGTTATATTTTTAACCATAACAAATAGGTTTTCTGTTCTGCGTGTAAGTTTCAGATAAGATAGTCTTCAATATTAATAACAACAATTTTATTTCTTCTACATTTATATTCTTACTTTTTTTATCTATATACATAGTAGATCTAATTTATTAACTGTTATCTTGTTCAAGTTCATTATTTAGGCTTCTTATCTTGCTGTATAAGTTAATTTATTTCTTACTTCAAATAATATAATTTCCTTACCTTATTCTAATATGGCACTACTCCCCAATTCAAACACGAGAAACGTTTGAATTGGGGAGTAGTGCCGGTAGTGAACGGTAGTTTGTTAACAAGAAATAACTATATTGTAATTAGTTTTAAGAACTATTTTAAAAATCGGTTAAACGTTTCATTTTTTTTTAAATTTTAAATACAAGTAATACAAAATATATTTAAAGAAGAAAACGTATCAACGGAGTTTATTAAATTTTTTAATTACATCTAAAAAGGCGAGAAATAGCTGATTCCCGCTCCAAAAATTATTATAAACACGTTTGTTTCAGTAATTTTAGAAGTTATGTGTATGAAAAAAATCATGGTGTTTCTTTAAATGATGTTTAAGACAACCCCCTCCTTTTTGCTCTATTTTAAACGAGTCGTGTTTTATTAAACATTTTCACAATTTTCGCATCGATTTTATCGCTTTGAATATTAGCCCGCTCCTCCAACATTCGTAATTACATATCTCTCCATCTTTTTCTTTTTGAGCCCGGTTACGGCGCCTTAAAGCAAAGCAGGATAGTGTCTACGTTACATTAATTGTACCATTTACAGGTTTCCACGTGGGTATTATTATAAAAGTGAAGTGATTTGGAAGATAATAAAATAAGGAAGATTACATAAAAAAGTTCACCCCCCCCCCAATCGGACTCAGTGTGCGTATGAAAAACAAATTAATAGCATTTAAAGTAGTAGTATTTGCACCATCTCTTATATCAATGTGATTTAAGTAGTTGGATGTGGTAAGTAGAGTATTTTTTAAAATACATTCCCCCCCCCCTCTTTCTCACTTGCCCGCCCCCAGGATCGAACCCCTCCCTATTAAGGTCGAACCACCCATCTAAATGCCATACCTACGCCCTTGGGTTAAAGGCGAGGATTAATTTGAAATTTCGGAAAAAATTGTAATTTGAAAAGAAGAATAATGTTCTACAAAATATCAAAAGAATGTATTATCCAATTAATTGCCTGTATTCGAAATCTCAAATTAAATAAGAAATAAAAACATGTTTAACAAAATACACATAAAATTATTAGTTGGAAAGGTACACCTTCTTATTACCAGTTCTGATAGTAAATCAGCCTTATAAATAGTTAATTACATATCTAATAATAATATATAATGAGCTTTAGAACTTACCGCCAGTGGAACAGTACTCCCCGATGTACCGCTTTGTCAGGTAGCGCACCGTTACCGCTGCAAACAGAAAACAAACCGTTCAATTACACCGAAAGCTTACACTTATAAAAAGAAGGATAATAAAAATAATAATTAGATTATGAATTTAATAGGTAGGTACATTATTTATATATAGAGGAAATAACCAGACAACACCAGAAATATATCATTTATAAATAAAATTTTAGCCGTATTGACTCTTTTCCTCAAAAAAGTATAAATTGATTTCGAAAGATTGTTCTTTTATCTGGTAAAATTATGTTTTAAATTATACGTTTATTTTTAGAATAATAAGGTTATACCGTAGGTCGTTGGCAGATTTGTTAAATTTTCAAACAAAGTTTTGTATTATACAGCACACATTTCAAATCTTATAATAATATAATCATGCAATAAAATAAATCAATAAATTATCTGGGAAAGCCAAGTTTCAGAATTTTATTTTTAGTTTGAATAAAATCATAAAAAAATCGGCGTATTTGTTCTGTGACGAAAATACTCGTAGTTTAAAAGTTAAATTAGTTTAAAATATAAATAGTTTGTCTATTTATTTACGGTCTTACAAACTTATATGTTTAAAAAAAAATTACATTCTCATTTTGCTTAGACATTATTGAAAAATTATAAATATTTTTGATCAAAAATTAATTACAAAAAGAACATAATTTTAATAGTTTTATCATCACGCCTTCCAGTATAAATTAAAGCAAATATTGAATGAAATAAAATCGATATTGAGTTGTAGTTTTAAAAAGCTGGTACGGATAATAATTGATATTTTTCATTTTCCCTGTACATCGTAAGAACATCTTTCGACGAAATTTGAATTCTCGGCCGCTGTCTGGTTAAAGACCCTCAATGACAAGTGCGCATGTTTAGCGTCCTTGCATCACTGAGTGTTAATGCACTTTTCAAGGACAAAAACATCCCCCACCAAAATATCTACTAATACTTAACCTAACCTAACCTAATCCAACAAAAAATGGGTCAAAAATAATACAGACATCCTGTAAATAAAATAAATTATTGTTCAAAAACAGTAAAATGGGGTAAAAATAATACATATACCAATAATTTATTGTCTTTACAGCATGCCTGTATAATTTTTGTATTTTTTTTTTTAGGTTCGGTTAGGTTAGGTTTTAGTAGATATTTTGTTGGGGGATGTTTTGTCCGTAGGATATTTGGTCAGTGGATATTTTGTCGGGGATATTTTGTCGCGGGATGACAAGTCGCGGAATCCTATAGAGTAATGCAAAATCATGTGTTATTGGTATGAAAATTACATTGCTTAGAAATATTGTAGATGCTTTAATTAAATACTGCAAGTAGAATTCATGTGCCCTTGAAATAATCAAGTATTTTGTATTACTTTTTTAATCAACCTAGAATATAATAAAGTATCAGGCCCATAGAAACTGCTAAAAGTTCATAATCTCCTACTTACGAGCTCATTTTCACTTATGGTTTTAGAAAATTAAAATCTTTACAAAATGATCGTAAAAAAATAAAATATTTATGTCTGAGCTTTGGAAAATTAAATAAAACACACTTTTAAGCGATGTTTTTTTGTTGAACAAATTGAAACAGGCGGCTGGTGTTAAACGGAATTTAAACCTTAATGCCATCTGCATAAGGAGTGTTATTGTTAGCGGCCTGATCCCGAATTTTACGTGGTGCATCGCCAGGTTTTCTCTCCGACCGCTGTGACACTGCTCGCGTTTTGGTGCCAGAGACAATTGTTGCAATAGCTTCACACTATAAAGTTACTGCATTACAAACGTATGGGTAATGAAGTGTGTCAGTCTGTTTCGTTGTCTACGACTATATAATAATATGATATGCGATTTGTAAATCAAATGACGTCTTGACGTTCTCAATCGAATCTAATTAGAAGATTAAGTGAAGCGTTTAAATCGTTTCACTTATACATACTTCTAATGTTACCTGATGTAATCCAGTTTCCTAGTTTCACACCGGATTAAACCGTTTTACAGATATTAAATTAATTTGCAGAAATATCAGCAAACTTAGAATTTTGATTTGTAACTACACTCCTAATCCTTCATAAAAGATGATAAGTTTATCATATAGGAAGCAGTTCACAGTGAGATGGTAATAAACTGATATAACTGGTCCCAGCGATAGATCTTACGTAACGTCATTGTTCTAGTGTCTTCTATCTTTTTCGTTTTCAAACAAGACTCGAGAGTGTCCTCTGCGTGCGAACTCTATCTAAATTTCTTTAAATAGACAATAAACAGTGTTAAATTCAAGCGACCTCCCAGGTAAGTATGGTCCTGTATTAATTCATTTTTAGGCAGCATCGCGTTCATTGGCCAAAATATTGTACATATATTTTCGTATCGGTGATCAATGAACCGGTGTATGCAATTTTTAGCCATAAGTTGTTTTTAATTGTTTGTCTAGCTTGTAGTCTTTCTAGATTTTAGGCATGTAGGTATGGTAAGTTTGTACAGCGCCCTTGAGGTGATTTTTCACAATAACGGCGCTATATAAATCGTCCAAATATTATTATTATTATTAAGGAAAAGGATCGCTGACGTCAATACGAGCTCTCGCTGGGACTAGCTTACCGGTGACCGGACAACTCGGAATGAAATCAACTCAGAACCTCTCCAGAAAAGTCATCAAAACTGATGATAAAAAAAGTTAAATAGGTTACGTTAGATTAGGGTTAAGCTAGTAAGGCTATTTTAAAATATATTTTTTTCATAGTTCTTAATGAATTTTCAAAGAGGTGTTGAGTTCACTTGATTCTGAGTTGAAATGGAACCTAGCATACCATCCCTGATGTTTAATAGTGAGTCGTGGAACTGGGGAAAGTATAAATGCTGTAGAATTGAGATCAACTCATGTATGACTGTTCCGGAAAGAATGAAATGCTGTAATGTAAGCAGCGTAATGAATGTGTCTAAGAAAGGTACGCTTATACATATAATGTACTAAGTAACATACCTACAATGTACGAAAATAAATGGTAGAAGAAGTCTAACGAAGAATTAAAATTAACTGAAAAATTATACAAGTACAGAAAGGATTTGATTTTTTTAAGTAAGGTTTGTGGGATTGGTGATTTAATAATAATAATAAAATTCTTTATTCAATGAAATGGGCAACATTATAACTAAAAAAATACATGTTCAATGTAGTTTACAAATAGATTACATCAGTACAAAAAATTAACAAACATAAAAGTAATGTAAGAACGGTTATATAGAAGTAGCATTTTTTTAGTTGTGCATAGCCTGCCTCACTAGGTGAACCTGTATTGAGGAAGAATTTTTTGTGAATTGTTTCTCGCATTTTATCTATGGGGGTTAACGAATCAAGGAAACATTGTCAATAATGGTAACCAAAAGGGTGTTATTTATGATAATTTACTAATATTAAGTAGGTAAATTTCTTCCTTTGAAAGATCCTGAGGCAAATATCCATACTAACAAAAACTATCTTAGATTCTAGAATAAGAGCATCAGCGGTCTAGTTGCCCCGCCTAACAAGGGTCGTGACTCGGTGTGTGTTATTATTGATCTTCTTAGTCCGTCGTCACAGCCTCCTATCCATCACCCCGGTCCATTAAAGCCACGATTACCATCGGTTAAACTGTGCCATGAGCTAATGGTCCAATCTGGACGAATGCTGCGTTTGCTGGGATGAAAGTGAACGTTTTACTATGTACTTAGTGTAATGGCAAATTTCATGAAAAAATAATAACAAGAAACAAGATCAATTTAAATGTTGGAGAGGTTGGAGATATGTGGTTTAATATTGTTAAATGAACTAAACAACCATCATGACGTTTCCCCGCAGGGGTTGGCAGAAATTCTTGTTGGTTGGTAGAAAGGACCGCCAAAGAACTCCCATGCAATGAGAGCGCACTCCTTGATTCATTCAAATTCATAAATCATCTCTTACGTACGGTCTGTTGTTTTGAATCTTGACATGGTGTAACTCAAGTTCCTAATTGATTCACTCGTGCCATGTTTTCCTCTGGTGTCCCCGACTTCTTATACCATATCTTTTATATTTGTCTATCACAACTTATTTACATCAAATTGATGTAAATAAGTATTTACATCAAAGTGATGTAAATAAGTCAAATAAGATGGTGCAAATAATATTATGAAGGTATTTTTCATGGATGTAATCTTATTATGTCCCTGATACAATTCATAAATTAAATTTAATAATGTCATTATTAATTTCTGCAATTATTTCAGTTTTTTATTATTATTACAGCTGTTTCGGCTTACGAGGCCATTTTAAAACTATGGTTAGACCACTTTGAGACGACTTATTTATAAGATTCTAAATTTCAATTTTGAAGGTGCCTTAATTGATATAAACCGATTTATTGAGAAAATAATGTTAACTTGTTCTTAATTGTTTAATAATGATGTGACTACTATTCATTGACTTATTTAAATGTGTTATATTGTTTAAGTTTAGTAAACATACTAAGAAGTGGGAACAAAATAATTTTCCTTATTTTATTAATTAGTGTTATATTAGGGTAATATTGTCCGTGTATTGATGTTTAATTATAATAACATTATTAAATTATTTTTTAAAAAATGAATGGAGTTCTACGAATTAAACACAAAACAATTAATAAATTAAGCGGTCATTACAAAGAAGATTCGAAATAAATATAATTCCTTAAAATAATCTGTTTAAAGATACCATCAAACATATCGATCAAAATAAGATGACTAATCATATATACTATATAGATCCCTTGCCATAGATAATATTATATATTATGTAGATCTACGTAGTTATGTGAATATATCACGACGAAGGAAATCCTCGACTCGTCCTTGGAACGAAGTGGAATGGATCGTGATGGAATGCAGCTGTCTATGGAATGAACTAAATGTCAATTTGTCAACAAGATGGCACGGGTACGTGAGACGGGTAATTGGAATGTAGGTACCTACCCGTACAGGTATACAGGTATTCCTTGATGTTCGTGTAGACAGAATTCCTGCCACCATTACTGGGAAAATGGACCGCATTTTGTAAGTGGATTAAAGCAAGGTGTAAGGTTTTAAATCATGACTTTTTAATGTGGTTTTTAGCAGTGTATTGAACAGCATGTAAGTATACTTGGGCAGGCTGAAAAGTAATGCACACATGCTTGTACAACGCGAAAAAAATAACATTTTGAAGCGCACCAGGTGGAATGTGGAAGTGACATTCCCCCTCTACACGCATGCACAGGTTTAAGGTCGAAGATTTCATCCAGTGTATTTTGAGAAGCTGAAGTATGGAGACGTGTTCTAGTGCTATGTAAACGAAAGTTAAACAGCGTGCTTATTATAGTCGATATTAAATCAGTTAACCTAATCTGTAGGCATACTTCGACATCCTGAAATATTTTTACCAAGTTTGGTTTTACATGGTTAAAGCACATACCTTTCCGAACATTTTTTATCTCAGTCAGGACTGCCTAATCAAATCAGTATAATTAATTGCTAGGTACAAATCTAAGATAATATAAAACCGAACGATTTTTATCTAAGTTTCAGTAACAATTGTTCCGTTTTTTTATAGGTTGTCTACAGTCGTTAATATTTTTTTATCAACATCATTCTCGTATATCAAGAACTGTTGGTTTTGGATATTTTTTATCTCCTCTAGGAATAAAATCGAAGGATCAGGTGTGTCTGATCGTTATCAGTCTGATAGGGCAAATGTCATTTGAAAGGATTTTATTATTAATTTATAAATGAACCAGTTACTACGCAGCTTCATCTGAGTTTTCACGATGTTTTTTCTTATTAAACAAAAGAAAACCATGGATTTAACAGTTTTGGCGATTAAATTGATGTTTCGAAACTCTATCTAAAACTCAAGTTAGCTCGCTGAACACAGTTGCAATGACCCATACATCCAAAAACAGTGCCGATTTCATGACAACACTAGAGCTGACAGTTAAAGAGTTTTCTTTAAAAGTAGTTTTTAGTAGTTGTAGTGTAAACATGGCATCGTATCGTTCTAAAAGTAGGAGACGAGAAATAAGAATAATCTCTTTCAGAAGTGATGATGCTAAACGCCAATCAATCAAAAACCCCTGTGCAACGGGAACTCTTTCTTTAAAATAAACAATGAAAATGTATTATTTCAAACGTGAGACTGTAATTACTTCAAAAATCAACAATGGGAAATTCATAACCATTTAAAATAAATCCATAAGATAATAAAATATGTACATTAACATATATTTTTATCGCTGTTGTATTTAATGAGGTGTTTCGCGATCGCTTGGGAGATACTCCGACATAATCGAGAAAAAACTCGTCTCGCGGCAACATGCCGGACTCCTTTATATGGAATGGGAAGAAATGTGAATCATCCGGTTTCCGAGGCATTGTCCGTATCGACAGTTCCCAGCTTCTTATAAAGCACCTCGTAAAGCATCCAAAAGTTCGACTCGTAAAGTATAAGCGAAAATTACACCGAACGTATGAACAAGTTCTTTTTAATCTGTGTCGAATTTGCATGCTGATTGATTCCACGAATTGAAAGGATAATGACATGGTGTCTATGTACGCTGAAAACAGTTTAAAAATAAATTAAATGACGTAATGGGAAGATGTTAAAAAGAATTCTTAAATTTAAACATTTTAATCGCACATTCTCTGAATGCTGTTATCCCTTTTGTTATTGTGGTATGATTTTAGTAGCTTTCTATAATGTTTTATTGGTCGGTAGGGACTTCGGGAGACCTAATGTCTACAGGTGGTCAGGATTAAAAAGGAAATACGAGATTTTTTAACGAGACGGTTTTTAATACTTGTGATCTGTGGAATGCTGTGCCGTATCCTTACAATCCTTGTAAAAGTCATGTAGCTTGTTGCCCATTAAAAACCTGCGTAATATTCCTGCCAATAAAATGTAAAACTCTAACAGGTAATTACGTTACGTACCACAAAACTTTCAAATGATACTCTCACTAAGCACTAATATTAAATTTCTATTTTGTGATCCGTTCTAGTAAGGTTTGTTTGCCAGCGAAAACTCTGAAGTTTTGAGTAAATTACGAAAGTTATGGGGAGATGAATACTTTCAGAAACGCTTTTTTGTGAAGCTACCATTCCGAATGATGAATAGAGAGGACCATAGAAATAACCAATAATTTATTCCGGAAGCTACCTACGCAAGGACTAACCCATAAATGTTAAGAAATCGAAAGAAAAGCGTCAGATGAGTTCAGTTACATTTACTGAAATGCCAGGTGTATCCAACCTTCTTCTTCTCCCCCTATAGTTCCCAATAGGTGCACCCACCACCCCACTGATTTCAAGCTGTAGGATTGAAAAACAAAGCCTTAGATATAGGAGGTATAAGTTATAATGCTAGAATTAAAATTAGTGATCTCAACCCTACATATAAATAAACTATGGAACCGTGACTGTTAAGCAAGCAATAATGCAACGAAAATCTTTATTGCGCTCCAGACAATAAATTATGTTCATGTTTGAACAAATACGGTAAAGTTTATTGGACATTATTATATCCCACTCTGATTGTTAAAGTCAGAAATATGTTTTGCCTAATTTCGTATCATCTTACTTTCCGGTTAACTTCTGCAACCGTTTGCTTTAATGACTGCAATAAACATATTTATTAATTTTGATATTATGACCTAAGTTCACATAACGGTATCCATGGATATTGGATGGATTTTATTTTTTTGAAGCTTGTATAAAAGCTATATGAAACCTGCCTATTTTCTGCACATATATACTAAACGGTTTCGTTTTAACGTCGCCTCCGTCAAGGAAGATATAAATTACCTATATATAATACGGTGTCAGGACGAAATTGCATTATCGTGAATTTCACGTACCAATATTACACTGCCAGAATTACGTACGGACAGAATTTTATTATACGCTAGCTGGTACTCGGCATGCGTTGCAATGACATGCAAAGAAATAAATTGATTCTCCCTGCATGTTCTTTCCCGTACGTCACCGTTCACCTCCTGACCTCCCTTCCCCTCCCGCGTTCCCCTCCTAACTTCCCCGCCTTACCCCTCCCCCGTTACCCCTCCCGTGAACCCCAAATCCCCGTTCCCCTCCCCCTCCTGCCTTTCCTCCATGCCGCTAAAATATATGAAATACAAACATTTTCAATTATACAAATTTCATTACGCAAGAGCTTACCATTATATATAGCCCATAAACTTCGCGGGCGTGCGCACAACATATCACTAAAGTTTTATCGCGATCGGATGAACAGTATGGCAGCGCATAAAATACGAATAAACAAATATTGATTTTTGTATATAAGATGGACTAAATTACACATATATGGAGAGAATGACACAAACTTAAATAATACCACAGGAACAATAAATTATTCCTCCCCAGAATCAGACCCACCCCTCAACCTTTTTTTCTTCCCAGAACTTCCTCTCCTTCCTTTTCTAAAGAGACCCTCCACAAAGCATCCCCATAGTTGACAAAGACTCTGAGGAGAATTGTTTTCTTCAGAGCCTTCTCTTTGGAGCTAATGTAAAAAGAGAACATGTCAAAAATTATGACTTTTAATTGGTTTAAAAATTATAGGGTTTTAAGTTTGAGCTAAGCGAATTACAGATTAGAAAAAAAATCGCGTTAGATTAGTTTTTTAGCGTATTTAAAAATAATTCTAGTACATAAATATTCTCCTAAGAATCAAAAGATGCAGGGGAGGTTGGTAACATTTGAGTTATCAAATTTCCTGCAATGAACGTCAATCGCTGAAACTTGTGACTGAGAGAATGAACACATTATATTTTCAAATATTAAGACTATTGATAAAAGCATTTTGAAAAACTGTACGAAACATAAATAGATACAGCGTTACAAGATCAGTTATAAACTTTCTCATAACACAATAACTCTGTATTATTCAATCATCATAATTAAAGTTGAACAGAAATAAATTATGAAATACAAAGACCTTTGATGTGGCTTCTTGGTCATCCACTGACTGTAGAACAAACATATGTTATACAAGAACCATATTCAAAGTTTCTAAACATAACTTACATGAAAGGTAACATTAATCTGAGAAGAGCCTTGGTTTACAACACTTAGTTAATTACACGAAGCAGTGGCGTAATGTGCCGATTGCCTGGTCAGAAAGGTTTCCATAAATCATTTAATAATTTAGATCCCCAAAACTAAATCTAACACCGTATAAAGTAACTTTATAAATGCTCACAGTAAGGCCAAAGGATGTTTATATCAGTCCTCCAAAATGAAAGCTTTTCTTTAATATTTTTTTTCATTGGGAACGAGATTAGGTAATTTATTTTTGTGTATATCAGGATGGAGAAGAAGCCAAACGAGAAGGCCTAAAACGCATCGAGCGTGCATAATTACGAAGGAAATTGAATTCCACAAAAAACCCATAAACATTTATAGGGACGACGGGGTCGAGCTTAATAGTTCTTGGTATCCGGTGTACTAGACAGTACTAGTCCCAGCGAAAGACCGTATGTGACGTCATCATTCTAGTATCTTCTTTTTCTGTCTTTTTTGTTTCCATAAAAAGAAGTGTCAGAATTAAGAGGACGAACGTCTATGACGTCCATACTCTGGGACTAGTTTATTAGACGGTTAGGTACAACATAATCGCAGAAAACCTCTTTAAGCCCCCTCTGAGTTTCTACTGATTTATAACATATTTCTCTCAAACACTTTAAGTTTTTAAGTTCCTAAAAAAATGCCTGTAATTTTTAAATAATTGTAATTGTAAAGCCGAAATGGTAATTATATGAAATTTGCACCATAGAAAAAAATCGCAAGGTGTGCCCCAAAATTTATTGAAAACGCAATTTGTTCTACTGTTAAGCATGTTAAAGGTATTAAAAAATTCACAGTTTATCTTTAAATTTAACTAAGGAATTTGTCGTCCGATGGCTGCTCTACATAAGTAATTTATTATTAAATATTTTCAGATTTTTCGCTTAATTATCATCGTTTTTTTTTAAATATTAGCGCTCTCCCTCTTCTACATTCGTACTTACATATCTCCATTTCAAGCCATCTCCTTCTTTTTTTTAAAGGTTGGTACGACGCTTGCTACGCGGTATCGCTTCCACATACATAAATACAGACTTCACCTATTTTTTCACACATATTTTTTTACATTAGCTCCACACAGGAGGTCCCAAGGAAATTTTTTTCTCTCAGGGCCTATGTCATCTTTTGGGATGCTGTGTGGAGGGTCTTTTTAGGAAACGAAGGAGATGAAGTTCTGTGAATGAAAAGGATTTGAGGGGTGGGTAGGAATCTGGGGGTCAGTATGTCCAGGAGTGACGGACGCATGAATCCATCTCTCCCATTGCGGTGCAAGGCGATGTTCCGAGAGAGTGCGGCTGGAGAAGTCAAAGATACTCTCTCAACCATTCTCTCTCGATCCGGGAGTTGATGGGCAGACGCATCCGCCGCCAATTCCCGGACAAACCGCACCCCATGAACCCGGGCACACCTACTAATTCACCAAACACAGCGAACCACTTGGGGCGACCTACGGTAGAGGTGTTGGTTATCCAATAAATGGTTCACGGGACGGCGCACGGTACCCATACTTGCCTCCCAAATTGCTTGCCCAGAATGTCCTAAATGTTGGCTGAAGAAGGAGCAAGGTAAAAATAATCACCATAATTTAAAAAATTGCCTATACGCCACTGCTATAAATGTATGCAGGAATTATTTTTTTGTTATTTGACTACATAGAAGCACAAAGACGAATGCAATCGAATGTCTTCCTGGTTATACTGCAATATAATATTATCTTTTGTCCACAAGTCGCAGCATTGTTTGAATCTTGATTATTAAATATAGTTTTAGCTTCGACTTTCATGAGGAATAATCGCCAGCAGATAAGGGGCTATGAACCCAGCAAGCGAAGGAAGCTGGTGCTGGTGCTGGTGCTGGTTGCTGGTACGAGATGAGGTATCAGATGGTTTGAACGGACACCATGCTTTGGCTGCACTATCTCGCTCGTGAATAAATTAAAGGAAATCCTACATTGTAATTATTATTATTATTGCTGGCTTATTTGTGGATTTAGCAGTGTTGTTTTGCTATCGTCTTTAAGATTTTAAACGTTTCCGGTTTCTCACCCTTGGTACTCTATGGCTACGTGTAAATGGATAGAATTTATGTTAATTATTATTGAGTAATAATTAATAAATTATAACGATAATATCACGGCTCTTGAAGTTTCCCTCTTGAATTATAAACCAAGTAGAAATCCGAATAAATATTATTTATTTATTTCAAATACTAGTAGGTATTTCTCTATTTTGAACCAGGTTTCAACACTTCGACAAATTTATGGGATTGTGCCTATTTTTTTTGGGTTTTTTGTTTATTATTTTGTACACAAACATAACCATTTATTGGATAACCAACACTTCTGCCATATGTTATCATGAGTGGTTCATTTTCGCTTGATGACCTAGCAGAGTTGTCCGGGTTCACGGGATGAAGTATGTCTGGGTCTTGGCTGTGTATGATCTGCCTGTCAGCTGCATAGTAGGCCGGATCGGGAGAAATTGGTTGAGGGAGTCCTTTTGACCTCTCAAGCAGGACTCTCTCGGAACATTCATACATCCGTCACTCACCTCTCTGACCACCAGATTACTACCCAACCCTCATACCGTTTTCCTTCCTTTACTCAAAAAACCCTCCACACAGCATCCTCAAAGTTCCCCCGTGTAGAGGTAATGTAAAAAAAGATAAACAGTTTACAAGGTTTCATAAATTATTACAAGCTACGGTACCTTAACTTAAAGTACCGGTTAAACAGATATTTTTTATAATGGTTTCTATTTGAAAATAGTAAA
This sequence comes from Limnephilus lunatus, assembly GCA_917563855.2. Taxonomy (NCBI): domain Eukaryota; kingdom Metazoa; phylum Arthropoda; class Insecta; order Trichoptera; family Limnephilidae; genus Limnephilus; species Limnephilus lunatus. The sequence goes on from OU830592.1 coordinate 76,026,316, forward strand.
AATTTTGGAAGTTACACGTCTTAAAAGATTTTCGTTCGCGAAATTTTAGGGAAATAATCCAATAGATTTTCTGCTTTATACTAAAGATACGTGAGTATCGTGATTGGTGACGATTTTTACTCATTGACAACTTTTTTGTTATTAATTGTTTTACGTGCATTTAGAAAGGGTTTTTCGTAATTTAATTCTCAGCAGATCATTTTAATTCATTTGGACCCCTACTCCAATTTCCATGGTAGAGAAGGCTCCACCAGTCCTTCGCTGCGCTGCAAGGGCACCGACGTACCGGATACCAGGAAAACTTAGTCACTCCAACGCATTGGTGACCTTCCTCTGCTTCTGCGGCCTTCCACTTTGCTAGTGACTATGATTTTCTCCAAGTTGGAGTCCTCAGTTTGGCGAGCAACGTATCCAAAGTATCTTCAGATACGTTGTAGGCAGATAGTTGAAAGCCTATTGTGGATGCCCAGATCTTCCAGAAAGGGTACATTTGTGCGTCTGGCTGTACATGAAACTCTGAGCATTTTTTTCCAGCACTACATTTCGAGAGCGTCTTTTCTTTCGCTGGCTCTAAGTGTCCATGTTTCCACACCGTACACAAATATGGGAAAAATTGTAATTGTATCTTAATTTTGTCCAATTTTAATTGATTTCCTGGTAAACGTTCTTATTCCACGACACGCCGATAATTTCTCCTTGTATTCATTGAACTTTAAAAAAAATGTGAAAGCTCACCACTTTGAGCTTTGCAAAACAATAGCAGTTAGAAGTTAAACGCCAACTTATGCTAAATATTTCAATGACAATTTTATTCAATCCTTCGACATTCGTGCCTCGAGGGTTAAGGGTTCCTCACATTAGAAACGTTTGCTTTAGATGGTAAACAGAACGGCACCAGCACCAGCACCGGTACGTTCAGCCTATGAGATAAACGCATCGGGCACGACCACCTTATTATGATAATACCCGCATTTTGGAATAGTCGATAGATATCTAAATACTCGCCATCACGCAGTGGTACTGCAACAGATCTGCAAGTCTGAATATTTGCTGAAATCATCTAGATATATAATTTATTTATTGACGCCTTATTGGGCTTTTATATATTAAATACAAATTTCATTTATAACAACAGTGAAACATAAATAAAAGGATTATAAAATATACTAATAATTACTCAAAATAAAAATATATCAAATGCTAATTTCACATGCAATTAGAATACGAACAATAAAACAATAACCACCAAAAAATAGAATAAAAATAAAAAGATTTAACATTCATTATTCACAGCTAAAAAATGGTGGACTAATTTGGATTTAAATGTTACAAAGTTTACATTGAATATATCAACAATATCAGTTAGTTCATTGCCCAATCTATGAATTCTTTCTAACACTTAAGAATTCGTAGCGAAGTTATTGTTATAAAATAAAGTATTCCGCTTAGTATATTTTGGAGGTATATGTAAGGATAACAAGTTTGTAGCGTCAGGGCAGTCCAACTTTGAATGAACAATTTTAAATAATAAGAGGAGATCAAATATTATACGCCTTTCAGATAATTTCGACAAGTTAAGTTTACTGCGTAAATTGACATAATTGATTTCAATAATAAGAACATCAATTTTGTAAATGTAAAAATTTATTTTGAATTTTTTTAAAAAAACAATGAGAGTTAAATGAGGACGCCAAATGCTTGAATTGTATTCAACCTGACTTCTAACCAAAGACGTGTATAGTAATTTTATGGTTTTTATGTTATTAAAGTCTTTAGCGATTCTGAGAATAAATCCAGGCATTTGTAATCCTTTACTAGTAATGGTAATAATGTGATTCAAGAAGCGTAATTTGGAGTCAAATATAATGAATAAAAAAAGTGGTAATTACTCCAAGGGAGAGATCAGCACGTATTTTGGCCATTATTTATCTTCATCAAGACATTTATTTTAGAATAGAACGTTTCCGACAACAGTATTTTATTTTTAACCAATTAATTATTCCGTATTTGAAATTTGTATTTTTTTTCAATATTTGACAAATGTCATAATTTTTCAAGTTTTCTAATGGTGTTCGTTCGCAAGGAAAATTTCTGATCGCTTTTTACAAGGCGAGGATCCTGAGAAAAATATTTTATTTCAAATGCTTTCAGCTTCATGAATGCTACAATTATTATATCCCGTGATTTTTCACAGGCTAGTGGCTAACATAATAATGATTTGTTAGCAATCGTTTGCAAATTATATAAGTTGGAAGATAATTTCTTGAACTAGGTAAAAAATTTAAACTCTACTATATTTTTCTGGAAGCCTACCCGACTACCCATAGCTTTTCAAATCCACGATTTCCGATCTGTGATGTACCTCAGTTTTACAGAATACCTCTTTCATAAAAAAAACCTTCAGCAGAATTAGATTTAAAAATTATACAATAACATTGTTTTATCTTAGCTTTAAAATACGAACAAAGTTAACAGATGAAACCGAATCTAATCTGGGTATAAGAATGATGGGAAGGGATGTTTATTGAAAAATATAAATATTTTCTCTCGCAAATAAAAAGAGCTTTGTAAAACACGTAAAAAATTATGTTTTACCTAGAAATATAACCGTAAATATGAAATTTGTATAAAGAATTTCCAGGTCTACACAACAAGCTAATTTCAGTTTACAACGTTTTTCGATGATCAGCAAAGACACTGTAAATACTTGTCTACTTTACTGGTCTGAACAAGGCACCATTTTGTTAGGTTAGGTTGGTAAGATTGGGTTAGGTTGGGTTAGGTTGGGCTAGGTTTGATTTGGTGAGATTACACAGGTTATGCTAGGTTAGGTTACCTAAGGGAAGGTAAAATTAGGCCAGTAAGTAAGATCATATGTATGTTCAATATTGTTTAATTGTTTATAACGTTTGTTGTAATTTTCGTAGTTTGATTTTTTCTATTATTATCAAAGTATATATTTTATTATCTCGTAATTACGATTATAGTGATAATTAGTAAACCGGAATACTGAAATGTTAATAATTAAAAATCAACACGTAGAAGTCAAAGTTTTTTTACTACAATACATCTATTTTCACGTAATTGCATCATCTATCGGACTGGCTAGTAGCCAATTAATTATTTTTTTGTTTAATTGATGATTAAACCTTCCTCTCCAGGAACTGGCTCTTAACTACTGTGAACTTTTAAAATGTCTCTAAAAAATTAAAAATTGGTTTGACTAAAGATTGAACCTTCCTCCCTAGGGACTGACTAAAATTAGTGAAAACCACACACACTTCAGCCAAATCTCTATTAACTGCTGCAACTTTTAAAATCTAAATCTAATGTCATAAAATTTCATAAAACTAGTCTGCATTCATTCATTTACGAAAACAAAATCGTAATTAATTTTTTTAATATTTTCTTTTTTGAATGAACACCGCATAAGAGTCGCAACTGCTCCCGTCTGGAGCCAGTGAGACTATGGCATCCCCAATTGGGGTATGTTGTGAGGCTGAAGGTAGTGGGGAGGGGAAGGATGTGGGGAGTAGCTGGCTATTCAGATCTGTTCCCCAAACACGGCTAAAGCCATTTCAAGCAACGTTTCAATTCTGAATGGTGGTCTTACACCAGGCCGATACTAAGAGCATATTCCACTCTGGAACGTGCCAAAAATATAATATATATTATTTTAAATGAATTAATTGTGAAATAACACAAATTAATCAAACAAAATTTATTTGCCACGCCGGGATTCGATCGCGCGACGTTCGGATTGCGAGTCAAGGGCCTTGCCGTTAGACCACGCCGGCCGTCATTAATAGATGTAATTAAAAATATATTTAGATTGTGTCTCGGTGATAAAATTTAATTGAACATCTCTTTCTGCGATGATTTTCACGTTGTTTGTTTATTCGGTTTGTAGTTTCAGTATTAAAAATAAAACAGTCAGCTTCTGGAAGTATCAGACCAGAGACCGGAGACCAGCGAATGGTTGCGGCTGCGGAAGTTATCAGATGTAGTTGCCAACGTTTGTGGCCTCACGGTTATATTATTATTTCTAGATAGATATGGAAATTACATGGAAATAAGATCTCAAGCAATGAGGACGAAGAATAATATGAGTTTTGCTAGCAACGGAATAATGTGAAGAGGATTGCGGTATCGCTGCGATTGGAATTTGATATATTCCTGTGTGTTTAGTACATCTTTCAACTTCTCCTATTTATTTATTTTCTTTCCACACAAAAGCATAGATATGCTTTAATTGGATCGTTGTATGCAAAAAACATATCAGGGTTTCTAAAATAGTGATATTTTCATTTTCTAAAGACAACCAATCCAAAAGTTAAAATTTTAAGAACATTCATGTGTGTTGACGGCTTTAAACATTTTTCACTTTAAACGTAGATTCAAATAAAATATTGCACAAAAAATCCATGTGATTTGTTGATATGTTCGATGTTCGCTTTTAAACTAGATAAAATAATTTCGCTGAAACCATCCAAATCATAAAAATTTTTGAAAAAATATAATTTTTTTTGATCTGAAACCTTCAAGCATAATGATTTTTCACCGCACTATTTCGTGGACGAAAATAATTTGTGAAAAATGCTGAAAACTGTCAACCAACGTGAATATTTCTAATGTTGAACTTTTTAGTTAGGTGTCTTAAATAAATGAAAATATCACTGCTGATGAAGGTTTATACACCAAAAAATTCAAAATTTACAAATTGTAGGTTGGATAATAATTTACGCATAACATTGTTCAAGTATTATTACCATGTTTTAAACCTAAGTTAATTTTTGTTATTTATTCTAATTTTGTTATTTTGCTTTACTTGTACAGCCATTATTTCTAACACTATTAAAAATTATTAATTCACACTCAACTGGTATTAACAATTCTATATTTAAAGTGTGTATTTCTTTTGTTTAAATTTTTTACACATGTCGTAATTTTTCAAAGTTTACTCCATGAAGTTTATTCCTTTATCAGTGCATAATTTTTTTTAAATATATCTAACCTAATATTTAAACACAGTTGATCCTTATTTACAACATTATAATTTATTATATGTTTTAAAAACATCTAACATAATTAATTATGTATACTCGTATTTTCTCGCTTGCGTAGTATCGAAATTTAAAAAAAAACTTTGATTGTTAGTCTTGTTAAAAACATAACGCCGAATTTTAATTTATCAGGTGAAGATATTATTTTTTTCTATGCGGGTAGCACTGGAGTGCAATTCATTAACAATAAAATGTAATCCTATCTTAAGAAAAAGAAATTCAAACAAAATAGAAAAAATGCGATAATTTTCTATTCAAATTGTTTTATGTCCACAAATTTGGTTAGGACCGTACCGCGTACGTTCATTTATTCAGCTGACCAAAACAATCAGCGGAAAATGTCTATTTTCATATACGCATTATAATTCATGCCTGAACTTCAAAAACTATGCAAAGCCTTGCTTTGGTCATCCAGCAATACACGCTGGTAGGTAGGGTAAGTTTTACTGAACAGCAATATGTATTGCAGTAATCAGGCCCGGACTGGGACCACTTGGGGCCCTCCGCTAAAACCTGTAAAGGGGCCCCCTAAGAGCCCGTTCACACTTCCGTCGTAATAACGGAGGTGGGTTCCGTCTTTACGACGGAGGCCCTAGCCGCTGTAGTGGCTATATGGAGCTGTTCACACTTGCCGGATCCGGCGTGAAGACGGATCCGTTATTTTTTGCCGGAGAGTTCGCCTACGCAGAGTGTCCGTCGTGAAGCCGGAAAGGATCGCGCTGGCTCATACATTTCAATGGAGCTGTTCACACTACACGGCGGGACGACGGATCCGTTTTGAACCCCCCACACCCCGCTTCACACTTCACCACCGCCCGCTCCCAGACGCAAGCGAGCAGGCAAATTGTGTTTTTATGGGGCGCGCATTTGGCGTTTATAATATTATTATATAATATATATATGTTCGTTCCAGAATGCGATTTTTTCTATTTAATCTCAAGAAAATATTTAGTCATATCATTCATGTTTTTTAGTCATTTTAGTTATAATAATTGCTGGATGATTTTCGCGTACTTTCTCCTTTTCAAGTATGCAAACAAAATATTCTCCCACGGTTGAACAAATAATTTTAGCTATAATTGGGTGTACCCAAAATTTTCTTTTCACTTTTTTCCTTCGTTTTTATAAGTACCACATGACAACAAGAGCTTCATCGTCGTCTATTGCGCAGTGCGCACGACCGTCTACTGAAGAATGATAAAATGTTTTGGTCGTTGTTTTCGTAGAGTAGGATCCGTCTTGAAAACGGAAGTGTGAACAGGGGCCTAGGGCTTCCGTCATGACGACGGAACCCATCTCCGTTTTTACGACGGAAGTGTGAACGGGCTCTGACGTGGTAATGTTAGAACGTTTAGGTATATAATTAAAGGGTCAATAGGTTTCTGAGCCTCGTAGACAATCTGTATAAAAAACGATATGTATCCCCCGTTTACATTGTTGTCGAGAGAATTCAATAAAACGTAAACAGTATGGAGCTCCACGAGGTAAATAAAAAGTCAACAGAAAAACGATGCCTCGTAAAAAAATACATTTTTCAAACACATCGTTATTGACGGAGCAAAAGGTTTGTTTTGTCACTTTTAGTAAAAACCATTAACATTTTTTTCAGAAAACAAAATAACAAAAATTAAGTAAGCATGAACATGAGAAAATAAGACATTATAAGTACAAAATAACAAGGTAAACAATTTTCAGAACAATATCAAAGAATAGTCAAGTAAACATGAAGACGAGGAAATTAAAAAAAAAATAAGGCAGTGTAAGAATAACCTACAGTTCGAACAGGAATTCCTACAAAACAATAAAAAAATTCTGTTAAACTATATTTGCGTATTTAATAATGTAACAGACGACAAACATATCTTGTAAAATAAATTAAAAAGTCAATAATAAAACTAAAATATAATAAATAAATAATACATACATTAAAAATCGCTCCATGTCTCGTGTTTGTAAGTTATATAACAATTCGAATTAAAACGATAGACGGTGGTCAGATCCATTAAACAATTTATTGAAATGCTTGTACCTGTCAATTATTTCTCAGAACTCGGTGGTCATGGGTCAAATTGAAACTAGGTAGTTATCAGATTATTGCTATTTCGATGTTTAAGTTCCCAGAATTAAAATAATTAATAATAACCTTCGATCGTTAATATTGTATTCCATATCTCACAGGGCATAAAAAAGATAATTTAAAGCGATATGTTTACATTACTCGTGTATACGTTAATATTATCTGTATTCAATTAATGGTTTCACAAAAATACTGTCAAAATAGGGTTTTCCACAAGTTTAGATTCATGAATTATTTTGCACTCAGTATAATGAAATAAGAAAGATACATAAAGTCATTTAATTATGAACTATGATTAAAAAAAATAATGAAGTTGTATGGTGATTTATCAGTAAGTACCGGAATTTTTTTAAACAGCTTTGTTGAGCATGTTTGGAGTTAAAAATGTAGTTCTCATTTTTCTGTCAATTAAAAAGATTTTTTTGTATTGCGATATGCAATACGCACTCCGCCTCGACAGAGCGCGAATCACGTGATCGGTGGCGAAGTTTAATAGATAAATATATTTATTGTTTTTGATTGAATATTGATATCACCGCCAAAAATGACATACACATTTTTTTCTCCAAAAATGCTCTATAAATTTTTCGGGTACGTGCTGATTCACCATGTATAGGTAGCATCATATTTAAAACACGAGATGAGAAAGATTAACGATTGTCCTTATTTAATTTTGCCCAGAGTGTGAAATAGGGTGCTGCAAAATTCAATTCGCTTTATGGGTGAAAGAAACAGAAATGTACAATGTACACTCCAAAGGCACAAATGTGAAATATTTATGTATTTTCAAACAAAAACGTTAAGTTAGAAAGACTGGCTGCGTTACTTTTAAATTTCGCCCAGGGTGAGAAATGAGAAAGCTGCCAAGCGATCTGTCGATACTCCGTATGGATGAAGAAAATTGATAAATATGCATATTCCCCTGGTCTAACAAGACGAGAGGTGCGATTGCCGGGAACTTGCACAGAATATAGTGTAGTCCGTACAGCCAGCCTCTCGATCTGCATGGAGATTTCCTCTCGGGCGCTAACTACCAGCCGTGTAGGTAGTTACGGGAGGCTGGAGATGTATAGATCTGACAACACACGGTATTTCCTCACAGTGGCACCGATTCATCAGTAGCCTTTAATAAACGGAACGCGGTTATTATTTTTTTAAGATATTAGAATGAATATATGATTGCTTTTTATGACAAATGTGCCCACAGCGCTTTTACATTTCACACGATAACCAGAAAGCAGTGTTTTATTTATTTAGAATAGTTGTGGATCACCCATTATTGAATAATCTAATGAATACGATAACACTTTTGCAATATTTAATTAAAATGTTTTATTTCAACTCCCTAATAAATTGCGCGAGGATTCTACATGGAAAAAACTTTTATATAATATTACATTATTTCTTTATAATTTTTTTATGGATTCAACGAAATTGTAGGCACTTTAATTAGAGGCGCATCAAATTAATAGAATTTTTTTTATGAATACCTCACAAGAGTCCCGACTGCTCCCGTCCGGAGCAAGTGAGACTATTGCATCCCCAATTGGGATGTTGTGATACTGAAGGTAGTGGGGAGGGGAAGGAGTTGGGGAGGAGGAAGGTGGGAGAGTACTTGTCTATTCAGATCTGGTCGCAAGCACAGTTAAACCCATTTCAAGAAACGTTTCGATTCTGAATGATGGTTAATCAGGGCGAAACTAAGAGTATCTTGCATCAAAATACTTCTGACATAAAGTCTTTAATTCAGAACTTAGTAAATTAGTATCTACTTACACTATTCTATTTATTTTTTTCATACGAATTATGCATTCATAACTTAAAAAAAGTTTTTTGTGAGCTTTCCTTAACGCCTGTTTAAATCAAAATATAAAATTTCGGGGAAGAAATTGAATAAATCATCAATAAACAATTTCAGTTATCGAGTCACATTTTTAAAACCGTTACTATATCATATAGTTACACCATTACAACATTTAAGAAAAATAGGCATTAGAACTGTAAATACGAACAATTATTCAATAGGTACCCAAACAGGCACGAAACTCAGCGAGTTAGTCTTGTCAGTAATTGATATAGAACATAGCATTTTGTAGGCATAGACGACATGTTAATTGCGTACCTTAAGGGGCGTGCACACTGGAGTTTAAGAAGCAACAAATCACCATTGAGCCGGCCGCAAGCCTGCAGTTAAGGTGTTGGGCTGTCATCGAGGAAGAATGATACCCCAAGGTTGGTTTTTATTTGCAGCATCGTAATTGGAGGCTTTGATTCCTCGGGAAGCATCGTGTTAATTGCCACGGAATTATAAACCGTGTTGAATGTACCGATACTCGGAACATACGCCTACCTAAAACTTTTTTGTTTGTTTTGGAGAAGTTGTGATTTTAGTGATACTGCGGGTGAATTCTGAATGTGGCTCTCAATAAGAATATGGTGTGGTTCTCCTTATGTATTACACTTCATAGTAATGAATATGGTTTAATCAATGACCTATAATACAAGTTGACAAGTCATATAACTAGGCCGCTGTTCCCAGTGCAAAGGAGAGTGGCGGGACTCTCCTCCAAAATTTATAAGTGAACCTGTTGTTTTCTCATTTTCCAACTACTTAAATAAAGTAAATCTTATTTGTAAGCCAGTAATATATGGATTTATTTGTACAGCGCCCTTGAGGTGATTTTTCACAAAAATATTAAATAAAAATATTTACAACGTCATATAAGTTAGCCAAATATTATTATTATTTTAAGTCAAGCGAGATTTATTTTCGTCACAAAAGTGTTATAAATTTTATAAAATATATATAATATAAATTTAGAAAATAAAAATTTAACTAAAAGGCGGGGTTACAATTTGGGAGGCGTCTCATTTATTAGATAACCATAAATGGTTCCCGGTCCCCCCTAGTGGTTCGCCTGAGGTCACCCCTACTGGTTTGCTACGTTTGGTGACTTAGCAGAGGTGCCCGGGTTCTTGGGGGGGGGGGGGGGGTGAGATTTGTCGTAATCTTGGTGGTGAATGCGACCCATCGCCTTGCGCACCCACCCTTCAGACCTATATCCTTCCCAGAACCTTCTCTCCTTGCTTTTCATGAAAAGACCCTCCATTCATGACATCCCCAAAGATGACATTTTTTCCTTTTTTATACCTTATGGCCTCCTGTGTGGAGTTAAATAAAATACCACTTCTAAAGTAGCGGATTTCAAGCAATCACTCTTACAGATGTAGAAAACAAGCTAATAAAACCACATGCGAAAAAAAACAATTCTGCTGCGAAAGAAAAAGTACGAAAATTTTACTACATTTATTTACCTTCTTAGAAATAATAAGGCATTTAAAAATAGACACCTAATGTATTTCTACTACACACATAAATACTCGTACTTGTCACACTTAATAATAAACACGTCAACACCTTCAGCACAAGTTCTCCTAGTGAGGTGTTCATGAAACATACCATATTACCCACCAACAGTTACACCTTCTCAAACATACCTTACACGCAACATAAAAAAAATATAATATGCAAAAATTAAAATAATTAGGTAAAAACTTTAATATATAGAAATAAATAAATAAAATTGTATTGTATCGAACTAAATAGGCGCTATTTGATTCAGTATTTGAAAGCACGCCAAAGAAAAAGAGTTTATTGTAGCCAAATGAGTTTATTTTGACTCATCTCCATCTTCCTAAGGCACATAAAGTTTAAAACATTCCAAATAAATAACAATGTTATATTGAAAAATTAATAATATTAATAAAGTTTTATTAAATGACAGCCGTAGGCACATTAATTTTACCCAGGCCCAGTTTGGCAGTACACTTTAAACCTCGCAATGAAAAAAAATCATATCCATATACAGTTTCAAATTGAGACTCGCCGGGAATCAAACACGCACCGTATCGCGACATAATTTATTGATAAACCAAATTAACAGTTCCTAAAACCGTTGTGGGATTTTTACAGGTTTATACCGATTTGAAAAATGGCTTTCGGAAATGCGAACCTAAAACAAATTAATGACAAACTAAAAAAATTATTAAGTCAGATAAATTGGAATTCTTCACGTGGGAAATCAGCTGTCTCTAAAAGATGTGTTGTTTTTAAATCACTACATCAATTTAATACACGTTTCCCGGTCAATAGTATTTTATCGGTAGATAATATATAAAATAAAGTGAAATTATAATATTATAATTACAAGGTATATATTGAACCCGTCTAATAATTACTCGACAGTTTAAAGTTAGCTTGACACCCACGTTTATTTTTCTTTTACAACAATGGCCAACCATTTATATAAAAATTAATACTAATAACTGGCTGAACAAAATGAGAATCCAGATTAAGATATAATATTTTCATTTAAAAAAAATATATACCTACTTCTTTCAAAGCTCCACGGCTTGTGATTAAATTAATGTTGCAAGTTGTTGGCAAACAGTTACATTGCTCTACACTCTACAAAAATCTATACAGAAAATGGCGTTCAATTTCAAGCAGCCAGAGCTTACCATTCAATGGGTTTTTAAAATAAATATTCCCGTGTTTATTTGAGTTTGAAGACCACTGCTCTTTTTACCTTAAATACTCAAAACCCTTTTTATTAAGCAGGCGGGTAGTCTTGCCTTTTACAGTACACTACAGAGCAACAATAAAGTTATTCGTTTGGAGGTTTCGGTAAAAGAATGCTGATGGGGTTTTAATTAGCCAATCATCGTAAAAATATTGAAGAGATGAAGTCATTTTTAATAATTTGAGCCAAAACATATCAAAAAGTATTTTTAAATTCAAAATATTTTAGATATAATGATATGTTATTAGTCTTGTTTTCATCAAACAAAACTGGGCAAAGTGCTAATGCGCTTACCCTTTAGCCAAAGTAAAGTAAAAATCTTCCATCATCGAATGGTGTTTTTTAATGATAAAGAGAAGCAGAGGCCGCCTATGGACGCTGCCCTAACTGCCAGGCCGTGATAACTGCCAGCTTCGGGCGGTTGAGAAGTAACGCCATTTGGAAAACTGGAGAAATTTGAAGAAATAAAAGCAGAAAAAGGTGTCGACTGAACGAGGGCAGTTTCGCAGAGTTTTTCTGTCTTGCAGGATGAAAAATGCTATGATGTTTTCCGAGTTCCGATAGGAGAGTGCACCAGAAGAGGAATAAGAATAAGTCATTATTTTGAGGGAGTAAACTGGTCGCTGAAAGTTTTGATTTTTATTTATTTAGTGATTTCCAATCTAAAGTTGTCCGTTATGAGCGTTTTACATGATGCTTTTTCGTACTGTTCCCAACATGGAAATTATATCGGGGCCAAGTGGAAAATCTTTTATTTACGCCATCATTATTTTCATACTTACGATTTCATACCGATAGCTGCCATTAGAGAAGAAATTGTACTAAATCGTCTATGAATGGCAACACCTTAAACATAACCATTCATCACATGAAAGCATCTGTCATTTACCTATGCCGTCAAAAAGGGACCCTCAGATGGTTTGGGCATGTAGAGCGAATGAACGAAGAAAGCAGTGTAAGAAGAATATACGACGCAAATGTGAATGGTAGAAGAAGTCGTGGACGTCCGAGGAAGACATGGCACGATCAAGTGAATCAGATACTTGAGTCGGGCCATGTCAAAAGTCAGAATAATAGAAGAGAATGTATGAGACGATGTATGAATGTGAGTGAGGCAAAGAGTGTGTGCCAAGACCGAGTTGTTTGGCGGTCCGTCCTCTCTGCCTACCCCTGCGGGGAAACGGCGTGATGGTTAGTTAGTTAGTTAGTCAACAAATCATCAAAAATACGCATGAAATTCACAATAAACAGTAATGGACGTTCACAATCAGTAAAAGACCTAAGTATTCTAGTATTTTGATAAATATTTTAAATATAAAACGAAATAAATTATGCCATATTTCCATATAAATAAAGTTACATAAAACAATGACAGATAACCGGTGTGAAATAATGTATGACAACTTAAACTGTGCGAAAATTGGTACCAAAATATAACTCTTCCTTATTTTTGCCCAAAAAGGCAATCTTCATGGTACCATGAAGATTTTAAACGACGCGTCGTTTAAAACCTGCCGTCAATCTGAAAAGCCGCCCGAAAGGCCGAGCAGATTGCTAATTGAAGATTTTTTAATTTAAATTTTTCTAATGCACTTTCAATGACATTATTTACAAATAAATATTTTATTTATCAACAAGTTCTGCAGTAAGGAAGCTAATTTTAAGGATTAATCTTAAAGTTATTTTTTATTAGTGATATCTAGATGAGTTCCACCTAAGAACTATCGATATCGATATGTATCCGAATACTTTCCCAAGCAGCTGTTTTATCAGTAAGTCTATCAAATTGGTATGATTAATGGACCAATCTGCTTTCTTGTATTAGCCTAATTTGTCTTGGCATTCATCTGTCCAATCACATCGCAAATAACTCTATGGTCCGACACACCCACAATTCTAATTAACCCTTTCAAAACAGAGATTTCTTAATATTAAGTATATTATTATAATACATACAGCTTGGTAGGTATTGGTTGAAAGGTGAAACTTAATGCTAATTAACTATTTTCGATTAATCTTTACTACGAATTTGTTTACGTTAAAAAATATGTTACAAAAATATGTTTTCAATAAATCGAAGCTTTTCCTACGGTTACCCTTGAGTATAAATAAAATAAAATTCATAAGTATTTTATAAAAAATATAAGCGTAAACTACTAAAAAATATTTTTCATTAGTAATGTGTGAACGCTTATAAGAAACCACTTTAAAAAAATTGTATGACTAAAATTATCTGTGACATTTTCCCTCGATTAACTTTTTTTCTTTCTTTTAAAATTATTCACAATAAATAAAAAAAAAACACTTTCGCGCTTGAAATCGAGACTACCAGACTCCGTTTGCCAAGCGACTTTTATGCCTATTACCGACGTACGTGGCGGTATAAGGCACAGCAAGAATACATAAATTTTTGGCTTGTTCAATAACTATCGTGATTTATTTTTGAGGTGTTTTAGCTTGCAGAGCTTCCTCCTTATTGAGCCAACGAAATGAAGATACTGAAATAAATATTTGATTTTCCAATAACTAAAATAGTTTTTTTTTTCAATAATTTATAGATAATTCTTTCATTTATGTCCTCTTTTACCACAAAGGGTTAAATATTAGCGCAAATTACAATAGATATGGGTGGCATCGTCACAAGTGGGATAAAAGAATAAAAAAAACATTACATTAAGCTTCAGATTATTGTTACCAGATTTAAAATGAATGCTCTAAATAGCGTACTGAAAACCCGCTGCTATGTCAACTTTAGTCAGCCCCATATTTGGCATTGGGCTACTTTACAACATTGATTATTTTATACATCATGTGAACAAAAGAAAACTGTGGTCATTTGCATGCAAAGTAAGTGACTTCTGTTGCCGAAATTGAAAACTAAACGATTAAAAATATGTAAAAAATTTCATTTTCGAATAAAGATCTGATTTAATTACTTTTATATTTGAACGAAGAATACAGGACGTGAAAAATGTTTTCTGCTAAATGATGAAAGAATGATACAATAATTCAGTTTAGATACATAAACTTTTTTTCCGTTTTTACGTTGTTTATTAAGACATACATAGTACTATAGTACGTAAGAGAAGAAGAAAGAATACCATTAGGTATTTCTCCTGAGATTTTAACGGTTCTTAAAACTTAACTAATGAATGAATGAGTAAAGTAATTAAAAGGAAGATTGTGTATGGAGAAAAAGAGAAATTTTTAATCAAGAATTATATGCTCGTGAAATGAAAAGATATATTAGTAGTTTTAAAATAAATTACATCACACCAAGAAATTAAGTTTATATTTAAATAAAAGAATACAATGTTAGCGAAATTCAATTGAAAAATCTGAAAAAAAAAATCGAATTGGATATAGACACCTAAGCTCAGTTGGTAGAGCTGTTGCCGTGAAAGCAGAAGGTCTTGGGTTCAAGTCCCAGGGGTGTCAATATCTTTTTCTGATTTTTCTCTCTCCAGATTTTTCAATTTAGTTTCGCTAATATTGTATTCATATTGACGGCCGGCGTAGTCCAGCGGTAAGGCTTTTGACAAATAAATCATTTTTACTCCTTCAAATTTTGCAAATTCACTTTGTGGAACGATTTTATTAATTAAATAATTAAAAACACTTTGTTTTTACCACAATAATCTTTATTTAAAAAAACGACATGTTTCGAGAACGATGTTCTCTTCATCAGGACATTATATGTTCTCTTCATCAGTACATATAATGTCCTGATGAAGAGAACATCGTTCTCGAAATATGTCGACTTTTTAAATAAAGATTATTGTGGTAAAAACAAAGTGTTTTTAATTATTTAATAAAATAATTTTTATTTTTATATGAAAAACTTTCTTTTTATACTTTTTTGAAGGTTATTCCCATCAGTGAAATATATCATACTGGAATAAGTTAACAATAATAATCTCAACGAAAATATGAAAGAGAACAAGACACAGAAAAACAGAAAAAAACAATGGAAAAAAAATTAGAGAATATGGAGAAAAGTAATTAGTTGACAATAATGTAATTCTAAAATTTGAAAATATGAGATTGACAAATATGACGGCTTTGACAGAAGGTGGCAATAGCGAAATTGGTTAACGCGCTCGTCCCGGTTAGACGGAGAGGTCTGGGTTCGAGTCCCAGTTGCGACAATTGTCTTTTTCTGTTTTTCTGTGTCTTGTCCTCGTTCATATTTTCGTTTAGATTATTATTGTTAACTTATTCCAATATGATAAATTTTATTTGATTAATTTGTGTTATTTTCACAATTAACTCATTAAAAATAATATGTAGTATATTTGTGGCACGTTTCAGGGCAGAAAATACTCTCAGTATCGCCCTGGTGTAAGACCACTATTCAGAATTGAAACGTTGCTTGAAATGGCTTTAGCCGTGTTTGGTGACCAGATCTGAATAGCCAGGCACTTCCCCACCTTCCTCTTCCCTATCTCCTTCAAATCCCCACTACCTCCAGCCTCACAACATACCCCAATTGGGGATGCCATAGTCATATATAAAATTAAATATTACAATTTGAGGTTTTACTCATAAAAAGTTAAAAATAAAAATAAAAAAGTTTATACATTACGCTCTTATTAATAAACGTGTTTGAAATTTTACAAACTGATAAAAAAACCATATCCCCCACATCAATGTTTGTTAGTACTCTTTTTTCACTATAAACACATAGTCAAAAAAGCACAGACGTCACCAATGTAATCCAATTAATAAAGAGATGTGATAAAAAATATCTTTTGAATTTTTCCTCATTTTTCTGTTCAGTCTGTTTGTCCTCTTTAGTTCAGTTATCCAAGGCCCGTGATTGAAAATCATCTACAACTGCCCATAAGTTTTGACAGGTAAAATAATAGTCATTGTAAAAAGCGTGTAATGAGTGAGTTATGGCACATAATTGGTGCTCAGAACAAATTGAATTTTTCACGAGGGACATTTTATTTCACGCGAGCTTTTTGAACGGCCGGTAGTTGAATGAAAGTATGGCACTTAAGAGAGGTATTAAATAATTTATTATCAAAGGAAATTATACGCTTCAAGCCTGTATTATATAACCTTTTCCTGTATGTCGTTTTCTTCGGATTTAAGGGATTTTAATAGAATTAGAGATAATAGAATAAAAAAAAATGTACACACATTATGTTTTCGATGACATAAACCATCCGGTTACATGACCCCTAAAATGAAGAATCCCGGATGTAGTGCCACATAACTGCGTTTCGTTAAAACAATTTACAATTTGGGAGGCGGGTATGGGTACCGCCGCACCGTGAACGATTCATTGGCTAAACCACACCTCTAACACAGGTCACCCCAAGTGGTTCACCGTAGCGGTAGGATTGTTTAGATCTTGGTGGCATACGCGTTTGCCCACCCACTGCGTGGCGGGCCGGATGGTGAGAAATTGGTTGAAGGAGACCTCTTTACCTCTCCAGTCAAACTCTCGGACCATTTATTGGACAACCAACACCTCTGCCATAGGTCACCGGTTTCTTGGGGTGAGGTTTTTCTAGATCTTGGTGGAGAAAGCGTGAGAATGAGATTCCATGAATCTTGGCACTCTGCTAAGTCACCAAATTTGAGTATTTTTTCAATTTTTTTTTACATGACCTCCATACAGGAGGTCCTAAGGAAAATAATTTCCCTCAGGGCCTATGTCATCCTTGGGGATGCTGTGTGGAAGGTTTTTTTAAGGAAAGTAAGGAGAGAAGAGTTCTGGGAAGGAAAAGGGTCTAAGGGGTGGATAGGAATCTGGGGTTCAGTATGTCCTGGTCATCCGCCTCCAAGACCTAGACAAACCTCACCCCATGAACCCGGGCACCCCTGCTAAATCACCAAACGTAGCGAACCACTTGGGGTGACCTATGGCAGAGGTGTTGGTTATCCATTAAAGGTTCCCGGGGCGGCGGTACCCATTCCCGCCTCCCAAATTGAGGGTATTGATTACTAGGTGTTGGTTATCCGAAAAATGGTTCCTTTTGGCGGCGGTATCCGCCTCCCAAATTGAGAAGATGATTTATAAAGGTCGTTATGTTGTAAACATTGGAGAAATTCAATCAAAAACATTAGAATTTTCGAGAAAATATTACAATAAAAATAAAAATTTTACCATGTGAATTATTCCATCGACATCATAATTATCTATTACCAAGCGACCAGTAATATTCCATAGAAACGGCGTTTTAGTGATAGTTTTATTAGTAATAAAAAGGGGTCTATATTTAACGACCGTCCTATATCGTTTCCGAGTCGAGTTAACCGCAAAACGCAGAAGTTGTTTTCTCATTCTCATTAGTAACTATTTTTGTTACGATGGCACTAATTTTATGGTTGTTTCTTTAACGATCTGAGATGGTCCAGCGGCGGCCTTTCGCACACTCGTCTGAAGCTCATAGCATCCCTTAAGTTCCAGCGAGGATTTTATGGTCAACCGTAAAACAATAATAACTTATCTGTTTATTAAATTTTTACATGGTTGATTGTGGACGCACCTTTATTTTTATTGTTTTCAGAAGGTTTTTTAAGGTTAAACTTTAATTATTTTTTTGTTAATTGTGCAAAGGTAATTATTTCAGGAGTTTGGACATAATGTTAAGTACATTTAATTCTGTTTGATGTCCAAACTTTTTAATGTGTCAAAGACCCAATCATGTGTGATTAGAATAAAAGGAATTGAAATGACAATCTAGTCTCCTTCAATGGAAACAATCGGTAAAAATGTCTTCCATTGATATGCTTGGTGTAATTCTAAGTGACCAGCTCAGGCATGGGGGCTCCATCGAAGCCAGAGTCAAGATAGCCTTTCAGAACATGAACGTGCTGTATGGGGCCGGCAGATACTTAAATAGTACATAAACTCTGACCCTGTACAAGTCGCAAGTGCGCCCCACTGTTGAATTTGGGAGCCACCTCATATGGAGCCCCAAAATACCTGAAAAAAACCCCTGATTCTGTGTAAACGGGCGGTCCGTTTGACGGATTCACCTATCTTAATGAGCGGATTTAAAACACAGGCGCCAAGTAGATACGCTGATTTGATCCTTTCGGCACCGGTGCATAGTCGGAAAAAAAGCCAAACGCGTGCCCAACATAATATGAACACGGTTGAAATGTGTCACATGAGAAAGGTTCGCTTCTATGATTCGTTCTTGAGATCAAAAGCTCTGCTGTGGAACAAATTTCCGGCCTCCGTGTTTCTTCCCTTTTACAACATGGGAATCTTCAAGGCCCATGTTCACTCCTTACTCTCCTCAAAAAGACCCTCCATACACCATCATCAAAGGTGCCATCCTTTTTTACGAAATTTTGGAAACATTTTTCATGCAAAAACGGCTTTAACAATTAAATCACGTAGGTACCAAGTATTGCAAAATGATTTTATTGATGTTACGTTCTAAAGAATTCAACGAAGTCACGTTCTAAAGAATTCAACGAAGCATTTTTTTTAAATCTAAAAAATAACAGTCCTTTCTACTCTGAAATTTACACAAAAATTCTGATCGAAATGTTTTCTCAGAAAAAAATTAAGAAAGGCTTCGTGGAACAGATTTATAATTTGTACTTATAAATTAATATTTATAAACAAAATCGAGGAAAGTAAGCTACTGGGTGGCATGTCACTAACCCAGAAATTGAAGCGTATCATTTCGTCGCTGATTGATATTATTATAATATTCGGAAAGGTTAACTCAAATTAATCAGGGTCCAATAAGAAAATCGGCGAATTATAGAGTAATGATGGGTATTGAGTGCGGACCATCGTTTGCCTACTAGCCCCGTACACAGCCCAGTAAACGGGGCTTAATGTTAACACTTTTGATTAGAGCCGGCAAACTAAATCCATAAGCAAACTTTTTTTTTTTTTTGCGATTTTTTTTTCAATTTATGTTTGTGTAAATCGGATGTATCTGCTGACTTTATATTATCTGTTATCAACTGGAGTTAAATTTGTTTTGAAATTATATTAAAATATTTTTAATTCAAAATGATTCGGTTAAGAACATAACGGCTCTATTTTTTATGGGGAAACTACATATTTCTAAAAGATAATTCCACACAGGAGGTCCCGAGGAAAATAATTTCCCTCAGGGCCTATGTCATCTTTGGGGATGCTTTGTGGAGGATCTTTTTGTGGAAAGGAAGGAGTGAAGCTGGGTCTTGAAAAGACCCATGTTATAGGAGAGACGAAACAATCCACGATTTGTGCAATCTACTAAACATGTTATTTTTTTTTAAATATGTGTATTGAACTATTTATTAATTTAAAAAAAAATTTAAGCTCCACACAGGAGCCAGGAGGAAAATCATTCTCTTTCTGGACCTATGTCATCTTTGAGGATGCTGTGTGGAAGGTATTTTTAGGAATGGAACGACAGGAAGTTCTGGGAAGGAAAAAGGTATGAGGGGTCTGTGGCATCTGTGGATCAGTTTTTTCAGGAGTGATGGATATATGAATCCACTCCTCCCACTGCAGTGCAAGATGATGTTCCGAGAGTCCTGCTGGGGAGATAAAAACCTGGTGGGCGGATGCATCCGCCGCCAAGACAATGAACCTCCCCTCTGTGAACCCGCGTACCCCTGCTATGTCACCAAACGTAGCGAACCACTTTGGGTGACCTATGGCAGGGGTGTTAGTTATCCAAAAATGGTTCCCGTGGCGGCGGTACCAGTATTTATAAACAAAGCTGGGCAAGATTTTATAAATATGAACGGTTATATCGTCTTCAGATGAATTCAAATCAAAATAATAATAATCCGTAAATTTTTTCGAAATTTAAAGAATAACATATATCATATTGTAGAGCAAAATTTTATATTTATTTGTTACAAAATATACAAAAGGCCAATCAATTTGTCAATACTCAAATTTTAAATATGTTCTGTCTTTAATGTTTTAAGTGCACAATTTTAATCGCAAGGGAAAATTTATTTATTATTGATTTTCCTAAAAAGAAGTTACAACAAAGTTAATCGGAAAGACATCCCCAGACTTGGTAGCTAAAACGAAAGCGGTTGTGTTTAAAGATTTATTTCTAGATTCGACCCTGTTAACGATGTGTGCGTATTTATAGCGTGTAATGGCATGTATTGCATGGCTTGGTGAATTATATCGGTTTCAGGGTAAAATCAAAATTGACGTCCGAACAAGGAAATTGGGCAGGGCTCGAATTCGTAAATTGAAAAATCCTGTATTTTGAGAAAAACTGTAATAAAATATAATATATGCAAAATAGAGTTTTCGGTGACGCGATGATGTACTCGATGGCTGCCTGAAACCGATAACCTTTTATCATAACTTTATAAGGCGATAACGCGGGACAAATTTGTGTGTTTGTTTGTTCAAACTTTTCAAACGAATTTGTTTTTTTTACTCGTTTAACACACGAGACCAAATTTGTCCCAGGTTTCATATAAATCATTGTACCTGCCTTATTATCACGGTGGCAAATATGATCTAAACGGTATTAGAAAGAGAAAACTCCACGCTTTATATTCAAATCTAGAATTTAAAAAAAAAAGTTTAAAAACTAAAGTTTCCGATAAATATTTTTTTTCGTTATCAGTAATTTAAAATAGAAAAAAACGAAAGGTGAGCCATTTTTTAAGTGTTTTTATGTCTGTATTTCAATATTAATATTTTTACTTCTAATGATGACATTAGTAAAACCATAACCTAAATGATGTTCAGTGAAGCAAATGAACAACAGTTTTTATGAATTCTCAAAGATCGACCGATCACTATAATGGTACAAATTTTTTTAGCTAGAAATGATGGCATTTACCTAAATATTACATATAGAAAACATTGCACAAACAATTTCTTGGCGACATTGCTCATCAACTCCTTGTTTTCTTTTGTACACAGATTTTCAATTTTTGAAATGAAAACTTCTTTAGCACTGTTGTGATTTGAAACTCGATGAAACGGAAGCGAGTGACACTAGAAAGAGACAAACACATACATCTCATCACATATACGGGTTTGGCCTGCGGGAGAATGAGATGCAATATTTATTTATTTCCCAGGTACTCGGTTTCAATATATTACGATTAATCCACGGTCCCACGCAAGTCTCCATTGGCCTAGTGGTATAAAGCAACTGACGAACCATAGCGGCCAGACATTCAGCGGACGAACGATCGAATACTAAGAAATAAAAAATAAATAAAAAAATATATTTGTAAAATCAATATTTTATCTTCAAACCAATATGAACAGGCAAAGAAAACACAAAAGAAAGCAACATGTCCGAATAAGAAAAAACAAATACTTACAAGATATACGAAATATAGGTATACGAAAAGGTGCAATGGAATTCGACGACAAAAATTTGGAAAAGATTATCCTTCACACTGATAAAAAAGTGCTTGGTAGTCTTCCCACTCTTGTCTACTTTAGTTTTCTGAAGGTTTCATTTCTACCGCGTGTGAATTGCACACTCTGATTTTTTTATTAACGATTTATCTTACATAGCTGGGAAAAGATATTTACAAATGTTTTTACATGCTAATTACCTAGCATATGCAGATGATAAAAAAATATACATAGGTAGTTATTAAATCAATCAATGACTGCATTAAACTCCAAGAAGACCTCAATCGTCTTTTTGTCTATTGCGAATTAAACAAACTTGTTATTAACATCTCAAAGTGCAATAAATTAACATTTACACGTAATAAAAATATAATTTCCTTTGTATACACACTGAACGGCACACATATCAATGAAGTA
Organism: Limnephilus lunatus; assembly: GCA_917563855.2. Taxonomy (NCBI): domain Eukaryota; kingdom Metazoa; phylum Arthropoda; class Insecta; order Trichoptera; family Limnephilidae; genus Limnephilus; species Limnephilus lunatus. The sequence continues at coordinate 76,048,783 of OU830592.1, forward strand.
AAATATATCAGGGACCTTGGGGTAACAATGGATGTCAAATTAAACTTTATCCAACACACTGATGAAATAATTAACAAAGCCAATAAAATGCTGAGATTTATAATTCGTATAGCAAAACCCTTCCACAACATAAACACTCTATATTCCCTTTACACCTCATATATTCGCCCGCACTTGGAACACTGTACACCGATCTTGACTCCTTTATACCAAGCCCATATTGAAAGAATTCAAAAAAAAAATTTTAAACATTTAAATTATAAATTCAAATTACACTTCTCAAATTATACCGAATCCATTAAATTTCACAATTTCAAATCCCTCCAAACACGACATGGCCTGGACTCACCAGAACTTACCAATTTAATAAATTTTCATATTCCGTCAAGATCAACCCGGCAATCCGATTTATTTTATTACCCTCTTGTAGAACAAACATTAGAAAAAACTCCCCAATTCCTCGTGTATGTGCACAATATAATACGAAATTTCACAGCATTGACATTTTTAGTAAAAACCTAAAGAAATATCGATATGAAGTAACGCGTACGATCGATTATTAATATGAGAATATATCGTGAGCATCTCCTATCATTTTCCTATATTCCTCTTCCTCTCCCCTTCCTATAACCCAAAATGAATTATAATATAATAAAACTTAATTTCCGATGTACTCTAGCATAAGAAACCTCCGTGCCTTGACTCCAGTTCAATTATATATTTATCACTGTATATGTATTATGTAAAAGCTGTTTGTTTCTTACAAATAAGTAAATAAAAAGAGGCAATTGAAATGGAGAGTCAAACTCATCCCAGACAGAAATCTATGAGATGGAGATCGTCATAATGATTTAATTTATCATTATTGAACACGTTCCGATAGCGAAATTAGCAGCTTGTCGCCTCTGGTGGTGGAGGCCATACAATTTTTGATAACTAATCCCGTCCAAACATTGACGTGCAATTACCTACACATGCTCTACCTGCCCGCAAACCTGTTGGAAGAAAGTGATGTAAATGGAATTAATTAACATCCAGTGTCACATATTTCTTATGTCACTTTAACGGACACTACCTACCAACTAATAAATTGTTCATTTTCTTAGGGACCTACCTATTTGATAGTAAAAGCGAGAAGGCATTTATAGAATGGTAAACATGCAAAGTTTAACATGCAACCTGGCTTTTATAACCTTCTGAACGCTATATCTGTACTTCTGATAGGTATAATACAAAAAAAACGGATTTTATGTTCTCGACAATTTCACAAATCGTCACCTCATTTGGATATTTATTTATTTATTTATTTATTTATTTAAACGCCATAAATTTGGCTTTTACATTCAGGTGATACATGATACAATGGTTCACAGGAGGATATCAGTATGTTAAAAATAACAGAAATAAAATAGTTAAGCAATATTTAAATAATATGCGAGGTTTATAAAAGACCTAACATAAAAAAAAATGTGAAGTATGTATGATAAAAGCTAGTATATACATAGGTATATGAAACAAGTATTTGTTACAACCAAACAAATAATGTGGGCATTAACATTAAATTTGCGCACAATAAAAATACGTAAAATAAAGGTGGCTTGTTGGTAAGTAGAATCGAGCAAAGTCTGGTATATCATACATTCACACATTCGCATTTATTTTCAAATCTAGGAGTTGATTATAAATAGAATAATTTTGTAGAGAGTTTAATGTTACCTTAAAAATTAACTTTGCTTTAAATGACTGGGCAGGTATAGATAGCAAATTAGCTCTTTGGTTTCAGGGCTGTCAGTTGGAGATTTGATAATAGTTATGGATTAAAAATAATAAATTTTATTAAAATAGTGCACTTATTAGCTATGACACTTGTGTCTGATGGTTAAGAGTAGTTCTGAATCTCTAGTAAAATATGATAAAGAAGCCTTACATATAAATATTACCATGCCTATCATTGATTATTATGATTGAGGTATGTTATTATAGCCTTCTTATAACTATATTCCGTGCAGCTGAACATATCTACTACTTCTGAGAAAGCATTCCCAACTGCATGCAATCTAGGTATAAGCGAATATCTAAATGACTCAGTCCTGATATTGTTGTTGCAATTAAAAAGGATTTTGGATCGAGTAGTTCTTGTAGGTATATGGAAGGTGATTAGACTTAATAAATCAGGGCTGTCTATAATACCATTAACAATTTTAAAAATAAAAGTCAAGTCAGAAACAAGTCTTCTATCTGAGAGTTTTATTAAGTTTAATTTTTTCATCAAGTGATTGTAATTTATTGATTCAATTGGTAGACCGAGTTTATAGTTAATGAATCTTAGGAATTTATGCTGAATTTTTTCAATGGAATCGGAGTGGATTTTGAAGTTAGGGGACCAAATAGAAGAATTATATTCAACTTGACTTCGAACTAGAGAGGAATACAAGATTTTTAATGTTGCAATATTTTGAAAGTCTTTGCCATTTCGAAGAATGAAGCCTAGCATTTTTAATCCTTTATTGGTTACTGTATTTATATGTGTAAGAAAGTTAAATTTGGAATCGAAAGTAATGCCAAGATCATTAATTTCACTGACAGAAGTGAGGGAAACATTGTTAATTTTATATTGATAGTTAAGGGATTGATTTGTTCTGAAAAATCTTATTATCTGGCATTTACTAATATTTAGATAAAGTTTGTTAGTTTCGCACCAATCTTGTAGTTTATTTAAATTTGTTTGAATATGAATACAGTCATTTATTGTTTTTATACGTTTAAATAGTTTTAGGTCATCGGCGAAAAGCAACACTTCAACATTATTATCAAAAACAGTGACAATATCATTTATAAAAAGTAAGAACAGTATTGGGCCTAAATGTGACCCTTGAGGTACTCCGCTTGTAGCCATGAATTTGTGTGATAGTTTAGAATTATTTTTTACTTGGAGAATTCTATTAGTTAAGTAGCTCTTTATCCATTCCAATAGTTTACCCTCTATTCCCATTTTGCTTAGTTTATTGAGAAGAATTTCATGGTTGACTTTGTCGAAGGCTTTTATAAAGTCTGTATATATTGAATCAACTTGGTTTCTATTTTCAAGTGAGCATGCTATAAATTGTTCATACAAGGAAAGATTTGTTAGGGTGGATCTTCCCGACATAAAGCCATGTTGATTAGGTACTATGATGTTATTAATATGTGTGGAGATTTGGTCAAGGATAAGTTTTTCAAACAATTTGGGGATAGTTGAGAGCATGCAAATGGGTCGGTAATTAGTGACATCATTAATATCTCCCTTTTTAAATACAGGTGTTAGATAACAGTTTTTCCATAAATCAGGGAAGCAACCAGAATTTAGTGATTGGTTAAATATTTGACATAGTGGCTTGGCTAGTATCGATACACAGTTAATAAGAAAGGCAGGACTAACTTTGTCAGGACCCGCTTTTTTCTTTATGTCGAGTGACTTTATTTTACGTATAACATCCGGAATATTTATATGTAAAGCGGGAATGTGGACCGATTCCTTTGGATGAAAGGGTGGAAGTTGAACATTTGGATTATCCTTATCATAAACATTTTTGAAGAAGTCAGCAAAGAAATTAACGATATCATTAGTATCACTACTGCTTTTCCTTCGAAATGCATGTAAGTAGGTAGGCTAGGTTTATTTTTTCTTAGTGAGTTGATGTGTGTAAAAAAGTTTTTAGTGTCCGAAGAAATAGACTTTTCTGTGTTGAGTATGTATGTTTGATATAATTTTTTGGTCAGTATTTTGCATTCAATTCTATATTTATGAAATATTTTGTAGTCTGAGATGGAGTTGCTCTCTTTGAAATTTTTGTGCCAGATTTTTTTGTTTTTTATTAATTGCTTTAAGTCATTATTAAACCATTTGGGAAACTTTGATGGTTTGAATTGAAATAATGGTACATATTTTTCGATAGCGGTGTTAAGTATAGAGTAAAAAATTTCAAGATTATGGTTAACATTTTGGTTTTTGTCTAAAAATGACCAATCTGCACTTTCTAAGTATTTTATAATCAGTGGATAATCTGCTTTGGCAAAATTGTATGAATGGTTAGGAAAAGTGTTGGAGTAAGTGTTAGAGAAGTTGTTCATAATGGTGATGTTTAAGGGAGGATGGTGGGAATCTATGGGGAGAAGGGGGTCTATGGATTTACTTAACCCTACTGAAGGATCGCTACTAAATGCAAGGTCTAATAGGTGATGATTAGAATTGTATACATTATTAATTTGTTTGAGACCTAGGAAATTAGACATATTTATAATTTCACGAGCATTAGCAGTTATATTAGAGTGGATTGTTGGATTTTTACTTAGGGTAATCCAGTCTATATTTGGAATATTGTAATCACCGATTAGCAGTATCCTGGCTTCCGGATATTTGAGCTTGAGGGCCTCTACATCTTCAACGTGGTTGACGTAAACTTGTGTTTTTGATCCGGGTGGAATATAAACACATCCAAGAATAATTTTTCCCAGGTTCGTCTTGAGAAGTACGAAAAGTTGTTCTATATTAATGTGTTTGCATTTTAATCTAGATGAAGTTATAGATTTGGTGACAGATATTAATACACCCCCTCCTCTTGATTTGGTGCTGGTAGTGGTACTTCTATCAAAGCGGTAGGTATTGTGAGAAGTGAAGCCTAGTTCTTCTGTATTAAAGGACGGATCCAACCAAGTTTCAGTCAGGAAATATATATGATAGGGATGGATTGGAATCGATGATCTTAGCTCATTAAGTTTGGTGCGGCAGCCTCTAATATTCTGGTAGTAACCCATTAGGGGTTTTAGTTTTTTGGATTAGTATTTACAATTACTGGTTTATTATTTTTGTATTTGATTGTGAGTCCTGTTTCACCGTTTTGAGTTCTTTGGTCTAGGGTTAATCGTAGATTGGCGAGATAGTTTCTTTGGGCTGGAGTTTGGTCGGAATAAATTTTAATACCAGGGTATTCGGTTATGCTGTTTTTTTTTCTCAATATATCTATGGCTTGGATGGGATTATCAAGCATAACTTTTAGAGGTCTGGGTTTGTCCGGTTTCTTGATCCCCAGACGAAAGGTCGTAATGTTGGCTCGTGTGATGGTTGAGTTTAGAGTTGTTAGTGTCGTTGAGATTCTCGTCGTATCGTCGGTAATTTTGTCGATTTGGGAACAGGCTGAGCTTTCGGGAAAATTGAAAATAATTAAGTTTTTCGACCGTTTTTTCCTCTCCTCGAGCTCATCAGCGGCTTCGCACATTGATAAGTTGGAAGAGATTAAAGATTCATGTGGTGAGTTTGGTTCTATCAATTTTGATGAGACCATATGTTCGTAGGACTTAACCTGTCCCTCGAGGATTCCAACTTTGACACCAACATCTAACATGGTGCCAGAGAGGTTTGAAAGTTTGTTGAGTAATTTAGTCATCTGATCTTTAGTTAGTTTCAACCCTGGATCAGTAATGCTAGTGTATAAGGTACTTATTTCTTCCTTCGCTTTATTAATGTACGAAAGTGCATCAGTGGTACTCATTTTAATAGTTTGATTTTTATTAATTAATTAATTTGTATAATACGGTGGTGTCAACCCTGTAACTGAGTTGTCTATGACACGATATTGTTTGGCTTGTATAAGTATGTGTATTGTACTCGGGTGACAGTTGAGATTTTTAGTCAAATAGTAAAGATTTACCGGTTGGCAGCTGCAACTATGATTACACAAGTTAATCTAGATTTTGGTCAAGCACTCGCAACTAAAAATCACTAAAAAAGACTCCTTAGATCAATGTACACTGTTAAATATTGTGGAGCGAAAAAATACGTGACTATTGTGACACTTGTTATGGTTCTAACTTCACTTATTCTAAGATATGAAGTGTCAAAGTTTGCAACGAAGATTTCTCATAATACTTTTATTAAATTTATGTATCAATTTATGATTTTGAGGTTGAATCTTGTGTAAACTATTATAATTAAACATATTTTAACACATCGAATGGCAGGAGACTATATTTGTCCCAACGCACATAGGTCTCGTATAAAACGCTGTAACTCCCTGACTATCATAGTGAGAAATATGTTCTAAACGGTGTTAGAAAGGGAAAACACCACGCTTTATACTAAAATCTATATCTAAAATAGCCACCAAAATAGTATAATGTACACTTTTATCTATACAAAGTTTTGAATCGCAAATTGAAAAAAAAAATTTGAAACATCGGGAATTTTTTATAAACTATTTTTACATAAAGCGACAAAAAAGTAAGATAACAATGTGTGTTTGTTATACGTTTGTCTAATAAAATATATATGTTTTTTATTATTTTTTTATTATCAGTAACTTTAGTTAGAAAAAACCTATGATTAGTCATTTTTAAAACTTTTTTATGTTTGTATGCAAATTTTTTATAATTAAAAAAATAAATATTTATTTCGAATTATATAATTTGAAAGCGTATTTCATCACCTTTCTAAAACAATTTTTATTTTTTGAATGCGCTCAGAAACATTCCAAATATTTGCGTTTTAATATAAAGCGAAAATATTTTGACCATCTGAAAAAATGTCAATTTTTTGAAGGGTTAAAGGAAAATATTTAATCGGGACGTTATACCCAAACATGCAAATAGAACCATATGAAATAAGCTAGGGCGTAATAATTCTTTGCATGTGGTTCTAAATACATTTCCCTAATGCAATTTCAAGCTAGAGCCAAGTCCTATCTAAATATTTTCATACTAAAGGTGACGCCTAGATCGCATAAGATGTTGCCTATCTAGCCGAGCGGGGTGACCAGCGACCACGCAATTTTTTTCTAATACTTACATTTTTAAACTCGTGATATCTTTCGAAAGACATATGCTGTCACGACACTTTTTGTAAATAATGATGTGTTCTGCAAAGTCGTGGTACATTATTTTATTCCAATAGTTTTCGCAGCGCACGCGATGCAAATAATATTTTAGGTAATTTTTTTACACCTTGGGTTACATTATGGGAGTTTTAGTAAGGATCCCTATTTTTTTTGAAAATATAATATAGCTTATGTCACCCGGGGATAATGTAGCTTCCCACCAAAGAAAGAATCTTTCAAATCGGTTCAGTAGTTTCGTAGCCTATTCAATGCAAACAAACAAACAAACAAATCTTACCTCTTTATATAGTGTCTTAGATTAGAATAAGTTAACAATAATAAACTAAACGAAAATATGAAAGAAAAAAATCTCTTTTTTTTGTGTAGATTATTATTGTTAACTTATTCTCTAGTCTAGTCAGGGTAGAGAAAAATCTCTTTCATATTAAAGAAAATTAAAGAAAATGAAAACATAACAAAAATAGTGAATAACATAATGGAAACTATTAAAGGCGAAACAGAATCTTCAAAAATAACCAATATTTACCGAATCAAAAATAGAAATCCTTTAAACAAATACCCAGCCATTGTTGTATCATTTCAAAATAAAGAAATCAGAGACCAAATCATCGACAAAAAAAGAAAATACGGTTTTTTGTCCACAAAAAACTTTAACTTTCCAGAAGATAACAAAGTATACATTAATGAACAACTGACACCACAAAATAAACACCTACTGTTCCTGGCAAAATCATCAAGACTTGGTTACAAATTTATTTGGGCTAAAAATGGACACATTATGATGAGAAAAGATGAATTAGCCCCAATCATCCAAATAAGACAGCCGGCAGACATTCCCGAAGAATAGAGGATCAAGTAACCACATTGCATGTGTAAATTTTTTCTTTCAACATGTCAGACGAAAATTTTTTGTATGAAAATTATATTTGTAATGATACTAATGAACTAAATAATCACTTTAAAGATATAAACTTTTCAGTTCTTAATATGAACATACGTAGCTTAAGAAAACATTTTGATGAACTCTGTGTACTTCTCGAAAGTCTAGATTTTTCTCCGAGTATTGTTATTTTAACAGAAACACAGATGAAAGAGGTAATCCCCTATAACCTTCCAGGATATGTCACCATTTCATCTGAATGCAAACATACTGGACACGATGGTATCACCGTATTTGTGAAAAATTGTCTTAAGAAAACTACCTTCAAAATTTTAGATTTTAAAACAGCTAATGCAATTGAAGTAACATTCAAGCACAATAACTGTAATTATCTGATATTAGCTATATATAGATCTCCTTCCTTAAATGAATCACTTTTCACTAACGAGCTAAATTCATTTTTTAAAACGGCTAACAGAAAAAATTTCAATTTTTCAATATTATCTGGAGATATCAATATAAACATTAATGAAAATAACAAAAGAACAAACTGTATAAATGAATACTTAGATTGTTTATCATATGCAGGATATCAGTCATACATAAACTCTCCAACAAGAGAAAATTTGAATAACTCCACGACTCTAGATCATATATTTGTAAAAACACACAAACACGTCAAAACTACATCTTCAACTCTACATACAAACATTACTGACCACTACCCAACATTTTATGGACACAACCTCTTAACCACTAATTTAAAAGAAAACTCTGGTAATCTAGAAAAATATAATATTAACTACGACACATTAAACAATCTACTCCATTCAGAAAAATGGGACAATGTACGATCGACAGCTAACCCACATTCAGCATTAGAATTGTTTTATAAAACTCTACAAGATTATATATCGAAAAGCACATACAAAATTGTTATTAATAAGCGAAAATATAAAAAAATCAAACCTTGGATTACTGTAGGACTAATAGTCTCCATTCAACACAGAGATAAACTTTACAGAGAAATGTTAAATTATGAAAAAACCTGTCAAAAAAATAACGTAAGAATAATGTCTTTTATGAAAACAAAGTATTTGATGTATAGAAACTTACTAAATAGGTTAATAAGAAGTTGTAAAAAGAAATACTATTGTGAACAAATTGATAACGCAAAAAATGATACCAAAAAAACGTGGAATATTATTAATGAAATAATGAACAAAAAAAAAATGGCATCAACTGATGTGAAAGAGATTAAAATAAATAACAATAGTATAACTGACAAATCGGCCATTGCAGAAAACTTTAACAACTTCTTCACAAATGTAGTAGATCAAGTACTTGAATCTTCTAGTAAAACTGATAGTACAACACCCGTAGACTCATCTTTGCATTTACTCTCAACTTACGATTCAATAAATTCCTTAGAATATTTTTCACCTATCACGATAAACGAAATTGTAAAACACATTGATAGTCTAAAGTCAACAAATTCTACAGGAATTGATGGTTTATCGGGTAACACACTAAAAAAAATAAAACATAATATTTTAATTCCATTGCTACATATTTTTAATATATCACTAAAAGAGGGACATTTCCCTGAACAATTTAAAATCTCCACCATCATTCCAATTCACAAATCAGGAGAAACGCACATATTAGACAATTACCGACCTATTTCCTTAGTTTCAAACCTCTCAAAAATATTTGAAAAATGTATCAAAAATAGAGTAATGAATCACCTAGAACAAAACAAAATTCTGTCCCAAAATCAATATGGTTTCAGAAGTAACCTAAGCACTGAAGATGCAATATTCAATTTGACAAAAAAATTGTACACATCTGTTGATAAAAATAAAAAATGCCTAGCTTTATTTTTAGATTTAAGAAAAGCTTTTGATACGGTTAACCACAATATACTTATAAAAAAAAATTAATCAAATAGGTTTCAAAAAAGATACACTAAAAATTCTCACAAACTATCTCAAAGACAGAAAACAAAAAACAAAAATAGTGAATTTTTATAGTACTGAAACGAGGATAAAAAATGGAGTACCACAGGGTACTGTGCTTGGCCCAATCCTGTTTTTAATATATATAAATGATTTATGTAATCTTGTAATCCCTGGTGATATTGTATCTTATGCTGATGATACAGTAATAATTGTAAACGGAAAATCCTGGCTTGAAACTTATTTAAATGCATCAAAATGTATTGCACATGTCTCATCATGGCTAAATAGTAATAGACTCTTCCTAAACAACAATAAAACATTTTACCTACCTTTTTATAAAAACAGTAAAAACAAACCCCCCAATAACCTTAAAATTAGAATTCATAATACTAACTGTAATCAAGTAATATGCTCATCTTGCTCTGAAATTGTAAAAGTTGAAAAGATAAAATATTTGGGTATATGTATTGATACAAATTTAAATTGGCATTCACAAATAAATAATACCGTTTCTAAATTGAGATATCTTACATACATATTTTACAGACTCAAAGAAGTATTGAATATTGACAAATTGAAATTGATTTATTATTCTATGGTGCAATCTTCACTCATGTATGGAATAATAGGATGGGGTGGTGCCCTTGATACTTTTAGAAAACCTTTACAAACAACTCAAAATTATATTATCAAAGTTATGTATAATAGAATTAAAACATTTTCGACAGATGCTTTATACAAAGAATCTAAACTATTCAGTCTCCGTAAACTATTTATACTGCAAACTATGAAATATATCTTTAAAAACGTAAACAAATTTGAAAAAAATGTAAACAGAATCAACATTAGAAATAATAATGTATTCTATACCCCCCAAACACACACAAAACAAATGCAAACTCACAGTAGTTTTATTGGACCTCGTACCTTCAATAGTTTACCAAAACATATTCAAGTTGCAACAAAACTTTCGCATTTCGTAAAAGAGTTAAAATTATGGCTAAACCATACAGATGTAAAAACTCTATTTATTTAGTTTTATTTCACTTTATGTTTCTAAAAACTCTATTTATTTAGTTTTATATCACTTTTCTCACAAACTTTACACCTATTATTACAATGTATATCATTAATTACACTTACACTTATTTAACCGTACACTATTGTATACACTTTTTGTACAAAATGTTTTAAACAATTTTTGTTTTTGCTTTATATACCCCTGTTTGTTTTTTTCTAGGTACTAAAAAAAAAACTTTTTTTAAATATATTACCCACGCACAGGCTGCGCCTTAGTGGGTTCCCACATTATTGTTATGATTTTCAAATATGTAAATATAAATTGTAAAATATGGGAAAAATAAAGGAAATAAAAAAAAAATATATATATATTTTCGTTTAGATTATTATTGTTAACTTATTCTAATATGATATATTTCACTGATGGGAATAACCTTCAAAAAAGTATAAAAATTAAGTTTTTCTTATAAAAACTAAATATTTTCCATTAAAGTATGATTAACTAAAATACTTTATACAAGATTGAACCTCAAAATCAAAAATTGTTAAATAAATTACAAATATTCGTCTTTGCAAACTTTGAAACCTCAGAACATGGTAAAGCAAAGTTAGAATCCCATCCAACCAAAGTGACAGACTATAATGCACCTCGTAACAATGATCAACTGTCAAATACAAACAAAAGATAGTGAAAGTGATATCCGAACCTTGTAATAATAAATAAGCTTGATTTTAGAATTCTTCACACAAGTGTCTACGGAAATACAATACACATGGTTCTGAAAAAAAGTCAGAATATTGCCCATCCAAATTGACGACATGTGCGAAGACACGGGACTTTTTTGATGTGTGGAACTAACCACCATTGGTAATGCCACTCGGAAAAATGATGAAAATTATATAACTTTTTCCCTGATATGTATATAGTTCAATTGAATATTGAAATATTTGAACTCAGATAAACCAAACATATTTGGAAGTGACAAAACAACGAGCTAGAATAATATTAGGATACAGTATTTAGTTGCCAAGCGAATAAAATATATTTTAGTACGCTAGGAGCATTTCAAAGCAAGAGCAAAGTTCCAAATACCATAGAATCGAGGCGGCTGCGGTGAGCTACAAGCAAATATACGGTGGATTTCTTGTTATTGGATTGATTAGGGGTTAAGAAAGAATCTGAATGGGGTTTTGGACACAGAACACACGACACACGACTAAAGCGAATATCGTGATTAAAAAACTGCCCGTAGCAGGGTAACATCGATGGGATAAAGTTTTTTTTTTTGAAAACTTCAAAGGGAATCCACAATCTAGAGCTGTGTTGCGGTTCATCATTTCTGCCTAACCCTGTGAGAAAATGGCATGATGGGTAGTTAATTAGTTAGGTTGGATCGGTTACAAGTTTAGTATCTTTATGAATTTTGTGGATCACCCGACGATATTGCGCGATGCACATTGCACATTGCACGTGGCACGAAGCGGCGTATCATGAAAAGTGCGTGGCCGCGTGGCGTGCAATAATAACCATAATAATGACCGGGTGCAGTCGGGTATACTCCACTTGGCCGTGACCGGTTGTCGGGAAACGCTTACCCCACAAGCCAACTAACGGAATGCCATTCTAAATTCAAACTTATTATTTATAATAATTTTACACGACATCTGGAAGTTACAAGGAAAAAATAACAAAAAACCTAACAAAATAGATTTATCCCTGCTCCTGCCTTAAAATATGCAAATAATGGAAATTAAAACGACTTCACTATTTTTTTAAAAGTTTAAACACACAGGTCCCGAGGAAAATAATTTCCCTCAGGACATTTGCCATCTTTGGGTATGCTGTGACAAGGGTATTTTTAAGGAAAGGAGGGAGAGGAAGTTCTGAGAAGGAAAAGATGTGAGGGTTGGGTAGGAATTTAGGAATTAGTTTGTGGGTGTTCCAGCCCGCCACGCAGCTGGTGGGCAGGCGCATCCTCCCCCAAGACCTAAATACACCTCACCTGATGACCCCGGGAATCTCTGCTAAGTCACCAAACGTAGTAAACCACTTGTGGTTACCTACAGTAAGGGTGTTGCTAATCCAATAAATGGTTCCCGGGGTGGCGATCCCCACACGCGCCTCATAAATTCAAACACCGATATCGACAAAATAAATTAAAAATATTATTGGTTTCATACACCGAGTTTTACAGTATTTTTTTTCTAAGTTTTCTTTATTCATTGAATTGTTACATGAATTGAGGATTTTTCGACCACCATGCTAGGCACATGCCCGTGTTGTGGTGGTCGATTTTCTATACTGCACATTAACATTATTTAACATATGCAATATAAAGAATGTGAGAGAATATAAAAAATATAATATTAAAGAATACAAAAGAATATAAAAGAGTGTAAATGACTATAGAGTAATACAAAAGAGTATGGAATAATATAGCAGAATATACAAAGTATAGAACATAAAAAGTATAAGCATGAAAGAATAAAAAAAAAAGTGTGTAATTGTGTAATTTTAAAATATATAAAAACAAAGTAAGTACTATGGAGTAAGCAAATAAGAAAGGATTATTTATTATTATTACGAAAATCTATACGCGCATGGATATATTGGTAGCTACATTATTTTACACCAATTTTTGTACAAATAAATGTTAGAATTCATAAATTGGAGGAGCACTTAATCCTTCGGCTATTTGCAATTATTAAAAAAAGGTAATAATTTTGGTTGTGCCTCCCTCTAACGCTTCGTGACTCCGTTTCAATCACGATGCAATGAACTCTAGAACTATATATTTTGAATATATAAGTCATTTTCAAAATTCGAATAGTTTTGTTGAGAATTCAGACTATCCGTGATTTTTCTATAACATAATAAAAAAAAAATAATATCAACTAATCGAACTTGTGAATCTGCATAATTTGTACGTATTGTAGTTTTCCTCCATTTATTTATTATCGATTTGGTAAGGGCGAAAAGTTCATATTCTAAGACAAAATTGCTAATAATAGTTCTACATAAGTAACATATTGCACAATTTATCAGATTTATGATTAATCTATATGGCACACAACGCACTTTTGTTAAAGATTAAGAATGTTTTAATAATTTGTGTATACCTACACGTAGCAACCTTAGCAGTAGATACTTCTGGCATCATCTGAACCTGGTTAGTTCTTCGGTCGATTGCATCCATTATTAGTTTTTTGTGATTGTATCATTCGCGACCTCGTCATGCTATAGGGCAAGTTCAAACCATGACAGAGGTCAAGATCTAACCATGGTAGAGGTCGATAAACCAACAAAGACTGACAAAAGGAACTCCCATCCAACAAGCTCACACCGGCAGATATGTAGATTGATCGATAAGCACCAGCCCGTCATCAGCTATCGGCACTAAGTTAGGAGGTAACACTTTCGATTTATCAGATCCTTACGCTTGTAATAGACTATCACAATTTGACTAAAACCGATAAAATACTTTTTCAGACTAAAACCCAAAACTCACCTCTTAATGAAACTCACCTTACCATGTGGAGGGGTCTTGTTTCACCTAGACAATTATAAATGATAATTTTTAAAATGCTTTAAAAGACCGTGTTTGGTGACTAGATGTGTATAGCCAGGTGCTTCACCTCCTTCCGCTTAGCCATCCCCATCGCAACCCCACTCCCTTGAGCCTCAAAAAATTCTAATTGCGGGAACGTTGCAAATCCATTGGCTTCGGAGGTTTTGACACGAAAAGTTAAGTTTGTACCTACTCATCTAAAATCTTTTTTACATTTTATTCCACAATTTCTAACCTTTTGATAGTCCATGACATCCTTAAAAATTAATGATAATTTATTTTTATTGTCGTATATATATTTATTTTGTCTAAGCTTATTAGTAGAATGGTGCTCCCTTTAGGTGAAATTTCACAAAAAGTATTTTTATAATAATTTTTTTAACATGATACAATATAAGATTTCTAACGCCCTGAAGCTATTGGAACTAGGCATCTGAAAGTTGGGAATATTATGAGCTTGAAGGAAGTTGGAGAAGGGGTGTATAAAGGAAAAGGGAATCTTGGGAAGTAAGTATGACGTGTGTAAGTCATCGGATCTTATCACAAAATATAGCTAAAATCTTAATAAACGTTTCGAATTAAAGGACAGTACTGTACAGGTCTTACACTCTAAAAGGTGCAAAAATACTTCAGAATTACAAAGAAATATTTTATTTCCATGTGAAATAGCTTAAGAAAATTTAATTAAATTCTTTTGACAACTTCAGCTCACAGCTCTAACACGGAGGTCGTCAGGAATTACTGTTATAATTGATTATTTTCTTCAACTAAACTTTAATAGCTCATAAGCTAATGGCCAAATATCCACCTTAAATGGCCAACTAATGATCTCTCCACATTGTGGCGATGCCATGGCTTTTTAATCCACAGTTACAAACGAGAGAAAGTAAAGATTTAATTTTATAAATGGAGTTTCCAGGTATTATTGCATAAACTAAATTGAAAATTTTAAAACAGATTCGACTTGATTACAATATTATTAACACCAGTGAAAGCGTGTTCCGTTATACAATGTTTATAATTTGTAAACGAGAGATTGTTATTATAACATATATCATCACTTTTAACAATTACGGTTTACAATTTAGGAAAAATGTCTGACGCTAATGATGCGTATTCATTTAGGTAATCTAATAATACAGTATGTGTTTTACAAACTGAAGATTTAATCATGGTAATAGGTAACTAAAAAGAAAACACGTTTATTTTACAATGAACTAGAAAGGGCACATAAAATAGAAGATATGATAATGCGGAGTTTGTGATGAGTACTCAGATTCTACTGAGATTTGTTCAGCATGAACATATACATAAACGTTCATGAGTATGAATGATTTAAATTATGTTTTCAATTCGAGGGAATCAAAGAAACGCTTTGTGGACGGTTACCAAATTTTTATTGCCTTTTAAGATCTTAACATAATAATTTATGACATGTTTTTTAATTTTTATTTTTTATTAACGATTATTAAAATCATATTATAGATTAAGTTAGATGAAAATTTAATAAACTATGATTATCACTGGTGCAAGAGATGAAAACTTAGACAATTTTATTATAAGTAAGGATTTGGAAGGATGGATAATTAGACGATGGATAGTCATTGAATTTTATCGAGAAAATTAATATGCCTAATTTTTATACATACCCATGCCCACAATATTAATATATATTTTTCCATAATTACCACATAAGTCATAACCACGTACAAACTTAGCAAAAAGAAACTAAGAAAACAAAAAAAAAACAAATAACAAATATTTCAATGTATATACTAAGAGCAGTTTAATTTTATTTTTACGTTGAGTTGAAAATACTAATGATTTTTGGATTATTTAGAAATTACAAAAATGCATTTTTCATGAGGTTAAAGTCGATATGATCAATTTAGTTATGTCGTCTTAGCGAATCGCCTCAAGACTCTAACCAATAGCATTTTTGCCAAAATATAGTTTTCTACCACAGATGGTGTTACCGACACGAATGCGAGGTACATTTTGACTTTCTCATACTAAGGATTGATTTGAGAAAATGCAATTTAATATTACAAAAATGATTTTTATTGCATTGATACATGAGAGGAGCCCATAAAATCTCCATCTGATGACACAAAACACAAAAAGCCCAAAAAGCATCAAGGAATATGAAAATGTGCGCCCTCTCTGAGATCAGTTTGGAAGGCGGGCATGGGTACCGCCGCTCTGGACGTTATTAGATGGCTAACACCCATGCTACAGGTCACGTCAAGTGGTTCGCTACGTTTGGTGAATTAGCAGGGGTGCCCGGGTTCATTGAACTAAGTTTGTCTAGCTCTTGGTGGAGAATACGTTTGCATACCTACTGCATAGCGGGCCGGATCAGGAGAGAGTGGTTGAGGAGGAACTAATCTAGATCTCTCCAGTCGGACTCTCTCGACCCATCGCATTGCTTCGCAATGGTAGGGATGGGTATATACATCCGTCACTCCTAATAGACTCATTTACTCCCAGATTCCTACCATTTCCTCATTCCTTTTTCCTTCCCAAAACTTTCTCTCCTTCCTTTACCTAAAAAGGCTCTCCACACGACATCCCCAAAATGACATTAGCCCTGAAGGATTTTTTTCCTCAGGGCCTCCTCGATATGTTGTTATGTTATTGTTGGCAGACAACATGATACAATGCGTATTTCTTTTTATAGTAACACTTTTATAATACGTAACATAATATGATAAGCGATAATTATAGAGCCATCTAGTGGGTGTAATTAGTGGTGTAATGTCGGGGGCGGGCTTTACAGGCGCCCGGCGCCAGGTCAGGTACAGGCAGGGCGGCGGAACAAAGCGCTGCTAAACAGCTGCCCACCAGCCACTAGCCACTAGCCACTAGCCACTTGTTGCTAACTGCTGACTATAATACCAGTCAATGGACAGCCTACACTCTTCAATGCCTAGTTGAAAGTCTTGCCACATGCCATATTTTTGCGATATTGGTCTAAAGTCTAAATCTTCCACTTGCCATTAGACAGAACACAACTAATTTTAAATATAAATCAGACACTAATTCTTGGATCATCAGCAAAAACAGATCTAACATCAAAATTTCATCTTACAGGTACGTATGCATTTCCAATGGTACGACGATGATTGTCTTTTATTTTAAACGTAACATTGTGTTGTTATTTGTATTCTTGTCATAAACTGATGTTGTAATGAACTGCGCCTCCCCTTGTAAGTATGCTTTTCCAATGGTATGATGTTTTTTTTTTTGTTTTTAAATTTTAAACGTAACGTTGTGTTGTTATTTGTATTCTTGTCATAAACTGATGTTGTTATAAACTGCGCCTCCACTTGTAAGTATGCGTTTCCAATGGCACGATGATGATTGTCTTTTATTTGAAACGCAACTTTGTATTGTTATTTGTATTCTTATCGTAAACTGGTGTTGTTATAAATTGCGCCTTTACTTATAAGTACCTATGGGTTTTTAATAGTACGGTTGTCTTTTATTCTAAACGTAATATTGTGTTATATTTACTACAAACGGATCCTGTTATAAACTATGGAGTACAACAATACAGGAGTTTCCGATGAGACAGGCATGGCATACCAATTGTAAAAAAAATTGTAAAAGATGAATAAATAAAAAAAAGACATCTAAGTTCTTACAAGGCACCGTGGTAAGCATTCCAGTGAAACTTTCGAAGGTAGCGGGGAAAAGAAGGAGATGTTGATAGAAAAAAGATGAGAAAGTACCAAGCTGTTTAGATCTGGTCACCAAACACGGCTAAAACAGCAACATTTCAATATACATCATACATATTGATAAATATACATCTATCAGGTAGGTGTAAGAGAGATAGAGCGCAACGCAATATTCACATGGTGATCGCATTATGAAGTTGTATTGATATGTATGGGGCAAGCCATTAAAGCGCAAAATTTCTTTTTTTTTTGGTTTATTTACATTCTGTTAATAGAGATTTAGATATGTGATAGGTGTTGGGTTTATTGAAACACTATTTAAGCCTTCACAATTAAAATTATGACGGAAATGGCTATATTTGCTTACAATCTGATATTCCCTGGATAATGTTTTTCAAACGGACTGTGTTAGTGCTGGAATAAAAGCTAATAAGCTAATAAGTACATAAATCATCTTATTAGTTGTTTTTGAAAGTCGTAGTTTTTTTTTTTAGATGAGCTCCACACAGGATGCCCTGAAGAAAATAATTTCCCTCAGAGCCTGTGTCATCTTTGAGGATGTTGTGTGGAGTGTTTTTTAAGGAAAGGAAGGAGATGAGAGTTCTGGAAAGGAAAAGGGTTTAAGGAGTGGGTAGGAATCTGGGTTTCAGTGTGTCCAGGTCATCCGCCTCCAAGACCTAGACAAACCTCACTCCATGAACCCGGACACCCCTGCTAAATTACCAAACGTAGCACACCACTTGGGGTGACCCATGGCAGAGGTGTTGGTTATCCAATAAAGGTTCCCGGGGCGGCGGTACCCATTCCCGCCTTCCAAATTGATAAGTAGTAAACTGAAGAAAAAGATTTTTGATAATCTACAGTAAATTTGGCCTATTTGAGGTTAAAGTCGTGTCATATTTGACATTTTGATTACCATAACATCGATCGTATTTTCGAATTGGTATATTATCAAGGGCTTTTTATGCAAGTAATTAGACAATCGTCGTGATCAGTGTATTATAAATACCAGTGTTTCTGTGTGTGTTATACATAATACAATGTATTATGTTAGAGGAAAAGTCGCACCTGAACACAAAATTCGACGGATTACTATGTCATTTGTATTTGCAATGAAAAAGATGATTAATTGTTATTGTATTGCACTTAGGTACAATACAATAACAGTGGCGATGAGATGTTGACATTTTTTTTTTTTTTCTATATTAAATGCAGTTAATCTTGAATACAAAACGCCTCGACCTCTGACACCAGAAGATTCTTCCATAAAAAATGACAACACCCATTAAATAAACCAATCATGATGTGATGACGTCACACGATGCACCATAGATATGATGGTTTTGGAGGGATCTTGAAAAATTAAAACTTTGACAATTATTTTAACCATTAAAACTGACTCTTAAAATATAAATAAATATGCAGTTATTTAAGTTAGAAGGTAAAAAAAAATAAAAAAAATTCGACTGGAGTTCTCTATTAGTGTTTTTTTTACTCGTTTTTTTTTCAATGTCAATGTCAATGACACCCCAATGTCATATGTTCTTTTATAAGTTAGTGAAGTTTTACTTCAGTCGAGTCTCGTCGTGTGGTCTAAAGCACACTCGTTTTTTTCAAATTATTTACTTTCGGGTATTTTTTTACGTGAATACAGTAACCGTTCGAAGCCAGTTTATTTTCAATACTTTTTTATGTAATAATATATATTTTATTGGCATTACTTCAGTCAGCCCCTAGGCCGATTGTGCCGTGCGCAGTTGAAATGTGCAGAGAACAGCTTACGGAGAACCGCACAAAACGTAGGCGGAAAATGCGAATGAGAATTATTCAAGGATCGATAGCTATGCTGAGTGGGGGCGGAAATATTTTGTATTAATAATACGAGGTAGGTAGTTAGTAATCGATACAGATTATCAAGTGCATTGCACGTTATGTTAAACTAAACCGCGTGAAGAGTTTGATTGGAAAATAGTTTAATCGTAATAGTTGTTTTTGAGTTCAATGCCAGTAGTTAAGTAAATTTATTGATGGATAAAATTGACATTTTAGGGAAATGAACTGGTAACCTCAATATTAAACGTCAAATCCATACACCACAATGGGAAGGCGAAGGAAGGTAGTGGGTATGCATATGGGTTAAATAGTAAAATAGGAGAACAACGCGTAGGTAAGACGAAAACCTCAAAACCAAGTATTTTTTCATTATAGAAATAAAACTTCTTTATGCACGCTCGACCTGGAGGGTAAGCTGGTGAATACGTTCCGAAAAAGTGTAGTGCGAATGTTAATCGTGCGATCGGTGATCGATGCGAACGATGTTCGAGCGAGGCATATATACTGCACAACTAAGGTAAGGCGTATATACTAACCCAAGGTCGTAGGTCACCCCAAGGTCGAAGGTCACCCCAAGGTCGAAGGTCACCCCATGATCGTTGGTCACCCCACGGTCGTAGGTCACCCCACGGTCGTAGGTCACCCCAGGGTCGAAGGCTCTTTTTTTCCTCCTAAAAAATCTCTTTAAGATTGTTGGAGACAATGGGGTTAAGATTAATAGTTGTTAGTGTTTGGAACATCCAAACTAAACGCCTAAAACCATAATAATTCATCCAAAATACCTGCCCTACAACACACACTTCAACACAATCTCCACATCTGTCCTGATGACACGAAATTGTAATTTAAACACAATAAAATAAAACACAACATAAAAAAATAGTTATGATAATACGTATTTTTGGCTGTGAAAATCTCAAACCGTATTTGAACGGTAAGGGGCTGAGTTGGCATCGCGTTTGGATCCTACCCAGACATCGCGTGTTTGATTCCTCAGCTGGCTTAGTCCTCCATCACGATACAAGCAACATTTTCCGCTTACTGTGATGGCAATAGGATATTTTCAAATATTGTCAGGTTATTCGTATACCGGGAATGTTTGTTTTTCATTATAAAAAATAAATATATCAAGCAACGTAATGTTTGCGAGCTCATTAATTTTATTTTATTTATGCAATGATTTCCGGATGTACTGATAGCAAGGAGACATGATTTGCCAGATCTTGCAATGTGTACGAAGTAATTCAGAATTATCAGCACTGTTAATATAGTGTTGTGATTGTGTGTAGAAAATTGCAAAAGATTAATAACGAAACGCGTGTGTGCAAAAATAGGACATGGGTTTGTTATTGTGAATCGAAATGGATACATGTTGAATTGCAGTTATCACATTCACCGTGTCACCGCTGAAAGAACTAAGCCAGTACTGTAATACTGCAGTGCAAGCAGTAGGCTGCAGGCTTTAGGCTGCAGGCTGCCGGTATCATAGCTTGTGGCAGTATGCTCGCGGCTAGCCGTGGCGTGTCCTGCCACAATCTGCAATCTGCAGTGCGGGCTCGGGCCTCGTGTCGCAGCATGCCTGCTGGGAGCCTAATTGTCCCAGTCACAAGCTGCTTGTCATGACGTACAATCGTACCACTGACTGTACGGGTTACCATTTGTAACAGGGGCTCATATTCCATATCACAAAATATCCTACATGCGCTGTTCAGCAAGATCAGGGGACCATATAACGCGGTCCCATATCGTCTTGTGCTCTACTATTGGTTCAAAAGAAACTACTGGCACTCTGGCAGTATTACATAGAACCAGATAGCCCACACTGCTTACCGACTATAAAAAAGCATAACATATTTCTGATATATTTTTTAAATATGTTAACACGCCGTTAAATGCGCTTAAAACCTTAATAAAAGAATTTCTTAAAGTAACAATGCTAACACCCACACAAACCGGAATTTAAAAAAAATTCCAGGGCTGATAATACAAAAATTATATTCGAAGCATATGCTAACTTACCATTACAATAAACATAATTTCAAAAAATACTCGCAATACTAGAACAAGATATGTTCACTAACTACAAATACCCAAAACAAACATATCACTTGGACACTGCAGATACTAGGCTTTAAAATACAAATTTAATACATTTATACTGTAATATTTGGTAGATCTTACCTCCTTCTACATCCTTCTTACTATGTAGGTACTCTCTCCCAGGCTATGACTCTCTCAGGTGTGGATTCTCAACCCTCATATCATTGTTCAGGACAGGTTATTGTCAAATTAAACAGGTTATTTACTTTAAAACATGTATTGTGAATCTAAATGTAAGACAGGTATGCAAGTATTCCTACCTATATTGGCTCATCACGAATCTTATACAATAATGTTAATGGGGAAATCATACGCTTTGTCGTGGTCCTTTCTTGATGCTTCTGGTAATGGTCAATAGTGGCTGAGGCGGTGTATAATACCAACGCCTGAAGGCCAAGTGGGCCCAGGCATCGGACGTGAGAGGGCAGTTGGGTCTCCTCGCCCGTGATGTAGAAGCGTCCCTATAAACTCTCAACCGGGACCAGATCCTCCGGTTCGAGCTTTCGGTCGGCCCTAAGTATTTGCGTGATCGATTACGTACGGATTAGTCTTTATTTAATAGTCATTTATTAGAGTCTTTCTGAGTAAGGATTAATAGCGAAATCACTTTATTAACACTTTGGTAAATAGTCTAGGTATATGTGCGCGCTGATCGAGTAACAATTTGATCTGATTAAATTGGTCGATTCACTTGACTGAGGTCCGTATTTTGCCGGTACTTGGGGCAATAACACTCGCGTAGTACTTTCGTAATAAGTTTGGGCGGCGGCCCGGGGCTTCGTGCCCCGGGCGCGCGGAGGCGTGGTGCGTATCGACGTGACCTTCTTATCTGGGATTTCAAGCGCGACTGACTCTGAGGCGGGGAACTGTGGTTTATATACCCATCCAGTTATGCCTACGTGCCGAGTGTCCCTTGGGACGGTCCTGGGGAGGTATCGGGGCGTCGGGGAGTGAAGGGCTTCCTGTTATTGTTTGACTGATCAGCCGACGGTTTCGTGCTTTCTAATGGAGAAACATTCAACGGCTGCATGCTCTTGTCCCTTGTGCGGACCGGAGTGAGAAGCGGGGTGAAGGGTTTGTTTATTCATACCCTCGTTTTGACTGAAGTGCGGAGCGGTGCGCGGGGTTTCCTGTCCGTTCCAATTGCGTTGTTTTATACTGAAGTAACATTCAACGGTCGCGTGCTTCTGTCCATAGCGCGGACCGGGAAGAAGCGGGGTGAAGGGTTTGTTTACTCGTTCTGAATTGCGTTGCTTATGGTTTGCTTGGAGTTTTAACACATTACACTATCCCCCTTTTCAGGCAAAGTGAAAAAAAGAAAACAAAAAAAGAAAAAAAAAACATTACCTACCTAAGAGCCAAAACCTAATACTGCAACTAAAAGGTAACTACCTAAGAGCCAATTAAACTTAAATTATTCGAACTAAGGAATCTGTTTGAAGATCACATTAATTAACAAAAACTACTTAAATATTACTTATAGATAACTTATTGGTAAGTACAGAATATGGAATGTAATTGTAGAGGTTCGAGTGTCCCTTGTTGATTGAAATATATTTATATTTTTTAACTTTCAAAGATGAATATAATAAAATAATAGAAATTTTGTCATTAATAAAAACTGGTGAAAAAGTTGCAAGAAAGCCACCCAGAAAAAGTATGAAATGGTATTCGTTGAAAGCTAAGAGAAGGTAATTATTAGAAAGTAAAATAATTAAATATTTAAATTGTTATATGGCAAGATCTGAACCATTATTTAAATTAAAAATTATGTGAAGAAAAAAAAAGGAACCTCTTTACAAATCGTGCTGAAGTATTATCTAGACGATTAATACACAAGTAATGGTTATTATCAGATATTCAACTCTTGCTTATTAACTATTACATGAATGGATGTATAAACCTAAAACTGACATTGTTATTTATTTATTTGTATACATATATTTTTAAAACAGCTTTAAAAGAGGAGAGAGCTGCTAATAATTGGGAACATTTTATTGTTTGTATTTAATCAGACTAATACCTAAAGATTATTGACCACACAGGTAATTTATGAAGAAGAATTTAATTACACTTATAGTAAATACCATAAAAATCATTTTTTTTTTTTTTTTTATAATTATATAAACTAAAGTTTATAAATTGTTACAAACATTACTCGCAGCTGCGATGTTCTTTATTCCCTTCAGGAATCATTAGTAAACAAAAATTGTTGCCAATGAAGGCAACAGCTGACCTAGGAGATCACTTATAAATATTGGGTACAGGTTATTTGTAAAACTTGCCTACCTAACAAGAACCAGGAAAAACGGTAAGACGAATAGAAAGAACGAGGAAGAGAAAGAATGAAAACAAAAAAAATGTATTATAACAAATATATATGCGTATTATAATTGAAGAGAGAGAGACAACTGAGATTATTTTTAAAAATATCCCGTTGTCAAACGTAGTAAAGTTAAACAATTTTAATTGTCAGTTTCTCAAAAACTGAAATTGTTGACACCAACTAGTATCAGGTTGACAAGCGTAAATAAAGGTTATGATGAAATACACAAGTTAATTGTCAGTTTTAATAAACTGAAATTCTTGTATAAAACGATTATATGTTTTAAGTAAATATATATAAAAAAAATTACAACAGCAGAATTAACATAATTATCGGTTTTAATAACCCGATATTATCTCATTAACGATCTCACTTACATTATCGTACACAACGATATCACGTTATTCAAACGTTATAATACACAATTACAACAATATCATGTTGTCCAAACGTAAAAACAATTAACCTAATTATCAGTTTTAATAAACTGATATTATCACACAAAAAGATTTTACTTAAATTATCGTATACAACGATATCACGTTATTCAAACGTAAAAATGGTCACACAGACTCTGATACAAGATTATTAATTTTAACAAATTAACATAAGGGTCACACAGACACAATTAACATTACTCCAATGTTCCAACTGTATAAGGCATCACGTTTTATAACTGAGCCAACAATAATACAATGATAAAATAAGGCACCACCTTACAGGTGTGTTACCTTTAATTAATTATGCATAAAAGATACGCATAATTATGACAAATTCAGAGAGAGCAGTCTCTGATTGATATGGGCTCACCCAAGCACATATATTTGATTTATCTTATGATTACAATTAGGAATTACCTTGACAAGAAACTGTCCTTATGGACGAATCTTCAATACCTATCTATGACATTTTTATTACGATAAAAAAATGATGAAGGAATTACCGAGATGATGATGCGTGTAACTAGGTTTGATAAACCAAGTTGATGAATTAATGGTATGAATAATGTTAATGATAGGCGAGATTATAATCCTGGACCTGCACGAGCCCACTGTGCGGCCTCTATGGAAAGGTAAAAAAAAAATCGACATAAATTTTACGAGCAAAACACAGGCTTGTCTGAACAACTCTGACGTTGTCGGACCTAGGTTAAAACTATGCAAATTAAAAGCCTATATGTGTATGCAAGACACTCCTGCGGGACACGTCCAGTTTACCACTTTTTGTGATAATATCATTACTCAATACATATAAAGCAATGATGATTACGATGGGGACTAATAAAGTTTTTCCACACCAATTTTCTTCTCATAAAAATAGTAATACATATGTGTATACATATGGGGCGCCAACATGTCTTTTGTGTGTTATTTACATTATTAAAAATTTATTATTATTTATTTATTCTTTATTTTTTGATTAATTATGGATAGACATGTAAACCATTACCTAACTTCGCGATTGTTAGAGTAGATTCAGAGTTTATCGAAATTAATGCGTGGAGCGATAAAAGAAAAGGAGAAGAAAGAAAGAAAGGGAAAAAAAAAACTCCGTACCCCCAAGTTTCGCCAACCATTCGGCAATTGGATCCTTATTGCCAAATAGCGGGGCGAACTTATTGATGGTGGTACATAATACAAACATACGGTAGCCAACGCTTACCTGTTCCGTCGCATCGGGGCGTGCACTCCCACGACACAGCGAAACAAGGAAACGCGCTGGTTGCTTACCGCATGTTGAAATGATACTAATAAGATACGTTTTCGTAAGATGGTAATATAAGGGATTCTATCCGCTGTTTGTACTAATGTTCAAAAATAACGTACCTACTTAAACCATATTAGATTGCGTTACTAAGCGGGAAATTTTGAACTGATATGTAAGTAAGGAGGTTTGTATTATTCTTATGGGGACTCCGATTTGATTATATCCTTTACGTGGAATCTTCCCGCGTATTTACCATTCATATCCTCCAGACAATAGACGGTATCTGATATCTTTTTTATCACTCTGTTGCGTACGAAACGTGCTGCTAGTTTAGCGGAAAAAAACGCACTTTTATCCGATTGGACATTGTTCCTTCTCCAAACGATATCACCGACCTTATAGTGTACCAATTTATGACGAAGATTGTATTTATTCGCGTTTTGCTGGTATGCCTTCGTTAGCGCATCTGCGACTGAATCATAAATTGCAATCATTTCTTGTAGGTTAGAGGCGCGAGAATCGATCGGGTTTTTATTATTATTATTTGGTGGCGACAAATAGTGGGAGTAATCTGAGCCGTGTGATATAGGTTCGAAACCGTGCAACAAAAAAAACGGTGAATATCCGGTTGCTAGATTTACGTAATTATTTAGGGCCGATTGAACTATGGGTAGGTATTTACTCCAATTGCGGTGATCGTTATTCACTAATATTGCAAGTGAAGTTCCGACGGTCTGATTATGCCTCTCTACCACGTTGTTCATGGGTGTGTAATAGGTATTATAATATAAATCGGGGACGCCGTATTTAGCAAGGAATTCTTTGAACTCTTTACTGATAAATTGTCGGCCGTTGTCCATTATAATCGTTCTTGGAACTGAGAAAGGGATGAAGATATTATTTTCTAATAAATTTATTATGGCTTTAGAAGTGGGATTTCTCAATGGGAATAGCCAGACGAATTTGGTAAATACGTCGACTACGCTTAGAATATGCAACTTATTATCGTAACTTTTGGGGAAGGGGCCGATTAAATCAATACTTAATGATTGAAGGGGTCTATCTGTATTTTTCTGTTTAGACATATAACCGATGGGGGGTTTAGTAGAATGTTTGTAGGCTTTGCAAGTGAGGCAGTTTGCTATGAACAATTTAATATCTTTGTACATACCAGGCCAATAGTGTTTAAGGGACAATTTTTTGAAAGATTTAAAGGTACCTGGATGGATGGAATTATTAGCCGCGTGTATGTCGGACATGATAGGTATTCTATTTTCTATCGGGGGAACTAGTTTCCATTCAAAGTCCGCTAGTAATGAAAATTCTGCTTTGCAGTGTTTGTAAAGTTGGTTATTCTGAATAGTGTAGTTGGGAAAATTTTGAGGTTTATCGCAACAACCTTTGAATATTTTTAAGTACCATTCGTCATTCGTGACAGGTGTTATAATTGGTATTGAGACACTAGCGATTTCGATCCTAGATAAGGCGTCGGGTACGACATGAAGTGTTCCCTTTCGGTGAACGACGTTAAATTTATATTGAGATAATCTTGTAGCCCATCTAGCTAATCTTCCTGACGGATTATGAAGAGACAATAACCATTTTAAACTTGAATGATCCGTTATGACGGTGAATTCGGAACCCTCGATATATTCCCTAAAATGATATACTGAGTCTAAGATTGCTAATAATTCTTTTTCCGTTGTACTATAGTTTCTCTCTGCCTTACTGAGACTCCTTGAATAGTATGCCACGGGATGTTCTCCATCAGGAAACTCCTGTGATAGACATGCCCCTATGGCAAAATTAGAGCTGTCACACTGTATAGTAAACGGAAGTTTGAAGTCTGGACAAGCCAGGACTGGTGCTGAAATGAGGGCTTGTTTGAGAGATTCGAAGGCCACGGTGCATTCGTCTGTCCACAAAAATTTATTACTGCGTTTATTGCCGCCTGTTAATCTCGTCAGGGGTGATGCTATCTTGGAGAAATTATTGATGAATCTGCGATAGTAGCCGCATAATCCTATAAAAGATTTTACCTGTGTCGAGTTTTGAGGCCGGGGAAATTTTTTGATGGCTTCTATTTTTCCCGGATCGGTGCGGAGGCCGTCGCTGTCGACTATAAATCCTAGGTATTTTAGTCTAGATTTGCAAAATTCCGACTTTTTAAAATTAATCGTTAGGCCCGCGTACTTAAGGCGTTCATGAATTCGGTTTAGCAAGTACATATGTGATTCAAAGTCTTCTGATATGGCTATGAGGTCGTCTAGGTATCCGAAAACGTGAGAATCGAATTCCGGTCCGAATAACGTGTCTATTAATTTCTGTTGTTCTGCCGAAGCGTTACGGATTCCGAACGGGACCCTTTTGAACATGAAGCTACCGCGTCCGGGGACGACGAAACTTGTCTTCTCGCAAGACTCCTGGTCGAGAGGAATCTGCCAATATGCCCGGCTGAGGTCAATTGAGGAGATGTATCGGGCATTACGTAAATTATTCAGAATTGTCCTCGCATACGGCAAGGGGTAGAAAACTGGGGATGTGACTGCATTTAAACGACGACTATCGAGACAAAGTCTAGTTGAACCGTCCTTTTTCGGTACTAGTATGACCGGGTTGGACCATGCTGAAGAGCTTTTGGATATTACTTTGAGGGCTAGCATTTCGTCAACCTCCTTGTTAAGCTGGGCCAGACGGACCGGCGATAGGGGATAGTACCTTTGCCTTATTGGTGGCCCCTCTGTTTTAATAGTGTGTGTTAGTAAATGAGTGACACCTAATCCGCACTTTTCAAAAGATATGTCTTCGAATTTCTTCGTGACCGCCTCGAGTATTGTAACTTGTTCGGAAGAGAGGTTCTTTGCCGAAGAGATTGTGCGGATTTCTGAGATGATTTTAATATTATCGGTTGTCGGATGTCTAAAAAGTTGAGGAGCAATGTCGAATTTTCTCCAAAAATCTATGCCTAATATAAATCGGTCGCCTATAGAAGGGATCACTAAGAATTCAATAGTGTGTGTGGAGTTATTTAGTGTAACCGGCAACGATAATTTACCGATAATTTTTTGTGATCTGTTGTCGGCCGTGAAAACGAATGATTTAATCTTAATTAACCGGTAGCCAATTGTTATAAAACTTTTATAGGAGTCGCCGCCGATGCAAGATATACTGGCTCCTGAGTCTAGTAGACCCGAGAACAATCTATTATTTATTTTAAAGTTAACGAACGGTCTACCGTCCCCTGCTGGAATACAATTTACTTCGGCCAAAGACGTTGTGCTGTAAAAAAATTTCACGAAAGTTAATCAATCAAGCCATTCCTGGTGCATTAATGCCTTTTCGGAAGCCGTGAATTGTTGATTGGTTTCGCGTTTTTTGAAGACTTATAATTCGGTGGTGGCCTGGTTACGTCGGGTAATCTATTACTACTCCTGTTGTTATCCCTTTCGTCTCTACGCGATGAATATATGCATTGGTTGGCATAATGGCCGTTCTCGTTACACCTGTAGCACAATATTACGCGGTTACGAGGGAAATTTGTGTTTAAAACCGCGAGTTGGCTATTATTATCTGCCCGGCGCCTATGAAAGGTACGACCTGTAATTGGAGACTGCATTGAATTCATTTCGATAAAAAGACATTCGTTTTCCAATTGGTCCAACTTCGTAATCGTTTTATTACTCATTATCCCATCATATTTGGGCAATAATGCTTTTCGTATTATTGAGAGTAATTCTGTTTCTGAAAAGGGAGGCGATAACTTGCTATTTAAATTTTTCATGATTTTAATGAAGTTGGCTGCAGTCGAATTGTTAAACTGTTTTCTTTTCAGAAACTCTGAACGTGAGTATTCTTGACGGGTATACGTCAAAGGAGTCACATTAGAAGAAGAAGACGTGGCCGGGGTGTTTAATAAAATATTGTCTATCTCCGTGCATAATGCCAGGAGTTCATTAACGTTAGACGTAGTTTTTCCTATTTTTGCTTGTAGGTATTTCTGTGACAAACCTTTTAATATCAATTGATGGAGCTCCTGTTCTGTTATCGGCGAATTTAATTTAGAATTTATGCTAAGTGCTTCTAATATGAAGTCCGAGGCAAGCTCGTTGTCCGCTTGTGTCAAATTAAATAGCTTCGCCTTTTGGATCAATTGATGATTTGGATTATCATATTTATTTATTAACGCTTGGCGTAGATCTTTCCAAGATAAGTTCTCATTAAATATTTTCCTATACCATGTTAGCGCATTACTGGATAACAAATCAATGAAACCTCGCGTTATTTCGGTGTCCGATACGTCCCTCGCGAATTTTAACTCCGAAACCCTTTCTAGAAATATTCTGACGTCAGACTTGCCGTCAAACGTCAAATTCCAACTAGCTAAGTTGATTGAGCGTTTAATAATATTATAACTACCTACCTGGTTGATATTCGAATCCGATGTTGTACTTGTTGTATTTGTGTTTTTTACCACCCGTATCGGAGAAGAATTCGTGATATTTATTACTGATTGTGTTTGCGGTGATTCATTGATAACAGCCGCGTTAGTAGGTTGGTTCGTCAGAACCGTTAATGAATTGTTATAATCTGTGCATTGCTTGCGTAAGGAGACCAGAGCTCGTTTGGGCGTTATTCCCTTACTTAAAAGCAATTTTTTTATCACTGTCGCGGAGCTTTTTTCAAAGTTTAGAATCGGAGTTTGGTGATCCATTTTAACTTTGTGTTAGTAATAAAAAAATTAAAAATAATATGCCTAAGTGGGTGCCGTTAAACGATATTTATGGAAGAGAGACGCGGTGAAGCGGTAGGTATTAATTGACTTTACCTGCCGTCGGCTATTTTCCGCGGTAATTCTAGGTTTTTTTACAAACTTTACTTCAACAATATTACAAGGACATGATTCATAACATAATTACAGGTAATATTAACAATTATAGAAATACATATATTCTACAATATAATCTGTACAAAAACCTTTGCTGACACAATGATATGTTTGTTTAGTTGGGCGCCAGTGTAATATTTGGTAGATCTTACCTCCTTCTACATCCTTCTTACTATGTAGGTACTCTCTCCCAGGCTATGACTCTCTCAGGTGTGGATTCTCAACCCTCATATCATTGTTCAGGACAGGTTATTGTCAAATTAAACAGGTTATTTACTTTAAAACATGTATTGTGAATCTAAATGTAAGACAGGTATGCAAGTATTCCTACCTATATTGGCTCATCACGAATCTTATACAATAATGTTAATGGGGAAATCATACGCTTTGTCGTGGTCCTTTCTTGATGCTTCTGGTAATGGTCAATAGTGGCTGAGGCGGTGTATAATACCAACGCCTGAAGGCCAAGTGGGCCCAGGCATCGGACGTGAGAGGGCAGTTGGGTCTCCTCGCCCGTGATGTAGAAGCGTCCCTATAAACTCTCAACCGGGACCAGATCCTCCGGTTCGAGCTTTCGGTCGGCCCTAAGTATTTGCGTGATCGATTACGTACGGATTAGTCTTTATTTAATAGTCATTTATTAGAGTCTTTCTGAGTAAGGATTAATAGCGAAATCACTTTATTAACACTTTGGTAAATAGTCTAGGTATATGTGCGCGCTGATCGAGTAACAATTTGATCTGATTAAATTGGTCGATTCACTTGACTGAGGTCCGTATTTTGCCGGTACTTGGGGCAATAACACTCGCGTAGTACTTTCGTAATAAGTTTGGGCGGCGGCCCGGGGCTTCGTGCCCCGGGCGCGCGGAGGCGTGGTGCGTATCGACGTGACCTTCTTATCTGGGATTTCAAGCGCGACTGACTCTGAGGCGGGGAACTGTGGTTTACATACCCATCCAGTTATGCCTACGTGCCGAGTGTCCCTTGGAACGGTCCTGGGGAGGTATCGGGGCGTCGGGGAGTGAAGGGCTTCCTGTTATTGTTTGACTGATCAGCCGACGGTTTCGTGCTTTCTAATGGAGAAACATTCAACGGCTGCATGCTCTTGTCCCTTGTGCGGACCGGAGTGAGAAGCGGGGTGAAGGGTTTGTTTATTCATACCCTCGTTTTGACTGAAGTGCGGAGCGGTGCGCGGGGTTTCCTGTCCGTTCCAATTGCGTTGTTTTATACTGAAGTAACATTCAACGGTCGCGTGCTTCTGTCCATAGCGCGGACCGGGAAGAAGCGGGGTGAAGGGTTTGTTTACTCGTTCTGAATTGCGTTGCTTATGGTTTGCTTGGAGTTTTAACACATTACAATACACAAAATTTTAAATAATAACATTGACTGTACCGAAATTCTTTCCCTAGTTAATTTTAACATATCAATACGTACACGCCATACAGAACTATTCCACACGCTTAATTTTTTTTTTTTTTTTTTACATTAACTCCACACAGGAGGCCCTGAGGAAAATAATTTCCCTCAGGGCCTATGTCATCTTTGAGGATGCTGTGTGGAGGGTCTTTTTGAGGAAAGGAAGGAGTTAACATGGGTCTTGAAGAGACTCATGTTGTAGGAGGGAGGAAACACAGAGGCCGGTAAATCGTTCCACAGCCGAGCTGTTGAACTCAAGAACGAATCGTAAAAACGACCCGTTCTCATGTGACTAATATCAACTGTGTACAAATGTTGGGCGCGTGTTTGGCGTGTTTCCCGACTATGCACCGGTGCCGAGGGGATCAATGACGCTAGTTCCTCGGAGCATCTTCCATTGTAATACCGGTAGAACAAGGACAGCATTCCCACCTGACGCCTATGCTCTAAAGATTGCAATCCGTCTGTTAAGATGGGAGAATCTATCAAACGGACCGCCCGTTTCTGCACAGAGTCAAGGGTTTTTTTTAGGTATTTTGGAGCTCCAGACCAGAGGTTGCTGCCAAATTCAACCGTGGGGCGCACTTGCGATTTGTACAGGGTTGACAGTTGAGTACTATTAAAGTATCTGCGGGCCCTGTACAGTACGCCCAGTTTCTGAGAGGCTAACTTAACTCTGGTTTCGATGGAGCCCCCATACCTGAGCTGGTCACTAAGAGTTACACCAAGCATATCAATGGAGGTCCTGTTCGGGAGAATGCTTCCGTTGAAGGAGACTAGATTATCATTTCGATCCCTTTTAGACGTTATCAGACATGATTGGGTCTTTGAAACATTAAATTCGACGAGGTTATTCTTACCACAAGACAAATGCAGCAACTAATTCGCCAATCAATCGTGCTCTATATACATTCAATAATATTTGGGCGATTCACTGCCCAAATTTAAAAATAACATCATGTCAATCATATAAATTGTTTAATGCGCGTATTAACACACACACACACACACACACACACACACACCCTTTCCCACTACACACATTAATCGGTAATTACTTAATATGCACACCTTAAATAAAACACTACAATGAAACTCTTAATAGGTTGTTACGATACGCCCCACAGAGCACAGAACGCAGCAAGTCCACACAACTCCCCTCTCTCCCCCCTGTTTCCTGTTTCCCCCTGCTTCTCCCCGCTTGCCCTGCCACTCGCGCAGTCCGCTGCCACTCGCCAGAGAGAAGATTTGAGCGCCCTTGCGAACGGACATACGCGGCCCGCTTTCGGGCGAGCAGTCCAAATTCAATGTGGCCGCGATGTATTATTGAAATACCTACGAGTAGAGTCGGCCTTGGCCGCGCTAATAGTTCGGTCTATTTAGACTACGAAAGTGCCTGATGGAACTACCACATGAGGCGAGGATCCTGCGAATCCACATGTAAGCTGTATCTTGATTTCCTCTTTTAAATGTGTCCGTAATCAGTGAAATGTAGGGCCCCGCGAAAATCACCACTCGGAGAGTTTCGTTTTGAGAGAGAGACAGTGAGAGATTAAACACTTTAGCTAGGTTTGTGTAATTTGCATTTCTTGTATTGAATTGTACTGTAGAAACCTATGAACTGTGTTTGAGTTTACAATACATGTCTTAATGATTTAACTTTGTTATTATTCTGCTACGGCAGGAGGATTGTTGACCAGTGTGTATCCCGTGGGACGCCGGAAGGTAGAGAGAAATTCCATAGCTTTGAGCGGCTCACCCCCTGAATAGAGAGTACCTTTGTTCCCGCTGAGAGCTAGCCGTGGGACATGTTGGGCCTGGTGTTGGTTTGGTAGCCAACATCGGGGCACCCTAACAACTGACGCCAGAACGTGGGGCTGGAATTTTTTTCTATCCCGGTCGCTTTGCGGGACCTTTGTTTGTCGAAATCCTCCCCGCATGGCAACTGTTTTGTAAACATTAATTATGCCTTGATATTCTACACCCAGTGTACTGTGAATCCTGTGAAAAAACCACAGAAACCAATATGTAAATTAGATCCATAACAGATCTGATTGAAATTATGAATTGAATCGCATTTGAAACGACGGCCATTTTGGGTACCCGAAACGCCAACCTTTGACCGCGAATCTGACTGCACACGCGTCACCAAACAACGGGCGCGTAGCAACAGTGATTCGCGCCAAATCTCAACGGCCCGATGTTTCACGCGATATTCTCTGGATTGCGCACGCAAATGCTTTGACTCGCGCCAAATCCCAACGGACTGTTGCTAGGCAGCGTTTAAATTCAAACCGCCTTTTATGACTGAACCGGATACCAACGGAAATTATTATTATAAATCTGATTCTGGAACCACAGTTATTTTGCGAATTCCGTAATCAAAAATTTCGGACTTACGTATTTTTATTGTTTCTGCACAATATACCAATTGGCCCACTTGTGTCTGTCAAATTAGTACAACTTAATGTTTCTCCAAATGGACAAAATAATGACTTTCTTTCCCCATTATACATTATAGGTACTGTTTTTTTTTCAGCATAAGTGAAAGTGAATTGTGTTTTTCCCTTACATAAGTGAAAAGTGGAATAATAATAAAGCCAATGACTGATTCCATGAATAAATAAAATAATTTTAATATGGTTGACGCAATAAATCCCATATTCAGTCATTTTCATCCGGAAGTTTGTCCTTTATTTGCCAGAAAAGTGCCTTTTGTGAACTTTAGTGCCTTTCTCAGTGCAAAGTGATTTGTGGAAAATAAAAAACCTGTTTTCTAAAAGTCAGTCCTGGCAAAATTTTTCAAAAATAAATAAATACTTGTGAATTTCACAGTTTTCTCAAAAGTGGTCAGTGAAATACAAAAACCTTTACCACTAAGGTCTTTCCACGCAAAATTTTTTCTCGTCTTCCTTCCTTTGACAAAATTCTGGTGTCATGTATACCAAATTGTAATATGGAATCTCTGTAACCATATTTTGGAAGTGCCAACAGTGATCACCAAGTGAAAAGTGCCTCACAAAAATTAATTTTGCGCTTTCTAAAGGAAACCCCTGGCCAATTTTTCTTTTTCTCACCACCCAGGAAACTCACAATGGAGGACAAGCAAGCTATTACACCATCCAACTTGGGTACCATTCCCAATGTGCATAGTTTATCCAAAGCCCACTTACAAGCTGCTTTAAGGGATAGAGGACTCTCGCCATCAAGCAAATCTAAATCTACATTGAAGGCATATGCACTTTTATTCAACAAAAAGTACATTAGGAGAATAAACCTCGCCCCCTCCAACGAAAATAATTCACGTTCGGCTACGCAAGTTTTGGATAATCTTGACAAAGGACCTACGCCGCATGTAATGATAAAACAGGACGTCGCACCCATCTTGACACAAGATAAAACTTACGATTTATCCTCTTGGAAAGTCAAATATAATGGCGTCTCCGATGTGCTGGATTTCATTGACCGTATTGAAGAAACGGCTACAATCAAAAATATCCCATTCGAGATTCTACGGAGAAACTTTATAGAACTCATCTCCCCAGAATTAATTCCGTGGCACCGCATCCAAAAGACTAAATGCAAAGATTGGAATAAACTCAGATCTGCCCTCATCTCTAGCTTTGGAAAAAAGGAGGCCCAGCACCGGATCAAACTATCTTTACTATCTATTAAACAGCTAGTAGATGAACCTGTGGCAACATTCATAGAAAGGGCTGAGTCCATCAACATCAAGCTTTCACATCCTGTTCCGGAAGCTGAACTATTACCAGTCATAACTGATGGCCTTTTAAGCAAATACGAGAACATCATCACCTCACAGAAAATTGCATCCCTGGCCCAGCTAAACGAAGTCTGTCTCCTCCTGGAATCATACCAGGATAGGAAGAACATAAAGAATGTGTCGAATAATGTGGTTGTGCCAAGCCGTTCGTCTGGTTTAAAACCAGAATTCGACAACAAAAAAGTGTGCTCCTTTTGCAAAAAAGTAGGCCACCTGGCCGCTACTTGTTTCAAGCAAGCAAGACTTCTGGAATCCAAGGAACCCCGAACCTCCAAGAGACACCACTCTAGGGACCGCTCTCCTCCACGCGACGAACTGCGCAACATTTTCAAGAAATCAAGGCACAATGCAGAAAGGTTACAAAACCCAAGCGATGTCAGACCTCAGGTGGATTTCTCCAAGCCCCCACCAAATTTCTACATGAAGAGGCCAAAAAACTAAATAATAACCTCTCAGGCACCCATTCTGAACCAAGGTCTAAAGAATGGACTGATTGGTTATCACACATTAAGTATTTTAATCAGGCCTTAAATGTTTCCTCGGTTTGTTGCAAACAAGCTAAAGATGGGAGACCCTATGCCCTTTTCTCTGTTAACAATGTGCCCTTTTCCGGATTACTTGATAGCGGTGCATCTGTCAGCTGTCTTGGCAACAATGCTCACCTGCCTTTTGTTAACAGTTATTTTAAAATTTCGCCACAAACAACACACCTGACGACTGCGGATAATGTTTCCCAGCCGGTCATCGGTACCCTTGCCCTACCAATTAATTGTAACAATAAAATAGTTACAATCAATTTTCTAATAGTGCCCTCTATATCCCAGAATTTCATCCTTGGCGTTGACTTCTGGAAGGCCTTTAACGTTGCTCCCCAAGTATTTAATACTCTTGGCGAAACCTCCACTGCTGCTCAAATTAGTGAGATCCGCACAATAATACCTCACGAAAATTTAAGCACGGACCAAGCTCTCCAACTAAAGGAAATGGTCAATAAATTCGAATCAATATCTTTCGAAAAATGTGGATTGGGTTTGACAAATTTGGTAGAACACCACACTAAAACCAATGGCCCACCCATAAAGCAACGTTATTACAATTTAGCCCCCCAAAAGCTTAAACTTTTAGAAAAAGAACTTGATGAAATGTTAAAAATGGGTGTGGTGGTTCCCAGCAGAAGTGCATGGACCAACCCAACCCTTTTGGTTTCTAAAAAAGATGGCTCCGCACGTTTCTGTCTCGACAGTAGACGTTTAAATTCTTGTACGGAAGCTGACGCATACCCCTTACCTTACGTCCACGCGACCTTAGACAAACTGCGCAACGCCAAGTTCATCTCCTCTGTTGACCTAAGCAAAGCTTTTTGGCAAATACCTTTGGACGCAGAATCGTGTGAAAAAACTGCTTTCGTTGTACCTGGTAGGGGAATGTTCCATTTTAAAAGATTACCCTTTGGTCTAAAGAACAGCCCCGCCGAATTACAAAGACTGATGGACAAACTCTTCGGTCCTGAAGTCGATAACAGCCTGTTTTGTTACCTTGACGACCTCATCATCGTCAGCGACACCTTTGAAAAACACCTATTAATGCTGGAAAAGGTTTTTCAACAACTCAAGTTCGCCGGTTTAACCATCAACTTGAAGAAGTCTGAATTCTGTAAGTCCCGTTTACGTTATTTGGGATTCATTGTCGACGAAAAAGGTCTAAGAACAGACCCCGCTAAGGTGGAAGCCATGGCAAATTTTCCCCGACCCAAAAACGCGAAGGAAGTCAAAGGTTTCCTTGGACTTGCAGGTTACTACAGAAGATTCATCAAAGACTTTTCCACAATTGCAGCCCCTTTAAATAAAATCACCGGCACCCGTAAAGGTGTCAGCAATTTCCGATGGTCTGCTGAAACTGAAGAAGCGTTTACAACTTTAAAAAATGCCCTTCAAAAAGCCCCCGTTCTGAATTGCCCGGATTTTGCACTCTCTTTTACCCTCCACACGGATGCCTCCAACGTAGGAATCGGTGGAGTCCTAACTCAAGAGTTCCCAGATGGCGAACACCCTGTAGCGTATTTTTCCCGTACATTAAATAAACACGAGAAAAACTACGGAATTACCGAAAAGGAGTTACTGGCTGTATTGGATTCTGTTCACCATTTCCGCGGTTACATAGACGGTAGCAAATTTACTGTAGTCACAGACCATAGTAGTTTGAAATGGTTGATCTCTTTAAGTAATCCCTCCGGTAGACTCGCTCGTTGGGCCTCCCGTTTGTCTCAATTCAATTTTGATATTGTTCACCGTAAAGGCGCGGACAATATTGTTCCCGACGCTCTTTCAAGAATTGAATTGGCCTCATTAAATGTTGACACAATTGCCCCCCCTCCATCTACAAAAGATGAATGGTACTTGAAAATCTTCGAAGGTTGTAAAAATAATCAACAAAAGTTTCCGAATTTTATCATAAAAGAAGGACAACTATACCGTAATTGCAAGGTACCACTATCCATCCTCGAAGATTACTATTGTCGTTCCCCTCGAAGGAAGAGAACAAATAATAATTGACAATCATAGTGCTCCCGACTCTATACACCCAGGAACTTTCAAGACGTATAAAAAGATTTCCTTGAAGTATTACTGGCCTGGTCTCTTCAAACAAATTCGCAATTACATCTCTAAATGTGAAACTTGTAAAGCTTATAAACATAGCACGGCAGCACCTGCCGGCCTAATGGGTAACCCCAAACGTGCCGACAGACCCCTACAGTCATTGTCAATGGACCTCGTCGGACCTTTTCCTCGAAGTTATGCCGGACACATGCACATACTTAGTGTAGTGGATGTTTTCACCAAATTCTGTTGGATCTTCCCTTTAAAAAGAGCCAACGCGTCCGCCATCATCAAACTTCTGGAAAAACACATTTTTATACCTTACGGAACACCCAGAACCGTAATTGTTGATAACGGAAAACAGTTTATTGCCCAGGAATTCAAAGAATTTCTTGCCAAATACGGAATCAAGGACATTTATTATAACACCTTGTACACTCCCCAAAATAACACTGTCGAACGTTACAACCAAACAATCAACACAGCTCTAGCTATTCTAGTTGATAAAGATCAACGCACTTGGTGTAAAAACCTAGATAAAATTCAGGCCGCTATGAACAACACTGTTAATCTGGCCACTGGTTACACACCTTTCTTCTTAAAACACGGTATGGAACAAGTCGTCCATGGTTCTCTACATAGGGACACAAACTTTCCTACGTCATCTGCCACCACAAGCAACCCTACCGCAGACTATGCCCATCGCCTGGAAGAACTGTCGGCCATTTACAGTGAAGTCACTGATGCTTTGCTCCTGGCTCACCAAAAGAGTGCGGACAGATATAACTTACGTAGGAAACATGTTAACTTCAATACAGGAGACATAGTTTGGAGAAAGAACAACACACTTTCCCAAGGAGCCATGTATTTCTCTGCCAAGCTGACACCACGTTTCGTGAAGGCCAAAGTCCTAAGGAAAATATCAGACCTAGTGTACTTCTTGTCTGACTCATCTGGAAAGCACATTGGTAATTACCACATTAAGGACATTGTAAAGTCTGGAAGTGAGGAGTCAAGTAAAACTGCCCCCACTATCTCAGCAAACTTAAAATGATCCAGTATGTATCACTTTTTGTAAGCTTACAAAGTCTTACTACGTCAGGCGTGTATTGTGTCAATCACATGCCCATCGTTTCGTAAATGAAACAAGTTGTAAATTATTTTGTAAATTAATGCGTACTCTCCTTGAAGTTACTTTCAAATGTTGTTTTTGCACTGTTTTTTCTTTCCTTCATGGCAATTTTTTTCTTTATTTTTTTTCACCTGTTCTAAAACTGATCACTTTGGAACGGAGACACTTTTCGAGTTTCAATGTTTGGGAAGTCGCGAGCCCATTTATTGTCTCAACACGTACACTATGCAATGTTCATGCCATGTCATACCCTGCCGTGTCATGTAATTTTGTAATTTTTCTCCTATTTTTTGTTTTTGTCGCATTTTTGTCGTGTGGAAAGGAACTTTCTCACCTGTTTATTTTGTTCATGTAAAGTAGTTGACAATTGCCCATCGGCGTGTCGTTCTAGAAGTCGGGTTTTGTAAATTCCAAAGTGTTAAATTCCGACTCAGAACCAGTTAACTATTTCTATAATTTTCTCCCTTTTATTTTGTTCATCATGAGTTGTAAAACCTTCCGAGGTATCTCTAGCATGAAAATCAAACAGCGATTACTTACATAGTCGCCTCTCGTGTATATAAGTTTTTTCAATTTTTTCTTCTTAAATTAAAAATTGATGGCGTCCTTCCCAAATTCATGCTCATGTACCCAAATTGGATATCGACACGTCCATTTTGGAACTCGTATTTATAAAACCAATGATTGGTCTTTATAACCCTGTATATAAATCAATTTGGCTCGTTTCAACTAAAGTACGTAAAACCGAATCATCCGGTCTTTGGTTGTTATAACAAAGTCACTGTTTTTTGTTATTTTGTTTTTTTTTGCTTTTACGTTACGTATGTCTTGCATGGCACGTTTCAACCCTACGAGACAGGTTAATAAAACCTTATGGTCATCCTGATTTTGGAATTCACAACTTTTAGGTGTTCATTTAACCAAGTATTTGCAACCCAAATTGCACATAACCTGTTATGTTTGTAACTGCACAAAGGGTATGTAAAACCGTAATTGGTCCCTTTTCTTTGGTCTTCCTCACTGTAGGTTGCCACAACAGACAGTATGTAAAACCATTATAGGTCTGTCTTTGTTTTAAATACTTGGTGTAAGTAGAATCATACTCTGCCATCACCCTTGTACTTTGTAACACATGAAGTAACATCAAATTGTCTATCTTCTCTGTCGTACGCTCTTGGGCTACGGAGTTAGTTAATCTAACGAATCTTTATAAAATGTGTTAAAATCAAGCATCGTTAACGTTTATTGTGTTGTATTTAAACGTAACCCACCATTATAGGAGAGATCCTTAGAACATCCACCGTCATAGGAGAGATCCTTAGAACATCCACCGTCATAGGAGGGATCCTTAAAATACCTGCCACGATACGAGAAGTTCGTCATAATCACTTTTGCTCATAGCTAAATGTTATTGAATTGGTCGTGTGACATATTTGTCATGAGTACCACCCTTTCTGTACAATCTGTTTCGGTCGTGTGACATATTTGTCATGAGCACCGTTTTGTACAATCTATTTTGGTCGTGTGTCATTAATTTGTCATGAGCACCGCTTTTGTATTTTGGTCGTGTGTCATTAATTTGTCATGAGTACCGATTGTATGTATAATTGTGTACAACCCTTGTACACTATACGTGGAGACGTTAAAACACTTACCGTGATTCGTGCGAACGACATAATATCGGCCTTGCCATCTTCTTTAAGAGGCATTGTATAAACTCTTGACTTCTGTCTATAATTGAGTTTCATCTTGTATGTACTTACATGTTTTGTACGCCATACGTGAAGACGTGAAAACACTTACCGTGATTCGTGCGAACGACATAATATCGGCCTTGCCATCTTCTTTAAGAGGCATTGTATAAACTCTTGACTTCTGTCTATAATTGAGTTTCATCTTGTATGTACTTACATGTTTTGTACGCCATACGTGAAGACGTGAAAATACTCACCGTGATTCGTGCGAACGATACAATATCGTGTGTCATCTTTTATGATGCAATTTGTGCCCTTTTTTGCATAACTCGTTGTCTGGGGAACGGATAAGAAAACCCCCAGGTTTGTGAAATTGGAGCAAGGGTCTGTCTTTTCTCACAATCATGCAGGAGTTTTTAAAATGACCCCTATTCTTTTGCCCAATACACGCAAAAGATTAGTCTCTTTGATAATGTGTATTCAAATTTCTCCTCATCCTTTTAACAATTGTAAAGAGTCAGGAAATCTGCTGGTTGATCATGTTTCATTCTCACATGGAGTTTGAAGTGGAAATTAGTCCAGTCTCTAGCAAGTTTCGTCACTCAACTCCTTTCCTTTTCCTTTCCTTTCTCCTCACCATCATGTTCTCAGGTATATGTCATGAAGAAGAAAATCTGTTGTTGACCATAATTCGCCCTCACTGGGAGTGCGAATCGGTAAATTGACCAATTATCAGCAGGCTTTCTCCCTCACTCTCTGCATATGTCTCACCTTTTGTTCTCTTTCTCAATTTTACGAAACACATTCATGAATGTTGGATATGTACGATATGCACTTGGCGTACCGTCTGTCTCCTTTTGACAACCTTTATTCATGAATTGGTTTCTCTGCTTTTACCGTGACTCATTCACGACTTCTTTGTCTTGTTCTTTGAAATGCTACAAAAAATGTTACCACCTTTATGTTAACATAGGCCATGGAAGGCCGGTTGTTTTTTAACCAAGACATATTGTCACGCGGCAAACGCCAAGTCATCCTGGTAAAGGAAAATGTTCATGTAACCACAATTTAGTTAGAAAACTCTCTCTTCGTCACTCTCTGGGTCGGTGGTTAAAACTTCGTTTATTTCATTATCTGGACACATTTTGTTTCTCTCCAAACCTTTTCTTCATTGGTCCCTAGGCAGGTAAACTTCAAGAATTTTGCTCTAATAATAATTTCTCCCGGATTAAAAAGAAGCCCAGGCGGATGTCATCACCAACAGCCAAGCTGAGCTTCACTTCCTGACAGCACGCGCTGTGGTTACTAGGTCCCTCCTGCTGCCATTTTTCTACGCATTTGTTCCTGAAAGCACAGACCATACCGCCCATATGTATGTTGTTTTGTCGTGCCACAGCAAGTTGAGTTGTCCCACTATACATTATGACACTCTGAACCACCTTTTGGGCACGCTAGCTCCTAGGTTTGTTCTTACTCTTGCTATCAATGCCAACCATGTCGTCTCTTGCGCTGTCATGCAGTGACGCATATATCGTCATGTGTAAACCATTATTACCTTGACCTCCAGTATTCGCTGAATGCGTACCAATACAAGTTATGTTGAGCTACATTATGCTTCAATAACCATTATATACGATCCGTGTTTACCTTAATAACATTTAGGATTCGTACTGGCATGTCTGCAGACACTGGATTCTCCTCTTCAATGACCTCTGTAACCATAGTCGCGGCACAGCAACCACAGTCTCCACTTCTTGAACTTCGACGTCTTCGACGAAACCAAGTGTTTTCTAAGGCCCAAGTGTACTTCTGAGTGTTATCTCAAAGGGGTCTGATTACAGTGATAATGTAATCCTTAGAATCTGTGAAACCACGTCCTCCTCTACGAAATTCTCCGAAACCAAACAAATCCACGCTTCACAAACTTAGCTCCCAGACCAATGAAACCTTAGAATCACACAGGCATTTTTGTTCTTGCTTTTTGTTCTTCTATTGTACAAATATGAATTGTTATTTTTCAATTGCATAACCATGTATTGTTATTTTGTTCAATTGCATAACCATGTATTGTTATTTTTTCAATTGCATAACCTTGTATGTTGTTTCACACCATGTACTTTTACCAAAACTGTTCCTTTCCAAACATTGTATGTACCCCTCACCCATTCCCTACAAACATTGTGACCTAAACTATAACATAAATTGCATGTTCTAGCTAGGCATCTCTCAACCAACGAATCTCTCAAAAACCCCAATGGAAGCTTAAGAGGATTTTTTTTTCCTACAGCTCCATTGCCACGTCGCTTTTTTTCCAAGCGCGGGGGGAAGTGTTACGATACGCCCCTGAAGCGAGTAGATACCTAGAGCACAGAATGCAGCAAGTCCACACAACTCCCCTCTCTCCCCCCTGTTTCCTGTTTCCCCCTGCTTCTCCCCGCTTGCCCTGCCACTCGCGCAGTCCGCTGCCACTCGCCAGAGAGAAGATTTGAGCGCCCTTGCGAACGGACGTACGCGGCCCGCTTTCGGGCGAGCAGTCCAAATTCAATGTGGCCGCGATGTATTATTGAAATACCTACGAGTAGAGTCGGCCTTGGCCGCGCTAATAGTTCGGTCTATTTAGACTACGAAAGTGCCTGATGGAACTACCACATGAGGCGAGGATCCTGCGAATCCACATGTAAGCTGTATCCGGCCGTAGCGCAGCGGTAAGACGCTTGACTCGCGCACCGAAGGTCGCGGGATCGAAT
The DNA here is from genome assembly GCA_917563855.2 of Limnephilus lunatus. Classification (NCBI taxonomy): domain Eukaryota; kingdom Metazoa; phylum Arthropoda; class Insecta; order Trichoptera; family Limnephilidae; genus Limnephilus; species Limnephilus lunatus. Next base: position 76,092,986 of record OU830592.1, read on the forward strand.
CCCGGCGTGGCAAATAAATTTTATTTGATTAATTTGTGTTGTTTCACAATTTATTCATTTAAAATAATAAATAGTATATTTGCGGCACGTTCCAGAGTGGAAGATACTCTCTGTATCGCCCTGGTGTAAGACCACCATTCAGAATTGAAACGTTGCTTGAAACGGCATTAGCCGTGTTTGGTGACCAGATCTGAATAGCCAGGTACTTCCCCACCTTCCTCTTCCCTATCTCCTTCCCCTCCCCACTACCCTCAGCCTCACAACATACTCCAATTGGGGATGCCATAGTCTCACTGGCTTCAGACGGGAGCAGTTAAGACTCTTGTCAGGTATTCATGTAAAAAAAAAAAAAAAAAAAATCTTGATTTCCTCTTTTAAATGTGTCCGTAATCAGTGAAATGTAGGGCCCCGCGAAAATCACCACTCGGAGAGTTTCGTTTTGAGAGAGAGACAGTGAGAGATTAAACACTTTAGCTAGGTTTGTGTAATTTGCATTTCTTGTATTGAATTGTACTGTAGAAACCTATGAACTGTGTTTGAGTTTACAATACATGTCTTAATGATTTAACTTTGTTATTATTCTGCTACGGCAGGAGGATTGTTGACCAGTGTGTATCCCGTGGGACGCCGGAAGGTAGAGAGAAATTCCATAGCTTTGAGCGGCTCACCCCCTGAATAGAGAGTACCTTTGTTCCCGCTGAGAGCTAGCCGTGGGACATGTTGGGCCTGGTGTTGGTTTGGTAGCCAACATCGGGGCACCCTAACAACGTACACACCATGAATAGTTTATATTAATTGTAAATTTTCACCAATGGATAATATAATGTACTGTTTGTTTCTGTTTATAAATAAAATAAAAATAAATAAAATAAAATAAATTAAATAAATACGTGTACAATTCACTTCCAACACAATCTAAAACATCTAGACTAACAAAATACAAAAAAAACATACATGAAACTGGCAGCAATCCTCATAACTTATAATTTTGTTACCTGTTAAGATAAATTTATTTTGCTAAAACCATGTAGAAGACGATTTTATATTCTAACTAGCTAACCCGGCCACGCGTTGCTAGTTTCAGAGTTTATCTCGAACAAATATCGTGACGTCAGATTTTTTAATATATAAAGATTACAAATTGTTTATTTTTCTTATATATTATAACTAAGTCCACCGTTACTATTAAGTAATTTACATTTTAAATGTCCTCCACAGCACAGGTGAACACACTAGCGTGGAGGACAATGTACAATATCTTTTGACAAAAATAAAATCTACATTCTTTTCAAAAACATAAATAACCATTTAGAATCTTCCCACTTTGCACTATCAAAATCAATATCAATCACCGACTACAGAAATCCAGAAATTTTGCATATTCCTTTTACAAATACCCATTTTAACCTTCTTGTGCGATCCTGTTTACTATATAACATCCACTTTAGTAATATTTCGGAAATAATGTTTTTTTTAAAATAATTTATTTTTATTTTTAACAATATGTTTAACATAATACATAATGATAATTTAACATCTTGAATTATTTACTACTCTTCCATTAGAAGCATTTCCTTGTGTATTATATTTAGCGCTAGCGTCTAGAAATTATTACTTTGAGCAATTTCTGTGATTTAAAATAGTCGGCTGGTTATTTTGGTTCAAACTTTCCACGACCGGTTAATGACCGAAAGGTCCAAACTATCGGATTGCCACCCACACATCGCAGGTTCAATTCTGTGCTAACTAAGACCTCTCTTATTGTTCAAGCAACAGTTCCCGCGAATAATAATGGTAGTAGAAGGAAATCAAATAAGATAAGCTCAAAAAAACTGTAATTTAATAATTTTCTATTTGTAACTAACAGAAGCTCAATTTTAAATGAAATATGCAGATAGGTACTTCATAAAAACTAAGAAAATTAACAAGTATTTCTACCATAAACCCTGGATGATCAAGACTGATCTCTTGCCAGAAAAAAAAACAGATAACGTAGCAGTTTCTGACCCCTGAAGCCACACACACCTACAAAACGCGATACCTCACCAGTCCACAGTCACAAACTTGTAGTCAAGACACAACCTCCCGCGCGCGCAATACAACAGCGTTGCTCGCACAAAGTGCAATAAAGCATTGCAGAATCCATTCTGCACTCGGCACAATGCGGGCACGTGCGTGCTTACACGTGATCAGACACAGAGCCGGCTGAATGGCTCCGCGGAGATTATACTTTGCCTAATTATTTGGAGAAAGCTCTCGGATTGCTAAGGTAAATGGAAGGCAAAAAGCAGAAAAAAATTGGGCAAGGCTACGAAGTTGTTATCGCAGTTTTTCATATTTTTAAACCGTTAACACCGTTTTAGCGATCATACCACCTATTTGAATGATTGAGTCATTTCAGTACTTTAACTATCAAATTACATCTCATCTCTCTTATGGTTGTCTCAGATAATGCTGTAACGAATCTGAGAATAAATATTTCATTATTTTTGATAACTTTCACATAGAGGTAGTACTAATGTTTTTGAAAATACCTGAGAGGTAAAAATGGATGTTGAGATAGCTTTAGGTTGGTAGAAACACAAAAGCAGGCACTCTAGCAGTAAAAACGACCAGTTAGCTAGGATCAAACGTCAAACCATTCCATGCGTTCTAACGACTGCAATATTGATGCAATCCCTCCTCTAAGATGATACGTGAATAACAAATAGTGAATATATTACAACACTCCGACAAGGTAGGTCTCGTGGTTAGAACCCTCGATCATCAGTAAACAAGTAATGCTTATTGAGAAGATCTCTCGGTAGGTATTATTCTGAAAATATAAATGCGAAATACCGAGGAAAAATGGCAAGACAATGAAAGATTGCTTTTATTATATCATAAACACATGATTACAGTCCTGTACTGCGAATTACATTCTGTATAAAGTTGCCAGGTATGTACTATGTAGTACGCATTATCGATGATTTCGTTTCAGCTCATGATAAATAATAATACCACAGCGTACAATAAACGATGATTTAAAACACGATTTTATTATATGCACCGCGTGATACTAATAAAAGCAATTAATTAAGTTAATAAACTACATTATTTCCTGAAGTAGGCTGCTGTCCAAAGTAATATAACAGTAAAATTTACGTTTGAATTGAAAAATTTTATAATTTTTTTTTTTCAATTTCATAACCTTTTTATAAAAATAAACATGCAAAGTTATTTCTACATGTTACACATTAAATTACAAAGAAACGTAATAATATCTTTTCCTCACCACAAAAATATAAGGCTATTGTATTTGGTGAGGGAACTCAATCTTAAATAATAAAATCATGCAAGTAAGTAATAAAACACAGTAAATCATAGTTACAAAAAAGTAAATATAGTATCATTAAATCACAAATAATTGCCAAAGTTGTCTGAAATCATGAAAAATTGATTTATATTGTCTATTTTTTTTAAATTAAAAACATATAAATTAGCAAATATCCGTACTACTCATAGATATTTGCTACACTCGTTGAATAAAAAATAGTTATTCAGTTTTGTTGGGTATTTCGGCTTCAAATCCAAAATTAAATTTTGTATGAAAAAAGCCGAGCTGTTTTGAAGGAGGTGGGTACCTACTGTGAAAAGCTCAGTGGCTAAGGTAAGGACTTAGTTCAGGTATCGAGGGTTCCAAACCAGAAAAGATCTAATCTATATTTTTTAATTCTGAATTTTTTTTTACGTTATAAACTGAATATCAGAAATCTCTTCCACCTGTAAGGTCTATAATTTTAAGTAAATAAAACAAAAACAACATAGGCCAACAAATAACATCATCAAATAATTGAACACTTTTATTAATAAACTTTTGAACTTTTTCTTTGAATAACATAAGGCATCACTATTATTTTCAGAAGGCAATGATAATTTCAAAATTAACTTATGAAATTGCAACATCCATTTCCAAAAAAGCAGAAAATCCATTCATTCGACAACTTTCAAACTGTGAGTCCTTGTGCTGTGAAATTTTTCCTCCTTTTCTGTCCAGAATGTCTGGATTCTATTTTCAGCAGGCAATAACAATCTCAAAATTAAGTTTTGAAATTACAACATCCATTTCCAAAAAAACAAAACAAAACAGATTTTAAGTCGTAACAAAAAACAACAGGCCAACAAATAACAATATCAAAATTTTGAAAACTTTTAATAATAAACTCTTAATTTTTTTTTAAATAACATAAGTAATCACTTTTTTCCAGCAAGCAATGACTGATCAAAATTAATTATCATCCATTTCCAAAAAAAGCAGAAAATCTATTCACTCGATAACTTTCGAACTGTGAGTCCTTGTGCTATTAAATTTACTCTAGTTTACCGTCAAGAATTTCTAGATTCTTTTTTCAGCTGGCAATGGCAATTTAAAAAAATTAATTTTGCAGTTGCAAAATCCATTTCCAAAAAAGGTCCTAGAATGAAAACGGGTAATATATACTGGCATTAATTATTGGTGAAAAATATATCTGCTTACGTCTCATAAAACACAACTAATCTCCACTCATTCGGTCTCTTCAAACGGAGATGCACATTTTAGATAAATTAAATAATTATTCATCTCTCGCGCCCGCCAAGGAGAGACATGGTTGTGGATGTTTATGTTGTTTATAGTCTCTTGCCTGATGAAATGCCAGGAAGATAAAATAGTTTTAAAATACGCAAAGTTTTATTAGCTTAAGAGTTTACTAAGCAACATAGAAATATAATTTTTCTTTCATTTTTAATTCAGATTATATGCAGCGGTAGTGCAAAGCATAGACAAATAATAAGATAAAGTAACAACATAACAATATACATATTACAAAAAAAAAAACGAATAAACACTGAAAAATATGAAAAATGAAACAGAAAAATATTAAACACATAAATGTACCCCAGCAGCCGTTTATGGAGGATTTTTCACCGTCTCCTGTCTCCGGAGGGCCAACAAGGGGACTCCGTCAGGCAACCATGCAGTGATGATTATATGACAATTTGGACATATCATGATTTTTTGCAAAATCTTTAAATATTTGGAGTGGTTGCTTTATTTTTTTGTTTGCCTATGTCAGTTATTGGAAATTTTATTTCTATACCAGGAAGTACTCTAAAACGTCCTTTAATTGGATGGAATGAATAATTTTTTTATCATGTGTTCTGGTTTAATGAAATTATAGCCTGTCTATTGTAGACCTCAAAATATTGCTTCGGGGTTTTTACGCCAAGAAATGGATAAACAATCCTCATTCCTGAGCGATTTACAAATTTGACCCAGGCACTTCTTGCATTAACCTTCTATAATAATACAAGTTCTATTATTATTATTTGCTAGTGCAGACTCGTGAAAAATCATAGATTGTTTTAACGCTAGACAAATCAATTCGGATTTTGAAAATGTGTTAAAATATTATATGTGTATTATATTATTATATAATTATTATTATAACAGGGGGCCCGGGTTCACGGGGTGAGGATGTCTATAGGTCTTGGCGGCAAATGCGTGTGCTTACCATTGCGTTGTGGGCGGGATTTGGAGAGAATGGTTGAAGGAGGCCTTTTTACCTCTCCAGTAGAACTCTCTCGATTCATCGCCTTGTACCGCAGTAGTAGGGATGGATTCATACGTCCGTCACTCATGAATACATTGACCTCCAGATTCCGAACCACCCTCATACCTTTTTCTTTCCCAGAACATCCTCTTCTTTCTTTCCCGAAAAATACCTTCCACACAGCATCCCCAAAGAAGACATACGCCTTGAGGGATTAAAAAACCCACTTTATCATTTGTCGGAATTATTCACACAATCAGTTCCAATTCTGAAAATGATATTTAAGTTTTGGAGCAAACGTTAAAAAACCCACTTTCTCATTTGTCGGAATTATTCACACAATCAGTTCCAATTCTGAAAATGATATTTAAGTTCAAAGCAAATTTGAGTTCATCTAACCCAGATTACACACAGGATTAACTAATGCACAGCACAGACAACCGAAATTAATAGGTATATTACATTTTCTTTTTACTACAAGTCCTGTAAACTAAACAGTAGCATACAAACGACACCGAAAAATATTATTATTCAGAAATGATAAATAATTGATGCAGTAGAGCTGGAAAAACATTTTTGAAAGTTATCTGTACAGATTATAGATAACCGAACAATATAATAATATTATTTTGAAAGCACCGTGTATCTCTTATGTACGTTAAGATATGATACCGTGCACATGTCCCGCATTGTCCGGGATGGGATAACTCCAGGACACTTTCTTGGAATTTGGCCACTTCCTTGAAATCTGCATTTGCCACAAATCTGGACCGGTTTGAGATACCAAAATACTTGTTGCCTGACTTGTCGCAGGAGGTCATTACTTATATATTGTGTCATCAGGTGTCTCAGAGTAGATTTACTGAAATTTGTACATATAAGTTAAAAAGACGTTGAAAAATCTTGTTTGCTATTGAGAACCATAACATCCAAATTTCCGCATAAAAGTAAAGATCCTGTGGTAGCGAACGATGCAGCTATTTTAAATCGCGGAATCATTTCTATTGGCTCCTCACACGCCAATAGCGATCCCTCAAAATTTCCACATAGTCACCGACTGCTGGGACAAATTAAGAGGAACCATTCTGTTCTAGACTGCCGAAGACATAACAGCTTTGTAAATCGCTACTTGTTCGCTCCCACTTTTCATATACGAATATTTTGTAAATATAAATTATGACACGGATGTAAATTGTTATAATAAACTTGTAAGTACCGTGTTAAAGGCTTTTATGATTTACCCTGGGTCACTAAATAATTAAAATAATTATTTATTAATTAACAATTTATAAGGATTCCAACATATTAACAAGATGAAATGTATAATGGCGGCATGGCGGCAGCGATGTGTCGTTCACGTGTGAAGCACTTAGTACAGATAATTCCGATTCTCGATCCGCAAGAATCGATCTGTGAACAATATGAATCAGAAACTTTAAGATGATCTAAGAAGTGTACGAAGCGTACGAGTAGCGATGACTTCACGAATCGCCATGAAGTCTAGAGCCGCAATAAAGTGATGAGTCGCGAGTTGGGAAACGAAGTAAAACAAGAAACACTTCGACTTCCGAAAAAATATTATTATTTGGTACCTTATTATTATTACATACAGAAAAGCTACCTACTTCAATTAAATACAAATTTTCACGAAGTTAACTAGTGAAGTGTAGGCTTCGTATGAACGAGTTGGTTTGAATGAGTCCGAGACTGGTGAATCACGTGTGAAAGCTTCACGAAAAGATGAAAGATTTACTTCGCTAATGGTGGGCTTATTGCCGTATGACAATTTCTCCCAAATAACCCCTGACAATAATTTTAAATCTGAACCTAGCCTAACCTAGAAAACTAGACACTACTTACTACTATTTATTTCTACCCAGTTTCGCGTATCATCAAAAATGTATCGATATCAATTTTGATAAATATTGTGGTACGAACAATACGTGACTATTATGAATGGAGTAAAATGACATTTCTGAAAATAGTTGTGCAAATTTCATGACGTCAGATCAAACACGGACACTTAGATGATAGGCTATTTGCATTCCCATTTCTAATAATTGCATTGGCCGTTTCTACGCTAGAATCTCTTGTATCTGTGTTCTTTTAATTCTCATCTTGTTTGCAAGTTTTTTAAAGGCAGGTGATTATTGGCAAACCCTTTACCAAGTTTGAAAAACCCACTGAATATAATTTGAATGCATTCGTGTCCACAGTGTATAATTTTAAATTCGAGGAATTTGGCATGATAACTTTATTATGAAACTTGCATCCGGTAGTAAATGGAGGGCCATTTCAATTAAATGTGTTTTTAATTTCCTCGTGTGCCCATAACCGTTTACAAATTATGGAAATTTTAACCTGCAGCCGAAATGTTGACATTATTTTTGGTGGCTGTTGTGTGCAGAAATTTCTACCAATAAACTTAATTTTATCGTAATTTATCTAACTAACTGACCATTGCAGAATTTATCCACAGGGGTATGCAGATAGGATATAACACTTTACTATTTTATTAAATCTTGGGAGGCGGATATGGATACCGCCGCCCCGGGAACCATTTATTGGATAACCAACACCTCTGCCATAAGTCACCCCAAGTGGTTCGCTACGTTTGGTGACTTAGCAGGGGTGCCCTGTTTCATGTGGTGAGGTTTGTCCAGGTCTTGGCGGCCGATGCGTCCACCCACCTGCTGTGTGAGACTGGTTGTAGGAAGTGTTTTATCCTCTCTAGCCGGAATCTCTTGACCTGTGGCCTTGCTCCGTATTTGGGAGGATGAATTTATACGTCCGTCACTCCTGGACACGCTGACCCCTAGAATCTTACTCACTCCTTGTAATAATAATAATAATAATAATATTTGGACGATTTATATAGCGCCGTTTTGGTGAAAAATCACCTCAAGGGCGCTGTACAAACTTACCATACATGCCTAAAATCTAGAAAGACTACAAGCTAGACAAACAATTAAAAACAACTTATGGCTAAAAATTGCATACACCGGTTCATTGATCACCGATACGAAAATATATGTACAATATTTTGACCAATGAACGCGATGCTGCCTAAAAATGAATTAATACAGGACCATACTTTCCTGGGAGGTCGCTTGAAATTAACACCGTTTATTGTCTATTTAAAGAATTTAGATAGAGTTCGCACGCAGAGGACATAATTGTGAACACATGTTGTTTAATCCTGAAAATATTTTAATATTAATATGTAATATATTCTTTAATGAGTGTATTTTGGAAAGTAAAAGCAACATTAAATGGTGGGCGGTGCAGTAGTACAAGGATTTGATCTTCCGAGAGACAGATTGATTTTAATTCAGTAAGAAAAGTGTGATTAAGACATATCATAGGCAATACAAGTATGATACTCTCAGATAGGTATATTTAAATTACGTTATGGGTATGAGAGCCCGAAAAGGTAGGTTTTTAGTTTGGACCTAAACTCTGTTGGGCTTTTTATGCATCTTAATTCCGGAGGGAGTCTATTCCAAGCCTTAGGCCCAGATACTCCGAAAGCACGATCTCCGAACTTAGTATTTGGCTTTCGTTTGGGTTCTATTAGTCTGCCTATAGCAGATGAAGTTGCCGATCTAAGGGTTAATTGCCTCGGACCGGTATTTTCCGGGACGCATAATTCAGAGATGTAAGGTGGGGCCATTTCGTTGATTGATTTAAACACTATCCAGCACAATTTGTACTGGATTCTTTCAGGGGACTTGAGCCAGTACCTGGCTGGTACCATTGTACCTATGTACTTCCATCCGAGAACATCCTCTCCTTCCCTTTCTTTAAAAAACCCTCCACACATGACAGAGGTCCTGAGGGAAATTATTTTCGTCAGGGCCTCCTATGTGGAGCTAATGTAAAAAAGGTATCTGCAAGGGTTTAAGTGGTGCTAAAATTTTAGTCGCGCCATGCGCCGCGCCGCGCCGCGCCGGTTTGGATAACAATCCCACTTGAATTTCGTAATATTTTTGAAATTTGAGGTCCAATTTAGATAATGAAACATGTCCACAATGCATTTTTTGTGTTATTCTTTATATATGGGTATACTTACTCCAAAAATACAAGTATATTCCATAATTTTTATATTTGAACATAAACTCTACAAAAGGTGACCGTGTCACACCTTTACTGCAGGAAGTAGGAAGGTTATAACATTATGAATCTGAAATAAGGTTACTCTCTGCGGAAAGGTAGGTACTTACCAGACACCAAACAGTGCGTCAAAGAAAGCTAAAACAACGCACATTGTTTGAGTGTTTCACCCAACGCGGCCAATAGCTGCAATTAATAACCGCAACCATCGGGCGTGCTCATTAGTTATGTGGCGGAGCAATAGCTACAATTAACCATCGCTAATCCCCACGTGCGGCTAAGTGTCCACAATGGCGGCGCTAATTGCTGACCCGTATGTGGCGCACGTCGTGGCGGAAAACAAAGCTAGCCAACGTAACTAGTTTTTATGTTGTCAACTTCGGGTTACATAATTAAACACTTACCATGTTTATCTTTGTGGTCTTAAGCCAGAGTGCGTAGTTGCGCAGAGTTAAACTGCGTAAATGAAATTTAGCTGGGGAACAAACAAACGAACGGTCTGAACGTCTGAACTCTGCAAGAATCTTAAATATTAAAAAAAAAAAAAACTGTTGTAATTGGTTTTGTTGACCATTTCTGTATATATTAGATCGTAAAAAGAAAGAGGGACGTCAATAAGATACATAAATGACTGTCAGAATTCAGAATATCAAAAGCTTTCGGCACCATCCCTAAGTTTGCCAGTGATTCGAACATCGTGTTTTACTTTTTTTTATGTGACATATCACAAGAGAACCGCTGTCTGTACAGGGGAAATATGCAAAGACTGGGGAAAGTGCCACTTGGTTGGGCAGCGTTGTGAGACGGCTTAAGAGGTGGGGGCTGTAAGAAGGGATTTATTAATGCGGGCCTTGAAAAGCCCCTGCATTATACAAAGGAGGGAAAACGTACGTCAGTAGCTCGTTCCACATACGAGCAGACTTACACAAAAACGAGTCGAAGAACGACCCGTTCTCATGATGCCAATATCTACTGTGAACGGGTGTTTCGCTCGTGTCAGTCGAATTTCACGCATTCACACCGGGGACCAATGCTCCATTAAAATCCCTATAGAACAGACTCAGCATGCCCACATTGCATCTATGCATTAGAGACGGAAATCGGTCTGTTAACAACGGATTGTCAATCAAACGGGTCGCCCTCCTTTGCATAGAATAAAGTAGGTTTATCTAGTATTTTGGTGCTCCATCCAGAGGGCTCCCAAATTCAATTGACGGGAGTACTTGAAATTTGTACAGGCTTAGCAGTGGTCACTATTACTTTAAGAATCTGCTAGCTCTACACGAGACAAAATGTGTCTTGCAATTATTATATAGTATTTAAATCAAGCTTTTCTAAAAAAGGTAATAATTCCATTATACGCTAATAAATACTAGGTAAGTAACCACTTTCGTTAGCAGTCCCGTAAGCAATGGATACTTTTGCGAATTCAAACATTGAGTGCAACAATGTCGTAATATTTAGACACTTGGTCACTTTGGGACATTTAATGGGGACTTATCACGGTACAGGGTGTGGCCACTAGTGGAATGGTTGTGACAGTTTTCTTTGTTGCCTTATTACGTTATTATCTATGAATTTGGAGTTAGTTTGTCAGATAAATAATATGGCTAAAGACATAAATGTTTAAGGCAGGCGGAAGCAGGAGAAACGATGTTACGCAAACTTAGTAAAAGCAAAATATTTTTAAAAAAATGCGTTTGCAGTACAGATTGCAATCCAAACAATTCGGTTTGGGATTATTATACAAATTAGAAACATTAAATGAACGTCGTGACATAAATGATATCATCTTTCTTTTCAAAATTATTAATCCCTCAGGCCTCGGGCATATTTCTTCAGAAGTTCAAAATATTTCTGCTTTGCAATAAAATCTAAATAAACGGATTATTTCTAAATTCATTTTAGTTTCCGGCATCTTTCCGTTTTGGAGAGGTGATAAAATATGCTTTCTAACTAACTAACTAACTAACCATCACGCCGTTTCCCCGCAGGGGTAGGCAGAGAGGACGGACCGCCACACAACTCGATCTTGGCACACACTCTTTGCCTCGTTCACATTCATACATCGTCTCATACATGCTCTTCTATTATTCCGACTGTTCACATGGCCCGACTCAAGAATCTGATTCACTTGGTCGTGCCATGTCTTCCTCGGGCGTCCGCGACTTCTTCTACCATTCACATTTGCATCATATATTCTCCTTACACTCCTTTCCTCGTTCATTCGCTCTACATGCCCAAACCAAGCTTTCAAGTTTTATAATTCGAAAAAAACATGTAATTATTTTAATGCAAACATGAAAAGTTTTAAAAATGGCTCACTTTGCGCATTTTACTAACTGTAATTACTGACAACGAAAAAATAAAAACGTACCCATAATTATTAAACAAATGTATTAATCTTTTCATATAAAAGTAATTCATAAAAAATTCCCAAAGTTTTATATTTTTATCATATTGCGGTCGGAAACATTGGTTTCATAAAGGTGTAAATTTTAAGTAGTTTGTGGTTAACTTTTAGATTTTAACATAAAGCGTGGTGTTTTCTCTTTATAAAACTATTTAGATCAAATTTCTCGTCAATATAGAGACCAACGATATCTATAACTACAATAATAATATTTTCTGTAACTACAACTATTTCTATAACTACAAGTATAATATTCCAACCTGTATGACTTGTTCCCTAAAGGGAATCAGCCTGAGAGTAATAATCAAGTAGAATTTTCCCTTTCAGTTTCTTGAAGCAACCCCGAAACTTTCCGTATTCCTTTACAAAGAACCAATCTAACTTTCTCTCAATCTCTTGTGCGAATGGTTCGACTATAATATAATAATACAAGTAAACAAAAATAATAACGTTTTTCGAAATTTCAAAGTTTCAAGGTAGTTTTCAGGTAAAAATATTTAATTGTTTGTATGAAAAAGAATACACGGCCATTAAATTTCCGTTAATTTGGCGTTCGCTTAAAAAAAAACCGTTATCAAATTGACGACTTTCATTGGAATGACAATAATGACCAATTGGGACTAAGAGAAAGGAAAAAGTTAACAAATGAAAAAAGAAAATGAAAAATGAGACCATACAGTTCACACATTGAAATAATTGAGAACGAAACATAATAAAATGCCATATCTGTAATGCATTCAGAAAATAAATTTAAAAGGGGAGCAATAAAAGTTGAAAGTGGAGCATGGGTGGAGAAAAACGTATGAGTAAATTAAACTGATCCGGATCAACATTAACTTGCTTCAACTTTAACCTTTCGACCATTGAACTTATCGTAGACTTGCTCCGATACGAAGTATTGGAAGTTATCTTATAGGTAAGGCTACGGATTTTTAAAAAGATAAATCTCAAAACCACTAAATGTTAGAGTTATAATCTGGCTTCTCCAGCCTTCTTAATGAATCCCACATAGCTTCCCCAAATATGACATAGCATGTAGTAAATATATTTTTTAAATGTTTTATTTCTTTTTGGATTTTTCAATTTGTAAATATGGGGTAAAAATAATTGCATTGACTAACAAATTTATTGACACCGTAGCTCACCGTTTTTTAGTCTTAAACTCAAAACTCGGACCCATAAGCTTGTTCACACGACAATGTAACATTACTAGACATACGTACCTACGACGCAGGAGGCGTACCTGAGTTATTAAGTAATATATGCAAGTTTCCTTATTTCAGCTTGTAATCGGAAAATAAATATACACGTTGTCTGTAAAAAAGTGTTACATTTGGAAACTTATGAATTGAAATCATACTTGAAGTTGTTTTGAGTAATAATTTTTTGATTTGATGAAATTTGAAAAATCGGTCGCTACAGGGTTACCTACTATTTTCTGTTGTCTGTAGGTATTTTATATTTTTTGTAAAAATGTACATTATGCGGAAACTTTACCGGTTTGTACAATCCAGCAAGCATGTAATTTTATATAAAATATGCATATAAAACTAATAGAGTGCGTAATTTGTCTGATTATATTTAAGTAATTGTTTGTACCTATTTGTGTATTAACTGAGTTTTTATAACTGGACTAGCTGGTTCGCGGCATGCGTTGCAATTTCATATTAAAAGAAATAAATTGTTTCTCCCTGCATGTCCGTTCTCCTCCCGTGTCCCATTCTCTCCCGCGTTTCATATATTCAGTCCCAATACATTCATTTTTCAATCAGCTCGTGTGCCACCTATTACAATTTTTTAATTCAAATTTTAATTTTTCATATTTTCGAAATATTCAATTTTGTATATTATAGGAACAATGAATCATATATGGTAACTATCATAGATATCTATTTAAAATATCTATAATTCTTAATTCGATTCAAAGTATAAAACGAGTACCTTAAATAAATTAATTAATTTAAAGAGTTTAAAAAATTGAATTTAGTTAAAATTCAATCATTGTTTTACAAAATGTCATTCTCAAATTTTGAGATTTTTGACAGTTTTGCAAGAGTTTTTGTATTGATTAAAAAGCTTTTCACGTGGTTGTAATAATCCAAAAACTTTCGCGGGGATTTAAATAAGGTATTTTGAAAATTTCAAACACTTCATATGCATATAGCAATAGACATCTCTTACACTGATATACTCGCATATATATACATAGACAGAAATAAGCCTTTCGTTTTCAACAGGCAACAAAGCAATACCAAAAAGTAAAGATCAGAACTAGAAAACGATTTCGCTTTTGTTGGCTTGCTGTAGCTTCTATAAAACATGGATTGCGAAGTTGAACCATGAAATTTATTTAATTCGACCAAAAGTTATATCCATTGAGATGCAATAACTCAGAGTGGTTGTTAATGTTATTCTTGCGCATTGACGGATGTTATCTCATTGTGTTTTATATTTATTGCCGCTGGAAGTCAAACAGTTCAGAGGTTCAGGCAGAGAAAGCGAAAAGGGCCCGGTTCCGCAATCAGGATAGCCATTGTTTGATGAGTGGTCAGCTTTTTGTTACGATCGATTCAATTGCTAATGAAAGGAAAGGAGGTCCTGGACTAACCCCGGCATGACCAAATTCTATTGTTATTATTTTCCGACCTCTGTACACCATATTTAACTTTTACTGGTAGAATGTCGTTATAAATACAAAGCAATTGTTTTGTGTTTACCAGATAATATTTCTTATTATTCATATATGTTACATGATAATATCGCAAGAACGTCTAGAATAGCTAACTAACTAAAACAAGATTAAAAAATCTCCCATTTTGGAAATAATTGTCAAAAAATATATTCATATAAATGTTAATGATATATTTTTGAAACTGACAATATTATTTCTACACAAATCTGAATACATACCCAACATTAAAAAACACAATTCAAAGGATTTTTCAAAGAAATAATGACCTTTATACTAATTTAAAAACGTAAACGTAACTTTGACAGCTGCTAAAAGTCACACGCAAATTTCATAGAAAATCCCTTAAAAATAATTCGGAGTAGCTACAATAATCACATAGTACCTAGGTCCTAGATTGATATTGGCGCAAGCGATTCTGACCTTGTCCTTCACACAGTTCCTTCACACATAAGGGTTAAAATCGCATTTAAAAAAAGCGAAACCAGCCACAGATGACAGGTTAAGAAAAAAATCCCAACGAATTCTTCTATCGATAAATTGTGTAATAATTTTCTAAAATAAATGCACGTTTTTTTTTCAGTTTGTTAATAAAACACAAGCCTATACTTAATTTATTAAGGTAACGAATGACAATTATATTGGCTAAGATTCGCAACACATCTGTTTAAAAGATTTCTGATTAGGAAATCTCTATTTAGATAGGTATTTCTTTTATTTACATTTTGAAGAAAGACACTTAAAATCAGTAATTAGATAGGTATATTTTTTATTTACATTACAAGGAATATGAATAAAATAATTTCCATTAGGGCCTACTTCATCTTTGGAGATGCCATATAATATTGTTAAGGAAACGAAGGAGGAGATATTCTGGGAAAGAAAAAGGTAAGAAGGATGTGAAGGAATCTAGGGGTCATTGTGATCAGGAGTGATGGACGTACGAATCCATTCCTTCCACTTCGGTGCAGTTGGTGGGCAGGTGCATCCGTCACCAAGACTCGGACAAACCCATTAACCAGGGCGCCCCCGCTAAGTCACAAAACATAACGAACCACTTGTGCTGACCTATGGCAGAGGTATTGGTTATCCAATGAATGGTTTCTGTAGCAGCAGTACCCATGCTCGCCTCCCAAATTAAATAAAATGTGCGTTTTATAAAATTCTTCAAACCTCAGTTCGAAATGAGGATTTTTATAAGGAATCCTGATAACGAAAAAAATAGCAAAGATAGGATAAGGTAGCTCCGTGATTAGAGCAGTAGCCCAGTTAGGGATGATCCCGGTGATAACAGTTTTTTTTTACATATTTACAGCTATCGCAAGTTCTTAAAATTTTAAGATTTGTGAAATAAACTTTCGGAAAATGAGTAGGTGAAGGATATCAAAACTTCCGTAATGCTGTAAAAACAGAAAACATAATTCAACAAAAATATTAATCAAGTACATAGATTTTAATTTAATTTATTTGTGGTACATTAGGGTTGAACGCGAAAATTTCAATTACGGATGTGCTCATCATTCTTATGAATCGGCATAAAGATAATTTCGTGTACCTTTCTCAGATAGTTAAACGGATCATAAACTGTTCCGCCTCATTCCCAACCATAAGAGCTAAAAGTATACCGCTTATTGGCCAACAAAATCATCTCGGTAATTTATTAAAGGTTAAGTTTTTTTAACCTCTCAGACTATTTTGTTCGTTTTTCAGAAAAATTCATACAGGTCTCATAGAAATCGTTGTGTTTCCGTTACTATCATGGTTTGGAATATGATCTAAATGGTTTAAAACAGAAAAAATCACGCTTTTTATTCAAATCTAAAAGTTGAACGCAAAATAATTAAAACGTACACCTTTGTGAATCAAAACTTTCCTACCGGAAATTTTATGAAATAAATTATTTTTACATGAAACCACAACAGTAAGTTAAAGATAACGTTTGTAATTTCTAGTAAAATATGCGTTTTTTTTATCAGCAATTTAAGTTAGAAAAAACGTAAGGTGAGCCAATTTTAAAACTTATTTATGTGTGTATTCTAAATTGTTAAATTTAAAAAATTATATTTTCATTTCAAAATATAAATTTTGAAAGCGTGTTAGCTTTCAACATCAGTTTTTAGTTTTCAGATGCGTTCAGAAATATTCCATTTATTTGGATTTTATTGCAAAGTGGCAATTTTTGTACCTTCTGAAAAAACATGCCCGAGGCCTGGGGGGTTAAGGGCAAGTGATTCAGGGAATAAAGTACATATCATATGAGGTAAATGAAAACGTAAATTTGTGAATTTATCAAATAATTGTGGGCAGCAAAATTAGAGTTTTTTCGGCGTTTGCATTTGATTTGGGTATCTACCAGAAACATTAATTCAGCTAAAAATAATTAACGCTAACGGTTTAACCCCCACCCCTGAGCGCATTAAAAATACAGGCCATTTCTTCCTTGTTTCTAGAATACTGCGCACAATATAAGATTATTCTATCCACTAAGTTCTGGCTCGCCATGGAAGTAAAATCATGTATGTTTTCATTTTTCATGTTCTGATCCAGAGTCTACCTG
Source organism: Limnephilus lunatus (assembly GCA_917563855.2). Classification (NCBI taxonomy): domain Eukaryota; kingdom Metazoa; phylum Arthropoda; class Insecta; order Trichoptera; family Limnephilidae; genus Limnephilus; species Limnephilus lunatus. Next base: position 76,110,328 of record OU830592.1, read on the forward strand.
ATATCAAGAAAGCCGAGAGTTGGGAGACGAAGAAAAACGATGGTTTGACTATTGCCCAGTCGCTGTTTACGCAAGTGGTGATTGATAGAAGCTGCAGATAGTGAAAGAGCATCTCTGGAAGAAGTATTTGCTAACAAATATAAGCAAATTGAAAAGGAGCCTGTTTAACAGACAATATTAAGTTTGAAAATAATCGTATACTTGATAAGACTTTCGATAAACGAGATCATATTGATCTTAGCAAGTTTCTGACCCTTGATGCATGAGTAAGATTCTAACAACAAAAATTAGTCAATTGCAATCCAAATAGGAAAATTGTAATTAAATGAAAACAAATCACTTTGTACACAGAACGCATTTAATCACAATTAACAACATATTTCGAAACCAACGGTTTCTTCGTCAGAATAAAATGAAAATCGATTAAAAACTGCCACCACACAGTGAATTTGCAATTATTGAAGAGGGAAAATATTACATCGTCACTGAAAATAAAAATTATTCGAGACAGGAAGTAGTAATAAGCTTTACAAGTGTGATATTTTAGCATCTAAGGGTGGAATACAACATTGCGTTATAATCTCATACTATTGCGATTCATGTTAGTCTGTTAGTCATATAATTGTATGGAATTGATTCTCAGTCTGAATTTTTGTTTGTTTGACGTTTTACGTAGAACATCTATATAAATTAGATGATCTTTAAGATAAGAAAGATGTCCACGGAAGAGCGAAAAGGTGTTTGGTTCTAGGTCCGAAGAAGTTCGTGAGATTGTTATTTTGAACACTTCTCTTGAAATGAGTCCATTTACGTTTTTCATTATTTACCACTCCCGATGTTTTAAGAGATTTTTATTTTAAGAAATTCAACTTTTCACCGAGTCATTTTTTTAATATTCAAGATCGTATTGTTGATCATATTAATTAACGACTACAAGGCACCAAATTGAATCAATGTACCTGGGCCTTAAGAAATATTTACTTGACAGCGTTTGGGTTAAGAATTTAATTTTCGCACTATCATATTGTCGTACAAAACGCCAAGTTTTGACGAGGGTTCAGAGATGAGAGATATTTTCTGGTACGTTTATAATTGAATGATGAAATCTCTTAAGGAGAAATTTAAAAGGGTTTGTATTTTAATTGACATTCGCCATCATTATTATCTGATTTCGTTCCTACATGAAAATGATATTGGAGAATTTGTGCAGATACCACGTGTGCAGAGGTTGATGGTGCATGGAGTATTTTTTTGATGGTTGTTTTACCTACCTCGTCTCCTAGTCTATTATGCGGTTCCGCTCATGAATAACAACTGAATGGGACAGTGAATTTTGTGAGAATGATGTACTGAGGAAGGGAAGATGAAAAGGCAAAGTAAGGTTAGGAAATCTATAGCCATTCAACTAATTTTTCGTTTCTAATGTTGGTATCTCATTCAGCAACGATAAGCAAGTATACTTTTTTTTTTAATTTATCAACATGTTAGGTACATGAGAAAATATCGACGAGTTGAAAACGTAGTTTCACATAGCACTCTCTTTAGGGTGAATTGCCTTAAACAATAACAAAAAAACGTAGTTTTATGCCTAAAGTAAAATTTTAATTAGCAACCATTGGGTCCAAGACCTAGGAGCTTACCGCTCTGTCACGGAGGTCATCTTTAATTTTAAATCATCGTAATTTCAAACTTAATAGTAATTAAAGGCATGAATTTACTCGCATTAAATTAATTTGCAAATAACATTTTAACGGCGGTTGTTCGAAATTAACGTCATTCATAAACTTCTTTGACGGAAGCTTTTTATACTTGGCTATTTAGCTAATGGCTTCAAGAATTAATAACTCTCAGGTCCGTCTGTTTCAACGCTCACTAAAGTAAAAGTAAAGTAAAACGCAGTTACTAAAGTTAAATTTCACCAAAATGCGTTTTTCAATCAATTTGACTGCTTGTTTTATGTTACTTTTAACTTTTGTATTTACTTTCCGAAAACCGATAGTTACTCTAGAGTTACTCCGCCATATTGGCATATTTGACAGTTCTCAGGGGTAATCTATGAAATTCCGCGCTTTAACATAGTAATCATGATAAATATTGTAGAAGACGATGATAGTGACGATGAATTCCTCATCCAATATGTCTTGCAGCGAAAATCAAAAACATTTCGATCCCGCGTCAATAATTTGGTTATCTGGGGATGATCTAGAATTTTTGGCGCGGCGCCGCATGTCAAAAAAATATTGCTGTTGAACAGAATCAATTCTGATATCGACATATTTAGCGTTACCTTTTAAAGACAAGCTCTATTAATGGATGTATCGCAAGTTTTACAAGATCTTCTAGGTAGGGCCTGAACCGCCTGAACAGAATCGTAACGGATTTTAAAACAGCTATAAAATATATGTTTTTCTGTTTTCGATACCATAAATAAATTGAATTGAAGATCTCGTAAAATATGTAACACTTCAAATTCAAGGAGATATCACAACTACTGGAAAGTAAATCACATTCATATTTTATATTATATGTATTTTAATGGGTCGTCATTTATTTGTAAATATTCATACAAACACTTCTTTATCGGAACAATGCGGAAACAAATACAACCGGATATTTTGACAGTTGTTCCGATTTTAGGATTTAGTTTACGGTGTTGCCGCATCAAAAAATATTTCTATGCGTTTTGTAATATAATTCCGAGGAATATTCAGCTTTTTAGACTGGCAACACTGACAACTATTACTTTAGCGAAAATACACTCGAAGCAGCGCGCGGTCCTATTTAACATCCTTGTTACTTTAACTGACAGTTAAAATTTAACTTTAGTACACGATTTTGCTCACTGTTGAAACAGACGGCCCTTAGTGTGTGAGTGTTCAACTCTCAAAGCTCCGAAAGGGTTGTAAAGAACATCCTATGCAAAATGGAAACCCGTACACATAATTCAATTGCACTACCATTTATGTGCTTTTACGAGCTTTTGATAGCACGATAAAGTTTTCAGTTTTAAACACAGACAACCATAAACCTATAGCCGTTGTAGTGATAAATAATTTATTTTCAATATTATCATTCTACAAATTTAACTACAGCACTTAAAGTTATTTTTTGGTTAAGGCATAGACAGAAGTTATGACAATGTGGGTTCCGTACGATAGGATGGGATTGAGAAGTGTCTATTATTCTATGGATTCAAATAATGTGGTTTTTATGGGTCATCTATGGTTTATTTATCGTATAGACGGACTATTAAAGATTTGAACCATTGATTCTCTTGTACATCCGGGGTATGTATTCACAGCCCGTATGTATCTTACGTGATGCAGAAACTACTGCGCATTTCAAATCGTTTCCAGTAAATGATTATTAACAGTTGCTTTTGACGGCTTTCTTCGGTTAGTGGGATTCGTAAAATATAAGAAAACAAATAAAATTATTGACAAGATGTCAGCTGTTACTTGCGTAAAAGCTCGGAGTTCTTTGCCTGTAATAAATTAATAACCTATAACTTTATGATTGATAGCCCCATTACGTAGTAGTTAATATTTAACACGGATAGCAATTCACTGATTGAGCTAGTAGGATTATAAGGACAATGTCATTTCAAGGGAAATTTCAGGAGTTAGGAGTGGAATCTCTTATATTTGGTAGAAAATGTGAAAAGGATAAAGAAATATCATGGTGCTAGTGATTCGCTTTAACAGAGGACCCACGATGATAACCGTGATATAATTTGTTAAAGGACATATATTTTATTTTATTTTATTTGGGATACCACTAGTATAATATTAAAATGAAGCTTATTAATATCTAGGTTACATAATTTTACCAATTACAAGTTTCCACATGGATTTTATGATGTAGAAGTGAGTTTATTGATTTGAAAACGTTAATTTAGAGAGATTACATAATAAATTGTTTAAGTTTGAATAGAGATGGGGTAGGATGGGGTGTGGTCTAGTTGAATCGTACGCAAACATATTGAAATACAAAAATCGTAGTATTCTAATAATGCAATGCATAACCCAGAAATTAAATTCATCAAATGGTGGTATTCGATCAGTATCTATAGTTATGAAGTATCGAGAGAAGGCCTGTGTGACTTTAAGGAGTGTGGTGTGCAGTTAAAAATGTCAAAATGTGAATAGTGTATATTGAAAATGTGTGTTGAAGGTGTTACTGTCAAAGTATTACGTTGAAAGCATGCTTTGCACCTCATTCCAGAGTATCTGAAGATATTACTCCATCCTGTACCACTTTGATGAAATATTGACAGTGAGCTACCGTTGTCAGAAATAGCTTCAGCGATGCTTTATTGATCTGAATAGCTAGATTATTTTCATCTATTTATATATTGTTCTATGACATTTAAAATGTATTATTTTAAAATCCAATTATTAAAATCACTGGGACTAAGTCTGTATCGAGGTACTCTATTTCATTTTCCTTTCACACTATCTCTAGCATCGTACCCCATTCAATATCATAGCTCCGCAAACCTCAGGCAGTTCTGACCAGTCAATAAGGAAACGTCATCGATTTATTAGCACTTCACGTTATTAGCAATATCTTTCTCCAATTGCTTTAATACTCGAACATAAAATTTGACAGGTTTACATGATGGGGATATTTGAGCATATGAGTATCCAGAGTTGTTGAGTATATTATCCTTTTCATCATTCCTGCCACCCTTGTTCTGTCTCATTAGGGCTGCAAACCCAGGAAATCGCCCTTCCGTGAACATCTACCGCCTTGGAAGTCCGAATGGAAGTCGGTATATATTGTTATTAGTCAATCCAGAGTTTCCACGTGTACAAGGTGGTATTTTATGATCAGCGTTCGCCTCTGCCAGTCATTGCCGTCATCCCCCGTTAGTTTGTTGTTGTTGGTGATGTGTCCTGTTCTCACCGTTCAAAAATGCCGATAAGTTCAATTGATTTCAATGTCCGATCTAAATTTAGCCAAGTACTTACTTGTAGCTAGCTCAGTTCTGTCAGCTTTATAACGATCTACAAATTGAGGATGTCATCGTACAGGATCTGAGTAATTGGAATTTATACAAATAAATAACACGTTGTCACAACGAAACCTGCTGCCTGATTTTGATATGTTAGTTTAATTCATTACAATCTTCTAGTCAGTATAGTTTAGTGTCCTACTCCAGTTCACCCAGATCCCTCGCCCGATGTGGGACAGTCGCTAAGTTGACAGATACAAGATACTGTGTGAATGCTGCATAATGCAATACTCGGGTGATGTATACCCTGCAACAGAGTTTCCCAAACTTATTTGGCTCACCGTCTTCATGCACAATTTTACTATCGTGTTTCGAATGCCATTAGGCGCATCCAGCGATTCGGTGTCTAATCAATAGGTTTGTTTTTTTTAATCATTTATTTTTATTTTGTTGGTACACGAAGAATGTTTAATATACTCATACGTGAACGACTCATAGAATCGACGTAGGACTTGGAACATCCTGAAACATCGATGTTTCGAAACACGATTTTGTTGGATATGATTTGGCGATAATATGTGATCGGATCTCAGGTCTAGCTGTTTAATAATTGGATAATTTGTAGAATGCGTGAAAAATCACTATTAGGGTGCTGTATGACGGGAATTACCAAAGAAAAGAAGGAGTAAATATTTAAGAAAATTATGATTTAGGTTTACATTTATTTATTTATTTATAAAACACATGATACATAATTAAGACATTTACATAAAGTAGATATATAAGATCACCATACTAGGCGGCTGCCTGTTTCATGGTGACCAATGGAGTACTGTTACTTTGTGTTAAATATGAAGTCTAGTGTAAATATATAAATTTAGTATAAATTATGCTAAAAATGGAAAACATTATAATAAAAGTAGAAAATAGAAAGGGGAAAAGAAGTAAATTAGCATTAGTTCATAAAAATGTACATAACTTTTTTTTTCAGTGTGTGCATGTAAGCACACACTATATACGTATGTAGGTGCACACATCTATACAGATATAACATACGTGCATAACTTTTTTTCAGTATGTGTGCATGCAAGCACAACGAATGCGGTGCACACATACATATTATACAAACGTGCACATATCTATACTCGTACGGCATAAACATACATATACATATCATAACATATAAAAAATACAGTTGTTCTATCTGAGAACGAGAAACAGGCCACTGGCACTGTTACATTCATTCATCAAAAAATCCCTAATCGCTTTCATAAAAGTGTGATATTGGTCTACCGTCTTTATTTCAATTGGTAGATTATTAAAGATTTTCGGGGCAAGGAAGTTAAACTGTGACTGGGCCATTGAGGTTTTTGTAACTGGAATAATATAGTTAGATTGTTTGGAATATCTTGTACTGTAGTTTGATTCAAAAATACATTTTTTTATAAATTTAAATTTGAAATAGGAAGCTAGGTATTTGACATACAAGGATTTTATGTTAAGCACTTGGAGGTCACTAAATAAGTCCTTCGTTTACATTACATTTAGGATTTCATGACCCTTTCTCATGGGGGCTAATGCTACGCTTTTGGCGTATTTAACGACTGTGTACTGGCGAAAAAGGGGCCAATTACTCTAGTTCTAAAGATTACATGGTAGGTTGAACGAACGCAGAAATTTTGCCCGTGTCTGTGTTCTAAAGTATGCAATCCGTCCAGTAAACTAAAACAAAATTGCAAATATTTCGTTGGGCAAATTTGTTAAAGACTTCTCATTGCGTCGACCCCTTTAATGTCACCACTGTCCCCAGGGATACTAGATCACTGACTTTGGGAACCACTTTGTCACACACCGCGGTAATAGCGAAGCATCCTATACCAGGGTACGAGATCACGTTTCCGAGTAAAACTAACGATATACACGTGCTCTAATTTTGCGTGTGGTCTTATCTACTATAGTATAAATTCTTGCCTATAGTCTGTACCTACATTTATACTGCCTTTACCTGTACCACCGCCGGACAAGGCCCTCCGACTTATTAAGGTAACTGACCTAACGTCATGTGGGTTCTCGGATTGGTCACATGTCGGCAAACAGGTTCAAAACCTTAGTTAAAGCCGTGGGTTAAGGCGGTAATCTGGGTTAAAATAATAAATTACTTATGCAAAATAAATACGGCTTTGACCCGGGGATTAAAATTACTTTTAATAAGCGACAGTTCAAACTAACTGATCGAATCCGGCTGTCTACACAACATGATAATATAATAACAAATGAATAACCAGGTATTTCTTCTAATTTCACTTTTCAATCAAACGGCAGTTGAAATTTTTTAATTTTATAGAATAAAATGTATTTAATTATTTATATTAAAATATATAAGCCTACATGGGATTTTACAAACATGTAATACACATTATAATTTTGTGGAAGATTAATCGTGAAGTAAAATATGCTAAAAAAATAATTGAACCCATGCAGAAGAAAAATAGGTATTTTGCTATCAATGGTTTTTATAGCCTGTTTGCAACTATATCCCGTGCAGTTGAACGCATCTACTAATTTTGAGAAAGTATTGCGAACTGTATGCAATATAGGCATAAGCGAATGTTTAGTCCCGATGTTGTTGCAATTAAAAAGAATTTTACATCGAGTAGAAATAAAGTGTCTTTTCAATGATGTATTTTTTAAGGCAAGAGGTTATCACGCCAGTAATTTTTTTTTGACCTTGCTCGTAGTCAAAAATACAATTTTTCACTCGAAAATATCGATTCCAACTTTAATCCAAAAAACGATAAATTCTTTGATTAGGTAACTTTAAATTTTGGGACATATATTTAAAAGAAATTAAATGTTTTAGTAGGTACAATAGAATCATTAATAGAAGAGTATTTAAAAGACAGAAAACAGGTAACAAAAATAAATAATCAATTTTCAAAACCAATGGAAAATAAATTAGGAGTACCGCAGGGATCGGTCCTTGGACCCCTATTGTTCATACTCTATATTAATGACATGGTGAAAATATTTTCAAAATGCAAAGTACGATTATTTGCCGATAATACACTTATATACTTAATTGGAGATAACTATGAAGAACTAATAAATATTTTAAATAATGAACTAAATGATGTATCAAGATGGCTAAAAATAAATAAGCTTAAATTAAATACAAAAAAAAAACAAAATGTATAGTGATTAGATATAAGAAGAAATCTAGTGAAAGCAAAATTAAAATTGATGGTGAAATTATTGAAAATATAACTGAAATGAAATACTTAGGAGTTATATTAGATTCCAAACTAAACTTCAACAGACATGCCGAATATACCCAAGAGAAAATTGGCAAAAAGATATCTTTTTTGGGAAGAATTCGGCCTAAAATTTTAGGAAAAACTGCCATCACCATTTACAATTCAATTATTGCTCCACACTTCAACTACTGTTCAAGTATCCTTTTCCTGTGTAATGAAAGAGAACAGAATAAGTTTCAAATTCTCCAAAACAGAGCAATGAGAATAATTCTCCGAAGAAATAGATTTTCGAAAATAAATAAAATGTTAAAGGAACTTAAGTGGTTAACAGTGAAACAAATGCTGACCTTGAACACATTGATATTTATTCAAAAAATATTAAACAACATGTTACCAAAATACTTCTCAAATAAAATTGTATACAATAAGGACATTCAAAGACATTACACAAGGACGTGAAAGGAAATAAGATTAAACAAAAAAAGTCAAAACGAATACGCAAAACAGTTTGCTATACAAAGGAATTAAGTTATATGACACACTACCAGAAACTCTAAAGTCCTCACCAATTGAAAAGTTCAAGATATATTGTAGGACCTACATAAAACAAGAAAAAAGAAAGAAAAAATATAGTGAATTTGAAATATTATAATTAATTAGCTGAAATATAAAATATTATAATTAATTAGAAATTTGTAACCTTAAATGTACAAATTACTAAAATAAAATTCAAATATATATAATTTTAGAGATTCGTAATAGTGGTTGTATTAATCTTAGGACTGCTGCGGGGTAAGAAGGGATAGCGGGCGGGTATCCTAAATTATCGTACCACTTTGAACTACTCTCGGTGATACATTTTAAATGATTTTTTAATATGTTTTAAAAATGTGAAAACAGGACCAGAGTCGCAAGCTAGTGAGACTGTGGCATTCCTAGTTGGTATTTTGAATAAGGCTGAAGTGAGTGAGGAGGAAGATAGTGGAACTGGAGGTTAAGAAGTAAGTACCTGGCTATTTGTATCTAGGCACTAAACATGGCCAAAGCCATTTCGAGCAACATAGAAGTTATCAAATATTTAGAAGATGTATTAAGTTAACTAAATAAACATGCATTGTTTCACAGGTGATTTCAGAGCTGGGTAAAATATCACTAAATTTGCGAAATTAATTGATTGAAAGTCAGTACCTATTATCATTACGAAGGAATGGGTTTGGGTTAGTTGTTTTTGTAGTATAGTGTGGGAATGTTTCTAATAATCGATTAAACATATTTTATCAACTTAATCAAATTGTGGCAAGACACAATGAAACCGCTTTTTATGAACATGCATTTTATCAGTTTGGGTATACTTATTAACACTGTAAAAGATTTTCCGCTGCATATATGTCAGCTTACGAATGTTATCGCACGTTGTGATCCATACCGCCAGATTAAAATGTTTTGACCTTCGGCACTTCCCAACTGGCATACCTAGTATCCCGACTGGCATAGTGCCCCGACTGGCATATTGACCCAACTGAAGGTGTGAAAGTTTTGATCCAATAACCGAGCCATTTCGGCTGGCATGCTACAAGATGCGAATTGGCAATTTTGCTGTTAAACGTCACAACACTCGCTCGCGTTACTCGTGTTTTATTTTCACTTAAAGTTTGGTGGAATCCAGGTCGCCATGCGTGTACTCTCAATGTATACCCACCACATACAAAAAAGCACACCCGAAAGGGCAGGCGATAACGCTTCAACAGCAGCCGTAAATTTGCAAGTGCAGGCAATTCGCCTTCCCGTAGCAGCGCTACCTTTGTGTAACAGATTTTATTACCCCCGCGATGAAGGCTGATTGTTTTTGTGATTAGTCATATCTTTAAGAAGCAAAGTAAAACAAAATTATGCTTCTCGATTTTGGATTCAGCTTGCATTGCTTATCCACGAAACTACTGCAGTAATTTTAATTTATCTTTCCCTTTTAAGGGGAACGGCTGCCCGGCCCGTTTTACATAAATCTTAATTTTGGATTTGAAGCCAAAATACCCAACCAAACTGAAAAAATATTTTTGTAATCAAAAGACATAGGTACAGTACGAATATGTGCTACTTGATTAATTTAGGTTTTTATATTACAATTATAGGTCATTAAATAATTCAATTTTTCATGATTTTAAAGGCAACGATATTCGAATGAGCAAAGCAAATCATCGAATATTAAAAATAACTATGTATATTAAATTTAAAGATAATGAGAGGTGCTTGAACTCGAGACGATTTTTATATTTTTTATATATATTTACAGCACATAAATTATCATCATAAACATTTCTTATACCTTTGTAAATGTATACCGGACGCGTAACTTTTTTAATGGCATTATAGGCAATACCCAATTTAATAACATGTAGATTGAAAAAAATTGAAAGTTCTTACGCAATTAATAATAATTTATGTACATATAAGATTTAATAATAAGATCTTTCAGTGATATAATCTAACTAACGATTAATATAATAAATTCAGAGATTCGTGCAGACGTAGACATAGATCCATATACACGTTGCTGTGTGTAGCCACCACAACACGTTAAAAAAAAGTAATTTTTTTTATTTCATTTTCTGAAAGATGCATTTGTCAAGAATGCTCTCACCAAATGTTGTAAGAAATTTGAGAAATTCGTAAAATTGACGGAGATACTGAAAAAAGAGACAAATTTGTATGTTGAATAATTATCCTTCAGCAAAACTTTGAACGCATTTTTCTCGAAACTACGTGTTTCAACCTGATTGACAACGTATTAAAAAAAAACTAGACATCCGATTTGCACCTGTTAAAAAATCCAGTCTTTATTGTACCACATAATATAGTTGCCCGTAATATGGAGAAAAATAATTAGTTGATAATAATGTAATTCTAAAATTTGAAAATATGAGATTGACGAATATGACGGTTTGACAGAAGGTGGCAATAGCGAAATTGGTTAATGCGCTCGTCCCGGTTAGACGGAGAGGTCTGGGTTTGAGTCCAAGTTGCGACCATTGTATTTTTTCTGTGTTTTTTGTTCTCTTTCATATTTTCGTTTAGAATATTATTGTTAACTTATTCTAATATGATATATTTCACTGATGGAAATAACCTTCAAAAAAGTATAAAAATAAAGTTTTTCTTATAAAAAAACATGATTTTTTTTAGATATCAAAATTCCCCTACGTGAAGCTGTAAACCCATATGTCTAGTTTCCAAATATATTTTTTATTTTATTTTTTAAATGAACTGTATTAATCGCTGTCAACTGCCGAGCAGCAATTTAGTCGGAGTGTCTTGCTGCTTACACGTACAGCTTATTGCGTACACCGCAATCTATACTTTAGATTCGAGTACAAAAAAATGTACAGGTACAGTCTTCTATATAAGTATATATTGAATATGAGTATTATTCCTTATTAACCTTCAAAATGTTTACTTCAGATTAATTTTGAAGGGTCTATGGATCATTATCAAATAATAAAATTCTTCTTATAATTTTTTCTGTTGGTTTAATAATAAAATTATTAGATAGTGAGTAAAACTGAAATACATCACAAAATGGCAATCTTCGACATTGTGTTGGTAATGATTCCACACAGCGACATAATAGAGTGCGCCGTTATCCCCGTGATACTTTATTCTTTGACACATCAACTCCCCTTGATAAAAAAGCCGACAACTGTACATTTGAAGCAGAGAGATATTATTATGCAACAGTGATTTAATAATCCCCCGCCCCGGGCTTGTCTCGACGAGCGAGACAGTACTAGTACTAAACTACCTTAAACGCTAAACACTCTTGTCTCGAGGAGCGAGACAGTTACTACCTTACGCTAAGCAGACAATTTTAATAGACATAAACCATTCTAACAAAGATAGCAAAGAAATTTAAAGTGTCCTGATTGACGTGCTTTGATTTATATTCCCCGTGTTTTGTGACCAGATTTGAAAAGACTGGTTTTTCCCAACCTTCGTCTTCCCCATCTACTTCTCTTCTACACTATTTTTAGCCTCTTAAAATACCCTAATTAGGGATGCCATAGTTTCACTGGCTCCGGACATAATAAAAGATTGATGTTACTCAAAGATATTGAAATATAAGGAGATATGCTATGATGGCCGACTGATTGTTGGCGGACTAATACGGTCTAATGGACCTAGTTGGAATACGGAATTTAGTCTATTTATTGAAGGTGTGCAGAAGTATTGGTTAACAATATCGGCGATACCAGGAAGCACAGTCCCACCCAGTAAAAACTGCCAATAGCACATCTCTTATATCTAAATATCTTTGATGTTACGTGACCTAATATGTTAACATTTTTAATAACCGATAAATTATCATTTGACAGTAGGTATTATGTAATGAACTATTATTGTCAATGATGATATAATTTTATAAATATTTACCGATACGGTATGCAATAAAGTCGTCGTTTTATAATAAGACAGCCGGCTGTGGTCGAGGGTTAAGGCTCTTGACTCACAATTCGAAGGTCGCGGAATCGAATCCCGGCGTGCGCAAATAAATTTTATTTGATTAATTTGTGTTATTTCACAATTAATACTTTAAAAAATATATATTAAGTGTGTTTGCGGCACGTTCCAGGGTGGAAGATATTCTCAGTATTGCCCTGGTGTAAGACCACCATTCAGAATTGAAAATTTGCTTGAAATTGCTCAAGCCTCCTCTTTCCCATCTCCTTCCTCTACCCACCTTCAGCCTCACAATATGGGATGGCCTCACATACCTCAATTGGGGTTGATATACTCTTACTGGCTCCAGACGGGAGCAACTGGGACTCTTGTGAGGTAATGACCACACCGATACATTGCGAATATGCAAGTTTTTCGTTTTGAACGAAATGTCATATTTACAAAAACTTTGTATTATTTCCGCTTCACAATAAAAGCTCTATAAACGAAACATTTCTGAACGTAGCCGAATACTAAAAACTGTTTTTGAAAGGTTACGAAATAAGCTTTCAAATTGTTATATTACAAATAAATATATTAAAATTTAGATGCAAACATAAAAAAATGTAAAAATGACTCATGTGATGTTTTTATGTGAAAACGTTACAAAAATCACGGATTATGTAAAAAAAAACAATACTTATTCCATCGTATAAATGTATAATAAACAATTTAGTCATTTCACAAAAGAATATTTAATAAAAAAATAACAATGTTTAGCGGCGTGTAGGTGATTTGTCGGGTAAAATCTGCACCTACTGTGTATCTGACAGAATAGGTCTTTTTATGTATTTCTAGGGACAACTTGAATAGGGATGAGCAGCTTGATTTATTATCGACCTTTTGCTTTTTGTTTTAGGGATGTCACTAAAACAATAATGAAGTTATAACGATTTCGTGATGACGTGAAAACACGCTAATTGTACTTGACTGGGTAATTCATTTTTAACTAATGACACAACGAAGACCTTACCTAGTTTTCTTCTTTATTTTGTGTTCCCTTGTTCACATTTCATGACGGTGTGAAAACCACTTAATATTATCGCACTACACTGTAAACATCATCCGGCATGTCCATTGGCTAACAAGAATGATTAGCACCCCTTCATGTACAGATTCCAATAATAATTTCTCCAAGGTGTTCAGAATGCAAAACATTTGCTTTCTAGTTGCAAAGAGAGCGGAGAAAGACGATAAAATAACATATAACACAGCATCCAACTCTTGTAGAGATCCTATCTCGTGTCATGGTCAGGGAATGTAATAGATTGTCATGACAAGTCCAGTAGACAAAACGCAACTGAGACATTTCTGACACGGCGATCGACAGGAAATCAGAAACCATGCTCATTTACGCGTTGGCTCTTGTCCACGGACCGTGTTAGAGGCTGTCCATGTTAATCTGTGCCGATATGTCGCTGGAGGTGCCTTAGAAAGCTTCCCTATTCGCTGACTAGCACCTGCTTTAAAAAGAATTATAATTTTATGTGAATAGTGGATACTCTGTTCCAAATCGGAAGCAGGAAGGCTTTTTATGTGACCGCTTTAGTCCAGATGGCCAATAGCGTGTGGAACGGTGAGATCCCTGTTTTAGGAGTGGTACACCTAGTGAATAAAATTTACTGAAAGTGAAGATTCAAAACACTGGTATAGAGCCGTTTAACTTTTACCGTTTACCGTTAACCTTTTATTTGATAACCAAAATCCCCGCCGTAGGTCACCCCCAGTGGTTCGCTTCATTTGGTGAATTAGTAGGGGTGCTAGGGTTCGATTCAAGTTGAGGGAGACCTAACCTAGACCTCTACAGCCGGACTCTGTCTACCCTTCGCCTTGCACCGCAGTGGGAAGGATAGTTTCATACTTGACCCCCAGATTCCTGCCCACCCTTTATAACTTTTTCCTTCCCAGAACTCCAGATTCTTCCTATCACTGAAAATACCGTCCACACAGCATCCCCAAAGATGATATAGGTCCTGAGGGATTTTTTTTCCTCAGGGCCTCATGTGTGGAAAAAAACTAAATGTAACCTCATCAAAACGCAGATATAACGCAGAAATGAAAAACTTAAATGGATCCGTCCATTTTTTCAATCCGATTATTAACAAGATAGTATCTGCATTATCAACTAAGGCTACAGAGCTTGTCGACCAAACTAACTATAATAAAAATAAATCACAGCTTCTCACACTGTCCCTCTCCCTCACAGTAAAATGGATCGATATAAAAAAAAAAGTTGTTTAAAGTAGTGTCTATAAAGAGGGTGTCGTGAAGTGAGAACAATGAGTACATATAAAGACTTGACAATGTTTTACTGACCGTAAATAGATAAAATACAATACAAAAAACCATTCGCCTTTTACAAGCGTATCGCAAGTAATAAACTTGATATAATAATGCGTAACATCACTCTTCCCACTGCCGACAACTCTACTAGAATCTAGATCGCCGCGAGCGAAACATACCACACTAGCTATCAAATTTGTATAAGTACAGTAAATAATAAATAATAATGAAACAGTTCCCGAGAAAGGAGACGAAAGACCCGGAGCTGTGGGCTGCAGAGTAGGTACTGGTAGGCTGTGATCTCTGCTGTGATGGACCACTGTACCACGACCAGTTATCAGTAATGGCATGAACATTAGCTCGTCAATTTGTATGCACTCGATCAACCAGGAAATGACCACTTTTAGAGTGGGGTGGCAAATAAATTGACAAATTTGGGGATGGGAAGGTTTTTGAGGAAAAGCTTTATTCTGATAATGAACATATTAAAAAACATTGAAAACAATATTAACCACACTTAAACGTAAATGTGAAACAAAAAAGACAGAAAAACATTCAGTCGCATCTGGAAATTGAACCCAGGATCTCTGCCTTGGCGGGGCATTTTTCTGACCTTATTCGATCATATCAACTTCAGTTATTTTAATTCCATCTTGCGTTTAATTTAAGTTCATTGCAACTAACTTTATCCTCATCTTCTTTACGAATATTTTTGGCTGCTTATTTTATGTATGAATTGTTAATATGGTCTACAGTAATTAAATAATACAATTTGAAATTTTACTTTATAAGTTATTCAAGTAGTAAAATTGAATAATATATTATTCAAAACAGATGACTTTGTATCTGCGTGAAATTATTTAAAAGACGCCAATGAAACTTTATGGGTGTTGCATTCGAAACTGTTTCCGAGTTACAGCTTCAGATGCACTTGATAAAATACTAAAGAATGAGACGAAACAAAATGGTGTTTGCTGGAATTGGGTGGTAATATGTGTAGGGAAAAATAATGGATACAAGGAAGGACAATCAATCACTTACCTCTGCTAAGGCGCACACAACACAATTACAAATATAGTTTATTTAGTTCCACTGCCGTACCTCTAGGTAATTATCGGCACAATACAAAAGTATAAAACAATCTCGATAGGGTCAAAAACCTTCTTTTAGTTCATAAGTGACAACCAACAAAATTCTTCCAATGCAGTCCCAAAAAAATAATCTTCGGTTTTTTGGAAACAAAAACACTTGAATTTACTCTTGTCATTGTTCTATTTTCAAATGCTTTTCCATCAAGGTGATATGGTTAGGGACGGTAGGTACTGAATAAATGAAATCCCGGTACAAACTATGCATATCATCATGTTAAAACCAAACTATAGGTATCTATTATAAAAAAAAAACAAATGAAATTTTATAGGTATTATGAATATCTTTCAGTTACGAATAACTAGTGATTAACAACAACTCGACTTACAAAGAGCTACGACTCGGCTTAGTTTGAATTTGCAATAGGTACTCTTTATAAAAAGATCCCTCCTCTACGATCAATTAAGGAATATAGCTTCTTGTCTTTATTTAATTTTTCCGATGTAACAAGTTGAAAACAGTATTGTAGACCGAGAAATTCTAGACAGAAAGATCAGTTTCATGATCTCAGAGCTCTCCGTTGGCGAGCTTAGCATAGCAAAACACGTGAACACAGCTTTTCTGTTATCTAGTAATTATAGAGGTAGGTTTTTAAAAACGAAACTGTTTTTGCACTTCATACTCGTTCTAATACTTCTTTATTTTTTCTCGCACATTGCAGATTTTAAAATTTAAAACATACTTATTAGCTGTAAAATGAACTACGTTTTTATGAATTATTTTATGGTCCTCGGTCATTTGAGTGTTGGCACAACGTCCAGCATTGCATGACTGATGGATGGTAATTTTGCCCACGAAGAGCGTGGTGTGTTCACCAGGGACTAGGGCGATCGGGCACCGCTCGGCGCTCGCCGCTCGCAGCTTACCCGGTCACTTAGTTCCCGGGACACACAGCCCTGGACTGGACTCTGGACAGTGGATGTAGCTGGGTCACCTCTGCACATGTCATATCACCGTACCACTGTATCAGTAGGATGCACCGTGTCACATATAACGTGCCTACTATGCTAGATGATAGTTCAAATTTAAATTTTAACTATGGTTTTATTGAAATCACCCACAATATGTCACATCAGGATACATGACGAAATGAATACACTGCCAGAATTACACACAGATGTAATTAAATATCATAGAATTCTTTCATCTATGTTACACAAACCTTTATTCTACACGAACTTGATCAAAAAACCTAAACTAACTTTTATTTTTTTTAAATGAAATTTATTTAACGCTTAAGCACCTTGTGATGTGTGTAATGATAGATACTATTTTTTTGCGTTTATGAAAAATTTATTCTAGTTGATAGGAAACACCTTTATTCAATATATAAACATTTTATTAATTTAATTGCATGAACCAGTGGAAGTTTCTATATTAGATGAAATTATACACAATAAAATATATTTTTTTTTATTTGTTTATCTAAAAATTGCTACATATTATAATATTACTGGTCTTCCATTAAAAGCATTAGCTTGTGGATGGAAGAAGAGTTTACATTTTATATATGTGCAAATACAGTCACGTGTACAAAAGGTTAAAGGTAAACTTGAAGTGGAATTGATTGAAAAAAAACATTGATTAAAAATGTGTAGATAAATACGGTAAAATTTAACAAAGCAGGTATTTGGATAAAAATAATACGTACTTACACCGTGAAATAATGTTCAAAGATAAACAAAATAAATAAAGTAAGACAACACAATTAAAATGAGAATACTTTTTGAAGATCTTACACCCATCAGGGATAGTGGGCTCATAATTAAAAATTTGATTTAGTTTTGTCGAACATACATTAAATAAACTGACATGAGGACAAAAGGTCAAAGTCTGAAAAGAAAAAAAAACACTGTGCACGTCGTTCTGAAATATAAATGTTGTGCGTAATAATTGATTTATTAAAAGTAAGTACTTAGCCACAAATTATGATAAATTGTGGCTAAGTTTATTATTATTTATCATATTTGTGGCTATTCCGTGATAATATTTTAATAATAGGTATATTAAGTAGGTATGTATAAATAAACCCTAAAGAAGTGAGTATTTAATAAACGATTTATTGATCTGTAAATTTTAAATTCGCAGTGAAACTCATTTGCATATTGACAAGATAACAAATTCCTGTCAGTAGGGTCCTACGTAGGAGGAAAATCTGAGTAGATTACAAAATAACATGGAAATTATTGGAAATAAGACGATACAGGAGCCATCTATCGATTCATTCTTAGAAAATGAAACAATAGATTGTATTTTAATAGAACACTTTCTCTGAAAAGGGGGCGATTGGTTAGGTAGGTTATTTACTTAGAAGCGAATGAATCATTAGAAGGACTTCTGCAAGTTGACTTGGCAAAGTAGATAAGTTTCTGAGTATGACACGAAGATTAAAACAAAAGTTCTCCGATTTCAAATTCGCGAAATAAATTTATTTTTAACATCGGTTGAATTTCTATCGAAGTTTACTAGTTAGGATTAAGAAATATCTTTGGAATTTTAGTAGGGAGGTACTTTCCTTGTCGAAATAATTGTAAGATGTGAAAAAATTCCAAGGGGTTAAATCGGACAGATAGATAGATAGTGTGTTACGGGCGTGTATGTGCTACGTGCGTGTACATGCCCGAAGTTAGCTATTTTTTTAACAGTCTACAAATTTTTACATTCAAGGTCGACTTTTGGGAATAATTATTTTTGATTTGAGCTTTCATTTTCGAGTAAATCGAGTCCGAAGTTGGAATTTTTAGGTCAATTTGAAAAATATCGATGGTTGCTGTTAGGGTTTGAAAATTCCACACCCTTTTCAAATCCTGCGGAATTGAGGGATAAAATAAAGAAATACCATGGGTTCCCGCGGAATTTGCTTGATTTTCATTAAGGGGTATTAAATTGATACAACACCAAAATTTCATAACATATTTTTTATTATCAATGTCAATTATTTTTGATACTGTTGTAGTATAAAATTACATAGACAAGGTAACATAGTATGTCATTAAAATGACTTTTCTTATCAACCATTTTTGGAAATAGTTTTATTCTAAAAAGACTTTAAATGGTTAAAAAAAGTATTTTAAGAAGATTTTAAAACATGATTGCCTCTGACAGGATATCCACTCATTTCAGATCAATCATCTTTGGTGCTTGTAATTTTATGAAAACACATTGAAAATGCATGAAGTATTTTAAGAGGATTTATTAAAAATTAGATTTTAAAAAAAATGGCTTTATCTGTCACACGTAAGCGAACGGACATTTCGATGAAACTCGCAATCACGTATTTAGCACTATTTTATCACTTTTTTATTACTATAAAAATCCCAGAAAATGGACTAATACTACAAATATTACTGAAATTGCAAACCATAGTTATAATCACCTCTTTATTGTCTTTTAAAACGAGTCGAAATGTGGGTCCGGTTTCAAAAGTTTTTTTAACAAAGGAAAAATTAAGTTTAAAAAAATGCTCAGAATGAAAGAAAATGATTATTTTGAGTTCTTTACCAGTTTTCCGCTTGCACCACTAGTTTCCAAAAACCATGTATATGTTTCTTAATCAAAATTTTCATGAATTTCATTCTGGGGTGCTTTTTAAGAGAAAGTGATATAAAAGCTATTCCATACATTTAAATCAATCAACTTTTTTTAAGCCGAAAATGACAAATTAATCCACTATTATCAAATATCAAATCGATTCGTCAACTTTTCTTTTTGGTTCGTTTTGGTCGTACCAGTTCACTACTTCTGCCATGATCATCTGGTGTTTTCGCAGTAAAAAATCCAGAGTAATCGTTTTATAAACACCAAGTAGTGATTTATTGTTCAATTCATGCGGGAAACCTGCCTATTCAGACCCCGTAGTGAGTACATAAGTGTAAAGCAAGTCAGAACGAGTTTTTTCTCGTGATCGAGATAAATGTCATACAACGTATTGATTATGTGACTCGATTTTCAATACGTTGGATTTAATCATGTGAAGTATGGTGAATTGAAAGAAATTGATAAAAAAAACTTTAATCAATATTTTGTGTTATCTGTATTTTGTCAATTCAAAAGGATATAAAAAATATATGGATAGCACTCAAATATCCCGAAATGAAAGGCGGTTTTGGCCGAGTGGACTGGGTATGTAGGAAGCTTATGATAAAAAAAAAGTTACAAAGTGTACCTATGAAACTATGCAGTCCCCTTAAATTGGGGTAAGTGCGTTTTAAGACTGATGGAAGTGGAGAAGAGAAGGAGATGGAGAAAAAGAAGGTTGGTAACTACGTGCCTGAATATGCAGACTTGGTTATTAAAACTGGCTAAAGCCATTTACAGCTACGCATAACGTTTCGAATCTGAATGGCGGTCTTTCACCAGGGC
The DNA here is from genome assembly GCA_917563855.2 of Limnephilus lunatus. NCBI lineage: Eukaryota > Metazoa > Arthropoda > Insecta > Trichoptera > Limnephilidae > Limnephilus > Limnephilus lunatus. Next base: position 76,130,824 of record OU830592.1, read on the forward strand.
GATACTGAGAGTCGAGTATCTACCACCCAGGCTAATCGACACTTACATATTAAGAGACAATTTCGAAAGTAAACGGAAATCAAAAGAAAAAAATCTGATTATGCAACTCACAATCAAATAATAACTAATTTCAATCAAAAAAGCACAATATTACCGTATCAAGTAAGCATCACATAATTTTAGATACAAATAGAAAATGAATGCCAATAAAAGCAGGCCGAAAACTTCAATTGAATTTTTTTGGACAAATGTGTTTGCCAACAAGCAAAAAAACGACATTTTTTGGTGTTGCTAGTTGCTAGAACTAATTATTGAAATTTCAAATTATGTAGCTTTTTAATTTTATAATTTATTGAAACATCAGTAATAATTGAAAAGTTTCATTCATACAAAAAATCAGAATGTGCACGTGGTAGAAGTGAAACCTTCAGAAAACTAAAGTGACAAGAGTGGGAAGGCTAGGAAGCACCGCACAAAGATTCATTCTCTCGCCGGCTAAATCCTATAGATGTATGTGTTTGTCTCTTTTAGTGTCGCTGTTTTTCGTTTCATCTAGTTTCAAATCACAATGGTGCTAAAGAAGTTTTCACTTCAAAATGTGTTTACTGTTTACGTTAAGAAATCATAGCTGCATTTTCGATTGAATTTGAAATTTCGTTACAAGAATAAACACTTTTACAAGATTTTGGACGTTGGTGATGATAGCTGAAATACAATAACATTATAACAAAAAAGGTGACAAATTATACCATCACCCCTTTATTTTTTTCCATCTGGTAAGAATCATATCTATTTCATGACATTCATACTTACTTCTCTTTTTTTACAAAATCCCTTTTTCCTTCGACGTCAACACCGATTCTTGATTGTTCCATCGTTTGATAGGGTAATACTTATACATACAATGGGAGGCCTAATCAGAAAGGAGAGTGTTGATAGGGGTACAAAGGGAACACGTGTTTCGTGACAGGGAGATTAAATACTCGCTCTAAGTGCCAAAGGACATTACCTGTCAATTCTTTGAGACCTGTCGTTGGTCACTGCTCGAATATCAGGTGTCTAATTTAAAGGTAAGACCGAAGGACTCCGAGGTCCACAAATAACGAAAGTAGACTGATTGCATTTGATGTGTTAAAACCTCGGATGAGTAGGTGTATTACGAATGAGGAGAAGTATTATGCATACCTTTCTATACCTACATTTCAGCCTAGCATTATTTTCAGATCTTATCGTTTGTGACGTTGACAGCCTCGGTGGTCAATGGGTAAGGCTCTTGACTCGCAATCCGAAGGTCGCGAGATCTAATGCTGTCGTGCGCAAATAAATTGTATTTGATTGATTTATGCTATTTCACAATTAATTCATTTAAAATAAAATATAGTACATTTGCGGCACGTTCCAGAGTGGATAATACTCTCAGTATTGTCCTGATGTTAGAGACCACCATTAAAAATTTAAACGTTTCTTGAAATGGCTTTAGCCGTGTTTACCCATTTCCTTCCCTGCCCCACTACCTTCAGCCACACAACATACACCAATTGGCGATGCCATAGTCTCACTGGCTCCAGAAGGGAGCAGTTGGGACTCTTGTGCGGTATTCACTTAAAAAAATCATGATACAGTCGCAAGTGGTTAATGTTGTCGCACAGGAGTTCCAGAAGCCAGTGGATCTAAGGCATCCTCTTTGTGGAATTTGAGGATAGGGATTGGAACATTAATTTTTCGACAAAAAAATACACAGCTTCCTAAGAAATTCAAAGATCCTGATGAATAATTACCAATGTACGTAACTAAGGTAACAAGCTGAAAGAACGTCGATTAACAAGTCTACCTCTTAAACAAAGCACGAAAATATTATTATTAATAGCACGATATTCTTATTTTCGGTAATTTATTGCTTATCACGGTGAACCCATTACAAGCGACGAGTTTGATTCGATTAAGCGGCAAACTCTGTTGAATTAATGATCCCATTAATTACCCTACTAATTTAATAACATCATTAAGCCCACCGTCATTCAAACCCTCCCAAACCACCTTAGGCCCGGCAGATTAATGTCAAGGTAGCTTGCAACACTTTTTGGGTAATTTACAGACCGAACCGGTTATTTTGGGACACTTTATCAACCGGCAGAGCAGACCGGTTAACACGAAATTACCTCGCGTTATTGTGACGCGCGGTGAACGGTGATGGTTCTGACGGTGAATGCGGTAGCGATAGGAAAGGCGGTTTGGGCAAGTGGACTAGGTATCCAGGAAGCTTATGATAAAAAAGTTTATTTTTTTATTTGTAAGAAATAAACAGCTTGTAACGTAAAACAGTGAAATAATTATAAATTTATTAATTTAACTGAAAAAGTCAAGCCAAAAAAGTATCTGTTAATGTTACTCAAAGATTGGAGATGGAGTTTTATTGTATCTTAAAAATAATTTTTGGGGGAGAGAAAGAGGAATATAGGATAAGGATATGAGATGCTTCCGATACATTTCACACTCTTGTATTAATTTTCGATCATACGCGTTTTCTTTATTCGGTATTTCTGAAGGGTCTAAATTGTGAAATTTTGTGTTTTATTGCAAACATATATGGGGATTTTTTCTATTGTTGGTTCTATTTTCGTACAGAGCAGTTCGGAATATTTTGTATAGGGCAGTTTTGTGTCATTTCATTTCAAGTGCGCATGTACATGTGGGCAAATGAAATAAATTGGATTGTCTTGTTGATCTTGTCGGAATATGATTTTTTTAAGTTGGTCTTTGGCGTGTCCAGGCCATTATTTAGAATTTTTAATAACCAGATTTGGCTTTAAATTACAAAATATACTTATGTAGGAAGATATGCAACGATTGAGTGAATCAAATACTGAAAAGCCGATGTAAATAAAAACAAAATTAATGGAAAAACAACATGATTGAGTTGGACTTGTGGCGCGAATGTTTAGAGAAATGAGTGTCATGATAACATAATTATGGTTTGGAATAAGTCGGGACGTTCCAGGAACAGTTCAGTGAATCAAATACTCCAGTCTGGTAAATGACGAGACTTATTTTGACGAAATAGATGCGTAGGTCGATATATTCAATTATTTATTTAATACTAACGGACTATTGCCCAATTATGCAAAATATATTTCAACATAGAAAAGAGAAATAATAAGAGTTACAGAAAATGAACAGTAGATACATACTATATGATTGAAGCAAATACAAAAACAGGGCATAGTGTAGGTACCTGTACATTAGAGAGAATATTGAAATCAAAGCCTGATCAATTTTGACTCCTTTGAGGTCATGTTGTAGATATTTTAAATGACAAAATTCTTCTCCGTTTATTTCCGCAAGGACTGACAAAAATCAAAATAAACCAAAAATTTCAAGGCCCTGATTTGAGTTAGCAAACTTCGACGTTCTGATAGTGGAGGAGCTGGAGAATGATACCCATCCACTGGAGCGCTTTTTGCCACAATATGGCACAATTTAAAATACCTCGGATTGCTTTGCTGCCAGTTTTAGGTAAATTTTCCCTAGATACGGTTTTTTTTCCATATTAAAATCCGGAGGTGTTATTTTTTTTTAATTTCGGCGGAAAATATTCTAAATGGTCACCAAAAAATCACGAGCAATCGGAGGAAAAAGTTAAAAATCGCGTTGTCGCTCGAGTGGCCATACTAGTAGAGTGTTGTTTGAGTGAGAATTATTTCAGAATGTTGAACTGGATGAGTTGTAACAAAGAAGGTGAGTCAATAATATGATTCATAATTTTAAAGAAGCAAATGAGATCAAAGTTTTGACAAAGTTTTTTAAATGAATTTTTTTAACATTTTTTCAATTTCATCATACGAGCAATCGCCTCCTACACTTATCTCCTAATGAATGAATGTAAATAAAGCAAGTAGCGTGTTCCAAGACGGAGATGGTTTTTGACTCGTATTCTACGATAAAATATGGGTAGGTATTTAATTTTTTTTTAAATTATAAGGAATCGCAAATAACACTTCAGTCAACGCTTTGCAAAATTCTTAGTAGATTACAGTGTTACACGAATCAGTTGACGAAAAATGAGGGCGCTGTCGTCCATGTTGTAATGATAGAGTGCAGGTGTGGTTGCCAGATAAAAATATAAAGATGCAGCGTTAGTTGATGTTTATGCCACCGCCAACTTAGCACAGTAACATTTCTATGGATTTTGTGAGAAAAGCACCTACTTACTAAGACAATTTTAATTCTAAAGTGTATGTAACTAGACATATTAAATATTTTTATTGTTGTTTTCTTTATGACTCACTCATTATTTACGTGGTTAAATTCCACGACATTGCGCATTTCAAAAGGAACTGTTGCAAAGTTTAAACAGTTGTAGGTATAATTTGCAACTACGACAATTAAATAAATATCACACTGGCTTCCAAAAAAAATTGTGAGCGAGTGCATTTGGAATGCATTTTATGAACATTGATATCGGAAAACAATAAGACTGTAGCGGCCTGGCTGCCAAGTGCGCGACCAGTCTAAGTTTATTTGATCAGCAGGTATATGCACCATTGGATTTATTTAAGTTGAAGAAGCAAGCCGTCCTGTGCCGTTGGTCACCCGGTGGTCACGACTGTATTTAAAAAAAAATTGCATGCAATTTTGACCCTTATGTAAAAAGAAACTGTATGAAAGATAAGGTCACAATCGATTGCGCCAATATCTCTCTTCGTAGCTTTAAAGATTTCATGCATGTTGCATCACTATACGATTTGTAATTGAATTATCTTATGACTTCGAAACGCTGTCAAAACTGGAAATTAGGGAGAAAGCGGACTTTTTGTTCCTTTTTCAAATGCATTTAAAGGTATTTATTTATTAGCATTCACCTTTGAAATGTGTTTTTCATGTAGGTTGTGTATTCAGGTTTGTGTGAAAATAACAACATCAGTTCATTTTTGTATTTATATGGATATTTAAGCAAAAGTCAGGAAGGTAGTTTGCGCCCGTTTTTGTTCAAATCGGCCTGGCGAACGTGGCACACAAGAGGTTTTTTGATAATACCTACCTACAAAACTAAGTAAGCGTTTTGGTTTTCGGTAAAGGCTTCAAAAATTCTCTTTTCGCAACACTGATATTAGTGTTAAACAATACCGCGCGTTAGCTTTCACAACAAACAAAAAACACACATATGTGGACATCAAAGGTATATCTATGTGTAGTTTCTTTACATTTTCATTATTATTTAGTACTTCCCTATTTTTATTTGCATAATGTTTAATGTGATTTATTCGGCATCCGTGGTCGAGGGGTAAGGCTCTCGGTTAGCAATCTGAAGGTCGCGAGTTCAAATCCCGGCGTGCGTAAGGAAATTTTAATTGATTGATTTGAGTTATTTAACATTTTAATCATTTGAAATAATATGTATTGGCGGCAAGTTCCAGATTGCACGATTCTCTTAGTTCTTAGTATCGCTCTGGTGTAAGACCACCATTCAGAAATAAAACGTTGCTTGAAATGGCTTTAGCTGTGTTTGGTGACCACACCTGAATATGTATTTCTCCGATTTCCTCTTCACCATCTCCTTTCCTTCCCCACTACCTTCTGCCTCACACATCGACGGGAGCAGCTGGGACTCTTGTGAGGTATTCACATAGAAAAAGCCTTAATAATTAACTTAATTAAGAAATGGGAAGTGCTACCTAGAACTCCCTCGGTGAGTTAATTTCGAATCTCTAATGAATGATTGTGCAGCGTATTAGTATTCATCAAGGCTACAAGAACTTATCAACAAAAATATCAATCCTTTACAATATCCCAATCTTTACCAACACCCATAGTTCTTTCAACTTGAAACGTATTTAAAATAATTATTGACACAAATTGATTTGCAGAGAATATTGCGACTACACCTACTTTAATGATGATGGCCACATAAAACAATTGATTGCGGAAGGTAAAGAGTTAACTGCAATTTATTGCATACGTTTTATTTGAATGTGGCTTTACAGCATTTGACTTACAATTGATAAAATAATGACTCCTTAAAGCTCAGTACAATTCCCAAGAGCAATTAAATAGAAGAGTAATCAATGCAATGCAGAAGAATGCATCCCAATATAACCTCAACCGACTGTATATTGTGGAATTTATGATGACGATTGACATATTATTTTAAGATTATATAACCATGAGTATGTTATAAATATTCATTATACTTAGATACTTATGGTTTTTGGATTCTTTACTTATTATTTTTTTATGGGTAACAGGACAAATATTTTATGGGTAGCAGCAGGACAATTGTTATACCGAATATTAAATCCCAAAATTTAGGTAGGGTTAGGTTGTTTGCTGTGTCAAAGATATTTTTTACGGAGGGTTTTTCTAGAGGGCAATTCTTGAAATAATTATCATACTTTCACTTCCGCTCCCTAAAGGGTAGCGAAAAAATGATGTTTTGTTCATAAAAAGCATTAATGCTTTTAAATCTCATTTTTTTTTAAACAATAGCTTCAATATTTGGGAGGCGGGCATGGGTACCGCCGCGCCGTCCCGGGAACCATTTATTGGATAACCAATCAACTGCATGACAGGCCGGATCGGGAGAGAATGGTTGAGGGAGTCCCTTCGACTTCTCCAGTCGCACTCTCTCAGAACATCACCTTACACCTTAATGGGAGGGATGAATTCCGTCCGTCACTCCTGGACACACTGACCCCCATACAGCATCCCGAAAGATGTCATAAGCCCTGAGGGGGGTTATTTTCCTCAGGGCCTTCCGTGTAGAGCTTATGTAAAAAAAACGCATAAAATTCATGAGTGTGTAATACGACGGTAGGTATTTGTTTAAAAATAAGCCGCAAACCCTAAGTTTTATAGTACAGAACTTCTGACTAAGTTATTAGCTCTTTCAGAAAGTAAGCTGTTAGTATCGTGCTCTATCCGAACGACTACTAATCGAGTGTTCTGTCCACTACCAACCACCTCACATAAATCTAAAAATCTTTTTAAAAAGTTACCTTAAATGATTGCTTTTCAGTTCCCATGCATCTAAGGAATAGAAGAGAATCGTCACCAACAAGTAAAAAGCTAAAAAAACCCAACAAAACGAAAGACGAAACGATTTATATCGAGATAAATCTAATGGACCCGACAGACCCTTTGTGCCCTGAAGATATCAAACTATGACCCTTCAGGACCAAATTACCTATGGATCGAGGGCCCTAATTATTTATTGTAAATACGGGCAATGAAGATGTTATCTGAAAGTAGACATCATAGTTCGTGAACGCGGTGAATCTCGGCGAGTTAGAGAGGGTAGTGGCGTGTACCTGATTTTGTTGACAGGGGTGGATTGATGGGATATCATTGTTCGAATCATCGAATGGAATCGTTTTTACCACCTGTCCGATAAGGAAGCCTGGAGGTTTTTATTAATTGATAAGTGTTTATTATTATTATAATATATACCTACGAATTTTAACTCTACATATAAATTTGGGAGGCGGATATGGGACCGCCGCCCCGGGAACCATTTATTGGATAACCGTCATCTCTGCTACGGGTCACCCCAAGCTGTTAGCTACGTTTTGTGACTTAGCAGGGGTGCCCGGGTTCATGGGGTTTGTCCGGGTCTTGGCGGTGGATGCATCTACCCACCACCTACGTGGCAGGTCACAAATGACCGGAATGATCTGTTAATAACATGATGCCCAAAATATTATCAATATTACCGTCAATACTTCCAATAAGGCGCAACGAACGATCTAGCAAGTGTAAACGAGTACCTACCTATCAAGCAATGGTTACAAACCGATGAAAATGTCTGAAAAATTATTAAGAGTCAATAATGATTCCGTACGCTTTATGCTGCCCTTTTGAAGGGTAATTTATTTAATTTCTGATAAGGAATGCGTGTTTTGCGTTGTTCGGATGGTCTGGAAAAATATTGACGATAATATTGACAATGGATAGTACTGTGGCGACCAGAACGGTCGCCCTCTTTTGCCACAATCCTTGCGCCGCCACTGATATAGCAAGCACATTCTCGAAATGTACATACTACCTACATTGTAGTGTTTCACGCCGCACATGGCTAAACATTTCGGGAAGCGCAGCGAAAGGCCTCGACTCGCAGCCGTCACATTCTTACGGCCGCGGAATGTTCCAGAGGCTTTTCTTCTTTGCGCGGGCGCTCAACATTACTTGGCGTTCCGGGTACTCAACGGTCGGCTATATAAAGCGCAGCGACACCGTGCTAGTCAGTCAGTCAGTTCCAGTCATTAGTATCAGTAACATCACCAACACATAGACAGTGCATCGAGTGATAACGTTCCAGTGCGGTAACCGCCAGGTCTACGGCGACGTGCCGGACCTGTGCCGGTGCATCATCAACCTTCGAGGACGCAACAAGCGACATAATTGCCCACGACAAGTCCCACGGCGGGCCTTCTTGTCATGCAGGCAGCAACTTCTCAGCCACTGAGACTTCATTCTCCTCAGGTTCACCGCAGCCATCTCCGCGACCACCGCGTCGAGCATCCATCCTAGACGTCAAGGTCATCTCCACCAACACGGTGCGCAACTACATGCTGGCGACATGCAGACACGAGTTCTGCTCCACCATGCATCACCGACCTTCATCACATGCAACACCTACGAGCCTCATCATCATCATCGCTCCTGTCTACACTGTTACTTTACACAAATTCACCATCGCTACGTAGCAGCAATAAAGACTGACTCATACATCGACTGACGCCTGTCATTTCATCGTCCTACCCGTCTCTGCCGATCGCTGCCCGCTCCCTCAGTACTAATCGTCTCGAGCGCACTTTAGGCAAAAACATTGACCTTTCAATTTTTTTCGATTTTGAATAATTTACTAAGAATATACAAATACTTCTTCAAACACAGCTTATTCAACAAAAAAATAATCAACCCTTAGTTACCAGTTATATTTCCGTTCACCCTTCTCCCACTACATCTAAACTTGTGTTTAAAACCCTGATGAAGTGATGCTCACAAAAGATATCGGTTGTTTTTAATCACTAAAAGTGGTTAAAACTAAGGGTTGATTATTTTTAACTAATATACAGGTGTTGGAGAATAAAAAATCTTTAATCGATGACATTTTATATAAGTGCATTTTTGTATCGCCCTGATGAATCAGAACATTGCTTGAAATGGCATTAGCTGTGTTGGGTGACCGAATATGAATAGCAAAGTAGTCACAACCTTTGTCTTCCTCATCCTCTCGTCCCTACCCCCATCTGACTCACAACCATTGGAGATTCCACTGTCCCACTGCTTCATAATTATTTTTTTAATCTTATTGTAGTTCGGATCTGCATTCCAGTAATAATAGTTTAATCCTTCGCTTTGAATGGATAATCTGTCCCAAGGCACACTGAGAAAGTCACGAATAAAAGCAAAAACAAATCTCCCTGACTCCGGAATTGAGATGATTTTATTAAAGTTATTGCAAACGCAAAGTGTGTGCTTCGAGTCGTGTTTTCTCCAAGTGAAGATTGTCATTTTCACTGGGAAGTCGTGAGGAAATCAAATAAGACTTAATTCTTATTTAAACACTAATAAAGCAATGATTTCTCCTCGCTTATCTACATAAGTAGTACGACAAAGTCAGGCGGATTAAGAAAATACAAATTGTGAGGCTGTGGTTTGGGAAGATTGAGTGTGGTTAGGTCGGGTTGTGATTTGGGTTATGTTAGATAAGTACTGATTATGTAAGGCTTCACATAGAATATCACAAGGTTTGACATAACTGTGATTTGACAGAGTTCATGTTCTCATTTTTCTTACTCCCTCCGAGTAGGTATGTATTATAAGAAAAACCACAACTGATGATAAATATTGAAATCAAACATTTTTAAATAGTTTCACATCATCTGAAGGCATTATCTAAAAAATAAAACATAAATACTTTCATTTAACAGTGTTCCACTTTTTCTTAAATTAAATAAAAAACGTGGCGTCAGAAAATAATTTCCTAAATGCCAACTTCCTGATGGCCTCAGTCAAGAGAGTTACAAGGAGTAATGCCTCTTCCCAGAAACCAATTCAACAAACAGACATTGTTCTGATTGTGAATAAGCGAAATTATCCGTCAGTAGTCAGTAGGTACCAGAGTGTGTGAATCCTTCAATGTCAATGACTCTCAATGACCTACAGTGATGATATAATTGGAAAACAAATCAATTTGACACATGCAGATAATGCAATACTGATTGCTCATACTTACTTGGATATGATGTATGTACGGTCTAATCATATCCAGTTATTGGTTGCTCCAAGACTTCGCGAGAGAATCATTGCTTTGTACTTCCCGTCAATAACACGAAGAGTGGAAATCACTTTGATTGGAAGGATATTACTTGTAGTAACGTAAAATTCTATTACCTTAGACATTCCTTACTAGCAGAAGTAGGAAACGGTTGAAAAAGCTATTTTTCTACTGTCTTAACTAACAATGACGTGCAAATTATTAAATTAAATAAGAGCTTTTAAAGTTTCGTTCATGTGTTGTTTTGACATCTTTCAAACACCTGTTTATTTCACCGAAAAAAATTGGCAAATTCGAAGAGCTGTTAGCTGATTTGTGATAGAAAACATATTTACTTTAGCCTTGTGTATTTAAAGTTTTCAATGATTATTATACGTAACCCGCTATAATTTCCTCATATTCTGACATTATAATAAATTGCAAGCACTTCTTCTGAAAGAATGCGAGTTTTTTTGTATACATTAAAAATATGCAAATAATGGGAATTATCACCTATTCGAAAGAGAAAAACACAACAATGGCCGCGAATCGATACCGGTAATTTATCGCCTCCATTTAACAAACACTGACTGACACCTGAGGCGCTCGACGCGAAATGAGAGTTCAAGGTTCGCTCCCCGGCTGAGGCAGCAGATAAATCTCCGCCCAGCCGCTGGGATCGATATTGGTGCTGCAGAGGCGGAGAAATGTGAACTAAAAATAAACTCTCAAACCTCTTGTTACCTTTTATTAGCGTAGCGCCAAGGACATGGGGTGAGGGTTACGCACATTTAAATTCTTACGGGTTTAAAGGAGGTTTAATGTCTCGGGAAAATACAGGAATTTAAAGCTAGGCGTCAATTTGAGGCTTCCAGTGGAGTTCCACAGGGTTCTCACTTGGGACCTGTATTATTTTACTATCATTAATTAATATTATCATTAATTAATAGTATTATCAATACTTAAAGGAGTAAAAATAATCTTGTTTGCTGATAACCTTAAGATTTATAAAACGATTACCTACATCAATGATTGTAATAATCTCGATCTCGATCGCCTACACGCCTACAGGAGTGGTGTAATTATAATAAACGCTTTTAAAAACTAAAATCCTATGATGTCGCATTACAGATTCAACAAAACTCCTTTTTAAAAGATATCTCATATCAAAGGTTTGGGTATCTAATTGGTTGAAAAATTAACATTTAACCCACACATTAACGAAGCAACAAATAAAGCTATGAAGTGTTTGGGATTTATTTTAAGAACAATAAAAAATATTTCGTCCTTCTATCCATTTAAGATTCTCTTCACTCCTTAGTTAGAAGCAATGTTGAATAGAATTCCACTATTTGGTCTTCATACTATAAAGCACATCAAATAAAAATTGTTTTTTTAACGTTTGTCAATTTCAAAATATCCGTACCCATTGAAGAAATTAATAAATATAATTTAATGAAATTACTTGATTTAACCGACTTATGTTACAGAAGAACCACGAGCGATTTGGTATTTTTATACAAAATAGTTAATGGCTCAATGGATGCACCTGACTCCACAAAGCTAATAAAGTTCTGAATACCAAATGGTAAAACAAGACTTCCCGAGCTCTTCTTAGTTTTGTCGTCTCTAACTAACTATCTCATTCATTCCCCAGTCCAAATATTAGAAATAACTTCTGTTATTTCTTATTCTATTGTCTCTTTTACATACCTCAAATTACCGTCATATTAGAATAGTCCGAGACTTACAAATGCTTCCGTTGTTTCTATATCTGTAAGATTTCAAATATACGTTATTTTATTCATTTATGAAATATATACAGAAAACAAAAATCAATTGGTTTTAACACACCCAAGATTTTTTTTTAAATAACTGTTATTTCCATAAAATCGTTCAGTATATAACATAGGTATTATATTAAAAAAGTCGGAATGTTAAATATACGATCTAAAAAGATGTACGAACACCAGCAAATATGGAGAGATAAGTGTTATAACTACATCTGATCAACGCATTAATGCCACCATCTTATTAATTAAATCAACGTAATTATCGCCGTTCCTACGTTCAAGTTAATCAGGTAAAAAACAACAATATCCTTCGAGCATTACAATGCAGCCATGAAAGTAAGAAATAATCAACGCGCCATGAGTTGTATTGCAATTCCTAACTCCTCCCTCAAGCATTGTGTGCATTACATTCTAGTAATCTGCCTTTCAAGGGAAGAAGGGAGTAAATGCTAAAAGATATTTAAAAAATTCTCTTGGAATATTAGAAATTGGATAAAACTACTACTGATTTTGCTAAACACATTGTTAACCTAATCATTTTACTAAAAATGGGGCATTTTTAAGCAAAACTAAAAAATAAAACAAAGTGTGCAATACACACACACAGTAGAAGTGAAACTAAAGCAGACAAGAATGGAAAGACTACGAAGCACTTTTTTTATCATTGTGAAGTATATCTAATTTTTTCAATATTTTTGTCCTCGACTTCCAGTGCACCTTTTTCTATACTTTTGGTCATCTTATTAATATTTGTGTTCTCTTCTTCGGAGTTGGTAGATGTCGCTTTATTTTGTGTTTTCTTTTGCCTGTCCAATTTGGAGTGGTTCGAATATTGGATATTTATTTTGTTTTTTTGATTTTGTAGGATTTGATCCTTGGTCCGCTAAATGCCTGGCCGCTGAGGTTCGCCAGGTGTTTTATATCACTACACCAAAGGAGACTGTGGATTATATTGGAACCGAGTACCGGTGAATTAAATAAATATTTTGCTCTCATTGTCTCGCATTTCTCATCCTATACATTTGTATGTGTTTGTCTCTTTTTAGTGTCGCTCGTTTCCGTTTCATCAAGTTTCAAATCACATCAAAAAGTTTTCATAACAAACAATTTTATCAGAATCAGTTTATCGGTCAAACTGATTACTATTAGCGGTTAAGATATAGTTTTATTAATATAAAGAGCGAATTGATAAATATTAGATTGTTTAACGTCAACGATATTTTTTTTCCTTCATTTCAAAATAAATGCATAAAACAAACAAACAAAAAAAATAAACTCATTCTTATAATACAAAAGTAGTGCTTCATGTTCTACATACGCTGCCATCCCTTTTTCATTTGATTATTTTATGCCAAACGATGCTCGAACTATGAATCAGTTGCAATTTATGTGTCTTTCCTCGAGACCAGTGATCTTGTATCTTTGCGCTGCAATAGCTTTTGAGTCAAAATAGCATAATGGAGAAAAACAGGTATATTATAGAACCTACAAGCTACGTTTTAGCAATAAATTTTAAAATTATAAAACACCTAAACATTTTGGTTAATTCAATTACAACCTTCTTCCTTGCAATTCAGTACAGAGCGTCCAGTCTTCTCAATTATACCTTATTTGGAAGGCGAAGGTAAATTACCTTTCCTTGAATAGCACGTGCTTGCAGCCACTGTACCTGCGCACTGTACCGGGCAGTGCGCACTCAGCATGTGCGGGTAAGCAATGATGGTTTATGAGGAATTCTCGACCTATTTGAAACATCCCACAGCATGGCTGATTGGAGCATCGGAATCCCATGGGATTCCAAATGTAATTGTAAATTAACACTACGTTGTGCGCGAAAGTATAAATACTGTATAAAGAGATTACATTTGATTTTGTCCTTTATTGTATTACAGGTTTCTGGATAAGGGGTTACACTCAAGGATCGAATCGTAACTCCGCAACTTTTGCATATAAAAAACAAGTGAAACGACACAAGTTCTAACCTGTTAGACCCAGTCGGATTACGGCATTTCCAATTGGGGTATGCTATGAAGGTGACAGGGGAAGAAGCGAGTGGAAGTGTACCTGTATATACAGATCTTGTTAACATACACGGAAAAAACCATTTCAAGCAACGTTTCGATTATTAAAAGGGTGGTTTTTAACCAGGTTGATTCTGAAAGTATCTACCACTCATAAATAATATACATGTAACTAACCCTGGAGGTTACCGATTAAGATGGAGACATACTAAATAATGCAAAATCATACAGAATCACGTATTTTGTTTTTGAAAATTTGATCGCTTAGAAATATTATAGATGCTCCAATTAAATACTGCGTGTAGAACATACCTTGGCCCTTAAAAATATCGGTCATTATATCAAATATAAGTCTTTTAATAAGCCTAGAAAAAAATAAAGTATAAGGTCTATAAAAAAAACTTTCAAGTCAAAACTCTACTATTTAAAAACCCCCTTTCGGATATTATGGTTTTATTATTTAATATGGCAAATATTCAGTTTCTTTCATAATAATCACAATAAAAAATTGATATTTACGCCTAAACTTCACAAAATTAAATAATACATAAATTTTGGCGATGTTTTTTAATGGCGTTACCCAACTGCGAATATAATCCCTACGCTATCTGCAGACGGGCCCATAGCGCGTAGTATATTCACAGTTAGTTGGGGCCCGGATCCGGATTTCGGGCCGAAAAGACGTTGCTCTGTTCTCCGCGTCACTTCGTTCTGTAAAATTGTACTTGCGAACCGTTGTTGGCTACTGATTATGGTTTTTATTGGTCAACAGTGTCAACGCCCTAAAGTCCTTAACTCTCCCCGATTCCGAATGGGTCCAGTACTAGAGGATCGCCTTAACTCAAACTCTCAGTGATTCAAAAGAATTAGGTATATTTCCAGAAGAATATTATTTCAACCAGCAAATTTACGGTTTGACAGAATAAAACACTGCTGGCATAGCGGTGAGCGTTGGGTAGGGAAAAATAGAGAAATTTGTTTCTCTGGAGAGAGTAATGATCTGCATGTAAGAATTCAATTTAGAAAATAGGTGGAAATTAAATACCTTTGAATATGGTACATCACTATTTAACCAAAATAATTCACATGTTTCAAAATCAACGGTTTCCTTGTCAGGATAAACGTATATTATAATTTAACCCGTCTAATCACAGGAGACCCAAGTTGTCCCAAAACGTCATACGCCGTTATAATAACAGGAGACCCAGATTGTCTCAGAGTGACCATGCATTATTAAAAGTTAGATATCTCTCTACCTGTCATGCGAACATTTGTGATTTCTTTTATGTTAGAAAGCTAAAGAAATAGTGCTTCTCCCGATCATAAGTGACGATTTTATTTTGCGCCAATTTGTTATGTAACAAACACTAAATTTTAAAATAAAATTGTATAAAAGTGATAAAAAGTAAAGTGACAGTTTTATTATGAATTTTCTTCAGAAAAGGAACCTGTATTTAAATTTTTAAGTTTATTCGGTTTAAGCACTCAATTCGAAAATTCGCAGGTATATGTATATTTTTAAGCCAATTTACATTTCCAATATTAAAATTTTAATATTTAGAAACAAAAATGTCGATTTCTAACAAACACGTCGGAAAGATTATTTTATCCAAATATTAGAACAATGTTTTTTTTTGCAAAACGGTTAAAAAATTACCAATAAAAAGGAACATTTGAAATGCATGGGAAGAACCGGGAATTTTGCGCGCAAACCTTGACAGCCAAAAGTTAATAGATATTATTTTCTTATTATTCGAAAGGTTAAATAAACAAATATAAAAACTTATAAAAAAGTACCTAGAGATAATTTAAAAAAAACATTACAAAGAGTGGCAAATAAAAAGTTATTAGATATCATAAAAACGAAACAAAATTATTACGTAATTATTGAATTTATGTATGTCTTTAGAACTTTTATAAATTCATATATAATAATCAAGAAGTAACCAAGATGTCTAAAAGACAAAATATAAATTACATATTAACAATACAGGTTTTTATGTTAAAATGGATTTAAGAGACGGCCATTTAAATATGTGACTATTAATAAAATTTCAAAGATATCGAATCTTTAATTTAATTTTTTACAAAAGAAGGTATTTTTTAAATTTTTATTTTTAACTTCATGAGTAAAACCTCGGATTGTAATATTTAATTAAATGAAGACAATATTAGCGAAACTCAATCGAAAATCTTGAAACAAAAAAATCATTGATAATTTTACTGTGGTAAAGGGGCGATTCTTTCAATACGGTTAAGAAACACTGATGTAGAAGCTCAAATGTACGAGTCAAATTCAGAAGCAGAAGATTTATGTAGAAAGCAAAATGCCTGTTGGCTGGTAGCAGTAAAATGCATAAATTACTATCCAAAGCTGAAAAGCACTTAAAATGTTATTTATAAAAAAACGACGAGTAAAACACATAAAATATTTTCTGAAGGATCGGAAATAATCACGAAATATTTGATTGTACAAGTAAAAACCAAACATTATTTTCTATTGAGGCCAAAATGCCGATATAATAATAATTGGATAGTTTGCAAGGCGCAATTTTTCTACAAATCATTGCAGAGTGAAGTGCAGAAGTAAAAGGCAGAAACAAATAATATAAAATCAAAGATTTAACCACCCGTTGCTTCGAAAGCACCCTAACTATCAGAGGCAGTTGGCAGAACGATCCTAAAAGATATCCCGTAGTAATTAATCTCAAGTCAGAGGCAGTTCATAAAACACTGAAAAGTAAAGGTGGATTTGCATGGAGCTCCAACGGTTCGTAAATCACTCACGGAATAACTAGGCCCGTAGAACAACAGCCAGGTACGAGTAGATTGTTTATAATTCTGGTATCACAGGAAGTGTTGAGCGTGACAGCTTATCATACTATTAATATAAAGCGTATCTCCTACAACCGGACTCTGCGCGATAATATTGCCATAATTATTAAACGAAATAATTTTAATAATTATGGACTTTGCTTTTTCCTTGTTTTTCCTTAAATTTATTTTTGTGGGCAAATATTTCCTGGTTACACAAATCCTGAAAATATATATTTGAGGTGCAGTTGCACCGCGCCGTTGGAGGGATGGATTTACGTCGTCACTCTTGGACACACTGACCCCCAGATTCCTAACGACCCCTTATATCCTTTTCTTTCCCAGAAATTACTCTCCCTACTTTTATTAAAAAGATCCTCCACACAACAACCCTTAAGATGGTTCGTTGTTGTTGTTAAAATAAGAAGAACACCCTTTAAATAATTAGTTCAGTTAATATAATATTATCATACATAACTTTTTAAGTTGTCTTGTTAAAATATCAGCAATAGTTTTTTTATTAAAGCGAAAATATTGACTTATTATTACAAAAACGACTATATGTTCAATTAAAAACAAAATAATTAGTTTGGGTTTTTCACAGAAATTTAAATGTAACATTGTCATTAAATGAACATTCAGCGCCATTTTTTTAACAGTTGAAAGCTTCCCATTAATCGCCGATTCCATGTTCGTTTCAACTTTTGAATAAATTGTGATCAGCAGAATCGGTGAAAACAATTAAATGACGCTGAAAGGCCATTTGATGACATTGTAACATTTGAATTTCAGTGAAACAACCCAATCTTTATATTTATATGAACTAAATAAAATATGTAATTTAAATGGCAAATTAATTACGCGTGTGTCCGTTCGCAGTTAACGCAAAATAAATCGCCCGTAGAAATAAACGGCAATACTCGCAGCTGTCAAAATCTTACGCTATGTAGACTGCATGTATCCCACGGCAAAGTTGAATACCGCACCGCCAACCGTGTTCTAGCTTCATCTTGTATTTACAGCCTCTGCCTGTTTACTCTTTGCACCAGTTCCTACTTTCTTAGAGTCGGCAGTGCCATAAGCCCCGAGGAAGCATATTGCACTGGTCATTGGAATTTGAAAGCTGAAATAAATAATAAATAAGTATGGATACATTCGGTTGTAACTGGTAATCGCTATATCCATGACAATATGGGATGGTCCGATGCTCTGTAGGGAACCCGCTTGCACAGCGCGGGTGTAAACTGTGCGCCCCAAAGTTTAAGTTTAGACTTACGGAATTCAATACTTCGTTTGTGTGAAAGCACTATGAAACAATACACGAAACAATAAATAAAAAAATAACATCACGGTAACTTTGTTTTAGACAACATTTTTTAGTTAATTAATTAATAATGATGTTTGTGTTTAATTCGTAGAACTCCATTTAATTTTTAAAAATTTAATTTAATTTAAATTTAATAATGTTATTATCAAGTTCTGCAAGTATTTTAGTATATATATTTTTGTTGCAGCTGTTTCGGCTTACAAGGCCATTTCAAACTGTCAAAGTTTGAAAATGGCCTGTTAAAAGTTTGAAAATGGCCTTGTAAGCCGAAACAGCTGTAACAAAAATACATCATTATATTTCATTTAAATACAATTTGTATATATACATTTTTTTTAAGAGAAAATTCTTTGGCACCGTTATGATTTAAAACTCGGTGAAACGGAAACGACACTAAAAATAGACAAACACATGCATCTATACATCTATCCTATTTTATTTATGGATTTAGCCTGCGAGAGAATGAGATAGAATGAAACCTTACCGCATTGGCCGCTTTGATTATGAGCTCACTTTTTAAGGCTTCTATTGATTGAGATTGTGTGGTGAAGGTTTCACTTCTACCACATGTGAACTACCCCCATTTTTTTATGCCACCCGTATTTTGCGTTAAAAAGATGTTGATGAAAATTAATGTTCCATTTCTAAATATGAGGAAGAGAATCTGTCTGAAAGTGGGATTCAATAGGAAAAAATTTCTCGAAAGCCAAAACATAAAAAAAAATAAAACAATTTTTTTTTCTAAAAATCATCATCGCGGTGCCACCAATTTACTTTTCGAAATATTTTCCTTTATTACTACCAAACTTATTTTAACTTGGACTCTCTAAATAAACATGCCTTGGTTTTATTGGCTATGCAAACTTTTAATGTATCACGCATAAGAAATGTTCCCAAAAAGTTATTTTTTATCAATGTGTAATGTATACCTAATCACTTTTAGATTTTTCTTCCCAAAATTTACAAGCTAACCCCTGAAGAAGGCACGAACCTTTTACAAAACCTGAAAGCTTTTGGATCGATACATATCGTATGAATAAAAGTTTTTTCAAACCAACGCCAACGTCAAGAATGGCTCGATTTTACAATAAATACTGCGATCATCAAGACTTTGATATATTTTCGAATTTAATCACTACCTATAGAAGGAACTTATTTTTGCATATACCTGACGGTCTCCTCACTTAAAGCCACTTTGCAAATATTGTATCATTCACCTACTTATGCATTGGCTTTATGATATGTGCATGTAGGTATCTATTTTTTTAAATTGTTACGAATAACCCGATAATATTTTAAAATCTCCTACTACCACCACAGTAAGCGGAAAATTTGCTTGTGTCGTGATGGAGGACTTAGCCAGCCGGGAAACCGGACACGGGACGCCTGGGTGTATATGTATATGTTTGTGCATGTATGTGTGTGTGTGTGTGTGTGTGTGTATGTGTGTGTGTGTGTGTGTCTACATGTATATATTCGTATGCATATATCTACATATATATGTATGTATGTACGTAAATGCGTATAATACTATAATAATACTGTAATAATTATGTGATGCATTCTCTTAGAGAGTCAATAAATAAACATTTTTAAAAAAGGCATTCTCGTTTCAGAATCTATTTGGCTAGACTCAAATAGTTTGATGTATGCAAAGATATAATTTTAGTTATATTATAAACAGCCGCAACAACTTCCCCAGGCATATGATTAATCATGTCCATCCTCCTCTCCTCATGCTATCCTGGTCGGAGATCGAACCCGAGACTTTAAAATATAAATCAATTTAGTTCACGCGAAACGAAAAACACGCCCGACGCAACACTAGAACCAGATGGAGTTCTATGATAGCACAGTACTGGGAGTAAGGTTCTGCATCTACAGGTAGTATACAACAGGGCACTTTGGAATGGAGCCCTAGGGCCCTGGGGGCATTTGCTCAGCGTCTTTTTGGCGTGTGTGTTATTATTACATTAAGCCTGTTTTATTTTTGTTTATTTAAATGTATAATACATATTTTTATTTGCTCAGGCAATGGACTTCTACGGGCGTCTAGCTAATGCTATAAATGACTACAGGCAGATTATATTATTATTTTGTGGAAGTATCTTTTAACTACTCATCGGTGCGCCCGATATATTAACAGAGGAATAACGCTTCCAATAAGGGCCTCCCGTTTGGAGCTAATGTAAAAAAACCCTTGGTTACGCCAAAAGATATTGAAAAATAAGAGACGTGCTATCCGCAGTTTTTACAGGGTGGGACTGTATTTTCTAGTGTGGCCGATATTGCTAACCAATACTACTGTACACCTTCAAAAAATCAACTAAATGAACGAATTATTTTCGTATTCAAATTATATTGTTAACCAATACTACTGCACACATTAAAAAAAAATCAACTACTTTCCGTATTCAAACTATGCCCATTAGGTAGTAAGCCGTCGACAATCGGGCGGTCATCATAGCATATTTCTTGTATTTCAATATCTTTGGTTTCGCCCGTATTTGGTACTCATTCCTTACTCACATAGTCTTCAGAAATCAATACGTTTTAACGTACCTAATTTAATGTTAATTTTACCACTCTTTTAGGCCGTTCTATTGAAGTAAAAACTTCTTTAGCACCGTTGTGATTTGAAACGCGATGAAACGAAAAATAGCGACAAAAATGAGACAAACACATACATCCTTAGAATTTGACCTGCGAGAGAATGAAATAGTATAATCGGTCTCCTCCTTGTGCAGTGCTTCATAACCTCCCCACTCTTGTGTACGTGCTTTAATTTTCTGAAGGTTTCACTTCTAGCGCGTGTGAATTGCGTACTATGTTTTTTTTATTTATTATATCGTATATTTATGTATAAAAAAACATACTATCTTGGAACGAGTCTCTAATTTTATTACACTCCTTTCAATATATTTGTCAATAGATGTGTAGCATTATGGGATCTTCTACATTGATTTTAAAAACATAAAAAAATAAATGTATTCAAAATAGGTCCTTTCAATAAATAACAGTAAAACGTTATTATATGCACGCCATATTTACAAATATTCAGAGAAAAAATTCATTCTAACTCCAATCAAAGTCCTTGGGGCTGGAAATAATTTTTTAACTTGCGTGCCAAATAGGACTAGAATAACACGCATGTTGATTTGCTAAACACGCGCGTGTTAGTTACAAAAAAAACTGGATTAAAAAATAAATAATTTTTCTTTGCATTTCGGCATGCGTTATTGCGTAAGCGACGATTTCACACACGAACTTCTGAAAATTAATTACAGATGTCACTCGCTTGACACGCAGCACATTCCCGGAAGGGTTTGCGTCTTGGATGAAATGATTGCAGCACCAATCAGCGTCGCTTGTCTGGAGGTGTTTTACCGTTGGCGGCGTAACAAAGATCAATAATCCGAAAAAGAAAACAAACCAACCATTGTTGTACCCCAAATTACAATTATTAATTTTAATAATATATAATGGTAAGTGGAATGCGATTACAACATTACATGCCAGCTCTATACTATCGTCGATGCATTCGAGAGACTTATATCGCGCAATTGTGGCTTGGATTAATATTAGCTATCTATTCTCTCCAAACCAATACAGCTCGCATCGCGTTCTTCGATTCGGCGGGAAAAAAACTGAGGTAGGTCCGTGAGCCGACAAGCGCACGGCTACTGATAAGGTATGGTACTGCCACACTTGCTCATTAATAAGCCTTATGAGCATGCTCATTAATGAGTATGCTCATGTCAAATAGTTAACTGTACAGATTGGCTCATTGATACGCAGGCTTGGTTTGAGCTTTCTTATGAATAAGCATGCTCAAAGCCAACAATTGAACACGCATGATATATAATGAGCATGCTCATGTTAAATAAATGTCAAATGGAGTCAATTCCATTCGCCAAGAACTAAACAAAATAATCTTATTACTTGAAAAGCAATTATTTAAGAATCTTCTGATGAAAGAAAATAAAAAGGTTAGTTTGGTTCCAAGATGTCAACAAATCGGAAAAAGACTGCATAATAAAAAATAAATCTTAATTTCAATAGAAAGTGGTTCCATTTTGGAGGTAAAGGAACTTTTGGGGAATTTAGAAATCTGTTGTAAGTATTTTAGTGACCTTGTATTCCAAATATATTCGTAATTCCCACAATAAATCACGAAAAACGAAGTTTTTCGTCTCCCCAGCAGGTTATTTTGACATTTTTGCAAATAATGCGTAGGCGCGAACTGAGATCGGATTGAAATGAGCATGCTCATTAGCTAGCCTGTTTACAGATACTTAGAGGCTTCTCCTTCCACCCGATAATACAATGAGCATGCTCATTAATCACACGGCTGTTGATTAGTGAGCATGCTCAGTTCTAGCAACGTCATTAACACATATGCTACTAGGTAGCATGCTCTTTGGCTTCAAATGAGCCTGTGTGTAAGGAGCATATTAGCAGCTCTACTAGTTCCTGAAATCTCAATAACAGCACTCTGCTTTCTAAGGAACTTCAACCAAGGCGCGACAATAGGTATTTAAAGTGCAAAAAGTTTCTTATTTAACATAAAAGTTAATTAACAAAAATAACTTCGGTGAAAAAATGAAATTCTCAGTAGATGGAAAGAATACTTTAAGAAGCTGCTGAACGCCCCCCAGACAGGAACCCAAGAAGAGCTAAATAGCATTCAAACGGACGAAGAGGGCGAAATTTCGTTGGAAGAAGTAAAACTGGCAATTAAATCCCTTAAAAGGGGAAAAGCAGCCGGAGTAGATGAAATAAGGCCAGAAATGTTAAAAGCTATGGGCAACCAAGGCATCAGGTGGTTAACGCGAGTTTTCTCAGTGGCTAGGAGAACGGGTAAGACCCCAAAAGCCTGGAGGACAAAAATTATTGTCCCAATATTTAAAAAAGGGGACCAGAAACTGTGCTCCAACTATCGATGAATAACACTTCTCAGTCAACCAGGAAAAGTTTACGCTAGGATCCTGGAAAAAAGATGTCGAAGAGCGACAGAGAACAAGATTCAAGAAGAACAGTGCGGCTTTAGACAAGGTAGAGGCACTACGGATCACCTCTTTACACTACAAGTGACCATACAAAAATGTTGGGAATACGGTAAGCCATCGTATGTTGGATTTATCGATCTAGAGAAAGCATATGACTTAGTACCGCTGCTTTGGGAGGTGCTTAAAGAATACGGAGTTGAAGGCAACTTGCTAAAAGGCATAGCATCTCTGTATGAAAATAGTAGCAGTAGGGTCCGCATAAACGGTCAAGTTTCGGAAGAATTTGAAGTGGAAATCGGCCTCAGACAAGGGTGCCCTATGTCGCCAATCCTCTTCACTATATTCATGGACCGAATCAGCCGAAAAAGCCAAACACCGGATGCAACCCTGGTAGGCAGTACTAGAATCAGCTCTCTACTATTTGCTGACGACATCGCGAGATTAACGACATCACAGGAGGGACTACAAGAGTGGATTAACCGTTTCAACGAAGAGTGCACGGCAGCGGGAATGAAGATGAGTACCTCAAAAACAGAGGTGATGGTTATAGGAAGGGACCAAACTCAGTGCAACATACTCGCTAATGGGACTCAGTTGAAACAGGTGGACAGGTTCAAATACCTTGGGGTCGAATTCTCCAGCGATGGTCGGCAAGACGGAGAAATTTATAGAAGAATATGTGCGGCAAGCAGTGTATTATGTCCTCTCTACAGCTCAGTAATAAGAAAAGCCGAGCTTAGCACCAAGACAAATATGGCAGTGTTTAAAATACTACCCAATACTAATACTGCCCAATAAATACTAATACTAATACTTCCCAATACCAATACCGCCCAACGCTCACTTACGGCCACCAGACATGGATGCTAAATGAACGAACACGCTCCAGAGTCCAAGCTGCCGAAATGAGATACTTGAGAGGAGTGGCAGGGGTTACGAAATGGAATCATATAAGAAACTCGACGACCCGAGATGATCTAAACATTGAACCACTGCTACTCTTCATATAAAAATCACAATAGAGGTGGCTTGGGCATATACTAAGAATGTCTGATGACCGAATTCCGAGGAAAATACTGAGTACGATTCCAGAGGTAAGACGTCCAGTGGGCCGCGAGGAGAAACTGTGTGAGGAGAGGATGGGTCTACCATGGACAGAGGCCGAACAATCAGCACAAGACAGGGACTTATGGAGGAGCCTTGTCGATGCAATGGGTCCCCGACCCGAATAGGACAAGGGGAAGAAGATGTTTGTATGTGTGTAACTTCGGTGGTGAGTCTTGTGTCACTTTTTCAAAGGTAATCCCGTTGGTAGGGTTTAGTGAACTCTAGAAATGGGATTAGCTTTGATTTTCAAAATTGGAATTAATTGTGGGAGCGATTCAGGCAAGCGGTAAAGCAGGTAACTTAATAAGTATTTTAATTAATTAATAATTCTGTATTTGAAATATATACCTATTTCTTTTGTTTAAATTTTTCACAGATGTCGTAAATTTCCAAGCTCATCTCGACAATCAATCAAAAACACAATCTCTTTCAAAAATTGTACATTTATATTACCCCATGATTTTTCTCGGATCTGTGTAGATTTAGGTTCATCCATAATGCCGTAGCATGTTGTACTTAGTTCGTCGAATTACCAGTCAAAGAAGATCACTGATCGCGCAATAAACTTCTGCAAAAACAGCGGCTTAATTCACATTTCATTTAACAATAGATTTTTGATTGACACAATCCCGGCTGGAATTTGACTTGTCACGAATTTGAGGAATGTATTATCGAACTCGTCTAGAAATCGATGAATCCGAAGTATGCCGCGTACTATTATTATTTTGTCTTGGGCCTATCGGGCCTATTCATCATTCATTATCGAGGTGATCCTTTGTCACACGTCGCTTGCGCAATGCTCGAAATGCGCGTGGTATTTTTTGAACTCTTCGCGGCCAGTAACAAGTAATAAATGACGAATGAATATATATTTTTTGTTATTTCTTTGCTTATTAACGAGTTATTATTTTTAACATTTCTAAATTAACCTCACAAAGATTTTAATTTTTTTTTTAAATAACAAAAATAACACAAAATAATGTGTTGGAAGAATCATATTTGTGTATTAATGTTTCTTAAAATATTGGGAGCTTAGCTAAGGTTGGGTTGTTTAAAAAAAATTTAAAAATTCATCAAATTTTTTATGTTAATTTTCACGTTCTCTGAAAGTTCTGGGATTATTTCAGATTCTTGAATAAACTTACACAGAACGACAAAATTAACTTTAAAAAGTTGATGAATTTAAAAAAAAAAATTACCAACCCGTTCAAACATACCATATGTTGGTATTTGATTTGAAATAGTATATTATGCTGTTAATTTAAAAAAAAAGACAAAGATGAATAGAAAAAAGTAACATATTACCCTATTAACCTAAAAATGACAAAACGAAAAAATTATGCAATACATCGACCCTTTTGAATAACAAGGTTCCATTTCTGGTGGTATCGTCATGTGATAATGGGATCTATAGTAAGCTACTTTATAGTTAATTATCCATGGCGTTACTGCGACAGATGGAACCTTGTTATTCCAAAGGGTCGAAATTACGCTATTAATTTAAAAAAGGACAAAGATGAAAAAAATCTTGGTAATCTTAGGCTAACGGAAATAATTTAATAATATTTTTACAACTAAGTACCTACATAAGAAATTAGATGACTTAATGTGTTCCGGAAGGCAATTAAATATAAATAGAGCCTTAGAGCTACTTATCTAGATTTATTACCCGGCTTCATCCGCGTTTCAACGCGTTTTAAAAATCAAACTTTTTTTGGTTTATTAATGGTGGCTTTTCTTGTTTTTATCACATTTAAAAAAAAAATCAATATGAAAATTAGTATTTTAACCTAGAAATTCAAGAGAGTAAAAGCTGTAACATCTGAGTTTGCTTTTAGAGAGATTTTATTTGGGACCGGTATCAACGCAAAAAAAATCTGCCTTATAAAATTTTGAAGACATTCATACTCTCTGACAAAGAGTGAGGAAGGTGAAATTATTTACATTTTTAAACAAATATCACTGACGGAATTTGCAACATACATACCTACTCAAATGTTTTTCAAAGGCACTTTTACCAACTTAAATGTATATTTTGTAGTTTAGGATTTCTTTGTTCGCTTACCCTTTACCGTATTCCTCTGCTGGATTGTAAATTCCGTGGAAAAAGTTCCAAAGATTGTGGATAGATGTTATTGTTACCTGAAAGAAAATATATGACTATTAGAATAAAAAAATAACATGATATTTATTCACAAAATCTCTGTTGTGGTGAGAGGTGAAACCTACATTTATACTAGGAAGATGGGGTCTACATAAAAAAAACTCGTTGGTAAGGTTGTTTCAAACTTTCGTTACATTTAATGACCATCGTTCTTCATTTTTTAAACACTCCAACCTTACTAAAAGACAACATCGTTCATTGTGTACACATTTAAAGTAATTTTAAAATTTGATTTGACCAAACTTTTTAAAAAGCACCATACAAGGGTTGAAAATATCCCCAAACAAACGCTTTCTTCTTCTTTAGAGTTCACTGACCATCCTTCAGAGAATCTTTATTCATTACTCTTTTAACCATCGAACAAAAATATCACTTAACACATTGCGTGCTCGTATTTGTACATGAATTTCATAATAAAATATAAACAGCCTTGCATTTACTGGAGAGCTGTCGGCAAACTTTATAAAGCATCCACGTGAAACGTAAATACAGAGACAAGAGACATATTTACCCGCAGATTTGCTCAAAGACTTAAGTCTTTAAAGGCCAGAGAAGCGCCACTCGCGGAGCTTTTGCTTTTAAATTGTCGACATTATCGCGAGAGCATTTCAACTTCCTTGCACTTGATCAGAGCAAATGTTGACGCCTGCAATCAATTGCCCGAGGTATTTTTCCCAAAGAACATTTTGCATTGGTACGAGAATTATTATCGGTGTTGGCTGTATTGATACTAAAATTTTTGATTAATGAACCAAGGTGAAATGTCGGTGAGGTATGACTTAAAAATATGAGGTATGAATAAATCCGCAAAACATGCGGTAAATTTCAGAATACTTCTGAATTTCAGAATTTTGAAGTACCACTAATTGAAATGTATACGTTAATTCAACTTAGTCATGTATTTATTTATTTACAATTTAAAAAAATATTTTGAGTTCAAGTTTTGTATTCAAAGTTATCGTCAACTTTAAAAAATGAAACGAACATCTGACATTTCTTTCAGAGAATAAGGTCTCCTGTTGTGAATTAGATTGTCAGCTTAGTATTTTCTTAGTCCATACGTGTTACGAGGAGGAAGTTTTTTTTTTTATCGGATTATTTTATCATTGATATTCCGTACTGTGCAATATTCAATTTGCTAAAGGTTTCAGAGATAATATGATTTCTATTTTGTTATATTTATAAACAAATTGATGAAATAATATTAGGTTTAAGTTAATTATTACAGTGATTCAAATGTACAGATAGGACGTATACGGCGGACGCCCACTCGAGGAAGCTTTGAACGGTGTGCGATATTCCCCAGACAAGCACATTCGAGCACCAAACACACGTGCAATTTCACAAACAATGTAAATATTATATGAAGCGATGCTTTCACCGTCATTTGTCCGTTGTTTGAGGCAAATAATAATTAATCTGGAATCAGTCAGTGCCTACGCAAGTACGAGGGCAAATATTATTACACCCGAAGGGAAAGTGGATAGCTTTCTTCCGGACAAGTGTTTCTGGGAACTAGGGCGATGTTCTAACAAAGATTTGCTTCGAAATTAAAACGGAAATTTTGAGATAAAAAACTAAAACTCCTTTTGGCTTTTACCCTAATATTCATCAATAATTCTTTCGCCGGCATGTCATAAGATGTTTGACATCAAAATTATAAAAACCATCTTTCTTCTTTGAATCTTTCCTCTCGGCCACAATCGATATCAATATTAATCATCTCTACTAAAATATATATAATAATATGTATAACTTCCACTGTATTGGCAAGAGATTTCTGACACATGTAGCAATAGCTTACAGAACAACAAAAAAAAAACAATCTCTTATTTTCAATTTACCTAATTGTTCTGTTTATTTTTACGTAATATTGTACACCGTTGTTGGACGTTTTACTATTTTTTTTAAATGTTAACCCTCTGATTGTTTTGTACATTATAAATAAAATATTGATTCATATTTAGACGGAGACGGTCTACATAGTCCCTACAAAGTACACAGACGATAGGCTCATTTTGCTAAGTTGGATCTCATTCTTTTGACAGTAATTTCTCGAATAACTCTGGTTTAATTGATTGTTTTTTTATAATATACAGCGTATTATAAATTGTCGTCCTAGCTAAGAAAGTATTCTTGATGGTCGACATGCGACAGTTAAATAAAAAATACATCTTCAAAACAAAGAATATTTTTCATTTTGAATATTTATGACAAGTCACAATCTGTTATTCATGATGGTGTTTTAGTATAATCCTTTAGAATCTTATATGGTTCAGGACATAGACAATGATTAAGCAAGTACCCTTAGCAAGGGTCGTGCGTCGTGCGCCATCACGCTGCTTTGCGTCTAATTGAATAATACACAATGATCAACTGACACAGAACAAGAGTTTCATTAAACCCATGCCACGCCGACTATGCAACATCGTTTGTCCAACGATTATTCAAGTATTGAAAAGCTCCAACGAGGAAAGCTCAAAGGGCCTTCAAGCCTCAATAGATTGAGCACTGTCTCGGGTGGACAGTACACAGACAGTCCGTAGTGCAACATTGCTGCATCATCAGTCTTCAGTAATGGTCTCGGCACGAAGGGGTACGGGACACGAGGAAATTGATTAATGCAGGTCTGTTTATGTCACTTATGCTGGTCTGAATCAAGGAGGGACTGCTTAACACCCGAGTAACATTGCTCCGGGGCTGATTCGCGCTCCACTTAAGGTTCTGCTCAATTATAGGAAGGTTTTATAAGGGGAGTGTGATTTCTCTTCTGTGATTGCTTCAATCACAGTACACTCTTGACGATACCCGAGGGGCAGAGAAAGAGTGCAGCGGAAGCGTTTCATCTTCATAGTGAGTTCTTGAAGAAGTAATAATTTTTTTAATCACACAAAAGTGCCTTGGAAATTGGCACCTTAATTATTTTTCAAAATTCAGTAAATATAAAATATATCGATTTCAGCCTACATTTAACGAGGTGTATTACAAATGAGGATATCTAAACAAGAAGAAGCAAGGGACGCCCAGGAAGATTTCTACTTCAAGAGCATCACATAACACTTTAAATAAAATCATTACATAAAACTTTCTCATTTCTTCTAATACCTTATTTTTACTTTAAGTTATCTTTATACCTACTATTCATATGATGTTTATTTTTGCAAGTTCATTTTTTTTATTTAAAAGCTGTGTCTCTGTGTTATAGGCTATTCATGTAAAAGCCCATCAGGGCGTTGAAATTAATAAATAACACATTATGACATCAAAAACGGTTTCACTACAGTAGAGACTACAATCAACCTCGCCTACTTTTGTTTCCAATAATAAATGTCAAATGTCACTATATGCATATTGAAAAAAAAATGTTTTTCTGAATATTATTGTCGTGAGTGATTTTTGGTTGTTATTGTTTTATACAATTCTGTTATTGAACCTTTAATGTTCTAACCTGTCTTCACCAGATTATATAACTATTACTATTATTACTTTACGTAACTATTAGCTTCACATATCACCCTCTTTAGGGTGAATTGCCACGAACAACAAAAAAAACTATTAGCTCAATAAATAAATATTTTTGTCACTTGCCATGAGCGATTTTATTTTGTTTTATATAATATTCTTAAAAAGTTGATTACATTTATATGGTGTCATTAGAGGTAAAGCCACGAGGAAGTCCATCATTGTTTTTATTTTTGCCATAAACTACTCGTGTACAAAGTGATAAAATATAAACTTACAATTTCCCGAAAATTAATAAATAAATAAATAATTGTGTCGGGACATAATGACATAAGAGTATGTTCGATGCAACGTAATATTTTTAATGTAAAAAGTGTGTTCTTACAATGGCATTTAAATCCATTTGCTTACAATGATTTTGTATTTTTAGAGCTACAACGCAAGAAGAGAAATAATTAAAAATAATACAAGAAGAATAATAATTTTCAGAGATATTGACGTTAGTGGCTTCACCATAATTTGTAAATGCCTTTATTAAGCGAAACAGCTTTCACATTTAAAAAAACAGCAACATTTATAAGTGCTATAAAAATTCTCATTTTTAATTTATTTTTTTATTTTTTTATTCCAGTTAAGAGTGAATAACCAGCACATGACAACTTCGATTCCGACACTAGCGCTAACACATCAGGGCTCGCGAGCGGGCGTTTTCAGAACTAAATTTCGTTCCGCGGCAATCCGAGTTTTGAGGGTTTTGTTCACTCGAGCTAGGGCTACCCGCTACTATTGCTACTTTATATTACTATTCTCGCTTCCAGAATTTTAATTAGTAGTAGTTATTTGTATATTGAAGTGCATAAACATAAATAGATACAAGTGAAATGCGTAAACACAGTAGGTATTAAGTAGATAGCTACATGAATAAACAATTTGTTATATTCTTTTTAATATTTTGGTTTTTTGTTTTTCAATTGTATTTTACGGCCATTAGAGTGGAAGATACTCTCAGTATCGCCCTGGTGTAAGACCACCATTAAGAATTGAAACGTTGCTTGAAATGGCTTTAGACGTGTTTAGTGGTCAGATCTGAATAGCCAGGTACTTCCCCACCTTCCTCTTCCCTATATCCTTCCCCTCCCCACTACCTTCAGTCTTACAACATACTCCAAATTGGGGATGCAATAGTCCCACTGGCTCCAGACTTGTGCGGTATTCATGAAAAAAAACGAGTAATATTAAGTTGGATTGTAAAAAATGTCGCATTTTGAAATATTTATTCGTGTGCATAATTAATAATAAGCACTTCAACAAACAGAATTAAAGCGCACAAACCCTTTCTTTCTTTGAGTGGCCTTGCAACGCATGCCGGGTACCCGCTGTATATAATGTTATATAGTGCAGGCGCTTGTATTATAATTCCCGGGACTTGTGATGGAACCATAACAGTTTAGTTGACCGCGAGGTTACAGTGCCCATGAAACGCATGCCGGGTACCCGCTGTATATAATTTATTTATTTATTTACGGACAAATAGTCCATTAACAATATAACAATAACACGAAAAACAAGCGTGCGTAAAGGCCCGACCCGCCGAGCAATCGATCACCGTTCGCATTGATTACCGTTCGCATGTCATTTTTCGTAACTATCACCACTTTTCGTAACCCATTCACCAGTTTACCCCCAAGTGTCGAGCGTGCGTAAAAAAGATTTACCCCAAAAAAATATTTTGGAGCAGTTGGGACTCTTGTGCGGTATTCACACAAGAAAAATTTAAAATAAAAAAAATATTCGAAATTATAAAAATTTTTGCAAAAAAATATTCAATGAACATGAAAAATTGCGTTCGGGCAACCCTGTAGATTTAACAAACATGAATCAAGGAATTCGTGTTTATTTCAAATTTCGTTTTCAAATTTCATTTCCAAATATTATTATTCAAAGCGTCGCGAAGACGTGCTCTCCTGGCCGCGTTTGGGCCCGTAATCCCCGTAATGAAATCTGAAATTTGTGTTTACGGGCTGCGATAAAAATGGTAACATGCGATGTTCAAAATTATTTAAAATTAAATACTTCCTGAAATTATTTTACGATCAAATTATTTATGATTTGTCAATAACGTCTTAGCAAAATAAGTATGTAAAAAAATCCGAAATATATTTGTTTGTAAGTGCACAAATAAATGCACAAACCGACCAATTTTCGTCAAGAAACACATGTCCGTATATATTTTTTAATAATTTTATTTAAACTAAAATTAAAATTCTGAAACATACGTTTACCAGATAATGTATTGATTTATTTTACTGCATGATTATATGATTTGAAATGGGTGTTGTATAAGAAATGTACTTTTTTGAAAATTGAACAAATCTGCGAACGACCTATGGTATAACCTTATTATTCTAAAAATATTTTTTTTTTCTCAAAATCTAAAACATAAGTTTACTAGATAAAAGAACAATCTTTTGAAATCCATTTATAGTTTTTTGTGGAAAAGAGTCAATACGTCTAACCACTGATTTAAAAATGACATATTTCTGGTTTCTCTGCTTATACACTCTTAAAAGAAAATTACATTTTCACTAATTTCATTTTCACACATTAAGATAAACTAAATATTTCAATACAGCGCTATTCTATTTCATTATTTTGTTTATCAAGAATAAATGTTAATAATTTTTTTTTTAATTTACCCAGCTTTTTTTCGTTTTTAAAGTCGTTTGGGAGGCAATTATATAAGTTGCCCCCTCGTAACCAATGGATTGTTTACCATTACCATAGTTAGTGTGGATGGTGTTTAAATGTATGTTAACGTGTTGTCGTGTAAAGTGTTTATGTACTGGGGACGTTTTAATGAATTCTATGTTTGTGTGTACGAGATTATTTTGTATTTTGTATATGAGGAAACATGTATTGTATTCATATAGTTTTCTTAATGTTAATATTTTTGTTTCCATGTATAATTTTTTTGTGGATGTTCTGGGCTTGTAGTTAATTAATATTCATTATAAAAATATTTTTCCTTAGTTTGGTCCAGACTCCTGACCCATAGAAGTAGGTACATATTTAAATTCATTCCTTCGCAGTTGTTTGCGTATTTAAGGACTTTCTCTATGAGTAATTTCAAAGGAGCTACTCTTTGGTTTGTGTGATAAAACCGTAAATCATTAATAATTGAGTCAGCTCTCCGTTTGATTATACGACTCGATTAACGACAACAATGCGAATCGCTGCAGAAATTAAAATTTAATTGACAGAAAGGTAAATCGGTTGTAAATCAACCAGTTTACTTTAAAACTGCGATCTCTCCTAGATTATATGGTCTAATAAACGTATTATTTGATGGCTTCCGTGGTCGAGGGGATCTCGCAATACAGAGGTCGTGGGTTC
The DNA here is from genome assembly GCA_917563855.2 of Limnephilus lunatus. Taxonomy (NCBI): domain Eukaryota; kingdom Metazoa; phylum Arthropoda; class Insecta; order Trichoptera; family Limnephilidae; genus Limnephilus; species Limnephilus lunatus. Next base: position 76,164,169 of record OU830592.1, read on the forward strand.
AAACTTTGGCGTACGCAAGTAAATTTCATTTGATTAATTTGTTTGTTTTACAATTTATTCATTACAAATAATAAATATTTCCCACACTTGCGGCACATTCCAGAGTAGAAGATACTCTCAGTGTGGTCCTGGGGTATCTTTTAAACGTTGCTTAAAATGACTTTGGCCGTGTTTGGCGGCCAGATATGAATAGCGAGGTACTTCTCCTTCTTCCTCTTTCACATCTCCTTCTCCATTACTAATTCAGTCTCACAATATACCCAATTGGGGATGCCATAGTCTCTCTGGTTCCAGACGGTTGGGAGTAGTTGGGAATCTTGTGGGATATTCATATATTTTTTTTATTTTTATTAGAATGATAATAGCCATTAACACCATAATATACCAGGCTCGGATTCACTAAATGTAACTAGCTCAGTGGTCAGAGCTGCTGACCGGCAATCAGATGGTCACGGGTTCAATTCCCGTTGGCGGCCAGTATCTTTTCTCGGAAGATTTTTTCAATGTAGATGAGTGTTTCAGGCTGATAGTTATTGATTATAATATTTGTTATCTACCCTTTGTGCTATGCATAAAAATCTTGTTTAAACGTTAGTTTATCAATTAAAAATAATAATTAATATTTGACAAGTTAAAGTATTTCAGCAAAAAATGCAGACATAATTAGTCTCGACGCCACCTAGCGGGAGATTTAGTATTAAAAATACCTCTCTCACAAAAATAAAGTTGGTTGTTTTCAGTTGGAAAAATGTAATAATGAGTAATTGTCGAATGAAACACTAGTATATATTGAATTATTTGGCGGGTATTTGATAAGCCGCCATAGCTCAGTGGTCAGAGCTGCTGACCGGCAATCAGATGGTCACGGGTTCAATTCCCGTTGGCGGCCAGTATCTTTTCTCGGAAGATTTTTTCAATGTAGATGAGTGTTTCAGGCTGATAATTATTGATTATAATATTTGTTATCTACCCTTTGTGCTATGCATAAAAATCTTGTTTAAACGTTAGTTTATCAATTAAAAATAATAATTAATATTTGACAAGTTAAAGTATTTCAGCAAAAAATGCAGACATAATTAGTCTCGACGCCACCTAGCGGGAGATTTAGTATTAAAAATACCTCTCTCACAAAAATAAAGTTGGTTGTTTTCAGTTGGAAAAATGTAATAATGAGTAATTGTCGAATGAAACACTAGTATATATTGAATTATTTGGCGGGTATTTGATAAGCCGCCATAGCTCAGTGGTCAGAGCTGCTGACCGGCAATCAGATGGTCACGGGTTCAATTCCCGTTGGCGGCCAGTATCTTTTCTCGGAAGATTTTTTCAATGTAGATGAGTGTTTCAGGCTGATAATTATTGATTATAATATTTGTTAACTATCAAAGAACTTCGGCGGTTAAGGGGAACGGTTGCGCGGCCTTTTTCATTAAAAAAATAATTTTGGATTTGAGACCAAAATACTCAACCAAACTCAATTTTTTTTTAATCAAAAAGTATTGCAAATATCCAGTATACTTTTTTGTATAGTAAATACTATATTAGATACCAACTTACAGTGGTAATATAATGAAACAAAATTAAAAAAAATAAGCATGATCAAAAAAATAAAAATGCGACATATAATAATATAAGTCTAGGTTGAATATTTATTTTTTATTTTTAACTTTAGTAAAACTTCAACTTATAATATTTAATTAAATGAAGACAATGTTAGCGACACTCAATCGAGAATCGACAAATCAGATACACGTCCTGGATTTCCATTCCTGATGTGAGCGTATATTTTTCTGATTTTTCTGTTTCAGATTCTCGATTGGGTGTAGCTTATATTGTCTTCATTAAACAAATATTATAATATGAGATTTTACTCATTAAGTTAAAAATAAAAATAAATATTCACTATAAACTTGGATAGATGTCGTAAATTATTAAAAATGGATAAATTTATCCAAGACACCATCTAGATAGCATTTAATTCGAGTCAATAAAAATATGCGTTAATAAAATGAAGATACTGTGTGTTGGTAGTTGTTGCGTCACTTAGCTCAGTGATAGAGCTTTGCCCCGGCAACGCAAAGGTACTGAGTTCAATTCCTAGATATGACTGTACCTTTTTATGATTTTTCTGTTTCAGATTCTCTATTGAGATTGTGTTCATTAATTAAACATTACAATATGAGGTTTTATTAATAAAGATAATTTTCTTTAAAAAATATAATCTTTATTTAAAAAAAACTGCCAAAGTTGTGAAAAATTGATTTCAGGGCCTAAATTTTATAATTTGAAACAAACATAAATAAAGTAGCACATACCCGTAGTACATATATTTTGCTCCACCTTTTTACTGAAAAAAATAATTATTCAGTTTAATCTATTTTTTTGTCATCAAATCCAAAATTAAGCTGCGTATGAAAAAGACCGTGAAGCCGTCCCTCTTAAAGTTAACCCTTCGCCCAAGATTAAACCTTCAACTGCGACTAAAGAATGATGAATGGTGGTCTATGCACGAAGTACCTACGTGGGTAATTCTAATTACCTGTATGGTAAACGTGTATCTATTCTTGTTAACAAACATTAACTCGTTATGTAAGTATATACATGTAAAATGAAAGAATAGGACATATCCCTTTGTTTATTTATAAATACAAAATCTTTGTTTTAATTCTTAATTTAACCACTCGAGCGACAGCGCGATTTAAAACTTTTCCACCGGATACTCGTGATTTTTTGGAGATCATTTTCCGCCCACATTAAAAAAATATACCTCCGAATTTTAATATGGAGACATACAAACAGATTGTAGTTCTATATAGCCAATGAATTCACCTATTTATAAGGCATGAATAAAAGTTTGCCCTAGAAAATGGATCCCTCCAAGGGATATGTGATGAACATAATATAACTAAAATGTCATATGTTTTAGAATAAGGATGGGTTGCTTAAAAACATTTTAACAATTCATCAACTTTTTAAAGTTAATTTTCACGTTCTGAAAAAGTTATATTCAAGTTCTGTGATTATTTTAGTTTTTCGAATCAACTGGCCTGTAATGATATAATAACAGAACTTGAAAAGAACTTATACAGAATCTGAAAAATAACCTCAAAAATTTTATGAATTGGATTTTTAAAACAAACTGTCATCAATACCCCGGAAAGTTCCTAATTCATTGTCTGGAAAAATAAAATCTGGTGCTCACTACTATTTTTATAGTTAAAAAACGTTTTACACAATTTTTAACCCATTTGAATAAAATATTTTAAAGGTACGGTACTGTTTTTATAAATCTTAAGAATGTTTGTCTTACATACCATCCCGTGTGCATAAATTTTAAAAATAATTAGAATTCGTTGGAATTAATTAAAATTTGAGCCTCGGCAAACCCCGACAAAAGGTTGTGATGTCTCCTTAAATCAATTAAACTCTGGAATGACTATTACAGCTAATTACAGTTATTATTTATTAGGATCGTAACCCGTGGATTTATCGTTGTTTAATCATGCAATCCCTGCTGAGGGTACGATCATCTCCAACTGGACCCACAATCCATGAGTTGTTAATCCTGGACTTGTTTGTCGACTGGACTAGCTAGATGGACCATTAAAACGCGATTATCGACGGTTTAAGAAAAATAACGGACTTAAGATAAATCTGAACCGATTCATCAAGTCCTAGAGCGTATTGAAAGCCTAAATGCAGGACCGAACGACCATTTTTTTAAAACATTTTAAGAGGAACGGCTGCGCAATCTTTTCGCCAAACCTGATTGAGGCCAAAATACTTAACCAAAACTGATTTTGTTTTAACAAAAGGTGTTGCTTAAATTGATTTCTCTAATGGATTATATTATATAATTTAAAATAAAAAAAAATATTTGTTTTAATTTTTATTAAAAATTAATTATTCAGTTTGGTTGGGTATTTTCACAGCTCGGCTGTGGTACGATTTGTCGGCCTCTGTTTTCTCCCTCCTTCCTCTCCTCAAAAAGACCCTTCAAACAGCATCTTCAAAGATGACATAGAACCTGTGGGAAATTAATTTTCTTAGCGCCTCCTGTGTAGAGTTGATAGCTAAATTTGCAAACGGTAGAGCAGACGTTCTCTTGTGGATAATTCGTTTTACTATCCTGCAGTTTGATTTTTCTTTCTGTAGTTTTTAACTCTTGCTGAAGAAATGACATATTATCATAGGTATATAAACAATTTGACACATCGTAGCATATTATGTTATTTTTGTGGAATGAAATGATTTTTCCGAAATTCCGAAGCATATTATGTAAGTGGCATTGCGAGCAGAAAATAGTTGCGTAGACCTTCAAATTCAGTCAGAAAAAGGCGTTCAAATGTCGTAAGAAAAGTTTTTAACTGCTTCTGCATAAATAATTTAATTTTATAATTAAAATTATCGCGTATTTATTCAATGAATAAATAAATCGAGTCAAAGTAACAAATTAAAATTACAAAAACAAAAATGTTCTTAATGTAAGTCTAAGAATGCGGAAAATTCATTAATTTAATATTATTATTTTTACTGTTTTCGAAGTTATTATTGTTTATATGTTTTATTGTTTCTTATTTTTTCTTTTTTTTTGCTTATATTGTAGTACAAATATACATCAATCAAGTACTGATGAGCACATATGTATGAAATTTCTTTAGATGTAATTATCTTATAAATAATGGTTCATATCTTAAACAAAAAAAAATACAAACGAACAGTTCACACACGGTAGAAGTAAACTTTCAGAAAACTAAAGTAGACAAGAATGGGGAGGCTACGAAGCGCCGCACAAAAAGGAGACCGATTATTCTATCTCATTCTCTCACAGGCTAAATCCTGTAGATATACTGTTTTTTTTAGTGTCGCTTTTTCGTTTCGTCAAGTTTCAAATCACAACAGTGAAAAATCTCTTATGAGGTCTTACAACGAAATGATTTTAAAATTATTATTTCTAATTGTTTGTATTGCTTTAATTGATAAGCCCATCCCTCACAAAAAATTAAACACTTTTTTTTTATTGGTGTATTTATATAAACATTATAATATAACATGTATATGGTTAGCTGGAAGAAATGGGGTCTACCCATAAGCTACACTTTTTGTATTATTTATTGTACAATAAATATTTTTTTGATTTTATAATGTATACACACATTTAAATTATCACCAAAAAACCTTATCACTTGGGTAACGCTTTTCATGATATCGAAATGCGGCCCTGCACTGCCTAAATCAGATGAGTAATTATGTATTATATTCGAAAACATACAATCGTGCGTTTAGTATGGTAAGATTGTATAAGTAGCCGACCGTTTTGTTGGTAACGATAAAATAATGTCAATTTGTTTTACGCTTTGGGGCTCGTTTGTCAAACAGTGTGAATATTTGGATATTAATCCTAATATTTTGAAATTATTTACATATAATATAATACAAAAATGCACAAAAATATGCTTTAATTTCTCGCTCTTGTTGATTTTGAGCCATTTGCATTTGTAGAAGTTATGTGGACGGGCTTCAAGGTTTTGAAAATATTTAATTCCCTGTATTTTCTTTCGTGCAAATATTTATTGTTGACAATATCGCAGTTCATACGGGTGAATGCACTCGTTATTCATTATTTATTGAATTTATGCGTCATCAATATTCAGTTGCGCGTGGCGAACCGTCTGCGTCAGCAATCGGAGACGCAGCGGTTTACTTATGGTCTTAGTATTAAAAAATAAAGATATTTTACATAGGTAAAACCATCTAAAAAGACCAAAAAAAACTTACACAAAGGTGCTGCAGCGCAAAATTCAAATTTCATTGCAAATTTTGAATTTCTACCGACATACATTTGAAATTTTTACATTTCGACCAGTAAAGGACAAAGTTGGCATCGCGTTTGGGTCCCACCCGTGCGTCGCATGTTCGATTCTTCGACTGGCTAAATAGTCCATCACTACACAAGCAAAATTCTCCGCTTAATGTGGTGGTAGCAGGAGATTTTCAAATATTGTCAGGTTATTCGTAACCCGGAAATATTTTTCTTCCTTACAAAAAAGAAAAAAAAATTGTAACGTACTTCCATCGAATTGATCGAAGCATACTTCCCTTGAACATTTCAAATTGTTAAGCCTTCAAAAAAATAAACGTTTTTTGTAGATAATATTCATTCACGAAATTCCTTGCATACAAAAAAAATCGCAAAGTGTGCTCCGAAAATTATAAAAAACACACCTGGTTCTGTTATTTAAAGTGGTATAGGAATGAAAAAAATTCTCAGCGCTACTATACTACTTTACTGAGATATATTACCTACTGTTTGCTCTATTATTATAAGTCGCGTTTTATTAAATATTTTCTCGACAGTGGCTTACCCTTATTTATTACAATCGTTTTTTTCTTCATATTAGCGCGCTCTCTGCTTCGATATGTACATATATCTCCTTTTCAAATCATCCTCAGTAATCTCTTCTTATTTTTGAAAGCTTACAACGGAGACCTAAGCCGCGGCATCCCTCATTTCTACCAACTTATTACATATTCTCTTTAAGGCTCCGTTCCCGGCCCCAAAAAGAAGAAGACGAAGAGATATGAAATTACGAATGTTAGAAGAGCGCGCTAAGATTTACAACGATAAAATGGATGCAAAAATCATGAATATCTTGAATAAAACACGACTCGTTTAAAAAAGAGCAAAAATCTCGCGATTATTGTCTTAAACAGCATTTAAAGAAACGCTGTGAATTTTTTCATACACATAACTTGTAAAATAACTGAAACAAACGTGCTTATAATAATTTTTGGAGCATATTTTGCGATTTTTTTCTATCGAGGGAATTTTATATAATTTGCGTTTGGGCGCGACTTATGTCTAGATATTATCTTTAAGAATAACATATATTTTTTTAAGAGCTTAAAAACTTCAAATGAATTAAGGGAGGTTTGCAAGAAATCTGTAGAAATTCGAATACCGGCCTCAAAAAAATATATGTTATTCTTGAAGATAATAATTCCGCCGAAACGGAAATTATATGAAATTCCCTGGATAGAAAAAAAAATCGCAAATTAAGGTCCGAACATTATTATAAACTTTTTTTTTTCAAATATTTTAAAAGTTATATGTATAAAAAAATTCACAGTGTTTCTTTATGTGCTATTTTAGACAATCCCCGCGAGAATTTTGCTCGTGTTGTGTGTCGTTTTGAGTCGTGTTTTATTAAACATTTTCACAATTTTCGCTCAAATATTATCGTTTTTAATATTAGTGTGCCCTTTCTAATATACATATTTACATATCTTCTTCTTTTTGAGCGAGTGTACCGCGCCTTAATCCTGAGTATAATATATCTACAGCACAATCGATCGTTTTCCGATACGTTAGAAGATGCTAAACAAAACTGTAACTAAAAACTTACCCTCCGGGGCGTAGTCCATCTATCAAAGAAAGTATACGCCTCAACCTCATTAATAAATTATCCAGCCGACCAGAGCCGTCAGAAAATATATTTATTCGAGCTTAATGGCTCGTTACGCCTTTAGAAGTTTAAATATCCGTACGATACTAAAACTTATATATCGTACGATCTAGATACGAGAAAAAAATGAATGCATTCACAACATATCATTGTAATACTGTATTAAAATCAGATGATCTATTTTAAGGCGTTTTTAATGTAATCTTTACGAGATAATACATTCTGAAGGATCTCGTATTATCTATAGACGTCGGTGTTATCATTTGCCAGTGATTTATACATATTTTAATGTTGGGTTTCATTATCGTATTACATGGAATACTCCATGCAGATCAGTTATCAGTTTATAATTTTGGAGGCGGGTACGTGTACCGCCGCCCCGGGAACCATTTATTGGATAACCAACACCTCTGCCATAGGTCACCCCAAGTGGTTTGCTAAGTTTGGTGACTTTGCAGGGGTGCCCGGGTTGATAGGGTGACGTTTGTCCGGGTCTTGGCGGCGGATGTGTCTGCCCACAAACTGCATGGCAGGTCGGATCAAGAGAGTATGGTTGAGGGAGTCCCTTTGACTTTTACAACCGTTCTCTCTCGGAACATCGCCTTACACCGCAGTGGGTGGGATGGATTCATACGTCTATCACTTCTTGACACACTGACCCCTAGATTCCTACCACCCCTAATACCCTTTTCCTTGTCAGAACTTTCTCTTCTTCCTTTCCTAAAAAGACCCTCCATTCAACATCCTCAAAGATGACATAGGTCCTGAGGGGAATTATTTTCCTCAGGGCCTCCTGTGTGGAACTTATTTAAAAAAAAAAGTTGTTAGAGGACGGTGTAGGTATTATACCGTTGTGCATAATATAATTTGGTATAAACAAAGCATTTTTCATTCGTTCTTTTCATTTCGGTTGTAGAAGATGAATGTGTCCAAGATCGGTATATACTGCATAAGAACTAAATGAGGAATTACCATCGACCAACTACGTCTACTCATGCTGAAAGCGAACTTATGCTTCTTTTTATGTCATGTGTTCTGTCCAGGATACATTTATTATATTTTATATCCATGGATCCAGAGAGGGAACTGAGCAAAGAATGTCAAGAGAATATACGGTGCGCAAGAGGCCAAAATACTTAAGACGGGTCGTTTCATAGAATTTGAAATAATAACCAAATTAAAAAAAAATCTAGATCTGTGAAAGTTCTATTCAAGATCTGTTATTATTTCACCATGTACGGTTAGTTTCACAGTACTTGGATGTTAACAGAACTTAAATAGGATTTTCATGGAACTTGAATTTTAAATTTGAAATTAAAATCCTGTGAAATTTATTTATTATTCATTTAGTCATTGGAAATAACCCTTCACTATGAATGGCCCATTGATTGTTAAAAAGAAAAAAAATATATATAATAATTATAATATTAATTTGTAATCACGGGACATATACAATACAATAAATACTACAGCAAGAGTAACCCTTCAGGCCTCGAGCATCTTCTGTCAAAGGGTCAGAATATTTCCGCTTTGCAATAAAATCCAAATAAATGTAATATTTCTGAATGTATCGGGAAACTAAAAACTGCTTTTGAAAGGTGATGAAATACGTCTTCAAATTTTTTTATCTTTATATAAAATGAAGTCGCTCCCGCTGTCTGTGCGCTTAGATCTTTTAAACTACGCAACGGATTTTCATGCGGCTTTCACCAATAGATAGAGTGATTCAAGAGGAAGGTTTTCATTTATATAATTTGTCAAGGTTTTGTGTAAATTGGTTGCAATTTGTAAATAAAGGGAGCTGGCTGGCAAGCGGGCAGCGACCTGCAAGCGGGCGGTGTGGATTTGATTTAACAAATGGCGTCGGTTATAAAGGTTGGGTAATGGCGAGGCGTTGTGTTTCGTTAGCCACAGCAAAGTGTGGCCGGGTCTGCTAGTTAGAAATAAACATATCATTCTTGAGATTTTAAAATTTTCACATACAAACTTTTAAAAATGGCTCACTTTCTGATAGCAAAAAAATAGAAACACACGTATATTTTTTAGACAAATGTAGATATCATAAATGTTTTTGTCACATCACTTTTTTGTCGTTTGGTGTTGAAATAATTAATAAAAACATTAACAAAATTTAATAATTCTTTTCAAATTGCTGTCCGAAATTTTTGGTTTCATTTATATGTACATTTTAATTCTTCTGTGGTTGACCTTTAGATTTAAATACAAAGCGTAGTGTTTTCCTTTCTAACACGTTCTCACCACGACATAAGAGAGACCCAACTTTTTCTAAGATACCTTCATGAGCTGGCTAACAGATAATAAATAAAGTTTTGTTTATTTTGAGAACTTGCAATTGTTATACTACAGGAAACGTGGTGATTGGACAACTCAGAACCTCATTAGAAAAGTCATTAAAGTGATGAAAAAAAATATACAAAAAATTGGTTAAATAGGTTACGTTAGGTTAGGTTATGGGCTATTTTAAAATAATGTTTTCATAGCTTTAAATTACTTTTCAAAGAGGTGTTGAGTTAACTTGATTCCGAGTTGGCGTGGAACCAGTATATGTATTGCAAAGTATGATCGACGTCTATCTTGAATGTATCGTAAATAAAAGTTTGCTGCGAGAATCCATCATTAAACGGTTACATATTAATTCTTACGCGCGAGGGTTAAAATTGTCTGACGTAACAAGTATCTACGTATCATTATTGAGCAATCAATTTTAAATTAAAGTGCAATCTTTCAGTATGAAACTGCCGGTAATCTGAGGAAGCGTGGTCCACGGGTGACGGGGTTCGGGCAGGGTATGGACGGGGTATGGCTTGAGAGCATAATAGCGAATGGCGGTGTGAAATACTTCCATTGCACGTAAGATTAATTGTTATTTGGATGATTACAAATCGCCAGGGATATTTATCGTTCATGTGATATTGTATGTGTTGCCGGTGCGAAGTGTCAAATGGTAGGTGCGTATCAACTTACGGAAACTGCGGCCAGGGGAGTTCAAACTTTTAACTTGCTCATGTTTTGCATCATTAAGACTCCGTAGGAAGCATTCATAAAGAATAAGAAGATGGTTAGAAAGGGAGAAATGTAAATAAGAATGTTAGAGGGAGCGCTGATATTTAAAAAACGATAATAATTTGGCGAAAATCGTGAAAATGTTAAATAAAACACGACTCGTTTAAAATAGAACAAAAATCTCTCGACAAATCGACAAACGACCATTAGAAAAATTTTCAAGGTTTTCTTTCATTATTTCAATGGAAAATTATGATAAGTGTTTAAGATAAAGCTATTTCCGTAAGGGTCTCATCAGTTTAAATAATTCTAAGTTAAGTTATTAGCTATCATTTTTTATACTTTATTTTTAATTTTAAAGTGGAGATTGAACAAAAACTGAAATGGTCGTTGGGACAATTAAGAATTAAGACGACGAAATGTTAGTTATGTTGCAATTAAATATACGTTGTGGATATTTTTCATACCTATAACTAACAGAATAAAATGTGTTTTTAATAAATAATAAAATTCATCAGGGGAAAATTCATATAATAACCATTTCGGTTCTACAAAAATATAGATATTATCTTCAAACTAACATATATTTTTTTAGGAAATTAAAAAGTGTTTAAGAGAAATATGAATCGGTAGAAATTCGGAATGCAGCGGCTTAAAGAGTTTTAATATCAACTAACCTTACACAAAATCTGTTTCCTGTGCGTGCATGTAAAAATCCTTAATAATCAGTAAGGAATTACACAGTTACAATGCAACTAATCAAATAACAGCTATAGTTCAGCCACTGAGAGCTCATTTGTAACGTATTTTTCTATTACATAATTGTAAAGTTGTAAGGATTATCTTGAGAAATAAAGAATGTTTCTATAGGAGCTATCGGCGAAATGCCTGTATTAATAAGATAGGTAATTTTTATTAATATTTTCTCCGGGTATCTATAATTTTTTTGTTATTACGTACGTAATTCGGTTAAATTGACATTAAACAAATGGTTAAATTCGGCAAAATCTAACAAGTTGGTGTTAACTATTGATATTTTGCTTACTTGCAAAACCATTCCGGAAGGTAACATACCCAATAGGTAGTTGTATTATGTCAAACTCGATTAGACTATATTGGAGAAGGAGATGCGAAGCGGGAGTTTGGGAAGTTTGTAAATCGAATGTATCGGGCATTATGTACTTAAGAAGCGAGAACCCGAAGCCTTGATAAGAAAATAAATTAAAATATTTCTGTTTACCGAAGCATGGTTGGTAATACTGAAATATTTAGATGTTAAAATTATATTTGTACATCTGTCAAAGGGCAGTAACAGTTACACTACACCGTTATTCCTCACGTCAACCATCAACAGTCAGGCGTCAACAATGCGCTAACCGCCACAGGCCCAGGCTCGTGCACAGACGTAAAACGCGTTAACTCGCACATAGCGCTTTATGCGTCCGTCAAGTGTGAATCAGCGTATTTATGTTACTTCAAAAGTGCTGTCATCGCGTGCCATTAACTTTTCCTCACTGCACTGTACTATGTACAAGGTACTGTCTGTATTCTGTATGTACTCTATGCACGGAGAGATTCACAATAATAATAATTCAAGAGACAGCTGCAATAATACGTTATGTATGTGGAACTGGATGTCTGCAAAATTGACCGATAAAAGTGTCTTAAAAATATTTTTTTATTTGTGTTTTGAAAGGTCGATTTGTTTTGATTCTCTTTTGGTGGGATTCATTTTTTTCTCGTTTTGATGAATTGAAAAATGTAGGGCAAACTAAACACACAGGGTTACACTATAACATTGGGAAAATCATTACTCCTGCTAGAAATTAACCCTTTAACGGTTATATGCTGTCATTTCGAAATGACTCTGTGCATCTTAAGTGCAATATGCCGATATAATATAGACTGAGATGTAGAAAACTTTTCGCAAACTTGGTCACAACATGGTAAACACGTGTCCCTGTCACTAGCTCATTCGATATTGGAAATATTGACACATTATTTTATTTAGCAAATAAAAAGATATATCTAATAAACAATCAAACGACATAAAAATAATTAAGGTTTTTACCTAGGAACTCTATTTTTCTATAAATTATGGACGCTTCTCATAAAATTATGGAGAAAAAAAAACAATTAGCGAAGGCCTATAAATTTTAAGCCACCTAGCGTTTTAATTCAGTTTTGAAAACATCACACGTTAGAGCTCACCGTCGCGCGTCGGCGAGTTTTTAGTAAGGTATACCTACAACAGATTTTTGCGATATAATCGTTCAAAAATAAGAGATTTCATTAGAGTGTTTCAATTGTGTTTATTTAATACTTTCAGTAGTAAAAAAACCCTAAAAAACTGAAGAAATAATTTCATGGATTTACAAAAATTTGGTTTTTTTCGAAAAAGTGGATATGTACCTACATAAATCTACCAAAACTCTTTGGTAATAATGCAAACGTATTCAAATAAAAGACATTTCATTAACTGAATAAAATTATGATAACAGTCCATCATTGTTGTCTTTCAGAAAGCAAATTTTAAAAAGCGCATGAAACGTCTGCATTATTTTAAAAGAAATAATGTAGCCAATTTATGAACATCGTGTGTTGAATAATAGTGTATAAAGTTCAATATGAAATGTGAAGTTGAAATTTCTAAGGTGTAAGTGCACACTGCGTGGTTTATTGTTATGGTTCTGTTTTAGATAACTGTGGTGCATTACTTGTGGCAGTTGCATTCTACGAGTAATAAATAATAACATTCTTGATTTAGTTAAAACATAATACCAGCAAGAGATATATGAAATTACTTTTTTCTTCAACGGTAATCTGCGATAGCAAAGAGGTATACAGATATAGTTTTTTTCATTTCTAGGTGTATTTAAGAATGCTTCAAATGGTATATCAACAAATTTATGATATTACTATGGTACTAAAATTAGGGTAATAACTTATCTGCCAGAGATTGATTTTTATTTCTTACCGATCACTTGTTTCGGCTTATAAAATTGCGATGTAGTTTAGCATACTACCTAGAATATCTTTTTTCTTTTTAAGTTGAAAAATATGGAATAAACAACATTGTATCTTGTATTTTCTCTGTAGATAAATGGTAGATCATTTATTATATTTTACAATGTAAGCAATAGACAAGGGTTAACATTAAAGAAATAACAAAATACCGGCAGTTCATTAACGGTGTACAAAAAAATGTATGAATAAAACAATGAGTACCTACGAAAAACAACATCAACAAAAACGAGAGTCAATAAAGTTTAGATCAAGTGAAGTCAAATGAAAACAGGTGATTCGAATTTAGTAAGGTTTGGGGGTTATCGCTAAATATGTCTTCTACAGTTGATATGTTGTGTAGTCGACTTACACGCACAATATAGGAAAAGGTTAAGTTGATTCTGTGAAAAGGAATATGAAAAGTTTCGGGTGTTTTTTTATTGATTGATTTTGATGAATTATTATGAAGATAGCCGTTAGTAGCCGAGAGGACAAATACCTAGGGTTCCCAATATTCTCACCCAGGTGCCACGGGTTCAAACTTCTGCTCGCCAAGTCCTTCAACATTGCACAATCAACTATTGTCATGTTGTACGTAATTTCCTCAACCTACACCTTTTAAAAACAGTGTATTACTCACTGTGCCCAACACACATCGAATACGGAATTTTAGCTTGGGGTAACACTTATTCTAGTGCCCTCAACCCCATCATTAAAGCACAAAAACTAATAATAAAAATAATCCTTAAACTTCCTCTTACTACCAGCACGGATACGATCTTCAACACCTTCAACGTTATGGACATTAAACAGCTCTACGCAAGATCCATCTTAGTTAATTTACATAAAAACAACATAACCCTATACAAAGCAACACAAACGATACACAATACCCCAGCCAAAAACAAAGAACTCCTCCAAACTCCCTTTTCTAAAACCACCTTTGGACAAAGACATTTTAAATACATAGCTTGCAAACTACACAATACACTACCAGCTACGATTAGACAAACCGAATCAATGACCAAATTCAAACAAGTTATAAAGAAATGGATTATAAGTACTGGTCGTCACACTATTGCAAACATCTGTAAAATAAACTACAAATAACAGAAATATCCATCTACATACGTCCTTACCCTTATAAAACAAATTAAAATTATAAAATCCTAAATAATCTAAATCCATAAATAGATTTGACAGGATTTACTACTGTACTGTATCTCTTCCCTCATTTATAAGAAAACTCTCTTTATGTGATTTACCCACACTTTCAATCATCTTTATGTTTAATTGTAAATTATATTACTCTTATATATGATATTCAATTATGTACCTCTACGCCTATCTCAACACAGGTTTACCCTAGCGAGACAGGGATCGAATAATATATTGTAAACATCACGTATCAATAAAAAAAAATAAAAAAAGGAATGAGATTCTCAGGAATGAAGACACGGTTAGTCTTCATTTTCTTAATTAGAAGAAAAACTGACAGCAGTTGAGTATTAATATCGAATAAAATATAGAAATACTCGTAGATAGGTTTGTACAATTTCATGATCGAGAGATCACCGATCGATACGTTTAGTTCCCTTTAAACCAGACTTCTGTTTCATAGTTAAGATTGCAACACAAAATATAAGGTAATTACTAATTAAGTAGTTTGTTGTACGAATGTAGCCAATTTTCATACTTTCATATAAACTGATCAACAATATTCCGACAAGATAAGTGGCATTACCGGGTAAGAGTATCACTAACTCTAGCAGCGTAAATGTCATAATTCTAACAAGACATTACTTCAGACGACTTATTAACTGTCGTTATAAATAGTTAGTTAGGCACATCAGATCTGTTAACTGCGGCAGTTAGTGTTCAGTTTCTGGTACTTGGCACTCGGCACTGACCATAGAATTTCATTTAAACATGTAAAATGAATCTAGTACCTAACAGTTTCTAACATAACAAATATAGGTAATATTGTATACGGTCGTTAAAATAATCGATATCACCAATTCACGAGGAATATTCACTACAGGTAAAAGAAAATGCCACGGCAGTGAACAATGTCGTAGTCGTCAACTTATTGAGTTACATACGAATTATAGTTTCCGATTAGAGTTTTTTAAACTTTTAATTCATTATTCTAAAGCATTACAGAAAACAACTGCTGAACAAGCGTTACTTTTGTCACGAAAATAATATTCCCATCAGAAATAAGTAAACAAGTAAACAATTAATAAATCGCATTGCATTTAATTGATTGGTTGGAACACTGTTTTATCGATTTCTGGGCAAGGCACTTTGTAGATGGCCGCCTTTTTAGCTTGAGACGAACATCTGACTATGTTGTAAAATGGAATGATAGTCTCATTTAAAATCAAGGAATCCTGTTTATTGGATGGTTGGCACAAAACAAGGATTTTTCGTGACATCCACAATCCACACCATTTACCATTACACTTTCCAATGCAAAGTGTTCATAAAAATTGAATCGCGTGGGAAGGTTTCACAGATAGAGTACGTAATGTATGTGTAATATTAATATTGTAGTAATTATCAGGTTAAAACAAATCTCCACCACATTTCCCGCTCATTCCGCGAAACTTCAAAAATGTACCCACAATAAAAACTTTACCTTGAGGACGGTTGTGTCACAGAATTCAAACAAATCATTGAATTTCAAGTAATGTGAAACAACCGGCCCAAGATGAAATAATACAAAATTAAATAGAGTTTTCACAATTTTTTTTGTTTATAAAGTTTTAAGAAGTGTTCAAATTCTGTGAAATAATCCAATTAGCACGTGTTTGGGAGAAATATTTGTCAACTGGAAGAGAAAAAAAACACAGTTAGGTACCTACCTACCATACCAATTAAAAAATGATTGATCATTATTAAAAAGCTAATCTTTCAACAAATCCTTATTTCATAACCCTCGAAGTCTTAAAATATAAATATTTGTACGGCTTCTTTCAGTCGTATTTTATAGGTCATTTTTATAGGTTAAGTCATATATAAAAATATGCCTCGTATCATTTTTTATTTATTTTTAATAAAAATAATGTCAGCGCGTCGAAGAAATAGCGCGAACTGTGTTGGATTTGCATAAATCATATTTTATTGGTCAACCAGATATAAAAAACGATTTGAATTAAGTTAACTTAATGAGGGTTAAGACGTGGGCCATAATCTTCCTTCAGATGGGTTGTTATGGCAATGCAGTGGGTAGTATCCATTACTTATATGCTTATAGTCATATTTGTTTAGTTTTTACTGTCGTGCAAAGAGGTGATTGACTTTAAAATTATTATCGTTTATTTTTTGTGATTCTTAAATTAGACTCCAAAAGGCACAATAATTATTATTGCACAATCCCATAGATTTATAGTGTTTAGAAAAAATGTCCATAGAGTTCGTTTTTATGTACTTTAACTCCTCATAGGAGGCCCTGGGAGAAAACAATTTCCATCGCTTATCACAATATAGATAAAGATAGATAGTACTAAATTTAAGATTTAACGTAGGTTTCTAAGGTATCGAAGAATGCAAATCACGTCTAATTTATTTATTTTTCATGTATACCCCACAATATATGACATAATAGTATCAGTAGGGAATATAAGTATAACTATAAAAAACCACATAAAATAACTAAAAAAGGAAAAAAAAAGGAGTAGATATAAAAAGCTCTAAGAATTGCCAAGAAAGAGTAAAGAAGAAAATGTTCTGAGTAAAAAACACATAAAGATAATTTCATATCTATATCACCAAATACTTACTTTTATTATTTAATTAGCATACATTATTATAACGTAAACTGTCTAATACGTCTGCTCCAAATAAAATTTTCGAAATAATTTTTTTTAAATCCCCAAAATAAATGCACACATAAAAGATGTATATTATACACAATATATATTTATAGAAAGTCATGTTACCTCTGCTATTTACTCTAAAGGGTTTTTTGTTTTGTTTTATATAGTAAGAAATATAATATTTTCTTTGACCGAGTTTGAACCTTCCTTCCCAGTTATCGGAATCAACCGCGCTATCAAACTTGAAAATTTCCGATTTTAAAGCCAACATTTATTTCGTACGTTAAGTGTTTCATATTTTGAGAATTTAAGAAAAAAAAGTTGGTTTGTGATTGCAACCAAAATACTATATTATATATTGATAGAATCCATTATCATTGACAACGAGTATATCTACCGAGTTACAGCTCGATCGAATGTCGGGAAGTGGGTTAATTTCCACTTCCAAGATTCCGCGTTAAACAAACAAAAGTGAAATTCATATGGATATACATATTTAAAAAGACAAGGCTTCAAAAATTAATAGATAATATTATATTTATGAGGCACAAACATGATATAATACACATGTATCACATACATTAAAACCAAAGATCATTTGGTTTAAAAAAAATATATATTAATTCTATCACTTTTTCCGCCTAAAACCTAAACAACACGGAGGCCAGCACTCGCTTGGTGCACTGTAGTCTGTAGTTGTGTTTGACAAATCGTTTTCTGATTAAGTGCTGTTAAAATGGACGAGTGAGCCCAGTGCCCGGTGGTGCCCGGTCTGTGTCCAGTTTACGGCTAAACGACTAAACGTTATGAAATCAGTTTATTATAGAGCTAATTATGATCATTACGGAGCATAAATAATTGCGCTGGTCTTGGCGAAGTATTTATGGGCCATGCGTGTATGCTAATTTATTGCAGAGAATAACAATAAGGGTGCATTCAAATAAAATCTGAAAACAATAGACAAAAATATTTACTTTTTGAGAAGCTCGATGAGATATGCTTTAACATCGAACTACTGCTTAACCCTTCATTGAAAAGTTGCAGATGCGAGGTTTGGACACGTACTACTAATTTTTTGGACACGTAACTCAACATGCCAGAAACCGCCAATACATAATTAAAATGAGTTACCACTCATTTTAGTTCAATTTACAAGGTTTTATGAATTATTATATGGATCGGTACCAATGATAGGTATAATGTCGCTATGAAATGTATGACGAGTGAATATGGACATTCTAACATTATATACTTATTAATTAAATGAAGAAAACATTAGCAGAACTCAATCGAACATTTGGAAACAGAAAAATCCGAAAATGATATTGGCACCTCTGGGACAGTTCCAGTTACATCATATGATTTTAAAAAAAAAATCTTTGCTTTCATCCTCCGTGACTTAATTCTAGCTAGCCATAATGCCATGCTTGCTCTATGTGGTTGTTTTCACGATTTTTTAAAGATATCACACGGTAGAACAGTTGTTCTAGCACAGCTAACATGACAAGGGGAATCAAGGGCGGATCCAGGATTTTTTTCTGGGGGGGGCACAAGGGGCGGCCCGTCCGGGTGCCACCCCGATGGGGGGGTACCCCTCAAGAGCCCAATCCCCCCCCCCCCCAGGACGGACCAATTTTTTATGAAGTCGAAATTTGAGTTTGTCAACTATAATGGGGGGGGGGGGCATTTCCGACCGCGCTTTCCCACGACCGTACCGCTCTCGCAAACGCTGATTATCATCTTTCATTCGCAAGTGCATGAATGGGATGCAACGAACAAAATTCCAGTTTCTGGCAATTCCAGCCAGAAATAGACAAAAGTTTGACTCATGTTCTTTCTGTTATTTTAACAATTTAACAACTCTGATAATTTGATTTGCTTTTTAAGTATGTACTTTGATGGAATCTCCACAGTACACAAAAATACCATCCCCCCCTAAATCCGCCCTTGAGGGGAATGATGCTATTGTATGAAATGTTTAAAACAGTGGACGACCTTAAATACTCCATAACATTAAAACTTTTTTTATGTAACTACCAATCTTCCCAAATGTCGACTATATCAAAAAAATAAATAGATAAGTATTCTGTCATATACACATTGCGCAACAACCCCAGCACAGTGCTGATAGCGGTGGAAGCAGAAATTCAGAAGCCACAAATCATCCTCACACCTGCATCGGACCCTTCTACAATCAACACCCAGTGGCCGTTTATATTTGATGAACTAATCCTTATTAAATAACCATTTCATTATATAAAAAAAATTTATCGCAAACTTTAAAAAATTCTAAAAATGGCTTAATTAATTTTTTCTAACTAAAATTACTGGAAACGAAAAAAAATAAAAACACAAATATTTCATTAGAAAAATGTATTATAAACGTTATCATCGCCTCACTTTTTGTCGTTTATTGTATAAATAATTAATAAAAAAATTCACAAAGTTTAATTATTTTTTTCAAATTGCTTTCGAATTGTTCGGTGTCAGATGCATATTTAATTTTTTATTTATTTTGGGTAACTTTTCGATTTGAATATGTAGCGTGGTGTTTTCTATTTTCAATACGTTTAGATCATATTTCTCACCATGATAACGATTTCTATGATACCTAAATTTTTGCAAAAAGCGAACAAATTAGACTGAGGGGTTAATATGAACCTAATACGATTCAGTAAAACTCGTTGGTTGATATAAAGTTTCCACAATGGAAAATTTATTATCTTAAAAATATTTCGGTATGGCATCATTATTCCCACTAGGGTTTGGTCGATACATACTTCAGTTTAACCACGTACCTACCTTTATGTATCCAGCATATCATTTTGAAGCAATCGATTTCTCCGATGAATAAATATATAACAATATTTCAATGAAAAGGGGAAGAAAATCAGCCTTTATGTTTTACTAGAGAATATAAATATTATGATTTTTACTAACTAACGCTGTAAAATTTTTATTTATTGCTACTTGATAACAAAAATTAACAAAAATAATCACATTAATTAGATATAAACATGAAGAAGAATGGGGAAAAAAAGTTGGATAGTCAAATATAAAAACACATATATGACCACCTCTGAATATTGCGTCAATTCATAATAAAATATTCCTGCCGTTAAAATCGTTTATCGGCAATAAAGTCTAGGTTATTGCTGCTGAATTTAAGCACTTAAAAAGCGTAAAGCTATTAAGTCCAACACGTTTAAAACATCATCACATTTTTCAACTTCACGATTTACCTTTAAGGTATAATATGATTTTGTACACGCAGGTTTTATATCCACTTGTATTAATTGATACTCGTCCCGAATTAATTAACCAAGAAGTTAGCGCATATGAGGCGTTATATTAAGGTCGAATTCAAGGATTCTATCTCGGCACGTGAGGTCTTGACAAATAATGTTAAGCTGAAAAATGGTATCAAAGCCAGAAGTGACCAAACAGTGTTGCAGAGGACTCAACTTCTAGACTTACGCCAACAACTTGACACGAGGAAAAATAATGGTGAAACCAATATCACTATCAAATATGTAAACTCCATACCTAAAATCATTGATTGTACGCCAAAAAACTAAAACAACAAAAAATAAAATGCTACTACCAAAATGTGAGAGAGGTCCGCACTAAACTTCCCATATTACTGACTTCAGCGGCAACTATCAGCAGTGATATTTTCATTTTAACCGAAACATGGCTCGATTCAGGAATTAATTCTGCCGAATTAGGCTTCCCTAATTTCAACATTTATCGTATGGACAGGAATTCTAAAACAAGTGCCAAATCAAGAGGGGGTGGTGTGGCCATTGCTATCTCAAAAAATCTCAGCTCCTCAAAAATATCCATGAAGTACCTATCCATCGAGCATCTTTTTGTTAAAGTAAACATTTCTAGTGGTAAATTAATTGTGGGTTGTGCTTACTTACCTCCAAATTCTGACGTCCAATGTTACATTGATCATTGCGATGAGGTTGAATCAATTTGTGCTAAAAACCCTAACACTAAATTACTTCTAGTTGGTGATTACAACCTGCCACATTATGATTGGAGTAATATGAATTCTGATAATTATTGTCCTAATGTTAATATTCGTGTAATTAGAGATATGGCTTTGTTCTTAGGACTAACTCAGTGTAATAGTGTTCATAATATTGGTGGTCGTACATTGGATTTGGCATTATCTAATGTGTCAGATATCTGTGTTGCGATAAGTACCGAAATACTATTACCTGTCGATGTTTACCATCCACCACTTGAATTATGCTTGTCTAACCTAAAACCTATTCCTATTGTTAAAAGGGTAGTAAAAACACGAAATTTCAAAAAAGCAGATTATGAAAAAATCTCCAACCATCTCAAACAGATTGACTGGTCATTCTTGGATAGTGAAGCCGACATTAATGTACAACTTAATATTTTTTATTCTATAATTTATTCTGCAATTGATAAATTTGTTCCTTTGACGACGTACAAGGAAACTCAGTACCCAAAATGGTTTTCAAAAGATCTGATAGACTTAGTTTACCTCAAAAAATTATCTCATAAGAGATTCAAACAAAGTCGCCGGGCTATCGACTATATTGCATTTAAAAAAATGAGGGAAGACTGCAAAAAGCTTTCTGCTGAATGTTACAAAAAATACATAAGTGATGTCGAAGGCTCTATCATGAACGACTCAAATTTCTTTTGGAAATATGTCAAATCTCAAAAAGATCACGGTACTTATATACCTACTTGTATGTCATTCGATTCTAAAGTATCTCAAAATCTCCAGGAAACTGTCAATCTGTTTGCGGATTTTTTTAGCGGTGTATATGTTAATGCAAATGTAGATAGCAATATCACATGCTCTGATTTGGTTGAGACTCTTGATATATCTGACTGTACTGTAACTATTGGTGATATTATATCCAAGTTAAAGAGTCTTGATTCCCGTAAATCTGCAGGACCTGACAAAGTTCCACCCATGTTCTTAGTTAATTGTATGCATACATTGTCATATCCTATACATAAGTTATTTACAAAGTCACTCTCATCAGGTGTGTTCCCGGATCTTTGGAAGTTTAGTCTTTTGACGCCCATTTTCAAAAAAGGTAATAAGAGGGACGTAAAAAACTACAGGCCAATATGCACCATGTCTACATTACCCAAACTTTTTGAAAGTCTAGTACTAGACAAGTTGATATCCCGAATTAATCCCACCATCTCACCGCTTCAACATGGATTTATTAAAGGAAGATCAACCCTTTCCAATTTAATATTGTATACGAATGATATTGTTAATGCCTTGATTGCATCACATCAAACTGATTCCATATATACTGACTTCAGTAAGGCATTTGATAAAGTAAACCACAAAATCTTATTAAGAAAACTGAAATTGTTGGGATTTAGAGGGAATATTTTGGAATGGTTTAAGAGTTATCTATTGGGAAGGTACTTAGCGGTTAAGGTTGATTCGTTTACTTCTTATACATTTGCAGCCTCGAGCGGAGTACCACAGGGATCTCACTTAGGCCCGATATTATTTTGCTTATTCATTAATGATATAGTTAATATTTTTAGTAATGTTAAAGTTCTGTTATTTGCTGATGATCTGAAGATATATAGAACAATCAAAAACGATGATGATCGCGCCATTCTGCAGTTGAACCTGAACAAACTATTTACGTGGTGTTCTGTCAATGATTTACAACTAAACATTGGTAAATGTCAGATTATTAGTTTTTACAAAGGTAAAAATCCTCTTAAGTTTTCCTATGATATGAATGGTGTTAATCTTCTTCGTGTATCACAGATTCGTGATCTTGGTATCATATTCCATGAGAGTCTACAGTTCAATGTTCACATTGATGAAATAACAAGTGATGCAATGAGAATTCTTGGTTTTATTTTGAGAATGGGTGCAAATTTTAAAAATGTATCAACATTAAAAAATCTGTATTGCTCGTTAGTACGAAGCAAATTAGAGTACAATTCCACCATTTGGTCACCATTTTACAAAATCCATTCTCAATTATTGGAAAAGGTACAAAACAAATTCCTTCGGTATATTAATTTTAAAATGAAAATTCCAATTGAACTTATAAATTATAATAACTTACGCGCAGAAACCAGACTCCTTAAATTATCAGATAGAAGAGTGTTAATTGATTTGTTATTTTTATTCAAAATTATCAAATCTTTAGTTGACTGCCCTAATTTATTAGAATTAATCTGTATTAACGTTCCTGCTAGACTAACTCGCAATAAAGATATTTTTAATTTTAACAATACCCTCAATACTAACTATTCTATTAATTCACCAATCCCTAGAATGCATAGCCTTGCAAATAAACATTGTGAATCTATAGATATATTTGGTGTTGACAGTTTTGCAATTTTCAAGAGACAACTCATCTCTATTTTATCTGTTAATAATTAACTTTTCTTATTTTTGTTCTTTTCATAAAACCTCCTCTCATTTAAAATCTTACCAGTAATTTATAACCTTATTTTATTTTATTTTGCTGTTCTATTTAGTTCTGTTTTATCATCATACATTATTATACACATATAATTGTTTGTTTATACCTACTAACTAGCTTTTACACTTTGCACTTTATTGTATTTCTGGTCTTATTACTGATTTTTTCTTATTACTCATAGTATTTCATTTCTTTTATGATGTTAAATTTTTTTATGTTTTTAATTTCTGTTGTAAAAGCCCACTAGGGCGTAAATAAATAAATAAATAAATAAATAAATAAATAAATAAATAAATAAATATTTGGATATATCCTTAAATTTATGATTTATGATGTATAGTTAAAGCTTTTTATTAATTCATTGCTTAATTTTACACAAATTGAATTTTTTGTGTGCTTGAAAATGTTCCAATCCTTTGTCGCCATATCTTCGCAAAATCGTTTTGCTAAGTTTTTATTAGGTATGATTAAAAAAAAAACAGATGTTACGATATAATTTTTTCAACGACCGTGTTTAATTTCTTATTATGTGTTATATTTGTCTGTAGGTACTTATTTGTCTATTATTATATTTCGATTGTCCAGTTCATTAGTCAGACACCTCCGAAAAATTAAAATTTGAGTTGAGTTTGCAGTTATACGAGTTTGTAAAAGTGTACCCTCTATGGTACAATACTCAGATTACTCATAAACACTACCAAATCAATTATAATTTACAAAAACTTGTCGTTACAAAATCAATAACAAAATCAATTACAACATCAATTATAAAATTAAACGAAATTTTAATGTTTCAGGTTTACTAGAAGGATATTTGAAAGTGTCACCCTAATGTACCGAACCGTTATGCCTCCCGGTGTTATTTATAGCATATTTAATATTTAAAACACAGACACGTATAAATAATATTAGATTTATGGCGAGCATTCGAATATTGCTTTTCTGATTATCTCAAAACTTAGGATGGGTTGTTTAAAAAAAATTGAACAATTCACGTTCTGTGTAAGTTCTAGTCAAGTTCTGTTACGATATCATTTTAGGCCAGTTGCTTCATAAAACTTCATGATCCTTAGTATTTGGAGATGTCTACTAATCAACTCGACGATCGATTTGAACATTTTCATTATACTTAAATCCCAACGAAGAAACTAATGGTATTGTAACAACTTCGAAAATTATGATTAAATAGTATATCTAGTTATTTATTTTCATTAAAATACTATCACTTCAAACCTCCCCGCTTGGTTGGCATCACTGCTGCACGACTGTTTTATGCGAGTCTTCGCGGATTTTAAATTCTGGAATGGTATGAAAAATGTTTGTTTTGTTATCAGAAATGTATCTTTCTAAAACTGCTTAAATCATATATCTTGCCGTAATACAAAAGGAAATAGAACGACTATTATTATAAGTCGTCTCAGTTTAGTACTGAGTTGACAATGTTGATATAAAAAGTATGCTTCTTGTGACGTCGCAAGGCTTCTTACGACGCAACGGGCGTTTTAGCGGCAAAAAAACTATTGAAACTACATCTAAAAATAAAAATGTTATTTTATTATTTTTTACATTTTAGTAATATAAAATTATCATTTTTATATTCTTTTGCCAGACTGTGTGGGGGAGGAATTGGCAATTTTCCTTCATAATTTGTATGTGAACGGTGATATTGAAAATAATAATATTAGTTTATTCCAGAATGTATGTAGGGGTAGTGCAATGCAATACATTCCATATTTCCAAATAACAAAATAAATTAGACAAAGAAAAAAAAAAGTTAAAAAGATTACACACTAGTGTGTCGAGTAGGTACTTTTAAATTGACAAGACTCTTTTAATAATAAGGAAAACTCGATGGATTCTTGTTTTCATAACCAAGCCAAGAGATCTCTCATGGTGTTAAATGTTATTCGTAAGATCCTATTTTAGTGGTGAGGTTTTGTGAAATTTTAAAACTATCCAGGGAAATGATTTTTTTAAACTTTTAATTTTTTTATCTAAAATCTTATTCATTTCACTACACATGTAATTTCGATTTTCTTAGGATAATGGAATTCAAGGCAATTTGGTCGAACAACTGGATCCCAGCTTCGGGCAGGTGGTATTGAATTAGTTGCATGTTCTACCATGGACTACGTAGCTTAAATATCTGTGAAAAAGAGGGACGGGTCAAAAATCGACTTATGTACAAAAAATTGCCCCCTAGCTACAATTTTACAACGAAAAGTTTGAGCTTAATATAACAAGCAGGTACATTTACTGACGCAAAAGACAAGTGATTCAGCAATCAAAAACAATATACTTAAGGACAAAAGTGGGACATAATTCGAGCTTATTTTGTTTCATCCTCTTCTTCATCTCAGATACAAATATGGCATCCTTCACAATCAAAGCAATGAAGAAGAATGACTCGTTCACAGAACAGCATTTAGCAAGTTTTAATTATCCACTTCACATTATGTATAAAAAAAGTGGAATATAAATGCAGGTTCAGCCATTTCTCAATACAAAATGTCAACATATTTAAGTCTGCAACCAGACTTAATTATTATAACGGTTAAATCTTATTAGATTCGCTTCCATCTTAAATGCAGAGTCTTCAACTTTACTCGAACGGTCCATTTTGATTTGCAGCCGGCCATCATTAAGTAGTCGATAGTTTCTCCGAAGTGAAATTTAGAATTATTATTGCTCTTTTAATGTTCAGCGAGGGCCTTTGTTCATTGTCACGATGATATTTGCATAATATCTGGTTTGCTTTTAATTTTTAATGACAGTTGATCACGATCGTTTGATGCTGCTCCTAGAAGTCTATTCTCACCAATAAAATTGATTGTATAACGTCGCCATTCAGTGAGTTTTAAGCTCTTGATCGAAACTCGTAGATTGAAGATATCAAATTTCCATTTGGCAAAGACTCCTGACAGAAGTACCTTTATATAATATACATTAGATATTTTTTGCTTCTTCGTACTTAGATTCTAGTCATTGTGTTGTAACTTTTACATAACAATAATAGTACCTATTTGTACTTGCAAAATTCATTCAGACTTGATTGCAATGGCACGATTATGAGATTTATTGGATATACTCGAAGGTATGTTTGTACAAAAAAATCCTGAAAATTTTAATAAAATGGATCATAAATATATCACAAGATTTGACACTAGAAAGGATCTCGTGGTCCCAAGGAGAAATACGGCAAAGTATCAAAAGACATATACATATCTGGAACCGAAATTTTATAATAAAATCCCCCCAGAATTAAATATTAACACATGTAAACTGACTTGCATCGGTTCAATAATAACTAAATGGTTGATTGACTTAGGTAGGGTGGAGTCTAAAAAAATATTAAATAATGTCACTTAAAATTTTACATGGTTAAATATTAATGACACAATTAGTAAGAACTTAGTAAGTATATATTTAACTAGCTTTTGCCCCCGGCTTCGCTCGCATTCCTCCTCCTCCATACCCGTTATATTCATTTTTCACGATGTCACCTATTAAAACGTAATAAGCAAATACGCGCTAGCAGTTGGCTAAGGTCAAAATGTAGATTAGTACCTATTTTATACATATTTGAATTTTGCTATCAAAGGAATCTCCAGAGTAACCTAAACAAATAACAAAATGACAGCCCACGTCAAACAATTACATAGCAACACGCTTTGTTTTTGGTTCAGACAATAAAAATATAAAAAATAATTTCATAACGCCACAGCTTATTCATAACGCCAGAGCTTATCTATATATATGCCTATATTACTCGCAAATAATGTAGCTTTCGATTAGTGAAAGAATTTTTAAATTCCATTCGATATTTATTGCGTGAAAGAGTAACTCACATCCATGTATACAAACATATATAGTAAGATTTACAAAAAAACAACATTTTTTTTACAGAACACTTTTTTGCCATTTTCACCAGGATTTGTTTCCTTAGAACGAGCAATCTGCATAGCTAGGGACTAATATCGACATACAAGACATAATAACACTCATACATATTTTTAATATTTACAGTTAATTAATTAATAAATAAATAAGTTAAGTAATAAATAAATTAAATATGTAATACGAGTACATTCGGCTCGGCAAAATCCGAAAAGCTCCTGCGTCTACTTTGATCTTCACACATCCTCAGTAAGTATCGCTGGCGTCGCTTTGATTTACATAGATTGTGTTATTATGTAAAATTGATAAACTAAATAGGATTAAACAAAATTTTTCAAATACGTAACAGTAACATAAAATAATATAGAAACCACAACAACATTTTTAGACAAATCAGGTATGAAATATAACAGCAGGAATTTTCAGCTTGAACTTTATACAAAGACGACCAAGTAAGTGAATTATACTCCGCTTAACTTCTAACTTATGAAATGTAATTCTCATACAAACTAAGGACATATTGTCGTTGCTACGTTAGTTTTCCTTGACTAGAAAATAACGCTCGTAGCTTTTCCACAAACTGTGAATCAAGTTAATAGTAATAGTTGATTCCAAATAAATAGGCAAACAAAAACAATATTTCATGGGTAATCATAATCAATATTTTTGTAGTGAAAACTTCTTTACAACCGTTCTGATTTGAAAAATAGACAACACTGAAAAGAGAAAAACATATACATCTATAGAATTTAGCCTGAGATCTTCTCTTTGTGCCGTGCTTCGTAGCCTCCCCACTCTTGTCTACTTTAGTTTTATGAAGGTTTCACTTCCACCGTGTGTGAATTGTCAACTCTGTTTTTTTGTATGAATGAATACCTAACAAAACCTACAATTACTCCCATCGAGCCTGTGAGACTATAGTATCCCCAATTGGCGTATGTTGTGAGGCTGGAGGTCTTGGTGTGGGGAAGGAGACGAGGAAGAGGAAGGTGGGGAAGTACCTGGCTGTTCAGATCTGGTCACCAAACACGTTTCAAATCAAAACAGAAACGTTTCAAATCTGAATGATGGTCTTACATGAGGGTGGTACTGAGAGTATCTTCCACTCTGATTAAAGCCTGTTCAAAATACACCGCCTTCCTTATAACATACTTGTATTGCGTAGCACTCCACCGATGCACACATGTAAATCACTTAAAAAAACATTAATCACGTAAATTAAGTAACAGTAATCAATTTGTCATTAATTGCTTAATTTTGTAACTAAGTATGTCATGGTTGCAATAATGATCATACCAAAGCCGACCCAGTAATTCTGAACAATTATAAGTTTTTTAGAAAGCACCTTTCCATAATTGTATGCAAATTCTCCATTGAAGTATGAATTTGGGAGTGAGGGTCCGCCTATTACGTATCATGTTTTTGAAAATATTTAGATCAATTAAGACGACCCACAGGATAATAATGGCAATTTTGGGAAGCTTTAAAACTTCAAACATGATCATTCAGGATCATTGACCATCAACGATCATTATTCTAACACGCGCATCAACGAAGATTTAAAAAAAAATAATCAAATTGATTTTTTCTTTCTGGCACTATTCAAAGATTCAAATCTTTGTGCTGTGTATTTATTATTATTAATCTCTTCATGGTGTTAGCTAACGATGTGGGTGGTGGTAGGCAACTGGTTAGTATTTCGATTATTACTATTGAGATGATTCCGTACGACGAAGATAAACGATTTTATGTTATATTTTGGACAGTTATTACTCCATTAAATTGAGCAAGCACGTACAATGTTCGTATATCCTACAATATTTTTCTACTTGTTTCCTTTATTAGTCTTGATTTGCCCAGTCTACTGCGTATGGAGGCCTTCATCCCATCTTTACAGTATTTTCTTTATTTATGGTAAGGGTCTATAATATCTGCCGTTCTCATCTTTTAAGTTGTTGTTCCATCTACATTTTGGTTTTCCTGATGGCAATTTTTCCTTCTAGTCTATCCAGTTCGCTAAGGTTTGGCAGAGAAAAATATATTTCCTTTGGAGTATGGTCTGCCCATTTTTGTTTTAGCTCAGCCATTATTTTGCTATTTATTTGACTTGGAGCGGTCTCCGACTATTGAGTCACAATGATTCAGTCACCTCGTGGTATTTTTAAGTTTTCTTCATATCTGCTTTAAATTATCTGTTTCACTTTATTCTGTGGTTTCAGTAGTAATGAGGTACCTATTGTATCAGCCACTCATTGTCTTGTTTTATCTCAATCATTGACCCGAGAAGTAAATATATCTATAGCCCGGGAAAATAATTTCCCTAGGGCCTATGTTTTCTTTGGGGATTCTGTGTTGAGGATTCTTGTAATTTAAGGAAATTTTTGTATTTTAAGGAAATTGTTGACATTTCGAAGTGTTTTTATATATATTATTGGTTGATCGGTGGCTAGATGCGGTCCTGTGGCAAGTTCTACGCAGATGCAAAATTCAATAGAACCTGTACATCCTTATCTATTTAGGTTGGTATTAAATGCCCACGAAGAGCCTAAGATAAAGATAGCGATCTGATAACGCCGATATGCCATCGTCGCTGTTCCCAGCCCCCGAGTGGCACTAAAGGTTGCCATTAGCCATTCTATTAGCGACAAGTGGCCAAACTCGTTGTTCTTGTACCAGTGTACCTCTGCCATGCCACTTAGATCGGGCTTCTTAACATTCTGCACTCTAGCGGCATAAATATGTTAAACAATGACTTCACCAGACATTGGGCGACGCTGGGATTCATATTTTATTCGCTATCGACATGTAGTTAGCAGGCAGCTAGTCTTGGCACTAGGACTACGCTTCACAACTCAAAAGTTACTTGCTAGTTTAAACAGCACTCCAAATCTTGGATCAAAAAGAAGATGCAAAAAATTGAATACACGTGATGCAAGAATGGGTGGTCGAAGAGACCATAACTGGATCTGGGAAAGCTGGTGTCACCAATACGAGCAGACTATAAAAGATGGTATTCCTTATAAAGTGCAGTCTACAGAGCCTGTATATCTGTTCAATTTTTAGGTTAAATTTATGCAAAAATATGGTGTGAGTAGGCTGCCGTTGGTGTTTTACGTGAAAAAGTGTTTCGTTGATCACTGGGCATAATTTTGAGGAAAATTAAAGTCACGTATCCATGAATATGATTATATTTTATTTTGACGAATTTAACAATGACATTATATTAATTACAGAATTACAGCATAGTAAAATGTAATTCATATTTTCGGAAACAGCCAATTTTTATATACTTTCGCCCGGCACAATTTTTCACTGGACAAATTTACCATTTTTTTGTTTAGCATGCTTTTTAAAACTCTTGAATATCTGTAACTAGTGTAAACCTTTCCGCTGCGGAATTACGACTGAATTTTTGGTCACGTGGACCGAATTTCGTGGCCCATTCACACAGCTCGATGACGGAAGCGCGCTAACAAGCAACGGATAATGGTCTATTTATAGAATATACAATAAGGCGCCACAACCCTTGGGCCACGAGAAAATATTTAATCATTCGGCGACAACAAAAGCGTTTCATTGCTAACTCTTGTGGGACTTTAGCTTGTGAGTTTTGTGTAGACTTCTGTTACATTCGCGTGAAGGTCAAATTCGAGATTGACTGACTGTATGAAATACATTTGTTCGAAAGAAGAGGATATTTGTAACTGTTTGTGATTTACGTCACTAACACGATATTATGTATATTCAGGTCAAGACGATAATTGCTAGGCGCCAACTCAGTTCGCCAGGCGCCGTTCTGCGGAATACCTTGCCCATGGCGCCGGAATATATTGACACAACGACTCGCATAATGTATTGAAAATTCGGCGAATCGAGAAGCAGTTATCTCAAGGAAACGGAATATACAAGTACAGATTTATATTGGGGAGAAGTATTATTGTATGGGGAAGTGGTTAAGTATAGTATTCAAAGTCGGCTATAGTATTTGGAAGCGGTTATGCAAATTCGTCAAATTGGCAGTTTGTAAATCCCAGTTCAACAACCCATGTTCAACAGTGTAAATAATGTTATCTTGTACCTATTTTGTACTGTAAATATGAGAGCATTATCCTCGTAAAACAAAAACTCTTAATATTCGAAAGTATTTAATCTTGTTAAATAATAAAAGTCAAGCCAAATTTGATTTATTGATGGGCACGAATCCAGTTTTTATTAATGGGTTAGCGTCAACCTATCAACCTGGCAAGGAGTTTTTATAAAAATAAACTTTATGAATTAAGGCTAGTCTCGCAGTGAGGTACAGAACTAGCGGGGGGATGTTGAAAAGAGACTGACTATATAGTAAGAATACTGATCCTGAAGCAAAATACATCTGAAAAAAAAAACATACAAAACGAAAAGAAAGCTGGAATAGGCGCAAATGATAATATATTAAGGTTTATACAAAGGTTTTACTTAATATGACATGTAAGCGGTCAGATGGAAAAAATAGGAAGATAAAAATGGAAGTTGAGGTCATTTCACAAAGATTTGATGATTTGATTTGAAGCAAGAGCCGGGCAATGTCAAAATACCATTTGCCTAGTCACTAGTGTATGCCAATATTGCTAAAAACAGAGTTTTGTTGTGTTCCATATTTTCTTCCCACTGTGGAGGAAAATGGTGTGTTTGTTAGTTAGCAAGAACGTTTTAACAGCTATCCATAAATAATAATAACAAGAATTTTAACTTCTTCATAAATAAGTGTTAATTTGGTTAAATCACTAAAAGGACGTGTGTTATATTTTAGTTAACAATAGGTGATCAGTGATCAGATCAGGTTCCTTCCTTTGCACATTGTGCCGGGATATCGCTTGCTGGCTGACGGCGTTGAGCGGAACATAGATTCCAGAGATACTGAGATAATGTTCCTGGCCAGATGACAATTACCAGCCCACGTGACTAGGTTCTCTTCCGCACAGATTTGCAGTGGATCCCAAGCGATCGTCAAAATATAATATGGTTTTATTAAAATTAATTTAAATAAATAGAAAGCTCAACGATTCTTCCACGTTTGAATCACCAACAGAAACTAATCATTTCTACCTGAAACTACTTGTGCCTTTAAGATTATTTTTTTACTTTATTTGTCAGAATTTTTTGTTTAAAACATTTGTATACCGTGTAAGATCTGATCTCCACTACAGTCATAAATCATACTCGAATGAATATGAGTGTCACGCAATGAGTTTTTATTTGCATCGATTCGGCGGATTTCAGCTATAATGATATTGTTATTAGGTATATTTATTATCGAAAATATGCACTCTTTTAAAATATGCGATTTTAAAATATCATCACGTAAAAATTTTGTAGTTGTTAAAAAATATCACAGAAATCCACCACTTCATAGTTACTCTTATTATCTATATTTTTGAACAATTTGAGGAGTTGATATAATAATATTGGTAAATTAATATCTCTTTTTAAGTATGAAGAAAACTATATTCTTGCTTTTTTTAGAATTAAATATCTGTTTTCCAAAATTCTAGAAAATGAACTCCGTCGTCATTGAGATTGCACACCTTTTTTGTATAGAATTTATAGGACAATAGAACTATTTTCAGCACGAGCATTATTACAACATTCGGAGATCAACAGTTGGAGTAATTGAAAATTCGTAGTTAGATATTTTTATAATCCTCAAAAGTATTTTTTTAAGAGTGTTGAATCGCGGGCGAACCCGATTAGTTAGTTATAGTAAAATAAACGGTTTGGTATTACTACTTACACAATATGTAACTAAGGGTCCCCGAAGAGGTGTGCACAGAGAACAACAAAAGAATAATCATTTTCAGCGCATATATACAAAAACCGATACTGAAAATAAATTAGTTTGATATCCGTACAAACTTAATATTGAAGTTATTTTTTAAGTCAATTTCGGGTTTGACATTGGTAATATGCACAAAAAATTATAATTTTATAATAATTATAATTTCGGGGACCAACTACTGTCGGGTAACCGAATTAAACAAGCGATTTCCTACAAATAAATATTTGGAATATTAACACTGGAGTTATGACCGTTTTTAGTAAGCTTCGTATTAAAAGCTCTGAACTCCCCTGGCTGGGACCACCATAGTTGTTGGTAAAGAACAGGGGGCGCATTGTTGTTAAGGCTGTGTTCTTCGGTCCGTAATATCTTCATTAATGGATACTATTTTTACTGGACCTTTTTTGTGTAATTGCGCTTTCGTGAGGTAAGGCACGCCGTGCTCCTAGAAGACAATGAGCTTTTGTGGGGGAGTGGGGGGGGGGGGCGGTAAAGGGGAGGAGCGGAAACACTGCCTTAGATGATGCAGTATTTAAAGTTTTCCTTTTTTCAGCTGTAGCCTGTGTGACTCTGGCATCCCCCAATTTGTGGAATGCTATTAAGCTGGAGGAAGTAACGTGGGGAAGAAACTGGAGAAGATGGATGCTACGGAGAATCAGATTAGACGAGGTCACTGAACATAGCTTAATTTTTAACGAAATTACTTACAATTATTCTCAAGTGTCTGGGCCAAATGGTATCAATAGTTTGGGAAATTTTATCAGGCTGACGGAAGTGATTAAGGGAAGTAGATGAGAATAAGACGGATTTGACGTTGTTAAATTAATTAAAGTCGTTTTTAGGCAAACTATACCATATCGATAAGGATTGATGGTTTTATCACCAGGGCAAGACTGATAGTAAAGATTTGTGCAAATGGGCAAACTGCGAGATTAATTAAAATGTCATGTAGCGAAAAGTGGTAGAAGAAGAAGTCGGGAACGCCCCAAAATTCTGTTGAATAAAATACCTTAGTAAGATTATTATCAATTTTTATAAGAAAAACTTTCTTTAATACTTTTTTGAAGGTTATTCCCATCAGTGAAATATATCATATTAGAATAAGTTAACAATAATAATCTTAACGAAAATATGAAAGAGAACAAGACACAGAAAAAGACAATGGTCGCAACTGGGACACGAACCCAGACCTCTTCGTCCAACCGGAACGAGTGCGTTAACCAATTTCGCTATTGCCACCTTCACGCTATTCCCAGTTGCGACCATTGTCTTTTTCTGTGTCTTGTTCTCTTTCATATTTTCGTTTAGATTATTATTGTTAACTTATTCTAATCAGATTATTATCCTTTAAAATATAAAATGACTTACATATTGCCTTAAAAAAAAGATCACAATGAAATCAGAAGTGCATACCAAGATTGAGTTGTGTGATGTTTTTCTCTTTTTGTTCCCAATCATTTTACAATTTAAGTGAATACATTTAGAACAAATTGACATTCGTATAAAATAAAAAAAATAAAAAAAGGTAAGTACTAAAAAGCATTGTCTGCGTGTGGGTAATATAACAAAAAATGCTAATAAAAATAAATATACTTAAAAAGAAAAAAAAATACAACATCAAGCAAATGTGAGTTTATAATGTTAGTTTTGTTAAGTGGAAAGAGAAACATAAAGACTTATAAATAGTTTAATTTACATAGTAATTTACATTTTGTCGTAACTTTTAGCCCAATCGAGAAATGTTTTGATAGTTATTTATATTTTCGTTCCATAAGAATCGGCAAAACTGGAGATATTTGAGAAAGGAGTCCAAAGCTGGTGGCCAGAATGCTCACAAAGAAAAAAAATGTTGTCTATCTACCACTAAATTACTTCAACAACAGAGGATTGCGTAGTCATTCTTCAAGGCAAAATAATGAATCCTGAAGTCAGTAGCGGCGAAAACACTTACAGCGCTCACTGCAGCACGTACTTGAATTTCACCGTGAAATTAACTGAATATATCGAC
Organism: Limnephilus lunatus; assembly: GCA_917563855.2. NCBI lineage: Eukaryota > Metazoa > Arthropoda > Insecta > Trichoptera > Limnephilidae > Limnephilus > Limnephilus lunatus. Next base: position 76,199,673 of record OU830592.1, read on the forward strand.
AGCCCTGTATTTCTAGGTACCTACGTCCTTACAGCCTCACAGGAACTATGGCGCACTGTGGATAATTCATCGCTGGGGGTATTAGTTTCAAACTGTATTACGTCACAATAGAAACCTGAGTATCTTGCCTAAAAGCCTTATAAAGTCTTATAAAGCCTTCATTTCATTATTCAGTCGAGTGAACTTGATCCTTATTATGGTAATATTAGGGATTAGTTTACAGTCTCTAGTTTTTTGGTAGTTGCTTAAAAGTGATAATTTTCAAAGATGTTTTGAGATAGTAACAATTAGGCAAAGGATTGTTACATTATTTTTTATTTAAGATTTTTTTCTACGAGCCTAAGAAATGCAACGAAGGTTCAACTTGTAGACAGGTTAACAATTTGTTGAAGGAAGAGAAGAAATTTGTGTTTTTAAGAAAATATGCAAGTCATTTTATATTTAAAGGATCATTTGAAAAGCGGCATCTTTGTGTTAAAATCAGCTCAGAGAATGGGAATTTTATTATACTTGCGCTTGGGAACAGAGCAATTTTTAAATCTATTATAAATTTATTAATGGTTGGTTTCGATTTTACTACGATGATATAGCTGATTTAGCTTAATACGCATTCGAAAAAAAAGGTAGAAATGCCACAAAAAATCGTTTTGTGTTCGAGAAGTATTATAAATTAAAGCATGAGTACAGAATGTAACGGGAGCATCCCCCGTCCTTTTCCTATATTCCTATCCCCTTTAGCTAGTTATTAGTTTTATGGTATAATAAATATCATAATTAGGGAGGCGGGTGTGGGTACCGCAGCCACGGGACCTATCTATTGGATAACCAACACGTCTGCCATAAGTCACCCCAAGTGGTTCGCTACGTTTAATTGACTTAGCAGGAATGCCCGGGTTCATGTGGTGAGGTTTATCTAGGTCTTGGAGGCGAATGCGTTTACTCACCTACAGCGTGGTGGGCCGGATCGGGAGACTGTTAGGGAGACCAAACTCTTGACCCATCGCCTTACACCGCAGTGAGAGGGATGGATACATACCTCCATTACTCCTGGACACATTGACCCCCAGATTCCTACCCACTCCTCATACCCTTTTACTTTATAGAAATTCCTTTCCTTTCATTCTAAAAAGACCCTCCATATACAAAGATGACATAATTATAAGCCCTGAGTGATTTTTTCTTCAGGGCATTCTGTGTGGAGTTATTGTAAAAAAAATCTATTTATGAACAACAAAACAACAAAAGTTAAGATAAAAAAATTTCAATTATATAAGCTGTTTTTTTATTACTAAATAAATAATTCACGTATTATTCATCCGGCAAAGGAGAGATAACGATGATGATAAAATGACTAACTCGTAAAATAAAAGTAGGTTAACTCGTATCAACAATGTATGCGACACGTCAAGTTGTTTCATTTGTCCAGATAAAATATAAAGAAACCCTTCAGTAAATATCAAGGAACACGGATAAAGTCTTAAAAGTTGCAAAAGATTTACATAACGGTCGATACATGAGACACCAATCAGCGGCAAAACTCACATACAATCATTTTGTTAGTTTAACAGATGAAATTTATATTGTTAAAGAATATTGCATTTTCCTTCGTTGCAAATGCTAATAAATGTGTTGTTTCTTTCACAAATAATCAATATCGTTTTGAATACAAACGCAAAACAACATCGTTGTGTTTTATTGATAGCACATACAATTTTGCAACACAAGAGGTATTTTCAAAGACAAATCTTCTGTTTGCTTATTAACATGTGCATAATACATTATTGGTAGACTTGGAAGCACACTATTTTATCGAATCACCAAGAATTGTGTACTATTGTAGAAGCTTCGTAAATATGCAATTAAGTCTTCAGGTTGAAAGGAGTTTATTACTTATATAAAACAACGTTTAGTCAAAGAAACTTCAGGTACTTTGCAACAAAACTTTATAATAAACTTCCTCTGACCATAAGATAGCACACTAATTATGTAAATTACAAATCATAAAGCAAGTTTTGGATCACTAGCAAACACAGATCAAATACTAACAATATTTTTAGAACCTCCATGCTTTCTTTCATGCATGCTGTCCCATTGGTACGATGCTGATTGTTCTTGTATCTTTACTTAACATTGTTGTTGTCATCCTTATTTTTTAAGTTAAACTACTTATGCTAAAATGCGCCTGCTTTCAACACAGGAATTGCTAGTGAGACAGGCACAGCACAATCACTATGTAACTTAATAAATAAAGATTACCTACAATAAAAAAATAAAAAAAGGTTTGTTTCCGTATAGTCAATATTTATAGGAGGAAGAAGGCTTCAATACGTTTTCTTCATACGACCATAAGAGGTATTGGTGATAACTGATTCTATGTAGAAAAAATATTTCTCTATGGGTTGCTTTCGCATCGCTTTATGCCGTATTCGAAAATACGGTCCTAGATGCTCTCGAGAACTATCAAATCCCATACTTTTTTTAGACCCCTTGAGACAATATTTTTTCTTATAATATCCATATGTAGAATATACATCTCATTGTAGCCATAAATTAAATAATTTTTTGAAGTGAAAACTTCTTTAGCACAGTTGTAATTTAAAACGTGATGGAACGAAAAACCGACCCTATAAAGAGAAAAAAAAGAGGATTTAGCTTGCAAAAGAATGATATGGAATAATCGGTCTCCTCTTTGTGCGGTGCTTCGTAATAATCGGTCTCCTATTTGTGTGGCGCTTCGTAGCCTACCTACTCTTGTCTACTTTAGTTTTCTGAATGTTTCACTTCTACCGCGTGTGAACTGCACACGTGTATATTTTTGAAAATTTGGCGTGAAAGAGAACATTGTAATACTCTTACATTCTCACTAGTACTACAATCAATACGGTTGAATAATCAGAAAATGTTCTTTTTATCGGTATAGGTACATAACGTTAGTTCTCAAAATATTGTAGAACTCCAACACTTTCCCCACATCTAGGTAGTCCGTAGTCCAGTGGGTAAGACTCTTGACTCACAATCCGGGGGTCGCGGGTTCGAACCCGGCGTGCGCAAATAAATTTTATTTGATTAATTTGTGTTATTTCACAATTAATTCATTTAAAATAATATATAGTATATTTGCGGCACGTTCCAGAGTGGAAGATACTATCAGTATCGCCCTGGTGTAAGACCACCATTCAGAATTGAAACGTTGCTTGAAAATGGCTTTAGCCGTGTTTGGTGACCAGATCTGAATAGCCAGGTACTTCCCAACCTTCCTCTTCCCCACCTCCTTCCACTCCCCACTACCTTCAGCCTCACAACATACCCCAATTGGGGATACCATAGTCTCACTGGCTCCAGACGGGAGCAGTTGAGATTCTTGTGCGGTATTCACTGTAAAAAAAAAAAGGTTCTCCTCGCAAAATACTCAATCGTTTTAAATTCAAATAAATTTCCTCAGTTTGGTGAATTTTCCGCGAATTGGCAACACTGGTCTATGGACAAAGTGTTTAGATTGATGACAGGAGGACTGCTTGTGACCACTTTCCATCTAGTGGACATTTTGGAAATATATACTCAGAAAACGTACCATTGGTTTCATCACAAGTTAAATAATTATTGAAAAATATAAGCAACTAGTGATGTTAGGGAGAAATTACTGTATAAAGAATTTTCTCTGAAAGGAATTAAAATGTTTTTCAGGGATAAAAAGTAAACTACATCACTTGCCAGTCCCCCAACAATCTATATATGCAAAAAATCACGTCGATTGGGATTTACGTTACGACGTGAAAAAAAGACAAACAAACAAACAACTTTCGCATTTGTAATATTAATTAGGATTAATCACAAAAAACAATAATTAAATTCCGCTACTTATATGTTAAGGTAATAATGTGCGTTATTGTCAAAATTTTGACATTGAAATATCTTAAACCAGATTTTTCCGCATCGACTTACCTCCTTCGACCAAACAACTATTTAGTTTTAATATGTCTAAACGGTTAAAAATAGCACCTATATACATAGTTGTGCAAATATTTAGTTATAAAAATGTGATTATTAATTAAAAATTAAACATACATATATATCTTTGTCGCAGTAGAAAACAGTGACTTTTACGTAATATATGTACATATTATATAAAATAAATGATATTCGTTTGATATTGACCCTACATAAGCAACGGAGTAACAGGAGAACAGATATGAGGAGAGTGAAGAGTGCACAACTGAAAATACATTGAGACGTTTCAATATTTGTATTGAAACTTACATAATACTGCATCATAATAATTTATTATACTTGCGTCTGCAATCGTCAGGCTAAAAATATTGGTCGAATGCAATACTTACCTATTGATTATGTCCGAATTTTAGAATAGGAAAGTAGACAGAGGCATGAAACGAAATAAAGGATAGACATTAATTTGTGTGGCATGTTTGCACTCAAGATAATTTAAGTAACTGAAAATGATTAACTTCTTCCCAATCATTCCCTACAACATCATTTTCCTTCGCTGCTTTCTACGTCCCCAAAACCAAACACGAATTTGAGATGCCATATTCCCACAGGGCTGCAGATAGCTATTCTTAACACAATTAAAAAAAAAAAAATTGTCTTTGACATAATACATAAACAATAATTACCGCCCGTTTACGAACTTTTTATTGGTTATGATTAAAAGAAATTTTTTGAATGGATAGTTATTCTAAATTAAAGTAGATTTTTTAATTGGTGATAAAAATAATTTACAATTTATCTGAAGATCTTAATTAGTTATAACTATTTGTCTACTATAATTTAAATTAGAGTGTCTGTGGCCAAATTCACAGCCTTTGTTTTTTATACAAATTTACAGTTTTATTCCAAGATTGATAAAAAATTTTGCAAACTTGTTCTTCAAAACAAGAGGAAGGTGACTTTCTAAATGAGATTTCAAAAAACTGCTCCCGTCCCGCATTCACACCCAATAAGGCAGAGTTTTAACACTTCTTGATGAATTTTTGCATTCTTGACGTTGTTGATTAAAACGTTAAAAATATTACTGTCTACCTCTGATTTGGAAAAAAACGAGTGTGTTTTAGACCACACGCCTGAAGTAAAAGTTCACTAACTTGTATCTCCCTCTCAACTTCCGTTCGCCTCGCCCGTACGTTCGCCTCGCCCGATCACACTTTTCATAACGTTCTCGTCACGCATTCCCCTGCTTACTCCCAAAGTCAAGTTTGCGTAAAGGCCCGACCGTTCGCCTCACCCGAACACCGTTCGCATCACAGTTTTCGTAACGCATTCACCAGCTTTCTTCCCAAGTCAAGCGTGCGTAAAGAAATTTTACTTCAAAAAAGTTGCGGTAAGCTTTTGCAACGCTAGAGACTTCATGTGGTATATATTAATAATAAAGGCCCCTTACTCAGCACACTCAAAGATGAGATGATCAGAGGAAAATTATTTTTATTGTGTCTTTTTGCTTTTAATGATTAAGATTAAGGATTTAATGATTAAAGAGCGGTAGGCAAGCAGTAGGAGGCGAATTTGATATTAAATTAAAACGGGAACAAATTCCGGGAGTAAGAAGATATCCACGGAGAAGATTTTGGTAGTCTAAACAAATACCATGTAGTACCAGCTACTAATGTAATAATAAATACCTTTAATATTTATATATTTTTTAGCGATACATTATTTGTTATAATGTTTATTTGATCAGCAGTGGTGTTTTTTTATTAATGTGTGTATTTAAATCAGCATGTTGCCATACAACATTTGATTTTAAGGTAAATAAGTGGAATAAAAAAGAAGAACAAAGATGGTATGAAATTTGTGGTCAATATTATCGAATGATGAAAATGATTTATGAAAGAGCAATTTATTTCGATATTTGAAAATTGTTTTCCGTAATATATTAAGATTCAAACGTTGGAAACATTGTTGATTATTGCATTCCATACAAAGGTACTGTACTCAATGAATTCGAATGAATATTATTTATCTTTTCTGAAAACCACAAGGATTAATAATTTTAAGAGGGGATGGGGGGTTTCGTTTCTGTCCGTGAGTTGATATTTTCATCGAAACAAATATTTTATTTATTAATTATTTAGAACAGTGTTTCACAACCTTTTTCAGCCACGGACCCTAGGAAATCAAGCACAATTTTCAAGGACCCCCTTAATAAAAAACTATAATAAATAGCAATAAATTTCGGACCATTTATTTTAGTACTACAAATACAACAAAAAAAACTTTAATAAAACGTTTCTGTATTTGTTTTTAGTATACACAAGAGCAGAGAATGCCTTTTTCACAAAGATATGTGGTTGAGAAAAGCAGTAAATGATCTGATTTTTCCTTATAATCTTTCTTTACATTCACCCAAAAACTTGATAAAGACGATTCTTTGAAATTAAGTTTCAAAGCTGAATGACAAGATATTTCTATTAATTGGCTTTCCTGCGCCGTTGCCAAGCCAGTAATATCTATGTTGAAAGGGTCTAATATCCATTTTTTTGTCGAATACTCGAAAATATTCCCGAAACGAAGGCGCGTAGCAATTACGAGAATTTTGGTGGCATTCATTTAATATTGTTAAATGGTCCAAAGATGAGACTGCGGACCCCCATACATACATTCGTGGACCCCCAGGGGTCCGCGGACCACAGGTTAAGAAACACTGATTTAGAACAATATAGAATTAATTTTTACCCTAAGGAGAAGAGACAGATTCCGTGGTTGAGGGCCCCCTACTAGCAATACGAATGTCGCAGGCTCAAATCCCGGAATGTGCATTTTTTAAATAATTTATATGTGCGTCATTTCACAATTGAATAATCAAAAATAATATATATATATATATATATATGGTAATTTTTGATTATATATATATATATATTATATATTTAACACGTTCCACAGTGGAAGATACTCTCAGATTTGCTCTGGTACAAATCCACCATTCAGGATTTAAACGTTGCTTGAAATAGCTTTAGCCGTTTGGTGATTTAGCAGGGGTTCCCGGGGTCATGGGGTGAGATTTGTCTAGGTCTTGGAGGCGGATGACCAGGACACACTGAACCCCAGATTCCTACCCACTCCTTAAACCCTTTTCCTTCCCGGAACTCTTCCTCTCCTTCCTTTTTTTTAAAAAAACCTCCACACAGTATCCTCAAAGATGACATAGGCCCTGTGGGAAATTATTTTCCTCAGGGCCTCCTGTGTGGAGCTCATGTAAAAAAAACACGTGTTTGGTGACCAGATCCGAATAGCCAGATACTTCACCACCTTTCTCTTCCCCATCACCTTCCCATATCAACGTATCCCAACTCACAACATATCCCAATAGGGGATCAGTGGGGCTCTGGTGCGGAATTTACATATAAATTTAAAAAAAAAATTGCTGGTGGTCTGCTAAATAAGCGCTTGCCCTGTGATTATATTTTTGAATGGTTAAAAAAATCAAGGAGGTTAAAAATTATATAATTTGTCAATCTTCATTTCTTGAGAGAATGCGAGTCATTTATTGCAAGTCATTGACAAAATGAAACATGAAAGATGATCGAATAAATCGATTAACTACTTATTTGTAACTTTAAAAAAGATTAAAAAAATCTGGACAATCAATTAAGAATTCGACAATTTAAAAAAAAAAATGCCTTAATCAGCAATATTCAATCTGTCACTAAATCTTATTGATCGCGCTGCGTTGCCAGTAAAAAAATCATAATTTATCATCTTTGACATAAAATGGGAGTAAAAATTAAGTTTCACATGAAATTATTCGAATAATTTCGATGGTCTTGGAACTTGGAACGAATGGAGTAATGAGAATTTTCAAAGAAATTATAATTTTTTTTTTATGCTAATTAATATCTCCCTAATTGAGAGTACTGAATTGTTTTTATGGTGGAAGTTAGTTCTTAGAGTATTTATATTTTTGAAGGCAGAGGTAATTCTAGTAGTTTATGAGTTTCCGAAAAGAAAGCTGCTTGCTATCTAGAGAGAAATCAACGACCTTAATAGATTTTTTTACATTAGCTCCACACAGGAGACCCTGAGGAAAATAATTCCCATCAGGGCCTATATTCATCCCTGGGGATGCTGTGTATATGTTTTTTTAGGAAAGTAGGGAGAGGTAGTACTGAGAAGGAAGAGGGTATGAGAAGTGGGTAGGAATCTGGGGGTTAGTGTGTCCAGAAGTGACGGATAGAAATATATCCCTCCTACTGCGCCGCAAGGCGATGTTCCGAGAGAGTCCCGATCTGGCCTGACACGCAGTTGGTGGGCAGACGCATCTGCCGCTAAGATCCGAATGAACCTCACCCCGTTAACCCGGGAACCTCTGCTAAGTCACCAAATGTAGCTTGCTTCACTAGATGTGACAGTTGTTAAGCAAATATTTTTTATTTTGTATTAGAAAACGATCGGTTTTTTGCTCCATAAAAGGACATATTTATCGGCATTTAATTTCAAGCAATTAGTTTTACACCAAACATTGAATGAGTCAATATCTGATTAGAAAAGAAGGCAGTCATGGTAATTTTTGATTATTTTTAGGATCGACTTATCGTCCGCAAAAAGCCAAAAACACGTGTGATAAAAAATACTAACAATATTATATTGAACGCCATAGTCTCACTGGCTCCAGACGAGAGCAGTTACTCTAATGATGTACTCACATAATTTTTTTTTAAAATTAATAACTTTTACGAAGATATTTAACATTAAAAAAACAACACATGTTAACTGAAATTACATACCTTTTATATTAATTAATTAAGCCTCTAATTTTGGAGTTAATTAATTAATTATTAACACTATTTAAGTATAGTGTAATTGCTAAAAAAACTTGGTGTGATGCGAGGATTGTAAAATAGTTCAACTCCCAGGAATGCAGAACTGAGGAAGGAATGCACTACATTTAATTACATACTAAAGCTGGTTTCACACGGGACTGAAATATGTTCAGTCTCCCTTTTCCTCGATGACTCAGGAATTCTGACCGGGTGATTTATATTTCTAACAGCGGAGATACATCGTACCGCACGGCTACAAGGGATTACACACAAATGCGTGGCACTTACTGACAACGTACAATGCACTTAGAACTAATAATACTGTAGGTATTGGTAGGAGTTATAGCTCGGATTAGTTTGGTATTGGACCGTTTATTACCGTTCGGCAGCGTGTAAATAACATCTAGTTAGGGATTTGTCAAATAAATATTGACAAGTCGTTTAATGCCGAGATATTTATCACGAAGTCATGATATTATTTTATGACTAATCCATATTAGATAATATGTATTTTTCTTTCTTGAATCAGAAATTATATATTATATTATATTTATAGAAATTTGTTTGTAACGATGCAAGTAACGTTGAACCTATGCAGCGGTATAACGATGTTTATTTGTTTTATGATTATGCAAAATCTCGGTAAGTACTGGAATGAGATACGGAGACGAATTAAAGTCGATATAATGTAGTTTTTTAAGTAAAAATATGGTAGGTATACAATATTGAATGGTAGAGAAAAGTACGATGAAGGCATGGTACGATATAGATAATAAATAAGTATGTACAATCATCATCACTCTTGGCTCTACAATCCCTGGTGGGTCTTGGCCGCCTCAAGTGTCTTCTTCCACTCATTTCAGTTTTGTGCCAGCTCTCTCCAGTTAAGAAGCTCCAAGGTAGATATATCTTTGAGGACGTTGCTGCTTCATCTTAATCTTGGTCTTCCCAGGCTTCTTCGCCCTATCGGTATATGGTGCTTGATGCTCGGTCATTCTCTCCACATGATCCAGCCATCGAAGTCTTCCCAGTTTTATAAATTTTGTGGCCTTTAGCTTATGTACATGTACATGTTTATATACTTTGTACATGTTTATACACTTATGTACCTATATGAACAATATATGAAATAAATGAGTATGATGAAATTCCGAGTAGGTAAGTGATGAATGAAGAAAGGGATGTAAAGAGAATGTAAAAACAACACTTGGTTTTCAGGTATCTACACTAGAATTCAGATCTTTAAACTTTATTCCATTTATTTATAACCATGAGCAATGCCGAGTATATTTCAGCTAGAGATTTTTTTACGGTGCTCCAGATTTTATATCCGGGTTAAATCTTTCCCAAATGAAAGACTAAACCCTTCCACACACTTTTCCACAAATGAATATCTAGTAAATTCACGTAATGTAAGTGCACTATATAAGTATAATAAATACAAAACAATACAAGAACAATACGTCAATCCACCAGAAACATAATGGGAAAATATTTCACCGACTCCAGATATTTTCATATCAGAGGGTTCGGCTCTGATGAAATCCTAACTGGTCCGATAAATCCTACTGATCCCTAAATATTAATATTTAAAAAATCTTTCGTAATCCTACATGTATTTAAAATGACAGACTTTTGCATTTTTATGTACAAATTTTTTGACAAATTTAATACACCTAAATTTTGAATGAGAGAGCTAGGTATAATGCCAGTAGCCGAAATAACAAATGGCAATATTTTTATAGTCTGAGAATGCCAAATTCTTTTAATCTCATTTCCTAAATCTGTATATTTTCTTATTTTTTCAGAAACAGTTTTCTGAATATTACAAGAATTTGGAATAGCGACATCAATGATATAAGTTATTTTTTTAATTTTGTCATGTAAAACTATATCGGGTCTATTATGACTAATTGTTCTGTCTGTTAGAATAGTTTTATCATAATAAATTTTATAAAATTCATTTTCTAAAAATGAATTTGGTTCATATTCATAATATGGTACACTACGGCAGTCAATCAAATTATGTTTAATTACCAAACTTTGGTGAATTATTTTTAAAACTTGATTGTGCCTAAATGTATACTCGGACGGCGCTAATACAGAACATCCCGATATAATATGTTCTATAGTTTCCGGAAAAGCCAAACATTTTCTACATAAATCATCAATTTATTTTATTTATTTTTTTATATTTGTGTTACGAGAATATTATAATAGTATTTACTACCATATCAGCAGCATTTAGGAAAGCATGACGCCTGCTTATTTGGTGCAATAATCGCTTAGTTCATTAAATTGATCAGAAAATTAGGTCTTCGTTTTTTCCACCATTTGTTGTGTTATTTTTTTACACTTCTTTGTTGTTAAGGAAAAGTACTCCTTAAATAGCGTAATTGATTAATTTAACATCGGTACACAGTCAAAGGAGGCGCCAACCACATGCCAAACATTCGTACAACGTTCTTTTTTGCCGCATAATAACCGATACATTTTGTGCTCCACAATTCGGCAGGGAACAACTTCCTGACTTCTATATTTCTACTTTCTATTGCACCACAATTATAATCTATTATACTTTGAGTCTCTTAAGGGCACGGATTGACACCTTACCAACTTTTGTTTTACATTCTCTGGGTCAAAAGGGCACTAAAGTAAACAGAGTTTCCAACTAATTAAATTTGACTTCATTTAAAAAACATGCAAGGCAGAAGTAGTTGAACGGCTTTTTCGGTTTTTAATTAAGATTAAAGAATGCGTGTTAATAAATTCCACTTTTCTGAACGAAGTAAAATGTTAATCTGATACACATTCTCATTATTTTCACATTCTACAACTGTTGCAAAATCCAAAATACTTTTGTTTTTATTTTCACTACCTGATGTTGCTCAAAGAACACCTGTGTATACACGAACGACTGCAAGCATAAATTACAGCTTAAGCCGCAATTGTACCAAATAAGCTCATCTAAAACGTATTACGTAACGTAATGGACTCATTTATCAGTACATCCTCTATCATCAATACAATGCGTAAACATGCGTGAAAGCGACAGTAGGAATTCAAACATTTGAAAACGAAACATCTGTTACATACGAGAATAACAAATGAGGAAAAAATGCGTGTTGCGCAAGTATAGCAAACAAAAAACATGATATTCCTTTGTGGCCTTTAAATTTTTGTCTCCCATAAAAGGAGAGAATACCTTGAAAGTGGGCAACCTCGATCGGGCATCAATCGTGTGCCATACAACGTACATATTTCACTTTCTTCCATATTATGACATGGCCAGTAAAGTGGCATTAAACTTGTTAAACTGACATTGATACCATTTAAGGTAAGCCCCGGTGCTGTAGATTCATATTAGATACGATCTTGTGTAGATATGGTAGGAACGTAAAGATTTTTGTCACTTTGAGGCAGGGTCGGCAAGAATATTAATGATAGTAATTGAGAAAAATGTGATTTTGCACTTGTTGCCAGACTTTAAATAGACCATCTATCTTGGTCTCTTTTAATAGAAAATAAATTGGTGTGTATTCCTTGAAGCAATTTTTATAGATAAACAAAAGATACTTTCTATATAATATTAATTTAGTACATTTGTGTTACAGCGGAGTAATATATGAACTACGTAGAAAAGTGGAAAGCATGATTCTCTCCCCATGAATTAGCACTCACTTAACGTTTCTGTGATTGCAAAATTTTGGTAAAAACCGCAAACTTTTGTAAAAGGAACTTACGAAATTCCCACATGATTAGATTAATAAACAAGGGAGTCGTTTCAAATGTAAAAATTACAAAAATTAATAATTATTTAACAAATTTCCTGCAAAATAAAATTATTTCTATCAAAAAATTAGATAGAAAACCATCAATGAGTTTTCGAGATTTATTATTAAACAATTTTGTCTATTTTTTTTTTGCATCTCTTTCATTTATCGAAAGTTTAGCATTCCGTCAATCAATCATTACATCAACCCAAAAATTTAAAAATAAAAAATATATTAAAATACCAGTGGCGCGTGGACCACATAAAAAATATACCTACCTGTTTATCAAGACAATTAATTATTTTACGATACCTACTGCTGCTATGGGTCGACCCACGATGCCCTTCTTGACATTGTCAAGGAGGATACGATGTTTTTACTTATGTCGACAGAATAGCACTTAATCGTAAACATGGGAACACCTCGGTACAGGTTCTCCTTGTGAGGTCTTCACAAAACACTTTTACTAACCTATTTACACACAGTTACCGATCATTAACATTTTTTTATTGCTGAAACTTATTAAACACCTGTAAAATGTAACCACTGTAAACACCTGTAAAATGTATGATCGAGAATAGAAATAAAATAAATATATAATTAAACATCTCTTTAGGAATTCAATATTACTTTTCATTAATTAAAAAAATAAAAGATATTACCAACACTTTTACGGAGCCCGTACGGAGAAAACATTAGGTAAAAGCAAAATATTTTATTTCTGTTTACCCAAGTCCGACCCAGTTAAATGCAGTAGGTTAAAAGCAGGATATCAATCTGACTGGGCGTCTAAAATGAATTTTTATTGAATGTAAATGTGCATAGTAATTGCCCAATCAGTTTCTCTCCTGTCTTATTATGTCGTATTATATTAAAAGAGGAATTATTACAAACTAATAAATGTATTCACAAACAGGATTGAGGCAACATTTCCTACGAGTTAGTTACGTGGTTTGATTCGTGAAATATTTAAGTAACTAATTGATGTCAGGAATTATTATAATTGATGATCAATAGGTTAAATCGACATTCGTGACTAATTCCTTCTTCGGGGGAAGTTAACGATAGAGGTACACTGCAGCAAGACTTTCAACTTTATATACTCAACTAAATTACTGAAGTTTGAATAAATTCTGATTCCAATGAATATTCACAAGAAAGATATAAGAAGCGTTATTTATTAAAAAAAATGGACAAGGTATGTAGAACCTGCCTACATATTTTACAAAATCTGTATATATATAAGCTTTTCAACTAATTTACTTTTTTCTTTTGTAAATTCCTACTTTAGGTTTGTGCTACTCGTACATATATACATATAATGATTTATTATCTTGTTCAATTTTATTTTTTCTTGTTAATGTTTGTCTTTTGTTAGTTTGGTATCATTTCCTTATGTAAATTACCTATCTTGTTATAATTTTTGTAATGCGGTGTGAATGCGAAATTTATAATTTTGATTTCACTTAAAATATTTAGAATTGTATAACTTCTCACTTAGATTTTGTAAATTCTTCCCGTCCCGAAATGAGTTTGATAAGTCACTGGGATGGCAAAGTAAAAAAAATGATAGGTGTTTTGAATATGAAAGAATATCTTAATTTGACAGCGCATACGAAATCTACCCGAAGCCAATAACCCTATAGTGCCCCCGTTCACGAACCACCATCGAAGCCAGAATCGAAGTATTGTTTTTCAGGCAGTTGGGACTCTTGTGTAGCATTCACACCAATAGAAAGAAAGCCAAAGATGTATAGTTTGGTTCCTGGTGAAATGAAAAATAAACTAGTTAATAGCGAATTCAAAGAAAAATGAAGAAAAAAAATGTAATAATTATTAGAAGTAAAGTTAATTAAATAGTAAAAATGCCCCTATGCTTACTTTAGACCACATGTCTGGATTTATTTTAAGAGAAAAAAACACAGTTTATAACCAAATTCAACAATTTCTGAAAAATTGTCTCCCACCGCGAACCGTGGCAAACTGTAAGGACCTTCCATTGTGGAATATGGTAAAAAATGTGCATCTCACCATTTTATTTTCTCGAATCCGAAATCAAGAAGCACACATCGTATTGCCACGGAGGTCATAATTTACGTACGTACAAGAACATTTTCGTAGCATTATATCTAACGATGTATTATTGTCAGATACAAGGAGCACAATATTTCTCAGAAGTTTTTATTTGATCTTCGATAATCGGGTTTCGATTTCTTTGATTTGAGCATTGTCAAAGGTGATGGCATGACATAACAATCACTATCGGTACTTTAAGGACGACCGTCATGAGTAACATCATCCTAATATTACGCATCGTGATGGAGTATTGTTGTTCGATTAGGTATCTTACATCAACATCTCGAGAAATCCTTACAGTCCTTACAGTATTATATAGAAGGCTCTATCTCCAGAATGATTGCATTTATTTGTCCTGTCAAACGCATCCACATAAATAAATTTGCTGCATTGTACGCTGAAGAACGCAGAACATTGTATTTTGATGCAGGCTTATAGGCATTGTGATGAAATATATTTTACAGTGCGTTGTGAAACCAGGCAATTGCTTCTTCTTGTATCAGGTAAAGGTACGGTAGAGAAATAAATAAAGTCGCGAGAAGGATCAACTATTTGACATCTTCTAATGTCAATGAAACTAAATGTCAGTTGCATTGGATGCTGCGTGGAGTCATCGATAGAATCTTCTTGGTAAATTTAATGAGGACTTTATAAAACGTTTCATATAATGCACCTTTATTATTAATACGATGACATCGTAGGTAAATGTAATAATAATAAAGGGTTTGGAAATTGTTCACAGTAATTTACTGTTAGTAGTACTCGCACGATCGAAAACGTAATTACTTTATGTTAAGGTTGAATTTAATAATATTTAAAGGGTTATAATTATAATTAAGTTTAGTTGATTGACTTATTATTATTTATCTATGCAAAGATTAACCGCTTTTGTTCGAGTAGTTACACCTTTAAAACTTAAGATTTTTTTAGACAATCTCTTTTGGTTATGTTAGTTTTTCTGTGTTTTATCCACTTATGAATTCTGAGTTACGTGTTTTATGCACTTGCCTACGTATGCAACATTATTTTTTATCTTTTTGAACGATGGTGAAATATGGAATAAATATTATGAAATTTTATCGTTTTTTTTTGTCATATTTATATTTCAAGCTGCTGTTAACTTAAAATAGTTTTAAATATAAGACCAATGACTAAACAAAATACCCAAGAGAAAGACTTGGCACACCGATCCAAATATTTACCAAAAATTCTGTCCAAACGGTTACAATGGTTTTTATTTAGTTTATAAGATAAATAATAAATATTGGTTCCATCTTGGTCGCCATTTTTGTACAACGGTTTGGACAGAATATTTTATTGGTATGAAAAGTCCTCTCTTGGGATATTTTATTTAGTCATTGTATTAGACAGAACACCCTTTGTAATGTGTATGAGAGCAGAACTTACCTTTCAAGAATATTTGTGAAATTTATAATCGATTTTCTGGTTTATGGTTACGATATTTTTGTGTGAATACCGCACAAGATTTTCAAATATTCGAAGTTTTTTTGTTATTTATTAAGTTAAAAGAAATACAAATTTCGCTTTGTTAACTTAAGTGTACATTGATAGGAACAAAAATAATATATATATATATATATATATATATTAATAATTATGGTTTACTACCTAAGTAACATATTTTTCTTAAGTAAGAGCATTTTGGTTTTGCTCATTGATCTTGAGGGCAAACAGTTTTTTCTTAAATATATTTATTCTATTTACGGTTGTCAGGCTATCAGGAAGGAGATTATAAATGTGTACCCCCTCATGGCCTATGTTTCTTTTACCACACTCTGTCTTTGCTGAATTTGTATATAATTTATTATGTTGTCTTGTGTGGTGGTCATGTACTTGTGATGTTTTCATAAATGAAGTATTTGTGTGTATGAAGCCATTTTGGATTTTATGGATTAATAGGCATATGTTGTATTCGTACAGTTTTCTAATTTTAAGTAAGTTAGTTTCTTGGTATACTCTTTTGGTGGGGGTATCTGGTCTATAGTTAAAAAGTTTTTTTATAACTTTATTTTGAATTATTTGAATTTCGTTTAGATATGTGATGTTTGTGTTTCCCCATATTTCTATGGGATAATTTAGATGGGATTGAATTAAACTAAAGTATAATCCCCTCTTAATTAGGACTACGGCATCATCCATTGAGATCTGGGTTATGCCGATTGTGATGGAGACGGAAAAGAGGCACGGAAGAGGAAGGTTTGGAAGCAATTATCTATTCAGATCTGGTCACCAAACACGGTTAACGCCGTTCCGAGGAAAGTTTCAATTGAGAGAATCTACCATCCTAGTTAGGATTATAGACTAACCACTTCCAGAGAATGGTCGAATCTTTCTACATATAATACAAAAACATCAAAGAGAATGCATCAAACGGACTAATAATTCAGATCAAAGTCAGTATTAAAAAAACGCAGACAATAGGTACCTACCTCCCGATTTAAAGGAGTCGATAAAAAATACCAAATGTCACAATTATGCACACAAAATAAATTTTTAAAATCAAATGGATGGAGTTTTGACTGGTTTACGGTCAGAGCAAGATTTACATGATCTTCGATACAGGCTTAAGCTCAGTTTGTGGGTAGAAATGGACCACATTAACAAAGATTTATCTCAGAGCGCTTCTGCGTCAACAATGCGCAGCATCCCGAATGTTGGCTTCGGATGGTACTTTCTCTGACAGTGAAATATGGAGGGACTCTCAATAACCTCAAAGAACTGAACGATTTCGTTTATTTTTTTTTATCTTCGGCAGGTTGGTAAATCATTTTTGCATTTGATGGGTGCTAAAACGAAACTGGTAGTAAAAAATGACACTTGTCTAAAGCTAAATCTTTTAAATTAATCAATGCATCTTTCAAATACATTACAGTCAAACCAAAGAAATTTATTTAGACATAAAAAATGCGCCTCGTGAAATTCGCGCTTTGTTTTTAATTTCCTTTATTTAGTTTATTATATGGTTTTGAATTTTTTGACCACCAGACTCAGTACATGTTCGTTTTGTAGCGGTTGGTCGCTTGTTATTCCGTCGGAAATTTCTACGACAACCCAACTATTTGGCTCGCAACGCCATTTCTATCATAAGCGAAGGATCTGTGAAATATCAGTAGATATAATTTGGAAAAAGACGATACCCCGAATTATTTGCAACATATCTATAAACGGCTTAATCAGAAAAACATATTGAATAATGGGCTGCAACAACAAGAAACTAAAAAGATGTACAAACATTTGTCGAGTTTTTATTGGGTGACATCGCATAGAGAAGAAGTTTTTTTATTAATTTAAAGGACCTGTTTCCTCGCAGACACATATAATCAAATGGCAATTCAGTGTCATTTTTTTTGATAGTTGAAAGGTTCCCCCGATTCTAAGTTAGTTTCAGAGTTTAAACAAGTTGTGATCTGCAGAGGTGGATGTCTATCGTGTTGTTATGTTTGTCAATTATGTCTTATTACAATTTGATAAAAAAAAACCTTTTATAATGCAAAAAAAACAAAATTGCGCTGAATGGCCACTTGACGACAATGTTACATTTGGATTTCTGCGAAATAGCTAGGTCTAGGAGATCAATTTTAGTCATGCATATCAAGACATGATTGTGGTTCGTCCTTTTCAGAAAAAGCTTCTTTTTGACAAGTTCAACCAGTTTTTAGAAAAGGAACCTTTACAAAACGGGCAAGAAGTCAGCATTTCTAGTTCCAGATGCCAGGTCCAGTGACGTGACGCAGCAAATTGCTTCGTGACTACCGCAGGTCGTAACACTGGTCAGTTTTCATAAAATAACATTACGTTACTATAAATTAATTGTATTTATTGAGTGAAAATTGCCGCCATCAGAACATTACAGACATTAGACATTACGGGCCATCTAGCGGAAATGATAAAAGCAATTCAATTTTCGCGTCAGCGGTGGTGAGACGGTAGATAGATAGACGCTGGACGGTGGTACGTGGAATGGTTGAACGGCATATTGTGGTGGAATGATGTATATTTTACATTAACTTCACACGGAGAGAACGGCAGGCACTTGGGGGTAACTGTGGATAACTCGAGTGTAATTAAATTCTTGCAGGTAATTATATCACACCCTGGTACTATTATTTTGGGGTGACCAAAGAATAAAACAATTTTATTTAGGTACCTACTCAATTAATGTTTTCTTTTATTAGCGATTATATAAAACCCGTGAACATACAAAAAGTACGATGTACAATTTTTTTTCTTAGTCACCTTCACTAGGGGTTCCTAAGGGGTGCTGAAGCGGACAAAAATTATTTAATTTCATTTATTTAGGTTCTTCTTCTGTTTCGTTTTGAGTTATTTCATTGATCTCTTTTAGCTAGACTTTAATTTTTGACATGAACTCATTAAACTTTTCTATTTGTTTCATAGTTTTGATAAGGGTGGTGTAGAGTTTTGGTGCAAAATATATGGTTACGCCAATACACATACCTACACATACACACACCTACATAGCACGCATACATACTGTTACTGCTTGGGATTGGTATTAATATTGTTGCAAATCCTGTCCTACCTTGTTCCAAAATCCGCACCTAAAAATATTATCACCACGTGCTCCAGTCTGCAATTAACCGCCCGCGCCACAACATACATACCCTATAGCCACTGTGCTCCCGCTACCTGTAAATCGATATTAACATAATTCCGCCGTGTAAACGAAACGCACGCCTATTGCTGTTTCTGTGCCTATTGGATGGGGAGAAAGCAGACAAAATTGCCAGCATACAAGTTCTTTATCCTGTTCGGTGAGTCCTTTCCTTTCTATGCAGCATATTTTTTTTCTCATTTCAATCAGTAACAGTAACACAAAATTCAAGGTCCTTCGTCAGTCAATCTTCACACATATCAAATCTACTTTACACACACTATCTCATTCAATATATGTAGTTTAATTGTCTGAATGAGATTTTATAACACACAATATAATTGTTAGAACGGTATTGGCATATGGATGTGAGGCGCTGACACTGACGGTAAAGATGGCTGAAATGCTGGATACTTTTGAAAGAAAAGTCCTGAGAAGAATATGCGGACCCGTGAAAGAGGGCGAACAGTGGCGCATCCGGCACAATACAGAATTGTATGACATATATAAGCCCCCTATCATCTCAGCACATATGAGACTCCTCAGGCTGAGATGGGCTGGGCATGTACAGAGAATGCCGGATACACGCGTCCCAAAAAGAATTTTGACTGGACACCCAGGTGGAAAGAGAAAAGTGGGAAGACCCAGACTGAGGTGGGAAGACGAGGTAAGAGGGGATGCAGCACAGCTTCTCCAGGTACCAAACTGGAAGACAGCCGCTGAGGACAGGAGGAGTTGGAGGCGACTGTTGCAGGAGGCCAAGGCTCGATATGGGCTGTTGCGCCATCGAATAAGAAGAAGATTTTATAACTTGGAATGTTTTGTTTAATCTTTACAAGGGGAATGGAAAGTTTTTAACACATAATTCCAAAAATGATTTCAATGGTAATGAACCCTTATAGTGAAAATAAATCTAAACACATAAGTAATAGTTTTGCTGATATTTTACCTGCCAGTCTAAATGCATTGTAATTTTTACGATTTCAAAGTATAAAATATAGGTACCTACTACCTACCTATATTTACAAAATACAAACATTCTCGGAAAACGAATAACCTGACACCATTTTAAAAGTAAAATGTTTTTTGTATGCATTGTTAGTATTATTCACGGAGATGGCCTCCGTGATCGAGGGGTAAGGCTCTCGACTGGCAATCCGTAGGTCTCGGGTTTAAATCCCGGCATTTGTGTTATTTCACAAATAATTTATTAAAAATAATATGTAACATATTTGCGGCACGTTTCACAGTGGAAGATACTCTCAGTAAGACCAGATCTGAATAATCAGACGCGTCCCCAACTTCCTCTTCCCGTCTTCTTTTCCTCCCCACTTCAGCCTCACAACGTACCCCGATTTGGTGACTTAGCAGGGGCTCATGGGGTGAGGTTTGTCCGGGTGTTGGCGGAGGATGTCTGTCTACCAGCTGCACGGCAGGCCGGATCGGGAGAAAGTGGTTGAGGGAGTCCTTTTGACTTCTCCAGCCGTACTCTCTCAAAACATTGTCATGCACCGCAGTGAGAGGGATGGATGCATACATCCGTCACTCCTGGACGCACTGTCTCCCAGATTCCTACTCACCCCTATTACCCTTTTCCTTCCCAGAACTTCATCTACCTCCTTCTTAAAAAGACCATCCACACAGAGTCCCCAAAGACATAGGCCCGAGGAAAATTATTTTCCCCAAGGCCTCCTGTGTGAGCAAATGTAAAAAAAACAATTGGAGATGCCATCAATAAATGTAAGATTAGAACGTTGATGGCACAACCTTACGTGGGTAAGAGTGAAGCGAAATGTCCACTATATGCGTGCTTTGCTTGTGGATCTCGATATAGTATGTTAACTGAAACAAATAGCGAAGGTAATTCACAAGGGTACTTACGATAGTTAGTTTGGCGATCTTGCCTTGTTTGGGGTCCCTCGTGGTCGATTGGCTATTGTCTGGATGACCACAGGCAGTTGCAAGTCAGTTTATATAGCGATAGCTTAATTACCGGCCGTAATTTTACTTTTTGAGTCTGTTAGCTTGTCTCGATAAAAACGTTTAGGTGTTGACAATAATCTGGCTCCAGACGCAGCAGTTGGGATGCTTATGCGGCATTCATACAAAAATTAATAAAAAAAAACTATTTCATATTTCCATTTTTGATAAATTCGAGTCTATCAAACGAAAGGAAAATAATTTTTTTAAGTGTGGTTTGACCCCACCTTTTTAACCTCCTTATATTATGAAACCATTACAGAAAATGATTAAAATAAAATAAAAACAGTCAAAATATCAAAAACAATCGTAATATTATGGTCACCCTATTAATGAGTTCAGTAGGAAGAACATGGCTGAACTATTTGTTTTGATTTGTGAAGGTGTTAGAACCCTTTCATTTCATTCCATATTTACCATTGCCGCATTAACCACTTTACACCATAAGGTAGAATATTGCTGATAGGGCCTGAGGAACGAGGAACGATTTGCTTCGAGCCTTTACTTTATCAAGCTCGCAATTGCAATAGAAAGTTTAATAAAATTATATGAATTTATTCAATGAATTTGTTAAATGGAATTCACACTTCATTCGGTAATGTGCTTAACTCATGCGATCGTTGCGCCTGATTTCCAATGCAATATTGCACGCAATATACTATTTTCAATAAGTAAAAAATTATATTTATTGATTTTTTAAATGTGTATTTATCGTCACCTCAGTTCTTAATTGTCCAAACGACCATTATAGGTTTTCTTTAATTATTTCAATGAAACATAATGATAGGTGTTTAAGATAAAGCTATTTCCGTAAAGGTAAAGGTCTCATTGGTTTAAATAATTCTTAGTTGAGTGATTAACTATCATTTTTTATACTTTATTTTTAATTTTAAAGATGATAATGAACAAAAATTAAATGGTCATTTGGACAATTAAGAACTAAAGCGACAATATTTTGATTATTTGTCATTGTAATATTTAATGAAAAATGTGAATATATGTTATTTTAAAATGTGAATGCAACACAAGAGTCTCAATTAACTGGCCCCTAACACGGTCAATCGATAAGGATTGATAGGATAACTTTCGGTAACATCTCATCGTTCCCTAGCATGACAGGCTGATTGCAGATCACCAACGAATAAGTAACAGTTCACACTGACTAAGTTAACTTAATATATTCGATATCAACTGTTTTTTGTACGTTAGCGATCTTCAGTTGTCGTAGGGAACGATTAGAAGTAACCGAAAGTTATCCTATCAATCCTTATCGACCGACCATGCTAGAGGGACTGGAGATAAATTTTGGAAATGTTGTGTAGCCGAAGGAAATTGGAAATGAAAAGGGGAAAGTATTTAGGAAGTATGTATTTGGAGATTAAGATGTGATGAATAAACACGACCCAAACCATTTAAAGCAACGTTTGTATTCTGAAAGCAGTCTCTTACAAGGATGATACTGACAGTACCTAACAACTGCCCTGTTTATAAGGAAGCAGTAAAAACACTCAGTGAGGTCTGACTTCAAGATTTTTTTATTAGTTACTGCATAAGAGTCAGAGAATTGGGGTTGTTAATCTGGAGGTAGTGGGAGGGCAAGGAGGGGGAGTGTCGGGCTATTCAGGTCTAGTCGCCAAACACGGTTAAAGCCATTTAAAACAACATTTCAATTATGAATTTCATATACCTACAGGTCAAGATAACTTTTTCAACATGAGCAATGGAGCTTATAAATATTATTCTTTATTCATATACTTTTTCCATTACCAGATATGACTCAATATTGTTCAGATTTAGTAAAATTACTTTTCAGCTATCGCATGGTAAGAAAATATCTTATTGAAATTATTTTCTTTAAAACAACGCTTTAATTTCTTAAGAATACAAAGAATTTGCAAAAGAAATATGAATTGCATTGCAGCGATACGGAAAGACATCAATCATTACAAAAGCGAGCTCGCATTAACTTCATTCGATCTTTAATAATTATAAATTAATATTAAAAAACGATTAAAATATTTCCGATTTTAAAACGTCACGAAGTTCGTTCATTCTCGAAGGACGACGAGCAACCGATTCTTTATAAGAAGCTATCAAATTATGATTGCATTAATTTGATCACATCACTGAAATTGAAAAGGCCTGATTACTTGAACAACCTTACACGAAGTAAATACGCCTTCGAGAAGAGGAAAAAAAAAACAATTCTTGAAAGTATACCCGGTTGAAGAATATTAACAAAAGTTCAACGCAAAAGCTCGCTTTTATGGTTTCAAGGAATGCGTAAAATACGAGTAGTGTAGAAGTAAGTGTGAAAACTTGCGCTTATAAGATACGAGTACAAGTACGGTATTTCGGAGATTTGTATGAAGTTTCTTAAAATTGCTCAAAGTTGTGTTGTTTTTTTGTATGTGCTGTGAGTGATCACTAGTCATCATGATCATCGTCATCCTTTAATATGAAAACATTGCAAGATAATGACCTCATTTAGTTATTCATTATGATACCTGAAAAAACTTAAAACTTTAGTTGCTGGAATGGGAGTAAGCTTGACCATGAAGCTGAAAAATCTGTTTTATGAATCTCATTTAAAAAATATTCGAATGATCTGGCGTCACGAAAATTGCAGAGTTGTATTTGAAATTTAATGATCGGTGCAACTATTTTCGGTTCGCAAAAGAATGTTCATCATGAGCTAGGGAGATTTCCAATATTCATTTAATTGAAAAAAATTTCAATTAGCCTTTTTCTGTTCCGTGTTTCTTTTAGATTTATTAGTGTTATTTTATTATTTATGAACAATAAATAATTCACGGTGTTTTATAGTTTTTAATACATATTTTTTTTTAATGCCAACAATTTGTGGTGGAAAACCATTATGTATTGAAACAGTTTTAAACTTTTTTTGTTTTTGATTGTTACCGTTTCTCTTTCCAAGTGTTTTGTATATATATATACCATAGTTTAAAAAAAATTGAACCAGTCTGAAGATGGCCGTCATAGGCTAAAATCAGTAACGGCCAGATACACAAAAATGGAAAAAAGTTTAAAATTGTTTCCATCCTTCATAATTTATTTCATATTTTTTATTTATTCAGTTTAAATATTTGAAAAAAAAAATATTTGAAAAAAAATGCGTTTTAAACATGGGCGAAATCGGGTAGTGATAGACCATAAATATGTATGTGTGTATCCATAAGACCATAATATCTTATAGCATGTATGACAACTTATTTTAAATTCCTACTGTTTTTGACAGTAGGTAATAAAACCATATTAGAGAGTTAGTGCTGTCAGTTGCCACATATTTTTTTTTATTTTTATTAAAAGAAAGACAAACACTCCCGGGTTACTAATAACCCGACAATATTTGAAAATCTCCTACTACCACCACAGTAAGCCGAAAATGTTGCTTGAGTCGTGCCAGCCGAGGAATCGAACACGGAACGCCTGCGACGAAGCGCAATGCGACTGACCAGTCTAAATAGATTATAGATTATATATCTTTTAGGAATAAGTGTAATAAAATACATTTTGAAATATTTGCACTACATTTTTCGTAGTGTATGTATTTCTTATCAAGATGCAATGTTACTACTTTTCAATTGAAAAACCAACGCATATAAAACTTGCATGTCTTATAACTTTACTTACATCGAATAAAAGGCATTTTCCGTGCTGGTTGTGAGCAGGTATCATCATGCTAATGTGTTCGAAATGGTTTGATTTTATCGCACTTCCAGAGCAGTACAAAGGAAGGACGTCTCAGGTCCGACATTAAAAAGGGAAAAGATAAAAATAATAAATACTAGCGTTTCTGGGTAATATGGTAAGTTGACTGCCGGAGACTATTCACCTTGAAGAAGAGAACAATGCAGTTGTGTTTAATGGAGATTTTTAACAATAATATGCGGGGCTGAGAGGTCTCGGCCTAGACATTGCGACCGTTCATTTGATTCTCACGGGTTCACCTTGCGAGAATTACCCACAGAGAATTATTACTCACCAAAGGCAGAAACAAGGCTTCCCTCGTTTGCATTGCCAATGTTGGGGAAAACGTAAAAATAGGGGAGGGATGTTGAAATGTATTCCGAGGGGATGGATGTCACAGATAGGACATACGCTTCGGCTATCATCCCTGGTTATAATCCTCGGCCTTTCTGTCTGATATGCTGGGCATTAATAGCCTCACGCCTCGCCGATGGAAGGAAAATTGCTTTGCTGATAACAGCACATAACTTTCTGAACGGCCATTACTGATACAATCAAAAACTTTAGTTTTATGTTTTCGTGTTGCAATTTCATAAGAGCACGCAGGCACAGAACTTTTATAGTACCGAGATGCAGAACTAACCTGTCATTGGTTTGCGGCTTGAAAAAATAATTCTAATATTAAATTAATTGTCTTCTGATATAGATATTTTTCGATTGGAATTTGAAAATTTTTAGAATCGTGTTTTATATAATTAGGTTTAATGATTGTATTATTGGTATAATTACTATAAGTGTACATAATTATGCAAATAAAATAAATACATATTAGAAACAAGGGAGGTAGGAAGCCATTATTAACATGGAACCGCACGCACAAAAGCATCGCCAGTAGTCACCACTTTTTTTCTGTACATTAATTTCTGAACACAGAGGCCTGCAAATCGTTCCACAACAGAGCTGTTGAATTCAAGAACGAGTCGTAGAAAAGACGTTCCATTGTTTAGACCTAGACCATTGATTGTTTACAGACACTACTAGAAATCGTGTATACGCATAGCATGTGGCTCCCCACCTCGGATCGATACCCAAGTGTTTGATAAGGGCACAGTTTTGCTGCAGTGCTCAGATATCACACCAGAAGAAGAAGAAGAAACAAAGAAATATTAAGAAAATGTAATTAATGTTTTTGACGCACGATGAATAAAGCAAGCTTTGAATCAAGTAGGCGAATGCTGGAAGGGATTTGATTAACCGAGAACTTTTATTTATGTCACGCGCACCGGAGAGTGCAATTTCCTTTTACTTTTCTTAGTTTGTTTGACAGATCCAAGTTTATTATTTAATCTGAAAACAGGATACTGCATGTATATTGCCTTCTTCTACGTCCATAATTCTTCTCGCAGGAAATACTTGACGATTTATTTCATATTAATATGAATCATTGACCGATCTCCGTGAAAAAATCTTGTCGCACTTCAATGAGATTAACCCTTTGCAAGCTGGATACTAACACACTTAGTGCTACGAAAAAAACTGTTTTAAAATCGTTTGAACAATTAATTAACATGTTTTACGAATCACTAAAAATGCAATAGAGGAAGACGCCGAACTTCATGAATTGGAAAACTGATTGGTATAAGTGCAGTACGTAAGTTCAACTAGAGATGAGTTGTTGTTCCCGGCTGTAACTAGCATGGTAAAGATTGTTCAGATGATCACTAAAACAAACCTAATCTAAGGCCTCCAGAAGAAGAAGAACAATGCTTTAAATTTTCGTTTAGATCTGTATATATCATAAAACATCATCACCCCGACGCCACACTACAGGTATCGTATCATTGGATGATATGTTTTTAGCCGCTTCCATAAAATATTCTCCTCTGGTTCTTGTTCCTTGCCATTCGCCGACAGTTCTTAGGTCTTTCCATCCTGCCCTGATCCTCTTCCATCAAATCTTTCTACTCCTTCCTCGGTCTGCCTTTTGGTTGCTTCCACTGGTTGTCTTCTCATTCTGCCTAGATCCTCTTCCACGGAATCTGTCTACTGCTTCCTCAGTCTGTCTTTTGGTTGTTTCCATTGGGGCAACCTCTTACTCTTGATCTTCGGAATCCTTTCATCTAGCATTCTTTTCACATGGTCGACTTTGTTGCGATCTACAAAATCTGGAGAAGATCTTGCTGCAAAACGTTAATAAAGATTTTAAAAAAATGAATACATAATTAATGGGTACTTAAATATCTATACTTTTGAATGTAGCTATAACTTTGTTGTTATCTATTATAGATAAATGAAACACTGTTACTTTGTTTGAACCACTTATTTGAATACGAGTGGTTCAAACAAAGTAACATTTTTTCATTTAACTTAAATACCTATCTTTTCTTTGATTTTTGAAGAAATCAGAAACCAAGTAAACATAGGAATAAAAATAATAATTCTTGCTGCTTACGCAATAACTCTTGGCGCCAGGTTTATCGTTTAAATTTCCCGATTATCATGTTAACAGTGATTTGCAAAATACCGATAAACTGTGTTATTAAAGTGATTATTTCTCGCTATTTTGCGTCAAACAAATATTTTTTCACGCCACTAAACGTTGTCCAACAGATTACACAACAATTTCGCAGTACGTTTTCTACAAACCTTTGTAAATTACATCGAAAAATGTTGTTTTGTGTGATATTACTCAAGATATCCTGGAAATAACATCCTCATTTGAAAGTTCCGAGACAGAAGTAACTAAGAGAAAGGGTAGAAATAAGGAAGGAAATATGATTGATGGGAAGTATTTAGCTTTGTTAATCCGGTAATAAAAGACAGCAAAAGAAATTTTAAGCAACTCGTCGAAAGTTAGTGGTTATTTCTGATATTGTCAATCTTTAATGCCCTTTTAATCTTAAGGGTGGAAAAGCTATGTTATTTTGAACCCAGTGATAACTGGAGTAACAATATTACAAGCATAAAAAGCGATATTCTTTCGACACTGCATGCCGGCAAAAAATAGATCTTATTTAAAGAAATTCTGACGAATACATTTCTTTTAATAAATTAATTAAAACGTTAAAGTAATTCAAACTACTAAATGGCCAAGCTAAATATCCAAATCGTAAATCAATCGTAGAAATTATGTAGTCGTAAAACTAATTAATACCCTTTTACATCAGTGATTAGATTCTAAGTGCTGGTCTATTTTGATACAAATCAATTATTAATGCTGCGCATACTAGGTATTTGTGTTTGATATTTAATTGAGGAGATACCTTGTGGAACTAGTTGAACAGACGACATATAAAAAAAAATAAAGTTTATACCAACGAACGTAACAAAAAGCATTTTGAAAGTCAATGCTCCCTACTCGGTGGTGTCGGTTTTGACCCAATTCCATTTTTTTTATAATCATTCTTTTTAGGTCCACGTGTAAACTTGTCTTAAAAAGCTTAAAAGAAAACCCATCTGATTTGCGATAAGTACCTACGCACCTGGGTATTTTACTTTTTTGTGTAAGAGTCCCAACTGCTTCCATCTGCAGCCGGTGAGACTTTATTTTCATGGTTCACAGGAATTAAAAAGGTTGAAGTCAAAACACAACTTGCCAATAATTCATTTCAACATACCGCAAGAACTCGTAAGGTACCGCTTGTTCTGCCTTTGACCTTAATCGTCCTTAACGATGCTGTATAATATATTATCACTTGTTCGTAGAATTGTCAAACGAGATGCCATCTTAACGAAATGGCAGATATGCAATTATTATCATTTCATATTTTAAACTTTCAAAATTAGTTACTTCCGCCCTCAGAGGTTTTCTCGTGACTACCATATAAGTTTATCTCGATCAATGGAATTCTTATTGTACTCTATTGTATATCATACTGACTATACATATTATAAACTTTCATAATATATTAAGCTTCTCACATAAAATTGTCATTGCAATTTTTCCTTAGTTTTTATTCTTGAAATTTATGTTCCCTAAAACTGTCCTATTCACCAAATTATTTTTAAGATCTTTCATTCGGCATGAGTTGTTGACAGAAATTGTCGACAAAGAAGTCAAGTTATTAAAACAACGATATTAAAATTTAGATCTTGTAGTTAATCGGAGTTCATACTCATCATTTGTCGTCTTTACGATTAATCTTCCGTGCAAAGACCTGCAGGAAAGTTCAAAGGCAAATATATAAGATAATTTGTAGGAGTAACTCCGGGAAATCGGAGCCCAATTAAGGACATACATGTGTATTAGATTGACAATAAATAATGTTTTATAACTTTTACACAGAAAAAAATATATAAAATAATTTTGCAGTCCGTTAACAATAGTTTATTATCAATGTTCAATTTATAAAAAATGTTATTAATTTATCGTTTTCACCAAACCTTCGTCCCCTCTGATTTTTCAATCAGAACATTTACTCAGCATTACCACAATTCAAAATGTATAAATCTTACCTTCAGTCTACAGTCGCGAATCAACTGAACTGTGATGTTGATGCTAAGAATACAAAGCAAATGCATAGGAGTATGCATGCCGGCTGTCATTTGAATAAGCAAAAATAAATCTTCTTCGTCGGGTCGTCATCGCTGAGGATTGTGACCCCTACTCTAATTTTTTTCCATGATGGATAAGGATTCTTCACTCCTTGCGGTTCAGCGTTGCCTGACACCGACGTACCGGATGCCAGTGACACTTGGTCATTCGAGCGCTTTGGTGACCTTCGTCTGCTTTTTCTGTTAAACATTTCGCCAGTAACCATGAGTTTCTTCAAGCTGGAGTCCTCAGTTTGGCGAGCAACGTGTCCAAAGTTTCTTAAAATACTTGTAGGCAGATAGTTAAGAGCCTATCGCGGACAGCTCTTCCCGAATGGACATTTTTGTGCGTCTGGCTGTCCATGAAATCCTGAGCATTTTTTCCAGCACCACATTTCGAGGGCGTCTATCCGCTTTTTTTGCTGGCTCTAAGCGTCCATGTTTCCAAACCGAATAGAAATTTGGGAATCAAAGAACGGACGAGTTTCTTCTTGGTGTCTCGTTACGCCTTTGTCACTCCATATCTTTTGCATTTTACTCGTGGCGACTTTTTTCATACAAATGATTCTTTTCGCTTCTGGTTGACAATAGTTACCATCGTCAATTATAGACGTGCCTAGGTATATAAAGTCGTTCACCGTTTGTAAGTCTATGAAAGCATTATTTGTTCTTACAAAGGTGTTTGCCCTGTTGATCACCATTCGTTTTGTTTTGGCCTTGTGAATCAGTAGACTTGGATTACCGCTTTCTTCTTCTATTTTAGCACTGAGATGGCGATAAGAGAAAAGGCGATAAGGGTAGTGTAAAGTAAAATAAGGTATTGAAAGTGAATGCATGCAATGCTGCTGCAATAAATTTGTCTGGCGTCAAAAAGGCGTCGAAAAGGCGTCAAAACAACACGCTGTTATCCTTGGACAACGATCGAGTAATGAAAACCTAGTCGCTAATAACCGTTCAAATCGTCGAACTTGCAAAATATTGGGTAGGCACGAACATAATCAAGTAATTTATTCCAATGTATATTTTCCACGGATGAAAATTACAATGTCGCCTTACTTGAGGTCCGGGTCGGCAAGGGCCTTTGCAAGGAAGGTCGAATTAGGTAGAATTACAGAATTATTTAACATACTTGTTGATACATGAGTAAGTAAGTAATGTAAATGTGAAACATGTCTGCGTAATGCTCAACATTATTCAAGCTCATTGAACTTTTAATTTTCAATATTAGAACCAGTTATCATATCAGAAAAGCATAGATTAGATAGGTATCAAAATGATTTTATCAATAAATAATTCTTTATTGGTAAATTTGTTATAAATCTGTAGAAATCCGCAAATTTGTTAAAAAAATTAAAATGGATGCCAAGATCGTTAAATATGTTTTTCTTTTGTTTAATGTTTGAGATATGCCTACTAAGTGGGTGGTTTGGTATATTTATGGATGCTTATGTCATATCAGACAAGCAATAAAGTCGATAGGTATCAAAACAATTTTATTAATGAATAATTCTTCGTCTAAAATACGTTTTTCTTTTGTTTAATATTTGAGAGATGCTTGTATGAATTAACAGTGTAAAGATACGTTACTAATAAAACCAGCGATAAACATGATAGTACATATTCTTTGAACGTCTATCCTTTTTAATAGCGGTGCTATACTTTTTGTTCCATTGTTAATAGATGGTGTAATTTTTCCAGCTTACTAACATTTGGAAGGTAAATTTATTGTTTTGAAAAGCAATGATCCTGCGACATCCATTCAGCTTCACAATGCCTACAAATAATTATAATTTATTAAAAGTAATAGTTTTTAGGACAAGATCACAGAGTTTGGATGTCGGTGAGGTTTCGTTATTTGAATTCTTGTCTGGTAGCCATCGCTTTATATGGGTGTAATAAATATTATGATCAATAATCACTTTTAATCAATACTAAACCACTGTTTGATATCTTATTTTCAATGAACCGGAGCGCTTGCACATTGGTCGGACTTTAAACACTGCAGATTAATTTTTATGGGCGATTTTATTGCTTTAAGTTTTTAAATGACACTCGGTTATTTTCCAACATAATTAGTATGCCTTAGGCCCTCTTGATTTGCTTATTCCAGTACACGTCTACCTGCTACCCTAGTATAGCTATTAGAGATGCCTTCGTAGTAAATTACTTAATTAAAACAACAGAACCTCAGGTTAAAGGCGCGCAGTAATAGAGAATCACATGGGAAATAAATATATATGAAATATCAAAGCACCAAACATTGTGTCAAAGCCATTTTTAACTAAAATTGAGTTACTCTAGCTATAACAAGCTCGAAGCAATATTTTTAGACATCAAATTTTTGATAAGTGGCGCTTAAATAGTTTTATGAAAACAGGCGTGGTAGGTAGGTAGGTACTGTTTTACGTTAGCGCCACACAGGAGGCCCCGAGGAAAAATTCTCTCAGGGCCTTCGTCATCTTTGAAGGATATTTTTAGAGAAAGGAAGGAGAGGAAGTTTTAAGATTTTTTTTATTTTTATTTTTAAATTTTTTTTTGTTGTTTTCAAGATACAATCCCGTTAAACCGCAATAAGGCAGTTTGTCAACAGGATGTTAATGTTCAATTACAATTTAAACATACATACATATTATTATTACTATAACTATACAAATTGTCAAAATTAACACACATTAATTAATATAAACAATCTCTATTTAGTAACCATTGTTTCAGCATATATCTTAATCTATTTGTAGAGTCGCAATCTTTTATATTAATTGGTAACATGTTAAATATTTTTGGCACGTTAAATTCCAGGGTTCGTCGTCCGCAGTTATTATTATATTTTGGAACAAGCATTCCTTCATTCTTTGTGAACCTTGTATTATGCTCATGTTCTACGTTCTTCTTATAATCAGACTCAGATACATGCCGAATCAATATTTTATACCATAATAAGGCCTGCACCGGTAATATGGTTAAATTCCGATACAACAATGAAATGTTTCGTCTCTGTGAAAAAATATTTTTTTGAACTAATAACGTAATCATAGAATTGTGTACTGATTGTAGGTGGTTTAAATAAGTTTTGCAAGAGTGTCCCCAAGTAGTTAATCCATATCGTAAAGTTGATTCTGCGAGTGATAAGTAAATAATTTTAAAATATTCACCGGAACGAAACATTTCAGTTTGTACAGCCTACCCACTATCGCCCTCAGCCGTTTACAATTTTTTTTTATTTGTATATCCCATTTGAAATTACAATCAACAGTCACTCCCAAATAAACATATTCATTTACAAGTTCAATACTATCACACATGCAGGGTTGCAAAATGTTTTGATGAATACGTATAAAGTCATGAGATATTATTTTAGGCGTTTTCTGAAATGAAGCATGTGAAGATCGTATGTGCATCAATTTAGTTTTTTTTGTATTAATGATTAGACCTGCGTCATGTGACCATTTTATCAGGGACGTAAAGTCATGTTGCATACATTTAATCGCAATAGATATTTGTTCATCACATATGACAAGAGCAGTGTCGTCAGCATATACAAAGTGTTTTACATATTTAAATAGTTTTTTCATTATTGATACAAATATAACATATAGGGTTGGTCCCGAAATTGACCCCTGCGGGACTCCAGCACACATTTTTTCCTCCAACTATTTTTACACAGATATGTCTAATAAAAAAATTATTTTAAAACAAATTAAGTAGGTTTCCTCTAATTCCAATTGCTTCTAAGATTTTTAATAATTTTTGTGGGTCAATGGTATCAAATGTTTTGGAGTTATCGATAAATAGTACTAAAACATGTATTTTATGGTTTAATTCATTATTAATATAATTTGAAAAATCCTGTAATAAATTCTCTGTACTTTTTTTCTGTTGAAAGCCATATTGTTTTTGGTCTATAATGCCAAATTTTTCTAAGTAATTATTTCATTTTAAGAAAATATATTTTTCAAAAAATTTTACCAGTGAAGGCAAGATTCTTATAGGTCGATAGTTTCCTGTTTCTGAGTGCTTTCCTCCTTTGTATATAGGTCTAATAAGAGCACATTTAAGATCATTAGGCAATTTAGCTTCTATAATAAGTCTATTAACAAAGTGCGTTATAATGGGACCTAAAATATCTATATGTCTTTTTATGTCGTACATTCTTATGTTGTCCATTCCCATGGATTTTGAATTTTTCATTTTTTTAACAATATTTTTTATCTCAGTAAGAGCTGCCTTTGGTAAATACATACCGTGAGGTAATTCTATTTGATTAACATTGGATGCTTTAAAATCACATCTATGCAATATTTAGCTAATACTATTTGAGAAATAATTTACATATAGGTTTGTGAAAAAAAAGGTATGAGGGGTGAGTAGGAATCTGGGGGTCAATGTGTCTAGGAGTGACGGACGTACCTATGAATCCAACCCTCCCACTGAGATGCAAGGCGATGAAACGAAAGAGATCGGTCGGAGTGATCTAGGTTAGGTATCCCTTAACTAATCTCTTCAGTTCTGAATATCCGAAATTAAATATATTATAAAATGATATATTTTTTGCACTATTTAACATTTTCAAACCTAAAATCGACGTCATAAATACCTTTAATAAATATCAAACTAATTTATTTACAGAATCGAGTTTTTGTAATTAAGCACTGGTATGTACAGAATATAGACAGGTAAATTTTTGAACAAAAATATGGTTTATACTTTTGTTATTCGGCGGTACATCCTCATTGCACACCTCTTCGCGGACACTTAGTTATATTTTGTGTAAGTAGATATACCGTATTTTACCTAAACTGACTGCGTGTTGTACACAAGTATTCCGGGGAGCCAACTGTCGGGGGATCAAATGTTATGGAACCGTAATTATAAATAAAAATTATATTTTGAAATTAATGCTACATACACAAGGAATAAAATGTTTTGTTCATAAGATATGGGAGAGTAAAATAATAATGAGGAAATAAGACGATTTCTCTTCACAAGGACGTCTGCGTAATTTGCACGAAGAGTAGGAAAATGATAAGTATGTTGTTCCAAGGTGTGAGATATAATGCAATCTGATAATTAATAATGGTTCAGATGAAATTCAACATAATTTTATGGCAAGTAGATTCGTACATGGTCGTACAGCGATATGTCTTAGGTATTCCACCTTGTTTAATTTTTCATTTTTTTATTTATTTATTTTCAAAGATTTTTTTTAACATTACAAATGATTACATTATGCAAAGTTATACAAAAATTAATTATTATTCTACTAGTCCATAAGTTGAGTTCTAGGAGCTCTTGTTTATGGGAGGATTTACATGCAAAAAAATCATGTTACAATGAAATATGTAAACAATGATCAAAGAACTTATGAAATAAATACAAACATTATTTGACACAGGTATACAATTTAGAAAAAAAATAGTTATTGAAAGACAATAACAATATATGTTTTTTAAACATTAAATATTACAGATTAAGTAAGGGTAAATAACGAGTACAATATATCATGTTCCAATTTCAGGGACTAAATTTGCTTTTTGAATTGTTCATATTGGGTCCTTAAATATGAAATTGGCGTTTTTCCGTACTGGCAAAATTGATCTTAAATATCTCTTTGGTTAGGAATTCAAAATTCAAATTTATACAGCTATTTACTCATGTATTTGTGTTTCGAAAATTATAATTCATTTATTTTTTCATTAATTGTTTTTTTTCTTTGCGTCACTTAGTTTACAAAATGGAAAAATTGAAATATCGCGTTATTTACGAGTACGAGTTCCACCGTGGCACCAGTGCTGCAGAAACGGCTCGAAGGATTAATGATGTGTATGGCGACGGTGCCGCAAAAGAAAACACCGTGCGTTTTCGTTCTGGAAATTTCGACCTGCAGAACAGGCCCTGTGGACGGCCGTAGACCCAAGTTGATAATGAAGAATTGAAGGCTATTGTGGAAGCGGATCCATCGGAAACCACGTCCGAGTTAGCTGCATGCTGCAGTGTAAGTGATAAAACTGTTTTAATCCACTTGAAGCAAGTGGGGAAGGTGAAAACGCTCCCATACAAAACTCCCATAAGCTCCCTTACAAAGTTCCTCCCATACAAAACGCCAATTTCATATGCAAGGACCCAATATTTAAATGTTTAGGTTATACTAATTTTGATTTTGGACAATAATATATTGTACCATCTCATACCTAAATACAAATAGTGGTGATGAGCCGTGGTCCTTCAGCGTAGGAGCCATTAGTTTTGAATCTATTGCTTATGCTATCTGAGGGGTGAATTTTTTGGATAAAATATTCTTTATAAATTTGATATAAGGCGTTTCTTTAATATAATTCTGTGATAGATGGTACATTAAATTCCCGAAATATCTCTAGAGTAGAAAAGTCGTATGGTTTCCTAAGGATGATTTTTATAATTATTATTTTAATTGTAATTGGGATGTAAGGAAGCCCCTCCCCTCAGTGCTGTACTGTAATAAAGACTGAATTAATGCATAATAGACAATTCAGATAGTTTTATTTATAAAGTCGCATTTAATGAAAACCACTCCAGTTCAAAATAAGTAATCGAAATTTATTAACAAAGTACCTTTCAACATGACTTTCATTTTTTCAAATAAAAAATAAAAATAATACTTTTTTTTACATTTATTAAAAATAAAAATAAAAATAACAATAGCAATATATATTATTTTAATAATTAAATTACCCCATCCTCCTATGCATACTAGTAGCTTTTATGGGAGTATTCTATAAAAAAAAAAATAGAGATTCAAAATTATAAAGATAAAATGTTTTATAAATCATTCATGTAATTATTACTCTGTTATCAATTATGTTCATATTCCGCAAAAATAAATTTCTTTAAAAAAAAATTAAAATATATTACAAATTAAAGATTCGTCAATATTTAGAATTGATCCATCCAGTTTTAATGAGAATAGTAGCAATATACCAAACAGAGAAAGAACCGACGAGTCGCCAGATTAGAGTGGGTTTTATACCCCTAAGCATGCCAAAAGATGTTTCATATCAAAAGTGCACTCGCTCTCCAGGAAATTTTCAATAGCGCTTTCATCATTTCAATACTTAGGAAACCGGAAGAATTAGCGACAGGCGTTATAATAATATGAAATATGTCTGTTAATATTACTTGCATTTAACATAATATGTATCATTAAATAATTTATATCGAAATGATTCCGATCTGTAACAGTGTGACAATGATTTATAACGAGAAACGCGGAAAAGAAAGGAAAAACAAGACCGTCAAAAGAACTAAAAAAAAAACTCGGCCGGATTGGATATAAAACTGACCGAAGCAATACAGGTTTAGTACATTGCATTTATTTTGTTGTCGGTCTGAAGAGCCAGCTTGACTCAAGATGACCACTTAATCTCCAATTGACTCTTGTAAAAGTCACGTTTTTCTGCGAACGATCCATTAGCGGTCAATAAAACAATCAAGGCGCCAATAAAACATACCCATTGAGTGTGCTTATTTATGTTTTATAAGCACAATAAAGTACACAATATTTCTTTAACGCCTGTATTCAAATCACGCTGCGTTAATGATCCATTTGAATTTGCGTTATTATTAATTTGTTGGATCATTAATTTAAATATGGACGACTTCTGAATGAATATTAATAATGAATGCGAAAGATTTATTTATAGTTCAGATCAATTATGTTTAATAAATATATTGCCTGCAATGAGGTGGTTGAAAATAGATCTTGGGGATATTAAACATGACACGGCACGATTGAGAACCAAATACTTTGGGCTTGAGACCATTTAAAATTACAATTTTTAAATGCCTCTTATGGGGCTTTTACATTTGGTATATAATATTGAAAAAATTTAACTTAGGGGTAGTTTCTCCGATAACCGATATCAATTTCAAAGAAAACGGCACGCATTGATGGTAGTGACAAAAATGTAAGGAGTCCAAGATCAGAAAATTAACAAAAATATTACGTGTCCTTAAATGCTGCTGCATGTTTCGATAATTTTACAACAAAGATAATCTTAATGAATTAACTTCCATCATTCGTACCATCGCGAACAGCTTAATATGACAAACAAATGTATAAATATCACAAAGTGAAAACCTTGGGAGTTGATATGAGATTGAACTGACGTTCAAACCCACAACGGACCTTGCTTTATATATACACCCCTACCAATGGTCAGCCTCACCCTTGCAAAAAAGGCTTCGAATGGTTCACAATGTTTCAGAACATTCCACAACATTCAAGAGTATTCTAAAATGTTCTGCAATGTTGTGGAACGCTCTCGAATGTCTAGAACTAGCTTAAAACTCAAAAGTTTAAAGCTCAAAGCTTAAAGCTTATCTATTGCTGAAAACCGCATGAAAATCCGTTGCGTGGATTAAAAGACCTAAGCGCACAGACAGCGTGAGCGACTTCATTTTATACTATGTTAAGATATTGATTAGGAAAAATGGAATCAAAAGTGTGAAAAGCTAAGAGTGAAAGGTCTACGATAAATCTCACTCTGAGCTAGGACGTAAAAGTGAAAAACAAATATTCTGACACGCATATATTATATTACATAAACATACATAAATGCAGCTTTGAAGGCAATAAGGATATAATTATTTTCCGTAACAAGCAGTGTCCAGTTTCCACCAATGAAGAGATAAGAAACCAGGAGAAACTTTGCGCAAATATCCTGTCCCACATAATTAAATACCTACTTACAGTCGTAACTTGTCCAGTATGAGCTGAAATAATTGATATCCGCAACGAATTTATTAAAGCATCATTGATTGCTGTTTCCATGCATTATCTCCCGTGTCGACTTGTCAATCTGAAATTAATTGCCAATCAAGATCGCCTTGTGAAGATTTCGCATAACCTTTTGAAATAATAACATCCCATGATGTTCAATTCATATCTCCGGCGTTCAACACGACTGCGACTGTCTACTTTCAATAATAATAAGAACTTACTTAATTATTTGCAAAACGTTTATTATTGTCGTGAAAGCAAGTGTTGAGAAACAAAAATCAAATATGATTTTAAAAAGAAAGAGTTTGAAAGGTTCCCGGCTGTAACTATGACTATTGATGAAATTGGCAAAGGTCAGGTATTTTCAGAATAATTGAACTATGATCCTACGAATTAAAGAAACGTTGTGTATTTATCATTTTATTTATTGTGCAACCATTACGTAATTTTTTTAAT
Source organism: Limnephilus lunatus (assembly GCA_917563855.2). Lineage (NCBI taxonomy): Eukaryota > Metazoa > Arthropoda > Insecta > Trichoptera > Limnephilidae > Limnephilus > Limnephilus lunatus. Next base: position 76,238,367 of record OU830592.1, read on the forward strand.
AAGATTCATGACAATGGTAAGGGAAAAACGAGAAAAAATAAAGTACTTCATTCTCAATTAGCTGTTTTCTCTGTCGGTAAAAGAGAATATAAATACTTTGCGTTACAGGGGTCATAACCTGTTGACCCTCATGGTAACTTTATAGACATTTCAAAGAATAAAACTTTTAAGTGTCCATTCGATAGTTCAAAAGTTTATCATTGAAACTTGTGATTAAGAAATGAACATTTTGATAAGATTAAGAATTAATAGATAATACTTAAGGCCAATTGTTTCGCAGAACTTGAACAATTCAACAAATTTCAAAGCTTACATTCAATTTTGTGAAAGTTCTAAAGAAGTTCTATGAAACAACTGCTCCATTTGTATGTAAACATCTTGTATTAGGTATGTATATTTTTGAGCCCGTCATCATGGAGGATACTTTATTTTAACTTTTTGTACATAAATCATGGTTATAATAATTCATAAAATCTTATAAGATATGTTTCTGTGAAATATTTGTAAAGTAATTCTTCATATGTTGTGTGTGTGTTGCTTCTGTGAAATGTTTTGTAATTTTTTTTTATTCATTTATTGTGTCTACATATTGGGTTGAGTTGGATTTAACTTTTCAAAAGTACAAATTGGCGATCCCTTAATGAGTTTCGATAACTCATGGGAATGCAACTTTGTTGTATGTTTTACTTAATAAAAAATAAATAAATTAAATAGTAACAGAACTTGAAAAGAACAGAAATGTTAACTTTGAAATTTGATGAATTGTCCAAGATCTCAGAAATAACTGGTCCATATAATTTTAATATATTTAACTTGATGGGCTTGTTTATTTTTATTACTCACAAAATGATTAGGTGCAAAGCAATGAACTCATCGGAGAAAATAGGGCAACAAAGCTACAATCATTTTATAAAGCAAAGCCAAATATCTTTGTTAGGATTAATTGCATTTTTCTCTTTATGGATCAATAAATCATACAATTCCGGTTTCTCCCAGTCGCTTCTTGTGCAAAATTAGAAACACGGGTCTTGAGGTTTATTGACATGAATTTATTAAAAGAGAAAATGTAAAATAAATTAGTTGATACTTATTAAAAAGGAACAGACGAGTGGTTGAGGTTAAAATGCTACAAGGAGTTCGGCTATGACTGCAATTGTTTATTTATTTGACACTCTCATCTATTTTGTTGATGAAGATCCAAACACTAAACTTTGAAGGTTCACATCATCTGAGGTGAAACTTGCAGCTGTTTGGGAGTGTAAAGTAGGTTCCATCAGCTGCAGGAAAAGTTAAGATGATGACCGGTCAGTGGTTGAGTGGGCATAGCGCTTGGGTCCCACCTGGGCGTCGCGTGTTCGATTCCTCGGCTGGCTAAGTCCTCCATCACAACACAAGCAACATTTTCGGCTTTCTGTGGTGGTAGTAGGAGATTTTCAAAAATTGTTGGGTTATTCGTAACCCGGGAATGGTTGTCTTTCTTTTAAAGAAAAAAAAAAAATTAAATACCCATTTATCGACAGTACCATGTACTATTTCTCTGTAGTAACATGTACTACCAAGAAGGATCAGATGCGTGAGGAGCTACCTTGTGGAACCTGAAAACATCGCTGAAAAACCTTGACTAGACTAGAATACTGATTAGGTGACACATGCTACTTCGGTCTATTAGGTACAGAGCGCTTTTGTCCTAAAAATGTACGGAAAGGTATTTCCTAGACCTTGACCATTATTTTTCAATATTTTTTCGAGTCAATATAGGAAATTCCACCATATAGAACTGAACGCAGTTGGCGCCAGCAAAAAAATCTTAATGAAGAGAAGCTAGCAGTCCACAATAGAGTGCTGGCACCAACCTTTTGGTACAGCAGTGAGGCACGGAACTGGCAGAGGAAGGGTGAATATTGATTAAATGCTGTGGAAATAAGATCTCTGAGGCATATGAATGATCGTATGAGAAATGTGAAAATTCGCAAAAAATACAATAGGCTGATGTAAACCCAATGAGTAATATTAAGAAAGGGATGCTTAGATGGTTTGGGCACGTAAAGCGAATGAACGAAGAAAGAAGTGTAAGGCGAATACGCGATGCGAATGTAGTAATGGTAGAAGTCGTCAGTCGCCCGATGAAGACAGAACTCGAACAATGTTAGTTCCACCGTGTCATCAGTAAGAATAATAGAAGGGTTTGTATGGGACGATATATGAATGCGAATGAAGCAAGGAGTGTGTTTGGCGGTCCATCCCCTCTGCCTACCCCGGCATAATGGCTAGTTAGTTAGTTATTTTTCGAGAGATATTTTCGCCTTGATTTTTTTATTTAAGATTTCATATTAATATTTTTTTATATCTTACAGAAGTTATTTTGAAATCTTCGAAATACATCTGAATAAGTACAGTTCCAAAGGTTTATTGACACAGCATTACCAAAGCGAAAATGTCAAAGAAGCCCGTATTCGTGGGAGAACAAACTATAAAGGTATAAGTACCCGTCTTATTGAATCCGCAGCGCTCGCCATATAAAGTAATATAAAGTCGAACAATGTAGCGGCCCGCAGAAATATGATTTAGTTTAGAATATTGTTAATACCTACCCAGGTTCCTGGTACTCGTAGGTCCCTTACCTACCAGGCTTCCGTATTGAAGATAGAATTTATGACCGAAGCCACTTCGCTTCGGAGAGGTACTCACCTATTTTACGACACGTGGGGAAAATTGGATTTCTGATCAAATCGATTTATTGAAGTGCTCCGACACTAAAATATTACGATGAAATATGATGATTTGTTAAGTACTTACATCAATTACTTTGTATAGATTATTACCGAATATAATATAAAGTGTACTTATCTCAAATCTCAAGTAAAAATAATGGAAAGAAATAAAGAATAACAAAATTTTAAAAACATGTTAAGACACTCATTGGTTTGAAAAGTATACCGATCAAGGAAATTTGAAATACTAAAAACGACAAAATGTAATTTGTTCAGGAGAGCGAAAATAATCTCCTGATTTTGTAGACCTAAAATTATAATTTTTTATTATAAACATTTAATAGATTTTTCGGAATACATTTTTTTATATAACATTGAATAGATCTTTCGGACTACATTTTTTTTAAATTTCTTTAATAACAGTATTTAATTTACGTTGAATTTTTCAGAAAAAAAATGCACGTCTTAAAAAACGCACTTATTTTCAAAGGATCCTTATTTCGAGGACGCAGATCGACAGTCGAGGGTCATTTACAGCATTTCAAATATCGATATAACTGTAAGTGATGGAAGTCAGTTGAAATTATATACGTTGACCTAGAAATTCCAGAAAAATGTGTGCAAATTTCGAGATCTTTGAACTCACTTTTAAAAATGTTTACGGATATGATAAAATTATTTTTAACATTCATAAAACCTACGTTCTAATTAATATAACCGAGTTTAAATTAATTAAGGTACGAATAAATACATTTGGGATCTGAAGTCTTCTTGGAACTTTATTGATCATTTAATTGCGTTGTGGTTTAATTCCGGTAAAAGTTGAATAAACCATCAAAATAAATACGCCCGAGAAGAAAACACTGTTTACTATGCTGAAATCATATTTTGCTATTTCACGATTACTTCGTATGATGGCGAAAAACTGTAACTGCTGTAAAGTTTGGTTACACTTGGAAGAATCAAATGTTGACCGAACAATTTACAAAACTATTAGAAGGTATTCATTTTTGACGATCGCATTATGTATGTCTCTTGAAGAGCTTTAGCCTCCATTGATACCATTCTACTTCCGATGATCCTTTGCCCTTTGCTTCCTGCAATCCTTTTTCAGAATCTCCTGCTGACCACGTCGTCCATCGATGTAGTCATATATTAGTCGATGGGTCTGGCAGAAGGACTGGCTTCGTTCCTTGTTAATGGTTCTGTTCTCGCCAACTAGATGTACGGTGTGACTAATGCATGCTAGTCCACGACTCTCACGCTGCCGATTGTGAGTGTTTGATGGGTCGAGGAACGTATTTCTTGGTTGCTTGTTTAATGTCTCCTAGGATCTGTCTATTGTGATACGTAGTGATTCAAAATCAAATCTCCCTAAGGCCGCTAATGTTCATTCAGAAGAAACATTATTTTTAAAGTTTTTTAAAGTCACGATAGCAGCCGATTTTTTAAAGCACGAAACAGCCTTTTTAAAGTCACGATATAATATTTTGCTACTTTTGGTTTGACGATGGACATTGAATAATGAATTTACGTTACTTCTTATCCCTAACTCCCAGAAAAGGGTTTTGATCTGATTGCGTAATATCCTTACTTATAATAGGTACCATTTTTTTTTACATTAGCTCCACACAGGAGGCCCTGAGGAAAATAATTTCCCTCCGGGCCTATGTAATCTTGTGTGGAGGGTCTTTTTAAGGAAGGGAAGTATAGGAAGTTCTGAGAAGGAAAAATGTATGAGGGGTGGGAAGGAATCTGGGGGGTCAGTGTGTTCAGGAGTGACGGACGTATGAATCAATCTCTCTAACTGCGTAGCAAGGCAATGGATCGAGAGAGTCCGGCTGGAAAGGTTTAAAGACCTCAACCAGACTCTCTTGATCCGGCCTGCCACGCAGCAGGTAGGCAGATGCCTACGCCGTCAATACCTGGACAAACCTCACCACATAAACCCGGGCACCACTGCTAAGTCGCCAAACGTAGCGAACCACTTGGGGTCTTGGTTGTCCACTGTGGCAGAGTTGTTGGTTATCCAATAAATCGTTCCCGGGGCGGCGATATCTATACCCGAGTTACCGGTCTGTATGCAAAATAGTCTTAATATTTCAAGAATTAAATAATAAGCTTTGCATACGCCGTGTTGCACTGTTATGCTTTAATTCCCACAACTGCTGAAAGTAACCTTTTGTATTAGGTGTCAATAATTCTACTGTAACCTCTGCGTCTATTTCTTTACCAAGAAGTTTTTTTTTCATTAGTAACCTACCTATTAAATTTTGTTCTTGTATCTTGGATTGCCATATCTTGCCAACCTGTTGGATTCAAACTTAAATTAATAAATAAATCAAATAATTCTTTACAGTACGCTATCAATCAAATTAAGCTTGCTCTAAGATTAAATTAGCAAAAATTTAGATTCAAAATTATATCACGAGTACAAATATACATTCTGCAACGCAGGAATTCATTGCCCCCGTGCAACGTGTCAATCAATCAATTACAGCACGCCATCAATCGAATTAAGCTCGCAATCCAACATCGGATTAAGCATAACTCGCAATCATTCCTCAGTCGCCTTCCTCATATTATGTAGAAAGCTCGTCATATTATTTTTGTTAAATTGGGCGTAATCTGTAATTTCATGGCCGCGTCACACCAGAGTGACATTTGAATACATAGCTCTCTGTGATATTATTATAGGTACTTGTGCAGCAATCGGCCGGCCGAGCGCAACCGACTTTCTTTTCCATCCACTGTTACTTAAACGCCGATAAATGACATGTTATGAGTCAAACTATTTACAAGTACCTATTAGGTACTAGAAAATAAATCGATACTCGTCACGGATTTATGAAATTCGAGGATGCCGTTAACCAGGTATTGTGCTTTTGCTTTTTGATCGAGAAACGAAGGCTCCCTAAAATAAATTAAAAAAGATTTTTTCAGGTGACGCCTGACCAAATCACATGAAATTTCAGTTTTTGGTTTGCTGTGAGGCGGAAGGATGTTGTAAAGAGTAAAAAATAGAGGAACGTTGAGAAGTCCCTGATTCTTCTTTTTCTGCATAATTTCAAGCACGTTTCCCAAGTGGTTCTCTACGTTTGGTGACTTAGCAGGGGTGCCCGGGTTCATAAGGTTAGGTTTATCCGGATCTTAGTGGCAGATGGGTGTGCCCACCAACTGCGTGGCAGGCCGGATCGGGAGATCTTTTGACCTCTCCAGCAGGACTCTCTCGGAATATTGCCTTGAGGGATAGATAGATATGTCTACCGGACACACTGACCCCCAGATTCCCACCCACCCCTCATATCTTTTTCCTACCCAGAACTTCCTTTCCTTCCTTTTTCTAAAAAGACCGTATACACAGCATCCCCAAATATGACATAGGCCCTGAGGGGAATCATTTTCCAGTGTGGAGCTAATGTAAAAAAAGCAATCTCTCTACCACTTTTTACTTCGTAGTAGTTTTTTATGTGAATATCGCATAAGAGTCCCAACTGCTCCCATTTAGAGCCAGTGAGACTATGGCAACCCCAACCGGGGTACGTTGTGAGGCTGAAGGTAGTGGGGTGCGGAAGTACATGGGGAAATAGGAAAGTGGGGAGTATCTGTCTATTCAGATCTGATTACAAAACACGGCTCAATTCATTTCGAGCAACTTTTCAATTCTGTATGGTGATCTTACACTAGGGCGATACTGAAAGTATCTTCCATTCTGAAAGTGCGGATATACCTACTGATCAAAAGCGTTATACATTTGAAGTGCTTGCGTTTTGCATTGGTTTCAGAGGGAAAGTCACACTGAATACGATGGTCACAAATTTTGATTTTTTAACTTTACAGAAAAATCTCAGGATCAAAATCCTAAAATGTAAAAAAAAATATATATTCAACCATTATTGTCCAATCGAATCTAAATTTAAAAGAATCACCACAAAACCAGGTTAATTTGTGTAAAGTTAACTCTTTATTTGAGATGGCGAAGATGTTTGTGGATAAAGTCAAAGTGGTATAACTAGCATCCTTCATTGCATGTTATCTCAATCGTGTCCATAAATACAATCTAACATTTTACTTAGTCCAGGTGAAATAACCAGCTTGTTTGTAGATGTTAGGTCTTGAAGTAGCAGATTATCTAGAATGACCGAGCGAAACGAATTTTGAAAAAGGTCAAAATCATAGGATAATCGGCTATAAGTAGTTACGGAAACAAGCGAACCTAACACACAAGAAAGACAGGAAGCGGTGTTTGTATTCTATCCGGTCTGTCTTGGTTTATTGTACGAGGTATTTATTTAAAAATAAATACAAAGTAAAAATAATGCAAAAATAACTCCGTCAAAATTTTGGTTTACTTAAATATTTTTGGTCTTATTACTTATTTATTTACCTACTTTACGTGTTTTTTTAAATTTAGTTTAATTTGTATCTATTTTTTTTAATTGCTGATAATAATATTTATGTAGTGAGCCTTGCTTAATTTTTACTTGTTTAAGTGAAAACTTTTTTAGCACCGTTGTGATTTGAAACTCGATGAACCGGAAACGTGCGAAAATAAAAAGAGACTCACATATGCATCTATAGGATTTAGCCTATTATTAATTTAATGCCTGGGTACTCGGTTCCAATATAACACGATTAATCCACGGTCCCACGCAAGTCTCCTTTGGTGTAGTGGTATAAAGCGCCCGATGAACCTCTGCAGAAATTTAGCGGACCAAAGATCAAATCTTACGAATCAAAAAAAAAAAGTAAAATCAATATTCAATCTTCAAACTACTCCAAAATGAACAGGCAAAAGAAAACACAGAAGAAAGCGACATCTAGCGACTCCGTAGAATAAAACACAAATACTAATAAGATGACCAATAGGAAACAATGCACTGGAATTCGATGACAAAAATAAGGAAAAATCATCCTTCATATTGATAAAAAAAAAAGTGCTTCGTAGTCTCCCCACTCTTGTCTACTTTAGTTTTCTGAAGGTTTACTTCAACCACGTGTGAATTTGCACACTCTGATTTTATTTGAATTATTGATATTTGAAAAAACAGAAACAAATTATTTTTTGCTATATATGTAGACCTCACAAGTATTATAACTGTTCTGTTTACAAAGGTTAAGCATATCAAATCGTATTAGAATGTGTTCGCACAAGAACTTGAACAAAATAACATTTCAAACGGTTATTCACATATTTAGATTCATCTGAACGATGTACCGTACATAATATGTTGTTATGCCGACGAGATCAATGAAGTTAGTCTTTCGCAGCAACTTCGATTGAAGTACCCGTCCAATAAATCCAGTACTAAAGGATGACCGCAAGCAGCACTATTTTGAACAAAGATAAAAACGATTTTTACAATAGATTCATTAATAAGGTGTGTAGCCTTGAAAATCAATTCGACATCAGCTGTGATCTATAAAGACAATTAGTATGTCCGCAAGCAGCACTATTTTAAACAAAGATAAGAACGATTTTTACTATAGATTCATTAATAAGGAGTGTAGCGTTGAAAATCAATCCGACTTCAGCTGTGATCTATAAAGACAATTAGTATGTCTGAAGCAGCACTATTTTGAACAAAGATAAAAACGATCTTTACAATAGATTCATTAATCAGGTGTGTAGCGTTGAAAATCAATTCGACATCACCTGTGATCTATAAAGACAATTAGTATGTCCGCAGGCAGCACTATTTTGAAAAAAGATAAAACGATTTTTACTATAGATTCATTAATAAGGTGTGTAGCGTTGAAAATCAATTCGACTTCACCTGTGATCTATAAAGACAATTAGTATGTCCGCAAGCAGCACTATTTTGAACAATGATAAAAACGATTTTTACAATTGTGTAGCGTTGAAAATCAATTTGACTTCAGCGTTCATCGATAAAGACAATTTTAATTTATAATGTTTGACTGCAGACCATTACAAAAAAGAAAATCATTAAATTGGATGTCCACTGATCCTGTTTTATTGGGTTCCACTTAGAGAAACGAAAAAATAAAAGTCTCGCTGTAAAAATAATAAAAATCGCATCAGCGAGAGAACACACATGAATTAATGTTTAACAAAACGTCAATCATGATTTAAAACCAAGTCGGGGCGATTTAACGGGTATATTTTTTGTTATAAATTTATTACTCTTGTTCGAAAGCAAGATCCCTTTCTTGGGGATTCAGGATCTGATATTTTTCGGTTTAATATTTCGTGAATACTTGTAACTTAAAACGATTATAAGTTTTCACCAATTTTTAGCAGTGATTAGAGATTTAGATGTTATAATATATTCCTTCTAAACAAATAATAATATATCAATGAAGAATAAGATAACACGAAATATAAAATATAAATATTATCTAAACGAAAATATTAAAGAGAACAAGACAGAAAAATAGAAAAAAAGATAACGGTCGCAACTGCGACTCTAACAACTGAGATAATTCGGCCCTTCGGTCATATTTAACTGCATCATACAGATCATACTCCGATTAATAGTACCAACATTATCTTCATTTTCTTAAACTATATATTTTTATTGCCAGCTATCTTTATGTATGATAACAAAATGCTTCCCGAACTAAATGCAATTCAGATAGTGTCTTAGATTCTTTTTTTTATTTTAATGTGCGTTTTCTTTTGACTTTCCTACAAGTCTAGGATGGATATTTCTTATAGGATTGGATAGCAGAGCCTCGAAAAGGCTAAGGTCCTGGATTCGATTTCTAGATGCAACCGAATCTTTTTCTGATTTTTTATTTGAGAGTCGCTAATATTGTCTGAGATAATTCGTACTTCAATTATTTTATTGGGTTTGTAATATGTTTCGATTTCAAGTTTTATATATTTTTAATAATACGCCTTTGAAGCAAGTCTTACATTTAACTGACTAGAAGCTAGAATTCACTGAAAATAACATGACCCAAACCATGATATTGTAACATAAAAGTCGCTGAAAACTTATCCATCCTCCTTGTGGTCAAACGATCTCCTAGTGAGGTGGACCAAGAAAATAATCTACATTTTTTTAAATATTTATTCATGAGTATTTTTTTTGGAAAAATGTAAAAATTATAACATAATACTTTAACAAAAAAATTGTATATTTACATTAATCTCTATTTAACGATTAAAATATTGTCAATACCTGTGAGACATGAAATAAACACTTAATTTTTTGAATATACGTCAAACTTAACAGTAAATTATCTCTTCACGAGTTATTGGGTTTTCAAGGGGTTATTTGTTTATTTCATTTCTTGTAATTTACGTGTAGGAATTTCATATTAATAAATATGATTTTCAAGTTTCCAAATAAACAAATTTTGTTTAGATTGTTTTTTTCTAAAGATTACTTAAATATATTTATGAAATTAGTAGCGTCATGATGAAACATTCCTAAATAGCTTTATAGCTGCATGTCAACTGGTTTCGACAGAATATTTTTTTTTTTTAAATCATGTATATTATCGAGGCTTCTGACTCACACAATGTTGTCATTTTTTGCCTCATCTGTTTTTAAATTATAATATTATCTATAATCTCTAATGATCTTTAAAAGGTGCTTAGTCCTTTTATATTCATTTTGTATAAAAATTCACTTTCAAATATTTTCTAGTTTACATGATCTAATAAATTTCATTATTCTCGATATGGCATGAAACTCGGTTGAGGCTATTAAATTCTGAACTTCCGATGGGTTCGAGGTCATTAATATTGTCACTCTCTGTCGTTCATATTTAATGCACTTTGATAATGTGTGCTCCACATCTTCAATTTGTTCACATATCGAGCACATTGGAGAATCAGAGAGGCCTATCAAACACAATATTCTTCCCATTAGTGCATGTCCGGTTTCGACAGAATCGTACCTTCGTTAGGACAGCGTTAATTATTTTTAAAGCTATTTAGAATACGTAACTAAAAAAAAAATGAAAAAAAAAACGAACAAAGGTTAAAAAAAACAATAAATTAATGTTTGATAAATAGTTGTGTCTTCTCACCTATTAACGAGGAGAAAGCAAGATTTTCGTAATAATAAGACTTTTCCTTTACAGTAAAAAGTTTCACTAGAAGATTAGCATTCAATCATAGTGTACGATTCTTACGTATTCAATTTATCGGGTTTATAAAAGACTCATTCATTTAAAATTATCATTATTGTTGATAAGCCAAGCGTACAATAAATTTCGAATATTTGATTTCGTGAACGGCTTTGCATAAGGTAATGATGTGGGGACGTACCTACAATCTACCAACTAAATTTGTTGTCTACTTAACAGATTGGTTACCTATATTCCTACAAACCAGCATTTCGTTGGAAGTGCGTTTCATCTATTTTCTAGCAGATACCATTAACCAAATTTTCTTCAGAACGTGTACGCTAGAGGCACTGCTGAAAACCAGCTTTCCAGGAGAAATCCTGAATGTATAGCTGAGCAGTGACCTTTTTGTCAATAGAATCAATGATAAACAAAATGTATAAAATTTTAAAAATCTATTATAAATGTTAATTATTATTATTATATAAGATGAATCGAATGAGAAAAAATTAAATATTGCGGTATCTAGCAGTATTCTTATTGATAACATCCATCTTTTTCGGAATTTCCACAATACACAATACGCATCTTAAGTAAAAAATTAATACAATTATTACAAACCGCGTATATATGGCGTCTTGCCTTCTTTTAAGAAAAATGCACTTTTTAAATTTCATAGTACATTATATAAATAACAGTGCCAGCTGAAATAGTTGCATTTTTCCGAAATTACAAACAGCTGTGCTAAATTCTTGAAGTCAGAGAAATTTGGGCAATTCGTGAACATTAGAGTGAAAAACAAATTTTCTGATTTTATTGATATGTACATGGTATCCGGAAACTTATATTCCAATCGGGAAACTGATGATCTATATCGCATTTGGAGTCGTCTTGTGGAATAACTTTTTGATTTAAGCTTTCGTTAAAAATCCGGCAAATGCATCGCAGCTTAGACACGGTTGCAGCCGAAAAAAAAAATTTTAATTCGAAATTACCAGAATGAAATATGTTTTTTGGGTTCTCTTTGTGATATAAATTCACTAGTTTCCAGCTTGTACTACTAGTTTCCGGACACCATTTAAAGGGAGGCTTCAAGAAGTGAGAAAGGGAAGTTAAAACGCACTGTACATTTTGATAATTATCTAACTTTTCAGACCTAGTCATCATACTTTTTAAGATTTTTCCATAAGTAACCAAAAAAGGTCAAAATAATTTTCACCTTCTTCATCAATCAATAAATAACAGCACACGATGGCACTCAGTGTGTTTGGATAAATCAGATATAAAATAATTCAGATCATAAAATTATAAATTACAGAAGAGTGTTGAGACATCCATAAAACTTGATAATGAAAATCTGTGTAACGCATTGTAAAACTACATTTCATCTCATTTCGTGCAACATTTCTTTACAGTATTGTTACTTGGTGGTAAAGATGTTTATATAAGTAACTTCATTGTGTTGGTAATATGTCAGTGAGATAAAACAAACAAATATATTATAATCTTTATTACAACCAAATAATCTGGTTCGCTCGGGTCGAAAAGCGAATATGGAGAAAGTTAACGGTTAGCTTTTGACTTTTATAGCACGATTTTTATTTATGTGATCCGAATTTGTCAAATCATTACGAGATTAAAATGATTACGACATAAATTATGTGTATTTTACGGCTCCAAATGTTATGGGCTGTTGTCTCAGGTTGCAAGCGGTGAAAGTCGGTAAATCAAAGATAGTTTCCATATTTTGAAATATTTTACCTTCGCAGTGTTATATTAAGCATGATGATTTGCATTTTCCAGAAAAAAATGTATTATATGTATGTATGTCAAGGATTCGAGACAGTTTATTTGTTTCCTGAATGAAATAAAGATGTTTGGTTAATTTATTTTGGCATATTTTGTGTACAACGTGCAACTTATAGCTTGCACGTGAACGCGTGAGAAAAGCTTTAGTGGGTAACCCGAAACGAAATTATATATAAAATAATGCAAAATGCTTAATTCCAAAAAGGCCTGTGCTACCTGTTTAAAAGGAAGAAGAAGGAGAGATATGTAAATGTCAATGTTAGAAGGAGTGCGCTAATATTAAAAAACGATAATATTTAAGCGAAAATTGTGAAAACTTTTAATGAAAAACGAATGTCTTAAACACCATTTAAATAAACACTGTGAATTTTTTAACTTGTGAAATAACTGAAATTATTATTTTTTTAACTTTATGAGTAAAAACTCAAATTATAGAGTCCCTTAGATTACATGGCAAGTGCTCTACCGATTGAACTATGGAAGCTATGGAATCTACCTCAATCGGTAGAGCACTTGCCATGTAAGCTAAGGGACCTGGGTTCGAGTCCCAGTAGAACCAATATCTTTTTCTGATTTTTCTATCTTCAGATTTTGATTGAATTTCGCTAATATTGTCTTCATTTAACTAAATATGAAAAAAAAAATATATATATATATATATATATTACATATTTTCGCAGCATTTCATATAATTGCCGTTTTGATGTGAGGAATTAATAGATATTTATAAAAAATAACAAATATTTCTTAAGAGCTTTAGAACTTTTTATTTTTTATTATTGTTTCAAGATACAATCCCGTTAAACCGCAATAAAGCAGTTTTTCAACAGGATGTTAATGTTCAATTACAATTTAAACATACATACATATTATTATTACTATAACTATATAAATTGTCATAATTAACACACATTAATTAATATAAACAATCTCTATTTAGTAACCATTGTTTCAGCATATATCTTAATCTATTTGTAGAGTCGCAATTTTTTATATTAATTGGTAACATGTTAAATATTTTTGGCACGTTAAATTCCAGGGTTCGTCGTCCGTAGTTATTATTATATTTTGGAACAAGCATTCTTTCATTCTTTGTGAACCTCGTATTATGCTCATGTTCCACTCTCTTCTTATAATCAGACTCAGATACATGCTGAATCAATATTTTATACCATAATAAGGCCTGCACCGGTAATATTGTTAAATTCCGATACAACAATGAAATGTTTCGTCTCTGTGAAAAAATATTTTTTTGAACTAATAACTAAATCATAGAATTTTGTACTAATTGTAGGTGGTTACCTTAAAAATTTTTACTGAAGAATTGAGAATACTGAGAATTTTGTACTGATTGTAGGTGGTTAACTTAAAGTTTTTGAGGAAAATGTGTAATAAATCGGTAGAAATGCGGGAAGCCGGGCCTGTAAGTTAGTGTTTCTGCACGTTGGAAAAATTTGGAAAAACACCATACACAAAATATTAGTGGCTTTTTGAAGTCTTGTCCTTCTGCAAAAGCGCGACGAACATTATAATTTTTAAGCCTTCGCCCTTCTTAGGCTTGGCTTTTGCTGATACTATGAGCAAAGCCAAAGTGACGTGATATTTTAATCCCAGTTAGAACGAATTGATTAAATTCCTCCCCGTTTCCAACGAACATGTTTCCTCAGGATTACTTTCAACGAATATCGACGATGAATTAATTAAGCCTTTTATTATCAGCACAGCCCATCTTGCGTAAAGCAAACAGGTTTAGGTTAATTAAGTTCTTCAGAAAATAGTGAAGAAGAAAGAAGGTGTCACCAACTGGTTAAAATTGATGCTTATTGAGTAGGTACTTGTTCTATGGGCAATTACTTCTAGGCAAGTACCTACCTAATTTTATTATTTTCTTTTTTGTTCCATTATTCAAATAGTTCTATAGAAGAACAAAGGAAGGTAGCTTCCATTCTTACATAAAAAAATGTGTTCCAACAAGCAGATCACAATATAAATCTCATAAAAAATCAGGATTATGTAAATAAAAGAATAATAAATTATGACCAGACAAACAAACACAAAACAAGCGTTTGATTTACAAAAGTGAGTACCACAGAAAACCTCCACCTGAAATCAGACAAGAGCGTAAAAAGCGCCATATGGTCCTTCGAGAAGCCAGATGAAAACCAGCTCATCCAGCCAGCCGTCCGGTCTACATCATTCTTATTCATCATTACATATTCCTAAGGTATTAAGGCATTATAATATAACTTGTAAAATCACGCGAAGAATTCGCCACCAAGAGCCACTCTTTTTGCGTGATATTATAATCAACAAGATAAAATATTGTCAACCTAATATAATTTAACCAGTAGGTAGATTCCAAATAATTTACTCTATGATTACCACTGATTATTAAATAATATAATTTATTTTATTGTAATCTATTTATTATTCGCTCCCGCAAAGGTGGAACAAACAAAAGTTTATTTTTAAATAATTTAATGTGTATGTTTGTGTAAAAAATTCTGCATTATGCCACAAACATTAAAATCACTGGTGAAGAAGCGCGGTGAATTGAAGGCACAATTAACACGATTTAAGAATTACCTATTAAGTGATTCAGTTGATGTAATAGAAACGGAAACAAGATTGGAGGAGGTAAACACACTGTTAAATCGCTTTAAGAATATACAATCTCAGATCGAAGAGTTTGATAGTAACTCAGATGAAGAGGATAGCCCACTTGAGTGTTTTGAATTGCAATATTATCAAGTAGTGACGTTAGCAAAAAAATCCATAAAAAGCATTGAAAAAATTGATGATACTAACAATATTAAGATCCAATTACCTACATTTTCGCTCCCAGAATTTAGTGGTGATTATTCGAAATGGTTATCTTTTAAGGATGCTTTCGTCACGATAGTGGGTAATAATAAATCATTAAATAATTTTCAGAAACATTACTATTTGCGTGATTGTTTAAAAGGAAAGGCATCACAAATATTAAACGCACTTGAAATTACCCAAGACAATTTCGAAATAGCTTGGCAGGTTTTATCAAATAGATTTGAAAATAAGCGTGTAATAGCTAATCAACATTTAAATTCATTGTTTAAGCTCAAGGAATTAAAACAAGAAAATCACGTCGCCTTGAGAAGTTTATTAGATCAAACACAATTACATTTGAATTCATTGAAAAACATAGGTCTACCCACGGAGTATTGGGATGTAATAATAATTTATATTTTGGCCAACAAATTAGATTCCAATACCCGGATCTATTGGGAACAATATCCAACTAAAGAAAAAATACCGACATTGCAAGAATTTTTAAAATGTTTAACAGATCGAGCGATAGTCTTGGAAGCATCGGAAGCAACATGTTCCACAGCCAAACCAATATTCGCACATCATAAACCGTCAAGTTACAAAAAGGAAAATTCAGTTTCATTATTGTCGCAAAGGTTGAAATGCATTGTTTGTAAGGAAAATCATAAGATTTATTTCTGTAAACAGTTTTTGAAACTAAACCAACATGAACGGTTTGAGAAAATCAAGCAATTACAAGCTTGCATCAAGTGTTTAAATGTAGGTCATTCAACTAAAGAATGCAGGAGTAAGAATAATTGTAGAACTTGCGATAAAGCAGGACACAACACATTACTCCATATTTTCCCTAAAGAGGATCAAAACACTGAGAATGGCATGGATCAAGTACCAGTCTCAAACCATTCCACTTTTGGAGAAGCAGAAAAAACAATTTTGTTATCAACGGCAATGGTGAACGTTAAGGACAGTAATGGAATTATTCATTCAGCGAGAGTATTGTTGGATAATGGTTCTCAGGTGAATTTCATAACTGAACGATTTGCTAAAAAATTAAACATAAAATACAAGTCATTAAATATGCTGGTCTCTGGGTTACATAATAATATAACAAATGTAAAGAAGAGCCTCTCGTTTGAATTGTCATCAATAAACTCTAATTACAAAAAACTTGTTACTTGCTTGGTATTACAAGAAATCACCAGCAAGTTACCGCAGACCTCTTTTCCAAAAAGGGAGGCAAACATACCACCAGGATTGAAATTGGCCGATCCTGAATTTTCCACTTCCGGTCATGTGGATATATTACTCGGCTCCGAACTATTTTGGGAAATGCTGACCACTGATCAATTGAGATTAGGAACAACTGGACCTACGCTGCAACGCACTGAACTTGGATGGATATTATCCGGGCCAATTAGAACGTGCACTACAAAAAAAGAGCAAGAATCATCCTCATGTCACTTATCTTTAAATATGATTCACAATCAAATTGAAAGATTTTGGAAACAAGAGGAATTGGTGTCCATCAAGCACCAAAATTATGAAGAAAAGGCTTGTGAAGAGAGCTTCAAGTCAACCCAAAAAAGGGATGAAAATGGGCGTTTCGAAGTAAGCTTACCATTCCGACCTTGTATAGATCAAATAGGTACTTCCTTGCCTATGCAGAAAAAAGATTTTTAAACTTGGAAAAGAAATTATCTTCTAACATGGATTTGAAACTTCAATACATTAAATTCATGGAAGAATATGAAAACTTAGGTCATATGACAAAATTTGAACCAGTTTCAAATGAAGAAAAATCTTACTATTTACCTCATCATGCAATCAAGAAGGAAACCAGCAGCACTACCAAACTAAGAGTGGTGTTCGACGGCTCCGCAAAAACCTCCAGCGGAATATCAATAAACGACGCGTTAATGGTTGGTCCAATAATACAAAATGATTTATATACCCATTTGTTAAATTTTAGAAAATATCAAGTGGCATTGACGGCTGACATAGAGAAAATGTACAGGCAGGTCAACATTAGAGAGGAGGACCGCGTCTTCCAAAAAATACTTTGGCGAGCATCTCCAGAAGAGGAAATGGGCCATTTCAAGTTAAATACGATAACTTATGGTATGGGACCGTCATCTTTCTTAGCCACGCGTTGCTTGAAGCAGCTGAGTATGGAAAACGCTCAGTTATATCCTGAAACTAGTCTCATTTTAGAGAGAGATTTTTACATAGATGATCTAATTACAGGTGCAGACAATGTGGAATCCTGTAATTTGTTAAAAGAACAGTTAATCTCCATAATGAATTCGGCCGGTATGAACTTAAGAAAATGGCGGTCTAATTCTTCTGATTTGTCATCGGAGGCCGATCAGGCCACTGATATGGTAATTTTGGACAAACCAGAAGGAGAGAAAATTCTAGGCTTAGCTTGGAATTGCGAAAAAGATAGTTTTTTATATCACGTGGAACTACCGTCACATCCTATTTATAATAAACGGAATATTTTGTCACTGATTGCTAGTATTTTCGATCCATTAGGTTTGCTTGGACCAGTAACCGTGAATGCTAAACTTATTATGCAGAAATTATGGCAAGAAAAGATATCTTGGGATGAAGAAATACCTATAGAAATTCTGAAGCTTTGGAAAAAATATTTAGAAGATTTAAAAGGTGTAAATTCTTTTCAAATACCTAGAAAAATTATATGTAATCAAACCGTAAATATACAATTGCACGGATTTTGTGACGCATCTCAAAAAGCATACGCTGCTTGCGTATATATGCTATCCACAGACCAATCAGGAAAACGGCATTCTCAATTAATCACAGCTAAATCAAGAGTAGCTCCATTAAAAACGATTTCTTTGCCTAAATTGGAATTATGTGGTGCTGTTCTGTTAACAAAAGTTGTTGAAAAAGTAAAGGAATCCCTAGGTATACCTTTGGATAAAACATTTTATTGGTGTGATTCCACTATAACTCTATGCTGGATAGGAAATCAACCAGCGCGATGGAATACATTTGTTGCAAACAGAGTTGCAGAAATACAGGAAAGAAGCGAAACCAGTCAATGGAAGCATGTCAACTCCGAAGATAATGCAGCGGATATTTTATCAAGAGGAACCAGTGCTAAAAGTCTATTTTCTTCAGAAATCTGGTGGAGAGGTCCTAATTGGTTAACTCAAGATGAAGTAACTTGGCCGAACTATAAGGAAATTTGCATCGATCCACCGGAATTAAAAAACAAAATAAATTTAACCGTCAGTATGAATAAAGATTGGGAATTGTTTTATCGTTTTTCTTCTCTCACGCGTTTACAAAGAGTAACTGCTTATATCCTACGTTTCATTAATAATACAAGAAAAAAACATACATTTAGCGGACAACTTTCAATAATAGAATTAAACAAGTCGTTACAATCATTAATAACAGTCACTCAATCTTATTCATTTTCAAAAGAAATTAAAACATTAAAGGCGGGAAAAAACTTAGATAAAACCAGTCATCTCAGATCATTAAACCCATTTATACATATGGATTTATTGCATGTAGGTGGGAGATTGTCCAGAGGAAAACTAATACATGAAGCACAAAAACATCCGATATTACTACCTCACGATCACCCTCTAACAAAGTTAATCATTAAACATTTTCATTATACAAATTTGCATGTAGGTACTCAAACGTTACTAGCACTTATTAGACTAAAATATTGGCCTATAATGGCAAAAAAATGCTATTAAAAAAATACTTAAAAATTGCATTGTGTGCTTCAAATGCAGTCCAAAAACAAGTCATCAAATAATGTCTGACCTTCCAGAGGATAGAGTGTCACCATGTAGACCGTTCTCTGTTACAGGACTGGATTACGCAGGGCCAATCTTAATAAAGTCTGGAATTAGTAGGAGATCCAATTCAGTCAAGTCTTATATTTGTTTATTTATATGCTTCTCTACTAAGGCAGTTCATTTAGAACTGGTCACCGCTCTAACTACAGATGCATTTCTTAATTGTTTAAAGCGTTTCATTTCCAGACGTGGAAAACCTAGTAAATTGTATTCTGATAATGCTACTACATTTGTTGGAGCGAATAATGAATTGAAAAATATGTATAATTTATATGTCTCTCAAAAGGAAATAGCTAATTACTTAACTAATATGTCTATTCAGTGGGTTTTTATCCCACCTAAAGGTCCTCATCATGGAGGTCTTTGGGAATCTAACATAAAAAGTGTGAAATATCACGTAAAAAGAGTGGCAAACGTCTCTTCATTAACATATGAAGAGATGTGTACGTTATTATACCAAATAGAGTCCTGCATAAATTCTAGGCCTTTAATTCCACTATCCAACGATCCCCTCGACCTCTTCGCACTTACTCCAGGTCACTTTCTTATTGGTGATAACCTGTCAGCTGTAGCTGAACCTGACCTACAACAGATTCCCATAAACAGGCTTAATAATTTCCAAAAACTAAGCCAACTAAGACAGAGCTTCTGGTCAAGATGGAGAATTGAATATCTGGGAGAGCTGCAGCAAAGGACTAAATGGACGGATGGGAACCGGCGACAACTAAAGATTGGGGACTTAGTTATCATCAAAGACGACAACGCACCACCAAATTTATGGAGGATGGGACGTGTCATCGCCACTCACCCTGGACAAGATGGGATAACCCGTATAGTCACCTTGAAGACGCAGCAAGGGTCTATGAAAAGGCCCATTACCAAATTGTGTCTTCTACCAATGGACGATGCTATCACATCTTAGAAGAACTGGATCAAAATAAACTACTAACATCTAAGAAGAGCAGTATAAAAAATAAGTCATCTTTACTAAGGCCAAGGATCAAAAAGAAGCCATCTTTCTTGAAGACAAGAACTGCAGAGGCTATCGATTGAGGATCAAGAAGATGAACATTTTATAATTTAGTGTTATTTTTTTTCTTATGCATATCTTCTAATGATTTACTTCAATTTATTATTTTATTGTTTCTAAACTAACTACAACAATCAATGGATTACGATATGTGTATTAGCTAGTTTCAGCTCTCTTTTTATTTTTTAAAAATAATTTATTCTTTCTAATTTAAAAAAAAAATATCCTCACAAATAATAATAATCAATTTTAACTATTATAGGGTTCTAAAAAGAACTTTCATTTAATTTCAGCCCTTTTTGTCGGGGAGCTATGGTTAAAATTGATGCTTATTGAGTAGGTACTTGTTCTATGGGCAATTACTTCTAGGCAAGTACCTACCTAATTTTATTATTTTCTTTTTTGTTCCATTATTCAAATAGTTCTATAGAAGAACAAAGGAAGGTAGCTTCCATTCTTACATAAAAAAATGTGTTCCAACAAGCAGATCACAATATAAATCTCATAAAAAATCAGGATTATGTAAATAAAAGAATAATAAATTATGACCAGACAAACAAACACAAAACAAGCGTTTGATTTACAAAAGTGAGTACCACAGAAAACCTCCACCTGAAATCAGACAAGAGCGTAAAAAGCGCCACCAACCAAGGGATCTAGTCGATGATGTTATAGCGCATAAATTTTCGAAAGGCTTGTGGAAAAGAAAAACACAAACGAAAAGAAAAACACAAACATATTTTAAAGGCCCGTGGAAGAAAAACACAACACTTAAAACAAATCCGAGTGTTCAATTCACACGCGGTTGAAGTGAAATCTTCAGAAAACTAAAGTACACAAGAGTGGGAGACCACGAAGCACTTTTTTCATCTATGTGAAGGAAGATTTTTTTCCATATTTTTGTCGTCGAATTCCAGTGCACTTTTGAAGTAAAACTTCTTTAAGCACGCTTGACTTGGGGAGTAAGCTGGTGAATGCGTGACGAGTGATCGGGCGAGGCGAACGGAAGCTGAAAGGGAGATATAAATTAGTGAAGATAGAAAGAGAGAGAGTTACGTTTCGTATTTACTGTAGGGGCAAGAGAGAGAGGTGCGAGCACAGATTTTCTTTCTCTCTTTTTCTCATAGCCAATTACGTTTCGTATATCGACACAGTGCAGGCCTAATGTCTGTATCACACTGTAGGAGCAAGAGAGAGCAGTGCGCGCGCACATTTTTTTCTCTTCTTTTATAAGTTAGTGAAGTTTTACTTCAGTCGTGTGGTCTAAAGCACCCTCGTTTTCTTTTTTCCTACACATTTCATCATGTTATTAGAATTTGTGTTTTATTCTTCGGAGTCGCTAGATGTCGTTTTCTTTTGCCTGTTCAACTTAGATTGGATTTTGATTTTACAAAAAAAAAATAATAATTTCGTAGGATTCGACCCCTGGTTGGCTGAATGTCTGCAAAGATTCGTCAGGCCTTGCAAAGGACTTGCATGGGGTCGTGGATTTATCATATTTTATTGGAACCGAGTACCCGCGAATAAAATAAATAATTTATTGCTATCTCATTCTCTTGCAGGCTAAATCCTATACATGCATGTGTTCGTCTCTTTTTAGTTTCGCTCGCTTCCGCTTCATTGAGTTTCAAATAAAAACGGTGCTAAAGACGTTTTCACCTCAACATGTATTATCTGCGCACAGGAGGCTCTGGGAGAAATAATTTTCCTCTTGGCCAATATTATCTTTGGGGTTGCTGCGTGTATTATATGTGTTTTTTTGGGGAAATGAAGGAGTAAACTAGGGACTTGAAGAGTTCCATTATTCAAGACACTTCTGTTTACTTTTTATCAACATGGGTAAGGTTCTTAATAAACACCAGAAAACTAAGTATATCTTCTCTTTGAAAACCGCAGGCTGTTTTTTTTCAGCTGTAGAATCTTATATGTAAAGCGAAACTGTTCCGCATGTCTCACAAAAAAACTCAGGAATACTAGGCTCTAGCACTCTAAAAAAGGGTAACTTTTTGTGTTTGGATTTTCTATATCAAGCATATATTTTCAGTACGCAACGTCATTTTCAACATAAGAAAATGTTGACTTGAAGAAACGCGCCAGTAGGTATTCGCTCAAACGTACTCAGATGTTACAAAATATTTCAAGTGACAGATTTCAACAGGAATGGCACAGAAATGTGACTTTCAACTTTAAAAAAATATTTCATTATTGATGCGCTTCATTGTTAAGGGTGGAGTATTTATTTTCCTTCTTATGTGCATTTTGTACATTATTATGATGTAAATAAATTATTTTAAAAATAAGATAATCGAGAATAAAAAAGGTGGTCCACCCCTGAAAAAATAATAAAGTTGTGAGTAGGTACCCTAATCAAGTATACCGAGACGATCAATAAGGCTCTATTTGCGTTCGGAGTAAAAACAGATAGGAACATTACTAACAAAATAATCGTTAATTAATTACTTCCACGTTAATAATAATATTGCATAAGATATAATACATGCTGAAACACAATATTGGAATTAATGAGAGATTATAATATTGTCCTCTACATAAATTAATAAGAACATGTTACAGACCAGTGGATAGAAATGTAGATCCATGAGACTATCGACTTGCGGAGCATCTACCTAACAGTTTAAAATAGTTATTTAGTTAATGGACAATTCCTTGGGGCATATGCGAACGTCAGAATATCACAATTTGAGACGAATTTGTTTAGCAGTAAAAATCAAAATATTCCGACTGTGCCGCAAATTTCACCATCCTTTTTAATACTATCTTATACTTATGAAATGAAGGAGTTAACCCGGGTCTTGAAGAAAACCACGCAGTAGGAGGAAGGAAAATTCCATGACAACTATACAAAGTGGATTTCAACACCCCTTCGAAAAATCATTAAGTGATGAAAAAATAGCTACTATCTAATCTAGTTTTTTTCTACATTTTTAATATTTTTTTTTAAATGATGAAGTGCCACTTTGTTGAGTTGTCAGGTCACCGATTATTCTATATTCTATTCGTATTCACGATTTGCTTTTTTTACAATAGCTCCACACAGGATGCCCTGAAGAAAATATTTTTGATTATCTTTGGGAATGCTGTGTGGAGAGACTTTTAAAGAAAATGAAGGAAAGGAAGCTCTATGAAGAATAAGGTGTGAGGGGAGGGTAGAAATCGGCGGTCAGTAAATCCAACCTTCCCACTGCGGTGCTAGGCGTTGTTCCAAAAGGGTTCTGTTTGAGAGGTCACAATGTCTCCCCCAGCCAGTCTCTTCCGATCCGGCCTGCCATCCAGCTGATGGGCAAACACATCCGCCGCCAAGTCCCGGACAAACCTCACTAAGTACTAAGTAGGCACCTTGCTAAGTCACCAAATATAGCGAACCACTTGGGGTGACCTATGGCAGGGGTGTAGGTTTTCCAATAAATGGTTCCCGGGGCGGCGGTACCCATACCAGCCTCTCAAATTGTTAATTTGTGACGACAGACCGGACGTCCAACACGGTAACATCGCTTGGGCGTCGCCGATTTTATTACCGATAAGATTGTCTGAAGGTACGCGGTGCGTACTGCGTATCATTGAATGGAAGTGAAGTAGGTAACGCTGTAGTACAAAAGTATCAATGCCTATGTAACGTAGTATCAAAGGAGTAATTTGATAGGAAGCCCATAAATAACCTTTATGGCAAAGCGTTCAAAATGCGTTAATGGACGATTTAATGACTAGTAAATGCGACGGGGGTTCACACAACTAGTAATTTATAAGGAAGTAAAAAGATAATAGGTAACTGCGTACTTTTAGTATCTAAATTTAATTTTTTTTACTGTTTTTCAAAAGCTCGAATTAGTAAAACTATAAGCTTCAACTCTTTACCCTACTTCTCGAATTAAGGTAAGATGTGAATGTACATAATATTTATTTTCACCGAAGATATATTGGTGATGCATTTAGCACAATTGCCGGTGATGGAGCAGTGAGTCCCAAGTCCCAAGGGATGGTGTGTGGCCAGATTGGAATGCAACAAATCCCTGTCGTGCCGATAAATTCTCAAGGAAAAGAATTTCCCAGAGGTTCGTCTGTCAGTTACCAGCGAACCAACATGGTAATTAAATGTTACGTGAAAAGTACAGTACATAAGTATGATTTTGTATTAATACTGACGTGTTTAGTTATTTCCTTCCTAAAAGAGCAAAATCCAGTTTTAATCACGTAAAAATGATGATGTTTGAAAATAAACAAATTATAAGGCAATGGAAAAATCCTGAAAAATTTTCTGGAAATTAGGAAAAGACATCTTTTTCTTCTAAAACTTCGGAAAAATTCTAAGGAAAACCAGTTCAATCCCAGAAAGTTCTGTTTTGTTATAGAACTTATGAAAAAAATATTTTGAAAATTATAGTGCTACTGCTAAGCATAATTGTAAATTCAAGAAAAATCGTGCATCACTCTGATTGCAACAGAATAAGTACTTATATAATTTTTATTTTTTTTTAAATAATTTCTGTGGTGTATCTCTGTGTAACTTCGGTTCGATGACCTAGATTTTGGTTTGATTTAAAAAATGGGAAATGACTGTTACTCGGGACGATGTAGAGAAGCGAAAAGGTAGATATGATTTTATTAATTAAAAATTCAGTATTTGAAATTGCACTGTGTATTTATTGTGTGTAAATTGTGGAAGATGTCGTAATTTTTCAAATTTACTAATTATTTTTATTCGAAGTGTAAATATCTGATCGTCTTTTGAAAGGCAATGGTCTGAGACAAATATATCGATTACGAAAATTTAAAATGCTGTAGGTATGGGATAAAATTTTAATTGTTCAGCAGAACGAAAATAAAGTTTCTTTAAAAAAAAAAATCATAACTTCTGTTTAAGTAGACCATAATTATGATTTTTTATTATAAAATACCGTTGAATTCATCTTTCAGAATACTTAAAAAATATTGCAAATTTTTTCAAAAATATTTAATTTTTGAGAAAAAAAACCCTCGTCATAAAAGACGCACTTATTTTCCTATAAATATTTCTACGGCGCAAAAAGAAAAAGAATCAAGAGAGAGAAAAAACGGAGAAAAATGACAAATGTAACTCATTTTTGGATTTATTGTCCTTCACAGCATTTAAAATTTCCGCTATCGATATATTTTTATGTATACTTGCAGCTTCAAAAATCGTACAACTATAAATCACGTGATTCTTCATCTGCGCTTGTGCTTAAATAAATAATGTCGGTCGTGAAAATATTGTTATTAGGTAATGCATTTGTAATATTGTTATTTAATAAAGAATGCATACCTTTAAATAAACACGATCGTGTTGCCTGAGTCGTATTCCTGTATGCATTTCTCTGTACCGGGTGATGTCATCAAAAACATTTAGATCGGTACGAAGAAAAGCATCCCCACCGAACAAATATAACAATTCATATTTAGGCACTTGTTAAAAAGCTTTTATAAATATATACTGTTGGATTAAATTTTATCCTTGTATGTACGTATAAGTTTGACATTTTCATAATTAGAACTGTGGTAATGCTAAGAAAAATATAAAAGAACCTTTTCAATCGGTAAATCAAGTTAAATTTCGTAATTTTTCACTGTTAAGAACTAGTGTTAATTAATGAGGAGTTCGAATATTATAAAATTACTATTGAAAAATCACGGGATATTATAATTATAGAATATGTGAAGCTGAAAGTTTTATACCATTTTTGATAATTGCCGTGTCAGAGGTACGATTTTTTTATTGGAGATGCAAGTGCATTCATGCATTCTATAGCAAAAAGCACGACACAGGATTGATCCTAAAACAATTAATCGAATGGGAGATGAGAAATAAAGGAATATCTACGCCAAAGAGTGAATTTTTGAGGATGCTTTAGCACTTTAAAATCAACAATATCCTCTAAGCTAAGCCACCCGGAAATTTGGCAGCAGGATTCAGAGCATCAGGAATTTCTCATTTTGATCCTGAAAGAGTTCTTCGGAAATTTCCTCACAGAGAAGAAGACAACTCTGAAGCGAGTGGCATAAATCAATCTTGGCAGTCATATCGTCTCTACTGGAGGATGCTAGGATCAAAAAAAATCACGAAATTTGTCGGAAATTTACATATTTCAAATACAGAATAATTTTATGATTACATAACACATTTTCAGAAGAATTAGTTTCAACGTCAGAACTGGATTGTAAATTACTCTTTTGACAAAATGCCAAATTCCTACAGTACTTTTAGTAATGATTAATTATTAAGTATGAGTCAAGCGGTACTGAGAATATATTTTGATATTAATATTTATGATTGCACTGCTCAATATAATCAGGGAGTTATTTTTTAGCACAGTTAGTTATTGCTAATGTGTGCACGCCGAGCTAAAACATTAAATTAAATAATAATTTAATAATAAGCTGATTTAAGGTGAAGCAGTATTAGATAATAATTCAAAATCATGTGTTTGAAAATTAGATAATTTCGAAATAGTTTAGATGTTTTAATTAAAAACTGCGATTAGAACACATATTTGCATTTTTTTCAATTACAGCAAATTTATTTTGTGGCAACATTTTAATTCAAATTTTAAAGATTTTTTTGTTTTAACAACTTGGCTCAATGTGACATAACAAATAAATCTTTTAATTTTTAATATATTTGTCTTTGAGATGATCGTGTTAGAAAAATAAATTATCAGGCAAATATTATAATAAAACACATAAAAAAGGGAATATTCCTGGGACTATTCCCCAAACGCTATTAAAATAATCCATAAACCCCAGATAATTATGTCTACTGCTAATAACCAAGTAGACTACCCCTCTCCTTTTCCCAATATGTTATGTAGGTATCTATAAAAACAGCTTTAATATTCAAAATCTCCAACTTTGGAACCTCTCTTAAGTTACGATTTTATTGTATAATGTGGAAAATTATATTCTATTGTAAAACATTAAAATATTTGTGAATGAGCTTCGCACGCTGCTTAGCGATGTTTTTTTTAAAAATAAAAATACGTATATCATATCATAGCCTGGGTATATCATAACGGCTGGTGTTAAACGGGAATTCAAAACTCATCCACATCAACATTATTGATTACATTTTAAATTTATTGTTTTGAAAATTTTATATGAGACATGAAGATATCTGAAAAAGT
The DNA here is from genome assembly GCA_917563855.2 of Limnephilus lunatus. NCBI lineage: Eukaryota > Metazoa > Arthropoda > Insecta > Trichoptera > Limnephilidae > Limnephilus > Limnephilus lunatus. The sequence continues at coordinate 76,265,770 of OU830592.1, forward strand.
AAAGCAATTTTTTTTTTTTTTACAATAAGTAATTATTAATTGGTTAATTTATTAAGTAATTATTACTTATAACGGTTATTCACCAAATTTGTTAATTAATTTAACGATTAAAGAAAATCTGGTATATGAATCTGATTGATCTTGAAATGGCCTCAGACATTCTTAGGTAGATACGTCGATTGGTAGGCATATTTCAGTGGCGTGCAGTCCATATAGGATGAAAATATCTGTGCCCACCGTAATAAAACTAACCTTTCATGAAATAAAAAAATGATAAAGAAAACAAAATAATTATTGATAACTGTATTTTTTTTCTGCAAAAATTTATGAATATTTTTAGGTCACGATAATTCTACATTACAAATTTACACTATTTTAGTAAGTTTTTCTAGTATTTTCAAATATTCAATGCTCAATTCATACCCAAAGTTGGAAAACCACACAAAGCCGACCTTTGGTTATAGATCAGAGCATGTCATTGGTATGTTTTTATTTTGTTATTGTTTTTTATTAGACAGAGCATTTTCAATTTAAAAGTTTAATTGACATTACAAAAGTTGTTTTCAGGCTTTTGCAAAAAAACTATCAAACGTTAGTACGTAAGAGCTATGCTTGAGTATGAATAACTCCTTTTATCAGCTTAAAGCTTCTTTAATATTAATATTTAATTTCCTTAATCAAATTACAGCATCTGCTCGCTTACAAAAATATGCAAATAAGTCCCTTGGAATTGCACTTACAAAAGCTCATCCGAAGCCGTTCCGGGCCTTCCGAAGTATTAATAGCATACCGCTATGTGGCGCGCCGTTTTAGCCGCGAATCTCGTTTCGAAATTCGAACATACGTCATCGCAAGGACGAAGCAGCTGTCAAAAAAGAAAGATGGCGGCAAACAGGAAGAGTTTTGCTCTTGGCGCCGGTTGAACTTTGGCTAACCCGTTGGCCGCGTGATAAGTTCATTGTTGGACCACCGGTTTTGTCTGAGCTTTTTGGTGAAGACATTGTTAAGGCTTTACAACCATAAAAGTAACGGAAACATTTATATTAAACCTTCTGGTACATACATGGTTACTACCTGACCACTGGCTTTTATTCTACAATTGCAAAATTATGTTTTTTTCTTATTTTTTGGTGAATGCATAATTAAAAATCCCCTATAGCTCAAGATTCAAATGACAAAGCGAGCTAAATATTGCTGCATCGGTGTAAATTTTCGTTCAAATCGGAACAATTTGGAAGGCCAATAGGTTTCGCTGCCCCGAGAACCATTTATTGGATAACCATAGGTCATCCCAAGTGGTTCGTTACGTTTGGTGACTTAACAGGGGTGCCCGGGTTCATAGGGGTGAGGTTTATCTAGGTCTTGGCCACTTACTGCGTGACGGATCGGATCGGGAGGAACTGGTTGAGGGAGACCATTTGCTCTCTGCAGCCGGACTCTCTCGACCTATTGCCTTGCACCGCAGTGGGAGGGATGGAGTCATACGTCTGCCGCTTCTGGAACCCCAGATTCCTACCCAGAAAAGAATCACCCCTCAAAAAGAAAGACCAAAGTATTAAATTGTAATTTCATAATATTGAATAATTTGGCCCTGAGAAGGACCGCTTTAATCGTTATTTTTTAATGATTGTGAAAAGTTGAAAAATTAGGAAAAAAATGTCCGAATTAGATTCGTCTTTTTTAAACTTTTTTACACTATCACGTAAAAGTTCCGTTCCATCTTTTAAAGTAGGAATGGCTTTACTGGAATTACTAGATACTTTAGAATTCATGATTGAAAAAAGTGCAAATTTCACTACAGTGCAAAGTTTTAGGTGCTTATGAAAAGCAAACAGATATTTGCTTTTTAATTAATTGTTACTTGATAAAGATCGCCAACTCGTTATCTATTCCAGATAACGAGGTATCGATCGTAGAATCTGTATCTGAAATGATTTCGCTTGAATGAATCTGCATCTGCAATGGTTTAGCTTGAAAGAGGTTAAGAGCGAAGTGGCGGGGAATTGGCGCCACAGTAGTTTGTCGTCGCCTCCTCTGAATCAATGGTTTTTCAATACGGGTCTTGAGTCGTACGTCATCGCGCCAGTCGCTCAGTAAGCGATACTCCGAGACCTGAGGAGAGACGAGACGCTGCAGACGGGCAGAAACGAGAGAAGCAATCGCTGCATTTTGAGGTGCGAAACATTTCCGCAAAGGATTAAAGAATCACTAACATATTAAAAGTTTTTAATTTTGAAGGGCTTTTGCCCTTGAGTCTTAAATGTTAGGTTGGAACGTTATTTGGGAGGTTTTTTGGTAAATTAACGCCATTACGTTTTGTGAGGTATATCATAAGAATTCCAATCGCTATGAGCTAGGTTGGCATCCCAATTTGAACGTATAAGTAATGGGAGGGTAAAAGCTATGGAGGAAAATGAGAAGGGGAAGTGGAAGGAATTTATGTATGTTTACTTAACATAACTATCTCTATTTCAAACAAAATTTTCAGATCCGTTTCACATTGAAATGTATGAATTATTTTTGAAGAGAATTAAGTTTAAGAGATTTCTTACATATCCCACTTAAACATTTGAAGTTTTTAAGCTCTTAAAAAAATATATGTTATTTTTTAAGATAATATCTGTACCTACATTCCCCACACCGAAACGCAAATTGTATAAAATTCTTCCGATAGAAAAAAATCGCAAAAGTATACTCCAAAAGTTAATATTTTCACTTCTGTTTCAGTTATTTTACAAGTGATATGTATGAAAAATTCACAGTGTTTCTTTAAATGCTGTTTTAAACAGCCCCCAAGAGATTTTTTTCTCTATTTTAAACGAGTCGTGCTTTATTAAATATTTTCACAATTTTCGCTTCAATTTTATCTTCGTAATTACACATCTCTCCATCTTCTTCTTTTTGAGTGGGGATACTACGGCGCCTTAATTTTAAAAAAAGTTAAAATAATAAATATCTTTTTATTCTTTATTTCTCAGCTTTCTGTTTACATTTTTATTTGTATTAGTATTTTTTTAGTTTTATTTGTCCTTAAATATGTTCTTTTTTCTTTCCTCTTCTTATACTTTAGTATCTGTTTATATAAAATAATATTTCAAGTATGACTACCACAACACAGGCAATAGCCTAGTATGGTAGTTAAAAAAAATAGGCTAAACTGTAACATGTAAACATTTATGAAATAATAAAAAAAAAAATAATAATAATGTTGTTGTTTTCGGTTATTTTAGGGTCCAGGACAAGGAGCTTACCACTCTACCACGTGGGCACTGGATTGTACATAGTACAATATACAGACAACTTGAGTACAGGGTACGTAAGTAGTGCAAGACATAACATCTCTAGAAAATGGAAAATACAGAGAGAATAGCTGATTGAAAACGGCGGTATTGCGGTTACTAAGATTGATGTGCGGGATATGATGTACTTATACTACTTATGTCTTATGTCCTAGCGCGAGAGAAGGGAGTAATCAGGTATATATATATTCTTTAATTTTTATTCAATTTACTTAGAAAAGAGTAAAAATTGATTTATCATAACTAACACCAAAGTTTAATTAATGCATGCTATTGAAGGCTGCAAAGTATGGAGTACGGATAACTGCGAGCATCCTGGAAAGGGCCAAATATTAGCATACTTTGCCACAAACTTTGCAGCAAAAGGTCCAAAGAATGTATGAAAATATTTGTGACCCATAATACCCATTTAAATGCGTTTGACGCATTGAATAAGTTTTTATTAGTAACGCAGCTATATACTCTGTTTAAGGATCCAAAAGTCACAAAATTTATAAAACTGGGAAGACTTCGGTGGCTGGGTCAAGTAGAGAGAATGACCGAACATTAAGGACCAAAGTCCCTGCTGAACTCAAGACCAACAAGGTGAAGGAGCCTGGGAAGACCATAGAGCGACAACGTCCTCAAAGATATATCTACCTTGGAGATTCTAAACTGGAGAGAGCTGGCACAAAACCGAGATGAGTGGATGAAGACTCTTGAGGAGGCCAAGACCCACCAGGGGTTGTAGAGCCAAGAGTGATGATGAGAAACGCAGCTGCGGTATTTCAAAAGAAAATAATATTAAAAATATTAACATAGGAATCTGAGTGATTCCGTCTAAACGGGTAATCCTTTGACGGGAAGGCTTAAATGCACTTTTACAATCATAATTGAATTGGTACACTAAGGACGGATTGTTTTAAAAAAAAATTACAATTCATCAAATTTTGAAGCTAATTTTAAAGCTCTATGTAAGTTCTATTCAAGTTATTATGTTATTATATTGATAACAGTTAGATAGTGAATAAGCCAGTTGCTTCATAAAACTGAAATAATCGCAGAACTTGAATACCTATAACTTTCACAGAGCTTGAAAATTAACTTCAAAAGTTGAAGAATTGTTGAAATTTTTTTTAAAAACCCGTCCAAAATTTATACAGCCCTTTTGACCGCTTAATTTAATAATTATTTACTTGCTTGTTGGGAGCGGCACAGTGCGTTGTGCGGGCATTGTTTATACGAAACTACACCTACAAGTGACTAGACCAGATTATTTTCTTAAAGTAGATATAAGGGACTGATTTATTTAAGATTTTTCCACTACTCACACATAATGTATGCAAAAAAACATTACGCATGACTCTTTTACAGATAATAAGACGTTTAAAACCAGATGGTTTTAAATTGCCTTAGAATGAAAGACAGGAAAAGATAAACTTTGGCTTATAAGGATATAAAATACGCACTGATTCGCTCCTTATTGACATTTCATGCGTCGCAATAATTTATAAGGATCGTCAGTTTTTCGTTGGAGAAGGATTTTGCACACTGTCTATCGTAATCTTTATAAATATTTGATTTATTTCTCCAAATGATAAAACAATTTCACGCGGTGGTTTCTCTAAACCAGAGTTTCTTAAACTAAAATCACGAAATGTTTCAAATTTTGAAAACAACACCAAGTACTTACTTAGATACTTCCTATCTGAATCCTGTCAATAGGTATCCACCAAGCTATTTCTACTCAGGTCTGGAAACTTGACCACAAAAAATCAATTACAATGCGAAAAGACGTTCCCTGCGGACTTTGGTCGCTTATATAAAGTGGCTACCTGAAATTACCAATGCAAAGAGTACGAACTTGTATTTTTCGAGAGTTTAGAGGGGCATTTTCACAAAACATGGATACTATAAAAAACGTAAGCAATATTTGGGTAATCTGATTCCGATAACAGACCAATCAACAAAACATAAATTTAACAAAAACAAAACAAAACAAAACATTTAAACGGTTATTGTCTTTGAGTGTTATTTATTTGTTTTCGTACGTGGCTGCTGGTATTATGGTGGCATGGTGACTGATTGTTAACAACAAATAATGTCGCGCTGCAACTAACTTCAAATAAAACTTGGAGGAAATATGTACTAGAAGGGATCCTCTTTGCGATAATTAACACTTTTTTGAGGTAATAGTTGATACTGAGCATGAAATGGGAATGAATTGGGCATACTTGTGCTAGCCTATGTACCTACTTGGAGGAAAATTGTGTCAATTTCATTGGGTTGCCAAAATAGCTTAAATTAGTTTCCACGAAATTATAAAAACAAAAAATACATTTTTTTCTTAAATTCGTTTTCTGAACGTTTACCAGAAGGGTCAAAATGTACACTTCAACATAAACAATAAATTGTGTATACCGACAACCGACATGTTCGTAAAAAAAATATTTTTTTCAAGAATAAAAAAAATAATAAGTACCTATGCCTTGTGTTTTATATTCCTACCCAGTGGCGGCTCTCCCCTTAGGACAATGGGTGTTTGACCCCCCAAAATTATAAGATATAATAATACATTTTTACGGATAAAACTGCTCAAAGCATCGAATTGTTTATTTGAAATGAATCGCGAAATAACGGCAGGCTAGCGGCGACATAGACGAGCAGTGACATCTATTGCAAAAAATGGAAGCTCCCATTCACACAGTATTCCCTGGGTCAATTTTGCCAATGCCCGATCTTCTCTCTCTATGCGCGCCATACAACAAATGAGATGGCACTATGTTCTTCGCCTGGAGTTGATATTCTCCCGCATAGGTAGTAAAGAAATCCTAACTACGCTTGGGTTATGTCCGTGAGGGAGACACCATTATGAATGTTATGTGTTGTTGAAAGAGATGGTATATAAACATAGGTCGGTTTTGCTTTTTGCACGTATGTCTCGCATGAAACAATGGTTGTTTTTGTATTGAACAGTTCGGGAGAGATTTGAAATAATTATTCACATTGTTATTGATGTAATTTGCGACATTTCAATTTTAATTTGGTAGTACATTGGGAAGTAGATCTTTTCAAAGATTATTTATTATATTATTATGATCAATTTTCAACAGACATGGAAAACAGCTTGATTTAAAACAATTTTTGTTTTATTTTTTTTTATATAGGTATTAGGTACCGGTGCCTATTATTTCTATTAGCATAAGTTAACAATAATAATCTAAACGAAAATATGAAAGAGAACAAGACACATAAAAACAAAAACATTATAAAATAATAAATTATAAAAAGAAAGTTTTTCTTATAAACATTGAATATTATTTCTAATCTAATTTTTTTTTAATTTTGGATACTTAGGTACTATTGGTGTGCACTACTATATGGAAAAGTGCCCTCTTTAAAATGATGTGCCTTCAAGTAGGTACATGTATTATGTAGCGACTTTGCAATTTACAAATAATACCTATGTAATTTGAGTTGCGGATTCATGACCCTACATCTCTTTAAATTGATTGATAATAATGTATCGGCATTTTTCTCAATATCAAATAAAGATTAATCACTTTTTTTTTTCAAATGACCTTCCACAGCTGGAGCCCTAGAGCCGCCTCTGTTCCTACCTACTGTATTGCATATCTAAACCAATGATTTTTTTAAATTAACGACTACAGGCTGTTAAGCCTTTACGATGTGAAATGAATTCTACATAAATAATTTGATTTATACACGTCCTGTCCTTTTGGAGACCCATATTGATAATATCTGGCTCAGTTGAATGTCAAGGACAGTTATTTTGAGCGCCACAAATCACTAAACGTCGCAGTTTCGACCCTTTTTGAATATCAAAATGAATGAAATAATGGTTATATACGATCACACGATGAGTAATGTGCGATAATACCTTCGAAAAATCGAGTAAGGGCTTCGTGAGAACACGATTCAGTTAAAAAGATTTTAAGGTGAGATTTCGATTTACAACCTCCTTAAAAGGTATTAGTTTTATGAAATAAACCCACATTATAGCATCATCCATGTAGAGTTGTAGAGTGTAGATAATGTTTTGTCGGACGAGGTCTTAAAGCAACTATGGTAAGTCCTGGCGTAATGAAACTTTCACAGCTTTTATATTTGAGCGAAAGAAAGAAAAAAAGCAAGTTAAAAATGAGCGCGTGATAAATGTTTAAAATATAAGACAATAGGTCAGTGGTTGAGGAGGCATCGCGTTTGGGTCCCACATAGGCGTTCCGTGTTCGATTCCTCGGCTAGCTCAGTCCTCCATCACGACTCAAACAACATTTTCGGCTTACTGTGGTGGTAGTAGGAGATTTTCAAATATTTTCGGAACCTTATTATTAAATGACCCGGGAATGTTTGTCTTTCTTTTTAGTTTTAAAAAATAAATAAAAAAGGTACACCAAATTGTTTCAACAAATAAAAAATGCAATTCATATGTGGTAGAAGTGAAACCTTCAGAAAACTAAAGTAGACAAGAGTGGGAAGGTTACGAAGCATCGCGCAAAGAGAAGACCGATTATACTACGTCATTCTCTCGCATGATAAATCCTTTAGATGTGTGTGTATGTCTCTTTTTAGTGTCGCTTTTTCGTTTCATCGAGTTTCAAATCAAAACGGTGCTAAAGAAGTTTTAACTTTGAAAAAACGGGTGTTGAATCTATTATGAAGAGTCTTATTCTAAATCCTACATCCGTACGTATACATGGGCACAAATAAATTTTGAAAATAGCTAGGTTTATTATAACACATGTGTTTTTGACACGCAGTCTCATAGTTGTTATTTATTGGTTTCAAGATTAAAAACTATGATTTTACACCTGCTTTATACATTCCTCAATACTGTAAAGTAGCAAAACGGAAATGGTAAAGTTTGTTCAGCATTGCTAAAATCAATCATCTACAATGTCTTAATGATTCAATATAAAATAATTGCGAATGCAGAATGTATCATCTGTTGAAATTGATGACTTGTATTTAATTTATAATCAACACTAATTTGTTATGTGTCGTTTTGTGTCCTAGTACTCATCTATTCGTATCACAGTACGTGTTTATAATTCTTCGATTCGTTCTTTCGGTTTAACCCGATTGATAAGGAAGCGATTTCTTTTTCCTAAGTCTAAATATCAAATAATAATCTACAAATGAAAGTAGGTAAGTAAGGCTGTGATCTATTTGTCCCCAATTGATATTCTTGACAGTTTCGATAAGTATAAATTATATTAGTTTGATTGATGAAAGATTTGAATTATTTTTAGCGTTATAGAAAGTTTTAGACCGGGATTTTTTTTTAATTAGAGATAAAATACTTTTAATAGTTTTTAGTTTTAAGATTGTGATGACAGGTTTATACGTTGTAACAGTTCCATGATAACTCAACATAGTAGCAAATCAACATACCTTTTAGAAGAGACATAAAATCAATAAAAAATTATTAAAAAAACTGACCTACTTAACTCGTTTAAGCAAAAATTTTTTTCAAATTAATAAATTACTTTGTTTTTACCACTATAATTGTTTATAAAAAACCAACATGTTTCGTAAGCCAAGCTTACTTCATCAGGGATTTTTTTTGTCATTTTATATCACTTGTGAGAAATGTGGATATCCGCAAAGAATGTAAGGCTGATGTAAGCATAATGAGTAAGATTAAGAAAGGGACCCTCAGATGGTTTGGGCATGTAGAGCGAATGAACGAAGAAAGTAGTGTAAGAAGAATATACGACGCAAATGTGAATGGTAGAAGAAGTCGGGGTCGTCCGAGGAAGACATGGCACGATCAAGTGAATCAGATACTTGAGTCTGGCCATGTCAAAAGTCAGAATAATAGAAGAGAATGTATGAGACGATGTATGAATGTGAGTGCGGGGAAACGGCGTGATGGTTAGTTAGTTAGTTAGTATATCACTTTTTAAAAAGTGCGTTAATTTATCATTGTGTTGAGTTGCTAAGTTACTCTTTGGTTCAAGCAAATAGAATTTTTGACACGAAAGAAAGAAACAGTATGGACAAACATTTTTTCACGTGAGGACATTACTTTTTGACATGGAGACCATACTTTTTGAAGGAGGGAGAAGTGGAAGAAATGCTTTAATGAAACTACGGAGAACCTGTATTTTTAAGGTGCCGCATCCGCGCTCAAAAAGAAGAATATGGAGAGATATGTAATAACGAATGTTAGAGGAGCGCGCTAATATTTAAAGCGATAAAATCGATGCAAAAATTGTGAAAATGTTTAATCAAACACGACTCGTTTAAAATAGAGCAAAAATCTCATGGAAGGCGTCTTAAGTATCATATAAAGAACCAATTTAATTTTTTTTCACAACTATAACTTGTGAAATAACTAAAACAAACGCGTTTACAATAATTTTCGGAGCATACTTAAGATATGCGATTTTTTTTCTATCGAGGCAATATCTTATAATTTGCGTTTCGGTGTGGAACGGGTCTGGATATTATCCTCAAAAATAACATATATTTTTTTAAGGGCTTAAAAACTTCAAATGTTTAAGGGATATATGTAAAAAAATCGGTAGAAATTCGGGTAGCGGCGGCTTAAATCTAGTCATTAATAGTTTTATTGAGTGTGTCCTAAATACTCTGAACCTGCGGCTGGGACTACAGGAATCGGAGAATTTCATGAGGCTGAATAAATGGAGAGAAAAAGGAAGGAGACATTGTTGTCAAGCTTAACTAAAGTCATATCAGGCAACAAATTTCGGAACAGTTATGAAACCATCTCCCACTCTATAATAATTTCATGAGGTGCGAAATTAAATATTTAAAATGAATTTTTTTTTTTTCAAAATTGTGGAAAGCTAGGTACGGATGTTTATTTATTTATTTAACGCCCAAAGGGCTTTGACATATTTGGTAGTACAATTTATTCATTAGAGATGATTTTTAAACACACAAAGAAATAATAAAAATAAAATTTGATAAAAAATGTTCACAAGTCATAAAAATACAAAAATACAGCGATTTCATAGGTTTACAAAAATACAGATATGTTTAGGAATAGTTTTGGAATAAGTTTTTAACAAGATCCACAAAATTCGCCAAGTTTATGTTCAATATGTCAACATCACCTAAGTACTTATTTCCCATAGTGTGAAATCGTTGTATCGGAAAGAGGGCAATGTAGTTCCGCTTATGAATGCTACAGTAGAATAGTGTATGTTGCTAAACCTACGTAATCGACTCGTCAATTCCACAATATCGAAGATCGGCGAGGTCGGCGATCGGCCTTTGAGATGGTCTCTGTGGTGCGCAATTATTTTTTGTTTTTATATTGATTTGTGTTATTTCACAATTTAATCGTTCAAAAACAATATACGGTATAGTTGAGGCACTTTCCAGAGTGGAAGATACTAGACCACCATTCTTGAAATGGCTTTAGCCGTGCTTGGTGACTAGACATGAATAGCCAGGTACTCCACCATCTTCCTCTTCCTCATTTCCTTCGTCTCTCCACTACCTTCAGTCTCACAATATACCCAAACAGGGGATGCCAGAATCTCCGGGCGGTTGGATGAAGTTAATTAAAATGCTTAAAAATGTTAAAATAAGTGCCGATCATCGATATATATATATGTAATCGAGACATTAGAATAATCGATGATATTAAGGTACCTAATAGAGGTAATATAAAATCATTTTACTTAAATGTATTACGCCGCGAAGGAAGAAAGTACAAAGTTTTTTGTAAATACAAAAAAAATGCGTAAAATTAACCTTTTTGTTCGGAAGATAATTTCATAATTAGAACACACAGGCTCTCTTCTTGGGCGATATTAAATTCAATAACACCACAAAAATATAACCCACATGACTGGGCAAAAACTGGCGCACACACCGAGCAAGGATATACCTTGATGGTCGTCGCGGTTTTCGTATGCATGGTGACCAAATTTTGACAAAAAGGTGGTTCATAATTTTGCTGCATTACTTTTATGTAGATACAAATACATTTTTTTCTTCGAAAGTAAACAGTTTGAGATTTACCACCCAAAAAAAATTGTCTTCACTCCAATATTTATCAGGTAGTGTTTAAATTTCCAAGCAGGGTTAGTTTGTACTAAATCTTTTCAATAGGGCTATATTCAATAAATTGTAATATTAATCTTGACATACATAGCTTTGCATCGACTAAAGAATAAACAAATTAACTTTTTTTAATATTAACTCAACACAGGAGGCCCTGAGAAAAATGATTTCCCCTGCCAAAATGTTACATATTAAAATAAGATTGATAGTTGTGTTTAATTATATTTTAATTTGAAATATCTAATGTGTGTAAGATTATTATGTGTAATGTAATATAGCTCAAAAGACAAGATAGCGTGATAATTTAAGTCAACCAATATTGCAACTGAAATAAAGAAAATTAATTTATTAGATTATCAAAGTTACAATTAATACTTTTGAATGTAGCTATAACTTTGTGGTAATCCATTAAAGTATATGTTTGCCCTGAGGAAGGAACGGTCGTTCCAAAACTGGTCGGCTTCAAACAAATATACAAGTGGTTCAAACAAAGTAAAATTGTTTCATTTATTTACAATTAATAATTTAATTAGTTAGAATTTTTGAAATGAGCTTACTAACATTTTTTTTTAATATTCACAATACCGATGCCACCGACTGCAAAGTTAAGATGGTCAATCGGTACAATTTATATAAAATATATATCATCGTGTATATAGGTCAGTTGAAATAGGTCAAACTTCTGTAGCCTTTATAGCAACTGTAAAGGAAAAGTCAATTTAAAATTGTTACGCCAAGAAAGCAAGACGATGAATATATTTTTTATCTTAAATTATGTGCGTGCATTAAATGCGGTATAATTATAATTAATTTAAGTTGCAGTGGTGTCCACTCTCATTCTCAAGTCCTTCTTGTAAAATGATGGAAAGATGGTCCGGTATATAATTAGCGGCACGCAGGCGGTAAAAACTCAAAGAAATTTGCTGATTTTTAAGGGGCAAACAAAACATTCACTCGGTGATGAAAGATCAAAGAAGATGTGTCATGTCATATTTTAAATGTCCATCTTTGGCGGAACTCTTTGAAGAACCCCGAAGATATCTTGAAAATGCTTACTACCCTAATCGCCACTTCTGGAAGTCCCCAGATTTCAGTTAATTATGATCTTCTTTCAGGATTTGGTCTTCGGCTCCACACCATCCAGGATATAGGTAATCATGTTTAGGTCTCTGTAAACTACTCCACCTAGTGAACATTCTATTACCAGCGGATCGTTCCAAGTTATTGGATACCTAAGTGACGTTTTTGACGTATCTTCAAACAATTGGTAAAATTCATTGTTTTACTTTTTCCGTAAGACATAATTCATCTTTATATACACAAAAAAGCTTCTTCCTAAAAAATTCAATATCCAAAACTATGCTAGCATAGCTTATATTTGAAACTAAACAAAGCCTAGAATTATTTATTTGATGGAATAAATACGGCGACAATGAGTGAAGTCACGATTTGAAATGTCTTGTCACAGTTTCTAGTATTTGTTGACTAGGGTTAGTCTACATTGTTTTCCTTTGCATTTGTTTTTTGAGTGAATTTCTAAAGCGGCCAGTTAGGCGATGGGTGCCCGTAATTCCATTTTTCCAAGAAATGCTAATGTACAATTTTTATTAGAACAATTCTATTTCTATCACTTTTGAAAGTTATTCCCATCGATGTATTACATTGAAGAAGAAGATAACAATAATAATCTAAAAGAAAATATGAAAGAGAACAATACACAAAAAATATATATAACGATAATGGTCGTAACTAGGTATTTTAAAAAAACATTTATGTTCGCATGTTTTGTTAAGTTTCTTATGCATTTTTTTTCAAATATTCCACTTCACCATCCTCTTCATTTCTATAAGCCAGCGGTGACCGCCTTAAGATTCGGTGCGGTTTGACGTTAAAACCACAGGTGTCATTTCGGACATTCACTTCCCAAAGGACCTAATTGCATAATAAAGATGGGAATATATCTAACATGGGTTCAAATGACGTCACGGCCAATAATTTAAACACCATGAAATGGGAGTAATTATTATTTTTTACTTTCCGGTTCATACCTTCAACCAAAACTTACTGTTTATTTTAGTGACTGATATCTGACGTCTTACAGACGATTTAAAAAAAATCATTTCTTTTTTTTTTGCTTCGAATTAAAAATACAATTTTACATATTTTGAAAAAATACAATGAATGACGACTTATTTAAGTTTTTGATAGTTTTCATTAGTTGCCATCATTTCAAATTTCAATATCCATACTATCTTAAGATAGCGTTGACTATACAGTTTTCTTGAGGCCAGAGCTCGCCATCCGAGGGTTTTTACTACTTTAAAGAAGAGCTTTCAGCTTTCTGTTAAAAGTAAAGTTTTTTTTTATTCCGGGTGCTTACCTTTTTGTTAGAAGTTTTATTTTTATTGGTTTTTTAAATGCAGCCATTTACAACAAAACTAAAAATACGCGTACTTAGGATAATATTTTCACATGTATATGTAGATATGCATATACATTAAAAAGTGGGAAAAAAACATACCTGATTTTCCAACTTTGCGTCCTCCCAGCACTACAACCCTGATGCGGCCAAGGTTCGTCATCTCGTTCGCACTTATCAACTACACCACAGTTTCTCTGTTTCACTCGCTCTGGCCCAAAGGGGTGCAGTCGTAAAAAATGGATAAACAAATCACAAATTCATACACTTTCGAAGTCAAAGGAAAACATTTCGAAGCACTTTTAAACGAAAAAAGATCTTTTAAACTTTTTAGAGCTTATGTGTCGTGTCGGTTGTCCACTTTTCTTTCTTCAAATTGTTTCTGAAACAAACCAAATAAAATCACCTTAATTAATACATCAAATTACAGAATCACAATGTAAATTTTATAAAAATTGTTTTGTTTTATTTGGATGCCAGTTTTTGGACAACAATCTGGGAGGCGTTTATCATCTTGTAATTCGATCCTTACCAATGACAAACTAATGACTTTGCAAAAATTGAATGCCATCTTTATTCTCTATAGGGATGTGGAGAGAAATGCCAACTCATTTGTGAAACAAAAGTTTTAATAGAAGTTCATTAAGACTTTTATTAACATTTTCCGCTTATTGTGATGGTAGTACAAGATTTTCAAATATTGCCAAGTTATGTTAAAAATGCAGTTATTATTTCTTAAGCGAAAAGGGGGCAAGTAAAAAAAAAGTATTCGCAAAGTTTTACTACCTATATTAAAAACCAGCTAATTTTTATTACCTACTAGCAGGTTCCCGGCGTACGTTGCAATGGCATATTCAAAGAAATACATTGTTTCTCCCTGAATCACCTTTCCCGTACGTCCCCGTTCCCCTCCCGCGTCCCCTTCCTAGCAAGCTTTATAAATTATAGTTATTATTCATTTGATTGACATAATATCTTACATTTCAAAAATAAAATCAACAATGTCGGCCTCACTGGGTAGCTCACCTGTGCTGAGGCCTCCATTTTATAAAACAAAAACAAAATAAAATAAAAAATTTTAATTAAGATAAAATTATAGGATAAAATGAATTATTTTATTACTAAAAAAAAAAAAAATTAAAATCGGTATATATTACATATTATATTATGTGTTTGTGAGTGATGTGTATTTTATATTGGTTTTGAGTGTTACGTGTAGTTGTGTTTTATTCTTGTTTTGTAATGAAATTTTGGTAATATTGTATTTTTCTGTTCTTTAATCCATTTTGTAATTTTGGGTACGAAATTATTTTTGTTTTCTTCCATTTTATCTTCAAGGGTAAGACTGTTGAATGCTTTTATAGCATGATATTTATAGTGCCTTTGTCCAAAGCTTGTATTTACCGTCGGAGTTTTTAGGTTGTTTTTGTACGATTGTCTAACTTGTCTGTTAGTGATATTTTGAGATTGTTGTTATAAGTCTATATGTTATTCTGATGTATGAGCTTTATTATTGTAAAATTCATTAAAATCCATTCAGTAGTTTTTGCGTGAAAGAGTAACGAACACACATACATCCATACAAACTTTCGCGTTTATAATATTAGTTAATTATTTTAATTACCTATATTAAAAATCAGCTAACTTTAAATTATACTGGAATAGTCCCTTCGAAAAACAAGTTTGTAACACGCTGTATTCAAGAATTACATATCTGTGAGTTATACTATTGTCATAATTCTTAAATAAAATATGGTGGAACAGGTTTTATCTTATAACTTATAACTAATAAAAAAACGTAAAGAGAAAAATTATTTTGTTGCGACATAAAAATGAATCGTAGTTATTACCAATACTTGTTTCTAGAAAAATCCTTTTAAGTGACAATGCTGCATTAAACGCCTCGATTCAATTCAAAACGAGTCTATAAAAGTTCTGCATTGAAAAATAAGGTGACACCAGGAACTTTTCAAAGTTAAAGCAGGCGAGATAGATGTACTTTTCAACGGAAAAACACAAGTGATTTAAATGGCTGTGCTTGGTGTATGGATGTAATAAGGTTGAAAGGGAAATAAATGTTTATCTACATTGTATTATTGAATTTTAAGGCTCCGTAACAAGCGTTCAAAAAGAAGAAAATATGGTTTCAAAGGGAGATATGTAAATAAGAATGTCAGAGGGAGTGCGTTAATATTTAGAAAAAAATAAAAGATTATAATTAAGCGAAAATATTTACTAAAATACGACTTGCTTAAAAAAGAGCAAAAATTTCACGGCAAATGTCTAAAGTAGCATTTAATGAGATACTGTGAATTTTTTCATGCATATAACATGTTTAATAACAGAATAAAATGTGTTTTTAATGATTTTCGGAGCATACGTTGCGATTTTTTCTATCGAGGGAATTTAATATAATTACCATTTCGGCTCAGCAAATATATAGATATTATCTTCAAAAATAACATAATTTTTTAGGAACTAAAAAACATCAAAGTGTTCAAGGAATGCATTTAAATGGAAGATTCAAGTGGTTACCACGCAACACCGTTCAATCTTGATCTTATAATCAAACAATTAAAACGAACATTATGACATCGTTTCTCTTTTTAAATATTTAATTTGAAACTTCGAATTTCCTTTGCTCATGATATAAATTTTGTCCATAAAATAGTTGCATTGACTAATAAAATTTTAAAACTTAACACAAAAAAACATTTCGGTATTCTGTCATCCCATCAAACATTTACCACTTTTCTGTTCATCGTCTGTTCATCATCGTTCTTTTCTGTGTATCGACATAGCGACAAACTCAACTTTTCAATCAGTCGCGTGTCGGTGGCTACTGTAGATTTTGTGAACACAAAAATACTATTTTACATTCACCTCAACTCTAATTGCGCGTCTTTCACGTACATTCGTAAAGAAAAAAAATGTATCATAAAAAATCACAATTACTCGCATCAAAGAGAAGATACGAAAGTTTATAAAATAACAGTACCTACCTAACCAATAGCCCCTGAAATAAAAATAACCGTTCGAACTTTGAAAGTTTAATCTGAAGAAAGTCAGAACTGACAATCGGCTTCCGATGAGATTACACTCCTCATTAATACCACTAATTAAAACGTGAAATGAGATCTTTGAACGTTGGTATTCATTTTTTGCGGTGCCATATGAGCAATCTAGTCTATAGGAGAATACATTCACAGAGTGATACCAGCATATTATACTCGTAAGAAGAACACAACTGACGTCAGAAGGAGATCATATTAGTTAAAAGTGGTACCAACACAAAGAGAATACATTCATAGCCAACATACAGATTGAAAGGCGATTTTTTAACCCATGATATTAACAAATCATGTATAATGAATGTATGAAATACCATTATGAGAAAGTGTATTGAATCTCTTCATCAATCGCTTCAACTTCAGATTTTGCTCCAACGAATGTCAATCATTTCAATTATAACTGTTAATTAAAACTTTGACAATCTAAAGATAACGATAAATAATGTAATGATTGTCTTTTTGGTAAAACTTTACCTAACGGCCGCAAGCCGCTTCACTTTTATAAGGCATACATTTAAAGAAGTAAACTACCCATAAACTTAATTACCACAAGAACCATCGGTTTCAGTCGAAAAAGGCGGAAAAATATGCATTTAAATTTATATTTCTTAAAAACTTTTTTGTACGTAATTTTTCCTTTACGAATGACATTTCATGATGTATTCTTTCCATTTTGAAGGGGTACCAATTTTTAAATATTAATAAAGGTTGCCATTCCCGAAAAATTATTACCTCAAGAAAAACATCCCAGTTTTCTAGTAGTTTAGCGGCTACGCTAGGTTTGTGTAACATGGTTTGCGATACAAAAGAAAGTGCCCTTTTATAACGCCTGCTCGCGTCAAGGCAAAAAAAACATCCCAGTTTTCAAGTAGTTTAGCGGCTACGCTAGGTTTGTGTAACATGGTTTGTGATACAAAAGAAAGTGCCCCTTTATAACGCCTGCTCGCGTCAAGGCAAAAAAAACATCCCAGTTTTCAAGTAGTTTAGCGGCTACGCTAGGTTTGTGTAACATGGTTTGTGATACAAAAGAAAGTGCCCCTTTATAACGCCTGCTCGCGTCAAGGCAAAAAAAACATCCCAGTTTTCAAGTAGTTTAGCGGCTACGCTAGGTTTGTGTAACATGGTTTGTGATACAAAAGAAAGTGCCCCTTTATACCGCCTGCTCGCGTCAAGGCAAAAAAAACATCCCAGTTTTCAAGTAGTTTAGCGGCTACGCTAGGTTTGTGTAACATGGTTTGTGATTCAAAAGAATATACTCCAATTATGTATTTGTTCAGAACATGAAAATTTGTATGGTGCAACCTTTAGTACCTTCCTCGAATATGGGTGATTTTTTGCGATATGGCAATCTTTTTTAATATTTATCGATTGGTACCCTGGAAATCGGTCAGTATGCAAAATAATGTAATAAGAAATGTCGTAATGCCGTAACGAGAATTTACGTACAATTTTTTTTTTATGAAATATAAATTTAAATGCATATTTTTCCACCGGTTCCGACTGAAACCGATATTTTTTATGGTACTAAGTTTAAAAGTAGTGTACTTTTCAAAATCTGTGCCTTATAAAAGTGCGGCGGCTTACGGAACAATTAATGTCTTTTTTGGTGGGGGGATGCTTTCCTCACGTGCGACTGTAATTTATCTAAATCAGTGTTAGAAATAATCACAAACTTTATGTAATTAATAGGAACCCGGAAAACGGTTTTAGAAGAAAATACTCTACGTCTTTTAGTTTGGCTGTAAAAAAATGTCCAACTTGTAAAATTAACGTCTGTTGATGGCGTTCAAACCAGGCCATTTTAACGATTCTTGGAGGCTCCTAACTCCTATAAGAAGTAACTTATCAAAAAAGCAAAACTTATCGACTCGCTAATGGTCGATGTCTATATTATATTTAAAAATATTTGCTGTAATTTCAATATTCGTACAATAAATTGGGGAATACGTTTGTACGGACAATTTCCTCTTTTTGGGGAATACCGCCCTGTTCCTCTTACAATCGTTTAAAAAAAGTTTTTCAGCAAATGGTGGATGTTTTTCTAACAGATTTGGGCCTTCTGGAATCTTCTGGGGCCTTGGAGTCGAAAGGCATTTCGTAAGTAATTAGCAGACATTATCTTAAAATTGGCATAGATCATACTTCCGGGGATAATTAGATGTTTACTTTAAGCAACTTTATTATTATACAAATAGGTGTATAAGTTGTTAGTAGATATTATTTGATAAATGTAGGAAGGAAATAATAAAGAATTTAAAAAAAAATAGAACAGCTCGCAGGGAAAAAAATTTACAATGTAATATAATATCTCCAAGTACAAAAGATAAGTGGAAGTTTAGAAAAAATTGTTCATATTTTACCAGCAGCAATAAAGTTTTCATTTGAATGCAACCTCACTGATGCAAATAATACAATGTCGACATATGAAGCAATTCAATTCTATAATAGAGTGGCTCTCCATTCATTGTATCGGCATGAACCCAATTCATACGATATCGACCATTGTTTTTTCATTGAAGAGGTGAGACGAAGAATTATTCTCATAACTGTATTCATTAAAAGAGCGTTTCACTAGCTGTACCCAGGGATTCTATTCTATAGCAGTCCTACTTCTACCGGATAGTAATTTTTGTATATTTTAATTAAATTCGGGGAAAGGGGGGTGGTAGGAAGGTATTTTTAGTAGTCATTTTATTCCAAGTAGTGTCATATTAATAAAAACATGTTTTTATGTAGTATATAATGCACAATCGGTCACATTAAAGAAGCATGAAGAAGAACATTTACTTACAGACCAAAAACAAAAGTTTGAAGAAATATTTTAAATTAACTCCAAAAAATACACGATTATTAAATATTAAATAAAGTTTTTTTTTAAATGCGTTCAAATCCCAAAAAAAACGAATGCTGTAAAACAAATAGAAACAATTTTTTGATGAAACCGAGTATGTTGGTTACTTCCTTATTCTGTTGTCGTAACTATCGTGCAAAATCTGGTTATGGATGACAATATGGTAAGGATCATTTTAAGAAATCATACACACAACAATATCAAATCATTGTAGAATTCTTTTAAATTATGCTACCCGGGTTTCTAAAGTGCATTCGTATCGGGAGTGCAGAACAAAAGAGGAGGTGAGGAGGTGGAGAAAATATAAAATAGCTCGACTAGACAATATGTAAAGTGGCCACTTGAAATTCAACCCGCGCGCTGTCGAAGTCCCTCGACGTGGCTGAACACCGTCGTTGTTGACCGCAATATGTCATCGAGTCTATGAGACCCAACGTCTGCAGGAACAATGTGTCTCTGATACCTAGGACTAGGTCAGTTTATCATGAAAAAATACTACATTTACCGTACTCCGGGATGTAAATAGCCTACGACAATTATTAAATATTGCGAATCGAGAAGATTTGCTAAATTATGTACTTATTAGAATCTACAGCGACTGACCTCTATATGTCATCGGATCTAAGAGACCCAACGTCTACAGGAACAGCGCGTCTTTGAGGCCTAGGTCTAGGTCAGTTTACCATAAAAATTACTGCGTTTACCGTACTGCGGGACGTAAATAGCTTACGACAGTTATTAAATGCGGCGAATCGAGAAGATTCGCGAAATTATGTATTAGAATCGACAGCGGTGATTGCGAACCGCAGTAGTACGGAATGGATTGATGTTTCTACTATTTACGTGTAAGACCAAATATGGCCGGTGTTATTGATGAACCGGACTCAATGACAGCCCAAAAGTAAAAGAATATATTATTATGTTATGGATTTTTTTATAAATACGAATTGTTCAATTGACTAAACTTCTCGGGAATAATACCGTTATTACCATTAAACCTGCAAACGATTAGTTACTTAATCTTTACATAGTATAAAATGAAGACTTTTAAACTACGCAACGGATTTTCGCAAAAAAATACGTAAGAAAATAAAATACCTACAAAAGATGGTACCTACAATGGTATTTAAAATAAATACAATTACCTAGTGCATTTAGTAATATAACATCAATTCTTTATTCCAACGTCTTAAAAAATTTACCAGGTCTCCTGTGAACAATAACTTTTTCAGTATTGTACTGGTATATTTGTATAATGTTAAAAATGTATGTAGTTAGTGATATATTATTTACGATAACTCTTTATTGATTAACAATTTAAATCCATATAATTAATAACTTAAAGTCACATCATAATCAAGATTTTTTGTATGAACCAGAACATTTTTAATGAATAACATTGAATATTGTGAAAGAAGTCGTATTAATAAAAAACGTTACGAAAAATTTATGAGTTTTATTGATTTTTTTATTTGTCAGAGAAATTGACAGCTTCGATTGTTATTGCACCCCGTTGAAGGTAGAGATTGCTTTATTACGCGGAAAAGATAATATTGAAAGCTGCGTTGGTTGAAAATCATTTCTGAGCTTTTAATGGCAGTTGGAAACGTTGCGGAAACTTTTGAGATGTAGTTTATATACATATATGTATATCAAAGAATAAACATGATAGTTATTTCGTATTACATTATTTCTCAATATATTTCAAATCTTTTCAAATGGGACCTACCAATTCTCCGAGAGCTAAGCAGATTATTAATGATTGCAATTATTATTGTGGATCTAGCTTATTTGGTAACAAAATGTAATTTTTCGTAGGAAACAATAATAAATATCATAACCGTCTCGATTCTCCCTGTGAGACAGGTATAGGCCATAGGTCACCCAAATAGTTCGCTACGTTTGGTGACTTAGCGGGTTCATGGAGGAAGGTTGGTCCGAGTCTTGGCGGCGGACGTGTCTGCCCACCAGCAGCGTGGCAAGCTGGATCGGGAGAGACTGGATGACCTTGCGACCCCTCAAGCATATCTCTTTAGGAACATCGCCTTGCACCGCAGTGGGAGGGATGGAGGTACGTCCGTCACTCCTGGACCCACTGACCCCCAAATTCCTACCCACCCCACATACCATCCTTTCCAAAAAAAGTTCTGCTTCCTTCCTTTAAAAAACCCTCCACACAGCATCTCCAAAGATGACATAGGCTAGATAACTGAGGGAATATATTTTCCTCAGAGCCTCCTGTTTGGAGCATTGTAAAAAAAAACATTGTAATGATAAATTGTTATCCAGATAAAAAATTGAAAGCAATTAAAACTGTAAATCTGAAAACTGATCTTCAAGAGCAGCTAATTATCTGAAATCATAATCTTTGCTTTTAGCCTGGGCCAATGAAGCCATGTCCCAAAAATGAAAAACCATGTTTCAGGTTTCAGGGATACGAAAACCATGTTTTGGAGGATAAAAAAACATTTTTTTGTAAGCTTTTTATTGAGAATATACATAATTAAGAAAATAACGGTTAATAAAAGGACAAAATAAAATTTCCATTGAATAATAGGACAAAATAATATTTCCGAAAAAGTAAACGGTAAAAAAAATTCTTATAAGAGACTTTTTACTTTAAAAATGAGTTTTTTTCACCTTTATTATATTTCATTTTTACTATTTATAATAATGCACATAACTTTTACAGAAAAAAATGTCTTGTTCGACATGGTTTTAAAAAAAAACACGAATGTAGAAATGACCCAAAACGCCATGAAAACAAGATAAAAACCATGCACATGGCAACACTGCTATGGGATCACAAAATTTTAGAAGAGTGTCAGTCTGATATTTTTGTTAACTATTTTGACGCCAGTTCCATCATGAGCTATGCAGATTTAGAATATCTATTAATCGGAAGAAAAACATCAATAAAGAAGCCATACTACGTGGTTTTTCATTTTAATAAATTTAAATTATTTTATTTGTTTGATTCATAATTTAATAGAAAAAAAGAGCGTCGAATTTTGAGTTTGTATTTACAAAACCTACTCGTCACCTCGACTGAAATGGAGTTGGTTTTGTTTTGCAAAATCATCTTCAAAGCCTATTCAGTTTCAATCACGGTGACGACTGTAGTATTATAATAGCTTTTGTTTGTGCACAACACCATTTATAAAATTTATACCACTTTAGTCGTGGTGACGACTATAACTAATATAGTACTTTTCGTTTGTGTAAAAACATGAAACATCGCCCTAGAGGTGATTTTTCATAAAAACGGCGCTCTCCAATCATCCAATTATTATTATCATTATTTATGGAGAAACTGAAAAAAAAACAGTTGGCAACTCAATCGCTGTCCACAGGAAAGGAACTTGCGAATTTCATTGGCGGTCCACTCACAAGCAACTTGTTAAATACCAGTTTTGAAGGCCGACGCGAAGCGGCGACTCGCAGTGCTGCGTTTCAGTTGCCAGGTTGTCCGGTTGCCATGGTTATGTCTCACGACCTGTCAAGTTTTGGCGTAATTTGCGATATGTCAGAGCATTGTCAGAGCAAACGCGTGGCCAACATATGTACACGGTTGTCATTTGTCACATGATAACGGGTCGCTTCTTCGAGTCGTTCTTGTGTTCAACAGCTCGGCTGTGGACCGATTTGCCAGCCTCTGTGTTTCCTCCTTCCTATAACATGGGTCTCTTCAAGACTATTGGAGGTTGCCCACCACTTTCCCGCGGCGTTCTAAGGAAACAGATGGTTTCCTCCTTCACCGTACACTCTAATTTTTGTTTATAAAGAAGCTACTTTTTATCAAGCTAATCTTCAAGACCAATGTTCATTCCTTCCTCTCCTCAAAAATACTCTCCACATAGCATCTCAGAAGACATAGTCCCTGAGGGAAATTATTTTCTTCAGGGCTTCCTGTGTGGAGTTAATGTAAAAAAAAATGTATATCGATTTTGTTCAGGAGGTTGACAAAATATTATTATTATATAATATGTTAAGATTGACAATGGATTAATAAATTATGTAGTATTATATAGAAATCTTAAAGTTGAGTTGCCAACCAGTTTACGGTTTCTCCGTGAGCAAAGGCCCTTTAATACAGAAATTGACTACGGATACTCCAATGGTTATGTTTGGTTGGTTAGGTGGTAATGGAAACTAGTTACTTAACATGATTACAATAGACTTTGCAATCATATTATATCATAAAATCTGAACGATTTGTTTATTTTCTGTTTATAGACTAGAAGATTTTGTGATTTTACACAAACGGAATCTAACCTATTAATTACATTCACTTATTACAATAAAACTAGTCTATTATTACATTCGCCACTGTCCGTCGTTTGTAGATGATTTTGCACAACAAAACCTACTCTATTTCAGTCGTCGCCGTTACTAAAACGGTATAGGCTTTGTAAATACGCTGCAGGCAGGTAACTACTTCGCTTACAAAGGACAGTATTGTTTGGTTCAAACTGCATAATTTATATTAAAAAATAAATGTAGGTAAGACGAAAAGAAGCGGACCATTGTATTATAAATATTATTATTATCGTCGTAATTCGGTAGCTGTATCGTTTGGTTATGCTTCTTGGGTCACATTTCGCCATTTCGGTAAGGCCCGCATAAAACGTTTCTCTTGTTGAAATAAAAATAAGATCAAAAGTTAATGGGACGTTTTGCGACTGATTCAATTATTGATGCAAGTTAAGTTTGAATAATATTTTGTTCAGATTAGGCGCTGATAAAAAACGTAGAGGAATTTGCGCATTATCTTTGTTTTAAGTAGAATTTGAAGAATATAAACAATAATGTAATGTTAGTTTGATAAGAGAAGTTGAGGTTGTACCTACTAAAGGTACCTAGTAATGAGCAATGTGTTTTTTTTCATTCTTTAGCAATTTTTTAGAATAAAATATTGTTGTTTCGTTTGGTGTTACAAGAGCTCCGAATCCCCGGAGTCAGTGAGACTATGGCATCCCCAATTGGGAAGTGGTTTGAGACTGAAGGGAGCGATAAGGGAAAAACATTTGTTTGGAGAAATGTTGGGAAGTGCCTAGATATTCAGATCTGATCACACAACACGGATTTTCAAATGATGTGAATTTTAAATGTGGTATTTTGTGAGCATTGACCGCTCTGATACATTCCGCTAATATATTCCTACTGTATATATTACTTTGTATTAATTTGATGTCAAATAGCAAATAAATAAATAAATTAAAAATTATTAACACAAATTATGACCGCAATTGAGCGTTACAACCACTACCCAACAAAGTTGAACTTTTAAATTGACTGGTTCTAATATTATGAAGTTATGGTCTTTATCTACTGTTAGATATAAATGCTAAGAAGATGCGGACAAGATTAGGGTTAAAAGTAAAATATAATGCAGATTTTCATTCACAGAGGAAAGTACAGTACATATAAAATAATATACATAAATATCTATATCAACAACATAGTATCTATTAATCAAGTAATTAGCAAACGTAACCTGGTTTGCATTGGTGCATTCGATTCTAAGCTAGGGTTGCCATTTCCAAACTTTGAAATCCAGGATTTGAAGGTAGAAAAACCAGGACATTTCGATTTAAAGCCAGGACTATGTATGTATAAGAGCAGTACCTAATTGTTATAGTTATATTGCACAAAAAAAAAATAGTCAACTACCTTCACACGCGCTGCGCGAGCCCAGTGGCAGACAAAACGATTGGAGAGAGTAGTGGCGGGCGAATTTTAAAGCATAGGTCCTTAACAGGACTCTTTAAAAACTCAGGACGCTGCTTAAAAACTATCCAGGACAGCCCAGGACACCCCAAAAACAGGACATGTCCTGGGGAAACAGGACGGTTGGCAACCCTATTCTAAGCGGACTTTTCAGTAAGGGAAATTCATACAAAAAATTAAAACTTCAAAAATGAAAAAAAAAATTCAACTTCAACAACATCGATAATATCGTATTTTCAATCTAACCTTACTGAAATTATCACCTTACTAAAAATCACCGACCGTCAATGCAGTAAGTGCATAAGAAGGCAGTGTTTATTTAAATACGAGTATTGCGTTTTGTAAAATTCCCGAAAACACAACAGCCTCAGGAAAAACTTTATTAAAATTGAGAAAGCGCAAATGCTGATATGTACCTATTTATTTTAATTGTATACATTAAAAAAATGTAAGATAACGTCACTAGTTCCGCGAAGTGTTCTGATAGTGACAGCGGTATGGAGCAGGCGTATTAAAGATATGTTTATTTGGGCTTACGCAAGGCAAAGGTTCTAGGTGTTTTTCTTACTATGCATATTTAGCAAAAATAGTTTACTTTGTAACGCTATATGGGATACTGGCAGGTTTGTTCCGCTTTATCAATAGTACCTAGGCAAGAATTCAAAATTACTTTGAATTCGCACATTTTGGTACCTACCAACTATACCTATCTACATTTTTGGGGGTGACCGGAAAACTCACAATCAACTCAACTCAATAACTCTTGTGAAAAGTATTTAAAAGCGATGAAAAAAATAGGTTAGGTTATGGGCTATTTTTCCTTTTTTGCATTGCTTTTAAGGGGCCGCAACTCAAATTTCTACCGATTTCTTACATAATTCCCTTAAACATTGTTACTCACTCACTCCCTTAAGTTTTTAAGCTCTTAAAAAATATATGTTATTTTTGAAGATAATGTGTAGCTGCTGCCCAAGCTGAAACGCAAATTATATGAAATTTCCTCGATAGAAAAAATCTCAAAGTGTGCTCCAAAAATTATTAAAAACAAGTCTGTTTCTATTATCTTATTAATTATATTTGTTAAAAAATTCACAATGTTTAAAGAAACAAAAAAAAAACAAAAATTAAAGAAATGATATTTAAAATGCTCCCCAAGAGAGTTTTGCTCTATTTTAAATGAGTCGTGTTTTATTAAACATTTTCGCAATTTTCGCATCGATTTTGGCGCTGTAAGTGTAGGTATGGTGTAAGCACGTTGTAAAAAATTATTAAAAAGAAGATAATAATCAATACAGGAATAATAGTTTCAAGTAGTTATTTAAAGTAATAATAGTAGACAGTGTTAAGTAAAAAGTTATAAAAAAGAAAATAAGAAACAAGAACATTGTAAGATTAGTTCGATTTTAAATGATTTAAGGGTACAATGGAAAATGTCAATATCTCTTAGGGCATTATAATTTTTGTAAATATAAATTATGTGAATGATCTTACCAATAGCCATGACCCATCAAATGCTTCAATAACCAGTCAATAAGAAAAAAAACATCAGCACATCGATCGGCAAAAGACGTTATCCAGAAAGACACACGTGTAAATGTCAGTGGAGAACTCGGTACCTTCCTACCAGAGCGCCAGGAAATTCAATAAGCACTTATCTGTCATCAAATGTCACTGTCAATTTACTGACTCGCTTTTTCACTTTCGTTTCTCCCTGACAAAATTTACAACCGACAGTCCAGATAAATTCCTCGAAAATATAATTTATTATCACGTCTACACTTGTATTTTATCTCCTTTAAAGGGACACTCCGATTCTCAGCGCCAATAATGAAAATCCATTAGTGACAACATACGTTATATTTTAAACGAGCAAAAAAAAAGTCCGCAGCACTTATCCAATTTGCGAAAGTGACTCGTAAATATTTATTTCGCACAACATTATTATTATTGATCATTGTCGCGAAATTCGAAAGCAAAAAAACATCACGATAACTTTAAAAAGTTAATAAACAATAAATTATTTAACTCCCTTCTGAAATGGCGTGTGCGCTTTTGACTTGTTAATTATATTTAGTTTTCGCGGAAATGGGCACAGAATTTGGTGCGGAAAATTTCGGAATTCTTTCGCGGAAAGAAATTGTTGGTACAACGGATATGAACGCTGGGGATATGCACAACCTACACGTTCGGCGCCAGGCGACGAACTAAATGTGATACAGCCCGCATCTTTCTTTTACCGGCATTTACGGCGGGTATCTGAGATGAAAATAACTCAATAAAATACCCGTTATAAACACACCACCTCATAGAAGGTCTAATGATACGTTTGATAGATTCTTAAATATCGTTGAGAATGATAAGAATGGTGATGCGGTGGTTTATAACTATTTTGATATTTAGGCACGTGGGTACAGACACTAAGGTAATCCAACGTGACTTGACCGCTGCACTAATATATTTTTGAAATGTTTACGTTTTGCAAATGCATTTCTTTCTTCATACCAGAATTTTTACTGTGATTTAAAACAACAAAAAAATGTTTGTATAAAAGTTTACAAACATCATTATAAACTAAATATTAGAATATATTCGTATTGCCTTTTCACGGTACGTGAATTTTTATGAAGGAAATGGGTTATTTTTTATATCGTTGATTAAAATGTAGACACAATAAACTCGAGAATTTATTGAGCCTGTAACCATTATATCTGTAATGTAAGTTCCAAAGTTGGCGAAGCGCTGACCACGTGGAAATAAATTCAGATGGACAGTTCACCGATAATCATGACAAGAAAAAAAAATTGTTAACCCATGGCTAATTTATTCACTTTTGGGAACATCTCGTATAGGTTTCGTAGAAATCGTGATGTCTCCCTTACTATCATGGTGAGAAATATGATCTAAACGGTGTTAGAAAGTGAAAATACCACGCTTCGTATTCAAACCTAAAAAAATAACCACGCAATAATTAAAATGTATTCCTTTGTGAAACCAAAGTTTCCGACCGCGATTTGAAAAAAAAAACTGTAGTTTTGGGAATTTTTAAAATAATAATTTTTACGTGAAAAGACGAAAAGTGAGGTAACGGTAATGTTTCTATTACATTTTTCTAAATAAAATATGTATGTCTTTTTTTATAGTTATAAGCAATTTAAGTTAGAAAAAACATAAGAGAGCCTTTTCAATAATTTTCGTATAAAATTATTTGTGTATTTCGAATCATACAAATTGAATACGTATTTTATCACCTTCCAGAAAAAAATTTTAGTTTTCAGATACGTTCAAAAATATTGCATTTATTTGGATTTTATTGCACAGCAGAAATATTATAACCAAATTCTAAATGTATTATAATATGTCAAAGCACTTTTTCAACTTATTTACTTTAAACTAGATGGTTTCAAACAATGACTAAACAAACTACCAGCGCCGGATCTGCCATACGTTCAAAAACGTGCAAAAACCTGGCGCCAACTCCGAAGGGGCGCCGTGAGAAAATAAATATTGTATTAAAATTTAGTTATAATATTTCCTGAATCGTTTAAAAATTACCCATAGTACGAAATAATTATTACGCTCTAGCAACACTTTTCAAAGAAACAGAATGCGCACGCATCAACGGCTTACGAATTTATAGTCAGTTAAAGAATTTTTTTACAAATTCCATATATTTAGTTTAAACGTAAGATCTATTTTTCCATATATCTTTTACGACGAATGGGTGCGATCCAAATTCAATAACCAATCACAGCGCAATATTTTTTGTTCTGGTGAATCAAACAAACCGACTTGCGCCTTTCAAAATGCTGACAATTTTAGTTAGTGTGTCGTACGTACGATAGCTATTGTTTTATTTTGTACGATTTAAGTCTAAGGAGAAGGTAGTTAAAGACCATTTTCTTATGAAATCTTCAGTAAATTCCATTAACAAAAGTATCGCACGGCTTGCAGGATTTGCAGGTAACAGGTTGCAACGTGTTGACAGTTTCATCATTGATTTGACATATTATTTTAAGTTCGTTAAATGTGTAATTAATATCTATTAGATTTGTTGGATTTGTTATTTTACGGTGTCAGTGTAAGCGTCTTTCGTAAGCCGTTGATAGTTGATACCATACGTCAGTGTTTAGTGTTTTTATGGTGTTTGTTCGCTCAATTTGGTATTAGTTCGCTTAACACAGGGGAAATGCAAGGTACAAATTTGAGGCTTATTAGATTTTAGAGCTAGTCAGAAGCTGTAGATGCTATTCTTGTGTTGTACGTTGCCATGAGAACGTATTTGTATTTGATTATTCGCGTTGGGTATATACCTACGTAAACGCAGTAAATCTCAAGAATGTCTAATGGACCTAGTTCAGCGAAACCACCCGCATTGTCTCGTAACCTATATTTTAAATCATGGTACGGGCACAAACAAACAATTCGTTGAATTATTTTAAAGCATAACTTGCAAAAAGAGTTTTTCCTAAAATAACTAAAATAGCACCATAATTTTATGTTTACGCAATAGATTCAGAGAGTATAGGGCTCCTGGCGATTCTCTCTTTAAAAAAAACGAGTGTGAGAGCTACCGCCAGGTTACTTGGAAAAGTTACACCCTTTATATGTCTTGATTTTATTTGATAAATTAGTGTAAAAAAATAAAAATTAATAAAAAAAAAAATAAAAAAATTGGGGTGAACGAATTTTTAATCAAAATAAAAATGTGGCATCGGTATCTACTGCACAGGGCGCCAGATTTCGTAGATCCGGCCCTGCAAACTACCTAACAGAAAGATTTGGCATACCGATCCAAATATTTTTTTTTTCTTTTTCTTTTAAAAGAAAGACAAACATTCCCGGGTTACGAATAACCCAACAATGTTTGAAAATCTCCTACTACCACCACAGAAAGCCGAAAATGTTGCGTGTGTTGTGATGGAGGACTTAGCCAGCCGAGGAATCGAACATGCGACGCCCGGGTGGGACCCAAGAGCTATGCCCACTCAACCACTGACCGGTCAAATATATACCAAACATTCTGTCTAAACCCTGTAGCAGTATATTTATTGTAAATTTTAATAAATATTGTTAGAACCGTTTAAAAAATCATGGAATGGTAGTTTTATAATATGTATTTTATGAATCTCTTAAAATTGCAATTCGGCAATGTTGGGGGGTAACGTTATACAGGATGTATTAAACTATTGAACTAGGTACCCATGTATGGAATATGAATGGTGTATGTATGTGTAAGAATGAATTGCTGACAAGCGATCAAATTTATAATCGTTAAATAGCCTTTTGCTGCTTACCGGAACGACTCAAATCCCGTTCTGTTATTTTATAATTCTTTTTTTTATGCGAATATCGCACAAGTCTCCCAATTGTTCGGAGCCAGTTAGGCTAACGCATTCCCAAGCGGTTAAGGTATATTGTTGAGGATAAAAGGAGGGAGGAAGGCACAGTGATGAGGAAGATGATGATTGGGAAATAGCACCTGGCGATTTAGATCTGCTCACCAAACACAGTTAGGCCATTTTAATAGATTTTTCGTTTCTGAATAGTGTTAGCAACGGCGATAGTGAGAGGTATCTACCATTCTGTGCCCTGGTGGCCAACCTCCGATAAACAATGACACCAAAAGAAGAAGAAGAGAATGACGGTGTTCTAACGATCTTACTTTATTCACGGTATCTGGAAAGTACTGGTACAAGCGAGAAATTGACGAATCCTGATAACACAAGAATCCCAAAAAATCGATCTTAACATTTTGAATTATAATTTTTCTTTTTTACTCCGTGATGCATTTTAAAATAAAATAAACAGCTGATAAAATGCCAGATTTATTTTTCAAATTTAATCAAAATTATTCTCGAAAACGAAAGCTTAAATGAAAGAAAGTTATATCACCAAATCAGCTCCAAGTCTGAGGTACAGTTACCACTTATTTCAGGAGAGCTGTGTAAGTAATAACCGGTAAAGTATACATAATGTACCTTTATAAATAATATAACCAAACGTAACATTTTGTACCTAGTACCTATATAAATAAAGTAACTAAACGTAACATTATGTATATAAATAATGTAACTGTACGTAGATTGGGATTCAAACAATGGAACTAAACGTAACATCATGTACCTTTATAAATAATGTAACCAAACGTAACATTTTGTACCTACCTGGTACCTACCTATATAAATAAAGTAACGAAACGTAACATTATGTATATAAATAATGTAACTTTACGTAGGTTGGTATATAAATAATGTATCTTTACGTAGGTTGGGATATAAATAATGTAACTAAACGTAACATTATGTAAATAAATAATGTAACTAAACAAAACGTCATTTGAGTTCTTCTCGGTGCAAAGTCTTCGTGCATTCGCCATAGTGATATTATTAAACTTGGCGCCATTGGCGTCGCGAATACGCTAACACTTTCATGACCTGTGACGAATTACTCCACAAAGAATTTTTTCATTATTTAATTAATGTTGCATAGAACCATACCTTGGCGATTCGACCGTTTAGAGTTTAGAGCGTAATCTAATTTTATTAAGCAGACGGAATTTTTCTTCGGGAAATGTTTTTTTTTTTTTTTATATTTTTACGGTGGATCCCTCATCACTTAAAATTACAAATTTTAATATATGAAAATTTATGTTTCTTCGTTTGTCCCTTATGCGTTCCTAAACCATTTATCCGATTGCAATTAAACTTTGGCGAGCTGTTGAGCGCACGCCCGTGAAGATTTCTGTCCTGGTGAGCTCTGGCAATATGAAATTTGTGTAAAAAATTACAATAGGTGGCGCGCGGTATTACAATAGGGTGAGGGAAATCTGGGAGGTAGGAAGAGAATGAAGGGGGGGAGTTCTCGGAAGAGGAGACGAGGGATGAGGAAGGCAGGGAAGGTGGAAGAGGAACGCTGGAGGAGAAGAGGACGCACGGGAAAGGACACACAGGGTAGGGTTGGGGGGCGAACGAGGAGCACATAGGTATTGAGACATATTAACGGTAACTTACAGCAGAGAGAGATTTAAAATTGGATAATCCATGCTTCTCACACTGATAGCCGTGAGAAGTGAGTGTATTTCATACAGTTTACCGGCATGGAGGGAAGGAGGGAGGGAAAAGGAATTCGGGGAGAGGGGGTTCGCGGGAGGAGGGGGTTCGCGGGTGGGGGGACGAAGGAAGGGGGAAACGGGGAAGGAGGAAGGAAACCCAGGAGGGGGGGGAACACGGAAGGTGGTTGTCACGGGATGGATGGACACGGGAGGGGGGAAGGTGGAAGAGGACGCGGGAGGGAAAAGGAACGCGGGGGGGAAGCGGGAGTGAGAACGGGAAGCATGGGAAAAAACACGCAGGGGAAGGGTGATGGACCACGGAGGGACAGAGGGATGGATTGCAAAGGAGACACAATAGCATTAGGGGATGGGAGGGGTAAATTTGGATATTCCATGCTTCTCACACGGTCCGCTTTATATAGCCTACGCATGCATTGGAAAAACAAAAAATATTGTGTATCAAAAAGCAGAATTAAAACAAAAACCCTTTGTTTCTTTCAGTGGCATTGCAATGCCTGCCGGTACTCGCTATTAATTAATAATTAAGCGTGCAATTAACCTAAATAATAAATTCCAGAGTAGCATGTAGGTACTCTAAGTAACGCCACGGCTCAGAATAGAAACATTGCTTGAAATGAATTATGCAATAGCCAGGTACTCCCGAACCTCTCAACTTTTCTTCTACATCATCTCCCCATTCCCTTCTGCCTCACAGCTTATGACATAGTCCTAGGTCCTAGAGGCTCCGGACAGTTGTGAAATTAAATAATTTCTTAGTTAACACTTATGCCATTTCGCACAAAATAAAATATTAGTATTTAATTGACTTCAGCTAATAAATCAACCGTAAATACTTGAAAATCAATCCGAAACCGTGAAGTCGGTACTTTCCTAGCGGGAGATCTAGTCTTTACTAATAAAATCATATACTTATTAGCTTTTAATCTTACCGGTGAAAGTGTTAGGTAAATAATTTCCTTAGATTGCGGGGAAATAAAAAGCTCGCTATAAGCGCTGGCGAGTGATGCAATGACGAATAATGCAATGTCGACGGAATGATTATTAAATGCATTCATTACCAAAGAGTGACTGTATCCAAAGATTTATTTATTAAATGACCGGTAACTATCCCACGACCAGTGGCGCGCGCGAAGTTTTGAGATACCCCAAATCTATCTATATCTATCCATTAACTTCTAGGAGCCGATCCCCTAATCCTTAACCAACAATAATCCGAGAGGGACATTACCAACATTATATTTTTGGGGGCATCTATAAGTATTAGCTGAAAAAAAAACCTCGACCTGTAATCAATCTCAACAGCGCCAGCGTAGGTTTCGGATGGGAATGCTGTCTTTGTTTTACCGGTATTTCCATAGCACCGTCGGGAAACACGCCATACGCGCTTAACATTTGTATAGAGTTGATATTTGTCACGTGAGAACGGATCGTTTCTACGACTCGCAATGGCTGTGGAATTATTTGCCAGACTCTGTATTTCCTTCCTCCATTAACATAGGTCTTTCTAGCCAGGTTCACTCGTTACTTTCCTCAAGAGACCCTCCACACAGCATCCCCAAAGATGATACCGGCCCTGAGGGAAATTATTTTTTTCAGGAATAGATTGTGGAGTTAATCCAAAAAAAGTCGTAAGTCAAAAAGTTAATTTTACAGGAGAGCAAAAAAAAATTTGTCGAAAAGAGATACAAGCGACATTTTGCGGATATGGACTAACTTAAATACGGTTTTCGCGGGGCGCAAATTACTTTACTTTTCAGAGATATAACCTAAAATAGAAAATTTTGACTTATGTCACTTTTCTATGGGATGTGCAATATGTTTTTAATAAATTATGGATGTTTAAATAATATATTAATTATAAAGACGGAAATCTGTGTGTACGACCGTGCAAAACTTCCGAATTGCTGGCGGCATGAAATTTTAACAGCTTTTCTGGCGGGAATTTCTAATTTACACTAAACCCTTTCTCTACTAGCAGCGTTATTTCTATCATAATAATGTAATACCCCAAAAAATGTAAGAAAAGACCCCATTTTTAAAAAAACCTAACAAATTGTTTCTTTGGTACTCAGTAATGAGGGCTTGAGTCAGTTTTTGACATATTTAATAGCATTGAAAATCCGTGTAAAAAAATTATCTACCTCAAAAAGAGGAAACTCAAACAGTTTCAGTTTTCTCTTAAGTACCTTGACAAGCACTTTTTTATTATTTGGTTTTTCCTATATAATGCTTCATACCTAGCATGTAAGAATTATGCTTTAAATTTAAAACAACAATAAAAAATAAAATATTATTTATGGAAAGTAAGAAGTTTCACTATTTTCCAAAATATAAATTTACGGGCCGCCACTGTCTGACAGTGGCTAATTTCAATCGGTGTGGTCACCACTCACGACTAAAGACCACCGTTTTGTCTCGATTTATGTTCACATAAACTGTTTGTGTCATAAGTTTAATTCAAAAACGGCTACCTGACGCCAGAGGGAATATCAAATTAAAAGCATATTAAGTAATAATTCATTTGTGGTCATCAAGGGCATTCTGGGCCCATAATAAACACTGCACCAGTTAATTTTGCAATGTTTTTTTTTTAAATTTAAGTACCGAACAAGAGTCCTAACTGCTCCCAATCGTCTGAAGCCAGACAGACTGTGGCATCACCCAAATGGGGTAAGTTGCGAGGCTTTAGGTAGTGGGGAGGGGAAGGAGAAGGGAAGGATGAAGGTGGGAAATTCCTGGCTATTCCAACCTGGTCACTCAATCACGGATGTAGCCATTTCAGGGCCCTATAGGGAAAGTATATGCCACTCAGGAACGTGCCGCAAATATATTACGTATCATTTTTAAATACAAATTAATTTTACCTCAACACGCCGGTATTTGAACCCGCGGCATCCGGATAGGTAGCCAATGATCGGAACTACTCAATCACGGAGGCCATCAAACACAAAATAGGTACCTACACAACCATAAAGGGAGCTTCAGTGAAATTATAGAAGACTGAAATGGAATCATGGGTTTTATCCAGGATTTTCGTAATGGAGGTTTCTAGTGTAATAAAGCACGTGCCATATAACCTTGAGTTTTGATTTTGGTAAGGAAATCCCCGAAGACGGAACTCTTGAAACTGAAGAAAGTTTATTTCATAAATGGATTTTGAAGAAAGGCGATGTGATGATAATGAGCAGATGATGAAATACTATGTCAAGGTCATTTTACAGCCATGGTATTTTAAAATTGAAAATGACTTGCCTTTTTCAATTTGAAAAGTGACCGTGTTAATTTATTGTTTGCTAAAGAAAATGGAGTCTCAAGTCTAAGTGACTTATAATTTGCACCATTTTCTTTGTTCTCCTCTCCTCTTCCATTCCCTTCTGCCTTAAAACATTAAGAAAGTCGGCTGGGCGGCCCTTTTCACACGAAACTAAACTAAGATACTAGGAAACTAAGGTCAAAATACCCAACCAAATTAATTAATTATTTTTGTTATAAAAAGATATAGCAAATGTCTAATAAGGATTTGTGCTACTTTATTTATTTGTGTTTTAAATTACAAAATAACTTCAGTAATTATTTGTGAGTTAATGACACTTAAAAAATATATCTTTGCTCTATTTATATTATTAATAAAACAATGAAAAATGCAATAAAAATATGTTATTATTTTTATAACCAGTCTGTTAGGCGTAAATTTAAAATACAAAATACCGATTTATGTTGGATTATTTATTTTTGAGACCGATTTTTTTTCATAATATTAAAACAGTAGATAGGGAAAAATTATTTATTTAATAATTAAACTTAACTCACAAAAAATGCCAAAGTTGCCAGTAAAATCATGCAAAATTAAATTTTTTAATGACCTACATTTTATTATTTAAAACATAAAGAAATAAAGTAGCACGAATCCATACTAAACATTTGCTACATCTTTTGATTAAAAAATATTTATTCAATTTGAAAATAAAGTTTTGTATGAGAAAGGCCGCGCAGCCGTTCCCCTTAATGTAGTGCATAACTATTATTCATAATTGACAGTACATTATTCAATTGAAGATACCACGCGGTAGAACGAATGTTCTAGCACAGCGCAGCTTGACGAAATGATTGGAGCTATTGAAGGAAATTTCTAAAACAGTAGAACCATTTAATTACTCTTCAAATAATTATTTTTTATATATCTTCCCAAACGTTAAAATAAAATCTTGTACTAAAAAAGGTTAAAACTTAACTGGTCCGAATGCTTATTAGGACTCTTTTGCAGTGCTCACATAAAAAAGTAGTAAATTATTTCTTATATGAAGAAACCTTAAATTTTGTGGTTCTGTAAAAACTGTGGGATCTGAAAATGTCAAGGCGAACTTCTGCCATGGAGATGCATAATCCAGATCAGAGATCACTTATTATTCAACGTAATATTATATGTGTTATGCCTTTATATTCAACCTACATATGCGTAGAAGTTGGCGTATAAATTATAGAATTAAACACCAACATTTATTAGACACGTTGACTTTGATATCCTTTTCAATAAATTCATTAATGTGGGAAGTAGATTTATGAACTCAACAACAACAGTCATCAACGCAGTGTCTAATAATTACTATTGTCAATCTAAATACCTCAGTTACAAGGGCGATATCTACTGCAAATATGCTACTTCATGATATTATTAATATTATTGTTGTTTCCAGCTCCGAATGAGGCCTAGGTGTGTCCGTGCACGATTCCAGGGCCGCCGCGAGAGAGGCGAAAAATGCCACCTTAGAATATAAAACAATTTGCTAATAAAATTAACATGATCCTGAAAGTATCTATGGGTATCGCTGTCACAAGATTTCAAGATCGGCCAAAGATACGTCACGCTCGTCAATGCCTTCAAATTACATCAGCACGCAACAAAATTACTTTTTCAATATTTTTAGATAAAGTTTTACAACTCTCCTATTAAATTACTACTTATCCGATTAAATAAAATATTAACGAGAACATTGATTATTACTATTATGGAAACAGGCAGGAGTAACATCGAAGCCATATTTTTTTTTTACATTAGCTCAACGCAGGAGGCCTTGAGGATGCTGTGTGGGGGGTCTTTTTAGGGAAAGGAAGGAGAGGAAGTTCTGGGAAGGAAAATATATGATGGGTGTGTAGGAATTTGGGGATCAATGTGTCTAGAAGTGATGGACGTACGAATCCATCCCTCCCACTGCGGTGCAAGGTCAAGGTCGACATGGGTCGAGAGAGTCCAGTTGGAGAGGTCTAGGTTAGGCCTCCCTTGACCAGTCTCAGTTGGAGAGCGAACGCATTCTCCGCCAAGACCTAGACAAACCTCCCCTCACGAACTTATGGAGGAATGTTGGTTATTCAATAAATGGGCAGGGCGGTGGTACCCATCCCCACCTCCTAAATTCAGCCAAATGGAGATTAATGATCCTCCCTTCTGTTTACCATAATACGCATATTTTTTTATGAAATTATTTTAATTTATCTTTATTACGTAAGTATAACTTAGGAAGTATTCTTTCTTGCCACATTTTGTATCACATACCTAGGTATTCTTACATTTTGTATCACATATTTATTTTTGATATTAAATAACTATGAATTCATGTTATACGGCCTTAGAATGGAGAATATTCCAAAGAGGACATATTTTCTCTAAATTGTAATAAAAAATGTATGAATTTTTCCGATAATGTTAACGAATGAGTAATGAAGGCCGCAGAATCAAGTGGGAGACAAGTGAACATTGCAAGAGACCTCCCCATGGTTTGGACGCCTTATGCACCACACGCATAATATCGCACAAGCCTGTGACGCCCCTGAATCAACCAACCATAACACAAACACTAAGTAATCTCTCTACCGAAATAGCTTCAGGACATTGTGATCTCCTGCGCAAGCTGCTCGCCTGGTATCCGCTAAGTCATGAGTTGCATATCCTTGGATATTTCGTGCGATATGCGAGAAGGCATCTTCGTATAATCGCAAATCCTCTCCGTGCAAAATGTAGCATCCCAGTAGCGTCAGACAACGAGGAAAGTCATCGACATTCCTCATCTGCCCAAGGCTTCCTGTAAAATAGCAAGGCGCTCTGGCAGACAAAGAAGAGCATGCGACTTGAATATTGGATACCCTATAATATCGTGTCACTTGAGTTAGTATGGAGTTAGCATGAGATAATGAAGGCGATTGAACCACAATGGGTTTTTTTAAAGGTTTCTATTTATGTGCAGACTTTTTCTCAGGAGCGGAAAATGTTAGGAACCGAACTTCTGCTGCGAAATTATTGAAACTTTGAAGTACAAGCCACGCTGTTAATGATTGTGGTTGTTTTTAGGAAGTTTATTTTCATTGAGTGGAGGCAAATACGTAGGTTTAGTTCCTTGTTTGTTCACTAGAGTTGAAAGTTCATTCCATAATTGTTTTTCATTTGTTTTGTGGTAGCAAAAGTATATATTTTTAAAATTTTACGAAATGTTTAAGAAGCGGTTCTCCGAATTTCAACCGATTTCTTGCAAACCTCCCTTAAACATTTGAAATTTTTAAGCTCTTAAAAAAATATATGTTATTCTTGAAGATAATACCTAGACATTTATCGCGCCGAAACGCAAATTATATAAAATTCCCTCGATAGAAAAAAAGTAAGTAAAAGTATGCTCCAAAAATGATTATAAACACGTTTGTTTCGGTTATTTTACAAGTTATATGTATAAAAAAATTCACAGCGTTTCTGTAAATAAAATTAAAGACAATTTTCGCGAGATTTTTGCTCTATTTTTAACGAGTCGTGTTTTATTAAAGATTTTCATGATTTTTGCATCAATTTTATCGCTGTAAATGTTAGCGCGCTCTTCTAACATTCGTAATTTCATATCTCTCCATCTTCTTCTTTTTGGGCCGGGAACTGAGCCTTAATGCTTAATCTCTTGTTTTCAATACAAATCATATGTTTCATTAATGAAACTTATTTTTTTACTATCATCTACATTTCACATTTGGATGAATTTGGACCCTTTCAAATGCTTTCCCATATATAAATAAAGTTGGTTGTCTGCAGGTGGAAAAATGTAATAAGCAGTAATTGTTGAATGAAACACTAGTATATATTGAATTATTTGGCGGGTAGGAGATAAGCCGACGTAGCTCAGTGGATAAAGGAGCAGTTGACTGGATATAAGAAGGACGCGGGTTCAAGTCGCGTCGGCGCGCGGCATGTATCTTTTCTCGGGAGATTTTTTCAATGTAGATGAGTGTTTCAGGCTAATAATTATTATTCATAATAATTGTTACTTTTGATTCTTATTACGATCGTTTAATATTGACCCTTCTCTTTCTAAAACCATATAGGAATTATTATATCGATCGTCCAGTTGATTGGTCAGAAAACTCCAAAACTAAGTTTTGAGATAGTGAGGAAAACAATATTCGAATACTCGCGTGTTTCTGTGTTTTACACATTAAATATTCTATAAAATAACACCAGGAGGCTTAATGGTCCGGAATATTAATATGACGTTTTGATATATCTAATATACTAATGACCCAGAAAACATCAACAATTTGTTTAATTCACTATAAGTTTTTCTGCATTATAATTGAGTTAGTGTATATACTGTATATGGTAGTATAATTGATCACTTTTACGTCATACAACTGCATACTCAACTCAAATTTCGTTTGTACGGAAATGTTTGATTAATCAATTGATGTCTGACTAATACCATAGATGGGTACCTACCTTTTGTCATTTTTATTTTTATATTTTTTGTATCACAAGACAAACTGTTCAAATCATATATTATGAAGCTTTTTTTTCATCGTGAGAGGCCTATATACATATATATATATATATACCTAAGCCTTTTTACTTAAAATCCATATCTTAAGCAAACAGTTTAGGTCACCGTGAAATCACATTTAAGGAATATTTAAAAATTTAATGCGTTAGTATTACAAAAAAAAGTTATATGTAAACGAGTAAAGATGGTACATTTCGTAATGAATGAACAGCCCGCAGCCACTGATTCCAGTACCAGCGGTAATCTGCCTATCGATTGCATTTTATGAATATCCCCGCTGATTACACGGTGTGCAGTAGTTAACATAAACAAACTGCCCCACACAATACCAATATTTTGACAGTCACGACTAAGTTATAGTCTACGGACGCAATTACTACAATTCGATGCGATTTAAACTATGTTATCTTGATCTTATACGATGTCTGTCCGTGCGTAGGTTAATCGGGAATTAATTTCATTCCATTTCGTGCTCGTCATTTCTTTCCACAAAGAAAGTACGTATTAAATCTTTCAGAAAATATTATTAAAGCTTCTAGATTCACGTGAGTTTGGGTTGCACTCCCTGCGTACTGTGTAGGGCCGACCAATTTATTTGCTTTTATTTGGTGGGTAGATGCCTAGATTCAGATCCGGATTAGTCACATTTTCCGAACTTTGACGAAGTTGTTAACAAACCACAGATCAAAATCAAATAAATCTATCGCGATAGTATAATTATCAAGCAAATGTCAAATCCATGGTATACAACTTCAAACGTACATTAAATGAATAAATAATCATGCAACTAGTTGAAATATGGCAGCTGACATATCAGTCCATAAAAAAAGCAATTGCCAGCCATTGACAATCACACAAAATTTGATAGTAGATTGCGTATGGTATCGATTCCGTATCCACAAAAGATACAGAATTGCTCTTCAGGTTGATCAGAAACCGGTTGGTTAATACATACCTATATTAAAATTAAAGATGTATAATAAAGTGTTATTCAAACAAAATAATCTTATTGTAATTATTATAATGTCTTCCCACATGTGAAAAAAAATCGATACCGGAAATTTGAATTTTAGG
Source organism: Limnephilus lunatus (assembly GCA_917563855.2). Taxonomy (NCBI): domain Eukaryota; kingdom Metazoa; phylum Arthropoda; class Insecta; order Trichoptera; family Limnephilidae; genus Limnephilus; species Limnephilus lunatus. The sequence continues at coordinate 76,307,134 of OU830592.1, forward strand.
GACAATAAATCCAAAAAAAAATTTTTTAAGAGTTAAACAACTCACTTTTCTCATTTATTTTCTCTTACGATCTGAAAATAAGACGGGCATTTTAAGAGATTTTGTTTTTTGAAAAATTAAAAATAAATTAAATACTGTTATAAAAAATATTTTAAAAAATGTCACGTATTCTGAAAAATCTATTCGATGTTTTTCTATAATAAAAATACATAATTGTAGGTCTACAAAAACAGGAGATATGATTTTTCGAAAATATAAAAAAAATTTATGTTTGCTTTCCTGATCAATTAACATTTGGTCCTTTACAGCATTTCAAATTTCCGTGGTCGATATATTACTACTAGGGTAGGCTGAAAAGTAATGCACACATGCTTGTAAAACACAAACAGCAAGATCGGGCAAAAAGTACATTAAAGTTCGATTCTTAAGCTTAAAAATCACATATTTATTTTTTAACATTGTCACTGTTAAGGCTAGCGCATTTCTCCCAACATGTAACAGGTTTTTTCATTATGTAACTGAAAATTTCTTCCGACATTTCTCGAATCCAGAACTTGACAGGTGCCTTCACCTCATCGTCCGAGGTGTAATGATTACCCTTGAGGTGTCTCTTGAGTAGAGGAAAAAAATAAAAATCGCAAGGCGAAAGATCGGGGGAGAAGGGTATGGAATCGGTTCAAACTTCAGGTTTTGCAAAGGCTCTAATCGACGCTGTTTGTTCTCGTCTGTGAAACGGTGTGGTACCCGTAGTCCACAGATTTTACGGTATCCTAATTGTTCACCAACGAAGCCGACAAGATCCTTGGATATTCAAAATGGTTTGTGATACGCTTTTGAGTGATTCGCCCGTCATTTTGATTTTTGTTATGCTATGTGTGCTGTATGTTTCATCAAAAATTATTGCTTTTCCAGGTTCACAATTATGAAATTTTATTACCCATCGATTTACCATAGACCTATAACATCCTTTAAACGACAATGAATCTCAGTAGGAGACACTTTTTCATCGGTTAAAAATTCGATAACAGCACGCTGTTTACCTTGCGTTGACATAACTCTAAAACAAGTCACTAAAATAATTATTGATTTGAAATCTGTAATAGTAAAAAATATCACTAAAAAATAAAATGCCAGGTGGTAAAACGACGTTTATTGAAAATTGTCAATAAAAGGTCTCCATAAAATAAAAAAAGTGCTTTAGACCACACGACAGAAGTAAAACTTCACTAACTTATATCTCCCTCTCAACTTCCGTTCGCCTCGCCCGATCACACTTTTCATAACGCTCTCATCACGCATTCACCGGCTTACTCCCCAAGTCAAGCGTGCGTAAAGGCCCGACCGATCGCCTCGCCCGATCACCGTTCGCCCGATCACCATTCGCCCGATCACCGTTCGCATCACACTTTTCGCAACGCTTTCACCAGCTTACCCCCCAAGTCAAGCGTGCGTAAAGAAGTTTGAGTTCAAAAACAATTGCAGAAAATACAACACTGATAAAGAGATCTTCTTATTCTCGTTCAATCGTATTCCTTATTATTGAACGATTGGATAAGAAATCTTAAGTAATTCCGCCGTGCCCGAAATCCCTTAATCCGGCATCCAGAAGTAGGTACTTCTCGCATGTAAAATGTACAAACCTTCAGAGAATTGTGCCGCCATTGCATCTCTTAATTGTAGTTACATGACTTGCAGTATGCACTGGTGCATTTGTCATCAATTGTACCTCGGTACCCTAAATTGTGGGATGGAATGATAGGTACAAATAGTGGGATGAAATGAACAAATTGTGGGATAAAAAGAACAAACTGATGAACAGCCTCAACACGGGATCGTAGATGAAAGGTGAATACATTGTGTCTATATACATAGGCCCAGTATATCAGTCAGTCCGTATCCTCGCTATGTACGATATTCCTCGCTCAAATTTTAGCGGGCACCATCAGCCGCTCAAGCCTTGATAAGCGGCAGAATAGTTCATTTTTTGGACACCGAGGCGCTAGTAGTCACATGTCGAACTTGAAGTTTTTATAAATCATCACTGCGTAGCATGCTTCATCGATCGATTAGATGACGGTAAAAAGCGTAGATATACCTCTCACGTAGGCAGTAGTTTGGTTTTACAAAGAAAAAATAAACACATTCCTCTATTCAAATCGTAGACAATACGTATACAATTAGTGATATTCAGCCTTAGGACCCATGAACGAATTGTGTTCCAAGCCGCGCTAAGCTCGACATTCCAACCAAGACGAGCTAAAAAACAACTGATTTACCGGGCCATTAGTGCGATGCATGATGACCTCCGTTCGTAGCATAAGTATCAAAACACCTATTTTCGTTTCAATTTATTGAGAGATTGCAAGTTCCACTTTTGGTTTAGGAATTATACACACAAAGGTTATATATTATAAATGGATCTGTGGTTGGAGTGTTTTGATAGTTCGATTTTCTAAAAATTGCTGAACAGATAATACAGAGGATTTTTTTCTTCGGCGAAATACCGTGATATCCTTCACAAGCACTTGCATCTTATATTTCAATATCTTTGACTTGCATACATATTACGTTGAACTTAAGTGATTACGACATTCAGGAGTTCATCAAAATACCTTCTCTCTCGGAAAAATTGGTGAAGGGGCAGCCCTGGCTATTGGATACTGGACAGCTTCCGAGCCGGTAACGAGATATTACTTCGATGGAAGATGATGTCCTGATATTGTGCTGACATGGTTGGCAAGCCTTTCAGGTTACAAAACATTATTTTCACCATCAGATGATTTTCAATAATGTTGAAAATCGGTATAATCGGTATCAATAGGTATTGGTAGAAGGATGGTCTCTCTTTCTCTCAACTAATTGCGTGAATAGTGGAATTCAAGGACTATTTAAGTGTTTAGGGGTTCAAACCCCCCCCCCCCCTCCCCCTCCATCTATCTGAGTATTTCGTAGGAAAAAGGAGAATAGATATATTTCTACAAAATTCAACAATATTATTTGCACTATCGCTTTTATAAATGTGTTGTTTATTTACATTCGCTCCACACAGGAGGCCCTGAGGAAAATAATTCTTCCCAGAACCTTTGTCGTCTTTGGGGACGCTGTGTGGGAGTCTTTTAAGGGAAAGGAAGGAGAGGAATTCCTGGGAAGGAAAAAGGTATGATGGGTGGTTAGAAATCTGGGGTTCAATGTGCCGGACGTACGAATCCATCCCTCCCACAGCAGTGCAAATCAATGGGTCGAAAGAGTCGGGCTGGAGAGGTAAAAATGTCTCCCTCAACCGGTCTCTCCCGATCTGGCAAGCCACGCAGGAGGTGTGCAAACTCATGTGCCGCCAAGACCTGGACAATTTCATTGCTATGTACTAAATCTGTCAACTTGACGGCTGGCATCGGCATGTTTATGCAGCCCGTAATTAAAATGACCCCCCTCTTCCTGTTTACGGCGGAGAGGGGGTCGCATAACTTTTCGCATATCGTCTCAGCAGCGATTACGGCGTTTAATATAGCACATCATCAGCTAATAGCGATGTTACACGATTCAATCAAATTGCCTCAATTTGATTGAACGGCGCAGAATTGAACGGGTGTGCTGTTTACGTATCCTGAAAAAGTGAACTATTCAATTCACATTGTTGAGGATATCATTGAATCAGGTCGTCCCTTGGGAATTACGTTAATTTGTGATCATTTAAATAACGAATTAATTAAATGAAACCCTCCGCTTTAATATTCCACAGGCCAGGGTACTTCTTAAAATGTTCCAAAAACGGAGACGTACGAGTATGCTCCTCTTTCTATTAATAAAGCATTTTGACTACATTGACAACGCAAATTTTCACGTGGCTGCAAGCAAGCTAATTTATTTTCAATGCCATTGAACAATGACATTGAATCGTTCAATTTTATAATAATCACATGATTCAATTTGGTTGCTTCAACCAAATTGAATTTCAGAATTGAACCGTGTGACATCGTCATTAGGTGTGACAAGTCTAACCAATTTTATTTATCTAAATATCTAAGACACAGAGACCGAGTGGTTTAAAGTGTCGTGCGTCGGGTTCCCATCCAGGTGTGGCAGGTGCAATTGTCTGCCAGCTACCTAAGTTATCCACCATTGCACAAGTACATTTTTCGCTTATAAGGGATTCAAATATTGTTAGGTATGTCGTAGGTATCATGGGAATGTTTCTTTTTAAAAAGTGTTATTTATTTCTCTGCTCTCCTGCCAACAAGCGAGGTGCCGAGTTCCTACTTGAAACAGAAGTAACAGGAAAGAGCCGTTGTTCAATTAGTTACTTTTTTACTAGTAAGTGTTCCAAAACTAATGCTGGTTGGTGTAATTCAAGATTCATGTTAACCTCTCAGAAGATGGGCGTACCTACTGTACAGGCCTCGCAGATAATTTAACAGTACACAACTGTGCAAATCGCAAAAGCGCCCCACAGTTGAATTAGGCAGCCATCTCTGGTCTGCAGCCCAAAAATACTTGAAAAATCCCCTGTGTAGAAACGGGCGGTCCGTTTTATATATCTTCCCCTGTTTCAACAAACGGATTGCAATCTTTAGAGCACAGGCATCGGGGGAGAATGCTGTCCTTGTTATATTGATATTTCAATGGAAGATGCTATGAGGAACTAGCTTCCATCGATCCTCGGCAACATATACACAGTTGGAGAATGGATAGTTTCTACGAAGCTTTCTTGAGTGCAACAGCTCGGCGATTCAACGATTTGCTAGCCTCTGTGTTTCTTCCCTCCTACAACATGGGTCTCTTCAAGGGGACTTACAGTCACTCACAGAAAAGTTGTGGTGAAGGGTTTCTACCATAGACATGTAATATTCATATGTCTATGGGTTCTACAAATAATATTAAGGAATCTCTCCCCATTATGCTAATTGATCCCCCGATTTCAACAATGGCGTCACCCTTACAGGAAAAGATGCGATGATAGCATGGCGCCTCAGACAGCGGACAGTTTATCAGATATTAATTAGCACCCTCCCGTATATAATACGATATACGAGTGGCTAGTAGCTAGTAGCCCCTGGTCGCGGTGGGTACCTACCCAAGTGCCCAGTACCTGCTCGGTACCGGTTCGGGCAAGTACTTGCCACTTTTCGGTTACTCCAAAAATTGATGTGCACTCATCGAAGCGAATGTGCCCTGCCCCATAAAGGAAAGAAGATTGGAATCAAGTTTTTCTGTTCGCGTATAATCTTAATGCAGTTTTGAATGACATCATTATTACTTTTTCATTACTTCAATGTGTTCAGCCATATTATATAGCCGTCTGTTCCACCCATCCTCTGAAATTTGGTATATTCGTAAAAAACCTACTTATTTAGAACTTCTCTGTTTTTTTAGTATTAATTCCACACAGGAGGACGAGAGGAAAATTATTTCCTATGGGGCCTATGCCATCTTTTGATATGATGTGAGGAGGATCTTTTAAGAAAAGGAAGGAGTGAAATGGGCCTCTAAGAGACTCATGTTGTAGGATGGAGGAATCACATAAGCCGGCAAATCTTTCCACAGCCGAGCTGTTAGAAGCGGCCAGTTCTTACGTGACAAATTTAATGTCAACCGTGTACAAATGTTGGGCGCGCCTTTCGCGTGTTTCTCGACCGTGTCGACGGGAAATTACGCTAGGTCCTCGAATTATCTTCCATTGAAATACCGGTGAAACAATGACAGAATTGCCACATGACTTGTTCGCTCCGAAAACTGTAATCTATCAAACGGACCGTTCGAAAAATGTATTTATCTTGTTTTTGTATATGAATTATGAATACCGCACAAGAGTACCAACTATTCGTAATGAGTGTGATTATGGCGTTACCGAATGAATGGCGTGAGAGGAAGAAGGAGATGAGTAGAGGGTGGTTGGAAAGTTCCTGGCTATTAAGACCTTCTCACCAAATATGGTTAAAGCCATTTTAAGCAACATTCGTTTCTGAATTATGGTCTTTCACAAGGGCGATACTTAGAATAGGTATCCAGAAATCTGGAACGTGCTGCAAAATACGCCAAAATTGTATTTACAAAATGTGTGGATTTAAATATATGATTTTTTGCTTTCGTTAGTTTCACTTCTGGCCGCTTGCAAATTTCAGCTTGTCTTGGAATAATGATATAACAATTGTATAATTTGTAGAGCTCTATATTTTATGAAAAATCACCTCAAGGGCGTTGTACAATTTATTACGAGTTCTTAGAACCTTTCTAATTTTATTATTTACAAACCAATACAGAAACATACTTACTTGGCAGGTCAGTTTTATTGGAAAGTTGGGGACACAATTTTATTGGAAAGTTAGGGAAGATATGACTTTGCACGCAGAGGACACTTTATTTAAAATACTGTCGTTGTATTATTTTACATTTGCTACCCTTCATTTATGAGAAGATTTTTTTTTAAATTAAGCAATTCACCCTAAAAAGAGTGCTTTGTGTCGAACAAGTTAAGAAAAAGTTAAAGAAAAGGTTAAGAAAAATATAGATATAGATATAATTTTGAGGATAATTTGTAAGAGAATAGGACAAATCAAATATTGAAGTCATTCAAGTCTATGAACTGAAATAAAACTGAAAAAACGCGAGAATTGTTTAGAGCAGCAAATACGAAATACTGAGGGGAGAATGGTGGGTGAATTTAATGAGCAAAAGATATATGCATTTGAAGGAAGAATGATTTTTACAATTAAAAAATACACGGTCAAGAGTCTTCTCCTCCACACCGCTCCGGGAGAGTGGACTATCGAGTATGAGAAGATTAGTGGCTAAATATTTATTTTGAATTTAGGACAGAAATTTTTTTATGAAATGGTTTTTATTTAATGGATAAGACTGTCTGAAAAGGTGAGTTTTAAGTTTAGCTCTAAATTCTGCTGAGTCAGTGATCATTCTTAAATCTTGTGGCAGTCCATTCCAGGCTTTGGGTCCTGACACTCCGAAAGCACGCTCACCGAACTTAGTATATGGTGTGCGCTTTGCTTCCTTCAACCATCCGATAGCTGGTTGTGCTGCTGACCTGAGGGTTTACTGGCGATAATTGGAATTTTCTGGAATACGCATTTCCGATAAGCAAGTCGGAGCCAAATACCATCCAGCAGAGCTTGAACTGGATTATTCGAGGACATTTGAGCCAGTGAAGATTTTTCAGATGTCCTAAAATGTGGGAATATTTAGATACGCCGATGATTGCACCTCCAAAATATAATTATTCAAAGGTTATTCGTAATTATTCCTAAATGTTCGTAGAAGATTTGTCTTCTGTTTGAAAAAAATCTGTAATATTGAAGGGGAATCTGTATATTTAAAAATTTCTTCTGATGTGTTGATACTGATGCCAAAAAAGTGTTGCCAGAAACTAAGCACCCTTCACTAGCAAAATTAATGAGGAAGGCTAAATAATTTATTGGTCTGCGTATGGAAATAAAATGAATAAATAAACAGGGAATGAGGTATTCCTTGTCGATTATTTTCAAACTAAGGATTCAGGAATTGATACATAACCTGCAGGAACCTGATGCTATTTGGGAACACTTTCAATCAAGTGTTCCCAAATGGCAGGTAGGTATACTTTTAAAATATCGAGTAAGTATTATTTCTTTTAAATAATCCTAAAAATAAATACATGAATGAGGCGCACGCCTCACAGTCACAGTTGACGCACGGTTTTGGGTGACCGGACAACTCAACCACATAAAACTTCAACACGTCCTTTGAAAAGTCATTCTAAGTTTTTTAAAATTGGTTAAATAGCTAACGTTGCGTTAGTTTAAGGGCTATTCTTATTTTTTTCATAAATTTTAATGACTTTTCAAATGGGTATTGACATTTGTTGAGTTGTCGTGGAACCATAGTTTTGACGTATTGAATTAACGTTACAAGCTGGAAATTACTGCGTCGACCTGCACATTACATAAAAAAGCCATGTAGGCACGGACGTACAAAATACATGGACTTGCCCTAAGCTATAAAAGGCGTATTATTTCCCCCTCCCATTGGAACCATTTTTCGGAACCGGCTGGGCTGGCGAGAGCCACGCGTCAATCTAAAAAATGTGACGTCATCATTCTTGTCCGGACCAGTGTCGAGCTCTCATCGTAAATAACACCGTAAAATGGTGGCTTGTGCTATAAAAACGTGTAAAAATAGAAGAGAATAAACCCAATTGTGGTATTACATTCCATAAGAAAGCATTATCAGATCACATAATATGATCGTTTTTGAACATACACCATAAATATACTAAACCACCCATACATACACCATCACTCCGAGATACATGGCGTGTGCCCCTCACTGTTTACTGGGGTAAGTAAATTATGAAACATTTGTAAAAGTGAATTAACTAACTACAGGAGCAAAATATTGAACTCGACCTTATAGGCGACCTTACTTTGACGTATTTGAACTTCAAATTTGTTCATTGCGCGGCCAGCAATTCGCGCTCTCGTGTAAAAAGGTCTATTCATTCAAAAGCAGAGTTTACTTTTAAGAACTAAATGATGATTTTATAGTGCGAGATGCCTATATACTGTCAGATTGAGTTTTGACGAATCACGTATCACCAAAGCCGTCTTCTTGCTCTTCGTCCCGCTGTAGTTGGTTTCTACCCCTCACCTTTATGTTCTGGTCTATTAATATTCATATGTCTATGCATGTAGGTAAATATTTATATGAGCATTTAAAGAGAGGTCTGTTTCAACAGAAAGCTAAATCAAAGATATCTACTTGCTATATCGTCGCTTTAGTTCGTTTTACTCCAACAGACCATTTTTAGCGAAATTGAGTTAAGTATGCAGTAGTTCTCAGAAAGTCTTTATGTTTACAATGCAAGTGAAAAAAAAAATTTAAAAAAATTATGTAAGGGGTTTTCAAAACGCAGTTTGTCTTACATCCTCTAAAATGAAACAACATTTCGAGCGTATTCCTCCAACATCCACACGTTGGCCAAAAAGACCCCCTGTTTTCAAACCGGCCGTTTAATTAAATTTCATACAAATTTCTCCAACATCCAAGCTGTATCTTAGCCTACGTGTGAAATTTGAACTCTCGGTTCCGGGCGTATCTCTCTTACAGACCAAAGAGCCAATAGCGTCGCAGCTGAGAACCACGTGACCGCTCTCATTTCAAATATTTGGTCATTAGCCCCACGGCAGTAAACATCTTTACTTGTGATTTTGCTATTTACAAAGTTATTTTAGTGGTTTTCTGGGAGATTTCTCCACACAAAGTGCCTTATGATGTACACTGTAGAAAAGGATAAAAATTTCCAAGAAAAATATAGCAGGTAATTAATTTTTCATTATTTTCTCAGCAAATTGTTTCAACTGGCCGTTCGTTACAGGGTGGTTATAATAACATTATACAATATATTATATTATTATTATATAATATATTATGTATACACTGTAATGAAATTAGGTTTTTTCAATTTTTCCTGTAATATTTCACTATATGTAATGTATTATGTATACAATTATCTATACATAATATATGTAGGTATACATAATTGTACACATAATATATAATCGAAATACCCAATGTTATTATAACCACTCTGTAACGAATATATTATGCTTACGTAATAAGGACATTGAATGACTTTTTGTTTTGGTACATTTAGTGTGTAGTAGCTGTATGTTATTTATCTACCTATCCGTAATTATTAAAATTTTGTGTAAAAATACCTGCGTATGATATTTAAAACAATTAAAAGAATAAGGACGTTGAATGAGCTTTTGTTTTAAGCACAATTAATACCTAGTATTGGTATGTTTAACTACCTATAGGTAATTATTTAAATCTTTGTGTAAAATACCTATTTATGATATTTAAAACAATTATAAGAAAAAAAAAATTGAATGGGCTTTTGTTTTAAGCACATTTAATGCGTAGTATCGGTATTTTTATCTACCTATAGGTCCTATAGTTACGTGATTATTTAAATGTTTGTGCAAAATACCCATTTGTGATAGTTAAAAAACACAATTATTAGAATAATTTATTTACTATAAATTATTCTAATAAGGACTGATGTATTATAGTACCTAATATAATATATGTGACTATCTACCAAATCTTAGTGAAATCATTATTCTACTTTAGATACTTAAAACAAGCCAACAATTAGAAAAAGGTAATGAAGGAGTTCTAATTTTCGGTATATTTAGTTCCTAAAATATCTGTTTGTTTATCAACCTAATTTGTATGAAATTATTCTACTTATGATATTTAGAACAAGCCAATTATTAAAATAAGGAAATCAAATAGTTTTAATTTTCGGTTCATTTAGTTCCTAAAATATGTTTGTATGTTTATCAGCCAAATCTTTATGTAAAAATTCTACTTATGATATTTAAAACAAGGCAATTTTTAGAATAAGTACAATGAAGGAGTTTTTGTTTTGGGCACATTAATAGCTTCTTGTTTATCTACCTGTACCTAATTATTTAGATCTTCGTGTAAGAATGCCTACTTGTAATACAAAACACAATTATTAAAATAAAGGAGTATTAAAATAAAGGTGCATTTAGTACCTAATATTTATGTGTTTATCTAACAAACATTTGTGTCAGAATTCTACCTGAGATATTTAAAACATGTTTATTAGGTATTAGAATAAGGAAATGAAGAAGTTTTTGTTTTTGGTACATTCAGTATCTTATTTTAATCAACCAAATCTTCGTGTAACAATGAAAACATTTTTGGTATATTTAGTGCCTAAGATCAGTTGTATTTGTATACCTATAAATATCTTATTACTGAAATTAGAAATTGAAAGAATTGTACACTGAATGACAATGAAAGCATATCTATTATTTTATACATTGAGTTGCTAATATTTCTTATTTTTTTGTTTATTTCTTACCTATTCGAGTTTTATTTGGTTCAGAGCAATGAATTCAGAATGTCAATAAAAACTTTATTACTATTCGCACATTTTTAATGATTAGGAACCCCTTTCATTTGACTTTTTTACCTAGATCCATTCCCAGTCCCTTTATTCCAGCCGCTTTTGTAACCCTTCTAATAATTTGGCCCAACTAGGTGGTACTTCAAATATCGGAACACATTTGTTATGAAGCTAAATGTGGTTAGTGGTTAGGAATATTTTATGACCTCTTTTTTTACAAGGTCTATATTGTGTAATAGACGTAAATCGCGTCCCATGTGTTCGAACATAGGATCATTTTTAAAAAGAAGTCGTCGTACATTGTTTTAAATATTTCTAAAGAACTTGTATTTATCTATTGTGTTTCAAAATCCTTTGAGTTATCTTTTTATTTTAAAATGTTGGATACTACACTTCTGTTATCACGTCATGACGGCCTCCTGTGGTCGAGGGGTAAGGCTCTCAACTAGCGATCCGGATGTCGTTAGTTTCAAACCCAGCGTGCACAAGTAATTTTTATTTTGGTAGATTTGTATAATTTGGGGGGGGGGGGGCGGGTATGGGTACTACCATCCCGGGAACCATTTATTGGTTAACCAACATCTCTGCCATAGGTCACTCCAAGTGGTTCGCTACGTTTGGTGACTTAGCAAGGGTGCCCGAGTTCATGGGATGAAGTTCGTACAGGTCTTGACGTCTGATACGACTGCCCACCTGCTGCGTGGCGAGAGAGAGACTGGTTAAGGGAGGCCTTTTGACCTTTCCAGCCGGAATCTCCCGACTCTCGCCTTGCACCGCGATTGGAGGGATGGATTCGTATATCCGTCACTCCCGGACACACTGACCTCCAGATTCCAGATTCTTATCCACCCCTCATACCCTTTTTCTTCCCAAACGTTCCAGTCCTTACCTTCCTTAAAAAGACCCTCCAAAGAGTAATTATTATCCTCTGGGCCGCCTGTGTGGAGCTAATCTAAAAAAATATATATATTTCACAACTGAATCATTAAAAAAAGTATAATATGTAGGTATATGTGTTTTTTTTCTTTTTGTTTAAATAGTGAAATAACACAAATCAATACAAAAATATATATCATAAATATATATATGGTGTATTTGCGGCACGTTCCAGAGTGGAAGATACTCTCAGTATCACCCTGATGTAAGACCGCCATTTCGAATTGAAGCATTGCTTAGAATGGCTTTAGACGTGGTTGGTGACTAGATTTGAATAGCCAGGTAATTACTAACCTTCATAACTGCTTCCTCTTCCCACTAAATCCAGCCTCACAAAATGGGGTATGCCATAGCCTGCCTGGGTCCAGGCGGTTGGGAGCAGTTGTATTAACATAAAAATAAAATCACGTAAATCAATCCAACCTTTCGGGTCGGATCATACTAAAGCTCGGATTTATACGCCGATATATGATAAAAATTATATGTGGATAATTTGAATAGCATTGTTTTAGTGCAAAAACGCTTTACAATATACATATTTTTTACATTAGCTCCACACAGGAGGCCCTGAGGAAAATAATTTCCCTCAGGGCCTAAGTCATCTTAGGGTATGCTGTGTGGAGGGTATTTTTGAAGAAAGGAAGAATAGGAAGTCCTGGGATGGAAAAAGGAATAAGGGGTGGGTAGGAATCTGGGGGTTTGTGTGTATAGGAGTGACAGGCTTAAGAAACCATCCTTCAAACTGCGGTGCAAGGCAATGGGGTCGTGAGAGTCCGGCTGGAAAGGTTCAAAGGACTCCTTCACGCAGTCTCTCTTGATCCGGCCCGCACGCAGCAGGTGAGCAGACTCATCTGCCGCCAAGACCTGGACAAAGCTCACCCCATGAACCCGGGAACCTCTGCTAAGTCACCAAACGTAGCGAATCACTTAGAGATACCTTTTTTTCTTACCATAGCTCCACACAAGAGGCCCTGAGGAAAATAATTCTCCTCAGGGCCTATGTTATTTTTGGGAAGGAGGTAGAAGAAAGTTGTGGGAAGAAAAATCTGGGGGTCAGTGTGTCAAGGAATGACGGACGTAAGAATCCATCCCTCCCCACTGCGGGTAATGCAATGTTCCGAGAGTCCTGCTGGAGAGGTCTACAGAGCTTCCTCAACCAGTCTTTCCCGATCCGGCCTGCCATGCAGTTAGTGGGCAGACGCATCCACCGCCAAGATCCGGACAAAACTCACTAAGTCACCAAACGTAGCGAACCACTTGGGGTGACCTATGGCAGAGGTGTTGGTTATCCAATAAATGGTTCCCGGTGCGGTGGCACCCATACCCGCCACTCAAATAATAACGATGAATAAACGTAGGACCTTTCTTATAACTAACGGTTGATGACTTGATTCATGAACGATTGCATTTACTGTGCTGCTCGTCAATCAACAATCAAACATGCAATAAATTAATCGATGAGCATATTGCCACCTGAAACATTATTTAATAAGTATGATTGTCTGAAAACATACGTTTTCATTGATGATTTAACGATGTTATTATTTAACAAAAACTTACTCTTGAAATTTGGTTCCCAAACAAATAACATATTAGGTATTTCTAAAAAATTGTCGAATGCTCTAAGAAACTATTTAAAAATCACATCCGAATATTTAGGTCTCACCGCGAAAACATAGGACACATACATCCATAAGTATTAAAGTTCAATTAATTGAAATGCTTTCCGATCTCCCTGTAATACCAAGCACGTTAGATAAAGTAACTTCACGCAAGAGTACGCGCTCTTGTCTAACATCCAGTGTCCTTTGTCCAATATCCAACTTTCGCAAACAAGAATTCGTCACTTTGGCCAACATCCAAATTAAAAACGTGTTTTCTGCGTAATTTTATACATTTAGAACATATTGTACTTAAAAAAAACAATTTGTAATACTTTAACACATTTTAGTAGACTTACAATTTAGCTAATTTAATTTTATATGCCTTTTTCGTAAAAAAAACTTTAAAGCGCTGTTTCTCACGATTTACGTTTTGGTCTGTTGGAGTAATACGAACTAAAGCGACGATATGCATGTCAATAATATGGTGCTTATTGCAATGATACGGACACGAATCTAGTATGGTGATTGATGGAACTGCAAATAGTGATGTAACATGTGAAAAATTGAGTAGTAAAAAATATTCGAAAAGGATACACATTTTAAAAACAATTTACTTAATAAGTAATAAAAACAAGCAGATTTATGAAACAATAAATTGGGAACATTCATCGCTGTAGCTACTACCTAATAATATGAAAACAGATAAAATATGTTTGTTAAAATATGTCGAAAATTTGAGAAACTGAAAGTTTTCGATCACGTTTCGTATCAGATTTGCATACTATGCAAAATTCATACATAATGAAGGCCTCGATACTTGCACCAGCCAGTGCAGTACCTGAGAACATGAAACATAACATGGGAAGTAGTGATACCGTCACCGTGATGGGATATATTTTTTTTCTCGTCCTCAATCAATAGGTACCTACTCACATAATAATATTTTCAGCTGCTCCAGCACCTACAAATAATGTCAATAAATTAATGGGAGTCATTTAAAAGGAATAATAATTATCGTATTCTTCTTTTTTCATAATTCTATTTTTTTAACAGAAAATTAACAGTAGGATATTTAATATACCTTTATTTAATAATAAAAATAGCATATGATATACATTATTTATGAAGATGCCAAATACCATCCTTGAATGTAGCGCAGTGACGATTTTGATTATAATAAATTCATAAATAATGATTAGGTATAATACAGCAATTCGTATTAATTGATTTTTCGTAACTTAAGACTAAAGGAAATATTTTAAGTACCTAACTTCTCTTTTATTCCCGCATAAGTTTTTTGTAAATCGCTGATAAAATAAAATGATTATGACTCTTTTTATTGTTATTACAGCGCCCTTGAGGTGATTTTTCACAAAAACGGCGCTGTAAAAGTTATCCAAATATTATTTACTATCAGTTTAATTTGTAGAACTCCATTTTAATTTTAATTTCTTTTATTTATTCAATAATATTACTCATAATATTCAATTAATGAAAACAGGTTTTTTATAAACAAGTTTTGCTGTGTAATTATTATTACGCTTGACAGCTGTTTCGCCTTCTGAAGGAATTATCAAACAGTTTGCCTTCAGAAGGCGCAACAGCTGTCACGTGTAATAATAATTACACAGCAGAACTTGTTTATTAATAAATTTTTATTAATTATGACTGCTGCTTTATTATTTTTCACGCCACTGCTCGGTATTGGAGCGCAAGCCTAAATATAACCAAAAAGTGTACATATTTACGGCCTTGAGATATTTAAAGGTGCCCTTTCCACAAAAAGAAGAGGTTGATCAGAAATCTGTTTGAATTGCAACCTGCAACTTGCAACTTGCAATGGAGGATGTGTACATTGTATAATAGGAATGCAGCGCAATGCAGAGATAGCATGTTGCGTCGCTTGCGTGCAAGTGTAAAGTGTAACACTATACCGCGTCAACGAATCTCCTTTAAATTATGGCCATTGCATGATTTATTCGAGACATCGGCGGTTCGAATGTGTTTTTCGAAAACGAAGTGTCTGAATTTATATTAGATTTATTCTAGATCAGGTTTTAAAAGCGATAAATTCTGATGTAAAATTAGCAAGCCGTGAATGCGTGTTATTATTCATTAGTGATTTATTCGCGTAGCTGAACTAATTTCACGTCAAAACAAATGTAACTCATTCATTCGATTGACTTTCAGTTTCTCTTGGAAAAGAAAACATGTTTTTATTTATATAACAAAAAAATAATATTTTTTAGGCGTTCTTCGTTTACTGAATTTACTTCTCTACATAAATGATGCTTTTCTAGTTCTACTTCTCTAAAGCCTCGATGACACACGGCGAGTTTACAAGCTACTATCTGGGAAATTCAATATCTGTTAGTAAACTCGCTCAGTGTTATCGTGTTACTTGCTAACTAGCAGATTGTTGACTATCTACGGAAAAAGTTGAAAGGTCGTCAAATTTATTCGCCACACGCTAACTTGTGATTGGTTTATTTGTGTTTTTTTTTAATATGGCTGCCAACAGCTGATTTAACTGTCATACTTCTGATGAATTAGTTCACGTTTCACGTTATTCCCGCTACTGGCGCTAGGAGCTACGTGCGAGCCTACAAAAATGTCGCGAGCTACTGAGCGAGTGGACAGTTTTGTGTGTCATCATGAAAATCTCACTCGCCGATTTACCCGCTTTTAAACTTAATAGATAGTAGGTATTAGTTCATTTATGGATAGTAGCTTGTAAACTCGCCTTGTGTCATCAAGGCTTTTTAGTCATCCCAAGAAGGTTTTATCCAAGCCTAAAGGCTCGATGACACACGGCGAGTTTACAAGCTACTATCTACTAAATTTAAAAGCGGGTGAATCGGCGAGTGAGATTGTCATGATGACACACAAAACTGTCCACTCGCTCAGTAGCTCGCGACATTTTTGTAGGAAACCGGACTCGCACGTAGCTGCTAGCGCCAATAGCGGAAATAACGTGAACTAATCCTTCAGACAGTTGACAGTCGAAATCATAGATATATATATAATAACTGGATGGATGACTCGCTTAAATTGGCCGGTCTTCCGGTTTCGGCGGCCGCCATATGCAAAGTAGGCAAAAGATACGAGAACTCAGGGAACTTCTTAGAGGGAACTTGCAAATTCCAAGTTTTTTGTTGCTAAAAAATGTTATTAAACATTATTCCTTTCTGTTTTTTGTGTTGCATAACGAATTGCAATAAAGTAAAACTGCAACTTTGTATATTTCGCATAAATAAATCACAAAATTAAAAAAGGGATCCTTGGAACAACTTTATTTATGGAATTAATCTTCCATTCGAAGTAAACTTCAATAATGAAACTTCATTCAGGGCTAAAGTCGTACTTTGTTTTAAACTATTGTGATAATCTTGGTGTAGGTTGGGTAGGTAACATAATATGTTTAGAAACCGAAACAAAACTACAAGATTTAATAGGTGTATCATTTTTATTTCTTAAAAATCTATAATATTTAGTATAGGAACATCATGTGCCAAAAAAATAACAGTCGTATATAATGTAGGGTAGAAACAATAATAAAAAAGACTTGACATTTATACAACAAAATTTCCACAACTTACACATAAACAAATACAACAAAAAATTATACAGCAAAAATTTACAGACAAAAATTTTATACAACTTATATACAGACAAAAAATGTACACAACTTATATACAGACATATTTTTATACTTCAGAGTACTTCAACTTCAAACTAGACGGCTTGGCTCGCTTGGCTGCTGGTATAGAAATGGCCTGCTGGAAACTTCCAAGATGGCGGACGCCGATTTCCGGTGGACCGCTCAAAATTCGCTACGGCAAAGAGAGTCATCCATCCAGTTATTATATATATATCTATGGTCGAAATCAGCTGGTTTTTGGCAGCCATATTGGAAACACAAATAAACCAATCACGAGTCGGCTTGTAGCGTGTAAAGTTGAGGACCTTTCAACTTTTTCCGTGGATTGTCAACAATCTGCTAGTTAGC
The DNA here is from genome assembly GCA_917563855.2 of Limnephilus lunatus. Taxonomy (NCBI): domain Eukaryota; kingdom Metazoa; phylum Arthropoda; class Insecta; order Trichoptera; family Limnephilidae; genus Limnephilus; species Limnephilus lunatus. The sequence continues at coordinate 76,324,613 of OU830592.1, forward strand.
AAGTAACACGATGACACTGAGCGAGTTTACTAACAGATAGTGAATTTCCGAGATAGTAGCTTGTAAACTCGCCCTGTGTGTCATCGACGCATTAGGGGATATTATCTTCCGAAGCTTTCTGGTAGATACTTCGACGAATCTAGATGGCTGAATAATCATTTACTCGAAGACCAAAAAAATATTTAAAAATAATGAGCTGTCAAAAGTCAAACACGTCAGAAAAACATAAACAAACAACAACCGAGATTTTAAATGACTTGTTATAGAAACATTTCATAAGTTTTTGTATTACCAGTAGAAACACTAATTGATGTGGCTTAACCTGTATTAAACGATGGAAGAGCAAAATAAAATCAAACACCATGAAAACCTCGGAATTTTTATAATTTGCCGAAGTTGTATGAATTCAAAAGTGAAAATGAAAAATTTATTTGAAGACGATAAAATCAGGAGAGATTACTCGTCACTTTCAAGTTTACAGGTTTAAAACTGTTGAATACGTACTACATCCTTTGCTGAAACAATTATTCTGTATTTCATTTTTAGGTTAGTTTGTGTATTTTGTAAACAATTTTAAAAATAAACATCTTGCTCTCGTGGTTTCCAGGTTTCTCCGACAGATACTCTGCCAGAATGGTTATGCTGGGAATGTTGCATATTATTGGAGAAATTTACTGCTTTCAAAAGAATATGTGATTATAGCGCTGGAATACTCTTGAAATATTATTCAAAAAGTGATCCGCGGGCGTGTCAGGTAAGATATTTAATATTTTACTTTTTCAGATACTCCTTTGCCAATGTTGGAAGTATTATATTTTGAAATAAATTAGCAGTAAGGAGAAGATAAATATGGTTTTTGAGCTGCTACAGCCTTGCGGCTTTAGAGAATATATCATTTATGACCGGTCAGTGGTTGAGTGGGCATTGCGTTTGGGTCCCACCCAGGCGTTCCGTGTTTCCTCGGCTGACTAAGTCCTCCATCACGACTCAAGCAACATTTTCGGCTTCCTTTGGTGGTAGTAGGAGATTTTCAAATATTGTCGGGTTATGCGTAACCCGGGAATGTTTGTCTTTCTAAAAAAAAAAAAAAAATAACTGGTGACCGAATTTTTTTTCAATTTTTCAACATTTTTTTTAATTGACTACAAGTTTTTCTGCATTATAATTGATTTGGTGACGTTTGCGAGTATTTTACCAGATAGAGGATACACTTTTACATAATATTTATATTATAACACCTTACTCAACTCAAATTTTGATTTTTCGGATCTGCCTGATTAATCAACTGGATTATTTATTTAAATTAAATGTATACTTAAAAAAAACAATTAATTACAACATTTTATATTATTTTATTGTAATAAAATAATATCATTCGATTTTTTGGTGTACTACCGCCATCTATGCTTTCGTGGCCGAAGCGCAAGTTTTTCATATTTATTATTTTCTTGTGTCTTATTATTGCATTACTATTTTATCGCTTTTTCAATAAATACACAATAATTTTCTAAAAATTTATGGGAGTAAATAGTAATCATGTTGAATTTTTGTATAAACATCATTCGATTTTTTTGGTGTACTACCGCCATCTATGCTTTCGTGGCCGAAGCGCAAGTTTTTTTATATATTTATTATTTTCTTGTGTCTTAGTTATTGCACTACTATTTTATCGCTTTTCAATAAATAAACAATAATTTTCTAAAAATATATGGGAGTAAACAGTAATCATGTCATGAATTTTTCAATGTAACAAATTAGAAGATGCGCTCAACTTTCAAATTGTAACCTCACCATATTCGGTAATGAGCTAAAATGTTTTTTTTCTAAAATTCTTTAAAAACATAATTTTTTGTTATGAAAGTTATAAAAAAAAATGTATTAAAAATAAAAATAAAAAAGTGTAAAAAAAAGCAAAAAGATCAGGTTCCACCGAGATTTGAACTCGGATCGCAGGATTCAGAGTCCTGAGTGCTAACCGTTACACCATGGAACCGACGAAATGGTGCCCAAAAATACATTATAAAAGAGAATTAACACAACTTTGTTTTAGCAGCAATCGAAATTCTTAGTTATCTTATAAATTAAAATCAATATTTGTTTGTTTGTTCTATTTTATGCTCTGCCATACCGTTCATCCGATTGCGATTTGTTTCGAAACTCTGGTGATTTGTTTTGCGCAAGACCGTGAAGGTTTACAATGGTAAGCTCTGGCATTATGAAATTTGTAAAAATTAAAAAAAGTGTGTATTTCATACATATGTATTAGCGGCAGGGTAGGAAGGAAGGAGGGGGGATGGTGACGAAGGAGGTGGGGTTCGCGGGAAGGGTGACGAGGGAGGGGGAAGGCGGGGAAGGTTGAAGAGGACACTGGATGGGAATGAGGACGTATGGGAAATAAAGGGAGAAAAAATGTATTGATTTAAATGGCATTGCAACTTTTTTAAATAAATCTATTTGAATTTCGCTTTTGTTTGTTTGAATGAATGAAGTGGAAATAAACCCACTTCCCGACATCCTTGCAATCACGCGTACACATGTTGATATATACGCATTTATCTAAAATTAGATGACATTACAGCAGTTAATATACGCATTAAATGTTGTTCTTATCAATTTGAGATTTAGCACTGTTGATAGAGTTGTCGGCTGCAGTTCTTTAGTTAAAAGACATTTGAAAGTAGATGTATTAGTAAAAAGCTTTGTTTTTTACAGGTTAATTTTTTACAATACATTTGTTTTTTCTTTTGCAATAGCAGGACATAATCAAAAATGAGCGGAGAAAAAATGTTTTATCACTTACAAAATCTGCAACATTTATAACAGAATACCCCCCAACATTAGGAAATACTGGAGAATGTAATCTTATTTCAAGTGATTTTAAAGAATTAATTTCATTACCATCACCTGAACAAGTTAAGGAATTTGAAATAAAAGAGGTAAGTAAATTATTAACATCAAGGCACCTAATGCCGATATGACAAAATGCAACAATTACAAACTTTTCCAGCTTCTTTCTACATGTGCAGTTGTAAATCTCTGTTTTTTTTAGGAATCAAAGGCTGATTTTGAATCTTGGTACGGGGAAGAAATCGAAGATGATTCAGCATTACATCAAGATTTAAAAGTAGAATATTATGATGACCAATTCAATGATAGTGATGATGAACCCGTCATAAAAAAAATTAAGTCAAAGAAAACCAAGGTAAGATTTTTATTTTTAAATTTATATGCTTTGTAGAGGATAGAGATTTTTTTTCATTCTTTGGGAATTAAATATTAACTAGCTGTTGAACCAAAAACCCGGTCCTGCGGGCGGTTTTTGGTTCGGCTTCGCCCAATTAGTGTTGGTGACCATTTTTATAAATCCAATATTAACTGGTTCCAAAAATTGCCCGTTCCTCGGATCCACTTTCATCCAGTGTGCTACACTAGTCACCAGGACAAAGTAACCGAAACAGAGCAATGACGTCATATGTAATATATAACCTCTTGATACAACATGTATCACTGTCAATCTTTCCATATCCGGAGATATACTACATATTCACAAATTCGTGGCAGTTATACCTAGGCGGAGACGTCCCCATCCGACCTGGTGACAAAAGTAGCGACATCTTGTGACGAATTCTTGAATTCGAAACCGAATTATAACAGTAGCTTTGTGTGGAATTCCACATACACAGATGTTATTTATGGCGCGGCGCGTATAGTGTGGCGTCAGACATGCACTCGAAGCTGGGTTCTGAAATTCAACCACGCAGACGTTACCGTATTAATACTGTTCGATAATTTTGGAAACAACCTTCGACCAAGTTTACGTCAATGGAAACAGCAAATGAATAGGAGTGTTCCGATGAAGCCACTATGCCATCTATGTATTCAATCAGGTATTGATCACTCATGGTAATAGTTAAAAATGTAACCTGGCACATGCAGATAACATAAAAATCCCCCAAAACACTCTAATCCCTTCCCTGGGCAGTTAATTAATCTATGGATTTCTGTTATTTTGTCCTATAAAATAAATGTGTAACCTTCTGGCAACCGTAAACTCCTAAGTTATAAATATTTATTTTTGATCATCCATAGATCAGAGATCTTAAATAAATCTTATTTGATTTTATTTTCTATGCAGATTAAATCAAATAAAGGAAAACGAAAAAAACTCAAACGGGCGCCCAAGTTACCAAGCGGGGATGCCGTTATGAAGAAAGTTTACAATACTCCTGCAAAGAATTTTGACATGTCGATGGTGATAATTTCTTCCTTGTCAATTGAAGAGCAACTGCAGGAGATAGCTGATGCTAGGAACACAGAGGAATATGCAAAGGCGCCGTATAAATGCGAATCGTGTGCCAAATGGTTTGTGCATGAAATTGTGTATAAAGAGCACACAACAAAACATGAAACGGTAAGTGAGTCAGCCTTTTCCCATCTAATACTCTTCTGATTCTCGAAAATAGCATCTCAAGCATCTACTGTCTCTATCGGGGTTTTGGAATCATAAAATAGGCAGAAATAGCCCCATATTTTCTTATTTCTTATCTTTTTTTTAAACTGTGTAACTACTAAGTTAATCTGAAGATATCAACTTGGGAGTAATTTAAAAAAAGAGAATTAGCTCATAAAACTCTAAAGATTTTTCTAAAATTCATATGAAATCAATGTTCATAATGTGCTTGTTTATTTAGGTATCAGGACAATACATGTGCGAGCTCTGCAGCCAACGTTTCAACTCGCGCCGCAACCTGACAAACCATCAAGAGACTCACGCCAATCGCTACAGCTGTCGCCTGTGTGGCAAGGTGGTCATCAGCAAACAGAACATCATGTCGCACATGTACACGGAGCACGACCAGACCAATAAGCAGATTACTTGCGATCTGTGCCAGAAGACTTACAAGTATAAACCCATTGGATATTTCTTATAACTGAATGATAATAAATTTTGGGAGGGAGTACGGGCACCGCCGCCCCTGTATTCATTCATTGGATAACCAACACCAGCTACTTATGGTGACTTAGCAGGGGTTCCCGCGTTCATGGGATGAGATTTGTACAGGTCTTGGTGGCAGATGAGTCTGCTCACCAACTGTGTGGCGGGGCAGATCGGGGGAGGCCAGTTGAGGGAGGCTCTTTGACCTCTCTCAACCCAACACATTTCACCACAGTGGGAGGATTTGGTTCATAGTCACTCCTGGACAAACTGACTCTCAGATTTCTACCCACGCCTCAAACCTTTTTCCTTCCCAGAATTTCTTCTCCTTCGTCTACTTAATAAGACCTTTCACTCAGTACCCCCAAAGATAACATAGGCCCTGACGGAATTAATTTTCTCCAGGGTCTCCTGAGCGGGCTTAATTTAAAAAAAAGGAATAATTACATATAATAACGTGACTGCAGAAATGTCTGTAGATAATCCCAGATTAAATGGTTGCTAATATATTTGCTGGAACGTTCCGGCAGTGTGGAAGGTGCTCTCAGTATCGCCCTGGTGAAAGACACTTTTCAGAATCGAAACGTTGCTTGAAATGGCTTTTGCCATGTTTGGTCACCAGATATGAATAGCTAATTACATACCTCCCAATCATCCTCTTCTCTTTCCTGACCACTTCTTGTGCGGTACTCACACAATTTTAAATATATATAAATATGAGCACTTTTGAATTTATTGTGTTTCAGAAATAGGTATACATACGCGAAACACATGAGAATACATAATAATTCTAAGGAATACAAATGCCACCTGTGTCCAAAAGTTTTTCTATGGAAAGACAACCTCAATCGACATCTCACGTAAGTAATTTTTCTTCTTTTTTACTGCTTTGTGACCGTCCATATCCAAACTGAAATCGTTAACTTTTAGTCCTATTCTAGACATATTTCCAATAATGCTATAATCTTCCCGGAAATCCCGCAATTACCCCTTCCCCTTTGCTCACCTCCCACTCAAACACCTAAAATTTGTGTATATGTCAATATTCTACATCGTAGGTTAGTTCTAATATTCTTCTGATGAAGGAAGGGTTCTTCCGAAACCGGTAGAGTGTGAATAAAATAAATGTGATCTGTAATAAATTTATGTTTTTATTGCATTTACTTTAAATTTCTACATGTTGTATGTTTACTTGTTTTAGTCGGCATAAGAGCGAGCGGCCATTTAGCTGTGACCAGTGTTTCAAGTCATTTTATTTAAAGGAGAACCTCAAAGACCATCTTCTGGTGCACTCTGGTGCCAAGAGATTTTACTGTGTGGAGTGTGATTTGTCGTACGCGTCACAGGCTAAACTAAACCAGCATCTCAAGAGGGGGACGAAACACCTCACACCAGAACAGCTAACGTAAGTAGACTGACGGTCAGAAAACATAACTTTATTTGGCTGTTGGGGTCGGCTCTTCTCGTTCTCAGGTTAAAACTTCTTCGGTTCTGGGTATCACTTTCATCCAGGCTGGTTATTTGATTTTAATGTTTTTTATAATATGATATCGCACTGGAGTCACAACTTACCTGGAGCCCGAAAGAGGTGGGGATGAAAGGGAAATGGGGGAGAGGAAGGTTGTGATGCATTCCCGACTATTCATGAAACATTAGCTCAAGTCATTTGATTGAGTTTAACGAAGTCCTGTTATAACATGACTGTTTTGCATATTTTTGTCTGTAAATTTGTTTTGTATGTTACGTTACAAAATGTTGGCCGTTTCAATGTTTTAGTAAAGATTCTCTTTTAAATTTTGAAATCGTTGTGTTTATTTTTACGAATTTCTTATTCACATTTTTTAATATTATAGTCACCCATGGGCCTGAAGAAAATTTGAAAAATGAATAGTCATTCAGATAGTAATGTTTCCGAGATCACAATATTTCGATTTATTTTTTTCTCGGGAATAAATATGTACTTCCTATGTACATCAAAAATAATTATATATTACGCTTTTTAACAGTTTTTAATTATTTTAATTTCAGCTTCCCCTGCACCATGTGCGATGTCCGTTACACCAACAGTCTCCAGCTCTCCATGCATATTGACCGTGTTCACCTGAACAAGAGATCGCACATCTGCCAGCAATGCGACGCAGCTTTTGTCAGCAAGAAAACCCTCCAAACTCATGTTAGAGCAATTCACGAGGGATACAAGAAGCCGAAGGATCATATTTGTGAGACATGCGGAAAGGGTTTTTCAGTAAGTATAAAGTTTATAATTGTATGGCCGGTTAATTGACAAATGTGTTGGATTATTACCCAGGCATCGTGGGTTCATTTCCTATGCTAGCTACAATAGCCTCTACACAGTTTGGTATGAAATCAACAATGCCCGCGTGCACAGAAGCGTGTGTAATGTTATTTGATGGCCGCTGCATAGACTTGCACATCGGTATGCAGATGTCAATAAATTATCATTGTAGCCAGTAAGTTATCGGTTCTGCAGATTTCTGTTTTACCGTCCCCCATTTAGTATGTTATTGAGTGAGTCAAGTGACGGCTCGACTGTGGAATTTAATCAAAGTTAATTCAAAGTTCCGTAGTGATCTCAGCGGTGATGTCGAGAAATTATTGAAACCAAGTACCGCTTGCCTGTGTACTGGAAATACGCAACATGCATTCTTACTGCACCCAGTTTATGTTGATTCCTTACCGACCTGTGAGGGAGCTACCTAAGTCCTCTGCCTTACTGTGATGGCAGTAGGAGTTTTTCAAATATTTCCAAGTTTTTCGTAACCTGAGAATGCTTGTTTTTATTTAAATAAATAAATTTGCACTGCTTTTTCTGTATAGAATTTGGACATCAACGCAACTTTTCTTCACTTTGCGTCATTTCCACCATGAGCTATGATGGAGCTTAGCTTATTGAGCTTATTCATTAAACTTTCAAAACAAACAAATGTTTGTTCCGTATTTTGCAATTTAACAAAATGAAAACGATAGTTTTTGGGCGAAGCTACTAGTCTTAATAAATAAAACAAAGTCGGGTTAGTTACACTATTTATAACTCGAGAACGGCTGGACCGATTTTCATGATCTTTGATTTGTTGGATTTGTCTCCGCCCCAGATAACATAATAACTATTAAAACATCACAAAAAGTAACGAAAAAAATAGTTATTAAAGAAAATTCTTTTCCCCATACATTTTGTATGGAACGAATTCTCTTATTTTGAAAGAGCTGCGGGAATTTTGTGATAAGTACCTATAAAATTGAGTAGTGAATGAGTTCCAAAAATTCAAAAACGTCAAATTTCAATGCGCTGATTTCTTTGCTTTTATTTTTAAACATATAATGCTGCCTCTCTTTCTTACACACTAAATGTCAATAGTCGAAAATGAGACAAACGGTGAATGTATGTCTCCACCCATCCAAAGGAAAGATACAATAATTATAATAAAAATCCCTCACACGTATTAAGAAAATGAAAAGCATTTTTTTTTGCATCAGCTCACACATGAGGCCCCGAAAAAAATTATTTTCCTCAGGACCTATGTCATCTTAGGGGATGCTGTGTCGAGGGTCTTTTTAAGGAAGGGAAAGATATGAAGTTCTGGGAAGGAAAAAGGTATGAGGCGTGGGTAGGAATCTGGGGTCAGTGTGTTTGGGAGTGACGGACGTATGAATCCATCCCTCCAACTGCGGTGCAAGGCGATGAGTCGAGAGAGTCCAGCTGGAAAGGTCAAAAGGCCTCCCTCAACCAGTCTCTCTCGATCGGGCCCGCCACGCAGCGGGTGGGCAGACGCATCCACCGCCAAGACCCGGATAAACGTCACCCCATGAACCCGGGCACCCCTGCTAAATCACCAAACGTAGCGAACCTCTTGGGGTGACCTATGGGTGACGTATGACAGAGGTGTTGGTTATCCAATAAATGGTTCCTGGGGCAGCGGCACCCATACCCGCCTCCCGAATTCCCATAAGTAAGTGGAAAAATAATAAAATCATAAAAAATATAAATCCGTACACAATGCCATCTCTGATACTGACAAAAACAAAACACGGACAGTTGCGCAGTGATGATTGCTTCATTGTGTAATTTTTAACTTAACCCATTGGCCACAAACCCCGGCAGCCTGCCGGGTGTGCAACTCAGGTACTTAACCACAAACCCCGGCGCGCTGACGGACTAGAGTAGGTCCGCCAAAAACGGACAACGAGCACGACAGTAACATTTTTTAATAAAATTTTGAATGCCGAACGCTCTGTAGGTAATTAATCATTCATTTCATTGAATTGGCAATAATATGCTTCTTATGTTTTTTCCCTGATATTTGTGTTCCAATTTTTATATGCAGCCAGCCGCCATTTAATTTCTTCAGAATTGTGAGCGGTTCTAGGCTTTTGGTAGTGACCCTGAACGTCCCTTATTGCTTTGAGGACTATCATACCAAATTATTTTATTGGATATTATTATACAAGTACATAAAAAACAAAAATTATTAACCTTCGATTTATGAATATTATGTTTTTTGTAACTTTTCGAATAAAAATGTGGAAAAACACTTATGAAAAAAAGAAGGTTATATTTGTATCATTATTTACACATATTTTAATATTTTTTTAATTTTAATTTTTATGTTTTTCTTCATGTGCACAAACATGTAACCAAATTTAAAGAAATTAATTCATTTGAATGTATGGTTCAAAAGTTACAATAGATTTAGTACACCAATGCAGGCTTCAATTTTTGGTGCAAAATTAATTCAGTGGTGAAGGCCAATTTTTTAGCTCATTAATTCTGTGGCCAATGGGTTAGTAAAAAAACTGAATTTAATTCAACAGTTCTTGATTCGGAGGCGGTACGAAGTTCATCGGGTCAGTTAGTTTATTATAAAACAAATTCTATCCTATTTGTAGAAGTATTAAACACTGAAGCGATAAACTGATAGAAATGTGTTGTGGACTTGTTCGTGCGCCTGAAGTAAGCTCAATTGTTCCTTACTTCTAATTGATAAAACATTTTCAAAGATCAAAATTCTTTTCTGAACAGATTATCAATTTCATTAGCCTGTATGAGATTGTAGTCAAAAGTTTGTATGTTAATTGGCAACATCCACTTTCTTTCAAATCAGTATAGATCGGGGCCTTCGCTCATGGATGGATACCTACGGTCAGATCAGAAAAATATCGATTTTGTTCAGGAGTTCTGAAGAATTTTGCGTCGACAACTGTTTTTTTTTCAATTTCTCCATGAGCGAAGGCCCTAAGAGTTGTTCTTCTTCTTCTAAGAATCCAAGTATTGGCTTATTTAAATAATGTTATGTTCTTTACATACTTTTTAGGACAAGCAAGTGCTAAAAGCACACATTCGCACTCATACTGGAGAAAAACCATTCTCATGCAAATATTGCGGTGCAAAGTTTGCTCATTCCGGCGCAATGTACACCCACGTCAAGTTGGTGCATCTAAAACAGAAGAGAATTGGTGCAACTGGAAAGAGAAAATTCGAAGCAAAGAAGACAGATGAAGATCATCTGGAAGCTGGCGGATTCAGCCAGAAAGATGCATCGGTCGAAGAGGATAATATTATAATGGTAGAAGAAGCTCCGATTATTGGTGCTAATCCGGCTTTAACAACTTTGTATGTGAACAGGGTAAATAATTCCAGCCATGATACAATCAGCTAGATTTTTTTTGTGGTTAGAACAATAACCAAGACAATGGAAATTTCTGAGATCAAATTTCGGTTGCAGTAATTTCCGTTTGATTGTATATAAAAAAAATATTACAAAATAGGAGAGGTATTGTTTTTAAAATAAAGCAGATTTGTAAAAATGGATTCATGTTTCTAAATAAATAGATTATTTGGCAGAACTTTTGTTATCATTTATAGATCACTGGAACACCCAACCCTAGCACGCCTAAATAATATTGCATGTTATTGTTTCATCACAAAGAGACTCTGAAATACTTTTCTAGGAAATTGTTCTAACAAGTCTATGACATAGTTCATATTGACATGTTGTGGGTTAGTTTTTTAATGCCTCTTTTTTTCTGGAGCTTTTATATTTCAAATTAACTGTAAAGGAAAAAAAATATATATGTTTTTTGATTACCAAAATGAATGAGTGAGAATAAATCCAAATCGCTGGGGTAAACATTTCTAAAAGCCCATATTTTTTTATTGTTCAACAAGAAAAAAAATTGTCTTGAAAGACGAGCGAAGCCGTGTCGTAACTACTAGTACTAAATAATCAACTCATTGAATCCCAAAAAACAAGATTTTTTTCTAAAATATGTCTATTTTCAAACGTCTTAAAATTTTAAAAAAATAAGTTTTTTTTTGGTTTGACTGAGGATTTAACCTTCCTACCCAGTAACTGGAATCAACCACTCTCCCAACTGAGCCAAATGCCGAATGGATAATACCGACATTTATTTCTTATATTTTAAGTGCTGTAATGTCATTAAATTTCAGAGATATGCATATATGTCAGCATTTGTGTGCGTGATTACCACTAAAAGTTAATGGAAATGCATTGTCAACAACAATGAGTCTATCCGCAGAGTTTTAGCTCGATCGGATGTCAGGAAGGTGCTTTTAAAATCCACTTTCAAAATCCCACTTTATTTAGTAATTCAACCAAGAAAAAAAATGAAATTCAAATAGATGTATTTAAAAAGTGGACCACTTTTAGAAATATTTAGATTTCATAATTCTTTAGCGTCAGCATCTATTGTTTTTATAACAATACAAATAAGATCATCTAAAATAGTGAGTGATTTCTCTCGTGGTTCAGCTCGTTCATTAGTAGTGAAACAGTGGTTATAAGCGGTTGATTGAAAAATCTGTGGTTTCTTTATTTGAAAAGTTTAACGCTTCGAAAGAAAGTTAAGGTATTTATAGTAATTTTTAATAAGTAACTATGTATAAATAATTACAAAATTAATCTATGTGCAATAGAAAGGAGAGGGTGAGTTAAATATGCAAAGTACCTACTTACTTATGTTATTAATTTGAAAATGCAAAATTAGTTGTTATTAAATAATATGGAATTTCATTGAAGCATCTTTTGATTTTAACTCTTTTTTTAGAGCTAAATTTAACTCATCTTTTTCTTAATTTCGCATTTAGATATTACAGAATCACGTAAGGCAGTTTTATTTGTAAGAATGATCAATAAACTCTCCAAAATATTATTTTTTTTTCAGGATATAGTCATTGGTTTTATGAAAATGACGAAGCTAATTTGGGTGATTCTTATATTCACAATGTATCAAAGTAAAATGACTGTGTCTTCAAATAAAAGGGATAGTAAAGTCAAACCCAATGAGGTGATGTACTCACTAGAAATACCTGAATACATTTATTTCAAGGGGACAGCTCATAATTTACCAACAATCATACGTGAACGACTCATGATAAGTTGGCCGCCTTTGAACCGACCGTTTAATAATGTACCACAACAAAATCAAAGACAGCCTGATATATTGAAAGAGAAGATTGATGGTGATTTTTCAGCAACTAATACGGTAATATTACAACTGAAACCAGTAGAACCTTTTGGAATGGAACTGATGAATAATGTAGAACATTCAGAAACTAATGCAGAAACAACATTATTGAATACTGTAGAATATTTAGATTTTTATTCCAAAGAAATAAAAACAATGGGACCTTCAGAAACTAATCCAGTATCAGAAATATTGAATACAGTAGAACCTTCAGAATCTCTTGTAGGTAAAGAACAAATGAAAACAGTGGAACAATCAAAAACCATTGCAGAAACAAAACTACTGAATGCTGTAGAACCTTCAGAAGTTTATTACATAACTGAACAAATAAACACAAATGATACTTTACAAACCAAAGCGGTAACAAAAGTCCCGAGCACAGTTGAACCTACAGAAGTTTATGTAGGAATAGAAAAAATGGAAACAATGAAACCATCAGAAAAAACATTGCTAAATACTTTAGAACCTTTAGAAGTTTATTCAGTAACCGAACAAATGAAAACAATAGAAAACATAAAAACTTATGTTTCAACAGAACCAATGCAAACAGCAGAACCTTCGAAAGCCAATAAAATAACGGAATTTTTTAATTCAGTAGAACCTTCAGAAGTTTATGTAAAAATGGAACTGATGAATATTGTAGAACTTTCAGAAACTAATGGAGTAACAGAACTATCGAACAAAATAGAACCATTGGAAGTTTATTCAGTAAAAGAAGATATTAAAACAGTGAAACCTTGGGAAATTAATGCATCAAGAGAGCTAACGGAAACAGTGAAACTTTTACAAACTAATGTCACAACAGAACTAATGCAAACAGTTGAAATTCCAAAAGCTGATACACTAACAAAACCATTGATTACAGTAGATACTTCAGGAGTTTATACATTAACAGAAGAAATTAAAACAATTGATCCCTCAAAAACTAACGAAGAAACAAAACTATTGAATACTGTAGAATCTAACATTTATTCAGCAACAGAACACATGCAAACAATGAAAACTATAAAAACTAATGCTACAACAGAAATAATCCAATCAGTAGAACCTTCAGAAGCTGTTACAGTAATGGCACTAATTGAAACATCAAAACATCAGGCTATTGGAGTGACAGAACAATACTTCATATCTGAGCCTTCTAAATTTCATAACTATGTAATTAAATGTATAGGAGATGACAGACTTGCAGCACAAGAAAGTGTTCTAATTGACTCTGAACTTTGTGAAGAAGTACAAGAAGTGGGACCTACACAAAACAATGACACGGAAGAACAGACAACCGAATATCCAGACATTTTTGAAACCACGAAACTGATAAAAGAACAGAAAATAATTGCTTCTCCAACAGAGATTAAAGCCCAAGAAAAGGTACTTCAGACTTCTACATTATATGACAAAGTAACAGAACAAATGATTAATTTTGAATCTGCAGAGTCTGGAAAAGTAGCAGAAAAAGAAACCGATTCAGATAGAATATTTAAATCTTTCAAAGATTTTATGACTGATCATGTGAATTTGGTTAGGTCGTCAAAACAAAGAACATCCAATTTTTCAAAAAATGTTGATACTGAAAGCAAGACAACAGCAAAAGATATTGAAAGTGAAAATGATAATAACGGAGAAAGACTAAATATGACAACTTCATCAGAAAATCGCGTTGCTTCAGAAATGTATCTAGTGACGGAAAAATACCAAAGTATAGACAAAACGTTAACTGTGCTCAATGTTTCAAAATCATTAAATAATGTAGACTCTTTGGAAACTGATGTAATGAATAAACCGATGATAGAAATTTCCACTGCTGATTTCAAGGAAATGAGAACATTCACTACAGTAGGAATAGATATTGTAACCGAACAGAACACTGGATCATTTGAGGGTTTGGAATATGTAAGCACAACCGAACAAAAAAATAAACTCGAGGCAATGAGAACTGGAGAAGTTACAAACATCAACATCAAAATTTTGTTAGAAGAAGCTGGTTCGACAACAGAACCTGAAGTCATAATAGGTTCTGAAATTGATGTTGCAAAAAAGTCGGAAACTGATATCACAACAGATTCAGAAATTGATGTCACAACAGATTCGGAAGATGATGTAATAACACATTCGAAAATGAATGTCAAAACAGATTCGGAAATCGACATCACAACAGATTCTGTAGTTGATATCAAAACTATTTCTGAAATTGTAATCACAACAGATTCAGAAATTGATATCATGACGGATTTGGAAATTGAAATCACAACAGACTCGCAAAATAACATTACAACACAACCAGAAATTGGTATGACATCAGAATTCGGAGATTATAAGACAACACATCAAGATGATATGTCAACCATCCTACAACATCTTTATACGACAACTCAACCAGAATTTGAGATAACACGCCCGGAAGTCGATACAACGGACTACAAAGTTTATTTGACAGCACAAGAAGATTATTTGACAGATTCGGAAATTAATATCAAAACAATTTCTGAAACGAATACCACAACATATTCTAAATATGACATCACAACATATTCGGATATTGATAACATTACAGATTCGGAAATTGACATCACGACAGATTCGGAAATTGATATAAAAAAAAATTCTGAAATTGTTATCACATCAGATTCGAAAATTGATATCACAAGAGATTCTGAAAATGATATCACACCAGATTCGAAAAATGATATAACAGACTCACAAATTGATATCATAACATATCCGGAAATTAATATCCCAACAGACTTGCACAATAACATTACAACACAAGAAATTGGTATAACATCAGATTTCGGAGATTATAAGAGAACACATCAAGATAATATGCCAACCATCCTACAGCAACTGTACATGACAACCAAACCAAAATTTGAGATAACACGCCCAGAAGTCGATGCAACAACGGACTTCAGAGTTTATTTGACAGCACACCAAAAAGGTTATTTGACAGATTCAGAAATTGATACAACAGACTTGAAAATTGATATCACAACAGATTCAGAAACTGATATCACAGCAGATTCGGAAATTGATATCACAACAACGCAAAATAATACCACAACACAACCAGAAGCCGGTATGACATCAGACTTTGAAGATTATAAGACAAAACATCAAGATAATATGCCAATTATCCCATTACAACTTTATATGACAACCAAACCAGAATTTGAATTAGCACGCCCAGAACTCGATACAACAACGGACTACAGAGTTTATTTGACAGAACACCAAGAAGATTATTTGACGATAGAACTTGGAGATCATAGTACAGAACACCTAGAAATTTACAAGATAGCTGAACCAGATGATGATTCAAAGACAAAATTACACAATCTTATGAAAGATAATTACAAAAATTTAAAAAGAAATCAGAAGGAACGAGTTAACAAAATTCTAGTGGAATCTGATGTGACCAAACTCCAAGAAGATTTTTTTGAGTCTTCGGAAGACAGTTTAACGACAGAACACGGAAGTAACCATGAAATTTCAGTTAAACCAACAAATTTGAAAGGAAATAGAGATGTCTTTCCTGATTTTATAAATCAAATGGAAAGTGTTGTGACCATACAAGAAAAAAAAACACCCAAGCCTACTGAATTAAATGCAGGGCTAAATAGAAATCAAAATAATGGAATCGATCAATCAGTAAAAAGTTATGTTAACCCTCTCTCTTTTGAAAGTGAAGACATTACGATTGATAAGTTTTCTGATATGATAGCTGATGAAAGTGTTGACAGTCCAGATTTTGTGTTAAAGGATAAAATACAAAACCTGAGAGATCCCACGATAAAAGCTTTAGAATCGCTCACCAAACCAGCGGTACAATATGTAGAACAGATATCTTTGTTTAACGTTTCTTCGATTGCAAAACCTCTACTCAAAGATATCCCAAAGTTGCTAGTGAATGTAGTGAATGAATTTTTCGACATGCAACAGAAAATATTAGAAGATAATGACAATTCAATTCATGTGCAACCTCTGTGGACTGATGTTTATCCACATCAGAAAAACAACTGGAATGTTCCAACTTATCCACAAAATTCTAATGGACAGAAATCAATTCCTTATGTTGGACAGAATTTCCATTCCAATTTTAGAGAGGGCCCAAACTCATATTTGCCTCACAATTCACACTCCAATTTTAAACCGAACGCAAACCATTATTTTGGACAGAATTCAAATTCCAATTTTGGACAGAATTCAAATTCTTACTTTGGTCAGAATTCTATTTCCAATTTTGGACATACTTATGACTCCAATTTCAGACAGAATACACAAAGTATACCTACTGCATATCCAAATGGTATTGAAAAAGAGAAAAACTATTATAATAATTTTTACGCTAATAACCAGAATGCTAACGCTAATGATGATATTAAACAATCCTATCAACAGAATCCAATTTCTTCAAATATAAATGAACCAACACTTTTCTCAATTGGTTTTGAAAAACAGAAAAATGCAAATTCTGACATTCACTCTGATAATAATCTTTCATTTGATAAAAATTTGGACCCTAACTTTCAACATTCATTGCACCCAGAAATAATACCCTCAAATAATACAAGCAAAATAGAAAATAATAGTAAAAATTCTACAGCGGAATTGGATGAATCTTTAAACTTTTTTATAACGAAGTTCAATGAAATGATGTCAAACAACGGTAAAAATTCCACTAAAGTTAATTAAATAATAAAGAGTTAGTTTTGAAACTGCTTATTCTAACGTCAGTATTATCTTGTACGATTTTGGTGTTTTTTTTGGAATATAATCTTTGTATCATAATATAATATATTTTACATAAACATAAGTATGTATGTAGCACATTAAAATAAATGTAAAAATATGTACCTCTGAAAAGACTTGCTTTATTTATTATACCAAAGAATACAAATTTATCTTAAATACTTTACTTTGAAATTGTAAAAGAAAGATGTAAGAATACAATGTGTAATGTAACTTTTTCTATCGTCGCTTCTTGCCTCCTTTGGCTTTGGCTGAATTCTGTGACGCGCTGGGCTGCTGGTGAACTTGTTGCTCGGCGGATCTAAAAAGAAATATTATATTTAAACATGGAACCAAGAGACATGGCCGAACACCCAACGACAACCCTTATAATGTTTATTATAAGGACTGGGCTACAGTTGAGGGAATAATAACATGGGAGATAGCGCAATAGGCCTAGGTTCTATTGGCGCATATAGCTGGATAATAATATTATCTAAACAACTGAACATCTGACACTAAAAATTTTAAAAGTTGAATTATTTACTCACTGGAAAATATATAAATGTATATTTTTTACAGTAGCTCCACACAGGAGACTTAAAAAAAATTCTCTCAGGGCCTATGCATCTGTGGGAATGCTGTGTGGAGGGTGTTTTTAGGGAAAGGAAGCTATGAGAGGGGAAAAGGTATGAGGGGTGGGTAGGAATATGGAGGTCATTATTGTGTTCAGGAGTACGGATGAATGAATCCATTCCTGCCACTGCGGTGCAAGGCGATGGGTCGAGAGAGTCCGGCTGGAGAGGTCAAGGTGAGGTCTCCTTCAACCAGTCTCTCCCGATCTGGCCCAACACGGAGTATGTGGGCAAATCCATTCGTCACCAGGACCTAGACAAACCTCACCCTATGAACCCAGACACCCTTGCTAAGTCACCGAGCGAACCACTTGGGGTGACCTATGGCATGGCATCATGTTGGTTATCCAATAAATGGTTCCCGGGGCAGTGATACCCATACCCGCCTCCTTTTTTTTTTTAACTTACGGAGACGGTTTACAGTTAGTTCCCGTGAGTACTTAGGCCATAGGCCCATTGTACTATCTCCCACCCGCCTCCTTAATTGGATATATTTATTGCTTTAACAGTTGCGTGGTGTGAAGACTGGAGCGCTCATTTCCTTTTAGACGAACTATCACTAAATGTAATAATGAAAATAAAATATAACTTGTCGCGCTTAACTGTATTGAAGTTTTTTTTTAAATTATCGTCATAGCCCAGTACCTCCTAGTTGCCACAGTGTAGAAAATAGTATTAAGGTAATAATAATAATTACTTCATGTTCTGTCTCGTCTTCAGCTTGGGGATGGTTTCCCCAAGATAGAGCAGTAGGGAATCTCTGGAGGGAAATTCAGGGTCGATGGGACTTCCATCATCATTACGCAGCTGGACACGTATGCGTCCTCTCTGAAGGAATTCCTGGAGAACATAAAGGATTATTTTTTTAAACTTAATATTTTTAGAATTTATACTGCAACACTGAGTGGGTACTTTCAAATACTGTATTAATTTATCGATTATTTTATTATTTTATTATCGATTACACATTTTGGGAAATGAACATGCTAACATCGGCGACATTTATTTCTTAAAATTAGCGCAATATAAACATGCACTCAAAAATTATTTTTCCAAAATGTTACTTTATATACGCAATATGGACATGTTGAAATGAAATGATGATATTTCTCATTGTTCTTTTTCGTTATTTTTTGTTGTGATACACAAAATGATTGTATGTTATTTTAAAATTTAAAACTACTATTATGAAATGATATTATTTTTTTTACTGTTGTACTCTATTATATGTTTATTTATAAAAGGCAGTAGGTATAGCTGTTTATGTATTTAAAATAAAATAAAAATAAATATTCTAGGGTAATTGGCAGTTCTCTCTCAATTCAAAGTTTTGTAAATGGAACTCATCTCGCTTTGTACACCGAAGGGTTATCACTCACTCAGTTACTATACCACCATCTAGCTTGCTCTCTCGTTGACCATGTTACTAGTAAGCAGTTTCATTATTGGTGTTTTCCACTGAGCAACTGTCACATGTGTTTCTGTTTGTTTCATTTTGTCATGTTTCTTATTTGAATAAGTTTACAAAAAGATGTTAAATGAAAAAATGCATATTTTATGAAAGATCAATAATGGTATTCATTTGTTTTTATGAAACATTGTTTTAATTTTTAGCATATTTTGTACATACATATTATTTATTTATTTTTCTTTGTTTTACATTTGTTCAGCGAAAAATGTGTCCTTACTGGGGTACCCCGTTCTAAGGACACATTGTACAAGTTTTTTTGTTTGAATATAAGTAAATACCTATGTTAAAATATACAGACGAAAATTGTAAAGTTGAATCTAAAAGAAAGTACAATACTTTAATATTAGTTCGGTTGCAAAATTGTATCTAACTTCTTCCTTCCCATGTCCATAATCCATATTTTTATGTTTCTTTCGAAGTCGGTTATTTTTTTTAATTGTTTTTATTGTAAGAGGGAGTAAATTAAATAATTTTATAGAGAAGTACTGCATATTTCTTTGTCCAAATGTCGTTTTAGTTGAAGGTTGGTGGAATGTATGTTGTAGTGTAGATCTTGTGAATCGGCTCGAGTTTGTCTGTGTAAAGTTATCCTGGTTTTTGAATGCGTACATAGAATATCGGTAAATATTCGGAACAAACGTCAACGGTTAATACGCACTTTTTTTTATAAAACCTTTAGATTCTTCTTAATTACCATAAAATACAACTATTTGCATTGGGGGAGGTTGAAAATGTAACATTTTTAATTTTAGTTACGTAAATTGAAAATTTGCTTTCGTATTTAGACACAACGCTTCACTACATGCAATTTGTAATGATTATTGTCATTTTATTATGTTGGTATTACTGATACTATATGGAAGGCTACATCATACCGTAACTGACTTCACGGCAATATATTCAAAGGCGCGTAACCGAAAAAACCTATACGCTAGGTTTGTGTAACATGGTTTGTGATTCAAAAGAAAATGCCCCTTTATAACGCCTACTCACGTCATGGCAAGAAAAACATCCCAGTTTTCAAGTAGTTTAGCGGCTACGCTAGGTTTGTGTAACATGGAATGTAAAATATCAGTAATACCAACATATTAAAATAACAATAATATTGCAAACAGAGTGATTTGACAGTGAAAGCAAATTTTCAATTTACGTAACTAAAATTAAAAATGTAACATTTTCAACCTCCCCCAATGCAAATAGTTGTCTTTTATGGTAATTAAGAAGAATCTAAAAGTTTTATCAAAAAAAAGTGCGTATTAACCGTTGACGTTTGTTCCGAAGAATTACCAGAATATCTTTTGTGTATAATTGTTTCAGAATCGCACGAGCTTCCCCATCCGATAAGACCATATTGTAGATGAGATTGGGCTAATAGATTTTAATTAGCTGTTTTTTATCTAAAATATTTTTTATTGTTTTGAAAAAAATAGGTTAGTTTTTTTAATTTCTTTATTTTATGATCCACCTATTTCACTAATTGAACACTTGCCCGGTTTTTGAGGTGGCGGATTAGTGAGAGGAAGAAAACAGTGCCCGGGGCTCGCCCACTTAAAAACAGAGAGCTCCAACGTTAACACGTTGACACAGTTCGCAGTGCATTTTTACGTGCTCATTTTGGTTGCCATGTGGGCCAAGATGGACTCCACACGTTTTGAAACAATGCCCGGCTCCCAGATATACGGAAGCCAAGGACTGCCGCCACACTATGTTACTAAGGCCCCAGCATAACTGTCTAATGACTTTTTTTTACAAAAGAACATTACACTGAAAATGCGTTTAATAAGGTTAGCTTATACAGGCCTTTATCGACAAAAACTCGTAAGACCGCTTTCAAAAGGGTGACGTGGCTTGAAGTAAAAGCCAGTTGTATTGCAGTTATGTAATTCAAATCTCCCAGTGGAACATGCACTTCAAGCTATGTCACAAATTTTTAGCCGATCACTGCTCTACCCCCTTGATAAGCTATTAACCTTTTTAAACGCACTTTCTACGAACCTTGACCACCAAATTTGGTTTCATGTAAGAAATAATCATTAAGTTTTCACTTTGTGATGGCATTATTTATTTTAATGAAAAGACAAATAACTTTGTTTACGTCACTAAAACATAAAACACATAAAACAAAGTTATTTGTCTTTTCATTAAAAATAAATAATCGTTACCTTGCTCCTTTCACGTGGGTAAAGTTTGTTTTCAACACCGACTTTCATCCCGGCAGATACGAGGACATCTCTTATTTCCTGGTGGGTCGGGTTATCTATGCATTTCTCCTTTGCCATCCGTCTGCCCTCAGCAAGCGTTTTTTTACTGTTCAAGTATGCTGGATAGATGCATACCCATCTGCAATACAGAGTAAAATGCATAATAAACTATTTTAATTCAATGACATTACTATTCATCTAGATCTAGACTCATTATGGTATATTATGTTATTCCTTGACTTTTACTAGTATTTGTCGTGTAATGGAAACACTTTCTCATCACATACAAAGGCCTTTTGGCACTCATTCAAGCAACATGGTTAGAGTAGCACACAACCTCATATGATGCGTTACAGTTTAGTACTGGAACCACTAAATTGAAAGTATGACAATCACTGCGTTCTTCGCTTGCTACTTTTGAGATCTGTACAATGTGTCTATAGTTTGTATTTGAGTATATATATATTTTTTTTATTATAAGTAATTAAATCTTGTGGTAATTTTTGGATAGGGCCTGACACGCTTATTATGAATATTTTTTAGAAAAAAACTTTAGATTCGCCTTAATTACTATAAGTGGAAACTTTCTGCATTCCGGGAGACGGAAAATTATGCATTTTAATTTTCAATTGCGTAAACCCAAAATTCACTTCGCGAAGCGACCGGCGGCTGTCAGCGGGCATTAGGTACGTCACTGTTATGTTGGTATCCCTGATGCATTAACAAGAGCTAAATACGACCGTAGCCATCTTCGTGGGTAACACAAAGAGGCGCGGAATTATGAAAACACAACAGAATTATAATATTAACAAACCTCTATTCGTATATTATATTATGTATATTTATTATTACCATAAAATAACGATTAGCTAGAAGTTACGTAAAATAAAAATAAAACGTGCGCATTAGGTAAGCACTACTTTGACGAAATTCTGAAAATAAAATGAATAAAGGCCTTTAGGCAAGTTTTTTTACATTGAAAATTTTTTTTTTACATTGAAAAAAAATTTTTTAAGTAAAAAAAAAAAAACGCCGCGTTTTTTTTTTTTACTTAAAAAATTTTTTTTCAATGTAAAAATAAAATTTTCAATGTAAAAAAACTTGCCTAAAGGCCTTTATTCATTTTATTTTCAGAATTTCGTCAAAGTAGTGCTTACCTAATGCGCACGTTTTATTTTTATTTTACGTAACTTCTAGCTATTATTATTATTATTATTATTTCTATTCATCAATTATTAATGCGACGAATACCAACACCTCCAACTATAATGACGATGAAATCCAACACATGATTCCAGTGCCTCAGCTAGACTCTGAAGTGATTCTGATTAGAGGTTCGTTTATCTACATTATTTATTCCTAATGCGCTGTTTTTCATAATTCCGCGCCTCTTTGTGTTACCCACGAAGATGGCTACGGTCGTATTTAGCTCTTGTTAATGCATCAGTGATACCAACATAACAGTGACGTATCTAATAGGGGCCATTACACGTACACTTCCGACCGCGTGCCTCGACCCCCAGGCTAAAGCGGCATGCGACCATCCCGCCGAATCGCCGTGTCCGCCTGCAGGCCGACCCCTTGCGCTAAAAAGTCATCCCACTTCCGCGGGCAGGCCAAACCTTCAGTTCTGACCATAGATTATAGAAGCTCCATACAAATGTGCACTCACGAAGGTGGATGTCTATGGTGTTCGCCAAGCAGCCCGCCGAAACGCCGTGTCCGCCTGCCGGCCGAACAGGTACACTATTTTGGGTAAAAAAGTCGCCACAATTCCGCGGGCAGGCGAAATCGTTGAAAGGGTGACCTTGGGCGACCCTCGCGCGGAAGTGTACGTGTAAAGTGATTTTCAAGCGTTCGGAGCGAACTGTGGTGTGTCGCGGGACATGTCGTGCAGTTCAAAAGTTTTTGCTGCGGTTTTGACCATATCGATGATACCTATCACATGCTTGTCAGCTGTCACCTATCATGTTTTGACAGTTTTAGCGGCGGCGACAAATTATTTATACGAATGAAATTGTAAACCAGTATTTTAATAAAAAATTACCATATTATCATTGACGCTACAAGCATATTATAATTATTTTGATAATGTTTAAGAGTGAAGTTAGTTATTTTCATAAGTTAATTATTTTTCATATTATTTTCATTAGAACGATGCCAAAAAGTGAATTTACAATAAATTGTAAAAGAACTTAAGTGTACTTATTTTACAATGGATAGTAAATGTTTGGACGTACTTTGACAGAGAGTATGAATGCAGCATAACGATAGGCTCGTCATCTGGTCTGGGATACCAGATACGGAGAGGGCTTGTCAGGGTGTTGCAGCGCTACCATAGCGCTACTGTCTCCCAGAATGGTGGAATGTATGTTGGAATATGATTGTGTAAGTCCGAGAATAATGTGGATCCGATTCAAAATTGGTTTGACAAGGGTGACTTAGACTGATGGCATTATTTAGCGTTGTTAACTGTGTTAGAGAGAGGTGCATAATTTATTAGTATTAAGATAAATAAAACATTTTTGTTACCTTATAAAACATATTTTTATTTACATACTACATTAAAAAAAACAGAAGAAATAAACTATAGCTGTGATAACTTATAAAATTAAAGGTTGTCTCGGTTATGCTAGGATTTAAAAAGTTGATATTTTTTATACTAACTCCACACAGGAGGCCCTGAAGAAAATAATTTCTAAATAATGCTGGGTGGAAGGTCTTTTTGAGGATAGGAAGGACTGAACATGGGTCTTAAAGAGACCCAAGTTGTAGGAAGAGGAAGCACAGATGCTGGCAAATCGTTCCACCACCGAGCTGTTGAACTCAAGAACAAATCCTAAAAATTACCCGTTCTTGTGTGATAAATGTCATGACCGGACAGTGGCTGAGTTGGCAATCCAACAAGCGTCCCACTCGGGCATCGCGTGTTTAATTCTTCGGCTGGCTAAGTCCTCCATCACGACCCAAGGAAAATTTTCGGCTGACTGTAGTGGTAGTAGGAGATTTTCAAACATTGTCAGGTTATTCGTAACTCGGGAATGTTTGACTTTAAAAAAAAAAAAGCATGTCAACCGTGTACATAAAATATAATCTATATTTTTTAAAAAGAAAGACAAACATTCCCGGGTTACAAATAACCTGACAATTTTGCTTGTGTCGTGATGCAGGACTTGCCAGCCAAGGAATCGTACAATGGGACTCCTGGACGCGATGCCAACTTAGCCACTGGGTCGGTCACGACATTAGTCACATGAGGACGGGTCATTTGTATTTCTCGTTCTTGAGTTCAACAGCTCGTCGGTGGAACGATTTACCAGCCTCTGTATTTCCTCCCTACTACAAACTTGGGTCTCTTCAAGATTCAAAGCCAACTCAGTCACTGACCGGTCGCGGGAACATATGTTGGTGATGCACACAACTCAACAACTCAACTAGCACACTGTGATGATTGACACCTCTCATATAAAAATTATAATCTTTTACTATGACTGGAACAGCACTTTCAAATATGTGTGTATTAAAACCTCTAAAATCATGAAAAATTTACTTCTTTAATGGCCTATATGTCGTAATATAAAATACATAACGATCATCCAGTTGATTAGTCAGACAACTCCGAAAAATCAATATTTGAGTTGAGTATGCAGTTATTTGTAATACTCAGTTTACCCATAAACACCATCAAATCAATTATAATGCAGAAAAACTTGTGAATTAAACAAACTGTTGATGTTTTTTGGGTCACTAGTAGGATATTTCAAAATTTCATACTAATATACCGGGCCGTTATGCCTCCCGGGGTTATTTTGTATCATTTTTAGTATATAAAACACAGACAAGTGTAAATAATATTTGATTTATAGTGAACATTTAAATGTTCCTTTCCTCATTATCCCAAAACTTAGTATTTTGAGATATCTGATTAATCAACTGGACGATCAGTATCTGTTCTAGATATTTTATTCACATTTGGATTAAAAAAATTATAATCAGTTTGTTTGAGTATTTTGGGCTCAAATACAAATTTAAAATTTGTTTGAAAAAGGCTGGGCAGCCGTTCCTCTTAAATGGGAAAATCGCTTTCCGGCTACAAAAACATTAACTTATTTGTTTTCATTTAATTGAAAATACTTTTGGCAATGAAAATCTAAAATCATATCTGAACTAACGTGGTTTATCCTTTAAGATGATAAGGTTTGTCCTAGATGGCTCTAGTTTAATTATTTTAGGAAAAAACACTTTTTGCAACTTATGCTTAAAATATCAAGATGAATTAATTGTTTGCACATATAGCACCTCAACACAGGCGTGATCTAGTGAGGTTATAAACTGAATTGTTAACAAAAAATAAATATGTATGATATGAATAAATAGTTTTGTCCATAAACAAAATCGATTCTTTCAAGAAAGGCATACAAATATAACATTGGAATGAATCGCCGATACATTATTGTATATAAGGGTTGTTATTACATTGTTAGTTGGTTGATACATTATTGTATATTGTACGGGACAAGAAATTCAAAGCAAATTAGACTGCCGACAAGAAAAAAATCAAGCACCCAGAAATCTCTGATGTACCAGGCCGTCCAACTGTATAACAACATCCCGAATGAAATTGAAATTACTGAGATAGAAAATATAAATAAGTTTAAAAAATAATTACAAAAGTATGTCTACCTCAATTATTAATGTCTTTATTTATGTGTAATATTTAAAGAATGTTTATTTAATTATGTTTGCCAACCAATGTAAATGTTTATATCTTTATAAAATATTAGCACACACAAAGATGTGAGCTAACTTAAGATTAATAAATAAATAATCTGTACAAGTATTTATTCCTTTCTTGAAAGAATTGAGTTTGTTTATGGACAAAATTATTTATTTATATTCATATTGTATATGTAAACCATTAATTCCACTTAATATTTTAAAGTATAACTTGCAAAAAATGTTTTTCCTAAAAATAATGAAACTAGCGCCATCTGTTGTGAGAGTAGATTTCGAATTCTTGTTTCATTCACCCTTTGCAAGGGATCATGAATTCATCCATGTTATTGAGTTGTTTGGATTGATATTTTGCAAAATGTGGAAGGCATCATCTACCAGTAGACTCACTTTGAAGAGTTTTTGCATTATTATTTAAATGCAGGTTGGCTCGAGATTTGAGGAACCTGTTTTTTGACATTGCTTAACTTTAACATTGCTTATGTAAGGAATATTCAGGCACTTCTACCAATAGAGATGCACCTGTGCTAGTTTTATAATACCCATCATGATATGAAGGTAAAGAAATTTCTCTATTTCTTCAACTGAGGTGCATACGTTAACGACTCAACTTAGTCTGCTCTACCGTATTGTCAATTATATCATTGTCAAAAAAAATCATTTCAAATATCCAGCAGTAAAATTTTCAGACAGGTCAGAAAAGTTAAAATTGCAGGTTGTGTCTTGAGTATCAATGTAGCGCTGCCTCCAGTGAAGGTCTCGGTTCGTCATTGCTCTTGGCGGATGGATGAGGATGTTCATCAGTGGGGGTCTGCTGGCAACTCTTCGCCCCATACTGGTTCTGTACCAGCTCGTACAATCTGAAATTAAGTGTAGTCCTTGATAAATAACTTGTACACACATTATTCATTACACAGACTTTTGTAGATAATCTTTCAATAACTTGTTTATATTAATGGGACAATACACTTTTATGAAAGTTAATAATAATTAAGATAAAGAGCTGTTTAAAATGGGGCCCTCAGCATTGGTAAGCCACACAGTGAGGCCAACATTATTAAATTGAAGATACGACTTTGCACGCAGAGGACACTATATTTAAAACACTGGACATTGCATGATTTTATATTTGCTACCCCCTGTGCCAAAAGTAGCATTAACAAACTTCAGGCGGGCGAAAACCAGGAACCGGTTGGTGAAAATGGGAGTTGTTTTAAATCGATGTATCTAATTTTTTTTTCTGTAGTTTGTAACTGTACAAGTTTTGTCCAAAATTATAGCCTAATTCGTAATAGGGATCCAAAAACAGAAGTTTAAGTCAGTGTAGGGACATTTAGTGACCTTTTTGTGTATAAAAAATGTTTGTATTTTATTACTTCACAAAAAAATTGCTTTTCACTTTGGTACAAATTATTACAAAAAAACGAACAATTTGATCTCTAATGCCAAAGTGTAAGTTTCCTTGTGATAAAAATTATTCCACACAAATGACAAGGAGATAAGAAGATTTCCCCGTCTTGTATCACATATACATATATATTATATACATATTTATATGTTTTTACATATACATATAGTTGGAACCCTTACCACGAAATTGGTGTACAATCTCTACATATAATAAATTAAAGTCCTCCGACTGTCTATCTGTCTGTCCGCGATAAACTCAAAAATGACTTAACGGATTTTCATGCGGTGTTCACCAATAGATAGAGTGATTCATGAGGAAGGTTTAGGTATATAATTTAAGTTTTTGTGTAAATTGGTTGAAATATATTAAGAAGAATGTCTGCTGGCAAGCGGGCGGTGTTGATTTGATTTGTATGCAAATGAACAGATGGCGGTGGTTATAAAGGTTGGGTAACCATCCAGTAGATGGCGTTGTATTTCATTAGCAACAGCAACGCGTGGCCGAGTCAGCTAGTATTCATATAAAAATACTTGACACCATTACCTTTCCAGGTATTCAAGTAGAACCGGCGTAAAAGGTAGAACTATCCTTTCCACCTAAAGTGTTTCAATATAGTAATTATAGTTATATATTATTAAGTATATTCGTATTGTCGTATAAAATAATATGTGAAAATAATCATGTTTGCACATAATTTATTACACATTGTAGTTACAATGCTTAAAAAAATCATATATATTATTGCATACATGAATTATATCCAATATTGTAAATTTGAATGTAGTTTCTCTTATAAGTGTACTATGTATTATAAGTTCACACTTCTAAATACATAACTTCATCTATATTGTAAATTATATTGTGATTCCTCCATCTTGTTATTAGGTTTTTATCACTTTTCAATACCACTAACTTACCTACTTATACTTATCTCATACTCTGTAAATCCAAATATATTATATGTTACCAGGTTAATTCGGTAAATCCGAATTCAATATATGCTACCAGGTTACTTTTTCTATGTACATTGTCACAAAAAAATGTATGTATATAGGTATATATTTCTTCATTATACAACTTAGTTTCAGAGAAAATAGATTTTTTTTGTTATGTAAATACATATACATTTCTGAAGGAATAATGTGAACTTGACCTGTCAATTTGTCTGTCCTGGAACGGGAAACTTTCCTAGTTGGACAGGCAAAACTACCTAATATGTATTTTGTACTTTATTTTGTATCTATCAGTAATAAATAAATAAACAAAGTATAGCATAGAAAGTATCTACAGAACAACAATTTATAATTTTGCATACCGTCATCGACAGCAAGTCTTTCTTCAACAAATACGTCCACCCATTCCTCGTCGGCGGTTTCGCAATTCAGAATTCTTTCTAATGTTCTTCATTTTCGTCTTTCAACTCCTTGGCAGAGATCAGCCGCAGAGTTAATCATATTCCACCTCCACCATGTAGGAGACATTTTCTGCAAACGATAATCAAATAAAATGTATGAATTACAGACAAATATAAGTCTTGCTTCTCATCAAAACACATAGTAATGGATAATTATATTACCTGGAGAAATAGTCGAAAAATTATTTTTAATTTTTGAACTGTCAGTTTTGAAATTTTATTTGCTCTAATGACCAGTGTTGTTTCGAAATTACAAAATAATACTTTGGGACAATAAAAACATACGTTATCTTTTCGCTTTAATTATATTTTGCTTGTAAGTATGTACATTTTTCTAACAAAAAAAAGTAATGAAATAAAAATATAAAAACCTCATGACAGTCAATGACAGTTGACAGCATAAATGAACTAATACGTTGACAGCGTTGACAGTTATCCTCGGAGAACTTGGAGGCTTGGAGGCATAAATATACTACTTGGAGGCCAAAGTAATGCAGTGTTGCCAACTCTCAAAAATAGGCACTGGAGCCTTCCTAAACTATTTTTTATCTAAAAAAAATTCAAAATGGATTTGAAATCAATTCCGTAGCTTACCTGGATCCGGAGATATTTATGATGAGGGTAAGATCGCCTGTTTCAACCTGTTTAAAAAACGCGCCTCACAGTCTACACTTTAGCTTCCTAGAGCCGACCGAAGACCGAAGGGGGTGCGAAGCGTAATGAAATAGCGCTCCTTAATAGTATTAAACACGGATACCGCCAAAATCGAGTTTTTCGGTCTTCCCCCAATTCCCGATTTACCCCAACTCACCCTATATAAAAAAAAACAATACGATGTGCCGATAAATTGTATAACAGTAGAAAAAAAGGAAACATAAAAAAATAAGGTAATTATAATTATACATACGGTGTGCCAGGTTTGGGCTAGAAGAAAAAAAAATCTGAAAAAGACACAAGTAATTTAAAAGAGACAAAAAAGAGTTAGCTGAAGAAAGGAAGATAAAACAGTATTTTAGATACAATACAATTTAAGCCCATTTTAAAAAATTATTTTGTTAATTTATATTTAATAAAGTTTTTAAACTTACAAAATGATGTTACTAAAAATTTTTCGATGCGGCACAACTTATAGGATTAATGTAACCAAATAAAACCTTAGTCAGCCTTTTGCCGTAAGCGAAAATGTTTACTAAAACACGGAAAGGCTATTGTTTTTTTTTTTACATGAGCTCCACACAGGGGGCCTGAGGGAAATAATTTCCCTCAGAAAGATGACATATGCCCTGAGGGAAATAATTTCCCCCAGGGCATATGTCATCTTTGGGGATGCTGTATGGAGGTTTTTTAAGGAAAGGAAGGAGAGGAGAGTTCTGGGAAGGAAAAGGATTTAAGGGGTGGGTAGGAATCTGGGGTTCAGTCTGTGCTGGTCATCCGTCTCCAAGACCTAAACAAACTCACTCCATGAACCCGGGCACCCCTTCTAAATCACCAAACGTAGCGAACCACTTGGGGTGACCTATGGCAGAGGTGTTGGTTATCCAATGAAAGTTCCCGGGGTTTTGACGATACTTTATAATTTTTCTTAGTAAATTAAAACTAAAACATTGGATACGCCCGGGTTCAATGGAGTAATTCGCATTTTATTAAAAAACGTCGGATTTTCCATCATTTACGTCAATTTAAGGTCGGACTTTCGCAAAAAAAAAAACAATATACAAACTTCAACTTAAATTTTCACAATATACAAACTTCGAGTATACAGATCGACGCAGTTTTTTTATCGAGTAAAATGGCATCAAAAACTGAAAATCGACCAAATGTTGGTTACGTCAATTAGCCTTTCTTTTACACACTGGAAGAAATAGAAAAAAAATCTCAATGTAATTTGTAAATCCATTTTGTAATACAAAATACCGATGGTAAAGTAAGAATGATGTGTACTATAAATGACTTAATATAATATATAGTTTTTCGGGAACAACTTGCTAAGAGAACCATTTACCAATTTTAAAAGAATTGCGCCTTAACTACTCAGAAGATTATAAAAATTACTTACATACGAACTGGGAAATTTTCGATAGTTTACTTGCAATGGTCCATTAAAAATGACTAATACTGTTATGAGAAAATACATATTTATTATTAGAACAATAACATTTCACAGCCACATTGAAATTTCTTGCGACTGTTGTACTTCCAAATAAAAAATAAAAAATAGTATCTGCATTAATTATACTAATTATTCTCGAAACGTGCAAAGCTATTTTAGAAGTTGATGATTAAACCTAGATGGTATTTTTTGCAAACAAATCCCAGTTTGAAAACATTTTTTTTAAAAGATGGAAAAAAAAATTCCTTCACAAAACTCACTAGCGTGTTATATATAACTAGCAGGGATACCCGGCCTCGCTCAGGGAGTTATGTATAACTAGTTAAGTACCCGGCATCGCTCAGGGAGTTGATATGAGATTGAACTGAATTTCGAACCCACGATATGTCTGGCTTTATATACCCCTACCTATGAGTAGCCCCACGCCCCACCCATCCAAAAATGCTTCCAATAGTCCACAATGTTCCAGAACATTCGAGAGTGATCTTGAATGATCTGGATGTTCCCGAACGTTTCGACTATTCCCGAACATTCCACAATATCAGAATATTCCGGGATGTTCTGGAATGTTGTGGAATACTCTCGAATGTTCTGTAATATTCTAGAAATTTCTAGAGTGCGAAACTTCCAGCCCTTACATCTTCAAAAGCACGTCCTTCAGGTAAAAACGGGAACCTTCTTCGTGAATGGGGGTTAGGGGGCACCACACCGTATTACTCCTTTGATCGTACTGGACTGGGACTCGTTTCTGAGTTTTAGTGGCACATACATTGTACATTATCTTGTATAATATATAGGTACTGATTATATGTACATTTGCCTTTTTTGTTTATTGGTAGGTTTATGTAATGTGACGCCATTTCCCAAAAGTTTAAAAAAAAACATATTTCAGGGATAAGCAAACCACGTTTTACCATGTTTTTGAGGATAAAAAAATATTTGTAGAAAGACTTCATTGAAAATTTAAATAGGAAAATACTTATTAAAAAAACACCATACATATACGACATATATACATACCATATATATACATAACTTTTATTTTTTGTTTTATCAAGCGTAATTTACAGAATTCTATTTTCAATTAAATATTAAGATTAAAATATAAATAACAATAATAATAAAAAAATTACGGTACCTAGAGTAGGTACCTTATTAAAGTTACTTATATGGTTATATTCAAATCATTTTACTAATTTATTCATATCATTATTAAATAAAAAGACGTTGTGAACCCGTACACCCGTACTAAAGTTCAAGAACTACATTCCTGAATTCGGCATTTCACTCACGCGACCCATGCAAAAAAATCATATCCACTCAAAAGTAGATCATTTGGCGACTGCTAAAAAGACATGCCTTGTTCGATATGGTTTTTTGAGAAAACCGTGGAGGTTTAAACGACCCAAAAAACCACGCATCTGGTAACAATGAATGGTAGATAAATTAATTCTTGAATAAAATCAATCGGCATTAGTATATTTATGGTCGGCAAACAGCCATAAACAAACAAAAAAAGTGAAAGACATCTCGCGCGACACCCGCTCCAACCCTTACGTGTGTTGGCTCAACCGGGCCAAACGCTGATACGAACTGGCGGGTGACCCGAGCGTTTCGCCTGCGAGTCGGTCGCCTTTACACGCACGTTTCCGCCAACGATTCGGCGCGAACTGTAGTGAGACTCGCAGGCCAAACTCTACGTCTAATGGCCGCTAATGGCCGCTGACAGTCGTCGATCGGTTCGAAGTGAATTTTGGATTTACGCAATTGAAAATTAAAATGCATAATTTTCCGCCTCCCGGAATGCAAAAAGTTTCCTTTTATAGTAATTAAGGCGAATATAAAGTTTTTTTCTAAAAATTATTCGTAATAAGCGTGTCAGGCCCTATCCAAATTTTACCATGGGACGTATGTGATTGTACTATCCTCCCCACACTCTGGAATAAAATTATTATTATATTATAATAGAAGTTTGAACTGGGTAAGTTCTGTGTCAAAAAGAGTAACATACATTTTGTTTCTAAGATGATTCGCTGTTGAAATGTCAATGAAAAGTAACCTAAATACGAAATTAATCGATGTATAGTGTTTTAAAAGTTTGGGTAAGGGTATTAAAACAATCGTAATCGGTAGGGGTATTAAAAGTGCCTTAAAAATATAATATTTATAAGTTTACGTGTTGTTTTACGTACCTTTCTTTATCGCTGTGTTTCTTGTCAGACGACCAAGATGTCAAATTACTAGCCATTTTTAGAAATAACTATCATGAAAATTTGATGCCCGTTTATATATTTAAGATATGTTTGTAAATGCTATTATTATTTTAAAATTCAAAATCAATTCATTGACATATTGATTATTGACCAATACGGGAAAAACATGCGACAGGAAAAATAATGGCGAAACGTCACTAATCGGACGTCTGCAACATAAATATACTAACCCCTAGATCGATATCTTCGGGCTTTCTCCATACTAGTGACTTGGTCGTCAAACTTAACTGTCAAGATGACTTGCGTGGCGCGAATTGACTAAAAGATAGAGGAAGTTTATTTGTCTACCATAGACAATATAATCGCTCTGTCCTACTTCACGGATTCATTAGCCCAATAAATCATATAAAAAATAAAAATGCTTTAGAGCGGCAAAATTTGAAATTCTGCTTGCATTAGAAAAATGAAAACTCGGGGTATATGTTTAAATATTATTTTATTTTCACAAATACAATGGATAATATTTCAGCCACCTCACAGCAAAAACTGCAACATGTCTTCTGAAATAAATATGTCACATTAAACAAAGTTTGGGAACGGAACATAGAATACTTGTGATGAACAAAGTTTATATGCGACGGGCCACTTCAAGAGTCGGAATAGTATGTGTTAGTCGGTTTACATGAGTTCGGTGAGTCCAAATAAGTGAGAGGCTTATGGCGGAGAGCAAGTTGTTAATAATCGTATGCAACAGGGCCTTTCTTTCTTTATGGTGGAGAACGAGAGGTTAAACTAAAGCTCTACGAGCATTATTTGACCCTACGTATGTGCAAGTAATTATAGCAAGAGAAATAAACTGTCACATTTCTTTGGAATCATGCGACGTGTCTTCAGCTGGGACGTTGAACTCTCCTCTGGTGTTCCTGTTATACCTGAAAATTGAAAACAGTTTTTACAATATTTGTATCTCAAATATTACTTAAGATTTGGCATGACAACTGATAAAAAAACTGCAACATGTCTTCTGAAATAAATATGTCACATTAAACAAAGTTTAGGAACGGAACATAGAATACTTGTGATGAACAAAGTTTATATGCGACGGGCCACTTCAAGAGTCAGAAAAGTATGTGTTAGTCGGTTTACATGAGTTCGGTGAGTCCAAATAAGTGAGAGGCTTATGGCGGAGAGCAAGATGTTAATAATCGTCTGCAACAGGGCCTTTCTTTCTTTATGTTGAAGAACGAGAGGTTAAACTAAAGCTCTACGAGCATTATTTGACCCTATGTATGTGCAAGTAATCATAGCAAATAGAGAAATAAACAGTCACCTTTCTTTGGAATCATGCGACATATCTTCAGCTGGGACGTTGCAACTCTCCTTTGGTGTTCCTGTTATATCTGAAAATTGAAAACAGTTTTTACAATATTTGTATCTCAAATTTTACGATTTAGCATGACGACTGATAAACTTATGTTCACTAAACAACATTTTGTATTGAATGCTACCATTTAAATACCCCACATACATTGAAAGTAAAATTGAACAAGGCAAGGAGTGTATGCGAAGACTGAGTTGTTTGACGGTCCGTCCTCTCTGCCTATCCTGCAGGGAAACAGTGTAATAGTTTGTTTTAAAGCATTATCAATTTTACCTTGTACGAGGTCTTGTATGAAGTCTTGTATAAGATGGGCATTTTTAACGTTGACGTTTCAAGCCTCCGCCTATCTTCTGGGGTGAAAGACGATCGTCGGATGAGTCTTTCTCCTTCTGTCCAGAGGGTTTTCGGGACTTCAAGCGGCATGCCAGGTGAGAGACGACATCATCGCATCCCCAGCCACAATGTATGATCTCACAATGATGGTCACAAATCTGACGTTAACAATGTTATGAAATGTTCCTAAAGTATAGGCTTCGATACGTTAACAACGTTTTTATGAGGCGGCAGAACATTTTCTGAAACGAAATATGGAAAAACATTAACCACTAGTACCCATAAGCTTGCCTTTACGATAAAATCAAAAAACCTCTATATTTTAACCTCAAATATTGATTTACAGATAAATTAAGGTGAATAATGTTTTATGTAATTAATTACCTGATTTCTTGATCAACACTAAATACTTGTTTCACCTCTAGAATTCATGTAAGCATTTTTTGAATAAAATATGTTCATCGGCAAATTATTAAAACAACGTGCAACGGCGTCTGTAAATAAACATAACATGGCGGATGGCAAATCCATAGATGCGAGTCTATTTCCTGCAGATAGTGCGGTGTACGGTTTCCTGCATTTGGTACCATAAATAATAAATACATTTGGTACCTTTTTTTTAGTGACGTAGGTGTATGAGCATCTCTTTCTGACACACGCAGAGAGCGAGAGATGGCGAAAATCAAAATTACAGACCTATCTAAAATTAAGCTTTGTCTGTGGTGTGTGGCACTTTCGCTAGAGTAAGAGTTATTTATGGTCACAGGACACAAATTTTGACAGAGTTATACGCCCCTGGTCTGCAATAAACCAGTCATTAGATTGATAACTTCCTGCTTTTTGCTCAGAAAAAATTTCAACGCTATTTCACCATAGATACGCCATAAATGTGACGACTTTTTTTTTTTTCCTACCGGTATGACGTCATAGACACCATCGACAATAATAGAGGAAACAATAAAAGGCTCGACCATAGACAATATAATTATCTTTCGGTACCTACCCAATTTTTTTAGCCTAAAATATTATTTTAAAAATAAATGGAATGTCATAATAAATGAAAACTCAATAACATGTTTTAATATTTTATTATAAACAGGTAAAAACAGGAAATACAAGAATTAGTGAAACAAGGAAATACAATAATACAAGAATTAGTGAAACAAGAAAATACAATACAATAATACAAGAAGAAGGAAATACAAGGGCATGTAGAGCGAATGAACGAAGAAAATAGTGTAAGAAGAGTATACGACGCATTTGTGAATGGTAAAAGAAGACGGGGACGCCCGAGGAAGTGAATCAAGTGACTCAGATAGTTGAGTCGGGCCATGTCAAAAGTCAGAATAATAGGAATGTATGAGACAATGTACGAATGTGAGTGAGGCAAAGAGTGTGTGCCAAGACCGAGTTGTTTGGCAGACCGTCCTATCTGCCTACCCCTGCGGATAAACGGCGTGATGGTTAGTTATTTAGTTAAAAACAGGAAATACAAGAATAACCAACTAACCATCTCGCCGTTTCACCACAGGGGTGGAAAGATAGGACGTTCCGCCAAACAACTCGGTCTTGGCACACACTCTTTGCCTCATTCACAAATCGACTCATACATACTATTTTGACTCTTGACGTGGCCCGAGGCAATATCTGATTCACTTGATTCGTGTCAGGTCTTCCTCTGGCATCCCTGAGTTCATCTACCACTCACATCTGCGTCATATTACTTACATTCCATGCTTCGTTCATTCGCTCTACATACCCAAACCATCTGAGGGTCCCTTTCTTAATCTTACTCATTACGATTAGCCTTGCATTCTTTGAGGATCTCCACATTTCTCACATGATCATAAATAATATTTTAATGATCTGTATAGCGCCAGTTTTGTAAAAAAAATCACCTCAAAGGCGCTCTGCACAAACTTATAAATAAAGTAGACAAACCACTTCATCACTTCAAAAAATTTCATCCACCGGTTCAGCGATCACTGATATGAAACTATACTCGTACATTCGATTTGACCAATAAACGCTTTGCTGAGTAAAATATACATATATTGCTTTAATTATACTCTGTACAGGCAGAAAGGGACTATACATGATTTTACCACACATACGCCCCGGGGATCTCATTTCTAGAGCATTCAATCTACTTTCATCTTTCCTCTGCCAGTTCCTCACTGCCATACATCAGGTACAGTACTCCATTGTGGGCTGCTATCTTCACTTCTTTAGACTTTTCAGTTTTTTTGTTAGCGCCAACGCCATTCAATCCTCCATACAGTTACCTGCATTTACCCTTCTTTCAATATCTCTATCAACCTTCCCATCTCTTGAAAACATACTTCCCACGATATACAAACTCATTCACCTTCTCAAGCATTCATCATTCACAACTGTATTACACACTGTTTTCGTACTCCCTCTACTGACAAAAATATAAAGTGCAGAATAGAAAAGGCGTACTGAGAATGTGTCGTTCTTGTCGAGTTTTGGTGGAGACTCTTCCTTCTTGTGTTCTCTCAAGGACAGCGGTGCCAGGAAGTGGTGGAATAAGTCAGCCCCCCATCTCCCGGCATGACACCACAACGTTACTGAAGGAAATGAGTGTACTCCAGCATTTGTAGTCTCCGCCAGCCTGCCAGCTGTAGGGGTAGAAAGTAGGCAGCCCGACACTATATCCGTCACTTTGGTGTTTCGAGCTGAAAGTATTAGAAAAACTCGTGAGATACATAAAGACAGACAGACGGACTATACATGATTTTACCACACATACGCCTCGGGGATCTCATTTCTAGAGCATTCAATCTACTTTCATCTTTCCTCTGCCAGTTCCTCACTGCCATACATCAGGTACAGTACTCCATTGTGGGCTGCTATCTTCACTTCTTTAGACTTTTCAGGTTTTTTGTTAGCACCGACGCCATTCAATCCTCCGTTAATGGAGTTACCTGCATTTACCCTTCTTTCAATATCTCTATCAACTTTCCCATCTCTTGTAAACATACTTCCCACGATATACAAACTCATTCACCTGCTCAAGCATTCATCATTCACATCTGTATTACACACTGTTATCGTACTCTCTCTACTGACAAAAATATAAAGTACAGAATAGAAAAGGCGTACTGAGAATGTGCCGTTCTTGTCGAGTTCTGGTGGAGACTCTTCCTTCTTGTGTTCTCTCAAGGACAGCGGTGCCAGGAAGTGGTGGAATAAGTCAGCCCCCCATCTCCCGGCATGACACCACAACGTTACTGAAGGAAATTACTGTACTCCAGGACTAGTAGTCTCCGCCAGCCTGCCAGCTGTAGGGGTAGAAAGTAGGCAGCCTGACACTATATCCGTCACTTTGGTGTTTCGAGCTGAAAGTATTAGAAAAACTCGTGAGATACATAAAGACAGACAGATCAAAACAAAACATTATAAATATGTGAAAACAAGATTAAATCAATGTACCTTTGACACTATGAAGTGATTGTAATTATTCGCTAAAATAGCCGTACGAAATGAGCTTAAAATTCCATATAAATAATCAACATAAATATTTGTACCTGGAGGTTATGAATTCACGACGATTATGCATTCAATCGCGATGTGCCATTTCACGATAGTATTATTCAAAAACACATGCACTCAAAATCGGGTAAACAATGTATTCAAGTCTGCTAATTCCACACCGCGCTGATATTTACATGTTTAAAGTTTTAGATTGTGCTCGGGTAAATAAAACGTGACATTTTGAAGTGCGACCATTTTGGATTTTGTATTATACACTGATACACATACACATTACACATACGCATAGCTGTCAAGCTTTCCATTGGTCCTAGCGGTATGACGTCACGCAGTCATAGAAATTTACCATTTTTGAACTCGGTTGAAGAAATGAAGCGGAGTTATACCCCCCTGTGACGTCTGCGGATGTCAGTCATAAATATTGAATATACCATAAATATACTAACCCCTAGATTGATATCTTCGGGCATAGACACCTTTACAGACTTCACTTAAGAACGGCTATGCTTCGGGCCTTTTCCTAGTAAGTTTTTTGTCACCAACTTAACCACGGAAAACACCATTGGTTCTACCGTAGACAATAACATAGGAAGTTCAAGGCCATTTGTCACCATAGACAATATTGCACTCGACCTACTTCATTAATTCATTAGCCAAATAAAATATTTAAAAATAAAAATGCTTGAAAGCAGAAAAATGTTTTATGTTTCCCCTAGAAAACAACTTTCCATTTGACAAAGCCTGAGGGAATGAGCTTTAGATAATGTTTAACAGCTCATTTTCTCCGCAGGGAGCTTTGTCAAATGGAAACCTGTTATCCTGAGGAAAAAAATCAAGCGTTAGTAAAAAACCTAAAATACTTGAAATATTAACTCCTTATAAAAGGAAAACATTTTCAAATAATGATTATGGTTTTCTACAACGAATTTACATTTTTCTGCTTGAAAAATGATAACTCGGGGGTACATGTTTAAATACTTTTTATTTTCAGAAAGACAATCGATAATAGCACATAAAAACACTGGTTTGGTGAATTCGAAGAATTGAAAAAAAATATCGACGCCGGAAAGAAAACATGGCTAAAGCAACATATAGCTGTGACATTAAAGATGAACCTACACAATAAGCTATATTGTTCGTTGACATACGTTCATCTTTAATGTTACAGCTATGTAGCGCTTTAGCCGTTTTTCCTTTCCAGCAGTCACCGTACATATCTTAGTTCTTGTAGAATGAAATAAAAATCTACATATTCTAAATATATAAATACTATTTCCTTTCAACAGAAATAAAACAGAATATACCTTCATCGAGGACCTAGCCAGCCCACAGTAAAAACCGCATCATGTGTTCTGAAAAAAAAATTATCATTTAAAATAAAACAATAACTTTATTTAAACAAACACCACTTTTCTTTTTTATATACTTTATGCCGACCGGGTTTCGCTACAACCGTAGCTTCTTCAGGGTAGTACAATCTCTACTGAATTATCACATTAAAAACAAAGTTTGTGAACAAAACGTACAATATTTTTCCCTTGTGATGACATACTTTGTTCATCAGAAGGGAAAAATATTCTCCCATCTGTTCATACATATGAAGAATGAAAAAAACACGTATGAGCATTGGAGAACAATATATGATGCAGATGTGAGTGGTAATGAAGTCGGGGAAACCAGAGGAAGACCTGGCACGATCAAGTGAATCATTGCTTGCGGCGGGCCACGTCAAGAGTCAGAATAATAGAATAGTATGTATGAATGTGAATGAGGCAAGGATTGTATGCCAAGACCGAGTTGTTTGGCGGTCTGTCCTCTCTGAATACCCAGCGGGAAAACAGCGTGACAATTAGTTAG
Source organism: Limnephilus lunatus (assembly GCA_917563855.2). Classification (NCBI taxonomy): domain Eukaryota; kingdom Metazoa; phylum Arthropoda; class Insecta; order Trichoptera; family Limnephilidae; genus Limnephilus; species Limnephilus lunatus. The sequence continues at coordinate 76,365,053 of OU830592.1, forward strand.
TTAAAGCATTATTAATTTTACCTGCCAATAAAAATGTTATGGTCTGCCAAACAATGTTATAAGATGTTCCTAATGTGAAGCTTCAAAGACTGGAACATTTTCTGAAACAAAATTTGTGAAACATTAACCACTCGGACCCATAAGCTTGTTTTAACGATAATATAACATTAACAGACATTTGTATGACGTTCGAGGCGTACGTGACTTATTAAAGTAAAATTGAAAGCATATTTTTTCAATACAAATGTCATTTAACCTCAAATTGATTTACAAATAAATTAGCTGAATGTTAATGTAATTACCTGTTTTCTGGTTCAATTGCGGACACATTTAAACCATTTTTTCACCTCTGGAATTCATTTAAACGATTTTTGACCGAAATATGCCCATCGGCGACGTAAGCAATGCAAATTCAAATACGATTTTGGACGAATTCATGACATTCATGTTCTTGACACAACACAAAGTTTGACCCATAAATTAAGTTTGACCTATCTTGACCTATCTATAATTCAGCTTTATCTATAAGAATTTGGTCTCGCGTTTTGCAGTTTCAAGGTCAAATCAAACATATACGCCCCTGAAATATACTAACCCCATGTCAGTGTTGTTAGCTGCCGCCCATAAATATACTAACCCCAACTAACCCCCTGCCGCCTGTCGGTATTAGTTCATTTATGCGCCTGTCAAAGACAACAAAATAAATCAAATATTTTTCTATAGAGCAACATCATATTCATTATTTTGGGTACCGTACCATGTGGGTGGTTTGATATATTTATGGGTACCATCCTTGCATCCTTCACTAAAGAGATTCCGACACTATCAATAGTAGTTTCTGTCAAACACGTAGTTTTTCGTTAAGTTGGCAACACCGCGCGTAGTTTTTGTTTGAGCCAAGCGATTTGACAGTCTACAGAGGAAGCTTGTGGCTTGCTTCAAATGATTTACGTGATGGCGGCGAGCATGATGCGAATTGATATTTTTTGAGGATAGACAACTCATAGACTTATATTTTTTTAAATTATTTATTTGGCTTTCGCTCATTAAAAGTGATCTTGGCCATTTCTTGAAATTAATTACATTTTCGAAGCAATGGCAGAATCATAAAATAGGAACCCATGTACATTAATAGTTAGCGTTATTCAACATAAAAGAACAGATTTTTTTCAAAATTAGTTACATTTGTTACGATCATGAAACAATTCTATAAATTAGATAAAATTAATATAAAATAAGTATTAATTGTTTTTGTGTTTAATTTGTAGAAATGCATCAGATTTAAAAAAAAACTAATTTAATTATTAAGTTGTTTAAATATATGTATATATAAATGAATCCCTGTTTCCCTTGGTCACGCCATAACTTCAGAACCACTTTACCTATTTCATTCAGATTTTTTAATAAGTTTTCTAATACTTTGTAAAAGGTTCTTCCGGAAAGAAAAAGTAAGAAAATTGGAGGGAGGGGAAGGAATTGAAAGTTTTTTTAAGTCTTACAATACTTTGTGGAAAGATCTTACGGAAAGAAAAATTGACGGCCGGCGAAGTCCAGCGGTAAGGCTCTTGACTCACAAACCGAAGGTCGCGGGATTGAATCCATCCAAATAAATTTTATTTGATTAGTTTGTGTTATTTCACAATTTTTTCTTAAAAATATATAGTATATTTGCAGCACTTTCCAGACTTTAAGATACTCTAAGTATCGCCCTGGTATACCACCATTCAGAATTGAAACGTTGCTTGAAATGGCATAAGCCGTGTTTGGTGACCAGATCTGATTAGCCAGGTACTTCCCCACCTTCCTCTTCCCTATCTCCATCCCCTCCCACTACCTTCAGCCTCACAACATACGCCAATCGGGGATGCCATGGTCTCACTGGCTCCAGACGGGAGCAGTTGGGACTCTTGTGCGGTATTCTCGGAAGGGGACTCGGGAGGTCAACGGGGACGCACGGTAAAGGACATGCAGGGAGAATTAATTTATTTATTTTAATGGAATTGCAACGCATGCCGGGTACCAGCTAGTATTATATATTATTAAGTTCTGCAAGTATTTTATTTTTTATTCTCTTATTGTTTGATATTATTGTAACTGCTATAGTGCTATTGATTAATAATGTTATTATTCAGTTCTGCAAATATTTTTTTTGTTTTGTTTTCATATTGTTTAATAATAATGTAACTGCTATTCACTGATTTCAGAAATAGTGTTTAGGTCTTGTGAACATCTGAGAAATAGGGAATAAATAATTTTCTTTTATCAATTAATGTTATATTAAAATATTAATTATAACATTTATTCATAATATCAATTGAAATATACAACAATGCTTCGTAAGAACGGTCATCTATTTGGAAAAAATACGCGTAATCATTTGGTGCTGTTGCCTGTAATACGCTTTGTAAATGCTTATTGGTAAAACGGGATCTCAAATTGTACCATTCTTGACACCAAATTCGTTTTTTTTTTATTAAAACACAAAGCTAACCCAAGAGCTAAGAATGCGTTGTCTCTGTTAGATTCCATTATATTCCAGCAGCACAAAATTCACTCTCAAGAATAAATAAATCAAACCAACTATCCATCTAACCCCCAAATATCGAAAATCACATCTATGCATAGACAAATTCTTGACAGAACGCTTGTAGCATAAATATACTAACCCCTAGATCGATATCTTCGGGCTTTCTCCATACTAGTGATGTGGTCGTCAAACTTAACTGTCAAAATGACTTGCGTGGCGCGAATTGACTAAAAGATAGAGGAAGTTTATTTGTCTACCATAGACAATATAATCGCTCTATCCTACTTCATGGATTCATTAGCCCAATAAATTATATAAAAAAATAAAAATGCTTCAGAGCGGCAAAATTTGAAATTCTGCTTGCATTAGAAAAATGAAAACTCGGAGTACATGTTTAAACATTACTTTTATTTTCACAAATACAATGAATAAGTGCAAAAACACAAAATGCTTTATACAAAAATATGAAATACCTTCCGTGGATATATTTCAGCCATCTCACAGCAAAAACTGCAACATGTATTCTGAAATAAATATGTCACATTAAACAAAGTTTGGGAACGGAACATAGAATACTTGTGATGAACAAAGTTTATATGCGACGGGCCACTTCAAGAGTCAGAATAGTATGTGTTAGTCGGTTTACATGAGTTCGGTGAGTCCAAATAAGTGAGAGGCTTATGGCGGAGAGCAAGTTGTTAATAATCGTCTGCAACAGGGCCTTTCTTTATTTATGGTGGAGAACGAGAGGTTAAACTAAAGCTCTACGAACATTATTTGACCCTATGTATGTGCAAGTAATCATAGCAAATAGAGAAATAAACAGTCAACTTTCTTTGGAATCATGCGACATGTCTTCAGCTGGGACGTTGAACTCTCCTCTGGTGTTCCTGTTATATCTGAAAATTAAAAACAGTTTTTACAATATTTGTATCTCAAATATTACTTAAGATTTAGCATGACAACTGATAAAAAAACTGCAACATGTCTTCTAAAATAAATATGTCACATTAAACAAAGTTTGGGAACGGAACATAGAATACTTGTGATGAACAAAGTTTATATGCGACGGGCCACTTCAAGAATCAGAATAGTATGTGTTAGTCGGTTTACATGAGTTCGGTGAGTCCAAATAAGTGAGAGGCTTATGGCGGAGAGCAAGTTGTTAATAATCGTCTGCAACGGGGCCTTTCTTTCTTTATGGTGGAGAACGAGAGGTTAAACTAAAGCTCTACGAGCATTATTTCACCCTATGTAGGTATGTTCAAGTAATCATAGCAAATAGAGAAATAAACAGTCACCTTTCTTTGGAATCATGCGACATGTCTTCAGCTGGGACGTTGAACTCTCCTCTGGTGTTCCTGTTATATCTGAAAATTGAAAACAGTTTTTACAATATTTGTATCTCAAATATTACTTAAGATTTAGCATGGACCACTGATAAACTTATGTTCAGTAAACAACATTTTGTATTGAATGCTACCATTTAAATACCCCACATACACTTAAAGTGAAATTAAACAAGGCAAGGAGTGTATGCCAAGACTGAGTTGTTTGGCGGTCCGTCCTCTCTGCCTATCCTGCGGGGAAACAGTGTAATGGTTTGTTTTAAAGCATTATCAATTTTACCTTGTACGAGGTCTTGTATGAAGTCTTGTGTAAGATGGGCATTTTTAACGTTGACGTTTCAAGCCTCCGCCTATCTTCTGGGGTGAGAGACGATCGTCGGATGAGTCTTTCTCCTTCTGTCCAGAGGGTTTTCGGTACTTCAAGCGGCATGCCAGGTGAGAGACGACATTATCGCATCCCCAGCCACAATGTATGATCTCACAATCATGGTCACAAATCTGACGTTAACAATGTTCCTAAAGTATAGGCTTCGATACGTTAGCAACGTTTTTAAGAGGTGGTAGAACATTTTCTGAAACGAAATATGGAAAAACATTAACCACTAGTACTCATAAGCTTGCATTCACGATAAATTAAGTATTTCGTTCAAACATCATTCCATCTCTATATTTTAACCTCAAATATTGATTTACAGATAAATTAAGGTGAATGATAATGTTTTATGTAATTAATTACCTGATTTCTTGATCAACATTAAACACTTTTTCACCTCTAGAATTCATGTAAGCATTTTTTGAATAAAATATGTTCATCGGCAAATTATCAAAACAACGTGCAAAGTAAACATGGCTGACAGCTGACATGGCGGATGGCAAATCCATAGATACGAATACCTGCAGATAGTGCGGTGTGCGGTTTCCTGCATTTGGTACCATAAATAATACATACATTTGGTACCTTTTTTTTAGTGACGTAGGTGTATGAGCATCTCTTTCTGACACACGTAGAGAGCGAGAGATGGCGAAAATCAAAATTACAGACCTATCTAGAATTCAGCTTTGTCTGTGGTGTGTGGCACTTTCGCTAGAGTAAGAGTTATTTATGGTCATAGGACACAAATTTTGACAGAGTTATACGCCCCTGGCTTGTAGACTATCAAATGGCTTGACGGCAAACACGTAAATTTATTTTCCGTTATTGTCTATGAATATTTGACTCAAACAGCTTGACGCGCGCTTCAAACCATTTGAGTCAAATCTAGTCTATGCCTAGATGTTGGCTTCCTGTCATTTTCGGTAGTCGAAAGTGATTTTTGTGCGATATGGAATTTAGTAAAGAAAAATAATTATTTGTTATGTTATAATAAATGTTATTTATTGATATTTTAATAAAACATTAACTTAATAACATTATTAAATTATATTTACATCAATTTAAAAGAAAAATCAGATGTATTTCTACAAATTAAAACACAAAAACAGTTAATACCTATTTTGTAATAATTTAATCTAATTTTATAAACGTTTTACGTGATACATAATATCTAGAATCACCAAGTAGGTACTTATTTGTCTATGATACGACCAAAAATATCAATTTGATTCAATCACGTAGATTATTGCGCAATGTTTGAATCAAGCGTCAAGCTTCCTCTGGAGACGGTCAAAACTCTAGCCACAGACCAAAAAACTCTAACCATAGACAAAAAACTACGTGTTTGAGTCAAACGATTTGATAGTCTCGCTAGCCCTTAATATGAATCCAAAATCACTATTTCGACCGAGAATCAAAAAATTACACTTTTCCCTCAAAATATGTTAGAAAAATTATTTATGTAACCTCACACGGCAACGCAAGTATTTTTAAGGGTCAGAAAATGGTTGTGGTGTCTTCTTTGCAGGTCCGATGCTGTGCAGGTGAACACAGGTTTTTATTACTAGCGCCAGGCGTCGTTTGGCTCAGGGCCGGACCCGATTCTTCGGGGAAAAGTAAATTAATTTGGCAAAAGACCGGCGAATGTAAATGCTAGCCGAGTTCCCGGAGTTGTCCCAAGTTTTTTTAAAATCAGATGCACTCTTGTTGGTCAAGTGCAAAATTTCATCAATCTCGAAATAAAACTAAAAATTTGTATAAAAATCAAATTAATGCCGTCCGCTTGATGTCCACCCGCCCGCCGGCCACCACAGACAATCTTATTGACTTTAAGAACTTCTGGTTTTTACGTAAGAGCATAATTTAATTACATTAGATTCACACAGTAGGCCCGTGGAAAAAAATTTCCCTAAAGCCCTGTGTCATCTTCGGGAGGGTTTTTTTTAAGGAAAGAAAGGAGAGAGAGAGAGATCGGGGAAGGAAAAAAGTACAAGTGGTATGATTTTTGGAGTCGGTTAGTTGCTGAGATTGAAAAATACGACATTATCAATGTTCTTGTAAAATGATAAATTTTTCAAAATTTATTTTTTTTGTATGAGGATTTTTAATACTTCGATATATTTTCATACAATAAATGAATTTTCGAAAAGAATAAAATTTATTTTCAGCAACAACAACATCAATAATGTTTTAATCTTAGCACATCAAGCTCACGGAAAGTCTATAACCGCCCCTAGGATCAGTGTGTACAGGAGTGACGGACGTTTGAATTCATCCCTCCCACTCTAATGCAAGGTGATGGGTCGAGAGAGTCCTGCTGGAGAGGTAAAAAGGACTTACTCAACCAGTCTCTCCATATCCGGCCACACAGTAGGTAGTCAGACGCATCCGCCCCCAAGACCTAGATAAACCTCAATGAACCCGGGCATCCCTGCTAAGTCAACAAACGTAGTGAACCACTTGAAGTTACGTATGGCAGAGGTGTTGGTTATCCAATGAATGGTTCCCGGGGTGACGATACCCATAATATCGTAATTTAATTATTATTTTTTTCATGGCATTTTACCATAAAAAATATCTGTCAGCAGTCAGCATCCCTCATGATTCATGACGAAGGAATCTATGATGAAGGATGACAGTATTGACAGTTGAGCGTTGATGTTCATGATGTTTATTGTCTATGGTCCCCCACACATGTTTATAATCACAGTAATCGCACATTCTGAAGTAAGTGTAAATATACATTTTTTGCAGTTTCCCGATTTGGTTTCATATAAAACGCGGTTGCTTTCCGCAGTTGGTTTATTGATTTCGCCCGTTTAATTCACATCATTTGTGCAGTGTACCGTGAGTGTTAAAATGTCTAAAAAAATTCCCTACACGAAAACAGGAGATCCGGAGCAAGACGAGGTAAGTCTCTACAATACTAAAAAACAAACATACTAATTAGTCAAAGATATGCGGTTATTTCATTGATTAAATTAAAAAGATAAACCAAAATTCTCAAAATCCACATTTGCATGAAGATATATTTTTTAGTTTTTCTCTGAATGTTTTTCTCATTTCTAATGAATATTCTCTGTCACCGTCACCTACAGAAATATTTTCAAGAAATTTTTTTTTGGGATGATTGTAGGTAGGTATTTCGACTGAATGCATATTGTATTCCATCTTTTAATAAGATAGTTTTAGTATTAATTGTACAATTAATTTGATCTTTGACTTCGCTTAATTAAAGATCTCCCATTCAACTGACTACGGCTTATGAAAACTACATTCGTTTGATTCATTAATCTCAATTTAAATGAATTCCTGTTTGTAAAATTCGTTATTAATAATATTTGTCTAAAAGTAAAATAAGATATCCCTGATCTTTAAATATGTTTTTCCGTGTTGGTTGGCAAAGGTTATAGAAAATCACAGAATGATGTTCAATGCTTATGCCATTTCAATTTAATGAAATTTTAAAAATAAAATAGGTATAATTCACGTATTCCGCCTCAATCTTATTGCACTTCGTTTCAACAATTACTACATTTACTTGCACAAAATAGGTTATTAGGTTCTTAGTTTGGGTTAATTAAATAATTCATGCGTATATAGATTGAAACGAAACTTACGCAAGCGTCAATCCATCAAAAAAAATTCAATATTGCGATAAATGGATCGCATTATAAGGTAAATTTTGAACTTTGATTAAATAAAAATGAAATTTTAATTTATCTTTTACGATCCACCCAAAGATAATTTTTTCTTGTAGTAAGTAATTAAGTGGAAATGTAGTGTAATTACCAAAATCTTCGTCTAATAAAAGTGCAGCGGTTTGGAATGTTTACCAAAAAGACAACTATTAATGTTGATTTATTTGATAATTTTATCCAAAGACACTACTAAGGCCATCCGTTCATTGAGAAACCGAAAACTGGTTGGAAACTCAGTTCACGGCGTAACTCAACTTTACGATCTCAGTAATTATATCAGCTTGTTTAACAACAATATAATTTGTAAATAATTTATCAATTATCAACCTTAATGTATAATAATAATTTATCAACCCCCTGAAAAAAATCGATATTTTCCTGATCTGATATATCGCAAATTACTCGAAAACTTGACAGGCTTTGAGGCACTACCGTGACAACCTGCCAACATGGCAACTGAAACGCGCCTGCCGTGGCCACTAGCAGCCTTAGTCTAGTCAACTGGTCTTTAACAATTTGCCTGTGTGCAGACCGCCAATGAAATTAGCGAGTTATTTTCCTGTGGATTGAGTTGCCAAATGTTTTTTTTTTCAGTTGCCCCATTCAAGTTAATGTGATTAATGAGGCTGAGTTAGTCACTTTATCACTCTTAAATTTTGAAACACCGAGCTGCTGCTCCGTCTTGTGTCAATGTTAAATTTTCACATAGCTCATCGTGCGCCAGATGATTCTGTTTTCATAAAAACCTTATTTATTTTTTTGCAAAATTAAGTTTTTGTAAAGTGAGCCTTAGCTCTATGGAACCTTCTAGAACTTTCCGGAAGACTGTTCTAGAAATTTCAAGAGGGCGAAACTTTCAGCCCTTATATCTTTAAAAGCACGCCCTTTAGGTAAAAACGAATACCCTTATTCCCTGGGGGGGGATAGAGATCTACCACACCATATAACTCCCTTGATCGAACCGGGACTCATTTCTGAGTTTTTGCGAGCTGCACGTTTTTTTGGACTTTCTTTTATAATATATGCCATATTCAAATAAATAAAATGTTACTCCTCACATGTCCTTTCCCGTGCGTTCCCCTCCAGCGTTCCACTTCCACCTTCCCCACCACCGCTCTCCCGCTCTCCCGTCCCGCCAACCCCCCTGGCACTGCATTTCTTGACTCCTCTCCCGCCCGGCCCGTAGCCGAAACTTTTTTCTAATACTAACAATTTTAAACTCGTGATATCTTTCTAATTAAATATCCGAATTGAAAAATTCAAAAAGTTAAATAAAGGTATTGAAGCTGTCTTGAATATGAAGTAATTTATTTTGATAAGGATTAAAACCAAGATACAAATAAAGAGCCTTTTCAATCGGCAACATTTAAATTAAATTTTTAAAATAAATTAATACTTATTGTGGCATAACCATAATAGTTAGACATATGCTGTCGCGACCTTTTTTGTAAATAATGATGTGTTCTATAAAGTCGTAGTACATAATTTTATTCTATCATCAATAGTTTTCGCAGCGCACGCGATTTAAAGAATATTTTAGGTAATTTTTTACACCCTGGGTTACATTATTGAAGTTTTAGTAAGGATCCCTAATTTTTTTGAAAATATAATATAGCCTATGTCACCCGGGGATAGTGTAGCTTCCCAGCAGTGAAATAATTTTTCAGTAGTTTCGGAGCCTATTCGATGCAAACAAACACACAAACAAACAAACAAATCTTTCCTCTTTATATAGTGTGTTAGATAACAACATTATATTATAACCTATAATTTTTTTTTCTTTAAAGAAAGGCAAATAACCCAACAATGTTTGAAAATCTCCTACTACCACCACAGAAAGCCGAAAATGTTGCTTATTTTGTGATGGAGAACTTAGCCAGGCGAGGAATCGAACACGGGATGCCCGGGTGGGACCCAAACGCGATGCCCACTCAACCACTAACCGGTCAAAAGTAGTTTCCTTAGAATAGCTTCATAAATACAGAGTTATGTCTTTTCTCTCTGACGTTATAAACAAATATTTTAAAGAAGTTTGAAAATATTCTTAAAGTTTTATTATATTTTCCATATAGCTAGCTACATAAGTGTTTTCTGCAATTAAAAGTAAAGAAAACACACAACAAACTACACACATAAACTGCGCATTGAAAAATAACGCAGTAGTTACTTCATTATTATTTTAAAATGGCTGCTTTTTACGAAATGAAAAGCAAGAACTATTTTAACATTGTTTATTTTGTTGCCAATGGAGTGAGATTTATTGTAGTTAGCCACAAACATTTTTAACATGCAAAGTGCCATGAAAAGAAAGTATGTTTTCAATGTGCCTATCGTTAAATAAAAAACCCAAGCTAAGCATTTATTTTGTATTAAATTTAAAATAGGTTTGTAGGTTTTATGATTGTTTTTGTTTAATATGTTTGGTATGTACCTCAGGTAAATGTTAATTCACGCTATCAAGATGATTACACATAACATCTTATTTTAAATATAAATCAGACATCAAGTCTTGGATCATTAGCCAACACAGATCTAAAATCAAAGATTTGATCAAAACCAATTTATAAGTATGCATGCATTTCCAATGGTACAATGCTGATTATCTTTTATTTTAAATGTAACATTGTGCTATTATTTATATAAACTGATTGTTATAAACTGCACCCCTACTTATAAGTAATCATTTCTGATGGTAGGATGCTGATTTTCTTTTATTTTAAACTTAATATTGTGTTGTTATTTGTATTTTTATAAACTAACAGTAGTTCCTAGTGAGAAAGGTACAGACAAGCACATTTCCAATTGTAATACGGGGTGTCCGCTGGCAGATTTTACACTTTGTACTGAGCTCACGGCGCGTAGGAAGGCGGCAGCGGGGGGAGCGGGATGTCACTCGACGCGGGCGTGTTGCGGATTTTAATTTTTTAAAATCACTTCACTCAAATGGCATCCTTCTAGCCGCAAATATTCTTGCAATCTTTCCTTCATATTGGTGAAAACTCGCTTGCAAAGTTCTGAACTGATGGCTGCAATCTCTCGTCGGATATTTTCTTGTAGGGCCCCTATTATTGATGGCGAATTGGTGGATACGCGAGATTTGAGATATCTACACAAGAAAAAGTTGCAAGGGGTCAGATCGAGTGATCTAAGGGGCCAGGCTATGTCTCCGAAGCGTCTAATCAATTTTCCAGGAAAAAGCTCTCACTTTAGTCATTGAGTCCCTAGCGGTGTATGTCATGGCCCCATCCTGCTGAAAATGGGTTCTCTTATTGTAACCAACATGAAGTTGCAGCTCCGGTATAAAAAAAATTGACAAGCATCGCGCGGTACCATTGTGCGTTAACGGTTTCACCCCTACCGAAAAAAAAGGATTTTGTAAAATTTCCCTTCTCACAAGTTCTCGATTTTCAGGAGTAGTTACAGTCATTGAAGGTCCAGGACGAGGTTTATTTCCGACTGATCTAGTTTCTCTAAATTTTTGTACCCACGCCCATATCAATTGGTTTGACGGGCTATCCTTCAATCGTCGAATATCAAAGTGAGAACAAAATTGACGCCTCGCCACATTGATCGAATTATTACGCCTCAACCGGAAAAGCGCGGTGCGCTCCCGTCCACTGACTCATGGCTACTAAATTTTTACTAAACGACAAAAACAATCCGCAACACTCATGCATTGAGTGATACCCCGCTTCCCCCGCTGCCACCTTCCTAAGCGCCGTGAGCTCAGTTCAAAGTGTAAAATCTGCCAGCGGACACCCTGTAGAATTAATAAAGATGAATAGTAAAAAAATATATTAAAAACAAAAAAATTGTCAATTCTATTGACAAGTTCCGCCAAGTTTTTATCTTTAAAATAGTTGTTTTTTTATAGTAAATATGTTGAAACGAAGTGTCACTCTTCAATAATTTATGCATAATAAGATTGAAGTGGTGAGGATTTGACTGCAGTTAGTAAAAACTATTTTATATTAATAAATACAGTGAAACCCTCTTAAGAAGTTCTCTCTTAAGACGTTTCGTGGCTTAAGAAGTTTGTTTTTTCCGGTCCCTTGGAAAACTTCTTAAGAGGGTTTCACTGTATATATGATTATGTTTGCAGCATAAGAAGCTATGTAGATATATATTTCGTTTTTGTGAAAAATCACCTCAAGGGCGCTGATATCTCAAATATTGGCACTGTAATCTCTAATATTGAAAAAAACATTCCTCATCACTCATCACAAAAAAGAACAAATGTAGGCATTTGCATCTTATAAATATTTGATTATGTTTTTTTCTCAATTAAACCTTTTCTGTAAAAACTGTTTTATACACACTTTAAGCGGGCAAAAACAAGGAACCCATTTGAGTAAATGGAATTTGTTTTAAACCGATGTAATTTTGCAAATAACAAGTACATTTGAATGACTTTTTTTTATCTAGTACTCACCACACCCTGACTATAAAAGTATTGTCCAAAATTATAACCTGTTTTGTAATAGGACTCCATAAACAGAATTTAAAATCAGTGTTGGGCTAATTAGTAACTTTTTATGAATAAAAAATGAACTTGTTTTATTAAATTACAATTTTTTTTTTCTTTAATAAAAATCATGACTTGTGCGTAGTTGTTGTACAATATTGACTGTCCTAAAACGGGAATCCTCCCAGTTGGGCAGCCAAACATTTCATAAATTATGTATACAAATGTATAATCCTGTACTAAATAAATAAAAAATAAAATATTCATATAAAAATATTTGAAAGCAACGCTTTTCCAGGCATTCAACATTGATATAATAATAATAATAATGATTTATTTTCTTCCTTTCTTTAAAAACATCTAGAGATAATGATATCCTCACTGGGATCTCCCGTGCTGAGGATTTCATTTACATATTATAATTTAATTATAAGAAATTATATGAATTAGTTATAAACATATATCATGTAGTATTTTTTTTTAAATTATTATAAAGTAAATAAAACAGTGTTTTTTTATAATTCAGTTCAGTAGATTCGGTTTTATATACATAGATGAGACAATTAGCAAATAAATTGGTTCAACGGAATCGTAGGTTAGTACCTCCATTTCTCTATTAGTACAACAACAACAACAACCGTCGACTGTGGCTGGCGTGTGACGTATCAAAGTAGGATGGAAAAGGATGAAACCATGGGCTTGAGTAAAAGGAAAGCATGGTCTGACAGCCGAGCCTTTCAACGCGGTGGCTTCAGTTAGAATTCACTTTCCTGTTCGTGCACGATTTGATCACGAATCTCGGAGAATTATGTACGGGATAGCGCCTCTATAGTATGTCTCTATGGCATTCAAGTAGGACCAGCGTAAAAGGTAGAACTACCCTTCCCGCCAAAGGTCCACTCTAATGTCGAGTAACACTCGACACGGTGTAATACTTCTTTTAGACAATTTTAAAATAGGAGAGATTTTTTAAACTAAAATTTTGAATCACGATCGAAAGAATATTCGAGAATCCTTCTCCTCTTCAATATTTTCAATTATTTTTAGGGATGAACTAATATCAATGTTATTTACAAAAAAAACTAAAACACAATTTTGGAGTGGAGCTAATGGAATAAAAACAAAAAAAGGCTTGGAAGTGAAAAGGGTTAATCAATATGTATGACTATGTTATCAGCATTAGCAGCTGGTGACTTTTTTATGTTGGAAATAAAAGTATAACGGAAATGATTTGGCCTGCCCAATTCTGAAAAAATTACATAATGATTAAAAATCTTTAACATAACTGATTTGAACCAATAATATTATAATGACTCATTGCATTAACTTATTGTTGATTAGTTAAATATTGACATTACCAGACTTCTTATCTTTAGATTTCTATGTTTAATCATGATTGCATCGTATGACCATAAATCATTATTAAATTATAGTTGTATATGTGATAATTAGATATGTGTACATTATTCATATTAGTTTTGAGTACAAAGGGATTCTGTTATATTATGCATTTTTAGTAAATGAAGTGACTCTCCGTTAATGTGGTGTTTGTATAATTTATTTATAATTAGATGAAAACCAATCACTTTGTAAAAGACCACTCATTTAATCAAAATTATCAACACGTTTCAAAACATACGGCTTCTTTGTCAAGAAAAATTAAAATTAATAAAAAAACAAAAGACAAAATAAGGACGGGTTGTTTCAAAAATTTTGATGGATTCATAAAATATTTTAAGTTAATTTTCATGTTCCGTGTAAGGTCTATTCAAGTTCTGTGATTATTTCAGTTTCATGAAGTAACTGGCCTATAATTATATAATAATAGAACTTGAAACACAGAATGTGAAAATTAACTTCAAATATTTTATGGATCCGTCAGATTTTTTGAAACAACCCGTCCTAAGTGTACACTTGTATGTCTTTTGTTATTTTTGTTAATTTTAATTTTATATTAATAATATATTAATTTTATCATTTTATCTTAATTAATTAAGATTGTTATGCATTATTTTATTAAATGTAAAGGAATAGGTACCTACCTAGAAATGCATAGGATTCCTTTATGTTCGAATTTTAAATAGGTGTTGTCATGGAGACAGAAAATGATAGATGTTTTTTGTTTTGTTGTCTAGCTGGGTAGCACAGATGGAAGTAATAAGAAGATTGAAAAATAAGTTTATAATTACAAAGTGATATAATATTTTGAAGACGGAAAAATAACTTTAATTGTAGTTTCTTTGTCAGCAAAGCAACTCATGATATTTGTATGTCACATTATTAATAAAAAATTACAACCAATAGACAAATTGTCTTATAAAACTACAATTTTAGTGAAGATAAACAATAACCTTGGAAATGGAAAAATTAAGATTCACATTTACAGTGTCAGCAGGATCGGATGGAAAAAGCAATGTGATCTGCGTAACCTCAATCGAGACACCCGATGGATATATATTTGATATTCCCGATGATTTAAAACATGCAAGCAAACATACCGCCATAACGACTACGGATGTTTATAACAAAATTAAGAATTCTCTAAAGAAAAGATATCAAACACGGAAAATATGGTTTCCCTTAACCCAAGATTTGAGGAAAATTTACTTAGATGAAGGTGAGAATATACAATTTGGTGACCAATACCTGGAAGAAATTATATATGACACGAAACTTTCTGACAATAATATTAGTACTGAAAATAAAAATCTAGGAAAAATAGCAGAAAGATTTTTACTCAAGAAGTTTTCAGGAAAAACATCAAATGTACACCAATGGATCAATGATTTTGAAAATGAATGTAAACGTTTCGAGATATTAAAGGAGGCAGAAAAAATTGAGACTTTCAAATATTTACTTGAAAAACAGTGCCTAGATTGGTACACTAGTATGTTAATAAAATATACAGTAAACGCAGAATGGGCAATATGGAAAACAAATTTTTGTGAAACATACGGAAACAAAGGTTGGTCACAAGTTAAATTTGCATTTGCCTTTAAATTTCAAGGAGGTTCATTACGAGAATATGCAACAAAGAAAGAAAGATTGTTATTAGAGATAAATAAAAATATTGACACACAGACATTGATTCATCTTATTGTTATGGGTCTACCAGATTATATAATGTACAAAATGAATAAGGAATCAATAACATCGACTGCAAATCTATTCAATGAAATTGGTAAACATGAACAAACAGTCAATAAAAATAATTATGATAAATTCAAGAGAAATACATTTGTTAATAAAGTAAGAGTTGATAAAATTAAGCCCTGCAAAACTTGTGAAAAATTAAATAAAGGTAGCCGTTTCCACTCTGAAGAGAAATGCTGGTTTAAACAAACTGATGATTATGAGAACAAGAGAAAATATAATAAGAATGTAAACAACACTGTATTAGATGTTGAACTGAATGATAATGAGCCAAAAAACGAATAATTACACCATTAATTAAAGTAAAACTATCATTAGAAGGAAAATTAGACATATTTGGTATATATGATTCTGGCTCTAATGTTTCCTTAATAAATTCTAAATTATTAAGAATAAAGGAAGAAGGAAAAAATATACATAACAATACAAACTTACTAACGATTAATGGTGTAAAAAAGACAAAAGGCTTAACAACAATAAAAATTAAGATATTTAATATAGAGAAGAAAATTGATGTTTATATTGTAGATGGAAAAGAATTCAAATACAATTTTCTAATTGGACTTGATACTATAAAAGAGTTTAATTTGATTCAGAATGAAAAATTGGAAATTGTCCAGAAATCTGAAGAAAGCTTTAAAAAAGAGGAAATACATTGTAAAAACAATCCTAATGAAAATGAAGATATAAAGAACTTGAACTTTATAAACTTTAAGGAACTTACAAAAGAAGAAGAATTTAAAATGGATCTGAGTCATTTAAATATACAACAAAAATCTGAAATAAATAAACTTATTGATAAATATAAATCAAGCTTTGCAAAGGATAAATATGATATTGGAACAGTAAAGGATTATGAAGCACGCATTGATCTACTTGTGGACAAATACTGCAGTAAAAGACCCTACAGATGTTCAATAGAAGATAAGTTAGAGATAGAAGAACAAGTAAGAAAATTGCTTGAAAGAAATCTTATAGAGGAATCATACAGCCCTTTTGCAGCACCAGTAACCTTAGCTTTCAAAAAAGAAGACAATAGAAAAACAAGATTGTGTATCGATTTTAGAGAATTAAATAAAATGGTGGTACCTCAGGCTCAACCATTTCCTTTGATTGAGGACTTAGTAACAAAAACCAGAAACTGTAAATACTTTTCAACATTAGATATAAATTCTGCATTCTGGTCTATTCCCCTGCGAATTGAAGATAGAAAAAAAACTGCTTTTGTAACCCAGGAAGGCCACTACCAATGGACATGTTTACCCTTCGGTTTAAAAACTTCTCCAGCCATATTTCAAAGAATACTAAGCAACATATTGAGAAAGTACAAGTTAACGGATTTTGCTGTAAATTTTATTGACGACATTTTAATATTTTCAAAAAGCTATACCGAGCACATAAATCATTTATCACAGATTTTAAAGGCGATAGAAAAAGAAGGTTTCCGACTTAAGCCACAAAATGTCGATTTGCAACAAATTGGGTAAAATACCTTGGACATATAATACAAGATAATACAGTAAAACCAGTGAGAGATAACTTAATTTCAATAAGAGATTTCCCAACACCAAAGAATTAGAAAAATATTAGACAACTTCTAGGAAAAATCAATTTCTACCACGAGTACATACCTAACAGTTCAATAATTTTAGAATCATTACATAATTTACTAAGGAAGCACCAAAAATTCATATGGTCAATAGACTGCCAAGAAGCTTTTGAAAAGATTAAACAACTATTGTGTTCACAACCAATCTTAGAAATTTTTGATAAAGACTTATCAATAAACATATATACGGATGCATCATTGGAAGGTATTGGAGCAGTGCTGAAACAAACTCAACAAGACGGAAAAGAAAAACCTGTAGCATATTTTTCAAAAAAATTAAATGAAGTCCAAAAGAAAAAAAAGGCTATATATTTAGAATGCTTAGCTATTAAAGAGGCCATAAGATATTGGCAGTACTGGCTAATAGGCAAACCTTTCACAGTATATTCCGACCACAAACCATTGGAAAATTTAAATATTAAATCTAGAACGGACGAAGAGTTAGGAGATTTATCCTATTACCTATCACAATATGACTTCGAAATAAAATATAAACCAGGAAAAAATAATTTAGAGGCAGATTGCTTGAGCAGAAACCCAGTATTAGAAGCTAATAAAGATGTACATGAACAATTAAAAATAATAAACTTAGTAACATTGAATGATATATTAACAGATCAAGAGAAAAATGAGGATATAAAAAAATACAATAACAAGTTAATATATAAAAACAATATATATTATAAGAGGGTAAGAAAGCAAGAAAAAATACTACTGTCAGAGGAACTCAGTATAAAATTTATAAAACTGATACATGAAAATATGTGTCATACAGGTATAAAACAAATGCAAAAGAAAATAGGAAACATTTATACAGCAAAGAATTTAACTAGAAATATCACCGATTTATGCAAACAATGTGAAATATGTATAAAAAATAAGACAAGAGGACAGGCTAAATATGGTGTAATGTCACACTTAGGCCCTGCCACAAAACCACTTGAAATTGTCTCAATAGATACAATTGGGGGATTTGGTGGCTCTCGATCAACCAAAAAATACTTGCACCTTTTAGTCGACCATTTTATTCGATATGCTTATATAGTAACCTCAAAGACACAGAGTGCAAAGGACTTTATAAAACTTATAAATATTGTACCAAATTGTAATGAAATTGGCATGGTTCTCACCGACCAATATCCTGGAATTAACTCAAAAGAGTTTAAAACTTTTTTAAATGAAAGATCAATCACACTAATTTTCACTGCAGTAAATTCGCCGTTTTCTAATGGACTGAACGAAAGGCTAAACCAAACACTCGTAAATAAAATAAGGTGTAAGATAAATGAAAATCTAAATACTAAAGCATGGACAACTATTGCTCATAATTGTGTTGATAGATATAATAACACGGAACACTCAATAACAGGCTTTGCACCGAGATACCTATTGGATGGTACTGATGTTTCATTCATACCAAATGAACTTAAATTAAAAAAAGAAGCAGATGACTGGATTAGAGATAGAAAATTTGCTTTAGAAAGAACAATTAAGTCACATGAATATAATAAAATGTTAATTGATAAAAAAAGAACAATTCATAATTTTGAAATAGGCGATATGGTATATGTTGAAAATGGTCACAAACTAAATGGAAGAAAATTAGATGAGTTAAGGATTGGTCCATTTAAAATCGAAGATAAACTATACCAATCAATATACAAAATTAATACAGGACATAGAAAGATGGAGTCAAATTTTTTCCATATTTCAAAACTTATTCCTGCCCCCATACTAGAAGAAAATGAAGATTAGAAAGAAGAAAAAGGAATTGAAAGAGACGAAAATCTCCAGAGAAATTTTCTAACCCTAGGGGGGAGATGTAAAGGAATAGGTACCTACCTAGAAATGCATAGGATTCCTTTATGTTCGAATTTTAAATAGGTGTTGTCATGGAGACAGAAAATGATAGATGTTTTTTGTTTTGTTGTCTAGCTGGGTAGCACAGATGGAAGTAATAAGAAGATTGAAAAATAAGTTTATAATTACAAAGTGATATAATATTTTGAAGACGGAAAAATAACTTTAATTGTAGTTTCTTTGTCAGCAAAGCAACTCATGATATTTTTATGTCACATTATTAATAAAAAATTACAACCAATAGACAAATTGTCTTATATATTGTATCTTTTATTATTCAAATAAAATAAAAAATTTAAAAAAAATCTTGACGAAGATATCATTGGTTTGAAACATGTTAATAATTTTGATTAAATAAGTGGTGTATATGTCGTAGGCCGATCGTAAAATCAGGCACATCATGATGCGCCTAGCAACATCGTGAAGTGCCTGGCGGCAGATCGTGAAGTGGCTGAGGCTCATTTTGAATTATAAAATTATTGGATAAGTACACATTATTATTGATTACAGAAATTTTACAAGAATATTGGTTTTAATAATATACAAATTAAATTTGGAATTTAATGAACACTGAATTAGTATGAAAAACCAAAGCACAGGATGAGAATGCGACTGTATTGGACTAGATGCAGTGAAACCCTCTTAAGAAGTTTCCCAAGGGACCGGAAAAAACAAACTTCTTAAGCAGGAAAACCTTATATGTGGGAAAAATTGGTACAATTTTGGGCCGAAGGAGATAAAACCAAACTTCTTAAGCCACGAAACTTCTTAGAGGGAACTTATTAAGAGGGTTTCACTGTACCTAGAAAATGAATGTGGAATGTTGGGTTTGCAGCAGCTCGTTTATGTTCTTGTATTCCTTGAGTTTCTTATATTTATCTGGCAAGTATTGGATTTGTTATTAGCGGTGTCAGGTGGTCAGTAGGTAGCCAGTAGGTAGCTAGTAGAGGTGTGTAAAATAATGTGAAACAATTTGTTCGTAACTGATTACTTCAGAAACGGTTTCAACAGTTTTGTGGATTTTGGGATAACCATTAAAAAAGTGTAACTAACTGCCTGTAGTAAACCTGTGCGAAATGATTCCAATATAGCATAATTCGTTTAAGAATTCAGCACGAAATGTTTGCAAAAAAACGCTTACTCATTAAATGCTTTCACATTAAACACATTCCCGCCGGGCCGCCCGTAAACCGTTGCATAGAAATGCTAAACGGTTATCAGCCCGTCTGCAATTGGCTGCCCGTAAATCGTTGCAGAGAAACGCTTATTGTCATACGCCTACTCGTTTTACGCCGATTTGCGATACGTCACCTGTAAACCAAAGCAAAGAAAGCTTTCTCGTAAAAGCTTTGGTGTTAACCCTTTCGCTGCAACCATTCACCGACAAACTATAATACAGTTGAGAGGTTCCCAACTTTTTTGAGTTTGAGAGCATCATTTTCATTGAAATCGAGTTATAAAAAGAATCTTTTGAGAATGTTGACTCTTTTTTTTTTAGTTCTTCAGTACTTTGACCATTAAACCCTCTTCAATCAGTTAAGCATGAATCGAGCAAAATCAAAAGCGTCGATTTTTCCTACAACCAGAATTTTATTTCTATAATCCTTGTAAGTAAATTAAAAATATGGAAATAATAATTATTTTCTAAATTCACAATCGCAATTTATTGATATCGGCAAAATTTTGCTCCGCTGTCAACCTGTCAATCGCGAACGATTTATTAAACGACTTCGAAAAGGAGGAGGTTATCAATTGGACTGATTTTTTTTTCATTTTTTTTTTTATGTTTGTTACCTCAGAACTTTCGATTGGGTGAACCGATATTGATGATTCTTTTTTTATTAGAAAGCTGGTGCTTCCCGTGTGGTCCCATTTTTTCCGTAATATTGAGTTATTCGTCCATTTGTCGCGCACATACTTATTGCAAATTTAAGACATATATGGTTTTCAGATATATTGTCAGATCTAGACCAAATTAAAATGGGACCACACGGGAAGCACCAGCTTTCAAATAAAAAAAGAATCATCAATATCGGTTCACCCAATCAAAAGTTCTGAGGTAACAAACATAATTTAAAAAAAAAACGTCGAATTGAGAACCTCCTCTTTTTCAAAGTCGTTTAAAAAAGAAATAAATTTAAAAAAAGTCATAAAACAGATGCGAGTTAAAATAATAAAGGGATTTTTAAACCTGTACTCTTTGTTGTTAGTATATGGTTCTTTTGATATTGTCTGGGGCCAGTGGGATTATATCTAACTAACTAACCATCACGCCATTTCTCCGCAGGGGTAGGCAGACCGCCAACCAAATCTATCTTGGCACACATTCCTTGCCTCGTTCACATTCATACATGCTCTTCTATTATTCTGACTCAGTGGGATTATGCCTTCCCCAATTGGGGTGGTAGAAGGGACGGAAAAGAGATGAGAAAGAGGAAGGCGAGGCAACACTTGACTATTCAGATCTGATCACCAAACACGTCTAAATATAGTTCTATCAGGTTTTAGTTTTATAGAATATATTACATTATTTTTAAACAGTTTCTACTAACCGTTTCTTTTAGGAAACTGAAACGCTTTCGGTTTTTTAAAAAAGAAACTGAAATGCCCACCTCTAGTAGGCTATTAGGTTTTAAAAGACAATAGCATGATGTCGTGTACTCCCATTAATCATTATGATTATGAATGTCTATTGATTAAAAAAGTTAATAATCATTATATTGTAGTTAATTACAGTTCTCTTACTGTGCTCACTCAAGCGCAATAATTAATTAATATTATAACTTGCCATTCATTTAAAATTTTATATATTGTATGAGTCAGACTACTTTGGCTTCGTACTTTGCTGAATAATTATGCTGACATCAGTAGATCACGTCGGCCTTTCCGAGGCGTTGAGAAATGCCAACATGTCGATTATGTAGAATATGTTTATTGACAGATTAATATTAACTGAATTAATTGATATAACTTTAAAAAGTTGTCATCCCGCTACTAGAATTAACAAGTTTGGCCTCCAATAATTTAGTTCAAACTCCAACACCTTTTATTAAACTCGCCATGCTATCAGCGGTTTTGGGAAATTCCTTCATCCAGGTGATAGACGGACGTCGATTGATAACTCAGTGAATTCATTGGCTTCTTGAGTTTGATGAATTCGGTTCTGCTACTCATAAGATTCATGTACGTACGTACTCATTTATTGATATCAATTTATTTAGTTTTTAGTTTAGTTTACAGATTACAAAATGGAAAGAAAAGATAAATGTAGCTCTTGTTAGGCCACATTGTACGTGGTGTTGTTATAATTAGTTAGTACATTTAATATTTAAATATATTTCATAGTATGTAAGTAATAATATCAATTGAGCCTCAGCAGTGTGAAAAGTGTTAAAAATTCCATGTTCTGTAGTGAGCATATAGTCTAAATAAACTCCTAGTTCCATTTCTGTAGTGAGCATATAGTCTAAATAAACTCCTAGGACCCTTTTTGTTAGATAAGGCAGTGTTGGTTTTCCAAATAAAATACTGAAAACCTTGAGCCGGGCGACTGGAGTGGTTCAGTAGCAGATGTACTGAGTTGAGCGGTAAGCTCCCTGGGCTGTTTTAAGATTGTCGGCAACCAAAGTGGCTCAGTGGTAGGAATCTTCTTTGGAACAGGAAAGTAGGCATTATGGATATCAAATTACTTACATTTATATGTAAGGTATTTCAATTAATAGATAACAAGTTTTATGTATTTCAGTCAATTTGTTCTTAAGTTTAGAGTACAACACACGTAAAAAAATAAATATAACTCCATAATCACTACAATAATGACAAATATGCCAAGCGCCTATCACACAAGCCGTCAATTTCGATTAAGTAATGGCCGACTTCTATTGAGAGAGCTCTACCTGCCTTCACCAAAGGCCTTGAACTGTCCATCCTCTGTGGTTGAAATTTCAAAAATATTTTTGCTGTGAAAATATGAGTACTTGGATGTATGGCACACAATTTAAATAGATCTGCAGAAAAACAGCATTATGGAGATAACACTATTTTTCTGCATAAGAGCTCAATTGTGGAGTATGGGAATATCATGATAAATAAGTTAGTATGTCTGAGAGTTGAATTTAGTAGCCACTCCTGGGCTGGAGCTCTTTAATGAATTATTAATTAGTGGCCTCCTTAGAATTATTATTATTTTATTTTTTTATGAAGAAAGACAAACATTCCCAGGTTATGAACCTGACAACATTTTAAAATCTACTACCACCACATTATGCTGAAAATGTTGTTTGTGTCGTGATGGAGGACTTGACTAGCTGAGGAATTGAACACACAATGTCTGGGTAGGACCCAAACGCAACTCAGCTACTGACCGGTCAAATGAGCTATGAACTCGAAAATCGTAAGATTCTGTAGGTCCCAAAAACTGCGATGGGCTGGACATCTAGAAAGAATGGAGGATGACAGACAAAGTAGAAGTCGAAGACGATTGGAGTAGGACAGGAAGGACTGAGGGGCGAACGACGAAAGACCTGGACCAGTGGAGAGCGTTTTGTGGAGGAAGCCAAATCCCACCCTGGGATGTAATTGTGGATTAACATCAAATTTGACGTGTCACAAAAATATAGGTACATATAAAATTTAGGAAGCACCCAATATGAAATTTTAAGTACATTGAATAATATTTATTTTCCAGAAATTGATGCTGCCCCTGTCTTATATCCAGCAAATTCCTGGAAAGCAGATCCGATCTAAACTGATACTCGCCTTCAACAACTGGGTACAAATTCCACCAAATAAACTGAGAGAAGTTGCAGAAATTGTGCAAATGCTGCACAACGCCAGTTTGTTGTAAGTTCAATTAACTTTTATGTTATACTAGCTCATGCCTGTGAAAAATCAAAGCAAATCCGAGTTCTATAGTTCATTAAACTGGAATTACACACTACCGAAATTAGTATTTTTAATTATGCTTCTTAGTAAATATTTCATATTCATTTTATTGTGTCTGCTGAAAATATTTTATCATGGTTGTTAAACTGACATTGCAATTATTTGAGGTATTATCTTTTGTACACTGTAACAAAAATTATTTACTTAAATTCTGTGAATATTTTATGATAAGATAAATAGTTTGTTTTATGTTTCATTCCATGTTTCATGTCATGTACAATACCACATCAATTTTATTATGCATTTTTAATATCTGCAGACTGAATTAATTTTCGTAGCATTAATTATTTGATAAAGTTGTAACATTCATACACTTTGTTTTGTTAACGAACTCCTTTGTAAATGCACTGGGGCGTAGATTATTTGAAGTAATATGTGCACTGCCGTGTTCGGGTTAAATTGTTAGTCAGAGTAAACATGCTAAGATCAGAGCAATAGTTCTTGAAATAACAGACTGCAAAAGTGGGTGGTCAAACAAACTGCTTGGAGGATAATATGCGATAATTAGAGTATCAAACAGGAAACTTGATCTACATCATATTTTGTAGCAAACAAACGGATTGCAATCTTTAGAGCACAGGCGTCAGTTGAGAATGCTGTCCTTGTTCTACTGGTATTACAATGGAAGATGCTCCGAGAAACTAGCGTCATTGATCCCCTCTGCACCGATGCATAGTCGGGAAACACGCCAAACACGCGCCCAACATATGTACACGGTTGACATTTGTCTCATGAGAATGGGTCGTTTCTACGACTCGTTCTTAAGTTCAACAGCCGGCTGGGGGATGATTTGCCGGCCTCTGTGTTTCCTCCCAACACGGGTCCTTAAAACACGGGTCTCTTCAAGACCCATGTTCACTCCTTCCTCTCGTCAAAAGGACCCTCCATAGAGCATCTTCAAAGATGACATAGGCCCTCAAGGAAATTATTTTCCCCAGGGCCTTTTGTGTGGAGTTAATGTTAAAAAAAATGTCAATACCGATTTGAACTTTTGTTTTCGAGACAGTAGAGTTCAATGTTAGAATTTTTAAAGTCAAATTTGAAAAAAAAATCAATCGCTAGGGGGTTAATATTTGCAGTTTAAGCTTAGACTCCACTGTAAAAGTTTTTTTAACCCTTTAATTGCCGAAAAAAGGAAACGTGTTAAAAAAAAAAAATCAAAATGCTCAGATCCAAAAAAATAAGATTTTTTTTGGTTTTCTATGTGATCAGATTCACTAATTTCCCACTTGTACTATGAGTTTCTATGTAATGGAAGCAAGTTCTGTAAAAAACATCAATGTCTTCATTATCATCAATGTTAAAGAAATGGCTCATCTAACAATGGATCATCATCACCAGCACTTCTCATCGCCAGCACGGAACTAATGGAAGGTTGCGGACATTTTTTGGAGAAATTTCTTTTTAATCCCGATGTATTTATATTTTAGTTTCTTTGTAACTGTGTAGCGAACATAATTATAGAATAGACGACATCCAGGACAATTCCATCCTGCGTCGCGGGATTCCGGTAGCGCACTCCATCTACGGGGTGGCGAGCACCATCAACGCAGCCAACTATGTCGTATTTGCTGCACTTGAAAGAGTATTGGATCTGGGACATGCAGAGGTACCCGTAATAATATAGTTACAAAATTAAATAAAAATTACTTTAGAATGTTTTACTAATTTGAGGTTCGAATTTCACGTATCTCTGTTTTGCCGCACACACCTTGCTTTATTCAAATTCATACATACCCTTTTGTTATACTGATTCTTGATTAAATATTTGATTGACTGTTTTCCTGGGGCATCTCAGACTTCTTTCTTCGTCCACTTGCACACTATAGGTATATTTTTCGGATACTACTTTCTCCATCCATCCGCTCTATATGTCCAAACCCTTAAGAGGAACGGCTGCACGGCATTTTTATGCAAAAATGAATTATTTTATTTTTAATCAAAAGGTATTGCAAATACCTACCACGGGAGTGTGTTGTTTTATTGATTTTTGTTTGAAATTATAAAATATAGGTAATTAAAGAAATCAGTTTTTCCCGATTTAAGATGTAACTTAAGCATTTTTTTGCGAGTTAATTATAGTTATTAAAAAATTTATCTTACTCTACCTAAAAAACCTGAAAAATAAATTAAACTTATCTTACTCTACCTAAAAATTTATCTTACTCTACCTGAAAAATAAATTACAAATAAACATTATAATATACTTTATAAATATTATAATATACATTATAATATTATACTTTTCTTTGGGTAGAAATTTTAATTTATAAATGCCAAATTTGTCTTGACAATTTACATAAGTCTTTTGTAATTTGCATTTACGCCCATCACAATGCTTTTTTTATCATTTTTATTTTACAATTCATCATAATTACACAAATTTTACATTTAAATGACGCATGAAGTTGAGTATAAATAACATGTTTTTAACAACTTAATCATGTTTATACTGTTCTATCCAATTGTTTTTAATTTTTTCCATGTTTTTTGTCTTCAGAATTTTGCCTTGGAATTAATAATTTTTTATTTCATAAGTCTTATGCTTATAATAAATTTATTGTTATTTAGAACTTTGAACATTGTGACCTTCATGATTTTAAATTCATTTATGTAATTTTTTTAAATATTTTTTTAATTTTTTTCTTTACATGGTACCTAGGTCTAATGTTAACAATTCAGTTTATAACCTCACTAGGTCAAGCCTGTATTGAGTAGTATTGACTGTACTGATTTAAATTTTGTATCAACACGTAGACTCCTGTGGCTGGTCAGAAATGACTCAGATTTGCAAAAATAATAATTACGCTGCAGATATTTTGTTGAAACTAATTTCCTTTAGTCCAATCTTTTATCAAATATTTCCTCACAATTAGAGATAAAAATGAATAAAGTCGCAGACATGGTTCAAGTGAGTTATTAGTATAATTGTGTATAAAAACCACTATCACCTTTTGAATTTGAACAGCCGCCGAAATAGTGTCTCACTTGATCTTATGCAATGGGAATATTTACTTTTTAAAACTTAACCATCCAACCAGCGGAATCCGAGCGGTAAGAGGCGGGGTGTGTGTGTGACGTCATTTGGACTCTGAAAAACACGTTGCTTCAGAATTTTGTTGAGATTTTTTTAATTCTTCAATGAGGAATTCCAGTAATTTTTTTATCGATGTTAAACGTCTATCAGAATTAATGATATTTAAAAAAAATATTGATTAAGATATCATAGTTAAATTAATTTTTAAACTTCAAATTTTTGAATAACGACTTCTGCTTGAACCTATTCTGTCTACATTTTGTAGAATACTTGAATTCGCAGCTAGCGCCACACGCTAGCCAGTAGCGAGAATTACGACTCCTGTGTGAACTTATTCTGACAGTAACGAAATCAGCTGTTCATGGGCTGCCATCTTGAGGCAAACGCCAGTGGGTAGCGTGCAAAGTTTTGGTAGGGGAGCCCGAGAGGCTAAATGTGTAGTTACTCGAGAGTTGTGGGAACCTATTGGATTGCGGAGATTAGATGCTAAAAAGAAAAAAAGTTTATATGATGTATGCCCTTTCACTGGTGGGAGAGCGAGTATAAATTTTCAAAAATGTAAAAAAAAATAGTCACAATGACATACTAGAGCACGTCACATATTAATACGTATACGCCCTACGTGTTTCTGGTAACGGAGAGATATTAATCTGACGACTTGCTTGGTGGGTGTGGCCGTACGAAGAGGTAGAAAATTGGAATAAAATTATTCGAGCTTGACAGATATTCAGTAGGAATGTTAAGTGAACCTCAAAATATGTCATTATTCTGTCTGTCTCAAAATATTCAAAAGACTGACGATTTGGACATAACCAAAACTCAAGGCTGATTTTTAAAAATGTAAAAAAAAATCGTGACCTTGAAATACTCGAGCCCATCAGATTTTTATACAGACGGTTCAGCTTGATGTCCTTGTCGTGTCGACTTATGATCTTTATGTAAGGGATGACAATTATGTAAGGGTTTTTTTAAATCTGACAATTGAATTTCTTATTACTGAATAGAATTACAATGAACAAAAAATAATATATAATGATAAAAAAAGTATATACATATACGTAAAATTTTATTAAATATTTTTAAGAAAATCGCTTAATGAAAAAAAAGTTTATAACTTTTTAGTGTCCGACCGAAACTGAATTCGGGAGGTTTCGTCCTGCGATCGGACATGTTCGGTGCACTGAACTGCCAGCCACGAAGTGTCATTTTGCTGCGTCCGCGCTCATAGTCATGTCAGGACTCGATTTGTGTGAAAACTCTATTTATTTTCATGTATAACTTGCATTTAACATATTTTGTTATTGTAGGTAGGTAGGTACTTATTAATTTTAATTATTAATTATTAAAAAGAGTGTCATACAATTATGACCAAAGTTTAGAAGAAATTATTTTATTCTTAAGGTGAAAGCTCTTCATTTAGTTTGAGATAAAACGCTTCTTTTTTTCATTCATTAAGTATTATTTCCATTAAAAATATTTTGTAATTGTAGGTAAATAGGTACTTTTTAATTTTAATTATATTATTGCAGATCATTAAAAAGAGTATTATTGGAATTAAAAATATTTTGTTATTGTAGGTAAGTAGATACTTTTTAATTTTAATTATATTGTAGTTCATTAAAACGAGTGCCATACAATATGACCAAAGTTTAGAAGAAATTATTTGGTTATGTGGTTAAATACGTGTTTGTTTTGATTTTATAAGAAATTATTTTGTTCTTAAGATGGAAGAGTATTATTTGTTTCGTGTACCTAAATAAATTAGGTTTAAAAAAAGTAATTTTGTTTTCTACCCAATTTTGTTATTTGAAATAAGGAGTGATAATTATGTTATGTTTATTTTTAGTTCTAACGTCAGAGACTGAATGATTGATATATGATTTAAAAATAAAGGCTGACTGATTAAGATTGACTATTTTTTTTCAACGAAAACATGACCTTATATGGAAGTTTCGGTTTCGGCCGTAAAAACTAATTTCGGTCGGACACTATAACTTTTTAATCATTTTTTAAGAATATTTAATTAATTCTAAGAATAATAATATAGATATATATTTATATGTTTAGAATCGATATTTTTTGATCTTCTTCTTCGATGGCGCTACAGCCCATATCGAGCCTTGGCCTCCTGCAACAGTCGCCTCCAACTCCTCCTGTCCTCAGCGGCTGACTTCCAGTTTAGTACCTGGAGAAGCTGTCCTGTATCCCCTCTTACCTCGTCTTCCCACCTCAGTCTGGGTCTTCCCACTTTTCTCTTTCCACCTGGGTGTCCAGTCAAAATTCTTTTTGGGACGCGTGTATCCGGCATTCTCTGTACATGCCCAGCCCATCTCAGCCTGAGGAGTCTCATATGTGCTGAGATGCTAGGGGCCTTATATATGTCATACAATTCTGTATTGTGCCGGATGCGCCACTGTTCGCCCTCTTTCACGGGTCCACATATTCTTCTCAGCTTTTTTCTTTCAAAAGTATCCAGCATTTCAGCCATCTTTACCGTCAGTGTCAGCGCTTCACATCCATATGCCAATACCGTTCTAACAATGGTCTTATATATGGTTATTTTGGATTTTCCGTGGACACTACGTGACTTAAACACTGGCAGCAAAGAAAAGTATGTTTTGTTGGCTGCTGTGATTCTCCTTCTGATTTCTGCTGGGTCCTCATTGTTCTCTGTTAGACTGGAGCCCAGGTAGGTGAATTGATCGACCACTTCGTATGAGTAGTTGTCTTTAAATTGTGCACTACTTCTTCTTCTGTGTGAAGGGTTCCTGCTCTGTACCATCATTTTCGTTTTATCAACATTAACCCGCAGTCTTACTTCTCGTGCCGCTGTTTCTAAAGGGTCGAAGACCTCCTTAATGGCTGAGATTGATCTTCCGATAATGTTGATGTCATCCGCATATCCGACAACTTGACTGCTCTTGAAACAAATATTGGAGCCAGTGTCTATTAGCGTTTTTCTTATTACATATTCGAGCACAATGTTGAAGAGAGTGGGAGCCAGACCGTCCCCCTGTTTTAGTCCCTGCGATACCGTGAATTCTTCCGACAGTTCTCCGTCTATTTTGACCTGACATCTTGAGTCTGACATTGTGGCTTTGATGAGCCTAACCAATTTAGGTGGGATCTGGAATTGAAGTAGTATGTCATATAGACACTCCCGATCTATGCTATCATATGCTTGCTTGAAATCTATGAATAGTTGGTGTACATCTATATCAAACTCCCAGCACTTTGCCAAGATCTGTCTGACGGTGAACAATTGGTCTGTTGTGGATCTACCTGTGCGGAAGCCTGCTTGATACTCTCCCAGTAGGTTTTCTGCATACTTATCAATTCTTTGTTTCAGTATCATGGTGTAGATTTTATATGCTGTGCATAGAAGTGAAATGCCTCTATGATTTTCGCATTTTAATTTGTCTCCTTTTTTGTGAATTGGGCATATTATGCTTATTTGCCATTCCTCTGGGATTTTTTCCAATTTCCATATTTTTGTTATTAAACTAAGTAGCAGATTTTTCAGGTGCTCATTTCCATATTTGAACGACTCTGCCGGCAGGTTGTCTTTCCCAGGTGATTTGTTGTTCTTTGATCTACATGAACATATTTTTTAGAAGTCAAAATTCTAACTGTGTTCATCACTTGCTTGCTTATTTTTTTTAGAAAAAATAATATTTATATAATTTTTTTATTAATATTTCTATGTTGTGCTGTATATTTTGTGTATTTTTAAGTCAACCTGACGAATTTTTGAATTCTTCTTATTTCCTACACGATAGTAATGTGGTTCATGTTACTTCTTCATTGTTCGTTTTGTCATTGTTCATTTCGTCATTGGTAACTTTGTTATTGTGATGTTTTCAAGTTTTAATTTTGACTGCAGTTCGGTCCTCCCTGTTATTGTTCATCTGGTGTTTTCGAATTTGAATTTTCTCATGGTAAATATAACAAAATATGTATGATATTCTGTTGCCAGGCAACCCACATTTATACGGAACAACTCCTGGAGCTGCACCGAGGTCAGGGAATGGAAATTTACTGGAGGGATAACTTCATCTGTCCATCTGAAGACGAGTACAAGCAGATGACAATAAGAAGTATGTTTCTTATCAAATTTTTTATAATGCACATATTCCTACTACCTACCGAGCTTTTCCTTGAGTTTTCTACATTTTATTTTGGAATAATTGTGGTAAACTGTCCCTTACAGTTACCAAGATTTGTTCTGATGATTGAGACAATAATAAGATGAATATTTACGTTTATTGCGAGAGCTGTACAATATGTTGCTTTGGTAATTATCGGTTCGGACTGGACACGCTTATTACGAATAATTTTTAGAAAAAAACTTCAGATTCGCCTTAATTACTATAAAAGGAAACTTTTTGGCTTGGGGGCGGCGGAAAATAATGCATTTTAATTTTCAATTGCGTAAAATTAAAATTCACTTCGCGATCCGATCGGTGACTGTCAGCGGCCATTAGGCACGTCGCTGTTATGTTGGTATCACTGATGCATTAACAAGAGCTAATACGACTGTAGCCGACTTCGTGGGATACCTACACGAAATACCGCGAAATTATGAAAACACAGCAGAATTATTATGTTAACAAACCTCTATTCGTATGTATTTGTTACCATAAAATAACGATTAGCTAGAAGTTACGTAAAATGTAAAACATGCATATTAGGTAAGCACTACTTTGACGAAATTTAGAATATTAAATAAATAAAGGCCTTTAGGCAAGTTTTTTTACATTGAAAATTATTTTTTTAAGTAAAAAAAAAAAAAAACGCCGCGTTTTTTTTTTTTTTTTACTTAAAAAAATAATTTTCAATGTAAAAAAATTTTTTTCAATGTAAAAAAAAAATTTTCGAAGTAAAAAAACTTGTCTGAAAACCTATTGTACATTTAAAACACAATTGGTTCCAGAATATTTTTGTTTTTGGGGTGTTATGCCGTGTTGTGCTACCTACCTCCTTTAGCCAACGTTTCCTACGCGTTTATTTCTTCCTTCCGGTTTTTTGTTTCCGGTAGCCATGTATTTAATTAGTTCCGACTATTTGTTTCGCCGAACAGACCTTTTGCCGAATCTTCTACAAAAAATGTCTTGCCAAACATGTGCTATCGGAATCTTGGAGTTCGCTGATATCGTTCGAAACGATGATACCATGTTCGAATGGTTACGAAGCCACGGAGTGCTTTCCCGCGAGAAAATATGCGATATTTGCGGAAAGGCGTGTAGCTTCTCAAATTCTATGTACCGTTGTAGAAAAACTTCCGTGGTAAGTTCGGGCCACAAGCGGATCAAAACAAGGTGTACTTTTTCAGTTTCCATCAGAAAAGGCACGTTTTTTGGCCAATCGACTCTCACCATCGCCAAAATATGCAACTTCGTCGCATTTTGGACGATGATGCGTCCTCCGAGAACGACCTTCCTCATGGAAGAAATGGGCATAACATGTGAAACGGTCGTGGACTGGTCTTCATATTGCCGGGAAGTTTGCGTGATGTGGTGTAATAAAATGAAGCAACAGATTGGAGGTGTTGGCGTTACCGTGGAGATAGATGAAGCGAAGATCGGAAAAAGGAAGAACAACCGTGGCAGAAGAGTGGAAGGAAAATGGATTTTCGGTGGATTCGAGAGGGGATCAAAGAAATTGTTTGTCTGCGGAGTAGAGGATCGCTCCAAGGAAACTTTGTTGAAAATAATCAAAGAATATATACTGCCGGGCACCACGATCATAAGCGATTGCTGGAAGTCGTATGACTGCCTCAAAGATGAAGGTTTCGTCCATTTAAATGTGAACCACAGTATAAATTTTGTAGACCACGAAACCGGAGCACACACTCAAAATATCGAGCGGTGCTGGAGAGATGTGAGGGGTAATGTACCCAGATTCGGGAGGAAAAAGGCCCATTATGAGGGATATCTCTGCGAATTTCTGTGGAAAAGATCGGTGCCCAAAAATAAAGACCGACTCCACTCATTTTTCCTAATGGCTGCTGAAATGTACAAACCGTAGTTGTTTTTGTGTTGTTTTTTTATTATTTATTTTCTTCAATTATAATGACGATGAAATCCAACATGATTCCATTCTATTATTATTTCTATTATTCTATTATTCAATTATAATGACGACGAACACCAACACCTCCAACTATAATGACGACGAAATCCAACATGATTCCAGTGCCTCAGCTAGACTCTGAAGTGATTCTGATTAGAGGTTCGTTTACATTATATTATTAATTCTGTTTTCATAATTCCGCGCCTTTGTGTATCCCAGAATATGGCAACAGTCGTATTTAGCTCTTGTTAATGCATCAGTGATACCAACATAACAGCGACGTGCCTAATGGCCGCTGACAGTCACCGATCGGATCGCGAAGTGAATTTTAATTTTACGCAATTGAAAATTAAAATGCATTATTTTCCGCCGCCCCCAAGCCAAAAAGTTTCCTTTTATAGTAATTAAGGCGAATCTAAAGTTTTTTTTCAAAAAATTATTCGTAATAAGCGTGTCCAGTCCCAACCGATATTTACCGTTGCTTTTAGAAGCCTGTATAATAAAAGAGGACAAATGGATAACAGACACGCTCTTTTATGCTTTACTCATGCTGACTCACTCAAATATGCATGTCTTTTTCATACCTTAAGACATACTTTCACCATAATAATTGAACAAAAAATGCATGATAGAAATGACATATTGAGCTGGAAATCGTTTCTAGAAATAGTTGGAATCCAGAATGAAAAATCTAAGCAAATTTTATAATGCTGAATTTAATATATGTGAATGCCCATTATTCATAAAATAATGGTTAATATTATAACAGTACAGTGTCTCTAAAGGTGCAACCCAACCTAACCTAACTTTTAGGAATACTTAACATCCGAATCATGTGACAAAACTAAAAAAAAACGAATGCGCAGGCATCGCCACAAAAGCCTGCACTTGCGCTGTCTGGTAATACAAGACACTAATTATAATGTTTTTATTTTCAGAAACTGGGGGACTTTTCATGTTAGCAATTAGGCTGATGCAACTCTTCTCTGATACCAAATCGGACTTTACTAAACTAGCCAGCATTCTGGGATTGTACTTTCAAATCCGGGATGATTATTGCAATCTGTGGATGAGAGAGGTAATGTCAACACTTAAAATGTTACTAAATCCTAAAATCATGCTCACTTATTCTAATGCATACGTATTTTTATTATATACATTTTTAAATATACAAATTTTGACTGCAAACGTAAAAGAGTTTTAAAAATGGCGCACCTTATCTTTTTTCTAATTAAAATTAATGAAAATGAATAAAAAAAGCCCTTATTTTATTAGACAAATGTATTATAGACTTTATCGTCACCTTACTTTTTTGTTGTTTGATGTGAAAATAATTAATAAAAAATTCCCAAAGTTTCATAAATTTTTTTTAAATGCGATCGAAAACTTTGGTATCGTAAAGGTATATATTTAAATTATTTTTGGTTAACTTTTATATTTAAAAAAAAAAGTTGTGTGTTCTCTTTTTAAAACTGTTTAAGATCATATTTCTCACCATGATAGTACGGAAGATTTAACAATTTCTATGAGACCTATATGAGTTATTTCCAAAAGCGAACAAATTAGCCTGTATTTAAATTTGAATGTTTCTTTTTCAGTATTGCGAGAACAAAAGTTACTGTGAAGATTTAACCGAGGGAAAGTTTAGTTTCCCCCTCATTCATGCCATCAATAAGCAGCCCGGAGACAATCAAGTCCTGAGTATCCTTTTTAACCCTCGTGCATCACTGTGCTGCACTAAATAAGCCCTGTTCGCGCTAGCGATGTCTAGGTTCAGCCGGAATGGGCTCTTGAACTCGGGTTCTTCGCGGGAAGCGGAATCCTACTCCTACCCTTTTTTCAAATTGACTACACCCTGAGAACCCGGTCTAGTACTCCCAGTAGACCCGGAATTCGGTGGTCCGAGCCACTCACGAGTCGGGAGCAGGTCCCGGGTTTGCCGGCTCTGGTTGAACTCGTGCGTCTCGGTCCGAGCTACTTGCCAGTCGGGAGCAGGTCTCGAGTTTGAGTTCTGTTGCGGGTTCCGGCTCCGAGGGCCGGCTCCGGTCGAACCCGTGCTTATCGGTCTGAGCCACTCGCGGGTCCCCGCTTTCGAGTTCTTTTGCGGGCTCCGGCTCGAGAGTGGCTCCCGTACTCAGTACTATTAAAAGGAAGCAGGGGAGACACACTGTGGAACCAGAAGACTTAGCCACATATCCAATTACAACTCTGGTGAACTTCATTAAAGGGACTGGGTTATTGTTGAAGGATTGAGGTAAAATGGGAGATAGTACAATGGGCCTATGGCCTAAGTACTCACGGGAACTAATTGTAAACCGTCTCCGCAAATTAAAAAAAAA
Source organism: Limnephilus lunatus (assembly GCA_917563855.2). NCBI lineage: Eukaryota > Metazoa > Arthropoda > Insecta > Trichoptera > Limnephilidae > Limnephilus > Limnephilus lunatus. Next base: position 76,400,482 of record OU830592.1, read on the forward strand.
ATAAAAAATCCAAGCAAGTCTTGGAGGCCTCCGGGAAAATGCAGAACTTGCCCATCTCTAGTTCGTGCCCTACAAGCATCATAATATGCAAATTTGAACACTTTTGATTTTTATCAAAACATATATACAGGGTGTCTGGGGGTAAAGTGCATTAACTTCGGGAGGTGATACATGATAGTATAAGTAAAAAAGATAAACAACTTTTTTCCAAATTCCAACTTTTAGGGGTAGTTTTGTGGTAAAAAGATAAAATCAGACCGGCGTGTGTGGGCAGCATTATTATTACCAAGCATCGTTGCAACAATCGCACCCGGCAAGCTAACAGCACTTTATCGAGTAATTTTTACCTTACACTAAAGATTTTTAGTAGGTATGTCTTTTTGTAGGGGAAAAAAAAGTTGGAATTTCAGAAAAAGTTATTAATCTTTTTTACTCCTACCATAATGTAGAATCACCTCCCGAAGTTAAAGCACTTTATCCCCGGACACCCTGTATATTAAAAATTTATTAAATATTATTTACAGTTACAATATAATAACAGTAAAATCCTTTAATTATTTGTGTATACTTTTTTATTGGGTATAAGACCCTTTTCAAGTGTGTCAATATTAAATTCCGTGTATCAAGTCGAACCCAACTGACGAACGAACCTGAACAATAGTATTTATATGTAATAATATTGCACTTGAAATATTACAATGGCTGCTTCCAATGTTTATTTACATTTGAAAAGATTCTTGAAGACATTAGTGATGTTTCTTTTAAAAACAAGTACTCCGTGCGTGATTATTGTTTAGCCATAAATTAGATTGGCGATAAAGTGCCCCTCACATGACAGAAGTGATGCTATTTTTGACGCAAAGAAAATGTTATTTCAAGTGACTAAAGACAGAACTTTAATGCAATGCATTTTTTTAATCTCCGGCTGATGTTTATGGTAATTCAAATGATATTTGTTTATGAAGTATGAATTTTTTTTTTTCAATAATCTGTAAAATGATTTTCTTAACTTGTATAAATGTCAGATATTTTAAGGCAGAGAACGAAGAATGTTGAGGTGAAGAGGTATTGTATATCTCTCTTAGAAAACCTCGGTAGCTTTCAATATACAAAGGAAACACTCGAGAGTTTGGACAAGAAAGCCAGAGAAGAGGTAAGAATTAAAAAAAATAGTACCTAGGTATAGTACATGCCAAACTTAAAAACCAACCTGATGTTGATATAGAAATCATTGCAATAGGCGAGTTTAAGATCAGAAAAGCGGCATTCCTTCCCGCCTACGTCTTTCTCTGTTGCACACTTGTTTTACTCATCTTTCTCTTTCACTTACGGTCATTGTAAAGTCAGTAAAGTGACAATACCTGCCCAAGAATGGATTGTATCAAGTTCAGGTCGGTATTTAAGTTTTGTGTGTAATGTCTTTTTTTAAATCTTTCATTACACTCAAATTTAATGCATATTATTTTTTATTTTATTTGTGTTCGCATTCGTTTTTCCATGCATTTTCTCATTCTGGCAATAGCTTTGTTTCAACACTGCTCTTGTAGTTATGCTAATAAGATACACAAAGATTTTTTGTTTAACAGGTTCGCTGCCTATACACAATATACCTGATCCTAGGTGCCAAATATATTATTATTTTTTTTAGTTTTTAAATATACTTACAAGAATAATATGTCGTTGCAAAAGTTTTTTTTTTCAGTGGAAATGTAAAAAAAAAAATCACGACTCCGGCTGGAGCCGGCGGCACCACGGATGAAAATCACTTAGCAGGTGCCGGCGGTTTTGTCCATTTAGTCATACTCTTTTTACTCTCTACTTTTTATTTTGATAAAAAAAGCAAAAAAATAGACAATTTTTTTTTGTCTTTCGTACAAATAATTACTAACATGCAAGTAGCAAATCATATAAAATAAAATAAAGAAAGTAATATACCTTTATCTCATGAATAAAGATAAAATATTTATAAAATTTGGTGTTTACTCATTGAAGCACTCAACCAGGTTTATCTGTGCAATCAATACAGTGGTGTCTTGTTTGCCTACTTCCTCTTCCTTTTTTTGTGGATAATCTGCATCTCTTGCGCTTTATCCTTTCAGAGGTAAGTTTATAAGGACATTTATTGGATATTAGCTGTATTCTATGAGGAGATGCGGTAGGCTGATGTGTAACATGTTGTGATGGTGACGGAAGTAGTGCTTGGATTTTTTACGGTGCTCCAGATTTTATGTCCGGGTTGAATTTTTCCCAAATGAAAGACTAAACCCTTCCACACACTTTTCCACAAATGAATATCTAGTAAATTAACGCAATGTAAGTGCACTATATAAGAATAAAACAATACAAGAACAATACGTCAATCCACCAGAAACATAATGGGAAAATATTTCACCGACTCCAGATATTTTCATATCAGAGGGTTCGGCTCTGATGAAATCCTAACTGGTCCGATAAATCCTACTGATCCCTCAATATAAATATTTAAAAAATCTTTCGTAATCCTACATGTATTTAAAATGACCGATTTTTGCATTTTTATGTACAAATTTTTTGACAAATCTAATACGCCTAAATTTTGAATGAGAGAGCTAGGTATAATGCCAGTAGCCGAAATAACAAATGGTAATTAATATTTTTATAGTCTGAGAATGCCAAATTCTTTTATTTTCATTTCCTAAATCTGTATATTTTCTTATTTTTTCAGAAACAGTTTTCTGAATATTACAAGAATTTGGAATAGCGACATCAATGATATAAGTTATTTTCTTAATTTTGTCATGTAAAACTATATCGGGTCTATTATGACTAATTGTTCTGTCTGTCAGAATAGTTTTATCATAATAAATTTTATAAAATTCATTTTCTAAAAATGAATTTGGTTCATATTCATAATATGGTACATTACGGCAGTCAATCAAGTTATGTTTAATTACCAAACTTTGGTGAATTATTTTTAAAACTTGATTGTGCCTAAATGTATACTCGGACGGCGCTAATACAGAACATCCCGATATAATATGTTCTATAGTTTCCGGAAAAGCCAAACATTTTCTACATAAATCATCAATTTGATTTGCATCTTTGATGATATGCTTCCTATAATTTTTAGTATTAATGACTCTATCTTGTATGGCAAGCATAAAGCCTTCTATTTCTGCGCTCAACTCTTATTAGTGAAATCGTAGAGTGGTATTTTTCATTGACCAGAAAATCTATTGTACAACTTGTATGAGTTCATCAAAAGTATCTGAAGTGTGTGAATGAACACTTTCTTATACCATCTGTTTTTCGTTCACATGGATAATAAGCCATTAGCTGGTCCTGTCGATCTATTCCAGACATATATCTATTGTATTTGACTATAGATAATGGCTTTCGGGATTCTTGCCCTCTTTTGTTTCGAAAAGTGGCAAATTTGTTTTGAAATTTCGTTGAGATGTACATAACATCTCTTTTGTCTTTCCACTTTCCAATATGCACGCAATGTCGGAATTTTAAAATGTTCTCCCCCCTTTTCAACTTCTTCTCTTTTACTTCTTCAGGAAGGTTTTTCAAATTTGACCGCAATGTTACTGTGCTGTAGGTATCCTTTTCAAGCAGATTGTTTGCTAATGAGTAGACATCGGATTATATGCACTAACAAAGTGCCAAAATATGCATGCAAATATGCACTAAAAAAGGCCGAAATATGCACTAAAAATGCTTGATATGCCTAAAATATGCACGATGAAAAATCAAAAAACCATTTTTATTTTTATATATTTTAATTAAAGACTATTCAAAAACAGCGAAATATTCTTAAAATTATGCATAGTTTTTGTGACGATATACAATTAAGTATTTTTCCAAATTTTCGAGCAAAAATTTTTGATTTTTGTCACCCAAAACGCCGAAAATGACTTCTCTACGTCAACTGACGTCATCCGACAAAATTTAAAAAATTGGGCGCCATTTCTGGAGATACCTGTTTAGGCAGGGTATGCATGACCTGTACCGTTGATGTAGGCATTAATGTTCTTCGTGTCTTCAAGACTCGGGTTTTTAAACAAAATAGCGTCTAACTTTTCACGAATCTTTTCTGATATTCAATTGGAGAGGGCTTTGGCGAGTTCAATCATTGTTTCCAGCATTTCTATTAATTTAAGTAGAGGAAGGTTTTTTGTTTCCAATTTTTCTATGGCATCTGGTAACTTGTGGAAATGTGTTGAGATGAGGGCGATATTCTGTTTGATGGATGCGTCTTCAAATGCTAAATATGCACGATTGGGAAAAAAAGGCTAAAATATGCATTATCACCGTAATTAGAGGGTTATATGCATTTGCATATTTGCATATGCAAATGCATATAACAATGATGTCTACTAATGAGTAACTATTATAATAGTTATCCATGTACAACGCGTGACCACAATTCAGATTACCTTCCATCAATTTCATGACTACTTTGCTTGCATGACCCTTTCCACCTACATCTGCATCAGCCGATCCCCCATACACATGAAATTTCAAAATGGTTCCATCAGGTTCCGCCAACATACACAGCTTCACACCATACTTATGGCGTTTATTCTTTATGTATTGTCTGAACGACAATCGCCCACGCCAAAATATCATACTCTCATCAAGGGAGAGTTCTCTGTCTGGATAGTAAATATTACTCATTTTTTCATTAAAATAATTAATGACTGGGCGGATTTTTAATAGGGGATCCCTGAGAGGTACAATTCTCCTATTAGGATCTTTAATAGGGGATCCCTGAGAGGTACAATTCTCCTATTAGGATCTTTAATAGGGGATCCCTGAGAGGTACAATTCTTCTATTAGGATCTTTAATAGGGGATCCCTGAGAGGTACAATTCTCCTATTAGGATCTTTAATAGGGGATCCCTGAGAGGTACAATTCTTCTATTAGGATCTTTAATAGGGGATCCCTGAGAGGTACAATTCTCCTATTAGGATCTTTAATAGGGGATCCCTGAGAGGTACAATTCTCCTATTAGGATCTTTGCTATAAATATGTAAGCACCGCTTTGTTAGGGCGAACCGATTTCTAGGCATTTATTCGGCAAAAATCGGAATACTTTTTTGTACTTTTTTCAATGGCCCTTTACAACAATAACCTAATTTTTCTTTGAAAACCAATTGCTGTAAAATGTTGATACAATTGTCAACAACAACGCCAGCTACAAAAACAACCAACAACCATCCGCCGCGAGTGCCGGCAGGAAACTGATGTTTGTGCAGACATACTACTCATGGCTCCGGCCGGAGCCGCTGGCACCCAGTACAAGACGCCGAATGGCTCCGACTGGAGTCGCCGGCAGCGAACCTGTTAACCTCGCTCTCGCCGATAGGCCATATGTGGCCGCGGTAGGAATTTAAAAAAAAAACTTTTTTGGATGCGATTTTGACCCTTATGCATAAAGAAATTGTATGAAGAACAAGGTCTGAATGGTTTGGGCCATTCTCGTTCTTGACTCGTTTAAAATACAGCAAACATCTTGTGAGGAGCATCTTAAGTATCATTTAAAGAAACATTGTGAATTTTTTCACAAATATAATTTATAAGATAATAGAAACAGACTTGTTTTTAATAATTTTTTGAGCATACTTTGCGATTTTTTTCTATCGAGGGAATTTCATATAATTTGCGTTTCGGCGTGGGCAACATCTAGACATTATCTTCAAAAATAACATATTTTTTTAAGAGCTTAAAAACTTTAAATGTTTAAGGGAGTTATACATATTTCCCTTATTTCTTACAAGAAATCCGTAGAAATTCGGATTGCCAAGGTTTAAACCACACAGACAAACAAAGAAGTGTTGGAACTGATTTTTCCAGATAGGTCAAAGGCATCAAACTGTGTAAGCCAATGCCGTTATAAATATAATATTGTAATTATTGGATTCATAAAACACTTGTGTTGGTCTGTAAAAACGCAACAACTGTAAATTTCATAAAAAAATTAAGAAAAACACTATTTGGCTCCCCTATAAAATTTCACTTTAGTATAATAATGCCTTTGACCAAAACACAGTCGGTATATTGTTATCAACTGGAGCGATTATGGTCGAAAAATAGACCACTTTTATTTTTCTGCGATTGATGGCGGTCCAAAATTTGAACCACATTTTTTGAAAGCATTTATTGTAATTATTTAAATCATTTACATGGCCAGCCAATTAATTATTTTAAAACGAAGCTATTGAAATATTTTATCTATTATGACCATAGATGTCGCAAAACCGAACTTCGTAGACTATTTTAGAATAATGTTAAAAATAAATGTTGAATATATTTTTCTCACGCCGAATTTTTGATCAGCTGTTTACATTTAAAATTAAGTCCTTTTTCTATAGATAAGCAAGAAATCGAAAATATTCTATGTTGACTCCAATAAGTACCCCTCACGGCAGTTTCAAAGTAACAAAACCGCAGGATTTGCGCAGTTATAAACTTTACAATTTTTTTTTAATAAATCCTACAAATATGAGATAAACAGTAAAATACGGGTTATTTCATTGGCTATACATATAGCACTATACATAATAAGTTTTTATGTTTCCGTGTTAAAATTCGAAGGTATGATTTTTTTAAAGTTGGCGAAAATTTTTAAAAATCGTATTCTGGGAACTCTTGAGCAATCGAGACATATTTATTTATTTAGCATGGTCGCTCCAGTGGATAAACTATAACATCAATGGCATTGCAAATAGTAACTGTAGAATCTTAGATCTCGTTCTATCCAATTCACAAACAATACAAGTCAGGCAAAGTACCGAAATCCTAAGTCGCATTGATAAACACCATCCACCTTTAGAGATTGAATATAGTTTTGATTTCAAATTAACAAAAATGCTAAAGAATAAAAACTTACTTAAATATGATTTTAATAAGAATGATTACGTTCAATTCAATCAGGAATTACAAGAACTGGATTGGGCACTACTTTTACCTGATTTCATGCCGGTAGACGATATGGTTTCTTTATTTTACACTCATATGTATCGTATAATTGAGAAATGCGTAAACAAATTTGTAAATCGTAACAGGCAGCATCCCATCTGGTACTCACCAGACTTAGTTAAATTACTAAAAGAAAAAAATAAATTTCGAATTCTCTATAAAAAATATAAGAATCCACGTGATAAAAACTCTTACGAACTCTTACGCACTCGTTGTTCCAAACTCATTAGTAATTGCTACTTTAAACACATTGAACAAATCGAATCGTGTCTGGTTAATCATAATAACGTTGCTTTTTGGAGATTTGTCAAACACAAGAAACAAAACATAAGTACTATCCCCCAAAACATGACGTTTGGAGAAAAAAAGTCGTCAAACGGCGAGGAAAGTAGCGAACTATTTGCTCAACATTTTTCATCAGTGTATGAGAAAGATGACATTAGAAGCAACGAAGAGACTCAACCTCAATCTGAATCAATAGACCATTCGAACAGCTCTCTGCACACAGTAAACATTAGTGTACACGATGTAAAAAGAGAAATGCTAAACCTTGACCAGAGCAAAGGCCCTGGCCCCGACAAAATTCCGCCACTCCTAATAAAAAAATGTGCACACAGTCTCGCACTCCCTCTGACTATCATTTACAGAAAATCATTGTCTTCATCCATTTTCCCAACAAGATGGAAACAGGCTAATATTGTACCAATACCTAAAAGCGGAGACCTTCACGAAGTCACAAACTATAGACCCATCTCTATTCTCTGTTCGTTTGCAAAAATTTTCGAAAAATTAATTTGTCCATATCTAAATTATCATCTCAAAAATCTTATAACTCCAAAACAGCATGGTTTTCTCTCCCAGAAATCAACATCCTCTAATTTACTTTGCTATGTCAATACCTTAACCGAAGCTGTCGATAGAGGTCAACAGATAGACACAATCTACACAGATTTTAGTAAGGCCTTCGATAAAGTAAATCACAGATTATTAATTCGTAAACTCAAACAAATGGGTGTTCATGGTACCTTGCTAAACTGGTTTTACTCCTATCTAACTAACCGCATACAAAGAGTAGTATTTTATGGCTATGAGTCAAGAGGATTAGAAGTGCCATCTGGAGTACCGCAAGGGTCCCATTTGGGCCCAATCTTATTTCTTGTTTTTATAAATGACTTGTGCAATGTTATTTTGGATTCTGAAATTTTGTTGTTTGCTGATGATTGTAAGATATTCAAAATTATTCATACATCACTAGACTCAATACTTCTCCAAAATGATATTAACAGAGTTTCAAAGTGGTGCAACAACAATAGAATGTTTCTAAATTCTTTAAAATGTGTTCACATAACTTTTACACGTAAACACAATCCTATTCCAACTCAATACTTTATCGACGGTACTAAACTCCAGGAAGTCGCAACCATTCGGGACCTAGGCGTATTATTTGATAAAAAACTTACTTTCACACCTCATATCGACAACATCATTTCTAGATCCTTGAAAATGCTAGGATTTATCAAACGAAATAGTAAACATTTTCAAAATCCTATATCAAAAATAACGCTGTACAATTCCTTCACCCGCAACGTGTTGGAGTACGCAAGTGCTGTATGGAGTCCAACCTACAAAGTTCATATTCAGCGAATAGAGCGAGTTCAAAAACATTTTATGTACCACCTAGCGTATACCGATAAGCGAGCTCGATCACTTCCTCACTACACCGACAGACTAAAATTCTACAATGTACGCACCCTTGAACAGAGAAGACTAAATACAGATTTAAATTTTCTTTTCAAAATTGTTAATGGTTTAATAAACTGCCCTTTTCTACTTCATCAAATCAGGTTCAATGTTCCTAGAATTGGTTCACGACTTGTAAATCATGTTCCGTTAAATATTAAAAAATATCGAACTAAGCTGGGGTATGACTCAGCTTTATCAAGAATGTGCCGTAATTTTAATGAGGCTTATAAAAAACATTCAATTAATTTGACAATGTCAACATTGGCCAACTTCAAATCGTCTATTAACAAGATTTAAAGCTCCTTTTTATATTGTTATATAAACTTATAAACTAAACCTTTAAACTTTATTATAATATTATTGTTCTAAAAACTTGTTTCAAAATTTTGTAATATATGGTATGTGTGTGTGTGAATGATTGTATATATATGTAAGTATTATGTTATCAATGTTGTGTTTGTCTTTAATTAGTGATAGCATCAACCATGGTTCAGTGTAATTGTATCTGTGAAAGCTTTCATGTAAATCACTGTTGACAAACCTAATAAAAAAAAAAAAAAAAAAAAAAAAAAAAAAAAAAAAAAAAAAAAAAACATCGTTATGGTGTTTATTCTTGTCCCTAACCATTCTTCTCCTGTTTCTCACATCTTCCCATCTTCTTCCACAGTCTGCCCATCTCTTCCTCGGTCTGCGTCTGGTGCAGATATATGCATTTTTACACCACATTCAGAATGTTTTCACTTTAATTTTTACTAAATTTTCAGGTGGAACGACTCGGAGGCAATCCTCTGCTCATTTCCTTGCTTGATGATTTATTGAGTTGGAATGATGACACCCACACCATGAAGACAACTATGAAGGAATGAAGAAATTTCAGATTATCCCTGATTGTATTCAATTCAGACAATAAGTATTTATTAGCACATAGTGAAACAATTTTTTGGCTTTTAGTAGGCATGGAATATGGTATGCATTTTGGATGGAATATGGTATGTTTTATAATGTGTAAGGGTTAGTGGATGTTGGAATAAGGGGTTTTATTCTCATAAGCAAAAAAAGCTCATTTTAGTATTTGCCACTTTTTAATAATCTGACCTTTTTATTAAAATTAAATATATCTGCTTCTCAAATTCATTTGCTCTTTAACTACACCTCTGTGTAGAAATTGTAGAATGGTCTTCTTTATAGACATCTGATAGTAATGTTGTAAAATTAAACTTTTTTGAGATATGCTTAATATAGGCCATTACTAAATTGACGTATGATAACATCCCTTCATAATATTATGTCTAAAGTAATGAAGGCGCACGCATGTGAAAGATCCAAGTTGTCTAATGTAGTTAATTTGCCTGAGATTTGTGGAAGAATAATATTTTGTCTTTTGAACTTAGCTTGTGAATCAACTGTACTCTTGAAATTTGTCAATTTATCTTACTTAAGTAGAATGTTGTAGGTATAATATTGTAATGTATTTCTTAAGAGTGTATAACCAGAGAAACCAGAAATATGTCATTTTTAAATCAGTGGTTAGACGTATTGACTCTTTTCCATAAGAAATTATAAATTGATTTCGAAAGATTGTTCTTTTATCTAGTAAATGTATGTTTTAAATTTTGAGAAAAAATGTTTATTTTTAGTATAATAAGGTTATACCATAGGTCGTTGGCAGATTTGTTAAATTTTCAAAAAAGTAGATGTATTATACAACACCCATTTCAAATCATATAATTATGCAGTAAAATAAATCAATACATTATCTGGTAAACGTATGTTTCAGAATTTTAATTTTAGTTTTAATAAAATTATTAAAAATATATACGTACATGTGTTTCTTGAGGAAAATTGGTCCGTTTGTTTATTTATTTGGGCACTTACAAACTTATATATTTCAGATTTTTTTACAGAACTTTTTTAAAACCATTTTTAATGTAACAAAAATAACAAACACGAGAATCGGGTATGGAACCAATTATTAGATAACCAACACGTCTGCCATAGGTCATCCCAAGTGGTTCGTAACATTTGGTGACTAGCAGGGGTGCCTGGGTTCATGGGGGTGAGGATTGTTTAGGTCTTGGCGGCGGATGCGTCTGCCCACCAGCTGCATGGCAGGTCGGATCTGGAAAAAGTGGTTGAGGGAGTCCCTTTGACTTCTCCAGCCTTACTCTCTCGGAACATCGCCTTGCACCGCAGTGGGAGGGATGGATTCATACATCCGCTCTCCTGGACACGCTGATCCCCAGATTTCTACCCACCCCTAATACCCCTTTCCTTCTCCGAAGTTCCTCTTCTTCCTTTCCCTAAAACGACCCTCCACACAGCATTCCCAAAGAAGAGATAGGCAGTGTGTCGAGCGAGTGTAAAAAAAAACGGTCTCTCCCGATTCGGCCTTCCATGTGGTTGGTGGGCAGACGCAACCTTCGCCGAGATCCTGACAAACCTCGCCCCATGAACCCGAGCTCCCCTGCTAAGTCACTTGGGGTGACCTATGGCAGAGGTGTTGATAATCCAATACATGGTTCCCGGGGCGGCGGTACCCATACCCACCTTCCAAATTACTGATACTACCTATTGACGGCCGGCGTGGTCAAGGGATAAGGCTCTTGACTCGCAATCCGAAGGTCGTGGGATCGAATCCCGGCATGGGCAAATAAATTTTATTGGACTTATTTGGGTTTTTTCACAATTATTTAATTTAAAAATAGTATATTTGCGTCACGTTCCAGAGTGGAAGATACTCTCAGTATCGCCCTGGTGTAAGACCACCATTCAGAATTGAAATGTTGTTTAGTGACCAGATCTGAATAGCCAGGTAATTCCTCGCCTTCCTCTTCCCCCACCACCTTCAGCCTCACAATATACCCCATAGTCACGTCATAGTCTCACTGGCTCCAGTAGGAGCATTTGGGTTTCTTGTGCGGTATTCACATAAATATAAAATAAAAAATTGTGCATACGAATAAATATTTAAAAATGAGACATTTTTTCCAATCCAACTGAATATTACACTTTTTTTTCATAAATATACCGCACAAGAGTCCCAACTGCTCCCGTCTGGAGCCAGTGGTACTATGGCATCCCCAATTGGGGTATGTTGTAAGACTGAAGGTAGTGGGGAGGGTAAGGATATAGGGAAGAGGAAGGTGGGGAAGTACCTGGCTATTCAGATCTGGTCACCAAACACGGCTAAAGACATTTCAAGCAACGTTTCAATTCTTAATGGTGGTCTTACACCAGGACAATACTGAGATATCTTCCACTCTAATGGCCGTAAAATAAAATTAAAAAACAAAATATTAAAAAGAATATAACACATTGTTTATTCGTGTAGGTATCTACTTAATACCTACTGTGTTTACGCATTTGACTTGTATCTATTTATGTTTATGCACTTCGATATACAAATTACAAATAACTACTACTAATTAAAATTCTGGAAGCGAGAATACAAGCATACTGCAGCCCTGTAGCCGCCCTAGCTCCGCGCGATACACAAAACCCGGTTTACAGCGGAACGTAATCTAATTCCAAAAACGTCCGCTAACGAGCTCTGATGTGAGAGCGCTGGCGTAGGAATCAGAAATATGATTTGCTGGTTACATACTCTTAATAAAAATTTTGAATGCTTAAATTTTTTAGCATAATTTATTTATTTTTTTGTAAAATTGTTATATGTCATATAAATTTATAAAAGATTATGAAATTTTTTTCTTTTATTGTTAACTTTTGGCCAAAAACGGTAGAATTATTACAAATTTTTTGACATAAATATATTATGTACTGCTATTTTTAAGTATATGCTGCATTTTCACGTTTGCTTGTATTCACATAAAGTTGCTAGTATACAGTGCCGGATTAGCCCATAAGCAAATTAAGCAATTGCTTAGGGCATCACGTCTTGGGGGGCACCAGAAAAAGCACCAAAAAAAAATGTATGTGTAATATTTTATGGCGTCAAAATGTAGAGGTGCAAAGAAGGGGATAGATATACGAAGAAATAGTAGACACATTCTCATTCCTGACTAAAATACCCAATGTCGATAAAATTATGTGTCCCGATCAAATTTCAGAATACAGTCAGCATTGTTGAAATTTAGTAATCACACATACAAGACCTTAATACCGATTTAGGAACCGAAATTCAACAGTTTCATTCATGTCATAAAAAAATAAGTTCCAGTGGTTTGACTTGCACAAGTTCACATCAAACTCACGCACAATTGTAAAAAATAACACACAATGATAAAATTGAATCAGCATTCCCTAATGTGGACACAGCCCTGCATATATTTTTATGCCTGATGATATCAAACTGCACAGCGGAACGATCTTTTTCGAAATTGAAAATAATACAAAATTAAAAAAGAACGACGATGCTGCAGGAAAGACTCGATGCTTTATCAACATTATATATAGAGTCAGATATGCTGAAAACGTTGGACTTAAAAACTATTTTCTGCAAGTTAATTCCCAAAAAAGTCGCAAGTTGCATGTCAATAAATAAATAAAAAATGCTTTGGTTTTTATTGTATGTAATACCTACTCATGTATGTCTTTCGTCCTTCATACATATTTTAAGGTACTTAATGATCTATCTCTTTGTATTAAATACGTAATTTTTTTTTAAAGGATACTAGTTTCCTTACGGATGGGGGCCCACAGGCGTGGATTGCTTAGGGCATCAAGTAGTCTTAATCTGGCACTGCTAGTATAAGTTTCATAACTAAAACAGCTTTAAGATTAGCGCCTATTATAGATATCTCATTTTACACTGCTGTTTTCTGCATCTATCGTGTTTACCGACACTTGTCAATTTTTCATTTGAACAAAAGATAGGTAGGTATATACTGGTAAACATGTGGAAAGACACCTAATAATATTTGGATAATTTGTACAGTGCCATAATTGTGAAAAATAATCTGGGCACTCTGTTAGGTACAGCACCTTGGCAAGTTGGACTTAAAGCGGTCTGCTCCAATTATATCCGTGCATGACCGCCCTCGAGGTAAAACTTCATAATTTTTAAACATTATTTTACGTGATCTCTTTGCTAAGTATAAAGCTTTCAAACCGAGATTCAATTATAATACTAATTATTAATTTGTCTTTAATATGCCACGCTTTGTGGAAGGTGGTTCTTAAAATCTGTCTATTATACAAATTTGTTGTTTTTTTACCGGCAAACAAAGAATTATTATAAATTATTGTGAAAAATTGAGATTGAAAACAATTTTACATCTAGTCTTGTTTTCAAAGTTAGTAGATATTTCAAAGCTGGTAATGACACTGCAAACTGAAAATAGTTGCATTGACTTAAAGTTTCACACAGAAAAAAACTATGCAATTTTCATGATTTTAGAGCTCACCATTCGAAAGTTTTCGCTGCTTCAGATGTTCTACCACGTATACATATATTTTTAAGATAATATTATTTGCTCCTGTAAAGTAAAAGATTTTTACATAAAGATTACTTTACATGATGGTACACGGATATTGTTAATAAGATTTACCTTCAATGCAGCTGCTGAACTTTGCTTGCCTTGTTAAAGGTGTTTGGTTTCTCAATAAAAAGGCATGATACTTCCTTATTATGCAAAAAATATAACCACCTTGTCACAATTTGTGTTTACAGAAAATAATATATATTATGTATGTTTGTTTTTGTCCATTGTGTACTTAATAAATTCCATAATAGATGAATTAAATGATTTATGCAGGTCATAAAAAAATATAGGAAAAACATAATACTTTTCCAGTCTATAAAAATACATATGTATATGTAGCTATTATTTAGTACTTCAGTGTTACCAATAATTATTTAGTTTTTATATTTTGTTAATAGTATTTATTTGCCTATGTAATTTATTTGAATGAGATTTTATTGTTTACATCTTACAGTCCTTACGCTATATTTCTCCCTGCCTGTTTAGTTGAAGTTTATTATAATGTAATAATTTGTGTGCAGGAGTTTGTTCGACACTTTTTATATAAAACTGAAGACAACTTTTCTATGGGTATATTTTACGCAATTTTAAAATTTGGCTAAGTTATTGAAGATTGGAAATTGAGTAAATAAACAAAAATTGGACAAGATCGGTGGCCATCTAATGCCATCGCGGGCATTTATATGGGTAAGGTACTGGCTTGTGGTAATTCTTCCTTCACTGCCTACCATTGCAGTCCCCATTTTATGATGAGTTAGTAATTCGTATAATTATTAGAAAAAAACATCAAATGTCTTCCATAAAAGCAGTCATCATAAATATTAAGCTAATTTTAGTAATTATAGTGTAGTATGTATCTACGTTTATTAGAGATGTATGAAAAATCTCTGCTAAAAGGCTTAATTTTCAACTTTAGAGAAAATATTATTTAAAAATACAAAATAGTGACATGTTTTAAATTTATTTCATTATAAATTATGATAAATATGTACCTATTGTTAAGAATACTTTCCACCGATTTGTGTTTTCAGAAATATTTATTTGTAAATAATTGTTTGTGATAATTGATACTTAATTTGTGGTTACCTTATTTAATTAATTGTGGCTGTCATAGGGTATTTAAATGAATAACCAACAAGATAATATACCCACTGTTTTATTTCTGAAACTCAAAATGTCCCCTTAGTTTGATGAATCCCATTCCAACTCCTTTGATTTGGAATATATGGTAATATTGGTGTTGTTATCAAGGGTGGATCCAGGATTTTTTTCTGGGAGGGGCACAAGGGGCGGAGGGGGGGCGGCCCGCCAGGGTGCCACCCGACGGGAGGGTGCCACTCACCCCCCCCCCAGGACGGACCAATTTTTTATGAAGTCGAAATTTGTGTTTGTCAACTTTAATGGGGGGGGGGGCTTTTCCGACCGCGCTTCAAGTTCATGAATGGGACGCAACGAACAAAATCCGCAATTCCTGCCAGAAATAGACAAGAGTTTGACTCATGTTCTTTCTGTTGTTTTATTCATATATTTTAACAACTCTGATAATTTGATTTGCTTCTAAGTATGTACTGTGATAGAATCTCCACAGTACACAAAAATACCGTCCTGGGGGGGGGGGGGACGTGCCCCCGTGCCCCCCCCCCTAAATCCGCCCTTGGTTGTTATATTCTAGTTTTAAGCAGAAAGTAGGGTAAGCATAGCAAGTATGCTGTTAGTACACAGTAATAATTGTTTACATCAATAACTAGGGATGCGTAATCTATAGAAGCTGTAAAGGTGTGCACCCTCAAGTAAAGGAGGCTGATATCAAAATTTTTGATAAATATCTAAAATGCATCTGCTTTGCATTAAATGACCTTTTTATGTCCTTTGCTTTCAGATGAACATTAAGGCTTTTAACTACAAGACAATAAAAAAAAATACAAGTCACGTTATATTCATACTAATTGAACAAAAAAATGTAGCGCCGCTTATTGCCACTCAAAGAATAGCTATATGAACGGCCTTCAAAGTATGTCCACCAGTCCTAGTTTCATTGAAACCGTGTGTATTGTCTCAGTAACGTGTCTTTACTCTAGTAGTTCATCTAAGTTTAATTATGACATTTTCTCCGAAATCAATTTGATTTTCTAGATCCTAGGAAAATTAGCTGGTGACAATGAACTTTGAAAAAATAATCTTTTCCATCTATTGGAATTTTAGTCAAGTAAAGTAATTATAAATAATTATTAACAACTCCTATGTACATAAAATAAAAGCTCATACCATCTCAGTACCCGTCTCGGAACAGACTTAGTCTAGTGAGGCGGGTTACTTACTTTTTTTTTTTTTTTTTTTTAAATGTGTATTACAGACTATTATGTCCATTTACAATACACATGTGACACATACTACACCTTTATGGGTAAATAAAAGAGAGGTACTTTAAATAGTAGCACTTAAATGCCTCTTGAATTCTTCAAGACTACTGTTAAAGATGTCAACAGTTTTGGAAGCGTTATTTAACAACACCATACCTCGTGTCATGCTATGCCTGGCCATTACGTCTGTTCTGCTATGTAGAATACATAGTAGATCGTGGTACCGTCCCTGGCTATAATTGTTCGGCGCATACAACTTATAACACTCCAGGAGGTATGGGCTATCTATTAAATTATTTATGATTTTGTACGCCGTTACTGCAAGGGTCCCATTCCTCTTCGACTGGAGACTTTGGAAACGCGTTTCTGTGAGCAGATCTTCATGATGTATGAATCGCGGGTACTCCCCGTGCATTCTCATATACAGGTATCTAAGAAACTTTTTTTGAATCTGTTCTAATTTCTCAGTGTATTTTTTCTGGTATGGGACCCATACAGTAGAGGCATATTCAATTTTAGACCTTATACTGCAGTTATACATAGCCATCATTGCTTCAGGTTTTGAAAACTGTTTACATGATCTTATAACAAACCCTAGCAGCTTGTAGCATGATGTTGTCAACTGCAATATATGGTC
This sequence comes from Limnephilus lunatus, assembly GCA_917563855.2. Taxonomy (NCBI): domain Eukaryota; kingdom Metazoa; phylum Arthropoda; class Insecta; order Trichoptera; family Limnephilidae; genus Limnephilus; species Limnephilus lunatus. The sequence goes on from OU830592.1 coordinate 76,417,633, forward strand.
TGAAAATATAAGTTTAGGATCAAAGACTACCCCTAGGTCCTTAATGGATTTTACTGGTGACAATATATCTGTTTTAATACTATAATCAAATTTGATGGGGTTTCTCGAACGTGTATATGACATTGCGACACATTTTTTTGTATTAAAAAATAATTTATATTCATCAGCCCATGATGAAATTGAATCTAAATCGATTTGTAATTTGACACAATCTTGCCCATCACAAATCCTCTTAAGTAATTTCAGATCATCAGCAAAAAGCAGGCAAGTGGAATGTTTGATGCATTCTTGAATGTTATCAATTAAAATTAAAAATAGTAGAGGTCCCAGGTTTGACCCCTGTGGTACTCCAGAGAATGCAGAGAATTCCCTAGACCTGTATCCATCGATGCATACACACTGTTTCCTATTTCTCAGATATGTGGCAAAAAAATTTAGATGAGGCTTGTCGAAACCTATTCTGTGTAATTTCTGTAATAACACATCATGATCGACTCAGTCAAACGCCTTAGCGAAGTCCGTGTAGATCACATCGGTTTGATGTTGCACATCTAATCCTCTTGCCACTCTTTGCGAGAGTTCGAGAAGATTAGAGACGGTTGACTTCTTTGATAAAAATCCGTGTTGATTGCCCCAAAGAAATGGTTGAATTTGTATTTTCAGCTTTCCGCAAATTATCGTTTCGAATATTTTAGGAAGTATTGATAGTACCGCTATTGGTCTGTTGTTCTGGACATCCGTTTTGGTCCCTGATTTGTGAATTGGGCTTACCTTAGTAAGTTTCCAGGATTGAGGAAAAGTGGAAGTGGTAATACTGAAATTAAAGATAAAACAAATTGGATTGTACAAATGTTCTCCTAATAAGATAATGATATGAGGTGGGATCCCATCTGGCCCCGTGGCCTTGTTGGGCTTCTGTTCCCGAATGCATTTTTTAACTTCTTAAGGCGTAACTTTTTCCAGAGAGATTGAACCTGTGTTCCTGGGTACCTCTAGCCGGAGACTCTTGTCATTTAGGTTAGGGCACATTTGGTTATACACCGACTGGAAATAATCAGCGAATCTCTCTGAGACTTGCTTGGGACATTGAATGATTTCATCATCGACGTTCTTGAGTACAATATGATTGTTCCTGCTCGCTTTTTGTGATCTAATATATTGCCAAAAGTGTTTAGGGTCTTCTTTGATCCCATTTTCAATAGCAGACAAATACATTTTCTTTTTTAAAGACATTTCTTTTTTGAGATTGGATCTTTTCGCAGAGAATAATAAGTAATCTGAATTATTATTTGTAGCTTTGTTCTTTCTGCGAAGAGATTCCTTACATTTAATTTTATATATAATACTTTTATCGAACCAAATTGGATAGCTAGCATTTGTTTTCGACAATTTTTTAAAGGTACACAAAAATCAAATATACTAGATAGCACCAAGTAAAAATATTCTACAGCTTCGTTAACAGTTTTGAAGTTGTATAAATATTCCCAGTTGAAGTGTGAAAATATGTTTAGACACAGATTAATATTTATATGTTTAAAATTAAATTTGTTAAAGTTTGATAGTAAGGGAGGGCCCGTTTTATGATGGTTTGCGCGCATTTCACGCCTACTGCGGTGTGTCCTCGACGGGGTTGCCGAGATTGCCAGCGTGGGGTGATGAAGATCTTCTTTGACCAATGCTTCTTCACTGTACGTCACATCACAGATTTTTAAGTTACTTAGCACTAGATCAAGCATATTATTGTATTTGTTTACATTGTATTTTGTTGCGATAGTCCATTTGAGTTTATAAAACACTAGCTGGGTTACCCGGCTTCGCTCAGGACAATAAGATAGTGTTCTGGAATGTTGCTCAATGATGTTCCCGATTTCCTATTCCTGATCATTCCACGACATACTCCGCCACTCCTTCCACAACTTTCTACAGCTCTATGGAACCTTCTAAGACTTTCCGGAAGACTGTTCTAGAAATTTCAAGAGGGCGGAATTTTCAGCCCTTATATCTTTAAAAGCACGGCCTTTAGGTAAAAACGGATACCCTTATTCCCTAGGGGGGATAGAGATCTACCACACCATATAACTCCCTTGATCGAACCGGGACTCGTTTCTGAGTTTTGCGAGCTGCACGTTTTTTTGGACTTTCTTTTATAATACATGCCATATTCAAATAATTAAAATGTTACTCCTTACATGTCCTTTCCCGTGCGTTCCCCTCCAGCGTTCCACTTCCACCTTCCCCGCCACCGCTCTCCCGCTCCCCCGTCCCGCAAACCCCCCTGGCACTGCATTTCTTGACTCCTCTCCCGCGCGGCCCGTAGCCGAAACTTTTTTCTAATACTAACATTTTTAAACTCGTGATATCTTTCTAATTAAATATCCGAATTGAAAAATTCAAAAAGTTAAATAAAGGTATTGAAGCTGTCTTGAATATGAAGTAATTTATTTTGATAAGGATTAAAACCAAGATACAAATAAAGAGCCTTTTCAAGCAGCGACATTTAGAAAATTTTAAAATAAAAGAATACTTATTGTGGCATAACCATAATAGTTAGACATATGCTGTCGCGACCTTTTTTGTAAATAATGATGTGTTCTATAAAGTCAAGGTACATTATTTTATTCTATCATCAATAGTTTTCGCAGCGCACGCAATTTAAAGAATATTTTAGGTAATTTTTTTACACCCTGGGTTACATTATTGAAGTTTTAGTAAGGATGCCTATTTTTTTTAAAAATATAATATAGCCTATGTCACCCAGGGATAGTGTAGCTTCCCAACAGCGAAAGAATTTTTCAAATCGGTTCAGTAGTTTCGGAGCCTATTCGATGCAAACAAACACACAAACAAACAAACAAACAAACAAACAAATATTACCTCTTTATATAGTGTGTTAGATGTTAGATATGTGATCTAATATGACGTCTTCGGGTTTATTATGCAGATTAAAGTCTCCCATAATAATAACATTTTTGTTGGATAAGTAATTTGCCTTATTATTGAGATGCTCATAAAATTTGTTGCGGATATCTATGTCATCTGTACAGTAAAAGTATGCCACACTTATAAACGCGGTGAAATTTGATTTCGTTAAGTACTTTAATCCAAATGTGTTCGCCTTCTGTCTCCAAATCGTACATTCTTTGCGATACGATCGGTTTGCGTACAGCAAGACATACCCCTCCGCCTCGCAAGGTGGATCTTCCGCTGGCGCGGCTTGCAGGGACTGCACTCGTAATGTTTCTGTCTCGGCGATGTACCTCGTACCTGTTGTCGAATATTTCATTATTGTAGACAGAGGCGCATAACCACGTCTCTGTCAGCCCAATTATTTCATTGTTTTGAGATAATACATTTTTTGTAAATTCATTTATTTTGGAATTTACACCTCTGACATTTTGATAAAGTAGTCTTAGATGCGCCATTAGGCTGAGGTGGTAGTTTTTTGATTAGATTTCAAACGTGGAAATTTGAACTTATTAACCGATATACCAGCGGGCCAGACTTCGGGATTGAGGGTCTTTTCTTTATGTTGTTCGGCAATTCCAATTTTAAAAGAGCTATACTTACCGCGGGCTTGAAGTTTAACGACTTCAATGGTGTCTTGAGTATGCCCTTCTAGGTAGTCTTCGATACTGCTCTCTTCTGTATTGGGACAGAATGGCCAAGCGTGAATGTAGAACTTACGTTGTACTGAGCGTAGAATTGTGTCAGTTTTGGTCCCTTTGACAATTGGAAGAGGCTTTCACATACGTGGTTTACGGGTTTAGATCACCCAGCCACTATTGTTGTCGTCTGCTTGTGACGATGTCTGCGGCTCTATATTGGAAGGTTTAATGATAGGATGACTGACCTCCACTTTCTTATTGATTTCCTTTATTTCAACAGAAATAGGTGTTTCTGATGTGGTCGGGTTATTATCTGCAGGTGGGGTGGATGGCTCACTAGATAAAGGAATTATCGGGATTGGTTTTTTCTTCGAGTTGCCCGAAGAAGAAGGCTTACTGGTTGCGTGCTCCTTCGTGCCGTAGGCGCTGGCGGCTTCCAGTGCAACTATCTTTGCCGATAATTTGGCGACGGTAGAATTTTGTGCAACAATAAGGTTCGATTGATCACTACTTGTTTTGTATAAGATATTATTATTACAATAAACGCCCGGGTTGCCGGCATTTAAAAAAAAAAATGTCTAAAGTTATCAAGACAATAAAAGCAAACTTTATATAAAATTTCCATGAGTAGAGTAACCCTTGAAGAAATGTTGAGATGCTTATCTAATAATTTTACACAAATCTATTTATAAAGAGCAGGGGTCTCCAAACTTTCCAGCCTTAGGGCCATATTGAGTACTCCAGTAAGTTCCAAGGGCCAAAACCGTTTTAATTTTCTTGCCACCTTATATGTATATAAAATTAATATTTGTTCGTATTTTATGCGCTGCCATACCGTTCGTCCGATTGGGGTAAAAATTTGGTGGTTTTTTGTGCGAACGCCCGCGAAGGTTTCTCTATATAATGGTTCGCTCTACCGTTATGAAATTTTTCATGAAAATTTACTACAGGTGGTGCGCGAGTGGTTTGAAATGTGTGTATTATATATTTATATATTTTTGCGGCAGGGAGGGAAGGCAGGAGGGGAGTGTAACAAAGGACATGGGGGTCGTGGGAGGGGCGACGAGGGAGGGGAAAGGCGGGGAGTGGGAGGGGACGGGACGCATGGGAAAGGACATGCAATGCATTTCGGGTACCAGCTAGTTATCTATAGTATATATAGACTAGTCACCGAGTATGCGCCCTGAGCGATAGTACGCTTGCTAAATTCGCTAACTACAAACTATTGTCAGTGGAAAATCACAATTAGGTACATAAATCTCATTAGCATTTTATAATATTTACATGTTAAATGATTATGTGTTTATATGTTATAATGATTATAAACGTTTATATTTTAGTTGGATTAATTTCAATTACTTTTTAGTTACTATACTTAAGTTAAATTTTCTGCGTATTATACTTGTCATTAGGCTTCACCTAGCAAGTAAACAAAACCGATCGTTCTGTGTTTTTTATCTAACTTCTCACAACAACAATAAACCATAGCTGTCGCGGGCCTGATAGATGACACTCGTCATTATCTGTCGCGGGCCGGATTGATGACACTGGCGGGCCGGATGTGGCCCGCGGGCCGTAGTTTGGAGACCCCTGATATAGAGAATAGTGTCTGTGGCGGGCGGCATGAATAGGTTTTTTTACGATGCAAATCTACAGTTTTATTCTGAGATTGATGAAATTTTGCACACTTGACCTTCAAAGCAAGAGGAATGTCACTGTCCACATGATATTTTGAAAAACCACCCCACCCCCTTTTCCCACTCCCTTAAAACAGAATTTCGATACTTCATGAAATCTGTTTACACCTGAGTTCGAAAAACTCTGTCAACATCTATGGCAATATATTTCTTAAAAGAAACCATCAGCTATTATAAACTAAGGAAAACGCCAATCTATAGCTGCTTTCTAGATCGTTTGATTGTGTATTTCACAATAAATCTTCACAACTAAAATATAAATCACCATGGATACAATTTTTTTTTTCATAACACACCTTATGCATTTAATCCTAGGAAACACTTCCTCGCAAGTAGAGTAGTAGTGAATGCATGAAACAAACTTCCACAACATGTCTTCGATGCTGCTAATATAAACCAATTTAAAGCACGATCGGATTCTTATTTGGAGAGCAGAAAGGACTACCTTATTTGCAAATTTAAAACAACTTAACCCTCGACCCGGTAGCGTGGGTCGTAAAAGCCCAGGTTTTACAGAAATGCTAATTATGTACATTTTAAATGTTCCCACTGATTCCTTACTTTAGGGCTTCCTAAAAGGGACTATACTTGACGCTAGTGCTGCGAAAATTCAATCTGCGTATGTGCGATGTGAGATACAGACTTGTGTTTCGGCATGAGGCTTCTTTTTATGGGGTTTTTTGAAGTCGCGGTTTTACGTCAACAAGCCTCAGACTCTTGAATCCCTTAAGGAGAATATTCGCCAGGAATGCGAGAACCTGTCGCCCGAAGCTCTGGCAAGAGTGATGGAAAATGCCATAAAACGGGCCCGTATTGTCATCAACTTTGGTGGCAGCCGCTTGGCCCATATCATTTTCTCGACTTGATAGAATAAATTCTAATGGATTAAATAAACAAATTTCACAAGCAAAACCAAAGTTTTTCATCTAAAAAAATACAGCAAAAGAACATCGGATGATTACATTTGCCCCCACCCTGTATTAAAAAAGTATGATTCAAAATTATAAAAAAATGTTTGTTTTTTTTTTTTTACATGAGCTCTACACAGAAGGCCCTGAAAAAAATAATTTCCCTCAGGGCCTATGTCATCTTTGGGGATGCTGTGTGGAGGTCTTTTTTTAGGAAAGTAAGGAGAGGAGAGTTCTGGGAAGGAAAAGGGTTTAAGGGGTGGGTAGGAATCTGGGGGTCAGAATGTCCTGGTCATCCGCCTCCAAGACCTAGACAAACCTCACCCGGGCACCCCTGCTAAATCACCAAACGTAGCGAACCTCTTGGGGTAACCTACGTCAGAGGTGTTGGTTATCCATTAAAGGTTCCCGGGGCGGTGGTACCCATTTCTGCCTCCCAAATTGAAAATTGTTAGTTTTTACGCTTTTGCATTGAAAATAAATATCTAATTTTTAATATTTTTTTTATTTCAATGCAGTCATTAACCTGACTTTAATTAGTTAACATAACACACAAAATGTATGCTATAACAATAATTTAATAATTTATATTTTTGGGGTCCTAAGCGACCCCGCCCGACACCTTGTGTAAAAAATAGGCGTGACGGGCGGAGGGTTAATTGAAACTTATTGTAAAATCAGATATGAGCACATCAGCAGATTACTGCCTGTTCATTAAATAATAATAGTAAAAAACTGAGGAAGAGAGCAGTTTCGGAAGATATACATAATAGCGATGGAAGATATACACAATAATTTGGCACACACAGTAAGAAAATGTCGTGAAATGGTCTGGAGAGTTTTCCAACACACATTATTTGAACAGTATCGCAAGAAAGGATGAAGCATATCTCTAGTTCTCAACGCATTCACTGATGAACTAATTAAAAGACCTATGACACAAAAATTGGCTGTCTTTTAGGAGTATGTGTAAATAATATTAATTATACAGATGGTTTTTTTTTTTTTTTTACATTAACTCCACACAGGAGGCCCTGAGGAAAATAATTTCCCTCAGGGCCTATGTCATCTGTGATGCTATGTGGAGTATTTTTGAGGAGAGGAAGGAATGAACATTGGTCTTGAAGAGACTCATGTTGTAGGAAGGAGGAAACACAGAGGTTGGCCAACCATTCCACAGCCGAGCTGTTGAGCACAAGAACGAGTCGAAGAAGTGACCTGTTCTCATGTGACAAATATCATCCGTGTTCAAATGTTGAGCACGCATTTGGCGTGTTTCCCGACTATGCACCGGTGCCGAAGGGATCAATGACGCTAGTTCCTCGGAGCATCTCTCGGAGCAAGATTGGGTCTTTGAAACATTAAATTTTTTTTTTTTTTTTTTTTTTTTTTTATTTGAAATATACATATATATAACAGATTTACAGAAAGAAAATATTTGGTTCATAAAAAACTAATTACAGATAAAGTTATTTCTTGTTAATGAATCTACCCAATTTAAAAGAGAAAACATTTCTCGTGTTTGAATTGGGGAGTTGTTCTATTATAGAAAAAGATAAAGAAAAAATAATATACAAATATATAATCTTTTTTTTAAATTAAGAAAATAAAGTTATGAATGGTAACAAATATTGATCAATAAATTTACTGACATAGCAGTTACTAAAATAGATATACATGATACATGTAGTATAGATAATTAAAAGTAAAAATAATATTATTACATTTCTCGTAATAGGTAGGTGTTAGATGGTAAGTACATATAGTTGATTCTAACAATTGGATTAGCTGATAATAATTGCAGGAGTAGGTACATAATGTTAAGTTACAACAATAATCGCTACATTTCAGTTCAAATGCTGATGAAATATTTTAAGAGGATATGTGCAAATGAGAAGAATACATTAATTTATAATTTATTTTTTTTTTGTTAATTAATGAAGGAATTAAATGATTAATTTTGAACTAAAGTATCAAATATCATAATTAAAACTTGATCAATTACTACTAATCGGTACAAATTCGTTCTGTGAAATTAAAATTTATAATTTGTGTTGGGTTGATCTAGTAGTTGTTTTATTTGTGATTTAAAGGCTTTATAATTTTCTTCAGATTTGATTTTATATGGAAGGGCATTAAAAAATTTTATACCTTGATAGGAATAGTGGTGTTGAAAAGCACTAGTTTTAACTTTAGGGATATCTAGGTTGCCACGTGATCTTGATCGGTTACTTATTTTTGTGATTTTTGTTGTAGTATTGAAATGATCTTTGTGGATTTGCAACAGTGAGTTCTTTTTGAAAATTTTGTTAAGACTAAGAACCCTAAAAGAGTCAAACAGCTGTATTGTTGGAAATATCGATGGTTTTCGTGTAATGACTTTTAGAATCAACCTCTGTACCCTTTCTACAGGTTGAAGGTTAGTTTTAAAAGTTCCCCCCCACCCGATTATACCATATTGTAGAATAGATTGAGCAAGAGAGAAATAAATAGTTTTAATCATACTAGATGATAGGATGTTTCTCAATCTAATGAATATGTAAATAAGTTTTCTTACTCTGATTACCGTATTTTCGACTTGTTCGTTCCATTTTAAGTGTCTGTCTACAATGACACCCAGATACTTTATACTATTTTTGCATGTTATTGGTAAGCAATTGCCATCGTTGCATTCCTTTTTATTTTCACATTGTGCTGAATGGATTTTAATAGTTAAATTGATCTCGACATTTTTTTCTTTCAAAGAGAATGGAATAAAGTAAGTTTTCTCTGTATTTAGTGAGAGACAATTTAGGTCAAACCATGTTTTGAGAATGTTTATATTGATATTAGCTATACTCATTGTTTCCTCCCATGTTTTTCCTTTAGTGATAACAACAGTGTCATCTGCATAAGATATGATATCTCCAACAATGGGAAGAGTGAACATTTGATTTGCATATATAATAAAAAGGATTGGACCGATGACAGTTCCTTGTGGTATACCAAATGATGATGTTTTGGGTTCACTTAATGTATTATTTATTTTTACATATTGTAGTCTCTCTTTTAGGTAACTTTGGAACCATGATAGTACTGCTCCATCCATTCCAATTTGTTTTAGTTTCTTATTAAGTTTTGCATGTGATATGCTATCAAATGCCTTTCGGAGATCGATGAAGATTCCAAGACATTTTTCTCCATTATCTAACTTTTGCATTATTGTAGATGTTAATTTAGCAATCGCATCTTGGGTGCTGAGATTGTCCCTAAATCCAAACTGGTTTGGGCTTATTATCTTTTTATCTTTTATGTATTTGTTGAGTTGCTTTTTAACAATTTTTTCGTATATTTTTGCTATGTTTGATGTGAGATTTAATATAATTCAATAATTACTTATAATAATTACTTATAATTCAATGAGATTATTTTTACCACAAGAGAAAACACTCTCGACGTAACCGTCCATTCTTTGCTTCAAAGCCCTCCGAGCCGTTGGAGTTTGTGAGCTCTTTAAGGGCTTGTCAAACAAAAAGCTATCATGGATTGTACTGTCATCCGCGTAACAATGAATTGGTGCACATGACAAAAGGTCGTTGATGTGCAACAAAAACAAAGTCGGAGACGGAGTTAGTGATTTTATTGTTAGTTAGTTTATTAGTGACTCGTATTTTAATTATTATTTTTTAATATCAATAAAGGAAGGAGAGGAAGTTCTGGGAAGGAAAAAGGTATGAGGGGTGGGTAGGAATCTGGGGGTCAATGTGTTCAGGAGTGACAATTGTATGAATCCATCCCTCCCACCGTAGTGCAAGGCGATGAGTTGAGAGAGTCCGGCCAGACAGGTCAAAAGGTCTGCCTATTTTTTTTAAACTTTGAAATATGGAAATACATTGAACCACCCCTGCATACCTTCTGGATTAGTTTTTATTAAAGCCCGGGCAAAGCCGGGGACTTCAGCTAGTTTCAAATAAAACAGTCAGATATATATTTTAACTTTTACAATAAGTTAACTAGTATTACATACTTTATTCTCAAATAAATATAAACATTTTTGTACTGAACTGATAGTCGGCTTAATAATTATTTATTCAACAAGACTTTTGTCTATATATTATTCTATTATTCGTAGGTTGTGTGTTCCTAAAATTGTTGACTATGGGTGAACCGTCTTTAGTGTACCCCTTGAATACATTCACCTGGAAAAAAAGAAAAATAATTTGATTAAATATTTAAAAAAAATAACACTTTTAGAGAACAAAAAAAAACTGTGTGATAAGCAACTAAGTAGTCTAGGTACCAGGTGCGGTCCCTGGATGCTATGGATGCGGAGCATTCCCTAAGTTGTAGTCCACAACAATCTTTTTATTAATTTTTCAAGCCGTAAACAGATACTGCAATTTACTTACAGAGACTCAAACATAACGGACACGACACTCGAGCGTTTTGAAATTCATATGCATTCTCGATATATATATATATATATATTATACGAATCGTCTAACTCAGCGCTTAAACACATAGCAGCATGTGTTCTCAGAGACTCGCTGCTTCAAAACATGCAAGACGCGATACGCACTGTACGGCAGTATTGGATGCTGTGGAACTCTCGCATCCAGAATGGTACAAAGTATTCTAATTTCGCACACGCCTATTGACTTCTGTCTGTCTCGGTCTATGAGTGTGAAATACGCATCCGGGGATAGCATCCATCAAACAAAAAACGACTTTAACGCATATGGGTATAATGCACAGAATAGCATACCACAAATGGATTGGATTGATGGATGGACAAGTGGATTGTTTACATGGGTGATATATTGTATTGAATCATTGAATATCTATCGATTACATATTTAATTAATAATCTAGATTAAAAAATTAATACAGAAAATAATATGGAAAATTCACTACATAATGTGTTTTAACACTGTAAACGATTATAGTGAATACATAATTGAATCATAAATGCAAAAAAGTTTTGTATCACGGCCATTTGCAGAAAAAACATATTCTGGATACTGAAAAAACCGACTCCCATTTTTAACATAACATCAAGAAATAAATCGTTTCTAAGTCATATTCAAATTTCAGTTGATATACAAATTTCTTGGATTTATGTTATGCAGGATTCTCTAAATTGTTTTCCTGGCCGTATCCTAAATTTAATAATTACGGATGTTAGGACTTATAGAGCTAATTATAGGTACTATTTTTGTCAGCAATTGCAACTAGTTGGTGGGCTATTATACAGATTTGTATATTTATTTATAGTAGGTATCATACTTATTAATTTTCGAACATCCCTTCTAATAAAAATAGCTGCATTAGTTTTAGTATTATTCATATCAAAATTTGTGAAGGTAATATTTTATCAGGGGCATTGGATTTAGGATTCGTCAAGTTTTCTGTCTAATAAAAATGGTTCCATGACAGTTCATCCTGCGACAATTCGTCCGGCGACAATTCATCCGGTCACCAATAAAAATAGTGCTCTGTTCACAATATGGAGAGCACTTTGATTTGAGAATTGAACTCGCTATCTCCTGACTCAAAGTCATTTATGCACATAACTACTGTATTCGGGTCTCTCCATGATGATCACATTTAAAAAATATATTATGATATAAAATCGTTGGAGTTACGCACACCCAACATTTGTACAAGGCTGAAATTTTTGTCACATGAGAAATAGTGTTCAACAGCTCGGCTGTGGAATGATTTGTCGACCTCTGTGTTTTCTTCCTCTTACAACCTAGTCCAGGTTCACTCCCTCCTTTCTTTGAAAAGACCATCCACTCACCATCCCCAAAAAAAACCTAGGCTCCAAGAATATTTTTTTCTCCCAGGACCTCTTGTGTGGAGTTAAAGTAAAAATATCATTTTAATACTTACGAATCCCTGAGGTATAGGTAAAGGTTGTTCGAACACAATCCAGCGCACATTCTCATTGCACTGCGGGGTGGTCAGCGAACCCATGTAGGTGTAGTAGTGACTCCTCCAGGGCACCTGCACCAGTTGCAGGGGGAATACGGCCGGGTAGATCAGCTGGCCCCTCTGTGCCTTGGACAGCGTGGAGAGCATGGAAAGCACGGAGGTCATCACCACTTTTGAAGGCTGAAATTCATTGAAAATTATTGTAAACATGGTTTAGGTAGGCTTCATATTTAAGATTTTAACCTGATCTGCCCAAACGATTATGGTAAAAAAGGTTTGAAGCTCTGATACCAAGATTTTGCTTACTAATAATGCAACTAATTGCCAATAGATGTCTCTATTGTTACCGTGATTTATAAATAGAGCGATAGTAGAAACTTCCTGTTTTACCATAGGAACATTTCATTTTTTTTTTTTAAATGTAATCAATTTTTTTTTCTACTAATTTCAATCTCTCACCGAGCAACAGCGTTATCTTCAAGGGCGGAGGGGCGATTTGCAAAAGAAGCGTCGATACAGCCGATAAGTGGAATTTATCCAAGAATTCAGGGTGATGATGATGGTAGTGATTAGTGATTATGAACTTGATGATGGTAGTGATGATGATGGTGATGATGATGGTGATGACGTCTCAAACATGTCAGATAAAGAAAATTAAAAATGTTTTTGGTCTTAATATAACTAAATTATATATATATGACTAGCTATTACCCGCGGCTTCGCTCGCATGGTATTAGTGGGAAATTACTGTATAAAGAATTTTCCCACGTTAATGAAAAAAATTTTCCTTATATTATTCTTGCTGAAAATAATTATGGTTTAATAGAAAATTTCAAAATTTGAGAATGACATATCGCAAATAAAATTTTTATTTTAGAAAATATTTAAATTATAGAAATAGAAATTTATTTTAAGTACCTACTCCCTTTATTAGTATTTTATTCATATTTGAATCCAGAGTAACCTAAAAAAATAAGAAAATGACAGTCCACTTCAAACGCTACGCTTTATAGCAATGTTATGCTTTTTGAGATTTGGAGATTAAACATTTTTAGAGATACGTAGATATTAACTGCGACGCCAAAAAGTACTCTTTTTAATCACAACAAAGCACTCTTTTTAAGCCTAAAATTAAAAAAAAAACATTGTTTCCTAGGTAACAATTTGTTTGACGTTTGCAATAACTCGATTTTGTTAGGGACAGAAAACGTATGAGACGTAATTTCATAACGCCACAGCTCATTCATAACGCCAGAGCTTACCAATATATAAAGCCGTTGTTACTCGAAAATAATGTAGCTTTCGATTAGTGAAAGAATTTTTAAATTACATTCGATATTTATTGCGTGAAAGAGTACCTAAGGACCATCCAACCAACCAACCATCCATACAAACTTTCGCATTTATAATATTAGTAAGAAGTAAGACATAGAGCTAATAAAGTTTACATGTAAATAAAAAAAAATTATAACCTTGCATGACACATTCATCTTTTCACCGTAAAACGTCCGTATTATTAAAGGGCGTTTTTAAGTACTCTTCCTCCACCGTATGCCGGCCGGCAATGCCAATGTATATGCATATATAGTAGAGTGGGCGAGAAAAATAAAAACTTATTTTTTGATTTCGAAGTTGTAATAGCGCGGAAAAGTTGTGAATTATATAGACGGAAAATAATAAGAAAAAAAAATCGGATGACATCTTCTGTTCGCGCATAGGCCCTAAAATTTAACAAATTTTGAAAAAACCTAATTTTTGCGATTATTTTTTAATTTATTTAAAAAATGTTTTCGTAATGTAATAGTTTGTATCGTCTTCAAATAGAGCCCATAAACATTGTGTTTTAATTTGGTTTATTTATTTATTTATTTATTTACGCCCTTTTTCAGGGCTTTTACATATACAATTTAAAAATTACACTTGATTAAATAAAATATAAATACTATATATTTCTTTTACCAATAAATATAATAGGTATATATTTCTTTTACTAAGAAATATACAGTATTTATTTTACATAACTGAACTGCCTCAGTAACAACATTTTGTATTTGTCTAAAGATAAATTGAAGATGTCCACAGACTTCGTAAAATTATTTCCCTCCATTAGTATTCTGGGCAAAGAGGAATACATATGGTAGTTAGTTCCAGAATTTCTGCACTGAAATAAATCCTGACTTCTAGTATTACGTAGAGGAATCCGGAAGCTTATTAATTCAAGCAATAATGGACTATCAACTAAATCATTTAGAATTTTATAAAGAAATACCAAGTCTGTGAAAATTCTTCTGTCTGACAATTTGAGCATATTCATATCATTTAAAATAGTGTTGTAGTTCAACATAATTGCTGGAATACCCATTTTAAAATTTAGAAAACGTAAGAATTTATTTTGTATTCTTTCAACAGCTTGTACATGTGTATTATAATATGGGTTCCAGACGGGAGAATTGTACTCAAGTTGACTTCTAACAAATGCAAAATATAACAGTTTGATACACTTAATATTTTTAAAATTTCTAGTTAGCCTAGTTATAAATCCCAACATTTTTAAGCCCTTATTAGAAATTTCTGTTATGTGGTTAACAAATGAAAGATTTGATTGAAAAGTGATGCCTAAGTCTTTAATTTGTGTTAATGTCTCAAGAGTATTGTTATCAATGTTGTATTTAAAGATCACTGGATTTTTTATTCGAGAAAATCTAACTACTTGACATTTTGAGATATTTAAGTAGAGTCTATTTTCATTACACCAAATCAACAATTTGTTGATATTATCTTGAAGAATGTTGCAATGGTAAATATTTTTAATAATTCTAAACATTTTGAGATCATCAGCAAAAAGTAAGAAAAATATATCATGAAATACTTTTGTTAGATCATTTATGAACAAGATAAATAAGACTGGGCCAAGGTGTGAACCCTGTGGAACTCCACTTGTTGCATAAATTTTTTCGGACAAGGAGGATTTTATTCTAACAATTTGTTGTCTTTTAGTAAGATAGCTTTCAATCCAGTTTAATAAATTGCCACGTATACCAAGTTTTTCTAATTTCCAAATGAGAATTTCATGGGAAACTGAATCAAATGCTTTACTAAAATCAGTATAGACAGAGTCTACTTGTAGTTTTTCTTTAAAAGCATTAGTTATAAAATTTTCATAAATAATCAAGTTAGAAAGAGTACTTCTACCCGGCATAAATCCAAACTGGTAAGGTAATATTACAGGTTTTATTTGTGTAAAAAGTTTGTCAAGTATTAGGCTTTCAAAGAGTTTCGGTATGGTGGATTGAATGCATATTGGTCTGTAATTACAAATATCACTTTTATCGCCCTTTTTGAAAATTGGAGTCAAATAACTAATTTTCCACTTATCGGGAAAAATTCCACTAGATAAAGACAAATTAAAAAGTTTGGTTAATGGAAGAGCAATTACTTTGATACATTCTTTAATAAATATTGTAGGGATATTATCCGGTCCCGCAGATTTGTGGATATCTAAGAATTTAACTTTAGTAATTACATCAGAGAGACTTATGGTACACTGTGAAATATCAAGAGTTTCATCTAGAGTTGTTGTTGGAACAGGAGCATTATTTGAGTCTGTTGAATAAACACTTTTAAAAAATTTTGCAAACAAGTTCACAATACCATCAGTATTATTGCTATGGCTGCCATTTAGGTGCATAATGCTCGGAAAATCAGAATCATCTTCTTTAAGTTTAGATCAATTGAAATCTTCCGGTCGCGCATAAGCCCCAAAATTTGCCAAAATATTGAAAATTTCAAAATTTTACCCATTTTTGGTATTTGATAAGCAAGCCAGACAATGTCACTCGCCTACCCATATTATAGATAAGAACAAAATAAGAAGGGAAAAGCAAAATGTTAAGGCTGAATTTTGTAGTAATTTAGTCGCACTTCCACTGTTGGGTCTCTATTTAGACGGAAGAAAAGACGACACGTTAGTGATAGAGCAAGCTCATTCAAAAGGTTTCGTAGAATTATTAAGGAAGAGCATTACTCACTAACTCAAGAACCCGGCTTACTCTACGTTGGTCACGTTACTTCAAATTCTGGAGGATCTGAAGATATCTCCTAAACACAAGCACTTGCTTTATTAGGAGAGTAAATAAATTATGTAATATTAGAATGAAATAAACTTATTGTAAAAAATTTTCTCAATAAAAAAAAAAAAAAAATATATATATATATTGTCAAGTCTGTAATTTCTTACCTGTCTGAACGTGGTGTTTCTCTTGAAAATCTAATTGTCATCGGATGTGATGGTACTGCTGTCAATACAGGTTGGAAAACTGGTCTGGTTCGCCGAGTTGAACTTTATTTAAGGAAACCTGTACAATGGGCAATTTACCTCCTCTATTTCAATGAGTTGCCATTCCGCCACATGTTTGAGCACCTAGATGGTAAGACAACGGGGCCTAGTACTTATAAAGGACCAATCGGTGAAAAGTTACTTTGCTGCCAAAAAATGCCGGTGGTTAACTTCCAGAAAATTGTTGTCAGATCCCACAGATAGATCCCATTTTAAAATGATCAAGGAAGTAGATATTCTAAGCATTATTGAAAATATGAAAGGAGGGTCGTCACCGAGTTTTGACAACATAACTGCAAATATGTTAAAATCTATTAAAAGCCACGTGAAAAAACCATTTTTTTTTCATTACTTTATTACATAAGATACATTATTTATACAGCAAAAATAACATATAAAATATAATATAAGATCACAAAAAAATAACTGTAAAATAAACTGTTCCACATTAAAAATTTCGAAAAAAATTCAATACTTAGGAATAACAATAGACAAAAACCTGAACACTGGAAAGATCAAATCAACCTTACCGTTAACAAAATAAGGAAATTAATTTACATATTTTAAAAAATCCGAAACTTTCTCTCATTAGAAAATCTAACATCAGTCTACCATGCTATAGTACAATCAAATCTCCAATACGCTGTAGTAAGCTGGGGAGCTGCATACAAAACAAATCTACTCCCTGTTGAAATTGTGCGACGTCTTATTATAAAAATTATATTGAAAAAACGAAAAGATTATCCAACTCACCTTATTTTTGAAGAATTTAAAGTATTAAAATTTAATGATCTACTTCGAAAAAATATAAAAATCCAAATAATAAAAGAAAAACAAAATCATAGCTTTTTAACTGAAAGTCGTACTCGTCAAAAACATATATTTCCAACACAAAAATGTAACACCTCATTTGCACAACATCATTACACATATCTAGGAAAAAATACTTCAATAGCCTACATGAAAAAATAAGAACAATCGAAGACGATAAATGCCTACTAAAAGCAATTAAAGAGCAATTTAAAGTAAAAATAACAAATTGAAAAAAATTATCATCATAACTTATATAACTTGTAAATTTGTTTTTTTTTTAAGTATCTACTACAATTAAATTAAAAGATACAAAATATATTTTGTTAATATATTTTAAATATTTTCTCATCCCGATACTCGTCCCTCTTCTAATCACAAGCGTCTGCTTCTATAGAAGAGAAATATAATACAAAAAAAAATCAGTGAAAATTTATTGTGTGGTTTATTTGTATCAAAAAAGGTTATTTTGAAAAATAAATAATATATGATATATGTTATTTTTGCTAATAAATAAATACAACAAAAAGACAGAAACGTGCTTAGCAAAGATCAGCAATACCTACTTGATATTTCAAAGGCAATAAGATCAGGAACCTGTAAAGAACATTTAGCTATACGTGATCCTGGGAACTTATCACATTCGAGGTGGTTGACAAAAGAAAATAGAAGTCTCAGATTGTACACAAGTGAAGAAAACCCCTCACCCGAACTTCAGGAACTAGTTTTGTTTATATAGAAATCATATATGCCAATGTGGTTTACTATCAAAACAAGTGAACACTTTACAGACGGCCCGAAACTTGTTTACCAAGCAATAAAATCTACACGGTATTTGCCAAAATATGTTATTGACCCTGTGATCGAACGGAATGGTTTTTTCGCCCACCTCGAACACTTACTGTTAGCCATGACTCAAGATGACAAGAAACACATAAGAGACTTCGAAGAATTCTGAAGGCAAGGCGGAAAGATGCAAGAAGAAAAACAGTAAGAACATTCACGCCACCAAAAATTAACTTCAATGCGCGAGAATACTCAGAAATGATTAACTGGATGGACTGTGAATTATCTTCACCGCCATTGTTGGCAGAAATCAGTGAGGATGAGATCAAATCACACATCGTCAGTGACTCAATCCACTGGAACATTATTTTCAAGCAATTCCCAGTTCACACGCAGGCTGTTGAACGCTCGTCACGGAAGCCTCAGGAAAAGTTTGTGGAACTGAATCTTGAGACGGATTTATAAGAACCACTCTGCTATCCAGATCATCTATGTTTAACTTCACCAGCAAATCAGTCTTCAAAGTACCTTCGGCTACAAAATAGAGAACACTACTAATGGACAGGTTTAACTAACATGAACTATTTATTCAAAACTCTGTTTTATTTTTTATAAAAGTAAGTTTATTGTTGAAAACTGTACTGTAACTTAAATATTTAAGCTTTTTAAATATATGTAGATGTAGAGCAAGTCGAAAAGTACCATGCCCGTTGTTAATTTTATCACCCATCATGTGATAGGTCTAACGAGTGACCTGTCTGGCTTGCTTATCAAATACCAAAAATGTGTAAAAATTTGAAATTTTCAATATTTTGGCAAATTTTAAGGCTTATGCGCGACCGGAAGAAATCAATTGATCTAAACCAAATTAAAACACAATGTTTATAGGCTCTATTTGAAGAAGTTACACACTATGACATTACGAAAACATTTAATATATATTTTTTAATAATCGCAAAAATGAGGATTTTTCATATTTTGTCAAACTTTAGGGCCTATGCGCGAACGGAAGATGTTATCCGATTTTTTAAAATTATTTTTGTCTATATAATTCGCAACTTTTCCGCGCTATTACAACCTAGAAATAATAAAAAAAAAGTTTTTTCGGCCCACCCTAATATATAGCAAGCCACCACAAGATTTCCCATACCTTACCTTTGGCCAAGTAATATTGTGAACAAACAAACACGCGCAAACTGGCAATCGTAAAGTTACTAACAACAACAATATAAGTTATGCAAGGAAAATTAATTTTGCTGGGAGTCAGCACGCAAAGTCCTACTCTTCGGATTCAATTTAAGCAATGCGTTGAGCCTGGAGGGAAGCCCGGAGAGTAAGAAAAATGGATAGTTGGCAATAACAAAGTCATAATTATAGTTTCACCGCGCGCCCCCTAGAAGCTAGTAAGTATCTAAATTTAAAGTTCATGTACAAAACTGGTGGAGAGAGGTTGGCTTTGACAGCTGAAGTCAGAGGTAAAACACAGAATAGGAGAGAAATTAGATTTTAATTTTAAAGTTAGATAACACTTGAGAACGGTGGAAGTTAGAGTGATGAGTTAAAATTAAGTTTATCCACTCTACCCATCGAGCCAGGTAATAAATACTTGTACGATGACTCTACGATGTAAGCAACTATTTTTATTCAGTGTTGTGCTCTACTGAACATCGAGGAAGTACCTGATATAAATGACTTAATGAACGAGTAATTAATGGTCAGGTATATTTATAACTTACTGGTTCATGCTATCGTTATTATGAAATCTTGAATGAATTGTGGTGATTATTGTGATATCGCGAAGTCCAATGCCTCCGTTTAACAATAGGCCACTTGCATGGATTTCATAACGATTTGGAAAAAATCGTGTGGATAGATTTTTTTTTACTAATATTACGAAAATGTTAAATTTTTTTTTAGAAATGTATAGTTTTTTTATTTTTAAATAAATAAATCCATTATTTGAGCTCGTGACGTCACCACATGAAAATGTCCTGTCTCCGATTATGTTCCCTTAATTTTGTAAAATTCCACACTGATTCATTTTTTTTTATATTGCAACACTTTGATTTCCGGCGAATTTTTGAATTTGCGTTTAATGTTCACTAGATTTATTGTTTGTTCTATGCAAACTTATCCTTTGGTTTGATTTTTTGATAAAGATGGCGGAGCTTTAACAGATGTTACGAAGAGAACCCCGTACAATTTATTGCTATTCGTATGGAAAACGTTCTTTTTTTAAATGATTTTCGGTAATGTAATTATCGTTTTTTCGCACCCATCAAATTATGTCCCGTCTTTCCGGTTTATTAAAAATGGTCTGATTTTTGGGATTGAAATTTTCAAAACAATCGCCAGGGTTTCAAAAATGAGATTAAAAAATGTAAAAAAATACAGAATGTCTTAGAATATTTGCCGTAACCGGAAAAAAATTTAAAAAAATGTGATGCAAGTGGCCTATTAACCAATAACAAGAGTAGGTAGGTAGCAGTTAATTAATTTTCTTAAATCAAGGTTATCCCGTGAGCTGCAAGTTATGATAATTTAATCTGTAACGGAAGTACCTATCGCTAATGAAATTTTATTTTATTCCGAGGCAATACTTGGAGAGAAAAACATATTTATAGCTAGATAATAATATTTCGTATTCTTTCGTCTGGTAATCCGAGAATAATAAATAAATTCTCTCACCTACGCGGAAAGTATCAAATCCTAAAATGAAAAGGTTTTTAATATGAAAAGTTCGGTCCTCCACAACGGCGACTAAATTCTTGTATTGACTATTACGATTTTCACTAATCTCTACAAGATAAAAAGTGAAAAGTAAACCTCTCCCAATCAAATACGGTGCACCGAAAGGACGAGTCTTAGGACCTTCGTTATTTCTTTCTAAGTCCTAATCATGTAGGTACAAACTTTTCTTAAATAGGAACCAAAAAAAACTTAACATTTACTTAGGAGAGCCGATTGAATTTTCAATGTAATTAAGTAATTATATTAACACGGAAATCGATTAATAAAATGCAATTATACTATATATACAACATCAAAGCTAAATCATTGTTTTTTTTTATTAATAATAATAAAAAAAATAAATTATACATATAGGTATTCAGAAAAATGTTTCTGTAAGTAATTGCATGTCACTAGCTATCGAATCTTATATATATATATTTTTATTTTGTAATGCACATTTAGATTTAGATGTTCTTTGTTTAAAAAAAATGCATGTAAAAGCCCAGCCGGGCGTGAAATTCCAAATAAATAAATAAATATATAAAAATCAATATTTGTTTGTTCGTATTTTGCGCTGCCATACCGTTCATACGATTGCGATGAAACGTTGGTGATTTGTTGTGCGCGCGCCCGCGAAAGTTATAGGCTTTACAGCGCCCTTGAGGTGATTTTTCACAAAAACGGCGCTCTACAAATTTTCCAATTATTAACATTATATAATGGTAAGCCCTGGCGTTACGAAATTTGTATACAAGAATTACTACACGTGGTGCGGGAGTGGTTTGAAAATGTTTGTATTTTATATATTTTAGCGGCAGGGAGGAAAGGCAGGAGGGGGAGGGCAACGAAGGATGTGGGGTTCGCGGGAGGGGTCAAGAGGAAAGGGAAGGCGGGGAAGGTGGAAGGGGAACGCAAGAGGGAAAGGAGACGCGGGAGGGGAACGGAGACGCATGGGAAAGACATGCATGCAGAAACAATTTATTTCTTTCAATGGCCTTGCAATCGAAGATCTAAGCAGTATTTCTTCTATTCTCCTGAATTCAACTAAATTCTCCCAAAATTATCCTAAAATATCATCATTTTAATCTGCTCATATCTTCGATACATTTCGGAATTTTCCAAAAATTAGATAAGTTTTATGCTCGGCATGCTCTAATTATGTGACATTTGTAAATAACATGATATTTCGTTATAAGAGACAACCTCGTTGCTGAATGCAGGTACCCATGAATGCAGTAAAGTATTCCTCATAAAATAACCTTGAATTATGGCTGTTACAACACAGATAAGTTACATAGCGGTGTTTCAAAATTTCAGTTATTTCTCATCAGCCAGAAGTTTCGCCAGGATTTCCCTGCAGCCTCAAGTACCTACTCTGGAGGTTAAGGAACAAAAAAACCTGTATTGACAGTGTTGTGATGTAAGTCATATTAGTATTAATAAACATTACCTTGAAGAACAATGCAACCACCGCGATAGCTGCCGGATCACCTGATGCAAGTGCAGCCGATGCATTTCTGTAATCATAATAGAAACAACATTTATGATCAATTATTCATCAATGTTACCTAAACCTGGGACCTACTAATTTATTGAGTGCCGGGTCTCAGAGGCCCAGCTCCTTCTTCAATTTCTTGGAATAAACACCTTCCCCGCGCGCCCCACCCCCGCGCGTCTCTGGACCGGAGCTTCAGTTTTAGTTGTTTTTGGACATGGTTTGGACCAAGGAGGGAGAAAGTCGCGTCGTCTGGCACTTATCACGTGAGTAATAATCATTTAAAATTTGATCGGGATCTGTGAGACCATAATTCTCTTACATTTTAATATTATAATATTTTTTATTTGTTCTAGATTTTGAAAACAAAATGGCGGACAGTAGTGAGCCCAGTACATCAGCTGTGAAACGTGGTGCCCAACCAACAAAATAACTTTTTAAGCGTAAAGTAATGCTTGTAGACGATCCTTCATTTAATAATTTAAATTTTACGCCAGTAATTTTACATAAGTTTGAGCATTGTCAGAATTTTTATTTTATTTCTTTCAGAAGTTTTTTGAAGAGTTTTTTTCCTGTTTTGTTTATTAGCTAGGAAAAATTATTAATTTTGATTTATGTGATACCTACTATAATTAGGGGGCCTTAATATGATCTCAAGTCAATTAAGACTGAAAGCTGACTAAGTTTGTTAAATTTGGAGATATTTATTAAAAGATGAATAAAAGTTGATTATTTTTATTACTCGATCTTTTATTTATAAATACTTTATACATATAAACTCCTTGCTAAAGTCAGATTGATCCAGGTATGAAAATTAGAAGAATTTTATGAAGGGGTCTATGTGACCCGACATCCATGGGAGTGTGATTTTTATTTCACGTCCATAGTTAAGGGTTAAGGTAACCGAGAAATATTTTTGAGAATGTTGTTGAACATTGATGTGGAAGGAAATTGGAGAATAAATAATTTACCATAGTCGTAGCTAAAGCAATTTAAAACAGCAATTTGATATATAGATATATTTACGTTCGTATTATAATATGCTGCCATAGGTCAACCCAAGTGGTTCGCTACGTTTGGTGACTTAGCAGGGGTGCCCGGGTTCATGGCGAGGTTTGTCCCTTGGCCACGGATGCGTTTGCCCATCAATTGCGTGACAGGCCGGATCGAGTGATAATGGTTGAAGGAGTCCCTTTGACTTTTCCAGTCGTACTCCCTCGGAATATAACCTTACACCGCAGTGGGAGGGATGGATTCATACGTCCGTCACTCCTGAACACACTGACCCCCTGATTCCTACCCACCCCTCACACCCTTTACTTCCCAGAACTCCTTCCTTTCCTGAAAAGACCCTCCACACAGCACCTCCAAAGATGACATAGGCCCTAAGGGGAATTATTTTCCTCAGGGCCTCCTGTGTGGAGCTAATGTAAAAAAATGTGTTCGGTGACCAGATCTGAATAGGCACGTATTTTCACAACTTGCTCTTACTCATTGGGGGTGACATAGTCTCACTGGCTCTGGTGAATCTTGTGCGGTATTCACACAACTTACCAACACTAAACTTGTTATGCAAGGCAAAAAGTTGATTATGTAAAAAATGTAAATCATACTTCTAGCTTCTAGGGATTGTCTGATCAGTGTATTTACACCTAATGCTTTCTAGAACACGAAAAAACGATGTAACCACTCACTCGTATGCAGTTTTAAAGTGCACGAAATGCATCTCCATGGCGTATTTCTTGTCGTTGATGGTGTGTTCCGCTCCCGCCACATCGACATCTCCCCAATGGCTGTGGACATTCGCCAATTGGTAGCTGCCATCGAGAGGTCCGCCCTCCATGGTGGGCTGCTCGCTAGGGACCCCGTTGCCCCAAGGGCCTCGAACCTCCACTAGAAAACAATAATTATATTAATTCGAATTGTTACCAATGGTATCATTGAAACAAACTGCAGAGACTACGCCAACACGTATAACCAAATAAATGTTAGCTGTCTGGACCAAAAGCCAGATCTCAAGTTGAGATCCCGATTTTGGTCAACTCAACTCCATTAGCTTTCGTACAACGCACCTCGAGCCGCTCCGATCTACTAAATAAATAATTAAGCAGATGAAAGGGCAAAATAAAATGGCGTCCTTAACAATTAAGCACAACATCTCGAAAGCAAAGTACACGATCGTTGGTAACCGAAAGTAGGATTAACTTCATCAAGTAGGTAATAATGGACGATAAAAACTTGGAAAAGGTTAATAAGATGAGTAGGTAATTGAGAGTAATTTTAGACTCAAAGGTATCTCTTGAAGAAAATGCCAATTATATTGCTAAAAAATGGCTTAGAAGGTGTCTTTTCTTGGGAGAATTAGGAAAAATTTCGATGAAAACAACTTTAGGTATCTATTAATTCATAAAACAATTTTATTGCATCGAACATATACTATAACTGTTCTAGCATTCTCTATCTTAGTAAGGTAGGTAGCTTAAAAATCCAAATCATCCAGAATAGGCCAATGAGACAAATTATCAAGTGTAACAATTATGAACCAATACTGAAAATGCTTAAGGAATTAAATATAATGAGTGCTTAACAAAGAATTTTCTATAAAATTTAATTTTTATCTATCAAGTTTTTTAACCAAATACAATACATACAGACAAACTATAATAAATAAAGAGTTCCATACACACTACAGAAGACAGAAAAAGAAAACTTTTTTTTTCATCAATAAAAATCAGTGAAAAATCCTACCTTATTGTTCTACTTCTCAGATATTTTTTTAGAACTCGTAAAGACCTTGAAAATTGATCGAACATAATATGCACTAGTAGGTTTTTAGCAAAATAAGAAAACTAATTTAAGTTTCATAATGGCTATTGACCTAATGTATCTAAATCGATGGTTGGCACATAAGTTCATGCGACGATGTGTGACTAGTGAAAAAAAATTGTCGATAATTTTTTCTTCACATTTCCTTAGCCCCCTAATTGATGTTTAACTCTCTCACACCGGAGGGAGATAATACACATTTACCAAACGAGAGACTTGTTCGATATGTGAGTTGTTTTTACATCACATTCTGTATAATTTTAGGTAATCCTAGAAAAACTATTCCGTTATCGATTTATATATGTTTGTCTTTATACATTTTTTTAGATAAATAATATTTGTCCCATTCCGTATAAATCACTTTCCCCCCGATCCCTATTACTTTAATAATTCTTCGCCGCGGATAGGCAAAGTGAATTTTACCGAAGAGACTTAGTAGTCCGAGAAACGGTGATGATCAGACCTTCGTTATTTTATAAAACCTGAAAGTTTCTCTGTTTATGTCCCTAATACAGGTAAAGACGACCCCCGACTATGAAGTTTGGATCACGGTGGCTTTGAAAGATACTGTATTAATTAATTATAATTGTACTTACGTTAAAGTATAAAAGCTGAATTTTATATGGGTTACTTGAGGAAATATCAAGATATATTTTCTCAGTTATCAGACAGTTTCGATGGTTCCTTCACCTTGTCAGACACATTGAAAGTCTACCGTAGGTGCGAGCGCGGTATGTACATGCAAGCGGGTGGGAGTGAAATAGTGCGAAATTTCGACGCTAGTAGACTACTACCTTGTAAAAGTGCGAGCAAAATGCTCTTGGAATTGAGGTGCAATTTTATACACCTTTGCTACCTGCTATCTTTCAAAGCCACCGTGATCCAAACTTCATAGTCGGGGATCGTCTTTACCTGTATTAGGGACATACACAGAGAAACTTTCAGGTTTTATAAAATAACGAAGGTCTGATCGTCACGGGCTCTTGCTCATAATAGGCGAATAAAAGCTTGTAGTGTTTGTCCAGAGTCTCTTCTTTAACACTTTGTATTCCGAGAAAATACATTGTGTTGACAAATTAATCTTCTGTCATCCCAATATCATAGTAAAACCTAAATCGTAGAAGATTATCATTAAAAAGCAAATACATTACACTATGTAAATACTACCTTTTGATCCTTGTACCGGTATTTAACTGGAACTAGCGTTATTAATCTCTTCGGCACTGGTGCATAACATTTTGGTCACATGAGAACGGGACTCGTTTTTGAGATCAAACAGCTCACCTGTGGAATGATTTACCGGCCCTTGTGTTTCCTCACACCCATAACTCAGGTATCTTCAAGATCCATGTTCACTCTTTACTCTCCTAAAAAGTCCCTTCACACAGCACCCCCACATATGATATAGGCCTGAGGGTGGATTAAAAAAATACTATTCCGCGAACGGCGTTGTAAAAGTTGTATATATTTTAACCATTACATTATAGAGTTTCTTTATTCTGCATATGTAATAGGTAATAAATTTTATTGTAATTACATAGCAATTCAATAATTATTGCTTTACATATTATATAATCTTCATTTCAATGTGAGCTAACATAATAAACACATATCATCTTCTAAAACAATTAGTATTAAATCAATCTAAAAATCGCCGAAAAGTTCGAACTCCAGTTAATATGACTAAAGTTTTCATAGGTTTGCTGAAATGGGATTAGTAATTTGTCAAAGCGACTCTCTCTCTTGTATTTTATATTTTACGTAACAAGTCTCCGTTCGGACTAAAGAAAGGTTTTCCGGAAATTTTTCAACCCTTATCTGAATGTTGAATTTATTCCCTCATAAAAGAGTGTTTCGGGATGAGATAGGAATAAGTGAATTTGGGAGCAGACTGTTGAAGGGATATTGTAATATATTGGTCTTCCAACTGCTGGATAATGATGAGGTGAATAAAATGGGTAACTTTTTCTGTGAGTTCTCGTATAAACCTTTTCACTTCAAGAGATATGTAGAAAAGCTACCGTATTAAAATTTGAGCCATACGATTGCATCATTGAGGTTAGAACTGATGGTTTACACATTGAATAATAAATCCTAGCGTTGATTTATCAACCGATGATGATTGTGTTTTTGAAGTGGAAACTTCTTTAGCACCACTGTGATTTTAAAGTCGATGAAACGAAAAATATCCACACTGAAAAGAGATAAACACTTGCATCTATAGGATTTAGCCTGCGAGAAAGATAGTATAATCGGTCTCCTCTTTGTGCGGTGCTTCGTAGCCTATTGGTCTTTGTGGTGATTCGCAGCCTCCCCACTCTGTCTACCCGAGGCTCACTTGGATTAACTAGCAATATCCAATACTCAGCCCAAACATTGCGGGATCTATCTTTGATGATGGAAAAAATATCAGATAGGGGACATGGTTTACGAGGGTAATTATAGGGTTGGACGCTCCTTGATAGCTCAATCGGAAAAGCACTTGCCATATGTAAGCGTAGGGACCTGGGTTCGAGTCGCAGTGGAACCAATATCTTTTTCTGATTTTTCTGTCTCCAGATTTTGATTGAGTTTCGCTAATATTGTCTTCATTTAATTAAATATCATTTTTTTATTTGTTATTAGTGTAAAACGCTGAATGGATATTATCTAGCATGTTTTTAATGATTGAATTTGAAGTATTATTATTTAAAAATACCATCTTTCTCCAGTTATAATAATATTTCATTTGAATAATTATATTGATTTTGATATATTAATAACTTAAATACGTACATAATTTTATCTATTTCGTAAAAAAGTATTAAAAAAAAGAAATATAAAGCACATTTAAAATACACCGGAAATAGCTTAGAAGGCTCGAGAAGATTAAAAAAATAGTAACCTACCTGTATGTCCATTATTGATTATGTCCATTTGAGGGTGGATATCATCGTAATAGTACCACCTGATGCAAGGAGCCTCTTTGTTCCTCGCCTCACTTGTGTCAATATTTATAGGAGACTGACACAAACCATTGCACTGCGGGAACTGTGATCCCCAGTGGTCTTGATCTGAAGAAAAAGGTTTGTACATAATTACACCGCTTTTGTTGATCCCAATTATTTTATATTTTATCATGATGGCATTTGTACTAGATGGCAGTCCTGGATTTGTCAATAGGCTGAATAGGCCGCGGCCTATAGGCAGCCTACAGGCAGTCTACAAGTGAGCGATTATGATAGGTGGCAACTTCTAAAAAGGAGGAAGGGGCGACGCAAATGAAGTGGCCTATACTTATGAAAAATATAAATCCGTCACTGCTAGGTGGCATACATTTGTACACTAGGTGGCGCGCGTTGTTTGAAAAATGTGTATTTCATTTAGTTTAGGGAGGGGGAGGAGAAATTAGGTGGTGGGGAGGAGAATAAATGGGGGGTGGTGGGAGAGAAGAAGAGGATCGCGGGTGGAGGGAAGTGGAACGCGGGAAAGGGAGGTTACATGGGGTAAATTTGGAAAATTCATGCTTCTCACACAGACAGCTGGGAGAAGTTTGTGTATTTCACATGTTTTAGCAGCAGGGAGGGGGTAAAGGCGGGGAAGGTGACGAAGGAGGGGAACGGAGACGCATGGGAAAGGACACGAAGGAGCGGGGTTACGGAGGGGTGGGGGACGAGGGATGGGCAAAGGCAGGGATTGCAAATAATATGATAGGGGATGGCAGGGGGTATATTTGGATAACCCACGCTTTTCACCCGGACAGGTACATGCGACCTGCTCACGCGTAGGTAAACCTTCCGATTTATTCGTCTAAGCACCAGACGGAAAAAAAGAAAAATATTGTGTATCCAAAAGCACTTCTGCTGTTATTTATAATATAACATATATTATAATTCTGTTATTATTTTAGTTTGATGTTTGTACAACCTATCTTCATATTTTATTATAATATTTATGTTTTGTTTTATATAATTCTGTCCATTTCCAGGAGTTCTATAATAGGTTTTATATGGTAAAATATGTTTTTAATGCCAATTTCCCAAAGCTTAATAATGAAATAAATAATATCTTCCACGCGTTATAATAATCATACATACTTTATTACTTATAAATATTTCCACAGGCTCCGGGTTAATTGAGATGCTTTACAATAATAGTAGGTAAGTACATGAAAAAAAAAATTGTTAATACCTTCGTGATCCCAGTGTATTTCCGAACCATCTGTAAAAAAAAAACCATTTTTCATTTACATATTTCAACAAGCATTTCGCATTGTAAAATAACCACATACATTAAAGACGTTAGGTTTAAGTGCATCAGAAAATTATTTCTGAAACAACAACTAAAAAGTTGCACAGCATTTTCTTTCTAGAAAATGTTATTAATACATTTTTCATATTGCAACGTAATTTTAAACATGCCCCAAGGAAGTAATAATTTAACTCTCATGAAATAAGAAAAGCTATCGTGTTATTTGTTACGTTATTTATTTTTAGTAAAACGAGTGTTAGTAATAAACGAAATCTCAAAGTGTATTGTTCACTCACTTGATTCGGTTAATGAATCTGAAATATTGAAAGGTCCTGCGATGTTGTCCAACTGTAAATAAAATAAAACAACATTTGCTAAAAAAATATCAATATTTCATTTACAAAAATAAACAAGACGGCACAATGTTTCTTCGATATTTGTCCATTGTTGAATAAAAAAAACGCCGTTTTTTGAAAAATCATCTCAAGGGCGCTGTGCAAATATATTTTCTAAGACTCTATTCATATGTTACTACAGCAACTATTCATAGCTCGTACTACAGTAAATCCTGAGATTTACCAATTTACGGGCTTTTACAGTAACACTTATACTAACATATTTATGTATTATATTATGTACACAGAAATCGACGGTCCCGGAGAACAATACTATCTGCTAAAAATTGAAAATATTTCTTTTGGCTTATTTCTTGGTTTATTTTGTTTATTTAAAAGTTTGTATTTTCGGAATTTTTAATGATATTAACTGAAATACTAAATATTAAAACAACACTAGCTTATTTTTAGTCAACCAATAACCGACCCTTTGGAATAAAAAGGTTCTATCACTACTTTAGAGTTAATTATCACACGACATTAACGCGATAGATGGAACCTTGTTATTCCAAAGGGTCGCAATGTTAATACAATTTTAAATCGCCGCAGGTGGGCGCTTGTCTCCAAGGCAATTCAGAATAAAAAAAAAAAATTTCCTGTAATTCTTTTAAAAATAATATTTGCCTAATTTTTATAACCCAAATTTAGTAAAAAAAACCACCTCATGGGCCACGTAAAAAGCTAATAATTAATTAAAAAGTAATAAAATATCATTCAAACTGCTTGCCTTTGCACATTAAGCAAACCACAAATGGCATTAACATATTATGTTATTCTGGGGGCTCTAAACTGGTTCACATTTTGTTGTATAAACTTATTGTCAAGGATGAAAAAGATTCAAAAGGCAAAGCACAGAGATAGAAATTATCGCAATAGTATTAAAAAATATATATTTTTAAATTATTGCTAGTACTAGTGTGTCGGACGTATGCGCGCTCCTATTTTAAAATGTAATGTATGCATAATAAATATATTGGGGTGGGGATAAGCGGGCCGACAGAGAGAGTTTTGAGCGGGCCGATGGCTGTCGCCCTGATTATGCGCTTGGGTTTCGACCCAGCGTATAAGTAGGGCGACACCCTCAGTATCAAATCAGTCTTCCAGTACTACCCGTCGCTTCAACATCTCTCTCTTCTCGCTCGCTGACCTCGCTCCGACCTACCTTCTACTCGCCTCTTTTATTTACTGACCATCGCCTGAACCTGGACTACGGAATACATACTTCTCTACGGACCAGACTAAGCTACGTCATAAGGAAGGAGTCATTAGACATCGGACTAGCTACAGCGCCAGCAAAGATCACGTCCTTCACACGTGGTGAACGGACCGATATCTGGAGCATCCGTGGACTGCGATCAGCAACCTGTTTATACAGTCTTGTGTGCCTCACCCTGTGTGGCACATAAGTGGTCCTTCGAGCCGGATCCTTCCACGGAGCCCCTACAAGATGTCAGAGACTCGACGCCTGGATTACCCAACCGGGGCGGCCGCAAAAGCGCCCCCCGGACCCCCGGCTCCCGTGACGCTGGCCGCAGGCCAGGTCACGGAGCCAACCCTGGCTCTTGTGATGCTGGTTGCTAACCAGGTCACGGACCTAACAACGGCCACTGTGACGCTGGCTGCTAGCCAGGTCACTTGCCCGACCCCGGCTCCCGTGACGCTGGCTGCTTGCCAGGTCGCGGAGCCAACCCTGGCTCCCGTGGCGCTGGTTGCTAACCAGGTCACGGACCCAACCGCCCCCTGGACCACGCCTCTTGCCGCGCCCCCTGCCCCGCGCCCTAGTGTGGACCTGCAGGCCGGCCCTTGTGGGCTCACACCCTTCAGCGGCCCTGCAGCCTTTGAACAGACACTGACTGCTAGCCAAACCATGGGCCAGACATCATCCACGCAGATGCCATCTACCCTGGCTGACACCTCACCCGCGTTTCTAGATTTACAACGCCGATACCAAAACCTCCTCTTCATGACACAGGGCCCACCGCAAAGCACACCACCTGCGGCCTGGCTGCCTGGCGGAAATCATCCCGGGGCACTCGCTCACCAAAGCTTTGGCCATGCACCAGAGACAGGGTCTATTCCTCGGGTGGAATATTCACAGACAGCAGCGCTACCTGGCGGTTTCAACCAAAGCCTGAACAACACGGCGAGGGCACAAACAACCGCGCCGATGTTTGCTCACACCGCAGCCCTGAACACAAATGGTGCCGCTCAGAGGCAAGGTGACCTGATCGGCCCCACACCAGCTCCCTTGACGCCCCATGCCGTTGCCCCTTTCACGCCCCAGCAGCATCAGCTCCTCAACCAACAGATGGTTAGCTACCTAGGCATTCTGAAATGTCCTGTGCCCACCGGCACACAGCTCCCGGCTGCATTCTACGCTATGTTCTGCGCTGCGGACTACATGGTAAATGGATGCGCTCCTGTCAGGCCCCACCCCCATGACGAGGGCCGCCCCGCGCACCCTGCAGTGCCCAGCTCGATCTACGCCGGCCCTGCGCATCACGCAGCGCGCGGCTCTACGTGCACCACAACTTCTTGTTCTGATAAGCGCAGCCTTGCGCCCCTTACAGAACGTGGCCCTGATGACGGCTACGCTGCATTCATCCCCGCAGACTACAGCCCCGCAGCCTACAGCCCCGCAGCCTACAGCCCCGCAGCCTACACCCCCACAGCTCCCGACTCGTTCCACGTCGGCTACGCTGCACACGGTCCCGCTCTTGGCGGGCCACACAACCGTGGCGAGGGCCACCCTGCACCCCCAGCAACTCCCGGCTCTGTTGAGCACAAACCTGCATGCCCCACAGCGCTCGGCTGGATTCACGCCAGCCCTGCGCACGCTGCTGTGCCCGGCTCACATGTGCGCCGCCCTGTGAGCACCGCAGCTCCCAGCCCTGATGTGCGTGGCCCTGCATCCCAGGCAGCTGCTACTAGCCTTGCTGCGCTGAGTCTCCGTGGACACGGCCCCGCTCCCGCCGGCCTTGGGGGGCCCCACCAGAGGGACGAGGACCTCCACCCTAATAACCACGGCCCTACGTTCCCTGCTGCAGGACACCTCGCTGCACGACGCCTCACTGAACGCCGCCTTGCTGCAAGCCGCCTTGCTGCAGGCCGCCTTGCTGCAGGCCGCCTTGCTGCACGCTGCCTTGCTGCACGCCGCCTTGCTGCACGCCGCCTTGCTGCACGCCGCCTTGCTGTACGTCACCCCGCCGTACGCCAAGTGACTGCACACCGCCTCGCCGCACGTCGCCTCACAGCACGTCGCCTCGCCAATGACCGCAGCCCTGCATCCCAGGCAGCTGCTACGATCCTTGATGCGCTGAGTCTCCCTGGGAACAACCCCGCTCCCGCCGGCCTCCACCACTATGATGAAGACCCCCGCTCTGACGAGCGTGGCCCTGATTCCCCCGCAGTGTCCGGCTCTATTCATGCCGGCTCTGCGCACCCTGTATTTTTTGGCTTGGTCCACGCCAGCCCTGCATTCCATGCAGCTCCCAGACCAATCCACGCCGGTTGCATGCCAGCTGCACACAGCCCCGCTGCAGGCGGGCTCCAAGAGAATGACAAGGGCCGCCACTCTGATCAGCGCGGTCCTGCATCTCTAGTTGCTACTAGCCTTGCTGCGCTCAGTCTCTCTGGGGACAACCCCACTCCCGCCAGCCTCCACCACCATGATGAGGGCCCCCGCTCTGACGAACGAGACCCTGCGTCCCCCGAAGTGCCCGGCTCGATCCATGCCGGCTCTGCGCACCCTGCGTCTCTAGCTGCTGTGAGCCCCGCTGTATTGAGCCCCTGCGGTCCTGACTCTCCCGCAGCACCCAGTCCCGCTGGGTATCACCCCGTTTCACCAAGGCTCTACCAGAGTGATCAGGGCCGCAGCCCTGCTCCAAGCCACCCGTCTGCTCACGGCATTGCTTCTGGAGGGCCCCACCAGAGGGACAAGGACCGCCACCCTAATTACCGTGGCCCTGCGTTCCTTACTGTATGCTGCTCCGCTGCACGATACCCTGTTGCACGCCGCCTTGCTGCCCGCCACCTTGCTGTACGTCACCCCGCCCCTCACCGCGTGACTGCACACCGCCCCGCTGCAGGTCTCTCCGCTGCTCGTCGCCTTGCTGTACGCTACCCCGCCGCTCGCCGCGTGACTGCACACCGCCCCGCTGCAGCTCTCTCCGCTGTGCGTCGCCCCGATGCGCGCCGCCCCGATGCCCGTCGCCCCGATGCCCGTCGTCCCGATGCGCTTCGCCTTGCTGTACGTCACCCAGCCGCTCGCCGCGTGACTGCACACCGCCCCGCTGCAGCTCTCTCCGCTGTGCGTCGCCCCGATGCGCGCCGCCCCGATGCCCGTCGCCCCGATGCCCGTCGTCCCGATGCGCTTCGCCTTGCTGTACGTCACCCAGCCGCTCGCCGCGTGACTGCACACCGCCCCGCTGCAGCTCTCTCCGCTGCGCGCCGCCCCGATGCGCGCCGCCCCGATGCCCGTCGCCCCGATGCGGGTTGCTCCGATGCGCGTCGCTCCGATGCGCGTCACCTCGCTGATGATTGTGGCCCTGCATTGCCTGCACACCGCACCTTGCAGTGCCCGGTTCATTCCACGTCGCCTCTGCTGAAGGCAGGCTCACGCCACTCTGCGGTTTTCCGCCCTGCTGTTAGCCGTCCTACTGTTTGCCTCCCGGCTTTACGCCGCCTTGCTATACGCCACCCTGCTCTATGCCGCCCCGCCGCACACGGCCCCGCCGCACACGGCCCCGCTGCAAGCGGGCTCCACCAAAGTGACGAGGGCCCCCGTTCTGATGAGCGTGACCCTGCCTCTCTGCATCAGAATGATGATGGTCGCTGCCCAGTGAGCAACCACCTCTACCACAGCAGTCAGTCCCGACGGGAGGAGCATCCGCCTTCAGCCAAGAGCCACATTCAGATCTTCATCCTTTCCCGTAGCCCCCACATGGGGGGAGCATCTCATACGCTACGTCCTTAAAGAAGTGTAGCAGAGCTCCACGGGAGGAGTGTGTCGGACGTATGCGCGCTCCTATTTTAAAATGTAATGTATGCATAATAAATATATTGGGGTGGGGATAAGCGGGCCGACAGAGAGAGTTTTGAGCGGGCCGATGGCTGTCGCCCTGATTATGCGCTTGGGTTTCGACCCAGCGTATAAGTAGGGCGACACCCTCAGTATCAAATCAGTCTTCCAGTACTACCCGTCGCTTCAACATCTCTCTCTTCTCGCTCGCTGACCTCGCTCCGACCTACCTTCTACTCGCCTCTTTTATTTACTGACCATCGCCTGAACCTGGACTACGGAATACATACTTCTCTACGGACCAGACTAAGCTACGTCATAAGGAAGGAGTCATTAGACATCGGACTAGCTACAGCGCCAGCAAAGATCACGTCCTTCACACGTGGTGAACGGACCGATATCTGGAGCATCCGTGGACTGCGATCAGCAACCTGTTTATACAGTCTTGTGTGCCTCACCCTGTGTGGCACATAAGTGGTCCTTCGAGCCGGATCCTTCCACGGAGCCCCTACAAGATGTCAGAGACTCGACGCCTGGATTACCCAACCGGGGCGGCCGCAAAAGCGCCCCCCGGACCCCCGGCTCCCGTGACGCTGGCCGCAGGCCAGGTCACGGAGCCAACCCTGGCTCTTGTGATGCTGGTTGCTAACCAGGTCACGGACCTAACAACGGCCACTGTGACGCTGGCTGCTAGCCAGGTC
Source organism: Limnephilus lunatus (assembly GCA_917563855.2). Lineage (NCBI taxonomy): Eukaryota > Metazoa > Arthropoda > Insecta > Trichoptera > Limnephilidae > Limnephilus > Limnephilus lunatus. The sequence continues at coordinate 76,453,091 of OU830592.1, forward strand.
ACTTGCCCGACCCCGGCTCCCGTGACGCTGGCTGCTTAAAAAGGTTAATTATGATAAAATGTTTATTTTTAGCATAATAAGGTTTATACCGTAGGTCGTTGGCAGATTTGTTAAATTTTCAAACAAAATTTTGTATTATGCAACACACATTTCAAATCATATAATCATGCAGTAAAATAAATCAATAAAGTATCTGGGAAAGCTATATTTTAGAATTTTAATTCTAGTTTAAATAAAATCATTAAAAAAACGCGCACGTGTTTTGTGACGAAAATACTTCAGTTTGTCAATTTATTTACGGTCTTACAAACTAATATATTTAAGATTTTTCTTAAAATTATTATTTTGCTTAGACATTATTGAAAAATTATAAATACTTATGATCAAAAAATAATTACAACAAGTACATAATTTTAATAGTTTTAACATCACGCCTTTCAGCATTTTTGAATGTAAGTATAAATTAAAGCAAATTTTGAATGAAAAAAAATCGATATTGAGTTATTATTAAACCCTTTACCTCCCCAGAATTCTCTTCTCCTTCCTTTCCTTAAAAAAACCATCCACACAGCATTCCCAAAGATGACATAGGCCCTGAATGAAATTATTTTCCTCAGGGCCTCCTATGTGGAGCTCATGTAAAAAAAAATACTTAAAAAAGCTGGTACGGAGACTTTCTTTCTCATTGGAACCGCCCTGTACGACCGTAAGAACACCTTTCGACGAAATTTGAATTCTCGGTCACCGGCTGGTTAATGGCCCGTGTCAGGGCCTCCTTTGGTTCCTTTAAATAACCATAGTTTAATTAAAATATTGTGGTATCTACTGCACAATATACCCAACTGCCCAAAGCCAGTAGAACATCCTTTTTTCTTTATGGAGAACATTGAAATTCGTGAGGAGAATGGTTGGAAAGCATGCCTGCCTATCAAAGTACTTATTTTAATATTTTCACCAAATATATTTCAGATACAAACATATGAGTGTTGATTATTTAAAACTAAACGATTTTTTCCACTTTGTAATGAGTTGCAAATATGGTCATATTTTAAGATCTGGTCACAAGAGATTAGAACCATTTCAAAGGTTTCGTTTCTGAATGGCGGTGTCCCACCATACTGAAAATATCTTTCTAACGGATGACGATGCTGGTACATTGGAGGCGACCCCATCACTTTCCCAACGGCAAGGAAACATGTGGTTTCCTCCTTCACCGCACACTTCACAGACTCTACTTTTTTATTGAACGGAGCTACATTTATTTGAACGACTCTAGATCCTCCAATGTCCATGCATACGGGGTTAGTAAACAGTATGCAAGTACTTACATTAATATTATACAAAAGATAAATAGAAGTAGCAGCCCGATACTGGTACAGGGTTTGTTTGCCATAAAACAGGCTTAGAACAGCTTATGTCAGCACGGTAGAATGACTCATGACTTTAATATTTCAGAAACCTTGGCCGTACCGTAAGTCACCTTTGGGGAAGGCGCTTTTAACTTAAGCTGTGACTTTAACATTGACCTAGAAGAGCTTGCATATTTTAAAAATCTTACGCGAGCCACGTTACTAAGGCTGATATATGTATATACCGCTAGACTATAGGTAGTAGTGGGTAATGTTTCTCGAAGGCAACATACTGCCCAAGGCCTCGTATCATATCCGTGACCTGAGGGTAAGGCCTATTGATATTATCAACAAGAAATATATAAAGAAAGGTTAACTTTGATGTATTATATTATCCCCCTTAATTGCGCAATGAACTCAACAATTGTACGTGATTTGGAAAGTATGGCTAAATCGATGACTGGCTGTTATTTTATTTGGCTGTTTAGAGTACTCTTAGAAATAAAACATTAAAAACTGTCAGGTGCTTCCCAAGCCAAGTTTCACGGTGAATGTTACTATAGCGGGACTTATTTACCCATTAAAGGCCGCCTTTTACTACTTTCGCTAGGTGACACAATTATTATAGGAAATTATATTTCAACTATAAAAAATATATACTGTTTTTTTTACTAAATGATATTATTTTTAAAAGCATTACAAAAACAGCTTGTTTGTGGTGTAATTGTCAAGAGTTGCTAACGATATCAATAGTTAGATACGTTTTTAGATTATCACGGCCAAAAGAATTTTCGTTATTTGTTTTTGAAGTGTCATGCCGTGTTGCGCTATCTCCTTCTTTAGCCAACTTTTCGGACAGCGTTGCAGTGTCCATCATCCGACATATCTGTCGGATCTGCCGGGTCTGTCACATAACACCCCAAAAACAAATAACGAAGATATCAATAGTTGTTTCCGTAAAGGTACTCATATGTGGCATAGAAAACTCTCACAATGTATATTGAAGACACTGATATCGTGCCAAGAGTAAAGAAATTTTTCGTAAATTACTGAAACTTGGCTAAAGTGAGGATTTTTTTAATGCAAAACATTCTCGGATTACGAATAACCTAACAATATTTTAAAATCTCCTACTACCACCACAGTAAGTAGAAAATCTTGCTTACGAGATGGAGGACTTAGCCAGACAATGAATTGAACATACCTACGCCGCGTGGGACCCAAACGCGATACCAACTCGGCCACTGACCGGTCGTAATTTATACCAAAGTACCTGCAGTGTTTCTAAAAGATATATTACCATATCTGTAAGTTACACTTAATAATAACTTATAATTATTTTAATATATATCAGTTATTAAGTAAGAGAGCATTGTTGCGTGTCAAGCGTAATGTAGGAGATACATTGCGTGTATGAGACATACCGAATGATTTTTGAACGGTTTACTTACTGCCGCACAATTATACGAAGTTTTCCGCGGCAGATTCATTATTGACCCCATTATTATAAAATCAGCACTACAGAAATATTTTACGTCTCCGGTTTCAACAGATCGCTTTTTGCAAATTATTATTTTCTCTATATGATGGAAGAAGCACGGGTATAGCCAGGGGGGGGAGGTTGGAGGTTTAACCCCCCCCCCCCCCCCCGAAAAGTTAAGATATGGTATATATAAGTTAAGATGTGTCCAGGTGTATTTTCGTAAAGAATGTGCTTTAGCTCTTTATGTACATTGTAGTGCACACTCTCTCAATCTTGCTATTGCAAGTTGTTCACAAGCAGATGTGCGAAATTGCGTTGGGATCGTGCAGTTTGTTGGTTCCTACTTTATAAATTCTGTTCAACGCACTGCCGTTTTGAAAGCTAAAATTCGGGAGCTATTACCGGCTAATCATCAAAAAAGCCTGCTTGCAATGTGATGTGTAAAACACGGTGGATTCACTTGCATGAAGCCGTTATGAGATTTAAGGAAATTTATCCAGCGATTGTGAATGCTCTCGAAGAACTCCAATCTAGCCACAATAAAGTAACATCGCAGCAAACTGTCCAAATGCTTAACATATTTCGATCTTCGAATTTTGTTATGTGCCTAGCGATTCTTCAAAAAGTCATGAGCTATACATTGTCGCTATCGAAACAACTGCAAGCAGTTTATACCGACCTCATAACAGCATTCAGCCACGTGGATGATTTGAGAAATAAAGTTGACGAGGAGGATCTTCATCTGTATGAAGAAGCAAAGGTGATGCTCGAAGAAAATAGTGGTATACTGCAAATGCCACGTATCGTTGGAAGGCAACTGAATCGCTCTAAGCACCTCCGTACATGATGCTACTTACAAGCGAATGAAGTAGTGGATATATTTAAAAAAGAAAAACAGAAGATTAATTCTCTAGTGCATATGTAATCAAATGAACCTTCTATTTTTTTTACATGTTTCATATTTTTCATATAATATTAAGATTATTGCATGCACTTTCAGAAGTTTTATTTTCTTGGACCCCCCCCCCCGATATTAAAACCTGGTTACGCCCATGGGAAGTAGTGACAACTCCTAAAGGCTTTTCTGTCTGTACTAAGCAAGAACCAAATCGCCTTGATTAGTATCACCGTTGATTGGTAATATTAACGAATTGGTTGGAGGAATGGATGTATTAATGTGTGTCTAGAGACAAGAATCTGATAAGAATTAGAAAAATGAATACCAATAGTTTTTGAAGAGGCAGATTAAATAAAATAATACCTTGATAACTCACATTTTCCCAGAGAATCTCGTGCATAATGTTGGAGAATCCATCGCGCTCCACAAGCTGCGAGGACAGCTGATTGAGGAAATCTATTTTCCTATTGCGTCTAGTTTCCACTGATTCCGCGACATTTTCAAATATACAACCTGAAACAATAATAAAATAATGGTAAAGCCTCATTTACTAATCATTCTTTCAGCGCTGTTCAATATCAGTTCAATTTTATCAGCGAAGGTAAATCGTTAATCTTTTCGTGAACCTTTACACACGATTCACGTGAGTATTGGACTCGTTAAAAGGGGCTCGTTCATACGAAGCCTATCTTCACTAGTTAAATTTGTGAAAGTTTCAAGTTCAGTTTTTAAAAAATATGTTGAAATATGATATTTTTATAAATTTAAAATTTTTAATATTTTATACAAACATTATTTTCCAAAAATATAATTTCAAATATCAAAAAACTTCGAATGTTTCAGTTTGAAAATAAAATTCAAAAAGTTTAAATTCAATTTTCGAAATGTAATTTAAAAAAATTCAGTTAAAAATATTTTTTTTTCTTTTAAAGTTTTGCAATAAATGGTTCCTGGGGCTTTTTCCATTTTGTTTTTCTTACAAATCATTGATCATGTGTTTACATATTTAAAAAAATGCATGTTGGAAATTAAATTTATATTTGTAGTCTGATATGATAGGATGATAATATAGTAGTATAACCTAGGTCATAGAAAACATGCAGAAGTCATAGATAATATTTAAAAAAATCTCTAAACAAACACGACTAACGGCAATTTTAATGTTAATAATACGTTTTAATGTTCATAATTTTTTTTGGAATAAACGGTCAAATAATATAGGTGAATTCAATGGCTCTCTGACGCTATAGGCAGTTATTATGTCTCCATATTAAATTCGGTGTTATGATTTTTTTAATAAGGGCGGGTAATTTCCAAAACAAACGCTTAAAAATTTCCAAGCGCTGAAATTGATCATATTGCGAAACACTTCAGCAGATAACAACGAAAAAACAAGAGCATTTTTTTTAAAGAAAGACAAACATTCCCGGGTTACGAATAACCTAAAAATGTTTGAAAATCTCCTACTACCACCACAGTAAGCGGAAAATATTGCTTGTGTCGCGATGGAGGCCAGCCGAGAAATCAAACACGCGACGCCCAGGTGAGACCCAAATGCGATGCGAACTCAGCCACTGACCGGTCATAACTACCTAACACCAAAAATAATGTCACGTATAACATAATAACGTCAGTCAGTATTTTTTTGACGTTTGATGCTTTTTAAATGTGTGTGAATTCTTCGACGCTGTGTATTGTATAATCTTACTAATATTATAAATGCGAAAGTTTGTATGGATGGTTGGTTGGTTGGTTGGATGGTCCTTACTCTTTCACGCAATAAATATCGAATGTATTTTAAAAATTCTTTTACTAATGGAAAGCTACATTATTTGCGAGTAACAACGGTTTTATATATTGGTAAGCTCTGTCGTTATGAATGAGCTGTGGCGTTAAGAAATTATTTATCATACGTTTTCTGTCCCTAACAAATCGAGTTATGGCAAACATCAAACAAATTGTTACCTTGGAAACAAAGTTTTTTTTTTTAAATTTTAGGCTTAAAAAGAGTGCTTTGTTGTGATTAAAAAGAGTACTTTTTTGGCGTCGTAGTTAATATCTACATATCTCTAAAAATGTTTATTCTCCGAACAAAAAGCATAACGTTGCTATAAAGCATAGCTTTGAAGTGGACTGTCATTTTCTTATTTTTTTAGGTTACTCTGGATTCAAATATGAATAAAATACTAATAAAGGGAGTAGGTACTTAAAATAAATTTCTATTTTTATAATTTAAAAGTTTTCTAAAATAGAATTTTTATTTGCGAAATGTCATTCTTAAATTTTGAAATTTTCTATTAAACAATAATTATTTTCTATTCGAAAAAATAGCAAGAATAATAACAATTATGCCAGTAATTTCCCACTAATACTATGCGACCGAAGCCGTGGGTAAAAGCTAGTACTACATAAATCGGAACTCCGCCCGACCGCCTACGCTTTGTAGATCTTATGAAGTTTGTGCATGTTATGTTTAATTTCTTCATATTGTTCACAGATCATTTGATGGATTCTTCACGAGAATCGGAATGATCTGAGAAGCGTTGATTGGAGAATGATCTGTATCAAGCCCTTTACTAGTGAACTACTCATCGCTAGATGGTTAACATCAATCGGCAATAAAATGAAGGCCAGCAATTTTTTCTAATCCTTACTAAAAACAATAATATATTTCAGAATAATATTCTTCAGAATTCAGAATAATAAACTTCTCGACTGAAGTTACCCATTGATAGAGTGCCCAACATCAGCTTCAAACATAAAAAGGGAAACAAAGGGAGATGCGGCGTGGAAACGTGCCGACTGATTATCAAAGAGACGGAACCAATGAAAGTTAGGTAGAAACAAAGGAGGGGCGTCACTGTGCATTGATACGGTTTGCGGTAGGCAGTAAGTATTGGTGAACGATGTTGGCGACATTTCAGTGGGCGCGGTTTCATATTAATAATGTTTTTGAAGTGAAACTTCCTTAGCCCCGTTAGAGTGATATGAAAATCGGATGAAACAGAAATGATGCCCTACGGCATCTGCTCTGATCATTGACGTATGGCTCTGATCAAACTCCGCTCAAGGCTCCTATTGGTTGAGGTATAAAACCGAAACGACGATAGGTCTGCACTCATTGGCCGCTTCGTTTATTTACGGGTCGTCGGAATATAATGCGTAAATTCGCTCCTCGCCGAAAGCGTCCTATAGCGCAGCGGTATAGTGCGTCGCAAATCTTAGCGGCCAGAAAAATCCAGCGGACGGAGGTTCGAATACTACGAAATCCAAAAAAATAAATATTTTCGTTTTTGTAAATCAAAATCCAATCTTCAAACCACTTTAAAATAAACAAGCAAATGAAATCGCCATCTAGCAACTTTCTAGTTTCACTCCTATCGAGTAATTTTTTTTTGTTTTTTAATATTTGTTCATTTGTTTTAATTCTGCAAAAGGTTAAAAACCCAGTGTCCCTCACCACTTCCATTATCTATGGCTTTATCTGATTTCAAAACAATATTATTTACAATGTAAAAGTCGTGCTAACTCGTCAAACTGACAGTTAACGATGTACGTGTGAATGGTCGAGCTTACTACCACTCCAAAAATTCTTCTATCCATCTGGAAAGTCATTTTGTCACCTTCAACTTCGTTTTTTTAAACCAAATTCGAGTATTTATAACGACAAATTAGTTGGCAATCTAATTCTCATTTTGGATATTTGTTTACTTACCCTTTGCTGTATAAATTGACGTGAAAAAACGCTCTTCAAAGCGGTAACAAAAAATCTGCCGGAAATAATTTGTTACCAATATGAATGATTTCAGGTTGATAGTAATTATTATTCTTTGGCAATTTAAACTTGATCTCAATACATTGAAATAGCGGGTACTCTGAAAGCGTTATGGTTCAATAATTAGAACGAATTGAAATGTCCGTACAGACCATTTATTGTTAGATAAATAATTAATGCGTTTTTTTGCTTATTATTTATTAAATCAACATGAATGTTCACTGTCTATAAAATGTCGAGATTAGCCATTTTATATGGTACATTTAATTTATTAATGAACAAGAAAAGTTATGAATGGTGACTTTTTGTTTTATCATTTTTTCTGGGTTCTTTTCTAAAGTGTTCTTAACTGTTTTATTATATTTTATTCTAATGTGTTCTTTACTGTTTTATTCTATTCTAATGCGTTCTTAACTGTTTTAATCTATTATATTCTAATGCGTTCTTATCTGTTTTATTCTATTCTATTCCAATGTAATATTAACTGTTTTATTTTATTCTATTCAAATGCTTTCTTGACTGCTTTATTCTATAATATTCTAATGCGTTCTTAACTGTTTTATTTTATTCTATTCTAATGCGTTCTTAACTGTTATATTCTATTCTAATGCGTGACAGCGGATTCGTCCTTCTGATATAACTGCGGGACCCAGCAGCATGCGTGCAAATATTTATATGATTTACGCTATTATTAGACGATGTTTTGTTATAATTCCACGTAGGTGTTAATTCTACACACGGTGTTATTGATTTTACTTGGCTTTCTTTGAGATTTCTTGGGTGTCCCTCGGGTTACCCTCAGGTTATCCTTAGGTTACCCACAGGCTTCTCTCGGGTGTCCCTCAGGTTACCCTTAGGTTACACACAGGCTTCTCTCGGGTGTCCCTCAGGTTACCCTTAGGTTACCCACAGGCTTCTCTCGGGTGTCCCTCAGGTTACCCTCAAGATACCATTAAGTTATCCACAGGCTTCCCTCGGGTTGTCCTTAGGTTCTAGTATTTTTCAGTAAGTGTACCGCAGTTTCAGTTTTCGATTTCGGCATAATTAAGAACGTTTGACGGAGGGTCTTCCGGAAAACATGAAGCGAACTTGTGTCTTGAAGGTGGGAAATCAGTACCTATCGCAGAATTTTTCAATTGGAAATTAAAAGGGCGTAAGAATAGGCTTTCTAATGAAATATATTGTGAAGTCATTATCCAACAGACATTTGCATTTACAATTTTCCGTATTCTTTTTTAAGGGGTAGGAACTAACCATTGACATTAATTTATGAAGAAATATATAATTTAATGCCTAGCAGTATTAGTAATTACTCAAGCAGAATCTATTTGTGGATATATTTATGAAAATCTTTAGCTAAACAAAGCTTTGTATTCAAAATACTATCTTACTCTCACAATCTGCTTTCTAATTTGAAATTAGCTTGAACAAAATAAATTATTCACTTTGACCATACACACTCGTATATATTCGAGCATTTGATCTTCTTATTGTACTTGTATTCTTCCCACAAGAACTCCGGCTTGAACTCCTTCCTAAAACTAAGCCCTTTATCAAACAAGCAATACCCTTCTTAGAGCGTAAGAAGGAATTAGGAAAATATCTGTAAAATTCACAACCTTACATGTATTTATATCGGTAGCTTGCCATAAAATTCACATCCTTACTTACACTCTATTATATATTTATTCATATTAGTGTGAAAAAATGAGTCACAGTTTTGGTTTCTTACGAGGAGTGTTGAAAATCGAAAAAAACATTTCTTTCACTTTTATTTTTCTAGCCACTTCCATTTTTTCAAATGCACCTTCTATACCTGCATTACGTACAATTTGTAAATTATTGAATAATTCAGGACTACAGTCATATGAGCGTTAACCTAGTATGGTAATCGAGAAAAATCAAATAAATTGTAATATTACCTATGTGAACAAAAGTTTTGAAAATAATAAAAAATATTAATTAAATAATGAAACACTTTGTTTTTATCACAATAATCTTTATTTAAAAAGTCGACATATAGTCGAGTATATGTACTACATATAATGTCCTGATGAAGAGAACATCGTTCTCGAAACATGTCGACTTTTTAAATAAAGATTATTGTGGTAAAAACAAAGTGTTTTAATTAATAAAATGGTGCCACAAAGTGAATTTGCAAAGTTTGAAGAAGTAATAAAAATAATTTGGGAAAATGGAAGTCGTGTTTCAAATATATTTTATTAGATACTTTAACCCACTGAAAATAATTTTTCCTGTAATTTTACCACAGGAATTAGAACCACAGTCAAACGGAAAACGGGAGATGTAATAGAACACAGTCAATAGTAAAATATAGAAAAATCAACAACAAAATGTAGAAACATAACCGATTTTAATCAATTAAAGTATGTAATATGAAAGCTTACATTCAGAATGAAGTTGACCTATTCATAATATAGGTAAACATCATAAATGTTGATTTATTTATTCTCAGGGCGTAAATCTTGACACCAAAAATCTATCATCAGAATGTTTGTATACATTGGGTAAAATGTACATTGGCAAATTGAACGCGTTGATCAAAAAAACATTAATCAAATGAAATTTAAACGAGAAACGACCGCGAAACTGAAATTTTGTCACACAATTAATATTCTGATGGAAATATCGACACCTGGTTACGTAAAATATTCGAAAAATCGAAATGTTCAAAATTTTATTTCAAGCAAGTGGCATGAACATTTGTATTTCATAACCAGAAATGCTCCGATCACGTAGCGATGGTATTTCAATTACGGAGATATGTTACGTATTGAAAATCAATTATAACATTTTGATTTGTAAACTTTTTCCATTTTGTTTCATCTTTGACCGATTGTGAAGCAGCACTTACTCGAACAGTAAATTAAATAATGTTATTCACAAATCATAATATTTAATATAACAAGAAAAATTATGGTTTTTATAAATTTACTGTTTTCAGTTTGATGGTTTAGTGGTCCGCATTGGAGTTTTGATACCAAGACGTACTGTACGAATTTATTTATTACGAATTTGGAGGCGTGGAATTGGCAAAGGAAAGACAAAATTTAAGCGAATGCAGTAGAAATGATATCCCTGAGGCGAATGTGTTCGATCCACGTACGATCGCAATATGATTACGGAGATCCGAAAAGAACGCAAGACATAAGGGGAACGTATGCGCTGCCCATATCTGCTCGTTTCATACAAATCTTAGATTTGGATTTGAGATCAAAATACCGAACCTAACTGAAAAATTATTTTTGTAATCAAAAGGTACATTAAATATCTAGCACGGATGTGATCTACTTTAATTATTTTTGCTTTAAATTATAAGATGTAGGCCATTAAAATTTTGAGTGTTTCATGATTTTGGAGGCAACTTAGGCAATTATTTGTGAGTAAATGAAGACAATAAAAAAAACTTTACTATATTTATTTTAAAAATATGATGAAAAATAAAATAAAATTTCTTAAAAATGCATTTTTTGGATAGTAATTTTAATATATATATATATATATACGACCATTTTTTACTACATCAAAACGATTTTTTTATAAATTTTATTTTTTATTTTATATGTCACTATATTTCTATGATAAATAAAGTAAAATTATTTTTTTATTGTTTTTCATTTACTCACAAATAATTGCCCAAATCGCCTCTAAAATCCAGAAACATTAATATATTTAATGGCCTTTATCTTATAATTTAAAGCAAAAATAAATACAGAAGCTCACATCCGTACTAGATAATTATTTGATATACCTTTTGATTACAAAAATAATTTTTCAATTTGGTTGGGTATTTTGATCTCAAATCCAAATCTAAGATTTGTATGAAACTGATTGATAATGGGAAGATTAGACGAAATAATTTATTATTCCGTCCATGATTTGAAATTATATTCATGAGAATTTATTCGATCTCCAGTAACGCCTTTAAAAGTTGACCCTTTTGAAGGAATGTGATTAAATGGGTACCTACTTAGTGGTTTTTGAAAACTATTTTATAAGATTATGAATATGTAGTCATTTGGTCATAGAACCGTGGAAATAGCAAATATGAACCGGTCAAAGCAAATAATGCAAAGACCATGTAAGTGAGATTAAGAAAGGGACGCTCAAATGGTTTGGGCATTTAGAGCGAATGAACGAAGAAAATAGTGTAATGAGAATGTTTATGATGCAAGTGTAAATGGTAGAAGAAGTTGTAGACGCACAAGGAAAACACCATCAAGTGAATCAGATACTTGTCATAATAATAGAAGAGTATGTATGAATGCGAATAAAGCAAGGAGTGTTTACCAAGACCGAGTTGTTTGGCGGTCTATCCTCTCTGCCTATCACTGCGGAGGAACGACGTGATGGTTATTTAGTTTAGTTAATAGAACTTGTCAAAACGTCAGTCTCGGTACTACAATAAGAAACCTCAGAAAAACTTATCTAAGAGGTAAAAAACTGTCAATAAAGCACGTTTTGCTTATTTGTAGGTTGAAATAAATAAAAATCCACATATTTTTCAGAGTTCACAGGACTAAGACAATAACTTAAAATCCTAGTAGAGAAAAAATAAGGATTTATTGTTTTTTTTTTTTTACTTACCAGATGTTGAATACTTTGATAGGAAAATGTTAATTATAACCGTCCAAGTTATAAATAAGAAAGATATCCACCTCATCGCTGTTTTGGATATGTGAAGTCAGCAATGTCTGCAACAATGTAAATAACAATTATTATGTGCAGCGACTTTTTTGCGCTTTTAACAAAACGGCGGAGCCATCAAAATTATCAATAAATCATAATTATGAACACGACTCGATAATGATAACACGATTGGTGGGCAGTCGTGTCCAGATATTAAGTTTCATGAATAATTTTATTGTTCGGACATTTGAAGTCGTGAATGTTGTAATGTATCGCCTCTCTCACCTCTGCGAATTCTTTTTTTTTTTTTAATATTTTTATGGGACGACTCATGGTCACTCCTAGCAATTGTGATAATTTACTTTTCGCTTCCTTTAATCCTTTTAAGTTTTCTTTAACTTTTCTCTTGGCTCTGATCGATATTTAAATCTTCCTAAGGCTTTACATGTGTGTAGTATGGGTGGGAAATTCCTCCCTTACGACACACAAGCCTTCATGAAAATTTGACCCTTATTTTCTTTGATAACTACAGAAGGCTATTTAAAGCCCCCTTGTACTACATATCTTTATAGATATAAGCACTTAACTAATTAATACGTTATTTACGACCTTGAACGTACATTTTTCGTACTTATGTTGTAAATAGATTCCACCAAACGTTGTGTGTTTTTTGATTTATGGTATGGGAATGTAATTAATTTTATTTTGTGGTACCCTTTGGTTCTGAACGGAGCGTTGAGCTTCGAATTTAATTGGTCTCTTCATTGCAATTCTAAGTTACATTTAATTTTCTTTATGAACTAAACTTTTCCTAAATTTTGTTTTGATTTCCTGCCCTTCTAATTAATTCGTAAGTAATCTGTAATTAATGACATTTCACGTGTTCAATTGAACATATAGTTAAATATAACTCAAATGGTTAATTGTTAGTGGATTTTATTAGTCAATATTTTATTTCTGCTTGGCTCTCCTCCTTACGATACTGGTGCTATAATATTCATATATATAAAATTGAGTTAGTAGATTAATGTAATTAGTTGATTGTATATTTGACGAATCCGGGGGGGCCAATTGCTTGCATAATTTGGCACCGTTTCCTCCTACAAGTCAACAGGATGGTCAGAGATCAACTAAAAATTCGCACAATCTTTTGACACGACTGAATTGATTGGTACCTCAGTTACCTCGTCCCAATTAGTCTTCCATCGTCATCATGCACGTCATTCAGGTCTTTCCCCGAGTCCCGAAACCTTCAAATTCCAACTCCTCCGAAGTCTACTATTTACTTAGGGCGAACCGGTTTCGTCCTATAAACAATCATATACTCACGGTGTTTGCAAGAGATTGAGTCGTGAATTCGCTCCCTCGCGTACAAGAAACGATGTGAGAGTGACCCTATCGAGTCTAAAGCGCTAGCGTAAGCGAGTCTATATCATACAATGCACAGTACATAGAAAGATATATATGTATGCATACGTTTGGGTAGGATTAAAATCTGCAATACAGAACGAGATGAAATGCATTCCAGACTCGGATCTCACACAAAAGAATTCTGCGAAATTCCTTAGTCAATAACCGAATATATACATGCTAATAGTGGGAAATATCAATATATAGGAATAAACTAAGAGTATTTATTAGTTTTATTAATGGAGACTAATAACTCCGGGTTTCGTTTGTTTGGTTGACAATTTTATTTCAGAGATTGCCATCTCTATTATTTTCTTCATTAATGGTCCTTTTATTTAATAACGACCACTCCTTCTCATTGGTTGAACTGTTATTCTAAATTTTCCCCCAAGGTTTAACTCTTTGAAATAGATTTTTTTTTCTATCCCGTGATTTTTCAAATGTTTCAAGTAAATGATTTATGAGTGTAAAGTTTTTATTACACAACTTCAAATGTTTTCATGTAATTCATTCATTTTATTTTGTTTTCTACTATTCCGTGATTTTCCAAATGTTTCAAGTAAATGATTAAATCCTTTGTATTTCGATAACGTAATAATAATATCTTGGAGCATTCCTAAATCCCATTCATAATTTGTTTACTTAAGCTTCAAATCTGTAAACAAACCCACAGTTGACCCACTAACCCATTGACATGCTTCCAAATAAGTACAAGGAATGACACGTGTGTAAATCGTTTATCGTTAAACGCATTCCGAAAGAAATTTAGCCCTATAATTGAAATGCCAATCTGAAATATACAAGGTATCCGAAAACTCGTAGTACAAGCGGGAAACTGGGGATTTCCCATCACATTTGGAGTTGATTTTGTAGTATAATTTTTTTTTGATTTGAACTTTTGTTTTCGAGTAAATGGAATCAGAAGTTGTTTTTTTTTTGGTCAAATTCTTATAAATTATTACTGACGATCATAGTACCTAACTAATAAAAACTATTGAAAAGAAAAACAAATAAAGAATTCCGGATTTTAAGCATTATTTTGAAATCGCCCAAAATTTAATTCACTGTAAAAATAAAATAATTGGTCATTGGTTAAATAGATCATCGTAATATTTTCGCAGCTTGTAGTATAACAAAATCCGCTCTGTCTATTAGCTCCTTTCAATAAACACGTGAAATAAGAGACGCGCGATAGTTTTCAAGAAGTAGAATCATTCGCAGCTTGTACGTATCGCATTCCAAAACAAAATTAGCTATCTCTATTTGCTCATTTCAATACACGCGAGAGAAGAGGCTAGAAGATGGCGGCTATGTTCGAACCTGTTCGATCACGTGTTTTCGGGCATTATTGTTTATGCAGTTATCGGTTCACGGCTCACGCGAGTGACGCGTTTTGTTGACATTTTTTCTATCAACAACCCTTTCGTTCATTAAACTTTAAAACAATGTGTACTATTTTGTGATATTTTCGTAGTTTAACGTGATTAATTATTGTGTATTACAATGGAATAATACCAACGCATGTTATTATGTTTTTGTAATGTACTAATGACATGTTAATGTGTTTTTTGTGATGTGCCTAGGGTTTTTGGATTTGAAAAGGAACATTACTACATAATGTAAGTTGGAACACAAATATGCTAATAATTTCTCTCACAAGGCTTATTCGAATTGGCCGAAAATCGTTCGTATTACTTTCAACTGGAGTAAATTATTGCCCGCCGCTTATTCAAATTGCTCCACAACAAAGTAAATACGTTAATTAACCATATTTTAATGCCTAGAAGAGGTGGAAGAATAACTTAGTAAGTGAAAATAAATAAACTATGGACACGAAAAAAGATTTTGCAGCTTATAAATAATTTTAGAGTAGCATCTTCGAACCGTCAAAATAACATTTCCGTGTATCGGTAACCCTAAAGAACCCGAAAAAATTTATTAGATATATTTAAAAAAAAATTTTAATGTAAAAATGCTTAAATTGAAAATCTTTATGTTTATTTAGGTTCCCTATGTGATGTAGGTTCACCAGTTTTCCGCTTGTACTACGAGTTTTCGGACATCGTGTATATATATATTGATCATATACATAAATAAATGCTATTTTATACATAAGATATACATATACATACATTACTTATGTAGAGGTTATTTCAAATAGAAAAAGGTTACATAAAATACATATTTTTAATAAAATAAATATAAGATACATAACTCTATATATTATGAACTCGAAAATTTAATCGAGTAAACACTCAATCTCATGATTATAGTTATATTTGAAGGTAGGTATCTGGAACCGATACCACCCAAATTCAATATAAAGAATGCTTTGATTAATTTTTTTTTCTTGGAATATTAATATAAATAGATTCAAAACACATATATGAATGTCATATAACATTTTATCATAATTGTGCAATACCTACTTACTTTTTTTTAAACTTTCTTTTTAAAAAGAAAGACAAACATTCCCGGGTTACGAATAACCCAACAATGTTTGAAAATCTCTTACTATCACCACAGAAAGCCGAAAATGTTGCTTGTGTTGTGATGGAGGACTTAGCCAGCCGAGAAATCGAACATGCGGCGCCCGGGTGAGACCCAAGCACTATGCCCACTCAACCACTGACCGGTCAAAAACCTCTTTGAGATATTTTATTTCCGGATTATATATAAATATATATATACATACTACATATATATTAAATTAATAAATAAAATATATATATATATACTTTTATTCAAATACTTATATTAGATACTTTAATATATATAATATAATATATAATATATATAGATAAATAACACATGAAGGTCAACATCTTTTTTAAAAAAATAATAAAATGAAATATTTACGTAATCTGCTTTTCTGTCTTCCTCTCTCTGGATTTCTGAAAATACTTATGATGAAGAAGACTTACCCCCCTTAAAGGTTTTCCATATCGGGTGCTACATGACAACCTTTTCGTTTCTACTTAATTTATATATTTATTGCTATAACTAAATTTGACCTAATCTATTCCAAATATTTAATCTCGCTATTTTATTTAATTTTGGTAAATCTAAACCGAATTATTTGAAGCCTTATTAATCTCTATTAATCAAAGTGTATTTTATTTTCAAAACCTCGTTAGTTAAGTAACACTTTGTTTAATTAAATTTTAAACAATAGATACTTCACGATCGTTTTTCGAAATAATAGATATTATTAAAAATCAATTTTTGTTTTACTACCGAACTTTTCTATTTTGCAATAAAATAATAGATTGTACTGTTTATTTAACTTTACCGAAATAATAAATATTATTTTATTATCACTCGCGTATTTAACGATAAATCAATAGTCGGTATTATTTATTTTAATTATTTATTATTATTATTTTGTGATAGAAGTATTTCGTTCAAATTCCGCTTTATTTAAATGAAATATTACTGATGTGATTAAATTTATTTTATCAAATATTAAAGTCGAAAATTAATACTAAACACTGGGTTTAAATTTGATCAAAATCACCTCACAGCACTTTCACTAACACATAATAAATCTCTAATTAATCACTTCACTGATTCTAATCTAATTATTATTAATCGTACTATTTTTAAACTGAATTTATGTTTACTAGTCTCTAAAATCCCAGACACAATTTTTCTATTTAAAACGCATTTATTTATAACACTTTAAAACGCTAAGTCCCAGAATTCACTCTTAGAAACTTTTTCCAATTAATAACCGTTTATCACGTCCGTCACGCTGACACTACTCCCAAGACCCGACGATTGACTTCCTCGAAATGATACAAGTCCCCCATGATATACCCACTTCCAGGACTAGAATGGCTCATCTATACCTTCATTGATTTATAAATACAACTCTTAGATTTCATAGTACAATTGCTCTATTTTTGTATCGCAGTCGTTAGTCCAGCCTCCCTGATTTTTGAAGTCCAGCCCTAGTCTCCTGTCTCTCCCGTACATTGTTCCCAGGATCGAAGCCGCAATATTATGTCAAAATTGCCCTGTTGTTTCTTTGTCTTCTGGCCTTACGAATTTAGTTTAAATATCATGATTTTCGTGTCCATTTTTTTCTTAATAAATAATTGGTATGTCTTCAATAAACCGTATATAACTCGTAATTTTGTTTATCGCCGACAGAACACGAATAAACTCATGTCGAAATCTTTATTATGCATTTTACAATTTTTATTATACTAAATTCTTCCACATCTTCATGCCACCTATAGGAATCACTTCAATTTTAAACTGTTTTGTGTCTATTTTCGTCGTAGATTTGAATTTTCCTCTTTTCTTTAGTTTTATTTTTTTTATGACGTTCTTTTTATGACTTTCCTCCTTTGTTCGTATGTCATTCTCAATAACTATATGATTAGTTACATTCCAAGCAAAATTTATTATTTTCATCGATATTTCGGAATTTTCCCGAGTTTTTCCTCACGGAATCATCGCTTAATTGCCTTTATTTTATTCTTTACCACCCTTAATATCGTTTCC
This sequence comes from Limnephilus lunatus, assembly GCA_917563855.2. NCBI lineage: Eukaryota > Metazoa > Arthropoda > Insecta > Trichoptera > Limnephilidae > Limnephilus > Limnephilus lunatus. The sequence goes on from OU830592.1 coordinate 76,471,168, forward strand.
GATGTTTATCTCCTCTTAGAAAATTTCATCTCCTATCCATAATTACTTAATATGTTATTTTTCACATTTTCTATAGGAGAAAATTCCAATTTGACCCTGGGATACCTGTCAGGTTAATTGCTCTGTCCAGAAACGTGTAAAATTGCGTCTCGTTTCTCCTTAAAATCCCACAAAGTACCCTCGTAGACACATGTTGATGTTTCAATTTCTATGTACTCGGTCATATATAAGAAATTAATATTAGATCGTTAGATTTTATCTCTTTTTCTTATCTAAATACTGCATAAAGGCAACGTTAAAACTAATCACCCTTTAACCCATAAAGACTGTTATAATGACCAAAATCCGTGTTCATTTTCTCATTGTTTGTATACAAGAATCATGTGTGGGCTCGACAACCTTTATAACATCAATCTCGCTTACCAATTTGCCCTATCGACCATAGCATTTCCTCATAACAAATGACGTAAAAACGATCCCTTCCTTTGAATTAATCTAACGTAATATAACTAGAATGGCCACCCCATCTCAGGTACATAACGATATTAATTTAAACTCGTCTGAAATCGCATTAATAAGTCTGATCCTTATATTGTTCGATCAACACTTCCGTCAATACACCAATTTTTTTCATTTGATTTTCTTTCCAAATCGTTTTTCTTGACTTTATTGCTTCATCTGAAAATGATATTCCTAATTTTCATTGTTCTTTTCTCTTTTAAATATCAAACGTTCGTTTTCCCCCGAATCTGGCCTCCCTTTTGGTTATACGTAATCGATCTACAATTGGATATCCCTACAATAGCTTCTCCTAAGTTTTTCGCGTCTTTTCATTAATTTTCCATCTATTATATTTTTCTTGTTATTACCTCGCACCATTTTTCCGACATAATATGATTTTAGTTCTTCATAATTTACAGTTTCCGACCCCATAAATGCACTCAATGATTAGGTTATATCTCTGGTCGACGCACCGATATTCAGACCGTGGAACATTGTTTAACTTATCATGTATTGACCCCTCGAGTTGGAATCACATTAATTATCCAGCTAATGTTCTGGTTCAAATTCCATCTCTTTGTCCCCTAATATGGTTACGCCTTCTCGCTCTGATTGGTTGAATCAGTTTAATTTATCTAATTTTAAGCCTACTTCTGGGATACCCATAAATTGAACTCGATCGTAACCACATCTGTGTTTTATTTATCAAACCTTGATACAAGTTCTCATATTATATATTTCTCCGGTCACCACGGGCTTAATTAAATTCGATTCGGTAGATGTCGCAGACGTGACTGTTGGTTAAATTCATTTCATCACAATGTTGAATTCAGAAGCGTTCGAAAGGGAAGATACTTCCCAACCTTCCATGCCTGGATCAGAATTGTTGTCAGGCTTGGCCTATTTCCGCATATCGCTCGCTGTACATTCCCAATGGGAAAGTATGGCGAGCGATATACTGAAATATGCCAAGCCAAATAAAGCTGGTGCCCTTTTTTGCGAAATGCTTCTCGCACGTCTGTGGCCTGCTCAGACGTTAGAAAACTTTCAGATTTATTCGTGCACGCACCAGACGGAAAACCAAAAATATTGTGCATCAAAAGCTCTTCAATAAACAGAATTAAAAAACAAACACTTTCTTTCTTTCAGTTGCATTGAAACGCATGCCGGGTACTCTACGCCGGGTAAAATAAATAAAGTGTGTAATTATTGCATTCACGAATATATTAAAAACTTTTATGACTATAAAGGTCAGTTTAAAAAAAAGTTACAATAAAACAGTACATACAATTAGTAAATAAAATTTCTTTGACATTAAAATATGGTCAAGGCCTCCGTGGTCGAGTGGTGAGGCTCTTATCTCGCAATCCATAGGTCGCGGGACCGAATCCCGGCGTGGTCAAATAAAACGTATTTGATTAATTTGTGTTATTTCACACATAATTAATTAAAAATATATTTAGTACATGTGCGGCACGTACCAGAGTGGAAGATACTCTCAGTATCGCTCTGGTATAAGACCACCATTCAGAATTGAAACGTTGCTTAAAATGGCTAAAGCCTAATTTGTGACCAGATCTGAATAGCCAGGTACCTTCCTCTTTCCCGTCTCCTTTCCCTCCCCACTATCTACAGCCCCACAACGTACCCCAATTGGGGATGCCATAGTCTCATTGGCTCCAGATGGGAGCACCTGGAACGTTAGTGAGAGAATATTTATAATAACTTGCTCTTCTTGGAAAAATACGTAGTTCAAATTATTTGAAAATTAGTAATATTTGGTGAATTAGCCAAGTTAATTACCAGATAATATATATTATATATTAGTAATAATATAATATAATATATCAGTCAGATATAATCTAAGGAAATGGTTATTAGACACCGAAGATTTATATTGATGCTCCACTGAAGCCCTTGTTTTTTTGGAATTCACGTTCTAAGGAAATGGAAAATCATTTTAATTTTGTATTACCTTATGTATATTAAATTATAGAAGTACTTGTTAATTATATTAATTTGTTCATATTACATTTGTTTGTACTTGTTTGTTATGTAAGGCTGATATTGATTTTAACATTTTTATATTGTACTTTTATCTAATTTAACCAACTTATCTTCATTGTTAATTTATCATCAAATACATACATACTGTTTACCATTGTACCATGTTTTATTGCGAAAAATGTTGTCATTATAAACCTGTAGTAGTTTAGCAGTTTCAAATGTTAAAAAAAAAATAATAAAAAAAAATCAATCAACCGCTTTTAAATATTACTCGTATTGAAGGTTTATTGTCCAGGGACCAAAGAATAGTGCATAATTATGTCATGCTCTTATAACCTATTTGTTTTACAGAAATGCGACACTTAACGACTTAAGTTATTTATAATTACAAATACTGGGTCACAGCAGAATAATGTGCCATGCTAAATTAAAAACATTGTTAAAACTATAAAGCATTGGTCCTGCTTTGACGCAGGTACATTGCAATTACTTGTTCCAGTTGCACAAAGCGTCTGATTTATTGATTCTTTTCTTTTTGTCGGAAGGACATCCTTGGCAGTTGAAACCTATTCACACACATCGCACGACATTTTCTTTAATGCTATTGAATAAATGGACAACCATTATGTTATTAATAGTGAATTAAAACTTTTCTGAAGGTCAAGTAGTTTTCAAGTTAAACACATATTTTTCAAGATTAACGCGAATTTCGTTGTTTTTTCCCGTAAATGCAAAATTAAACCTTTTTTCGGAAAACAACTAATTTTCGTGCATCGTTCCTTGGTTTTGACAATCTTGAATAGTCATTCATTTGGATGCCGTTATTAACTCAACTTTAACTTTGAAAACTTAACTTTGACGTTAACTTCGAAAACGCCGCTTTTCCACTGTCATTCGTTATTAAATAAAAAATATATGTTAATCACGCCAAGAATATACCAAAACGGAACTTAACATCGCTTTTGCTGAAAAGTAACACCGACTTCGCAAAAATTCGCCAAAACATAAAACGAATTTCGTCGAAAATAACTCCAATTTCACCAAATGCGAAATTTTCAAGCCGATTTCATTATTTTTTTTTTTATTTAATATCTTTCACTAAACAAGTTCATCAATACACAGGTTTAACAATTTACGGAAAAAAATATTCTTTTATATAAAAACCATTCAAAGTAATGATCTTTTCTTCATATTTGTCAATGGTTCAATGCCATCCCCAAAAGGTAAACGTTGAAAAAGATAAGGTCTAACCTCATTTCTTTGCGAAACAAAAGAAGATGGAAAAGAATATGGTTTGTAGCCGGTTAATAAGATCACTAAACATAGCTACAGCTATTTCAAATATATTTTTATAAGATCACTAAACATAGCTACAGCTATTTCAAATATATTTTAATAAGATCACTAAACATAGCTACAGCTATTTAAAATATATTTTAATAAGATCACTAAACATAGCCACAGCTATTTAAAATATATTTTAATAAGATCACTAAACATAGCTACAGCTATTTCAAATATATTTTAATAAGATCACTAAACATAGCTACAGCTATTTCAAATATATTTTAATAAGTTCACTAAACATAGCCACAGCTATTTAAAATATATTTTAATAAGATCACTAAACATAGCTACAGCTATTTCAAATATATTTTAATAAGATCACGAAACATAGTTACAGATATTTCAAATATATTTTAATAAGATCACTAAACATAGCTACAGCTAGTTCAAATATATTTTCGATTCGTTATCTTTAAATGAATACCTCACAGGAGTCCCAACTGCTTTGAACCGTCTGGGACCAGTGAGACTTTGGCATCCCCAATTGAGATATGACGCGAGGCTGAGGGTAGTGGGGATGGAAAAGAGTTGCGAAGAGGGAGATGTGAATGTAATTGGCCATTCAGATCTATTCACAAAACACCGATAGTATCATCCACAAATTTTATTGTGAACCATCAGCAATTATTAATTTGTTAAAATTTACTTGCGGAAACCAGGATTTGAACCCGCGACCCCGTTTTACCAATCTTGAACTTTACCCCTCGACCACAGAGGCCGTCATGTCCCGTGTTCACGTCTGGTCGGCGCTTTACTATGGCGATAGGTCTGTACTCGTAGCTACCTACGAAGATTACCGTCCACTTTTGGAACGAGGTGCAGATTTACTACTGGATAACTGGATACTTATTTAAATGTAGGCAATCGAACCCCCATAAAAAAAGCAATAATTTCCTCTTTCTATTTGCATAAATAAAACGTGACTGATATTCAAACTAAAACATTGGGTAGTAGAAATTGTGCAACGGGAGAAATTTCTAAACAGTTTACAGCATTTAGATTTTTCGACAACGTTAGTAATAAGAAACAGTATTTTTTTACCGGTTTGGAATTTTGAATATTTCAAGTAGAGGAACTGAAAGACTTAAGATTTCATGAACCGGAACAGCATCCGATGTCAAGCTTTAAATCAGTTATTCCACGGAAGTGGCTCCTTTTTGGTTTTTGTACTTTGTGGGAATAAAACTCTCACTTTTTTGATCGAAAGAGAGCGCTCTTACCGCTTGCACGAGCATTAGTTAGCAATTACCACGGTGCACTTAATAAACGAATTGACAATGAAATGAAAAGTTAAATAAAAACGATTTTAAGTTTGCTGTTTTTGAATTGTTTTATCCATACCTTGATTTTACAAATTGCAATAAATAAGATAGGTAACTCTTTTTCTATTATTCAGAAATTACTTGTAGAAAGTAAAGATCAACAAATTTTTTTTATTATAGAAGAGTGATAAAGTTAGATTCACAGAGGACGGAGAGCACATAAGACGGAGACCACCAGACCACACAACGAAGCAGGCAATGTCTATGGAGCTTCATCGACAGTCATCCAGAGGAAGACCAAAGAATTCCTGGATGACTCAATGCTCCAAAATTTTACAGAGTAACAGCCTGGATGAAAGCGTAGAACATAAAACCCAGAACCGAAGAAGTTATAGCCGAAAACCGACCCCAAGAGCCTACCTAGGCAATGAGTTGGGACAGTGCAAGGAAGAAGAAGTGAAAAAGTTAGATTCCAGGGTTTTTTCTCTGCATAGCTTAATTTTATTTACATTACCCCCACATAGCTAGGGAATGCAAATCTCGCGAGATTGGGGCTCAAGCGAGATCCCGCGAGTTTATGAATAACAATACTGCGAGATCTCGCCAATTTCGAGATCTCGCGAGATTGGCAGTTTTGTGTGTTTTTTTGCAAATAATCAAAATAATAAATTAGGAAAAAAATAATAAAAATTATAAGTATTATGAGATAAACATTTATTTTCACGAATTTTTCAATAGACTTTTCTGCATCAAACATTATTTGACGTATTTGTGTATAATTTTTTAATAAAATTCTAAGTAGTAAACTTTGAAGTACGTATTTATCAAATAACAAAAGAAAGAAACAACCAGTCTTCTCTTCTAATATCAAACAAAAATCTTCTTGTAATAAAACAGTTCTTTTATAACAAACAAAACAACGAGAAGTCAAACAAAAATTGAAATTATTATCTAAGTTGAGTTGACTATTAAACTAAGATATTATTATCAATTAAATAAAACTATATCTCCTCAGTAGATCCATTAGATATTACAGATTAATTAATAAAATATACCAAGCAAATAAAAGATTTGTTCAGATCAAATCAAGATATTACGAATTATTTTGACACAAAATGAGAGAAACCTCGTCGAAACACACCTCGAAACCGACAGATCGCAACTCCGTCCGTATCAGTCCCCGGCGTCCGCAAGTCCGCACTTCGAATAAGACGTTTTTATGCTCGAGTGCAATCTCGTTAAACTCGCGAGATCTCGTCCTTTTTTCAATCTCGCTTAAAAAGGCCGAGATATCGCGAGAAAGAGATTGCATTCCCTACACACAGCAGGCCCCGAGAAAAAATAATTTCCCTCAGGACCTATTTCATCTTTGAGGATGCTGTATGGATGGTCTTTTTGAGGAAAGAAAGGAGACGAAGTTCTGGGAAGGAAAAGGGTTTGAGTGGTGGGTAGGAATTTAGGATCAGTGTGCTCAGGAGAGGCGGACGTATGAGCTCACCCCTCCAACTGCAAGACGATAGGTCGAGAGAGTCCGGCTGGAGAGGTAAAAGAGCCTCTCTCAACCGACATTTTCCAGTCCAGCCCGCCATGCAGTAGGTGGGCAGATATGCGACGCAAATAACTAGACAAATCTCACCCCATGAACCCGGGCACCCATGCTGGGTCACCAAACGTAGTGAACCACTTGGGGTGACATATTGTAGAAGTGTTGGTTATCCAATAAATGTTTCCCGGGGCGACGGTACCCATTCCCGCCCACCAAATTAAAAAAACTCCATTGAGCAATCATTTTACACGAAATTCGTGGATACTAAGGTATATATGTATATATATACATACTATATATCATTGAAGAAGAAGATAATCAATTATATCTAAACGAAATATGAAGCAGAACGAGACACAGAAAAATTAAGAAGGTACCGCCGCAACTTGGACAATGTTATAAATATATTGTTTTGGCGTTGTTATGAGATAGAAATAATATTATTTCATTGGATTAACTATACCGCAGTCAACTGGGCCGAAGATAGACCCCAAAATCACGGTCCTTCTATCTACTTAAATAAATGAAATATATTTTTAGTATCATATATTTTAGGTATTCCTGCGCAAAGAAAAAATTGTTGATCGCAGGCACGGACGTACAAAATATATGGACATGCCCTTACGTGTTAAAAAAACGTGTTATTTCCCCCTCCCATTGGAACCATTTTTCGGAACCGGCTGGGCATGTCCGGACCAATGTCGTGCTCTCGTCGTACATTTTACGCGCGGACGCTGTATGTCTATGAAACACATACTTAGACAATGAAGAAGACTTGGCGAATCACAAGTCTCTTTCCTCTCTTCGCCCCGCCATAGTTGGTTTTTACCCCTCATCTGTAAGTTCTCGTCTAGTTATTTGTATGTCTATGATCGCAGGTAATTTTTTTTTGTCAAATATAGCTAATATTCCCTGCCCAATAAATGAACAAATAAAAAATAAATAAAAAAAGAAAAAAGGATTTGTATGGTTGAAATGCAAAAAAAAATCACGGGGTCGTCGACCGACCCACTTGGTCACGGACGTTATGTTTGGCATCTTGGGCTATCGAGAGATCGTGTGAGATCTTATCGAATGACAAACAAAAAAATTGTCTTCGGCATATGTTGTTTTGGAGATTATGTGTACATGATATGTAATTGATGGCTCGATGATTTGAATATATCAACCTAACTCTCAAATAATTATTCATGTTTAGTTCCGCCAATGTCAAAACCCATGTCAAATATTAACATAAATTAAAACACGAATATATTTTAACTCTAGCATTTTACATACAAAAAAATAATAATAGATAATGTGAATATATCTGCTAAATCCTACTGCTCATTTATTATTTCAAAGATTTAAAAAAAGGTTTTTTTTGAATATTGGCATAGCGTGTTTACGAAAATATTTCCGACTTTAAAACAATAAACTCACTATATTTATAATTATTTCATGATACTTGATCCCTCGACAGTTGCCCCCACTCGGCATACTTAAATACAGTGTGCAGTCGGTTTACGTAAAATACAGCATATCTACTAATACAAAATATAACTAATTACTAAGTGTCACCGAAGAGAAGATGTACCGCCGAATAACAAAAATATATAAATAAAACACATTTTCATTCAAATGAATCAAGGATAAAACTACTTCTTATCGATATGGTGCATACAAAAAATCGATATTGTAAATGAATTCATTTGATATCCATAACAACTAATTACTAAAGATATTATATTTTTGAAGTCAGTTTTAGGTTTGAAATTGGTAAATAAAGCACACAAAATTATAATTTTGTAATAATTATAATATTGGGGGGTTAAGTGTGGAGGGATCAACTGTCGGGTCGCCATTTATAATTAAGTGGATTATCGAGAAGGGGGCGCAATTAGTTTGCAAAAACATATCATCAAAAATACCAATTTAGGTTGTCTCTACGTTCTGCGTAATTCTGGTTCAATGAACTCAATTTTGCTTTGAATCTAAATGTGGTTTTCAAAATTAGAACTGACTGCGTGAAGAATTCAGACAAGCGATAAAGTACCTATTATATTCGCAAAATTATTTTTAATGTGCTATTTTCATCTTTCATTGGAAATGATTTGCCAAAAATTCTAATTATCCCGTGATTTTTCACAGGTCTGCGATAGTAAAACATATGTTTTGATGGATAAATAGAAAGTTAACAAAACTATGACATTTAAAACCGTTTATAAAAAGTTTCCACAAAGATAACATATTATATAACAATTTACATCAATCACTCACATAATTTGCTTAACTCACCTTTTGAGACAGTCGTATCCATAACTAAAAAATCTTTCACCTTCGCCGTCACCGCCCGCGATATTGTAAATAACTATTTGTGCGAAAATATAAGCAAATTCTTATTTGTAAACTTTCGTAAAGATCATTTCGTAGAAATTTCCGAGTCCTAAATTCTCAAGTCTTGTAAAAATAAATATTAACTCAACTTTGGCATCTTATAAATTTAATACCAACAGTGATGGGGGTAGCATATGTAAAATCATGCAATTTCCAGTGTTTGCACAAATCGTATCTTCTCCAAGCGTAAACGTTATAATAAAGTGTGTTTATCGGAATTGACTAGCCAAAGTATGTTTCTGTATATATTTGTAAATAATTAAGTTAGATAGAGCCTAAGAATCCACAATAAATCGTACAGTTCCCAAGAGGTAATTTTTCACAACAACAGCAATCTACAAATTATCCAACTATTATTATTATTATTAAGAAACGATTACACTACACCAACCTTTTACAAAGCGTAGATATCAAAGTAAATCACACCTCACACCACACTGAAAAATCACTTAAAAAAATAAATTGCAACTTAAGCACTTATAAATTTATTATTGAAGAAGAAGAACTTATAAATTTCCTCGACGTTCTCTTCAGCGAGATGTTGACTTACTGAATTGCAACGTGAATTTGAAGTTACGGAAATTTTAAACAAATATTAGAGCATGTACAAAATTAACGACCAGGGAGAGCAGTTAATAGTTAACCGGACAAACGTTAACATGCTCCGTTAATACTGATTTATGATCGCAGTCAATTTATGTAGCTTGTAATATGTGTCTTGTAATGCTTACCACTAAGCAAGACTGGTTTCTTGTGGCGGTGTTTTGTAAACAACCTTCTCAAAGGCCTCAAGGGGTTATGCGTGCCCCAAGAAAGAAGCATTGTTTAACGTTGGACTATTGGAACTATTAAATTGACGTTACTTGTTTGAAGGTTTGACGGTTGACAGTTTACGTAATATTGAAAATTATTATTCCAACCATCATCAATCTCACGCAATGCCGTCTGAAGTCAATATATTGATCACAATGCAAAATAACCACACAATTGCAGTAAGCGTTATTTTTCTTAATTTATTCATCGTTTATATTTAAACAAATACAATTTATTAAAATTATTTTTAACATGAGTTGATGACGTGTTATTAAAAACGTATATATTTACATATGTGTAACAAAATACTTATATTATACATTTCAATATAATAATTTTGTTCTTTATACATTACAATGATTTTTTTTCCATCATGTGTATAAACAAAATGTGCAAAATGCAGTAATTTTACATATATGTACGTGCTGTATATTATGCTGAAAGGTTATTGAACAATATTTTACCCAAACAACGTTTTAGCAATTTTTTTAATTGCATGGTCAATGCGATTCAAAATGAGTTGTGTTGCAAAAGATGGCGATAGTGAAATGGTTAAAACCGCTTTAATACATTTTGTATTCTTTTTCGTTTGATAAATATATGAAAACTGGCCCTAGCCTATTTTTCCTCATGGCCTATGTCATCTTAGGAGATGTTGTGTGGAGGGTAAGGAAAGGAAGGAGAGAAAGTTCGAGGAAGTAAAAAAGTAATGAGGAATGGGTAGGAATCTAGAGTCAGTGTGTTCAGCAGTGACGGACGTAGGCGTTCATCCCAAGGCGATGGGTCGAGAGAGAGCAGCTGGATTGGTCAAAGGATCTCTCGAAACCGACCTTTGACGATCCGGCCCGCCACATAGCTGGTGAGCAGGCGCATCCGCAGCCAACACCTATGCACATCTGAACCCGTGAATCAATGAGCCCGGGCACCCCTGCTAAGTCGCCAAACGAAGCAAAACTCTTGGGGTGACCTATGGTAGAGGTGTTGGTTATAAAATAAATGGTCCACTAATTTGAAAAAAGGAGAAATTAATGGTTTAATTTTTTTTTAATTTTAAAAGAAAGACAAACATTTCCGGGTTACCACAGTAAGCGGAAAATGTTGCTTGTGTTGTGAAGAAGGACTTAATCAGCCGAGGAATTGAACTCACAACGCCTGGATGGGACCCAAACGTGATTCCATTTCACCCACTGATAGCTAATAATGTTTTCATTACGGAGATATTTGAATTATCCGAACAGTTTTCTTGAGAAATGCTATTTTTATACTTCTGTATAATTATTACACATAAGACCACAGAGCTAAGTGAGGCAGAAAATCTGTTGATCTTTCCATCCCAACGGATACAACCACGGACTCGTTAATGTTATAACCCTTCTTATATTATTAAATCAATCAAATCGACATCGGAATTTAGATTGCTTATGAAGCTCACTTTGCTTCAAGGGATGCCTTTTGATCCAATGTCGAAAATGGGCAGCGTTTAAATTGTTGAATGGTTAGGTTGGGTTAGGTTATTTAGTTGTGAGACGAACTCACGTTAGCAGATAATTTGACATTGTAAATAATAATAATGCTTTTATTCGGAATATTTTATTTGGAATAAAAAGATTATAGATATTATAATAATGTTTTTATTCCAGGATGTGGGGAGGATAGAGCGATCCCACACGTTCTACATAATTATACATTTTTACAGAGCATATTTTTTAAATAAAGAATCAAATACATAAAACAGAAGAAAAAAAAAAATAACAAAAAAAATAATCAACTGTATGTAGGGCGTAGTCTGGGGTGAGCTCGGATCCAGCGCTCACTCGGGAGTGGCGTTTGGTGCTGGAACACTGCGGTCACCAGTCGCCACTGTATGGTCGAAGGCCATTAGCCGCATCCTGGCTCCAGTGACCTGGTATCTCACCAGACCGGCGAAACCTTGCAATCGTAGTTCCGTAAACATTGTCGATGTGCTCCTATATCTTCTGTATCCAAATATAATTCTGCATGCAATATTATATTGGAACCTGAGTCGTTCCATCGAGGTGGTTTGGTAGTGACACCATATTCAAACGTATATAGACTAATGCAAAATGCATTGAACAAAGTTTTTTCACATGGTTACTGCATTGGAAAAATCGTCGGGAGATCATATTGGACAATACACTGATACTTCTCCTCTTTAAAGAAGAGCAGAATTAATTATTTTAAATACGAGGGGTGTTAATTTATTTTTGTTAGGAACGTTTATGCTTTTTCGAAGCCCTCGAAGTGGAAAGTAGTTGTAATATGAAATAATAAATAACTTAATTTTTTTATAACAAAAACTCTCTTTTTATAACTTTCTAAGGTTATTCCCATCAATGTAATGTAAATGGATCTGGATGCTAGTCCTAGTTGCGACCATTACATTTTTCTATTCTTCTTTGTCTTTTACTCTTTCTTATTTTCATTTAGATTATTATTGATATCTTCTTCTTCAATGATATATTACATTGATGGAAATAACCTTCAAAACTTATGAAAAGAGATTTGTTCTCATAGAAATTGAATATTCATTTAGATTTTTATAAAAAGTCAATAGTTCCTCATAGATAAAATCGGTTATATTTATCCGTGACGCTATCTATGTTACAAACCAATGCTTAGATTGATTGTTTCCAATAAAAAGGGTAGTTGCCTATAATATGGTAAAAAAATAGTTAATGATAAGTAATATCATTAATTCTAAAATTTTAAATATGAGGTTGACTAATTAGTAAACGCGCACGTTCCGGTTAGACAAGAGCTTCTGCGTTCGAGTCCCAGTTGCTATCATTATCTTTTTCTATTTTGCTGTGTCTTGTTCTTTTTCATATTTTCGTTTAGATTATTATTGTTATTATCTTCTTAAATAATAAATAAAATTTTATATTTACCAATAAATAGGTGCATTGTTTGTTTGGTAAAACGGTTATGTAATTTAATAACTCTGTATTATTATATCATTCCGTGGTTGCAGGTAATTAATAGGAGAGTTGCTTCATTCGACCATGAAAACACATAATTTTGTTCGATAACAAAGTTTCCATGCATTAGTGAAAATAAACACATCACCATTTATTACTACGACATCAGTACGCTAGTCTGGAATCACACATAACTGAACGTACATACAAAAAAACCTATATTAGTATTTTATGTTGAAAAAAATTAAGACAAAAGATTGTGGATGATTTACTATTGCCTTTATAAAAACATGCTTTAAAAAGTTTTATGCGTCCCATAGACTATCAATTTCAATTATCAGTAGATACGTCAATGTATATCTTTCATGCGATTGTCAATTTCTAATTGATCGTTTTGTGTAGCAATAGAAGTAATTGACAATTGAGATTTCCCATTTGCGAGGGTGGGGTGATGTGTATTTTGATTGAACACGCAGATAAGCAACATTGACGCAGCTGTGCGATTGACAATCGCTCGTTCAATTGCTTTATCCATAGAGCCCGTTGAAATTCAGATCAGAGGGAACGAGATTTGGTTTACGTGTAATGACATTATATTGGAATTACGATTTAAAAAAAAAAAAAAACAAAACTTTGCTTTGCTTTGTTATTACATAATGCTAGAAAGGGAAAAAAATGGTGCAGAAGTATTGATGGGTCGATTGAAGTTCCTTCAATCGCACTTGAATGCACATTGTCAATGACATAAGCACATAGACAGTTGAAATTGTTCGTCTCCAGTCTACTTTAGAAGTGTCTCCAAATTAGAGATGGCTAAGTTCTGCATTTTGCCGGAGGCCTCCGAGACGTGCTTCCTTTTAAAAGTACTCGAGTTCTAGGAGCCGCTCCCGGGTCCGAGTTCAAAGAACTTGGAGCCAGGACTTACTCGTAGAACGCGCACAAGAACTCAAAGCCTCGGAGCCGGACAAGACCCGCACGCGGGCTCGGACCCGCCACCCGTCGGATCCGTTCGCGAGTTGTAAAATGTAAATTGTGGCGAAGTTCAACGAAATCCATTCGTGTTTTATCGTGGTCCCGGTGGGCTGACAGGGCGACGAGTAACGCGTGGCCATAACGGATGTAGTAATTTAGATAAGGTAATGTTTCGTCACTTTTAATCGGAGATTTTAATTTTAATTTTAATCTCTTATATCCGCCGTGGACTACTGTGTCGGTCGTTCGGTGTCGGTACACGCATTTGATGTGTTTGTTTATACTTTCGAACCATTATATATTTTATAATAGTTTCGGCGCGCCGGTAACTGGAGATGGTTTAAAACTTTTTCTTATCGTAAAATGTTTATAAACATTCAGAATTAATGGATATTATCGTGTTTTGTTTTGTGAATTTTATTATTCATGTTTCTATTTATGATATCAACATTATGAAGTTTGAACGTAGAAAAATACGTTTTGGACATTGATTAGATTTTTTCTTTATCAATAAATCACCTTAAAGGCACTGTCTTACTATCTCAGAGTCGTAATGCATAACAGAAGAAAATAATATATATTTTTTAAATGATGATGAATTTTATTTTTTAAATTGTGACAGTTTTTATTTGACCCAATCCCATTATCTGGGAAACGCTGAAAGAAAAAAAAGAAGGGGCCTTTTAGTGGAATAGGTTTTTGTGAGATAAATAACCTTCTATTACAATAGACTCTTGAGAAATAAACCAGTTATGTTAATTCTCATAATACGTAGTTTTTTCGAAATTTAGTACATTTAGTGAAATATCACTTGACGGATGCCACACAAATGTGCCTGTCTTTGCTTTGCCATTCACGTTCACATTCATGCATCATCTCGTAGGTATAATTATATAATTTTCAATTTGGGGGGGCAGGTATGGGTACCCCCAACCCGCGAACTATTTATCGGTGGCCTGGATTGGGAGACTGGTTGAGGGAGATATAACCTAGATCTCTCTACCCATCGCATTGCACTGCAGTGGAAGGGATGGTTTTAGACGTCTGTCCCTCCTGGACACATCGAACCCAGATTCCTTTTTCCTTCCCTGAACTTTTTTTCCTTCCTTTCTAAAAATACCGTCAATACAGCATCCCCAAGAATGTCATAAGCCCCGAGGAATTTTCCACCTGGGTCTCTGTGGGGAGCTGATTTAAAAAAAATATACACCGTTCTATTATTCAGACTATTTTATTTATAATGAGCTGACGAAGTATTTGATTAATTTAATCGTGCAGTCTTTCTCGGGCGCTCCCGACTTCTCCCACCAATCGGGTTCACGTCGTATATTCTTTGGACTCCGATCAGGGTCATCAGATCCACAAGTCCATATTCCATATGCCTAAATCATCTAAGCGTCCTCTTCTTTATCTTGTTGAAAGCCTCAGTGTAATATAACTATTTTAATCAAATAGGTAACCTATAAATCGACTATCTAGACTGTATCACTAGGTGTGTCTGACCTTGATATTCCTACCCAAATTCCAAAGTAACGTTCACTTTCAAATAATAAAGTAACAAGTAAAATTTACCAAGAATTTCCTTGCACCCATTAAACTGATAAAACTATCGACAATAATAAGGGAATAATTTTTTTTTTATTTGTGAAAAACCCCAGTAACATACAGTAAACCTAACAATAAACCTCTTATTATAAAGTGCCTAATTCAATCAAATATTAACTAAAAATATATATCGCACCCTAATAAAATTTATTGCTAGTATTGAATGATTAGATTAATTAGTGCGTGTCAGTGAATATTATTATTTAACTAATTAACTCATCTGATATAGAAAAAAAAACAAATCTTCTACTCACGTTAACAAAAATACATATTTATTAATATCAAATATCACTCAAATAATGTAGGTATTGCTAGATTGAATTATTTGTGCGTGACCGTTTATATTATCATTTAACTAGTTAACTCATCGCTAGGGAAAAGACACCCATCGCTACTAACCCCATCCAAAAACCCATCGCTGCTAACTCATCGCTAGGGAAACGTAACCCAGAGACAAAGTAAAGTTCGTAAACAGAACCTCTAGAAAAGCAAAGGCTGCTGTGACGTGTCTCCAGGAATTACTACTCACTAGAGTCTCTAGTACCAGGAGAACTCGCGACTCGCGAGTGGAGCGGTGCGCGAACACGGGGACGCCGGCCGGTGGAGGCTTTCGGGTTCCCGGTACGGCTCCGAGATTCGGGTTTGGGACCGAGCCCGAGTTCCGGGACCGTGTTTTCTTGGAGTAGTCGATTTGAAAAAGGAGTAGGAGTAAGAACGGCTTCCTGCAAAGGACCCGATCATAAGAGCCCATTCCAGCTGAACCGACACATCGCCACTCCATATCGGGCCCGGTGAACGGTTTTGTTCCCAGTGAAACACATTCCTGCTTGACCATGGACAATGATTTCTCTTGCATTATTTTCATCTGCCAGTTAATATAAATGCAGTAAATATGTGTATGTGAAGGGGCTCACACAGCCAACTACGGAGGGTGCCCTGCCAGGCCCCAAAGAAGTTTAAATTTCAATAGAAACAAAAATTCTAACTATTATAAAAACTATAACAATAACAAGACAAACTATAATAATAGTAATAATCATAATAGAAACCAACAGCATAGCCAACTGCAAAGGCAAGCCGTTCAAAGACCGGTAACCCAAAGTCAGCCCGTACCCGCAGCCTCTTCGATGGAATTTCCCCCCCCCCCTCCCCACCCCTTCCACTTCCCTACCCCCTCCAATACAGCTCCACCTCCCCCCCCACCGTAAGTGGCCTGAGCCACATTATTACAATCCCCGTTCCTCCCAGAGGGAGAGACGTGCTCCGACTAACCCGGGGCCTAGTCAGCAGTATAGGTTAGAACGAGAGCCCCAACCCACCCAAGCGTCTCAACGCGCCTCCGACCCTAATATTCCCCCGCCCACTTTAGACCCAGTTCATAAGCAAGCGCTTATATAACAAACCACGTCAATCCAACTACAAATCCAAAACGCCACCAAAGAGCTGGCTAGAATCCAGTCAATTTTAAGATATTACGATGTCTAGACAAAATGTTAAATTAATCAATTTGCAGACGGCCTATTGGAACGCCAACGGCTCTGTCCTCACTCACAGGGATGAGATAATTGAATTCTTGCAAAGTCACAGCATTGAAGTATTCCTCATTAACGAGACCTGGCTTAAGCCATCTAAGAACTTCAGACTACCAAATTATATTACCTATCGTGACGACAGACTAGCCAATAAAGGAGGCGGAACCGCCATCTTGGTTAAGAATAACATTGACCACCGTCTAGCGCATTCATTCTCTAGTGTTAACATTGAATCCACATCGGTAATAATAAATACCTCTTCTGGACCACTTAAATTCATTTCAGCCTATGTACCCCCTAGCCGTCAATTAATTCCAGCCGAACTAGAGAGCATCTTGTCCGAAAATGTTCCCACTATAATAGCTGGGGACTTTAACGCCAAACACGAATCGTGGCTCTCAAATCAGAATAACACAAAAGAAAACGTACTCGCAAAGTACGCGAGTACGTTTGTAGTATCCTATTGTAGTCGATGCCCCAGATAGACCCACGATCCATCATCCCAACGGAAGTCCGGATGTGATTGATATCGTTATACTTAAAAATACTAGCCACTTACACTCCCTCCGAGTACTCAACGAACTTTCTTCAGACCACGATCCAGTTCTTCTTACTTTAACAGGAGGCTCTAACCCCCTGGTCCCCGATAACCCCCCACGCACTAAAATCAAATGGAAAAAATTAACCGAGCTACTAATTAAAAACATAGTTATACCAACATCAATTCCCGACGAAGCCTCCCTAAATGCCGCTACCTCCAACTTTATCCAGACAATAAAATCATGCATCACCGAGGCGTCCGATGAGATTCCCAACGTTACAACACGTCACGGAATACCCGAAGAGATCAAAGACCTTATTAGGGAAAAAAATCTTGTAAGAAAGGAGTGGCAAAGATCTTGCAACCAGATAGTTAAACAACACCTCAATCGACTAAACAGAGAAGTGCGTGATGCCCTCAGCGAGTTTCGCAACGAGCGTTGGCACGAATTTATCTTAACATTAGAAGACGATAGAGCAGCTTACTGGAAGCTTTCTAAAGCACTCAGACGTCCGAAAACTAAAATCTCCCCGATTCAAGGCCTAAACGGAAAAGTTTACTCCGCTGCAGATAAGGCCGAAGCCTTTGCAGACAGCCTTGAAAGTCAATTCTCTCCAAACACCGATCACGACGATCCTGCGTTCGTAGCAAAAGTGGATTCAAAAGTAGAAGCAATCTTAAATCTAGACCCTGAAGACCCCCCAATCAGGTGCGCAACTCCTAAAGAAATTTTAAACATAATTAGAAAATTAAAAAAGAAGAAGGCCGCTGGGCCCGATGGCATTTTAAACAAGATCTTAAAACATCTCAGTACCAGTGGCGGCTGGTGTTCATAAAAATAGGTGGTGCACTAAAATAATAATAATAATGGTCTTTATTTCGAGATGTGGTAAGGTGAGTGCAATCCCACACATCCCATAGAGATATCCCATAAATCTTGGACCTACCTACTCTAATTAAAATAAATTCAACTATGAAAAAATCCTACCTATTTGTAAATTAGGTCGATCCTCCATTATCTCTGGGCGCATGCAACACATTGAGTCTAAATTAATTTTATTTATTAAGATAGATTAAATTCTTTTAAAGTTTAACAACATCGTTCAATCTAAACAGATGTCATAAGGATTGTGAGGAACAACTCACTGAAAAAGCATTCCATATTCCATTATTTTAAAAGAGTTCTAGTAAAATAAATATTGATCCATCACCATTTTTAAAGTCGCCGCGATTGTAAATTCAAATTCAATAACAGTTGACTCCTATCCAGTAAATTGTATGTAGATACTTATTGGCACGAAAATCGAGTTAAAAAAATGTTCAGTTTATCACACATCCGAAAGTCTTCCTTTCGCTCCGAAACTCCAATGAAATATATACTGTCATAACTCATAACAAATAATGTCCGCAATGTTTGTTGTTATGCTGTCGTTGGTCGATGCTGAGTGAAACATAGCATGAAAAAGAGTAGATATTAAAATAAAGACACGATATGGATAATAATATGGCACAAACGTGTCCCCGTTTAACATGCTACAGAACGAACCATTCCTTTTGATGTGGTGGAAATTTTTGGATCGTCACCTACGATTTCGTAAAATTTGCAAAGCGTTCAACCTACCTACGATTTTGGCTCATTATAGAATTATAGAAGAACTCCTGTGATCGCTTTGCAAAACGAACCACCACTCTGAATATAGGCACACAACGATCTGCTTTGTTACGCGGGCAGTCCAGTAGGCACCTATATTACGCATGCATTATAACCGAGTGTATATTGTGAACTGTGAACTGTGATGAGGCGTGTCGGAAATAAGTATGTTTTTTGGCGCTCGGGAAATTTTTGATTTAAATTAATTAATTAGATTAGATTTAAATTAATAGATATATTTTGGGAGTGCGGCGCTCCTCCGCACCTTAGAGCTGGCCGCCACTGCTCAGTACTAAAGGCATCTGCGCCATGACAGCCATTTGCAACACGTCACTTCGACTACGTTGCTTTCCTAAGGATTTTAAAGAAGCTGATGTAATTTTAATTCCCAAACTAGGCAAGGATCCTTTATTTACGGAGAATCATCGGCCAATTAGCCTCCTTCCATGCCTAGGTAAAATCCTGGAAAAAATAATACTAGCACGATTAAATTCATTCACAAATAAATGTAAATTCTTGCCAGACTTCCAACATGGTTTTAGAGTAGGTCACTCAACCTCTCACCAACTCCTGCGTGTTGTGGAACACATCACGGAGGCATTCAATATAAGGAAAAAAACAGTAAGTCTCTCACTCGACGTAAGTAAGGCTTTCGACAAAGTCTGGCATTATGGCCTCTTATATAAAATGTACTCTCTTGGTTATCCATTAAGACTTATTCAACTAATAGCCAGCTACCTAAGAAATAGAACATTCAAAGTCAAAATAGAAAATGTATACTCCACATCCCGCCCCATATCAGCTGGGGTCCCACAAGGCAGCCAACTCTCACCATCCTTATATAATATCTATTGTAGCGATATTCCTAAACCCGTGGATCATAATGTTAAAATCACTCAATTTGCGGATGACACTAACATCATTTCTAGCTCAACTGTCGAGGCCACTGCTACACGCCGCGTACAGAGACAAACCACTCTAACTGAAAAGTGGTGTAAAAAGTGGAGAATATCTATTAACCCGACGAAAAGCGTCGCGACCGTTTTCTCAAAGACACGGACAAGGTGACCCCCATTCATTAGACTGTTTGGGGAAAACGTTCCATGGGAAAAGTCAATTAAATACCTAGGTGTAACGCTTGACTCCAAGCTCACCTGGAAGAAACACATAACTGGAAAAATTAAAGCAGCTAATAAATGTCTGTCATCACTGTATCCAATGATGGGAAAAAAAGTCGTTTATCAACGAACAACAAATTACTTTTATATAAAACAACAATAAGGCTCGGCTTCACCTATGCTTGTCCCGTTTGGGGGCATGCGGCACCCAGTCTCATTCAACAAATACAAATATTTAAAAAAAAAGCCGTTAGACTTGCTCTCAATGCGCCTAAATGGAGTAAAATTTCTTGTCTCCACAAAGACTCCAACATCCCGTTGATAAAGGACTTCATTTTCTCACAAGCAACCAAATTTTACGCCGGCCTACCCGGCCACTCTAATCCTACGATTAATACGCTCGCGAAATATAGCGAAAATGATAATTTTAAATTTAAAAAACCAAAGATAGTCCTCCGGAAGGAATAAAAAAAACCTGCATACAGCCGCAGTATTAGTTAATCACATTAAAAATCACACCTAAAAAAAAATTCAAAGTAAAAGTCTCATTAGATAATCCATATATAATTATGTTAAAGTCAGTAAACTCATGTTTAGGAACTCTGTAAAATAAGTCAATCAAAAGTCAAAAGTCCTGTTACCCTGGGAAAATCGGAAGTATCCTGTTATCTTGAAGAATCCTGTTACCTTGGGTAATCAACATATCTAAAAGATATGTTCCACTTAATGATTTTAATTATTTTTTATTCATTTGTTAACTTTTTTTAATATTAACTACTAGGTAGGTAATATCAATTTCGATAGAATTAAATATTTTAATAATGTTTGTTTCCGAAAGTCTTTCTCTTTTTAATGTCTTTCATGAATAACACAATATGTTTTATCGTCTCTTGCAAACGTTTTACACGAGCGAAATAATGCAATTGGTTGATGTTTTCAATGGAAACTTCAAAAGATCATTCATTCCTCGTGACGGGATATTATATGGTGAGCTAAAAATATTTACTGTAATCACAGACTTAATAAATACAAAGAAAGATTAAAGTCACACTAATCGAAGATAAAATATAGCACGTTCTAGTTTTATCTTTCACAGCTAAAACGAAATGAATCGGAAAATGATGACAATTCAGAGAACATGTATGTAGGGATGAAATGATATAGAAATATATCCCGCTTTATTTTATTTCTACATTTACCGATTTCGGGTACCAAAAGCTTCGAATAATTATATTTATTTAAATTATAAGTAATTTGTGTGTATTTACGAATGATATGAAACTCCGTTGGATTTGTTTTTGCTCGAGAATTACTTTCACATGTCTCAAAACCGAAAGGCATTTTTTCACAGTATAGTGACGCAGTGTTTGTGGCAGCTGGTGACAGTTTGTCTGATGAACGAACTCATGTGCGATACTGAAAGTAGACAAACAAACCAAACTGTCCACTTTACCTTGTTAGAAGCAACCACGCGCGTCGTCTCAGTAACCTACCTCCTCTTTTATTTCCAACAGATTGAACTGTTGAGAAATCGTATAGTCAGGGTTCGGTATTGCATTTTTGTCTACCTTCAATTGGAAGACATCATGGAATAATGATTAAGAGAATATATTATTTTAATTTAATTTAACATTTAGCAAATCATGGTGTTACATAATTTTCAGTATTATTGTTTCCGAATTAACGCCTACAAATTTCTCCAGCAGATGGCATCCGAACACTATTCATTCATGTTGATTAGCTTCACTTATTATTTTGATCACCGGTTATTTGTAATTCTTGTGAGGTAGAGTTTTGATAATCAGTTACATAAAATACCCGATTCACCAATAATGTTACACCATTATGATTTGTTGCGCAATAAATATGGCTATTGTCAAGGTTATGTGTAATATGTTTGCTTTGCGTTTTCTATAATATATATTCAATTGCGGTAAATTACATTTTATTATGGCTTTTGAAGGGTTAGGTGAAATATTGATTTAATTATTCGAAACCATTAAAACAATACCGTTGATGGTTAATTATAAAACAAATTTCCATTATTTGTTTACGAACCATAATTTGCTTAGGCTTGAAAACGAGTAAAAAAGCACGTTTTATTACAAAATATTTCTGCAATGTAAAAAATGCACATACCGATCACCAATACCTGACGCGCAATAAAACGAGTAACTAAAATTTATATGGAATTAATAATGTTGAAATTTATATACCGCTCATTGACAAAAACAGTAGTTACTGATTTCAAAATCTTGATGGTGGGAGTATAAGAAAGATATTACAAATAATATATTTTGGTATTTTCATTTTTCGTCGACATTTATTAGGAAAAAAATTAACATCTCCGATGGGGACGAGTTCCAACAAATCTATTATTTATTAAATATTATTTATTGTTTTAACTCGATCGTTGGAAATTCGTCTGTCTGTAAATTTGTCTGTAAATTCCTTTTCTGGTTCAGGTTGGTGGCTGTTGTAATGGTTCAGTAAAGATAATTTTTCAAAATGTGATATTGTCGTGTTTATTTGGACTTTATATTCGCATTTTTCAATATTATGGTACATACCTATCTACGCGGAAGAAAGTAGAATTGTCATTGAGATAGTGAAAATTTCTTGTAATTGTAGAATTCCTTATTGAAAAAAGGGTTACTTTTTTAATTAAGTAGGTAGGTATTGCTGCGATCGTAAAACAACCACGACGGGCGTCAGTGCTGTGGTCGTAAAACAAAGCAGTTAAAATGTATTAATTGATTTTGTGTTTATTAGTAGAACTCCAATTTAATTTTTAGAAATTTAATTAAAATTAAATTTGATAGTGTTATTATCGAGTTCTGCAAGTATTTTAGTATGTATTTTAGTTACAGTTGTTTTGACTTGTAAGGTTCAAACTGATGTGAAGCCACGTACGGACGACTTATTTATAGTATTTTACATGTCAAGTTTTGAAGTTGTCTAAATTGACTTATTACCGGTTAATCTAATTTGCAGAGACGCTAATTGAGAGAGTGATTATGTGGGATTCGGAATCTTTCCCTTTGGTTTCCCTTGCACTTAGTGTAAGGGTTTTCTTAATTGATTTAGAATGACGTTATTGCTATGACTCATTTAAGTGTATTATATTGTTTAGATTTTGTAAACATACTAAGTAGTTGGGAATAAATAATTTTCCTTACTTTATAATTTAGTGTTATTTATGTTATGTTGTATATATTTTATGTTATGTTATGTTGTATATATGTATGTTGCATATATATTTATAATATATTATATGTTTATAATATACTTTATAATTATGTTGGGGTCATTCGTTTATTGATTTCTAATTGTTCAAGCAAATATAATCTAAGATCCTTCCGTTCTATATGTAATGGTTTTGGCTGGTTGTTTTAAGTGGAACGTGATTATTCACTAAGATATGTTCTGCGAATTTTGAAGAGGTGTTTTTATTTTTATAACATTGTACCTATTATGTTCTTTGAATCTAGTTGAGAATGCCCTACCTGTTTGTCCGATGTAAGTAGCGTTACAGTCGGTGTGGTCACATTTTAATTCATACATGCCACTGTTATTGAGTTTAGGATTTCTACTTTTTGAATTTTTAAGGCTTCTTCCCATATTATTATCGGTTCTAAAAGCTATATTTAAACCACGTTTTTTTTAAATTTCTTTTGCAATTTTTAAAGATATTGGGCCGAGAAATTCGAGACATGCAAATTTTTCTAATTTTTTTATTATGTACCGGACATATTGTATTAATTTTGTATTTCTTGTTTTTTTTTTTTTTTTTTTTCAATGTTTTTTTTCCTCATAGCCGTTATTAATCGCGATTATTTTAATAGTTTCCTTTTCTTTTACGTATGCTTTATTATCTAAGGGAATGTTAATGAGTCTAGTCACAAGAGTCTCAGCTGCTCCCGTCTGGAGGCAGTGATATTATAGCATCCCCCATCAGGGTATGTTGTGAGGCTAAAGGTAGTTGGGAGGGAGATAGCGAAGAGGAAGGAGGAAGGTGGGGAAGTATCTGGCTTCGGATTGCGAGTCGAAAGCTTCACCCCTCGACCACGCCGGCCGTCAAGTCAATCAAACCAAGTGCCTTTTAATGTAATTATTTAGTATCCTCATTCAGTGATCATCTTTTAATTACTCCTACTTACATCTTGATAAAATTAAACCTCGTTTACCGTTTTATAGTCGAATATGTCAAATTCGACTTCCAAAACAGGTAGCAAACTCTCTATGTTTCAAATAATCAGTTTATAAAACGTATTTCCAGATTTATTTTCTATTACGCCACGATGTAATTTCATGTTATTTTCATAATTGGATCGAACAGGAATCGTATTACACGAAATGTTGTGTTTTAACAACTGACATTAGTTCGTAATTGGTGTATTTTGATCTATTACATGTATGTCCAATTGAATTCTAGTGATGTTGCAGATGAATAATGGAAAGTGAATTAACAATCAACCAATTTAACTTGTTTTTCAATGCAGTTGCTTGAGAACTTTGGTTTATAGACAAAAGGGATCAATTTCTAGTTGCAGAAAGGTGGACATAAATTTATTATTAGATATTTTATATCAATATCCTAACAATTAAATACAATACTCTACTTAGAATAAATAGCATATTCATTAAGTAGTTAAAATTTTCTGCAACCGCATCTTAAATTTTTTTTTAGAATTACGTTATAAGAATGGATCAATCATATATTTCTCTATTATTATTTTACAATTATTTTTATTTCATATATATTTTTTTGAAATTATTTTTTTGCTTTTTAGTGCATTTTTTGAAGTCGTTTTTTGTTTTGTTAAAATTTTTGTTTATTTAAATATGAAATCGTGGTGTTTAGAAGGATTTTCTTAATCGATTTTTTTCAAAATAATGGTAAGAACCTATCATAATGGTAGAATAATAGTTTCTCCATGCGTGTCCTTCCCCATTCGTCACGTCCCCCTTCCGCCTCCCCTTCCGCCTCCCCTTCCGCCTCCCCTTCCCCTCCCGTGTCTCCTTCCCCTCACGCTTTTCCCCTCCATCTTCCCCACCTTCCCTCTCCCGCTTCTTCGTCCTATGAACCCTCCTCCCACGTCCTTCTCCCTTCTCCCGCGTTCCATAAATTCAGTCCCGGTACATTCAGTTTTCAAACAGCTCTCGTGCCACCTGTTGCAATATTTATACAAATTTCATAATACATACGCGGGCGCGCGCACAACCAAAGATTCATTGCAATCGGATAAATAGTATGGGAAATAATTTCACAACGCCAGAGATAACTACTATATATAAAATCCATCGTGCGCGTGCGCACAACAACTCACTAAAGTTTCATCGAAATCGCAATAGTTTATACTATAAACTATATCTCAGGTTTTTGCCATTTATTATTTGGAGGGAAAGCTCAGTTTGAAGCGGGAAAGCAGTTGGAAAACCGCGGAATAGAGTATTGAAAAACAAAATAGGAACCCGCATTAGTAAAATTTTAAGAGTAGCTAACGATTATTAAGTTTCGTAATAAACACTTTTACACAAGTTACAGACCATGATACTCATAATAGGTAAAGATTTAAGGGGTTAAGAACAAAAGGCATAGGTACCTATAAGTATCTATTTTCAGGATCATGAAAACTAAGAGAAGCAAAAATATGTATTGGGCACTAGAGCTGTTTTATTGTCTTTGGAATAAAAGCTGGAATAAAAAGAAGATAGTTCTGTGGTCCAATTTCGGGCAGATTGAAGAAATATTGTTTCGGGTCATTCGTTATTGAGTCGTGAAATTATTTTTCATAATTCCAATTTCACCAAAATAATTGCCAATCAAAATGTAAAACTTGATTTTATTTGTACGGAGTAATCCATCTAAATTCTTACTCGAGTGGCTGCACGAAAATAAAGTTTAACATGGAGACAAAATCACAATTAACTTAAATTATTTTATTCATATAAAATTTTTGGAAAAATTAATTTTCAAATATAATATACTCAATATGCCCACATACACTTAGAAACACCCACTGAATGCGTTTTCGAAGAATTCAAAGTTCCTACATTTAAAAACTTAT
The DNA here is from genome assembly GCA_917563855.2 of Limnephilus lunatus. Lineage (NCBI taxonomy): Eukaryota > Metazoa > Arthropoda > Insecta > Trichoptera > Limnephilidae > Limnephilus > Limnephilus lunatus. Next base: position 76,497,449 of record OU830592.1, read on the forward strand.
TTCTGAAAAATTCAATTATACAAATTATAAAAGAAAAAGCTAAACACTTATTCATAACTGAATGTATTACTAGACTTAAATATATATGTGTTTGCACTAAACCAAACATTTTTTTGCCCAACACCATTATAATCACTAAGGAAAATGTTTCTTTAATAAATTACCAGAAGAAATTAGAAGCATTAACGACGAAATACAAATATTAAACTCTCTAAAAATATTTTAGAGAAATCATTACAAAAAAAACTGCTTCCTCTATTTCTGCCGGAAAATCACACCTATATTCCTATACTGCTGTGTTTGTTATCCCTTTTCATGTACACTCTTCTTTCATCCACAAGCAGACAGATGCGAAATCAAAAGATTCTAATAAATATGTAAAACGTTAAGAAGGTAACCGGACAATTCAGAACACTTTCGAAATGTGAAAAAAAACTATGCTAAAAACCTAACCTGACCGAAACCAATTAAAATAGATGTATTTGTTCCTCACTAAACATAACTATATAACTTTTTAGAATGATTCTGATTTGGCATATAACCTATTTTTGGAGGCGGATATGGGTACCGCCGCCCCGGAACCATTTATTGGAAAACCAACACCTCCCCCAAGTGGTTTTCTATATTTGGTGAGTTTGCAGAGGTGCCCAAGTCATGGGGTGAGGATGGTCAAGGTCTCGGCGACCGATGCGTCTACCCACCTGCTACGTGTCGGGCCAGATCTAGAGAGACTGATTTTGACCTCTCCAGCCAGAATCCCTCGACCCGTCGCCTTACACCGCAGTTGGAGGGTTGGATTCATACGTCCGTCACTCCTGGACACACTGACCTCCCAGATTTCTACCGCCCCCCTCTCGTATATATTTCATTCCCAGAATTTTCTTTCCTTCTTTCCATAAAAAAAAACTTCCACACTGCATCTCCTACTAAATTAATTTCCCTAGGGCCTCGTGTGTCACGTGTGTGGAGCTAATGTAAAATATATATAGGAATAAATATATATATACTTAACCGTTAAATAGGAAAAACGAAATTCATTGAAATGAAAGATTGGTGGTTCCGAAATGTACCAATAAATACGGCGAATGAACTCTAAACTGTATTGTACCAAAAATATTTAATAAACTCCCAATGACAATTAAAAATAATAACGTCTTTACTGCTAAAGTCAAATATAATCTAAGGAAATGGCTATTAGATACTGATGATTCATTTTGATGCCCTACCGAAGCCCTTGTTTTCCCAATTGGAATTCACTTTCAAAGGAAATGGAATATCATTAAAATTTTGTTATAATTCATGTATATGAAACCATTTATTTACTTGTTGATTTTATTCATTTGCTTATATTAAATTCGTTTGTACTTGTTTATATACGACTTATACTGCTATTTATGAATTTACATCTATACTATTTCATTATTTAATGTTCGTACAGAGATGGCCAGGAGCGCTTCATAAATTTTCAGCTAATAAAATAAATCTGTTGGCAAACTTTGGAATCGTATTTATTCGTTCGTAATTATATTTTCTCCTTTCGTATTTATGACGTGGAACCACTGGACATTAAACCAAGCATCGCGGAAAGAAGAAGCATTTGAAATGTCAACGTGCATACTAATGAAGGCTGGTGTACAAAATTTCCCAAACCATTAACCAATTAAAAGTTCTTCACCGAATTTCCAAACATTGTGAAATAGTACTCATACCAGCTACAACACCAAGACCCAGTCGTTTCGCAGAAATTCATATGTGACAAAGTCATCAAATGGCCATTCAGCTGCATTTTTTAAACGGTTGAAAGATTTTCGTTTGCCGATCAGCTTTAAAAAAAATGTGACCAGTAGAAGAGAGAAGGAGAGGACATAAGAAACGTTGAAATATCGGACGTTACTAATACCCTTGCGTCTGCACGGTTGAAATTTAATAATCCGACTACGAATACAACTCTGACGCCGCGCCTTACGCAAACCCGTTTTCATACGTGGAGGTTGTTACAACTTTTATCAACTTTTGTAATAGAACAGAATTAAAACAGTCCCAAAAGATGGCACCACTTATGTTAACAGCTAGCGTGAGGAGCGTCGTAAGTACTATCGGATTCATACTTTCGTCGACCTCTCCGGGTATGGAGTAATGGATGGTATGGTATGATTATTATTGTAACTGGCAGTTGTGACCCGGTGACTAGCTGTCATTGGATCCGGTCAGCTTATTACAATTTGATAGAAAGCTGAAACGAATCTAGAATCGGAATTAAAATGTGCTTTACGCCTTGACTACGCCTTAAAACGTCAATATTTTGATTTTCCAAGACAAGAAACCTAACCCCGCTAAGTCACCAAACGTAGCGAACCACCTGGGGCAACCTATGGCAGCGGTGTTTGTTATCCAATAAATGATTCCCGGGCGGCGGTACCAATTCCGCCTCCCGAATTGTTAATATGAATAACCAACCTTGGGTAGGAAAGGGTACCAGAAGATTAATGCATAATTTTCCTTATTATCAGTTGTAAAGACAAAAGATGATCGGTTATGGTCGATATTTATTTATTTTTCATGGTCTCCATAAAACGGTTAAACACCAATTCATTACATGGAAGATTACAAATTTAGAATACACATAGAAGGTATACAGAAGCGTAAAAAGATGATGGGGGCAGTTTTACCATTTTGTGACATGCTTCAAAATATAGTTCTAAACTAAAGTTAGGTGACTGAAAATGTGCAGTTGAGTTGCTCTATTTGACGCGTTCCGATGGGCAGAAGATCTCGCCATCGGCTAATTTTTTTGTTAAAAATCGGTTTATTTATTTTTAACAAATCTAGACCTCCAGTGTCCCTGCATTTCCTGCATACGATGTTAGAAAGCTGTATGCAAGTGTTTAACTTAGAAAAAAAACATAATACAACAAATCAGGTTAGTAATACAAGCAAAAATAATAGTTAAAGCAAAATAAAACTCGATCAAGAAGCTCATATATAAATAGATAGAGAACATACAATAAACAATTAAGCCTCAAATTATGGATAATTAATTAAGGATACGGACTGGCTGATATACCCGGCCGTAGAAACCTTATCAAGGAGAAAATAGCCTAAGTGTGTCCTCAATTCATTTCCGATTTTACTTTCGCAAGCTGCTTCTTTGATTCGTTCTAATAACGCTCTGCATTGTGTTTGATTGTGTAGGAAATGCTTATTCATTCATTTAGTCAGCTGCATAATTTAGATGACTCTATCACAAATCCTTGAGTTGGGTAATGTCCGGTCGCGTCGTCTGCATTATAAGTACATAATATAGTCAGAATCAACCTCTGCTGAAAAGTAAATAAACTTGAGGATGCACCATAATGTATACCTACATCATATTGTGAACTTGTGTTCTAGTGAAAGAATAAAAACGTGAATTCTCTTTGATACATCGTAACATGAACATGATTTCTAATGGAACCCATCATATTGTGAACTTGTGTTCTAGTGAAATAATAAAAACGTGAATTCTCTTTGATACATCGTAACATGAACATGATTTCTAATGGAACCCAATATTTGTATCGTATTCATTTTAATGAGAACGAAACTATACTAGTACCATTCGTCAAAGACCTTTGAGTTATTTTCAACAGGAAATTTACCTTCGATCGTCACAGCGAAACAATCTATTTATATAAAAATCAATTCATGTTTGCTTGCTTGCATGTATGTACTCTTATGTAGGTATGTTGTTATGTATTGGTATATTAAGCATAGGAAATGTTTGAAACTTTCAAAATACTTACAACCATAATAATAATAATAATAATAATTGGATAATTTATAGAGCGCCGTTTTTGTGAAAAATCACCTCAAGGGCGCTGTACAATTTATTCCTAATTCTTAGGTTCTATCTAATTTTAATATTTACAAATGGATACATAAACATACTTACCTGCAGGTCACTTCCGATAAACACTTTAATTAGAAAGTTTGTGCTTGGAGAAGATACGGCTTTGCTCGCGGAGGACATTATATTTAAAACACTGGACATTGCATGATTTTACATTAGCTACCCCCATCACTATAAGTATTAAATTTTAAAAGATTAGTGGCAAAAGTGGAGTTAATAATATCAAAATATGTATTTTAAAAGACTGGAGAATTGAGGACTCTTTAGGGCTGGAGAATGTTACTAAAATGACCTTTAAAAACGCTTACAAATAGTTAGTTTTTACTTTATTTTTATTTATTTATTTTTTTATTATTATTATGTATATTTTTTTTTTTTTTTAGGTTAGTTATTTACAGTGTCGCGGGCATTGAATGTGAAGGTGAAAGAATTTGAGTTTATGGATACGACTGTCTGAAAAGGTGGGTTTTAAGTTTAGCTCTAAATTCTGCCGAGTCTGTGATAGTTCTTAAGTCATATGGCAGTGCATTCCAGGCTTTAGGTCCCGACACTCCGAAAGCGCGCTCACCGAACTTAGTATCTGGTGTGCGCTTTGGTTCCTTTAACCTTCCAACAGCTGATGACGCTGCTGACCTTAGGGTTGACTGTCGAGAATTGGAATTTTCTGGAATACACAATTCCGATAAGTATGCCGGAGCCATTCCGTTAAGGGACTTAAATACCATCCAGCAGAGCTTGAACTGGATTCTTTCAGGACATTTGAGCCAGTGAAGATTTTTGAGATGCTCTGAAATATGGGAATATTTAGATACGCCGGTGATAAGTCTTGCCGCAGCGTTGAAAACGGATTGTAATTTGTTGATTTGATATTTTGGAAGACTTGCATATATTCCGTTGCAATAATCTAAACGTGAAACAACATACGAATTGACTAGTAATTTAGTCGCTTCTGTTGGTAGATTTTTCCTTACTGCTTTAATTTGCCTTAATTGAAAGAACCCCGTGCTTACGGTTCTGTTCACTTGAGTTTTAAGGGAAAAATCAGCATCCAGATTGACACCCAGTAGTTTTATACACGTCTTTGGAGTGATGTCGCTTCCTGAAATGGTTATTGGGGAGTTATCAATGTTATGCTGACGTCTGCTTGTGGCGGTCCAGAGAAACTCAGTCTTTGACGGATTTAGTTTCAATCTATTTGAGGTCATCCAGCGGGTAATTGCTTCTAGACACTCAATTATGCGAGTTTTTAGACTGTCTACTTCCTCTGGTAAGCAGTAAAAGTAAACTTGTTGGTCATCAGCGTAGCAGTGAGATAGAAGGCCAAATGATTCGATCATTTTAGCGACATCATTTGTGAAGAGGATGAAAAGAAGTGGGCCCAGAACAGACCCCTGGGGTACTCCAGATGAAAGGGTTGCATATTTTGATTGGTTTTCCCTACCTTTACGGCTTGTAAACGGTTACCCAGGTACGATGTTAGCCAGGTTTTAACGCCGCCGTTTAAACCAAAGGATTCTTCTAATCGTTTAATAAGAAAATCATGGTCGATCGTGTCAAAAGCGGCACTCATGTCCAAGACTGAAAGGAGTGCCAATTTTCCCGACTCTATAGCAAGAGTTATGTCTGACAGAACACTTAGTAATCCAGTTTCCGTTGAATGAAACCTTCTATATGCAGATTGGTATTTAGTTAGCAATTCATTTGAGTTTAAGTGACAGATTATCTGTGAAGCAGTGATTTTTTCTAAGATTTTGGAAATAAATGGAAGATTTGAAACGGGTCGGTAGTTTGAGAGATCTTCAGCGTCCAATTGCGGTTTTTTTATTAGTGGAGTTACAACAGCTGATTTAAGGGGTTTTGGGAAATCACCCATGCTGAGTGACTTATTGAAAAGATGAACTAGAAAGGGAGCTATTTCCTTGCAACACTTCTTCAGTAACCACGTTGGAATAGGATCGAGTGAACACTGCTTGTTCGGTGAAGTAAGTATTAACTTCGTTACTTCCTCGATGGTTGTAGGTTTGAAGGCAGAAAAGGTTCCGCTATTGCTTTTAGTAAACGATGGTGGTGGGGCGGAGGCTGTTAGGGCACGTATTGATTTGATTTTGTCAAGAAAAAATTTCGAAAAAATTTCCGGAGCTATGTCGGTTGTATTTTGTGCACTTACATCGGCAACGACTGTCTTAATAGAGTTCCACAGACTTCGCGGATTTCGACGCTCTGAATTGATCCTACTTGTCCAATATTCAGATTTTTTCGAGCGAATTAGTAACGAGTACTCTTTTTGAGCCCGTATCCAATCGTCCCGTGAAGTAACGCCCGAGTGTCTGTAGGACCTCTCCAATTTACGCATTGATCTCTTCTGGCTCCGACATTCTTCGTCAAACTAGTCATCAGAATTTCGCTGTCGCCGAGTTTTTGTAGAAGTTGGTGCATATTTATTTAGAAGAGTTGAAAGAAAAGTGTTGTAATATTCTGCCAGTTTGGTTGTTGATTCTGTTTCCCAAACGCTTTGTGTACAAAGTGGAGAATTTTTTAGTTCAGACAGGAACTCATCAAAGTTAAAGTTACGCCATGCTCTTGACGTAATAGTTACGTATGGGATTTTCGGAGGGTTAAAGTCGATTTCAGTGCGAATTAGCCTATGACAATACATCTTAAAAGTTTTTTAATCATTACGAAACTTTTACGAAACTGTCACAATTTTAGAATGACATTTTGCGAACTATCGATTGTTCAAACAAAATAAATTTTTGTACTCAGTAGGTGCCGATAGAGACGTGTAAAAGCCGGGCGTAAATAAATAAATAAGTATAAGTTGAGTTGATATCTGCTAAAAACACCTTAACGGATAATTTAAAGATACTTTCTACTCGCAAAATGATTAAGCATAGTATTATAGTTAATATTTTAAATGTTAAATGCCTTAAAATCACTTGAGTGCCGATTGTCATCCGGGTGACAATATTTCAAGCATATGCGTTAAATTTTGACTCCACCATCTATTACACTGTGACATCTGTAACAATAACTATCCGTATAACTCACCGTTAGTGCGATTTTCTTCTTATTGTGTCCTGTCCACTCAACGGTCGTTAGTTATCATGTTGGCTATGCGGACTTTGTTTACTGCGGCCCGGGACAGCTCTACAGTAGACTGGCCAAACCACTGTCTCAGGTTTTTCAGCCATGATGTTCTCCTCCTTCTAGGGCCCCGTCTTCCGGCAATCTTTCCCTGCATTATGAGATGCAAGATCTCGTACTTCTCAGGATGTCTCATGCGATTTTATCGAACTGATATACAGACCCTTTCGACATTTTCAAAACCTCTCCGTTCTACATCAAATAAAAAATAATTATTTTCGAATGTATCTGATATGTATTTTTGTAATTTAAAAAATATATATAATATTTGATTTGTATTTATCTTCTATTAGTGTTCGACCTGGTTTGACCTTATTATTGTTCGACATATATTTTGTTTATAAAAGCCCTGCGGGCGTTTAATAAATATACGTAGGTATATATTCTACTGGGTAATAATGATAAGATAATATGAACAGGTAACATTATTCACCTAATTAACCTGCTTACCAACACGACACAGTTTGACATAAATTTAAATTAAGGAAATACCGAAGAAAGCGCAATTCACGGATGGTTTATTTTTTTGGAATATTATTTAAAATGCATCTCAAATAATATTAATTTTATTGTATTAAAAAAGAAATCGGTTCATAATAATTGGAATGAAAACTAATTTTTATTTGTCGATAAAAATTCAGAAGGTAATACAATTAATTGTCGTGGTATTATTAATGCTCGTGCCTTCATACTTTCTTATATAGTTTTTACAAAGGAAATAGAGGTTATTAAACGACTAGGTCAATTTTTTTATTCTATTACACTTACACAATAGAAATTTATTGATTTTATATTGTTGTTTAGCCGTAATTTTTAATGAACACCTGTCTGCCATAACTATTGATTGCTCTTAAAGTCATAGCATAACTGTTATATTTTTTGTAATTAATTTTGAGGTACAGAATGAACTCGAATGCTGCTTGAATTGGCTTTACCTTTTTGTATTTGGTGGCCAAATTATCATATTGATGAAGCAAAAATGCAGGTATTCCATTATTATTTAAAATAAAACTGTTTTTTCGTCTAGTCTAAAATAATTATATTAATTTTTCTAATAATTTTCCAGCGAAAGGCTAATTAATAATATCAAGCCCGTCAAAAGCACAAAAAACCTTTAGAATGTTATAAAAACCGTTCGTTATGTTTATGGCCCATTTTCACGATTTAAATATTTTTTACTGGCGTAGATACCAATTTACCCGTTAAAGATTTCCTTAGCATAATATAACATTTTCAGCACAAATACTTTTTTAAATTTTTGTGAACAGTCTTTTTGAGTGAATTGTGCGACATGACATAGGCCTAGACCAGGGTTTTTTAAAGTGGGATCCATGGACTCCTTTCGGGTTTATGACATGAGTATCAGAGGTGCGCGTCCACCGGCCCCCAATTTACTCTTAAATATTTGAAATATCATGCAGTAGGTAATTTTTTTTGAAGCATCTGCAAGAAATGATAATAAAAACTAGTATGATGAAGAACGCTTAAGCCGGGACGAGGTCTAACTCACCCCCAAGTGGGGAAATTGACATTAACAGAATATTTACCGTTCAGTTTCAGCCACAAAAGTCGAAGCTTTTTACTAAGTCGCTAAAACAGAAAAAGCATGATAAAAAAACTAAAAATACGAGGACACTTAGTTAATAATATCACTTGGAAAGAAGTAGCAGAATACATTATATACCTACACAATTATGAATTTCATTACTAATAACAGAAATGTATAAGTGTTTTGACTTATTGAGCGAAGGAGTCATCACGGCCTTCGCTCTCAATACAGCACATCAAAGTCTGAAATAGGAGAACAACCAGAAAGTACATGGAGTAATTACATAAAGAAATTTACAAAACAAGACATTTATCGCAGTAAAAACAAAATAATTTCAGCTCTGCTTGGATCTGAAATATGAGAAAACATAAAGGCAGTAATGATAAAGATATGCGAAAACAAAAAAAAAAACTCTCCGGAGAGTTGATTCCTCTGCCAATTGATCCCTCGGATAGTTTATCCCGTAAAAGATTATTTCTTCAAGTAAGTATGCAAAGAGGGTGTACGGCCGTACAACTAAAGTCAATATACTTATATCTGCATGCGTCTTGAGTGAAAATACGCTATTCAAATACTTTTACTAACAATAATTCCGACTTACCGAAGAAGCATGCGGTAATAACAAAATTCGACACACTTAAACGTGCAGTCGGCTTATATTGTCTGAACACATACAAAGGTCCCAACTGCTCCCAACCGTCTGGAGCCAGTGAGACTATGGTATCCCCAATTTTGATATTTTGTGAGGCTGAAAATAATGGGGAGAGGAAGGAGATGTGGAGAATGTACCTGGTTATTGAGGTTTAGTCACCAAACACGGTTAAAGCCATTTCAAGTAACGTTTTAATTCTGAATGATGATGAAGTATTTCCCACTCTGAAATAATATTTTAATTCAAAAGCATCAAGGTCAAAAAATATTTGTCAAATACATATATACACTATACACCCCCGTAAAAATACAAAAAAATCCTATATAACTTAACTTATCTGAATACCGGCGGGACAACTGTCGGCGGGCCAATTGTCGCCGGATCAATTGTTGGATCACCACAAAAAGAGATGTCAAAGCAAGCATCTGGAAATATTGCAGAATTATTTTGGTTACTTTAGCCCAGAACATCTCGATAAAGAAACTTAGGTGCAAAATCAATTTTCAATTCATATTGATAATATCAGCGTTGAAGATATTGTTGAAGATGACCTCATTAACATGAGGATATTGCGGGCAGAATTTCATTCAAAGAGACTTGACGAGTTTTGTTGTTTTTGGGACGTTTTTTAAATCTCCTTGTCAAACGAGCTTTGTTTTTATTCTTATACCCTTTGCAACTACGCATCTGTGTCCGATCAATCCATGTCCTGACAAGTCCGATCAATCTGTGTACAATCCGGGTTCTGGTGTCAATTAAAACAAAAATCGTAATCGATTAGACGTCAAAGATGACATGCGCCTTGTCTTATCGAAGACGTTACCTCAATTTAACGTGCTCACTGAGTCCAAACAAAAGTATCCTTCTGATTAATCTAGTTGGGACATAACTTGGATAAGAATTAATGTTAACTAACCGACTAACTACCACTAACATTGAAAACTAACCGATAGAAGTGATTTTTAAAAAGCGTTATTATCTTTTCCTACAATTTTCATCGACAGGGGTATGTGGTTATTTTGAAATTCTGAAAGTGGTCCATGGTTACAAAAAGTTTAAGAACCGCTGGTCGAGACAATAACTTGTTTCGATAGAAATTTACCATTCTTCTTCCGCCATCACTCTTAAAACTTTTGAAAGACGGTGAACGATTCTATGAAAAAACATAAAAGGCGACCCTTTCTTTAAGAGTAATTTCCGGAAAACTTTTTCCATATACCGACCTATAGTTTGAATACCTAATGCAATCTTTACAAAAGTTCTAAAAAAAATTCTAAAATTTCGACAATAGTGTAGTTGTTACTGTTACCATTAAAATGAAATGTTGTTCTCATGGGTAGTTGTCAAAAAAACCTCAGCTAATTAACCAGTGATTTTTATATTTTTTACAAGCTATAGAATAAAAGATGCGTTATCGAATGACGTTTCGAAGTAGGTAACTTTGCAAAAATGATGGAATAATAATTGTTTTTTTTCCTTTTCACTTAAATTTTTTGTCTTTGTGTGTTCCAAAATTTCTCTTGTCCGAAAATGAGTTTTATAACTAATGACATTGTTATGTAGCAAGTAAAAATATATATAAAAAATAAAATAATTTTTTTAAAAACAACACATACTTTTTTCGATTGTTTTATCACTGGTGAGATAACATTGAGTGAGTTTACAAGCTAGCTACTAGCCGGTGAATGCACTATCTGCTAGTAAACTCGCTCATTTTAACCGTATTATAAGCTAACCAGCAGATTGTGAACAACCTACGAAAAAAGTTGAAAGGGGGTCAACTTTGCTCGCTACTTGCTAGCGTGTACGGTGGGCGGCAAGATGGCGGCCCTCGAACAGCCGATTTTGTAACTGTCAGACTATTGCTTGATCTGGATTATTCGTTGTACAATCTGTTAAGTAACCTTCAAATAGATACTAGCGGTGAGCTAACAGCGAATATCTCAGTTTTTTACAAAATTTGTTTGTGCGGGAGTCATTATTTTAGCTCAGCTTTTCGCTAGCTAGTTCGCTACTGAGCGAGTGGAACGTTTTGTGTGTCATCATTACAATCGCACTCGCCGATTCGCCCGCTTTTAAACTTACCGGCTAGGAGCTTGTAAACTCGCTCAATGTAATCGAGGCTTTAGGTCCCTTTGTAAATGATCTTAGGAACTGAAAAAGAAATGAAAAACCTTTCAAATAGAATACCTTTATTGATTGTAAAAAAGAAATGAATTTGAAACGTGATTTAAAAGTATTAAAAAATGACGCTTAGAACATTTAATGAAATGTAATTTTTTTTCGTAAAAGTCTTGGCCCTTTTCTTTTCACACGAAACGTGTTCGGACATAACTAGAAAACCGGGTTAGTGCTTGTCTTGCAAAACAAGGGCATTAATAAAATCTGGGTCAATCATATTTCAAAATCGCAGAAAGTACCACCAGTAGGGGCAGTCCTAGCAGCAATTGTCTACAGGAAATCTGATGTTTTTTTGGGTCACATTTTTTAACTGAATATTTTGATACATTTTATTATATCAAGCATACATATTACTATTTCACACCAAATTTATTTTTTGTGTTCATTATACTACATAAAAATGTATCGTAATGATAAACTCGACCACCACACAAAGGCATGTGCCTAGCATGGTGGTCGAAAAATCCCCAATTTATGTAAGAAAAATTCAATAAATAAAGAAAACTTTAAAAAAAGGTTAAAGACGATCGTTTAAAATCGAAACGTATCGCACTGTGGTCCCAATGACTGATCTAACTGTAGTTTAGTACGATATCAATTTTACTTATACTCTTTTTTTATGATTTGTGTATGAAGTATGAACCCTTAATAATGATAATAATTTGACAATTTGTAGAGTGCCGTTTTTGTGAAAAATCACCTCAAGGGCGCTTTACAATTCATTATGAATTCCTAGGTTCTATTTAATTTTATTATTTACAGAAAGATACAAAAAAATACTTGCCTGCAGGTCACTTCCGAAAAACACACTTTATTAGAAAGTTTATGCTTGGGAAAGGTACGACTTTGCACGTGTAGGGCAATATATTCAAAACACTGGACATTGCATGACTTTACCTTTGCTACCCTCATCACTGTTTTTATTGAACAAAGATATCAAATTTGTGACTCAAATGGACTGTTTTCGTAACAATTTGCTAAAATTCGAAAAAAAATCTAAACTATAAAGTTTATGAAAAATCAGAGCGTGCGATTCACACGGGGTAGAAGTAAAACCTGCAGTAAACTAAAGAAGCACATTTTTGTATCAATGTGAAGAATGATTTTTCCATATTTTCGTCGTCAAATTCCAATGCACCTTTTCCTGTACATTTGGTCATCTTATTAGAATTTGTGTTTTCTTCTTCGGAGTCGCTAGATGTCACTTTCTTTTGTGTTTTCTTTGCCTGTTCATTTTGGAGTGGTTTGAAGATTGGATATTGATTTTACAAATATATATATTTTTTGTATTTAGTGGGATTCGACCCTTGGTCCGCTGAATGCCTGGCCGCTAAGGTTCATCAGGCGCTTTATATCACTAGACTAAAGAAGACATGCGTGGGCCCGTGGATTTATCGTATTATATTGGAACCGAGTACCTTCCTGAGAAAAAAATAAATCTTCAAACACAGCAAACTTATTTTGTGGCACCATTTTAATTAAAAAAATTTAGAATCTTAGTTTTTACCACTTGTATTTTTTATAAAAACAAAAAGTAAAAACTAAGTATTCCATTAATTTCGAAATAAATATTTTATTTCCACCTCATTCTCTCGCATGCTAAATCCTAAAGCTGTATGTGTTTGTCTATTTTTAGTGTCACTCGCTTCCGTTTTATTAAGTTTCAAATCACAACGTTGCTAAAGAAGTTTTCATTTAAAAAAAATATAGGCGTTAAAAAAATAAAATAATTGTCACAAAATACGCTCTATATGTGGAAACAATAATGCGGGTATAAAGGGTTTAAATATTCTATTCTTTGTGCGTAGCGCCAGAAATATGGCAATTCCAGGCCGATTGTTCTGCCAAAGCACTGCAAGTTTTTTAATCAATCATAGTGAGGACTAGCTACGATTCTACTGAAACATGTCGCCAATTTTACACTGTCAGTTTCAGCACGCTAAAATTGTCGCCCGCAAGCGTTGAGAAAAAATCATATCACACAGTGATGGACAAAAACAGTTCTAATTATATACAACCTAAAACTGAGACATAGTCCTATATAAAAAAAAAATCAAAACGGTAATAGCAAACGCGGTAAAAAGTTTTCCCTGTCCAAAATAGTTAAAATTTACTTTAACAATTGTTATTATTTGAATTTTATTTTAGTAATTTGTACATTTAAGGTTAAAAATTTCGAATTAATTATAAAGTTTTATATTTCAGCTAATTAATTATAATATTTCAAATTCACTATATTTTTTCTTGTTTTATGTAGCTCCTACAATACATCTTGAACTTTTCTATTGGTGAGGACTTTAGAGTTTCTGGTAGTGTGTTATATAACTTAATTCCTTTGTATAGCAAACTGTTTTGCGTATTCATTTTGTCCTTTTTATTTAATCTTATTTCCTGGCACGTCCTTGTGTAATGTCTGTGAATGTCCTTATTGTATACGATTTTATTTGAGAAGTATTTTGGTTACATGTTGTTTAATATTTTGTTAATAAATATCAACGTGTTCAAGGTCAGCATTTGTTTCACTGTTAACCAATTAAGTTCCTTTAACATTTTATTTATTTTTGAAAATCTATTTCTTCGGAGAATTATTTTCATTGCCCTGTTTTGGAGAATTTGAAACTTATTCTGTTCTCTTTCATTACATAGGAAAAGGATACTTGTGAAGTGCGGAGCAATAATTGAATTGTAAATGGTGATGGCGGTTTTTCCGGAAATTTAAGCCGAATTCTTCCCAAAAATATATCTTTTGCCAATTTTCTTTTGGGTATATTCGGCATATCTATTGAAGTTTAGTTTGGAATCTAATATAACTCCTAAGTATTTCATTTCAGTTACATTTTCAATAATTTCACTATCAATTTTAATTGAAAAAAATATCTGTTTACGTAAGTAGGTAGCGTCAAAAATAATTCAATATTATGATTGAACTTCTCTACAGATGCATTTTTTAAGAATGCTCTCTCCAAATGTTTTAAATAATGACATAAATAATAAATTCGTAGAATTGATGGAAATATAGCATTTTATGTAACAGTTTGTACATTGAATTATACTTCAGCAAAACTTTGAACGCATTTTTCTCGAACTATTTTTTTCAACCTGGTTGACAACATATTCGCGTGTACCAAGTCTTTTTTTTTCAATTATTTCTGGATTTCACCCTTCAAGGGTATTCTAGGTCATCATTTAAAATTACTGAGAAAGGAAAGGTGAATTTATATATTAATTTTATTTAAATGTACAAATTTCAGAATTATATGAAAGATTGGAGTCGAGTTCATACTTAGAAGCGGATGAAATGTTGAATGGAGGGGAGGCAATTTTAGATAACGCTTGATAGAAGAGAGGATATTTATTTAGAGAGGGACAACCAAAAAATATGTGATCTAAAGTGCCCACATCTAGACCACAGAATGTACATACCAAGTCTTAAACTGTTCGAAAATCCAGGGATATCTATTATTTTATTCGCAGAACTAGAATCGGGTAACGGTAGGGAGTTTTTTTTTGTAAAGGGCCCCCTTCTATTTTTTTCTTTTATGAACGATGAAAATTGTCCATAAAACCCAGAAATAAAATTCGCTGGTCGGTCGTTTTTTATATTCATCAAAATTCCTCTACGTAGTGCAATAAACCTATATGTCTAGTTTCTAAATATATTTATTTTTATTTTTCTGATGAACCGTATGGCTAAATCGCTGTCAACTAACAAGCAGCAATTTTGGTCGGAGTGTCGCGTTGAAAGCGACGTACACCGCAAACCATACTTTAGATAAAAAAAAACAATGAATAAAAAAAAATTGTTTGCTTGAAAATAATTATGAAAAATACACCCTTTTACCGCACACGCGCCGTGGGCTGCTCCCTTAACTATGCTTATTTATAGCATTATACTAAGGATAATAAATTACGAGATGGAATTTATTTGCCCATTTAATAATGTTTACTTCTCTCTTATGTACATTACTAGAGATAAAAATAATACTTAATATAGAAATGTACCTGTTGACAGTGTTGACCCTTGCTTGCCAATGAATTAATAAATGCGACTACACGCCACTGGTTTAAATAAATTTGCTGTCCTAAGTGGGTGGGAGAAAAAAAACTAAGATTTCTCAATACCTCACAATCCGTGAGTTAATGCCTTTATTTTTATTACAATAATAATGATCAAGAGTGAAACGTACACACAATATAATTTTATACACTGTTTTATAATAACTATACTTAATATTTTTTATTAGACATCAAGAAGAGAATACAAAATTAATAGTTAAACAATAATGTTATTACACAGTCAATAAAAACAGTTTAGAAAGGTGCAATTTTTTAAAACGAGTTTAATTAAATTGCTTATGAATATTAGTTAAACCACGTTTAAAATATTTCCACCTGATTACTTTCTCATAATAGATTTAAACATTATGTACATGCAATATTTATTAGTTTTTTTTAAATAATTAAGGCGGACATGTATTATACCAATATGTTTTTATTTACAATGACATATGGCCAAACATTTTATAATTATAATACTTGAGACTTATACAATAAAAAGGTAAGTAACAATATCGCAAAACTTACTATGAATAAAATTAAGCTATTATGTACATTTTAGATAAACATTTTCAAATATTTAATAAGCTCGTATTGAGAATAAAATCTATTTTACTATAATATATTATATTCGTTTTATGTACAAACATATAATAACTTTAATTTACATACTTGATTCATGCCTCAATTAAAAATAATGACTATATTTTAAATACAATAAAATTCGCATAAAAACATGACTTAACATTTTTTCTTTATTACATTTTTTTTGTGTAATGAGTTTTTTTTAAATAGGTTACTATAACCTTTTAATACTTTTCATTTCAGCGAGTTTTTTCCTAGACCTCGTGCGGTTTAAAAGGAACTATATCCTTAACCGAATTTGTAACACTTCAAATCCGACATCGTCAATATCACCTTTAGAAATTTCTGAATGAAATCTGGAAATGGATTTTGGAAAAAATAATTTGTTTCCCTGACGGTTTAACACATTATAATTAAAATACCATTCAGTCCAAAAAATTCTTAGCTTCAGTGTCCTTGTGGTAAATTGGAAAAACAGTTCACATAAAAAGTACTAAGTCTACGCAGCTCGTTTTGGTGTAATTTAGTTTTCCTATCAGAAATTACATCTGGAATATGTCTCTAAAGCTGGGTTGCAATTATCTGAAAAATACCAACGCTAGGGGAAAAACTTGACTTGAAATGAATTTTACAAAATAAATATCGAGTATACGCAAAACAAAATAGAAAATGTCTGAACTTAGCCGTAAAATAGGACGTGTAAATTGTGTTGTTCAAGAATATATTTTAATAAGAGTAGTGAGATTGGTCGTTGAATGAAAATAGAAAGCGAAAATATAAATTATAAAACAAATCAAAATAAATGGACAGCATAAAGTTTTATATCGTATTACACAATAATAAAGCAAGGCTCATTGAGAAAGCAGTCGAGATGGTCATATTATTTTATATATCAATTATATAGAAAGGCTATCCAAGCTTGAATAAAAAAATATGTTTTAGACAAATCATTCAATTATATTAGATAATCACAAAGTTTACAGCTGCATTCAATGAAATAAATATAATTTAGTATTAAATACTATACGTATTAGCGACTCTCAAACAAAAATTTTAAATAGAAAAATCAAAAAAGTTTGGAATTGAACCCAGGTTCTAGATGGTACCGAATCTTTACTGAATATTCTGTTTAAAAAAATTTCTTCGAGAGTCGTTACTGTTTTATATGATTAAATATTAAAATTTGAGGTTTTATTCATTAAGTTATATATGTGTTAAGGGACGTACTTGACTTACTTAAACCAATGATTCCTGACAAAATTCTTACACATGTCATCACTCAGTCGAGTAACCTCGCGTTCCCTTACCCTGACCCTAACTATCCAATAACTTCTAAATTTTTTTTTGAAAAAAAGAAAAAGTAATTATATATATAATTGCTTTTGAAACTGTTGTAGTGGAAATCGCATTACTCGGGAATTTTGATGTATTTACCTTTGTAGATGAAATCTTAATCCAAGTAAAAACGATTAAAACAGCAAGAAAAGCCCTAATCTCTGACCATAAGGCAAAGGAATAAAATTTCATGGAGTACCTAGTGATTTGTTCTCTAAACCGTATTAGCCTTTATGGTATTATAGATTTCGAATGACAAAAAACTTTAGGTTGTACTTACCATACCAAAGAAGAACTATTTTTTGTTAAATAAGGACCACAGATGTACTATAACCGTGCTTAAAGGGTCCGTGATCTGAAAAGAAAAAGGCGATGAAAATGTTAATAGCGTTGTTTAGGAAGCTTAAACTACGTTTTAATTATCAGTGAAGTTCGCAGAGGGACTTTAAATGTAATTTTGCTTTCCTGAGAACTATCTCGCTTTTCAAATTAGTCTCGTTAATTTTATGATGGTGGCCTAGTTGGGCAATTTATGAGAATATTATGACCACGTAAAGTAGAAAGGGAAATGGAGCAATTTGACCTTACAACTTACAACAAAGGAGTAGAAATTTTCTCAAATTGAGGTTAACAATTTTAATTTCATTTAGTTCGCCTACAATTTTCAGAGTTCAAAGGTAGGAGCGGAATACAAGATCTACCTAAATGTATTTAAAATTTAAATGCCTGCTCTCTACTCTATCACACGAGCAGGTAACAATATGGTAATGATAACTATCCAAACAACAAGTAACAACAGCTAAATATGAGGGCTACTCAGGATAAGCCTCGCTGACGGCCTCAGTCGAAAGCGTAAAGCAAGAAATACCTACAAATATAATTATTACGCAAATTTCCACGTGTACGAAGATATATTATAAAAACGTTAAATTAACCAATAAAACGTAATCTAGTTCCAGTAGACTGGCCGCCATATTTTGTTATGGATTTGAATTACATACGCGGCAAAGTTCTTCGTTCTTTGAACAAAAATAAATGATTCATTAGAATGCTGGAAAAATTATATCAAATAACGATCTCTTCCTTCCGTCGAAAAACAATACAAAGGCTTAACGAGGAAAATCCTTGAAAATGGGTAAATATAATTTAACAGATTTCGATATTATGTAGTGAATGGGTAAATTGCGGATAAAATGAATTACTTAATATCCAATCTCTTCCAACAATCATGGTATCGGAAATAAAGTTTTTCACGTAATTTTTTTTTTATATCTGTATTTCAAATCTAATCAAAATAATTGAATGTTAAAATTCATGCGTAAATACTTAAATAAAGTCTCATTTTTTTGGTAGTTTTGAGACCCATTATAATATATAATTATTGTAAGAACCAAACAAGTTTGGAGAAAAACATTCTTAACAAACGTTTTTGTGTGGGTACAAAAATACGTAAGTAAGGCGCTTAAATGTTTCTTTTCATATTATTTTTTCTATTACTGTTAAGATTTTAAGCTTCTTAGATCTAAATCAGAACAAAAAAAAAACGAGTGACGAATAATATAAAATCTTTTTTCATTTGAAGCACAAAATTTGAATCAATTTCAACTGTTATTTTCACGGCAAACGTTTAATCATACACTACTTTAACGCACAGATACATAATACATCATACATATAAATGCGCACTTATACTGTGACATATAAAACTGTATGAGCATAGTATGAAGACCATAAAGTTAGGAAGATAAACCTGAAGGCGGCGTTCACCAGTTGTTTCACAGAGATTCAAATGTAACATTGTCATAAAATGGCCATTCAGGCCCATTTTGTTTTTATGACATTTGAAAGGTTAATCGCCGATTCTGGGCGCGTTTCAGCTTTCAGCTATCAAATTGTACTAAGCTGACAAGTTAAAAAACACGATTGTGGTTCTATTTTGCAAAGATAAGGTTGGGAAGTACCTGGATATTTAGATCTGATCGCCAAACCGCAATTTTAACCTTGTCCACCGGATTTGTGATCACGGTTTTTTTTCCATTGAATATTTTCATCCATTTCAGTAAATGGTCACCGCTCTGAATATATTAATTCGACAATAACAACTCACCCTCATCATGCTATTTAACTGGAGCCCGATAAATGGCCTGTCTTCGCTCCATCAGGTGTCGGATTATCATAAGGCTCTTGAACATTGGACATAAGCCAGATGTTCTAAATCGTTTCGGCCCATCGAACAGAGTGGCTGACTCAACACGCAAATACATTTACTCCAGACTAATGTTGGGCATTTTTAACTTCAACACATTTGATTAGATCGACGATCAGCTCCGCTTTGAATTTTCGCTAGGTGAACGGTACCCGTAGAAGAACGATTCTGTATCTTTTGTGGATACGGAATCGATTCGATTGTCTATGGCTTGCAATTGATTTTTCGACTACTTTAAAACAAGAAATGCCGTAAGTACACATGGCTATTTATTCATTTAATGTACGTTTAAAATTGTATAGCATCGATTTGACATTTGCGAAATTTACATTAATGCGTATTTAAATTGGAAACGAAACTTCGCAAACGTTAAATCCATGATCCTACAATTTTAAACGTACATTAAATGAATAAATAATCATGTATACTGGGAATCGATTCCGTATCCACAATAGATACAGAATCGCATGACTGACAAATAAGTGTTTAACCGTTAAGAGTGAATAACCAGCACATGACAACTTCGATTCCGACACTAGCGCTAACACATCAGGGCTCGCGAGCGGGCGTTTTCAGAACTAAATTTCGTTCCGCGGCAATCCGAGTTTTGAGGGTTTTGTTCACGCGAGCTAGGGCTACCCGCTACTATTACTACTTTATATTACTATTCTCGCTTCCAGAATTTTAATTAGTAGTAGTTATTTGTAATTTGTATATCGAAGTGCATAAACATAAATAGATACAAGTGAAATGCGTAAACACAGTAGGTATTAAGTAGATACCTACATGAATAAACAATTTGTTATATTCTTTTTAATATTTTGGTTTTTTGTTTTTTAATTGTATTTTACGGCCATTAGAGTGGAAGATACTCTCAGTATCGCCCTGGTGTAAGACCACCATTAAGAATTGAAACGTTGCTTGAAATGGCTTTAGCCGTGTTTATTGGCCAGATCTGAATAGCCAGGTACTTCCCCACCTTCCTCTTCCCTATATCCTTTCCCTCCCCACTACCTTCAGTCTTACAACATACCCCAAATTGGGGATGCAATAGTCCCACTGGCTCCAGACGAGAGCAGTTGGGACTCTTGTGCGGTATTCATGAAAAAAAACGAGTAATATTCAGTTGGATTGTAAAAAATGTCGCATTTTGAAATATTTATTTGTGTGCATAATTAATAATAAGCACTTCAACAAACAGAATTAAAGCGCACAAACCCTTTCTTTCTTTGAGTGGCCTTGCAACGCATGCCGGGTACCCGCTGTGTATAATGTTATATAGTGCAGGCGCTTGCATTATAATTCCCGGGACTTGTGATGGAACCAGTTTAGTTGACCGCGAGTTTACAGTGCCCTTGAAACGCATGCCGGGTACCCGCTGTTTATAATTTATTTATTTATTTATGGACAAATAGTCCATTAACAATATAACAATAACACGAAAAACAAGCGTGCGTAAAGGCCCGACCCGCCGAGCAATCGATCACCGTTCGCATTGATTACCGTTCGCATGTCATTTTTCGTAACAATCACCACTTTTCGTAACCCATTCACCAGTTTACCCCCAAGTGTCGAGCGTGCGTAAAAAAGATTTACCCCAAAAAATATTTTGGAGCTGTTGGGACTCTTGTGCGGTATTCACACAAGAATAATTTAAAATTAAAAAAAAATATTCGAAATTATAAAAATTTTTGCATAAAAATATTCAATGAACATGAAAAATTGCGTTCGGGCAACCCTGTAAATTTAACAAACATGAATCAAGGAATTCGTGTTTATTTCAAATTTCGTTTTCAAATTTCATTTCCAAATATTATTATTCAAAGCGTCGCGAAGACGTGCTCTCCTGGCCGCGTTTGGGCCCGTAATGAAATCTGAAATTTGTGTTTACGGGCTGCGATAAAAATGGTGAAATGCGATGTTCAAAATTATTTAAAATTAAATACTTTCTGAAATTATTTTACGATCAAATTATTTATGATTTGTCAATAACGTCTTAGCAAAATAAGTATGTAAAAAAATCCGAAATATATTTGTTTGTAAGTGCACAAATAAATGCACAAACCGACCAATTTTCGTCAAGAAACACATGTCCGTATATATTTTTTAATAATTTTATTTAAACTAAAATTAAAATTCTGAAACATACGTTTACCAGATAATGTATTGATTTATTTTACTGCATGATTATATGATTTGAAATGGGTGTTGTATAATAAATGTACTTTTTTGAAAATTGAACAAATCTGCGAACGACCTATGGTATAACCTTATTATTCTAAAAATAAACATTTTTTCTCAAAATCTAAAACATACGTTTACTAGATAAAAGAACAATCTTTTGAAATCCATTTATAGTTTTTTGTGGAAAAGAGTCAATACGTCTAACCACTGATTTAAAATGACATATTTCTGGTTTCTCTGGTAATACACTCTTAAGCATAAAGCTGTGTATACACACAGCTATAATATATATACGTGGCTCGGTGTGTTTCGGCATATCGCTCGCCATACATTCCCAATTTGAATATATGGCGAGCGAAATGCTGAAATACGTCAAGCCACATATATTAAAGCTGTGTCTGTACACAACATTACGTTCAAGCTCGCAAATGTGACGAACTTTGATACACCCCATCTTTTAGATATTTACATCGTATTTACGCTCGTACCGCGAAACAAAAAAGATAGATTTTTAAATAAATATTATGAATAAAAAGTAAAAAAATATTATTGAAGAAGAAGATAACAATAATAATCTAAACGAAAATATGAAAGAGAACAAGACACATAAAAATAGAAAAAGATAATGGTCGCAACTGGGACTCGAACCCAGACCTCTCGTCTAACCGGGAGATTTTAAAAGAGCTGTTACAGGGAGTTTTTATTATAAAAAATTTAATATTAAAGACTTTTATAAAAAGTCAATAGTTCCAAATGAATAAATTGGGACGAGACGCTATCCAGGTTAAAAACCAATTCTTAGAATAATTGTTTCCGATAAAAAGGGTAGTTGCCCATATGGAAAAAAAGAATTGCATAGTTGAAGACAATAGTGTTAATTCTAAAAAAATTGAAATATGAGATTGACAAATATGACGAGAGAGTTTTTCTTATAAAAAATTAAGTAATAAAATAGCTTAAAAAAAGGTTGTTTAGTTTTGAGTAAGATTACTGAAGTACCTAATGTAATATTAAGACTGTTATTATTTTGTAGAATACAGTTCGTTTTCGTAAAAAATCTGAAAGTTTGGGGCAGATTTGGACGCCAGAAAGCAAAATAAAAAGATGATTGACCGTGTTTTGAACATTAATAAAAATGTATAAAATCTCGCGGTTCCCAAAAAAAGCGTTAATTAATTTCGTTGCACTCAGTTTTGACATTTTTTTAAAAAAGAAAGACAAATATTATGAATAACCCGGCAATATTTGATAATCTCCTACTTTCCCCACAGAAAGTGGAAAATGTTGCTTGTGTTGTGATGGAGGACCTAACCAGCCGAGGAATCGAACACGCGACGCCCGGATGTGATCAAACGCAATGCCCACTCAGCCACTAACCGGTCCATTAATAAACCATTTTGAAATCCCATTGTGCGATGAATGAATAAATACAGGCATATCTTTTGAAAGTTTTAAAACTGTATGAGCCTTAAATAGTGACATACACCAAAATAGATAAACTGAAAATTTTGTAATTATTTTAGAAAAATAAAGATAAGGTCCTTTTGATGCAATGTAATTTTTTTTGGTAAGGCAAAAACATTAATTTATTTTTTGAGAACATTAAACAAAGATAATCGATCCATAGATCATTTTAGATGTTCTTTTAGCATGCAATAAATTCTCACGAGATTCCCAATATAATTACACCGGTATTATTATTTATTATGACATTACTTCGCAGTAAACTTTGAAAAAAGAATAAAATGATACATTTATGAGTTAAAAAAGAAAGAAAAAAACCAATTTCCGTACACTTGTTTCCAACAGCTTGCACGTTATAGCATAGTCAGAACTCAGAACATTAATTATTAGGAGAAAACGCAAGGTATTAAATTACTTACGTTTCTAATTTCGGAGGCGTTTCACGGGTATCAACGCCCCGGGAACCACACTTTGGGTTACAAAAACCTCTGCCAGAGGTCACCTGAAGTGGTCACGTTTGGTGACTTAGCAAGGGTGCTAGGGATCATAGGGGGGGGGGGGGGGTGTATCTGGATCACACTGTTGAATGGGTCGGTCTACTTACTGCGGGCCTGAAGAGTTCGGTTGAGAGAAACCCTATAATCAGGCCGCTGGATAGAGCAGGAGTTTGACCCATGGGCTCACGACTAAGGGTGAGCTTCCGGTGAGGATTCCGGTTTGTGACCCGTGAGAACTCAGCGTCTAGTATTTGAGTGACCTCAACAACCGGACTCTCTTGCCCTTTGCCCTGAACCGCAGTCGGAAGAACATACGCTTCATTTGGTGTATCCAGTTATTTTATTCTCCATTGTAATCATTTATATTATTGGTAGAATATTACATTTTAAATGTTAAAGTATGAGTCTCGCGCTTAGGGCCGGTACATCAGTTACTTTTTGCGCGCCTTGAGAGAGATTTCGTCAAGTTAATCCTTGTGATAACATTATTAGAAAAATTCTGATATACCGGCCATTAGAGCTAAGCTATAATATGTTGTGTTAATCCGAGGTACACTTCTGAAAAACATTGTTGAGCTAGTAGCTGAGCTAGCATTCTTGATTCGAATTTATCACCAATTTTCTTAATTACTATATACTTTAAGTACTTGCTTCCAAATTGAGCAGAAATATTTAAAAGATCAAGTATGTGATTCATAGCGATTTGTTTCACGAGTTTGGTTAAATTAGTTGAGGCAAGATTTATGTTGTTACACTCACAATTGAACAAAATCAGATTACTTAACGTAGTCAGGTCGGTGTCAACTATTTAATTATATTACACTAAGCCTGTACCATCAAATTTAAACGACACTGTTTTTGTTTTATTATGTTTAGGAATCAAACAGTTACTCATAAGACAATTACACTGTAAAATTAACACATGATAAATCAATTAACTCCCATTAATTACATATATTTATAAAACCAAATTGTTGTTATGGATGTATGTTACTACAGTGCAAACAATAAAAAAATAATGGTTTATGTTACCTACGTAGGCCTATATTGTAATAAAAAAGATGTACTGCGTTGTGTGTAAAAGCCCTTTGGTCGCCCAACATAATAAAATGTAATCAAATAAATAAACATTAGGATATTATAGTAAAATTAAAATTATAGTAAAATAATTGGGTATCTATAATTTTCGCATCTTGAGTTAGATTCAGCCAGATTGATTTTATATGTTTTTATGGTTCCTATCGTTGAAAATGTCTAAATCTCGTAGTGTGTTTTTTTAAACTTTCATTATTTTCGTTTCGTAAAAATTCGTTAATGTGAAAATTTTGCAAATACAAACATCACATTAAGGAATGATACGATTTCTTCGATTTAAAATTTGGTGGGTATACTGAATAAATCCTGAGATCTTGTGTGGCGTTTAGGGTAACAAATTGCATACTTTTCTAACAGATAATTATGACGAGTCAATAAGAAAGATCACAATTATGCATAATAAAAACGCATCAGTGATTTTTCTACGGTTACATTTTTAAACTCACATTTAGGCAACCTGATATTTTATTCAGAGCTAATAAAGCTCCTAATATTTGGAGACATACATCAATCCCGATATATTTGAGTCAGACTGGAGTTACTAACATCATAATTATTGAACATCACATTTATTGTTCGCAGTTCGTCAGACAGATCAACTCAGAAGTAACAACGTATAGTTGTCATTTGCTTTAATATTTGAGCCAAGTTTTAGGTCACTTTCTACTGACGATAAACTAGAGTCAGATTGAGGTCTACTACTTTAGTCTACACTCCAGAGAGACCACTGGACGGGAATCTCTAGCAACATAAATCGGTGGAGTCAGAATTGAGTCAGAGAATTAAACGTCATAGTCGCAAAGCCCATTTTTCATGTCAGATTAGAGCCGACGAAGTTCAGATAATTTGGTCTAATATTTGAAGTCACATGGCGCTCCAGATGAACTAGAGTCATACCGCTTACGATGTACGAGTTAAATTAAACTTTAAAAAAATCTAGAAAACAATCATAATTGAATGTCGCAGAAATCTTTTCATAAAGTTCATTCCACATTCGGTCTTATTTAAAGTCACATAACGCTCCCGATGAACTAGAGTCAGGCTGAAGTCCCTATCATTAATTACACTTGACCGCAGCCGTAGTTCCTAAGCACACATTTCGGCAGTCTGATTAATTCAGAGCCAAACAAGTACAATGATTTTTGGTCTAGCATTTGAAGTCACATTACACTCTCAGTTGTAAACTATCAAATTTGGCAAATCTGTTAATAAAGTTCATTTCGCATTCGGTCTAATATTTGAGGTTATACCGCGCACTCGATGTACTAGAGTCAGACCGGAGTCTCTAGCATCGCTCTCCGTTTCAGACCCGGCTCGTGATGGTAAACTTGTGCTTGTCCGAGTCCGCGTGCAGGCAGCAGGCGTTGGGATGTTCCCTCAAGTAGGTCGGGCCGGTCGGGCCCTTGCAGGCCAGCAGCTCCGGGGGTGGGAACCTGACGCGGTGGGGGTCCTTGCGCGGGGGCGCTTCCCTACAACCACTCCCTGCGACCTGCCCCGACCCCGGCTTGTCCGTCTCCAGGCGCGTGGCACACGCTCTCATGCCTTGCTGGTGGGTCAGACTGAAGCGAATGTCGTAGGTTTGTGTGCTGTGGTTGTTGGTTTCTTTGAACTCCTCTGCGACACCTGCAACATAAGTATGTTAATTTGTTTTAAAAGTTCATTTTAAGTAAAGCTCGATCACCATGTTCTTAGGATAGGTTAGGTGTAACTAACGGTAACAAGACAGTTAAATCTAAACAATAACCCCCGGAGGTTTATGTGATATTAACAGATTATAACAATTTTGACATTTTTGGCGCTAAATGGCAGTTTTTAATCATTTTGATGCTTTTGGCGTATAAATGGCAGTGTTTCACTATTTTGAGGTTTTAAAAAATTTAAAGGTTTTTACCCAGAAGGTAATAATTGTCCTAGAACAGTAACTCATTAGCTTTTTCAGAGAGTTCTTTCGTGGAAATAATTTTACGATTATTTATAATTAAGGCGTGGAGGGCAATAAGAAAGCGCTGAAAAAAGTGTTTACCATATATATATTAACAGGTATTCGTTTGATCGCATTAATCAATGCAGTTGCTTCCTTTTCAAAGGATACTAATATAATTTATGAATTGCACATAGAATCAGGTTGGTATGAAAAAATGTAATTCCATGATGAAATGTCAATGAAATGGAAACTGTGAGCCAAACAAGATTGGAAATCTGTTGAAAAGAATTTTTGAAGAAGTCTTTGGAAATCTGTTGAAAAGTATCAATACGTATCATTTTTTTTTACTCAAACCAATGTCAAAGCATATCATGAAACATCTTGCATCGTGCTACGGGTAATATTACCCTCGTGGAATTATATTTAAAAAAAAAAGTCTAACTTGTATTTATTCGAAAAATAGTTATCCCAATGTGATGAAACACAGAAATATCATGAAAACAATTTCAATACTATTATTTTTTGTTTACTTATTAAACGCCCGTATTATTTTTGCAGATATTTATATTACATACATTACACATATTTCATTAACAAACATTTTTATTGACAAACATAATATCAGATCTTCTAATAATAATATTCTTTTTACATGCGTACAACGGTACCACATAAACATATCAGTTATATTCCCAACTAATTATTTTTGCTCTGTTGTAGAACGGAGAGATTTTGAATATATCGAACAGGTCTGTAAATATATTGGCAATTCGTACTAGCGGTGAACGATATGTAAAGTTAGTGCTTTGGTTATCGCAGTGGAAAAGATGTTGGAGTCGAGTGGATTTTACAGGGATACGGATATATTTATAAAATTTATCATTTGCGGTCTATGAGGTTATTCAATAATTTAAAAAGTATAAGAATATCACTAATAGTTCTCCGGGTAATAAGTATTGGTAGTTTTAGATTATACGTAAAGTATCGTAGCAGACGTAATTTACAGATTGTCTCAATTTGTTTGATTTATTCTTCAAATTTAATTTGGGCTGCTACCATTCAAGATTGCTATTTAATGCTGAATTCTTTCATCTCTTATTCAATACATTCTCAAGCGTTCATTTTCTCCATTCGAGAGGAAAATATTTTCACTAGTTGGTTCATGTATGCTCAATATAGGCTACGGAAAAGGAATAGGCAAAGCCATACAAAATTAAATAAATTCCAAGATAACAAATAAAATTTATTTATGGTCGTTTTTATCGTATTTGGGATGTGTATAGAAATACCGGGAAGGCATAAAGGAATCCAACCCAACGAAAGGGAAACCTCAAGACTGGCTAATGATTAAGAGATTTTCTCCATTTAAGAGTTTTCACTGTCGCTTTAAATAACTGCTGCTTAATTTCAAAGTCTACGGCCTTAATAAAAAACGTTGTGAATATTTTATTCAATTGATAAACGACCGTGCATTGGAAAACCTTACTAATTAGAAACTAACAAAAAAAATTTCATTGAGAGATATGTATACACATTGTTTGTACGGTCAAAGGGGATTGTTTATTTGTTGTATAAAGTGTTATTAAAAATTATTCATAATCAAATTTCTGAATTTTTCCAAGGCATTTTAATAATAATAATGATATTTGGACAATTCATATAGCGCCGTTTCTGTGAAAAATCACTTCAAGGGCGCTTTAAATATCCTATGTATTTCTTATTTTTGAAGATGTCGTTTGTATTTGAAATCAGCGTAAAATAGCTATATTTTAAGCTTGGAAAACGATTTTTTTTGATAAAATCTTTATCACAAACATTTTATATCAAATTTAAAGTCCTAAAGTTAAAGTTACAGATATTTTAAAAACACAAAATTCGAAAAACGCAGTCCTTTTATTTAATGAATTTTGAAGAAAAATGACTCATTTTTCTCTCGTACACACAACATTGTAATGCATTGCTTGCACATCTCAAAATGTTAATTTCTTTGCTAAGTTTTTGTGTAATATGTAACAAAAATACCAGTAAAGCTGTAACAGCCTGTAAGATTTTGAAACACTTAATTGAATATCATTGTTTTTACAAAAAAATATGACACCTATTAATTATTATTTTTAATTGATAAACTAACGTTTAAACAAGATTTTTATGCATAGCACAAAGGGTAGATAACAAATATTATATTCAATAATTATCAGCCTGAAACACTCATCTACATTGAAAAAATCTTCCGAGAAAAGATACTGGCCGCCAACGGGAATTGAACCCGTAACCATCTGATTGCCGGTCAGCAGCTCTGACCACTGAGCTATGGCGGCTTATCTAATACCCGCCAAATAATTCAATATATACTAGTGTTTCATTCGACAATTACTTATTATTACATTTTTCCAACTGAAAACAACCAACTTTATTTTTGTTATTTTGTTATCACCTATTATATCTAAAATTAGTCCTGAAGCTGTAGCGGTAATCAATTATTTTGTGCGCTGTTCATAGATGCGCGCTTTTTTCAACCAAAGAAGTTACGTTTTCTAAGATATTCTTATTTCATGTTACGAAACTTTCTATGGTAAATATCCCTCATTGGCTCCTACAAAGGTCAATTACTATTTTTTTTAAAGAAAGACTAACATTCACGGGTAACGAATAACCCGACAATATTTTAAAATCTCCTACTACCACAACAGTAAGCGGAAAATGTTTCTTGTGTCGTGATGAAGGACTTAGCCAGCCGAGGAATCGAATACGGGACGCCTGGGCGGGACCTAAACGCGATGCCAACTCAGCTACTGACCGGTATTATGCAGTTACTTTAACTGACACTAACCTAATATACATAAGACTTTATCTAAAACTTGCGAACACATCAGCACAGGTTCTCAGATTGTGAGGTTTCACGAAATATTACTACTTAACCATTTTCATTTTTACGTAGGTACCGTTACTGATTATTTTAGACGTTTTTTTCCATGATTCGTATAATGAATTTTTTGCATTTCTTACACTTATCAGATCAGTACTTGTAAATTGTAAAAAACAAAACAATTCAAGTAATTTGGAGAATACCGCCATAGATATGCATGGAGATTCGTTTGCAGACACACGACGCTGACATTTTTTCAACTCATCGGCGACGCTTGTCTTCCGACAGCTAGGTGAGGTCATCGATACTCACGTCGTCGTAGAGACTTTAAACATGGCATCACTCGTGTCAACTATTTTATAACAATGGGTGTGCTTTAGATCAATGCTAGGAAAAAAATAGTTGACAAAGGTGTTCAGTATATCAAAATGAAAGTTAAAACAAGAGTTTGGTTTTGAGTGAGGTTGTGGTAATCTAGTTTCGACGTTTTGTGAATTCAACAATGATTGGTGGCGACCCGGGTCTCGTGATTTCAGTAGAGACGGAGACGGACTCTACCAAACATTTTGTTTAGGACTTAACCCTTTCAGACCGTGTGTATGCCTGAAAATACACAGATTTAAGAATTATTCCTCACTATCTAGAGCGATTAAAAATTGCCGGCTTTTGATTTACAATTGCTGGTACAACTGGCTTAACGAATACGTTTTTTTATTGGATTATAGCTACCAGTTCAGGCGCAAGTGATTTTTATATTCTGAAAGTAGTTTTTTTTGTTTAATCTCGTCCGAGTTTTTTCTCACATTTTTTCGAATTTTTATTTTAATAAAACAAATTGTAATATTTATGTAATAATGCACGATTTGTCATCTTTACATAGTATAAAATAAAGTCGCTCCCGCTGTCTGTGCGCTTAGATATTTTAAAATACGCAACAGATTTTCCTGCGGTTGGAAAGAGTGATTCATGAGGAAGGTTTTTAGGTGTATAATTTGTCAATGTTTTGTGTAAATTGGTTGAAATATACACATAAAGGGAGCGGGTAGCGGGCAACTGTGGATTTGATTTAACAGATGACTTTGTTTGTAAAGGTTGGGCAATGGCGTGGCGTTGTGTTTCTCTAGCCACATCAACGCGTGGCCGGGTCTGATAGATTTAAGTAAACCACATCTTCCGAGAGCCAATGTTCTTTCAAATAAAAGTAGCATAGTCTTCTAAAGTATTGAAAAAAACACGAAATTTTTCAAATAACTCATAATAAGCATCGTCTACTATATGTTTTACCACTGCCAGTTTTGATTCTTGTCCAAAAGGGTTAAGTAAGCGACTTAAGTATCGGATACTTGCGTATCCCTAAGTGGAACTAAAGACGAAGAACCTAAGTCATCCAAAACTGCAGAATCAATGATTTCCGTCAACGTCATGTTATTTATAAAAAAATATTACAGGAGAGCTTTTATATTTTTAGCTCCATAGCACTGAGTTGAGACCCAATGAATTTATTTATGTCTCTACCGCGGAAATCGTCGTAGAAGTATTTTTTGTAGATTGGCAGGTTCACCTTTTATTGTCTATATCTACTTTGGAGATTCTAAACTGGAGAGAACTGGCACAAAACCGAGATGAGTAGAGGAAGACTCTTGAGGACGCCAAGACTCACCAGTGGTCAGTGGTTGAAAAGCCAAGAGTAACGATGATGATGATGATCAATACCCAAACCGAAAAGGAGTAGCGAAATTTATCACCCATCCCAGGACATGAATATAATGCTACGTTTTCATATCGCTTATATGAAACACGGATCCTGGAATCTTCACGAAAGTGAAATTTAATAATAGCGAACGCGAAACTTTCGGAGACTTTCGAACGTTTCATGCAACTTTTCCCATTTCTTTAAATTTAAACTTGAATTGACTTACTAAAATATTTTATTTTCTTCGAAATCCAGAGAAGCAAAAATAAGTTAGAACGGCAATAAATTTTATGATTATCAGTTCTGTGAACATTTAGATCTCTAAAAGCATGTTTCTTATTTAAACAGAAATATATTTATAAGTTAAAGTAGGTAACTACACACCCACCCACTTAATAAATACCAGATTAATAATAAATGCCACGCAATAACTTACAAAATTAAAATATGCTAAATGATGTTTTTGTAAATTATGCCGTCTTACCCGAAAA
The DNA here is from genome assembly GCA_917563855.2 of Limnephilus lunatus. Lineage (NCBI taxonomy): Eukaryota > Metazoa > Arthropoda > Insecta > Trichoptera > Limnephilidae > Limnephilus > Limnephilus lunatus. Next base: position 76,529,260 of record OU830592.1, read on the forward strand.
GTAAACCACTTTTAAACTGAATTACCACAAGAACCATCGGTTTCATTCGAGATAGACGGAAAAATATGCATTTAAATTTTTGTTTCTTAAAAACTTTTTATGTACGTAATTTTTCCTTTACGAATGACATTTCATATTGTATTCTTTCCATTTTCAAGGGGTACCAATTTTTAAATATTAAAAAAGGTTGCCATACCCCAAAAATTACTACCTGAAAATATAAAAGCATCCACGAAACAAGTAGCTAGAAATGGTATATAGACAATATTATTACGAAAATACCTGATTTGCTTAAGTAATTATTTTAATACCTAAAACGAAAATAAATAAAAGAACACGCACGCGTTTTTCTTTTCAATATCGTTTACATCCAAGGTTTTTAAAGGTTTGTACCACAAATAGGATTTGTCTAACGGGTTTGTGTAATTATTCTAATATCTAGAACGAAAATAAATACAGGAACACGCACGCGCTTTTCTTTTAAATAAGATATACATCCCAGGTTTTTAATGGTTTGTAGGCAAGCAGGGTTTGTCTAACGTCTAACGGATTTATGTAATTATTTGAATACCTAGAACGAAAAAAATAAAAGAACATGCATGCTTTTTTTCTTTTAAACACGATATATATCCCAGGTTTTTAATAGTTTGTATGGCAAGCAGGGTTTGTCTAACGGATTTGCCTAATCTAATAACCTAACCTTACCTAACTTAATAACCTAACCTAACCTAACATAAAAAAACCTAACCTAACCTATCCTAATGACCTAACCTAAAACAACCTAACCTAACCTAATTAATAATACATTGATATTAATTCATCCTAAATATATTTAATTATTTATTTATTCAGAACATGAAAATTTGTATGGTGCAACCTTTAGTTAATACCTTCCTCGAATATATGTGATTTTTTGCGATATGGCAACCTTTTTTTATATTTATCGATTGGTACCTTGGAAATAGTGGAAATTGTTCATTATGAAAAATAAATTTAATACAAAATGTCAGCCGTAACGAGAAATTAAAAACAATTTTTTTTATATGAAATGTAAATTTAAATACATATTTTTCCACCGGTCCCGAGTGAAACCGATGGTAACTGAATTTAAAAGTAGTGTACTTTTCAAAATCTGTGCCTATTAAAAGTGTGGCGGCTTGTTCTCAAATTAATATAACTTCTCGTTCTAACACACATTCGCCGGAGATATCTTATTTCCTTTGCATTCAGTCAACTCGTGTCTATAAGAGTTGGTATCAAACAGTGTACTACTCTTTTATGGTCTCAAGCACAAAAACAAAGTGCTGTTTAAATAGTAAAATGACTTAATTATATTTTTGACAGAAAACTCTTCGGTGGAGTTAATTTAAAAATGAATCCCGAACGTAGAAGTTTATTGAATTCCGAACGCAAACTTTATATATTTATTTATTAAGTACCTACGGTATTATGTGATGTGGAAACTAATGTTTGAACTTCACCCAATTTCCCAGAACCATTCGACATCCATATTTAGAGATCGACTAACTGAACCCACCCTTACACAAGTGCCGATCACATACTCCGCCACACGTAGCGCATGTGCCCCAAATAAATTTATTGGAAATTCCGAGAGGTTGCACCATGTCACACTCGCGACCCTGAATATAAATTTGTTTGAAGACATAAAACCGAAATGTCCTCCACTCAACCAATCTGTAAGCACTCTTATACCCATTCTTCGAATTTTAACCAAACGGAACAAGTGAAACCGTCAAACGAAAATCTACTCCCTATGTTTTCTCAGAGATGGCGCCAGGTTAGAAGTACCTATTCGTGTGAAAAGGACATTGGTGGACGAGCGGGCTGGCAAACGGGCGGTGTGGATTTGATTTGTATGCAAATTAATAGATGGCGGTGTGAGTTAATTCAGCCACAGCAATGTGTGGCCGGGTCAACTAGTACTTTATATATATTTTTTGGACTATCTCAAAACCTTTTGTTCAGGGTTTATATCGTCTTTGGAGATGCTGTGTGGATGGTCTTTTAAAGGAAATAGAAGAGCTCATGAACTCGGGAACCCCTGCCAAGTCACCTAACGTAGCGAACCATTTAGAGTGACCTACGGCAGAGGAGTTGGTGTTCCAATAATAAATGTTTCCGAGGACGGCAGCACCCACACCCGCCTCCTAAAGCGCATTTATTTAAATATACAAACCGTCTGTTTTCTTAATTTAATCAATAATTAAAATAACAACATTCATTCTAGTGTGGTTATTTGGGGTGCGCAACCGACTAGAGACTAGATCAAGTAAATACTCACACAATTGTATGCAAATTTATGACTGACATCTTCAAATTAATTGGCGGATATTATATTATTTATTTTATTTATAAACTCTAAAAATAAATAAACTCCAATGATAAGGTGATATCTTGAGGAGCAAACTATACAATACTTTGTAATATATTAAGAAATGACGAGGTAAAGTAAACTGTTGTCGTAGTCTGGACTGTAACATGACTGGTACGAATGCAGTTCTGCCCAATTATGGGCTCAAGAGGTGGGACGATGATTTTTTTGATGATAGCCAATCTCCTAAAGGTGAAGTCAGCAGAAAAGAAGGCTCCACTTTTCAGAATTTCATTAGCAAGTAATTTAATAATATACCACATAAGAGGTGATACTTTTTCTTATTTCTAAGAGATGGCGTCGTGTCACACAAATTAGAATTATTCCTACTACATGGAAAGTCTTTCATTCAATTCCTTTTTTTGCCAATTCATACTCTAAAATTTTGTTTCTACATAAAAGACTTTTGGTAATTACGTCAATGAGTAAAAACCTGATCTGCTTCTTGATCCGGAATTTGACTGACGGTCCGCCATCTGTGGAGATTCTACAGCACTATTCTTATTTGTCTTCCTCTTCAGGTAATAGCGCCAGCCGCATATGGCTTTCTTGAAGTAACTTCTGAATCTGAAAAGGAATTAAACAAAATAATTTAGTTTTATTCGTCTTTATAACAGTCTTTCAGTAGATAGTAATAAGAAGGACTGTACATAAGTCAACAAAGGTTCTTTAAAATTTCCAGAGAAGGCGTTTTTTATACATATATAAATTTTTTCAATCATGTAAAGATTGTAAAGCAACAGAAATATATTTGCAGAAATCAATGTTTTGAGAACCTCTAACGGAAAGTTTTTAAAATATTCCAAAATATATATATTATTTTGAATGTAAAACTATTTTTTAGCAAATGTAAAGCAAAAGAAATAAAACTGAAAAAATCAATGTTTTAGGAATCTCTAACATAATTTTTTTTAAATGTTCTAAAATATATGCAAAACTAATTTGTTGCGAAAGTGATGCAAAATAAATATAATTGTGAAATCGATGTTTTGAGAAACTCTAGCACAAAGTTTTTGAAATGTTCCGAAATATATATAGGGTATGCAAAACTGATTTGTTGTGAATACCGAAGAAACCTATGTACATAAAAATGAATGGATTTTTAGTATTTTTGGTGTGTTTGAACAAACGGATATTTCCACGTTGAAAAAAGGGTTTCACATATGTCTTTTGTTTTTTCTATACGATCGATATATTCATTCAACCAAAATCACGTTTATACCGAAATCGGAAAAATTGAAAGAAAAAAATAAGTGTTCTCTCCTATTTCCACGAACATTGAAAATTGTTCCATTGATTCCCACCTCAAATAAGTGAGTTCTGGAATTAAATAAAAATATTCCCTTGAAGTGAAAACCTCATTTCTCTCGTTTTTAATGTTGTACTACTCTTATCAAACCACCCTATTTTACTCGTACATCAACATTTTTTGTAAAATAGGCTTATTCTTTCCAACGTCGCTTCTCTTCTTGGTGGCAATTAAATGTGAATTTTTATAATACTTGTGAAATATATTTATTTGAAGGATATTGAAATATAAATTCACCTTCCCTTTCTCCGCACTTTTATTCGAAAGTCATACAATCTTAGTTGGTGAAAGTCAAATAGAACTATATAAAAACAGATATCATCATATTTTCCCGATGAATTGTAGAGAATGTGTGGTACCTAGTAAGATAACAGAGAAGATAGTGCACAGGTATACGAGATCTTTTCCAGAGAAAAAGTTTAAGAGGAATGTTTTTGAATTATTTTTATTTCTTGCTGCGGAGCAATCCCGAATTCCTATGAGTTATTTTTTATTATTTTTTTTGTTAAATACATACATATACAGATTTAAAGTAAATCAGTAAATTCATTGGTTAAATTATTAGCTGAAAAAAATTTATACAAAGAAAGGCATAATATTCCATACTTTTACCCGAGTCTCAAAATTCTTTCAGTGAGAGCAATTCTGTGGTACAAAATTATATTTCAGCACATAAATAATCCTTTATATATAAACAGGCTGGAACACAACCATAATACTCGTTTTAACTTTAATGAAGGGCTAATTGTACCTAAGCATACAAATAAATATGGACAAAGAACGTTAAATTACATGATTCCCAGTTGTTTAAATATGTTACCTGCTGAAATTAAAATTGTGCCCAAAACAAACAATTGATGAATTTACTGAAGACTTGGCTTACGGAAAGAATGAATTTGTATTAGCTTACAATGACATATTATTCTAAAGACTTTAAAAATGTTATTTATGTTTTCAAAAAATTTCATTTTATCTATATTTCTGTAAAAATTTAAATTTTATTTTATATAATTGTAAAAATGTAACTATTAAATAACTATAATAAGATCTTTAACGTAAATAACCTGTTAGACAAACTACTTTAATTTTTAAGTTTAGTATACGTTTGATCCTGATGAAGTAAACATTGTTTACGAAACATGTTGATTGTGTACCAATAAAAGTGATGTTAACAAAGTTATTTGTCTTTTTATTAAAATAAATAATGCCATCACAAAGTGAAAACCTTTCCGAAGAAGTTTTCTTCGAAAAATTAAATTACTAAAAAGTAGTTTATCGGGACTTTTTGTCTTGTATTTATGAAGTGTATAAAATAAAAAATATGGTTCTTTAAACTAATTATAACGCATTAATTTCTTTTTAACGAAACCACCCAACTCAATATTGTAATTTTGGAGTAGTGCCATTGTAATGTTATGTTATTAGTTATGTTATATTTTGCATTAGTCAGAAGAATACTGGAATATGCCTCGCCAATTTGGAACCCGCAGTACAAATTATACATAGATAGCATAGAACATATTCAAAACAAATTTATAAAATATCTTAAATTCAAATTCAACAATAATTATGAACGCACATTTCAAACTTTACAACAAAGACGAGTAATTGCTGATTTGACATTTATACACAAAATTTTAAATAATAACATCGATTGTACCGAACTACTTTCCCTAATTAATTTTAACATACCATTAAGACGTACACGCCATACAGAACTATTCCACACGCTTAATTACAAGACTAATGCAGCAACTAATTCGCCAATCAATCGTGCTCTTCATGTATTCAATAATATTAATCTAAATTATAAAATCGACATTTTCTCCGATTCACCGCCCAAATTAAAAAAGAGCATCATGTCAATCATATAGTTTAATGCGCATACTTACACACATACATACACACACACACACACACACCCTCCCTCACCCTCTCACACCCTCACACACCCTCCCACAACGCACATCACCCGGTAAAAATTTAATATAAACAAGATACTTCAATGAAACATATCATAGGTACCTAACTTGAAATATACTTATTAACTGTAAACTTTTTTCACCAATGTAAATAATGTACTGTTTGTTTCTGTTAATAAATTAAATAAAAAATAAAAATACGAGTAGGTACAGAAAGTAATGTATTAGAAAATAGATAAATTTATTTATGCATTGTTGGAACCTTGTCGATGCGATGGGTCCCCGACCCGAATAGGACAAGGGGAAGAAGATGTATGTATGTGTATGTATATATGTATGTCGCAGGCAAATCGTAAAAATCAGGCCGACCATGACGCGCCTGAAGCACGATTTGCCGCCAGGTTAGATTATAAAACTCATTTTAGGTCGGGAGGAAATTACAATTCGTTAAGTCAACGTCCGATTTTTTTACATCGTGGTTTTTGTTCTATGGTTAGAGATAATAATTTCAAGTCTGAGATTACTCCCAGACCCATTAACCAGCGGCTGAGAATTCAAATTACAAAACCTTTGCAACTGTAAAGGGCGTTTCCGATGAGAGAGATTGATATACTAGTTTGTAAAGACCGTAAATAAGTAGACACACTGAAGTATTGTCGTCACAAGACACGAGGGCGTTTTTTTTTAACGATTTTATTTGAACTAAAATAAAAATTCTAAAAAGTAGCTTTCCTAGATAATTTATTTTACTGCATGATTATATGATTTAAAATGTGTATTGTATAATGCGTCACCTTGTTTGAAAATTTAACAAATCTGCCAACAACCAACAGAATAACCTTATTATAATAAATAAAATTATTATTTTTCAAATAGAAAACATAACTTAACTCGATAAAATCACAATCTGTCGAAATAAGTTTATATTTTTTTTTAGAAAAGAGTCGATACGTCAAGAATTTGACTTAAAATGAAGTATTTCCGGTTGTGTCTGGTTTTTCCCTCTTAAATTAATGACGATACTATTTTTTTTATAATTACGTGATATAATTCAGTATACTATTATTTTTTCAAGTAAAATAAATCAGTATATCTCTTTACCTGTATACAAATAGGTAAATACTGTATAACTGTATACATATATCATATATATATATATATATATATATATATATATATACATATATCATATATATATATATATATATATATATATATAATATATAGAAAAAAAGATAAATAATATAACTTTATACAAATATTATATTCCTAATGTGGAATATGTAATGAATGTAGTCGGTTCCCAATTTACAAACGGCAAACAATAACCAAAATAAGCTTTAAATTTCATTGTTTCGAATCCAAAAATATTATTCAAATATAAATTAAAAATTTATTTCCTAAAAACAAACAAACAAATTTCAATCCTTTTCAGACCCGAAATATTTTATTCCTCATTCCTGTTTTTCAGAGTTCAGTCGTAATTATTGAGACTCAAGCTTTAAATTATTTTACATAAAAAAATCTAAGGCTTTTGGCTGTAACACATCTATCTTCAAATGTTTTTGAAACCTCAAAACAATGTTTTATTTTTATCGAGAATTGAACCTTCCTACCCAGGAACTGGAGTCGACAACTCTATCAACTGCTCTAATTCTCGAATTGATAAAAACCACAATTATTGCGTGTATTGACTGCTGAAATGTCAAATAATTTTCGAAAAATACGTATAGGTATGTATGTCACGTGCATATTTGTGATTACCACCAAAAGTTGTTAGAATGCTTTGTCTTCGAAAACGAGTCTATCTGTTGATTTTCAGCTCGATTGGATAGCTTGCCAAAATCAGATTTTTGCAAGATTTTTGCCAAAAGCGACATTTATTTATTGTTTAAGAAGTTTAATTTCATAGGATTTAAGAAAAATGCGTACATATCCGCGAGCTTTCGCGTAATTAGAATGAATTGTCACCAACAACGAGTATATGTGCCGAGTTTCAACTTGATCGGATGGTGGGAAGTGGGTTAATTTTCACATCCAAGATTCCGCAACATTAATTCAATCAAGAAAACAAAAGTGAAATTCAAATAGATGTGTTTAATAAATAATCAAGTACATACATGGATTAACGTTAATGATTTGGTTTGCAAATATTAAAATAAACGTTCTGCACGCAAACAAATTGAAATAATTTTAATAATGAGAGCCAACCAATTCAATTCACATTATTACGAACTAACGATTTATAATTTCACACCTCAAATTTATTTTCAATTAAAAGCTGCACAATGGGGAACAAACGCTTTACTTTATAAGTTTGTTTAAATCAATGCTACGTTAGGCACATACTAACACAAAACCTTTTTGGGTTCATGCCTACTAAGGGTAAGCGATTTGCGTTTGGCTATTTTACGAATTTTGGTCGAAGAGCACTAATTTGATTTAATTAAATAATTAATGGTAGTGTAACTTCATAATGAAAAACTAAAAATCTTTTCTAGAGTTTCAACAAGAACTTTCGAAAGCACCATTAGGTATATTTACATTACCATATGAAATTTTAGAAGTACTTTTTCAATCTTCTTGTACTACCTTGAAATACCTAAGGTTGGACAGACCTGATCTGGACTACAGCTCTCAAGCATACGTATCCAAACCGATAGTTCGAAATAAGGAGGTTTTCACTTTTGCATGAAAAATGTTTTATTTTCTCATCTGTTGCTTAACATCACTATCGGCGTCGCGTCGCATTATCCTGGCGAGCTTTTATGTTAACATAGTAGTGACATTGTTGGACTGCAAGTAGTGGCGTAATTTTAAAGTTTATTCTAAGTTATTACAGTTATTATAAAATTGTTGAGCTACTGAAATATTGCCGAAAACTTGAAACAAAGATTTTTCTCATTTTGCGCTTTGCTTGCACGTAATTTAGATGAATATTTGAATAAAAGGAGTCCCAAAATCGGAAGGTAGAAGTTATATAGAAAATTCTCGAACATCCACAAGTTAAGGGAATTTCACATTGTTTCTTTTGACATCTTATCCCCCCTCATAAGAATTCGCAAAGTTTGAGACTATTTTGTTCCTGGGCAAGATATTATATTAGTTTTGACTCTGATGCAGGAAGTTGGATCAGTAACCTTTTGTTTAGGAATTTATTACAGTAGGGATTTTTGAAAACATTGACGTTGATAAAGTTAATACCTGGCATAAATTGTTTAAAATGTCTGATTATTATTATTTTTTGAAGTGATCGGTGGTGCCGAAATTATTGAAATTATAACCAAAAATTTTGTATAAGTTATTGATGCCTTTTTAAAATGTTTTGAATGGAATCTCTTGGAATAGTCGGTTAATATATCTGATAAAGGGCAATGTAGCAGGTAATTCAAATATTAAAAAAGTTAACGAAACATTATTTGTAGCATTTTAAAAAAGCTTGTTTCTTTTAAATTTTTAGGAATTTTATTTAAAGTGTTTTGGGTTCTGCTAATTCTTGCTTGCGTTATACAATTTTTCTGGTAAAAATAAAAAAAGAGAATCTACATATTTTGAATAAAACACGAAAGAGATTTTACTTACGTTATTATTTCAAATGTGAAATTTAGTCAGAGAATATATAATATTTTAGCTAATTGTATACTAATAGTAATAATAATTTTCACATGTGGCAAAGAATTTATGGATATACATAATTATGATTAAAATTGTTTGAATTCCACTTAATTAAACTTATTGATATATTCTAATATATAACTATCAGCAAAACGAAAAATACCCAGAAACAAATTTCTTTATTAAATTGCCAAAAAAATGATATCACTTAAAAATAGCTTCAAAGGATTTATAACACAATAAAAAAAACTTAAAAACAAAAACAAAAATAAAAGCTTTTATTAAAAATTAAAATTACATAGTAAAAACAATAATAGTATTAAACAAATATTAATTACTAAATAAATAACTCGTTCCCCCCGAACATACCAGCACAGCTTTTCGTGGGAGTATTCGTAAAATAAAAAAATAACGGTTTACCTAATGATTAAAAAAATATATATTTAATGGAAATTGTGGATCCAACGGAAGAATATGAAAAATTGAGCATTTGAAAAAAAAATACTTGTAGGACTTCCCGACACCTTTACACAAGCAGAATTTGTTCGTCTAAAAAAACTTTTCAATACTTTTTTTTTTCAAAATTTCTTCATAAATTTGATCGTCGTCTCGGCGCGGCTCCATAAAAAGCTTATCGAGCAGTATCTAATATTAATATAATTAGCAGTGTATTTTCGTAGAAGCTGACTTATTTTTAATAATGGGCTGTAAACTGCCGAAAAGGTAAGGAATATAGGAACACCTTATTAATTAACATGTTGAGCGTGATGGTTTAAAATCTTTCGGTTAGCGTAGTCAAGAATTAACCAACTCATTATTTTCCCAAGCCACCTGTCAGTATTTTAATAACAATATAATAAGATGAAGGTTTTCCATTAAATAAATAATGGAAGGAAGTTTTTGACAGAAATAATAATGAAATAAATGAAGAACACCGCTTTGTTCCTTTTTACCTAATGGTTATTCCAAAATAAGGTTGGTGTTTGTCGATAAAAGTACCTACTAGAACAGTTCCATTAGACATCCTTCGTGGTCGAGGGGTAAGGTTTTCGACTAACAATCCTATTTTATTTGATTGATTTGTGTTATTTCACATGTTGATAACAATATAATATCCGATCACCATAACACGACTAGCATGGTGGTCGAAAAATCCACAAAAAAATTAACCATAATATGCAATGAATGAAAAAAAAAATAACGTATATTTGCGGCACTTTCCAGAGTGGGAGATACTCTCAGTATTGCCCTGATGTAAGGCCACCACTCGGAATTGAAACGTTGCTTGAAATGGTTTCGCCGTGTTTGGTGACCAGATCTGAATAGCAAGGTACTTGACCATAACCCACTACTCCATTTCATCCTCACCCCACTCACTACCTTAACCCTCAAAATATAATCGATTGGAGATGCCATAGAATCACTGGCCCCAGGCGGTTGGGAGCAGTTGGGACTATTGTGCGGGACTCAAATATAAAATAAAGAGGATCAATATTAATGGTAGGAATCTATTAAAAGCCTTAATTTTTTTATATTTGAAGTCAAAGACATGAACCTGCAGATGAATCTAAAGAAGATTGCAATCTTCCAAATCCAAGGTTTCTCTTAATCTTTTCTTCACAAGAAGTTCATAAAGAATATCATTTCAGAAAGTCAAAGCTGACCATAGTAGCTGACGTTAAAATCGCAATTATATTGTACTCTATCGTTTAAAATGTAATTTTTTTGTGCTCACGGAACCTTTTCCACGATGTTTTGGAAGTGAAGAAAGTGCAAAAGTCAGATTTAAATGTCACCGGATAGTTAAAGGATGTTTAAATTATTATTAGTACTTCCTTTGATCCACTTCTCGTTGCGTGGCGTCGTCGTCGCTTACGGATAAGCGTAAAATATTTCATTATCTGCTCGTTCACAGATGGCAGTGATCGAATTATTTCAGGAACAAAACATTTTTGTAAGTAATGCCGTAAAATGTTTCGATTTTTTTTACATGAACTCCACACAGGAGGCTCTGAGGAAAATAATTCCCACAGGGCCTATGTCATCTTTAGGGATGCTGTTCCTTTTCATGGAGGAATTATTTTTAAGGAAAAGCGGAAGAAGAGGCGAGTTCTGGGAAGGAAAAGGGTTTAAGGGGTGGGTAAGACCTAGACAAACCTCACCCCATGAACCCGGACACTCCTGCTAAATCACCAAAGGTAGCGAACCACTAGGGGTGATCTATAGCAGAGGTGTTGGTTATCCAATAAAGGTTCCCGGGGCGGCGGTCCCCATTCCCGCCTCCCAAATTGAATGAATTGTTTGTTTGCGTCCGTAAATTTTATTTTTATTTTTTTTATTTTTTATTAGTGATTATTTAGTTACAGGTTTGATGACAATTACAAGATATGATGATATATATAAATATTTAATCCGTTTGTTCTTAGTCCTCCTCACTAGGTGGTACTGTGCTGAGGCGGACTGGTAGATTTCTTTGATTTTCCGTTATTTAGTTTCTATGATGTTTTTAATACATTCTCTAGTATGTCTGCATTAATTTCTTTCACCCATGTTTTGATTTTTTCCTTAAACTTATTTATCTTTTCTATCTTTTTCAGACTTGGAGGAAGGATGTTGTAAAGTTTAGTTGCAAGATATATGTGGTTTTTTTTTTCAAAACTTGTCTTGAATTTTGGAACATCTCGTATATCCTTTTTTGAGGCTCTTGTGTCATGTATCCGAGTTTCATTAGGAGATTTTCTGTTTTTGAAATGATGTATAAGAATATTCTTGGCATATATTTGTTTTAAATTAAGAACGTCAAAACACTTAAAAAATATCTTTTGAGGGGGTTCTGATGGGTAATTTTAGTATGGTTTTTATAATGCTCTTCTGAGCAATATCTAAGTGGTTAATATGATTGGCTGTAGCAGATCCCCATACTAGAATTCCGTACTCAAGACGGGAATGACATAAGACATAAAATACTTTTTTTATGTCTTTCCTAGGTAGTATGTTTCTTAGGTTTTTGAAGAAATATACAAGTCTCGTGAGCTTTTTAGTGATTCCATTTATGTGTATGTCCCATCTAAGGTTTTCGTCTATTTCCACTCCTAGATATTTAATACTTTTTGCCTTTGTTATAATAGGGCAAGAGCAATGTGACTTATTGTTTTGACACTCGTGCAATTTTGAGAGTGTATTCTTTACCCGGTTGACCTCTTGAGTTTATTGAAAAGGCTAGATAATTAGTTTTAATTACATTGAGCGTAAGAGAGTTTATCCGAAGCCAATTTTGAAGTACAGTTAGTCCATGTTCAGCCTCTTTATAAGTGTCCATCCAGTCCTTTTCGTGGAATAACATAACAGTATCATCGGCAAAACTAATTATGTTTCCATTGATGGGAAGTTTGGTAATTTCATTTATGTAGATGAGAAATAAGATTGGTCCCAAGATACTTCCTTGAGGGACGCCGTAGTTTATTGGAAGAGGAGTGCTTTTCTGTTGGCCTATTTGTACTTGTTGTGTTCGTCCTGTCAAGTACGTCATCAGTAAATTTAGTGGAGTGCCAGATATGCCAATTTTTTAAAGTTTTGTGAGAAGAATTTTATGATCTATTGTGTCAAAGGCTTTTTTTAGGTCTATAAAAACAGCCAGACATTTTTTCCATCGTCTAAACTTTTTATGGCTATTATTGTAAAATGTTCAATGGCGTTCACGGTACTCAAACTTTCCCGAAATCCATATTGTGTCGAGGAAATTTTTTTATTAAATTCCAGAAAGTGAACGATTTGGCTTTTCAAAATTTTTTCTAGGATTTTTGAGAAAGTGCTTAGGATACTTATAGGGCGATAATTATTTATATCATTTTTGCTTCCATTTTTATAAATTGGTAAAACTGTAGCATTTTTTAGACAAGAAGGAAAAATCCCCTTTGATATAGAGAGATTTATAAGGTATGTCAGGGGGAGGATCAACTCATCTTGGAGATGTTTTATAGTTTTGATTGAGATAGGATCATTTCCTGAAGAAGTGTTGTTATCTAGTGAAGCAATCACTTTTCTTAGTTCGTTGCTAGTTATTTGGTTTAGATTTAGTGTGTTATCTTGGATTAAGTCTTCATTATTTTCTATTTCCTTTTCATTAGTAATTGGTTTTGTGATTTTATTTGCCAATTGCGAGCCTATGTTAGTGAAAAATTTATTAATATATTCCAGAATTTTGTCAGGATACTCTGCAAAAGAAGTAGGAATCATGTCAATGTTTAATTCTCCAATCATTTTCTTGTTGTAGGAGGGTTCAGAGTTAGTGATTTCTTTGATAATCTTCCATATTTTTCTGGAGTCATTGTTACATTCTTCTATTTTCCTTTTATAGTAGTTTTCTTTGGCGTTGCGAATAACATTTTTACATATATTTCTGTATCTTTTATAGAATCTTAATTTAAATATATCGTAAGGGTCTTTTTAAACTTTTAAATGTATTTCATCTCTTTTCCTTATACAGTTAATGATGTTTTGTGTAATCCAAGGTTTGATGTGCTTATTTTTATGGGATATCTTTTTTTCTATTAATGTGGTATTCGATAGTATTGTATGTTGTATAATTTCGTTAAAATAGCTAGAAGCAAAATTTGTATCATCTATTTCATAAAGGTTTGTCCACTCAGTATTTTTTAATTTTTTTTTTACTTCCTTCCAATTGGTTTCTGATATTTGCAGTACAATTTTATGATTTTGAATTTTTCCTGTTTTATTTTTGTTAATGGAAAGAATTGTTGAGTAATGGTCTGTAATGGTGGATGTATATATGATGGCTTGAGTTTGTTTATTAGTCTTACTGAAAATATGATCGATGCAAGTTTTGCATTCATTTGATATGCGAGTTGGTTTATTTATGAGGCTTTTGAATCCATGGTAAGCAAGCGTCTGCATATAGTCAAATTTTTTGGATGTCCATTTTGAAGAATATCAATATTGATATCACCAATAACAAACACGTTATTAATGTTTTTGAGTAGATTAAGTTCATGAGATAGAGAATTAAGGAAAGGTTCTATGTTTTTGGTTGAGGGCGATCGATAAATTGCTAGTATGGCTGTATCATTCCCAATTGATAATTTTAGGCAGTTTGCATTATTTATACTGATCTCTTTAACATTAACTTATATATCTTCATTAATGTATACAACTACACCATCACTTTTTCCCTTATTCATTAACGTTGAGTGAGGGATGTAATTGTCAATTTGTAAAGCAGAGTATTTATCGGTTATCCAGCATTCGGTAAGTACAATTATGTCCCATTTTAATTTTAAGCTTTTTATTAGTACTTGTAGTTCATTGAAGTTTTTATTAATGCTCCTTATGTTTTTATGTAAGATCTTAAAATTATGTTTAAGTGATATTATGTTCTCTGGTTCAGATATAGTTATTTGTTCATCCATTTTGGTAAATCATTATTTTTGGTATGTAGTATACATAGACAAATTTGATTAGATAATTTTGTTCAGGTCATCTAGGTGTTTTATGTATACAATTTTTTCATTCTGGGCCCTGCGTAGCATTATCTGTCCTTTTTTTATCCATACGTACTGATATTTTTTTCTTTGGCTATTTGTTTCGCCTTCCATAAAATTTCTTTATGGTACGGGCTTATGTCCTCTCCAATAAATATCGAGTCTGTAGCCAGATCTTAAATTGAATTGTAATTAATGTCTTTTCTTTTTTCTAAAAGTACATCTCTTATTCTTGTGTCTAAAAACTTCACAAGCAATTTGGGGGGTGCCTGGTTGCGCCGGTCTGTAATTCTGGTTACTTCACCGACGTCAAAGTGCTGCACTTTTACACCGGCTGCAGCAGCAACTCTCCGCAATACGCAATATTTATAAATAGTTTTATCAGTACAAATCTCAATTCTTCCAAGAAAAACATCTAAAAACAATATATGATTTAATCACTGATCCAATATTGTATTTCTATGCATTTCTTGAAAGAATTGGGTTTTTGTCAATATTCAAATTTATGGCAGCAAACAAATAATTCATTGTAATATTTTACAGCATCACTTGCAAAATGTTTTTTTAAGTAACCGCTTTCTATGAATGATCAGATTAATAATTATTTAAATAATATATAATAAAATAAACATAAAACTTTTTTTACTTAATTTATTGGTGATCGTAACCGGTTTCAGCCTGTTAAAGCCATTCTAAAACTGGTATAATTGTTTTTTAATCTACGTTTTATATACACAACATATGGGGGGTGGGGAGGATGGTAGTCAACAAGGATTTTATTCAAATTATCTAGGTTTTATAATATTCGTAACTCTGTCGTCCTTGATGATTGAATTTCTATTTATTTGGTTATTAGGTATAATTTCCTGTGGTTTATAAATTACTTTAATGTTGTTTGGGGAATACCTTACTTATCAGTAATATCAATAATTAACAACCTATATTATATCTGTCATGCCTATTGTCTATTAACATCGTTATTTTATTTATTATAACATGGAATTTTTGATTGATAGTCAGAATATGAAGGGAAACTGTAAAATGTGAGTAACACCCATATAATTTGAATAAAATCCTTGTAGCCCACCTCCTCCCTCTCTCCCGTATGTTACGAGTGTGTATGTAAACGTAGATTAAGAAAACATAAATTGTATCAGTCTGAAGATGGCTTAAACAGGCTTAAACTGGTAACCATTTCAAATAAATCTACTGGAAAATAATATTTGTTGTAATATATTTATTACTAGCTGACCCGACGAACTTCGTACCGCCTCAGAATCAATAACTGTCAAATCAATAACTTAAAAATTACACAAAGAAGCAATCATCAATGCGCAACTATCCGTGTTTTGGAGATGGCATTGTGTACGGATTTATATTTTTTATGATTTTTCTTATTTTTCCACCTACTTATGGGAATTTGGGAGGCGGGTATCGGTGCCGCCGCTCCGGGAACCATTTATTGGATAACCAACACCTCTGTCATACGTCACCCCAAGTGGTTCCCTACGTTTGGTGATTTAGCAGGGGTGCTCGGGTTTATGGGGTGACGTTTGTCCGGATCTTGGTGGCGGATGCGTCTGCCCATCTGGTGCGTGGCGGACCAGATAGGGAGAGACTGGTTGAGGAAGGCCTATTGACCTTTCCAGCTGGACTCTCTCGACCCATCGCCTTGCACCCCAATTTGATGGATTCATACTTCCGTCACTCCCGGACACACTGACCCCAGATTCTTCCCTCACCCACCCCTCATACCTTTTTCCTTCCCAGAACTTCCTATCCTTCCTTCCATAAAAAGACCCTCCACAGAGCATCCCCTAAGATGACGTAGGTCCTGAGAAAAAAAAATTTTCGGGGCCTCATGTGTTGTGGAGCTGATTAAAAAAAATGCTTTTCTTTTTCTTTATACTTGTGAGGGATTTTTATTATAATTACTGTAGGTATCTTTCCTTTGGATGGGTGCAGACATACGTTAACCGCTTGTTTCATTTTCGGCTATTGATCCATAGTGTGTAAGAAAGAGGGGCAGCGTTACACGATTAAGAACAAATGCAAAACAATTATCGCATTGACATTTGACGTTTTTGAATTTTTGGAATTCAGGCACAGTTCAATATTATAGGTAATTATCACAAAATGCCCGCAGCTCTTTCAAATATGAGAATTCGTTCCATTCAAAATGTATGGGAAAAAGAATTTTCTTAATAACTATATTTTTCATTAATTTTTGTGATATTTTAGTAGTTATTATCCTATCCGGGGCGGAGACAAATCCAACAAATCAAATATCATCAAAATCGGTGGGGCCGTTCTCGAGTTATAAATAGTGTAACTAACCCGACTTTGTTTTATATATTAAGATAATGGAATTACACCACGAATTGTCAGTATTAACAATAGAATTATTTTATGTTTACCCTAAAACGAGAAATATTAATGATATTTTCTCGAATCATCTAAATACAAAATTTCCTCATTTATGTATTTAGATTGAAATTGAAGTTCCAAAATAATAACTACGTTTGCAGACTTAATTATAAAAAAATATTCCAGATTTAATCAAAGGAGAAGATAATGTTAACAACTCTCAATTACAAAGATATTATGCCTGCTTTATGCATCACTTGCTAAAATAATCTTTTTTAGTATGATAAAATTATTACAAAATTATAAAATTTTGACAGATCGAAGAATTCACCATGTTTTCTCGTATTTTATTTTATTTTTATTTTTTATTAGGTTTGTCAACAGTGATTTACATCAAAGCTTTCACAGATACAATTACACTGAACATGGTTGATGCTATCACTAATTAAAGACAAACACAACATTGATAATATAATACTTACATATGTATACAATCATTCACACACATACACATACCATACATTACAAAATAATAATAAGTTTTTGCAACAAGTTTTTAGAACAATAATATTATAATATAAGTTTAAAGGTTTAGTTTATAAGTTTATAAGTTTATAAGTTTATATAACAATATAAAAGGGAGCTTTAAATCTTGTTAAGAGACGATTTGAAGTTGGCCAATGTTGACATTGTCAAATTAATGGAATGTTTTTTATAAGCCTCATTAAAATTACGGCACATTCTTGATAAAGCTTAGTCATACCCCAGCTTAGTTCGATATTTTTTAATATGTAACGGAACATAATTTATAAGTCGTGAACCAATTCTAGGAACATTGAACCTGATTTGATGAAGTAGAAAAGGGCAGTTTATTAAACCATTAACAATTTTGAAAAGAAAATTTAAATCTGTATTTAGTCTTCTCTGTTCAAGGGTGCGTACATTGTAGAATTTTAGTCCATCGGTGTAGTGAGGAAGTGATCGAGCTCGCTTATCGGAATACGCTAGGTGGTACATAAAATGTTTTTGAACTCGCTCTATTCGCTGAATGTGAACTTTGTAGGTTGGACTCCATACAGCACTTGCGTACTCCAACACGTTGCGGGTGAAGGAATTGTACAGTGTTATTTTTGATATGGGGTTTTGAAAATGTTTACTATTTCGTTTGATAAATCCTAGCATTTTCAAGGATCTAGAAATGATGTTGTCGATATGAGGTGTGAAAGTAAGTTTTTTTATCAAATAACAAGCCTAGGTCCCGAATGGTTGCGACTACCTGGAGTTTAGTACCGTCGATAAAATATTAAGTTGGAATAGGATTGTGTTTACGTGTAAAAGTTATGTGAACACATTTTAAAGAATTTAGAAACATTCTATTATTGTTGCACCACTTTGAAACTCTGTTAATATCATTTTGGAGAAGTATTGAGTCTAGTGATGAATGGATAATTTTGAATATCTTACAATCATCAGCAAACAACAAAATTTCAGAATCCAAAATAATACTATAGTATTTAGATACCTTTGATTTTTTATTTATTTGTTTTAATAATTCTATGTATGTTTTGCTAGTATGGGGCCCAAACAGCAGAAGCGTATTCTAATTTTGATCGTAAAATGCAGTAAAACATCGATGTCATTGCCACGGGCTTGGAAAATTGTTTACTTATTCTTATCACAAGTGCAAAAAGTTTGTAACACGATGCTGCCAACTCCACTATACGATCTGAAAAAGTAAGAATAGGATCAAATGTAACCCCGAGGTCACTTAAGGATTTCACTGATGACAATATTTCATCTTTTAGTTTGTGATCAAATTTAATCGGGTTTTTTTAAACGCGTATACGTCATAGTGACACATGAGGAATATAAACGCTAGAAATATTTCAATAGAGAAGTCCAGTCCATTTTTTAAATTTTTTTTTATGAAAAATGACATTCTAACTTAAATTACTGCATTTTTTTTAGAGTTAGTTTTAATAGATAAAATAATTTTCAAAGTTTTAATTTTTGGAGATCCCTCGAAAACACCCATATCTATGATGAATTTTGTGACGTCATCTACTAAAATAACGATTCACGTATTTTATGATTTTTATGTTGGTTTTCTTGAATCTCACATAGATTTGCGCAGGTGCGCGGCCATCTTGTTTATTTTAACGCGTTGATTGGCTTATTTATTGCAAATGGCGAAATCAAATTCTTTGCAAAATAATGAATGACGTTGATGAATTTTACTTGCAGTTTTAAGTTTTTGATGATAATTTTCGTTTAAATGATTAATTTACTGTGATATTAGTATAATTCAGCATAAGTACCAATGCTGCCTTTACCTTTCTTCAGTTTTAGTCCTTAAATAATGTTTTGTTTATGATTTACTTTCGTTAACGATAGGTTTTTAGGTTACTGACATTACATAATCAAAGGTTACTTCTGAAAAAATTTATGACTTTTCCGCGTGAATTTAATAAAACTTCCATAATATTTAATAATGTAAAATCCTTATGCATGTGTAAATGAATACGAATTCGAGAAATCAACGCATTAATTGCGTAAAACCGAGTCCAAAATGTCGGATTTTTTCAGTTATTTTTTCGGAATTATTATAATATTTTTTTATCCTTTTTAATTGTATGAACGAGATAAAAAGTGAAGTGACAGTTTTATTCCAAATTCATAAAGTAAGAGGACTTTTTTTTTTAAATTTTGAATTTTCCTAAATTTTTCGACCATTTAATGGAATATGTTTACAGTCAGTTTTTTTTTTTAATGTTTTCATTTTGTAATTTAAAATACTGCATTTTTCAAACACAATCGTATATGTCAGATACAAAAATCTAAAAGGCAATTCTATTAAGTGTCTATAAAGGTACATGCTTTTACGACATCTTCAAAAATAAGAAATATATAGAACATTCGCTTGTGTCATACCTAAATTCCCATATAAATGACCCAAATGAATTACAGTGAATCATCAGTGAATCTTCCATCGTGACGTCACCATAACAGCATTACACAGCATACCAACTTAACGCTGTGTTTTAACGAGAATATTAAAAATGCACTTTTTAATATTTTTTTAAAAACTGTACGTTTAATATTTAAAAAAAAAACTTATATATTCAGAATCAGCGTTTATTGGTCTATATGAACAAATTTTTTTAAAGCCATAATATTTTTCACTGGAGTTCCTTATTCTCACGCCTGCAAAATTTGAAATCGAGCGTCTTTTTTGCGCGCGGCAAGTAAGCAAAAAGTGGTTTTTATTTATTTTGTGCATAATTTTATTAGAATGAAAAAAAGTTACTACAAAAAAAATCTCAAAAATAGTCTTAGCCATAAAGAGGAATTTAAAAAAAATGTTTATTGTGTTACTTCATTGTTAAGTCAAGAAAAAACTTTTTTTTAGTGGTTTTGGCTTATATTTTTTGTTATGTAAATAATAATTTTATTTTAATTCCAATACAAAGAAAAGCTAGTTAAAGCATCAATTTATCCGCAGCATATTTTTTGATGTTCATACTGTAAGCCGATTCGTCGTAAAGATTAATCTAAATAGTAACTAAATATGATTTCACGTATAACTTCATCAGAACCTTAAATTGAACCATTGGTGTGGTTATAAAATCCTAACGTGCTAAAATTATACCCGCCCTAATTGTAGCGGAGGGAACTCATGGGTTAATTTGTCTCTTACTTAATTTGAGCTCACGACCAAACTCCACGGGTTAACGTTAACTAGGCGATTGAAGTTATTCGAGCATCGCCGTCACTACTACACGGCTAATATTTGTTCAAAATTGATTAAGTTTACGTTTGGTTCGTTGCACATGTTTGTTGACCAACAGGGCGAAATGTTCACTATCCTCTGTGAGGTGTAATTACGGATGTGTCAACTCTTGTTAGTCGCCTTCAGTTAAGGCTTTAAGAGGAGCGGCTGCGCGCCTTTTTTCATTAAAAACTTTAATTTCGATATGAAGCCAAAATGCTTGATCAAACCGAATAATGTCAAACTTATTAAATGATCCAATATTAAACTTATTTCCTTTTTGCAAATTGTTCCATATTGTCCCTAACCATTCTCATTTTTTCCATTGTTACTATTGTCTATAATTATTATTTGTCTATGTCTGTTACTTTTTCCATTGACATCATGTTCTATGTCTATTATTTAAAAATTAGTATAATTAAAACCCTGATGAAGTAAGCTTGGCTTACGAAACATGTCGGTAAATTTGAATAATATTATTTTTTCAAAAGGTTTAGCAGATGCCTAGTACGGATATGTGCTACTTTATTTATTTGTGTTTCAAATTATAAAATACAGGCCTGATTCTACATTTTAGAGGCAACTAATATGTATTTAATGATTTTACCGCCGCCACGGGAACCATTTATCGGCTAACCAATAAGCTCTGCTATAGGTCATCCAAAAGTGGATCGCTTCATTTGGTGACTTAGGGGTGCCAGGGTTCATGGGGTGAGGTTTGTCCGGCTCTTGGCGGCAAATGAATCTGCCCACCAGCTTCATGGCAGGCCGGATCGGGAGAGAATGGTTGAGGGAGTCCTTTGACCTCTCAAGCCGTACTCTCTGGAAAAATCGCCTTGCACCGCAGTGGGAGGAATGGATTCATGCGTCCGTCACTCATGGACACACTGACTCCCCGATTCCTAACCACCCCTAAAAAAACCCTCCACACAGCATCCCCAAAGATAACATTGGCCCTGAGGGGAATAATTTTCCTCAGGACATCCATTGTGGAGCAATGTAAAAAAATATATAAATAAAAATAATGTTGCCTTTCCTACCATGGAAATATAAAACAAAATATATGGTTTATAAAAAAAATCATTTTTACGGACTTAATTTTAAATTACAATTATTTTTTTGTACGTGCATTAAAAATTTACGCAAAAAAATACGTTTTTTTACAATGTTTTATATTACAATTTTAGTACGTTTTCATAGTAGGTTTGGCAAGATTATTTTTTCAATTAGTTAACAAAAAAGATGCCAACGTTGCCTCAAGTTAATGATGAATGTAATTCTTTAACGACACATATTTTATAACTTATAAAAATCATAGATAAATTTTATGTTTAAAAAATAATTATTCAGTTTGGTTAAGTATTTTGGCCTCAAATTAAAATTTTATTTATGTGAAAAACCGTTACCCTTAATAAGTATTATTTTATTTTATTATAAATAGTATTATAAGAAAAATAAATCATTTTCTTTCGAGATAGAAATAAGGAAAAATAAAATTTAACTCTCGAAGTCTGGGTGGGAACCCGAAAAGTTGACAACTAAACCAATGACGAAGTCGAGGCCACGGAAGAAAGCGCAATGGCTGACGTTGGGTTGCAATGATAGAGTCGTGCGCTGTAACCTCCGGGCAATCCCTCAGGAGAAATGACGTGGTGTTTTTTTATTTTTCAATACCGCCTTTAATCTTAACTTGTTGGTTTTATCAGGAACCTTTCATGAGATTGGCTAAGTTCATAAATAATGTAAATTTCCTAGCTCTACCGAACTTCCTAACCTTAATTTATTATTTGGTTATATGCAAAAAAATATTGTTTCCAGGTGATCTGAAGCACGTCAGCAAGTTCCTAGAATAGTTAAATAATAAACTCAGGATAATGCTCCCAAGAAAAATCAAATTTAAATTCCCAAGATAAAATACGAAAAGAACGATAAAAAACCCAAAACTTTCCAAAGGATAGTAGAATATAGCAGTAAACAAATGTCAAGCATAATAAATAAAGTAAGCTATGACGTAAAATGTTACCAGTGAAAGAAATAATACTATTTATTCTTTATTTTTTTATAATTTCACGCCTAAAGGACTTTTACATAAGTATAGGAAGTATAACTATAACATGATAAATAATATTTGAACGTGAGAAAGAACATGAGTTTCTCCCGTCCTAAAATGAGTTTTGTAACTCACCAAGATTGTCCTAGCAAGAAATAAAAAAATATAATAAAAATAAAATTACGATAGAAAAAATACATAAATGAGATAAAAACACAAAATATAAAAATAAAAGTCACCAGATAGATTTATAAAGAGACATCCAAAAGTTTAATCTGTTGAACGTGGGATGAGTTATGGTTATAATTTGAAAACGTAAAATATCGATATGTTTGCCATTGACAGCTGCCAAAAGCCACCCCCAAATTTCATAGAAAATTCTTTTAAAATTATTCAGAGTAGCTATAATAATCAAATAGAACATAGGTCCCAAATTGATATTGGCTCAAGTGATTCTGACCTTATCCTTCATACAGTTTCCTTATAAATAAGGGTTGAAATCGCATTTAAAAAAAGCATAAATTTATTGTGCCGCCGAACCATAGACGAGAGGTTAAGAATAGCGATGGAACAGGTTTTTAATACGATCGATGAAATGATTCAAGTTAACATTAAACATAAACTTGCCAATAACACTTAAGTGTTGGTTTCCCACAATATGAAGCTGCTGAATCTGCCGTAACTGCAGGAATGTGCAATATAGTTGCGCTTTTGTATACTGCAGTGGAACAGACTATTTTTATCGCATTGTTATTTTGGGTATGTGGATATATATGTCCGAGTGAGCCAAGCGCAGCACAGACGTGCTTCGGTCGACGATGAACGACTCTCCCGTGGCGGCTGTTTTCATAGGTCGATGGGAAAACAATCAAGGAATCTATGTAGGACCCACCTGTAGAGATTGCAACATAGATGCTGTCTCAAATGGTCAATTTTGGGAGGTGTTGCCGGTTTCGAGCAATTCGGTGGCTACAGTATTATTTAGTTATTTAATTTATAAACCTTCTCATAGGTACTGAATTTAACCAACGAGGCTTTTAAGCCGGTATGAATGAAATATGGTGATTACTCAAGAGATTTATAAATAGACTATGCAACATATGTTAATATCTAGTTATAAGTTTTCTGTCAAAAGCCTTAATAAACATATAAGAATTTAATTTTTTCGTACGTCAAACACTTATAATTATTAATATATAAGACAAAGTCGGGTTAGTTACACCATTTATAACTCAAGAACGGCTGGACCATTTTTTATGATCTTTGATTTGTTGGATTTGTCTCCGCCCCGAATAGCAGAATAGCTATTAAAACATAGAAAAATTAAGGAAAAAAATTTTTTGAAGAAAATTATTTACCTCATACATTTTGTGTGGAACGAATTTTCATCTTTTAAAAGAGCTGCAGCAATATTGTGATAAGTATAATATTGAATAGTGAGTGAATTCCAAAAATTCGAAAACCTTAAATGTCAATGCGCTGATTGTTTTTGGTTCGTTCTTAAACATATAATGCGACCCCTCTTTCTTAAATACTAAATGTCAACAGTCAAAAATGAGACCAACGGTGAACGTATGTCTGCACCCCTCCAAAAGAAAAATACAATAATTATAATAAATCTCCCTCACACGTATGAAAAAAATGAAACGCAAAAGTAAGTGGAAAAGTAAGAAATTCACAAAAAATGTTAATCCGTTCACAATGCCATCTCTGATACTGACTAAAACAAAACACGGGCAGTTGCGCATCGATAATTGCTTATTAATAAGAATTGAATTTAATTCAGCTAATAAGTTAACACAACAGTTATTGATTCTGAGGCGGTACGATGTTCGCCGGGTCAGCTGGTAATGGATAAACATATAATGCGACCCCTCTTTCTTACATACTAAATGTCAACAGTCAAAAATGGGACCAACGGTGAACGTATGTCTGCACCCCTCCAAAAGAAAAATACAATAATTATAATAAATCTCCCTCACACGTATGAAAAAAATGAAACGCAATTCCCGTAAGTAAGTGGAAAAGTAAGAAAATCACAAAAAATGTTAATCCGTACACAATGCCATCTCTGATACTGACTAAAACAAAACACGGGCAGTTAAGCGTCGATAATTGCTTCATTGTGTAATTTTTAACTTATTAAAAAAATTTAAATTAATTCAGATAATAAGTTAACACAACATTTATTGATTCTGATACTAGTTATCAATAACGAAACTAGTCATTCAAACAAAGCAGTTATTGTAATTCGTATAAATGGGAAGCAAAAATTATATTACTACCTACTCATACATTAGAAAATAAACACTTTTTGTTTACATTAGCTCCAAACAGGAAGCCATAAGATTTATTTATTTATTTATTTATTTAATATAAGAATATTGTACATTGTATATTATTTTTGTGTTATTTCAACCGCCATGCTAGGGATGTCCCTGTGTTATGGCGGGTGAAGTTTTCAGATAGTAAATTATACATGTTATGTTTGTAAAGTAAAAATTTAAGTTCTACAAATTAAATCAAGTTGCACATATTATATATATCATGGTTTTTAAATGTAATAATAATTATATTCTTTAATAATAATAAGAGTAAAATAATTAAATAATTAATAATATTAATAGAAATAATAATTAGGTCGTTAATAAAATTCAATGTGAATAAAAGTTATAAATTTGTTAGTTCAAAAATTTTTTGTTAAATTATACAATTTAATTGCGAAAGAATAGTCATAATAATATGTAATAATAATTAGGTCGATAAAAAAATTCAATGTAAGTAAATGTTACAAAATTATTTGTTGATTTAAAAAATAGTTATAAGTTATACAATTTAATTACGAAAGAATAGTAATAATAATATGTAATAATAATTCAGTCGATAATAAAGTTCAATGTAGGTAAAAGTTACAAAATTATTTGTTAATTTAAAAAAAATAGTTTTAAGTTATACAATTTAATTGCGAAATAATAGTAATAATAATAAGGTCGATAATAAAATTCAATGTAAGTAAAAGTTACAAAATTATTTGTTAATTTAAAAAATAGTTATAAGTTTATACAATTTAATTGCGAAAGAATAGTAAGAATAATATGTAATAATAATTAGGTCGATAATAAAATTCAATGTAGGTAAAAGTTACAAAATTATTTGTTAATTTAAAAAAAATAGTTATAAGTTATACAATTTAATTGCGAAATAATAGTAATAATAATAAGGTCGATAATAAAATTCAATGTAAGTAAAAGTTACAAAATTATTTGTTAATTTAAAAAATAGTTATAAGTTATACAATTTAACTGCGAAAGAATAGTAATAATAATATGTATAGTAATATTAGGTCGATAATAAAATGCAATGTAAGTAAACTTTATAAAATTATATGTTCATTTAAAAAAATTTTGTTTAATTCTACAATTTAATTTGATAATAATAGTATTAAAACTTTACAATTCAAGTAACAAGTTTTATATAATATAATGGTTTCTAAATGTAAGGATCCATTGTGATAAAAGTTTTTTAAAGGTGTGGGGTTGGGATTCGGTTTTTATTTTTTCAGGGAGAAGGTTAAATATTTTAGGAGCTAGGTATATGAAATGTCTTTGAGCTGACGCGGTATGTAGTGTAGGTACGTTGTAGTGTCGGTTGGTTATTGTTCTAGTGGTGTAATTATGATGTAAAAGGGTTTTTTTCTTATATTTAAACATGAAGTACGTTAAGGTAAATTTTAGATGGAGTTGACGTATGTTTAGGACATTACATTCGGTGAATAGTCGAGTGGAGGGGTATGTTGTCGGTCGCTTTTTGATAGCACGTAATATCGTTTTTTGGGCTTTTTGTAGGGGATCAATAAATTTATGAGCACAGCCGCCCCATATTATGATGCCATATACTAATTGGGATTGGCAGAGAGCATAGTAGACTGTTTTTAGTACTGTGGGAGTAAGGATTTTTCTAAGAGTTCTAAAAACATAAGACAGCTTGCGAATTCGGGGAGTTAGACTGGTTAAGTGCTGATCCCAACGAAGATGATGATCAATTAGGACACCCAGGTATTTTATATGCGATACTTTTTCCAAATTTGGGCAAGTACAGGAAGAGTAAGGTCTCGGACAACAGTGAATTGTTATTTTCTCGTTGTTAGTAGGTTGGGTTGCAGCAGAGAGACTAAAGGTTAAGAATTTGGTTTTACCAGCATTGAGGGTGAGGAGATTGTCATCTAACCAATTTTTTACAAGGCCTATGTCGTGTTGAGCTATGTCGAAGGCTCCTTTCCAATTTTTATGTCGAGCTATAAGCACAGTATCATCTGCAAAGGATATTAGTTTTCCCGTTATGGATAGGTTGCAGAGTTTATTGATGTATATGAGGAATAAAATTGGGCCTAGAACACTTCCTTGTGGGACTCCGAATTGGATTGGTAAAGGGTTACTTAGGGCTACGTTGTTAATTTTCACGGTTTGTGATCTACCAGTTAGGTATGAGGAGAACCAGTTAAGAGTTGAATCCCGGATGCCTATTTGAGACAATCTTTCTAGAAGTATGGGGTGCGAAACGGTGTCGAATGCTTTGGCTAAGTCTAAGAATATGGCTAGGCAGGAATCGCCTTCGTTCAGGCTGTTTGTGATGTTCTCAGTCAATTCTAAGATTGCAGATTCTGTACTAATTTTTTTTTGGAAGCCAAACTGATTGTGTGAGAGAATCTTCTGGGTTTCAAGATGGGAGATAAGTCTACTTTTAACAATTTTTTCAATGATTTTTGATAAGACACTTAGCAAAGAAATGGGTCTGTAGTTTTCGATATTTGTTTTGTCGCCACTCTTATATATTGGGATAACCGTTGCATGTTTTAGTTGGTTGGGGAAGGAGCCACTATTGAAACTTAGATTTACAATATGTTTTAACGGTGTGGTAATAAAGTGAGCTATACTTTTTAGTATGCATGGTGAAATTTTGTCAATACCCGCTGCACTATTTGTTTTTATGGAAAGTATTGTGTCAAAAATTTCTTTAGTGGATGTAGGGGCTAGGATAAGTGAGGGATGAAGAGAGTTCTGTTGTCTTACCCGTGAAGTTAGAAGGTTTTGGGTTTTATTTGTGGCTTTAAGAATTTTGTTGGCTAAGTTCGTGCCGATGTTACTAAAATAATGGTTGGCGTGATCGGCTACGGTTTTTGGGTCTTCGTGGACTTTAGTATTTTTCCCATTAATAACTAGAGATTGAATATTGAGTGAGGTTTTTTTATTTTCTGAGATGTCATTGATTACGTTCCAGATTACTTTACTGTCATAACCTGAATCTTCAATTTTTTTTTTATAATATTTTTGTTTGGTTATTATTATCAGGTTATTGCAAATGTTGCGATATTTTTTGTAGAAACGTAGGACTTGGGGGTCTGGGTTAATTAGTGCTTGTTTATGGAGTCTGTCTCTTTTACGTATGCAGAAGATAAGGCCGTTCGTAATCCAAGGTTTTAGCTTCTTTTTTTTTGTTGAAGGCTGTTTTGGTGGGGAAGACGCTTGATTAATGTGGGCAGTTAGTGATGTAGTAAACGTTTCAAGAGCTGTGTTAACGTTTTCAGAGAGCAGGGTAGACTCCCATTTTTCTCGTTCTACAGACTTTATCAGATGATCCATATTTACAATGTTATGAGTAGGATAAATAGACTTAGGGGGAGGTGATTTTGAGTTGTGTAATTCTAGGATGGTAGAGTAGTGGTCTGTTACAGAAGATTCAAATACAATTGATTTGACGGTTCGTTTTGTTCTGACCATGATGTGATCTATGCATGTCTTAGTAGTGAGTGTGACTCGGGTAGGTGTGTTGATGTATGGTATAAGGCCATGCAGACCCATTAGGTTTAGGTATTTTGTAGTATGAGGGCTAGCTTCGTTTAGGATGTCTATGTTTATATCACCAATTATGATGAGATCCTTCGTTGAGTCATCAATATTTTTTTCAAGAGAGTAGAGAAAAGATGAAACATTGTTGGACTTTGGGGAGCGATATATGGCGAAGACATTTAAGTTGTCAATTGTGATTTTGAGGCAATTTGCATGGTCAACTGTAGTTTCAGAAACTGTTGGGTTTAAGTAGGATTTGACATAAACTATGACCCCGTCGGATTGGGACCTGTGCCGAGTTGTATTATACACGGAGTAGTTGTTGATTATTTTCGGGATATAATTTGCATTAATCCAGCACTCTGACAGGACAATTATATCAAATTCATTTCCTAAGTCAGTTAGGAGTACAAGTAAATTGTCGAAGTTTTTATTGAGGCTACGGATGTTCATTGCAAATATTTTTAGTGCTTTAGGTGTTGAGATAATTTCATTATATGTTTTTATATCGTTTGTCGTTTGAACCGTGATGTTCAGAAAGTTATCAATAGAGTTAGCTGGGTCCATTTTTAACGTCTGTGTATGGTGGGGGCTCGAATACAACAGAGGCATTGTAAGTTAAGTAGATGTATGAGGATAATGGAAGAACCGTAGCAATTAATATTTGAGATGTTTTTTGCAGATGTTTAGTTGCTCTAGTGCTTAGGAAAAACACAGTTATAAATGGAATAATTACACTTAGAAGAACTAAAATAGTTGGATTTAAGTTTTGAATAACATTATTTGGAGAAGTTAATTGGAAAAATTGATTGAAGTTAGATAATTTTATTTGGTGATATAATAATTTTGTTGAAGTAATAATATAATTTAAAACAATTGAAAATATCGCATGTATCAAATTTGTAAAAATATATTGATAGTTTAGAATAGTTATATAAATGGGAATTATGGAGTAAGTTAGGATAAATATTTGAAATAAGTTGATGTAGTTAATATGGTTAATAATAATAGTAAATTGATTTATAATATGATCAAAAGTTACTGTGAAAAAAATATAGATCAAATGTATAAGATAAGTAAGCAGATTTTGTAAAGTAATTTTTTTGTGGACCGCAAGTCACATTTTTTTAATGTCCGATTCGTAAGAGATTCTAAGGATTTTGGTGTCTTCAGACTTACGAACATAAACCTGACCATCTTTCGTCCAAGAGAACTTGTAGTTTTTAATTTTTGCCTGTTGCTTTGTTTGTGCCAGGAGGAATTTTTTTCTTGGTGTCAGGTGGTCGGATATATAGATGGGCGTGCCCATCTGAGCATGTTGTAGTCCTAGTGAAGTAGTAGTTATTCGTCCTTTGCTTTTGATATGATCTTTGAGTTTGGCCAGGAAAAGATCGCGCATCAGTTTAGAACTGAGTGTGATAATTATGTCTCTTGGTTTTTTTTTAGTTTCATCTGAGCCTTTCCTACCTCCCACCCGTACCACAGACGTCACATCTTCGGGTTGTAGCACAGTTTTTATGACGTTTGTGGAAAGGTTGTGGAAAACGTTTGTTAAATTTTCCTGAGGAGTTTCTGGGAAGTTGCGCAGTTCTAAGATGTTTGACTTAGCCTCATACTCCTGTTGATCGATTTTATTTTCAAGATACTCCACTGTTTTTTTAAGGTCTTGCTGTTCCTTTTTGAACATTTCAATTTCTGTTTCTATTTTTTGGTTTTGAATTATGGTTTGATCGATTTTTTGTATTATGTCATCGTATTTTTTGCTGATGAATTCGATACTTTTTTGTGTTTCTTCTTTGAATAGCTCCATTTTTGTTAAGATTTCCTTTTTCATATTATCCATTTTCTTATCTATGTGTTGAATAATTTTTTCCATATTTTTGTCTTCAAGTTCCAACGCACTTTTACCTCTAGTTGCCATGATTAATATATGTTATGTTAGATTGTATTTTTTTTAATTTTATTTAAAAAAAATATTATTTTATGCTTATGATTTTTTTTTTTTTCAATTTTTTTATTGATTTTTTTTAATTTGAATATATTAATTTTATCTGAGTTTTAATTTTAAATTGTATTAATTATATGTATGTTGTTTTGTTGAATTAGTATTTATTTATTTACATATAATGCCATCTATTGGGTACTAGCCGTATCTCGTTAGATGAGTTTTTCGATTATTGTATAATTAATTACCGCCATCTATTGAGAGGTATTTTATAAATGTATAATGCTGTTGGGTTATTTTTAAGTTAGCTATATTTTAAGGTATGAACGCAATGTTGTTAGGTTTTAGGTAATTTAACAGGTGGTGCTATTTATTATATTATATTCTAGTTGATTTATTAAAAGAAAAAAAAATCAACATTAATAATTGCTTCAGATTGGTGTGGGATTGAACCGACGTCCTCAGAACTGCCTGGCGAGAATGATAACCACACAGCCACTCACTGGTACGAATGTACTGTCCTTAACTTTGATAAGAAGTATGTCTAGCGTATTGCCGTATAATTGCAATGTCGCTGAACTTTAAAATGTCTGTGAAGAATTATTTATTTTTTTATTATATTTAGATAACTGCTTCTAGTTGTTCACTTATAAACACAAATTGTGTATTGTATTAGTTTCACTGAGGTATTAGACTGATTTAAAAGCACTATTTATATAATTCTGTATTGTCAGTTATAAGACTGTTTTGGAAAGTGACAGCTCGAGTTTCAGTTTAATTTCTTTTAGGGTTTTATGCCTATTTACTAACTTCAAATGTTTTAATAATGACACAGAGACACTACACTGGTTTACTTGTTAATTTAATAACAGTTTTCTCTGGAAAATAGCAGATTTAATCAGGTTTTTCAGTATTTAATTGCAGAGCTGTTAATGTTATTGTGCACTAATTGATAGGTAATTGAATGGTTTTGAAGAAAAACAAATCCCCTCAAGCCTTTTTCATCTTTGGGGATATTTTTAGAAAAAGAAGGAGAGGTAATTCTGGGTAGGAAAAAGGTATCAGGAATGGGTAGGAATCGGTTGTCAGTATGTCCTGGAGCGACCGACGTATGAATCCTACAACACGTGCCGCAAATATACTTTATATTATTTTTAATTAATTAAATTTGAAATACCCCAAATTGATCAAATAAAAATTATTTTCGCACGCCGGATTCGAACCCGCGACCTTCGGAGTGAGAGTCAAGAGTCTTACCCCTGGATCACGGAGGCTATCTGATGGTATAAAAGGAAAGATGACCTCTGACACGCGCATTATATCCCCCGTTTACATCGTACATCCATTCCAAACGTACGTTCGTTCACTGGTTTTTCTATAGTCTCCAACCTACGTTCACCACAGTAAGTAGGTACTTAAATACCTACATTTATAATGATAAACCGTATATTTTATATAGATTTTTTTTTAATTTCTGAAAAGGAATTACATAATTTTTCCAAAGAAATATCTCTATCTCAATGACTTTCAAAATCTTTTTTCAAACTTTCTCGGCCGGTAGGTCCCGTATTAAATGAAAAATTCTTAAAAGAAAATACAACAAACAAACATTTAAAAGAATAATAATTTGTGAACCATTAAAACGGTTAACATCTTGAAACGGAAACGGAACGTACAAACAAATTTACGGACATACCAAAATAAAAACGGTCGTTTAAAAACAGGCCAGTTCATTAACAATAAATCCACTTTTCAATGAAAATACGAAAATAAAATGATAACGGTCCTCACTTGCACTCGAAATGTTGGCAATGGAATCGACGTCCTTTAACAATAATATTATTTTTTGATCCCAGAAGGCATTTCCGTTCTCAACAAAGAACTTCCAAAACTCTTTATGCATCCATTTCTCGGTCATTTTAAAAGGGAATGGTTGTACGGTGCTTGCTTTCATGCTACTACTTGAGAATTTATGAGAAATGTTTATTATTACCTTTCGTCCTGTAGTACGATGGAATTGCCAGGAAATTTTGTTTGCAAGTTTTTTTCATGTTTAAAATGTTCATCAATGAACTTTATTTCATTGAATGTAGGTAGTCAAATTGATAGTAATCGACAACATTTATATTTGTGTACTTGAATTTTCACTCATCACTCCATAATGGAAAGTGTTAGCATACTCATTAGCCTAATGGAGTAGAGTACTTGCTTACTAATTATGGAGTTTGTTTTGAGGCTTAAATAGCTTACATCGAGAATGGAAATGTTCCCAACTCTAGATTTAACTATCCACAAAATTAGCAAATACCTGTTAGCAATTAACTGGATGAAATTATTCAAAATCATTGGAATTAATCCCTGTCGGAATTAAAGAGAAAATCTCATTAGACAAATCATAATTATTGCAGTTTTTCGGTAATTACGTTTAAAAAAACTTATCGAAGATATAAAGTTCTAAGACACCCAGTCGCTCAACTGGCAGGAATTGACTTTTATATTGCCAGATCAAATGTGAAACATTTAATTTGGCAGATGATAATAATTCAATAGAATCGTCGTCTTTAGTCAAATTTTGACATTCTCAACTCATACTATGTTAGTGGAAACAAAACGCGAGGAATGTTGTAGCGAAAGATTGATTTCAGTAATAGCTGAAGGATATTTGAGAAATCTCAGAAAACTTCAGTCTCGGCGTAGCGAAGTCCAGTTTTGCATTTCGTCTGCTAGTATTTGTTGTACCTACTAGGGCTATCCGTAAAATAAGGTCTCGAAGGTGTTGCGGTCGCGAAGAAGATTCCAGCAATACTGGCGTATAGCCTGGTATCCCCTTGTCAAATCCCCACCACGATGCACCCTCTCTGACGCTTAGTCTCGGAGTGGCACCCGTTCGCGATGGAGCTTCTACTCGCCGCACCCGCCACTTGTGAGTTGCGCTCAGTAATTCGTTTTTAAACTTTGTTTCATCGAATCTGAATGATGCCACTGGGATTATTCCCTTGTCTCTGGTGTCGTGTAATGTATCCAGGTCTCGTCCCCAGTCACAATTGAGTCCAAGAATTCTTTGCCATTGATGTCGTAGCACTCAAGGAATTCGAGGGCTGCTTCAACCTGTCATTTATTTATATAATAAATGTTACATATATTTGACATTTCCATAGATAAGATTTATTAAATCACCATACTAGGCGAATGCCTGTTTCATGGTGATTAATTAAGGATAGTAACTTTGAGTGTAGTTTAATGCAAACACAGTGTTGTAGTTTGTGATCTTTAGTAAGCATTTTGGGACTCACCTTAGGCAGACCTTGTGGTCTCCCAAATGTTCTGTCAAAATCTTGTCAATAGTGGTCTTACTGACATCAGGGATCAGGACATCACAGAGCTCCCGAACCGTCACCCGTCGATTTGCATTCTTTGTTTTTTCCAATTTGGTAATTTTTTCGTCTGAAACCGATGGCCGCCCGCTACGTTTTTAAACTCTCTGCACCATTTGCGCATGTTTTCGCACTCATACACTGTTTTCCGTACACTTAAAGATTCTGAGAATGAATTTCTACCGAAATACCGAATTAATTATGGACCGTAATTCACACCTGGCGGGTGCGGCGAGCGGAAGCTCCGGCTGCCACGCCGAGACTAAGCATCACAGAGTGTACATCGTGGTGAGGATTTGACAAGGGGAAACCAGGCTACACGGCAGTGTTGCCAGAACTCGCGTAAAATTGTTCCTCGTGACCGCGGCACCTTGGAGAACTTATTTTACGGACAGCCCTCTTATGTTACGCTTCCGTTTCAAGTTGGTGACCGTTTTAATGGTTCAGTTAAGATTATTTATTCAAATATAATTTTTTATTCGCATTTTTTCAATATTATAGTATCTGCCTGAAGAAAGTTAAAAAAAAATATTGTCTATAAGATAATCACGTTTCTTAAGACAAATTATATAGTTCCTTCTTAAAAATTAAAATTACGTAACATATAAGGTTTGTATTTCAGATGGTAGGTATTTCAGTAGGTACCTTTATTGTTTAAAATACATGTAATACCGTGATGATTCTAAGTCATTTGTCCTCCATAAATTATTTTTTGTGTACCCCCCATTCTTCCAATACTCCCGGCACCCGGTTTATCTAAGATGATTCCCTAAAATTGTTTGCATAGATGTCCTCCAATCGCATATTATGAACGTATACATAATATGTTGATCTGGTAACCCTGCCCGCTCTGCACTCCTAATACTCCAGGCACCCGATGTCGGCAATGTTGGCATAGTATATGGCTATAGATGTAAATGTTGCATCCTTTGTCTTTGATAGCGACATCTATAAATACCCCCCACTCCGGTGCATTAATGACTGAGGCCGCATCTACCAATGGAAGCTGGAAGTGCGGCTTAACTGTTCTTAACAGTCCCGGAGATATTTTTAAAAGTAGGTAGAATACAAACCCGGTACATCATCATTTTTTAGTGTGTTTGAAAGTGCAGCATGAAATTGCTGCACTTCTAACTCGTTCGGTATTTCGATATTATATCTAAACTGAGTTTGACGTTCGTTCTTCGAAATGTAATGGTGGATTGATTTATTCATAAAAAATCAAGGAAATTTTTTTTTTTTTTACAATGCCATAAGTCCGATTAACACTCGTCATTTTTTCATTCTAAGCCGCGGTCTGGTGGGCTCAAAAAACATTATTTCGACAAATTAAAAAATATGTAGGTATTTGTTGCTATTGCACTTTGGCAACACGGTGTATCGGATCCACTATTCTAAGATATTGATACATTAAAAAGGAATGTTTCTTCCTTTGTCCCGTATGCGTTTCTATACAATTCATCCGATTGCGATGATACTATGGCGATTTGTTATGCGCACTCCCGCGAAGGTTTCTTTATATTATGGGGTACTCTGGTGTTATGAAATTATTTCCTACACCATTCATCCGATTGCGATGAAACTTTGGTAAGTTGTTATGCGCACACCCGCGAATGTTTCTATATATAACAGTGAGCTCTGGTGTTACGAAATTTGTATAAAAATGTACGTATTTGGCTGCAGGAAGGGGGAGGAGAAATTCAGGAGGGGAAGTGGAACGAACGTGGGGGGTTCGTGGGAGGGGGGTGAGGGAGAGGGGAAGGTAGAAGGGGAACGCAGGAGTGGGAGGGAAATACGGGAGGTATGGTCGCGGGAAAATGGGGGTGAAATCGTGGAAGGTGGAAGGGGAAGAACGCGAGAGGGGAAGGGGACGATGAAGGGGCAGAGGGAGAGATTGCAAAGGAGACATAATGACGGTAGGGGATAGCAGGGGGTTAATTTGGAAAATCCATGCTTCTCTCACTGACAGCTATAACGTGGCCTGCTCACGGGTCGGAAAACCTTCTTATTGTACCTGTGTACCAGTGGCGGTCCGATAGTTTTCAGTGAGCTAGAGTGTTAAGATTGAAAAACACGACGTTATTGATGTTTTTGTAGCTGAAAACGAATTTTTTTTTTCAAAATTTCAACTTTTTGTATGAAAATATACTGAACATCTTCATACAAAATGTAAAAATTTTGAAAATAAAAAATCATTTTCAGCTGCAACAACATCAATAACGTCGTATTTTTCAATCTTAGCACTCTAGCTTACTGAACACTCACGGAACGCCACTGACGTGTACGCATCAGACGGAAAAAACAAAATATATTGTGTATCCAAAAGGACTTCAATGAACAAAATTAAAACACAAACACTCTCTTTGATTGGCTTTGCAACAATGCCGGGTAGTACTCTTTAGTAATGTATATTTTTATGTACCAACAACAAAACTTACTTACTTTACTTTTCGTTTTCGAGTTACATTTATTTAACTTTTAGATTTTCGAGTTTATATTACGAAACTAATATAACATTACTTACTATTTAAATGATATCAAAGTGTTCACATAGGTGCAAACCGGACTAAAATACCTTTGAATAAATTTAGCAGAATCATCAGACTGGAACGATATCATCATTAATTTCAGAAGCAAACAAACCATTGAGTCACCGGTGTGGCAAGTTAATTCTTGTTTGCAGCGCTTTTCATTATAGTTTCAGGAATAATTTCAATTCCAAAGCGCATTTCAGAATGCTTTTGTGCCGCTGATCACCGGTGATAAGCTTTCCAGTCGACCAAATTAGAGTTCACCGTTCTGTGAATAAAATTCAATTGCATTTGAAGAGTCGCGCCCCCTCCTGTAATACCATAATTAATAATTCTTGGCTAATTTACAGCGCTAGTTTTTGTTAAATGTCGCCTCGAGGAGCCTATCTGTTTCTTTTTCCCTTTTTTATAAACTAAATAGTTTATGCAATAATGTAAGTGCACTCCCTTCTTATCGCAACCACTCGTCTACAAGTATTTGATAATGGAATATTGCGATGTAATTTAGAATAATAACGAAACTAATAACTGACAGTCATTTAAGGGTGATTAACCAGCGGCCGAGAATTCAAATTTCGTCGAAAGATGGTCTTGCGATTGTACAGGGCGGTCCCGATGAGAAAGATTAAATATTCTCCGTACCAGCCTTTTTTTTAATAATAACTCAATATCGATTTTATTTCAATAAGAATTTGCTTTGATATATTCGTTTATTCAAAAGTGCTTAAACGTGTGATGATAAAACTATTAAAATTATGTACTTATAATTTTTCAATAACGTCTAAGCAAAATAAAAATGTAAAAAAACTGATATATTATGTTAGTTTGTAAGACCGTAAATAATAAATCTTATGATGGTGACCCCTACTCCAATTTCCATGGTGGACAAGTTTAGTATCTGTAAGCTGCGTACTCCAGTGCTTTGGTGACCTTCCTCTGCTCCTCCTGCCGTCAACTTTGCCAGTGAGCATGAGTTTCTCAAGGTTCATTCGTAGTTACTTTAATTAAATATCTATTTCCATGCTTCGATCAATTAAGTTTACGTCAATGTTTCCATGATATCTATTTTGGCTTCCTTTCAAATTAACTGGAAGGGCAAATTTGGTACAGGTGAGAATCCAAATATTATTGTAGGTAAATAGTGTTACTGATATTCAAAATATAATATTCGTATTCCGAGAATTTCCAAGTTTAGGTTGTACCACGAAAGGATGGACTTGATGGGAGGTTTTGTCGGATAATTGCGGCTGTATAATTTTGAGAGGAGATTAATAATTCTTGTATAATATTAGCGCAATGGAAACATGTACAAATTCATGCAGATAACCATAAAATTTGGACATTTTTTGAAAACACACCACGGCTTTTAACTCGAGATTAAAAGTAATAAAATATTATTAATAATAATCGCCTAATTTGTGCGCCATTTTTGTGAATAATCTCAATGGCGCTTTTAATTACGTATCTGTATGTAGGTTCGACATCAGGTTCATAATTAAATTAAATTTATTTTCAAATCAATGACATTTTTTTTGTGTTACTCCACATTTGCTAACAGAATTAAAAGTAAGTCAGAACATGAAGATCTCTGAAGCTTTGAAATATTTATTTCAATTTAAATTTGGTTAAGCTGACATATGGATTAAAAAAATATTAAACTTATACAGGGTGTCCGGGGGTAAAGTGCATTAACTTCGAGGGGTGATTCTACATGATGGTAGGAGTAAAAAAGATTAACAACTTTTTCTGAAATTCCAACCTTTTTTCCCATACAAAAAGATGTACCTACTAAAAATCCTTAGTGTGCGGTACGATCTTACCTGCTGAGAGCCTGCCGGGCGCGACTCTGGCAACATTGCATGGTTGTGACTGGCTGGTATCGTAACAGCGGAAAATAATAAGCTGGCCGCACACGCCGGTCTAATTTTATCTTTTTACCACTAAACTACCCCTAAAAGTTGGAATTTCGAAAAAAGTTATTTTTCTTTTTCACTTATAATATCGTGTAGAATCATCTCCCGAAGTTAATGCACTTTACCCCCGGACACCATGTATAATCCAAAGTAAAATTTTACAATTTTATTTTAAAATACATTTTTTGAAATAATTACTTTTTTTTTTAAATGACTTTTGAGGGATACACACATAAATTTAATATATCATAATGTCCCAGTTAGACAAGAAATCCTGCGTTCGATTCCCAGTTGCGACCGTTACCTTTTTAAATTTATTTCGTATTTATTTATAGTTTGTTTCATTGTTTAGATTTATTGGTATCATTTTCTTATTCAATGATATAAAATTATGGTTTATTGAAATTAACTTATAAACTGATCTTAAACTATCATAATATAAACTAACCTCAATCCAATTTCACCTAACCTAACCTTTACTTTATTATCTGCTTCATACGCTGATTAACTAATGTTTCAACTGATATTTGAACTCATATTTTTCCCTGTGAGGTGAAATGTAATTAAATTATAAAATTAAAAACTGTTATTTCATTAGAGATACTTAAAAACAGAAGCTTTAAAAAGCGCAAGAGCAAGTAAAGATTGAAAACGTTTAAAGTGTTTAAAGTGTTAGTGGTGAGGATTATTTTTCCACTTAACAATCACAACCGACAATTACAGCTTCCCGCAATTGCTATATTGAAATAGTCCGGACCTTCCAGGAAAAGCACTCACAAGTTTGTAATCCACGAAAAGGCTCGGCCCAAGCGCAATGGCGGACTCTCCGGAAATGTTTTCAGAATATTTCCTGTAGGCTGACATTCTCCGTCCGGACAGCTCATAAAAATTCAATCATCGTCTTGATTTGAAATTTTACACCATTGGAATCAGCAAGAAAACTTAAATTTTCCTC
The DNA here is from genome assembly GCA_917563855.2 of Limnephilus lunatus. Classification (NCBI taxonomy): domain Eukaryota; kingdom Metazoa; phylum Arthropoda; class Insecta; order Trichoptera; family Limnephilidae; genus Limnephilus; species Limnephilus lunatus. Next base: position 76,568,746 of record OU830592.1, read on the forward strand.
ATAAAACACGTTTTTTCGCTAAACTTCCAAATTATAATAAAAAAATCCAATAACATTAGTTTTAATAAGTTTGGGTACAGTTTGATACTGGCAAGTTTGCAATAAGTGGCTTAACGCCCGCAAAGGAAGAGCTAAGATAGGCAGGTAATGGCAGGAAACATTTGGTATCTTATAAGAAGACATGGCGCGTCAAGTGTATATGTACATTTTATTAAGAAAAATTTGGTATAATCCGAAAGAATTATTGTTTAGACCTTTACTTGAACCGATTTAAAAAAAAAAGTGATGCTAGTGGTCTATTGAGCGTCTTACCGACAGGGCTATCGACCATCTTGATTGTGTTCCGTTACCTTTGCTAACCTATGCAGGGAAATAGTTAGTTATCGCCCTTGTGAAAGACTAACATCATATTCGAAACGTTGCAACGTAACACCACCCCTCCCCATCTATTCGCCTTACAATAATCTATTCCTTACATAAAAAAAAACATTCTTCTCCTTCGTATGTCTTATCAGGTCCCCCCGACGTTAGCGATCACTCTGGTAACTGTATCTCTATCTTGCGCTCCTCCACACTTATAATACCGGTCCACTCTCATACATTTCGCAGCAGAGACATTTATCTCCTACCAGGCCCTCAGCGACCCTCTATCTTGTCTTTTAATATTAATTGGAGCAAGGGATATTTCTCCCCTCGAAGTATGTGACCCAGATATGAAATTTTCCTGACTTTTACTAATGTGGGCAGTTCTCTATCTATTCTAGCTCACTTGAGAATTTCTGTGTAGGTGATCACGTCGGTCCATGGGACTTTGAACATTCTCCGGTGAAGTAATATTTCAATAGCCTCTAACCTATTCAGGGTATTTACTTTCAAAGTTCATGTCTCACATCCATACAGCAAGACCGACCACACATAACATTTTAACATTCGCTGCCTTATTTTAAAATTGATATTGTCATTCCATAAGAGGGATTTCATTTTACTGAAAGCAGTTCTTGCTGCTTCAATTCTGCACCTAACCTCTACTTCTGGGTCAAGAGTCTCCGTGAGAATACTTCCGAGGAATTTAAATCTTTCCACCTTTTCGAAATTGCAACCATTTAACTGTTTCACTGATCCAGAGTGATCTAGTCGTTCAAATTTCATCCAAAATTTTAACATTCTGTGCCTTAGTTTGAAATTGATATAAACCTTTTAAAAGACATTTCATAATCTAAATGGCTACGGGCAACTGAACTCTTGTTCGGTGTGGCATAAACAAGTTTGTACCTAAATCACGAAGTTGTTTTTCTCTGTTTCAGTAAACTAATGTCCGTACGCTACACAAAGCTCTATTGTATTTGGAGCATTTGAGGCTTTCAGTGAGCTCGTATGTTTATTTTATTAATATGAACACAACAGGAAACTACAAAAATACCCGCCATTACAGTAAAACAGGAAACCAAAATATTAATATCAACAATATCGTTATTGAACCAAACCTTTCCAAATCCGAATATTGCACGAAACATAATGATGTTTATATAAAAAAAAAACTTTTATAATTTTTGGACACCATAATTTTTCATATTATTTATTCACTTATTAAACGCCTGTAGGGCTTTTGCAGACATATATTGTATATAAGTCTCAAATTTACAAACATTATTATTTATGAAAATATCAGTTCATTCATGCATTACATACCTAATACTATTACAAAATATCATTTTACAAACAAAATATATAAACATATCAGATATATATATTATTATTTTATGTATGTTATACTGTTTTCTAGAAATGGATCAAAATCGTATAGTAGTGAAATTTTCATTGCATCGCATTTCAACTGAATAATAATGATTCAATTACCTCATGATATTTATAATGACTCAGATATAACTTGCAACACGTATTTGATTGACGATCTCAACAAATTAAATAATCACAGTTGGAAGTCTTATAGTTTAAAGATTATTCACCAAAACATCAGAAGCATGTCAAACATTGATGATTTTTTGTTATTTCTAGATCATTTCAATCATACTTTTGATGTGTTAATTTTATCAGAGTGTTGAATCAACGAAAACTACACCTCTAAAATAATACAAACTTACACAGAATATCACTCAATTAAAAATTTAAATAAATCTAGTGGTATTGTTGTATACATCAAAGACGGTATTCAAGCACAAGTCGAAGAAATTTTATTATCGCAAGCTAACTGCCTTAGAATTATTCTGAACAATAATTTATGTATCTTTGCTATATATAGATCACCTTCTTTCCAGATCATAGATTCTTTTTTGAATTCACTCCAAACTGTTCCGATAAATTTGAACGTCAAATCATTATAGGCGACCTTAATATCAACACTTTATCTCCATTTCACTACCAACTCAACGACTACTTATGCCTGCTCACAGAAAACGGATTCATAGCGACAATCAACACACCTACTCGTGAACAGGGCACGAAAAAATCCTGTTTGGATCACATCAACGTAAAAAATATTAACTTCACTGACTCATTCGTTATCCACTCATCAATTTCCGACCACTATACGACAGCACTGTGCTTTAAAGATAAACCGCCCCCACCTGCCAAAATAAAGTATGTCCCTCGATTAAACTTTAATAATTTAATTGAGGACTTGCATTTAGAAAACTGGCAAAAAGTATTTAATCAAACTGATACTGACATTGCGATGAAGGAATTCATTTGTATTCTACAAATGTATATTTCTAAACATAGTAGTAACAAACGCATATCGAACAGCCAGTTTAAACTTACGCCCTGGATCTCTCCCGGCCTTGTCAAATCGATTCACAAAAGAAACCAACTCCACAAAAGGGCGCAAAAGTTTCCAGATGATATTTTAGTACAAATTCACTATAAGAAATATAGAAACTTATGCAAAAAGATTATTAAATATACGAAGGAAAATTATTACAAATCGTTCATTTACGAAAATTCTTACTCTCCAAAACGTATGTGGGAAGCGTTTCGTAATATTAGTAGAACAAAAATCAACAGGTCTTCCGAAATCAAATCATTAGATATCGGTAACATAAACTCTTCTAATTCTAAAAATATGGCGAATTTCGCTAATAACTATTTCACATCGGTGGGATCCACACTTGCCAAAAAAATTCTCGACAAATGTAATAAAACTGAAAACGATCTTGCCAACTTGGTCACCTCTAACCTCGTCCATAAAATAGACAATATTCAAACATCGACGAACGAAGTCCTGAAAATAATTGACGACCTAAAGCCATCTAACGCTTGTGAACCAGACAAAATCTCGACAAATCTGCTTAAAGTAATCAAATCATTCATAGCATCTCCGATAGCGTTCATTTCCAATCTAAGTCTCAAATCAGGAACATTCCCTAACCATCTAAAACATTCAATTGTTGTATTACTGCACAAAAATGGAGATAAATCTGCGATTCAAAATTACAGGCCGATATCTTTGGTCAATTCGGTGTCAAAAATTATCGAGAAAATTGTTAAAAACCGTCTCAGCTTTTACCTTGAAGATAATAACATTCTTTCTGAGAGACAATATGGCTTCCGACCGGGTTTAGGTACAGAAAATGCCATTGGCAATCTGACTAAAGTTGTTTCTAATAACATCGATCGAGGAATCAAAAGCATCGCGCTCTTTCTGGATCTGGCTAAAGCTTTCGATACCATCTCGCACAAAATCCTTTTGAAAAAATTACAGCTAATCGGTATACAGGGGCAGTTACTTAAATGGTTAGGAAGCTATTTAGAAAATCGGAGCCAAAGAGTTAATATTAATGATACTCTAAGCGATCCAGCAAATATCGAATTTGGTGTACCACAAGGAAGTACTTTAGGACCGATATTGTTTAATATCTATATCAATGAACTTTGCAACAGTAACCTTGCCGATCATATCATCACTTTTGCTGACGATACGGTCTTAATATTTGAGGGCAAAAACTGGTACGAAGCGCATAGAAAAGCCGAAATTGGAATAAACAATGTCAAACAATGGCTAGACAATAATCTCCTTACTCTTAACACGGATAAGACCAAATTTATACGTTTTAGTGCAACACAAGCGGGACAACCCAAGGTAATTATTAATATTACTATTCACATTTGCAATGAACCGAACACTTGTACTTGCAATAAACTAGAATGCGTTGATAGTTTAAAATATTTAGGAATCATCATAGATAAATATCTGAGATGGGAAGAACACATTAACTCAACTGCCTCAAAAGTCAGAAAACTTACTCACCTTTTTATTACCATCAGAAATATTCTCTCTGTAAAAGACATGAAATCAATATACTATGCCATGTGTAATTCTTTACTTGAATATGCATCCCTAGGATGGGGTGGATGTGCCAAAACAATATTGGACTCCCTGGCTAAAGCACAGAAATCTTTACTAAGAGTCATCCTTAAAAAACCATTCAGGTACCCCAGTGATGCATTATTCACGGAATTTAAAGTTCTCGATGTTAGACAATTATATATTAGAAAGATTGTATTACATGCTCAAAAACGACGCCAGCACTACCCTTCCATTGACCACCTTCACGACACCCGACATTCAAGGAACAATCCAATAGTCCCAATAAAAACCACGACGTCCCTTGGACAACGTCAATTTTCGTACTTAGGACCTAAATTATTTAATATCATTCCTAATGCTTGGAAAACGAAAAGTACTAATGTTTTGCGCAAATTAATCAACGACTGGCTCCTTGATTTAGGGAGGGTCAAAAGCGAAGATATGTTGAACAAGAGATAGGCTTCTTATTATTACCATCTGGCTTGTATTTGCTTTATTTACTTTACCGGTTTTATTTACTTTACCGATTTTGTTTACTTTACCGGTTTTATCTTTTATCTTTCATCTTTTATCTTTTATCTTTTATCTTTTATCTTTTATCTTTTATCTTTTATCTTTTATCTTTTATCTTTTATCTTTTATCTTTTATCTTTTATCTTTTATCTTTTATCTTTTATCTTTTATCTTTTATCTTTTATCTTTTATCTTTTATCTTTTATCTTTTATCTTTTATCTTTTATCTTTTATCTTTTATCTTTTATCTTTTATCTTTTATCTTTTATCTTTTATCTTTTATCTTTTATCTTTTATCTTTTATCTTTTATCTTTTATCTTTTATCTTTTATCTTTTATCTTTTATCTTTTATCTTTTATCTTTTATCTTTTATCTTTTATCTTTTATCTTTTATCTTTTATCTTTTATCTTTTATCTTTTATCTTTTATCTTTTATCTTTTATCTTTTATCTTTTATCTTTTATCTTTTATCTTTTATCTTTTATCTTTTATCTTTTATCTTTTATCTTTTATTTGTATTTGTTTTTGTTTTTAAGCGCTCTAGGGGAAAATATCTGAATTTGATGTTAAGATATCATTATTTGTCTTCTTTTTCTTATGAGTACAAAATTATATACTGTTAGGAATACATAATTAACACCTTTTCCTGCTATAAATAACATGTTATGTTAGTAAACAATGTAATATGAATTTAAATTTGTCAATTTGACTGGCCTAAAACAGGATCCATTCCTAGTTGGCTAGTCAAAGTTTCCACATATGTTTTATTGTTCAATTTTATGTGAAATAAAGTTATTATTTTTTATTTTACGGTGCTCCAGATTTTATGTCCGGGTTGAATCTTTCCCAAATGAAAGACTAAACCCTTCCACACACTTTTCCACAAATGAATATCTAGTAAATTAACGCAATGTAAGTGCACTATATAAGAATAAAACAATACAAGAACAATACGTCAATCCACCAGAAACATAATGGGAAAATATTTCACCGACTCCAGATATTTTCATATCAGAGGGTTCGGCTCTGATGAAATCCTAACTGGTCCGATAAATCCTACTGATCCCTCAATATAAATATTTAAAAAATCTTTCGTAATCCTACATGTATTTAAAATGACCGACTTTTGCATTTTTATGTACAAATTTTTTGACAAATCTAATACGCCTAAATTTTGAATGAGAGAGCTAGGTATAATGCCAGTAGCCGAAATAACAAATGGTAATATTTTTATAGTCTGAGAATGCCAAATTCTTTTAATTTCATTTCCTAAATCTGTATATTTTCTTATTTTTTCAGAAACAGTTTTCTGAATATTACAAGAATTTGGAATAGCGACATCAATGATATAAGTTATTTTCTTAATTTTGTCATGTAAAACTATATCGGGTCTATTATGACTAATTGTTCTGTCTGTCAGAATAGTTTTATCATAATAAATTTTATAAAATTCATTTTCTAAAAATGAATTTGGTTCATATTCATAATATGGTACATTACGGCAGTCAATCAAGTTATGTTTAATTACCAAACTTTGGTGAATTATTTTTAAAACTTGATTGTTATTATTATTATTATATGTTTATATATTATTAGTATTTTTATACAGAATGGAGAGGTTTTGAAAATATCGGAAAGGTCTGTAGATGTATTGACAGTTCGGTGAAATCTCATTAGCGGTGAATGATATGTGTAATTAGTGCTATGGTTGTCACAGTAGAAAAGATGGTGGAGTCGGTTGTGTTTAACAGGGATATTTAGAAAACTTAACATTTGAGGGCAGTCTATGAGGTTATTCAATAATTTAAAAAGTCTAAGAATATCGTAAATAGTTATCCGCGTAGTAAGTAGTGGTAGTTTTATCTTAGACATTTAAGTATTGTAGAACATATCAATTACAGGTTGTCTTAATTTTTTTCTCCAAGCGGCGTAAATTGCAAATATAAATAGGAGACCACACAGAAGATGCATATTCTGGTCATATATTGAACTATTTGAAATTATGAAGAAACAGAGTGACGTCTTTTTTCATTGAAATATATTTCATTGCTCCAAATCGCAAAAATGACACAGCGAATAGAAATTCGTTTTCCAAGAAATTATGAAAAAAAGTGCAAAATTTAGCACGGCATCTATAGTATGTATCTGCATTAACACATTTTCTGCTTTGTACATAGATTAGATAAATAGGTATATCTGGTATATACATTAAAAGAAAGTCAAACATTCTCGGTTACGAATAACCTGACAATAATTTGCAAATATCTTTCTTCCACCGCGGTAAGGCGAACTTGCGACGACGCGGCGTCGCCTGGATGAACCCCAGACACGATGTCAACTCAGCCATTTACCGGTCAAACACGTGGTATTGCCATTTCGAATCCCAAGTTAGTTTCTCTTTTGGCTGTTTGCACTTATAAGGTTATTGATCTGTTCATCTTCATAAAAAAGGTTTCCTTTATACATGAATTACTTTTATAATTATTGTTAATAAATTTTTTCGCTCTTCAAAGATGGTTTCATTACCTGGGTTTAATAAATGCAAAAAAAACAAGCAAATGCATAACAAACCTCCTCATGTCAACATCACCATAAATCCTAAAATCAGTTTTAGTTGCATCCAAATTTCTACAACACAGCCATACTCGTGTTAGGAAATAGAACTTGTCACAAAATATGTTTATCTGGGTTTAACAATTGACCGTGATTTCAAATGGGACATTCTTATACAAAAAACTTTTCATACGACCTAGGACACATGTACCTAAATCGTTTATTATCTGTTTGTGCTATATTATGGCTTAAAATTGTGAGTGAGCCCTTACCACAAACTGAATATAACAAAAAAGTAGAACATTCTCGTAATATGTAAAAGACAGTACCTATCCACGACCTAGTGACGACTAGGGGTAAGCTCTTGACTCACAATCCGAAGGTCGCGGGATCGAATCCCGGTGTGGACAAATAAATTGTATTCGATTAATTTGTGTTATTTCACAATTAATTCATTTTTAAATAATGTATAGTATATTTGTGGCACATTCCAGAGAGGAAGATACTCTCAGTATCGCTCTGGTGTAAAACCACCATTCAAAATTGAAACGTTGCTTAAAATAATAATAATAATGTTTTATTCCAGGATGTGGGGAGGATAGTGCAATTCCGAAATGGCTTCAGCTGTTTATGATGATCAGATCTGAATAGCTAGGTTCCCCTTTCCCACCTTTCCCACCGTCCTCTTCTCCATCTCCTTCCCTTCTCCACTTCCATCAAAAAACCTGAGAACGGTGTTCCTGAATTTATTAAATCATGGTTCCAAACTCAATAAAAAAAATTTGAACAAATTTTTTGAAGGAGACTCATGCTGAAAAAATGTTTATGCGAAAAAGAATTTTGTACTGACGCTTATTTTCCCCGTATTTAGTTTTTTCTGATTCTGAATTAATTATTTGTAGTTTTATATTTTATTTAACTGAGTATTATTTACTTTTATTTTTTTTATTTTATGTCTATGATTCAAAATAACGATGCTAAATAATAGTGTAGATCCTAAGTTTAAAAATGTAAAATAGATTGTTAATAAAAACCCGTTGGCAAAATAATATCCAGCAGTGTAAGGGGTCTGTGTAACATTTAAATAAATAAATATTTACAAAAGTAATTAAAAATAAACACCACATGTTTTTTTTTTTTTTTTTTTTTTAAATACATAAACGGCTATCCTGCCTTTTATAAATAAACATATAATAGAGTACAAAAGTAAGAAAAATAATATCATTATATAATAGTAGTTTTAAACTTAAAAATAACATACAATCATTTTGTGCATCACAACAAAAAATAACAAAAAAAGAACAATGAGAAATATCGTCATTTCATTTCAACATGTCCATATTGCGTATATAAAGTTACATTTTGGAAAAATAATTTTTGAGTGCATGTTTATATTGCGCTAATTTTAAGAAAAAAATGTCGCCGATGTTAGCATGTTCATTTTCCAAAATGTGTAATCGACTTATTTGGTGAGTAATAATGTGATAATGTATGTGTGTTATTATAGTAGAAGGGTAGAGTGAGTCTATTGTTAGCGCGACAAGGGCAATGAAATTGTATTAGTTCTATTAAATCAGGGGTATCCAGGACCGAGTGAATTATTTTATATAATATTAATAGATCACAGATTTTTCTGCGATCTGATAAATTTACGAGATTAGTCCAGTTTAATAACAAATTATAGTCCACGGATTCTCTTGGAATACCTAATTTAAAATTAATATACCTAAGGAATCTATGCTGGACTTTTTCAATCGCTTGAATATGGATGTTGTAATGTGGAGCCCAAATCGTAGAATTATATTCCAAAATGCTTCTCACTAGCGTTATGTATAAAATGCGAATAGTATCAATGTTACAAAATTGTTTGGTTATTCTAATAATAAATCCTAAAATCTTCATTGCTCTATTTAATATTAGTTATATCTAATCTATCTAACACACTATATAAAGAGGTAATATTTGTTTGTTTGTTTGTTTGTGTGTTTGTTTGCATCGAATAGGCTCCGAAACTACTAAACCGATTTGAAAAATTCTTTCAATGTTGGGAAGCTACACTATCCCTGGGTGACATAGGCTATATTATATTAAAAAAAAAATAGGCATCCTTACTAAAACTTCAATAATGTAACCCAGGGTGTAAAAAAATTACCTAAAATATTCTTTAAATTGCGTGCGCTGCAAAAACTATTGATGATAGAATAAAATAATGTACTATGACTTTATAGAAGACATCATTATTTACAAAAAAAGTCGCCACAGCATATGTCTAACTATTATGGTTATGCCACAATAAGTATTCTTTTATTTTAAAATTTTAATTAATATGTCGCCGCTTGAAAAGGCTCTTTATTTGTATCTTGGTGTTAATCCTTATCAAAATAAATTACTTCATATTCAAGACAGCTTCAATACCTTTATTTAACTTTTTGAATTTTTCAATTCGGATGTATAATTAGAAAGATATCACGAGTTTAAAAATGTTAGTATTAGAAAAAAGTTTCGGCTACGGGCCGCGCGGGAGAGGAGTCAAGAAATGCAGTGCCAGGGGGGTTTGCCGGACGGGGGAGCGGGAGAGCGGTGGCGGGGATGGTGGAAGTGGAACGCTGGAGGGGAACGCACGGGAAAGGACATGTAAGGAGTAACATTTTATTTATTTGAATATGGCATGTATTATAAAAGAAAGTCCAAAAAAAACGTGCAGCTCGCAAAAACTCAGAAACGAGTCCCGGTTCGATCAAGGGAGTTATATGGTGTGGTAGATCTCTATCCCCCCTAGGGAATAAGGGTATACGTTTTTACCTTAAGGCCGTGCTTTTAAAGATATAAGGGCTGAAAATTTCGCCCTCTTGAAATTTCTAGAACAGTCTTCCGGAAAGTTCTAGAAGGTTCCATAGAGCTGTGGAAAGTTGTGGAAGGAGTGGCGGAGTATGTCGTGGAATGATCAGGAATAGGGAATCGGGAACATCATTGTGCAACATTCCAGAACACTATCTTATTGTCCTGAGCGAAGCCGGGTAATCCAGCTAGTGGCTAATAAATGTAAGTTTTGAGTTAAAAATAATACCTAGATCATTTATTGTTTCTACTGAGTTTAATATAATTTTGTCAAGATTGTATTCATAAATGGTCGGTTTCTTTATTTTATAAAATCTTATTATTTGACATTTACTAATGTAACCACTAACAAATGGCGTTTATACGAAATGCAACGATACCGCCAACATATTCAACATTTTAATATTGTATTCACTTTTAAATACTCGTACTAAAATTTCGACGGCATGGTGCGGCTACACAAAATATGTTATATTTTATAATTAATGTTGGCCTTTTTAAACATGTCAATGACAATATATATTCGACAACGACGACAGATAAAAACCGATTACTTTATTTTGTTACCTAACAATCAGAATATTATTAATTCCACATAATACAAAGCAAAATTCAATATGTTTAGGTTCTACTTAACTTTTACATCCCAAAGGTAAGATCGGTCGTGTGACCCAGAAGTATAATCTACCACATCTACTATCTACTTCTACTACACTATATAAAGAGGTAAGATTTGTTTGTTTGTTTGTTTGCATTGAATAGGCTCCGAAACTACTGAACCGATTTGAAAAATTCTTTCGCTGTTAGGAAGCTACACTATCCTTGGGTAACATAGGCTATATTATATTTTCAAAAAATAGGCATCCTTAATAAAACTTCAATAATGTAACCCAAGGTGTAAAAAAATTACCTAAAATATTCTTTACATCGGGTGCGCTGCGAAAACTATTGATGATAGAATAAAATAATGTAGTACGACTTTGTAAAACACATTATTATTTACAAAAAAAGTTGCACAGTATATGTCTAACTATTATGGTTATGCCACAATAAGTATTCTTTTATTTTAAAAATTTATTTAAAATGTCGCCGCTTGAAAAGGCTCTTTATTGTATCTTGGTTTTAATCCTTATCAAAATAAATTACTTCATATTCAAGACAGCTTCAATACCTTTATTTAACTTTTTGAATTTTTCAATTCGGATATTTAATTAGAAAGATATCACGAGTTCAAAGATGTTTAGTATTAGAAAAAAGTTTCGGCTACGGGCCGGGCGGGAGAGGAGTCAAGAAATGAAGTGCCAGGGGGGTTGGCGGGACGGGGGAGCGGGAAAGCGGTGGCGGGGAAGGTGGAAGTGGAACGCTGGAGGGGAACGCACGGGAAAGGACATGCAAGGAGTAACATTTTATTTATTTGAATATGGCATTGCAACGCATGCCGTGAAACAGCTAGTATATTGTAAACACGTAAAAACAATAATAAACCTGATTGTGACAAGGACCAATCTTCTTCCCGAAACCATACTTTCCCATCTCCCTCCAGCATTAAATCATAGATCTTTTGAGACCATTTTCCCACTGGCTCCAGTTAGTTACAATTCTTGTGCGGTATTTATTTATTTTTAAAATAAGCTACTCCCTAATTTAACGAAATAATAGGAAGAGCACTTTGAAAAAGAAGAAAAAAACGAAAGAATCATAGTCTTAGAAGTCCAAAATGTCTAGTAACCAGAAATCAGCAGCCAGGTTCTTCCCCACCTTCTTCCTCCTTTTCCCCACCGCTCTTTTCAGCCTCACAACATACCCCGATAATTTGAGATGGCATAGTCCCACTGGCTTCCGCAAATATTAATAATACTCTGGTGCAGTAATAATATATTTTTGAAAAATTAGGAAGTTATATAGGCACAAGCGATTTTCCACCAAGCGGAATTGACAAATATAAATAGTCACCCTCAAGACCGAATAGAGTTCAGTAGTAAAAAAAAGTTCTCTGCTTTCAGCCTGATCTTATATCTTATCAAAGAATGAAGGAATGCTTGTTCCAAAATATAACAATAACTACGGATGGCGAACCCTGGAATATGATGTGCCCAAAATATTTAACATGTTAGGGGTCGTCCATTAATCACGTAATGTTTTTTTAGCAACTTTTTGACCCCCTCCCCAGTCTAGTCAGGCATTTCGAAATTATATTACGATTCATATCCTGTACCCTGTACCAAGCACAAGTGGTTCAAATAAATTTATTTTTCTCGGAGAAAAACAACATTTTATTGGATTTTTACGTAATACCCCTAGATCCAGACGATTTTTCGAATAACTGACGCAATTTATAACTGCGGAGTACAAGAACAAAGTCCAGAATTTATTACATTATATGAAGAATAAGATATTTTTAAACGCTCGTTTCAGCTTTATTAAAGTCTTTCCCGCTATCAGGTGTCAAAGAAAGCGTGCTACTCTATCTTTTAATATTTAGAGAAATGCGCTTTTCAGTAAGAAACGTTTAATGTCACTGAAAAAGGTTTTCTAGAGGAGATTCTCTTAGCGTGATAAAGAAGGCGTGAGGTTTGCTCAATCGAAAAGTTAGTAGTCTTGGCACAGAGTTCATTAATCCGGATAGAAGCCTGGAATCTTTTTTTTTCATTAAGAGCAAAATACTTCAAAAACTTTCCGGGAAAAATGGAAGAATACTAAACTTGGCTAAGTTAACTTCAGTTAGTCGATATCCATCTGAGAAATCAATTATTGCCAACCGTGAGTAAATTTGTTGATTTTTTAATAATGAAAATTTTGGTATTCTGAGGTTTTGTGTAGGTACTTACTGACCGGAAGATGATCCCTTTGTCTGCCCACATCAAATATCAAGCTTTAGCCAAAATGAAAGATAAGAAAAACACATTGGCAAATATTTTTTCCTCCATATTTGAGGATAACTTTCAAGCCAAAATGAAAACTTTTAATGGTAGCAACCATTGTAACGAATGTCAGTATTATTTCAGCTTTGCCTCTTGAAATATTAATAATGACTTAAGGATTATTTTCAATCACTAAACCAACAAGATTATTATTGAAATTACCAATCCTATAGTAAAAAAAAAAAACAATATTATTTTGTAATAATTTCAAAGAAAACTGCATTAAAATAACGGAGATGAAAAACGTTAATTCAAATTTACTTAGAATGTTATGCTTGTTATCTACCTATCTAAATACTAGATATTAGCACGAATCGAATCACGAATTATAACAAATGAACGAAGTAACCGCAAGCGGCGTTTCGCGTTGTTCTCGGTTGCTTCGTTCCTTTCCCATAATTCATGGCCCGGTTCGCGTCTCGGTTTGCAAATGTATTCGCAGCCTTTAGTAAAAAAAACACACACTAAACGTTTCAATAACGCCACTATGCTTTGTTAAAATAATTCAATAAATTTTAGTTGTGTTTTAATATTAGAATTACGAACGAACGACGTGTTTTTCTACGTCCTATTTTCGTTATTTTTTTGAGCTCCGGATGATTTCATAATATTTTAGTCGTAACAACATTTACTAACGATAACAAACTATGTTTTTAAAGCTATGAATTTAATGTCATTAAAACAATTATACACAAAAGATATTCTAATGTACGCGTTCAAAAACCAGGATAACTTTACACAGACAAACTCGAGCCGACTCACAAGATCTATACTACAACATACCTTTTACCAACCTACAACTAAAACGACATTTGGACAAAGAAATAAAGAAATTTGCAGTACTTCTCTGTAAAATTATTTAATTTACTCCCTCTTACAATAAAAACAACTAAAAAAATAACCGACTTCAAAAGAAACATAAAAATATGGATTATGGACATGGGAAGGAAGAAGATAGATGACATTTTGCAACCGAACAAATATTAATGTATTGTACTTTCTTTTAGATTCAACTTATAATTTTCATTATTATTTTTAATTGGTAAACTAATGTTTAAGACAAGATTTTTTATGCATAGCACAAAGGGTAACAATTATTATATGCAATAATTATTAGCCTGAAACACTCATCAACATTGAAAAATTCTCCCGAGAAAAGATAAATGCCGCCGACGGGACTTGAACCCGCGTCCTTCTGATATCCGGACAATTATTTGGCGGGTGGGAGATAAGCCGACGTAGCTCAGTTGGTAGAGTAGTTGACCGGATATCAGAAGAACGCGGGTTCAAGTCACGTCGGCGGCATTTATCTTTTCTCGGGAGATTTTTTCAATGTTGATGAGTGTTTTAGGCTAATAATTATTGCATATAATAATTATAATTTTCATCTGTAATATTTTAACAGGGGTATATAATTCAAACAAAAAAACTTGTACAATGTGTCCTTAAACAATGGGTACCCCAGTAAGGACTAATTTTTCTCTGAAAAAATGTAAAACAAAGAAAAAAAAAACACAAACACAAAGCAAAAAGTACTAAAATTAACATAAAAGCAATTTTATTTTTTTATTTTTTTATTTATTTATTTGTTTTTGTTACAAAGAATACATCAGACTGACTGCGAAAGCGTCAGTTACAAAGAATACATCAGACAGCGTTGACTGTCCAACTAGGATTCTCCCGTTCTAGGACAGTCAAATTGACAGAAACATTTTGATAGGCGTAAATTTGATTTACATATGATTGATTTATATTAGGACACAAATCAAAAAATCATCGCCAAATAACTTTATCTTTCTTACTGAGGCAAAAAATCTTTAATAATTTATAATTAACGACACAGTGTCCTTTTCGTACATGTTTTTTTTTTCAATATAGAAAGAAGAAAGAAATGTAAAATTTTAAGATTACTTTCAAATAAACCAAAGAAAAATAGTACATAAATAAACCAAAAGATTACCTTTAAATAAACCAAAAGAATAATACATATTAGTACAAAGTTAGTGAAAGCATTGAAGAAGAAACAAACAGAAAATACCTGTTATACAGTGACCTTATTAAAATATGTACAGCTAAATAGTTTAATTAGTACAGCTTTATACTTTAGTAGAGGCATACAAAAAATATCAGAATCATTAGCATCCAATTTGATCCATTTATTGGATTTCTTGGACTTTGTAACAATTACAAGACAGTTTGTTTTAAAAAAGACCGAAGAAGATTCTGAACCGTCGGCACATTGTATATAAGTTTGCCGGGGGGCCAATTGTCGGCGGATCAACTGTCATGGAACCAGAAGTAAGTTTTATGCTTTTTTTGTACCGTCACGGTATCTAAATTGTGGATCGTCACTGTCATTAAAAGTGCTCATTGATACGGATGTGTCGAAACAGATAGCAGATAAATTAAAATTTAAGTAACAAATGTACATTGAAAAAAAAACTCTTCAAAACAAAATAGATCCATTTAGTTCAAGAAGTAAGAACAGATAAAATAAATAATGGCCTCCAATTTACTGGTCCTGTTGATATTTGGTTGAAATATAAAATAACGTTTGGTAAGTACTACACTTAGGAAAATATTCTAGTGAAATAACGTTACTAATTAAGCCAGAAAAAAAGTCTTTAATCATGACTGTGATTTACAAAACCAATTCTCTATTTCTAGCAACATAAGTTTTATGCAGAATCATGTAAATTTTTTTTCACAAAACTCCTATGTTTTGATCAGAGTGCTCTTACCTTAACAGCTGCGCTGGATATCAAATAGAATAAAACTCACTTGCCAATCTGCCATCATCAATCAAAACTCGTTAGATCACTCCTTCAAGGCAGATAAGTTCATGCATAAATATACCAAACCACCCACATGAGACAAATAATTACCACGAACGAACGTGTAAAATAATTCAAGAAGATTATTTTACTAAAGTTTTTGATCTACTTAATTTCTTTTTTAATTTCTGAATGTTTTGTCAAAATGTGTTTTCGGAATAGTTAAGTTGTTTTAAATTTTTTAACCGTTTTTATTTTTTTATTTCTTGCTAGGATAAACCCGACGATTTAAAAAAAACTAATTTCAGAACGGGAGGAACTTACAACAACTACGTAGGTAGGAGGTAATATGTACAATTTGTCATAAGTATTTTGATATCAAGTACCTATATAAGTTTCACATACAACACAGTTTTAAAATAAAAAAATAGTATTTTTTTGTATTTCTTGGGCATTAGTTTGCTAGTGAATGACTCGGATGTGTCGAAACCGGTAGCAGAAAAAACGTGTACGTAATTAAAGTAATAAATGTACATTGAAAATTAAAACTCTTCAAAACAAAATGTAAAAAAGAGTCGTTAAGTAGAGCCGACAAGAAGAGAAAGAAATAAAAAAACAAACAGGATGAAGAAACAAAAGAAAAGGCGAGAA
Organism: Limnephilus lunatus; assembly: GCA_917563855.2. Lineage (NCBI taxonomy): Eukaryota > Metazoa > Arthropoda > Insecta > Trichoptera > Limnephilidae > Limnephilus > Limnephilus lunatus. Next base: position 76,585,321 of record OU830592.1, read on the forward strand.
AAAAAAACAATATGCTTTAGACCACACGACTGAAGTAAAACTTCACTAACTTTTACGGTGCTCCAGATTTTATGTCCGGGTTAAATCTTTCCCAAATGAAAGACTAAACCCTTCCACACACTTTTCCACAAATGAATATCTAGTAAATTCACAGAATGTAAGTGCACCATATAAGTATAATAAATACAAAACAATACAAGAACAATACGTCAATCCACCAGAAACATAATGTGAAAATATTTCACCGACTCCAGATATTTTTATATCTGAGGGTTCGGCTCTGATGAAATCCTAACTGGTCCGATAAATCCTACTGATCCCTCAATATAAATATTTAAAAAAATCTTTCGTAATCCTACATGTATTTAAAATGACCGACTTTTGCATTTTTATGTACAAATTTTTTGACAAATCTAATACGCCTAAATTTTGAATGAGAGAGCTAGGTATAATGCCAGTAGCCGAAATAACAAATGGTAATATTTTTATAGTCTGAGAATGCCAAATTCTTTTAATCTCATTTCCTAAATCTGTTTATTTTTTCAGAAACAGTTTTCTGAATATTACAAGAATTTGGAACAGCGACATCAATGATATAAGTTATTTTTTTTAATTTTGTCATGTAAAACTATATCGGGTCTATTATGACTAATTGTTCTGTCTGTTAGAATAGTTTTATCATAATAAATTTTATAAAATTCATTTTCTAAAAATGAATTTGGTTCATATTCATAATATGGTACATTACGGCAGTCAATCAAGTTATGTTTAGTTACCAAACTTTGGTGAATTATTTTTAAAACTTGATTGTGCCTAAATGTATACTCGGACGGCGCTAATACAGAACATCCCGATATAATATGTTCTATAGTTTCCGGAAAAGCCAAACATTATCTACATAAATCATCAATCTGATTTATGAAATTAAAATAACGTATGACATTGGGGTAACATTGACATTGAAATTCCAGACAATATGGTTTGTTGCATTTCGCACAGTAGTACACACTCATGCGTCTTTTTTTCGCTGGGAAAAAGTTGCTCCGTTTCCTTTTGCATGCTCCGTTTCCTTTTTTAATGACATTAATCACTGTTCGCATCGATTACCGTTCGCATCACACTTTTCGTAACGCATCACACTTTTCGTAAAAATTACCACTTTTCGTAACGCATTAACCAGTTTACCCCCAAGTGTCGAGCGCCCGTAAAGAAGTTTTACTTCAAAAAGTAATAAGACAAAACAAAACACGACACGAAAATTACGCATTTTATTTTTTTTTAAATATTTAAAAAATATCCTTTCAAAGAATTATTTTGAATTTTTTTTATTACGCTGGATGTTTGTGTACATAATATCAGAAAGCCAATTATATAGTGTGTAGGCTATATAGATCATTTTATCCCTTATTTTGAAGTGTGTGTTTGAGGGACCTGGATTTCATTGTTATTTGGAGTATTGTGGCTTGATATTGGTGCGGATTGACTGTTGGGTAATTTGTGGGATGGTGTTTGTGATTTCATCTTTAAGAAGGATTGTGATTCAAAGGATGTCGGAAACAGAACAGATATCCCTGAAGTCCCATGGAAGTCCAAGAAAATTTCTGAGAGCTCGGCTTTGAATCGCCTGCAGTACAGCTATCAGTTTCTTTCAGGCAAAGAAATAGATACTGTAGAGATAGGAAATGTCTGAATATACCATGCCATAGTACACTGAAGTTAGTAATGGAAAGGGTAGTAATCCTTGAAGCCTATATAGTACACCGGTTATGGGCGTAATTTTATAATTTACTTGATTTATGTGGAGATTCATTAATCAAGTTATTGTCTTAAATGATCTTTAGTGTAACATATTTAGTTACACATTGACCCCTCCAATCGAATTTCGAAAATCACGATTATTGAGGAGAGTAGTTTAAAGTTTATTTTGATCGCTATAATACCAAATTACCTACAAATTTCATTGTCAATTGATATTTTATCAATAATCCTAAAGGTTTTTGTAATAATGCATAGACGAATTCATACACAGGATAATTATATTACCAATATCGTTTTTATGAAATAAGACAAATTTCGCTAAGGTTAATTGAATTTATTTTATACCATAATATACTTCGAGGGATTTGCTTACATTTTTTTTTCGAATAAATAGATATATTAATCTAAGGTTTTTAGTATCAATTTAGACTTATATAAGTATCGTAAAATCATTCATTTTTTTAAAACAGACGGATAAGAGATATAAAAAAGCGAAAATGCCAATATTACAGTAATTAACATGTCTCTGAGTTAAACTTGGGGGTATTATATTCATAATTATTCTTCAAATTAACACAAAAACAATAAAAAATTAATTTTGAGATCTAGTAATAATTCCACTGTTACGAATAAGTATCTACTTTAGCTTTTTGAATGAGCTTTTTAGCGACCACAAGTGTCGATTAGGACAACTAAAGTAGAGTTACTACTGGATTAATCGTATTTGTAATTTATTTTCAGTGGATCATCAGAATTGACGTATATTTGTAATTTTTCTGCATAATATTTTTACCAATCGCAGAAAAATTGTTTTAAATTCACAATAGCCCGGATGATACTTCTCTTCTACCTCTTTAAGGGGCTTTTTATTTTTAAAGGGCATTAACAATACAGTAGACTACTCTACTTAAAGGGCGTCCACAATACGGTTAAAACTTTGGCTAGACCAAAACCTGAAAACTTAACTTACCATTTCACATAGCTTCAATGTGAGATCAAGTTGAAAACTTGTGACTTCATTTGCATCGAATTTAACTTCGCCCTCATTCCACATGTAACAGGTTCCTATTTTGGCAATATTGAAAATGATATTGTCGTAAACACAAACGATTAAAGCTTGTAATATAATGAACTTATTTACTCGTGAGATGCATTATGGATATTAAAATAATCGTACATAACACTTTAAACTTTACCATTAGACGATTTGGCTTCTTATATGTAGGAGACCTTTAACTAGAAAGCAACAGACTTATCATACCTTACACAGTTTGACTGAAGGATTGGTCAAATGGTTAAAAGTGGGAAATTGATCGTAATGATCTTTTTTAGAACCGCGAAAGTCCAGGTTTAGATTTTCATTAACCATATCCCGATATATCTCTGTCTGACATTTTTTAGAAAAATTACTCATTTCAATTGAAATACTTTTTTACAGAAGACAAAAATTCATGTATCAACAATCGTAAACAATTTCTATTTTTGAAACTGATAATTTGTTGTGGAAGTCCATTATAATAGACTAGCTTTTGCCCCCGGCTTCGTTCGCATATTCGCCCCCCCCCTCCCCCCCACTCCCCCACACTACCCCCCCCCCCACTCACCCTGAAATACTTCCCCCTCCCCTTCCCCCAATCAATCAACAATCAAATACGCGCCGTTTCGCATTCATAATATTAGTATGGCTTTTGGCTTAGGTCAAAATGTAGATATGTACCTATTTTATATTTTTACACTAAATATTCATATGAGAATACACATATTTGAAGTTTGCTATCAAAGAAATCTCCATAGTAACCTAAACAAATAACAATATGACAGCCCACGTCAAACATTTACTTAGCAACACGCTTTGCCAATAAACGTATAATAAATAATTTCATAACGCCACAGCTTATTCATAACGCCAGAGCTTACCAATATATATAGCTTATGTTACAAATAATGTAACTTTCGATTAGTGAAAGAATTTTTAAATTCCATTCGATATTTATTGCGTGAAAGAGTAAGTCACATCCTTCCAATTTTCGCCTTTATAATATCTTTATAAGACTGTAAGATTATAATAAAAAAACTTTATTCCACTTAATTTTATTTGACCTTTCAGTTAAGGTTTCAGCTCGTCAGAGCCATCTCAGTCTGAAGATGGCTGATGTGTACTCTCGGAAGTATATCACACGATATATTTAAAGTTTTTTTCCACATTAGAATATCGTAATAGTCACATACGAAATATTTTAAGTACTTACTATTTTCAAAAGTTGATTTTTTAAAATATGATTACCTCACATTATCCCGCTGCTCCCGTCTGGAAGCAGAGACACTATGGCATCCCCAATTGGGGTATATTGTGAGGCTGAAGGTAGTGGGAAGGGAAAGGAGATGGGTAGAAGAGGAAGGTGGCAAAGTATCTGGCTATTCAGATCTGATCACTAAACACGGCTAAAGCCATTTCAAGCAATGTTTCAATTCTGAATGGTGGTCTTACACCAGGGCGATATTAAGAGTGACTGCCACTCTGGAACGTGCTGCAAATACACCATATATTATTTAATTAATTAATTGAGAAATAACAATCAATTAAATAAAATTTATTTGCCCACGACCTTCGACCTTATTTGCGACCTTCGGATTGCGAGTCAAGAGTTTTACCCCTTGACCACGCCGAATGCTATTGTTAAAGTTGAATAAGATAAAATAATTGGTTTAAAAAAAACGACGTAACTACCGCAAAAGTTTCTTACTATATTATAAGTTGTAAAATATTTTTAAAGTGTAAATATTATTCTTTTTTTTATTTTCAATTGCAAATAAAAAGTATTCTGCTTTGCATTTTGTAAGAGTATTGCAGTACTTGCAAATGAAATTCTTTGTCACTATTTCAAAAATCAGTGCAGGTTAGCGCCACTAAATTAACCGATTCAATTCCGCGAGTTAAATCAGTAGAACAGAATCCAATCAAACTTTTTAAAATGTAAAATGACACCCGCTATACTCTTTCGCTCACCCCGAATAGATAGATGGTCGTAACTGACGCAAATTTTGTAACTTATATAACCTTTGTAACTTTTGCGCATACCGCCGCCCCACCTAAACTGTTATTAAATTACCTACGATAGCATTCTGTAAAATCATATCGGATTATTGAGTTAAGTTAAATGACACGGTGAACAACCTGTTAATAGGTATATATTTTTTTGTTGACTAAATAATATTTGTATTACCTACATCCTAACTAAATACACGAAAAACTCAAAACGACAATTTTGTGGGTTACAGTAGTTAAAGTAGGAGAGATCGATAAGTTATTAGCATCATGAATAAGTATATTTAAATTTAAATATAACCAGAAAATAATGAAGAAATTGATCACATGCCTAGATAATTCTCCCAACAACAGATCTTTTGACCTCTCCAGCAGGACTCTCTCGGAGTGAAAAGGACGGATTCATTCATCCGTCATTCCTGGACACCCTGACCTCCAAATTCCTACCCACCCCACATAGCCTTTTCCTTGCCAAAAATTCTTCCTTCCTGAAAAGGCCCTTCACATCAAGCATCCCCAAAGATGAAATAGGCCCCGAGTGGAATTATTTTCTTTAAGTCTTCCTGTGTGGAGCTAATGTAAAAAAATCGAGTACAGTTAACACGCGGTAGAAGCGAAACATTACCAAAACAATCTCATCCAAGGAGTCTTGAAAAGTGAAGTCATAATCAAAGCGGCCAATGAGCACAGACCGAGCGACATTTCCGTTTTATATCTCAACCAATAAGAGCCTTGACAGGAGTTTGACGCTTCGCAGGTGCTGTATACATCGTTTCCATTTGATCCGAATTCCAAATCACAACGGGGCTATAGAAGTTTCACTTAAAAAAAAAACAACGATTTAAAAAAAAAAAAAAATTATTCCAGTTAAAAGAAAATTATATTTTCACTCATTTAACTAGAAATAATTGTACACATTAAGATAAACTAAATATTTCAATACAGCGCTATTCTATTTCATTATTTTGTTTATCACGAATAAATATTAATAATTTTTTTATAAATTTACCCAACTTATTTTCGTTTTTAATGTCATTTGGGAGGCAATTATATAAGTTGCCCCCCTTGTAACCAATGGATTGTTTATCATAGTTCGTGTGGATGGTGTTTAAATGTATGTTATCATGTTATTGTGTAAAGTGTTTATGTACTTGAGACGTTTTAATGAATTCTGTGTTTGTGTGTACGAGATTATTTTGTATTTTGTATACAAGGAGACATGTATTGTATTCATATAGTTTTCTTAATGTTAATAGTTTTGTTTCCATATATAATTTCTTTGTAGATGTTCTGGGCTTGTAGTTATTTATTTTTTTGATTACCTTGTTTTGTATTACCTGTAATTCATTTATTTATGTTTCACATGCGTTTCCCCACATTTCAAGATTTAATTAATTATTATTTAATTAATTTTTCATTAATTACCGCTTAGAAATTGGTGCCGAATATCTTAAATATATCATACGTAAATATTTATAAAAAAAATAATAGTTGAGATAGAAATGGTCCACGCAGTACGCATTACATTTCAGGTTTTATTAGTAAGTACCTAATGAACGTAACGAAAAATAACGTTTCCGTCCCTGAAGGAAAACGTGACGTGGAATAATGTTTTTTTCTTTGAGGGATGAATTACATTAGGGCTTGAATATAAAACACTGATAACAGAAACGAAAGTATTCACTTTCCATAATGTGTCCTGTTGGTATAAGGGTTAAAAAAACTCTAAAGTTCGGTAAAATATCTCCCACGATTTGAGAAAAACTACCCGATTAGTTAGATTGGGCATTTTTTGGGGTTCCATGAATTCCAGGACACAATTCATCAATAAATGTGTTTTATTTTTTTGAGAAACTATTCTTTACTTCCTGAGGCACTTGATCGATTTTAATTGTAAGTTTAACCGGTGTAAACGAAATGGCTCAACTACTTTTTAAATCACGTTTGCTTAAGCGAAGTTAGAATATTGTGAGAAATTAAGGTTGTTAAAGACAAAGTTTTAACTTTTTCGACAGATGCTTCAACAAGATGGTTCATCTGATTATATATAATAGAAGATTTTTTATTAAAAATGAAACGCATTAAAAAGTTATTGCAGATTGAAAAATATGTCCAACGGTGCATGCCATCCGCTGGAAATCAAAAGGTTTCTGCTTGCATATTTTTTAGTAAATGACTTCATAAGTAATTATTCGATTACCAGTAACATGATATTGAATTTATGGAAAAAGACTTTTTAAAGATAAGATAAGTTTATCAATGTGATAACTTGGCCGATGGATATGCATACGTTTAGAACGTGTTTTGGTATTTATATTATTTATTTAGATATTATTGAGGAATATAAAAAAAATCATAAGCCGCTCACCTCACTAGGTAATTCCTGTGTCGAGTTACAATTATTATAGAAATAAAAAAAGAGAACAAAATACAAGTAAACTTAATATAATATAAAAAAAATATGAACCTATAAATAAAAGAAACATTAAACACAGTTATTCAAACTAAAATTACAGCTGGGTACTTTTTAATATTTCTATTTTTGAAACTGTTAATTCGTGGTGGAAGTCCATTATAATAGATTATAATAAAACAAATAAAAAACTTTATTCCACTTAATTTTATTTGACCGTAACCGGTTTCAGCTCGTCAGAGCCATCTTCAGACTGGTACAAATAATTCTTAGCCTACGGTTTATATACACAACATATGGGGGAGGGAGAGAGGGGTAGTCTACAAGGATTTTAATGAATTATTTTGTTACTGAGTCGTTTTAGACTGTCGAATTTCTAAGTATTTTGGTAATTCCAGTGGGCTAATTACTTTGGGTTTGTAGCCAAGTAAACTGCGCTGACTGCCCATCGTATTACGTTGGTCAAACAGGGAGATCATTCAAAACCCGAATTAAAGAACACTTTACTAACTGGGTGAATGACAAAGGAGAATTGTCGAATGTAGCATCACATTTATTAGAAAATAAACACTCGTTTGATAAAGACAGAGATGTTAAAGTTCTTCATACTTGCAATAAAGGTCATAAACTAGATAGACTAGAATCTTTAGAAATTACTCGCTTAACTAAAAAAATAGACCCTAACTTTGTAATGAATAAACAATTAGAATCATTTGCTAAGTCTCCGCTTTTGTATCCATTGTAATTTTTATAATAATTTCGAAATTTAAAATATGTATTTAGTTTAAACCATTCCTAATCTAATGTAAACATGCATCCCTTCAAAAAGTAACTTTGTAATTAATAAGCTCTTAGAATCATTTACTGAAACACCAGGTTTTTATCCGGTATAATTTTCATAATAATTTTGAAATTAAAATATGTATTTAGGTTTGACCATTCCCACTCCAATGTAAACATGCGTCCCTTCAAAAAGCAATTAAAAAATCCCATTGATCATAGATATGTATAATAACGATTTGACAATAAAATTAGTCCATTAATAATTCAAATTACTTGTAAGGTTTTTCCCTAATCAATAGATATTGAAGTGAGCTACAAACCCAAAGTAATTAGCCCACTGGAATTACCAAAATACTTAGAAATTCGACAGTCTAAAACGACTCAGTAACAAAATAATTCATTAAAATCCTTGTAGACTACCCCTCTCTCCCTCCCCCATATGTTGTGTATATAAACCGTAGGCTAAGAATTATTTGTACCAGTCTGAAGATGGCTCTGACGAGCTGAAACCGGTTACGGTCAAATAAAATTAAGTGGAATAAAGTTTTTTATTTTTTTTTTATTTTTTTTTTTATTTGTTTTATTATAATCTACAGCTGGGTACGTTTATAGTTGGCAACAATATTACATTCTAATGTTAACTAAATATCTAAGTATTACGAGGTACCTGTAGTGGGTTATCATCCACAATCATGTTCTGACCATGGCTGACAATGACAAGATATTTAGTGTGAATAATTACCAACAAAAAAATAACAAAGGATTTTGTAGTATAACTTTTTTAGATTTGAGCTTTCGTTTTCGAGAAAATCGAGTCAGAAGTTAATTTTTTTTTGGCGAATTCTTGTAAATTATTACCGACGATCATAGTACCTAACTAATAAAAACAATTTAAAAGAAAACCAAACAAATAAATCGGTATTTTTATTTTTTTTTTATTTATTTATTTTTTTTTATTGAGTAAATTTTTTTACAATAAGTTTATTTCATTCTAATATTACATATTTTATATACTCTCCTAATAAAGCAAGTGCTTGTGTTTAGGAGAGGACAACTTGATAATAACTTTTCTTTTTTTTTTTTTTCAAATCCTTATAACAAACTTAAAAACTTAACTTATGAATAGATTTATAATATGACAAACTTAAGAACTTAACTTATGAATAGATTTAGACTTGATAACATATTTTTTAAAGATTAATAAGGGTAATTAAACAAAATATATATATAGGATGTACATAAAACCTTTGGAATAACAAACATTATTTTAAAATTACCCATCAATTAATTCAACATAAAAATAAAATGTTCGCTCGTTCCACGGTTAAAAAAACAGCTATTACTAGATATTCGCAGCTTCTGTTAAAATAACAATGCAAAATTAGCTCTATCTCTTTCTACGCTAGTTACAATCAACACGTGAAAGAAGAGACGAGATAGCGTTTTCGATATTTCGTAAACAGGCACCATACGGACGAACTAATAATTAAAGGGCTCTCCACATGGCACTGCATGCAGGGAATCTGCCGCAGAGTCCCTGCAAATTGGGTGGTTAGTAGTCACGACCGCCTGCCGTATTATTATTTACCCTCTTCGAATTCTCTGTCGGATCAGTCGCAGAGGGTCCGCCTCCAACTGCGACCAATCTTCCGAAATAGACATGTTACGACACGTCGTTGACAGCGACTTGTACCAGTACAGCGATTAGAATATAAATATAATTATTTTACTCACCATGCTTGAAAAGGAAAAATAAGTTTAGGTATAAGTTTTTGATTTATACAAGGACCTTCGATGCTTGTGTGATATTTCAGACAAAAATTATTTGCGGCGAGATCTAAACCATAGATTCTAAACGTGGGCGATAAGGGGGCGACAATTCAGGGGGGCGGTACAATTAAAGGAGAAAATTGAGGGCGTTTCAGACTTTCAGGGGGGCGGTAGGAGACCCAGAGAAACCCATCCCACCCTATCCCATTAGGGGCCATCCATTCACAAAACTAATTTCCCTCTCCCATTACACCCCCTCCGTTGCGGCAAATGTAGCCCCATCGTGATATCCAGTTACGCCCCCTTCGTTGTGGTGATGGTGGTGTACCATTACGCCCCCTCTGTTGTGGCAAATGTAACCCTGTCGTGGTATCCCATTACTCCCCCTATTGCTGTTTCGGATAGGGGGCGCTAGGATAAAATTATTCTTAAAGTGGGCGGTGGGCAAAAAAAGGTTCAGAATCTATGCTATGATATAGGTTCTCAACGTGGGCAAAAACGCCCCCTTGGGGGCTTTTCAGACCTTCAGTTAAGCAGTAGAATACAAGGAGAGAATTGGGGGGCGTTTCAGACTTTCAGGGGGGGTGGTAGGAGACCCAGAGAAACCCATCCCACCCTATCCCATTAGGGGCCATCCATTCACAAAAATAATTTCCCTATCCCATTACGCCCCCTCCGTTGCGGCAAATGTAGCCCCACCGAGATATCCCGTTACGCCCCCTTCGTTGTGGTGATGGTGGTGTACCGTCACGCCTCCTCCGTGGTGGCAAATGTAAGCCTGTCATGGTATCCCATTACGCCCCCTATCTCCGCTTTTCTCTACTATAATATCCATGTTTTATACATTCAAACCTTCCTCTTGAATGACCCTATCTATTGGTGAAAACCGCATGAAAACCCGTTGCATTGTTTAAAACATCTAAGCGCACATACGATTTAAGCAACTTCATACTATGTAAAGAAGATATCTTCCTTGAATTTCTCGGCTTTTATCTACTATAATATCCATGTTTTATACATATAAACTTACCTCTTGAATGACCCTATCTATTGGTGAAAACCGCATGAAAATCCATTGCCTGGTTTAAAAGATCTAAGCCCACATACATTTTGAGCGACTTCATTTTATACTATGGAAAGATTTGCCTAATGAAATATGCGTGTGTTTTTATTTTTTTTCGTTATCGGTAATTTTAATTAGAAAAATACGTAAGATGGGAAATTTTTTATACTTTTTTTATTTAAATTGTTCCATATTGTCCCTACTTTTTCTCATTTTTTCCATTGTTACCGTTGTCTATGTTTATTATTCGTCTATGTCTGTTATTTTTCCACTGACACCATGTTCTATGTCTAATTATTTAAAAATTAGTATTATTAAAACCCTGAAGAAGTAAGCGTTGCTTACGAAACATGTCGGTTTTTATAAACAATAATAAGTAATTGATTAATTTGGACTTTTTTATTTTGCGAGCCAAAAAATTATATTTCAAAAATTATACAGGGTGTAACAGCACGTACCCGAGAGATTTTAACCAGCTATACCCGAGCTTATTTGGAGTAAAAAAAATTAAAGTCATTTTGAAGTTTAAAGTCATTAAAGTCAGTCAGCGAGCGTTAAGAACACGTGCAGACAGCGCAGAAACTAAGACCTCTCTGCAAATTGGGTGGTGTTGTCATACTTCCTGGGGCCAGGGTGATACTGAAGCCACGTAGGGTCCAGTGTTATACTTCTGGTCTCCAGAAATATGTCCCTCCCGGGGGGGGACAAGTGTTAAGCAGGCCCCCCGGGGGCCATATGCCTCGGCTTGGAAGGCTCAGCTCAGGGTCGTAGGGCTCCTCCGAGGCTGTCGATGGTTGACTCCAATGAAACAAGGTTTGGGCACAATTCAAATGTATTCAATAATGCAAGGGTGAACAGTACAGGCAACCAGGTAAGCTGTTTAAGGCCTAGCATAAGAGAGAGAGAGGCACTAGAAATACTACTGAATTTAGGCTCGGAAATACTATAAGAGGGTTTAGAATCTCACGTGGCGTCGTACGGATGCAGGCAGCTTCCTACGAAGTGGAGAGATCTAGAGCAAAGCTCATAGATCGTGTGCAGGAACGGGGCGGCTCGGGGTGCGTGGGCGGCTTCTCGGCGTCATGGTGGGCGGATTCGGTCAGCTTACCGAACCGGTGGGTGATAACGGTGAATTAAGCGGCTATCGGCAATGTAGGCGGATTAAAAGCCGTGCGCGTCTAGGGCGGCCATGGTATTAAGTAGGCGGCCGTTGTGAATTACTCGGCTCGTCGGCACGTAGGCGGATTAAAAACCGTGCGCGGCCAGGGCTGCTATGGTAGGCGGCAGTAGGATTATACAGGCGGCTGTGGTGATAGCGCCATACTTGGTTCGTAGTTGAAGACTTAATTAGCCGCGTCGAAGGGTGGCATACTGCCCGACAGTACGTAGTAGTGCGTACGACCGCTCGCGCCGTTGTCTGAAATATGTCTGTTGCTTTGGCGATCGGTGGCTGGAACTCTCTGCCCGTGATGAGCGAGACGGAAGACTCGAACGCGTGCCCTATAAGGTAATGTCTTCTGCCATTGGCTGGATTTCGCGCCGTGTGGCCATATATGGTAATGTCTTCTGCCAGCCTGAGAGGGACAGCAATAATCATACGATGCTGAACATGTACTGAGCACGTGACACACAGCTGCCTGCCGCTTGTATAGTCCGTTCGTAGGATTTATGGGCAACTCATAACACTACCCTCCTCCCCCTGAAAAATGAAGGGAAAAGGCAGCGAGGCTGATGCAGGGGACCACGACCTTCCATACAGCATGTGATGCGATGGTTGCTACAATGTGAGGTACAGAGCTACCTCTTCACCAGGATTTAAACACTCCCTACCTAAGAGCCAACAAAATTTTAACTACCTGTGAGCCAAGCTAAAAAAAACTAGCAATAACTGAACAAAGGTTGCCAACTCTCTCAAGAAATTAAAAAAATGTGACGTACCTAGTGCGATACAAGACACGCTAACAAAGGTGCATGAAGAAATAAGGAAAACATGACCCTTCCGAGAAGGATTACTACCATGTAAAAATCTTAAAATTAGACAAAAAATTTCCAACCCTATTCCTGTTATGGAATATTGTACGCTGACCAATGTCATGAAATGATCGAAACCAACTCATATTCGCGTCTTACAATAGAATTCTTAAAATTATACAACTTTGTTTTTATATACTTTATTCCTGTTATGGAATATTGTACGCTGACCAATGTCATGAAATGATCGAAATCACTCATATTCGCGTCTTACAATGGAATTCTTTTTTTTAAAATTATACAACTTTGTTTTTATACACTTTATTCCTGTTATGGAATATTGTACGCTGACCAATGTCATGAAATGATCGAAATCACTCATATTCGCGTCTTACAATGGAATTTTTTAAATTATACAACTTTGTTTTTATACACTATGCTATTTTCACAATTCAATTCTAACCCAAATGTTAGTTTCCCGCACTCTCAGCTTGTCATGGTTTGTCTGGTTTGCATTTAATTATCAGGCATAAACGACCATCCTCTCATGTTCGCATATAATTGTAAGGTAATGCTACAAAACCTATCATGAATATTAATTTTCAGGCATAATATGAATCCTCTCATGTTTTCTCGACTCACCCTCGGTGACCCGTACAGCGCTGTACTTGGTATACTAGAAATATACCCTTGCCGCAACGACATAGACAACCGGATAGATCCCTTGGAATCCTCACGGTGAACTTGTTATATATATAATTCACGAAAATAGAAATTAGGTCTCTACTTCGGTCCCGGGCAGGATACTGAATACCTAACGCAGTTTTTTCTAATGAAAAACCTAGCCTAATTTAGGGTTCCTTGAACTACGCCCTCAATCAGTGTAACGTGTCGTGTTTCTTAGACGAATTTATATACTTATGTAACCATATTCATATATAAATTTAAAAAACATTTTTTTTTTTTTTAAAAAAACAACCTAAGTGGCTACGCACTAGGAGAAAGTAATAAATTATTACTACCAATAATAGTCATTACAATAAATGAACTAAATATCGCATCAGTAATTTCACTAGTGTAAGGTGAGTTACCTCTTTTTTTCATAATAAAAACAATAATAACACAAGTCTTCACGTGCAGACATACCGGCGTCCCGGATTGTCAACACTTGTGATGACGATCCATTAAGAAAGGAATTGTATACTTCTCTAATAACAAAGGTTAAGTTATATGCGTTATAACCTCGTACTAACCACTAGGGTTCATGACGTCCTAGGGTTGTACCTAAGGGGTAATAATTATATCTCAACTAATAACCGGACTAATCAGAGAAAATAACAACAAAAACATAAATAAAAACACTTATAAGGTTGCAACGACCGGGGTGTCACTACCCTTTTTTACTATGTCTTTAATGTGGAATTTACCGACAATTTTTCCATTTAAATTCTCTAGTACATATACCGTGCTAGAGATTTTTTCCTTTATTCTGTTTTCTACAAAACGGGGTGCCAGTTTGGCTGAAAAATATACGCCTGCCTTAGATTGAGGGAAGTTTCTTCTCCAAACTCTGTCTCCGATTTTATAGGATTCCAACTTGTGTCTAGTGTTATAACGAAAAGCACTTTGTTTATACGCGGCGGCGAGTGAATCGCTCACCTTGTCATACACGGCTACAAGTTCTTGTAGTTTATTTGCATAATCCACTACCGTATCTGGTTGTGTGTTATTTTGACTAGCACCCGGGGAGATACGCCAATGTGACGTGCCATGCACTGTCTGTTCAAAGCCGTGCATGAGGAAAAACGGGGTGTATCCAGTAGTAAGGTTGACCGTATTATTAATTGCTGCTTGTACCGTTCTGACGTGCTTTGACCACTGACGGTGATCGTTGCCCACCAAAATAGCCAACGAGGTTCCGATGGTTTGGTTATAGCGCTCTACCGTGTTGTTCATAGGAGTATAGAAAGAATTATAAAATACATCAGGAACGCCGTATTGAGACAAGAAGGCTTTAAAAGCACCTGAAGTGAACTGGCGACCGTTATCAACTATGAGTGTTCTAGGTACAGAGATTGGTAAGAATATATTGTATTCCAAGGCTTCTATTATGGTTTTTGCCGTCGCGTGGCGTAATGGGAATAACCAGCAGTACTTAGTAAAAACGTCTACCACGCTCAGAATATGAAAGTTTCCGTCATAACCTTTCGGAAAGGGACCTATCAAATCTACGCTAAGACTTTGCATTGGGCGATCTACGTTTTTGGGGTGGGACATATGACCTAAGGCTGGCTTAGTTGAATGTTTATAAGCCTTGCAAATATTGCAATTGGACACTAATTTTTTTACATCATTATACATTCCGGGCCAGAAATTCCTTAACGACAATTTTTTAAAGGTTTTAAACACACCTGGGTGTATTGCTGTGGGTGAATTATGACATTCCGAGATTAAGGCCTGTCTATCCTCTACCGGGGATACTAATTTCCATTCGTAGTCTGTATGTAAGGAAAAATCAGCTTTACAATGCTTATACAACCTATTACCTTGTATTAAGAAATTAGGACTAGCTTGTGGGTTATTGGCGCACTTATTATACAGCTCTGAGTACCACTTGTCTTTAGAGCCAGGCGTGCCAAGTAATGAATTTAATTGGGTAATTTCAATACGAGATAGTACGTCTGGAACTACATGAAGGGAGCCTTTACGGTGAATTATGTCAAAATCGAACTGAGACAAGCGTGTCCCCCACCTGGCAAGTCTACCTGTTGGATTCTCGAGTGACATAAGCCATTTTAAACTTGAATGGTCCGTGACCACTGTGAATTTTGACCCTTCGACGTACGAGCGAAAGTTGTATACGGCGTCGAGAATGGCCAATAATTCACGTTCAGTTGTACTATAGTTTCTCTCCGTTTTAGAGAGTACTCTGGAGTAATACGCGACGGGGTGTTCTGCGTCCTCAAATTGTTGTGAAAGGCACGCTCCGATGGCGAAATTGGAACTGTCACATTGTATTATAAATGGTAACTTAAAATCAGGGCAGCTTAGTACCGGCGCTGAAATTAAGGCGTTCTTTAAGGCGGAAAATGATTTTTCTATCTCCTCATTCCACGTAAAATTAGGTAGGTTCTTTTTACCACCAGTTATGTGAGTTAAAGGGGCTGCAATATTTGAAAAGTTGTTGATAAAACGTCTATAATAACTGCATAATCCAAGGAATGATTTTACCTGTTTTGTATTCTGAGGTCGGGGGAAATTTTTGATAGTATCTATCTTTGCCGGGTCTGTTCGGAGACCTTCCTTGTCTACTACGAAACCTAAATATTTGAGTCTTGATTTACAGAATTCCGACTTTTCTATATTTAATGTTAATCCGGCGGCCTTTAAAATATTACAAACCTTTTTAAGGAGTTCAATATGTTCTTCAAAGGTACGTGAGATAATTATTAGATCATCTAGATATGCAAAAAGGTTGGGTTCGAATTCTGGACCAAATAAGGTGTCCACGAGGCGTTGCAGTTCGCTAGGAGCATTACGTAGCCCGAAGGGTAGTCTTACGAACATGAAGGTACCCCTACCTGGAACTACGAAACTAGTTTTCTCACAAGACGAAGGGTGCAAGGGTATCTGCCAGAAAGCTTTAAGCAAGTCTAAGGAAGTAATAAAGTTTGCATGCCGTAAGTTATCAAGAATACGATGAACGTTTGGCAACGGATAAATTTGTGCCCTTGTAACAGCATTGAGTCTTCTACTGTCCAAACAGAACCTAGCTGTTCCGTCCTTTTTGGGAACTAAAATAACCGGGTTTGACCAAGGAGATTTACTTTTAACGATTACGCCTAATTCCAACATTTTATCCACCTCACATTCTAGCTGTTTCAACCTTACTGGTGACAGGGGGTAATAACGTTGTTTTATTGGGGTTCCTTCGGTTTCGATAACATGTTCGATCAAATTAGTTTTACCTAAACCGCGTTTAGCAAAAGATATGGATTGAAATTCCTCTATCACATCACTAAGTGTTTTTAGTTGCGCGGGTGTGAGATCGTTTTTTGACCTTACTACGTTAACTTCTGAGATGGAAGTATACGTAATACTTTGATTTGCTGTAAATAAATTTGGAGCTATGTTGAATTTTTTCCAAAAATCCACGCCTAAAATAATTTTCCGGCCGAGCGAAGGTATCACTACAAAGTCTATGGTCTGCAACTTATCGTTATAAACTACTGGAAGTGACAGCTTGCCAGAAACTTCCTGTCTCTTGTTATCTGCTGTAGTAATTACCAGATCACAAGGGGACAGCGCACGAGACGTGAATTGTTTGTGCAAATTCCCACCTATACAAGATAGTGACGCACCCGAGTCTAGTAAACCTGATAAAACACGATTTTTAACTTTGAATGTGACATGTGGCCGGCCATCTCCGCTACACTTCACATTCACTGCCTCGAGTGGATCGGTATTCAGAAAAACCTTCACGTAACCTAACCAGTCATTCCATTCCTTTTCGATTGTCTCTGCTGATGGCTTTGGACTGCAATGACCGCCTAGAAGTTTTTTTGATTCGAATTACAATGAGTCGGGGGTGGTTTAGAGAGATCAGGAAAATCGTTTGCTCTGCTGTAATCAGGCTTTTTCCATCGTGGGCTACGGCGCGGGACGCTGTTGCTGTTAATTTTATTGCAATTTTTTGCAAAGTGACCGTTTTGATTGCATTTAAAACAAGCACGATTAGCGATATCCGTGGTTCTTTGTGAAATCGCCGCGAGCTGTGAGTTTTTATTACGGCCGAAAGTTCTAACCCTGTGATTCTGTTGGGAATTATCGAAATGAGTATCTTCTAAGATCTCGCATCTTTGTATTACCTCCGCGCAAGTACGGGGCACATCGTACGAGAATAGTTTACTATATTTGTGCAACAACCCATTTTTAATTATAAGAACCAAGTCTAATTCAGACAATGGTGATGATAACTTATCATTCAGGGATGATATTAGATTTACATACTGCCGAACCGGTACGTTATACATTTGCTTGTAACGGTGAATTTTAGATTTAATTCCCAAATCACTGTCAACCTCCTTATAACTTGAGACGACCTCCGGCTCGACTGCCTTTTTACTTGATGCGCGACTGAATTTGATTTTATCCATCTCCTCACATAATGCTTGTAACTCCGAAACGTTGGTGATATTTTTACCGATCTTCAGTTGTGCGTAATCTGGCGTGAGACCTTTTGTGACTAACGATAAAAGTTCCGATTCCTCTAACGGCAAATTCAGCTTGGAATTGATAGCTAAAGCTTCCAAAATAAAATCCGCAGCTCTTTCGTTATTTTTCTGACACAAGTTAAATAACTTCGACTTCTCAGTCATTTGAAACGTCGGGTCCTCGAATCTCTCCAAAAAGGCTGTTTTAATTTCTTCCCACTTTAGATTAGTTTTGAAAATTTTCCTATAGAATAATAGTGCTGAACCAGTGAGAAGTTCGACAAAACCCCTAGCCAAATCTTGACAATCAACGCCCCTCGCGTATTGTAATTCGGCGATTCTGTCTAAAAAAGCGCGGACATCCGAATTCCCGTCAAAAGAAATTTTCCAATTTGTTAAATTAACTATTTTTTTTTCAACGTACCTTGTGGTAGTCCTTCCATAGTGATTTTGCGTAGGCGAGGATACTATGTTAACGAGGTTTCCCGAATTACTAGTTTTTGGGGTGGTTGCTACACTTGGAGAATTTAATAAAATAGCAGGAGACTCAACCCGCCCACTAAGGGATTCATTAAACTCGACACATTGTTTCCGTAAAGACAACAAAGCCCTTTTGGGGACTATGCCTCTATCCATCAACATTTTTCTTATTACCGACGCGTTTGCTTTCTCGAAATTTAATATTCTATCCATTATTGGTATGGTGGCCTCCACGATTTTGCGTTATTATAATGAACAAAGCAAAAAAAAAATTTCGGACGATTATAGAAGACGAGAGCAGTTGCTGGCAGTCGACATTATATCCTCCTATTACAGGGAAACGGATGTGGACGAGCACAATCCGACAGTAGTTACTACCTTTTATTGGAAACAACCACTGCTCTTCAAGGAAGAAATAATACAACTAACACAGCCCCAGGTGGAGAATTTAAAATAACGAGATTCATTACTCAATTAAAAAAAAATTCCGCGCGAATGACGAACAACTCTGACTGCCGCGATAGAAACGTAATAGCGTGAGAATGAATGCTACGGTAGTAAGCGATGTTTAAAATACCTAACACTCGAATAGCACTAGCCGACGGACTCGCGACGTTTGGAATAATTCACACAGAGCTACAACGTTACGGTAATAAGCGATGTTTAAAATACCTAACACTCGAATAGCACTAGCCGACGGACTCGCGACGTTTGGAATAATTCACACAGAGCTACCGTTGTTGATGGGAGCACAAATATAAAATATTTATAGCTAAGATTACATAATTATGTTTCTAGGGAGACAACAATCGACAAGACTTCGGCCCAGTTGGCGCGCCAGTGTCATACTTCCTGGGGCCAGGGTGATACTGAAGCCACGTAGGGTCCAGTGTTATACTTCTGGTCTCCAGAAATATGTCCCTCCCGGGGGGGGACAAGTGTTAAGCAGGCCCCCCGGGGGCCATATGCCTCGGCTTGGAAGGCTCAGCTCAGGGTCGTAGGGCTCCTCCGAGGCTGTCGATGGTTGACTCCAATGAAACAAGGTTTGGGCACAATTCAAATGTATTCAATAATGCAAGGGTGAACAGTACAGGCAACCAGGTAAGCTGTTTAAGGCCTAGCATAAGAGAGAGAGAGGCACTAGAAATACTACTGAATTTAGGCTCGGAAATACTATAAGAGGGTTTAGAATCTCACGTGGCGTCGTACGGATGCAGGCAGCTTCCTACGAAGTGGAGAGATCTAGAGCAAAGCTCATAGATCGTGTGCAGGAACGGGGCGGCTCGGGGTGCGTGGGCGGCTTCTCGGCGTCATGGTGGGCGGATTCGGTCAGCTTACCGAACCGGTGGGTGATAACGGTGAATTAAGCGGCTATCGGCAATGTAGGCGGATTAAAAGCCGTGCGCGTCTAGGGCGGCCATGGTATTAAGTAGGCGGCCGTTGTGAATTACTCGGCTCGTCGGCACGTAGGCGGATTAAAAACCGTGCGCGGCCAGGGCTGCTATGGTAGGCGGCAGTAGGATTATACAGGCGGCTGTGGTGATAGCGCCATACTTGGTTCGTAGTTGAAGACTTAATTAGCCGCGTCGAAGGGTGGCATACTGCCCGACAGTACGTAGTAGTGCGTACGACCGCTCGCGCCGTTGTCTGAAATATGTCTGTTGCTTTGGCGATCGGTGGCTGGAACTCTCTGCCCGTGATGAGCGAGACGGAAGACTCGAACGCGTGCCCTATAAGGTAATGTCTTCTGCCATTGGCTGGATTTCGCGCCGTGTGGCCATATATGGTAATGTCTTCTGCCAGCCTGAGAGGGACAGCAATAATCATACGATGCTGAACATGTACTGAGCACGTGACACACAGCTGCCTGCCGCTTGTATAGTCCGTTCGTAGGATTTATGGGCAACTCATAACAGTGTAGTGGAAACCGCCAATCTGCTGTCCTGCCTGCAAGAATAACTTTTGGCAGTAGCGTTTGGGGCCCATTGGGCGACCTCTCCGGCCGGACTCTCCCAGCCCATCGCCTTGCACCGCAGTGGGTGGGTTGGACTCATAAATCCGTCACTGTGATCCCCAGCTTCCTACCCACCCCTCAACCTTCCTTTCCAGGCCTTCCTTTCCCCTCATAACAAAAAAAAATACGAAAAAAAAAATTAAAAATTAAATAACATAAAATCATGAATAACACAGTAACATCAAATAACGATATTACAACGGCGAGAAGCAGGAGTTCCCGGTGCAGGCGAAAACTGTTGGTGACCTTCACCAACATTCGCGGCCTGCACAAAAATTTAAACTCAATCCACCACCATCTTCTCACCCAACGTCCCAACCTTCTCTTCCTTTCCGAAACGCAGATATAGCTGAGCCTACAGACGCCTCCTATCTGGATTGCCCGGGTTTCACCCTCATGGGCAAATTCAGACCCAAAGGAGGTGTCTGTCTCTTCAGCCGAGCTGACGTCAACTGTGTGCGACTGTTGAATCTGGAGAACTCCAAATTCGACGTAATGTGGGTGCGCGTCAATATTACCAGAACGGTAAGATTTTACGCGTGTTTATACCGCTCACCAAACCTTAGCGTTTCAGATACGTCCGAACTCTTCAAACATCTAAGCAATACTGTTGATGACCTCTTGCCCCGCTTCCCTACGGCAGAGTTTGTGGTCTTGGGAGACTTCAATGTTCATAACGAACCTTGGTTAAAGTTCTCAGGACCAACGGACTCGGTTGGACGAGAGGCGGAATCTTTTGCCCTCTGCAACGGACTGGAGCAAATGGTTCAGGAGCCTACAAGGGTTCCCGATGTCCAGACTCACCGCTCCAATTTGTTAGATCTATTTTTAACCACTGTGCCACACGGTTACAAGATTGAGGTCACAGCGCCTCTAGGATCGTCCGACCACTGCCTGGTGACGACGTCAATCCCCGTAACCTTCAGACCGCCAAACGAGCGGCTGAAGAGAAAAGTGTGGCACTATAGATCAGCAGATTGGTTTGGTCTGCGGGCTCATTTCAATGCTTTCCCGTGGTCAACTGTCTGTTTTCGGACTTCGGATCCCTCAAGATGTGCCCAGGAAATTGGTGAAGTCATCACATCCACGATGGATGGCTTCATCCAATCCACTGTTAAAGAAACTGGTGTGGCTTCAAAGCCGTGGTTCAGTCGACAATGCTCCAAAGCAGTGCGACGAAAAAACGCGGCTTACCGAGCCTACAACACATCTCGAACGTCCGAAAACAGAATAGTATATAATAAAACGGCAAAGAAATGCAAGAGGATCATTAACAGGTCAAAATTCGAGCACGACCTGCAGATCAGCAGAAAGCTGGCTGCCTGCCCGCACAGCAGCAGAGCGTTCTGGTCGCTTGCGGGCTCAATAGGTCACAATTTCTGCAAACCCAGTCTGCCACCTCTTACCAGACTGACGGTTCTCTAGCAAATACCGCCGCCGAAAAGGCTAATTTATTAGGCAAAATGTTCGCGGAAAACTCGACCCTCGATGATCAAGGTGCTACCCCGCCGTCGGTTCCTCATTGCGGTTTTCGTATGAAAAAGCTGAGCATCTGGCATCGGGATGTACTTCAAGTCTTACGAGAGCTTGATGTTAAAAAAGCTAGCGGGCCTGACGGAATTCCTGTCCTGGTATTGCAGAGGTGCGCTGTAAAAATAGCTCCAATTTTGACGAAGCTTTTCAAGATGTCCCTGAAGTCTGGCTCTATGCCCTCTGGTTGGAAAAAAGCGATCATTCACCCCATTCCAAAAAAGGGTGACCGCTCCAACCCAGCCAACTACTACCGCCCCATAGCGATCACATCTGTTCTGTCAAAAGTGATGGAACGTGTGATCAACGACAAACTGCTCACATACCTCGAGAAGAACAAAATTATTAACGACCGTCACTACGGATTCCGGCGGAACCGCTCGTGCGGTGATCTTCTCGCGTATGTGACGCATGTTTGGGGACGGTGCCTGGAACAATTTGGTGAGATCCAAACGGTTGGACTGGCCATTTCCAAGGCCTTTGACCGGGTTTGGCATCGAGCGCTTGTCAACAAACTGCGTTCGTACGGACTTCCCGCATCCTTGTCTGTGTGGATTGCCGACTTTTTGAGGGGGAGGTCGAGGTTGCTGGCGGTTTCACCTCTTCCTCGCATTCGATAAATGCTGGCGTCCCACAGGGATCGGTACTGTCTCCGACTTTGTTTCTGTTGCACATCAACGACCTCTTGTCATGTGCACCGAATCATTGTTACGTGGATGACAGTACAGTCCATGATAGCTTTTTGTTTGACAAGCCTCCAAAGAGCACACAAACCCCAATAGCTCGGAGGGCTTTGAAGCAGAGAATGGACGGTTACCTCGAGAGTGTTTTCTCTTGGGGTAAGAATAACCTCGTCGAATTTAAGGACCTCCATTGATATGCTTGGTGTAACTCTAAGTGACCAGCTCAGGTATGGGGGCTCCATCGAAACCAGTTAAATTAGCCTCTCAGAAACTGGGCGTACTGTACAGGGTCCGCAGATACTTTAATAGTACATAACTGCTAATCCTGTACAAATCGCAAGTGCGCCCCATGGTTGAATTTGGCAGCCACCTCTGGTCTGGAGCTCCAAAATACCTTAAAAAATCCTTGAATCTGTGCAGAAACGGGCGGTCCGTTTGATAGATTCTCCTATCTTAACAGACGGATTGCAATCTTTAGAGCACAGGCGTCAGGTGGGAATACTGTCCTTGTTCTACCGGTATTACTATGGAAAATGCTCCGAGGAACTAGCGTCGTTGATCCCCTCCGCACCGGTGCATTGTCGGGAAACACGCCAAACACGCGCCCAACATTTGTACACGGTGACATTAGTCACATGAGAACGGGTCATTTTTACGACTCGTTATTGAGTTCAACAGCTCGGATGTGGAACGATTTACCGGCCTCTGTGTTTCCTGCCTCCTACAACATGGGTCTCTTCAAGACCCATTTTCACTCCTTCCTTTCCTCAAAAAGACCCTCCACACAGCATCCTCAAAGATGACAAAGGCCCTGAGGGAAATTATTTTCCTCAGGGCCTCCTGTGTGGAGTTAATGTAAAAAAAAAAAAACTAGAAATCGGATCGTGAGGAGAGACCTTAAAATATAGTCGGTATCTGTTATGGTCGTTATACACGACACCTTTTTTCAGCTCGATTCCAATTGGAGACAAAAGTCAACATTTTTTGCTTTACGCGATCGCTGTTTTCATCTCTATTTTCATATCTACGATTTAAGTAGGCATCACAACAAACAGTATGGTTCGTGTGTTCAGTGATGACAATTGAAATCCTAGATATGAAAATAGAGGTGAAAATAGCGATCGCGTAAATCGAAAAATGTTGACTTTTGTCTCTATTTGGAATCGGGCTGAAAAAAGGTGTCGTGTGTAACGGCCATTAGTTTGATGTTGTTGAAATGTATGGACACGCATAACAGTCAGTTCACTTCACGCGTTTCGTTCATTTGGTTGACATTTTTCTATCAACAACCCTTTTAAATTAAACTTTAAAACAAAGTGTGTTTGTGAATTATTTTTATCTTTTAACGTGATTAATTATTGTGTATTAATTACAATGGAATATTCCAACGCAGAATATTATGACAATTTTTTTTTATGATGTGCAAAGTGTTTTTGGATTATCTTTCCTAGGAATATTGCCTCATAATGTAAGTAGCTACACACCTTTGCTAATAATCTTTCTCACAAGGCTTGTTCGAATTGGTCTAGTACTAAGTTAAGTAGCGTGTATTACTTGAATTGCCGAAAATCGTTCGTATTACTTTCAAGTAGGGTACATTTTTGCCCGCCGCCCGTTTCAAGATGACGTGCAAACAAAGTAAATACGCTAATTAACCATATTGTAATGCTTAGAAGAAGTGAAATTTTAGAACTGGTGGAAGAATAAATTAGTAAGATGAAAATAAATAAACTATGGACACGAAAAGAGATTAATAGTAGCTTATAAATAATTTTAGAGTAGCTCTATGGTAAAACAATTTTAACAAGTAGCCGAAATTTTAAAAAATTTTTTTTTTTAATTTTATATTTTAAAATGCTTGAATAGAAAATTTTTGTGTTTATTTGAGTTCTCTATGTGATGTAGGTTCACCAGTTTTCCGCTTGTACTACGAGTTTCCGGACACCGAATACTTGTATCTAAGTACATATAAGTATATTAAAATGAATTGTAGATATTAAGTAAATTAAGAAAATAAAAATTATAATTATAAGTTAATAATACCAAAATTAATTAGATAATTATTAATACTAAGTACATTAAGTAGACATAACAAAAGTTAACATTAGCCCATTAGCTAAAATAATACCCTCAGGGGCAAAGTCATCTTCGGGGGTGCTGTGTGGAGGGTCTTTTTAGGAAATAAAGGACTGGGAAGGAAAAGGGTACGACAGGTGGGTAGGCATCCAGGGGTCAGTGTGTCCAAGAGTGACGGACATGTGAATCCATTCCTCCCACTGCGGTGCAAGGCAATGTTCCGAGAGAGTACGGCTGGAGAAATCGAAGGAACATCCTCAACGATTCTCTCCCGATCCGACTTGCCATGAAGCTGGTGGGCAGATGCATCCACTGCCAAGATTCGGACAAACCAAACCCCATGAAGCCGGGCACCCCTACCAAGTAACCAAACGTAGCAAACTATTTGGGGTGACCTATGGCAGAAGTGTTGGTTATCCTTAAATGGTTACCGTGGCGGCGGTACCCATACCCGCCTCCAAAATTGAAAAGTAAATTAAAGAAAAATAGGTTAATAGTTACAAGTAAGTAAAAGTGATAATAAATCAGATTTAATTACAATTAGATTTCGTAGAAAATAATTACAATTATAAGTAAATAATAATACGAAAATAAGTAGTCATTCAATTTTGTTTTATTTTATTTTTCTTTTTTAAAAATTTTAACAAAACAAAAAACGACTTAAAAAAATGCACTAAAAAGTAAAAAAATAATTTCGTACGATTGTTATTTTTGGAGTCAGTGTCAGCCAAGGTAACTACATACATAGGTAGTTATAGGTGACCTGTGGAGATCTTGGCTGACACCGACTCCAAAAATAACCTCCTCCTTTTCGAAGTCGTTTAAAAAAGAAAAACAAACATTCCTTGATTACGAATAACCCGAAAATATTTGAAAAACTCCTACTACGACCACAGTAAGTGTTGTAAGAAAATGTTGCTTGTTTTGTAAATTATATTAAAAGATAAAATAAACAAGAAGGATACAACAATCGCGAGAGGTAAAGTTTTTTTTAAATTAGGAAATTCACACTAAAAAGAGTGCGTGGTATGGTTAATGCGTGGTATAATAAATATATAAGCTGCATGAGCGAACGAAAGAATTTTTGTCACAATTACTAAAATTGACCTTTTTTAAGAATCTCGTTAATTGGATTATCACAAATGAACCCATTATTCATTTACCTACCCACATTTGGTTCAGGAAACATAGATACTATAATCCCACGGGGTACGTATAAATTTAAGTAGCTAGATAATTTTATTATCACGGAAAACCAAAAAGCCTTTCATGTTAAAAACTCCCGCAAATCAAAATATAAACATGCGAAAACTCTGGAAGGGTGTAGGAAAACCAATACCAAAATCCCATCACCTGGTGACGATCCTTTGTACTTCAAAAGGCTAACGAAAAATACGAAATTCCTTAAATTTAACCGCACCGTAAAAAGCGAAAATTACGTGACTTTGTTGAAAAATATGTGTAGTATTTTGTTTGACTACACAAGGAACTAGGTACCACATCCGAATAATCCATTGAAATAAAGAAAAAGCTAAATTTTTATTAAAAATATTCTGTTCGTGTTTATGTTAATTAAATTTTCATATATTTGATGGCATGGAATTCCTTAACATATTTTATTCAAAATTTTAATGCATTGCTTAAATAAATGAAATATTGGGTTCGCATTTGGGATAAGAAGGGTTTGAAGCAGTTTAATTAAAATTTATATTTCATAAAAATTAATCACATCATGTTATTCTAATTATCTACGATGAACTGTAATTGAATCTTTGCAATTCTTTATATTATTTAGTCTGTGAAGTCATCAAACCTGTACATTGTAACATTCCTTTTTGCTCCGGAAACTAGCTCAGAATTTAAATTTTAATAAATGCTATTTTATACATACCGCTGTACTTTCTCCACTCTGCCTTCAGACCAGTTCGGGTCCCTTGGGTCGGAACAGAGGGGGATGATTTCAATTATAGAGATTTTAATTAGATTTGACCTGGTGTATACATAATCTTAATTATACTTGGAAGATATACATATATCTAAATCTTAACTAGTTGTCATATTGTTCGGGGTCACTTCTCATTGTTCACTTCGTCATTGTTAAATATTCACTTAAACTACCTCAGATCTCTATGGGTGCCTAAGTGAGGCCGAGGTCCTCGATGGCAGCTCCTTCAGTTTAGCAGCTCAGGCTCTCCTGGCCGAGTCTCTTCAATTTGAAGTCTGAAGTCTTCTGAAATCGCTTGCACCACTTCGCACTTTGGCCACTGGTCGCGTCTGGTAACCGCACCTACTTCGTCTCACGTCCAGCTTTACGTTGCCGGGCGGAGGAACATATATCTCGCGAATCACTTCCTTGACTCGAATGTCACTTCTTCATCCACGTACCAGTGCGAGGATCACGTGCTTGGTGTTACACCACCACTCGTGTCTTCTCTCTTCCCCGTCTCTGTCTTGACTGTTTGTCTCGGCATTCCCTATGAACTGATAGGACCAGTGACTCTGCACTTCTCCCTTCTTTCGTTCCTGTCCTTTCAACCCATATCTGTCAACATTTTTTTTTGTCTCTGGATGCACAAAGCGAGATTCTTTCATAACATTAAATTATTTATTCAAATTTATTTGTGACCAAATTTCATTCGTCACAACATCAAATATACTTTTAATAAATTATATTATTAAAAATCGCAATAAACAAAAATAATAATATTCGGAAAACTGCAGGGCAAATTTTTAGACCTATTAGGTCGGAAAATGAGACATGGTTTTCGTAAAAATATGCTACGCATTTGTCTTTTATAGTTCACTTTGTGTATTTTTAAATTCATAGAATACTTTCATGCCCGTCGAGTGAAACCTTAGCTGACTGTATTGAGCGTAGGTACTGCTTTGACGACAATTAAAAAGATAAGCTTTCTTCGTTCATGTTAAATAAAAGAAAGGATTTTTTTCATCTGTTAACGCCAGAAAGAATTCTAATTCTATGAAAATATCTGAAGGGTTCATTGTAACCATGGTTGTTTTTTATGAAAAAAAAATCCTTTAAAAATGTGTAAAAGTATAAAAATATCATAAAAACGTAGGTGCAATTGCGTCTTCCGTTACTCTATGACGGCGTTCGTAGTTGAGAGGTATGGCTCTAGTCTTGTTCGGTGAACAAATCTAAATAACCAGGCACTTTCCCATTTTCCTCTTTTCCATCTCCTTACCCTCCCCTTCCTTCAGTCTCACAACATACCCCAATTGGTAATGCCGTAGTGTCATTGGCTCCAGATGGTTGGGAGCCGTTGGGACTCATGTGAGCTATTCAAATAGAAGAATAGATTACAAAAAAATTGTTACCGTCAAATAAGTTCGTCAGTTATCAATCAAAATATTTCGATTTCTTAAAAAATAAATTAGGGTTTTTTTTATTTGCCAATGGTAAATTAAAGGAGTTTGTATTGTATTAATTTAGCTGAAATGTATTCTTCCAAAGTAAACGACAGGAAAAATATTGGGCAAAAAGAAAACATGTTACCAGGAATTTTTTTTATGAATATCGGAATTAGGTAATATTTATGCAATCATTTTAAAATCCGCGAAAAAGGTTTTTTTTAATTATCTTCAAGAAACCTTTTATGAAATAAATATATTCACCATCATCATAAAAAATCGCAAAAACAACGAGTCACACATTTTTTACATTCATTTTTTCAATTGTATATATATATTTTTTAAATCCTTTATTTTTCCCAATTTTACATTTTAAATATACATATTTTGAAAATCATAAGAGTTATGCGACCCACTAAGGCGCAGCCTGTGCGTGGTAATATAGTTTAATATATTTTGTTGTACCTAGGAAAAATAGAACAGTGTATATTAAGCAAAAAACATAATTTAACTTTATCTAACTAGTTTGTACAAAAAGTGATACAATAGTGAAACAGTGTAATAATAAGTGTAAATAAGTTTGTGTGAAAAAATAAAAGTGATATAAATTATAAAATTAAAGTTACCACATCTGCATTGTTAAGCGATATTTTTAACTCTTTTAGGAATTGGGTAAGTTTGGTTGCCATCTGAATAAATTTTGGTAATAGATTGAAAGTACGAGGTCCAATGAAATTTCTGTGCGTTTGCATTGTTTTGGTATTCGTTTGGGGGGTATAAAATACATTTTTATTTCTAATATTGATTTTGTTAGAATTTGTTTTTGTTTTTAAAGACATATTTCATAGTTTGCTGTATAAATAGTTTCTTAGTATAAATGATTCTTTGTATAATGCATATGTCGAAAAAGTTTTACTTCTATTATACATAACTTTGATAATATAATTTTGAGTAATTTGTAAAGGTTTTATAAAAGCATCACGCGCACCACCCCATCCTATTATTGCGTACATGCATGAAGATTGCATAAGAGAAAAATAAATCATTTTCAGTTCGTCAATATTTAGTACTTCTTTAAGTTTGTAGAATATGAACGTAAGATATCTTTATTTGGAAACGGTATTATTAATTTGTGATTGCCAATTTAAATTTGTATCAATATACATATATACCCAAATATTTGATCTTATCAACTTTTCCAAGTTCAAAGCAGGAAGAACATGTTACATGATTACAGTTAGAATTATGTATTCTAATTTTAAGGTTATTGGGGTGTTAGTTTTAACTGTTTTTATAAAAGGTAAGATAAAATTTGTTCTAGTTTAAGAAAAGTCTTACTATTTAGCCATGATGCGACATATGCATTACATTTTGAAGCCTTTAAAAAGTTTTAGGCCAGGATATTCCATTTACTATTATTACTGTATTATCATCAGCATAAGATACAATATCACCAGGGATTACAACACTACATAAATCGTTTATATATATTAAAAACAGAACTGGGCCAAGCTCAGTACCCTGCGGTGCTCCATTTTTTATCCTTGTTTCAGTACTATAAAAATTACCTAGTTCGGTTTTTTGTTTTCTGTCTTTGAGATAGTTAGAGAGAATTTTTAATGTATCTTTTTTGAAATCTATCTGATAAAAAGTATATTGTGATTTGTCGTATCAAATGCTTTTCTTAAGTCTTAAAATATAGCTAGACTTTTTTTATTTTGATCAACAGATGTGTATAATTTTTTATCACACGTAGCTTGTCACCATTTACCATCAAAGAAAACCTTTTATTAGTTGCTTATACAGCATTATTCTATCTAAAAGTTAATAGTTTGTCATTAGTTACTTACAATTATTGGCAAAAATCCATAAATTTCTGCTTTGATAATGGGCAATATAATAATTCTCTCAATAATACTCATCCACTCGAGACAATTCTCAAACTACCTCACGAATCTAGACTATCCCACCTTCCCTGAACTAACGATTCATATTTAATCCACTGATAATAGAGAAACAGATTTTAGCCCCTAGCTCTAGAATCTAGATTCCAGATAGTAGAACCAATAATAGAGACTTAGTATTCAATTTACCTGAGCTCGAAGGACCGAAATATACACAATCTTAAAATTAAATTTGTGAATTTATCTTCACTAACGAACTCTATGGTTTAAATGATTTTTATTTTTTAGTTGACAACAGAATCATGCACTTTGGCAGCCCTACAAAAGGAACACAGGTTGAGATTGCGATAGTCATAGTCAAGAAGTTATAATAAAACTGCCTCATCATTTGAATCGAATTGCAGGGAACTGATTTGAAAGCTTTTAGACTCAGGTCTGAAGATATTTTTACTTGAAGTAAGTTTAATTGAAACTTCACTCAACACTTTGGCTTCAGGCAATATTTTGAAGTCCATGATATTTTAAGCTAGTAATAATAGTTGTTTCACAGAATTCATCAACTTTGAAAGTAAAATTTTTATTTAATTTATTTTGTTTTCTGCATGTGTATTACAAAAAAAATGTTTATTTAATTTGATGTCAATAATTACTTTTAAACAAAGTGTACTTTTTTGTAATACATTTTCAATTCAGATAAAAATACTTTTCACCAGAGTTCCTTATCTTGATCAATTTGCAATCACGAGTAATGAAAAAATTACCTTGGCACTCCCGACCGCTCAGCGAGAAAGGTATCAACAAAGGTACACGTAAATTGTATTATAATGGAAAATCAATCGATGGGATTAGAATGCTGAATTGTTAGATTGCCTACCACCCGCTGACTAACACAAAGGGTAAATACACAATATCATAAATTCCGGGTTTATTTCACCTTGTCCGTAGGACTATAATAGTACGAAGTCAAACAATATAATGCCTTCGAGTTAATAATCAAATTTCTTTGAATATATGTATTTAAATGAGTATGGGATATTTTGTTATTATTTATTTAATTCATTTTCGGGAAATCGACGGTTTACATTTTATCACTTTGTACATGTGTGAGCCAAAATAAAGCCAACTATGGATTTCCTCCTTGTGACTTTACTTCCAATAAGACAAAATAATAATAAAAAGTATACAATGAATTTACGGGTAGTAATGGATGGGTATTTAGTTGATCATTTTTAAATCACATGGAATCCTTGTTTACATCAAGTACCTTGTTTACATCGGTTAATTTATTGTTGAAAATAGATACAATAAAATATACAGATACTTTTAATATAATCTCAAAATATAAAATCAGATTCACTTGTAGAGGAAAGTAACCAAACCGTTTTGTTTTTGGAGTACATCTCTCGCAAAATCAATCGCAACAATAAAAGATTTTCATGAATATTTCAGCCATATTTCCTGTTAAATTGCGGGTATTACTAATATTATAACTATATTCAAAATTGGATTAAAATATTAAAAAAATTTAACCTGAACCAAATATGGAACTTGCACCCAATAATGGGATAGTTTCATTAATTTCAATATCTTGATAGAAACAAGCGTAATAAATTAGATACTTATTTGCTAAAATCACAAACCTGTCCAAGAATCATCGTCTGCACAAGCTCATTCAACGTTGGCTCAGAGTCCACAAATCATGCATTTTTGATCGATATTTCTCCACGAGTGTCTTGTGAAAATAACATTCTGAATCTAAGATTCAGAAACTGTTTGACAAATTGATTTCCTTCTTGACTACCAAAATCATTAGAGCCAAATTCATCTTACTCCGTAATCGGACCGCTCTTGCTATTCCATATTTAGAAATTCACTATTTTAAAGCGCTCTTTTAAAAAATAGTCGTAACTGTATAAATACTAAATAATATTAAAGGCAGACATGTGAACAATGAAAAAACTATTGAAAATTAATGATAGGATACAATTGATATGAAAAATCTCCCGAATTTACACAAATCATTGAAGAGTAACAAAATAGGAACGACCTACAACATCTCTGTCTGGTGTTCGCCTGATAAGTTACGGGTTACAATTAAGCTCCACGGTTGGTAAGTGCGATAGATCACGACTACGCGCATTGTCAAACGTGATAGTCTTTACAATTTACACTTCTACACACAGTAAAATTATCCCCCCCCCCCCCCCCGAAACAAAAATTAATAAGTACACATTTTAGTAGGAAGTCCATTCACACAATGGATCTCCTACTACAAGTAAAAAATGATGAGAAGTATAAATAAAACACATTAACATTACACTGACATTGGGTATTAAACCTCAGTTAAAATTTTTGTGGAATGAGCTTATTTTCTATATTGACACAATGCCCACATGAACTTTACAGCGCCCCCTAAATGCTAAAAATTTAATAACGCCCCCCCAGATCTCCAAAACGCCCACAGGGGGGCGCTGGCGCCCCTGTTAAGAATCACTGGGTTAGAGTTTTAATTAAAGTTTTAGTAAAGTTTATTCAGAAAGTTCATCCCGTTTAAAAAAAATAATCCGAAGAAATAAGGCAAACAAAGTAGAAGGGTTGAATAAGTAACAAACTTCACAGCTGTGTACCTTCTTTGGAGCAGTGCTACGAAACAATTACTCACCCACGTGTGACAATGTTCTTCGCAGATGTTACTAATAACATTAATTCCGAAAGCTGGTCTTTTCAATTGTGTTATTACAACATGATAAAATTACGATAAAAATGAATCAAATTGAAAAATATTTTAATATTTAAGTAATTTGTATCATCGAAAAAACTCATAGGAGAAGAAAATATCTATTTTTGAAGCTTTTATTTGTTTTCCGAGGAAATGTTTCGCAAAAGATTTAGATAAAAATACCATTATTTTAGTATTTATGGCAAGAGAAATTTGTACTCATAAAGAAGCAATTTTCATAAATACTTGATGATTGGAAAACGAAGCTATGAAGGCGTAATGTTTTGATTATTTTAGATCTAAACAACATCTCGCTGTGTATATTTGTGGTTAAAAAAAAGAGATTATTACATTTTATGGCTTTTGCTAATTACGCAAATCACAGCGGTTTGCCCTAGTCTCTAACTGAGCGATGTCCAAAGAGCGAAGGAAGTGTAATTATGTTTTATGCAAATTATTACATACCATTTTTTACTTGCAATCCACCCGCAAACTCTAGTTGTGAAGCACTGATTCAGACTATAATCAGAACTATTTCAATTAGAGATTATTATTCTGAGCTGTATAAACTGAAATACGAGTATACTAAGTATAATCGTTTGTTAAGTTTTAAGCTCGTATCTAGCCGTGGTTGTAGCCCGGCCGTAGCTTTTTTTTAAGTCTTACAAGATTGTCAGAATTTTGTTACTTTTGAGAAAAAAAAACTACCTCCACTGAAATGACTGCAGCATTTGGTTGATGCGATCAAGATTTCAATTTCGGAGATGGGTATGGAATCTATCATCCCGATAAGCATTTATAAGATAACCATCGCTTCTACCAAATGGTTCGCTACATTTGGTAGCTTAGCAAGGGTGCCGGGTTAATTGGTGAAGTTTATTTTAGGTTTTGGCAGCAGATGCGTCTGTCCACTTGCTGCATGGTGGCAGAATCGGAGAGGACGGTTGAGGGAGGCCTTTCCACCTCTGCAGCTGGACTCTCTCAACCCATTGCCTTTCCATTCCTGGACACGCTGACCCCAGATAGGAATCTACCGACCCCTCAAATAATTTTCCCTCTCTTCCGAGAACGTGCTCTCCATCCTTTCTTTAAAAAAGGCCTTCCACAAAGCATCAGCAAAGATGCAAAAGGCCCCGAAGGAGATTGATTTCCTCTTATGTGGAGCTAATGTATAAAAGAACCAAAGAAACGTATTTTTTTGGAATGGCTCCTGCAAAAGTTATTTTAGATTCTTCATCTTCAGACGTTTCATCAATGCTTTCCACCACTTCAATTTCCGTGAGATACTCATACTCGTATCCATTTGTTCTTTTTCTTGTAAAAGTTTTTATACTTTCTCAATCGGACTAAAATACCGTAGGCATATAACAAATTTACAGCGTATTGTAATAGGATTACATAAATCTCTAATACACTAATTATAAAAATAAATAAAAAATGCGTGACTATGAAGGGAATGTGTCATGATTATATTGATTATCTACTACGTCAATTAAATATATTAAAATTACAAGATTATGAAATAATAAATGACAACTTGTTTACCTAAAAGCATAAAGTCAATAATTGACGAAAACAACTATTATACTTAATTTACGAAAGGGGTGGAAGGGAGGAGGAAGAGGAGAAAGGGAGGAGGAGGAGGAGAAAGGGCCGCATGTAAAATTTTCTTTGTTATAAATTTTTCTTTTTATATCTGAATAGTAAAGTGATGGTGATTATCGATGTCCGATGAAGACCGTATTTAAGTTAGATCACTCTTTCTCCGTGAGATGTCGCTAGTGCCTCTTTTCGACAGGACCGTTTGTTTACTTTTTTTTTCTTTTTTTAACTTAAGACCATTTTCTACGGGATGTGCGATATATCTCGTATACCAAAGTCGAGGCATTATCTACCGTATTATTGTAAGAACTCCAACACGGAATCGCAATTATTGTATTGTACTCTCGTTCGCCTTATACAGAGTTTGAGTAATTATTATAAGGATATTGTTGACATGTTAAACACATCAATCACTAAAACATGTCTTAGAAGAATTCGGCAAAAACAACACATTTAATTGAATAAACTGTCTAGCTCGTATTCGACTTATTAAATTTATTTATTGTGCAACCTGTACAATATATAATATGTAGAAAAAACTGAAGCGATAAAACGATTACGACACGGGACAAGAAATTCAAAGCAAATTAGACTGCCGACAAGAAAAAAATCAAGCACCCAGAAATCTCTGATGTACCAGGCCGTCCAACTGTATAACAACATCCCGAATGAGATTACTGAGATAGAAAATATAAATAAGTTTAAAAAAGAATTACGAAAGCACGTCGACCTCAATTATTAATGTCTTTATTTATGTGTAATATTTAAAGAATGATTATGTTTGCCAACCAATGTAAATGTTTATATCTTTATAAAATATTAGCAGACACAAAGATATGAGCTAACTTAAGATTAATAAATAAAATAAATAAAAATAAAATAAAAGCTAATAAACTTCACCAAAAAAACTCTACCAATAGGAGCCTTGAAAAGTGAAATCATAATCAAAGCGGCCATTGATCGCAGTTTGACGCTTTGTAGGTACTGTAATGCGTCATTTCCGTCTCAAAATTACAAGGAGAGGAATTCAAAGCAAATTAGATTGCCAACAAGGAATAAACCAAGCAAACCAGAAATCTCTTGTGTACTTACGAGGCCGTCCAACTTTATAACAAAATCCCGAATAAATTTAGTGAGATTAAAAATATGATTAATTTTAATTAAGAACGGATTTCTTCCTCAAATATTGATGTTAAATTTTTGTTAATGATTAATTGCCAAATAATGTAATATTAATACATAATGTGAAGTGAGCTAACTTTAGGTCCCAGTATTCTAAATTTCTACCGTTTTATAACATATTTCTCTTGAAAACAAGTTATAAAAAAATAATTTGTTATTTTTTAAGATAATTGCTATATATTTGTTGGGCCGAAACGGAAATTATAGGCCATTCCTTTGATAGAAAAAAATCGCAAAGTATGCTCCGAAAATTTTTTGAAAACACATTTTGTTCTGTTTATTTTATGCGTGTGTGAAAAAATTCACAGGGAATCTTTAAATGCAAAATAAGCAATAAAATCTTTAAATGCAACAACAGAATTTAGGTCCAAATTAAAAACCTAACTTTTTGGGCTCTCGTACCATTAAATAAAAATACCTATCTAAGAATTTCATAAAATTTGACTTTTGTTTTCAAAGTACGCTCATTGCAGAACATATTATATATTATAGTTCCCAATTATGTCATCTGCGTGCGAACTGTGCCCTAATTTCTTTAAATAAACAATAACAGTGTTAATCTCCAGTGACCTTCCAGGTAAGCATGGTCCTGTATTTATTTTCTGCCTGTTCAGTACATCTTTACAGCAGCATTGCGTTCATTGGTCAAATCATTGCACGTATAGTTTCGTATCGGTGATCGATGAAC
This sequence comes from Limnephilus lunatus, assembly GCA_917563855.2. Taxonomy (NCBI): domain Eukaryota; kingdom Metazoa; phylum Arthropoda; class Insecta; order Trichoptera; family Limnephilidae; genus Limnephilus; species Limnephilus lunatus. The sequence goes on from OU830592.1 coordinate 76,621,588, forward strand.
CGGTGGATGCAATTTTTAGCCATAAGTGGTTGTAGTGGTTTGTCTAGTATGTAGTTAGAAGTAAGATTGTATAAAAGTATTATAAATTTGTACAGCGCCCTTGAGGTGATTTTTCACAAAAACGGCGCTGTACAAGTCATCCAAATATTATTACTAAGCTTTTGTCTAGAGGTTTTTACTCTATTTTAAATGAGACATGTTTTATTAAACATTTTCACAATTTTCGCTTAATTATTATCGTTTTAATATTAGCGCACTCCCTCTCTCGTTCATATTTACATATCTCACATTCTTCCACGCTTACTGCCGGGCCTTAAGATTTACATATAAATCTCTATAATTGTGTTTTCAGTATTCATTCAGAATACATACTGCATATTACTGAGTTAATGTTTTATTTCTTATCTCCTATTTTTTCGATTAGATTTTAAAGTATTACTTTTTCATGTTGTTGTGCACATTTAGTTGTTTTGAGAAAAAACAAATAAATAAAAAGTGAAATTATATGCACCAAGTAACCATAAAACCTCTTCTTTCAGGGAAGATTTTTTAAATTTTATTTTTTATGTGAATACCTTACGAGAGTCCCAACTGCTCCCGCCTGGAGCCAGTGAGACTATGGCATCCCGTATTAGGGTGTGCTGTTAGGCTGAAGGTAAGTGGGGAAGGAAAAGGAGATGGGGATCAGACGAGAAATGCGGGGAACTACTTGGCTATTCAAATCTGATCACCAAACATGGCTAAAGTCATTTCAAGCAACTGTCCAATTCTAAATTGGGGTCATACATCAGGATAATACTAAGAGTATCTTCCACCCTGAAAGGTGCCGCCAATGTACCTTACATTATTTTAAATGATTAAATGGTGAAAACATAAACCAATCAAATAAAAAAAAAACTATTCACGCAGGCATTGTACCCATGACCTCCTTGCCCCTCGACTCCGGAGGCCGAAATGTTAGATAATAATGTAATATACACGCAGCTCTGTCCTGGGTCCCTAGCACAAAATATCGACAAAGATCTTATCGATAATAGGTATCCATAATTTGTCATCAGTCCCGAGCACGAACGCAGGTCATCGATAACACGACGACCAAATGTGCCAAATTTAATCGACTTGAACTGCTGTTTGTTCGTTGGCGGTCGGCAGCCTTTCTCAGGATCAGTAAAACATTTACCGATGTTTTGTTCCAGAGGCCCTGGGAGCTTCTTAATCTTGCTTATTAAAAGCGTACCCCACTATTACACGATTTTTGATAAAGGAGACTTTGATAGAGGTGAATTTTAAGTGTGTTGGCAACTAATAAATGTTATGCTCGTGCGGATTTAAAAAAAAATCGATTAAAATTTTGTCGCATATTAATTATCTACTATCAAATTAGATCCGCATATCATAGCCGCTGGCCCTTTCCTATGTAATGCGTAATTACGAATTTCAATACACACCCACGAGAAATTTCCAAAGATTTTAGGCTCCTGATAACCAAAATATCGTCTGTTTTAAAAACCAAAATATTTTAATGAAATCACCAATAAATTGGTAGAAGTCAAAAGCGTTGTATTTTTGTGGCTTTCGTCAAAAAGTGGAAAGGAATAAACAAATAATACAGTTTTAACATGTAAAAATAAATAATATGATATTTAATCGATCAAAAGTACTTGATTACTTTTGAGTTAAAATGCGTTGCAGTGTCCATCGTCACATCTGCCCTGGTGATGGACACTAACACTGTCCGAAACGTTGGATAATGCAGAATGAAGCGCAACGTGGCGTCAAGTCTAAAAAATATTCACGATAATATAAAAATTACATTTAAAGTTTTTCACGAAATTATTCACGATATATTTATAAAAAAAGCATAATTATAATTGGGCTGTTTTAATGATTTACATCTATACATAAACCAATATAATATACTAGGGCATCCCCATACTACGAAATATCCTATCGAAGATCGCCGCAAGAGCGGTTCCGTCGGAATTCGTATTGCCGTCAATACGACTTCCGGAAAACGAATTTACGAATAATTTTGCTCTATTAGTAGGTATATTATCGGTGTATACAATTATAAACACACAAAAGACGATATACAGTGCGCGTTAACACAGTTGGTTCTAAAAAGTTATAATGTGAAATGCAAAACATTTGTGTTTAAAAATTGCGCAACGCTGAATTTATTTATTTATTTCTGGCACAAAATACTATCGAACAGAAACTTAAGCTTGTTTACGTATTTATTTTGCGATTTTTCGAGCTCATTAAATTTTCCATTAAATAATATAGGTTCTTGACCTAACTTCCAGGCCTTGGAATACAGAGTTTCCGGCATTTTGTCTATAAACACTTGTCACTCAGCCTTTTCATTTAATGAGGGAGAAATTCATCAAAAAAACGTTTTATCACTTCATCAAAGTTGTAATTTTATTGGTCCACTGTGTAGGTATTATATTATATTTTATATAACGATGTAGAACATTAACATTAACGATCAATATCTGAGAACAACGGCATAATGATTTTCGTAAGCATGTACCTAAATAATGATGTTCTATTAGGAGTTGATATCGTTACGATTATGGAAAAAGGCTTTTAAAAGTGGTTTACTAAATATTCATGAATATGAATTAAAATAAAATAGTGACACGCCTCTAAAGCTCACTCAGTGTCGGGTCCGCTGATAAAATACCCACTTAAGCTTGTAATGCCTTGGGTCTTTCCCGCGAATATTCTTTGTCTCGTGAAGTTAAGTCCTTAATGATTGACTTAGATAAATGAAGCAATACCCAAAAGCGTACACAGTCGTAACTACGTGCGTTATTTATGATTAATTTTGTGGGGTCTCACTAAAATGTATTTTTTTATACACCAAAGTTTTTGAATTTTTTTATAAAAGAAACCGAGATTTTGTAGAAGGGCTTAAAATTAGCTTTTACCTCTCAGTCTGTAATAATACGGCGATAATTCAATTATTTCGGCAAATAATTGCGGCAAAACATATAATTTTTTTTTTTTTTTTTACCTTTATAAGTAAAACCTTTCTGTTTTGCAAAAAATATTTAGCGGGAAACCTTTCCTTATAATACATAATTTCACTTTCTCACCCCATCAATTTTTTTGATAAGTTTTTTTTAAAACAAGCCATAATAACTGTTTTTAAATAACAAAAGGTTTCTGATTAAACTTGGATAAACTTTGCGAAGGATTAAAATCAACTGCATTTATTGGTGTGAACTTGAATTTAGTAAGAATTTTGCCTGTAGCGCTTTATTTGTGCGCGTTACGATTGATAATATTTTGAATGGGTTCCGTTTTGTAAGGGTTTCAAAATGATGTTTTTGAAAGCAAATAAGTGACAGAAAAGAACTTTGTTATATTTTATTTGATAGCAATCGTTTTGTTGTCCGTATGCTATTCATCAAATATTTTAGGTTTTCAAAATCTGGGTTGTGAAGTCCGGGTTGTGAAAAATTTCAAACACAAAAATCTAAAAGGTAATTTTATCTAGTTTCTAAAATGGTAATTGTTTTAATCGACATCTTCAAAAATAAGAAATACAAAAGAAATTATATGCGTTGTAAAAATTCTAAAATTCGACTAGAAATTATTAATTATTATTTTTAATTTATAAAACAAACGTTTAAGACAAGATTTTTATGCATAGCACAAAGGGTAATAATTATTGTAAGCAAAATTATCAGCCTGAAACACTCATCTATATTGAAAAATCTTCCGAGAAAAGATACTGGCCGCCAACGGGACTCGAGTTGGTTGTTTTCAGGTGAAAATGTATTAAGCAGTAATTGTTGAATGAAGCACTAGTATATATTGAATTATTTGGCGGGTTTTAGATAAGCCGCCATAGTTGAGTGGTAGAGCTCCTGACCGGCAATCAGAGGGACACGGGTTCGAGTCCCGTTGGCGGCCAGCAGGGGCGTGCACTCCATATAGGCACATAAGCACTGCCTACCCTACCGTATTTGTAAAACATAAGCATGTAAATAATATAATAATTTATTAAATTATTGCTAAAAATAAATAGACACTTTCAATAATAAGCGTGACACATCAAACGGCATACTACAAAGTGGAAACTACACGCGCCCTCCGACTGCCTCACTAAAATGAGGCTTAAGCAGGAATTGTTTCTGCTTAGAGCTAACTTTATACACGATATAATCAATGTTTACGAAATGCACGTAGCATAGAGTAGAACTGTCGCTTTGAATTTGCTTCTATGAGGTTTTTTTGTTAGTATTAGGCAGTGCTTTCTGGAACAAAATTAGCAAATGGCAACCAGTGGAATGACATCTGAAGTATGAAGTATGAGACAACGCCAACGGCCTTTATCAAGGCCACCTCGGATGTCCAATTGGCTTGTGATAATATGCATAAATGATGCGATTATTTATTATTATTATTATTTGGATATTTGATGTGGCTTAAATCTACATCATTAGCAGCTAGCAGTAAGCACACTTAGCGAAAATTTGTACGAAGGGAGTTATCTGTGGTAAGTTTATTTTTTATTTATTTGAATCAATTCGGCGGTTTTCCTACTGCCTACCCTGATCAAAAACCCTGTGCACGCCACTGGCGGCCAGTATCTTTTCTCGGAAGATTTTTTCAATATAGATGAGTGTTTCAGGCTGATAATTAATGCTTATAATAATTAAGAAATTATTAATAAAACATGCGTATGTATACAATAGATAAACAACCCCCTCTGGTTGTGTAAGCAATGTATATCTATATCTTTCCATGAACAATTTTTTGCTATTTTTCAATTAGTAGATAATGTTTTCACATCCGCCATCGTTTAAATCATCATTTATCAGTTAAATAAATTTTTCACAAGGTTTTTTAAGTAAGGATGTTTAGAGAAGTGGTGGTAGGTAAATGTTCGTAGAAAATGCTGTAGCAAATTAATGTTCCGTGGGAACCATCAGATTGCTTTTTTTATTTTTTACAGCAGAGCAGAAGTATCTCGTCAGGATTGTGGGAAGAGAAATACAGGTTTTCTTTTTTGTGAGGTTAGATTGAATCTGAGAATAAAAGAGTTCATTTCAAAATAAAAATAATGATGAAATCATACATCAAACCTGCCATTATCATTACACACACCTCCTATATACAGACATCTTCAATATTACTTTCAACAAATTCAAAGCAACACTATTAGATAATTGTAATGCATCACAGCACACCCCTTAACATCCATATTTATATTTATTATATTATTAATCAGACTTCTTTTCCTAATTTGCAATCTATTTAAATATTCCCTAATTACATACATATAATCCTTATACTCCTACAAGATCATAAGCTTACCCTTTATTGGGTTTTTCTATATTCTTTTCATGCACATTTAAGTATTTAGCTTCTGTTAAATATTTTTTTCTTAGTTTTTTATTTATGTTTTATTTTAACTTCTCTTATATATATTTTTTTTCTTAATTTTTCTTTATGTTTTTCTTGTGTAGCTACTAAAAAAAAAAAAAAAATTATCAGCGAAAACATGTTTTTAGGCTTACTGTTTTATTTTAGCAGTCTTTCTTTTTTATGTATCTTTGTAAAACTGTTTGTTTTTCAAATAAATATATTATTATCGTAGAAAGCAATCACTTTGTGGTTTGACATATTTAATAAAATAAAATACTGTTTTATTTAAAACCAAGAGTTTTATTTATTTTTTGAACCGACTGGTTTCGCTTTACTCAAGCATCATCAGGGTACAAATTAATACTGTATTAATTATTACTGTATTAATTTGTACCCTGATGATGCTTGAGTAAAGCGAAACCGGTCGGTTCAAAAAATTAATAAAACTCGTGGTTTTAAACAAAACAGTATTTTATTTTAGAATATTTAACTAAAGGAACACTGTAGTCGTTATAATGACATGGTTTAGAGAAACAAAGTATAGTTACGATTGGAGAAATTACTAAAGAGCATATAATAAATACCTGTGGACCATGCGATATTCTAGATTATTAATATCACTCGCAAACACTTTGATGACGAGCACATTACGCGTCGGATGCTGTGAATATTCTGAGAATACTCTAGAGCAGCCGCCACCTTCTCGTTTATCTGCAGGATTATCAACTAGAACCGCCTCCAGGTTCCAGGCCGTGCGAACGAGGAATCGTCAGGATTTCGCCGTGGCGACCTTGCCAGGATTTGGCCGACACCAGGTGTGGACCATCAACAAGGGAAAAACCACCGGGATTCCGTCGATCATAAATACGGGTGTGTTGGGCCGGCCAAGGCCATTAAAATGCCCGATCCCAAAATTCCATCGCAATGCGAGGCACGATTACAGGGATTTCTCAAAAAGCACAAGGACACGCCGTGTCAAGATAGCGTTCTCGCTATCAAAAATGCCCGAATAACTACAAGGGCTCGTGTTTAAACATCACAAACTTAAAGATCCGGCACGCGGTGTCAATTTCCATAATTCAAAGTAGGATTTATCCCATATTAACAACACAAACTATAATAAATATAAGTGACGAGTCAAATTCCCGCCGGGCCCCGGTCGGCGGTAATTCAAAAAGTAACCTACCGGAAATCTCGTTAACAGAGTTGCCAACCGAAGAAACGAAAAGGCAAGGCGATTCAACAATGAAATATGCAGCCACATGGAGGTTTATCAAGTCAGGATAATCATTATTACTCTGTGATAAACATTATCGTGACAATGCTTCTTTTCGAAAAAAAAAAACTCGTTGGGCTGCTTTCGAATTTCCAAAGAATGGCGCAGTTCGAAATAAAACACTTCTACTGGTTTTGCAGTTAATTCAAATATCCCACTGGAACATGGACCTCGAATACGTCACGAATTTTTAGCCAATCACCGCTCTACCCCTTCAATGAGCTAACCGTGTCAAACGTATTTTCTATGAACCTTTGTGGTAGGCCGTATAGTTGTAAATTAAAATAAATATTTTCTTCAAACTTTGCAAACTAACTTTGTGGCATTATTGATTATTTAATTAATAACAAATCACTTTGTTTATACCACTTTTTTGATTAACAATTTCGACATGTTTCAATAACAATGTTATCATCTTCAGGATATGTTAATATAAAGAAAAATAAATGACAAACAAGTATAGACAAATTAGAATAAAATACAACATAGACGAAATATCAAAAAATAGAGGTGATTAATTGCTTAAAAATCATAAAAAATAGTTATACAAAATTAAATATAAAAATTATTTAAAGAAAAATAAAATTGCATTTAGATAATAAAAAAACTTTTAAGAACAAATAATTAAAATAATTAGTATAAATCAAAAAATAAATAATTATTGTAAGTATTAATAAGAAAATAAATTTAAAAGATGGCTATTTTTAAAAAATGTTTGGTTATTTATAATATTTAAATTACAATTAATGCTTTTTCTAATTTCCAAAATTTCTAAATTATCTAATTGTATGCCCGTAGTGTTAGTGTGTAAAATTTTAAGACCTGTATTAATATCAAAAGAATGACTTGTTTCCAAAATATGGTTGGCAAATTCAGAATAATAATTATTATTTAAACATCTTATATGTTCCTTAACTCTAATGTTAAAATTTCTAGAAGTTTTTCCAATATAAAAAAAGTTACAATCATTACAAATTAATTTTAAACCCCAGATTTGTTCAAAAAATCACATTTATCCTTATTATTTAATATATGATTTTTTAATTTGTTATTTGTATAAAAAGCTGGCTGTTAATTATTTGGCATGTTTTTAATTATTAAATTTGAAATGTTATTATTTAAAAATAAATTTTTTCTCCAATTATTATCATTTTCAACAACGTGTGGATAAACAAAAGATTTAAGAAACTTTTTCTTATGTTTTTTGAAAAACATATTGTCTATTAATTTTGAATTATAACCGTTATTAATTGCAATTTGTTTAATAGTATTTAATTCTTTTGTAAAATTACTCAAAGATAAGGAAACATTAATTAATCTACTTAGTAAGGTATGAAAAGCTGCTAATTTTTGTGAATATGGATGATTAGATGTTTCATGTATAATGATATCTGTATATGTATCTTTACGAAAAATGTTGAATTCAAATTTATTATTAATGATAGAAATATTTAAATCCAAAAAATTTAAGCTGCAATTATTTCCAATTTCTAGGGTAAATTTAATTTTTTTGTTGAGTTTATTAATGAAATTTAAAAATATATTTAATTGTCTATTGGTGCCAGTCCATATAAAAAAATATCATCTACATATCTTTTCCAAAAATTAACATATTTTAATAATAACGCATGACTTTTAAAAAGTTTATCTTTAAAAAAAATATCTGCTACTAGGGGACTAGTGCTTGAACCCATAGCTAAGCCGTATTTTTGTTTGTAAATAATATTGTCTCTACATGAGAAGTTTTTTTATTATCTAAATGCAATTTTATTTTTCTTTAAATAATTTTCATATTTAATTTTGTATAACTTTTTTTTATGATTTTTAAGCCATTAATCACCTCTACTTTTTGATATTTCGTCTATGTTGTATTTTATTCTAATTTGTCTATACTTGTTTGTCATTTATTTTTCTTTATATTAACATATCCTGAAGAAGATAACATTGTTATTGAAACATGTCGATATTGTTAATTAAAAAAGTGGTTTAAACAAAGTGATTTGTTATTAATAAAATAAAATAAATGTTTCCGTTTTCGGGTGTAAAAAGCTACAATTTTTTTGTAACGTTAACACCAGCGCAGTCTTTTGACCATTTGCGTTTATTCTGGCTAACGGGTGGCTTAGCATATTTATGCTATGAAATTAATAGCACAATAGGCCACTTGCATGGATTTCAGAACGACTTGGAAAAAATTGTGTGGATAGATTTTTTTAGTAAGATTACGAAAATGATAATAAAATTTAGAAATGTATAGTTTATTTTTTATTTTTAAATGAATAAATCCATTATTTGAGCTTGTGAAGTCACTACATGAAAATGTTCCGTCTCCGATTATGTTACCTTAATTTTGTAAAATTCCACACTGATTTTTTATTTTTATATGGCAACAATTCGTGTGGAAAACGTTCTTTTTTTAAAATGATTTTCGGCTATTTAATTATCGTTTTTTCGAACCCATAAAATTATGTTCCGTCTTTCCGGTTTATAAAAAATGGTCTGATTTTTTTATTGAAATTTTCGAAATATCACTAGGGTTTGAAAAATACGATTTAAAAATAATAAAAAATACAGAATGTCTTTTAATATTTGCCTAAACTGGAAAAAAAATTTAAAAAATGTGATGCAAGTGACCTATTAAGAAACCACCATGCTGTTTTCACAACACACGGGATTATGTGTTAGACACGTCATCAACACGGATTATTTTGTAATTGACATTTCTATCTGGTAGATAATGTATTTTTAATTTGTTACTAGCTGACCCGGAGAGCTTCGTACCGCCTCAGAATCAATGACTGTTGTGTTAACTTATTAGCTGAATTAAATTCAGTTTTTTATTAAGATAATAAATACAGTAAATACACAATAAAGCAATTATCGATGCGCAACTGTCCGTGTTTTGTTTTTGTCAGTATCAGAAATGGCGTTGTGTACAAATTTATAATTTTTTTGATTTTCTTACTTACTTACGGGAATTGCGTTTAATTTTCTTTATACGTATGCGGGTGATTTATTATAATTATTGTATTTTTCCTTTGGAGGGGTGCAGACTGCAGACATACGTTCACCGTTTGTTCCATTTTCGACTGTTGACATTTAGTGTGTAAGAAAAGGAGGCAGCATTATATGTGTAAGATTAATGAATACGATTATGAATGGCACGGTAGGTTGGGTTGGGCTTGCGCTTCAGATGGACAAAGAAACAAATATTGTGATGAAGGTATTTATAGTCGTTTATAATATGTGCACCGATTCATTGTTACGCGGATAACAGTACAGTCCATGATAGCTTTTTGTTTGACAAGCCTCCAAAGAGCACACAAACCCTAATAGCTCGGAGGGCTTTGAAGCAAAGAATAGACGGTTACCTCGAGAGTGTTTTCTCTTGGGGTAAGAATAACCTCGTCGAATTTAATGTTTCAAAGACCCAATCCTGTTTGATAACGTCTAAAAGGGATCGAAATGATAATTTAGTCTCCTTCAACGGAAGCATTCTTCCGAACAGGACCTCCATTGATATGCTTGGTGTAACTCTAAGTGACCAGCTCAGGTATGGGGGCTCCATCGAAACCAGAGTTAAGTTAGCCTCTCAGAAACTGGGCGTAGATACTGTACAGGGCCCGCAGATACTTTAATAGTACACAACTGGTAACCCTGTACAAATCGCAAGTGCGCCCCACGGTTGAATTTGGCAGCCACCTCTGGTCTGGAGCTCCAAAATACCTAAAAAAAACCCTTGACTCTGTGCAGAAACGGGCGGTCCGTTTGATAGATTCTCCTATCTTAACAGACGGATTGCAATCTTTAGAGCACAGGCGTCAGGTGGGAATTCTGTCTTTGTTCTAATGGTATTACAATGGAAGATGCTCCGAGGAACTAGCGTCATTGATCCCTTCGGCACCGGTGCATAGTCGGGAAACACGCCAAACACGTGCCCAACATTTGTACACTGTTGACATTAGTCACATGAGAACGGGTCGTTTTTACGACTTGTTCATGAGTTCAACAGCTCGGATGTGGAACGATTTACCGGCCTCTGTGTTTTCCCCCTCCTACAACATGGGTCTCTTCAAGACCCATTTTCACTCCTTCCTTTCCTCAAAAATACCCTCCACACAGCATCCACAAAGATGACATCCACAAAGATGACATCCACAAAGATGACTACTGTGTGGAGTTAATGTAAAAAAAAAAATTAGTAGTCGGGCACATCCCAAGAGGACTCGTTTTTCAATTTGCCTTATTAGGAGGTTGACGGAAGTAATGAGAAGGGGAAGAGACAGATTAATTAACTTGCGATTCCTATCTGGCAAACAAACATAATTAACTAACTGACTAACCATCACGCCGTTTCCCCGCAGGGGTAGGCAGAGAGGACGGACCGCCACACAACTCGATCTTGGCACACACTCCTTGCCTCGTTCACATTCATACATCGTCCCCAACTTCTACCATTCACATTTGCGTCATATATTCTCCTTACGTATAGTTTGGCGGTTCAAGTTCCCTGTTTGGTGATTCAGGCTATTAAGCCTTAATATACTTACTTTTACGACTTCGTAGATTTTGTGGGCCAAAGGTGTGTCGTGACAATACAATAAAAGATATTAGTTTCACTGATTTTACATTTATTGTAGTAATTACACGACACGAATTATCAGAAGGATATTAGTTATGGAAGGAATGGCACTCTAAAAGCAAGCGTACGATCGGGCGATCAAAAAGAGAATGGCTACCGCCGTGTTAGCCGACGGAACTTCGGACCGCAGGACGTATGCGATGTTTCCCGTGTTAAAAATACTTTATTCGGTTGATGAGTGTCGTTCCCTACACTCCTTTCCTCGTTCATCCGCTCTACATTCCCAAACCGTGGGAGAGTCCCTTTCTTAATCTTACACATCACGCTCACATCAGCCTTGCATTCTTTGCGGATCTCCACGTTTCTCTCACGATCGTACATGGTTTTACCGCACATTCGCCTCAGGGATCTCATTTCTACAGCATTCAGTCTACTTTCATCCTTCCTCGGCTAGTTCCATGGCTCACTGCCATACATCAGGGTGGGTACCAGAACTCCATTATGGACAATAAACATAGTTAGTCATTTTAATTCATATCGACTATCTTAGATTCAGAAATGAGGTGTTGCAATGGGTGTTGCGTAATATACTGCCGTCACAAACAAAATGACAGCTAGGAATTTGCTAAAGTCATTTTCCGATGTACAAGACCTTTCATGTATTGTAATAAAAAGTACTTCAGAAAATTATGTTTTCTTGCTAATTCCTAGCTACCGTTTGCTTATGACGGCAGTAATGTAGGTATCTAAATTGTTTTATTATTTTTTTTCTGTCAGATTCTGAACCCGCAACCTCTAAGTAGAGGAGAAATTTACTACTCTGCCGGTGTCACAACATCGTCTGCAGACATACGTCTTGGAGGTAATTTTTTTTATATTGGTTCCTCACAGAAGGCCCTGAGGAAAATAATTTCCCTCAGGGCCTATGCCATCTTTGGGGATGATGTGTGGAGGATCTTTTTTGGAAAGGAAGGAGAGGAAGTTCTGGAAAGGAAGAGGATATTAGGGGTGGGTAGGAAGGGTAGTTGTCCAGGAATGACGGACGTATGAATTTATCTGTTCCACTGCGGAACAAGAAGATGCTCTGAGAGAGTCCGGCCTGCCATGCAGCTGGTAGGCAGATGCATCCGCCGCCAAGACCCGGACAAACCGCACCCCATGAACCCGGTCACCCCGGCTAAGCCACCAAACGTAGCAAGCCACTATGTAATAGGTGTTCGTTATCCAATAAATGGTTCCCGGTGCTGCGGTACCTATACAAGTTTTACATATTAGATAACAAAGAAGTAATAATCAACAAGTTAAAAACAATAATTTCCACAATCATGTGTAATTAAGAAACTGACTTGAAACCCGGTTGTAAGGTAAAACTACAATACAAGAAAATATTTATTTCATAGAATTGTACGGGTTACCGTGCTTCTGACTTCATGCCCAGTAAAACCTCAAAAAACTTGTTATGCGATTACTCGCTTATGTTCCTTCAGACAGACTTAAGTCTTTAGACAAGACTAAGATAAGAATACCCTAAGGAAGATAATTCACGAAGAAATCAGTCGCTTATCTCGAGAAATGCTAAGACACGACTGTGACTAATTTAAAGTTGACATTTACATGAATAGTTTAAATCTTCATTATATATTTTTAGGAAGTGACTTTGAAAAATCCACAACAATTTGACAGAAAATTTTAGTTTTTAAATGTCTGAATAGCAGGAGAACGGCGACAAACCTGTTAAAAGAGTTAAAAGAAACAATGGGAAAGCAAAAAGAGAAAGTACGAAGAAATGGATTATTAAAAAATGAAACAAAAATGATAAAGAATCTTCAAGCAGGTATTAAATATAATGATTGCACAGGTAATAAATATATAACTGCGCACCGATTTTATTGGAGCATGTTGTGAGGTTAACGAAAATGTTATGTAAGGATAGTAGATTAAGATATCCACTGTTTGAAAAATAATATAGGCATGAACATTTTTGAAACATCGTAGAACATAAACAAAAGAGCATCAGACCAATACTCGAACTTGAACTTTGTGACCTGGAGGTCAAGGTGAATATTAACTATGATGCATGTTTTTAAAAACTGACATAAATTGAAAATAATTTATTTTTATTTTTATTTTAAACTTTATGAGTAAAATCTAAAATTATAGTATTTAATTAAATGAAGACAATATTGGCGAAACTCAATCGAAAATCTGTAGACAGAAAAATCAGGAAAAGATATTGGTTCCACTGGGACTCAAACCCAGGGCCCTTTGCTTACATGGCAAGTGCTCTACCAACTGAGCTATGGAACCCATTTCCAATTCGGTCACTTTTAACTGTATCATTCTTCGACTAAGAATTACCAACATTATTTTCATTTTCTTACTTTATTCTAGTGCCGACATAAAAAGTAATAATGAAACGTAGAACATATAACATAATATGTACATATTTCATCAATTTTATGCATTAGCGTTATACGAAGATTTCGGTCTTACCAGGGCGTTACTTATCTGATTCGAACGAAACTATTTACATATTTTTATTTAATTTAATTCGTACATAATTTGTAAAACTAAACACGTCAATCTTACAACTTTTAATATAAGCTACCTCTAGGTATGGAGCCATTCCTCTAACCTATCCACTACAAAGGTCATAGATATGTTTATTGTTTTCCTAGGTTTTTTCTCAAAGAAGATTTCAATTGTGGTGTTGTTCTGTTCTTTGAGCAGCTGCTTTAAATCCTGTCCCATGTCGTGGATGAAAATATGAGCGCTGTAAGATTAGGTCTCTTTATAAACTCTTCGGATAAAGTTATTTACTTATTTTTCCACTTTGCGTAGATGAAAATGTTTTGAATTTTAACCAATAATTATTTTATAAGCAGGAAAGGCATGCCAAACTGAATGGCCAGTATTCAAATCATAATATAAGGTGTGTAAAATATCTAATTATGCTCAGAAGTATTTTATTTATATTTGTTTTAAATTGTTATATAATGCAGGTTATTTTTTAATATTTTGATAGGCAACTTTAACAACTATTTGTAACAATTGAGGTCGATTAGTGTTTTAGTCGGTACACCGTACATCGATAGCAGTAGAGTCAATTTGTTTCCTTTTCGGAACCAATTGAAACGTATTCATAAAATTGATATATCATTTAACAAAAAGATACTACTAATAAATCCGAATGAAACATGAATCCGAACAAGAATAAAACAAAGGCGAGCTGATTTGATATTTATACAAAAATTTTTAAATAATATCATTGACTGTACCGAACTTCTTTAAAAAGTTAATTTTAACATACCATTAGGACGTACACGCCATACCGAACTATTTAACACGCTTAATTACAAGACAAATGCAGCAACTAATTCGCCAATCAATCGTGCTCTTCATATGTTAAATAATATTAATCGCAATTCTACCATCGACATTTTCTTAGATTTACTGCCCAAATTTATAAAAAAATATCATGTCAATAAAAAAATTGTTCAATGCGCATACGTACATACATACTCATACACACACACACCTTTCCACTACACACATCACCCGAAGGTACCCACCATGAATTATATTTATTAATTGTAAGTTGTTTTCACCAATTTATCGATTGTTCAGTTTGTTTTTGTTTATAAGTAAATAAATAATAAAAAAGGTAACGGTCCCAAGTCCCTTGTGGTCCCAGTTGCGACCATTTCCTTTTAATTTTTCTGTATTTGGTTCTGTTTCATGTTTCGCGTAGATTGATTAGTACTATCTTATTCTTCAAAGATGTATTAAATTGATGGGTGTATCATTAAAAAGTTTTTTATACATATAAATATGTATTTTTCGTTCGTTAATGAGTTCCAAAATTAGTTATTTTCTGTTGCATCTCTTCAATTTTAATATTAAAACCTGAAAGATTATTAAATTTCATCTGCCTTTAAAAACAGTATTTCGTGTTGGGAAATGTTCAAACACAGCGATTTTTTTTGGAAATTGAATGTCAAGCGGAAATATGTCGAATCATCCATTTGACATGTGAAATGGATGATTCGACATGATGAAAAAATATCTCTCACTATTTCGTCTTTTGTTTATTATTGTGTTGAGTTATTTTCTTCTTGCAAATTATGCAGAAACAATAATAATAAAAATAATAATAGTTTATTCCAGAATTTATGCAATGCAGGGATAGTACAATGCAATACATTCCATACTTGAAAGTAGAAAAAAAAAGAATAATAGAATAATACGAAAAATAAATAAGACAATATAATATGAGTACAAGTACAAAAAATAAAAACAAAAAAGAAAATTCGGAAAAGACGTGAAAAATAAAATATAAAATTATATTAAGCAGCCATTTTTGAGGAATATTTGACCGCCTCCCGTCTCCAGAGGGGAGTGTGTTAATGATGATTGTATTATTTAGTCTGCGCCATAAGCTTCCCATACGGCGAAGAAGTGGTCTGAAAGGTATACTCTTTCACCTCCAGGAACATTTTTGTAGCGCTGCAGTATTTCCGTAGGTGGACTTAAAAAAAGTTTTATATTTCGACTATACTCGATTTAAAACTAAAATCACTGAGTTTTATGCATCGGACAACCTTTTGGGTAAATAAGTGGGCGTCCATTTCATCACACATCTGCATCCTTTTCATGGCAATTTTTCTATATATTATCATATTACAGGTGCTTCAGAAAAAAATCGTTTGGAAATGATGGAAAAACCAAAAAGTCGGTGTACACGAGGCCAAACCGAAAAACTTTCAACTGCAAAAAAAAAAATTGAAACAACAAGTGAAACCATAACGTAGTGAATTTAATAACTACAGATAAATGCAGCAGGAACATTCCTTTGGATGATTCTGATGACAGCGATGTACAAAATAATATTGAAAATTTAGAATTTATGTGTAACAGTGAGGGAAAATAAAAGGCTAATGGAAAGAGCAAAGGTAAAGACAGTGTGTTCGATGTGGGTGGTTTTTGCTGAGCTTTTCAGGGAGATTACGCTATAGTAGTTCCAGATAGCGGTTGAACGTGAGTCACCTACGACCTTCCTCTTCCTTCTTACATGCCTTGTATGAAAACGAAAAGAATAGAAGATAACAGAACGAAAACGTCACTGCCTCTCTTTGGAATTATTGTACCTGTGACGATGATTGGTTTCAGTGCAGTATTACAGGATTTAATTATTAATTCTATGCCAGTTGTAACTAATCACTTGAATTTTTTTTATTCCTTAAAAATTTTTTTTGCTTATTTCACAGTTCTAGAAAAGATAATTAAAATTATTTTACTTCTTAAAAAACACAATATTAATAGAAAACGTTTTAGATTCGATCGTTATAATCGAGTAGTTACCCTCAATTTGAACCCATAAGCGTGTATACATGATAATTTAACGTTGCCGGAAATACGTAAACGTAGGAGGCCTGCATGACTTATTACATATTCTTATTTTATTAATACATATTACCTTCTCTATCGAAGAATGTCCTTTTCAAAATGCACGGTGTCTTTTTTCAATACATGTCGGTCTTAAAGCGGACATTTTTTTTGTTGGACCCCTGTGAAAGACATTAATGAACATTTTTTTAAATAATTCTAATAATGATATATAGTAAACCACCATAATCATCTTTCTAATGGTGTACTAATATCTTATAAGTACCGTGTAAATAATTAAAGAAAAAAAGCCGTTTCATTGACACTCTCTCTTACTTATGATGATGCTTTGAAATATTCGTTTGACTGCCAAAAAAAGAATACCAGAGGGAATAGAACACAGTACTCACACAGGTGCATTGCTTAAAACATGCTTATTATTCGACTTTCTGATACAAATTCTGTAAAAATTGTAATTGGAGGAGTTTTTGTTGTTAATTCGATTAATCATCACTCATTATTTATTAAAATCGCATAATGGGCAAAGATAAATTGTCTGAACATCAGTGCACCACAATGGAATTTTGTCACTAGGGACTCCTTAAATAACTAAGAATTCAGGAAAATACCCTTTCAAAACACATAATTTTTGCGATTTGTCAAGTACGAAACAAAAAATAAAGTCTTGCTGAGGAACCAAACGTTGCTAGCTTCTTCATTTAGTCTTTGATTTCAACCTTGTCGAAAGCTTTTCAAAGTCAGAGTAAGTGAAGTCTACTTAATTTTGAGAGTTTTTAATAGTCAGAAATGCAACCAAAATCGTCAAAAAGATGTTTAGTATGGTTGCGTAAACTTTATGGAGGATTTAATCGAAAATTTTCAATGAAGCACAGAATTAATACCGTCCGATAGTTACAGATATGCACTAATAGTCACAAAACTATGGTTTGTTTTGGTAAGTTCAAGAAAACGAAATGTTAGTTTAAAGTTCAAACCATTGATTAAAAAAAATATATTAGCCATTTCGAAAAACGAGATTCGTGCTTGAGTGCCATTTACGATGTATCTGAACAAAGCTAACTTAACCCCGAAACACTTTTAATTCATTTGGCTCGATTAAACATAGTCAGAAGATAAACACTTCGAATGTCAGACATTAGGAAATGAAATGGTCCTATAATTTGCAAAGTTTCCAGGTTTCAGTTTTAGTGCAAATATATATATCTTTAATTTAAACTCAAAAGTTAAGTTTATCATTTTACATGGAATAATCAACCTATCTCACGGTGAGTTAGAATCACTACTTGCCAGTAATCATACATTGAATCAGTTGAGCACTTATTTTATTTTATCAATGATTAATCGTGTGATGTTAAATAACAAACACGCATTAAAAAAGAAAAAAAGGTATGAAACGGATACTCTTTTCTAATAATAGATCGAAGCCCGTTGATTGACGTGAATCTATCTATATATATATAAATTAATCCCTGTTTCCCCTGGTCACGCCATAACTTCAGAACGACTTTACCTATTTCATTCATCTTTTTAAATATATTGTAAAAGGTTCTTACGGAAAGAAAAATTAAGAAAATTGCTCAGAAAATTGGATAAGTTCGGAAAACTTAAGGACTATTTTAACTTCGCACTTTTGACGGTTTTTAAATTATAGATATTTTAAATAGGTACCCATGTTAGGTACCAAATTTGATTGACGGTTCTTATAATATACAATATGTATATTTGTAATATATGAAAAATGAAAATTAGAAAAAAAAATGAAATAGGTGGCACAGATGGGAGAGGGTAGGCGGGGATGGTGGAAGGGGTTGCGGGAGGGGAAAGGGGACGCACGGGAAAGGACATGCAGGGAGAAACAGTTTATTTATTTGAATATGGCATTGAAACGCATGCCGGGAACCAGCAAGTATAGAATATATTATAAAGCAATTTTTATGGGGAAAAAATCTAACTTTGTATAAATTATTTTACTAAATAAAAAGCTTTTAAAAAATCAGTAATTTAGTAAATATTTCAAAAAAAATCACTGGAATTCCTCATTTCACAGTTAAAATATTTCCGATCTTTTTCGAAGCTTTTATCATACGTGATGGATAGTAAGCAGTATATACCTTATCTCCAAAACTGCTGTATGATTTGTCATGTCAGTAAAATTATTTAAAAAAAAACCCGAAACGTAAATCCAACGCATGAATTCAAACTACTTAGTTGGCAGTCCTGCCAGTATTCCGGCGTTTAATCAATGTTGGAAAGATTTGCAACACTCTTCATAAAGAAAGTCAATAAAGTTGCTGATCGTTATCCCTATTTCCCCAATCTATTTTTGGTTAAAGAGATAAGATGAGAGGTCAAGGGCAGGGCGCATATACTGTAGAACCAGCCCCAACTTAATATAAATTCTTGCTCCACTGAGAGATATTATAGCTCAAGAATTTAACCGAATCTTCATTTCAAAGCCGAAAGGCAAATACTCGACGCCCAGCGAGGACAATCTTATTAGAATTTGTTTACAAGGGATAAACTATTGCCCTTCAAATCGAAAAATTACACAGATTACTGAATTTCCGATGTTGAAATTAAGCAATTATATTTATTCATCACAGTCCTTTAAACCAAAAATTCCACGTACAACTTTATTAATTTACGAAAGCTTTAATTAGAGTTTGTAATTTAATGAAGAATTCTGACAATAAATTTAATTATTGATCCTACTGTAGGCACTTTTATTAAATTTAACAAATATTGTTAAGTTTCTGCGAAGTATCAAGTTTAAATTTAAGTTTATTAATTTGGGAAGCTGGTATAGGTACCGCCGCCCGGGGATAATTTGCTGGATAACCAATATCCCTGCCATTATTACCTCAAGTGGTTCGCTATGTTCGGTAACTAAGCAGGGTTGCCCGGGTTCATGGGGTGAGGTTTAGATCTTGGCTGCGGGTGCGTTTGCGCGCCTACTGCGTGGTGGGCCGAATTGAGAGACACTGGTGGAGGTAGATCTAACCTGGACCTCTCCGGACTTTCTCGACCCATCGCATTGCACCGTAGTGGGAGGGATGGATTCATATGTACTCATCCCTCATATATTTTTCCTCCCCAGAACTTTCGCTTCTTCCTTTTCCTAAAAACCTTCCACACAGCTTCCCCATTGATGATATAGACTCGGAGGGATTTTTTTCCCCAGGGAGTCTTATGTGGAGCTTATGTAAAAACCAAACTGTGAATTCCTGTACCTAAAACTTACGAATAAATCCATTTTTCCACACCTAAAAATTCTTTTGTCTTTTTGTTTAATCAGCCCTTTTTGTTTTAAACAATATATTATCTCTAATACATGTAACTTAACTTTAGTAGAGTATTATACTGCCCTGAAGAAGCTACGGTTGTAGCGGAACCCGGTCGCGTATTTCCAACAGCTACACCGGTTCAGTCGCAGCAGCGACAATTACCATTTTCAATATCAAAATTTAAATATTTAGAAATAAAATTAGACTTTAGAACAATTTTTGTTTTTGCAAAGTGATAAAAAAAATAACCAATATAGAGGTGTATTTAAAATGATTATTTTCGCTACCGCGACTGAACCGGTATAGGTATTGGAACTACGCAACCCGGTCGGCATAAAGTAAAAAAAGGGGTGATTACAAAGTTATTGTATTATTTTAAATGAAAAATTCTTCACTAAGTCTATACATTTCTAATTGATATCTATTTTAAAGAAGCCTCCTTACGCTGTTGTTTCACGCTTTTTTTTATTTTTTAGAAGCTGATAATATTATCATACATTATTCCTTTTAGTTCGGTATATTCACTGTTAAAGTAATTTTCTTCTCCATTTACAATTTCTGTGTTAACAGTTTCACCACAAATTTTGAAAATAAGAATAAAATAACTTACTTGGCATTCATCCAATAGTAGATGATCGGGTTGACCATCGCGTTAGCCATGGCCAGCCAATAAAAGCCCAAGTACACGTGCTGTATGTAACGTTTGTAGAGTACTCCGGGGTCGAAGTGGGTGTAGATGAAGTAGGTCTGGTAGGGCAGCCAACAGATGCCGAATATAACGATCACAAGGATAAACATCCTTACAACCTGTAAAAAAACATGTATTTAGTATTTTTTTAATGCTTGGATTCTGTTTAAAAGGCATGGGTACATAATTATTTTAAGAAGTGTTAAGAGCCATTAAATTTCGTCAAACGATGATCTTGCGATCGCACCCTTGCAATTGTACAGGGCGCTTCTAATGAGAAAGATAAATTATTCTCCATACCAGCATTCTAAAATTGTAACTCAATATCGATTTTATTTCATTCAAAATTTGCTTTGATGAATACCTACATTAAAAAAAGCTCAAATTCGTGAAGATAAAAATATTCAAATTATGTACTTTTTGGAATTATTTTTTAATCGTGAGTAGGTATTTATAATTTTCCAATAACGTTTAAGCAAAATAAGGATGTATTTTTTTTTAAATATATTATTTTGTAAGACCGTAAATAAACAGGCAAACTGAAGTATTTTCGTCACAAAAAGGGCGCGGATATTTTTTGAATGATTTTATTTGAACTAAAATTAAAATTCTGAAAACTAGCTTTTCGAAATAATTATGTTATATTTCCAAATAATAACTGCATTATATTATTTGAAATGTATGTTGTATAATACAAAATTTCGTTTTAAAAATTAACAAATCTACCTACGGTAAAACCTCATTGTTCTAAAAATAAACATATTTTCTCAATATTTTAAACATAGCTTTACTAGATAAAAGAACAGTCTTGTTGTGAAAAAGAGGCAATACGACTAAAATTCGACTTAAAATGAAATATTTCCGGTTTTGTTTGGTTATTCCCTCTTAATTATTTAAAAAAATTTCGATGTTGCCATTTAAAGCAAATAAAACGATTGCATTTGCCTTTAGAAAATCCAATTCATTTTTCCCTCAGTCTTCTTTATCTCATTTATGATCTGACCAAATATGTCACAAAGCCCCGCGAAAAAATTACGAGAAATTATAATTGTGGGATTTGTGAAACTGAAAACTCTTATAAAAATGACTTGAAAGAGAGCAGCGAAGAAAGAAATCAAGGAAAACTTGATTTGCAAGAATGCACGACTATAAGAATGTAGTGGTTATGTGCGGTAGTGAGGCATCGAACTAGCGGAGGAAGGATAAATGAAGATTAAATGCTGTATAAATGAGACCCCCATGTACGGCAATGAAATCACCTCAAGAGTTCTTGATGGATAGGATTGAAGCCAGAGTTAGCGTAATGAGGAAGTGTTGTGTGGCGATGTATCCTCTCTGCGTTCTCCTGCGGGGTAACGGCTTGATGGTCGTTTAAGTAGATATCCAAGACAAGAACTCAACCATAATAATTTTGACCTCTATATTTGTAAACATTGTAAAAATGCCCTCCAAGCACAAAAGAGAAAACTAGTTTATATTCATTAACCGATTTCAATTCTGTACCGACGCCCGTAAAAATATTATTTTATTTGGGTGGGCTACAATATTTTTAATCTATTCTAGTTTTATGACATACTGTATCTCAATAAAACGCAATATTTCAAAAAGGGAACTTTCATACTATATTTATTCTTTTATATATGTGCAGCACCCTTGAGGTGATTTTTCACAAAAACGGCGCTATATAAATAAGCCAAATATTATTATTATACCCTAGAAATAATATTATTATTTGTATTTAAATGTAGTAGATATAGATTTTTGGCTTTAACAATGAAAGATATAATTAATTACAATGGATGTTGGAATCACTATATTTTAGTAGGACTAAAGGATTAGAGTTCTTTGAATTAGTTCAACATTTTAAAATGTAATTCTATCATAATAATGGTGTTTCCCCAGCTCCCCATTTTTTACGTTAGTAAAGCAAAAATACAATGATATCGGATAACGGATATGAAACGAAAATAATTGTACTTTGGAATACAAAATCGAATACGCAACTTTATTAACCTTCGTATACACGCGCACGGTGTCTCACACCGAGATTTCATCTCGTCTGTATTATTTTCATTATATAATTTTTGAGCAGTATTGGTATTTATTATACAGAAGGGTGTATAATTGAATTAAAAAAAGAATAATATTAAAACTTTTACTTCATTAGGTAAAAAAATACTTTTAACTCGGCCGGGCCTCTTAAAGAACGTATTTTTTTGAATTCTAATTTTAATAAAAAAATAAGCCGTTTCACGTGTTAATTAAAAAAACTCTGACATCTAATAAATTAAAGTATCAAGAATAATAAAATATTATAAAAATAAGAATTAATTAATTATTAGGATTTTGGCAATAAAATACGCTTCATTTTTCACTACTTTCTTGCCATTGTTCCAAATTTCAAAATGGTTTTCCAGCAACGTGATGGTTAGAGAGAGGTAGAAACTGAATAAATGGCATCACGATTGAAACTAGGCATATTCTCATTTCAAGACCAAACATGTGGCTTGCTGGGCGCATGACACCGGCAGCACGTATAATGTTTTATTATCCAATGAATGATCCTTTTCTTTAAATTTCAGCCTTTCTCGCTCAAAATCATTGTTTTGTTTTCACATTAAATTAATTTAAGTGCATGAAAAAATATTCACATAATATTTTTTGAAAAATGCATAAATTGAACCAAAACCCATACAGTAACGCCACATTACAAGACGGCACGACGAAGGTATTTGTTGCATGATACTAGAAAGGACTGGCCAAGGAAGGTAATCAGAAATTAAGTTGTTTTGAGTGAATAAGCTTTATTGGGAGCCCGCCAAAAGAATTTATCTATATATATGTAGGTACATTACGTATTATGTTAGTCGCGTCTCAAGTATGTGACCTTTTATTTTTCGAAAGTTAACACAGGAAAGGCTTAAAGTTGAGGGATTTGTATGGCCAATTTAAAATGTAGTCACAGCTGCAGCGTCTCCGGCTAACCCTTTAGTGAACAGGGTGTTTAGTAATTTAGTGTTATAATTTGAATCTCGTGATTGTTGGATGTTGTGTGTTGTCTTTTTCATATTTAACGTCATTTAGCACTGAACACTTTTAATTTTCTCATTTACCTAATCTCGATGTGTAGAGCCTCTTACCTTAAAATTACATGTCTACGCTACCTCTTACTAAAATATTGCAATGAATTTGTGTCTATAATCTCTTTTGTCTGTGGTCACGTAAAAAAATTTTTCTTTTTGTTTATAAAACGGCATGTTATCTTTTAGCATGTCATTTTTCTCGCAATTCTCTCGACTCAATTCAGTTTTCGATTTAACTACAAATTGACAGTAAAGTGTTCAGAATCACTCTCTATCTCTCTCTTTAAATTTATTCTTTAAAATTAACAAAGTTTAGAACAATATCCAGTACAAACACATGTAAGTGTTTTACTACACAAGGATAACCTTAAACATCTCAATCTCTCTCAAACTGTACGCCAATCCTTGACGTGTAAACGAAGGAAGCCATCAAAAGCAGCGCAGATTTACGCCTGACTGCAGACTTCTTGAAAACACGACCCAGGACGCTACGCAGTGATCGTAAGAGGAACGCCTGAGCGATATTTTTTTATAAAAAAAATAGCTGGTTCCCGGCATGCGTCGCAATGCCATATTCAAAGATATAAATTGTTTCTCGCTGCATGTCCTTTCCCGTGCGTCCCCGTTCCCCTTCCGTATCTCCTTTCCCACCCGCGTTCCCCTTCCACCTTTCCTACCCTCTCCGCTCTCTCGCTCCCGTCTTGAAAATACCCCTCCCGTGTTACATATATTCAGTCCCAATACATTCAGTTTTCTAACAGCTCGCGTGCCACCTATTACAATTTTTTTATTCAAGTTTTATTTAATATATTACAAATATTCATTTTTGTATATTATAAGAAAAATCAATCTAATTTTGGTACCTAAAATAGGTACCTATTTAAAATATCTATAATTTAAAAAATCCTTAGACAATTCTTTTGTTAAAAAAAAACAGCTGCTTGATAAATTCACATTCATCAAACGTGCGAAGTTAAAAAAGTCGTTAAATTTTCTGAAATCATCCAATTTTTTGCTCAATTTTCTTAATTTTTCTTTCCGTAAGAACCTTCCACAAAGTATTGTAAAACTTTAAAAAAAAGATGAATGAAATAGGTAAAGTCGTCCTGAAGTTATGGCGTGATCAAGGGAAACAGGGATTCATTTTTACATATATAGACTAGATATATGAATAGAGGGCAAAATACTTAACAAAACAGTTTTTTTTTCAAAAGCTATGTTACCTACCTATGACAAATTGTTATGATGCAGTACAAATTCGTATTACTTTAAATATAATTATTAACATCTTTATTATTTGTACTGCATCCTAACAACCCTACCCGTCGAAATCGTAATTAGGTAGGAACTTGTTATTAATTATTAGTGTGCCAGCTCTGATTTGATCGACGGCATGAGGCGACACCTGGACAGTTCCGGGGGATACGTGACTTCTTGCGTGGGTAGATTCGGGAGTGTTGGGCCCCGTGTCTAACTACGCGACAGTCAAGAGAGTTTTGTGAGAACTTAGTATTTGAACGGGAAAATAATTCCTTTTAACTTTAAATAATGTCGGGCGGTGAAAGTATTAATGGGTACGCATTATGTGTTCGGAAAGTTTGAATCCCTGTATTGGGATTAGTCGAGTTTCCTGCAACGTAAACTTAAAATGGCGGCAGGCGTGCTAGAAACCCGGGATATATTTCAATCGATATGTAATACGTGCGATCACACTTGGGACAGAGCCCTGTTTTGACGGATGACCGGTGTACCGTTAGCCCGTGATGCAATTTGCCGTTCTTTGTGGCGGAGAAGTAAATTTACGCCGACCTTGTAAATTTAAGCGGCCTTACGCCGAATTTGATCGCGGCGTAAGGCCGCTTGATGTTTCCCCTTTGGCGGCGGAACTGTCTCCAGATCTCGGCCTCGTGAGGGCCATCCAGATCCTGCATGGGAAAATGCTGCCTGGGCCTGGCAGCCACTAGATGGACAGTATATTAGTTAGCTAGCGATAGTATACACAATAAAGGAGGTCGGTTCATGGGGGTAAGTGAAAAGACATATTTAAAAACCCTGATTGCCACTTGTTTTTTAAAAATTATAAGCTTGTTCTCACAACTCTGCCTTTTAAATTATGTACCTGACACACCATTCCTTTGGAGAGCGACACACATCATGGTTTAAAATCCACCCCCTGAGCATATTTGGGAACCACAGGTATTCTTGACGGGTTAATAATAATAATAATAAAAAAAAATAATTTAAATTAATTAAAATTAATTCTAAATTAATTTCTGAATTAAATAATATAATTTTACCAAAAATAATATTTGATGACATTAGTTTTTTAGATCTTCATACAATAGTGTATGCTAGTGCTATCACTATATGTAATAAGTTAGGAGTTAAATTAACGTCTTCTGATGATAGATCATATAGTTATAGAAAACCAGAATGGCAGAGTAGATTAGAAAATGATGTAGTATTTTTAAGAAGTAGCATAGCTAGAGTAATAGAGTATAAAAACGGAAATAGAAGTAGGAATATTTTGAGACATGTAGATGTAATTGGGAGAAAATTTGGTTATAGCATTGGTAGTAATAATAATGAAAATATAATCAATGATTTATTAGATTTGTTAAAACAAAAATTAGGTGTAAAAGCTAGTAGATTAAAAAGATATAATTATACGTATAATAAAAAAAAATAATAATAGATTATTTCAGAAAAATGAGAAAATATTTTATTCCAAACTTGACGATAAACAAAATATTATTTCTAATAATAATAATCCGTTGCCATCTGAATCAGATATGCGTGATTTTTGGACAAATATTTGGAGTAAAGATATAAAACATAATGAGTCAGGTCCGTGGATAGAAAATGAAGAACTCAATTGTTCAGACATTGAACAAATGAGTTTTTCTGATATATCGGTTGAATTGTTAGCCAAAACTATAAAAAATACTCATAATTGGAAGGCCACGGGTTGCGATTGGATACATAACTTTTGGTATAAACGTCTGACTACTTTACATCCCCTTTTGGCAAAAAATCTTTCAAAATTTGTCAGAGAACCTCAAAATTTTCCAAATTTTCTAACTAAGGGCATTACTTATATGTTGCCTAAAAGCGAAAATATTAATAATCCCTCTCAGTATAGACCCATTACATGTTTACCGACAATATATAAAATTTTAACCTCTTGCTTGACAGATTTAATATACACTCATTTAGATGAAAAAAATGTTTTATCTGAACAACAAAAAGGTTGTCGCAGAAAACATATGGGATGTAAAGAACAATTAGTTATTGATTTCTGTAATTCTAAAACAGATTCAAACCCAAAAACGTAATTTACATATTTGTTATATAGATTACCAAAAGGCTTATGATAGTGTCCCGCACTCGTGGCTGATAAAAGTTTTAAATATATACAAAATTAACCCAATTATTATTAGCTTTTTGGAAAAAATTATGGCATTTTGGAATACCGATTTGCTTTTGAATTTGAAAGATAAGAAAATTATAGTACCGGGCATTTCAATAAAAAGAGGGATTTTTCAAGGAGACTCATTGAGTCCTCTTTGGTTTTGCTTGGCATTAAATCCTCTATCTAAAATGTTAATTAAAAGCTAGTTTGGAATAAAAATTAAAGGTAATAATAGAGAGAGAAATATAATTTCTCATTTATTATTTATGGATGATTTAAAATTATATTCGAATTCCGAACCAAATTTAGAGAAAATGATTAAAGTAGTTAAAATTTTTTCAGATGATATTAAAATGACTTTTGGTTTAGATAAATGTAGAACGATCCATATAGAGAAAGGTAAAATTGTAGATGGAGACGAGGGTATATTTAGAAATTTCAAAATTGAAAGTATGAAAGGGGATGAGGTTTATAGATATTTAGGATATCCGCAATCAAATAGATTAGATCATACTAGTATTAAAAATGATATTAGGATTAAATTTAAAACTAGGATCAGAAAATTTTTAAAATGCAATCTATCTGCTAAAAATTTAGTAAAAGCGATAAATACTTGGGCAATACCTCTATTAACTTACTTATTTGGCATAATTAAATGGTCTAATACCGATTTAGATAGCTTAGAATGATTAATTAGAACTACGTTAACAAAATTTCATTCCCATCATCCAAATTCAGCTGTAGAAAGAATTAATTTACCTAGAAATTTAGGAGGTAGAGGTATAGTCAAAATAACATCTTTAAAACATAATCAGGTAGAAATGCTAAGAAATTTTTTCCATAGGAAAGCTGATAGTTCAGAAATGCACAAAATAATTTGCCAGGCAGATAGAAATATTTCGCCATTAAATTTATACGACGAGAATGCCAGCATTCTTATAAATACCAACCAGGAATTATTAGATTTCTGGTCAAATAAAATTCTTCACGCAAAACACTTCAACTATCTCAACCAAACATATGTTGACAAATTTTCGTCAAGCAAATGGTTGAGTATTGGAGAGTTGAGCGCAGAAATAGAAGGCTTTATGCTTGCAATTCAAGATAGAGTCATTAATACTAAAAATTATAGGAAGCATATCATCAAAGATGCAAATCAGATTGATGATTTATGTAGAAAATGTTTGGCTTTTCCGGAAACTATGGAACATATTATATCGGGATGTTCTGTATTAGCGCCGTCCGAATATACATTTAGGCACAATCAAGTTTTAAAAATAATTCATCAAAGTTTGGTAATTAAACATAACTTGATTGACTGCCGTAATGTACCATATTATGAATATGAACCAAATTCATTTTAAGAAAATGAATTTTATAAAATTTATTATGATAAAACTATTCTAACAGACAGAACAATTAGTCATAATCGACCCGATATAGTTTTACATGACAAAATCAAAAAAATAACTTATATCATTGATGTCGCTATTCCAAATTCTTGTAATATTCAGAAAACTGTTTCTGAAAAAATAAGAAAATATACAGATTTAGAAAATGAGATTAAAAGAATTTGGCATTCTCAGACTATAAAAATATTACCATTTGTTATTTCGGCTACTGGCATTATACCTAGCTCTCTCATTCAAAATTTAGGCGTATTAGATTTGTCAAAAAAATTGTACATAAAAATGCAAAAGTCGGTCATATTAAATACATGTAGGATTACGAAAGATTTTTTAAATATTTATATTGAGGGATCAGTAGGATTTATCGGACCAGTTAGGATTTCATCAGAGCCGAACCCTCTGATATGAAAATATCTGGAGTCGGTGAAATATTTTCCCATTATGTTTCTGGTGGATTGACGTATTGTTCTTGTATTGTTTTGTATTTATTATACTTATATAGTGCACTTACATTCCGTGAAGTTACTAGATATTCATTTGTGGAAAAATGTGTGGAAGGGTTTAGTCTTTCATTTGGGAAAGATTTAACCCGGACATAAAATCTGGAGCACCGTAAATAATAATAATTGGATAATTTATAGAGCGCCGTTTTTGTGAAAAATCACCTCAAGGGCGAAATTATATTTAAAGTAATACGGATTTGTACTGCATCATAACAAAATATCTGGTACGGATGTCAGTTATTTTATTTATTTGTATGTTTAAATATAGAAAAGAATTCGATTTTTCATGATTTTAGGTGCAACTTTGACAATACTATTTGTGAGTTAATAAAAATCAATTTATATTACAAGCAACTTTTTCTTTGAATACATATTTTGTTATAAAATTAAGTATAAAAAAAGGTCTTTTGCATAATATTT
The DNA here is from genome assembly GCA_917563855.2 of Limnephilus lunatus. NCBI lineage: Eukaryota > Metazoa > Arthropoda > Insecta > Trichoptera > Limnephilidae > Limnephilus > Limnephilus lunatus. Next base: position 76,651,036 of record OU830592.1, read on the forward strand.
CATTTTTTATTTTGATATTTCATTATAGTATCACAGAAGGTGGTCCAAGGTTATTTTATATTAATTACCATTATCTCACAAACAATAATCAAAGTTGCCTCCAAAGTAACCTTCGTGGAAAGTCGAAAGCTGATCGGGGTCAGTGAATAAACAAAACAACCCAAGGAAGCTCTGTCAGTGCTTTGTTCTCCTTAAAAAAAATATTTTGATAATAATGTTACCACTGCAAAGGTCAAGTTCAGAAAAAAGATTCCTACTGTCATTATATAAAACAGATTTTGGGTTGCTGTCCTATCCCGTTGATTTATCCAGCTTCTTTATAACTCACATCAATAACGACCGTTGTTCTCAATCCTACTAAACAAATGTTGAACCGAAATTTTGGCTAAACACTCCTTAAATGCACGAATACGCTCTTCCCAAAGCAATTCTCCAACCAACATGCGAATCGAGCGTTACTAAACAAATCACTTAGCTCAGACTCCGCACAACGGCCGTTAGTTTGAATTTTTGTGTATTTCGAGAGTTTCATTTGAAGAACCTTCCGAGATTCCGGGAGTTACTTCAAACAATAAATAAATGAATAAATCTTTTGGGAATAATAATTAATTAACTAATAATAGGCATATTAAGAGCGTATAACCAGCCAGCGGCCGAAAATCAACATTTCGTCGAAAGAGGTTCTTACGATCGTACAGGGCGGTTCCAAGGAGAAAGATTAATTACTCTCCGTACCAGCTTTTTAAAATTATAACTCGATATCGATTTTATTTCATTCCAAATTTGCTTTAATTTATACCTGCATCCAAAAATGCTGAAAGGCGTGTTGATAAAACTATTAAAATTATGTACTTTTTGTAATTATTTTTTGAACATATTAGTATAGTATTTATCATTTTTCAATAATATCTGAGTAAAATAAGCATGTAATTTTTTTTTTAAATATATAAGTCTGTAAGTGCGCAAATAAATACACAAACGGACTAATTTTCGTCAAGAAACACATGTACTTATATATTTTTTATGATTTTATTTAAACTAAAATTAAAATTCTGTTACATACGTTTATTGTTTCATTTTATTATTATTATTATTTTACTGCATGATTATATGATTTGAAATGGGTGTCGTATAATAAATGTACTTTTTTGAAAATTTAACAAATCCGCCAGCGACCTATTGTATAAGTTTATTATACTAAAAATTATCATTTTTTCTAAAAATTTAAAACATAAGTTTACTAGATAAAAGAACAATCTTTCGAAAACAATTAATATTTTTTTTGTGGAAAAGTGTTAATACGTCTAAACACTAATTGAAAAATGACATATTTCTGGTGTTCTCTGGTTATACGCTCTATATGAAAAGCCTTTTATTTCTTGTTCATAGGTATATTCCAGAGTTATAAAAAGTAAGAAGAAGTATAATTAATGCTCATTACGAAAAATGTAATTTAAGTTTCTTAAATTATTCATAAGCAAGAACCCCTCTCTCAGGCGAAGGTGAAGGCCTCCACTAAAAAAATCCATTTATCTCTTGTTTTGTTCGTAGGGTTAAGTATTTCTTGTGTTTGTGTGACTGCTCGTATTTTTGAGGAAGTTTAGAATTTATTTTTCAGAGGGTTTAGGTCTTGATCTTCCACAGTGACCAGCCGGGTTGGAAGATGAGGTTTTATTTTTATTGTTGTTTTTTGCATGTTACCGTAGTTGCTACAAGTTGTCGGCTTTGTTACACTGAGCGCTGGACATGTTGTTTTGATTTTTATTTATTAAGAATTTAAGCATGCATGGTTTCACAATTCCTTCAGACAGAGGCTAGAAGTTCTTCTTTTTTGTGTTTGTTGTTTATTTTTCTCGTTGGCTTGTACTTTTGTTCCTTCGCGTCGTCTGTAAGTGTTTCAGGAGATAATGTAAGCATTCTCTTATTGCTTTCAGTGATTTTGTTTTTGACTTAAATGACAAGTTTATCATACTTAATATTTGGTATATTGCCTTTCTCTCTCTTGAGTTTTGCCTGCGTTTGTAGCTCTTTTCTTTTCTCTAGTATTTACCTGGGATGGTCGTCCGTTATGTAATATGTGATTTATCTTAATGCCTCTCTTCTCTGCTTAAATATTTTTATTTTGGTGCCAAGTGTGGTAAAGTAGCAATTATTGGTCAAGACCTGTCTCCTTTTTTGCCAATTCTCTTGAATTCTTGGATATATCTGTGATCTAGGTCTAGAGAAAAATATTCCTTTACAAACTTGATTATAATGTTTTCCAATATGTGGTATGAGGATTCGGTTCCTCAACGCCAAAAGGCAATATTATTTTTTCTTGCCTGTTTTTCTAGGACATAAATTAGTTTTCCTTGGTTTTTCAACTTTTCTTTGAGGTTTTCGTATTTTTCATCCCAAATTTAAAATTTTTCTTCCAGTATGCTGTTTATATTTTCTGCTGATTTTTCTCCGCTTTTCAGGATCGTACTTTTCTGTGCGTCGAGTTCATTCTAGATTTTACAAAGTGCGTTCATAACTTCTTCTTGAGAGAGAGAGGTGGCACCAGTGAGGTAATGTTTACTTCGACTCCGTGCTATTTGTGACCGTAAAATTAAATATTGTGCAAAAACTTAGTGAAGTAGAACAAAAAGTTGTAAACAAACAATTAAATCATAACGCACAGTATGGATAAAACCTAATTACAAGTAGAAACTGAGAAAAACCGTAAAAATATATATACACATACCGAAGAAACTGAGTCTAAGGGATGAAAAGACAAGTAACAGAAATGCAAACAGGGGGTAACAACTTATCAGAGTGCATTTTGAAATAAAATCAGTGAAATTATATTCTAATTTCATAGCGCAATATGCAAGATTGCAAGATTTAACGCCATCTGTTGAAAAAATCAGGAGGTTCGTCAACAAGTACCGAACCATTCGAGATCGAGAAACGGCTATTCAGTCACCACATACGACGTGTTTCTATGAAAATCCATGAGAGGACACCAGTAGTACCAAAACAACAGATTATCTCAATAATTAATTACTCGTTCGTAAATAAATAAAAAAATCGGTATAAAATAATTATCGAATCAATAACATTTACGGTTGTATGATTTACGATTGGATCATTTAAAGTCACTTCTAAAAAAATCGGTGCTTTGAATTGTAAAAAAAGAATTGTAAATTTGTAAAAATATCGCGAATCGTATTTCATGGAGGCGCTGCTAATAAAGAAGAATATTGTGAAATTTGGAGCGGAAAATGAAAATCTGATGGAGCAAGATTGGGAGAATAGGGATGATCTGGAATAATCTTCCAACGTGGAAAAGTCACTTTTGAAATATTAACTCGATCAAAATCGTCTTATCGAAATAGTAAATTTACGTGAATTCATAAATGATTCTAGAGCGTATCAACCTACCAGAGTAGAGTAAATATACTGTTGTGCTACAAACATACTGTAGCATGTATAATCAGAGTTAAAATTTACGAAACCTACCCGCGTGTAACTTACACCCGTGTTCAAATCACCCTAGGGTTTCTTCGTTAATTATTCGTAAGTCCTGATTCTATGTAAAGTTTTGTTGATTGTGTGTTAACACCTCAGCAAGTTCGTCGGCTCGCAGATAAAACACGCTTCTTGTAGTTCTGGCTGGTCGGATGTTAAAACTGGCAATTAGCCATTCGTTATGATTATTTATTAGGGTCCTCTGAACAAGCAAAGAAAGCATCAACTTCCCGAATAATTGCCGTAACCTAATGAAAGTGGAGGTCCTTGATTACATTCACGAGATTAACAACGTTTTCAAATAAGAACTAGCGAATTAATCGAAGCATTTGTTTCGGGGGACTTTGAAATATTTGAAAGAAAAATAAATTTACAAATCAGGTAAAAGGATAAATTTGGTAAGATATTATTTGTAACAAATATTATTATTTTGAATAATTTCCTTGGTCTTTATCGGACTTCCCAACCTTTTCCATTCCATTTTTCCTCATTTTCACATTTCTAAGGGTATCACGAATTCATCGTATATTCGAGGTGCCGCGCCGCGCCGCGCCGCCCGTATTTATCAAACTTGCTGACTATTATTTATAGTGCTCTCCTGTTTTTAGTCCCTGTTCACATACTCAGCGTCCATATACTATATTTTGACGTTTTATTTGCAATGATCGAGAATTGAACTCCCGATACAGTTAAACACTACAATAGAATAATTGCAATTGAAATTTTTCTACCTATGGTTACGGGTTACTACTCTTGGCTTTAACCCGCCAACTTTATCTTCTAAATGCTCGTAATGAACCATCTACAGAAGGGTTGTGCAAGTGCATTGTTCACTTACTAAGCATTTCTTCATTTATTCTTGGATGGTTTTTAAAACTAGGCTATCACGGAGAGCATTCATTTATATGTTTCCGATGGTTATCTATGTCACGGACAGTATACACTGTTCTATCTCCAAGCCTGCAGGTCTAGATTGCCATTAGTCCGATGGGGGGGGGGGGGGGGGGGAAACTTGCTGTTGTACAGAAACAATTCGTATATAGACGTATTTAGCATCAGTGAGGTTGCTTTTAAACAGCAAGTCTTATTGCTGCTGGTATACTTAGTAAATTTAGAAGTTTTAAAGTTTATTTTATACTTATACTACCCCTTTACAGATATGCATGAATAGATAATCGAAAATTAGGCAAAAATGAAACGAAACCGTGATTTGTAGTAGGGTTTAGAGGGTAAAAAGTTTTGTCCGATTTTAATACCATTTTTATGATTTTAAACAGCTTCTTTTTATGCGTTGTTTTTGATTAAAAGTCTGTTTGGGACCTGATTCCTAGATCAATATTTTTAAAACATCAATGTTATGAAATTGGTTAAGCCACTCGTGATTTCATAAAATTTTGTATTCGTTATTTCGTGGAAAGCGGACAGGCATATCTAATTTATTATGAAAAATGCTTTGAAAAACGTACCAGAATACTGAGAAATTTAATATGCGCGTGAAAGCATATCATATTTCTCTCATAGAATAATGAAATAAAAAATAAAAAAAACAGCAAAAAAATGTAAATAACGTACAATGTTCAAAAATTCCTCGCAACAATTTTTTTCAAATATAGATGATAAAATAACATTATGTCGCTTTTAGTGAATTGAAACGAAAAAAAATCATTTATTTTTTTAATATTTATGGAGTTAGTTTATATTAGATTCCACAGTTCGTATGTGAACTAATTTGCACAAGGTTTTGCTTTTTATTGATTATAAAACTATATTTTTATAGTAAGCATAATTACTTGTTTTAAAAACAGTATAAAAACTGTTTTAAACTTTGCAAAAAACCATAACCTTTTATAAAATACTACCAAGTCAGTAGTTATGGTTTTTAAATACAAAAACTAAATCATCCAAATACCCTCAGTATGGTTAGATGAAAGGAAAATGAAGGTTTATCACAGCGTTAAGTACCAGGGACACATCATTACAAACGACTTTAAGGATATCGAGGATATGGAAAGGAAGAAAAGAGCGATATCAGTTAGAGCGGGTATGCTGTCAAGACGTTTTTACCTATGCAGCCCAAAATTATAAAGAATATTTAATTAATAAGAGATAACTTTGTATAAACCACTTTTTTAATAAACAATATCGACATGTTGCAATAACAATGTTATCTTCTTCAGGATGTGTTAATATATTAGATATTAACATATCCTGAAGAAGATAACAATATCGACATGTTTCAATAACATTGTTATCTTCTTCAGGATATGTTAATATATTAGATATTAATATATTAGATATTAACATATCCTGAAGAAGATAACATTGTTATTGAAACATTTCGATATTGTTTATTAAAAAAGTGGTTTATACAAAGTTATCTCTTATTAATTAAATAATAAATAATGCCACAAAGTTATTTTGCAAATATTGAAGAAGTAAAAAGAATATTGTTCAACGTTTTCTGTACCTCGCTGTACACATCAGAACTGTGGGTTGACTAAACTGCATCCCAATGGAACAAGTTAAAGGTTGCTTACAACAACGCATTCCATCAACTTTTCCGCCTACCGAGATACTGCAGTGCTACAGAAATTTTCCTGGAGGGACGAGTGCACACTTTCCGAGCACTTCTCCGCCACCGCATGGGAAGTTTATAGCGCAGACTACTCCAATCGAAGAATGTAATCACCTTAACCCATTGTTTGTTTAATTCCTTTTGTTATTTCAAAATTAAAAGCATTCATTCTTCAGAGTTTCAGGAAATTCATAGTAGTTTTTTAGTTCTGTGAGTCTGTTTTTCTCATACGCGATAATCTAATTTTATTTAAATTTTTGGTTTCATATATAAAATATATATGTACATTTTAACAAATACTAATTTTACTATTAAAATATTTTAGCATTTGGTATTTGACAATTTTATGTATAAAATTTAACACTTTATATACCTGTATTCTTTTTATTGAAATTCAATTTAGCTCTACTATCATTTGATTAATTTTTGCATATTTACCTTTACAAAATGTCAAATCGATTCACAAAAGAAACCAACTCCACAAAAGGGCGCAAAAGTTTCCAGATGATATTTTAGTACAAATTCACTACAAGAAATACAGGAACTTATGCAAAAAGATTATTAAATATACGAAGGAAAATTATTATAAATTGTTCATTTACGAAAATTCTTATTCTCCAAAACGTATGTGGGAAGCATTTCGTAATATTAGTAAAACAAAAATCAACAGGTCTTCCGAAATCAAATCATTAGATACCGGTAATATAAGCTCTTCTTATTCTAAAAATATGGCGAATTTTGCTAATAACTATTTCACATCGGTGGGATCCACACTCGCCAAAAAAATTCTCGACAAATGTAATAAAACTGAAAACGATCTTGCCAACTTGGTCACCTCTAACCTCGTCCATAAAATAGACAATATACAAACATCGACGAACGAAGTCCTGGAAATAATTGACGACCTAAAGCCATCTAACGCTTGTGGACCAGACAAAATCTCGACAAATCTGCTTAAAGTAATCAAATCATTCATAGCATCTCCGATAGCGTTCATTTCCAATCTAAGTCTCAAATCAGGAATATTACAGGCCGATATCTTTGGTCAATTCGGTGTCAAAAATTATCGAGAAAATTGTCAAAAACCGTCTCAGCTTTTACCTTGAAGATAATAACATTCTTTCTGAGAGACAATATGGCTTCCGACCGGGTTTAGGTACAGAAAATACCATTGGCAATCTGACTAAAGTTGTTTCTAATAACATCGATCGAGGAATCAAAAGCATCGCACAAAATCCTTTTGAAAAAATTACAGCTAATCGGTATACAGGGGCAGTTACTTAAATGGTTAGGAAGCTATCTAGAAAATCGGAGCCAAAGAGTTAATATTAATGATACTCTAAGCGATCCAGCCAATATCGAATTTGGTGTACCACAAGGAAATACTTTAGGTCCGATATTGTTTAATATCTATATCAATGAACTTTGCAACTGTAACATTGCTGATCATATCATTACTTTTGCTGACGGTACGGTCTTAAAATTTGAGGGCAAAAACTGGTACGAAGCGCATAGAAAAGCCGAAATTGGAATAAACAATGTCAAACAATGGCTAGACAATAATCTCCTTACTCTTAACACGGATAAGACCAAATTTATACGTTTTAGTGCAACACAAGCGGGACAACCCAAGGTAATTATTAATATTACTATTCACATTTGCAATGAACCGAACACTTGTACTTGCAATAAACTAGAATGCGTTGATAGTTTAAAATATTTAGGAATCATCATAGATAAATATCTGAGATGGGAAGAACACATTAACTCAACTGCCTCAAAAGTCAGAAAATTTACTCACCATTTTATTACCATCAGAAATAAATATCAATCTGTAAAAGGCATGAAATCAATATACTACGCCATGTGTAATTCTTTACTTGAATATACATCCCTAGGATGGGGTGGATGTGCCAAAACAATATTGGACTCCCTGGCTAAAGCACAGAAATCTTTACTAAGAGTCATCCCTAAAAAACCATTCAGGTACCCCAGTGATGCATTATTTACGGAATTAAAAGTTCTCGATGTTAGACAATTGTATATTAGAAAGATTGTATTACAATATGTTAAAAAACAACGCCAGCACTACCCTTCCATTGACCACCTTCACGACACCCGACATTCAAGGAACAATCCAATAGTCCCAATAAAAACCACGACGTCCCTTGGACAGCGTCAATTTTCGTACTTAGGACCTAAATTATTTAATATCATTCCAAATGCTTGGAAAGATTCGAATTTTGAACATTTGGCTGTCATCAGTTGTTTTGTTTTCTCTCTTAAAAAAATAATCTTTTTTATTATTTTAACTAATATTTTTATGTTTTCTGGTCAATAAAGTGTAGTGTGTTGTTCCTTGAGGATTCTTCTCCCTTCTGATCTTCCAGGAGTCACTTTTCGTCGCTGATTTCCAGATATTTATAACCTTTTTTCACTACTGTCACTTTCCATACATATATATTTTTTTAATTTTGTGAACAATGGAGGAGGATTTCCCTCCTGGACATCCTAAAAAGCCCCCAGATCCTCCCCCTGACCCTCCAGATGGTGAAAATATTTTAATTTCTGACAGTGAATCTGTCATTCTAACGTCCACAAAAAAAAGGAAGTTTAGTCCCTCTTCCCCAGTAAAGCATGACTCTCCTTCTACTTCTCAGTCTCTACCAGATCTTCATCAACCTCCTCCAACCAATTTTTACTCTACTCATTCCTGTGGCCCCTACATTGTTTATGCGCAAAAAACTGAGCAAGGTAAAACCATACATCCTCTTGAATTTGGTAAATTCCTTTCAACCAACAAGAACCTTTCGATTAAGCCCGGAGGTGTAAAAGCCGAGGGTCGCTTCCGAATCTCTGTTGAATTCCTCTCAGGTTCAGCCGCCAACAACTTTATTAAAAACATTTTTATTACATCTAATTCCAAATTCAAGGCATACATCCCAACTTTCAATGTCACTCGTATGGGCCTGGTCAGGGGTATCTCGACCGATCTGTCCATTTCAGAAATTCTGTCTTCTCTTTCTACCCCTCAACATATCGGCAATCCCATAAAAGCCAGGAGGCTAAATTATAAGGACACCTCTGAGGGCAATGTATCCTGGAAGCCCTCCCAATCTGTTGTGATCACATTCGAAGGACAATCTCTTCCCTCCCATATCTATTTATTTTTCAACTTCTTACCAGTTGAAATTTATACTTACCCCACCACCCAATGCTACAATTGCTGCCGTTTTGGTCATGCCAAAGCTGCATGCAGATCCCCTCCCAGATGCTTCAAATGTGGAGAAAACCACACGGCTGACCAATGTTCTTCTCTCTCTTCACCTAAATGTTTTAACTGCTCAGGCGCTCATTCCGCCATTCACTCTTCTTGTCCTGAACAAACTCGCCAAAAAAATATAAAAATTTCCATGGCCTCTGAAAACTTGTCTTTTCTGCAGGCTTCTAAACTATTCCCGCCTGTCAAAAAATCTTTTGCCGAGGTTTTATCCAGTAACTCTCCATCCAATCCTCTCCCCTTCTCCTCAACATCTTCTCGTTCAACTAAATTAATGTACAAAAACCCTGTCTCTAAACCGGCTCCTGGATACGATCGGCAACAACACAACTCACTTCTCTTAAATCCCAATGGTTCTCCTCTTTCAAATGCCACAAATGGGTGTGCAAACAACTATAATTCGTCCTCAATAAACCATCAAAAGCTTTCTGAACAACTCTCGCAAGATAATTCTTCATTTATACAAACTCTTATTATGCTTCTAATTGACATAATTTCTTCTCAAACTAATCTACCGTCCAACGCTGCTTCTATTATTTCCACGTTAAAATCATTTGTTCAAAATGGCACTTCAAGATGTCAGAATACTTCAGTGGAATAGCCGCAGTGCTATTTCTAACAAATCGAACCTTCTTAACCTATTAAATTCAAACCTTGTTTCTGTGGCTGCTGTCTCGGAGACATGGTTTACTCCATCCACCCACTTTAATGTGGGAGGGTACTCCTGTCTCCGTGATGATCGCCTGGAAGGTACGGGCGGCGGTGCTGCCCTTTTTATTAAAAAATCCCTTCCGTTTTCCCCAATAAATAATATCAAACCCCCCAATGCTGACTTTCAAATGGTTGCAGCTAAAATAAAGGACACATCCTTTGTTTCTATCTATATTCCCCCATCATCTCACTTCAATAAGCAAGCTTGGTTACAAATTGTCCGTCAACTAACCCCTTTATTCTTTTTATTGGGCGATTTTAATGCCCATTCCCCCGTCTGGGGTTCTGCTTTTTCTGATCGAGATGGTCGAAATGTTATGGATTTTTTAGATGAATCCAACCTTTTCCTTTTGAACGACGGATCTCCTACGAGAATCTCTCGCCCCAACACAAACCCCAGTGCAGTGGATCTCTCCATATGCTCTACAAATCTGGCACCTCTCTCCTCGTGGGTGGTGTCCCCCGATCCTTGCTCCAGTGATCATTTCCCGATCACCATCACTTATCAAACTTCTTTCCATTCAGACAAGTCCCATATTTCGACGAAGATTAAAACAAAACACACCAAATGGGACGAATTTAACTCGCATATGGATAAGTTTATACAAAATTTACCCTGTTCTGATGTATTATCTGTCAAAGATGACTACGATAACTTCAAATCGATGCTCATAACTGCAATACATAAATCAAATCCTCCCCCTAAAACCAAATCTCTTAAAAAACTCCCTCCGACTCCCTGGTGGGATGAGGAATGTTCTAAGGTAGTGAGAATTCGGAAAGCTAAATCTCTTTCGTATCGTCACAATATGACTATGGAGAACTATCTTATATACAAAAATGCCGAAGCCAATGCCAAAAGGGTATTGAGGTCAAAAAAAAAGATCTGGGTGGTACAACTTCTGCAGTTCAGTATCTCCGAATACTCCAATTTCGGAAGTTTGGTCTATGATTCGAAGATTTCGATCCTCCTTCAGTTCAACATCTCCTCGAGCGTCTCATTCTAAATGGATAGATGAGTTCTTGGACAAAATTGCCCCCCCTTCTGTACCTAATTTAGATGAAATAACTCCCATCCACAACACTCCTATGTCTGATCATTGGCTAGACTCTCCATTCACTTTAATTGAATTAAAAAATTGTTTATCAACAGTCAAAGACTCATCTCCAGGCAGAGATGGTATTCCTTATAGCGTTATCAAAAATAGTAATGATAATGTTCTAAATCACTTCCTAAGCATCTTAAATAAAATCTTCCAGTCTGGCATAATGCCTGATGACTGGAGTTCTCAAATAATCATCCCAATCCTAAAATCAAACAAATCACCCAATTCTAGATCCAACTACAGGCCAATTGCTCTTTCATCCACCCTCAGTAAAATTTATGAAAAATTAATTAAAAACCGGTTAGAATTTTTTGTCGAAAGTAATCAGCTTCTCTCTCCATCTCAATTTGGATTTAGGAAAAAAAAATCTACGCAAGATAACCTTGCCATCATCAGCACTGATATTAATTTATCCATTTCTAACCATGAAGTATGTCTTGCAGTCTTTATAGACATAGAAGGTGCCTTTGACAATGTTTCCATCCCAATCCTTAAAAAAAAACTTTTAGGCCTTGGCCTTCCCCCCATGTTTGTCCAATCTATTATTAATCTATTTCTTGATAGAAAATTTTTCATTGAACTACCAGATGTTACTCCTCAGAGTAGATCAATTTGGAAAGGTTTACCCCAAGGCGATGTATTATCCCCTATACTGTATAATATATACACGTACGATATGCATGTCTCTATTCCCCCTCAAGTAAAAGTTATTGAGTTCGCAGATGATTTAGCTTTCTACTTATCATCCAAAATCATCCCACTTGCCGTCAAATATCTTAATGAAGCCATGGATGCCCTTTGCACATGGCTCACTTTAAATGGTCTGGAACTTTCAGTTAAAAAGAGTCAGTGTGTCACCTTCTCAAACCGTCATAAAAATCCTCCTGTTCAAATTTTATATAAAAACTCTCCAATCCCCAACGCCTCTGAAGTAAAATTTTTGGGATTAACATTTGATAGGAAACTTAAATGGTCTTCCCATATTCACAACATAGTTACTAAATGAGAAAAAAATTTAAATATCATCAGATCATTGACTGGCGTTTGGTGGGGTGCTCACCCTACCTGCATTAAGTTGCTTTACAATGAATGCACTTATTCGAAGTCATCTCGACTATGCCTGCCCACTTTTTAGTACTGCATCCAAAAATTCACTCAGTAAATTAGACAAAATTCAATCGAAGTCATTGCGAATAATAACTGGAGCGATGCAGTCGTCCCCTATCAATTCCCTTCAGGTGGAATGTTCTGATCCCCCACTTTTTTTAAGGCGTCAACTGTTTGCTGACAAATTTGTTCTTAAATGTTTAAATTCTAAATGTCATCAGATTATTCCCAGAGTCTCGTTGTTCAACGACTCAACACAATCATCTACAATCAGAGCTCGAACTAAACCTCTTCCTGCCATCTGTAAAAATTTTCGCTCTCTTTCAGAGCTTCAAATTATCAAAAATGATCTTCTTCCTTTGTTTAAATTAAAATATAGTCACGTCACCTTATCCCCAACGATTTTAGAAGGGATCGGCATCCTTAAAAGTCATTCCAATCTCCCAGCCCGTACTGTCAATAATATGTTCAATGACATTATTTCATCTAAATGGCCCAAATCTTCTCTTTTATTTACTGATGGCTCCAAATCTCCGGACTCTCCTAATTGTGGTATAGGTATCAACGTTTACCACAATAATTCTAATGACAGAATATTTTATTCTATTTCAAACCAATTTTCAATATTTTCTGCTGAGTGCATTGCAATAATTGAAGCACTCAAATATATAATTAAAAATAATTGTGAACATTCCCTTGTTCTCTCTGACTCTCTCAGCTCCCTCCAAAAACTTAAATCCTGTCCTCTTCTTCATCCTGATGATCACTTTGTATGCCTTATTAGAGTGCTGATAGCCTCCACTCAAAGCTCTGGAAAAACCGTAATTCTTGTTTGGATCCCTGGACATGTTGGCATAGTGGGTAACGATATTGCGGATTTTTTGGCAAAACAAGGAGCGTCCAACCCTATTGTTACCCTCATAAACCATATTCCCCTATCTGATATTTTTTCCATCATAAAAGATAGATCCCGCAATATTTGAACAGAGTATTGGAATATTGCTAGTCAATCCAAGGGAGCCCACTACGCCTCAATACAAAGGACTATCCCATCAAAACCGTGGTTTCAAAAATTTCCCCATTTTTCCAAAAAAGAAATTTCCTCACTTATTCGAATGAGAATCGGACATTGTTCCGTTCCTTCTCACCTTTTTAAAATTCACATCCTTGACTCCCCAGATTGTACATTCTGTGGTCTAGATGTGGGCACTTTAGATCACATATTTTTTGGTTGTCCCTCTCTAAATAAATATCCTCTCTTCTATCAAGCGTTATCTAAAATTGCCTCCCCTCCATTCAACATTTCATCCCTTCTAAGTCTGAACTCGATTCCAATCTTTCATATAATTCTGAAATTTGCACATTTAAATAAAATTAATATATAAATTCTCCTTTCCTTCCTCTGTAATTTTAAATGATGGCCTAGAACACCCTTGAAGGGTGAAAGCCAGAAATAATTGAAAAAAAAAAAAAATGCTTGGAAAACGAAAAGTACTAATGTTTTGCGCAAATTAATCAAATACTGGCTCCTTGATTTAGGAAGGGTCAAAAGCGAAGATATGTTGACCAAGAGATAGTCTACTTATTATTACCATCTGGCTTGTATTTGCTTTATTTTCTTTACCGATTTTATTTACTTTACCGATTTTGTTTACTTTACCGGTTTTATCTTTTATCTTTTTTGTTTTTGTTTTTGTTTTTTGTTTTGAGCGCTCTAGTGGAAAATATCTGAATTTGATTTTAAGATCATTTATTATTATTTGTCTTCTTTTTCTTATGAGTTCAAAATTATATACTGTGAGGAATACATAATTAACACTTTTTCCTGCTATAAATAACATGTTATGTAAGTAAACAATATAATATGAAATTAAATTTGTCAATTTGACTGGCCTAAAACAGGATTCATTCCTAGTTGGCTAGTCAAAGTTTCCACATATGTTTTATTGTTCAATTTTATGTGAAATAAAGTATTATTATTATTATTATTATTACTTAGTATATATCTCACAGTTCAGTTTAGAATAATTTCTAGTTAGCTCATGTTTCCTTCATTGACCAAATACAATATCGTAGAGCAGAAATCTGCCCACCAGCTGCACGGCAGGGGGGATCGGGAGAGAATGATTGAGGGAGTCCCTTTGACTTCTCCAGCCGTACTTTCTCCGAACATCGCCTTGCACCGCAGTGGGAGGGATGGATTCATACGTCCATCACTCCTGAACACACTGACCTCCAGATTCCTACCCTTCCTACCCACCCCTATTAGTCTTTTCCTTCTCAGAACTTCCTTCCGTGTGTAGCTATTCTAAAAAAAATTACATATTTCTTTTTCATGTATATTATAGTATTTTCAATTTATTGTTGTGTTTTTATTCTTTGTACTTATTTGTTGTTAGTTTTTATGTAATTTTTCGTTATTTTTCCGAAATTTGGAATGTACTACATAAAATTTTCCCTAGAGTAAATTCTGGAATAAACTATTATTATTTCGTGCCTGCGTACTCGCTACCAATGTTGGAAAAAATGTTTTTATGAAACCTTTGATTTTGCAATGTTTAAATTTCAACGTCACATCCACCTGCATTGGGGAATATTTTTCACCTCTAATGGCATGGCAATTTAGGAAAAATAAATATCATTTAGTCTATCATTTAATTTTGTATGTTCAAGCTACATTTTTCTTGTCGATTTTATAATTTAGGGTTGTGGCGTCATACGTTATGATTCACATACATGTATTTACCGGTCAATATTTTTTATGATAGTTTAGTAGCTAGCTATAATGCAAATTATCAATCAGTTTGTAATTTCCTGGGAATGGTTGATGGCGTCATGCGGAAAGAGATTAAGCAGTGATTACTTGGAGATTACTTATATTCCTACCACTGATTTCCCCTGAATGTTTATTATTGCTTGACTTGCTCCATTTGGTACCACCAGTAACGTAAGGGTATCTCGGATTCAGGATAATGGCGGGCAATGTGATGCAACCCTAACTGTTATGCAAATACTGATATTCCCACTGCCAGGCATTCTCAGTTTAATAACAATGAAAGCGTTTTTATTAAACTGAGAATGAATTATAATAATCTAATATTGTTTCATAATTAGTTTATCAGTGGTACATAATTTCATGCGTTAAAAATTATAACAGAATCTTGTGAGTACCGATAAAGTAACAAAACAACAGACTTCACTTTAGGAAAAAAACTAACTCGACTTGGAAACTATAAACATAAAATAGAGGGGAAAAAAGTTTTTTTCTTTGTATTGGGAATTTGAGATAGAAGTTTTAAGACCGAGTTTATAGATCAAGGACTTTGTCAGCGTCAAACTAAGTTTTATTTATTAGTTTAACTTATTTATTTATTTTTTATTCCAATTAAAAGAAAAAAAATCATTTTCACTCATTTAACTAGACATAATTATAAACATTAAGATAAACTAAATATTTCAATACAGCGCTATTCTATTCCATTATTTTGTTTATCAAGAATAAATAATAATAATTATATTTTTTAATTGACCCAGCTTCTTTTTGATTTAATGTCGTTTGTTAGGCAATTATATAAGTTGCCCCCCTCGTAACCAATGGATTGTTTACCATAGTTAGTGTGGATGGTGTTTAAATGTATGTTATCGTGTTGTCGTGTAAAGTATTAATGTACTTGGGACGTTTTAATGAAATCTGTGTTTGTGTGAACGAGATTATTTTGTATTTTGGAAATAAGGAGAAATGAATTGGATTCATATAGTTTTCTTAATGTTAATAGTTTTGTTTCCGTACATATTTTTTTTGTGGATGTTCTGAGCTTGTAGTTAAATAGTTTTTTGATTACCTTGTTTTGTATTACCTGTAATTCATTTATTCACATGCGTTTCCCCAGATTTCAATCAAATAATTTAAATGTGAGTGTACGAGACAATAATATAAACCTGTTTTTAATTTATTTGGCAACAGATATGATAGACGGCTAAATACGCTAAGTAAGGGGATGATTTTGTCTTTAATACCTTATATGTGTTGTTTAAATGTCAAATGCTGATCAATGCACAGGTCAAGATATTTTTCTGGGATAGGATTTACAGGTTGTTGTTTTCAATTTTTAAAGGTACATGAGAAGGAATTATTTTACGGGTTTAGCTTAAGATCATATATCTTATCCTTTTTTTATTGTTAAGATTGCGTAAAAATGGAAGTCTATGAAAAATAGCAATCATTAAATACGGATTTAAAAATATCGTCATTTGGTACCATTGTGCAATGCATCGCCAAATATAAAACGATTGACTTATACATCTACATCTAACTGAAGAAAAATCAACCTCTTTTGTATGAGTGCTTTTGTGATATTTATTGAAGTTTTGTGATATTTGTACAGCCTGCAACATCATATTTGTAAAAAGTGAATGACGTAAACACCCACCAAAAATATTTATCATGGAGTTTTAAGTCAAGTTATACATTTTTAGGCACCCAATTTTGTCTCGTCTTTTAAGAACTGCCGAGGGATTGCTTGTAGAACAATGGCTTCATAATAAAAATTAACCCGAAAACAACAAAGATTTATATATTATGATTCATCTAATTTGAAATTTTTTTTTAAATTTTAATAAAAAGAAATTTGGGTTCACTGAAAATTGAAACTCTGAGTCAGAGTTTCAATTTTAAGTGAACCCAAAATAAAATTCAATTAAAATTAAAAAAAAAATTTAGAGGTAGAGGCATCCTGGGTAGAGTATCTACCCAGGTATAGTCCGACATTTATTTCGTTATGTGCCGTAAGTGGCGTGATAGCCACCAAAAGTTGATAAAATGCAATGCCGTCCACAACGAGTCTACATATATGCCGAGTTTCAAGTCGATTGGATGTCAGAATGTGGGTTAATTTCTATTTCCAACATTTTACTTCATTCATATATTTATTCAACCAAGAAAACAAAGTTGTAATTCAAATATTTGTGTACTTATTAAAAGTAGTCAAACATGAGCAGATATATAATAATAATAATAATATCTTTATTTGGAAAACAAACAGCTTTACAAAGATACATAAAAATAAAGAGTGCTAAAATAAAACAGTAAGCCTAAAAACATGTTTTCGCTAATAAATTTTTTTTTTCGCTGACAAGAAAAACTAAGAAAAAAATAGTTAAGAGAAGCAAAATTAAAACATCAAGAAAAACTAAGAAAAAAAATAGTAAGGAGAAGCTAAATACTTAAATATGCATGATAAAATATAGAAAAACACAATAAAGGGTAAGCTTATGATCTTATAAGAGTATATGGATGATATGTATGTAATTAGGGAATATGTAAATATATTGCAAATTAGGAAAAGGAATTTGATTAATAATATAATAAATAAAAATAAATATGGATGTTAAGTGGTGTGTTGTGATGACCCAAATTGATCCTTGTTGAACTCCTGATGTAATATTGACCCAATTTATCTGATAGTGTTGCTTTGAATTTGTTGAAAGTTATATTGAAGATGTCTGCATATGTGAGGTGTGTGTTATGATATTGGCAGTCTCGATGTATGAATTCATTTTGTAAGTAGTTGGTGTTGGAGCGGCTGTTATAAAAAAGGGATTCGTTTCGACCATTGCGACCAGGAACTCTTATATCTATTTTTTGTAAAAGATACGGGGAAGATATCGTATTATTTAGGATTCTGTACAATAAAAATTGATCAGAAATAATTCTCTTACAATTTAATTTCGGGATTTTAAAGAATTGGCGAATATCTTCATTTGATTGGAATGCATAAAACGACGGAAAATGTATGTAGGAGAGAAATTTTTCCTGAACACGTTCTATTCTATGAACATATGTTATATATCTTGGATTCCAAATTTGTGAGGCGTATTCTAGGTGCGGACGAACATAGGTATAATATATCAAAATAAATGTATCGAGTAAATAAAATAGTTTTGATGTTCGTAGTATAAATCCTAACATTTGGGTGGCTTTAGTGACAATGTTATTAATATGTAATTGGAATGTAAGTTTGGAATCTAAGGTAACACCCAGGTCCCGAACTGATTCTTTTCTTTTAATATCGACACTGTTTATTGAATATTTAAATATTATTTTGACCCTATTTCTTGTAAACGATATTGAGTAACATTTATCTATATTTAGGAACAAGCAGTTAATTTTGCAATATTTGCAGAGATTATTAAGGTCCTCTTGTATTTTTAAGCAGCACGCGATATCATCGAATGGAAGGTATAGTTTCATATCGTGTATATATAAAATTGCCTTGCAGTATTTAAAAAAAACTTGTAATGTCATTAATATAGATATTAAACAGGAGAGGACCCAAAATTTATCCTAGTGGAACTCCTGATGTAATATTGACCCAATTTGATTTGAAACCACTTAGCACAACAGCTTGCTAACGGTTTCTGATATATGAGTCTAGCCATCTTAGTAGATCTCCATGGATACCCGCGAGATTTAGTTTACTAAACAGAATGGAATGGTTAATTTTATTGATCGCTTTGCTGTAATCTGTATAAATGGCATCAGTTTGAATACGCTTATCCATATTATGAAGTATAAAGTTCGTAACACAAGCTAAGTTAGTAGTGACGGATTTACCGCTTCTGAAGCCATGTGGGTGTTCACTAAGAATGTTCTTTAATGCGTTGAAAAATTTTGAGAAAATTGATAGTTTGGATATTGGCCTGTAATTTTGTACAAGATTTCGCGGACCGGACTTGTATATTGGGGCTACAAATGCTTGTTTCCACATAGAAGGAAATTTACCCGTTTGTAATGAACGTTTAAATAATATTAATAATTGATACGCTAAATTCTTTGAGCATTTGGAGATAAATATAGGTGGAATTCCATCTCGACCAGCACCTTTGTTAGAATCGATTTGGTTTATGTACTTCAAAATTAGATCATAACTAATCTCTAAATCACTAATTTCGGCAACGCTGTGGTCTGCATGAGAGTTTACATTGGGGACATAACATTTCTCGTATACTGAATAAAAGAACGACGAGAACAGTTGCGAAATTTCTTGACCGGTATGAGCAATTTCGTTTTGATAATTCATAGTACTAGAAATGGATGATGTTGTACGTTTAGATTTTGTGTACGAAAAGAGAGATTTAGAATTTCGATGAATATTCCGTTCTGCATTGAGAACAAAATTTTGGTGACACTCTTTGGACATATTTTTTTGCCTTATTCGTAGAATTGAGAAAGCTTCGTAATCAGATGGATTATTATATTTCTTGAATTTCGATAGATATTTACGTTTTTCTCTTGTTATTTTAATGAGGGCAGGTGAGTACCATGGTGGATACTTTAGTACTTGAATAAATTTGCTAGGTATAAATTGGTTTATAACAATGTTTAATTCATTATAAAATGTCTCGATTGCTATATCTGTATGAGTGTTATTAAGTTTTGTAGGCCAGTCAATGGTAGATAAGTGAGTATTGATTTCATCATATTTTCCTTTGGCGAATATGTATTTTTGAGTTTTGTTATGTACAAGCGTGGATACGATATCGAAAGGTAAGACAACATGTAACACTTTGTGGTGTATGTCTTCTGGAACTAAAGGTAATTCATGCAATAAGACTTTCAGATTTATATTGGATAAGATAAGGTCTAGTATTCTTTTATTAGTATTAGTGAAACTGTTAAATTGTTGTAGGCCAGAGAAAGACAGATAATCTATGAACTGTGAACTAATCGTAGACTGATATTCTTCAGGAATAAGATATGAGTTATGATCATTTAGGGTTCATTTAATTTCCGGTAAGTTAAAATCACCAAGAATTATGAATTTATCAGCCGGCAACGACAACATTTTTTGATTAAGTTGCGTGGAGAAATTGAGCAATTGAGAATGAAATCGAAAATTTCTAGGAATATATACTGAGCATATATGTATGTTATCCATTCCACCTTGTTCCGTGGGCACCCGAATTGCGATCCAAATAATATCTTCATCAGTCAATTTCCATTGATTAACAGTAGCGTTAATGTAGCGTTTTACTGCTAGCAGTGTGCCACCTGCTCTTGTTTGACCTGTGTCAGCATAGTTTCTGTTGCGGATAAATACGTCATATCTAGAGTCAAAGAGTTCACCACTATTAATGTTATCATTCAACCAACTTTCAGTAATGCCTATTATATCATAGTCACTACACACAATATTTTTAAAGAAGATGTCAGTTTTACTACGCAATCCTCTTACATTTTGATAGTTTATAGTGAACGCCATTAGAGGATTGTGTTAACTAGTTTTATAAAATAAGTATGTAGATGATAGCGATGAGTAAGAGGATTCGAATTATATAGAGTGTAGAGAAATAAGCTTGAGACCATCCTAATTAGTTATAAAAAATAAATTAATAGTTTTTTTCCATGGTTTACAATAAGTATTCATTAAAAATGTCTTGATATTAATATAACTAGACTAAATAAGGAAGAGCCTCGCAGCAAATGCAGTGGCCGTGTAATTGGTAACATGCCGAATTATGTATTTATGTGTTGACAGTAAAGACGGTGAGTATTATAGGTGATACAAAAAAGGGTGGTTAGAATCACATTTAGTGTGGGTTTTAGTGAAGTATATAATGTCATTATGATGATAAAGTGTGGGATACGATATACATTAAGTTTAAAGATAAATGTTTTGCTAAGATCTAGGTTATAATAAATTCTACAAAAAATAAAGAAAAATGCAAGAACTATGTCATCCTTCCAAGGTCTGCATCGCTTGAGATTAGCTTCGCTGGAGATGTATCGTTTTTTCGAAGAAAAATTTTGCAGTTCCGGACCCATACATAACGAAAACCCTTTTCTTTGGAGTATATATTTTTTTTGTTTAGTAGCACCTTATTTGCAATAGTAAGGTGCTCGTTGATAAAAAAAGGGTTGTTCAGTCCCTGGTATATTGATTTCCTTTGTGGTAGTTGATTTCTTCTTTCTAGAGGCTGTGATTATCTTGTTTTTTATATCAGATGAGACTTTCATGACAATGGGTTTAATTTTATTAGATTGGAAATCGCGAGGAGAGACATGTGTAATAAATTGTATATCATTTTTTAATAAATTCACATTTAAGAGCTCGCTAATGGATTGAGCAATTTCATAAAGATTCTCTCCGTTTCTCTCAGGAAGATATCTTATTTCGATGTTGTTTCTTCTGTCATATTGATCACGCCTCAAGTTGTTCTCTGTCATTATGAGTAAAGTAGAATTTATTTCAACAATTTTGACATCAAGTTTATTAATAGTAGCATTTTTTTCGATGTGATCATTTTTTAGAGTCACCAATTCATCATGAGTGTCACGCAGGTATTGAACTTCTTTTTGGAGACTGGCATTATCTTCTTGAAGGATTCTCACACATTCCAAGATTTTCTTGTACTGGTCTTTCCACTCACTAGACAGTACGTCTAATTTGCGCTGAACGGCATCAGTTGCAGCCTTGCTTTCAGAGGGCAAAATTTCCAATTTTGACTCGAAAAAGTTGATGAGGGAGTCGGTGTCAATGTTAATAATGGACTGATGCATCGGTGAGTCCAAGGGACTGGATGTGGCCCCTAGTGGTGAGGGATAAGTTGTTGATGACGTCAACACTTTCTTTGCACTGCAAACCTTGCCGCGAGATTTAGACATTTTGAATTGAATAAATCAGACAATCAAATGATTTGATCACTCAAATGTTTAGAACGTCACTTGTTTTATAACTTTAAACTCAAAGATAAGATTTGTGCACTCTTGTAGACTTTGTAAGTAATTAGAACACTGAGAAAAATACTTTCACTCTGTTGTTTCTAAAAGAGAAAATGTCAAAAGGTGGGGGACCTTTGTCCCTGTACAAATAGTAACGAGTATAGAGATGTAATATTTTAGAAACTTAGTTTTTTAATTAATTTTGCGGGAGCAAAACAAAAACAAAGAGCTGTAATTTTAACCCTTCTAATCACAGGAGACCCAAGTTGTCCCAAAACATCATATGCCGTTATAATAACAAGAGACCCAGATTGTCCCAGAGCGACCGTGCATTATTAAAAGTTATATATCTCTCTTCCTGTCATGCGAATATTTGTGATTTCTTTTATATTAGAGAGCCAAAGAAATAATGCTTCTCATTGTATTAGGATTATATGAGCTATGTTGTTGAGATATTTTACAAACCCGATCATAAGTGACGGTTTTATTTCGAGCCAATTTTTGATGTAACAAACATTTAATTTTAAAATAAAATTGTATAAAAGTGATAAAAAGTGAGGTGATAGTTTTATTAAAAATTTTGTTAAAAAAAGGAATCTGTATTTAAAATTTTAATTTTATTCTATTTTAAGTACTTTA
Organism: Limnephilus lunatus; assembly: GCA_917563855.2. Lineage (NCBI taxonomy): Eukaryota > Metazoa > Arthropoda > Insecta > Trichoptera > Limnephilidae > Limnephilus > Limnephilus lunatus. Next base: position 76,673,667 of record OU830592.1, read on the forward strand.
ATTCCAATATTCGCAGGTATGTATTTTTTAGCTAATTTACATTTCCAATATCAAAATTTTAATATTTAGAAAAAAAAAGTTGATTTCTAATAAACACATCGGAAAGATTATTTTATCTAAATTTTAGAACAATTTTTGTTTTTGCAAAAAGGTTAAAAAATAACCCATAAATAGGAAAATTTAAGATGCATGGCAAGAACCAGGAATTTTGCGCGCGAACCTTGACAGACAAAAGGTTACAGATATTATTTTCTTATTATTCGAAGGGTTAAAGTATTGTTGTAATATATAATAACTATTATGCATTAATTTAGTCCTTATTACAGAACGGCATTATTGGGTGGGGAGGGACCTTTAAGGCTTCCTTACAGCCCATAATTACAATTTAAAGATTGATTGATCAAACATCAATACACAACCGACACAACACAGATTTACAATAAAAAAAACAACTCCAGAAAATAAAATAATAAACTGTTATTATTTTATCGCTGCCAAATTTAAAAATATTTATTTATATTTATTCGCTGCCCAAATTTAAAAAGAGCATCATGTCAATCATATAAATTGTTTAATGCCCATACTTACATACGTACATACACACATATTCACACACACACCTTCCCACTACACACATTACCCGGTAATAACTTAATATGTACACCATAAATAAGACACTACAATGAAACACATAATAGGTACCCAACATGAATTATATTTATAAAATGTAAATTTTTTCTCACCAATGGATGATATAATACTAGTACTGTTTGTTTCTTTTTATAAATAAATAAATAAACACATTAAAAAACTGAATTCCTCCTGGATTAGATGAGATAACAACGGATTGCAATAAGATTATAAAAAATGAAATTTTAAAACCTATAACACATTTAATCAACCTTAGTATAACACACTCCTGCTTTCCTAGTAATCTTAAAAAAGTACTGGTAATTCCTATTAATAAATCCGGAGACAAAATGGAAATAACTAACTATAGATCAATCACACTGTTAAACTCGATTTCATAGATTTTCGAAAGAGTAGTAAAAAACCAAATTATAAAATACCTGGAAAAAAAATTAATCTTGGACATATTGGAAAAAGTAAGTTCAAAAATAACTAAATAATATCATTCGTTCATTTTGACCAAAGAACGATATACGAGTTTTATGTTAGCAACATATCTTGTTTTATTTCAAGTCTTGGAAATAAACCTACGTACTAAACCTGGAAGTTAGAAAATGTTCACGAACCATTTATTCATTGTTAGCAAAGTTGGGAATATAATGTGAATTATTTTTGTATTGAAGTATACAGAGTACAGAGCGTTATAAAGCCGGGAACTGTAGTCTCGAGTGCAAATATTTATTTTTAACTTCCACTTTTTTAGCATTCATCATTTACGGTTTATGTACCTACTAAATAAAACCACGGGATGGATTAATGGAGTTGTATGAAATCGATTTTATTCGTATCTGTCCATTTTTATTGGGATTGATCGACAACGCGCAATGACATAACTCATCGTTAATGAACGCGTCCACGAAATATTTTTCAAAGAGTCATATCTGTGACTTGCTTTATTAATACTATATTTTCGATGTGATAATATTTTGTGACATGATCGCTTTCCTGAAGAAATCAATACCCATAAATCGGTGGCTTGCTTCTGAAAAGGGCGAATGTAAGTTTTTAAAATTTCACGAGGCCTCTGTAGAATTGCTCTATTTAGCAAGTTTTAATTTTAAGAAAAGCTTTTTTCAAGTTTAACTTTGGCCCGCGAGAATCAAAAATCGAAATCGAAAGGTTATTTTAGAATCATAATCTATACTATAAATGCGAAAGTGCGCGAGTTTGTTTGTTACTAGGTCACGCCTAGACCACTAAACTGATTTTAAAAATTCTTTCACCAATAGAAAGCTCAATTATATGCGAGTAAAATAGGTAACATAATGGTAAGCTCTGGCGTTATGAAATTTTAAATATTAATATATTGTACTTATTACACGTTTATTGTCAAATAAATTTCCCGACAAAAGCGAAAAGCAAAACAAATCGCTAACGCGGAAACGATGTTGATATATTTGCCGGAAATTTTATTTCAGGCGTCAAAGTTAATACGAAATGTTGGAACGTGCATTATTTCCGACGACTGCACCAAATTGGATAATTCTTTTTTTTTTAGAATAAAACTACTGGTGATCTCTGGCATTATGAAATGTGTATAAAAATTGCAATAGGTGGCACGCGAGCTGTTTGAAAACTGAATATACCGGGAATGAATGTATGAAATGTGGGAGAAGGGATGGGGAGGGGAACTGGGGTAGGGGGTTCGTGGAAGAGGGGGACGGGAACCCATGGGTGGAGGGGAACCCGGGAGGGGGTAGGGGGGTACGAGGGAAAGGGGAAGGGGGGGGGAGTGGAGTGGGGAGAGGGAAGGTGGAGGAGGCGTAGTGGGAACGCGAGAGGGGAAGGGGACGCGGGAGCGGGACGAAAGGGAAAGGACACGCAGGGAGAAAAAAAATCTTTATTAAATGGCATAGCAACGTATGCCGGGTACCAGCTAGTTTTGAGGATAAATTGCATATCTATAGGTATACATATACGCATTGAAAACTGGCTTTGGCCAGTTAATAATAATAATAATAGTATTTTATTCTAGAATATATGCAGGGGTAGTGCAATGCAATACATTCCATAGTTTGAAAAAAACAAAAGAAATTAGACAAATAATAAGTGGTTAAAAGTAAATAACAGCACATAAATAAAAAAAAACCAGAAACGAATAAGCATGAAAAACATGAGATATGAAGCTGAAATAATAATAAACACTAAAATGAATTTATGCAACTGTTTACGGAGGGTATTTCATATCGCTCTTCTCTGCCTTTTCATATCCTCGATATCCTTAAGGTCGTCTGTGATGATGTGTGTGATAAACATTCATTTTCCTATCATCTAACCATATTGAGGGTGTTTGGATGATTTCGTTTTTGCGTTTAAAAACCATAACTACTGACTTGGTAGTATTATATAACAGATTATGGTTTTTTGCAAAGTTTTCACAAATTTTTAGTAACTTCTGTAATGCGCTTAGTGACGGTGCAAGAAGAACCATATCATCTGCATAATTAATGTTGTTCACACACACTCCATGTATATGGCAACCTATTTTGGTGGCATTAAGTTTTTGAATAAGATCATCGGTATATAGATTAAACAGAACCAGAGACATGCTTCCTCCTTACCTTACGCCACTTTTCAAATATAATGGATGGTTGCGCCAATCGATATTTTAATTATCAAATTGTCTATTGCTCAAAACGCTTTGTTCCTTTAATACATTCCTGCCCGACTTATCCATTCCTTTTGCCAAAGGCCTGTAAGGTTGCCAGAACTGCATATAGTATTGTTACCAGACGAGCGTTGCATTGCATTATTGAGTATATTGCCCGCTATTGTTGTATTTGACCCGCCGTGTAAGCAACGCGCTCGCACGTATAGTGTATTGTTCTGGCCCGCCTTGCGCATCGTAGTTTTTGGATTGTTTTACCAGCCAATGTTCTGAAATATCTTTATTGTAATATCCCCCGCTGTAGGCGTGTTGTGTTAATTTGTTGAGTGAAAACCGTGCATTTTATTGTGAATTGAAACCCGCAGATACTTTCAATTACCGCCTAATCTGTTCGCCCGCGCCGGGCGGCAAAGCAGTCGTGCTTGTACTATATTGTTTGTGTGAACTGTTATGAGAGACATTTGATAAGAAACCAGCGGCAAATAATAGATCTCGAGGAACCAGCAGCCAAGAAGAAAGAAGAACGAGAAAGGCAAGGTAGGTCTTTGGCATTTTTCCTTGAAACCTACCCCTTCCTTAAAGCATTTTGAGTGGTTTAGTAAATTATTATTTTGTTAATGAGACGCATCCGTAAACGAATGGATTTAATTTAATTCGCGCCACCAATGGATTAGAAAGCTCCCTAGACCATTTCACAATATTTTCTTGTTGCGTGTGCCAAATTGAAAGAATCGCTATTATATCTTCCGGAACTGCTCTTTTCCTTAGTTTTTCCCACAGTTTATTATGAAATACACGGTCAAACGCCTTGCTTAGATTTAGAAAGCAGGTACAGATTGGCATTTTCCTTAGTTTATAATAACTGATGGTTTCTTTTAGGGAATATATTGGTTATCTTCTGTTTTTAGATGGTCTGTTACAACAACGGATAAAATTTTTTCAAATAATCTCGCCACGGCGGTTGAGAGTGAAATTGGTCGGTAGTTATTGATCACGGATGGATCAAGATTTGTTGATTTAATTATGGGAATAATTACCGTTTTCGTCATTTCTTTCGGAATGTGCCTGTAAGGCAAAATATTTGAAAATAGTTTTGCTAGGATGAAATGAATCACTGGTCCAGCATACTTAATGTGTTCAAGAGCTATTGAGTCATGTATTGTGGCTTTTCCTGTTGCCATTTCTCTTATAGCACTTTCAACCATACACGCAGTAATACTGATAGCGGTGGTACTACCTTCGGTTTTCAAGCAAAAAACTATATCCAGAGATTTTTCTGCCACTTCTTCACCGGCCATAGAGAGGAAATTACGAAATTCATTGGCGATATTTGCCTTTCCTCTTACTCCATTAACACAAAGAGGAGTTTTCATATTCGTTTTCAATTCTGAAGATGTTTTTTGCCAAAATTTATGAAAATCTTTATTTATTAGTGAGGTGGCAATACCATCCATTCGCTTTTGTATTTCTGTCTGTTGACATTTTTTCAGAGCTACTAAAATCGTTCGGTATTTCTTCCTGTCTTAGGCAACCGGCCCTGAGAGCGGTATTCCGGCTTCGAGCCATGAAAGAAAGGAGCGTCTGAATTCTGAGTATTTGGCTGCAACGATGTGATTTCATCCCGGAATGTTTCTATTTTTTCGATTTGCGTTATTGAATGTGGTGGAGGCAGTACTTCGCAGTGCGTCTACTACATTTTTATATACGGAATTTATTTGATTTTTGTGTGTTTCGGCGGTTGATTTTTTATCAAGTTCTAATTGGAAGAAATCTTGAATTATGTTTAGAAGTTTATTATTGATAGCTTCAGTGTATTTCATTATATCAATGATTTACAAGCATTACAAGCTCACATATCAATGATTTACAAGCTGAAAAATAATATGCTACCAAATTATCTGAAGAGTAACATTATGTTTCACGAAAATGTTCACAACTATCCTACGAGAAGACGCGGAGACTTTAGGCTTCCCAAAACTAAACTTTCGTGCACACAAAATAGCGCGTTTTATAAAGGACAAAAACTTTTTAACAGCCTGCCAAATGCCGTAAAGGAAGCCTCAAGTCTTAGCACTTTTCGTAGGATGTGTGCATTATATGTGAAGAATGTTTTTTGATTCATAAAAATCTTTCAAATATTATTCTCATATCTGTTTCCTCAAAATTTATTTTTATTTTTGTAATCTTTTTTTTTTCCACTTAAATTGTATTTGTAAAAATGTAACTGTATCAATTGTATTTGTTTATATTTTTTTTACTAGATGTATGAAAAAATTTTTGCATACATCTAAATAAACATTCAAAAACAAACAAATATCAACGTTAGATTTCGGATTCCATCTAGAAGGATCAATTATGTTATCATTACACGATTCCACAAAGGCTGGTAAATATTGAAGGTTTAGATTTAAAGTAATTGGCAAGTGATCGTACCACACTGCATCATATAGGATATTTACGCTACTTATAGCGTTTTCCAGTGCATTTGCGACGACGCAATGATCTAACCAGCTTGTGGTGCTATGGGCATCACTCACATACGTAAAAGTATCATAGTTCAACAGCTTTGTATTGGCGCAAACGTACTTAAACTCTTCGCAGAACTTTTCCAGTTCTCGGCCGAACAGACTTTTGGGATCTGCATTAAAATCTCCATAAATAATCGCACTGGACGAGTTCCTTTCATTGATTATCGCGTTTACCTTACCCATGCAGTTTGTAAATTCCTCAAGATTTTCCGGTTTATTTTTCGGCATAAAAATTGATAAAAAATAATATTTTGCCACTGTTTACAGTTACTTGTATTGCCGCTATTCTTGGTTCAAAGCATTCAACCATATCGACAGAAAGTGAATCCCGCCATTAGATGGCAACTCCACCATAAGGTCGTCCAATTAGAGGGCCATCAGCTAGATTTACGGCTGAAGTTCCGTATCCTGAAAATTGGGGATGAATTTTTGAGAATATATTTATTTCAGTTGGCAGAATCCATGTTTCCTGGAGCAGTATTTGTTTCACATAAATCTTTTACAAAATGCTTTGTCCGTCGAATCGACCTACAGTTTTAAGATAAGATCCGTAGACAGTTTTTATTTTTATGTGGATACATTTCTAGAAGTCTTATTTTCTGTGTTCATCGTAGAAATCGTTTTTTTCGTACTATTATACTCGGTGGCCATATTTCCTTTTTAATGATTTCTTCGAATTTTTCGATATTATATCCAATTTATGTTATGGGAGATCAATAGACCACTTATTTCATCGGTAGTTGTTTCGGGATCGAATCTGGAGGCAATTATCTATCTCTGTTTTGGAAGGACTTTTAAACCGGAGCTCTCGTTTTTTACTTTAATTAGAAAACGCGAGTTTTTTCTCTTTTTGTAGTTAAGTTAAGAAGGAAGCCACAGAAATGTGGCGACCAGAATAAATCTTCGCCATGTACATAACTGCCACAACTGTCGCCCTATCGTAAAAATCACTGCGCCGCCACTAGGTCTGTAAGAATTTACCAGACGAATTATCTACCTACGCATCAGGCGCCGCGCCGTCAAGTAAATAGTTACATCTCGCCGGCCACCGGGATTATTATTATTGGCATCTTCTAGCTCGTACCCATAGGCCGCTGTACAGTGTACAGCGCCGATAGTAGTAGAGCTGTACTCTACCGCTTGGCTATATATGGGCAAGACTCAACGCAGCCAGTCCAGTCCAGTCTGACGAGTCTGACTCAACGGTCGCATACACTAAAGCAAGTGATTAACTGTTCAGTGTAGTAACGTGATACCAGCGCGCTTGGCTCCTTCTCGCTCACCGCAATCCACATGTGATTTATGCTTATCCAGTGTGACACCAGGAACATCTCCGTAACACCTTCGAGGCCTCCATCTTCAACCACCGTCCCGCTGTCCGGCCCATCGCGCCACGACATGAGATGTTCCTTGACCTACAACAAACGAAGCCCACCGCGCTTGCTGTTTAGGTGCAACCCGATCTCTGACTACCGAAACCCGTCGTGCTTCGATGCCGAGTTCATCCTCATCGCCTCACAAAGTTCCTTCCTGCGTCACGTATGTGTGCCGACTCAAAGGACACATAGCCGCCATATCCGTCATCAAGACGTCGATCGACCGCCTGGATCAGGTTACTTCTTCACCGCCACGATGTAGAGCTACACGCTGGCATCATTGAAGACTCGTGGTCTTCACCGCCTCAGCGTCACCGACCTTCATCACGCATCACTCATCAGGCTCGAGCAACACTCACTACATCTCTGTCTTTCCGCTCCGCATCGACCTTCGCTACGTAGCTACAAAAAAGACTGATTCACTACTTCGACTTGATGCCTTTCATTTCGTCACCCGTCTCTGCCGATCGGGAGTCCGTTCCCTCAGAAATATATTTCCTAACAGAACTGTTAACTTAATTTTTATAGCTAGATGAGCAGGTTAGTATCGGCGGTAATAGATATATATTTTTGGTTTAAAGTCCTTTATGGCAAGTAGATTTTTAATGTAATTTTAGTTTTTTTAAATTTCTACCTTCTTTACGCTATTTAAAGAACATTATTTGTTGTGTTAACGAATTTAATATGCTCTGATAAGTTTTTAGATTTTCTACCGGATCTGCCCTGATGATGGACACTGCAACGCTGTCCGAAACGTCGGCTATAAAAGGAGGTAGCGCAACACGGCATAACACCCTAAAAACTAACAACGAAAATGCTTTTGGCCGTGAAAATCTAAAAACATATCAAACATAAAAAAGTTCAAAAATGACACGCCACTCGTTTTTTGTAACATAATTTATTTAAACCAATATTTAACAAAATATATTGTTATCTTATTTTTGTCGTTTCATAAAAAAATAATTATTGAAGAATTTTTTTTTCTCAAATTGCGATTGTTAACGTTGGTTTCATAGAGGTGTACATTTTAATCTAAGATGATAGACTTCGCTTTCGGCCCATATAAAAAGGATGCCCGGGAAAAAACCCTTTTCTACATCGAAAATTGCACGAAATGATTTTTTTTAATATTGCCTTCTAGAAAATAAAAGCTATGTCAGTATATTTTTTAATTTTCAATGTGTTTTGTATTAACGTGAATATTCATTATCAAACATGTGTAATTTATCCGAAAATATTATTAAAGGAAAAAGTGTTGCTAACTCAATTTTCATAAAGAATTACAAAATTATAAAAAGATACTGACATATCTTCTTCTTTCGAGAACATATTTTTGGTTTAAAATTAAAATTTTGTGAAAGTTTCGGTGTAGAAAAGTGTTTTCTCCCTGTACGATTTAGCGATTTCAGTAGGTAAATTAGAGAGTTTACGGCAGTTGTCCCGTTCGCACGTTTTATAGGTGAGCTTGTGTAGAGCAGGACTGAGTAGAAATAATGAAATACCTAAACGTTTCGCGTTTGGTTCAAAGTCTAGCCTCTTCGTCTGAATTCATGCATAGAATGGTGTGTTCGTTTCTGGCGTTTAAATCATATTTCTCACCATGACAATAAATGAGATATGCTGACTTCTATAAGAGATCTACGTGAGCTGTTTCCAAAAGTGAAAAAAATAACTGAGCTGAGAGGATTCAGATCTAGTCACTAAACATACCTTTGGATATTATTTTTAGAAGCGTTTAGATATTTAATTTTCGTCTTTCAATAGAGCGATACTGAGAATATCATACCCTCTGGAAAGAGGAGCAAAAATAATATCAGTATCTACAAAGAGATTGAATATTCAATTTACTAGGAATATCATAATTAAGCTAATAAACCTCACTGTTATATTAAGATATGTTAATATATAATCTTCTTCATAATGTTGTCTATGGATAAAACTCAGCACGTGTAATAAATCAATGACGCTGTCTAAATGTAATATTGGATGGGTGTGCAGTGTTCGCGTTGAAAGATGATAAGACACGGAAAGAGAATTGCTTTTGGGTTCTTCGAAGGCTCTATCCGAGGGTTGTGCCCGAGTAATTGGCCTTAAGTAGGGTACAGAAGGCTCGGGTGTTAGGTTCCATCGATAAACGTGTTAGTTTTCAACGAGGTAAAATCGGGAAGAAAATTGGAAATGGTTGACCTACTTCAAGTCAGGTAAGTGGAACAAGTCTTACAATACACACTTATGGGTGAATTAAAATCTTGGCAGAGTGTAAGATGCTCTCAGTATCGCCCTGGAGTAAGAACATTGCTTGAAATGGCTTTATCCGTGTTTGGTGACTAGATATCGGTACTTCCCCATCTTTCTTTTTCCCATCCTCTTCCCCTCCCCACTAACTTCAGTCTCACAACTCTGACGTCCTCTGTGGTCGAGGGTCACGGCTTGTCAAGGCTCTTGACTGTGGATTCGATGCTCAATCCGGTGGACGCTGCCTCAAATCACGACGTGCGCAAATTAATTTTAATGATTAATTTGTGATATTTCAAAACTTTATTCACTAAAAATAATATATAGCATTGAAATGTAGCTTGAAGTGGCTTTAGCTTTAGCCGTTTTTGGTGACTAGATATGAATAGCCAGGTACTTACCCATCTTCCTCTTCTTTCCCTCTATCTGCTTTCCCTCCCCACTACCTTCAGCTCTCAACAAACCCCAATCGGGGATGACAAAGTCTCACTGGCTTCAGATCATAGCAGTTAGGAATCTTGTGAGGTATTTACATTAAAAAAATACTCCTATTGGTTTGCCATAGTCTCACTGGCTCCAAACTAAAGAAAAATTGCGACTCGTATTAGTTGAAATGAATTTAGTTCAAAAATTTTCAAAAAGGCAGATTGCAATGTGGAAGTTGAAATTTTTAACCAAATTTATTTCAAAAAGTTTCGAAAAATCAATTTTGGAAGATTGTTGACGAAGACATCACGCCGTTTCCTCACAAGGGTAGGCAGAGACGATAGATCGCCTCATATCTCGTGGCGGTAAACGCTCCTTGCTTCATTCACATTTATATAACGTCTCAAACATTTACAGTTTTAAAACACTGAGAAAATATCGCCACTTGGTAGTGACTTAATATACAATATGTAAGGTAGGTAATATTAAATAGGAAAATAATCATGGCATATTCATAACAATTTTAACGGTTCTGTGCTCCAGATTTTATGTCCGGGTTAAATCTTCCCCACACGAAAAACTAAACCCTTTCACACACTTTTCCACAAAATGTTTATCTAGTCAATCTACGCCATAGATTCTCAACCTTTTTTTGCCCACCGCCCACTTTGAGGATGTTTTTATCTCTAGCGCCCCCTATCACGCCCCATACCACGACGGGTTATATTTGGAGGGGGCGTAACGGGATACCATGATGGAGGGGGCATAATTAGATACCACGATGGGGTTACATTTGCCACAACAGAGGGGGCGTAATGGGATAGGTAAAATATTTGAAGGTGTGGCGTAATTTATGGAATGGCCTAGACATAGAGAAACCCATAGGATGGGATGGGTTTTTCTGTGTCTCCTACCGCTCCCCTGAAAATCTGAAACGCCTCCCAATTTTCTCTTGATCTTCTACCGCCCCCCCCTGAAGGTCTGAAACGCACCCAAGGGGGGGCGTTATCGCCCACGTTGATAACCTATGATCTACGCTATGTAAGTGCACTATTTAAGTATAATAAATACAAAACAATACAAGAAAAATGCGTCAATCTACCAGAGACCAAATGGGAAAAAATATTCACCGACTCCAGATATTTTTATATCAGAGGGTTCGGCTCGATGAAACTCCTAACTGGACCGATAAATCCTACTGATCCCTCAATATAAATATTTAAAAAATCTTTCTACTTTATATTATAATTATGACCTACAAGATTATTATTCTAATCACAGCGTCCTTGGTGCTTATAATTAAAGTGTGTGATTGGGTGGGTAACATATCAAAAGTCCCCTTGTAGGTAATGTAGATCGTGTTACGTTTCTTGATTAGAAACACTGATAGTATCCATGTTACGGAGATGATTATTATCATTGAAATTGGTTGACAATACATTGCTACCGATATAATCAAAGTTTCGAACTAAAAACTTCTTTAGCTCTGTTGTGAATTGAAACTCGATGAAAAGAAAACGAGACAACTGAAAAGGGACAAACACATACTTGTACTCGAAATGGTTTAATTCGTCTTCTTTTTTGCGGTGCTTCGTAGTCTCTCCACTCTTGTCTACTTTAGTTTTCTGAAGGTTTCACTTCTACCGCGTGTAAAATCCAGACTCTGATTTATTTTTAAATTTTGGATTTAGTTAAGTCTGTGATTTTTTTGTTGTTGTTGTTGTGAATACCGCATAAATTATCGACTGCCCAAAGTCTGTGACACTGTGGTAACCTATGGTATGGGTATTTCGCGTGGCTGAAGATAGTGGGGATGGGTAGAAAATGGGGAAGAAAAGATTGGTAAGTATCTGACTATTTAGATCTGTTTTTTTACAATAGGTTCACATAGTTTCTATGCTGTCCACATATATCACATTGAATCTGTACAACATCGCTTCCTGCGAGGGATTGCTTGGAGGTTAGGACTTGAAAGAGGCGAGTACTCGTATGATGAAATTGAACAAACTTTAAATATTTCTTCTTTAGAAAAACGTAGAAAGGACTCTGATCTAATATGCATTTTCAAAATTATCCACAGTATTACTGACACACCTGCTTTGTTACAACTCATCCAGTTCAACATCCCTTCCTGTAGACTCCGAAATAATGAATTGCTGTTCCTCAATCAACATTCTACTAATTATGGATATCATTCTCCTTTATCCAGAATGTCGAGACTTGTCAACGCAAATCAAAGCACTGAATTTTTTTGTGTAAGCCTAAATGACTTTCGGCAGTCGATACGCAATGTGATTTTTTAAAGTCTTTTAAATCCGTCTTCAAGCTACTTATGTACTTTTATATTATATGTATTTATATTATACTATCTTCTATGTTTACTTTTATATTATATGTATTTTGTCAATGCTCTTCATATATATGTATTCTCCTTCCATTGTTATCTCTCTTTTTTATTCGTGTTATTGTTATATTGTTATGTAATGGACTATTCGTCCGTAAATAAATAAATAAATAAATATGAGGCCTGGAGAAAAATAATTTTCCTAAAGTTCTATGTTATCTTTGGGGATGTTGTGTGGAGGGTCTTATTGTGGAAAGGAAGGCGTAACCTGGTTCTTGAAATCAAATCACATTTTAAAATCACGGACATCTTTTTCGATAACCGTATATAGTGCTCGATATGTAAAGTATCCTAGAGAGTTGAACAATTTTTTTGGCGTATCTATAATGTGTACTATGTTTTTTTGTAGACCGGTTGGTTTTTAAAACTCATTTTTTGTAATTAAATTCCACAAAAAACCTATTTTTTAACGAATTAGTCTATTAAATGTACTTTTCTCAAATGTTTCTATTTCTTAAACCTACTGATTTGTGTTATTTCATTATAATAATATAATAAAACAAATATGAACATTTGTTCCACTTAATTTATTTTTGATCTTCAGACTGGTATACTTGTTTCTTAACTTACAGTTTATATACATAACATACGGGGAAGAAGGAGTGGGGTAGTCTATATTGATTTTATACAATTTATATGGGTTTTCCCATATTTAGCCGTGTCTTCTTTGAGGATTGGCTTTCTTGTTATTTGTTTATTAGCAGTGGAGATAAAATCTATAAACCCGAGGTAACTATATCCAATGCTTATAATAACTAAATAATTAGAAATCCATATAAACTGTAGATTAAGAAACAATTGTACCAGTTTGAAGATGGCCTTCACATCTTGAAACTGGTTACGTTTGCAAATAAATTGAGTGTAAGAAGTGTCATATTGGTTTTATTAATTTTTTTTCAAAAATGTTCGGAAAAACGACAGTGTTTAAATTTAATAGCGACAGATTTATTCGTTCACACGTATTAAAAATGAACATTGACCACATTTCCCGACTACTTAGAGCGTGTAAACAAGCTTAAGGCACATAAGAGGTTAATATGGGTTCACTCAGGACGCTTCTCATAAATACATGTTTAATATTAACCCGCCATGACCATTAATTTTGCTGTAGAAAATTATGGAAGCACCTCACGCGTTTCCATCCTATCAAAATAATTCTCAGTATAAATTATTGAACGTAGATTATTCTGGAGAATTAATTTAAAGGCAGTAAGTATGTTCAAAAAGGGTTTTGTGAAAACTTTATTTTAAGGAAGTGTAAATAATTTTCAGTCGATTTTATTTAACGCCTTTTATTTAATCAATCACCGCAAGGAATCTTGGCGTAAGCTATGTAATTTATGTGCTGGTCTTTTTCTAGAGAATCACATTTCTTTTAAGTCAATTACACACAATACAAGTGTTTTACTTTCCACTTAACTGGGTTACACTGTCCTATTTTCAAGCAGGGTGAAAGATACACTCCGTCCTCCTATCACCCCGGAGAAACACCACCAATCAGAATCGAAATGTTTTTGAAATGCAGATTATGTTTGGCTGTAGGCGAGATCTGAATAAACTTCCCCTTCTTCTGCTTCCCTACCTCCTTCCCATACTTTCAGCCTTATAATATACCCCGATGGGGTATTTGCACAAACGAGGGATTCTGTTGAAAATTTACAATATTTAAAGATCATTTTTCTGATTTTAATCATTGTACTAAAAATGTTTGTGTTTATGTTTTCATTAAATATTATTGATTTAAAAAACGTTCTAAAACTGGCAAAATCAAAACGGCTCGTGGTTGGCAAATCGGATTGTGACGTCACAAGCGTCGCTCAGCTTGGCCAGCATAAATAAACATTGTCAGTGAGCGTCCACGCTCATGACGTCACACGATAGCCCCGCCCCTATCGTTTTAGCGGTAATTCAAAAATGGGAAACTTTGACTCGCTGTAGAAAATTTATTGGTCAACATAAAAATAAAATAAAAATGCTGTAATAATCATAATTTTTTTAAGCAATAAAAAAAACGTTTGGGGATGTCACAGTCTAATTTGGTCGAGACGGTTTGTATGTAGCACCCACGTAAAAAATCATTGAAAAACGTTTTAAAATATTTGATATGTCCAACTTTTCATAAATCGCGTTTCAAAAGGCTACATTTGACATTGTTTTTGCTAGTGTGTCTAGTAGATTTTTTTAAACATGTATCTTTCCAGGAAACTGATTTTTCCGCATACAAAAATAGTAGATTTTCAGTGGAGTTAAGCTCGAATGACGCGATGATCATTTTAAAGTACTGATTCGAAACACTGACAGAGTATTTTAGTATTTGAATTGTGACATATACATTATACCTATCAAGGATTCAATAACACTTTAATTTTTAAAGTTGGAAATGTTAACCAGCAATGCATTTTTATATTATATGCAGAAATACCATTGCTTGCCGCAAGTTTTTCTATCATTGTTTAACCACAAAGGTTTTAACCGTAAGACGTTTTGGGTTCTCTATCTTATCGTTCAAAAGAAGCGAAAAAAAGAAAATTGTGATATTTTCACCCAGACAGAAGTGACAGCAGAGGTCGAAGGTAATATAGAGTTGGTTCAAGCGATAAACGTGGTATTTTAAAGATAGTTCGATAAGAGTGTAAACTAGATGAAGTGCAGGTTTCAGACGCCGCTAGTTGGAAAAAACGTATTGGGCTTAAGTAGGCGTAGAGGCCATTACCGTAACCTTGGCTTTTCACACAGTCTAGGCGGAGAACGTTTACTTATCATGATATATTTGATCAAAACTCAATAACATATAAATATTGAGGAATATTCGCGTGAAGCATTAAAAACAATAACAAATTATACAGAATTACAATATTATCATTATGAAACTATTAAAATAGAAAACCTTCTTCCCCACAAAAATGTGTGCAGAAACGAGTTTTCAACAAATAATCTAATACTTTACGAAATAAAAACTTTGTCAATACAATTGCAAAAATGGTTTTGCTTACTTTTCTGTTCAATACATTTTTTGAATGTCAGTTAATGCTTCAATCTTTACACATAAAAATGTACGTTTCTTTATTTTTCCAGTATGCATTGCCAACCTATTTATTTATTTCATAGGAGAAGAAGTTAACAATAATAATCTAAACGAAAATATGAAAGAGAATCTATGTAGATATATCGCTATACATTTGTATCCTTGATCTAAGTTGCTATGTATATAATCTAACTTACATGCCAAGGCTTCTTTTGTATTTGTTCATATGAAGCAGTTACTTTGTGATGTGACATTATAATTTAAAATAAAACAATAACTTTGTAAACACCACTTTTATTTTTATACTTTATGCCGACCGGGTTTCGCTACAACCGTAGCTTCTTCAGGGCAGTACAATCTCTACCTTTTTTTGTACCTTTTTGCTTCTTTTGTACCTCTTTTTTCTCTAAATCCATTTTCTCTTAAAAATTAATTTGTTTTCTTCCAGGTATTTTTTGATTTGGTTTTTTAAGACTTTTTCTGATAGTGAGTTTAATAATGTGATTGATTTATAGTTAGTTATTTCTATTTTGTCTCCGGATTTATAAATAGGGATCAGCACACCACTGATCACCAGCCCTTTTTTTAGACTACTAGGAAAGCAGGAGTGTGTTATACTAAGGTTGATTAAGTGTGTTATAGGTTTTAATATTTCATTTTTTATTATCTTAATACATTCCGTTGTTATCTCATCTAACCCAGGTGCAATTCGGTTTTTAATGCGTTTATTAATTTGTCAATGTTCTCTACCGAAGTTTTTTAATTATAAATCTGAGTTTTGTCGTTTGTGTATTGTTCGGTATGTTTGTTTGTGTTAGTGTGTTTGTGTTATGTATTTTACGCTTCGCTAAAACTTTTCCTATACTTTCACATGATTTGTTATTGTTTCGGTATTTGTATTGGCATCTATTTTCTTTGAATTAATGTTAAGATGTTCGATAGTATATTTTTGTTTGTATTTTTGTGTGTATGTAACTTCTTTTAATATTTTCCATATTTCCTTTGAGTTATTGTTTTCTTTTTTAAGTTTTTCTCCGTAGTATAACTCCTTTGCTACTCTAATAATTTTCGTGCAGATGTTTCTACATCTTTTACAGTAATCAAATTGTTCCATGCATAGACATACAAATAACTAGACGAGAACTTACAGATGAGGGGTAAAAACCAACTATGGCGGGGCGAAGAGAGGAAAGAGACTTGTGATTCGCCAAGTCTTCTTCATTGTCTAAGTATGTGTTTCATAGACATACAGCGTCCGCGCGTAAAATGTACGACGAGAGCACGACATTGGTCCGGACACGCCCAGCCGGTTCCGAAAAATGGTTCCAATGGGAGGGGGAAATAACACGTTTTTTAACACGTAAGGGCATGTCCATATATTTTGTACGTCCGTGGTTCCATGTCATACGGCGTATGTTTAATTTGTTTGTGAATTTTGTCTCGTGTACGAATACATTTTAATATTCCTTTTGTTATCCATACTTAATTTTTCTTTGCTTTGTGTGTAAGATTTACTTGTTTTAAATTAGTGTTATTATTTATTTCTTGTGTTAACACAGATGTGAATTATCCCAGGCATATTCAACATTTTCTATTTAGAATAAGTTAACAATAATAATCTAAACGAAAATATGAAAGAGAACAAGACACAGAAAAAAGACAATGGTCGCAACTAATGGGAATAACCTTAAAAGAGTTATAAAAAGAAAGTTTTTCTTATAAAATTGAATTTTCTATTTGGTATATTGTACTCCAGTATATTTTTTGGAGTTTTTCTTTTAAGTTAGAGTAGTCAATTATTTTTTTTGTGAATATTTTATGTTGGTTAGGTTTTGTTTTTTTGGTGTCAATTGCTATCATATTCATGTAGTGGTCTGTAATTGTGCTTTCAAATACTACGGTTTTGGTTTTTAGTTTTGTTTAAATCATTATAATATGATCTGTACAACTTTTTGTATGTTGTGTAACTCGTGTTGGGATATTTATCGCTGGATCCAATCCATGCTGTGCCAGTATTGTTAAGTATTCTATGTTTTGTGGGTGTCCGTTTTGTAAAGTGTTTATGTTTAGGTCTCCAATGATGATGATATTTTTGGTTTGGTTGAGATCATTCATTGTATTGTTAAGTACTTTTAGGAAGTTTGTAATGTTGTTTTTGGATGGAGATCTGTACATCGCAAGAATACTCGTTTCTTTATCAAATGTTATTTGTACGCAGTTGGAGTCTACATATGATGCGTATTTCTTGTACGATTGTGTTTATTTTATCATTGATATATATATAACTATACCATCATTTTGATTTTTGTGTTTCTTTGAGTGATGTGTGTTATAGTTTTCAATTGTTTTAGGTATATATTTGTCATTCAACCAGCATTCTGTCAGCACAATGATATCAAAATTATTCTCAAGCTGTTGAAGGTATATTGTAAATTTATCAAAATTTTTATTAATCGATCTGATGTTTTGGTGCAATATTTTGAATCTATTTTTTTTGTGATGTTCGTCCACAAAATTTATTATTATTTAAATTTATCTGATTGTGATAAAACTGTGGTGATTTGTTGTGCGCACGCGCAAGGTTCCAAAATATATAGGTGAGCTTTGGCGTTTAATGGTTAGCTCTGGCGTTGTAATAATTGTATATTCATTTGGGAGGGGGGGGGGGGGGGGGGGTGATGGAGAGATGAAGAAAGAAGGAGGGGCAGATGGAGGGATTGCAAAGAGTTATGTTTCCAAAAGCACTTCAATAAACTTTCTTCGAGTTGCATTGCAACGCATGCCGGGTACTCGCTAGTAATAAATGAATATATTTTCTTTGCAATTTCTGCAACCGGATTTTGAACCGTCACCCCTGGATCCGATAATGAAAGTTGTGATCATAATTAGACACCATAACTTGCACCAAAGGTAACTGCTTTGATATGGAGAAATGAATGTGGTTTCTTAATTAATATTCCCATCACATTTTCTTTCTCAAGGCTTATATAGTTGGAAGCTAGCTTGTGAGCTCATTTCTCCGCCAGAATAGCTGCTGGGGTTAGAAACAAGTCATTTACGTCATAATCTTGACTATAAACTGCTTGCCTGCCATTATAACATAATACAATACAGACAATCATGTCTATGTTATAACATACCGCAATGTTTAATTTATTTTACTAGGTAGTACTTGGCATGCGTTGCAATGCCATTCAAAGAAAGAAATTATTTGTGTTTTAATTCTGTTTTTTTAAGTGCTTTTGGATACACAATACTTTTTGTCTTTTCCGTCCCGCGTGTTCCTTTCGTCTTCCCCACTTTCACCCCTTCCTCGTCCCCCATCCCGTGAACTCATTCTCAGCTACTTGAAATGTACGGAAAACAGTGTGTGAGCGCGAAAACGTGCGCAAATGGTGCAGAGAATTTAAAAGCGTGGAGGACGGCCATCGGTTTCAGACGAAAAAAATGACAAAGTGGAAAAAATAATGAATGCAGATTGACGGGTGACGGTTCGGGAGCTCTGTGATATGAACCCTGATGTCAGTTAAACCACTACTGACAAGATTTTGACAGAGCATTTGGGAACCACAAGGTCTGCCTAAGGTGAGTCCCAAAATGTTCACCGAAGATCACAAAAATCAACAGGTTGAAGCAGCCCGCGAATTCCTTGAATGCTACGACATCAATGGCGAAGAATTCTTGGACTCAATTGTGACGAGACCTGGATACATTACACGACACCAGAGACAAAGTAACAATCCCAGTGGCGTCATACAGATTCGCCGAAGCAAAGTTTAAAAACGAATTATTTAGCGTAACTCACATCTGGCAGGTGCGGCGACTGGATGCTCCATCGCGAACAGCAGCCACGCCGAGACTAAGCGTCACACAGGATGTATTGTGGTGGGAACTTTACAAAGGGAAACCAGGCTATACGCCAGTATAATTGGATTGCGCGTAAAATCTTTCTTTGTGATAGCAGCACCTTGGAGACTTTATTTTAAAGACAGCCCTAGTAAACGAAATACTCACACTTCCACTTCCTACTGCTCTCTGCGTGAATAGCAGAGTTTTACAAATTTACCCACTGCTGTACCCTACTGCTATTATGTCTCCTTTGCAATACCTCTCTCTTTTCCACCCTCATCCCCCACCCTTCCCACGTCCCTTTTCCCTCTCACGTTCCCCTCAACAACTATTTAACGATTCGATAATCCGTAGGTAAATATGTAGAGTAGGTACGTCCCTACACACTTGTGAAGTGTGTATATGATAATAAAGAAAACTGCAATTACTTTTTTTTAACCAATTTTTACAACTCTAAGTATATAACGGTTGTAACTTTCCTTATCTATTATCTACGTCATTGGTTCCGTCCATACAACTAGCAAGATAAAAATACTTGAACTTTGATGGGAAGGCCCGAATACACTACTATAATCACAATTTACATCATAAACTTTATTTTACGCTTTTGACAGCTTGATTATTTATTTTCAAGTTGTGAGCGGCTCTTTGTGAACAGGCTAACTGCACTTCCTTTGACAATTTCCTCTTGACGCAAGACTGCCTTCTTAGGAATATAGTTAGGCGAGTTGTCAGTGCAAAAGGGGGAGTTCAAGGATAGGAATGGAGGCGTAATGGAAGGAATTTTGAACTGGTCAACTTTCATCATGGTCAACATTCTTCATGAATGTCCGGATGATCATTTTTTTGACTTTGAAATAACGTTTCTTATTTAATACCGCATTCACATTAGTCACAACCGCCTGGGATTTATTGCGACTAAGGAATACCCGATTAGGGGTTGATTCTCAGGGCCTACGTCATGTTCGGAGATGCTGTGTGGAAGGAATTTTTAAGAAAAGAAAGGGGAAGAAGTTCCGGGAAGGAAAAAAGGTATGAGGGGTGGTTAGGAATCTGGGGTTCAGTGCATCCAGGAGTGACGTATGAATCCATGCTTTCAACTGCGGTGCAAGGTGATCAGTCGAGAGAGTCCGGCTGGAAAGGTCAAAAGTCCTCCCTCAACCAGTCTTTCTCGATCCGGTCCGTCACGCAGTATGTGGACAGACACATTCGCTGCCAAGACCTAGGAAAAAACCCCACCCCATGAACCCGGGCAAACCCTTCTGCGTAGTCACCAAATGTAATCGTGTGACTCCCGAGCGGCGGTACCCGCCCCCCCAAAATGAGAAGAAGGAGATGGGACAAAAGATTTTTTTTTTACATTAACTCCACACAGGAGGCCCCGAAGAAAATAATTTCCCTCAGGGCCTGTGTCATCTTTAAAGATGCTGTTTGGAGGGTCATTTTGAGGAAAGGAAGGAGTGAACATGGGTCTTGAAGAGACCCATGTTGTAGGAGGGAGGAAACAACAAATAAACATTAAAGCAAGTTTTTTAATTTGATTTGCGATCATACTGAGGATAAGATCGAATACCTTATTTCATATACAACATTTTAAATCTAAATACTCACAAAACTCCTTGCTAGGCCGTTTCTGCAAAACTTATAATACCCTAAGAGATATTGAAATTTTCAACTGTACTCTTAAATCGATTAAAATCAAACTAACCTTACAATGAATGTACTTAAATGAAAACTATCATTTCTTGTTTATTATTTTCTTTTTAATAACTTTTTACATAACACTGTGCACTAATTTTTTAAACAAACCCTTATTTCTGTATCTTCCTTTTAATTTTTTTTACAACGTGCTTACACCATATACTTACTATAATTGTTTTATAACCAATCGATTCATAATCATATAATCAGTAACCAAAATAAAATATTATAAATGGAATTTAACTGGTTTAAATTATATTCACTATTTATTTAATGTACAAATACTTTATTCATAACTGCATGCTTCCTAAGTACACATAAATAAAAATAAAATAAAAATATTTAATGAGAAAAACATCCCCTTTCGTTAAAAAACATCAAATAAAACCTCCGATTGACATGGATTGATTTGAATAGATTAAATGGATATTTTTTGACATTCTTCGTAATGATTTATTCTTTGGCCGTCCGAAGCATTAACCAAAATTAATATCTTCCCGCTTCGTTATTTTCAGTGGAATGACAATTTGCGCCGAAAGCTTGCAAAAGAAGAGATAAAAGCTCTTGTATTTTTCTAATCAATATGCCAACACATGAGCAGTTGATGGGCCATACGTATCTCGCAATTATTATAAGTTTTTTGGTTCATCATTTTCGTTGATGATTTATTATAATTTTTAGCCTTGGTACCAGTATTAAAAAAATATAACTATTCTTTTCCTTTTTTTCGATGACCCACACGATGTATAAATATGAGATATACGTTTTTTAATTTTTTTTTCAGAAACTATAAAATTTTCATTAAAAATAATAAATATACTGCTGGCTTCGTTACAAGCGATCAAAAAGAGAAAAGGATTTCTGAATTCGGTTTGAAAAGGAGATATTATGTGAATACGCATAATAGAGAGACTACGCTAATATTTAAAAAAAAAAATAACCAGCAGACACGGCCCCACGTTGTTGTGGCTAATGAAACACAACGCCACGCCATTACTCAACCTTTATAACCAACGCTATCTGTTAAATTAAATTCACCCGCCCGCTTGCCAGCCCGCTCTTTTACACAAAATCTTGACAAATTGTATACTTAAAAATCTTTCTCATGAATCCCTCTATCTATTGTTGAAAACCGCATGAAAATATGTTGCGTAGTTTAAAAGATCTAAGCGCTCAGACAGCGGGAGCGACTTTATTTTATACTATGTAAAGGTAATGTAAGCGACTGCTGGGAAAGTATTAAATAAAACATAACTTATTTAAAATGGAACAAAAACTCTCGACAACTGTTTTTTACAGAATCTTCTTAAAAGTAATATTATAAATGCGAACGTTTGGGTGGATGGTTGGATGGTCCTTACTCTTTCACGCAATAAATATCGAATGGAATTTAAAAATTCTTTCACTAATCGAAAGCTACATTATTTGCGAGTAACAAAGGCTATATATATTGGTAAGCTCTGGCGTTATGAATAAGCTGTGGCGTTATGAAATTATGTATCATACGTTTTCTGTCCCTAACAAAATCGAGTAATTGCAAACGTCAAACAAATTGTTACCTTGGAAACAATGTTTTTTTTTTAAGTTTAGGATCAAAAAGAGTGCTTTGTTGTGCTTAAAAAGAGTGCTTTTTTGGCGACGTAGTTATCTACCTATCTCTAAAAATGTTTATTGTCCGAACGAAAAGCATAGCGTTGCTATAAAGCATAGCGTTTGACGTGGACTGCCATTTTGTTATTTTTTTTACGTTACTCTGGATTCAAATATAATATATTCAAATATAAAATAATAAATAAAATACTAATAATGGGAGTAGGCACTTAAAATAAATTTCTATTTCTATAATTCAAATATTTTCTAAAATAGAATTTTTATTTGCGAAATGTCATTCTCAAGAATTTTATTTGTCTTATCGTTATTTGTTGTTTGTTTTAGGTGATTTTTTTTAAACAGAGATAATTGGAGGAATTGGAAATGACATAGGCTACTTTTTATCACGGAAAAAAATTTCATTACCGTGGAAAAATTCTTTATACAGTAATTTCCCACTAATACCATGCGAGCGAAGCCGCGGGTAAAAGCTAGTGTTAAATAACAGTAACTTTGCGATTTTTTCCTATTGAGAGCAATGACGTTATATATTATAAATAGACTCGTTATAGTCTCACATACTTACAATATAATGTGGAAAGCAAGCAACACTCTTTTGTTTTCAGCGGTTTTCAGTATTATTTCTAAATTCAAAAGTTTATTCATGGGTGATAAAGATAGACAATCAAAGAATGTAAGTATGTGAATGTGATAGATATATGGTCGGGCGGCTTATTAATTTCTTCGCCGAATACTGATTGTGACCTATGGGTGTGACCGAGATAACAAGATACTCTCACTCGATTACCCAATGGACAGGGAAGGTAAAGGCGGGTAAAACGAGACACACGGGCAAATATTTTTATATTTATTATATGAGTTATCATTAGTAATACAATATTGGTACTATTATAGGAGTATTTTTAAGTACATATTTTATTATACAGTACAGTTTATAGGTTTAAATGATTATACAAATCTATACACCTATAACACCTAGGACCGTTACTATTTACAATTTTCATCAACGACATTATTAAATTAATGAACGCTTTACCCTTTGTACGTTTTACCCCATCTTTCCCAATGGAATAAAACAAATGCGGGACGCTGTGTGAACCGACCTTTAGTAGGTTGTCCTTGTTATGCTTATGTCACTTTGTGATGCAATGTTCGCTGTCTCCGTTTCGACTATTTGCCGTGCAATTGAAGCATTTTCTCATCACACAGGAGCGCATTTTGGTGCTTTGCAATACAATTTACTTAGTGGTAAGACACGACCTTACTCGATGCGTAGCAGTTTAGTACTAAAGTACTAGAAATAGAGACAGCTACAATCGTATTGTGTTTGGCTTCCCATTTTGAGATTTCTACCCCGCGTCCAGTATTAATGTAATGTCATTGATTGAGAGATTTTCAGATTCTCATTTTCAACTCGGTATTTGAACAGAAATATCTTAAAACATTACATTTATTTTTTTAGGAACTTAAAAACTTATTATTTAAAATTATTTCGGTAGAAATTCGGAATGAGGGGTCTTAAAGAAAATTCTGTGTAATCATGATTTAGCTTAAAAATAAAAATTCATGCATGATTAATCGGACAACTAATTTGCAAGACTTTGATTTATTTAAACTCAAATTTATATCTTCAAAGTAAGAAGATGAAAGTTTTTTTTAATATTTCGTTAGCTCTGTAATTCAACAATTTTAAAAGGGACCTTTGACCTCTTAAGTTGGGAATGAATATTTAAGTTTAATATCTTAGTATTCTAAATGGACATAAAACATCTTACATACACAGAAGCAATCTACTAGAAGAAATCTTAAAACATTTACTGCTGAATTCAGTATTAAGTACTCAATTTTGATAATTATATACAACGTTAGTTTTATGATGATTTTATTGACTTCATAATATTTTAATAAAAAATCTTTTTTGTTTGTTATTTAATTCCACGATTCATGTGGCGTGATTGCCATTGATAATACTTTAATTTTTTTGGTGAAATATCATCTAATGACCTAAACGAATAGGTAGAAATTCTAAGCCGGATACACTAATTTCAATATAAAATATAAAAACTTAACCCTTTGAAAGGCAGGAGACCATATTTGTCCCAACGCACATAGGTCTCGTATAAAAGGCTGTAACTCCCTTAATATCATAGTGAGAAATATGTTCTAAACGGTGTTAGAAAGGAAAAACACCACGCTTTGTATTGCAATCTAAAAAATATCCACTAAAAAAGTAAAATGTACACTTTTATGTATTCAAAGTTTTGTATCGCAAATTGAAACTTCGGAAATTTTTTATAAATTATTTTTACATGGAGCGACAAAAAAGTGAGATTACAATATGTTTGTTATACGTTTGTCTAATAAAATATGTATGTATTTTTATTATTTTTTATTATCAGTAACTTTTGTTACAAAAAACATAAAGTGATCCATTTTTAAAACTTTTTTATGTTTGTATGCAAAAATTTAATAATTAAAAAAATATTTCTTCAATCTTTGCAAAATAACTTTGTGGCATTATTTATTATTTAATTAATAAGAGATAACTTTCTTTACCCCACTTTTTTAATAAACAATATCGACATGTTTCAATAACCATGTTATCTTCTTCAGGATATGTTAACATATACATATCCTGAAGAAGATAACATTGTTATTGAAACATGTCGATATTGTTTATTAAAAAAGTGGTTTATACAAAGTTATCTCTTATTAATTAAAAAAAATATATTTATTTGTTTATTTCGAATTATATAATTTGAAAGCGTATTTCATCACCTTTTTAAAACAGTTTTTAGTTTTTTTAATGTGCTTAGAAAAATTCCAAATATTTACATTTTATTGTAAAGCGAAAATATTTTGACAATCTGAAAAAAATGCCAAATTTTTGGAGGGTTAAGCACAAAACCCAAACTTAATCTCAACACGTAAATTGAAAACTAATCTTTTTAATATAAAACTATCACTTTTTAATGCCGGAATTCCCAATTTCTTACGATTTATAACATACTTTTTGGTCCCAGGCATGCGTTGAAATGCCATTCAAAGAAATAAATTGATTCTCTCTGCATGTCCTTTTGTGTGCGTCCCCATTCCCTTCCACCTTCCCCGCCTTCCCCCTCTCTCATCTCTTCCCTCTCCGCGAACCCCACTTCCCCCGTTCCCCTTCCCCCTGCCTTTCCTCCCTGCCGCTAAAATATATGAAAAACACCCATTTTAAATTATACGAATTTCATAACGCCAGAGCTTACCATTATATGTAGCCTATGTGTTATATTATTGTAAAGTTCAATTTATTTATTTATATCGAAACAATAAATAAATAAAACTTTACCATAATAAAGCTCATATATCAGAATAACATATGGGCTTTATATAATGGAAAGCTCTAGAGTTATGAAATTTGTATTAATAAAAACACATAAAAATAATTATTAATCATTAAAATCAATTCAGAAGTTTTTGCGTGAAAGAGTAACAAACACACATACATCCATAAAAACTTTCGCATTTATAATATTAAGTAATATAATTGCTGAGCCGAAATAGTAATTATATGAAATTCCCTCCAATTGAAAAAGTAGTAATGTAATCACTTTGTAAATGCATTTTGTTCAGTCATTTAATATGTTTTATGTATGAAAAAAAGTACAGTGTATCTTTAAATGCTATTTTCGACATGTACCCAGAAATTTTTGCTCTATTTTAAACGAGTAGTGTTTTATTAAATATTTTCAAAATTGTCGCTAAATTCTAATCGGTTTTTTAATATCAGCGCGCTCCCTTTCACAGTCGTTTTTATACATCTCTCTTTCTTCTTCTTTTTTGTGTACCCTATCGATCCGCCTGACGTTGGCGATCACTCTGGAAAATGTATCTCTGTCTTGCGCTGCCCGGAATAGCTCCTCCACACTTCTAATGCCGGTCCACTCTTGTACATTTCGCAGCCAAGACATTTGTCTCCTACCAGGCTCAACTCTGACTAAAATGAGAACATCAATGAACAAATAAGGGCAGAAACATTTATTATATAAACATTTATTACATTATTTTTTTCATATATATTTTGCCATGTTGGGTCTTTTTGGTCCATAAACGCTTGTGATATTTTTCCCGCGTTAATATTTCCTGCAATAATTCAACCTTACATTATACATAAACGCAAAAGAAGAAAGTAATCAGCGAATTATGATACTAAACATAACTCTTCAGCAGGTTCTTAAATCTTGGCGGGTTATTACGCATTTACGTATTATTACGGATTTGGGAGTAAATATAATACAACGTCTCATTAGGCCCTTATAATATTTCTACGAAGACATTTCTTTCTCACGCACTTAATGATAGTGAGACAGACGACGATACAAACTATGTACGTATGTCTGCTTCCCCGCTTCCCTCTTGGGAAATCTATATATATTTATATATTGTATATATATATATAAATTTCCCAAGGGGGAAGCGGGGAAGCAGCATACAAATCAAAATATACTTGCTTCTATGTACGTGAGTTAGCTATGCATTGCTATATTAAGCATAGGAAATATTTGAAGCTTTCAAAATATCTTTTGTCCACTCTCGAAAAGGTTTTTGGATTATTACAAACACAGGCAAAACATCTGAAAAGTTTTGTTAATCATAACAAAAACTTATTCAGCTCTAAATCAATGAATTTAATCGAAGAACTCACAGATGGTACTAACCAAAAGCGAATACTTTGAATCTAATCAAAAACATTTTTTATTTTGAATATTGATTAATTTATTTTATTGATTGATTGTTTTTATAACATACAAAAATAAATGTTTGTAATACATGAACATTTATTGGAATAGGTGGCATGCGAGCTGTTTGAAAATCTGAATGTATTGAACGCGGGAGAGGGGAGGGGATCGCGAGAGTGGGGTTCGCAGGAGAAGGGAGTGGGAAGGCGAAGAAGGTGGTGGGGGAATGCGTGTAGGGAAGGGGACATGGGAGGGAAGAGTAGGTAGAAGGAGAACGGGATGAATGGAAAAAGACATGCAGGGAGAAACAATTTCTTTATTAGTGGCATTGCAACGCATGCCGAAAATCGCTAGTATGAAATAATTATCACACATCTACCTCATTCGTATAAAGTAAAGAGTCGGAATATAATTACTAGTTTATTGAAATGCATATAGCTAAATTAAAATTAAAAAATAAAAGATATACTCGTATATGTTTTTTTAAATTTTTTTTTAAAAATTTTTTTTCACTTTTTCTGCAGGAGCCTTGTTGGGCAACACGACTTGTGCAGGACGTCGCATTGTACCGTGTTGTAAAAACTAAAATATCGTTGCTAGAGCGATGTGGATCGTTTCGATTATATAACTAATTTCCGGCATAATCACGAACTGTGGTTCTATTTAAATTCCTCTACAAGTAACGTGGAATACGCAAAATACATTTGATGTGCCGCGAGTGTTTATCGCTACCGACATTGCCGTAATGGCGGATTAAATAACCTACCGAGATACTGAATCGGTTTGATTCTTGACATTCTCGCCCTATGTTTTTAGATGGCCCGGAATGGTATTCCGTAAAATTAACATCGGCCGCGACTCATATTTCAATAATTGAGATATTATTTCCGACCACGAGTGGAGATCGGCTACCCATGGACTGGACTAGCTAGGTTCCCTCCAGCCGCTGCAGAAATTCATCAAGTCTCCAGATGGAACGAGAGATGGCACCATCCTGTTGGGCTGGCCGCCCGGGTTGCAGTACCGGTCTCGGAGAAATGAAGTTAGATAGACAGGGTTAGGGTTAATCTTACGGTCTGATTCGGTGGGGGTGAGTTTTCTTTTATGTTTTATATTGTTCCCAGCAAAAAAAATATAATAGAGTTTGTTTCAATTATCGTTACCTTTGTTTTTTTTTAATTTATAACCTTGTAGTTGTATATGAAACATGCCCACTCCTTGAGAAAGTCTCTTGCTACGAAGGAGGATTCCACCATGATTCTGGCGCATAACCTTTTTACAGGTTTTGGCGCGTGCCCCCCCCTCCCACAAAGCTAGTAATCATGAGGGAATCACCTCCTTCCAAACATTAGCTCTATAATTGAGTTTGTAACCTTTGGGATGGTCATGGCATTATATTTTCCACAAAACAAATGTAAACTTTAACGTTACCCTTAGTAATAAAATTAATATATTTACATTACGTACAAGAAACAGATTCAATTTGGAAGGCTGGAATGGGTACCGCTGCCCCATTTATTGGATAACCAACACCCTCGCCATAGGTCACACCAACTGGTTTGGTGATTTAGCAAGGAAACTCGGGTTCAGGGATGTGTTTTTTCTAGGTCTTAGCGGCGAATGCGTTTGCCTAACTAATTTGGGGCAGGCCGGATCGGGAAACTGGCAGAGGGAGATCTTACCTAGACATTGAGCCAGATTCTCTCGACTCATCATATTTCATACGTCTCTCACTCCTGGACACTTTGACCCTCTGATTCCTACCGACGTCTAATACATTTTTCCTGCCCAGATCTTCCTCTCCTTCATTTACCTAAAAGACTCAGCATCCCCAAAGATGACATAGGCCCTGAGGGGAATCATTTTCCTCAGAGACTCCTGTGTGGAGATAATTATAAAAAAATAAATTAAATTTCCTCGATAGTAAAAATATGCTCCGAAAAATAAAAACCACACCAGATTCTTAAAACAAAACACGTCCGATTCTTGAAATTCTATGAAAATAATCAGTTTTTTTAAAATGCGCTTTTAAATAAGTCATGTTTTATTACGTATTTTTACACCAGTCGCTGACGTCTAATAATTATAATAGTTTGTATTTTTAATATTCACGCACTCTCCATTATTAGTATTAACTTTATCCCTTTTTAAACCGTCTTTACCAATCTTCGTAATCTTTTTGAACGGTTTTACCAGATCCAGCAATAGATATCTTTATTATTATAAATATTTCACAGTTTCTGCAAAACGATAACATTGAATTATTCCTTACTAGCACACCGGTTGCTGTGGTAAACGAAATACAACGCCATCTACTGATAACGCTATTACCCAATCTTTTTAACTAACGCCACCTGTCAATTTGTATACATATCAAATCCACACCGCCCGCTCCCTTTATATATTAAATATATATCAACCAAATTACACAAAACCTTTACAAATCATATACCTAAACCTTCCTTATGAATCGCTCTATATATTAGTGAAAATGGCATGAAAATCGTTTAAAAGATCTAAGCGTACAGACAGCGGGAGCGACTTTACTTTATACTATGTAATAGATTTTACCAACACGTGTGTCATCGAGCAAAAGAAAAATAAATAAACAGTACTTTTATTTACACTGGTACCAAGGACCAAAATTATAACGAATCAATGAAAATAATGATTAAAAAAAGTAAAGTTTTCGAGAAACGTATGTCGCATCAATTCCACACGTGCTAGAATATTGATTGGAAAATTACAAGAGCTTTTGTCTCGTCGTTTTCAAGCATTCGGCGGGAATTCTCATTTCAGAGCTGTATTCGAACACTGAAAATAACGAAGCGGGAAGACATTAAGTTTGTTCAATGCATGGAACGGCCAAAGTATATTTGTTTGCAAAAAATGTCAAAAAACATTGAATATATCTCTCCAAATTATTTTCAAGTCAATTGTAGATTTTATATGAACTTGTTTTGTGATCCGGGGCTGATTTTTTTTTCTCAGTAATAATGTTAGAATTGTATAACTGAGATTTTTTAAATTTGGCTTGATTGTTTTTTGTTTCATGCATGTCATCTTCAGGGATGCTTTTTGATTGATTCATTGTATTCTATTAACGAAAGAATACGATTTGGAAAGGAATATGGTATGAGGTAAGCATGATCTAAAGTATCTCAGTAAAAAATCAGAATACGAATCCAGAGATCGCGTTTTCGAAAACCGAATATGTTTGTGTTTTTTTTTCACGTTATAAATGTAAAATAATATATTCTACGAGTATATTTTCGGCACGTCGCAAAGTGACATTGGATCTCAACTGCAAATTAAAGCAAAATAGGTTTTTTTTTATATCTTCAAAGTAAAAGCACCCATTGACAAACTACTAAAAAAATGTTTATTGGGACTATTTTTTTTTCTGTAAAATATTTTTTTTTTCCCGTCATATTATATTACTTTGTTTTTATAATAAATAAATAAAAAAAAATAAAGTATCGCCCTCGTGAAAGATTAAAATATTTAAGCACTCTCAACTTTCTTAGCCCTCCCCTTCCTCTGTACAATACCTTCAGCCTCACAACAATTGGGGTTGCCATTGTGCTATAGTTCGGGCAATTGAGAATCTTGTACGAATTTCACACTAAGCCGCCGCTACCCGAGTTTCTACCGATTTCTTACACATCACATTTGAAGTTTTTAAGCTCTTAAAAAATATATGTTATTTTTGAAGATAATATCTAGACGCCTTCCATGCCGAAACGCAAATTATATGAAACTCCCTCGATAGAAAAAATCGCAAAGTATGCTCCGAAAATTATTATAAATACGTTTGTTTCAGTTATTTTACAAGTTATAGTTGTGAAAAAATTCACAATGTTTCTTTAGATAAATTTAAGAAGCCTTACTCTATTTTATTAAAAATTTTCACAATTTTGGCATCCATTTTATCGCTTTAAATATTAGCGCGCTCCTCTAACATTCTTAATTACATATCTCTCAATCTTCTGCTTTTTGAGCGCGGATGCGGGGCCTTAAAACAACATATTTAACACGAACGCCCTATTTCTTTAATACCTACACGCCATCTACGACAAATTTATTGATTTATCCTCTTCTCATTATTTCTCAATATAATGAGAAGAGATTTCATGGTTGGCACGAAAACCTGTACAAAATAGTACAAGGAAAAATAAGTCTAGAAAATGGAAGTGAAGAGAGTAAGATAATAGTAAGATCTCTATTAACCGCCACATTAAATATACAGACAAAGTCAAGTGCTGAATTTCAAGTATTCCGTTTTTACTTGGATGAGGAAATCCGATAAACACACATAATATAGGGGGCATACATTAATTACGTGAGCAGTTTTTCTTCCAATCGAGACCCCCCCCCCCTCCCCCTCGGTGAGATAAACTTGGGCCAATTCGTATATTTTTTTCAAGTAACTTGAGATTTTGCTGGACCTCCCCCTCCCATTTTTGCTCACGTAATTAATGGAAGCCCACATATGACCGAAACCAACCAGTCTCAATTCGGTATTTCCATCAAATAAACAGATATTCACGTTTAACGTTTACTTGGTCCAAGTGATTTAACAAAATGTATTGACGAAGTTCTGAGTTGAATTCAAAACCCTTCCAATAAAATGTAACTCCCAAAAGGCGTTTCTTTACAGAGAGAAAACTTTTATAGATTCATTTTATGTCGTCTAAAAGCAAGAATAGGGTAAGACCCGGAGAGACGCCACGGGCAGAGAGAAGCCACACTCATTATGTTTTCGCTTGTTTTATTTTTACATTTTTGCAAGGCGGTGTGTCAAGAGAGTCCGAATGCCAGTTTCTACCGATTCGGCCGGCAACATAGTAGGTGAAACGTAGCGAACCACTTAGAGTAACATATGGCAGCCGTATTTGTTATCCAACAAATGGTTCCCGGGCGGCGGTACCCATACCCGACTCCTAAACTGCACATACAAATGTATGTGGTGGTTATACAACGATATTTCAAAAACACTTCTGTAGCGGCGCGAGCGATGAACGAAACAAGTCGGTAAGTATTATTCTTTATTATTTATTAAGCGCGTTAAAAAACATGACTTTCTGAAATTTGATCACACAAATCATTGTTGCTTTTGGCACCATCCGATACTTTTGTTAATAGCAACATTTTTAGTTCAATAGTTTTACGAGCGATTAGGAAACATTGTTTGCAAACAGGAATTACTTAAAAAATAAATGGTTTTCAACTCGACCAACTGGAAACACAATAATAATAATATCCTTCTCTTACCAGTCTGAAACAATTTTATAGCCTTAGCAATTGGACGTAGCTTTTTCAATTCGCTGAATACGATCATGCTAGAAGGAAACTTGCCGAACACTATTAATTATAATAATTTATTGGAACAATTATAATTTTATGCACCAATTTCAATTTAATGGGATGTTGTAGATATTTCTCTAATCATTCTTATTACTTGTTTTAAGCAATCAAAATAATTAAAAAAAATGATAAAAATAAAATGCCTCAATTAAAAGTTCTGATTTGTTAAAATTCCACTACATCCTCCGTCTAACGATTATTTTCCAGTTTATGAGCCTTCACAGACTTCACACCCTACTTCAAATCTTGTATTAACTTCTTGATCGCCGACGAAAAATTTTCTCAGCCCTCCAGTAAATTGTACTGTCTTTTCATATGGTTCACATTATTATTTATAAAAGTAGTTTTTTTTTACGTTAACCCTACAACGGAGACCCTGACGAAAATAATCCACTCTCAGAGCCTATATAATCTTTGCGAAGCTTTAAGGAAACGAAGGACAGACTTAATGCTGTAGAAATTAGATACCTGAGGCGAATGTGTGGTAAAACCATGTACGAACGTGTGAGAAACGTGGAAATCGGCAAAGAATACAAGGCTGAGTTAGCGCAATGAGTAAGATTAAGAAAGGGACGCTCCGATGGTTTTGGGCATGTAGAGCGAATGAACGAGGAAAGTAGTGTAAGGAGAATTTGAATGGTAAAAGAAGTCTGTACCCAAGAAACACATTGAACGACCCAGTGAATCAGATACTTGAGACGGGCCTTGTCGAGAGTCAGAATAATATAGAAGAGCATGTATGAGACGATGTAAATAGAGTGTATGCCAAGACTGAGTTATTTGGCGGTCCGTCCTCCCTGCCAGTAACGGCGTGATGGTTATTTAGTTAGTTAAGGAGAGGAAATTCTGGGAAGGAAAAGAGTACTAGTGGCGGGTAGGAATCTAGGGGTCAAAGTGTCTAACTGACGTGAAGGACGGACTTATAAACTTATGAACCCATCCCTTCCGGTGCGGTGCATGACGTGGGGTCAAGAGAGACCTGCTGGAGAGGTTGAACGGTCTTCACCCGATGAACCCGGTCACTCCTGCTAAGGCATCAAACGTAGCAAATCACTTGAGGTAAACTATGGCAAAGGTGTTGGTTATCGAATAAATGGTTACATGGTTATAATTGGTTCATGAGGTTAAATCAGTTAACCTTTACCTACTAGATCCACTTCTAGGATGTTTCCACTTGGATACTCAATCAATTATGATCTTTAGTACCCAGTAATTGGCAAGTTTTCGAAGCCAGTAGAAGATTACTTTGTGTTTAATTCCATAATTACATTTTCTATTTTAATGTTCAATTTGTTAGGTAGGTACTAGGTACTATTTTTCCAATTCTATAGCTTATTATCAAAAGCTTGATGTTTTAGTTGCAACGCTGCATTAAGCTCTAGATACTTGTATTCGCGTTGCTCTATCAACTTGTTTAATTACGGAACTACTATAAAGTGTTAGCGATTCCGTCTGCCGTTTAAAAAGGACGTTTTAAGGATTATGGTATCTCCCGTTGCCAATTAGTTCACGATCGACTATGGATTGGTTTGCTGTCGGCCATCAGCCGATTCCCGCTTCATACAAGATAAGCGTATAATCTCATAATTATTTTGGAATTAAGCTTTCAGCTTTTTTGGCTATCATATCGTATAGTGGTATCTCGCACTTAGGTAAGTCTTCGTGAAGCATTCGAATGGGACGTGTGTCGTATTGCTTGGTACATTATTTTTATTTAATTTAATTGTAAATAGACATGTATTGTATTTAATAGTAAACAGTACTTTAAATACATTGGTGAAAACAATTTACAATTAATAAATATAGTTCATGGTAGGCACCTTTTGTATTTTTATTTGTTCAACAAATATTTTTTTGTATTTATTTTATGTGTTTCATTATAGCGTCTTTTTTTTTTTTTTTTTTTTTTAATTTTATAAAGAAAGACAAACATTCCCGGGTTACGAATAACCCAACAATGTTTGAAAATCTCCTACTACCACCATAGAAAGCCGAAAATGTTGCTTGTGTTGTGATGGAGGACTTAGCCAGCCGAGGAATCGAACATGCGACGCCCGGGTGGGACCCAAGCGCTATGCCCACTCAACCACTGACCGGTTTATTATTTATAGCATGCATTTTAAGAAATAACCGGGTGATATGTGTAGTGGGAAAGTGTGTGTGTGTGTGTGTATGTGTATGAGTATGTATGTATGTATACGTATTGAACAATTCATATTATTGACATGATGCTCTTTTTAAATTTGGGCAGCGAATCGGATAAAATGTCGATGTTAGAATTAAGACAAACATTATTAAACATTTGAAGAGCACGGTTAATTGGTGAATTAGTTGCTTCATTTGTTTTGTAATTAAGCGTGTGGAATAATTCTGTATGGCGTGTACGGCTGAATTAGCTGCTGCATTTGTTTTGTAATTGAGCCCTCGCCCGGAATAATGTTGTATCCAACAAAACTATCAATGTCGAGTTATTGATGCAATAATGTTAGGCATATTAATACGCATCTTTTAAGGTAGGAATTATGATAATGAAAAAAATTTTAGGCCTGTGACAGCCTTTTAAAGTTTGTTTTGTGGAAGAATCAAAATCACGGCGCATGGTTTAATTTATGGGAATAAATGGAGAAAACGAACATCTTATGGCTTCAACTAGAAAGTTTTAAAAGCCAAGAGGCTGAAGAATGCAGGAAAGTAGAATTTGAACAGAAAAAATATTATTAAGCCTGCTTTTTAGCCGTTGAAACAGTTTTGTGGAATACTGTTGTATGTTGATCTCAAGACAATATCTAGAAGGTAAATGGTTTAATTTATTCATATTGTTTTTTGGCTTTTTAAGCTCAAAAACATATATGAAATTTGTACATTTATGTTAGAAGAGCATGTTGCTTTCTATAAGGCAGGAAGAGTAAAAAAAAACATTTTGTGGAATAACGTTGCATATGAAAGTGGTCATATACAACATTATTCCACAAATTTAGCCTGAATTCAAGTAATAAACTCAAAATTAATTGATTTTCTAGACGACTTTTCAATTGAAACTCTTAAGAATTGTATGTTTTATGTATTTTAAATACAAAATGCTAAGAAACATAACTTAAAAATTTTTTCAATTTATCTCGAAATTAGAATATGGTTGGATACAACATTATTCCGGGCAAGGGCTCAATTATGCGCGTGGAATAATTCTGTATGGCGTGTACTATGGAGTGTACGTCTTGAGGGTATGTTAAAATTAACTAGGGAAAAAAGTTCGGTACAGTCAATGTTATTATTTAAAATTATGGGTATACATGTTAAATCAGCTATTGCTCGCCTTTGTTGCAAAGTTTGAAATGTGCGTTCAACGTTATTGTTGAATTTCAAGGTAAGATATTTCATAAATTTGTATTGAATGTTTTCTATGCTATCAATTTACAGTTTGTACTGCGGGTTCCAAATCGGGGAGGCATATTCCAATGTACTTCTGACGAATGCAAATTATAATATGACTGCTGGATGACAGCCAACAGTTTTCTATAATTAACCGAATCCTTATGAGTATTTTCAAACTGTGTACATTATTTCAAATTATATCATTTTAATCCTTTTGGAATGCAATTCAACAATGCAACCATTTTGTACATCAGGTAAGTATTAATACTTAAGTATTAACGAACTAATTAATTTAGGCAGCAATTTAAACGACTAAATTTGAACAAAAAATAATAAGTTTAACCGTTAACGCTTACTTTTTAGAAAAGAAAATGAGTATCGATAAAGTAATTTGAGATTCTAATATTATTTCATAATGGCCTGTTGTTTCATAGTACTTGGATAATAACAGAACTTGAAACGGACTTTCTAAGAACTTGACCACTAACATTGATTATCTAATTGTTAAAATTCTGTGAAATAACTCGTCTTTAATGTTATCTAGGACTTTTAGTTTTACATACAATGATCTCAAATCTTTTAAGAATAAATTTATTGAAAAGTTTAGAAAAAAATCTGAAATATAATATTTATAAAACCGGTACCTACATAATTTACCTAGGGACAGTGGTTTCAGATAATTTGAACAATTCATTAAATTTAAAAGTGAATTTTCAAGTTCAATGAAAGACCTTTTCTAGATCCGTTATCGTATCATTATGGAGCAGTTGTTTCGCAGAACTTGAATTGAACTTTCAAAGAACTTGAAAATTAATTTAACCTTGCCTAATTTCAGTGTTTCTTTTGTTAGAACTCACTTAGCTTTTTTAACGGTTTTAATAATTTTCATTAATTATCGATTATTTATATTATTAATGGCCAGCATCAATTATTTTATTACTAATAAACCTTCAGGAATGAATGTGTCCCCCGCAATTAATCCTTAGTGGAATTATGAAAGACTACTACCGAGTTTTCAGAGAGCTTATTGAATAAACTTTTATCCACGTATTACTGGGACAACTAGGATTACTGGGACTGGACTGAGAGAGTGTGAAAAAAAAGTTTGCTTGGTGAATCATAAATCTTTCGATGCACCCACCGGATAAGAAAAATAAAATATTGCGCCTGAATAAGTAGATCATTTATTTCAATTTAATAATATTCCTCAATACACTTGTACGAGTATGTCAAATTCAATAGTATCAACAATCAATAATATAACATTGTGAGACCATACATTTTTCTTTATCAATTATTGTGTCGTTTGTATCATGATGGTTATTGCACCGCGTGCAAAACCTAGTCAGGTTTCTCCCGATGAAGTCAAACGAGTAAACAACTGGAAATTTGGAGAAGCCTTATCACATCCAATAAGTTGTTTAATATAGAAAGTTAGCTGATTTGCTAAAGACCTGTTTCAAACGATACATGATATATTATATGGTTTATAATTAAGCAGGTAGGTATATTTATGTATCTACGCATAAATCTTATAATTTCGGAGAAAATATTGGTTTTAGTCTATTAAATAAGAGAAAAGTAGTGATATACTTTTTTGAAAAAGCATTTACTTTTGTATGCATTTTACTACTTGATCATTTATTTATCTATCGTTTTCCATTTTTAATTTCAATTTTTTTTGTAATCGCTAAAGACTTTTAGGGCCTTCGTTCATGGAGAAACCGAAAAAGAAAAAAAAACAATTGTCGACGCAATCGCAACCAACCTCCTGAACGAAATCGACATTCTTCTGATCTGGGGTTCCTAGCATGGTCGATCGATAAGGATTGATAGGATAACTTTCGGTAATTGTTCGTCATTCTCTAGGACAACTGCAGATTGCTAGCGTACAAATACCAGTTGGCGCTGAGTATATTAAGAACACTTAGTCATTGTGAACTGTTACTTATTCGTCAGCGATCTGCAATCATGCTAGAGAGCTATGAAAAGTTACCGGAAGTTATCCTTATCGATCGACTGTGCTAGGGAGCCTAACATGTAAAAACATGACAAAACTTGACAGTTCGTGAGTCACTACCATGGCAACCTGTCAACAATGCAACCTGGGGACCAGCACTGCTGGGGTATATTATGAGGCCGAAGGTAGGGGGGAGGGGAAGGAGATGGAGCGGAGGAAGCTGGGAAAGTACTTAGCTATTCAGATCTCCTCGCAATCCGAAGGTCACCGATTCCGTGACCTTTGGATTGCAAGTCAAGAGCCGTACCCCTCGACCGTGGAGACCGTTACATCTAAGGTTATAATTTGAAAGTGACCTACCTTCCGCTTAGATCGTATAGAGTCCAGTTGTCTTTGAGTGAGTTCCCCGATGGAGCCAGAGCCCCACAACACTCGCCCCATCGCGCTGTAGAAGCCAGTCATCCCAAGCATCGGCACCAAATACGTCACCACGAAGAACAGCACCTGGTAACTGTTAACAAAACACACTCAATATGTTAGTTCGGGCTATGAGACATAGATGACTCTAGCGTAAATAGATCATAAATGTTGTAGAGATATCCGACAGATGTCTGTAGTATATAGAGGTGGTGTTATTCGACGTGGATTCCAAGGCACGGGGAGCCGATACGTTTCGAGAGAGATTGCAAGCATAAGCCATAAGAGATGAGGCATTAGTCTAGAGTCTAGACTGTAATATACAGCTATAAACTTGTCACATGTAAAAATCTAAATAAAGACATGCCATTTGTTGTGAAGGGGGAGTTTTTATTATCAAGAACCATTCACGACAACAACCTGATTTTTCTGACTACTGCTGCATGTAATACAAAACACTTGTAGTGTCAGATCTTATCATTTTATTCACTTTGTTTTCAGTTTGTATCATTTTATTATCCTGAGAGTTTTAAAATTATACCGGGGAAATCTTTTTTATCCATTATTTTTGTGTATTAAAAATAAATATGATTTTCTGAAATCAATCGTTAATTTAAGCAAGTCAAAATTTACCCCCAGTTCGTGGTTGGTAATACAGTAAGTTAATTATCACCTACGGTAGAAATCTGTACATTGGTAAAACTCTTATTGGTTTGAGAATTTTTTAATAACAGATCATCGGTTAAGACGCTCTACCTAAAATAATAATATCAATTTTTAGCACTTTGTATTACAAAAAAGCTTAATAACATAACCAAAATGACTGTTGACAGGTCCCTGATACCTCAGAAAACACAGAGGATAGGAGTATAAAAGTTAATGGATTTTTAAAGATATTAACTTCGCAGAGGAGGTCCGGAGTGAAAACTTTTCCTTCAGGGCCTATGCATCTTTGAAAGGCTCTGTGGAGGGAGGTAATTTTAAGGAGGTTGTTGGAGGGAGAAATCAGAGACCGGCAAATCATTAACTGATGAACACATGAACAAATCGAAGAAACCATCCATTATCACGAGAAAAATGTCAACGATGCACAAAATTGGTTGCGCTTTGATTTTTAAATTCGGTTATATTTCAAGGCTACGTATGTTATCTGTGCACGTACTGAATGGATACACATTATAGTAGGGGAGGCGAAGCAGGGATTTTGGGATTTACTCAAGCACGTCAGATTAACTAAGGGGAGATACCTCCTAACCCTGTTATGGACTACCACCATTTATGAACCAATAATATTGGTGGGTGCAGGGTAGTAAAAAAAAATCGATCTCCGTAGTTACTCGAGCGTGTCAGATTAAGGTATTGTGAGTTAATTACATGCAGAAAAGTTAACATTTCAATAATATGACGATTTGAACGTGACGTAAGAAAATTAGCGAGTCACAAAGTTGCAAAAAAAAACGTCACGTGGATTTACTCGAGCGCGGTTAATTTTTTTTTTTATTTTGAAGGAAATAATGTAAGCATCACAGAAATAATATAATCTGACGATTTCAACATGACGAAGATGCTAAAATCATCACTGAGTGTGGAGCGTACAGCGGCTGACGGCGCTGAGAACTGCCTACAACTGTCGAGTCCATAGACATAGGAATATTACTAGACCTGCCCTAAGTGATAAAAGTGGTCTGCCTATATTTAAAGTGGAAAGATTTGATTGTTTGTTTGTTTGCATTTAATAGGCTC
Source organism: Limnephilus lunatus (assembly GCA_917563855.2). Taxonomy (NCBI): domain Eukaryota; kingdom Metazoa; phylum Arthropoda; class Insecta; order Trichoptera; family Limnephilidae; genus Limnephilus; species Limnephilus lunatus. Next base: position 76,713,703 of record OU830592.1, read on the forward strand.
CGAAACTACTGAACCGATTTGAAAAATTACTACGACTAAAGCGGCGACATTTTAATTAAATTTTAAAAATAAAATAACACTTACTGTGGCATAACTATAATAGTTAGACATATGCTGTCGCGACACTTTTTGTAAATGATGATGTGTTCTGCAAAGTCGTAGTACAATATTTAATTATATCATGAATAGTTTTCGCAGCGCACGCGATGTAAAAAATAGTTTAGATAATTTTTTTACACCTTGGGTAACATTATTGGAGTTTTAGATTTATTGGAGACCTAATTTATTGAAAATATAATATGGCCCTTGTCACACGGGGATAGTGTAGCTTCCTAACAGTGAAAGAATTTTTCAAATCGGTTCAGTAGTTTCGGAGCCTATTCAATGCAAATAAACAAACAATCAAATCTTTCCTCTTTATATATAGGCAGACCGCTTTTATCACTTAGGGCAGGTCTAGTAATATTCATATGTCTATGGTCGAGTCGTACGTTGACAAGCGCTTGCTTGTTTTATATTCTGTCGCAGAGCCGGAGGCCCTTAGGTCGCGCGTTCGTGTACAACGCTTTGGTTTATTCATTGTGTAAACAAATTTAATTAGTGAAATTTTTAAGAAGTTTAATTAAGCGATTTTCTTTTTATCATTATAATAGGTATATATTATTTTTTGTTCATTGTAATTCTATTCAGTAATAAAAAATAAAATAAAAACTTAAAACTGTCAGATTAAGAAAACCCCTCCACATAATTGTCAGATTATAGGTCAGCACAACAAGGACATCAAATTGAACCGTTTGTATAAAAATCTGACGCGCTCGAGTATGTCAAGGTCATGATTTTTTTTTACATTTTCAAAAATATGCCACGAGTTTAGGTTACGTCCAAATCGTCAGATTTTTGAAATGTAAACTTTTCTGCATGTAATTAACTCACATTACCTTAATCTGACACGATCGAATAAATCCATTTGTTTTCAATTTTCTACCTCTTCATACGGCCACTCCCACCACTCAACTCATCAGATTAATATCTCTCCGTTACCAGAAACACGTAGGGCGTATACGCTATTAATATCTGACGCGCTCGAGTATGTCATTGTGACGATTTTTTTTTACATTTTTGAAAATTTATACTCGCTCCCCCCACCACTGAAATGGCATACATCACATAAACTTTTTTTCTTTTTAGCATCTAATTCTTGCAATCCAATAGGTCCCCACAACGCTCGAGTAACTACCCATTTAGCGTTATTTCCTCCCCTACTATTACGATATTTCTTCGAAGCGTTTTCTTTTTAAAATTGGAGCAGTTCCAGGTTACGAGGAAACGCCAATTCATCTATGGTGTGTGGTCCCGTCGCGATGTGAAGAAGACTTAGATACTTGCGGAGTGTTGAGCCACTTTCAGCATTTGCAAAACATTCAATAGTAGTCTTTGTGACTTGATATAAAAGTTTCACTACACATTGGTACAGGCACCCCCGAGGGTACCGATGAGCAAAAATGAGCAGCCCCTTTGTAGTGGGGTATAGTGACACATAGTGAAAGGGTGGACAACAAGAAAAGTATCAAGAAAAGTACCTTACTATTCCGATCCCCTTTAAATACATTTCAAATAACGCATTTCGTTTATAGTTGGTCTTCATGTCTTCTTACAAAAAAAAATTGTTTGTTTTCAGATTAATAACAATATACTATGTGCATTTTGTTTTCGAGTATTCATTAATTTTATAGCTTACTCGCCAAGACTTGTAATCACCATGTTAAAATATTTTCGTATTATTGCAAAACTATACAGGTTTCACGTGTCACCAAAATCATTTTATTTAGTACGAGGAAACCATTAACCAGATTAATCCTTTAGTGCGAAAAGTTACCTCCAGTACGCGGAGAGTATACGATAGTAATGCTTATTGGATAATTTTTAGAGTGCCCTTTCTTGATTAAAATCATTTTAGCTGGTCAGTTCCGGCTATAAAAAGTATGTTAGGAAGGAAAAAAAAACCAGAAGATCCGTGTAAGAACTAAAAAAAGAAGAAAATAATGGATAATGAAATTATTTACGCATGGGCTAATTCTAAAATAAGCCTAACTTTTTCATTTAAGTAAATTATCTTCAGCACAACAATGTGAGGAAGTATATCAAATGAAATAGAATAACTTCTTCAAACTTAGCAAAATTACTTTGTGGCATTATTATTAATATAATGAATAATAAATAAAAAAGAAGATTTTGCGAAGTTTGAAGAAGTAATAATATATAACTTTGTTTTAACCACTATATAATTAACAATTTCAATATGTTTCAATAAAAATGTTATCTTTATCAGGACAAGATGTTATTTAAAAAAATTTAATTTATGTTCTTCTATTATTTTTTCACCTCCAACACTGGCTAGAATGCACCTGTCAAAAGAGGTATTCTTCAATTTGAATAATGTTCTATTAACAAATTTTTTAAATGTTTTATCTATACACCTACTCGTATCTAAATTTGGGAGGCGGGGATTCTGCCTGTCGTCCCGAGATCCAGTTATTTATACGACTACATTGCCAAATTTGAATTGAAATGCCAGCTGTGATGATACCTACCTAGTACATTTTACTTTTCTAAGCTTCTACCTCGTAGCTCCAATCTCGTAGCTCCTAACTCGTAACTATATTTATAATTCTACCCTTATGTCCTACTGGTCACACCCCTAAGTGTGTTGTCCTGATTTCAAACCTCCCCTGGGTATTTCTACCTCAGGGTGGTGGTTTTACTTTTAATGAACCGTAGGTTCTTTTATTTTCTAGCTAAATCTACCCTAATTTTCTCAAACCCCTGTGATTTTATCACAGTAAACAAGATTTAAGAATTTAGTTCACATTATTTTCTGTATTCTGCGTTGCGTAATTTTTTTCCTTTAGAATTTACATTTGTATGCATATTTTATATGCATACACATGTAGAGAAGATAATGTATTGTGTGTGGTAACTCCTAGGTTCTTTTAGAGAAAGTGTGAGAATCTTCCAATCTATTTAATTATTTTTATTTGCCTATCCTTTGCCGCGTTTGACAAACTAACCCCGTCCTAACCTCGTCAGTATTCGATTTCACCTTTTTTCTCGTTTTGTTTATTACTATTTTCCCCATATTACGGCCATATTGATAAATACAATGCAAAGAAGATAACAGTCTATAATTGTAACATTTCAAGTAAGGAAACTTTACTTTACCTATGCAATATGAGATCATTCCAGGACCCTGTTTTTTCTATTGAAGTCCTTTGTCGGCATCCTAAACCTAACATAATTATTAGTTTTTTATGGTTAGTTTACACTAAATTGGTGGGAAAAAGAGGAGGGAATGGATGGATGTGGGGGGAAAAAAATACTAATTTGAAAAATTCGGCTCCTCCGCTGACCAAGCAAGACTGGTGAACGAAAATTCAAACCAGGATTCTCTCACTACGCTTGCTAGGATTATCTTCGAGATCAGATTTTACCCTCTTGCATGGGCGTTCCTTGCTTCAAGAAGGTCCCTTCACGCCAGATGGGAGAATATCTAGTCTTCATGACGATTCCTGCAATGCTCCGAATTCCTTCTACCTCCAGAATGAATTTAACTCGACTGAGTCTAAAAGGGGTATGTCATATCTTCCCTTCTTCTTCTTCAATGGCGCTACAGCCCATTTCGAGCCTTGGCCTCCTTCAAAATAAGCCTCCACCGCCCTCTGTCCTCGGCCGTCGTCTTCCAATCTGCAACATGGAGTAATCCTCTTGCATCCTTCCTGACATCATCCTCCCATCTCAGTCTAGGTCTGCCCGCCTTTCGTTTACCTCCCGGGTGTCCTGTCAGAACCTTCTTCGGTACTCGTGTGCTTGGCATTCGGTGCACATGTCCGGCCCATCTTAATCTTTGGAGCCTTAAATGGGTGGAGAGTCTGGGAGCTTGATAAATTTCATAGAGCTCATTGTTGTGGCGGATTCTCCATGCCTCTCCCTCTCGCACCGCTCCTAAGATTCTTCGCAGTACCTTTCTTTCGAAGATGTCCAGCTGTTCTGCTGACTTTGCTGTCAGTGTTCCCGCCTCACATCCATAGGCCAAGACCGTTCTGATAATTGTTTTATATAAGGTTATTTTGGTTTTCCTATGGACGTTTCGTGATTTGAACACTGGCAGCAACGCGAAGTAAGTGTTGTTAGCGGCTGTGATGCGCTTTCTTACTTCTACTGGGTCTTCATTGTCCTGCGTTATGATGGAGCCCAGGTAGGTAAACTCTTCGACCACTTTGAAATTATAATTGTCTTTAAATTTCACTTTATCTTGACTGAGTCTAAAAGGGGTATGTCATATCTTCCATTATCATGTCTCTACCGAATCGAATATGGCACGCGGCTGTTTTAGGCGGACCTCATCTCCCACGTGGCCAGCCTGAGCCAGGGGTCCTCCATCTCTGAGTAGTAATCGTAAAACTCGCTTCACGAGGTCTTACGTTTACTTTCAGGTCGACAAGACTTACGATATGCAATTAACATAATGTTTTAAATACCGTACCAGCGTATCACCCACATACGTATTCTTCCTCCCCCCGCATGCCCCTACCTTGGCAATACCGATACAGGATTAAATTCTTCTCGGGAAAGTTGTGGGCTTTCCTGATCAGCAAATAATTACATATAGCACCCCTGAAGTCTAGTTGCGAGAGAAAATTCAGGATTTAGGACTGTATTATTATTTGAACACCAGTATTTTTTAAATGAGGTCACTAGCTCCTCGTGTGTTAGGTGTGTAGGATTTTTCGGAGGTACCTATTCCCTATAAATAGAAAATTGGGTAAATCGCGTTGTATCCATGTATGTTATCATTGAAATCAGTTACCTCCCGGATTATTTGTGGAAAGTCACCCTTTTTGTTAAAGCTGATTGCAGGTGTTGTAATTTGCAAAATTCAGCAAACCGAATTTACACTACCTATTGGCGATCGCTATAGCTTACTTGGTTCGCTTAGAATTGAATGAATCTAACGTCAATTTTGCTTTCACACACTGACTGAATGTTTCTTCGTAAGCTACAATGCATAAACTTGCTCCTAGAAATATTTGATCGGTGTTTATTGTTTATTTGTTTAAAATTGGGTCACTAGGTGAACATATGTTACCACTATCGAAAGTCAAATAAACAAACCCCAATCATGCTAGTGGAAATAACGTTAGGTATTTGTTTCGCGAGTACTTCACAGTAATTTCTAAAATTTATTGAAAAAGTTCATTTCCATCGATCATAAAATCTTTATTATTTCATACCAAAAATTAATTAAATCCGTTGTACAAGATGACGGCAATGAGTAAATGAATCACCACTCATCTGTTTACATAACACATAGACGACCTTCGACTTACTGACCCACTTTTGAAATTTGTTTATTTTTTAATAATTTTATTTCATTCTGTAGTTATTATTTCGTACGGCTCTCGTTTAGATATGATCGGATGTTGCTGTGTTATAACATGATGTATTTGAAAAGGATAACATGCGACTTAATAGATAATTTGATAATCACGTACTCCGTAAGATGACTCGTTCACCAACTACACAGGTTCAGATATCTGCAACTATTTATGATTGTAATTCACTTACCAAAGTTCTGATGTTCAACTTTCAATTCCTTCGGGAAATTAACAACGGCATGAAAGATTATCAGAACGTCCATTCTATATAATAACTAAATGCACTTTCCAATTTCGAATACCCCCCTACTATCTTTATTAAGTATCGCCCTATAAGCCACGGATTTTATCATAACTAATAACCTAGAACATCTTAAACTTTATCTCTAAACTATTTATCTAAATTTATTCATAAAAAACATAAGTTGTATATATACATAATTTATAACTTCAAATTTATCTCCCTTAAATGAGGATTTCATCCGGTATAAAAGATTTAATTCGGTATTTTATTTAGCGAGACATTTTTTTTTTTGATTTCTTTATTAATTTTTTTCTTGGGAAATTTTTTTCTAGGATATTATTTAATTTATGATTATCCTTATTTATTTTAAACATCTCCCCTTTTTATTTTGGTTTTATTTTATAACCGTATATTTAATTTTATGAAATACTAAGTCGCCCTTTTTCCTTTGACAATGCGCAACTAAGGTATTAATTATTTACTGTAATTTCGATTACGATTAAACTCGCTAATTATAGAACAAAACTCTTTATTTTCCCTTTTTGTCGTTGAATCTAATCTGTATATTTAAATAATTTATTTAAATCACTTTTGATTAATCCGAATTATTCCGTCACTTTATTTAGGTACACATTTTCTTAGCCCGAATAATATGGTATTATTAATCACTTTTTCACTCCACTGTTATTTAAATCTGCAATAAATTCCGAACTTTTCTATATTGCAAAAAAAATAATATATTGTACTGTTTATTTAACTTTACCGAAATAATAGTTATTATTTTATTATCACTCGCGTATTTAACAATAAATCAATAGTCGGTATTACTTATTTAAAAACTCAAATTAATTATTATTATTATTTTTGAGATAGAAATATTCTGTTCAAATTTCACTTTATTTAACTGAAATATTACTGATGTGATTTTTATCAATTATTTTAAGTTCGAAAATTTACAATATCCACTGTTATTTACTTTTTTAAACACTATAAAGCAATTACACTAACGCACAATAAACCTATAATTAATCACTTCACTGATTCTAATCTAATTATTATTAATTGTACTATTTTTAAACTGTATTTATTTTTACTAGTCTCTAAAATCCCAGACACTTAGAACTTTTCTATTCAAAACGCATTTATTTGTAACACTTTCAAACGCTAAGTCCCAGAATTCACTCTTAGAAACTTTTTTCCAATTAATCACCGTTTTATCACGTCACGTCACGCAAACACTATTCCCGAGATCTGACGACTGACTTTCTTGAAATGATGCAAGTCCTTAGTTTTATACCTACCTCCAGGACTAGAACATCTCAACTATACGTTCATTGATTTATAAATCTAACTCTTATCAACTCGCAATTTCATAGTACAATTTCTCTATTTTGGTATCACCGTCGTTAGTCCAGCCTCCCTGATTTTTGAAGTCCAGCTCTAGTCTCCTGTCTCTCCCGTACATTGTTCCAGGATCGAACCTGCAATATTATTTCAAAGTTGCCCTGTCGTTCCTTTGTCTTCTTGTCTTTCGAATTTAGTTTAAATATCATGATTTTCGTGTCCCCTTTTCTCTCAATATATAATAGGTACGTTTTAAATAAACTGTATGTAATTCGTAATTTTGTTTATCGCCGACAGAACACGAACAAACTCATATCGAAATCTTTATTATGCATTTTCCAATTTCCACCATACTAAATCTTTCCACATTTCCATATTATCTACACAAATCAATTCAATTTTAAACTCTGTTGTCTCTATTTTGATCGTAGATTTCAATTTTTCTTCTTTTCTTCAATTTTCTTATATTTACGACGTTCTTTTTATGAATTTTTTCTTTTATTCTCATGTCGTTCTCCATAACTATATGATTTGTTACATTACAAGCCAAATTTATTATTTTCATCGATATTTTGGAATTTTCCTGAGTTTTCCTTTCGGAATCACCTTTTAATTGTCTTTATTATATCCTTTGCCACCATTAATATCCTTCCAATGTTTATCTTCTCTAAGAAAATTTCATTTCCTATACATACATATTTAATATGTTATTTTTCACATTTTTTATAGAAGAAAATTCCAATTTGACCCTGGGATATGTGTCAGGTTAATTGCTTTGTTTAAAAACGTAAAAAATTGCGTCTCGTTTCTCCTTAAAATCCCATAAAGTATCCTTGTAGACACATGTTGATGCTTCGATTTCTACGTACTCGATCGTAAATAAGGAATTAATATTAACTCGTTAGATTTAATCTCTTTTACTTTATCCAAATATTGCATAAGGGCAATGTTAAAACTAATCACCCTTTAAGCCATAAAGACTGTTATAATCACCAAAAATCATGTTCATTTCTCATTGTTTGTATACAAGAATCATGTATGGGATCGACAACCTTTTTAACATCAATCTCGCTTATCAATTTGCTCTATCGGCCATAGTACTTCCTCATAACAAATTACGTAAAAACGATCCCTTCCTTTGAATTAATCTAACGTAATATAACTAGAATGGCCATCCCATCTCAGGTACATAACGATATTCATTTAAAGTCGTCTGAAATCGCATTTATAAGTCTGATCTTTATATTGTTCGATCAACACTTCCGTCAATACACCAATTTTTCCCATTTGATTTTCTTTCCAAATCGTTTTTCTTGACTTTATTGCTTCATCTGAAAATGATAATCCTAATTTTCATTGTTCTTTTCTCTTTTAAATATCAAACGTTCGTTTTCCCCGAATCTGGCCTCCCTATTTGTTATACGTAATCGATCTACAATTGAATATCCCTACAATAGCTTCTCCTAAGTTTTCCGCGTCTTTTCATTAATTTTCCGTTCATTATATGTTCTTGTTTTTTTCTTCGCACCATTTTTCCGATATAATATGAATCTAGTTTCTCACAAACTACAGTTTTCGACCCCATAAATTCATTCAATGTGTAGGTTACATCTCGGGTCGACACACCGATATCCAAAATCGTGGGAAATTGTTTACAATATCGAACGTTGATCCGCCGAACCCGTGAGAATGAAAATACATCAATTATCCAGCTAATGTCCTGGTTCAAAGTCCATCTCTTTGTTCCCAACATGGTTATGCCTTCTGTTCTCTGATTGGTTGATTTAATCATTTATTTATAATTGAGCGTATTTCTGGAATTCCCATAAATTGAATTCGATCGTAACAACATCTGTTTATTTCTTATTGGCTTTCTTAGATTAAAGGTTCCGTTCATCACACAGCGTAGACCAATTTATTTTTTTTATTGGTTTTTTTCGAGTACCTACATTTTGTCTGTTTTCAAAATTGCTTTTAAAAAACACACAAATAATGTTTTACAATTTCTCAAGACAGAATCTCTAAAAGTTTCTTCTGCCATTCATTATTTTTCCGCCATGTTAATTGTCAGTTTTTTTTTGTACTGTCACAATAGAATAACTCAACCCGTACCTGGAACAAAGGAGTCCATTGTGTTCATGAAATTGAGCTTCTTCAAAGTTATCATCATTCTTTGAGTAATAATGTCTCTTGTCCGGCCTCATTAAATATAACAATTCAATTTTATGGAGAGAAACTTTATTTAACCGGATTAAGAGGTAAGTACCCACCCCACTCATTCATTTATCGGGCATTTTGAGGGAATTCGTTGTGATATGGTTAGACCAAACTTTTAATTAGATTTCCTAAAAACTTACCCATTTTGACGAACGAGAGTTAATTTGTAGGGTAGAATTTGTTTTCCACGATTTTAATTAATTAATTAATTTTACATTTTTGTATTTATGTAATTGGATTTCGAGTTTCATTCGAATTCATGAAATTTTTTTCGAAACAATACATGTTATATGATTTATTTCTAGTATAAATAAAACCGTCGAATTCGAAGAATCATTGTTAACCATTTTTAAATTAACTTCGATGTACAGAGTTCTAGGTACTATAGGCGCTAATTTACTTACTGTTTTACCGACCGCGAATACAAGGAAGATTTATAGTTGCTCATATGTAGGATTGATTTCATACAATCTATCTATTTCATTTTAATACACCAAAGGAGTGAGATCTCATAAAAAATATTCCTTCAACTCCGTTAGTGTCGGTATAAACCCAAAGAAGATAACAAAGTGTTCTCATCTTTGTGTGTGCTAATATTTTATAAAGATATATACATTTACATTTGTTGGCAAACATAATCATTCTTTAAATATTACACATAAATAAAGACATTAATAATTGAGGTAGACATACTTTCGTAATTCTTTTTGAAACTTATTTATATTTTCTATCTCAGTAATTTCATTCGGGATGTTGTTATACAGTTGGACGGCCTGGTACATCAGAGATTTCTGGGTGCTTGATTTTTTTCTTGTCGGCAGTCTAATTTGCTTTGAATTTCTTGTCCCGTGTCCCGTGTGTTTCGTTATTATAATGTATTTTTCTTTTTAATTCCTTAGACATCGTCCCCATGTTAATTTTATGTAAAAAAATAAGTACATTCAAATACAAGTTTGCTTCACCGTCAACATATTTAGCTCTTTTAGTATGTCTCGTGTCCGTGTGTATATGTTGCGCTTAAGTATTATTCGCATTGCTTTATTTTGCAGTATTTGCATTTTTTTCATTTTATATTCATTGCAGAAAAAAAGAATACTTGAACAGTAATTAAAGTGTGGTGATATAATTGTATTATATATTATCTGGCATGTTTCTTTATTTACTTTGTTTCTGATTCTAAGAAGAAATGATATTTTTTTGGCAATTTTTTTAATTGTGTAATCTGCATTTTTAGAGAAGTTCAATTTTGAGTCTATGATGACACCAAGATATTTAATTTCTTCCACTTTTTTTATGATTTCTCCATTTATAGAAACCTTTGGTTCATCATGCGTATTTGTTCTACCTGTGTATATGCATGTATTTTGTCTTATTTACATTGAGTTTCAATTTATTTACATTGAGCCATTTTGACAAAGTTTCTAAGTCACTATTTATCTTTTTGATTGTGTTCTCATAATTGTCTTCTGCAATATAAATCAGTGCGTCGTCTGCAAACAGTCTTATTTTGCAATGTTTTAGTATTTTTACCATATCATTTATGTAGAGTATAAACAATATCGGACCCAATACCGATCCTTGCGGTACCCCCAGCATATTTTCAATCAGATTTGATACATTGTTTCTTATCTTTGTTGTTTGTTGTCTGTTGCTTAAATAATTTTTAAACCATTCCAATTCTTTCCTTTTTATTCCACATTTTTTTAATCTTTTAAAAACTCTTTTCTATCTATTGTTTCAAAAGCTCTTTGAAAATCTAAAAACACCGCAACAGTTTACAAGTTTTTATCTATATCTTCCTTCCAATCATCAATCACTAAATTTAACACTGTTTCACATGAATTATTGTTCCTAAATCCAGATTGTTCGTCACAAAGGATGCTATTATTTTCCAAGTATTCTTCAAGTTGAGATTTAATTATGTATTCCACCACTTGCTCATATTTTGGTAACATATTTACAGGTCGAAAGTCTTCACATTTTTTTGAGTTCGAAATCTTTGGAATTGGTATCACCATAGACGTTTTCCATGATTCGGGAAACTTTCCTGTTCCTAAAGATTCGTTTATTAAACTAAGAAACTGTTCTCCTATTACAGGTAGTGCATCTTTTAATGTTTGAATTGTGATCCCATCTTGGCTGGGCTTTGATTTGATGTTGGACAGTATTCTTTGGAGTTTCTGGCCGTCTATTTTCTTGAACTTGAATTCGCAAGTTTTTTCTTCAAAATTGAAAATTTCTTCTTCTTTTATGAATGGGATATTTTTGTTAATTTCTTCTATATTTGTCACAAAATATTTATTAAACTTATTGGCAAGGTTCTTCTCGTCAGCCAATTCTTTTGGGAATATGATATCTTTTGAATAAAGTGGAATAAATACGATCTTATATTATCGAACAAAGACTGTAAGTGTACGCAATAATATTTTAATCAATAATTATGACATTATTTGTTTTTCCGAAACATGGCTGAACTCAACGATATTTAGTGAAGAATTGTTTGATGATAGATATGTAATATTTAGAAGAGATCTTGAGTCAACCAAATCTGTGTCTAAAGAAGGTGGCGGAGTTCTAGCCGCCGTTTCTAAAAAACTTCTTGTGTCAAGAAAAACGGAGTGGTAGAGTGACAATGAAGATTTGCGGCTTGTAATTAAGTCTCGTTCCAACTCGCTCATCTTTATATGCATCATCTATATTCCTCCTAGTGTAACCGTTGATAATTATTGTAAACATATTGAAAAATTACAGGATCTGTATTTAAAGTTTTCAACTTCCAATTCGCAGTTTATTTTTGTTGGTGATTTTAATTTGCCCGAAATTAAATGGATACCTGACAATTCATTCAAAAATAATGTACTTTCCCCTTCTAATTATAAAAGCATGAAAGCACACAGTCTTTTCAATCTCTCATCAATTTGCAATTTGTATCAATTCAATTATGTACTAAATAGAAATGAAAATTTATTGGATCTTGTTTTTTCAGATAAAGTTAACATTGATATACATATAGCACCAGGCTTAACCAAATTGGATCAATATCACCCTTCATTTGAAATTATAGTGAAACAAAATAAAGATCAATTCTTAGAAATGAATAGAAGCGATTCAAAATATAACTTCAGGAAGGGAAACTTTGATGAATGTCGACAGGATCTATTGTCTGTTAATTGGATAACTCTCTTTAAAAATAAAAATGTGAATAGCATGGTAATCTTATTTTATGAAAAATTGTGGGAAATTATTGACAAATACTTTAAAAAATATGGTACTCAAACAAAAAATCAATATCCTGTCTGGTTTAATCAGCAATTGATTGCTCTTCTTAAGAAAAAAAACAAAGTTAGACTTGAGGTAAAAAAACATGGTTATGAGTCAGATTATAGGGAATTCTCTTATTTAAGGAAATTTACAAAAAGAATACAAAGCGAATGTTATAAATCATATATCAACTCTGTCGAAAGTGGTCTGCAAGGTAACATAAAGTTATTCTGGTCGTACTCAAAATCATTACGAAAAAATAATTGTATTCCTAAAGTAATGCATCTTGACGATATTTCCGCGAATGACGGTGAAAACATAGCAAACATATTCTCTAAATATTTTTCATCTGTTTATACCAAGTTGGAATCATCTACTAATGATTCAATGCCAAACATAACTGAACACAATCAAAGCAATTTGGGTAAAATACATATTAGTGCAGATGAAATAAAATGTTTATTGAGTAAAATAGATCCCAGTAAGGGCCCAGGACCTGATAAAATTCCTCCTTTCTTTGTTAGTTGCTGTGCAGACTCTTTATGTTTACCGCTTTTTATAATTTTTAATGCATCCCCTACCACGGGAACTTTTCCCGATCTGTGGAAAAAAGCACACGTGGTCCCAGTATTAAAATCGGGAGACCAATCTTTAATAAAAAATTATAGGCCAATCAGTATACTATCCTGTTTTGCTAAAGTTTTTGAATCTCTGATATATAAATGTTTTCCAAATAAAGATTATTATTATTATTATTATTATTATTATAAAAGTATTTTTTCACATTTTAAACCCCTTCTCTGCACTAGGCAACATGGGTTTGTTCCTCAAAGATCAATCAACTCAAATCTTTTGGAATTTTGTAATTATGTTTGTAATTCTTTTAATGAAAGATTACAAGTAGATACAATTTATACTGATTTCCAAAAAGCTTTTGATAGAGTTAACCACTCCATCTTACTAAAAAAACTTGAACAAATTGGAATACATGGAGACCTATTACGCTGGGTGAAATCATATTTGTATAACAGAACTCAATTAGTTCTTATTAATGGATACAAATCATCCCCTATAATTGTAACTTCTGGTGTACCACAGGGTTCAAATCTTGGCCCCCTGCTTTTTCTTATATTCATAAATGACCTTGGCTCGAAATTAAACTGTGATTATGCTTTTTTCGCCGATGATCTTAAAATTTTTCGTAAAATTAAGTCTGTTTCCGATCATCAGCTGCTTCAAAATGACCTCGACACACTCAATAACTGGTGTACTGTCAATGATATGCACTTAAATGTTGAAAAATGTTACATTTTAAACTTTACTAGAAATAGAATTATAAAGGATTTTTCTTATGTTATCAATAATATTATTCTCAAAAAAGTTTCTTCAATAAGGGATCTAGGAATCACTCTTGATTCTAAATTCATATTTGATGTACATATTAACAACATTAAGTGCAAATCATTAAAAATGATGGGATTTATTCACAGAATATGTAAACCTTTCAAAGATCCTCAATCAATTCTAACACTTTACAATGCCTTAATTAGAAGTAAACTTGAATATGGAAGCACTATTTGGAATCCACATTACTGCAAATATGAAAACATTGTAGAATCAGTTCAAAAAAAATTACTAAGAATGTTATCCTTCAAATGTGGACTACACGACCATCTCAGATCATACGATGTACGTCGTGATTACTTCAAGATTGATACACTTAAAACTAGAAGGCAATTGACTGATCTAATATGTTTACATAAAATTATTCACGGCCATCTTGATTCTACATTATGTCTTAACAGTATTGAAATTAATGTCCCCAATTCCCATTGTTTAAGACGCCATAACATTTTTCATATGAATACATTTAAAAATAATATCGCCTACTTTAGCCCTCTGACCCAGATGTGTCGACTGTATAACAAGATAGAGTGCGCTGATGTGGATATTTTCGTTGACAATTTGTACGGATTTAAAAAAAAAGTTCTAACGCTGTTAAAAAGTACTAACTAATTATGTTGTGTGAATTGTCTTTCTATGCATGCTCGCGTATTTCATATGTCTTTTATCACTCATTGCAATGTGTTACTTGAGTGACCTTGTATATAATTCTGTATTTTTATTTGTGATGTTTTTGTTTTTCTAATTATATTTATTTGTATTTAATTGTATGTAATTGTAGATTTTTATAATTGTGTAATAACTGAGTTTTATAACTGGATTGTTCTCATGTAAGTGTAAACATCTGTAAAACCCAGTATAAATAAATAAATAAATAAATAAATCTGTTTAAAAATCATCTGTCGTGAATTAATTGTAGATACTACCAAACATGAAAAAGCCCTCTGGGCGTTAAATAAATAAATTACAAAAAAATTTCATTGCCTACAATTAAGTGGTATAGAAAATCTTCCCCATTCGATACAACCACACACAAGTGGCCCAAAACTCATCAGCAAATAATAATCAATAAAGATTGTGAGAAGGTTATTATGAAGTCTGTTAGTAATTTTTTTGTGAATATCTGCTCTAAAAATATTTAGGTTATCTATGATCGATGTAGTAGTAAAATATCCACGTACAATAAAATCCATTCCCAGCGAAACAAAAATTTCATAAGCTTGGCTCATATAGCTATAACACTTTCGGTATAACCATAAATAAAAACAAAGCCACCGACTCGCATTGTGCGCAACAAAACAGATCAGAGTTAACACTCTACACAAAGAATTTTAAATAATCCTGAAAAAATAGTTAATTACCGTTTTATTTTTCAGAAAAATTCAATGCTCGCTTTTCCGGCCATGAATATTCCCCACAAACTCTCCCACGCATTTAGCCAGAAAAAATATTAATATTTCGAGTAGAACCAAAAACGTTCCCCGAAAGGAAATATTTCCTGCATTTATTTTGCAGCGCAGTTATTGCGTTTCCAATTTCATTTTATACCAAAGTTTTCATAAACCCTGAAGATTTTTTTAACATGGAAACTTTCATAAATCTTTTCATATCTGTAAACGTAATATTATAATTTCGAAAGAAATATTATATCATGACCCTTTCTCACATCAAATTTAACATTCGTGTAAATTTTCCGATTTATCTTGTTGCACAAAGCTTTGTTGTCATTAGTTTCACTAAAATACAAAAAATAAATTTAAAGTCATAATAAAATAATAACAAGCAAACACATATAAAAATATTTTTACCTCTATGACATTAACAAATAATTTAAAAAAATTACAATAGTCCCAATTGCGAACCTTGTGGATCCCCACCTTTTAAGTAGGTAGTTTTGGAGAAGTTTTGTGATGACATTAATTCATAATCGAAGGAATAATGTTGCGGTTGCACTGCGTAAGTATCTAGGAAGATGATTCAAATTTAGTTTATTTTCGTCTAGTGGCCTATTAGTAAATGAACTGCACTTTTGCTGCCTACACATTATAACAAGTGCATTACTAATTTAAAATATTTTTTTCGTTTTTTTTTCGATTTCAAATAATGGAAGGTCGTAGACATAACACAATAAAGTAATGTATTTGCTACAATACTCACATAAAGTCCATATAAGAGACGTCCGGTTTTCCATCGGGCCAGATGAGAATGCAGGCAGTTTTTACGCGACCTCTGTACCTGAAAGTAAAACAAATTTGGATTAATTGAGCAGTAAAAACGTGCTTTACGAGCACGTTATAGAATGAGGTCATGTCAATAGATAAGGGACGCTTCTAGATTTTTTGGATTTTTATATTTGAAATATCTACGTCACTCATATATTTTTACAACTGAAAAGCATTTAAAACCTGTATTTTTATTTGTAAAAAACAAAGATAAATAGATATCTTTCCCGCGGTTTTTTCCGTTAAAATGCGAATATTCGAAAAAGACGTATTATTGAATATATATTTTTTTAAATTTGAATATCTCACAAGAGTCCCAGCTGCTCCTGTTTGGAGCCAGTGAGCATACTGCATCCCCAATTGTGGTGTGTTGTGAGGCTGAAGGTAGTAGGGAAAAGAAAGAGATGAGGGAGCGGAAGGTAGGGAAGTACCTCACTATTCAAATCTGGCCACCAAACACGGCTAAAGCCATTTCAAGCAACGTTTCAATTCTGAATGGTGGTCTTGCACCAGGGCGATACTAAGGGTACCTTGCACTCTGGAACGTGGCACAAATATACTACTTTAAAATGAATTAATAACACAAATTAATCAAATAAAATTTATTTGCCCACTCCGGGATTCGATCCCGCGACCTTCGGATTGCGAGTCAAAATCCTTACCGCTAGACTACGCCGGCCGTCGAATACCATAAAAATGTAATATTTTCTCTAACCTTGGAATTATATGAAATGTTGATTGCTTTTTGTACTCAAAAAATCATACTTAAAAATCATACAAAATTTAAAAAAAAATGTAGTAATGAAAATAAAGTTGAATTTCATTCTGTGAGTTTGAGTGTTAGTACAGTTCTGTTTTTTTTTTTATTTATGCGAAACAACCGATCAATAATAATATTTAAGATTACTTCAATACAACCTTTTGAAAATGGTCTTCGAAATTTGATGAATTGTTCAAATTCTGTGAAACAACTGGTCCTTAGAGTATGAAAAACCGCATTGTTGTTGTCGAAAATATTCTAAAATTAGCGCCAAAGAGCAAAATGATTAATTAAAAAAATGTGCAAAACTTAATCCCAATAGAATATGATCAGATTAGCAGATTGAGTAAAACCACTTTTACTCGCATTAAATATCTTGTCTGACCTTAAAAAGCTCGTAATTTTTTTTGTAAAAGATCGTGAAAATACTGTGCACAAGTGGCCTATGACTTAAGAAATACTATTTTTTTTTTGACAGTTATTCCGAGTTATTGAAAATTTCTAACGAACGTCCACGAACGAAAACATATTTCATTTCCTAGAATTGAGATATAAACGATTTTATGCAGCATCGGATCTCATAGCGGCATAAAAGGATGATAGTTTTTGCATCTCAGAATTGACATCAGAATAAGTAATAATTTTATCAATGTACCGAAATACCAATACTTTTTCCACGAAAATTGGTAAAAACATTATCGATGCCAGAGAGATAAAACGATTATTGAGAGAAATCCGATATCCGATGCATTCATTTCAAAGGAGATAATAGGCCACTTGCATGGATTTCATGATGAATTAGAAAAAAAAGTGTGGATAGATTTTTCTACTAAGATTACGAAAATGTCTCTAAAATGTCTCCAAAATTTTTTAGAAATTTATAGTTTTTTTTTTAATATAAATAAATCCGATTTTGGGTTCGTGACGTGAAAATATACTGTCTCCGATAATATTCAATTAATTTTGTAAAATTCCATACTGATTTTTTTTTAAATGAAATTTTTTTTAATATTTGAAACTTAAAATTTACTAGCTCTATTTGTTTGTTTGTTTAGATGTTTTGACAGATGCTATGAAGTGAACTTCGCACAAATGGCGGCTGTCTTTTTTAATGATAAATTTTAATGACATTTTCAGATGTAATATTTTTAGTATGCCTCTTTATTCTCCTCTGCCATTCACGTGGAATACCTAAATCGTTTTTTTTAATGATATTGTTTTTAACATCCATAAATTTATGTCCCGTCTTTCTGGTTAATAAAAAATGGTCAAATTTTTTTGGATTGAAATTTAAAAAAAATCGCCAGGGTTTCAAAAATACGATTAAAAATATATGTATTTATATATGTTTGATGTCTTAGAATATTTGTCTAAATCGGGAAAAAAATTAAAATAAGAGATGCAAGTGGCCTATTTTTCAGGAGATAATTTAAAAAAAATACCTTTCGGTTGGTGAATGGAGTGGCTTAGGGTTCAAAACTGACAGGTTAGAACCCTGCGAAGCGCAAATATTATGCAAATCGTCGCATTGAACTGCAAAATATTTATGTGGCAACATTTTTATAAAAATAATGTGAACTCAATTTAAATAACCGTTTAAAAACATTCTGTTTCACTATTATTTACAAAAAAGTTTCTGTTTTATTTGGTCACATTTACTAGTTACATCATTATTAAATGTTCCCTATTCATTTTATATTTCCGAACAATATTCTAATGGAAACCTTATTTCACTGTCGCCGGAAAAAAGGTGTTAAAACAATGAAAACATCGATATCGAAAGATAGTGTAGTCATAATATTATTTACGACGAATTCCATGACTACAAAAACTACAAATTTTATTTCATGAATGGAACTTTATCGGCTCTCAGGTTGGGTAGTTTATTATGTTTCCGTTTCCCTCTTGTATTCGCCAATTTTGATAGTCGAGGAAACCATCTATCTTCAATTCAATCGTTATCAGTTATCACGAACTTCAAGTCTTACTACCCGGCTTCATCGTATATTTCAACACTGTTATTGAATTATTCTACTTAAGCTGAAGCCATACTAAATAATGCAAAATCATACAAAATCATATGTTTTTGTTTTGAAATCGCTTAAAAGTATTATAGATGCTTCAATTAAATACTGCGTGTAGAAAATATTTTGGGTTCTTAAAAATATCGGTCATTTTTTAAATAAGTCCTTTAATAAGTCTAGAAGGTCTATAAAAATACTTTTAAGTGCAAACTTTCCTACTTATAAACCCCTTTTCGGATATGGTTTTATTGTATAATGTGGCAAATTCAGTTACTTTTATAATTATCGTAATCAAAAATGATATTTAGGCTCGAACTTCGTAAAGTAAAATAAAATATCCATTTTCGCGTAGCTATTTTACAACACGGCCAGCAGTCGACTTTGAATTTTCAAAATTGGACCCTATGCCGTCCACCGAAGGACTACAGACCTATTTTTGTGTCAGTTCCGCCCCGGCCGCGAGGGGGAATAGACGCCTTGGACTCCGCGCCGCTTGGTTCCTTGAAATCAATTTTAAATATCCGTTTTATTACAATAAACAATGCTTAAAATGGGTATTAATATTTTTTACAGGCCTTTACAATATAAAGATGTAATTTTTTTTTCTCAAATACCTTTTCCAACCTTTCCAAAAGCTTTTTCTCAAGTATTTTTAAGCTCCTCCTTTAAAAGTCGTGAATTATGAATAGGGTATTTTCACAGTTTTTTTTTATTGCCGAAAAAAATAAAGTAAAAAATTACGAGAACAACGAAATTTTTATTTTATTTATATGATGATTTATAAATTTTCTACAACGATTTAAAGTATGCCATTTTTAAAATGCCGCCAAAACGATTTTTTCGCGCCGAATGTACCGTCGCTGAGCTGTGACGTCAGCCCCGTCAATCACCGCCATAAGTGAGATCTGTCAGTACCAGTTAGTACGTATGTTGCAGTTGGCTTGATTGTGAACCTCCAGATTGCTCGTTTAATATCATTATATTTGTTTCGATGTCTTCCCACTTGCGATATAAGTATTGTTTAGTACCTATGTGTACAAATACCACTGTGAATACCCCAAGTAAGGTGTTTTTAGGTTTTCCAAAGGACGAGAAAATGAGGAAAAAATGGTGTAATGCCATGAAACGAGATCCGAAAAGAAATCGAACCATTTCTTTGAAGAGCCATCTTCATTGTTGCGAAGACCATTTTAACGTAAGTTCCTATATATTAATAATATTCTAAGTATTGTAATTCTCATAATTTAAGATTAATTCAGTATAAAACGATGTGTTAATATTCCGAGCATGACAGTCAGATGACAGTTGTTTTATTTTCAAATTTTACGATTGTTATGCAAATAATGAACATATCTGCCGTAGTCATTGAGGTTTATGTAGGTATATCAATGGCTTTAGTGTACATACGTCTTTAATATTCATTTATTTATATTTCAGCTTGAAGAAGACGTCGACAACTACATGAGGGTCAGGTTTATGGGTGGTGTCATGCACTTGAAAAAGAGTGTTATTCCTCACAAATTCGAATGCCAGAAAAAAAGAATAGCCACTCCTCGACAGACGGGATTGAAGCGTTCGCACGTTGAAGTCATCAAAAACACTCTACTACAGTATAATCAAACAGAGCCACAATCACAACCTTCTACCTCGGCACTGCCAGAAGAGCTAGCTGTGACTGAACCTCTTCATGTTGCTACACAAACTTGCTCACTTAGAATACAGGACAAGGCTGTTCAAGTTAGCCTCAAATGTCAAGTTCGCAGTAAAGCAACAGTCACATCAAGGCGAGAAACTAATACAGCTTGCTCACCAGTGAAGTGGGATATCAGTTTGAGGGTGGCAAGTACTCAACGTACACAAGCTGATGCGACACCTGTGAAACCTCAGGATACACAAGCTGGCACGACAAGTTTAGAACCTCAGGAATTTTCATCGGATTCAGAATTCATACCAGAGGATCTTATGTATCGTTCAAACTCACCGGATTTTGCAGGTGACAACTTTGAGAGTGAAAGTTTTAAAGCTCAAATGCGCAAGTCAAGCCTAATGGCCCTTGAAAGAAGTCCTAGGCTATGCCTAGGAATTCCAAAAGAAATGTACCATATAATTTCCATTTTGGCAAACAAAATACCCACTCCGGTAACTAATGTCTTAATAACTCTAAAGAAAATCCGCTTGGATGATTCATTTGCCATCCTATCGCTGCATTTTGGAATTTCTGTTCCATCTGTAAGCCGGATTTTTATGAGAACTGTCTTGTTAATGGACAGATTTTTAAAAAGCCTTATTGTATGGCCATCTGCAGACAAAATAAGACTTAACTTACCTATAAGTTTTAGATCAAGATATGCTAAGGTACAATCTATTATTGACTGTTTGGAAATTCAAATAAACAAACCCAATAATCCAATACACCAATCACTGACCTGGTCCGAATACAAGAGCTGTAACACACTTAAATACCTCGTTTCGTGTACTCCAGACGGATTGGTGAATTACATTTCTTGTGGCTATGGTGGACGCGCTTCAGACGCTACCATTGTGGAGGACTGTGGATACCTGGATGCTCTTCGGCCAGGCACGTTTGTAATGGCCGACAGGGGATTCAAGAATATAAGCAATCTTCTTCAAATTCGACAGTGTGAGTTTATACGTCCCCCTAGTGTATTTACAAATGTGCTGTGTACAGCGGAAGAAGTAAAACAAGCAAAGAGGATTGCAGCGTTAAGAATCCACGTTGAACGTGTTATTAGCAGAATACGGGAATTTAACATGTGCAAAATGCATGCATCTACACACCACAATCATATCCCCTTCATGGATCAAATCATAAGGATCGTTTGCGCTCTGATTAATCTACAAAATGTTCTAATTAAAGTGTAGAGAGTACATACAGTATAAAAATATTTGTGTCCTTTTATGAATTTGAAGAAGCGCCTTACAACTCTTGTATTTGGACCAGGTCAATGATTAGCGTATTGGGTTTGTTGATTTGAATTTCCAAAAAGTCGAACTTATGGGGAAGTTAAGGTTAAACGTCACGTACGTTATAATCTACGCATTCACAGATGGCGCCAATCAAATTATTTTAGGTTTTTAATGTTTTTTGCACGTTACGCTTTAAAATATTAAGGTAAATTAATTGTTCGCGACCGTACATATACAATTAGAATATAAATAAATAGTTTTGTCCATAAACAAACCCAAATCTTTCAAGAAAGGCTGAAAAAATCAATTTTGTATCGGTGACTCAATCCAATATTGTATTTTTCAGCCATTCTTGAAAGATTTGGGTTTGTTTATGGACAAAACTATTTATTTATATTCTAATTGTATTAACAAGACAGTTTTCATAAAAATAAATGGTAGATATGTTTGAACGCATATGTACATACATTCTATTTTATAGTAAATAACTACTTTGAAATTATTGTGTAATTAATTGTAATATTTGTAAATTATAATATAACCGATATCACTGTATTATTAAAAACAATGTTCTATACTGTAATATTTTCTGTTGTTTTTCTTTTACTCACCTATATAAAAAGAAGATTATATCTGCATTCTATAAATTAAAGAATGTTACTCTAAATTCAATTGAAAAGTTATATCAGTTATGAGAACTCATAAGGAATGGAGGAGTCAAGGAAGATAATTAAATCATTTTGTACATGTCATACCCATTTGTATTTAAGTTTTTTTAAATATGGCATTAGACCAAAACTTAGTACATTATATCAGTTATGAGAACTCATAAGGAATGGAGGAGTCAAGGAAGATAATTAAATCATTTTATACATGTCATACCCATTTGTATTTAAGTTTTTTTTAAAATGGCATTAGACCAAAACTTTAGTACATTACATCCTTTGAATCTATCAAATAATTTTTCATCGTAGACTCCTTCGCTGGGCATTTCACTTCAACGATGAAATCTTCTCCCAAAGCATCTGGAGAGGCACCAAAAATTGGGTACTCATTACTTAAAATGAGACCACACTTTTTAAGTTTAATTTTGTTAGTAGCCTCAACCACTTTCAAAACTTGCGCTTCCAGAATTCTTCCACGCTGAATGGCTTTAGTTTCAAATACTTTAGCACCGAGGATGCTTTCCACCAGTGACCCGTCCAGTGTGCAGCAGTGAGCCGCTTCATGAAACTTTGAGGCTGTCACTCTACCATAACGTAGGTTATGCCACAGTGGACTGTCAGACTGGCCGACTGTATCATAGGCTGCCTTCTGACATGCCTCAATAGTCATTGCCTTCTTACAGAATTCAATAAATTCACTGGGCGTCGAGCCCATATTATTTTCAAAAAAATCACATTCCATGTTGTGGATTGACAAATTTTCAAGAGTTGTGGGGGGTGCATAATACTTCGTCAACTGTGTATTTATAGATGTACTAGCATCTAGCAGCTCTCTTATGAAACTCCCATCATCCTCTGGCAAATTCACACGTCCCAGGGTCCCCATGTCTTTGGCCTTAATAAACTTCAGACTTGTACCGATTCCTGCCATCTTGGAGCGTTTCCAATAACATTGGGTTGAAGTTTTTGGAGGTTCTTCACTGCGTCTGTGGAGCCATGATAAGAAAGCAAGTGCATGCTTACAGCCACCTGGAACAATGAAAAGATTCACAATCTTAGATACTTTTGTTTCAGTATGTATTATATTGTGGATCAGACTACATGAAGCTGTTGGCCGGGGGCTACCCGCTACTTTTTTTAACATTAACTACACATTTGTCGGAGGGAGAAAACATAGAAGCCGGCAAATCATTCCACAGCCGAGCAGTTGAATTTAAAGGTCGCCTGTAGAAGCAACCCTTTCTCATGTGACAAAATTTAATGTCAATAGTGTAAAATTGTTGAACGCATGTTTGGCGTGTTTCCCGACTGTGCACTGGTGCCGAAGGGATCAATGATGCTAGGTCCATCGGGGCATCTTCCAGGTAGAACAAGCAGGTCTACCTAACACATGTGCTCTAAAGATTGCGATACAAGGTCGGCAGTTGTGTGCTATCTGCAGTATCTACTGGTCCTGCACAGTACACCCAGCTGCCCAGCTTCTGAGAGGCTATTTTGACTCTGGCTTCAATGGAGCCCCCTGCCAGAGCTAATCACAGAGGTACACCAAGCATATCACTGAAGGGCATGTTGGAAAGATTGCTTCCAATTGAAGGTGAGAAGAATACACAAATTGGGAACTAACCTTGGGATGCAGGGCAATCTTCACACTTGCACGAATCTATAACCTCTAGTGCTTCATTGCAAATCAGTGTGACTGCGTAAGCCTTTGTTCTGATTTTGTGCTCCGGAGTGACTCGAGCTTTCACAGTACAAACATCGTCAATTCGTTTTACTTGGACGTATCCCACAGCACTATCTCCATAATTCTCCCGTGCTGATCTGAAATATACATAATATTGTTCATCAACACATTAATCGGAAAAAATTCGGTTTACTGGCCAAATTCCTAAGAATACAAACTAGTTATTTTTATACTAACTATGGGCCGGGGAATACGAATCTGAAAGAATTAGGCGGCGGCAAGCAATATTAACTGAATTATACGACTTTAAAAATTTTTTTGACACACATAGGAAAATTGCCATTTTGGAAGCATTCTGATTCCTAGAAAATCAAACTAGTTATTTTTATACTAACTTTGGGCCGGGGAATCCGAATCTGAAAGAATTAGGCGGCGGCAAGCAATATTAACAGAATTACACGACTTTTAAATTTTCAATAAACACAAACGAAAACAGCCATCTTCAAAGCATTTTAACACATGAAAACCATAGAAAAACAACAATTTGAGTGTGGCCATCCCTAAAACAAAATCAAAAACTAATTATATCAATAACGTAAAACTTTCCGACGCGATAATTCTTCACATGATAATTCATCACATAACACATTAACCTGATGAATTATGACTATCTCAACGGCCGTATTCTTAAACCAAAAGTATGAAAATTCGTAGTCTTAAAAAGTTGTTACCTAGACCGGTCACCAATATCAATGTTATTATATAAAACCTAACCTAACCTAACCTAACCTAACCTAACCTAACCTAACCTAACCTAACCTAACCTAATCTAACCTAACCTAACCCAACATGGTTTGTGCCCCTTTATACCGCCTGCTCGCGTCAATTTAAAAAAACATCCCAGTTTTCAAGTAGTTTAGCGGCTACGCTAGGTTTGTATAACATGGTTTGTGCCCCTTTATACCGCCTGCTCGCGTCAATTTAAAAAAACATCCCAGTTTTCAAGTAGTTTAGCTGCTACGCTAGGTTTGTGTAACATGGTTTGTGCCCCTTTATACCGCCTGCTCGCGTCAATTTAAAAAAACATCCCAGTTTTCAAGTAGTTTAGCGGCTACGCTAGGTTTAGGTAGCATGGTTTGTGATACAAAAGTGAGTAAAATTTATAAAAAGTAAGTACTTAAATTATAAACATGTCATTTTACGTTATTGATATTACTTTTAAATTCAACAAGGAACAAATTCACTTAATTACAACGAAAACAAGTGCTATATTAAACTGGATGGGACATTTAACTATACAATTATCTGAAGCAAAAGAAAAAATAATTGAACCGACATTTAAATACGGTAAAGTAGCTGAAAACCAAGATAATATATTTAAAAGTGATTTCAAATTATTAGTTTCATCGAACAATGCTGAGGAATCTTCAGAAAATATACAAAATAAAATCAGGAAGAAAATTAACTTAGGTAAGATTGGTGCCAAAGTAATTGGTGTTAATGCGATATCTAAGAATAGAATACTTATAAAATGCTCGACAAAGTGCGATGCGGAAAAAATGAGTAAAGCTATTGGCGACGAGTTCAAAGAAATCAGTGCTACAGAAATTAAAAAGAAAAGACCAACTATGATACTTAAGGGCATTACTAATGACTATAATAAGGAGGATATTATACAAGATATTATCGAACAGAATGAAGATATCAAGGCTGTGCTGATAGATAAACCAGAAATTGAGATGACCTTAAAAAAGATCTTAAAAAACAAATACAATAACACATCTAATTACATAATAGAAGTTAGTACTAAAATAAGAAGATGGCTAGTTTGTGCCGGTAAAATCTATGTGGGGTACCAGAGAATACAAGTAGAGGATGCCCTTCCTCTGGTGCAGTGCTATCACTGCCTGGGCTTTGGACATACTTCTATCAGGTGTCTTCATAAAGAAAAGGACAAACCATTGTGTACACACTGTGCTGGTGATCATTCCTACAAAGATTGTGCTAACAAAGATAAAGAACCTAAGTGTAAAAACTGTGATAGCAAAAATAAAAAAATGAACTGGAATATTGACACCAGGCATTCTGCAAACGATAAAACAAAATGCAATGTGTATAAAAAAATGAGCATATTAGCAAAAGAAAAAATAGAATATTGACTAGAAATAACAATAAACCTGTCTCAAAGTAGATATAGTGTTATTATAATACGTATGATTTTTTCTCGTAGAATTTGCTATATTTCAATAAATACAATTTACGTTTTAATTTCCAAACATTACACATTTCTATTTCTATATTATATTAAAGAAAAAAATCATTGTAAAAAGACTCTAGATTTCCAAACATCGCCATATTCTGTTGTTGAACTTTCACTTTATTACATAAATATTGTTATAAAAATTATAAAAAATCACAAAAAAACTAAGAAAAATATTATTATTATATTTCATTATTTTTTTAACGGTAATATCATAACGACACCTTCAAAAACATTTTTTTGTTTACCTATACATGTATATATTCACTGTGTACTATATTTCACATTCATAAATATAACATTTTTAAAAAAAATCTTAAAATGTGATAAATATTCTGAAATAACCCTAGATGTAAACATTCAATTTATTTTATATTTATTAAGTCTTTATCAAAAAGTACTTGTACCAATTAGCTCTAGACACAAGCACTTTTATATTGCTAAATATTTAACATTAAATCCTTCAATCTATACTCAAAATACTTCTCTTTTTAAACAAAACAAGAAAAGAATTCATTCTTACGGGCTGAAACCTACAAAAGATATTAATTACTCTGGTTTCATAAATGGAGTTATTTTATATTGCTCTCTTTTCATGTTTACCATAAAGATAAAAAGAATATGTGTTAAATATACTATTTATGTATGGACTTTAATCAACCTAACAAAAATATTAAATTTTATTGTTTTATCTATAAATGAAATATTTGTAATATTATTTAATGCTAAATGCATTGAAAACCATTTTGTATCATTATGTTATACCTACTTTTACTTTAAGAAAAATAATTGTGGTATCTTTGATAAAAACGAATGCTTTATCATATTATCGTGTATAATAACTGTTCATTGCTGTAATATGCTAAGAATAAAAACAGGTGTTAGAAAAAAAAATTATGTAATTATATCAAGTATTAAATTGAACCTTATACTGCATTCTGTAGAGATATTTCTTATAGAAATATTTCTATTTGTAAAATTAACCAAACTTCGTACCACAATCTTACTGTATTGTTTCAAATTTAACTACGAATTAAATGGCACAGAATAATTTTTCGTATATAGATAATGATAATGAAATAGAAAGTAGTACAGTAAATAATTTAGAAGATTGGATAAAAAAACAAAACATAAATGCGTCTGATAATCTTGTTTGTATTCAATTAAATATAAGATCCATACAAAAATATTGGGATATATTGCATATATATTTACTTAATTGTTTGAAGCATATTGACATTCTAATGCTATGTGAAACCTCTATTCATACTGAAAGTGCGTCTATGTATAATATTCCCGGATATAATTCATATAACTACTGCAGGACTGATAAGTCAGGAGGAGGTATTATATTGTATATAAGAAATAAATTTGAGTTTAGACTAAAATCGTTCCAATCACTACATTTTGAAAATATAACAGGAAAACTCATACTCCAGGACAAAACTAAAGTTAACGTAATAGCTATCTATAGACCCCCTAATTTCAGTAAATCTTCATTTTTAACGGAATTATCATCATATCTTGATACAATTAATAGTAAGGAAAATATTATCTTACTTGGAGATATAAATCTGAATTTGCTTAATGACCAAGATTATATCATAAGCTCATATGAAAACTTACTTACTAACCATTATTTAACTAAATGCATCAATGTAGTAACCAGAGAAGCTGTATTAAATGGACAAATTACTCGTACGTGTATTGACCATATATTTGCCAAATTTAGAGGCAAGAAAATAACTGCTTGCGTCTGTGAAAATAATATCGCCGATCATTTTATTACTGCTATTAATATAAGATCTCATAAACGTCAGGTAGACCTTGCAAATAAGTATATTCAAATCATTTCACAAAAGGCTATTGATAGATATATCAGAGATTATAACTGGAGTAAACTTATAGAAGAGAAGGATTGTATTTCATTATATGAAAAAATAAAATCTTTATTTAACAAATTTTACAAGAGTAGTTCTAAAACGATAGTGCAAAAACCGAAAACACGACCTTATGCAATAAATGAATGGATAAGCAGTGAATTATTATGTCATATAAATAAAAGGGATAAACTTTATAAAAAATGGAAAAGTACACCAACAAACAAAACATATGAAACAGAATACAAAAAAACTCGTAACCTTGTCAATAAACTTATAAATAAAGATAAAACTAACTACTATAATAATAAATTTAAAAACTGTTTTAATGATACTAAAAAAACCTGGGACGAGATAAATAATATCTTAGGACGTAAACCCAAAAACGATTGTGATGAAACTATAACACGATATATGTTAAAAGATAGAACTGAGGATTCTGTCTCAAATGATTTTGTGAATTACTTCTCGGATAGCATCAGCAACATGTTACATAAATGCAATCACAAAGCTACTAATATAGTTCTGGAAGAACTACCTCACAGTTTATATATACCAAGAGCTACTATAACTGATATTGAAAACATTGTTAAAAAAATGAAAAACTCTAAAAGCACAGGTATTGACAATATAAGAATGTTTGATTTAAAAAGAAATATAAAAACCCTTGGGCCAATAATTACTTATTTAATCAATATGATAATAAAGCAAGCAAAAATTCCACAAGAGTTTAAATGTAGTATTACTAGACCAATATTTAAAGGTGGAAAACACATTGAACTAGGAAATTATAGGCCTATTAGTATACTACCAGCATTAGAAAAAATTCTCGAAAAATTTTTATCAAATAAATTAAATAATTACATTGAAAAATTCGCTATCATAGACCCAAATCAATATGGCTTCCAAAGAAAAAAAAATACTGAAAAACTACTGCAAGAGTTTTCCAATTACATAAATAATCAATTAAATAATAAATTACATGTCATTGTTTTATTTATCGATAACTCTAAAGCTTTTGACACAATTAACTCAAAAAAACTGCTAAAAACTCTAGAAAAAATTGGAATAAGAGGAAATGTGTTAAATTTATTTAAAGATTATCTTAGAAATAGAAAAATATGTACCAAAATAAATAATACTTTTAGTAAAACAAAAAATGTATCTGCAGGAGTTCCACAAGGTTCTATATTGGGACCTACACTGTATATAATCTATGTAACTATAATGAAAAAACTTTTCTCTTTTGTTAAACATTTTGTATTTGCAGATGATACAGCATTGGTCATATCACATAAAGATCTAAAAACTGTAATTGAACTCATGCAAATTGACTTTAATCAACTTTGTAAATGGTCTCATGATGCAGGATTATTAATTAATGCCAAAAAAACCAAAGTAATGCATATAAGATCACCTAATGTCAAATTCCAATTTAATCCTAATATTATTTCTCATAATTTTAATTGCATCCATAAAAATATTCCAACTAATTGTAAATGTGAAAGTTTAGAATTAGTTACGGAATATGTGTATCTTGGTGTTACCGTAGATTGTTTTTTTAAATGGGATAAACATATTAAAAAAACCTGTAAAAGACTCAGATCAATTGCTGGCAGAATGTACACATTGAAATTTTTCTTACCCATTGAAACACTAAAAATAATTTATATGTCACTGGCAGAATCCATTATAAGATATGGATTAACAATATGGGGAAATACTTCTGTAACAAATCTGAAACAAGTCCAAGTTGTACAAAACGCAATTGTAAAATTATTAGTTGTTCCGAATATTTTCAAACAGAGACATGATACACCATTACTGTTTCAGAGTGCTAAAATTTTACCTGTTAAGGCAATACTATGGCACAAAATTATAATTCAGTATATATTTACCCAGCAGCATAAAGAGAAATTAGAACATAAATACAGCACTAGATTCACGCGCAACGACGGGTTAATAGTTCCGAAATTTAATAATAAGTACGGACAGAGAACGTTTGAATACAACATACCGAAAATATTTAATTTATTACCTGATACTATAAAGCAATGTAATTCTATGAATAAGGTTAAATATATGCTGAAAAATTGGCTATCGGAAAAAAAATATTTATACTTAGATTGATTTGTATGAATAATGTTGAATTTGTAGATATAAGATGTAAAATTATAACATTTAAAATGTATATGTAACTTAATTATAAGCACCTGCTGACAAGCCAATTGAATTGGCTTAGCAGGACTTGTTTGTGATAAAAAAAAAATATACATATATAAATAAAAAAAAAAAAAAAAAAAAAAAAAAAAAAAAAAAAACTGCTTAATGGCAACACTTAATTTTATGTGATGTAACATCTTTATTCTTTTTCTATGGTTTTCATGTGTTAAAATGCTTTAAAGATGGCTTGTGTTTATTGAAAATTTAAAAGTCGTGTAATTCTGTTAATATTGCTTGCCGCCGCCTAATTCTTTCAGATTCGGATTCCCCGGCCCAAAGTTAGTATAAAAATAACTAGTTTGATTTTCTAGGAATCAGAATGTTTCCAAAATGGCCATTTTCCTAGAGGTGTCAAAAATTTTTTTAAAGTCGTATAATTCAGTTAATATTGCTTGCCGCCGCCTAATTCTTTCAGATTCGTATTCCCCGGCCCATAGTTAGTATAAAAATAACTAGTTTGTATTTTTAGGAATTTGGCCAGTAAACCGAACTTTAGCCCATTAATCTACCAAAACATGGCATTATTAGCAGGCGGGGGGTAATGTTTTTTTGCAGATTTGACATAACATAACAATAACAGCATAAAGATATTAACTAATTATATTCATAATTTAAAGGTAGAAACGATATTACACCCTTTGTGTATAGTTGGAGGACATCTATACAATAATAAGGAAATTTACTTTGAGAATGGCCAAAGTTTTACAAAGCATCTTACGAAATGGAGGTTAGGTGACCGAACTGTCACTTGTTTCAATTTCAATAAAGGGCCAAAATAAACACTATTTTGTGCGCATGTTTACAAAATGTTCAAGTATATGTATAGGATTAGAGTTACACAATATGTTTTTCTTACCTGGTTGCCTTAAAACCTCTGAATTCAGCACTTAGAAAATTACTGTTACCAGCAATAAAAGATGCCATCATTATAGCATCTACTTTGGGCAAATTGTCGGACTGCGCCCGTAAAAAACCGCTGTCAGTCATTATAACAACACTATATTATATTAAACTATTATAAAATAACACAAAAGTCTAAAAAAATTAAACAAAACAGTTGAAAACAGGCGATAACAACAAACAATGTTTTAACTCCTAACAAAAAGATGACAATGAGCGAATCAGCCGGTAATGGATGACGGGTGTGACGTCATGATTCTATGAACCAATAATGGGCCGTTTCTGGATGAACAATATTTGGCTGCTTTTGAAATCAATAATTATGAATGAAAATATTAAAATTGTTCATTTTGAGTATGATAATCGTAATCAGAAAAATAAACTTTAAATCTTCCACATATTTTTAACAGTATCCCCAGTTTGTGAAAATACCCTATTTATTGGTTTCTCTCCTATTGGTCTAAAACGAGGCTACACAAATCACCAAAATAATATTATTACTAAGCGGTTTTCAATCAAACCAACTATTCAGCTCATATACAGGGTGTCCGGGGTTAAAATGCTTTAACTTCGGGAGGTGATTCTACATGATATTATAAGTAAAAAAGATAAATAACTTTTTTCGAAATTCCAACTTTTAGGGGTAGTTTTGTGGTAAAAAGATAAAATTAGACCGGCGTGTGCGGCCAGATTATTTTCCGATGTTACGATACGGACCAACCACAACTATGCAACGTTGCCACAATCGTGCCCGACAGGCTATCAGCAAGTTAGATCGTACTTCACACTAAGGATTTTCAGGAGGTACGTCTTTATCTATGGGAAAAAAATGTTGGAATTTCGGAAAAAAATGTTAATCTTTTTTACTCCTACCATTATGTAGAATCACCTCCCGAATTAATGCTCTCTACCCCCGGACACCCTGTATAACTCTGTCTATGTAGTTTACCTTCCATCCATTATCCCCAAAGATAATATAGACCACGAAGGAAATTATTACCCTCAGAGCCTCTTATAAATTAAATTACCTGTCGTAGGAAAATGGATTGCTTTTCCCACCCAAACATCATCAAATAATTAATATCTTTTCTGAAAAACAATTTCAAACATTCGTGATTTTTTATTGTTCTTCTTATTCTTTGTGTGCCCTATCAGGTGCCCCCGACGTTAGCGATCACTCTTGAAAAGGTCTCTCTGTCTTGCGCTGCCCGGAATAGCTCCTCCATACTTCTAATGCCGGTCCACTCTCGTATATTTCGCAGCCAAGACATTTGTCTCCTACCAGACCCTCGGCGACCCTCTATCTTGCCTTTCAATATTAAATGGAGCAAGTGATACTTCTCCCCTCGAAGTATATGATATGAAATTACCCAGATATGAAATTTTCTTGATTTTTATTAATGTAAGCAGTTCTCTATCCTCTCTAGCCCGCCTGAGAATTTCTGTGTTAATTTTAATTTTTATTGTTGTCAAGTTTAATTTATAGAATTCCATTTTAATTTTTTTATATATTCAATCATATCATTATTTGATTTATAAAAACAGTTTTTTTTCAAACAAGTTCTGCTATGTAATTTTTATTATGCGTTGCAGCTGTTTCGCCCTTTGAAGGCATTATCAAACTGTGGTTTTACAGACGATACTTTTATATTATTTCTAGATAAGTAGGTACTTAAGATGAACAAATTTCATTGCTTTTATTTTTTCTACGCCCTTATTAATTTCCGAGTAAAATGACGGAAATGGCCAATTACTTTATTGTTTAAATTTGACTGAAGGTTATTAGTCTAATCGTTATGCGAGTTATTCCAAAATGATGACTCATAGGTTTATTTTATAGCAAGTATTTCAAATTTGGTTAAACATATCTAAGAGTTTTTTTTATTTTTAACTTTATGAGTAAAAACTCAAATTATAATATTTAATTAAATGAAGACAATATTAGCGAAACTCAATCAATTTTCTGATTTTTCTTTCTTCAGATTTTGATTGAGTTTCGCTAATATTGTCTTCATTTAATTAAATATCTAAGAATGCCTAGCGAATTATATTTTTTGTTAATTCATCTAAAAAGCTTTCGAATTACTAGGATTTTTGTTAATATCTAACTGATCTGTAGTATTAAAGGACCGGAAAGGAGATTCAAAGAACAATAATGAAATACAGTCACAATTCGGTAAACATCTCCTAGATAAAAATTCCTCACTTAGTGATAAGCCAAATCCGTTACACATACAAAATAAAGGGCGCAAACTCAATCATTTATACGTATCTAATCAACATAAATACCGATTTATTTTCTTAAAAAATATGTATTTAGGCATTAAAATAACGCCAGATAAAAAAGTAGCTGTATATAATTATTTTTTATCATAACATACGAAAAAGGACAAAATATTAGAGGCTGTGCAAAAATTTCAAATTTTATATTAAACATAAATAATTTAGTTGGCAGGTGTGTTGTTCACGGTCCATTTTTCCATTATTTTTTGTGACCCTTGTGATAAAGAAGTAATTTGGTTGTGTCCAACAAACCTTTTATTCAAGTGGTGTAAACCTGACTCTGTAATCTCACTAAAACAGGAAATAAAACATATTTTTCATTTGTTCAGATTTAACAAATACCTACCTAAACCTCGTCTCGATTTAGACAACGAGGTAATAAAAAAAATGTTACTTCTAATTCAAGATTTCAACAACGTACATACATTTTATTCACTGAGTGTATGGGAGTCTTTTTTATCTCGACCGTTTGGCATTTCATCCGTCTGTAAATTTGTTTTACGTTCCGTTTACGGTTATGAAAATATGCTGCGTCCACTGTATCATTCAAGCAAACCATTCTTTTACTGGATGGCTAGCTAACTTTGACTGGGTTGCCAACTTTGCACTTTATGGTACCTACTTTAATTTTATAACCATTTATTTAAAATTTTAAAAAGTGGTTTCATAACTTACAAACCTAATGAATTCAGAGGAAAATTGCGTTTCGATTTATTAAATAATAGGACACCAGGTCTACTACTGTTCACAGAACTACTAGTAGATATACGAGTATTTAAAAACATTGTAAAATTGTTGCGGTTGAGTTGATATTTATTAAAGAACCTTACCTAAGTTTTGACACGTTTAATTATCTCCTTTCGTTCATGTGTAATTCCAGCAAGTGAAATTTACAAAATATGCAATGCATGTTAATTTCGTTCACTGCATTTGATTTATTGGCTCGAATACTTTTATTTATTGGATCGAATACATCACATATAAATATATCGTTAGTTTACGATTTGAATATTCTTACAGTGACAATTCCAACTAAATGTGAGCACACCATTTATTTATTTATTTATTTATATTCTCACCATACATTTTGTTGTTGTTGTTTTTTTTTTACATAAATTAACCTCACTAGGACTAATGCCTGTATTGAGGTTAATAATTATAATTTGAGGATTCATTTTACATGTAAACACAATATAAACACACTACTTTTAAAACACTAATATTACATACTAATTACCCATCTATAATTACCATTTAAATAGTTTTATTGACGTACTGTAATATGATAATATAATATAATAATATGAAGACCAGATGGGTAATTTGAGAATGATTTGTAACAATATTTTATACCTGCCAAAAGCAAAGTAAGTTCAAAAGAACTAGGGTGACACTTCGATTTGTGCAAATGGAACTCAAATATCTTATTATTTTAAAAAAAAAAACTTATTATTTAAAAAAAAATCTTATTATTTAAAAAAGGACAAGGATGAAAATATAGTATGCCAATCCTCAGTCAACATAAATTTCTTAACATTATTTTTAAATTTAGTTAATGAATTGGAAGACTTGATGTAATCTGGCAGAATATTAAACATAAGTGGAGCCTGATATAAATAGTTTCTTTGGCCAAAAGATGTTTTAGTATGTATTGCCACAAAGTTCATTGTTGAGCCAATTCTAGTGGTATGGGTTTGTTGGGTTCTTTCTGCAGATTTAGTATTGATAAAAAATCTACAAATTATTTTAATGATGTACAGCTGTTTTATACACATAACATTAGATTCCTTGTAAAGTAGTTTCGATGGATAACGAAATTTTTTTTTGTACATGACCTTAAGAATTAATTTGTGAGCAATATTTAGTGGTTCTACATTGGACTTTAGACAGGATCCCCAGCATACTATATTGTAAGAAAGTCGAGATTGGACTAAGGCATAATAGACAGATTTTAATTTCTCTTTATCCAATATATGACGAAGTTCTTTAAAAATATAGGTAAGTCTCCTGATATTTTTTGTTAACATATCAATATGGTCGTTCCATCTCAAATATTTATCAATAATTACACCTAGGTACCTAATACAGTCTACTCTTTCTAAAGGGTGGCAATTACAATTTTGCAGACAATTGTGTATAGTTATATTATGAATGTAGGATGGCTGACTTTTTGATGATATGCTAAAAGTTACATATTTTGTTTTTGATGTATTCAAAGTTAAGATGTTATTATTTAGCCAACTCTTTACTATTCTTAATCCTGAATCACATTTTTCAAAAGCATCTTTCCAGGTTTTACCCTCAAATATTAAAGCAGTGTCGTCTGCGAAACTGACAATATGACCTGGAATATCTAAATTACATAAATCATTAATGTAGATTAAAAACAATATTGGTCCAAGTACACTACCTTGTGGAACCCCAAAAGAGATTTGTTTGCTTATGCTTAAATTATTATTTATCTCTACTTGTTGTGTTCTATTGCTAAGATATGATTTGAACCAACTTAATGCTGTACATTGAATTCCAAGAGAAAATAATTTTTTGAGGAGTAATCCATGGGAAACCGTGAATGCCTTTGATAGATCTAAGAATACAGCTAAGGCTTTGTTTCCATGATCCAGGGCACTAGTAACTTTCGACAATACCATCAATACTGCATCACTCGTTCCTTTATTTTCTCTGAAACCAAGCTGATTGCTAGAGAGTAATTTATTTATTTCTAAGAATGATACCAATCTCGACTTAGCCAATCTCTCTATTACTTTTGAAAGCGTGTTGAGTAAGGATATAGGTCTATAATTATTGACATCTAGTTGATCTCCACCTTTAAAAAGAGGAATCACTTTAGCTTTCTTACAGTGAGAAGGGAACATTCCACTCTTGAAGCTAATATTAATGATATGAGATATGGGACTAGCTAATTCGGATACATGGAGTTTATATATCATAACACTTAAAGAATCAATACCGCATGAGAAAGACATTTTTAAATCATTTATCACATTTGTCACTTCATGAATGTTAGTTGGCTTAAAAACAAAATTGTCCCCGGTAAAGTGAAGTTCAGATTTAAAATCATTTACAAGAAGCATTTCATCTCAACATTCTTAGTATGTTGTAATACATAATAATAAATTATATTACAAGTACGTACATAAAACGATCTACATACAAGATAATGTTATCTAAAAGAATCAGTCATGTTATATATCAAAGAATTATATTCAGATCATTCCAGGGTGTTTCAGATTTTCCGAATTGTAAAATTCAGTTATTAATTTGGGATAGTGAGGATACCGAAAATTTGTTAACTAATCTAAAACAAGTGGAGTAGATTCTGTACTCTTTTTATATTTTATTTTACTAAAATAGGAAAATTTGCCATTACGGCCTTAGGCAAACCAACATGATGGCAATTTGCATTTTGGGCGGAACCTGAAGCACCGTTTTCGTGGCTTAAATCTAAATTGAATCACGAAGAAATTGGGGTATAAAAATACCTTTTAGGTTAAGGAGTTTTTGTGTAATGCCGTTGTTACGAGCTTGTTAGTGAGTGTGTATTTTAACCTAATTATTTTTTTTAGCCAAAAGTTTAGGAATAGCGGCATTCACGTTGAATTCTACTTAGGATCCGTCGCTTATATTTTCATTTTTCTTCATATATTGTGTCTGTATATTGGGTTGGGTTGGGTTTAACTTTTCAATAGTACCAATTGGCGATCCCTTTATGAGTTTTGATAACTCATGGAGTGCAAATTCGTTGAATATTTTATGTAATAAAAAAAAATTTCAGCAAAGTCTTCGAAAAAGTATTTTTTTAAGCACGTTTAATAACTGGAGCTGAAAAAAATTCATTTAGCAACACCAAAAATATAGATATTTTTTTATAAGGATATTTTTTTTTAGGAAAATAATTTCCCTCATGGCCTATGTCATCTTTGGGGTTGCTGTGTGGGGTATATTTTTAGGAAAGAAAGGAGAGGAAGTTCTGGGAAGCAAAAGGGTATGAGTGATGGGTAGGAATTTGGATTCAGTTTGTCCAGGAGTGACGGACGTATGACTACATCTCTCCCACTGCGGTGCAAGGCGATATTCCGAGAGAGCACAGCTGGAGAAGTCAAAGGGATCCCCTTAACCATTCTCTCCCGATACAGCCTGCCATGTAGCTGGTGGGCAGACGCATCCGCTGCCACGACCCGGACAAACCTCATCCGGGCACCCCTGCGAAGTCACCAAATATAGCGAACCACTTGGGGTGACCTATGGCAGAGGTGTTGATTGTCCAAACAATGGTTCCCGGGGCGGCGGTACCCATAACCACCTCCCAATGTAAACATACTGCATACAAATGACGCTAAAAGATTATGACAACAATACAAGTTTTTTTTTGTTTCCCTGCATCTAACTACTTAATTTAATTTTCACTTATTTAACTTGAAAAAGTACATAATACACGTACACCAATAAAGTTACAAACTAAGTATAATACGTATTTGAAATTTAAGATTATACTGTACAGATTTAAAATACATTAAAATACATATTATTTATGTGCTCTGTTCATGAATTAGTAAGAATCCCATCTCTTTTGTAGATAAAATGTACTTTGCGAAATAAATAAATATCCTTTTCATAGTTTCCTTTTTGATCAAGATATCGCTTTCTTGTAAATTCTTCTCAGATTTTGTGATTTAATGTATTTTAAAGTGAGGAGTGCAATGATCCCTAAGCCGCCTGAAATCAGTGGGATAATTACTCCCCAATTGGGGTATGTTGTGAGGCTGAAGAGGGTGTAGAATGAAAAGATTAAGATAAGAGTATAAGGAAGTATCGTCTGGAGCCAATGAGACTACGGCATCCCCAATTCGGGTATGTTGTAAGGCTGAAGGTAGTAGGGATGAGGAAGGAGATAGGGAAGACGGAGGGAGGGAAGTACCTGGCTATTCAGATTTGGTCACCAAACACGGCTAAAGCCATTTTAAGCAACGTTTCAATTCTGAATGGTGGTATTACACTAGGCGTATACTGAGAGTGTCTTCCACTCTGGAACGTGCCGCAAATATACTACATATTATTTTTAAATTAATTAATTGTGAAGTGGCACAAACTTATCAAATAAAATGTATTTGCGCACGCCGGGTTTGAACCCGCGATCTGCGGATTGTGAGTCGAGAGTCTTGCCTCGGGACAACGGATGCCGTCAATAGGCCGTCACCTCACTATTCAGATCTGCATTCTTAGTAGGCAACAGCAACTCTACAACATCTCTGCCACAGGTCACCTCAAGTGGTTCGCTACGTTTGGTGACTTAGCAAGGGTGCCTGGGTTTATGAGGTGAGGTTTGACCGGGTCTTAGCGGCGAATGCGTCGGTCCACCAATTGCGAGAGGCTGCGGTAGACCTTTTGATCTCTCCATCAGGACTCTCTCCGAACACTGCTTTGCACTGCAGTGTTGGATTGATATGTTCGTTACTCCTGGACACACTCACCCACAGACTCCTACGCTGCCTTCATACCTTTTTTCTTCCCAGAATTTCTTCTCCTTCCTTGTCTAAAAAGTCCCCGCACATAGCATCCCCAAAGATGACATAGGCCCTGAGGGGAATTATTTTTTCCCAGGGCCTTCTGTGTGAAGCTAATGTAAAAAAAGGTTTATTGATAGTGAAAAAACATAAATAGACATACTTTCAAAGAAACAGACAGATCTCGCATACGAAATAGCGTACGGCAAATTGAAAATGGGTTAGTATTTTTATTATCTAACACACTATATAAAGAGGAAAGATTTGTTTGTTTGTTTGTTTGTTTGTGTGTTTGTTTGCATCGAATAGGCTCCGAAACTACTGAACCGATTTGAAAAATTCTTTCACTGTTGGGAAGCTACACTATCCCCGGGTGACATAGGCTATATTATATTTTCAAAAAAATTAGGGATCCTTACTAAAACTTCAATAATCTAACCCAAGGTGTAAAAAAATACCTAAAAAAATATTTTCATCGCGTGCGCTGCGAAAACTATTGATGATAGAATTAAATAATGCACTACGACTTTGCAGAACACATCATTATTTACAAAAAGTGTCGCGAGAGCATATGTCTAACTATTATAGATATGCCACAATCAGAGTTCTTTTATTTTAAAAAAATTATTAAAATGTCACCGTTTAAAAAGGCTCTGTATTTGTATCTTGGTTTTAATCCTTATCAAAATAAATTACTTCATATTCAAGGCTGCTTCAAAACCTTTATTTAACTTTTGAATTATTCAATTCGGACATTTCATTAGAAAAACATCACGAGTTTAAAAATGTAAGTATTATAAAAAGTTGCGTGGTCGCGCTCATCTCGCTCGGCTTCGTGCCTGGCGGGATGGGAATGATTTTTGGTGATGTTATAAGTCACATTCGATTTGTTTATGGTCGCCGGCTACTAACTCCACCAATAGAAATCTTTTATTTTTGCTGCATTTCTGTGATTTATTTTCGTTGGATATTTTTCATTTAACGAATGTAAGAATATTAATTTGGGAAATCGCGATAAAAAGAAAAATGGGAGAAAAGGAACCGTAATTGGAACAAAATTACAGGTAGGAGTCTTCTTTTGGTTGTTATTTAAGTATTAATAAAGTATTTTTTGAAATGTATTGTTTAAATTGTGTTTTAAACTGTGTTGTATGTTTCAGTTTTAAGAACATAACCACCCGGGATCTAATAATTGACGTTGTCCAAAATAACAATTAAATAATAAAAAGGTAAAGAGATAAAACATTAATAATGAGGGCGGATTGCACCTTGCAACAACTATCGCTAATTTTATCTTAAATTGTATTATTCGTCTTGCTCCACGCAGTTCGAGTTGGTATTTTGTTAAACGCTATTTAGCGTCGGTAAAACAGTTACCACCGTTAACGCGTCGGTAAAACAGTTGCGTCGTTCCTAAGCACGCCACACACATACACTTTATGCGCAGCGGCCTGAGTGGCGAGGAGCGCAATCGCTCCGAAGTGTCCGTGTGGGGGGCGCTTTTAGAGTGTTAAAATATTTTGAGGTTATGTTGTGGTTGCGTCCTGTATTATTTTATAATCATCCAGAAATTGAGTGACCAAATAAATAAATCCTGGGCCAGAGCTCCTAACCTTTCGACGGAGGAACAATATTCGTTTTTGAAAGTAATGGAGTTGGTACAACTATAAAAAGTGTCACTACAGATAGAAATTGAACACAAGAAACAAAATAATGAATCATCTAGATTACAAGACAACATTAAAGAACTCAAACATAACACAACTATGAAATGTCGTACGAATGTTTTTTTGGGCGCTTTCTTCACAATATTTTATAAGACGGAGAAATGTGAGCTCACTCTATGATATTATCGAAACCGGTAATCAATAGGTATATATTATAAATAAAGTCCAAAAAAACGTACGGACCCCAAAAACTCAGAAACAAGTCCCGGTACGATCAAGGGAGTTATATGGTGTGGTAGATCTATATCCCGCCTAGGGAATAAGAGTTCCCGTTTTTACTTAAAGGGCGTGCTTTTGAAGATATAAGGGTTGGAAGTTTCGCCCTCTTGAAATTTCTAAAACAGTCTTCCGGAAAGTTCTAAAAGGTTCTATAGAGCTCTAGAAAGTTCTAGAAGGAGTGGCGAAGTATGTCGTGGAATTTTCGGGAAAAGGGAATCGAAAGATCTTTGTGGAACATTCCAGAACACTCTCGAATTTTTTCTTGAGCGAAGCCGGGTAACCCAGCTAGTTACTAATATTTTTACTTTATTTTATTTTATTTTATTTTATTTGGAAAACCAACAGTTTATAACAATAATGTTTGATGAAATACATATGAATAAAAATTTAACCAATAACAGGTTTTCACTGATGTATATTAAATTATTAAGTGCGTAGGTATAAAGAAAAATAGTTAAATTAGGTTATGTGGATGGGATGGCGGAAGGGAGGGGAAAGGGATGGATCTATTCTGTGTAAATAGTGGTATGTATGTGTAAATGTTATTTATTCATTTTAGATTTGAAAATGTTAGGTGCTGTGTTAAATAAGTCGAATTCACTGTATGTCATGTTAAAGATGAGTGAAGCGCGGTGAATGAATGTATTTTGTTTAGAGTTAGTGTTGCATTGAGGAATGTATAATGCGTGGTTTTGTCTTGTTTGTCTGATGGGCACTCTTAGTTGAATTCTTTCTAGTAATTACGTCTCACAAGGGGGGGCTTTATCTATACAGCGTAAAGATAGGGGAACTAAGTCGCCACCAGGCTGGGTAGCGTTATGAGGCGGGTTAAGGTAGGGGTTATAGGAAGGGCTTTATTAAAGAGGGTCTTGTCAATAGTCCAGATTAGGCGAATAAGGAAAATAGATCGTCCCATATTCGAGCCGACTTACAAAAAAACTAATCAAAGAAACGACCCGTTCTTATGAAGCTAACATCAACTACGAACGGGTCTTCCGCTAGATTTGGCGCACGTGCACTGATTAACATGGGATTCATAATGCTTGCTCCTTAGAGCAGGTTACATTGAAATACTTGTAGAAGAGACTCAGCATACCAACATTGCACCTATGTATTAGTTACGGTAATCGGTCTGTTGACAACGGATTGTCAATCAGATGGGCCGCCCTTCTTTGACCAGTGTAATTTGAATAATTTCTGTCTAAAAGATTTGACTTATAGAGAACACGGAAAATACTTACTAAGGATGACTCTACGAAATTAATCGAATAAAAAGAGGATTTCGTAAATCAAAGGAAAAGAAACGGGGATGGAATAGGTTATTCGAGATCAACACTCTACATAAGAAAATCGGACGGATTTTTAATAAATTTTTTTATGTACGCCATGTACCTACACATCAAAACGGAGAGTTCTTGCGATTTATCGAGAGCAAATCGGGTGACAAAGTTCAGACGATCGAGGTAGTTAATATAATAAGAATGAAATGAAAGCGTTTTGAAATCAAACCCGCGTTTCCTTTGTAGCTGAAGTCCGTAGGCCTTATTCACAGGTTTAGGAAGGCTCCATTATTTAATCATCCTTGTTTCTGGCAGCAATTGTTTGGCCCTAGGAATGAACTCAGCAATTTAGGCTTTCATAAACCTGCTCTTTGATTTAATGACTTTATTTAAATTTATTGGCTTCCTTGGTAGCTTAATTACCTGAAGCAGTAAAGAA
Source organism: Limnephilus lunatus (assembly GCA_917563855.2). Taxonomy (NCBI): domain Eukaryota; kingdom Metazoa; phylum Arthropoda; class Insecta; order Trichoptera; family Limnephilidae; genus Limnephilus; species Limnephilus lunatus. Next base: position 76,756,624 of record OU830592.1, read on the forward strand.
TCTGTGAACTGATTTAGAAAATTACGTTGAATGGCGAGTTTCGTCGTCTAATGACATTAGCCCAGATTTTTTATCCGTAAAAGGAATATTGATTGAATATGGATCAATAGGTTAATAGGGAGAGCATTTTGCTACAAAACGAGGTGCAAAAAATATGCAATGTGAATATTTTTTTAAATTTTCCTTTTAGAGAGTCAACTGCTCGGACACAGATGTCGTCGAATGGAATGAAACACAATTTACAGCTTTCACGAGAAACGCTTTTTTAGAAATCAACGTAAAGTATGTTTACTTGGGGGTTTTCGATGCCTGTCTCACTAGGATATACCTGTGTCGAGACAGGCGAATTTTTTTATTTATTTGGTATAATATCTTACATTTCAAATACAATTCAGCAATGTCGGCCTCACTGGGTAGCTCACCTGTGCTGAGGATTCCATTTTATAAAACAAAAATTTACTCGTAATACATTCAAAATAATATTTAAATACTACTGCATTAAAAAGTAAGCTAAAATTACACTAAAAATAAAAATTTATAATTAAGGTAAAATTATAGGTAAGAAAATGAATTATTTTATTACCTAAATAAAATTAAAATCGGTATTTATTATGTGCTGTGTGTTTGTGAGTGATGTGTGTTTTATATTGGTTTTGTGTGTTACGTGAATGTGTTTTATTCTAATTTTGGTTTGAAATTTTGGTTATATTAGCTTTTTTGTTCTTTAATCCATTTTGTAATTTTGAGCACGAATTAATTTTTGTTTTTTTTTTCCATTTTATTTTCAGGGGCAAGACTTAATAGAAAGTAAGAAGTATGCTTTTATAGCTTGACGTTTATAGTGCCTCTATCCAAAGCTTGTATTTACCGTCGGAGTTTTTATGTTATTTTTGTACGATTGTCTGCTGATCATAAAAGGACACAGGGGTTAAAATTCATCACCATAGATAAGGAAACACAAAATTTGATATCTTAAAAGCACTTGAAATTTGAAAACTACTAAATTACTTACTCTAATATATTGAATAATCAAGTGAATTTATCTTACATCTCAATTCTTAACATATTATTAGAAATTTCCTCCTTTCTCTCTATAAGCCCATTAATTAAATTTTCCCCTTTATCAGAATTGTCTATCTTATATGAGATTCAATATAGTCCATATGAAGGAAGGGTACTGAAATCGGTAGAGTGTTAAACTAAAGTGGTTTAAAACAAATGTGTTTTGGGAAACAAAAAACATATTACCAACAAGTTAAAAAATATATTAAAAGTTAGAAGCGAACCTAATAATTTATAGTTTAAAAAAAGGATAACGGGATTTAAAGGGTTTGGTTTGATATCCTTAATTAAACCATTAATTTTAATAAATCCTCCTCGTATCATTACTTAAATATGAAATGGCATTTTACATTTACATTTGTGTTGATAAGAACAAAAGCTATTATTTCGGACCGGAGCCATTTACCAACCTCGGTAAATGGTTCTTGATAATCTTAAAAAGTTATAGTATTTTTAGACGTTCTTTTCACTGCAAGTGAAATTAAGTGATGTTAAAGAAAATAATTACACTTAAGTGGAAAAAAAAGAAAATGACTGCAAAAACACTATTGAACGATTATTTTCACAAAATTCTTTAAAAAATGCAATAATTGGAAATCTATTTTGTAGGTAGGTATTTCCATTACTTAAGTGGATTTTGAACAACGGAGGGTTTGTTTTTAATTTTGAAGGTAGTATTGTGACTTGTGACCGTCCGTTATTTTAGCTACCTCAAAAAACTATTGAATCTGAGCAAAACGAGCAATCTATTTGATAGATTTCCTTTCACTCCGACAATCCGGATATCTTCAAGATCAATGTACAGACAGAAGAAATAGATATAAATTTTTGTGGGTACGATGCTTAACTGGCAGTTGAGCGAATCGGGTCAAATATTCTAATCGAGTAATCGACTTACTCCCTTTTCAACACGAGTTGCTTAAAAAAAGGTCACTACATTAATCAGCAGGCGTTCAGCTTAAGTTATTTATCGTTAAATATGGAAACTACCTCCAGGAAAATCTCAGGGGTTCCAGAGTGGAGATAAACAGTACTTAAAAATGATTACTTTAACGTTCAATTTATTGGAAAAACTTATGGAAGCATATAAACCTCTTTGTAATATTTCATCATTGAAGATGATATTCTGAACAAATATATGGGAAACATAAAAGAAATTAAACGGTCCCAATTGGGAATCAAAACCAGATCCTGTGTCTTACGGGGACAATACTCTGCCAAATAAGCTAATGGGACCTACTAATTTTCCGTAATTTTTTATCGATCATAAATTTAAATTTAAGAAGTACCAATATCCAATTAAGAATTCCCAAATAATTTCCTTTTAATTTTCTCTTTCTTTTTGTGTTTCATCTTTCTTGAATGATTAAAGCTTATTTTACAGCATGAGTTTAGAACTTACAAAAAGGAGGTTAAAAGATAAGGTAAAGGTTCTAAGATTCAAGTTAGATTAAACTGTAAAAAAATACGTTATATTATTTTTTAAGTTAAATAAAGGACCGTTACAACTGTTATGACCAAGCGACAATCTAATTTACGCTATCTAAAAATCTATATAAAAATAAAGTAAATTGAATCTAGACCAGGGGTCACCTATTACTTTCATTAGGGGTCCATTTTTTAAAATAACATGACCGTCGCGGTCCGGAAGGGAAAGAGCCTACCCCCCCCCCCCCTCCCCCTCGCCCGGGCTTAACAATTGAAATAATAAACTGTAGTATTTAAATATGTGTAGATAAAATATCAGTGAACAAATAAAACGAATGGGTTCCGGAACATTATTTTATCGAATAATAAGACAATGTTATGAATAAAAAGAAGTACCAAGAGTTTTTTTACAATATTAATGAGAAAAATTACATTTTTTGCCTTAGACTATCCGTCCAAAGTTTGGACTAAAGTTTGTGCAGACCATTCATTAAATCTTGGAGATGTTCATCGGTAAGTCTGCTCCGGAATTTATTTTTAATGAAGTTCACCTTGGAAAATGCTGCTTCACAAACATATTTTGGCCCAAAGAAAATGAGGTTTCAATGGAATTTTTTTAAATTCTGGATATTTATTATCAAACACAAATTTTATACAAAGCTCTTGACAAGAAACTTCCTGTTTTTGGTGTTTTAAACTGTATTTTATTGGAAATCGATCATTTTCATCTGGAGAGCAGCTTTATTACCCCCCAAAATTTTTGCAGCTTCATTGCTCCATTCATCACCAGGATGCAGAGAGTAAATATTATTACTGAGGATGTCGGCGACATTCTCAATTTTCTTAAAACCTGTTCATCTGTTTTCAAATTCCTATTGAAGATCCTTAATGAAAATATTTTGTATTGTTAACACAAAGTCCGCACAAAATAGGTCGGCGGTCCGGATCCGGACCGCGGTCCGCCATTTGGTGACCCCTGATCTAGACCATCTTAGGAACCCATCGGGCGCATTCATTTCCTGTGGATAAGAATACATGTGCGTTCTTTACTGAGAATTTCCAAAGAGCTTAAACAAACGAATTACTAGTATATATAAGAAGCTATTAGTATTTCTATTTGAAAAAAATACAAGGCTCTCGCTGAAACTATTCAGGTTTCTTTCTTTATTTTTGAAAAGAATCATTATTTTGATATCTAGGCCTGGTAAAAAACCTTTCCATATAAACAAAGATTTTCAGATCTAATAAACTTTTCTTTATTACAAATGGAATTAAAGCTTAATATCGAGGTCATTTAAAGCGATGAAAATGAAAATAAACCTTACCTGACGTAACCCATTTAACCTAGTTTTTTTATAAATCACTTTTAATCACTTTTCAGAGTCCAATTTTCAAAGAGTTGTACGGTCACCGGAATAATGGCTGGGAAAGAAGCATATAAAACCAACTTAGCCCCATTGAAAATAGTTAAAATAAGACCTTTCTTTTAAGATTTTTCTAGAAAAACCAGATAAGATTATTCAACGAATTTAAAGTTTGATAATTAAATGGAATCTATAAAAAAAGTATTACTTCGAATTCTACGAAGATAGACTAATAATAGATTCATTGAGCACCAGATCGAGTACCACAGGTAAATCTTATACATTAAACTCAATACGACAACGAGCCAACACCATTGCATATAATCAGTCATTAAATATTTAACAAACTCCCTAAAGAAATACAAACCGAAAAAGATATGAAATTCAAAAAATAATTAAATTATAATATATTTTCCCTACAACAAAATTGATTGTGGTATAATATTGTATGCATCTGAAAAAAAAACGTGCCAAATACACGTTTGTATGTATATTTACGTATACTTAATTTAGTTATCTTCTGAAAAATGGCAATAATTAGTGTGTACAGATTTCTGTTTTTTCGTACATATACGAGATATTCCCGAAATTATTTTATGTCGGTTATACTATTTTTCTTCACATGAGTTATTCTCAATTGTGGAGGTATTAATTATCATAAAGAAACACATATTATAAATTTATTTACCTTTAATTAAAAAATAAAATACCTAAAAAATATGTTGACGATACGGTATAATATATTATGCATTTTTGCAATTAAAAAATAATATTTTTAAAATCAATAAAAAGGGAAGAAACAGGATTTAAGAGGACCCTTCTTTTATAAAAAGTACTCGTACCACCCCCAAAGTTCAGAAAGGCTCTGAAGGAATCATCCAGATGGCGTGTCGTGTGAACTTGTTAAAAATGTTCGAAGAGTCTTTTTTACGTGAGCAACATAAGATTGCTTGGAGCTAGTGAAGAGCTATTGGTGTATTGTTGTGAGGAAGGTTAAAAAATACTTAACTATTCAGATCTGGCAGGTACTATCCACGTCCATTTTAAGTCATAGAGATATACTATAGAGGTGCTATCCCGTACATAATTCTCCGAGATTCGTGTTTAGATCATGCACGAACAGGCCTTCGGGAAAGTGAATTCTAACTAAAGCCACCGCGTCGAAAGGCTCGGCCGTCAGACCGTCCTTTCCTTTTACTCAAGTCCATGGTTTCATCCTTTTTCATCCTACTACGGGGTACTAACCCAAGATTCCGTTGAACCAATGTATTTGCTAAATGTTTCCGTTGAACTTTCCGTTGAAATTCCGTTGAACCAATGTATTTGCTAATGTCTCATCTATGTTTATAATATATCATTTTTGTAAGTAACGTTTCGATTCTGAACGGTGGGCTTCCGCAAGGTTCTGATATTCCATAAATATACAACGTATTCTTTCATATGTAAATTAATACAAAATTAAATGTCGGGTTTCTGGACTAATTATCATAAGCGCTAGGTAATAGAGTATTAAATCTGCGTCGAAAGTTACCATATATTTTGGCATAAAAATACTCTCCGCTGCTACAGGTTCATAAAATTTATTCCACATAGTACCAATTGTAATCTTCTTTCCGGAAAACATAATCTGAACTAAAATACGGTAATGAGGTTAAAGAATCATAAAACAATGAGAAAAAATAATAGCTTTTCCTGTTGAGAGAATATAATATTTAAATAAAGGCAAACCGGATTTTGTGCCGTTCTCATTAAATGGCGTTTGTAAGGACAACATGTTTCATGATAAAACTTTGACAGAGTCTTATTAGCGCTTTTTGAAGTTCATAATAAACATGTAGTTTACTTCTCATTTTGCATGTGATATAAGCAGGGAGGGGCCTGTCTGTGTTATTATTTTTATGAATGTGTTACACTTCAAATTCTCTCTATGAATGTTCTTATTTTACCAAGTGGCGTTTAGATTTTTAATAGAATTAAAATTTTTGTTAATAATGATAATAATAGGTAAAACGGTTCATTTCATAGTGATCGTAGAGGATATATACTAAAACTAAAGAAAAATCAAAGAAAACAAAATTATTACGTGCAACATTGAAAAATACAGTAGCTCACTGATAAATCAAAGAAAATAAAAATATTGGTTGGATTTCTGTTACAGTTGAGAGTTTCCTTGAAACCAGCTTGAGACATAGCTCACAAGGGAATTAAAGATACACAGCGAAGCGCTGCAGTGACGAGGGAGCCCTAATGGTATTCTACGTACGTTTCTGAGAGTTTCCAACCAAAATGTACAATTCCTACATGTACAATGTACACAGCTTCTGAGGTTGATAATTTTATTCTACAAAAAAGTTGCCGTAACCTAAGACATTTTTTCGCTTTGAACACACTGAGAACTTGGAAAATTTATTATGGATGATCTAGTTTCTGAACCTTCTGAGAAAATGATAAAAAAGCGAAGTAAAACAAATTAGAGGATAAAAATAGATATTCGATTGGAATTTCACTCTAAGTCACGCGAATTTAGAAATTTGATTAAAATATAGCGGTTTCATTTGAAAAATAACAATTACACAAAGAAATTACTAATTATTCTCACGAAAAATCTTTTCATCAAAGGGTCATATTATGTAAATTTGAAAACGAGACCTTTGGAATTTATAATCGTAAGATAATAATAAGTATTCGTGATTCAAAGAGATGAAAACTGTCAGATATTTTAACATCTTCATGAAAAATCCTTGTTTTTAATTATTCAGGGAAATCCACTAAGTGCCTACCCGCGGAGTAAAGACAAATCGTATCTTACCTCGTTAAAACTTACACAACTATGCTGCGAAAGTGGTTTATTTTATCCCATTTCAAAATGAAAACATGCTTTTTTTATGCGGATACCGCACAACAGTCACAACTGTTCCCATCTGGAGCCAGTGAGTCTATGATATACCCACATGGGGTATGTAGTGAGGAAGGGAAGGAGATGGGGAGGAGGAAGGTGGAGAAGTACCTGGCTATTCAGATTTTTAAAATATTTTTTTTATATGAATACCTCACAAGAGTTCCAGCTGCTCCCGTCCGAAGCCAGTAGGCAGCCAAGGTAGTGGATAGTGGAAGGAGATGGGAAAGAGGAAGGTGGGGAAGTACCTGGCTATTCAGATCTGGCCGCCAAAAACGGGTTAAGCCATTTCAAGAAACGTTTCAATTCTGAATTATTAGTAGGTTCAAACGTTGAAACGTTTCAATTCTGAATAGGTAGTCTTACATCAGGGCGATACTGAGAGTATCATTCACTCTGAAACGTGCCGCAAATATAGATACTTACTACTTATATATTATTTTAAATGAATAAATTGTGAAATAACACAAATCAATTATATTTATGGATTAATTTGTGTTATTACACATTGTATCTTATAATGAAATAATGTATTTGAAACATTGCCAAAATATTTTTTCAAATGAACAAAGTTACACATTTAAGGACAAAGTAAGAATACTTTACGTTACTATACATACACAAATTATGTTATATTGCGTAGTAGGCACCTATTGATAATTCGACATATCGGGAAAATAGAAATCTCCTCTGATATTTTCTTTATCATCCTCTCTGACATTTGCTGTTGATGTTTAGTACGTCCGGATTTAATCCAGAAGAGCGCCAGAGTAGGTACCCAATGAGCTCTGCACCGAAAAAAAAATGTAGATTCATTCAAATGTGGTAGCACATTGAGATGATTGCGGGAACAGGCAGGCCTCATGCTACTAACACCCCTCTGGCCTCATTAACCCCAGCTTCCGTGGGAGTCATTAGCTTATTTAAAGGGAAGATATATCTACGCCTATTTGAGGGAAATTCGTATCTGCGTAGAATATATGAATTCATGAAGATAAACTATTAGCGAAGAAAAAGATAATATAAATAAGTCTAAACGAAACATGAAACAGAACAAGAAAAATAAAAAGGTAACGGTCGCAACTGGGAATCCAACCCAGGATTTCCTGTCTTACCGGCACAGCGCCAGTGCCTTAAGCCGCCGCTACCCGAATTTCTACCAATTTTTTACAAATCTCTCTTAAACATTTGAAGTTTTTTAGCTCTTAATAAAATATAACATGTTATTTTTGAAGATAATATCTATCGTTCCACGCCGAAATGCAAACTATACAAACAAATTGCAAAGTACGCTCGGAAAATTATTATAAACACGTTTGTTTTTAATTTTACAAGTTTTAGTTGGGAAAAAAATCACAATGTTTCTTTAAATGATACTTAAGACGCCCTTCACGAGATTTTTGCTCTGTTTTAAACGAGTCGTGTTTTATTAAATATTTTCACAATTTTCGCATCGATTTTATCGCTTTAAATATTAGCGGGCTCCTCTAACATTCGTAATTACATATCTCCCTATCTTCTTTTTGAGCGTGGATGTGGCGCCTTAATATGGCATGGACGTATTTATTTTACGTGATTTTTGTCAATCTCATATTTAAAATTCTAAATTCTAAATTGATAAAATTATTATCTATCTTCAACTAATTTGTTTTCATATTTTTAGCCGGTATATTTTTTATTAACATGAATAAAAAGTTCCGCCGAATTTATTTATGACCTGGATGATAGTGTCTTGGATAAATATATACGATTTTATTTATATGTTACCATTTAATTTGTCTGTATCTTGTTATGTTTCATGCTTCATTTCACCTTATTAGAATTATTATTCTTTAATGATATATTACATCGATGGGTTCAACGTTCAAAAGTTATCAAAAAAGATATTCCAATAAAATTGAATAAGAAAAGCGTTTTTGTAACGTAATTTCTTAATAGTTTTCACACCAGCGATGAAATCTTGTAAAAGTTTTACAAAATCTCCACGAAGATCTAAAGTATAAATTCAAATATGAAAATTGCAGCTCTGGTGAGAGATTTAAATTTAATTTCTAATTTATTTTTGCTAATTCCTCATAATAAACTTCTTCAGTCGGCTCTTCGAGTTAGCTAGGAAATATGAGGTGCAACGGGAAAAGGAGGTGAGATAATGAATTTCCTTCAGTACTTTCCTTCCTCCCATTTTAGATAGCGACGCAGTCTCCATCATCATGGCAGATGTATAGATATTATGGCGTTTATATGTTATAAGTGTGTGTTTACGTATATAGAAGTGTCGAGTAAGACGATTAACGGTGCCATTTTATATTAAAAAAATGAATACGTTTTTAGATTTAAAATTTTTTTTCGTTATTTGTTTTTGGGGTGTTATGCCGTGTTGCGCTACCTCCTTCTTTAGCCAACGTTTCGGACAGCGTTACAGTCTCCATCATCAGGGCAGATGTGTAATTGTTAGCGGTGAAATGAGTACTTATGTACTTGGAAGCAGTACCGGATTATCCCTAAGGCAGAGTAGGCAACTGCCTAGGGGCCCCGCATCGGCTGGGGGCCCCGCGCCCTAAAAAAAAATAACTTGCGTCAACGGTTCGACTCAAAATTAGTGTGAAACTCCGGCACACTTTTGGAAAAAGTCAGCTTTCAAGATGTTTTAAATATTAAAATTTTTTATTACGAACATTTATCGGTTAATAACATTACATGCATTAAAGAAAACAACAAACATAATAATTAGGTTATAACACAATAATAATAATAACGTAATATTTGTATAGCGCAGTTTTGTGTCATTTCACTTCAAGTGCGCTATAACTGTTCACATCATTCACAAGTAATAAATAAAAAAGTCAAAAATTAAAACAAATATTTAAACATAGTTGTATTTTACTTTACTTTCCTTCGTATCAATGGGGATATGATTATAGGTGCTGTGTGTGGTTTATATTGGCATTTGTTTTGTTTTTTTTTGCTTTTATTTCGAATGTTTAAAATATAAATGTTGTACAAGCTTTAGCGTGCACTACCTATCTGCTTGCTAAAATTCTTTGTTTCTCTTCATTCCAATGTTGTCTGGAAGAGATCATTTTAGTGATAAGACCACTCATTGTACTATTGTATTCGTTTCATTTTTTTATTGAATGGGGTGAAGGCATACCTTCGAAATGTAGTAAAAAACAGATTAATTATGAATAAAATTACGTTGTGGTAGAAAAAAAAGATTGGAAGTTAGAAAAGGGTAAAGTGCAGTGGCGGACTAAGCCCGTCAGAGGCCCGGGGTGGAAAAGCTGGATGAACCGCTCCCCCCAAGAAGTTGATGTAATTTTATAAGCTTTTTCTTCAGTTAACACGGGCCTTTGACTCTGGGGGGCCTCCAAACGCCTCCATGTTCCTTTGATCAAATCCTAAACAAGGCTTTGAAATTGTCATTTTTAAAAATTAATTTTCTGAAGATGAATTTGTTAATAATGTTCTCACCAAATGTTTCAAGGAAATTCGTAAAATTGACGGAGATACCTACAGCATTTTATATGAAACCATTTTAAACAGTTTGTATGTTGAATTAACGTTCAGCAAAACTTTGAACGCGTTTTTCTCGAAACTGCTATTTTCAACACGGTTGACAACACATTAGAAAAACTATACGTCCGATTTGCATGTACTAAATCTTAAACTGTTAGTAAATCCAATCAGTATGGCACCACTAAGGGATTTTTTTATTTAATGGGCCCCCTTCTATTTTTTTTATGAACAACGAAAATTTTCAAATGCAGTAAAATAAATCAATAAATTATCTGGGAAAGATATGTTTCAGAATTTTAATTTTAGTTTAAATAAAATCATTTAAAAAAAGATCCGCGCATATATTTAAAAAAAAAACATTTTTTTTTGCTTAGACATTATTGAAAAATTATAAATACGTATGATCAAAAAATAATTAGAAAAAGTACATAATTTGATTAGTTTTATCATCACGAGTTTGAGCATTTTTGAATATTGTGAATGAAATAATATCGATATTGAGCTATTATGTTAAAATGCTGGTATGGAGAATAATTAATCTTACTCATCGGAACCGCCCTGTACAGTTGCAAGGGTACGATCGCAAGATAATCGTAATTCTCGGCCGTTCGGGCCTCCCCCCCCCCCCCCCCGTTAGTCCACCATTGGTAAAGGGGCCCCGAGACGTGCATTGCCTAGGGGCCCCGACATGGTTAATCCGGCCCTGCTTGGAAGCGATACTGTGTTGCCAGCTCCACTCCACTACGAGCTGGTATTACAGTATACTGCAAAATCTACAACCATTTTGGATGGATTTAACAGTAATTTTTTTAATTTAATTAAAAAAAAAATTTTTTTTTTATTGATCTTAAAAAAATGAAACATATTATGATATTACTTATTTTCCATTAAAATCATTTGATTGTGGATGGAAGAAGAGTTTACATTTCACAAATGTAGAGTTAATACAGTCAAGTGTGCCACATATATAGGTAGGTACAGTTAATATATTATATGGTTAATATACAGAAATCACATAATCAAGACCCTTTAACTAAAAAACACAAACATCCATGTACTCAGTAAAATAAAATGATGGACACTGCAACGCTATCCAAAACATTGTCTAAAGAAGGAGCCAAAAACAAATAACGAAAATAAATAATTAATGTCTGAGAAAAGAAAAACTAAGGTGTTTTCTAAATAACTTCAAAATTCTCTACAAAGATTTGTAAGTAGATTATTAAAGACCTACCCATTTAATTTTTCGACGAAAACTTCTTCTAAAAGATTTTTCATTTTGTGATGGAATCAATTACTTTATTAAAAAGACAAAATATTTAGTTTACAAACTCAATTGTAAGGATTGTAATTCCTTTTATATAGGTAAAACTAATAGAAACTTTGAGATAAAAGTTAAAGAATACCTCAGAGCCTTAAATGGCGAGATTTTGAGTTCGCAGATAATTTTTTGAAAAAAATTTAGGACTAATAATATTTCATATGGTTTATAAGGCATCGCAGATTAATAATTTTGAAATTTTAGATAAGAAATTTTGTTAATATCAAAGTAGATATAATTAATAAGCAAAACAATAAATTAACCCTCTTTTAAACATTTTCACACTTATGCGGCCTTTCCCTTCTAATGAAAATGTAATCCCTAATTCTAATAAATTTTCCTCACTCTTAACCAACCCCTTTCCTCTCCATATGTGATCTATATTTAATTTTTAACTTCAGTGTAAATTTACTCCTGATGATATAAACATCGTTCACAAAACATGTGGATTGTGTGTATATAAAGAAAGTGATGTACTTAAATTAAGTTATTTGTCTTAGTAATAAAAAACCGAACTTCTTAATTAATAAACATTTTTCATTATAAAAAAAGTATCTTTAATGAACCATTAATCCGTCGTGTGCCAATGTTAAATTTCATTTTCATCAAAACTTTCTTATTAAAATGAGGTTTATGTAAATTGTAACATCTTACCTATAAAAATAGTATCTACTAACCCACCATAAGATTGGCCAGGTACTCATATTCAGATAAATGTTTTTTTTTATCTTGCCAATCGGCTACCGCGGTGCACGACGGGTTAAAACTGCTACCATCTTGAACCGGAAACGCAACGTACAAAGAAATTTACATAATGTGAAATGCCAAATTGTCCAGTTAAAAGACGCTACGTTCACTCAATTATTTTGGCCAATCCGATGACAATCCACGTCCCAATCTGTTGTTTGACAGCAAAACAATATAGGTAACCTCAATAAATGACCGTTCAGTGGCTGAGTTGGCATCGCGTTTGATTCCTACCTAGGTGTTCGATTCCTCGGTTGGCTAAGTCCTCGATTACGACACAAGCAACATTTTCGGCTTACTGAGGTGGTCGTAGAAGATTTTCAAATTAATATTGTAAACAGGGAATGTTTGTCTTTCTTGAAAAAAACAATCTATCTAACGAGAGGAGAAAAAACTTCAGGAAGAGTATTTAAGCTCCTCGTTATCATCTTCTTACTACGACTTATGGTCAAAAGTTCACAAAGTAATCTTTTGGGGTAGGTTTTACCCATATGAGTTTTTATAAGTCATTATTTATTACTAGGCGTAGTACAAACACTCTCTGACGATGTAATGAAATACTATGTCCTATTTTAATTACGCCCTCTCGGTAAGAACACTATGTTATTCATGTATTCAAATAAGGTCCAACATATTCAGCAGGTAACTGATATGATTGGTTTCTTTCGGAGTAAAAAGGTCAAAATAAATTGGCAATATTTTTTTAAATACTTACGTAAACTTTCATCCACATGTTTTTTTATTCTATTCTATTTTCGCCGTAATTGCTTCATTTAGTTCACTAGTCTATCTGCTATTAACCTAATTACAATAACACTCATATACAATAACAATTATGTACAATAACACTTAATCTAAAACAGGCGAATACCTTAGTACAGGTTCTGCTAGTAAGGGGTTCTAAAAACATCACTAGATCAAACGGATATTTTTAATAACACCATAATAACTCACAAATAGTATATTAAAATATAAGTGGATAAACAGGTCTTTAAAACACGCGCGATTTTTCGAGCACGACGGCGTAGCCGAGTGCTCGAAATAAAGCAAGTGTTTTAAAGACCAGTTATCCACGAATATTTTACGCTATTTTTTTTTATTGGTACACTTTGAAAACATAAATATTGATATTATTATTAAAAATTTGGAAATAAGAACTATTAATGAATTCGTGATGTGACATTACAATATCTTGTTGTCATGGAAATGAAAAACACAAACATTAATTTGCAATCTGTCACATAAGATTAATAGTTGACATCACAGTTTTCACTAGTTATTGTGTGTTGTAAAATGAGTTCTAACATTGATAATTTAAATACCAAAGCAGAATCGCGGTTAATACCTGAAAAATCCAAAGACGTTTATAAAAAAGAATATGAAAGGTTCATAACGTGGATGGAGGAGCAAAACCTAGTAGATGTAGATGAACGAGTTGTGCTTGCTTAACTTCAGAAAATGTCGGAACAGTACAAAGCATCGACTATGTGGGCCATACATTCGAAATTGCAATGTCTGTTGAGGATAAATAAAGGGGTTGATTTAAAATCATTTGTGAAAGTGCATGTTTAAAAGTGACGTTTAAAATATTCATGTCAGATTTATAGTTAAAAGTTGACATTTAGACTTCACATTTTGTTGGTTTGTTGATGTTGCCATGGTAACTTTAAAAAACGCGCGTTCCATAAAGTGCGATTTAAACACGCCAGAGCGTACTTTAAATGAGTAAAAAAGGGCACCAATAAAAAAAAATCATTTTGAATGTTTTTTTTAAGCTGGTATTAGTTTAAATTTAGTTTTCTATAGCCTCATTGCGATTTCAGATAATTTAAATCATAGCAGTGTGTTTTGACCGTTTAATTGTGTTCCATACTTTTTTTGCAAAAATCATTTAAATTCTGTGTATTTAAAGGTACTTGTATCGAAGTAAATAAATATAAGTCAACAAACCTGCACGGTCATGAAAACGAATTGATGTTAACCGTAATGAGTTTCCTTGTTTGTTCATGAATGATGGTGTCAGAGAGAGCAAACTAGAGGTCAGTTGAACAAAAACGAGAGGTTTTTTCACGCCCTCACGACTTTGTACCATGATTTATTGTCAAGTAAACGAATGTTCCTGTAGAAAGCAAGATAAGGAAGGTATGTTGTTTTTCGTACCGGAAAATTTAATATATATTATATTCAGACGTAGTCCAGCGGTAATATTCTTGACTCGAAATCCGAAGGTCGCGGGATCGAATGTCGGCGTGGCAAATAAATTTTATTTGATTAATTTTTGTTATTCACAATTAACTCATTTAAAATAATATGTAGTATATTTACAGCACGTTCCAGAGTGGAAGATACTCTCAGTATTGCCCTGGTGAAAGATCACCGTTCAGAATTAAAAACGTTGCTTGAAATGTCTTTAGCCGTGTTTGGTGACCATATCAGAATAGCCAGGTACTTCCTCACCTTCCTCTTCCCTATCTCCTTTCCATCCCCACTACCTTCAGCCTCACAACATACCCCGTTTAGAGATACCATAGTCTCACTGGCTGCAGATGGGAGCAGTAGGGACTCTTGTGCAGTATTCTTATAAAAAAAATGTTTAAAATATCACGATTCGTTTAGGTTTGCATTGAGGCCAAAGAGTTTCAATTTGGGAGGCGGGAACTGGTACCGCCGCCCCGGGAGCCTTTATTGGATAACAAACACCTCTGCCATAGGTCATCCCAAGTAGTTCGCTACGTTTGGTGATCCCAAGTAGTTCGCCACGAAGCAGGGGTGCCCGGGTTCACGGGGTAAGGTTTGTCTAGGTCTTGGAGGGTGATGTCCAGGACACACTGAAAACCAGATTCCTACCCACTCCTTAAACCCTCTTCCTTCCCAGAACTCTCCTCTCCTTCCTTTCCTTAAAAAAACCCTCAACACAGCATCCCCAAAGTTGACATAGGCACTGAGGGAAATTATTTTCCTCAGGGTTTCCTGTGTGAAGCTCATGTAAAAAAAAACGAATGTGCTTTAGAAAAGCTTAAAACTTCACTAACTTATACAAGAAGAGATAATGAAAATGTGCGCGCGCTCTCTTCTCTCTTGCTTCTACAGTGTGATACAGAAAATAGGCCTGCACTGTGTCTTAGATATATGAAACTTTACTGGCTATGAGAGAAAGAGAGAAAGAAAATGTGTGCTGGCACCTCTCTCTCTCGCCCATACAGTAATATACGAAATGTAACTCTCTTTCTATCTTAATTAACTTATATCTCCCTCCAACTTCCATTTGCCTCGCCCGATCACACTTTTCGTAACGCTCTCGTCACGCATTCATCAGCTTACTCCCCAAGTCAAGCGTGCGTAAAGAAGTTTTAATTAAAAAAAGAGAAGGTTTTTAAGTAGAAAAGAAGCTTATAAATTTACAGCCTTAATAAAAAAACCACAGCACGATCGATAACCTGTGTTTTTGCAGCAACATCAATAAAACAAATTTACACTAAAACTCGAAATATTACTAAAAACGAATTTCACTCTAAAACACGTTTTAAATTTGGCAACATTGCAATTTTTCAAAAGGTTCATACAAAATTTTGTTTTCATTCATAGCCGCTAGATGGTGATGGCGTCGCGCCTGCAAATTTGTACTCTCTTGCCCGCGCAAAAAATAGCTGTTGGTTTTCATGCATAAAGGGAATTTTTTTAGTAATAATTGAGATTTTACTGAATGATTTCTATTATAGTGACCAATTCACTCTTCTATTCATGTAATTAATATATTTGCCGTGTTATTTGTGTGGTTTTACATCAGTTTTATCAAGTTATTGCACAATAAACAGTCCTTTAAAGTTGAACTGTCAAAATATTGTTTTGAGTTACATAAAAGTTCAAATTTACGTTTTTAAATCTTTATTTTATGAGAATTTCTTAAAAGTGGTGCTTTTTTAAAAATTAATATCTAATACATGTGGTGGTAAAAATATCAAAGAAATTAACGTCTGTAGTGGTGCACGAAATGTGTTGAAATGTCAGAGATATTTTTAGGTTATTCTTTGGCAATAAAAAAAACTTTGAATTTTTTTATTGTGTGCACGAGAAAAAAGTGAGGTGACAGTTTGATTTAAAATTCATTATATAAAAGGTCTGTATTTCTTTAATTATAATTTTTTTTAAAATTTCGGTACACTTTCATCAAAAATGTTTTGGTAAGAATTTTTTTTTCCATTTTTTCCGTGTTTGAATCTTCAAATATGGCAGTTTTTTAAAAATAAAGTGTATTTCAAATACACAAATCTAAAAGGTAATTTTATCTGGTTTTTTAAAATGGAATTTGTTTTTACAACATCATCAAAATTAAGAAATATATAGAACATTCAAAATACTTTGGAAAATTCCAAATTTCGTTTAAACATCCATCATCACTAAAACAGAGATAAACTACCGTTCCAGGCTGCGCAAACAGTTTATATTTTTTTCCAAGAACAATTTTTAATTAGTAATGTTTTCACATCCGCGGCCGTTTGTCAATTGAGCAAATTTTTCACGGGGTTTTTTAGTAAGGCCGTTATTGTTTTTAGGAATATTTCAGGAAGACAACTGATTAAAAATAATATAAAAACGTTCTAATGTTGCCCTTAGATGTGATATAATTTTGTTTTGCCTAAAAAAGAGTGAAGAAATGTGTGGAACCAATAATATGACGAATTACCCATGTTTTTTGGCAGTTAAAACGCAATTTTACGGCTTCATTCCTTGCGATGGGAATCTTGCGATATCCTTGAAATTTCAGAGAGTTAAAGTTTTGTAAATCACAGACGAAACTCACGGTAAAAGTGTTATTTGCTGCTTCACTGCTTTTTGCTTTAAATTTTGGGTAAAATATAAAATTTCTAGCTTGTAAAACTCAGCCATTGTCATAATAACAATAATTGGATAATTTGTAGAGCGTAGTTTTTGCGAAAAACACCTCAACGGCGCTGCTTATTTAGGTACTAGCTTTTACCTGCGGCTTCGCTCGCATGGTATTAGTGGGAAATTACTGTATAAAGAATTTTCCCACGGAAATGAAATATTTTTCCGTGATAAAAAGTAGCCTATGTCATTTCCCATTCCTCTAATTATCTCTGTTTAAAAAAATCACATAATACAAACAACAAATAACGATAAGACAAATAAAATTCTTGAGAATGGCATTTCGCAAATAAAAATTCTATTTTAGAAAATATTTAAATTATAGAAATAGAAATTTATTTTAAGTACCTACTCCCTTTATTAGTATTTTATTCATATTTGAATCCAGAGTAACGTAAAAAAATAACAAAATGGCAGTCCACGTCAAACGCTATGCTTTATATCAACGCTATGCTTTTCGTTCGGACAATAAACATTTATAGAGATATTAGGTAGATATTAACTACGACGCAAAAAAAAACACTCTTTTTAAGCACAATAAAGCACTCTTTTTAAGCCTTAAATTAAAAAAAAAAACATAGTTTCTAAGGTAACAATTCGTTTGACGTTTGCAATAACTCGATTTTGTTAGGGACAGAAAACGTATGATACATAATTTCATAACGCCACAGCTTATTCATAACGCCAGAACTTACCAATATATATAGCTTTTGTTACTCGCAAATAATGTATCAGTCGATTAGTGAAAGAATTTTTAAATTCCATTCGATATTTATTGCGTGAAAGAGTAAGGACCATCCAACCAACCAACCATCCATACAAATTTTCGCATTTAAAATATTAGTAAGATATTGCGTGAAAGAGTAAGGACCGTCCAACCATCCATTCAAACTTTCGCATTTATAATATTAGTAAGATATTTCGTCTGACGCTATTTCCACGAAGAATCGAACTGCAAAATAAATTTTTAGAATGACATTTCGAATTTTAGATTATTTTATAAATGTATCTAGCGAGTAGCAATGCCACACAAATAAATAAATTGTTTGAGTTTAAATTCGGTTATTGAAGTGCTTTTAGACACATACACAATATGCTTACACGAGTAAATCAGAAGGTTTTCCGACACGTGAGCAGACTACTTTGTCTCCTTTGAAATCCCTCCCTCTTCCCCTATCTTGTCCCCACTGCGTCTCCGTTCTCGCCTCCATTCCCCTACCGAGATCCCTTCCTCTTCCCCGTCCGCCCTCCCCTTCCACCTTCTCCCCTTCCGTGAACACCCTCCCTCCCGCGTTCCACCTTCCCCACTCTCTCGTCCCCCCTCCCGTGAACCCCCCCTTTCCTTCACTCCCGGATTCCATTCCCCTTTCCCCCTTCCCTCCCTGCAGTTAAACTATTTGGAATACTCGCATTTTCCTAAAACCTATTGTTAATTTTTATACAAATTTCACAACGCCAGTGCTCACCATTATATATAGAAGTGCCCACAAAAAAATACCAAAGTTTCAAGGCAATCATAATTGCTAATAATTGCTATAGGAAATAATTTCACAACGCTAGACATCACCGATATATCCAGAAACCTTCACGGACATATGCACAACAAATCACCATGGGAACGCAAACGGCACAAACAAAGAAACGTTCATTTTTATACAGGGTGTTAAGGGACGTATTTGACTTACTTTAATCTATGATTCCTGACATTATTTGGAGTAAGAAAGTAAATGGGGTCTCCGGTGGCTTTTTCGATGACTTTTTGAAGTGCAAACTTTAACACCGTTGTGATTTGAAACTCGATGAAATGAAAATGATTACATTGCTTATGATTGATTACCCACGGACATTAGCATAGTATAATAGTAAAAAAATCATAAAAATTGTACTCTCGAGAAATCTATGAAATAAAAAATAATAATAAAATCACAAAAAAGAGACAAATACATTGGATTTAGCCTGAAAGAGAATGATTTAGAATTATCGGAATACCCTTTGTGCGGTGCTTCGTAGCCTCCCAACTTTTGTCTTATTTCGTTTTCTGAAGATTTCACTTCTACCGCGTGTGAACTTCACACATCTATTTTTTTATTTCAAATTTTTTTCTTCAAAGTCAAACAAAAAATTAGTTTCTTCCGCATATCGTCACTGGTCACTCAGCTGAGTAAACACCCAACCACTTACCCCGCCCCCAACTGTCCAACACTTGTATTGTTTTTATATTTTTGTAGAAAAAAAATATCACCGGAGTCCTAAACTTCATTTACATTTTTTGCTCCAAATAATATCAGAAATCACTGGTTAAACAACCCTGCATATGTGTAAATATGACTAAAAATATCTTATGTTAAATTTTACTTATTAAATAGAGTAGGCAGACCATTATACAATTTTATTTTAACTGAATCCGCAAATTATGAGAAGGTGGAAAAAAATTATTCATTTGGTGGCAGTTTGAAATAGTTTTTCCAACTATTTGATTTTCGCCTCTTTCGGCTCGTCCCAATTTGATTTTCTAAGAATATTTTGGTTTCAGTTCGAGAATATATTTAGAATTAATGTATTCTTTGAACAATCTTAAAGAACAATTTATAAAGCATCTTTTCTAAAATACACGACCATTGTCGCTTTCTTGGTACAAAACCTTGGGTTTAAAAATAAATCGTTTTATTTTCAAAATACTGATAACTTGTTGAAATGTTTTTTTTACTGAAAAAGCCTTGTCGTAAGCAGAAGCATGTTCTCAGAACATTTTACAGAACAAGTTATGAAAATATTAAAAAAAACATTGTTTTTTAGTTATTATTATTATTTTTACATTAGCTACATACAGGAGACCCTGAGGATAAAAAATCCATCAGGGCTTGTATCACCTTTGTGGACGCAAAATTTTAAGGGTCTTTTTAGGTAAAAGAAGGAAAGGAAGTTCTGGGAAGGACAAAGCTACGAAGCACAATAACGACCTATGTGGATACCATCCCCGATTTGAGAATCTTGTGAGGCTGAAGTTAATGGGGAGGGGAAAGAGACGTGGGAGAAGAAAGTGGAGATTCAGAAATGGACACTAAACATTCCTAAAGCCATTTTAAGCAGCGTTTCATTTCTGAATCATTGTCTTATATTAGGGCGATACTGCGAGTATCTTCCATTCTGGAATGTGCCAAATATATACAATACATTTTTTGTAATTAATAAAATGTGAAAATACACAAATTGATAAAAAAAAATTATTTGCGCACGAAGGGGTTTTGAACCCGCGACCTCAGAGGCCGTGAGTCACTCAACTAGGTATTACGCAGTTTCGCTCGAGATTTGAATATAAAAATATTGCAAGCAATATTTATTTGTTTATTTGTTACATCTGTATGAACAGGGTTTACATCTCAGGACGGAGACAAGAGACACCCAGGGACGGCTTGCCTTCACCCTTTTCCTCTTCCTTTGACCCCTTCTATTGAAGGTTGTTTCTCTTCAGCACAATCTAGCAGCCCGTAACATCTCTGTGGAACTGAATACGTACTTGTCAAGCAGATTTCTTTTTTTGGTCTGACCAAACTTCCTTTGTATTATTATTTGATTCCTCAGGATATGACCAAAGAATTGTATTTTTCTTCTTTTTATAGCTAGTACCTTTAATTACATTAATTTTGTAGTGAGGGCTGTACCAACTTTATAGAGATCGTTAAATTTAATGTAGGTACCTGTATACAAGATTACTCAGACAATATGAGTTGCCGGTCGGTTTACTCGAGAATAAGTCATGGGATAGAGTTACCTTCAACGAATTTTAACCTTTCTTTGACTTTACTATAAGAATATATTTTTTGTGTTATACTGTTTTACCCTTCAATAATGCTTTAAGGCAGGGGTCTCCAAACTTTTTAGCCGGCCATGCTGATAAGTATGATAATTACTCCAGTAAGTTCCAAGGGCCAATTGGGTGCAGAATTCGCTTTTCGCGGGCCGGATTGATGACACTGGCAGGCCGGATGTGGCCCGCGGGCCGTAGTTTGGAGACCCCGGCTTTAAGGTATTGACAGACATGCTCGTAATTTTTTTTTTATTTTGATTTTTTTATTACTTTTTATTATTTAGAAAAAAAGTTAATATTCACAATAAATAATAATCTATTACATATCATATCATATATCAGTTTTTTGGTTACCCAATTAGTAGAGAAATATTCTCGGGTCTAACTGGGGAGCTAGTTTATGTAATTATATATTTAAAACTGCTTATAGATAATAGGTATATATGGTTACAAAAATGGAAAGAGAATATTTTCAAAACTACTGTAAAATATTACAAAATATTGTACAATAAGAACACTACTTATAATTATAGAAACAGAATATCAACAAAAATCAATAAAAATATTAGCAACAGAATATATCTGAAAATCATGTATAAAAGTAAGTCAATCTGTTTCTTCTCTGTAAAAATACAAAGTAAGTTTTTTTTTAATTTAAAATTCTTTTTCTCACTTTTTATTGTATCAGGTAAATTGTTAAATAGCTTTGGGACTAGATATTCATAATGGCGTTGTGCAACTGTCGTGTTGCATATAGATACATATGTATATGTAATTAGATGTTCTAGGTCTTATACTTCGTGTTGAGTACATTTCAGATTCTTTAAAAACTTTAAAAATAGTATTTCTTTGAAATCGTTTTGAAACCGGTAGGACCTTAAATTTTTCAAAAAGTTCGTTAGTTGGAAAAATTCTTGGTTTTTTCATAATAACGTTAAAAATCATTTTTTGTGTTGTTACTATCGGATACAGATTAGTCTAATAGATGCTTCCCCACGCGATTATGCTGTACTGCAACACTGACTGTACAAGAGCAAAGTAAACCTTGCTTGTGTATATTCGACTGTACGTATTCCATAGCATATAACATGTGCATTTTCAGCATACTCATGAATAAGAGCGCGCAAAGCAAGGAATTGAACACAAATGCTATTTATAACACCCCCTTGGCCAATTTGTCACAACCAACACCTTTGCTGTTTCTATTTGTTAGTGTAAATACATATTTAAAAAAAATGTATTTAAAATAATAATGAATGTAATAATTATAATATATTAAATAAAATATAATAGAAATATAATTTCTCATTTATTATTTATGGATGATTTAAAATTATATTCGAATTCTGAACCAAATTTAGAGAAAATGATTAAAGTAGTTAAAATTTTTTCAGATGATATTGAAACGATCCATATAGAGAAAGGTAAAATTGTAGATGGAGACGAGGGTATATTTAGAAATTTCAAAATTGAAAGTATGAAAGGGGATGAGGTTTATAAATATTTTGGATATCCGCAATCAAATAGATTAGATCATACTAGTATTAAAAATGATATTAGGATTAAATTTAAAACTAAGATTAGAAAAATTTTGAAATGCAATCTATCTGCTAAAAATTTAGTAAAGGCGATAAATACTTGGGCAATACCTCTATTAACTTACTCATTTGGCATAATTAAATGGTCTAATACAGATTTAGATAGCTTAGAACGATTAATTATAACTACATTAACTAAATTTCATTGCCATCATCCAAATTCAGCTATAGAACGTATTAATTTACCCAGAAATTTAGGAGGTAGAGGTATAGTCAAAATAACATCTTTAAAACATAATCAGGTAGAAATGCTAAGAAATTTTTTCCATAGGAAAGCTGATAGTTCAGAAATGCACAAAATAATATGCAAGGCAGATAGAAATATTTCACCATTAAATTTATACGACGAGAATGCCAGCATTCTTATAAATACCAACCAGGAATTATTAGATTCCTGGTCAAATAAAATTCTTCACGCAAAACACTTCAATTATCTCAACCAAACATATGTTGACAAATTTTCGTCAAACAAATGGTTGAGTATTGGAGAGTTGAGCGCAGAAATAGAAGGCTTTATGCTTGCCATACAAGATAGAGTCATTAATACTAAAAATTATAGGAAGCATATCATCAAAGATGCAAATCAAATTGATGATTTATGTAGAAAATGTTTGGCTTTTCCGGAAACTATAGAACATATTATATCGGGATGTTCTGTATTAGCGCCGTCCGAGTATACATTTAGGCACAATCAAGTTTTAAAAATAATTCACCAAAGTTTGGTAATTAAACATAACTTGATTGACTGCCGTAATGTACCATATTATGAATATGAACCAAATTCATTTTTAGAAAATGAATTTTATAAAATTTATTATGATAAAACTATTCTGACAGACAGAACAATTAGTCATAATAGACCCGATATAGTTTTACATGACAAAATTAAGAAAATAACTTATATCATTGATGTCGCTATACCAAATTCTTGTAATATTCAGAAAACTGTTTCTGAAAAAATAAGAAAATATACAGATTTAGGAAATGAAATTAAAAGAATTTGGCATTCTCAGACTATAAAAATATTACCATTTGTTATTTCGGCTACTGGCATTATACCTAGCTCTCTCATTCAAAATTTAGGCGTATTAGATTTGTCAAAAAATTTGTAAATAAAAATGCAAAAGTCGGTCATTTTAAATACATGTAGGATTACGAAAGATTTTTTAAATATTTATATTGAGGGATAAGTAGGATTTATCGGACCAGTTAGGATTTCATCAGAGCCGAACCCTCTGATATGAAAATATCTGGAGTCGGTGAAATATTTTCCCATTATGTTTCTGGTGGATTGACGTATTGTTCTTGTATTGTTTTATTCTTATATAGTGCAATTACATTGCGTTAATTTACTAGATATTCATTTGTGGAAAAGTGTGTGGAAGGGTTTAGTCTTTCATTTGGGAAAGATTCAACCCGGACATGAAATCTGGAGCACCGTAAATATATTATAATTATAAATAATTATTAAAAAAAATATTATTTAAAAAAAATATTAATAATTATAATACATGTAGGATTACGAAAGATTTTTTAAATATTTTTAAATTTTTAAATATTTATATTTAGGGATCAGTAGGATTTATCGGACCAGTTAGGATTTCATCAGAGCCGAACCCTCTGATATAAAAATATCTGGAGTCGGTGAAATATTTTCCCATTATGTTTCTGGTGGATTGACATATTGTTCTTGTATTGTTTTGTATTTATTATACTTATATAGTGCACTTACATTGCGTGAATTTACTAGATATTCATTTGTGGAAAAGTGCGTGGAAGGGTTTAGTCTTTCATTTGGGAAAGATTTAACCCGGACATAAAATCTGGAGCACCGTAAAAAATACTTGCTTGACAGATTTAATATACACTCATTTAAATGAAAAAAATGTTTTATCTGAACAACAAAAAGGTTGTCGCAGAAAACATATGGGATGTAAAGAACAATTAGTTATTAATTCTGTAATTCTAGAACAGATTCAAACCCAAAAACGTAATTTACATATTTGTTATATAGATTACCAAAAGGCTTATGATAGTGTCCCGCACTCGTGGCTGATAAAAGTTTTAAATATATACAAAATTAACCCAATTATTATTAGCTTTTTGGAAAAAATTATGGCATTTTGGAATACCGATTTGCTTTTGAATTTGAAAGATAAGAAAACTATAATACCGGGCATTTCAATAAAAAGAGGGATTTTTCAAGGAGACTCATTGAGTCCTCTTTGGTTTTGCTTAGCATTAAATCCTCTATCTAAAATGTTAATTAAAAGCAAGTTTGGAATACAAATTAAAGGTAATACAAGAGAGAGAAATATAATTTCTCATTTATTATTTATGGATGATTTAAAATTATATTCGAATTCTGAACCAAATTTAGAGAAAATGATTAAAGTAGTTAAAATTTTTTCAGATGATATTGAAACGATCCATATAGAGAAAGGTAAAATTGTAGATGGAGACGAGGGTATATTTAGAAATTTCAAAATTGAAAGTATGAAAGGGGATGAGGTTTATAAATATTTTGGATATCCGCAATCAAATAGATTAGATCATACTAGTATTAAAAATGATATTAGGATTAAATTTAAAACTAAGATTAGAAAAATTTTGAAATGCAATCTATCTGCTAAAAATTTAGTAAAGGCGATAAATACTTGGGCAATACCTCTATTAACTTACTCATTTGGCATAATTAAATGGTCTAATACAGATTTAGATAGATTAGAACGATTAATTAGAACTACATTAACAAAATTTCATTCCCATCATCCAAATTCAGCTATAGAACGAATTAATTTACCTAGAAGGTATTATATTACCTAGGAGGTAGAGGTATAGTCAAAATAACATATTTAAAACATGATCAGGTAGAAATACTAAGAAATTTTTTCCATAGGAAAGCTGATAGTTCAGAAATGCACAAAATAATTTGCAAGGCAGATAGAAATATTTCGCCATTAAATTTATATGACGAGAATGCCAGCATTCTTATAAATACCAACCAGGAATTATTAGATTCCTGGTCAAATAAAATTCTTCACGCAAAACACTTCAATTATCTCAACCAAACATATGTTGACAAATTTTCGTCAAACAAATGGTTGAGTATTGGAGAGTTGAGCGCAGAAATAGAAGAATTTATTCTTGCCATTCAAGATAGAGTCATTAATACTAAAAATTATAGGAAGCATATCATCAAAGATGCAAATCAAATTGATGATTTATGTAGAAAATGTTTGGCTTTTCCGGAAACTATAGAACATATTATATCGGGATGTTCTGTATTAGCGCCGTCCGAGTATACATTTAGGCACAATCAAGTTTTAAAAATAATTCACCAAAGTTTGGTAATTAAACATAACTTGATTGACTGCCGTAATGTACCATATTATGAATATGAACCAAATTCATTTTTAGAAAATGAATTTTATAAAATTTATTATGATAAAACTATTCTAACAGACAGAACAATTAGTCATTAGACCCGACATAGTTTTACATGACAAAATTAAGAAAATAACTTATATCATTGATGTCGCTATTCCAAATTCTTGTAATATTCAGAAAACTGTTTCTGAAAAAATAAGAAAATATACAGATTTAGGAATAGAGATTAAAAGAATTTGGCATTCTCAGACTATAAAAATATTACCATTTGTTATTTCGGCTACTGGCATTATACCTAGCTCTCTCATTCAAAATTTAGGCGTATTAGATTTGTCAAAAAATTTGTAAATAAAAATGCGAAAGTCGGTCATTTTAAATACATGTAGGATTACGAAAGATTTTTTAAATATTTATATTGAGGGATCAGTAGGATTTATCGGACCAGTTAGGATTTCATCAGAGCCGAACCCTCTGATATGAAAATATCTGGAGTCGGTGAAATATTTTCCCATTATGTTTCTGGTGGATTGACGTATTGTTCTTGTATTGTTTTGTATTTATTATACTTTTTTTTTTTTTTTAAATATATATTTATTTTTAAAATATTACATGGTTAATACATTATATAAAGTTTTTATTTCAAGAATACATTGTTTAATAAGTTTACACCTTTTTTTAGGAGCAAAGCTCGTGACAAAAAAGGCGGAGAAAACGAATGTAGTTAAAAAATAAAAATAAAAAAATGTACTAATGGTAAAGTAACACATATTTTTTTATATATACGAGTATAAAACTAAGAATAGGTAATATAAATAACAGTAAGCTAGAAAAATCGTTTATATTATATAATATGTCCATATATTTTTATATAGTATATGTATGAAACATATAAAAGAAGTAACGTAATACAACAAAGAGGAGGAGATAAAAAAAGAAAGGATGAAGATAAAGAAAGAAAAAGGATATCTGATATTACAAGTTGAGTTGAGAAATATAGTATTTAAAAAGATGAAGTGATTGTAATAAGCTATATATAAAGAACTTTTATTGATTTTTGAATTTTTAATAATTTTTTTCCAATCTTAAGTTAGCTGGAAATTGGTTAAACCATTTAACTCCAATATATTTATAGTATTTTTGGGCTGTGGTGGTGTTACAGCGTGGGAGAGTCATAGTGCCGAGAATATGTGTTCTAATGCTGTTAGAAAAAGGAGTAAAGCTCTCATTATTAGAGCAATCTTTGTGTATTTGTAAGATTGTGATTTTTTTGTAGATAACATGAAGTGAATATACTTTAAAATCTTGAAATAGTTTGACGGTGGGGTAATCGTATGGCCTTTTTAAAATTATTTTTATGATTATTCTTTGAATGATTTCCAATGGTAAAAGAGAAGTTTTGAAGGCACCCCCCCAACCTACAATTCCATATTGTAGCACTGATTGGATTAAGGAAAAGTAAATAGTTCTTAATATCGTAATGTTTAAAATGTTTCGAATTTTAATGAAAATGTATATTAATTTTCTTAGTCTCTCGACTGTTGTACAAATTTGCATCTTTCACTTTATGTTACTATCTATAGTTACACCGAGGTATTTAACATTGGTTTTAACAGTGAGTACAGAGCAATCAGGTTTACATAAGCATGAATTTGAATTACAATTATGTTTAGGTTCTCAGGGGTTGCATTTTTAGTCAGAGTGAATGGTATTGCAAAAGTTTTATCGGTATTTAGAGATAGTAAATTTTGATCAAACCATTTTTTTATTAAATTTATATCTGATTCCGCCGTTCTCTGAGTTTCATTCCAAGTTAATCCCTCAGTTAAAATTGCTGTGTCATCAGCGTATGATATTAGTTTGGACTTTATATTGAGTTTAAAAATATCATTCACATAAATGATAAAGAGAATTGGTCCCAATACCGTTCCCTGCGGGATACCAAATTTATTAATTTGGGAATCACTGAGAACACCATTTAGCTTGACATATTGTTCTCTATGAAGTAGGTAATTTTCAATCCACGTTAAGGCATTATTGGTTATACCAATTTTTTCGAGTTTAGAGATAAGCTTCGAATGTGATATACTGTCAAATGCTTTTCTTAAGTCGACAAATATTCCAATACATTTTTTTTTATTATCTAAGGATTTATATATTTCAGATGTTAAGTCTACAATGGCATCTTGAGTGCTTAAATTTTCTCTAAAACCATATTGATGTGCATTCAATGTATTATTTTCATTTATAAATTTAAACATCTGCTTTTTTACTATTTTTTTTAAATATTTTTGCAATGTTTGAGGTTAGAGAAATTGGTCTATAATTATTACTAAGAATAGGGTCACCAGATTTAAAAACAGGAGTAATAATAGTTTTTTTGTAATTTAGTGGAAAGTTGCCATTTTCGAAACTTGTATTTTTTTTTTTTTTTTTTTTTTTAAAAGAAAGACAAACATTCCCGGGTTACGAATAACCCAACAATGTTTGAAAATCTCCTACTACCACCACAGAAAGCCGAAAATGTTGCTTGTGTTGTGATGGAGGACTTAGCCAGCCGAGGAATTGAACATGCGACGCCCGGGTGGGACCCAAGCGCTATGCCCACTCAACCACTGACCGGTCATGATATGTGCCAATGGTTTGCAAAGTGAATCAGATTTTTTTTAAGCATTTCTACTGAGATATTGTCATAACCGGGGGAAGAATTACCTTTTAATTGATTAATAGTATGTTTAATTTCATCAAAGTTAGTTTTTTGGAATTGTTTTAAGGTTTTACAAGGATTTGAAGGCGATGTATATGGTTCATTGTTACCGTTGTTTTTAATTTTAAGTGCTAAGTTTTCACCAACTGATCCAAAATAATTGTTAAAAATATTTGCACATTTCATTGGATCCGATTTTACATCGTAAATTTTGTTATCAATATCTGTGATTTTGTTTATGTTTGATTTTTTTGGTTTTTTATTGATAATTTCATTGATAGTTAACGTGTGTTGTTATTGTTGCCAGCAATATTGATTTTTTCTTTATAGAAATCTTCTTTGGTTTTCCGGATAATGTAACATAGTTTATTTCTAAATTTTTTGAAATATTCGTATAGTTTATAGTTTTCTGGAAACTTTTTGTGTTCTTTATAAATTTTTTCTTTATGTCTAATTGAAATTATGATTCCTTGAGTTATCCACGGTTTTAATTTTTTGAATTTAGTTTTTGTAGAGTATTTTATTATGGTAGAAGAAGCTTTGATATGCTTATTTAAAATTGATTCAAAATTCAGGGAACATAAATTGGTGTTATTAGAGGATAGAACAGATTCCCAATTTTCCATGCTAAGGTTTTGTTGTAATTTTTCATAATTAATAATAGTTTTTGAAAAATTGTTGTGGGAGTAATTATTTACATCAATTTTGTCAGTTTTAAAAGCTATAATGCATGTATGATGATCAGTAATATTATTTTTCCATATAATTGATTTTATTTTTTCGTTTTCATTAGTATTACACCAGATGTGATCAATGCATGATGGCCTTTGTCCAAGACATTCTCTTGTATATTTTTTTACACATGGTTTAAAATTTAGTTCCGTTAATGTGTTGATATATTCAGTTCTTTCATTGTTTCTATTGTTTACAAATTCATCAGATATATCTATATTAATATCCCCCACAATAAATGCATTTAGAGAACAATTTATATTTATAATAGATTTCAGTTTCTCGGTGAAATTACTAATGCTCGAGTTATGTGTTCTATATAATGCAATTATATCATAAAACTTGTTTTTTATGATAATTTGAATATGAAGACAATTTACAAGATCGATATGTATTTCATTAACGGAAATATTGTCATGAGTACATTTTACAAATACAATGATTCCACTGTTTTGATTTATTTTTTAATTTGTAACAAAGTATTTGTATCCAGGTAAATTGAAGGTACTTGAGTAGTAAAATAATCCGCTAATTCTGGCTTCTGATAACACAATACAATCCGGTTTATGAGCGAGTTCATTTAATGCAAGTGTAAAATGATCAAAATTTTTAGAGACACTACGAATATTTAAGTGAAGGATTGTTAATGATTTCAGGGGATCCATTTCTAATAGTGTGTTATTACATTCTACACTAGATAAACAAATATTTTCCGAAATCTTGAAAGATGAATCTATATCTTCAAATAATGAGTCAGACATGGAAGTATTTTAAGAGTATAGAATAATAAATATTGATTTGACATTATCGTATTGTTGAGATGTAATTGCATGGAAAAAAATGTATAGTGTTGGTCGAGTTAAACATGTTTACTACAGTAAGAAAAAGTATTAACAAAACTCTCAAATATAAAATACATATTTTTCTCAGATTTATAGTTAGTGAAAAAACATTATTGATAGAATGATCTATAACAGTTATATTTGACATGGTCAAATATTTTCGTAAGTATAATATTTTCGTATATAATAGTAAGGTGAATTTAATATATGTAGCAATAATATTTATTTTAGTTTGTATTTTAAAATAATTTATGCAGTGTAAATATATAATACGAGTAATTAGTACGTGAAATAGGTACTCATGTATCATACTTCTACTTACTTTACGAAAAATCGATTTTGTCTTGAGCAATTCTAAGCATTTTAGCACGATATAGACATTTAATGCTGGATGCATTGTGGTTTGTGTCATAACTTAGTTTGTAGTTTTTGTTTTGATATGAACAATTATTACATATAGGATCAGAGTTCTTGTTGGTACATTGTTGAGAGTTGTGATTTCCAGAGCAGTGATTGCAAGTAGCAGCATTTGTTTTATCCAGGCATCGGAGCGAAGTATGTCCGAAACGAAGGCAATGGTAGCACTGCGTGAGTACACTGCTGTCTTCCACCTTAACCCTCTGGTAGCTGATGTTCACTTTTTGTTTATACAATAGAAATTGTCTCATACTCCCACTAGTTTCCAGGACACAATTTTTTGAATATTTAGTTTTAAATGTTTTTAACATTTTTAGGGAGTCTAAGCCCGGATTCATTTTAATCATTTCCTCCAGATCTGGGTTTTGTGCGATTAGGTTCGGCACAATATCGTCATCGTGAATATCTTCATGAAGTCCTTTTAGAATGATCCTAGGTTTTCTCTTCTTCACTTCTTCAGCTTGGATGTTGCGAAGATTTTCATTAATCTCTTTTGACAATATTAAAGCATCATTTTTTTTGGGCAGTGAATAATTAATCTGTTCCTGCTTATTTTTTTAACTCCGTTTACTGCAATTTTCAGTTTTGCAGCAGAAATTTTTTTTGTAATTATTTTTTCAATGTC
The DNA here is from genome assembly GCA_917563855.2 of Limnephilus lunatus. Taxonomy (NCBI): domain Eukaryota; kingdom Metazoa; phylum Arthropoda; class Insecta; order Trichoptera; family Limnephilidae; genus Limnephilus; species Limnephilus lunatus. The sequence goes on from OU830592.1 coordinate 76,787,961, forward strand.
TTCTGATGATTTGTTTTTATCATCAGAAGAAATAATGATTGAAAATTTATTTGTATCTTGAGGTAAATTATTTGTCGTTTTGGCTTCATAACTTATAGGATAACTTCGGTTTCTGTTTTCTAGTCCTTTGGAATATTCTTCTGTTTTCGTTAGTAGAAGGTCTTTTAATTTGATTATTTCCTGTTGGTCCGATATTTTTTCTTTGTTGATTGTGTTTTCAAGTTGTAGGAATTGTTTTTCAATAGAGTTTTTAATTTTTACATCTTTGATGTTTTTGTATACTTCACTCTTTAAAGTCTCCTTATATAGTGCACTTACATTGCGTGAATTTACTAGATATTCATTTGTGGAAAAGTGTGTGGAAGGGTTTAGTCTTTCATTTGGGAAAGATTCAACCTGGACATAAAATCTGGAGCACCGTAAATTAGGGATCAGTAGGATTTATCGGTCCAGTTAGGAGTTCTACCGAGCCGAACCCTCTGAGATGAAAATATCTGGAGTCGGTAATTTATTTTCTCATTTAGTCCCTGGTAGATTGACATGTTGTTCTTGTATTGTTTTGTATTTATTATACTATTAAATGTGCTTGAAACCGAATTTGGCGTTCGAGGTGATGTTCTCCAATGGATGACATCGTACCTGTCTGGACGAGTAGCTTCAGTAACTTTCAATAAATGTACATCACCTGAAACTCCCATTGAATTCGGAGTTCCCCAGGGTTCTGTCCTGGGTCCCATTCTTTTCATTCTATATACGAATCGTCTCGAACGACTCATTCACTCAGCTGGCTTTGAATCACAAGGCTACGCGGATGATTTTTTTATTTTCAAGTTTTGCTCCCCGGACGAAAAAGACGTCCTTAAAAACGAGGTGGTTAGTTTCATTAACACAGTCTCAAGTTGGATGTCTGTCAATAAACTCAAACTTAACCCGACAAAGACAGAATTTATTTGGATAGCTTCTCCTGGAAGGCAAGCCCTCATAGATTTCAGTCCAATCCGTATTCAGGACACAGATATAATTCCTTCTACAGAAATAAAATTTCTTGGTTTCACTCTAGACAATAGTCTTTCTCTTGAGTCGCAAATTTCAAAAGCTGTGAGTTCTGGCTTTTTCCATCTACGGCAGATAAAGTCAATCAGGAGATGCCTTCCTTCTGATGGAGCAAAGTCCCTCATAAATTCGTTCGTTGTCTCACGTATGGACTATTGTAATAGTGCATATGCTGGCCTACCTAAAACACAATTAAATAGAATACAGTCCGTCTTCAATGCTGCGGCGAGAATGATTTTTGGTGAATCTAAGTACTGTCATATAACCCCGCTTCTAAGGGATCGTCTTCATTGGCTTAGATGTCCTGAAAGAATAGAGTTCAAGATCTGCTTAATGACCTTCAAAGCATTGCAAGGAATGGCGCCTGCCTATATATCGGAACTATGTGTCCGACAAAACTTAAGCGAGAGACAGCTTACTCTAAGGTCAGCAGATCTGGATGTTACTAATCGTTTAATCGAACTTTCTCGGTCAAATCGAGCCGTTTACTATGATCGCTCTTTTCGTGTAACTGGCCCTCTCATTTGGAATAAACTTCCCTCAGCTCTTACTAATATCCAGAATTTGGCAGAATTTAAACGGGCTTTAAAAACAAAATTATTTAAAAAATCGTACCATTCATGAATCCTAACATCTTTTCAATACAAGTAATAAGTCATGTTCTCAAGTATCCGGTAATCGTTTGGTTTCGGTTTCCTCCTAATTGTACTTTTATGTTTAATATCTGAATTTTTTGTAAGAAGTTAGTGTATTATATTTTAGTTTAAAAGTTCTTGTTTTGTCCTGTGATACAATAACACTGTTTTTGTATATTATTATTCTCCTCTGTGCTATAACAGCACTGTTTTGTTAATCTTTGTTCTCTTGTCATTGTTTTGTAAATACTGTATATTCTTTATTTCATAGGTATTATTTTATAAATATTTTGTAATGATTTCGTAAGGAACACTGTAGGATTATTTTTAAATTTATTATAGTTAAGCGCACTTGAAGTGAAATGACACAAAACTGCGCTATACAAATATTACGTTATTATTATTATTATTATATAGTGCACTTAAATAGCGTAGAGTAACTAGATAATCATTTGTGGAAAAGTGTGTGGAAGGGTTTAGTCTTTCCTAGGGGGAAGATTTAACCAGGACATAAAATCTGAAGCAGAGAAAGCGGTACGTACCTTTCACAATGTTTACACTATCTTAAGAAACCAATTCACCAAACGCTTGTCATTGTTTTTTCTTATTAAAAGGCGCGTAAAAATTTTAAAACGGGAGATTAAAATTCAATATGAATGTTCATGACACTCATTATTCTCGATACAGGCTTATTTTTAGTGAGGTTAAACATTAAATTATTAACAACAAATTATATTTCAACAGGCGAAGAAACAATTAAAAAAAAAAAACAAAAAAAAAACACTTAGAATAAAAATTTCAGCGTTTGGCTAATAAATACGTCCTAGTACAAACTCTATCCATTAAAAAGTATGTGAAAAGTTTGAGAAAATGTGGGATAGTAAAATATTATACTTTGTGTGTAATTCACTCTAAGCTCTATGATATTTACCAAGCTGCCAGACTCTCCAGTCTCTCCACCCATTTAAGGCTCTAAAGACTAAGATGGGCCGGACATGTGCACCACATGCCAAGCACACGAGTACCGAAGAAGGTCCTAACAGGACATCCAGAAGGTAAACGAAAGGCGGGCAGACTTAAGCTGAGAAGGGAGGATGATGTCAGGAAGGATGCAAGGGGACTACTCCATGTCGCAGATTGGAAGACGACGGCCAAGGACAGAGGGCGGTGGAGGCTTACTTTGAAAAAGGGGACAAGGCTCTAAATGGGCTGTAGCGCCATTGAAGAAGAATTGTGTAATACACAAGAAATCTCATTAATTACCGAACGTTTGATTTGTCATCATCCACGAAAAATTGCACATTAAAAATTAAAAGTTTGAAAACTGTATTGAAAAAAAAAACTTTTTAATAAATTTTCTTCTTTTTTATTAAAAATATTTGTGAAAATTGAGGTTCTAGTATCTCTTCAGACCTGAATTTTAACTGGTAATGGAGGAAGAAACTTGATATTAATTCAATTTTTTTTGGTGTATTTTTTTAGTTTGGAAGTTATCGTTACTTTTATTTGGAAGGACATTAAGGATGGTTTGTTTAAAAAAATGTTAACAATTCATAAAATATTTGAAGTTGTTTTTTACGTTCTGTGAAAGTTCTTTTCAAGTTCTGTGATTATTTCAGTCATATGAAGCAACTGGCGAATAACAGAATTTAAATAAAACTGATGAAATTTTTTTAAACATCCCGCCCTAAGTCTCATAGGTCGTATTTTGCAAAAAATAACAAATCAAACAATACATTTAAATTTTTTATATTTTATAATATTTAAAAGACGTCATTAGAAATAAAAATTAAAAAAATACCTTCAAAACATCAAAACAACGGGAGAAAAATTCGGTCGAGATTAAACAATAAATTTCAAAATATTAAAAAATGGCTACCTACCGCCGTAATTAGAAGTTAAAATCCAATTTAAAAAAATAGTGCGCAAAACCAGTTAATTGGACAATTAAAACCGCCAATTTTTATTCGCCCTAGATAGCGAGGAAAAATTCTAAAATCTACGTGTTTTCAAAAATACACGCAGTCTGAAAGGGTTGTTCGTTTTTGATAAAATCCAATTTAGCAAACGTTTGACTGATAATATTCCCTTGGATGAAATGTTTATACCCACATAAAGATATGAGATAGTTTAAACCGCTATTTAATGTAATAATCCCACTTTCAATGCCCGAGGCCAAACGAAATGAGTGTACTCAACTGTTTTAGACGTGTTAGAGCCAACTATTTGCTACCTTTGTATAAAATAAAACTATTCAGAGGCTTCGGTGTTTGTTCAGCGTTCTGTTTAGAGATTATCCTTCACGATTTATAACAATGTGATTTTGATAGCTTAGGAATTTCCCGAGTAACATAATATTAGTAAATGGTAATAAATATTATTATAATTTCTAATCTCATAACGGATTAAGTATCGAGGCTTTAATGAATCCCGATTAAATCTTGCTTTCAAAAAGCGAAACTTTCAGAAGAGGGCCTGTTGATTCTTCAATAGTGACCAAACGGTATCTTTTTATACCATTTTAAATGGATGTGGTCAATGAATTCAGGATATATAAATCCTTATCTCTTCCTCTTATCATACCAAATAGAGAAAAAATAATCTTTCAGGAATAATTCGACCAGTTTAAATCTTTCATAGACAGGCAGGTATTTTTACGGTCTGTACAGTGCATTTCTTTTACACAATAGCTGTCTTTGGTGACATTCTTTCTATCTTATTTGTAACAACTTTCATTGTGTGAAAATACGTTGATAAATATAACTATAAGAAAACCAAAAAATTTCCATGCTTTAACAAGAGTGTACTAGGTATCATACCAATTTTGACCCACTACGGATAAAGATTTCACAATAAATAATTAAAATAATAAGAAATGTTAAATTCTAGTATTTTATTATATCCGACTGAAAAACCAATAAAGCACTGAAACAATAAAACTTTTGATTGAGGTTTATGACAGGCAAGGGTCGCGCCTTAAGAGTACATCATAAAATGGGATTGACGTAAATGGGAGCAGCCCAAAGAATACTACAGTAAAGATTACATTCCACGGAGTGCGATAGAAACCAAAGGATTTATTGAATATTAAACTTCAGTTTGTTTATAGAAAGGTCATAATAAACCTAGTATAATGTGTTAAAATTTAGTTTGCAAGTTAATCAATTTATTATAATACCCAATACTTAAAATACTTTTACATTAAATATACAGGGCTATAAGAGACGTACTTGGCTTAGATACTTTAACCAGTGTAGATTAAGTAAGATTTAAAAAAGAAAAACAAACAATTCTTTTTTTGCATGCCTCCATTGGTCACTCAGCACCATTCGTCAATCAACCTCTCACCCCGACCCTGTTGTCTATGTGATAAACCCCCCCCCCCCCCCTACGAAGTAATACCTACCACTTGATTTCCAAATGCTGCTACAGTGCTACAGCTACAGGCGCAACCCCGGTCGGCCTTTAAAAGCTCGTAGCTCGTCCGTTCTCGTGTCTCTCCCCACATTTCTTTTGCAGCGCCTTTTCAACCCCATCACGTAATACTTTTATGCAAACGTGACGAGATGCTCTTAATTAATCAATTGTAATTAACCCCACAACGTTGTGTACTTTTTTGTTTGAGTGGTTTGGTATAGTTAATCCAATTTAATTTCTGCCTAACTTTATCACCTATTTACACTGATTTTAAATACCCACCGCTTCACAATAAACTCTGTTTGCGTAATTTGTAAACCCTTCCACAATCTACTACTAAACATTGTGAATGCTTCAATGCTCCACATCTCACTGTGTCTAAACTCATAATGTATTTTTCTCTATAAAATAACCCAGAGTGTTTTCCCCAATTCGGCTCTGTCATTGTTAACGGTAATACGGCTATCACTCGTAACTTGCTCCGTCTATGTTCCCCGTTTTCAAAACACTGTTGAAACTGTATTTGCTTAGTCGTTGTTATCTGTTTTTAAGAGGCGATCAGGTGACGTTTCACCCATACAACTTCCCTTACAAAATGGCAAGCATCTTCTCGCATAGATCGCTTAAGTCGGTACGTCTCTCCTTAATCGGTACTTTCGGTTTCACATAATGGCCGTCTCGAAGATCCGTCTGCATTTTTTTTCCCCATAAATATCCCTACCGTAATTATACGAGTGTGACCGACCTTTCCTTATTTTTTTTGTTTGTTTTTTTCGTTAAAGGAACTTTGCCCAAAATGGACCTGACCGTTGTTCTAAATTTAACAATTTGGTACTGGGGACCAATATCATCTATAAATTTTTTTACTGCTGAGGAATCAACTGTCTACAATACCTAGTCATTTTTTTCCTCCTTAGACTCATACGTTTGAATACGTAATTATTATTGTAGTCCTTTAAATCTAGTGCATTATTAGAATTAAACATTTTGGATACGCTTATTCTGTAAGTCGGGTTGAATATTAGCAAACAATTTATTTTTAAAATTTTAATTTGCCATCAAGAACCGACTTCCTCCCCTCACATCGGAATACCTTTTATTCCCTATACTTATCGGAGGTTGCCTAACATTTTACCTACCTCTCCTATCTTTAATTTGGTTTTATTGTCTTCACGCCTAATCCGGTTCACGTCACTAATGTTTATTCTGCATGTATTTTGTTTCTCAACAGATTCTGTTTCTTTGAACTATTTAGTTAAACTAATTTCGTTTAATCCTGTACAGATTATTTTGAAATTACGTTTCAAAATAATGCTTTTATTCCGACTGTCACCCACTTCTTGTGATGACCGGCTGTAGGGAGGGTTTCAATTTACCGTTACGTTAAACGCACAAACCTATTTGACACATATCTCCGCTAGTCGGCACTCGGTTTAATGACCTCCCTTTTTTTTGTTCTCCACACTGAGCGTTAAATGTTTAAATGATCTGCCCTCAAAATGAAAGAGACCCTTTTTTCTATTGTTGACACTAAAGGACACTAATACCTATCAATATTACAATTGTAATGTTTTGTTTACTTCGGTAACCAGAACTACTCCTCGATGTTTTGTATTTTTATTATTTTAACTAATCGTCCGGTATCCAATTTACCAAACGTTCAAACCCAATTGAAAGTTGACTAACATCGATATTATCACCTTGGCGATTTGATATTGAATGCATTATTGAAGGACTATCTCCCCTAATAACGTAACACCCTTTCTCACTAATAGTTATCGAAGGTTGGATATCATTAATTTCTCTTGGTTAATTTTGTTACACTTTTTATTGACGTACAGCGCTCCTCCCCTCAAAATATGATACCTTTAACCTGCGTCTCATCGGAAATTGGACATCATCAACCAACCTCTCCTAAATTTATCTGGTTAAGCTAATGTGTACATTATTGCACTACCTACTCTCTTGATTAATTTTGTTTCACTTTTTATAGACGTATGGCGCTACTCCCCTCAAAACATGACACCTTTAATCTGCGTCTCATCGGAAGTTGGACATCATCGGCCTATCTCTCCTATCTTTATCTAGTTAGCAAATGAACCTATGCATTAGCTGAAGTACCTACTCTTTGTTAAGTTTTGTTCCACTTTTTATAGCCGTACGGAGCTCCTTCCCTCAAAATACGATATCTTTAATCTGCGTCTTATCGGAAATTGGACATCATCAACCAACCTCTCCTAAATTTATCTGGTTAAGCTAATGTGTACATTATTGCACTACCTACTCTCTTGATTTATTTTGTTTCACTTTTTATAGACGTATGGCGCTACTCCCCTCAAAATATGATACCTTTAACCTGCGTTTTATCGGAAGTTGGACATCATCGACCTATCTCTCCTAAATTTATCTGGTTAAGCTAATGTGTACATTATTGCACTACCTACTCTCTTGATTTATTTTGTTTCACTTTTTATAGACGTATGGCGCTACTCCCCTCAAAATATGATACCTTTAACCTGCGTTTTATCGGAAGTTGGACATCATCGACCTATCTCTCCTATATTTATATAGTTAATTTAATGTAAACGTTATTGTTTCCAATTCCTCTGCGACACATCTATTGTCCTAATATTTTACTTTTTTTTTTCGTTGTGTTTTCAGTCATTTTCGGATGACATGCGAACCGTTATACCTACTGTATTACTTTTTTTTTTCTATTCTTGTTAAAGTCATTGTATAAAACCCAGCAAAATGCAACACTTTGTAATACCATACCTCCTGGTCACTTAGCAAAACTGTGATAACCCCCCCCCCCCCTCTACGAAGTAACGTCTACCTTTTGATTTCCAAATGCTGCTACATTGCTACAGCTACCCCGCTCGGCCTTTAAAAAAGCTCGTAGCTCGCCCGTTCTCGCGTCTCTCCCCTGCATTTCTTTTGAAGCGCCTTCTCAACCCCATCACGTAATACTTTTATGCAAACGTGACGAGATGCTCTTAATTAATCAATTGTAATTAACCCCACAACGTTGTGTACTTTTTTGTTTGAGTGGTTTGGTATAGTTAATCCAATTTAATTAATAATTTATTTGTGGTAAACCCTTGTTCTTTTAGGTATGGCGTGTTACAATTCGCAAGGCTTCGAATAACAATGACTGAGTCTGACTAGCTTGAAAAATAACTAATTTTCTATCTATATTCATCCAGCTTCCTCCCCTAGCACCTGTTATACGCCTACGCTCATCGACGACTATTTTTATTGAAGTAATCTGCATTTTCCCTCCTAGCATCTAGCATATAAATTTACATTCAAACGGCGAATTGAGAAGATCCTACCTTTCGATGCGATGTCACGTACTCTCTGCAGCTCTATAAAATGCTATCATGAAAATAATTTGACATTTATGTACATTCTAACAAAAGATTTACACTCAAGCAGTACGGAGTGCAATAACTCTACACTTACAGTGCTAGATGCAGTTTGTTAGTTAGCTAGCTTGTTTTATTTTGTTAATTTGATTCTACGGGTAGGTATTTTGGATTAACATGAGACAGAACATGTGCTGTTTAAATAATTGGACTCCTCCATAGCCCAACTGATAAGGTGATGGTCATAGACCGCCGAATCAGCTTCCAATTCCAACGCCTCCGGAGAATGTTAAGGTCGCAAGCGACGAATGAAAATCGACATGTTTTGCCTTCTGTCGGGAAAGGGTTTGATGTGTGTTTCTGGATCATAGAGTGATAATGGGAATAATATCGACCACTACGCCGCCAAATTATAAATATGTTGATGATGATGATGAGAGGTCATCTCATACCGTTTGATATGAGGGTCTGCTCCGATTAATGGTGTGATAGCCGATGTCAGGAACTGTTCAGGAAATGTGTGGGTGGCACGAGGTTTTGGAACTTGACATCCTACTCTGGATTGATGATGATGTTGAAGTTCTTCAGCATGCCGATGACTTGAGTTCCATTAACTCCTAAAGCATCGGCATAAACATTAAACCGAAGTTGATTAGACAATCGGCAATGTCAGGAGATCGGTGGGGCCGCTCTCTCCTCTGATCTGGCGATGTATGAATTTAATTAAGGAAGATTTTGATGTCACCGATCCTCGCCTTGGCAGTCACTCATGTCCTCAATAGTCCCGTTCTCCGTCCAGCACGCCGCCTCGAACCAGTAGAAATAATGATTACGTTTTTCCTAGGCACGCTACAAAACATGCGCCAGCCTGCAATCGCGATGGTCATCGGTATTTGATTTGAATGAAAAATACGTCCTCTCGCATAACATACACAAGCGTAACTTGGGACCTTCCCCTATATGTGTTACGGGCATATGCTCTACGATAGGCGTACCCCAACCTCAAGCTCAAAAATCAGCTCAAAGAAGGAAGGTCAAGCTCGGCGTCCAGGGTGCTGGGTTCAAGAATGAAAGGCACCAGGTCGTGAATCTGGCTTCCCTCCCTTCTATTTCCCCCGCTGCACTTTCGTCCAGAGTACTTTCCCACCCTGATGCTGGATGATCCCTATTCCTAGTGTGAGGGAGTTAAGAGAACTTTTGCTACTTATGTAGGTGGATATAACGCATTACGCTTAAAATATGAATACCTACCGACGGCTTCATTCAACCGACAATGTGAAAGTTTTTGATAAATCGAATATCGAATGAAATATACCTACCTAAGCGTAAACCAAAAAGTAGTTAAGAAAACTTTTGCTACTTATGTAGGTGGATATAACGCATTACGCTTAAAATATGAATACCTACTGACGGCTTCATTCAACCGACAATGTGAAAGTTTTTGGCTAAATCGAATATCGAAGGAAATATACCTACCTAAGCGTAAACCAAAAGTAGTTAAGAAAACTTATCCGGATTCCAACAAAGAACCGCCGATCGGTTGCCAAACGATTCCATATGTCATGTTCCCTTCGTTCCGCCGACAAGGCAGACCCCACACGAGCGTAACCTAAAAGGTAGTGAAGCCCACGCAAATTTCGTCACTTCGTTTCCCCCATGACGAAGGTAGTCCGGCCAGATCGTAATCTTCGTCCTGCATCAAACTGGCCTCCCGCGACGACAACTTTTATCCGCTGGTACCTCGGAGCGGCGGTAGAGGGAGGGCGAAATGGGTGCACGTCCTTTGTTCTCCTGAAGTCCCCCAATGCCTTAGTGACGTACATACGTCGACATCATGGAATGGCTCCGGCCACGCTTCCAATCCAGTCTAGAGCGGGTACGAGATCCACGTTACCGAGATGTGATCACAAGGGATTCCAATTTGCTCGGACCAGACACGACCATCGCTTACTTCGCCTCCACATTAGAAAAATAGTGTAAGCCCACCTGCATTTCGATCACATCGCCCCCGATAAAGTCGCGTGAGATACTTCCTCATGGTGAAATAGGAAAGCCGGACCCGTTAATTCATTCGACAACCGCCGTCCATTCTCGAGTCGTAACCCGCTCAATTAAGTTTGAAGAAAAAGAGTTTGTTAATTAAGTAGGTGGATATAGCGCATCACGCTAAAATGTGAATACCTACCGACGGCTGCATTCAACCGACAATATGAAAGTTTTTTGCTAAGTCGAAAGAAATATACCTAAACGTGAACCAAAGGTGATTATATGATTAGATATCGAACCAAGTTTATGCAAAGTCCTATGTAATAGACTTGTTGTGATACCTAAAATTTGGAATAAGGTGTGGGAAATTTTTGGAATGGGAATTCAATTATGTCAGATTTTGTTAGTAATCAAAAATGCCCATGCTACGCACCCTTCATAAACCGTTATATTACCCAATGCCTTTTCAAAAAAAACCTTCCTGAATATAGTCCCCTAACTATGTTTAAAAATATTATTACGAAACTCGTAAATAATAATTAACACCTCCAAGGCGCTTTACAAATTAATTTATACCTACATTCTATACCTATGTATTTTGGTACCCGTTATGTATTGGAGAATACCCAGTAACCTAATTTTCTAGATCACCAACAAAGCACTTTTAAAGGGTTTTATTATTGTTTTGTGGTTTCAAAATCCCGTCTTTTAAATGAAGTCTCTCGTCTAAGATTTATTGCCCGAAAGCGCACTTTGTGCTTCAAATGCTATTTTAGTCCATTGAACCCCAAATTATTATTTTTACAACGGTCTCGTCTCAAGAATAACTTCACCCAACAAAGGTACTTGCTAGCCGGTCAACCCGGAAACGTGCAAAGCTCCGCTCGACTTAAAAAAAAAAGGTCCTAGATTCCTAAGGCTTGTATATAAACCCTAATTGACTCTTTCCTGCAAGGCCCGTACTAAATATGTTAATAATTTTATACAAACTTACCAAATTCGCCTTGTTGCACAAAATAATTTCACTAATCAATTCACTACAATAATATTTAATTAAACAAGCACTTCTAAAACACAACCCGTCATGCAGTTATTTATTCCAAGATGCAGCCGTCGAACACAATTCTCGCGTTGATTTGTTTTATCCTGACTCTGCTAAGTGCCCCGTAAGTACGTCCCGACCGCCTCAATTTACAAATTATATTATCTAACTTTACAGATATGAACTCGCAAGCCTCAATCTCTGACTTCCTTATTCGCGTAGACTCTTTTTGTTTAATAAAGACGAACTATTCTTTGTTTAATTAAAATGATTTAGAAGCACCGAGCTGGTCTCCTCGCGACTCTCAGAACTTGACGATCTTAATTCTCAACAGGATCTCTCCCTGACTGTCCTCTAACACTTCCCTGCCCCGACTTCCTTTATTATTATATATAACTATCTGAATTATTCCCGGTTTACGCGCACCAAATTATTATTCTGCCGTTTATCAAAACTCGATGATTTTTATCCCGTCTGCGCGGCCCTAGGTTCCTTCCCTCACTGTCTTGTTCCAACTCTCTGCCCCCTGACTCCCATCCATCTCCTTGTGTGGTTTCAATAATATATTAGCCTCTTCTTCAAATCTTAAGTGATAAACACATCTCCCAATATGCATATTTCAATCGTTTCAATAGTGTTCTGTCACATTAGGTCCCAAATTCCAAGAAATCAGTGCAACTTTCATGTTTGCTATTTTTTTGTGTGTAACCTTTAGATAACAGAATACAAACTAATCTTGTCTGCGCCGGAGTCATAAAGTGTCCCAATAGCGCTTAAAAGAGGAGCTCAGTGGCGCACTTCAATTCACTACTCATCCTAATTACTTGCGTCGACTTTATTGGTTATATAATAACATTATATAAGCATTGTCTGTACACGTTTTCGTTCTTTCTGCGTGCGTCACTATTTAACGAATTCTGCAATCTTATTTTGACAAATATGTCAAATATTTCAACCCGTAATCGGCGCGTCGCGCTAGTATATTTAAATGCACCAACGAGCAATCCTTATTGACTAATTTCCAATTTCCTACTGCCATAGAAAATTCTCGCCTTTGGGCCTACGAAATGATTCTTTTAAAATTGAGAGATCAATTTGGAATTATATTCGATTTTGTAACAGGGAATGGTGTCAGCATACGACCCTCTGTTTCCAATTCATGGGGGTGATTTATGGGTCCTTACCACTAAATAACCACATGTGTTTACGTGGCCCAAGTGCATGAGAGCCCCGGCAAAGGCCATTCCTCACAAAACTAAGAAAGGACCCAGAATAACATTTAGAGGGATTTTTTCAGGTTCATTATCAAGTCAGGGGCGGCCGATGGATATTTGCCCGAGTGGTGACTGACTTTAACGCGAGCAGATTGGATTTACGAAACAATTATCTGGTGAATTTTCTATGGCAGTAGGAAATTGGAAATTAGTCAATAAGGATTGCTCGTTGGTGCATTTAAATATACTAGCGCGACGCGCCGATTACGGGTTGAAATATTTGACATATTTGTCAAAATAAGATTGCAGAATTCGTTAAATAGTGACGCACGCAGAAAGAACGAAAACGTGTACAGACAATGCTTATATAATGTTATTATATAACCAATAAAGTCGACGCAAGTAATTAGGATGAGTAGTGAATTGAAGTGCGCCACTGAGCTCCTCTTTTAAGCGCTATTGGGACACTTTATGACTCCGGCGCAGACAAGATTAGTTTGTATTCTGTTATCTAAAGGTTACACACAAAAAAATAGCAAACATGAAAGTTGCACTGATTTCTTGGAATTTGGGACCTAATGTGACAGAACACTATTGAAACGATTGAAATATGCATATTGGGAGATGTGTTTATCACTTAAGATTTGAAGAAGAGGCTAATATATTATTGAAACCACACAAGGAGATGGATGGGAGTCAGGGGGCAGAGAGTTGGAACAAGACAGTGAGGGAAGGAACCTAGGGCCGCGCAGACGGGATAAAAATCATCGAGTTTTGATAAACGGCAGAATAATAATTTGGTGCGCGTAAACCGGGAATAATTCAGATAGTTATATATAATAATAAAGGAAGTCGGGGCAGGGAAGTGTTAGAGGACAGTCAGGGAGAGATCCTGTTGAGAATTAAGATCGTCAAGTTCTGAGAGTCGCGAGGAGACCAGCTCGGTGCTTCTAAATCATTTTAATTAAACAAAGAATAGTTCGTCTTTATTAAACAAAAAGAGTCTACGCGAATAAGGAAGTCAGAGATTGAGGCTTGCGAGTTCATATCTGTAAAGTTAGATAATATAATTTGTAAATTGAGGCGGTCGGGACGTACTTACGGGGCACTTAGCAGAGTCAGGATAAAACAAATCAACGCGAGAATTGTGTTCGACGGCTGCATCTTGGAATAAATAACTGCATGACGGGTTGTGTTTTAGAAGTGCTTGTTTAATTAAATATTATTGTAGTGAATTGATTAGTGAAATTATTTTGTGCAACAAGGCGAATTTGGTAAGTTTGTATAAAATTATTAACATATTTAGTACGGGCCTTGCAGGAAAGAGTCAATTAGGGTTTATATACAAGCCTTAGGAATCTAGGACCTTTTTTTTTTAAGTCGAGCGGAGCTTTGCACGTTTCCGGGTTGACCGGCTAGCAAGTACCTTTGTTGGGTGAAGTTATTCTTGAGACGAGACCGTTGTAAAAATAATAATTTGGGGTTCAATGGACTAAAATAGCATTTGAAGCACAAAGTGCGCTTTCGGGCAATAAATCTTAGACGAGAGACTTCATTTAAAAGACGGGATTTTGAAACCACAAAACAATAATAAAACCCTTTAAAAGTGCTTTGTTGGTGATCTAGAAAATTAGGTTACTGGGTATTCTCCAATACATAACGGGTACCAAAATACATAGGTATAGAATGTAGGTATAAATTAATTTGTAAAGCGCCTTGGAGGTGTTAATTATTATTTACGAGTTTCGTAATAATATTTTTAAACATAGTTAGGGGACTATATTCAGGAAGGTTTTTTTTGAAAAGGCATTGGGTAATATAACGGTTTATGAAGGGTGCGTAGCATGGGCATTTTTGATTACTAACAAAATCTGACATAATTGAATTCCCATTCCAAAAATTTCCCACACCTTATTCCAAATTTTAGGTATCACAACAAGTCTATTACATAGGACTTTGCATAAACTTGGTTCGATATCTAATCATATAATCACCTTTGGTTCACGTTTAGGTATATTTCTTTCGACTTAGCAAAAAACTTTCATATTGTCGGTTGAATGCAGCCGTCGGTAGGTATTCACATTTTAGCGTGATGCGCTATATCCACCTACTTAATTAACAAACTCTTTTTCTTCAAACTTAATTGAGCGGGTTACGACTCGAGAATGGACGGCGGTTGTCGAATGAATTAACGGGTCCGGCTTTCCTATTTCACCATGAGGAAGTATCTCACGCGACTTTATCGGGGGCGATGTGATCGAAATGCAGGTGGGCTTACACTATTTTTCTAATGTGGAGGCGAAGTAAGCGATGGTCGTGTCTGGTCCGAGCAAATTGGAATCCCTTGTGATCACATCTCGGTAACGTGGATCTCGTACCCGCTCTAGACTGGATTGGAAGCGTGGCCGGAGCCATTCCATGATGTCGACGTATGTACGTCACTAAGGCATTGGGGGACTTCAGGAGAACAAAGGACGTGCACCCATTTCGCCCTCCCTCTACCGCCGCTCCGAGGTACCAGCGGATAAAAGTTGTCGTCGCGGGAGGCCAGTTTGATGCAGGACGAAGATTACGATCTGGCCGGACTACCTTCGTCATGGGGGAAACGAAGTGACGAAATTTGCGTGGGCTTCACTACCTTTTAGGTTACGCTCGTGTGGGGTCTGCCTTGTCGGCGGAACGAAGGGAACATGACATATGGAATCGTTTGGCAACCGATCGGCGGTTCTTTGTTGGAATCCGGATAAGTTTTCTTAACTACTTTTGGTTTACGCTTAGGTAGGTATATTTCCTTCGATATTCGATTTAGCCAAAAACTTTCACATTGTCGGTTGAATGAAGCCGTCAGTAGGTATTCATATTTTAAGCGTAATGCGTTATATCCACCTACATAAGTAGCAAAAGTTTTCTTAACTACTTTTTGGTTTACGCTTAGGTAGGTATATTTCATTCGATATTCGATTTATCAAAAACTTTCACATTGTCGGTTGAATGAAGCCGTCGGTAGGTATTCATATTTTAAGCGTAATGCGTTATATCCACCTACATAAGTAGCAAAAGTTCTCTTAACTCCCTCACACTAGGAATAGGGATCATCCAGCATCAGGGTGGGAAAGTACTCTGGACGAAAGTGCAGCGGGGGAAATAGAAGGGAGGGAAGCCAGATTCACGACCTGGTGCCTTTCATTCTTGAACCCAGCACCCTGGACGCCGAGCTTGACCTTCCTTCTTTGAGCTGATTTTTGAGCTTGAGGTTGGGGTACGCCTATCGTAGAGCATATGCCCGTAACACATATAGGGGAAGGCCCCAAGTTACGCTTGTGTATGTTATGCGAGAGGACGTATTTTTCATTCAAATCAAATACCGATGACCATCGCGATTGCAGGCTGGCGCATGTTTTGTAGCGTGCCTAGGAAAAACGTAATCATTATTTCTACTGGTTCGAGGCGGCGTGCTGGACGGAGAACGGGACTATTGAGGACATGAGTGACTGCCAAGGCGAGGATCGGTGACATCAAAATCTTCCTTAATTAAATTCATACATCGCCAGATCAGAGGAGAGAGCGGCCCCACCGATCTCCTGACATTGCCGATTGTCTAATCAACTTCGGTTTAATGTTTATGCCGATGCTTTAGGAGTTAATGGAACTCAAGTCATCGGCATGCTGAAGAACTTCAACATCATCATCAATCCAGAGTAGGATGTCAAGTTCCAAAACCTCGTGCCACCCACACATTTCCTGAACAGTTCCTGACATCGGCTATCACACCATTAATCGGAGCAGACCCTCATATCAAACGGTATGAGATGACCTCTCATCATCATCATCAACATATTTATAATTTGGCGGCGTAGTGGTCGATATTATTCCCATTATCACTCTATGATCCAGAAACACACATCAAACCCTTTCCCGACAGAAGGCAAAACATGTCGATTTTCATTCGTCGCTTGCGACCTTAACATTCTCCGGAGGCGTTGGAATTGGAAGCTGATTCGGCGGTCTATGACCATCACCTTATCAGTTGGGCTATGGAGGAGTCCAATTATTTAAACAGCACATGTTCTGTCTCATGTTAATCCAAAATACCTACCCGTAGAATCAAATTAACAAAATAAAACAAGCTAGCTAACTAACAAACTGCATCTAGCACTGTAAGTGTAGAGTTATTGCACTCCGTACTGCTTGAGTGTAAATCTTTTGTTAGAATGTACATAAATGTCAAATTATTTTCATGATAGCATTTTATAGAGCTGCAGAGAGTACGTGACATCGCATCGAAAGGTAGGATCTTCTCAATTCGCCGTTTGAATGTAAATTTATATGCTAGATGCTAGGAGGGAAAATGCAGATTACTTCAATAAAAATAGTCGTCGATGAGCGTAGGCGTATAACAGGTGCTAGGGGAGGAAGCTGGATGAATATAGATAGAAAATTAGTTATTTTTCAAGCTAGTCAGACTCAGTCATTGTTATTCGAAGCCTTGCGAATTGTAACACGCCATACCTAAAAGAACAAGGGTTTACCACAAATAAATTATTAATTAAATTGGATTAACTATACCAAACCACTCAAACAAAAAAGTACACAACGTTGTGGGGTTAATTACAATTGATTAATTAAGAGCATCTCGTCACGTTTGCATAAAAGTATTACGTGATGGGGTTGAGAAGGCGCTTCAAAAGAAATGCAGGGGAGAGACGCGAGAACGGGCGAGCTACGAGCTTTTTTAAAGGCCGAGCGGGGTAGCTGTAGCAATGTAGCAGCATTTGGAAATCAAAAGGTAGACGTTACTTCGTAGGGGGGGGGGTTTATCACATCTAATACCTACCGATTTTTTATGTTTTATTTTTAAAAAAAACCTGAAAAATATCACCCAAGACCAAAATTTCATTTACATTTTTTAACTCCAAATAAAAGACAAAAAATCATTAACAACCTGTAAATGAAGGGTGCACATTCCTTGAATAAACTATTGAAATGAATGGCTAGACTTCGACTAAATAAATGAAAACTTTAATATTTCAACCATGATTGCAAGATTCAAATACATTATCAATTACCTATTAGCAGATATGGTGGTTTCTTTCTTTGAGGGTTGGGAATTGATTATTGATGTTTAGATTTCGGTACCTACTATTTTGTGGAGGGACGAATTTAGACTATTAATTATTTTAGTTAATGCTGCGGTGGATTTATGGTTTTAGAGATCCCTGTCCAATTAATAATTTCAATAGCTGACACCGAAATAAATATTTTATTACGAAATGGAATTTTCTGAAAACTGTTTAGGGGATTGATTGTAGATTTTTGATTTCCTGCTGTTAAAAATGTTGACTGTAAGCATTTATTAGAGTTGTCAATAAACTTTTTTAAGCAGGTACACATTTTGCAGATATAAAGGATAAAATTATGTATAAAAACATAATTAAAACTTTTTAAAATTACACCACAAGGGTAGGCAGCGATAAAAATGTTCTCGCATCAGTTTCTTTCAAGCATATTTTTGTGTATATAAGACTTTTATCCTGTCCCGAACCAACAATATGATCATGAAATCTTCCTGGAAAGTAAAAATGCACTAAGTAATTGAATTATCAAAACAA
This sequence comes from Limnephilus lunatus, assembly GCA_917563855.2. Lineage (NCBI taxonomy): Eukaryota > Metazoa > Arthropoda > Insecta > Trichoptera > Limnephilidae > Limnephilus > Limnephilus lunatus. Next base: position 76,806,285 of record OU830592.1, read on the forward strand.
GAATCATCAAGACATGAACTATCCAAAGAAAGTAACTTCTTCAAGTTTATCAATTCACTTAAAATGAGACTAAAAGTAATAATTTATAGTGGTTTCATGTGATAGGGGATGAGGAAGTAAGTAACGACTATCCTTTGCTTGATATGCTCACTTTTTTGGTATTTTCTTGAAGAATTTTCAATCAGACGTAATGAGTTAGTATGATAAAAAATCAAGTATCCATGAACGTTAACATAAATTGAGGACGTTATGTTTTGATTGAAAAAAATAATAATACGTGTAATCTAATAATTACGTATCTATTCGGTCGATGATAATTCATTCAAAATTAATTTAGAAAATGTTCCCTAGGAACCAGTATGGAAAAAACGATCACTTGAAAAATAAATTGTATTTTCAATATTACCCCTCGGACTAATTTGTTCTCTTTAGAGAATAATTCATAAAGGCCTCATAGAAATCGTTGTATTTCCTCTAACTACCATGTTGAGAAATATTATTTAGACGGTGTTAGAAAAATAAAACACCACGCTTTATACTCAAATCTAAAAGTTAATCACAAAATAATGAAAATGTACACATTTATTAAACCAAAATTACCGACCGCAATAGAAAAAAATTTAAACAATTTTTTCACGAAACGATAAAAAAGAGAGTTAACGATAACATTTCCCTAATACAATATGAGTGTGTGTGTTTTTTTTTCAGAAATATTCCATTTATTTGGATTTTATTGCAAAGCGAATATATTTTGACTATCCGATCAAATCAAGGCTCGAGGCCTGAGGGGTTAAGAATCATATTTAATTTATCAAATATAATATAGTCTGTCAAATAAGAGAAGAAAATATAAAAAAACGAAACTACATAATTTGTAGGCTAGCAACACCAAATTAACAGTCAAATATTCCTTTAAAGTGCAATGACACCGAAAATTAAGAACACTGTATGTACATTTAAATAAAATAAAATGTTCTTAAAGAAAAAAACTTAAAATAAAGAAGAAGCACTGTTTGTTAAGGTACCCACTTAATGACATAAATTTGATTAAATGGTGTTTTACAAAGTGATTGGCTTTCATTTAATTAAAAATAATTTTGAATTTAACAGAAAGTAAAAAGGAAGAATCACTAATGGTGAGTTTAGTTACACTACTTTTAGATCTGAATGAGTTAAATATACTCAGAACTAAAATAAGAGACATGATCTAAAGCCCGGGCAACGCTAGGTACATAAGCTAGTATTAGCTAGTAAGTATTAAATAAACGTGAGCAGTTTCTAAACTGTGCTTTATATCAACAATATCGTTATTCTTCTTTATGTTAACACAAAGTTATAATAATAATAGACCTATAAGTAGGTATCTGTATTGAAGTGAAAAAATATATTTTTTTCACTTTTATGCCTTTTTAATTTTTTTATAAAAATGTAAGTTACATAGCTTTACTTTTTCACCATGAGTTTTTTTTAGTATTGCCATTTGAGCAACAGTGGCGCCCTCATATTTTTTCTACTCTTATTTGACAAACTGTAAGTGAAACCTGGTTGTCGTCGTGCTGTCAAAAATATTTTCCGTCCTTACTGAACAGCGGTGAACAAAAAGTTACAGAATATCCATCACTCTTTGGACTACTTGGTTTATGTACTTGAGTTGAAAAAGTGATTATTTATTTAGTGGGTTTTCCAGGTATTCTATTTTAGGAAAGGACTAAATTGCGTTCGTACTTTATCACATCAGGCACAAAGAAATAAATAATATATGGGATCTGCCGAAAAAAGTTACTATTAGGGTTTTGTAACTAAAAATACTTTTCTCATAAATATAGAATTATGTGAATACAAAACGAAATCAAAATCTTCCGACTCATTGGGTGATGTGTAAATTATGTACCACTTATTGTGTTTAATTTTAGGAAATTATCTTTTATACTACCTCTTTCTTTAGCCATCGTTTCGGACAGGATTATAGTGCCCAACATAATGGCAGATTGATTCTGTAACACAGAAGGGAGAAGGGAGAAGGGAGAAGGGAGAAGGGAGAAGGGAGAAGGGAGAAGGGAGAAGGGAGAAGGGAGAAGGGAGAAGGGAGAAGGGAGAAGGGAGAAGGGAGAAGGGAGAAGGGAGAAGGGAGAAGGGAGAAGGGAGAAGGGAGAAGGGAGAAGGGAGAAGGGAGAAGGGAGAAGGGAGAAGGGATAATAATCAAGATAATAATTGGCTGTGAAAATCCCAAGTCATATTCCAAAAGGTGTTTAATTGTTTGTGTTTTATTTTATTTATCGAATGTGACCATCACTAAACTTGGTAGTCATTCTGTAAAATAATTTCCCGAGTTGAAGGGGGATTTGTGTTCCCGATGTGGGAAAACTGTCAAGGCAAAAGGAATGGAGATGAATTTTCGACCTAATAAGGACTGCATTGAAAAAGATATAATAAAAGTGGAGATTGGGAGAACCACTGAACACGGATTTAGCCATTTCAATCATTTGTGGAGAAGGGTTAGATCTGGTCAGATAATCAGAGGTTTAAAATTAGTTATCTTTCACTCGGAGTGCATTTCATTATTAAATTGGATGAATACATTTCACGAATAATGCTGAGAACTTTACGTAAAGAGGTACAATTCTTCTAATTAGGAACGTCGTGAAACTGAAAGATGGTAAAGTGGTGAAGGATAATAGGAAAGGAAAGGTGATTATGAACATTTTTAGTACTCGCACAGGAAAAACAAGGGAAATATAACGCCTACCTGATTGGCCAGCGTTATTAGAAGGCGGGATAAAATAGGGACTTTATTAACAAACGGAGATCTTGAAGAAGCCCTAATTATATGAAGGAGGAAAAACAGATGGTGACAGCTCGTTCGACATGTATCACTTGGAAACAACGAATCGGAGAAATAGCCAGTGAATCTATTGCATCCCCAATTGGAGTATGTTGTGAGGCTGAAGGTACTGTGGAAGGGAGGAGATGGGGGAGAGGAAGGTAGGGAAGTACCTGGCTATTCAGATCTGGTCACCAAACACGATTAAAGCCATTTCAAGCAACGTTTCAATTCTGAATGGTGGTCATACACCGGGGCTGTAGTAAGAGTATTTTCCACTCTGGAACGTGCGGCAAATATACTATACACCTATACAGGGTGTTAAGGGACGTACTTGACTTACTTTAACCAGTGATTCCTATAATTATTTGGAGTAAAAATTTAAATGAAATTTTGGACTTTTTGTTTTTTTTTTTTTCCTCAAAATCAAACTTTTTTTTTCTTCCGCATGTCATTACTAGTCACTCAGCCGAGTAACCGACCAACCCCTAACCCCGCCTCCAACTGTCCAACATCTACCATGTTTTTATTTTTTGTAGGAAAAAAAAAAGTTAAAAATGTCACTGGAGATCAAAATTTTAGTTACATTTTTTACTCCAAATAATGTCAGGAATCACTGGTTAAAGTAAGTCAAGCATGTCCCTTAACACCCTGTATAATATTAATGAATTTATCGTGAAATAACACAAATTAATAAAATAAAATTTATTTGCTCGTACCCCTAGACCACGCCGGCCGTCATTTCTTCCAGAAATCCAATATTGTTTTGTCCGAAAATACAAAAAAAACTTTTTTTGTATGTCAGTAGACAAGAGTCCCAATTATATCTAATAAGGACCGATGATTCCATGGGATGAAATATCTGCCCAAACTGCAACTTTTGGCGAACGTGCCCCTACCCAGTACCAGTTACGTAGATGTAGCTGTAACTTTTTGATGTTTTGATTTTGGATTTTCTGCTGCCCAGTAACGACAATTGTTTGTTTTTCTGTCCATTTAGGTGAAAATGGGCTTTGTCCGAAAACAATACGTTTTTTAGACTTTGAAAGTGTTCAATCATTGTTACGACAAAAGCACGACATAAATTTTGATCATTATTTTCAATTCTTGAACCAATTGCATCTTGTACGAGTGCAATTTTAGATATTTTTACAAAATGTGACCTAAAGATGTTCGTGGTACGGCAAGCTGAGCTGATCCCCCTGATAATCCAGAATCTTTTTGTACAGAACTGCTAATCGTTTTCGACGTTCTTGTTGACCTTGGGCGCTTCGTTGGAATCTGATTTCCAGTTGATCCGGTAGCCTCGAAATTTCTAACCCAAAAATAATTAAACTAAAGAGATAGAAATACAGGCGCCACAATAATTCGTAAAAACAACATCGGTGTAAGGCTAAACAATTTAGAGGCACTTAAACTAAGGAAAGCTACAAACACTAATAGTAAGGTAGTTAATAATCAACTAAATTTAAATAAAAGTCCCATACTAAGATTGTTCCCTATTGACAAAGAACACCATATGAACAAAAAAAAACTTTCGCTGGGACACTGACTTAGATTATGTAATCCATACTCAGAGCGAAATAAACGCCGAATAATAATACAAGAATCACTATTTTTGTTAAAATATTTTACACAAAATGCACGCTGTTTTCCTGTAAAGTGCTCCATTGCGTCTGAATTTCCGTGAACCGAGCTACTGATTTCACCCTCGTCCCCGTCCGCAGCTCCGTTTAACCACCAAAATGTTTTGAAATTCGTAAGCCTTTATGGCCCTGCATAAGTTATTTAAAGAGTCATGAAACATTTTATCTTGAGTCATTTAATAACAATATTGCCTAATTTAGTCCAATGTCTCTAAATTGTGCTAGGATCAGTCAAAAAATAATGCCTTTTTATTTTCCCCCCTTTAATTGTAGATATAATATATAATATAATAATTATTTCCTAGATAGTAATAAAATAATACACAAAAACCAGTTTGGTTTTATAAAATCACTCAGCACACAAGATGCTATTGCTAACGTAACTTCATACATTTACGAAACAGTAAAGGTAAAAAATGTGCGGGTATATTTATTGACCTCAGAAAGCCATTCGATACCATATCTCATGAGATGCTATTAAAAAAATTAAATAATATTGGCATAAAAGGCAACGCGATTAAATGGATCACCAACTACTTAAAAAACCGCCCTCAAGTGGTAAAAATCAATCATGTTAATAGCGATCAAGAGCTTTCAAGCTTTGGAATCCCCCAAGGTATATTGCTTGGACCAATCCTATTTACTATATATGTAAACGATTTTTTTTTTCAACCTTTACATGGTCAAATTACAACATACGCCGACGATACAGTATTAATAATAAGTGGAAAGACTTGGAAAAATGTAGAATTAAAGGCCATAGAAGACATTAACACGCTTAAGAATTTTTTCGACACTAATTTATTATCACTAAATAGTGAAAAGACATTTGTAATTCCATTTGCAATACATTTAACCGATGCTCCCAAAAATTTTAACATTGTCATACATGAAAATACTAAAATTCACAGCCAAAACTACTGCAAATCAAACTGTATAATATTAAAAACAACAAATAAAATAAAATATCTAGGAGTAATTATTGATAAAAATCTGAAATGGAAGGAACAAATATGTTAAGTAGTAAACAAAATTAGAAAATTAATATACATATTTTTAAGAATTAGAAATTTTTTGTCAATAAAAAATCTATATTTAATCTACTATGCCTTAGTTCAATCCACTTTGCAATACGCTATTATTAGTTGGGGATCCGCATATAAATGTAACCTTGTTCCAATAGAAATTGTACAAAGAACAATTATTAAAATTATATTAAAAAAATCCTTGGACTACCCAACAGAACGCCTATTTGATGAATTCCAAGTACCTACATTTAAAGATTTATATATTAAAAATTCATTCATTCAAATTATAAAAGAAGAAGATAAATATCAATTTTTAAACGAAAACAGAACGCGACTTAAACATGTTTTTATATGCCCAAAACTAAATACGTCTTTTGCACAACACCATTACACTTTTTTCAATCGCCTACGCCTACCAGAAGAAATCAGAAGCATTAATGATAAAACCCAATTACTGCTTTCTGTCAAGAGACATTTTAAAAATATTCTGAAGAAAAAAACTAATGCCACTTAATTATCCTACAAATATCCTTAGTTTTCCATAATATTCTTTCTTTTCTTTAAATATATACTATTATATACTATTACAACACACATATATTTATGTAAATGAATTATTTAAGTACTAAGTAATAATTTATGTACACTCCTTTTCCATACACAAGCAAATGCTTTAAATGGAAAAGTAGTAAAAAACCTAAGATGTAAAATTATCATTTAGCAACATGTAAAACATATTAATGAAAATAAAAAATAATAAAAAAAAAAAAATATATGAAAACAACACTTTTGCCAGAAGATACGTTAGTTGTTTAGCTTTAGCATTGTTTTGAATATTTAAAATTATGTGAAAATATACTTAAAATACGTTTTTATGGTTAAAATTCAAAATTAAATAATAATGTAACACGTGCGATAAACCAAAATTCAAATAGCAAATAAATTGACTTTAATTTAATATATCTCGGGTTCCAAATGATTTGATGTTGACACCACACAATTCTAAAATCTTTTGAGATCTTTTTAGTGCCATATCTTCAGTAATTAACTTAAATAAGCGTTTTTAATTGCGGAAGTCGAAAATATGCAACTCACGTCAAAGCTGTTTTGAGCTGCGTGAAGTCGCCGTCTATGGCGTCTACCGGTAGAAAAATGAAAGTCCCCTGCATTGCCTACGTAATTCCCATACAAGCCGTGTATGGTAAACAGTCACGCAGCTTAAAGCAATTGACCGTACGGGATTACAGTAACACAAAATTGAAATATCACTTATTTGAGGGTTGACTGCTTTTACCTGTTTGTGTTTTTACGAAACCTATAAATTTTCGTCTAGTAAAATGCATTTTTTGATATAAAAACAGCATTTATCAGCTTAAATTGTTTGACCAGGTTGTTCCTTGAAGGCAACTTTATATGAAACCACTGAAAAGTAACATTCCCAAAAAATGTGGCTTAAAGGGTTTTACCAAAACACAGTCGATATATATATATAAAAAATGCAATTTCATCGGTTGAAAACTACACAATTGACAATTAATTTGTTATTTTTCAATATATTATAATCTCCGGTATATTAAATATAATCTACAGTGTTGTAAAAAATACGATCACATCCAGAACACCATCATCATAACTTTCCCCACCGATCACACGGTTTTGATTTTTTTTGTCCTTGGTGAGTTTGTGTCATGCCATTCCATTGACTGCCTCTTTGATTCAGGTTCAAAAAATGAACCCATATTTCTTCTCCGGTCACAATTTTTTCCAGAAACCAAGTGCTGCAAGTGTTATGAGGCTATTGTTTTTCTTGTTTCTTTATTCTGGCCCATCTTGCACAAACTTTTGTTGAATAATCAGTTGTCGAATAATCGTCGAATAATTGACGGCCGGCGTAGTCCAGCGATAAGGCTCTTGACTCGCACACCGAAGGTCGCGGGATGGAATCCAGGCGCGGCAAATAATTTTTATTTGTTTAATTTGTGTTATTTCCCAATTTATTCATTTAAAATAATATATAGTATATTTGCAGCACGCTCCAGAGTGGAAGATACTCTCAGTATCGCCCTGGTATAAGACCACCATTCAGAATTGAAACGTTGCTTGAAATGGCATTAGCCGTGTTTGGTGACCAGATCTGAATAGCCAAGTACTTCCCCACCTTCCTCTTCCCTATCTCCTTCCCCTACCCACTACCTTCAGCCTCACAACGTACCTCAATTGGGGATGCCATAGTCTCACTGGCTTCAGACGTGAGCAGTTGGGACTCTTGTGCAGTATTCGTATATATATTTTTTTAAATCGCACTGCATTTACTGCGGGAGAGAATGCGACATCTGTAGTTATCTGAGGTCACCACGAATGACTCGCTCAATGTTGCGTGCAGTCAGCGGTGCAAACAACGGTCTACCGCTCCGCATTTCGTCAGTCAGCGGTGTTTGTCCTTCAGCTTCGTTGCAGTGACAAACCCATCGTCTAGCAATGCTGACGGCCGCTGTTGCATCATAGTACACATTTTTAAGTCTTTTATGAATGCGAATGATCGTTTCACCTTCTACAGTCAAGAATACATCACAGAACGATTTCTAATACGAGCATCGACGCCGGCGTCAGCCCTTTTGCAAACGACTACAGTGGTGCCACCTGTTGATGCAAAAAGTTACCGTTGCGGCAAATTACAGAAGAAGATTTGAGGAATTGCACCAAATTCAAAAATTTCAATTTACTAACTTTATATACATAAGTACAAAAAAATAGGAGGCATTACTTTTTGACTGACTCTCGTGTAATGCCATGAAATGTGACGATATAAACAGCGTCGTGTGTTTTAAAAAACATGTGCTAATTAGTCACATAACTGCGTATAATGCCATGGAATGTGACGATATAAATGTAGTTATAAACAGCCTCGTGTGTTTTAAAAAACATGTGCTAATTAGTCACATAACTGCGTTTAATGAATGCCATGGAATGTGACGATATAAACGTAGTTATAAACAGCCTCGTGTGTTTTAAAAACTTGTGCTAATTAAACACGTGCTACTAGCTGTTAGCTACTAGCTAATATGACGTTATGTATGTATATTACTTATTTGAACTAAAAATTATGTAATTGCTTAATTATTATGTCTCTTCTATCTTTCTTCTCTTTCTCTGTACTGTATACTTACTGTGTTTATATTTAGTTTTGCTTATTTTTATATCTTTTATTTCATTAGTATTTAGCATTTCTACCTAGTATCAACTAAACCTTGATTTACGCATGCTGTGAACATTTTTAATTGGAGTGTTAATATCTATGCACATCCCGATGGAAATTTCATTAATGTAATTATTGTTAACACTCTGTAAATGTTTCACACAATAAATAAATATATTTATAATCGTGGTGTCTTCGGCGTATTGTGAAAAATGGACCTACTTGTAGGTGATGGTGGAGGAGTAGAGGAGGCACGGAACAGCAAGGGCCATCCCCGTCAGCCAAATGACTCCAATCATGACCAGCGAACAGGTCTTAGACATTCTGGGTTTCATGGGCCACACTATTGCTTGATATCTGAAACAACAAAAAAACAGAAACAAGCAATGTAACTATGTATGTAGTATGTAGTACAGCAACATAAAAAAAATCGTTATAACATATTAATTAAAAAAGAAAAAGTTCTGCGTTTTTGAAATGCGATTAAAACACTATTTTCAGTTTATACCTAAACGGTAAAAATCCAAATAGGTAGAAAAAAAATCAATCCATATATTTTTTTATTACTAAAACACATATTTTCAATTTTCATCTAATGAACGGCACGACTTGGTTGCCGATCTCTTGGGCAGACTGGTGGGTATTTCAGAGAAATACGTGTGTGCACGTATGGTGCGTGAGTGCTATGTGATAGAATGCATTTGAAATTCAAAGAGATGTTTTTAAAATACCTATATTCAATTCAATTCAATTCAATTTATTTTATTATTTCAAAAACTATACAATATTTAAATTTTAGTTTGTTTTTAACATACAATTGCAACAGTATTACATTAAACATAAATGGTAGGCTACAAATTATACAAGCAGTTAGCCTTTTAAAAACATCTTCACTAACGCTAAATATGTCGATATCCGAATCAATTCTGTTCAACAGCAAGATTGCTCTTGAAGCAAGATAGGATGATGCCGAAAATAAAAAGATAACGGCCGCAACTTTTCTTTTGTGTTTACGTGAATACCGCGTAAGAGTCCCTACTGACTCCAACCAACTGGCGCCACTGAGACCACGGCATCCCCAAATTGGGATTTGAGGTTGTGAGGCTGAAGGTTGTGGGAAGCGGAAGAAGACTGGAAGAGGAAGGCGAGGAAGTACCTGGCTACTCAAATCGGGTCACCAAACATGGCTTAAACCATTTCAAGCATCGTTTCAAATTCAAATGGTGATATTACGCCAGGGCGATACTAATAGTATCTGAATACTGGAACGTGAGTCAAATACGCTATTATTATTTTAAATAAATGAATTGTGAAATAATACAATTTAATTAATAAAACTTATTTGCCCACGCCGAGATTTGAACCCGCGACCTTTGGATTGCTAGTCGAGAGCCTTACCCCTCTACCACGGACGTTGTCAAAACTGGTACTGCTGAACTTGTAAGTAAGTCTAAAATGATATGTCAATAACACTGTCAGATATAAATAAAATAAATAAATAAATAAATTAGCAATTTTTATAAGAATTAGCCTTTATTGCTGTTAAACTTATTAACATTTTTCTAATCAACTTAATATATATATATATATATAACTAGCTGGGTTACCCGGCTTCGCTCAGGACAATAAGATAGTGTTCTAGAAGGTTGCACAATGATGTTCCCGATTCCCTATTCCTGATCATTCCACGACATACTCCGCTACTCCTTCCACAACTTCCTACAGCTCTATGGAACCTTCTAGAACTTTCCGGAAGACTGTTCTAGAAATTTCAAGAGGGCGAAACTTTCAGCCCTTATATCTTTAAAAGCACGCCCTTTAGGTAAAAACAGATACCCTTATTCCTTAGGGGGGATAGAGATCTACCACATTATATAACTCCCTTGATCGAACCGGGACTCGTTTCTGAGTTTTTGCGAACTGCACGTTTTTTTGGACTTTCTTATATAATATATGCCATATTCAAATAAATAAAATGTTACTCCTTACATGTCCTTTCCCGTGCGTTCCCCTCCAGCGTTCCACTTTCACCTTCCTCACCACCGCTCTCCCGCTCCCCCGTCCCGCCAACCCCCCAGGCACTGCATTTCTTGACTCCTCTCCCGCCCGGCCCGTAGCCGAAACTTTTTTCTAATACTAACAATTCTAAACTCGTGATATCTTTCTAATTAAATATCCGAATAAAAAAATTAAAAAATTTAAATAAAGGTATTAAAGCTGTCTTGAATATGAAGTAATTTATTTTGATAAAGATTAAAACCAAGATACAAATAAAGAGCCTTTTGAAACAGCGACAATTAAATTAAATTTTTAAAATAAAAGAATACTTATTGTGGCATAACCATAATAGTTAGACATATGCTGTTACGACTTTTTTTGTAAATAATGATGTGTTCTATAAAGTCGTACTGCATTATTTTATTCTATCATCAATAGTTTTCGCAGCGCACGCGATTTAAATAATATTTTAGGTCATTTTTTTACACCCTGGGTTACATTATTGAAGTTTTAGTAAAGATGCCTATTTTAAAAAAAAATATAATATAGCCTATGTCACTCAGGAATAGTGTAGCTTCCCAACAGCGAAAGAATTTTTCAAATCGGTTCAGTAGTTTCGGAGCCTATTCGATGCAAACAAACACACAAACAAACAAACAAATATTACCTCTTTATATAGTGTATGTAGTAGATGATATTTTTAGTCTTGGTTATAAATAAAGACGCAATTGTGTTTCTCTGTAACGAACAAAAGATTTTTTAATACTACGTATTTACAACTCACAATCACATTATTTTATTAAAAAGATATTCATTTACCTGTAACGAACAAAAGAAACAACATTTAAAGTCCTTTTTTCAGGTTTCTTTAAGTATAATATAAAATATTATTTTAATGAAATACTTCTGTTTAATGTTTTTCTTTATAACTTGTTTGGTCGTTACTAAGGTTACTGTAGCTAACATCACATCTGTCAGCAGTGACTTCTAGTGAGCCACAAACTAACTTGTCGGTAATACAAATTAAAGGAAAGCACTCATAAGCGGTTTTCTTTACATATATATATATATTTTTTAAATATTATTCAAATTTATCAGCGTTCGAGTCGTTATTTTTAGAAACAGCTTGTCTTTCGACATAGGCCTCCTGTAAAGATTTCCATTTTTCTCTATCCTTTGCAACTCTGATCCATTCCGGAAAATCCACGTCCATCTTTTTAATTCCTTTTTCTTGTAGAAGCTTTTGAGAATGCTAAATTTGTTGGTTAAAGCGAATGTGACTATCTTTGCACCATTTTTACTTCTTTTGCCGTGTCCATATTTGCCAATTATGTATTCTTCTCCATTATCGCATTTTCCAATCTGGTAGTTAAAATCACAATGATTTGTTTGTGTGTTTTTTTGTATGGTTGTTTGCAAATCATGGTAGAACTTTTCTATCTTCATTATATCTTCTTTTTTATTTGATTCTGTAGGCGAATATGGTTGAATGATTGACCATTTTTCCTCTTTGCTAACTGGTAGTAATATGTCAGTTAATGTTAATATGAAAGGCCAAATCAAATCATATCAAAAGCTCACATCATTCAATGTGATTCAGATAATATAACATGCCGATTTAATGCTTCGCTAGAGAGATAGCGAAATTTAGATTTGTGTCACTTAATGCTGTATACGGTTCATGTGTTAATAATGGCAGCTTTTGAATTCCGTACCCAATTCCCGCTTTCATCCACTTATCGATTACCTCCTCCTCAAACAAATCCTTTGTTTCTGTACTTACTTCTAATCAAACGTATCCGCTACTCCCAGTCAGTCATAATATATCAAAGACATTCCTGCGTACATGTTGCAGACAATAATGGTGGAACCATACCAATATACAAAATATACACCAAACCTAAACAGTACGTAACTTTGGAAAAACATAATTCAATACTATGCAATTGTTCAATCTATATTACAATACGGTATTATAGGATGGGGAGGAACATACGATGTTATTTTAAATCCTCTCAAAATAGTTCAAAGATTAATAATTAAGGTTATATTGTAAAAACCATCTACATTTTCAACTGAAAAAATCTTTTCAATATTCAAAGTATCTACAATAGACAATTTATAAAAAAAAAATTCAATACTACAAACTTTCAAAGAAATACAGCTAAAAAAATACATTTCAATATATCAGCAAGATATCAAAACAATATTAAAATCCCAAAATTTAATACCAAGCACATCCAAAATTCCTATCTGTATCTTGGTATAAATTATTTCAATAAACTACCATTAAAAGTAAAAATTATCGAAAATAAAAATAAATTTAAAATTAAATTAAAATATTACCTGAAACAACTGTAAGAGTTGCATTACTATTATTAATATTTCACTTAATTTAAATCTGTTAATTGACACATCTCAAGCTTCTCTTACTATATCTATTGTTAATAGTTGCAATATTATTATTCACCTACTCAAATGATAACATTGATAACATAATTGAGTATGAATTCACTCACCAAACACAAGAGCCTTGTCTCTTTATGGTGAGGAAAGACTTTTATTACATTAATATTACAAATCTGTTTAACATGTTAAAAAAAAGTATAATTATGGGAAAAACATAAAAATATTAAATAAATAAAAATATATTATTTAGAGTATCTGTTGTAATTTCCAATGTTTGTAAGCTAAGTTAAATAATCCGAATTCAGTGTACGAAATAATAAAAAATGTTATCCTCCACACCCGTCTGTCACTTAAATTGTGTTGTTTCAAGCTATTATTACACATTATTTTTTGATGACCATCAAACCTTCGATCAGCGCGATTGGAAATTTTTGACATTTGAATTATCCATGTTATACGCCAATTGTCGATCCGTTTCAGATTTTTATCTATCTGGACGATCATAAAAAGCATAACATAATTCATTTATCTTTGGCGATTAATCACAATTAAACAAATACTGAAACGGGTCGACGGCCAAGAATCGATGTTTAAAGGGAACTGTTGTAATTGTGGAACCATTACTACTCACGGATATACACAGTGGCTATTCGTGGCCTTTCTCGTTGGGAGTTCAATTGGAGATTGAAAAGGGGAAAAAAAGACAATATTGATCCTTTTCCTATTACCTGTATAATATGTATTTTTCCCTAGAACTAAAGAAATGATGTCAAAGAACTGCGCCAGCAATTAACCACCTAGTAACAAGATACTATTGGAAGATTCAATAAAACGTCCGTAACTGTTTTTTGGTGTAAAAAAAACAGAGTGTGCAATTCAGAAGCGATGGAAGTGAAACCTTCAGAAAACTAAAATAGACAAGAGCGGGGAGGCTACGAAGCACCGCACAAAGAGGAGACTGATAGGCTGTGAAGCACCAGGCAAAGAGGAGACCGATTATACGGCAATATATATATGGCAATACTTTAATTTCCGGCGAATTTTTCAATTTGTTCACTAGATTTATTGTTTGTTACCTTGCGAACTTATGTTTATTTTGATGTTTTGATAGGTGGCAATAAAGATGGCGGTGTATACAGTGAACCTCGATGCTTAGGAGAATACTGGTAATAGTGCTGATTTTAGCAAAATCAAATTTTATATTTTCAATTTACAAGTACAAGTTTATTACATTGGATTTAGTTATATGTAGACGTTGAACATTTTAATTGGAAACAATTATTTATGAGAGATGAGAGGAATGCGTCGTTTTTTTAAAAAAAATATTTTCATAAAATTATGTCCCATACTGTATCATACTTCGACTAAGAACTACCAACACTATCTTCATTTTCTACTAAATATGTGCGTTAAGAAAATGAAGATAGTGTTGGTAGTTCTTAGTCGAAGTATGATACCGTTAAAAGTGACCGAATCGGAAATGGTTTCCATAGCTCATTCGGTAAACCATTGGCCATGAATGCTAAGGTATCTGGGTTCGAGTCCCAGTGGAACTAATATCTTTTTCTGATTTTTCTGTCTTCAGATTTTGATTGAGTTTCGCTAATATTGTCTTCATTTAATTAAATATTATAATTTGAGTTCTTACTCATAAAGATAAAAAAAAAATAAAAAATTATTATATTATTGGTGTAAATATTAGTATTCCAGCAACGGTGCGTCATTGGGTTTCACGAGAAACAGTTATTGGTCCATTATTGTTCTTAATCTAAATTAATGACTTATGTAATATATTCCGGGAAAATTACTCTCGTATGCCGACAATACTGCAATTACAGTTCATGGTAAATCCATAAATCCTGTATTATGCTCTGACTATACAGAAATGAATTCGGGGATATAGTTAAATACTTAGAAATTATAATAGACAGACAATCAAAATAGACACGCGTATTTAACTTATATTTTTAAACGTTTAAATTACATAGTCGACATTAAAAGAATGAAAATGGTGTGTCATGAATTGGATCAATCATCAGTATCTTATGGAATAATTGGATAGGGGGAGTGTATAATACGCACATTAAGCCACTAGAAATAACCCAAAAATAAATACCAAAAATAACGTTGCATAAAGATATGAACTACTCCTCTCTGCAATTATTCAAATAAGCTGAATTATTAGAGATAAGAAAAATTTACTGTATACAATGTTTGATATATATATTTTCTCGAAATATCTTTTTACAAAAAATGAAAATCGATTAGTAATAGGTTAAATAATGTTTTTATTTGTAGTTCTTCTTTGTTAATCTAGGCTTGCGCAAAGACATGCGTATTTTATTACACCAAAAAATTATAATGCTCTCTATAAGACTACAGAAATTGAAAGTAAAAATATATCCTCCTTCAGCAAATATAAAACTGTAATAAAGTATTGGATAAATAGCATAAATATATAACATTTACTTGCTGTAACATCTGACCTGCTGTAACTTCTGACCTGATGTATGTAACTTAACAAATTTTTAATCCCAATTAACATATCGTTTGAATTGTAATTCAGTAAACACTGATTTTATTTTTTTTATTTAATATTTTAATCTCTACAAAGATAATGTATGTATATGAGTAAAATTTTAACTGTTTTAAAAACACACAGATATACTTACGAACTGATTAATCTGATAATTGTATTATTCTTTACTTTTTAATTGTTCATATAAAAAAGCTTGTATTTATTTTAAAATTATACCAATGTGTGCACTAAAAAAAATATTAATTAAAGGAAAAAAAATACACATTATTTTTTGATGACCCAATCCTTAGATCAGCGTCATTGGGAATTTTTGACATTTGATTTATCCCTGTTATACGCCAATTCTCGGTCCGTTTCAAATTTTTATCTCTGTGATCCATAGACATATGAATTTCATATTTATTTATTTATTAATTTATTTATTTATTATTTATTTATTTATCTATTTATTTATTTATATATTTATTTATTTATTTATTTACTTATTTTATTATTTATTTATTTACTTATTTATTTATTTATTTATTTATTAATTTATTTATTTATTTACTTTTCAGGTTCTCCATAAAACAGTAATACACCAAATTATTACGGAGAAGATTACAAAATTTAAGAGAAAAAAAAGTCCAAGGGGGCAGTTTTACTATGTTGAGACGTATGTCAAAAGATAGTTACTGAACTCTCTATAGGCAACATTGAAGATGTCGATGCTCAATACAGAATCGTTAAGCAGTTGAATTGCTCTGTTATATCTCTCATATATCTATAAGTTGCACACTTAATCAAAAGATATAGGAAATATCTAGTACTTATTTGAGTTATTCAATTTATTCGTGCTTAAAATTTTGAAGATATAGGTCGATAGAATTCCATTTTTCATGATTTTAGAGATAACTTTAGAAATTTTTCATGAGTCAATAGAAATTATTAAACAAAATAATGCTGCCCAATCTATATTGTTAACACAATGAAATAAATTTAAAATCATCGCGTACATATTATATGTTTTTAGTAGAAATTTTATTTATATATATCTACGATAAATTTGGGTTCCAACAAAATCAGTCGTTTATAATTCAAATTTAAGTCCATGAAAGCCTTTTTGCTTAATTTTTATATTTTAGGTAAATAAATTTAAAAAAATAAAATTGTCATTATCTAAAAAATAATTAGAATAAGTTAACAATAATAATCTAAACGAAAATATGACGGCTTTGACAGAAGGTGGCAATAGGAGGTCTGGGTTCGAGTCCCAGTAGCGACCATTGTCTTTTTCTGTTTTTCTGTGTCTTGT
Organism: Limnephilus lunatus; assembly: GCA_917563855.2. Taxonomy (NCBI): domain Eukaryota; kingdom Metazoa; phylum Arthropoda; class Insecta; order Trichoptera; family Limnephilidae; genus Limnephilus; species Limnephilus lunatus. The sequence goes on from OU830592.1 coordinate 76,823,216, forward strand.
TGTCTTTCATATTTTCGTTTAGATTTTAGATTATTATTGTTAACTTATTCTAATATGATATATTTCACTGATGGCAATAACCTTCAAAAAAGTATAAAAATAAAGTTTTTCTTATAAAAATTGAATATTCATTTAGACTTTCGTAAAAGTCAATTGTTCCATATAAATAAATTCGGATATATCTTTCCGAGACGCTATCCAGGTTACAAACCAACTGTTAGAATGATTGTTTTCAATGAAAAGGGTAGTTGCCCGTAATATGGAGAAAAATAATTAGTTGTAAATAATAATGTAATTCTAAAATTTGAAAATATGACGGTTTGACAGAAAAAAGGTGGCAATAGCGAAATTGGTTAACGAGCTCGTCCCGGTTAGACGGAGAGGCCTGGGTTCGAGTCCCAGTTGCGACCATTGTCTTTTTCTGTTTTTCTGTGTCTTGCTCTCTTTCATATTTTCGTTTAGATTATTATTGTAAACTTATTCTTATATAATATATTTCACTGATGGGAAATAACCTTCAAAAAAGTATAAAAATAAAGTTTTTCTTATAAAAATTTCTTAAAAAAAATAATTTCCGAAGTAAGTCTACAATCATGTTAAATCGAATTCGTATGGCCTATAATTTATAATTCACTATAATTTAAATCACGGGATATAACAATCGCGTAGGGAACGGTGCATGGATTCGCCGCTTTGATGAGCCACTTAGTAGCTGGGACGAGTCAGCGATACCGGAAATCGGAAAACACTCTCGTCCAGGCCGTCGCACAATAGAATGGCCCCGAAAAAGACGCTCATAAATCGAATATATTTTTTCTCAGATATACCTATGGCGGTTACAATACGATAAATTATCGATAAATTTTTATCCGATGGAATTTTTTTTTGTTCTTTTGTTTATTTGAAATAATGTCAAAGTACGGGATCAGGTTGAGATATTTAATTAAATCAAAATGCGGAATATTTTGTGGTACAAATTTAGAGCATTTGAGCAAGCTTACATATAGTTTATTATATATCACCGCAAAGGTTATCACTTAGGTAAGCTTTAATAATTTGTTGATATTAAAACACCATTTTATTTGGAATTTTTTTTTTAATATGTTCATTTAAAAAAAATTGTGATTTAATTTGTGAACAGATACAAAAAATGGTTTGGCCACTGCTCTTTTTTTATCAAAAAGGCATAAAATTCCGGAAATATTTAACGCATTACCTGAAAATATCAAAAATGAGACATCTTATTCAAAAATCAAAACAAAAGTTAAATCTTTATACCTCCGTAGAACATGAAATCAAATAATATAGTTCCTTTTTTTATGTTTTTCTCGCCGTATGTTTGTGCCGTGTAAAATATTTTTGCTACAACGCAATTCATAAACATTATAATAATTAGTATTTTGTAATATTCAGTAATTTAACTATTTTCAATTTAACTTAATTTTTATTTTATTTACCCCATATTCAATTTTATATAATGTAATAAATCAAAGAGTGTGTGCCAAGACCGGGTTGTTTGGCGGTCCGTCCTCTCTGCTGGTTAGTTAGTTAGTAATCATATGATTTATTTACATGAACATATATGGCATACAAAGAATTGCATTTATCGCTTTATTCAGCCGAATTAAACAAACCGTATTATTATTATTTTAGTATTATAATTTTAGGATTTGTGAAACTGATAGTATTGATAAAAAAAATATTCTAGCGTTTCAAAATACGATCATAAATTGACCATTCACATGAAAGTAAACTTGAAAAATTTCGATTTCAGTAAAATTTTTAACAAAAGAAATACACTTTTCACACATAGAAATATTCATTAAAAAAATGATTTTGATAGATACCTGCTTTATCAAATATCTCAATTGTTTCCACAATTTTTTACAATTTTGGAAATCAAAGCAAAATCAAGTTCTAGAGGTCATTCAACCGTTACAAAGTTACACCGAGATACCACCAAAAATATTATTTTTATTTTAAAAAAATAACCCACTTTAGTTATTTCTTAGAGGTATAATTTAAAAATATTTTGTCCACAAATCGAAAATGATGTTTTGTATGACAAAGGCTAACGAAAACTCCTTTGTCGATCAGGCTCGTTATAGAGAAACCTCTTCGGTGGTCGGCCTCTCCGACAGAAACACTCCAGAAATAATTAAATCTCATTATTGACGGCATTTAAAAATAATATATGGTTAAGATCTCAGTTGTCCGCTAAACATCACCTTATTATATGGTTCCAAACCATCGTCATACCATCTTACTTTCTAGATCATGCAACTAAATCTAACACACTACATAAAGAGGTAAGATTTGTTTGTTTGTTTGTTTGTGTGTTTGTTTGCATCGAATAGGCTCCAAAACTACTGAACCGATTTGAAAAAATTCTTTCGCTGTTGGGAAGCTACACTATTCCTGGGTGACATAGGCTATATTATATTTAAAAAAAAAAAAGGCATCCTTACTAAAACTTCAATAATGTTACCCAGGGTGTAAAAAAATTACCTAAAATATTCTTTAAATCGCGTGCGCTGCGAAAACTATTGATGAAAGAATAAAATAAAGTACTATGACTTTATAGAACACATCATTAATTACAAAAAAGATCGCGACAGCATATGTCTAACTATTATGGTTATGCCACAATAAGTATTCTTTTATTTTAAAAATTTAATTTAAATGTCGCCGCTTGAAAAGGCTCTTTATTTGTATCTTGGTTTTAATCCTTATAAAAATAAATTACTTCATATCCAAGACAGCTTCAATACCTTTATTTAATTTTTTGAATTTTTCAATTCGGATATTTAATTAGAAAGATATCACGAGTTTAAAATTGTTAGTATTAGAAAAAAGTTTCGGCTACGGGCCGGGCGGGAGAAGAGTCAAGAAATGCAGTGCCAGGGGGGTTGGCTGGACGGGGGAGCGGGAGAGCGGTGGTGGGGAAGTGGAACGCTGGAGGGGAACGCACGGGAGAGGACATGTAAGGAGTAACATTTTATTTATTTGAATATGGCATATATTATAAAAGAAAATCCAAAAAAACGTGCAGCTCGCAAAAACTCAGAAACGAGCCCCGGTTCGATTAAGGGAGTTATATGGTGTGGTAGATCCCTATCCCCCCTAGGGAATAAGGGAATCCGTTTTTACCTAAAGGGCGTGCTTTTAAAGATATAAGGGCTGAAAGTTTCACCCTCTTGAAATTTCTAGAACAGTCTTCCGGAAAGTTCTAGAAGGTTCCATAGAGCTGTAGAAAGTTGTGGAAGGAGTGGCGGAGTATGTCGTGGAATGATCAGGAATAGGGAATCGGGAACATCATTGCGCAACATTCCTGAACACTATCTTATTGTCCTGAGCGAAGCCGGGTAACGCAGCTAGTATGTTAATATATTTAAAGAAATAAGAGCTACCAAAAAAAAAACAAATTCGATAAAATATTATTTGGTATTTTCCAAGGCAAAACACTATTTTTCTGGATGTTTTTTGTTTTAACATTTTTACTGGAAAGGTAAAAATTTACTTAAGATGTTTTAAATAAAGAGAAAAACAGTGTCAGGTGTTTATGGATAATGTTTTAAGTGCCTAAATACTTTATTTTGGGTAGACAAAAATACTCTAAAAAATGTATTAGGTAAAAATACACAAAAATGAGTTTGAAAATTTACCGCAATTTTCAACCATCGACCAGTAGGTATTTATGTTAATATTTGGCATAATTTTGCGTTTTTTTCTTTTCCAGGTAAGTTATTAAATTTAAAAAAAAACTGCCAAATTACTTTAGTTTATTTAGCACCGTTTCAACGGAGACAAAACAAAGTACATTTTGGTAAAATAATTTTTTTTTTGAGTTGACGTCTTAAATAATAGACCGGTTTCGTTTTTTAAATGAACAACCGTAACCGTTACCGAATAGTTTTTTCTAGGATTACCGAAAATTAGAATGTACATAAATACCTACCTTTAGGATGGTCTTTTTAGGGAAATAAAAGAGAAGAAGTTAAAGGAAGGAAAGATATGAAGGGTGGCTAGGAATTTAGCGTTCAATGTGTCCAGAAGTGAAGGACGAATGAATCCATCTCTACCGCTGCAGTACAAGGCGTTTGGTTGAGAGTCCGGTTGGAGAGGTAAAAAGGTCTTCCTCAACCACACACATGTGCCAAGATCTTCACAAATCTTATCTCATTAACCCAGGCCCCCCTGCCAAGAAACCGAACATAGCTAACGACTAGGGGTGACCTATGGCAAGGATGTTGGCTATCCAATAGATAGTTCATGAGGCGGGGGTACCCATACCCACCTCCCAAATATATACGTTAGTTAAATAAATAAAAAAAACAGATTTCAAAAATATCCCACAATGATGTTATAATGTATTTTTTCCAGAAGAAAAAATGGCACCTTAAAAACCACATTATTAGAAAGGGAGTTGAGAACAATGTTAAAATAATGGGGTATTTCCACGTTTTTTTTATTGCTAAAAAAAATTAAGCATAAAATTACGATGATTATAGCATTTTTAGGTTGACGAATAAATTTTCTGCAGCGAGTCAAAGTTTTCCATTTTCGAATTTACGCTAAAACAATATTTTGGGACGGGGCTATCGTGTGACGTCACCGACAGTGTTAATTTGTGTTGGCCAAGCTGAGCGACGTTTGTGATGTCACAGTCTAATTCGCCAACCACGGGTCGTTTTGAGTTTGTCAGTTTTAGATCGTTTTTAAAATCAATAATATTGAATGCAATCATAAAAAATATTTTTTTTTAGTACGATGATTAAAATCAGAAAAATGATCTTTATATATTCCGCACATTTTCAAAAGAATCCCTCGTTTGTAGAAATACCCCATTATGACTAGTAAAATACCGAGCAATGTCCAAAAATAATCATTTCTGGAAGAATCTAAGCAGAAATAGTTTACTGGCCTAAAATGAACAAGAAGCCGTAGAAAATTCTTAGAAATTAATTTCAGATAAAATATTTACCGTATACTACGTAAATAAATAAACACGTGGCCATCGAAGACCCATAGTGGTTAAATATTACTCTTCTTCAAATAAAGAATGAATTGAAAGATAAAAAAAAGAGTAGTAGTAGAAAATAAATTGATTAGTTTGGGAAATAGAACAAAGAAATAAGACTAAAAAAGAAAGGATTTTTATAGGTTTGTAAATTCAGGCAACAAAGTTTATACCTATCTATTTAAAGAGATATAAGATTTAATGGTCCGTCAATTTGATAGCATTGGTTTTTTTTGCCGTTTCACCGACCTTTTCAAAAGTAATCCTGTTGTATTATTACATTCTTCGTTCAAGATTCTTCCCTTGTATTGTGGCTGAAGTCTTTCTAATTTGAGAGGCGGGTATGAGTACCACCCTGTCATAGGTCATCCCAAGTGGTTCGCTACGTTTGGTAATATAGCAGAGATGCCTGGGTTCATGGGGTGAGATTTATCCAGGTCTTGGTGGCGAATACGTTTGCCCACAAACTGCGTGGCCACAGAGACAGGTTGAGGTTGAACTAACCTAGACCTCTCCAGCTGGACTTTTCCGACCCATCGCCGTTCACTGCAGTGAGAGGGATGACGTCATACGTCCGACACCCCTGGACACATTGACCCCCAAATTCCGATCCACCCTTCATACCTTTTTCCTTCTCAGAACTTCCTCTCTTTCTTCTTCTTTATGTGCCTTATCAGGTCCCCCCGACGTTGGCGATCACTCTTGAAAAGGTCTCTCTGTCTTGCGCTGCCCGGAATAGCTCCTCCACACTTCTAATGCCGGTCCACTCTCGTATGTTTCGCAGCCAAGACATTTGTCTCCTACCAGGCCCTCGGCGACCCTCTATCTTGCCTTTCAATATTAAATGGAGCAAGTGATACTTCTCCCCTCGAAGTATATGACCCAGATATGAAATTTTCTTGATTTTAATTAAAGTAAGCAGTTCCCTATCTGCTCTAGCCCGCCTGAGAATTTCTATGTTGGTGATCATGTCGGTCCATGGGACCTTGAGCATTCTCCGGTGAAGCCACATTTCGAAAGCCTCTAACCTGTTCATGGTATTTATTTTCAAGGTCCATGTTTCACAACCATACAGCAAGACCGACCACACATAACATTTTAGCATTCTCTGCCTTAATTTTAAGCTTATATTGTCATTGCAGAAGAGGGATTTCATTTTTATGAATGCAGTTCTTGCTGCTTCAATTCTGCACCTAATCTCTATATCTGGGTCAAGATTCTCCGTGAGGATACTGCCGAGGTATCTAAATCTCTCCACCTTTTCGACATTACAACCATTTAACTGAATCATTGATCCAGAGTGATCTAGTCGTCCAAAAGTCATCCATTTAGTTTTATTGACGTTGATTGTTAGGCCCAGTTGCTCACCAAGTTCCTCTCTTTGCTTTCCCTAAAAAGACCCTCCACACAGCGTCCCCAAAAATGATACTGAGGGATTTTCAGGGCCTTCTGTGTGGAGCTGTTGTAAAAAAAATTTGCTGGTGGCACCTTAGGCTTTGTGTGAAGTCAAGGAAAGACCCCTTTTCAAAAACCAACGAGATTTTATTTGTTGTTATGGTCTCGCACAACACCGTCATCCTATTTTCTTCCCCTCCCCACTGCCTTCACCCTCATATCAATTATCGGGATTATCTTAGTCCAATTAACTCCGTATTAAATTATTGTAATTTTTTGTATTTCCATAAAAAAAATTAATTATGAGTGAAAAACGGTAAATATCCTTGGATGAACAAAGAAATTTGTATAATATGTTTTATGATTCGGTCTTCCCAAAAATACTTTAATTTAGTGCCAGATTCATTGATCTAGATTGACGTGAAGCCACAAAACGACCCATAAATAATTTTTCCTTCGTCATGATTATATTTATTTAACGGCCTCGAATAAAACCGTGATGGTTCCGGCATGGTGTCGGCAAAGTGATATTATTAATGACTTTTTCGTCTCTTCATATTTATTTTCTTCCCTCAAGAGGAAAATTTTAATCTCTCAAATCTTTTTCGGAGCAAAAAAATTTGATTTAGCTCTAAGATATATAGAAAAAAGCCATATTTTTTTAGGTTTCTCTAAAATTTATGACCGTCATTTCGATTCATAGCACAAAATTATCTAATTGAGATCGTAAAATTTTTAATAGGTGTTGAGATTTATCGAATTTAATTACTACTTACGAGTAATAAGTGCGAAATGATTGGCAACATTAATTCAATCACAGGACAAATACAAATAACTTTGCAACTGCAATAAATATACCTATTCGTAATATATCTCATTGATTCAGAGGACGGTTCGTCTGATTAGTAACATGAAATGGAGGTGCCAGTCTGTTTTACGTATTTCAATGGAGCCTGTTCATAGTAATAAGCTGTATTGGTCTATAGTGTTCAAGTATACACACCAGCGAGAAAATGATTTATTTATTTTATTTATTTATTTATTCACGCCCTTTTTCGGGGCTTTTACATATACAATTTAAAAATTACACTTTGATTAAATAAAATATAAATACTATATATTTTTTTTACCAACAAATATAAAAGGTATATATTTCTTTTACTAAGAAATATACAGTATTTATTGTACATAACTGAACTGCCTCAGTAACAGTATTTTGTATTTGTCTAAAGATAAATTGAAGATGTCCACTGACTTGGTATAATCATTTCCCTCCATTAGTATTCTGGGCAAAGAGGAATACATATGGTAGTTAGTTCCAGAATTTCTGCACTGAAATAAATCCTCATTTCTAGTATTATGTAGACTACGTAGAGGAATCCGGAAGCTTATCAATTCAAGCAATACCGGACTATCAACTAAATCATTTAGAATTTTATAAAGAAATACCAAGTCTGTGAAAATTCTTCTGTTTGACAATTTGAGCATATTCATGTCATTTAAAATAGTGTTGTAGTTCAACATAATTGCTGGAATACCCATTTTAAAATTTAGAAAACGTAAGAATTTGTTTTGTATTCTTTCAACAGCTTGTACATGTATATAATAATATGGGTTCCAAACGGGAGAATTATACTCAAGTTGACCTTTAACCAATGCAAAATATAAAAGTTTAATACACTTTATATTGTTAAAATTTCTAGTTAGCTTAGTTATAAATCCCAACATTTTTAAGCCCTTATTAGAGATTTCTATTATGTGGTTAACAAATGAAAGATTTGATTGAAAAGTGATGCCTAAGTCTTTAATTTGTGTTAATGTCTCGAGAGTATTGTTATCAATGTTGTAATTAAAGATCACTGGATTTTTTATTCGAGAAAATCTAACTACTTGACATTTTGAAATATTTAAGTAGAGTCTATTTTCATTACACCAAATCAACAATTTGTTGATATTATCGTGAAGAATGTTGCAATGGTAAAACTGAAGAAAAATATATCATGAAATACTTTTGTTAGATCATTTATAAACAAGATAAATAAGACTGGGCCAAGGTGTGAACCCTGTGGAACTCCACTTGTTGCATGCATTTTTTCGGACAAGGAGGATTTTATTCTAATGGTTCGTTTCCATGCTTGCCAAGGCTCGGCAAGCCTCCACAAGCTCCAAGCATACACAAATCTCGCTTGGCATTTGGAAGCCGTTTACACGCTTGTGACTGCGTCAGTACCAGGGGGGTATAACTCCGATTCATTTCTTCAACCGAATTCAAAAATGGTAAATTTCTATGACTGCGTGATGTCATACCGCGGGACCAATGGAAAGCTTGACAGCTATGCGTATGTGTAATGTGTATGTGTATCGGTGTATAATCCAAAATGTTCGCTCACAAAATGTCACGTTTTATTTACCCGAGCACAATATAAAACTTTAAACATGTAAATATCAGCGCGGTGTGGAATTAGCAGAATTGAATACATTGTTTACCCGATTTTGAGAACTCGTGCATGTATTTTTGGATAATACTATCGTGAAACGGCACATCGCGATTGAATGCATAATCGTCGTGAATTCATAACCTTCAGGTACAAATATTTATGTTGATTATATATATGGAATTTTAAGCTCATTTCGTACGGCTATTTTAGCGAATAATTACAATCACTTCATAGTGTCAAAAGTACATTAATTCAATCTTGTTTTCACGCATTTATAATGTTTTGTTTTATCTGTCTGTCATTATGTATCTCACGAGTTTTTCTAATACTTTCAGCTCGAAACACCAAAGTGACGGATATAGTGTCAGGCTGCCTACTTTCTACCCCTACAGCTGGCAGGCTGGTGGAGACTACTAGTGCTGGAGTACACTCATTTCGGTAATTTTTGGAGATCGCTGTCAACGGTTAATATGCACTTTAAAAAAAAAATCTTTTGATTCACCTTAATTACATTAAAAGGCAACTATTTGCATTGGGGGAAGTGGAAAATATTTCATTCTAAATTTCGATTACGTAAAATTAAAATTAGCTTTCGTCTTGTGAGATTGTACGCCATTAGCTATTTCGCTGTCACTTTGGTATGTTGGTATTCCTGATACACTTGAATGTATAACGAACGGCTAGAAGATTTTGAAGGTACCACGAAATCTGGAAAGGTAAGTACTAAATTATCGGAGTTTTGGGAATAAAATGACGGAAAAAACATGTTTTTAATTTCGGTAATTATTTTTTATAACTACATTCACTTTTGAATCACAAACCATGTTACACAAACTTAGCGTAGCCGCTAAACTACTTGAAAACTGGGATGTTTTTATTGCCTTGACGCGAGTAGGCGTTATAAAGGGGCACTTTCTTTTGTATCACAAACCATGTTACACAAACCTAGCGTAGCCGCTAAACTACTTGAAAACTGGGATGTTTTTCTTGCCTTGACGCGAGCAGGCGGTATAAAGGGGGCACTTTCTTTTGTATCATAAACCATATCACACAAACTTAGCGTACGTAGCCGTTCAACATCGCAGAAATAGTTGACTTATAAAAATAAAAATTTTATGTCAAAAAAAATTCAAGCTAATAAATTTTAATCAACGCACGCACATTTATATTAGGTAAGTACCTACTAATTAGGCGCAAGTCAGTTTTATAACATTAAAAAAAACGCCCGCGCGATTTTGTCTCTAGCCGTTGGTTTCCGTTTGAAGTCTGCTACGCTTTGCTCTAGCATCTTTTCGTACAGTAACAAGAATACCAACTACCAACATAACAATATGACATTTGAAAATAATGTTTGAAAATGGACGGTCTCGTTTCACAGAACGAAAGCTAATTTTAATTTTACGTAATCGAAATTTAGAATGAAATATTTTCCACTTCCCCCAATGCAAATAGTTGCCTTTTAATGTACTTAAGGTGAATCAAAAGATTTTTTTTTTAAAGTGCATATTAACCGTTGACAGCGATCTCCAAAATTTACCCTCATTTCCTTCAGTAACGTTGTGGTATCATGCCGGGAGATAGGGGGGCTGACTTAATCCACCACTTACTGGCACCACTGTCCTTGAGAGAACACAAGAAGGAAGAGTCTCCACCAGAACTCGACAAGAACGACACATTCTCGGGACGCCTTTTCTATTCTGTACTTTATATTTTTGTCAGTAGAGAGAGTACGAAAACAGTGTGTAATACAGTTGTGAATGATGAATGCTTGAGCAGGTGAATGAGTTTGTATATCGTGGGAAGTATGTTTTCAAGAGATGGAAAGGTTGATAGAGATATTAAAAGAAGGGTAAATGAAGGTAACTCTATTAATGGAGAATTGAATGGCGTTGGCGCTAACAAAAAAACTGAAAAGTCTAAAGAAGTGAAGATAGCAGCCCACAATGGAGTTCTTTACCTGATGTATGGCAGTGAGGAACTGGCAGAGGAAAGATGAAAGTAGACTGAATGCTGTAGAAATGAGATCCCCGAGGCATATGTGTGGTAAAATCATGTATAGTCCCTTTCTGCCTGTACAGAGTATAATTAAAGCTATATGTGTATATTTTACGCAGCAAAGCGTTTATTGGTCAAATCAATTGTACGAGTATAGTTTCAATTCGAATGTACGAGTATAGTGATCGCTGAACCGGTGGATGAATTTTTTTGCTATAAGTTAAAGTGGTTTGTCTACTTTATTTATAAGTTTGTGCAGAGCGCCTTTGAAGTGATTTTTTTTACAAAACTGGCGCTATACAGATCATTAAAATATTATTATCGTAATGAGTAAGATAAAGAAAGGGACCCCCGGATGGTTTGGGTATGTAGAGCGAATGAACGAAGCATGGAATGTAAGTAATATGACGCAGATGTGAGTGGTAGATGAACTCAGGGATGCCAGAGGAAGACCTGACACGACCAAGTGAATCAGATATTGCCTCGGGCCACGTCAAGAGTCAGAATAGTATGAGTCGATTTGTGAATGAGGCAAAGAGTGTGTGCCAAGACCGAGTTGTTTGGCAGAACGTCCTATCTTTCCACCCCTGTAGTGAAACGGCGTGATGGTTAGTTGGTTATTCTTGTATTTCCTGTTTTTAACCCTTCGAATAATAAGAAAATAATATCTGTAACCTTTTGCCTGTCAAGGTTCGCGCGCAAAATTCCTGGTTCTTGCCATGCATCTTAAATTTTGCTATTTATGGGTTATTTTTTAACCCTTTTGCAAAAACAAAAATTGTTCTAAAATCTAGATAAAATAATCTTTCCGATGTGTTTATTAGAAATCAACTTTTTTTTTTCTAAATATTTAAATTTTGATATTGGAAATGTAAATTAGCTAAAAAATGCATACCTGCGAATATTGGAATTAAAGTACTTAAAATAGAATAAACTTAAAATTTTAAATACAGATTCCTTTTTTTAACAAAATTTGTAATAAAACTGTCACCTCACTTTTTATCACTTTTATACAATTTTATTTTAAAATTAAATGTTTGTTACGTCAAAAATTGGCTCGAAATAAAACCGTCACTTATGATCGGGTTTGTAAAATATCTCAACAACATAGCTCATATAATCCTAATACAATGAGAAGCATTATTTCTTTGGCTCTCTAATATAAAAGAAATCACAAATATTCGCATGACAGGAAGAGAGATATATAACTTTTAATAATGCACGGTCGCTCTGGGACAATCTGGGTCTCTTGTTATTATAACGGCATATGATGTTTTGGGACAACTTGGGTCTCCTGTGATTAGAAGGGTTAACTAACTAACCATCACGCCGTTTCTCCGCAGGGGTAGGCAGATAGGACGAACCGCCAAAAAACTCGGTCTTGGCACATACTCTTTGCCTCACTCACATTCATACATTGTCTCATACATTCCTATTATTCTGACTTTTGACATGGCCCGACTCAAGTATCTGATTTACTTGATTCACTTCCTCGGGCGTCCCCGTCTTCTTTTACCATTCACAAATGCGTCCTATACTCTTCTTACACTATTTTCTTCGTTCATTCGCTCTACATGCCCTTGTATTTAAGGTACAGTGCTTGGACCAATCCTATTTACTATATATGTAAACGATATTTTTTTTCAACCTTTACATGGTCAAATTACATCATACGCCGACGATACAGTATTAATAATAAGTGGAAAGACTTGGGAAAATGTAGAATTAAAGGCCATAGAAGACATTAACACGCTTAAGAATTTTTTCGGCACTAATTTACTATCACTAAATAGTGAAAAGACATTTGTAATTCCATTTGCAATACATTTAAACGATGCTCCCAAAAATTTTAACATTGTCATTCATGAAAATACTAAAATTCACAGCCAAAACTACTGCAAATCAAACTGTACAATATTAAAAACAACAAATAAAATTAAATATCTAGGAGTAATTATTGATAAAAATCTGAAATGGAAGGAACAAATATGTCAAGTAGTAAACAAAATTAGAAAATTAACATACATATTTTTAAGAATTAGAAATTTTTTGTCGTTAAAACATCTATATTTAATCTACTATGCCTTAGTTCAATCCACTTTACAATACGCCATCATTAGTTGGGGATCCGCATATAAATGTAACCTTGTTCCAATAGAAATTGTACAAAGAACAATTATTAAAATTATATTAAAAAAATCCTTGGACTACCCAACAGAACGCCTATTTGATGAATTCCAAGTACCTACATTTAAAGATTTATATATTAAAAATTCATTAATTCAAATTATCAAAGAAAAAGATAAATACCAATTTCTAAACGAAAACAGAACGCGACTTAAACATGTTTTTATATGCCCAAAACTAAATACGTCTTTTGCACAACATCATTACACTTACCAGGGAAGAACTTTTTTCAATCGTCTACCAGAAGAAATCAGAAGCATTAATGATAAAACCCAAATACTGCTCTCTGTCAAGAGACATTTTAAAAAAATTCTAAAGAAAAAAACTAATGCCACTTAATTATCCTTACAAATATCCTTAGTTTTCCATAATATTATTTCTTTTATTTAAATGTATACAAATATCTTTAGTTTTCCATAATATTCTTTCTTTTCTTTAAATATATACTATTATATACTATTACAAGACACATATATTTATATGTGTCTTGTAATAGTATATAATAGTTTGTATCTGTATGTTGCTTCTGTGAAATGTTTTGTAAATTTTTTATTCATAAATTGTGTCTACATATTGGGTTGAGTTGGGTTTAACTTCTCAAAAGTACCAATTGGCGATCCCTTAATGAGTTTTGATAACTCATGGGAGTGCAACTTCGTTGTATGTTTTTAATAATAAAAAAAAAAAAAAAAAAAAAAAAATGTAAATGAATTATTTAAGTACTAAGTAATAACCACATTTATGTACACTCCTTTTCCATACACAAGCAAATGCTTTAAATGGAAAAGAAGTAAAAAACCTAAGATGTTAAATTATCACTTAGCAACATGTAAAACATATGAATGAAAATAAAAAATAATTACAAAAAAAAAAAAAAAAAAAAAAAAAAAAAAAAAAAAAAAAAAAAAAAAAAAAAAAATTCCTTCTTCTTGTATTATTGTATTGTATTTCCTTGTTTCACTAATTCTTGTATTTCCTGTTTTTACCTGTTTATAATAAAATATTAAAACATGTTATTATTGAGTTTTCATTTATTATGACATTCCATTTTATTTTTAAAATAATATTTTAGGCTAAAAAAATTGGGTAGGTACCGAAAGATATTGTCTATGGTCTAGCCTTTTATTGTTTCCTCTATTCTTGTTGATGGTGTCTATGACGTCATACCGCGAGAAAAAAAAAGTCGTCACATCTATGGTGAAATAGCGTTGAAGTTTTGTCTGAGCAAAAAGCAGGAAGTTATCAATCTAATGACTGGTTTATTTATGGTCAGTACCAGGGGCGTATATCTCTTTACTTGACCTTGAACCTCCAAAAAATATCGGGTACCATAGAAGAACTGAATTGTAGATAGTAAACGGAAATGACAAATACGCCATTGAACCAGTATATCCGGTTTGGCCATTATGCTTTCAACTTATGCTCAGTGAATAGTCAGTCGCGTTATGCCAATACGTAAATATTTTGAAGTTAAAATGTTTCTTGCTAAAGCACTTCGAGGAAATAAGAAATTAGAAAATTCACAGATTTACCTAAGCCAACTGAAAAAAGGAAAAGAACTAAGCCAAATGAAAGTTATGGTGACGAAATTACAGGTAATAATCTCTCATCCGTTAGGTATTACAATGTTTTTGTTAATGCTTCATTTTGTTGTTATTTGCCTAAAACTGAATTTATTTCTCATTGTAGACCCCTACTCGACGAAATCGTACAGTATTATGTATTGTGATGCCGTAAGGGACTAAGATTAGATCAAACATTAAAAAGGTATGTAAACTTAAATTGCATCATTATTCATTTTTATATTTATTCAGATTTAATCGACATACTCAATGTCGTTTGCTGACAACAAAGCTGTGGACATTATTGCAAACCGCAGCATGAGAATTTGAATAGTGGTTTTGGTAATTCTTCGGAACAAACGTCAACGGTTTATACGGAATATTTATTTCATAACAATCAATCATAATTACACAAATCCGCTAGGATAAACCCTGCCTTGCCCTCAAACCATTCAAAACCTGGGATGTAATTTAAATTATGATGACATGAAGCTAAAGGTTTTATCAAAAAAAGTGCATATTAACCATTGACGTTTGTTCCGAATATTTACCGTGTTTTTTTATTTGTTTCTGAGGCACCTTTTTATTACTGTTAGAAGCACCTTGAGCAACATATAATCCTCAATTTAGCTTGGGTATAACACTGGTTTGTTCACAAACTTTGGTTAATTATATTGATTTCAGTGCATAATGACTTCCCGAGGGCCATCGGTGTGGTTGTTCCTGCCAAGGGGGGTTATATTTCTTGAAAGGGAAAAAATAGAGTAGTTTCTGTTCCCAAATTTTAGTTAATATATTAAATATATTTATTTTAGATACGCAGGCACCAGCAGTGAGATTGTTCCTGCCAAAGGGATCCCAGAAGTTAACGAAGGTATGTACATTTAGTAAACTTGCCTTTTCGTGTGCTTACACGAAAGAAAAGTGCATCGAGAAAGGCATTATTAATGAACGGTATGAGTAAATGCGCCTTGGAGGCTTTTACATGTATACCTTGTTTTCAGGAGAATACATAAGTTGTTCAGTATAATAAACGGAACATTAACATTACTCATTATTTTATTTTATTATAGTATATATGTGTGCTTTAGTTAATATAATAAGCCCTGATGAAGTTTGAATATATTTTATTTTGGTTGAAAGGGAATAGTAATTCTACATTTTGTTCATCTAACATGTAGATTTTTTCTTCCATTCCTTCAAGAACTAAGAAACATATTCTTTTTTTCAGATATAAGCATTCCTGTGAGACCCGGCACCGGCAGTAGTCATGCATTCGCAACACACCAAAATGAACATTTTAAACGTAAGCATTTTTATAGCTTTTTGATTGTAGATCATGGTTTGGTATATTTTGTAATTAAAAATGTAATAATTTTTAAAAATGTAATAAATATTGTCTTTCTAGGTAATAAGAAGAGTATTTTAACTTATGTTGGACAGAACGCAGCCCTGACTCCCAGGAAGAAGAAGGTGAATATGGAAATTTTGAAGACCAGGCGTCGGCTGCAATATGTCCAGTGTAAGAATTGCTCGTTGCAGAAACGTTTGATGATAGCAACTCGATATACAGTAAGAAACAGCTTGGAAGATTCTCTTTCAAGTTCAAACCCCATTCTCTATGATTCATTTTAGCACAAGCTAAACTTAGCCCACGTCACAAAAAAGGACAGAGAATACAGCAGAGAAGACAAGTCACTGGCACTTGCTGTTTACAAGGGAGGACCAAAATCTTACCGATTGTAGCAACTGGACCGATGGCTCCGCTAATCCTCGGCGGGACTGCCTTAACTCTTCCTTTATATTAATAAACTTTTATTTCAGCTACATCAAGTGGCGGAGATGAGACGTGATATTATCAACATGTACGCACTCGCATACTGCCTGCTAACAATGTATGCCTGGACATCTGAGGTCTAGGGTCATTTTAATAAAAAGTAGCTTCTTTCTAAACAAAAATGAAAGTCCTGAGGTGTACGGTGAAGGAGGATACCATTTGTTTCCTTAGAACGCTGTGGAAAAGTGGTGGGCAACCTCCAATGTTTACATATTTTTGTATAAAGCTTTTTGTGCTTACATGTTTTTGTGTTTTTAATTTTTTTTGTCTGCTGTGTTTGTGCTATTATTTTTGTGTATTTGTATTTATTGTACTTTTTATATAAAAGATTACAGAGTTAAGCCAAATAATGTATTCATGGATATTCCATTGGATATATGAACAATTATATAATACTTGTCATATTAATACTGTTAATTATATTAACAGTAATAATATGACAAGCCCTCGACGTACATTGTTCTTGTCATATTATTACTGTTAATTATATGACGATTACAATGTACATCGAGGATAAACTGTAATACAGGCGTGAATACGTTAGTTTCTGACTCATGCTCAATCTACCGGTCGAACCGATTCTGTGTTTTTATGTGTTGTTTATCCTTTGTTCTTTTGAAAATAAAAAAAAATATTTAAAACACGCACCTGTGACTTTTTCATTTTTCATCTCCTAGGGATAACAGGTTTCCATCTGACAAAGCTCCTTCCTGAGAAAATGAGCTGTAAAAAACTATGTAAATCTCATTTCCTCAGAACTAGCTTTGTCACATGGAACCTTGTCCTGGGAAAGAATTTTTGCATTTTTGTGCTTTGCAATTTTTTTTTTAATAATTTATTTGGCGAATAAAGCAATTCGAGTATATTGTCTATGGTAGATCTTGTGCCATTGTCTATGACAAATGGCCTTGAACACCCATCTACGTATATCGGGTTTGTTTTTCCGTGGTGAAGTTGATGTTGAAATTTTTCCCATAGAAAAGGCCCGAAGATATCGATCTAGGGATTGGTATATTTATGGTCAGTACGCTACCAACACCCAAGCGTGGCGGACGCCGAACTTGGTTTAACATACTTCTATTTGAAATACAAGCAAAGTAAAAAAAAAACAATGTAATATTGTCTTGTATTATAAAAAAAAAGTTATTCCAACGAAAAACACATGTTTTTTTATTGTAATAAATCATCAATAAAAGATTATTTAATTATATTGACTTTTTAGGTAGATATAATAAATTAAATTAGTGCATTCAAATTATGTACTTATACATTTTAATAAAACAGGCATGCCTCTTACGTCATACATATGTCTCGTAATGTTAATTATCGATATACCGCACGGAGCAAAAACGGCGTGCATTCGCCGTCAGTTCGGAAATTACACTAAGCGTTTGCCGAAGCTTGCAGTTGGATCTGACCCCGACTGGATCGGTGGAAAGCTCTTGCAAGCCTACGCAAGCCAAGACAAATGACCTGTTTCCACGTTGGCGTTTGTGGAGGCTTGCCGAGGCTTGGCAAGCGTGGAAACGGGGCTTAACAATTTGTTGTCTTTTAGTAAGATAGCTTTCAATCCAGGTTAATAAATTGCCACGTAAACCAAGTTTTTCTAATTTCCAAATGAGAATTCCATGGGAAACTGAATCAAAAGCTTTACTAAAATCAGTATAGACAGAGTCTACTTGTAGTTTTTCTTTGAAAGCATTAGTTATAAAATTTTCATAAATAATCAAGTTGGAAAGAGTACTTCTTCCCGGCATAAATCCAAACTGGTAAGGTGATATTACAGGTTTTATTTGTGTAGAAAGTTTGTCAAGTATTTGACTTTCAAAGAGTTTCGGTATGGTGGATTGAATGCATATTGGTCTGTAATTACAAATATCACTTTTATCGTTCTTTTTGAAAATAGGAGTCAAATAACTAATTTTCCACTTATCGGGAAAAATTCCACTAGATAAAGACAAATTAAAAAGTTTGGTTAATGGAAGAGCAATTACTTTGATACATTCTTTAATAAATATTGTAGGGATATTATCCGGTCCCGCAGATTTGTGGACATCTAAGGATTTAACTTTAGTAATTACATCAGAGAGACTTATGGTACACTGTGAAATATCAAGAGTTTCATCTAGAGATGTTGTTGGAACAGGAGCATTATTTGAGTCTATTGAATAAACACTTTTAAAATTTTTTGCAAACAAGTTCACAATACCATCAGTATTATTGCTATGGCTGCCATTTAGGTGCATAATGCTCGGGGAATCAGAATCATCTTCTTTAAGTGATTTTGAGTACTTCCAAAAATAACTTACTTTATTTATTATCGAGTTTTGAATTTCATTTATATAGTTACGGTAGCAGGTCATAGACATTCTTTTACATGAGGTTCTTATATTTTTAAATTCAATGTAATCAGAATATTTTTGATGTAATTTATATTCTTTATGTTTAAGTTTTTTGGTGATAAGCAGATTTATAAGTTCTTTGGAGTACCATTTTGGATAGGTTTTTGGCTTACATTTCATGGTTGAAATATACATGCTAATAGTCTTTTCCAAAATAGAATAAAATTCATTGGTAGATGTGTTAATATCATTATATTGCATAGATGACCAATCAAAAGAGAGAAGATAATTACAAATTTTCGCGTAATCAGTTTTTTTTAAATTTTGGTAACTGAACGATAGTTTAGAAGTATTAACATGTACATTAGAGATAATAACTTCTAGTGGAGGATGATAAACATCAGTGGGCACCAGCGGCTCAATACATTCTTCAATTTCTAGTGAATCTAAGTTAGAAAAACATAAGTCTAAAGTACGATTAATTACATTTGGTATAGTATTTGCCTGATTAAGACCTAGGAATAACGCCATGTCTAGAATAATGCGTCAAGACTCACTAACACTGATATTATCGTCACTGTTCACCCAGTTCACTTTTGGAAGGTTATAATTACCAGCGAGCAAAAATGTCGCACTAGGATTCCTTTTTAATATAACTTCCACTTCCTCACTATGGCACCTGTATACTTCATTGCTTGAATTTGGTGGGATGTAAATACAGCCCACAATAAACTTTTTATTCCTTTTACTTTTTTTACTATTTACTTGCAAAAAGATTTGTTCAAGATGTTTATGTTTAGTTGTAATTAAGTTAGATTTGTATTTCTTGCTTATAGCGATTAAAACCCCACCACCTCTGCTTTTTGCACTTGTCGATGAATTTCTGTCTAATCTATGCACATTATGATTTATGAAACCTAATTCATTAGAGTGAATATTTGGCTCTAACCAAGTTTCAGTAAGTAGTACAAAGTCGTGTTCAAACATTAGTAGTGTAAACATTGATGTCGAAAACAAGGACACTGAGGACGACCCATTTCTCCCATTTATTATTTGATGTGAAAAGAAACTCACGAAGAAATATTTTTTTTTACATTAGCTCCACATAGGATGCCCTGAAGAAAATAATTTCCCTCAGGGCCTATGTCATCTTTGGCGATGCTGCGTGGAGGGCCTTTTATGGGAAAGAAAGGAGAGGAATTCGTGGAAAAGAAAAAGGTATGAGGGGTGGGTAGGAATCCTGAGTATCTGTAGGATCTGTGCCCAGGAGTTACATACGTATAAATCCATCCCTCCAACTGCGGTGAAAGGCGATGGGGTTGAGAGATGGAAAGGTCAAAAGCTCAACCAGTCTCTCTCGATCCGGTTTTCCATGCAGCAGGTGGGCAGGCACATCCGCCGCCAAGACCTGGACAAACCTCACCCCATGAACCCGGGAACCCCTGGAATTAATTAATCTGTAAATATTATCTAACTAGTATCAACAGAAAGCGTTTTCATTTTTCAGTCAAATTGAATTCAGGGTATGTCACAGGAATATATTTTTTTCAGGAAATGGCAGAAGTTTTATAATATAAAAAAAGTAATCCAACGAATGTAAGAAATATTCTATAAACATGACAGTTATTCAGATACTTACTTGGAATTCCACATAATTCAAAATACACGTCTACGTGAAAAAAAAATTACGTGGTAAATATTATACCAGAGTTATTTTTTTGAATTGGACAATCCGTGTTAAAAAAATTTGATTTCGTTATCTTTATTTTCCGTTTTCTTAGCTGATAAAATAAGTCTGCAAATTTTGTAAATGCGTTTCATTTTTAGTTTGAATTTTTGATTATTTATCAGTATTAATTTTTTTCCGCTTTCCTCTGCATTAAAGACAATATACGACCTCTGCAGTTCTAGTATTGGTGAAATCGATAACTTTCCAATATCGGATCGCTAAGCGTAACTTCCGATGATTTTATGTCGATATCCATCGCACAATTTAACTCTTGATAGCCGAACCGATATTGACAGGGGATTTAATAATAAAACGATGTACGCTGGCAACACTGGCGGATCTATCTACGAATAACAATCCCGAAACGTTAAACGCCAATCAATTACGTACAAATATTAATACTTTGGCAATGTTGAATTGAAATACTAACTTCACTTTCCACTTTTACTTTTTGACACTAAACGGGAGTTAATTATTTAGGCATATTTCAACCTCTTTCGTTTCTCAAAAATCAAAAGGAATAAATTAATCGCATCATAGAAAGCTTCGTTAGTTGAACTCCGTTCATTATTAAGCCAGAATTTTTGCATAACGAACGACATTATTCAAATAAATACGTGTATTGACAGTTAACCGAAATTTATCTGATACCAAGACATATAACTTCCCAAGACATAAAACTAATAAAAAAAATTTATGAGTACAAATCAAGAATAAAAATATGGCTGAAAGTGGTCAACGAAAACACCTTAATGAAGACACTAAAAACGACAGAGAAGACAAATAAACTGTAATTAAACAATTTTAGTCCGCCTCGGCACAGAAACCCCTAGTGAGGAGGACTAAGAAATACAATATCTTAACCTTACTTAACCATTGTATCTTGTATACTTATAAATATAAATAATAATAAAAAAACTATGGAGGCCGGGCTAACATTTATCATTCGTCGGTCCGAATATTTCTTATCAACTGTTGACCGTGATCGCAAATATTGAAAACTGACACAAGAGGACGGATTTGATCAATATCGCATTGATATAGAGTTTTATCGATCGTACATGCTAGATACCCTGGTACGAGAATATAAGACAGGAAAAAAAATGCTATTAGAAATAACTTGATTTTCAGGGGTTTTCAAAGCTTCAGGAAATTTCATCGACTGCGTCTTGGCCAAAGACCAAACATTATTTTAAGAAAACATAATTCCCCTGAGGACCTAATATCATCTTTGTGAAGGGTCTTTTTAGGAATCGAAGGATAGGAAGTGGGAAGGACAAGGGTATGAAGGGCGGGTAGGAATCTGGGGTTTAATGTGTCCAGAAGTGATGGACGTATGAATCCATCCCTCCCACTGCGATGCAAGGCGATATTCCGAGACAATACGGTTTGAGAAATTAAAGGGACTCCCTCAACCATTCTATCTCGATCCGGACTGCCATGTAACTAGTAGGCAGACGCATCCACTGACAAGACCCGAACAAACCTTACACCATGAATCCGGGCACCCCTGCTAAATCACCAAACATGGACCACTTGGAATGATGACAGAGTTGGTTATCGATACCCGCCTCCCAAATTGGAGCACTAAACATGTTATTTTCGTTACGGTACATGCTTCCTAGGAAACGTGAGAAAACACAATTTCTTGTGTTACATTTCTATATCCAAAATAAAGTAATTGTATAACGACTCGTACACACTTGCGTGTAGTGGCGTGTCGTGGCGCGCCAGAAGCACATCGGTCGGTTTCATACATTGTGTCGACACGCCACGACCTACAAGTATGTCTCTAACCATAATAAATTTATGAAACCGATGTGCTTCTGCGCGCCACGACACGCAAGTGTGTTTCTGCCTTTATACTTAATGGTGGTTTTAAAATATTATCGAAAAGCGCTGTTTAGGGATAAAATCAACTCAAGGGCGCTTTACATTTTGTTAAAGTTCGTAGCCACTTGCAACTTGCATGCTTTTTTTCCCTTTAAGATGTGAAATCGGTCTGACCTCGCACCAAATGGAAGGCCATTCCTTATGGTTTGATTCGGTAATTATTTTTTTCTAAATCAACCATGAAGGGTTCTTAAAAAATAGTTTGATATGTTGCTTTTAACAACTTATTAAAAAAAAACCGCGGAAGTCGAAGTGTAAACGGTATTGATAAAAAGAATAAAAATGTAAGTTGAAATATCTCCGATCTTTTCCCAGCATTTCCCGCTCCCGCGCTCGCGGAACGTGAGATATTATATATTATGAAACCCGATTCAAACGACAAACTGCGGAATAAACTTACCGTTACCCATTTCTAAAAGGAAGTAGAGAAGGAAGACGGAAGAAGATTGGAAGGAAGCTGGTAAGGAAAATTTATCAATATATCGTATGACTTGTGTGGGGTGTCGAGTGCCAACCAATTCAGTGATTGCTTCTAAAGTTGTACGATAAGATGTGTCACAGAAACGCTCTAGCTTGAGAAAAACTTTTTTAGGCAGATTTTTGTTGGATTTATTGGTAAAATTGTGCTTCGTCTGAAAACCAACTTCAGACACATGGTGCTATATCTGTCTAAAAAGGTTCAGAAAAATTGAAATTCAAGCTTTTCTTTGCATTTAAGGGGCTGTTCTAGTCTGGAGGCACGATTTTCGGGCGTTTTTTAGAGCACTGTAAAAAAGAAACAAGAATGTTTTCACGATCCGTTTTTTTACACCTAATTCGTTTATTTATATTTTAGGAAAGCATTAAAATTTAAAAAAAAATCAAAATTCTAAAAGCAAACGGCTGGAAAAGTGGGGGGTCCAAAAAGAGAGATTTAAATTCAAAAACCACAAGTACAAAAGGTGAAGCCTTTATGTACATACTATTTCTTCCAGCCAACCTAATAAATACAATAAATATAATACGATACATATATTATAAAAACCAACAATTATATGAGAAAAAACATAGGTATTTAATTTACATAAGGTGTTCATTAAGATCATAATAACATGATTTTGGCTTCATATTCCTTTATTATAAAATAATTACTTTATAACCTATACTGTCTAATCAGAATTATAGTGTCAAGAGGAGGAAATCAGTAATTGGTTATATTTTGGCTATATTACATATGTATCGACCGGTCAGTGGTTGAGTGGGCATAGCGCTTGGGTCCCACCCGAGCGTCGCGTGTTCGATTCTTCGGCTGGCTAAGTCCTCCATCACAACACAAGCAACATTTTCGGCTTTCTGTGGTGGTAGTAGGAGATTTTCAAACATTGTTGGGTTATTCGTAACCCGGGAATGTTTGTCTTTCTTTTTAAAAAAAAAAAAAAAAAAATCTACAAACCGAAAAAATGTAAACTGTCGATTTCCCAAAAATTTATATAAATATAAATCAAAATATGCTTGCATGGGGGTATATATTTATATATGAGTACTAGCGAGTTCCCGGCATGGGTTGCTAGTGAATAAATAAGTAAATTATTTGGTCTACATTCCAGGGGTTAAAAGTTTAAACAAATGTGTTTTTTAAACTTATCAGTCTAACGTCTTTTGTTTGATATTAGGTTAACTTTTCATGCTCATATCGTAATGACGTGTAGTGCTTCACTAAGAATGTTGGGTTTTGTCCTACGCACTGCGAGAAAATTCAGAGATACCCGGGTTCTCACAGTACTTGAGACAATTCAACTCAATTCAACTCCTAACAATGCTTTGGTTAGGAGTAGACTTGAGAGTGGGTCGGTGGTTTGGAGCCCACGCCAAGTGAAGTATTCCCTCATGTTGGAGAGGGTTCAGAAGAAATTTCTGAGATTTCTTTACCTGAGGAAGTACGGCTACTACCCGTTGCTCTACCATACCGACTTTCTCTTGGGCATGCTTGGTATGAACCATCCATGCGTGGAAGGTTCGAAAACTCGGCTATCGTGGAGACCATTAGTTTCTATGTTCCCGATGGTTATCTCAGTCACCGGCAGCATTGACTGTTTGTTCTCTCGGCTTGCAGAACTAACTTGCCAATGGTTATGCCAGTCGGGAGAGCTGTCTTGTTGTTAAATAGAATTACTTCGAATATCGACATGTTTAACATCAATGAAGCACAATTCAGATGACAAGTTTTATTGCTGTTAGTATGATTGCGCTTCATTGATGTACAAATTGCTTAAATCTGTTAGAATCTTAATTTATCTCTTTTAAAATGCTTTGATAATTTATTTTGTAATGTTTAAAAAATGAATACATTGAATTGAATTAAATTGAAAAACTAAATCAGATAGACGAATTTTTCTGTACATCATTTTTTCGATTTTTTTATAGTAATGCCACTACTGGGAAAATTACCAAAATAGATACAATGGGTGGTGAAATTTAATAAGCTTGTAAAATAAACAACCATTTGGAAGATTTATTAGTATAATTCGATAGATAATAGATGTTCCGAGTAATTAGTAAATTAGCAAACTGGTAACGATCCGTGATAATTATGTTTAATTATCTTTAATTACAACAATTTGAAGGTACGCTTGTTGCGCAATACCTATTGGATCATTACGATATTAATTCATACTAGCTGTTAAAGTAAGTGGTGCCATCTTTTGGCTTGTTAGCTACTTGCTTTGATTCCGTTCTATTATGATAATAGCTAAAGTCATAAATTTCACGTTCACAGATGGTTTCATATGGTGCGGCGTCAGAGTTGTACTCGGAGTCGGATTCTTAAATTTAAGTAGTACAGTGGCCAGGGTATTAATAACGTTCGATTTTAAGCATTTGTTTAATAAAAATGTCGACTACTTAACCTGACCTAACCTAACCTCCCAAATTATTTACAAAATGTACGCTGGGTAGTACAATACAACACCCATAAATGATAAATAATATTTTCTGCGGGGATAGGCAAGAGTGGATTAGCCGCCACACATGTCTGTCTTGACGTACTTATATTCCTTTCGTTATTCAAATACATGCATTGTCTCATGGACACTCTTCTCTTGTCTGACTCTTGGCATGGCCCGAATCAAGTATTTGATATACTCGATCGTGCTTATGCCTTTCTCGGGCGTCAAAAAAATGTTTTTTTTTTAAATTATAGATACCTATTCGTACATAAAAAAAATAACACGAATTTACTAAATAACACACAGTGAAAAGGTTCACGGTGAATAATATTTGATTATCTGGGATTCAAAATTCATGCTAAAATTTTTATTCTTATATTGGTAAAGGGTAAGCCATAGACCTTCTGTGTGTCACCTAAGAAGAACTTTAAAAGAATTTACTCGCCCCTTCAGAAATATTTCCGAGGCGCTACAATACCCCGGGAGGCGAAATTAAATGTAATGTTAAATTAATGCCATAACCTTCCATACTGCGAACGTATAATAAAAAAGAATCTACGATCTACTAATAAACTAACCAAGCAGAACAATTGTTGCGGTCTGATTAGCAGAAGAATAACGCGGGTGACAAAAATTATTTAAAAATTATAAAGGAAAAGTTTTATGTCGACAGTTGAGTAAGAGAACAGAAGTTGATCATGTATAAATGTAAATGAAGCAAGAAATAGATTTTCTTTCCATCCTCTCTGCCTGGTAGCAGTTAGTTGTAACTTATATTACAATCAAAGGGTTGTTCGTTTTATTGGCAATGCTTACCTTAATATTAATGATATTACGAAACAATATTTATTCTAGCCACGGGAAAACCGAATTAGTCTATCAATATTTGTATGATTATATTTGAACATACCTAAGTGTAGGTATGTTAATAAGAAATATAAATTGACTTAAAAATTACTCCCTCAACACAGGCTAGCCTAGTGAGGCGGATTACGAAAAACCTAAATTTATAACTATTTTATATTCTTCAAGTAGGTACCTACTGTTCATACTTATATTATTTTCTGTTATTAATATTTTGTACTTACATAAACCATTGTAAATATTAACACTGAATATGTACTTTTCGTTTTTTAGTTATAAATCTTTCAAATTTTGTTTAATAAAGACATATATATTATTATTATCATTATTATTATTCGTATGAATATGAATAGTTCAATCAGTTCGTTAGATGAACTGTTCTAAAATTCAAAATCTATTAAAACGACCGGCATAAATATTATTAATTCAAATACAAACGATTGCGTAAACTTTACCCGTTTGCTGGATCTACCACGTAGAGTAAATGTTTGTTGTGAAGCTTCGTTTAACACTTTATTATAATTAACACAAATACCCTTACGCCAATGACTAGATACCAGATTTCGTCTTTTGGTGTGCACCGATCGTTTAAACGCCTTTAATAAAACGATAGATGGTAATAGCTTTAGCTACGTTTAATGTTCAATTTAACATTGTTCACTGTTCAAAAAACATTTTTTTTTTTTTTTTTTTTTTTTAATTATTTTTTATTTTCATTAGCTACGTTTAATGTTCAATTTAACATTGTTCACTGTTCAAAAAACATTTTTTTTTTTTTTTTTTTTTTTAATTATTTTTTATTTTCATTAATATGTTTTACATGTTGCTAAATGATCATTTTACATCTTAGGTTTTTTTACTACTTTTCCATTTAAAGCATTTGCTTGTGTATGGAAAAGGAGTGTACATAATGTGGTTATTACTTAGTACTTAAATAATTCATTTACATAAATATATGTGTGTTGTAATAGTATATAATAGTATATATTTAAAGAAAATAAAGGATATTATGGAAAACTAAGTATATTTGTATACGTTTAAATAAAAGAAAGAATATTTTGGAAAACTAAGGATATTTGTAGGATAATTAAGTGGCATTAGTTTTTTTCTTCAGAATATTTTTAAAATGTCTCTTGACAGAGAGCAGTAATTGGATTTTATCATTAATGCTTCTGATTTCTTCTGGTAGGCGATTGAAAAAAGTTCTTCCCTGGTAAGTGTGATGGTGTTGTGCAAAAGACGTATTTAGTTTTGGGCATATAAAAACATGTTTAAGTCGCGTTCTGTTTTCGTTTAAAAATTGATATTTATCTTTTTCTTTTATAATTTGAATTAATGAATTTTTAATATATAAATCTTTAAATGTAGGCACTTGGAATTCATCAAATAGGCGTTCTGTTGGGTAGTCCAAGGATTTTTTAAATATAATTTTAATAATTGTTCTTTGTACAATTTCTATTGGAACAAGGTTACATTTATATGCGGATCCCCAACTAATAATAGCGTATTGTAAAGTGGATTGAACTAAGGCATAGTAGATTAAATATAGATTTTTTATTGACAAAAAATTTCTAATTCTTAAAAATATGTATATTAATTTTCTAATTTTGTTTACTACTTGACATATTTGTTCCTTCCATTTCAGATTTTTATCAATAATTACTCCTAGATATTTTATTTTATTTGTTGTTTTTAATATTGTACAGTTTGATTTGCAGTAGTTTTGGCTGTGAATTTTAGTATTTTCATGTATGACAATGTTAAGATTTTTGGGAGCATCGTTTAAATGTATTGCAAATGGAATTACAAATGTCTTTTCACTATTTAGTGATAGTAAATTAGTGTCGAAAAATTCTAAAGCGTGTTAATGTCTTCTATGCCCTTTAATTCTTATCATTTCTTTTAATTCTTATAATTCTTATCATTCACATATTATTTATCATTTGTGTACTTTCGAATTACTGAACTTATGCCCGAATTTCGTTACCTCGGCGCTTTCCCATATTAAGAATTTTAAAAATAAAATACCTTTATAATTCTTGAAAATCAAAAAAACCGTTTTAATTGAATTTGAATAAAGTAAATGTATTATTTTTAAAAGTTAATAAAAAAAAATTGTGAACAGGGATTCGAAACTTGATCAAATTATAAACGTGGAATTCAGGTAAAATCGTCCATTTTATTTTAAAAGGTTCTTGGATCTTTTGTGTTCAAGAATAACATTTAAGGATAAATTGAAAGGAATTCATAATCTGCTCTTGCATGGATGGCGGTAATTAAATTATTTTAGAATTTTTCTTTATTCATTGCTTTGATGGTTACATAATTTGTGGATTTTTCGACCACTATGCTAGGCACATGCCCGTGTTATGGTGGTCGATTTTACATATTAACATTTTAAATTAGCAATAATATAAGGGAATATTAAAGATTATAAAATAATATCAAAGAATATAAAATAACACAGTATTAAAGAATGGAAATGAGTATAACATAATATAAAGAGTATGAAAGAGATAAAAGAATATGAAGGCATATGAAGGTATATAAACGTATGTATATTAAAAATATCTCAAATCAATGTAAGTACTATCGAGTAAGCATTATAAAAATAATTAATATAATGATGATATATTATTTGTGCATATTATCAAGGTGGGGCAGAGAGGAGTGCCTTGTTTTAAAAATCACTGAAGGCCCCTCAGACCGAGCAAATGGGCGAGGCTGGTGGCGTTAGGTCTGAGAAATGATACCGTTTATGGTAGTGACCATGTTGTGGTCAGGTAAGTACCAGGAATTTGTTGTGGAGACGATCTCTAAAAACGAGGAAAGCTTTGTGGCTAAGCACGGGCTTTCCCGATGCGGTTCGAGTTTAATCGTAATGACAGTGTTCCTGATCCTTAAACCATTCGGAAATAGATCAGTAATGCAAGGTGGACAGGGACCGCAGATCCTTAAACACGAGTTGGGTGGTCTAAAAGTGTGCAAACACCTGAAAACATGGCGGTAGGAGGAGCGTCAATTGAAGAGTCTCCAACCCGATCAGCGCAGTACAAAGAAGCGAGGAGAGAATTATCGGAAGAAGTTCTGCACTTGACATAAAATTTCTATATTTATTTTAACGAAGACTTTTGACAAACCTATACAAATGGAGTTAATTTGATTGAGCTCCCTATAGAATTTCAATTGTCAGTATAAGGAATAATGCCTTTTATCAATAATTTTCAGCAGTTTTACAGAAACCCTTTATTAACTGTCACAAAAATAAGTTGATCATTTCTTTTGTCAATATCTAGAAAATTTTAATTTTTGTCTAACATTATATTTGATATTGTACCATAATTTTAGTTAAGCGGTTGTAGCCTAGCTTCTATTAACTTAAAATATAAATATTGAAATCAGAAAAAAAAACGTCAACCATACGGGAGGCCATAAAGAAAATGATTTCACTCAAGACTATGTCATCTTTGGAAATGTTGTGTGGAGGGTCTTTTTAAGGAAAGGTAGGAGAGGAATTTCTGGGAAAGAAAAGGATATTTATTTAATTATTAACGTTAAAGGTATAAATATATCATAAATACAGATTACATGTCAAAAAATCATAGTTGTACATAAGATATTATAAAAAAAGAGAGAATCAGTTAGTTGTGGCATTTGGTTGAGAAGTGACACAAAGAGCTAAAATTACATATAACACTAATGTAAAAATCAAATTAATACCTATTTATTGAAAATATTTGATAGAATAGCCTTCTTGTACGTAGCAGTTAAATAGATCCGCCACATCTGCGTACTATTACTAACTTCATGTAATGTAGGCTAGCGAGTTTTTCATGTACTCAGTCCTGTTGTTGTTACATTTAAACAGGATTTTGGAGTGAGTTGCTCTAGTGGGTATATGAAAGTCGACGAGCTTAGTCAAATCAGGACTGTCTATTCTACCATTTACAATTTTGGACATAAATATTAAGTCGGATATAATTCTACGATCTCAGAGTTTTATTAAATTTAATTCTTTCATCAAGTAATAATACTTTATGTTTTCAATGGGAATACCGAGTTTAAAATTATGTGTCTTAGGAATTTGTGTTGAATTTTTTCGGTTGTATCTGAATGTATTTTTGTAAGCGATTCGGAAATTTTTGGCGTATATTTGCCATTATTATTTATATAAAGGCATTTCCAGAAAATCGAGACCGTGCAATTGGAGGAATTCTTACGATTTACATTTTAAAAGGTTTTCTGATACCGCATCCTCTTGAATATGATATACACAACTTTTCTTCATAAAGTTGGAGGTCATCTCTGTGGATAGGTATTGTGCGAAAGGTTTTTTTTGAGGAGTGGGAGGGTTGAGTCTGGGTCTTGAAATATGTGTCACCCCTTCCCGTAGGAGGAAAGAAATATGAAAAACTGAAAAGTGGTTTCGGAGTCGATCTGTTGAACATAAATAAGATAGGGCCCTCGTGCGGTAAATGTCAATACTGAACGAGTCAACGGTTAGCGATAATAACAACACTATATCTGCTTCTATTCAATTCCCATCGGATTCGGAAACCCTTTTCATTGGATTTTTTGAAATGTTGTATTTACGTATCAACATAACGTTTTATTGTGGTTATAAATTGTTTTTTTATTTTTTTTTATTTGAATTTTATTTTAGTAATTTGTACATTTAAGGTTACAAATTTCTAATTAATTATAATATTTTATATTTCAGCTAATTAATTAAATTATTTCAAATTCACTATATTTTTTCTTGTTTCATGTAGCTCCTACAATACATCTTGAACTTTTCAATTGGTGAGGACTTTAGAGTTTCTGGTAGTGTGTTAAATAACTTAATTCCTTTATTATTTCTAACAAAAGGATTTGTTTAACATCATAACATTTTTGTATCTAACCAAAAGGACTTTTGCAATACTGATTTATTATCGAAAAAAAATTACGAATAAAAGAAAAATGGTTACAGCTTTTACAAAAAACTCATAATACTACCTGGTTTTATAAAAAAAGTAGAAAAAAACAACAGTTTCCACCAATCAAATACTTTAACAATGAATGTTAAAAAAACACAATACATGATCTTAAGCTCAACCCGTAAAATAATTCCTCCTCATGTACCCTTAAAAATTGAAAACAACGACCTACAAATCCTGGTCCAGGAAAAATATCTTAGGCTGTTAATTGATTAGCATTTGACATTTAAACAGCATAGCAGGTATTAAATCATCCCCTTAATTAGCGAATTTAGCCGGCTATCATATGTCTTGAAATCTGGGGAAAACCACGTGAAACATAAATAAATGAATTACAGATTACAGGTAATACAAAACAAGGTAATCAAAAAGTATTTAACTACAAAACTATATGAATGCAATATGTGCCTCCTTAAAAACAAAATAAACAATAAACGTGTACATATAAACACAGAATTCATTAAAACGTCCCAAGCATAAAAAAATTTACACGACAACACACATTTAAACACCATCCACACTAACTGTGGTAAACAATCCATTGGTTTCGAGGGGACAACTTACACAATTGTCTTCCAAACGACATTCAAAACGAAAAAAAGCTGTGTAAATTAAAAAAAAAAATTATTTATATTTATTCTTGATAAACAATATAATTAGATAGAATAGCGCCGTGTTGAAATATTTAATATAGTTTAATGTTATTTTAATTTTACTGGAATAAAAAATAAAATAAAAATAAGAATCGCAAATTTGACGTCAGAATTCACAACTCGAGAATTTTCAAAGATTCAAACCAACGGTTTTTCCTCCTCTCTACTATTAACAGTATCAAGGCGAGTTGGGAAAGATAAAATTATTTAGTTGCTAATAAACCAAAAAGACATTATCAAGTGCAATTAATTACACGCGACTCTCGACTCTCTATCTAATACTGCATTTTTATAAAATGCCTAGGGTAGACAGTATAATTATTGTAGGATTTGTGAAGCTGGAAGTATTTATATAAATATAAAGGATTACCGACCTAGAAATGCATAGGATTCCTTTATGTTCGAATTTTAAAAAAGTGTTGTTATGGAGACAGAAAATGATAGATGATTATTGTTTGGTTGTCTAGCTGGGTAGCACAGATTGAGGTAATAAGAAGATTGAAAAATAAGTTTATAATTACAAAGTGATATAATATTTTGAAGACGGACAAATAACTTTAATTGTAGTTTCTTTGTCAGCAAAGCAACTCATGATATTTGTATGTCACATTATTAATAAAAAAATACAACAAATAGACAAATTGTCTTATATAAATGTATTTGCTCCAATAGAAGAAATATATCTAATCTTAGAAGATAACGCAATCTATCCAATAACATCATAAAATGCGTATGTTTGTACTAATTTTATTTTTATTTCATATTATTTATTTTAGGGAAAGTTGACCGCAAATCTGAGATTACACAATAATACAAAAATAAAATAGTTAATTATGCCAATTATGAACTTTCCACTGATGTTAGTGAATGATTAAGTGTGACATCATAAGGGTGTAAGATAGAAAGGCTGATTGTATTAAAAATATTGTTGATCTTTTTGCCGAATTCTTCAAGAACGTTTACGATAAAAGTCAACCCAATCAGTTTTTCTTACCTGACTATACTCCCAGTTTCGATATAAGCCTTTCACATGTGCACATCGAAAGAGACGACATTATAAAACAAATCGAATTTCTAGATCCCAATAAAAATGCTGGCCCTGACAACATTCAACCATTACTCTTACAGAAGTGTGTCGCCATTCTTGCTTATCCCCTGTACACACTCTTTAATGATTCTTTGTCGAAAGGTCTATTTCCTGATCTATGGAAACATAGTTATATAACATCTATCTTCAAAAAAGGAGATAAAGACTGTGATGGTCTCGTCTTTGGGCCTACGAAATAATTCTTTTAAAATTGAGAGATCGATTTAGAAATATATTGCAGTTAGTAACAGGGGATAGTTTCAGCATACAATTCCTTAGCACAGGGTTGATTTATGGATCCGGGTGACCACTAGAATAAGCACATGTGTCGAACACTTTTTATTTGAATTTTTTCGTATGTTTAGGGTCGTGTCAACGTGGGTATTGAGAACAAACCAGGGGGGCCGGTGAATATTTACCCGAGTGGTGACTGACTTTAACGCGAGCGGATTGATTTACGAAACAATTATCTGGTGAATTTTCTACAGCAGTAGGGAATTGAAAAATAGACAATAAAGATAAATCGTTGGTGCATTAAAATATACTAGCACGACGCGCCGATTAGGGGTTAAAATATTAACAAATTTGTAAAAATAAGTTTGCGGAATTCTCTAAATAGTGACGCACGTAGAAAGAACGGAAATAGTTTAATATATATGATAGTATTATATAACCAATAAAGTCGACACAAGTTATGAGGACGAGTAGTAAAGTAAGATACGTCACTGTGTTCTGCTTTAGGAGATGCTGGGATCATATATGACCAGTCCAGCGTTAAAAATTAGTTAGTATTTTGGGATTTAAGTTTACATACAAAAAATTAAGCCAACATGAAAAGTGCACTGAATTCTTGAAATTTGGGATATATGTAACAGGTTGACTATTAACGTTGAAATATGCATATTATCATTTGAAATTTTAAGAAATGACTGTAATAAATTAATGAAACCACACAAGGAGATGGGTGGGAGATCAGAGGGAGGGAGTCGGGTGGAGTCGGGTTGGGAAGACAGTCGGGGAAAGATCCTAGGGGCGCACGGTCGAGATTAAAATCGTCGAGGTCTGATAGTCGCGAGGAGATCAGCTCGGTGCGTCTAAATCGGGGATATTTCGTTAGATAACAAAAATTAGACCACGCGAATAAGACAGTCGAGGAAAGATCCTGAGGGCGCACGGTCGAGATTAAAATCGTCGAGGTCTGATAGTCGCAAGGAGACCAGCTCGGTACGTCTAAATCGGGGATATTTCGTTTTAATTAACAAAAATTAGACCACGCGAATAAGACAGTCAGGGTTAGGTCGTTGGAGGGGGAGTTGAGATTTGGTAGGCAGTTGGGAGGACGCGTAAAAATCTGTGTTTTTAAGAGGGAGTTGGGAACAATAGCTTTCTTTTTAATTAACAAAAATTAGTCCACGCGAATAAGGGAGTCAGGGGAGGATCGGTTGCGCGTAGATTGAGGCACGGAAAAGATCGGTCACTTGCGAGTTGATATCTGTGAAGTAAAATAATATAATTTGTAGATTGAGGCGGTCAATATCAATTTAATATCAATACGGGACGTACTTTGGGGCATTTATCAGGGTCAGGATAAAATTTAAAACAAACCGAAGCAAAAGTTAGACCGAAATAATAAGTGCTTTAATTAGTGTTTAATCATTTAATTTTTTCGTTCGTGTGCACGAGGGATGCTGCTTTTGGATTATGATTCGTGCATGTCGTATTTTGGTGTGCATGGAAGGGGTAAGCTTGACAAATTGACTTAATTATTAACAACATTCATGTTCGGATTTTGTACAAACTAGGATTAAAACAATAGAATCATCATTACTCCCTGAGTATTTTAATTGTTTTTAATTGTTCGTCTGGCTTGTTGTTTTTCTAGATTTTAAATATGTATTTTTGTTTTTTTAAAAAAAAAAAAAAAAAGAAAGACAAACATTCTCGGGTTACTAATAACCCAACAATGTTTGAAAATCTCCTACTACCACCACAGAAAGCCGAAAATGTTGCTTGTGTCATCTAAGTCGGATTATTTTATTCGGATAATTATAACGGTAATATTTAAAAGCTTTCGGATAATTATCGGTAATCGTAAATAAAAGGCATCCCCTTCGTTAGTCGGTCTGGGGCTGTGCAAGATATTGACCCGCGACAAATTGTCTTGACGGGTCTAATTATTCTTGAGACAAGACCGTTGTAAAATAATAATTTGGGATACAATGAACTAAATAGTATTTGAAGCACAAAATGCACTTTTGGGCCATAAATCTTAGACGAGGGACTTCATTTAAAAGATGGAATATTGAAACCACAAAACCTATAATAACTAATGGTTCGATAATAACTTACTCACATTTAATGCTAAAAAACAACATATATCTTATATTCCTTACAGAAAATACCTGATCATAAAGTTAATATTGTTATCCACGACCAAAAATGTGATCATGTACTCTGTATACAACATAATCATATTTGTACCGTCATTAACTCTTCTTCCAAAATTAAATATCTCGGTGTAATCATTGATCAAAACCTGAAGTTGAATGGTCACATTTCAGAGCTAGTAAAAACAATAAGGAAATGTATATATATATGTTAGGTTAAGAAATGTTTTAAATGTAAAAATAATGAAAATTGTATACTCTGCCCTGGTTCATTCTTTAATTATCTACGGAATTATAGGCTGGGGAGGATCTTACAAAAACAATCTGAACTCAGTAAAATTTTTGCAAAGAATCATCATTAAAGAAATATTTTAAAAAAAATCTACCTTCTCAAGAGAATCACTTTTTAAATTGTTTCCAGTACCAAATGTCGATGACATATTCAAGCAAACTTCCATTATAAAAATGTGCAAAGAAAAAAATAACAAAGAATATCAAGAATATTACAAACTAATGAGAAATGGAAACCAATTTATTACACTTAATTTTAAAACAACTCAAATGCAAAATCATTATATTTTCCAAGCCATAAAATACTTTAATAACCTCCCTTCTGAATTACGCTGTATCATCAAACAATCAGAGCAAATAAATAAAATTAAACAATTTTTCAAAAAAAATTTACATTAAAAAGTAAATAATTTTTATACAAAACATATTTTAACTTACAGCCTAAGTAAGAATCGTGGCTCCCTTATCAGGCGCAAGAGCTCCTCTTTTCTGATAAGGTATACATGACCAATAATGACCTTTATTAAAAAATTTTGTAAAATATATATGTATAAATGTAACTCATGATTTATATTACAATAAAAAATTTTAAGAAAATAATAAAATCCTTTAAAAGTGCTTTGTTGGTGAAAGAGAAAACTAGGTTATTGGGTTAGGTGTTGTCGGATACATAACGGGTAACATAATACATAGGTATAGAATAAAGTTATAAATGAATGTGTAAAGCGCCCTTGACGTGATTTTCTCACGAAAATGGCGCTATAAAAATCATCCAATAATAATTATTATTATTATCGAGTCTCGCAATAATATTTTTAAAGGTAGCTAGGGGACTAAATGCGGGTTTTAGGCAAGGCATTAGGTAATATAACAGTTTGTAAAAGGTGCGTAGCATGGGCACCTCTGTTTACTAACAAAATCTGACATAATTAAATTCCCACTCCAAAAATTTCTCATACCTTATTCCAAACTTTAGGTATCACAACAAACCTATTACATAGGACTCTACATAAACTTGGATCGTTATCGTATCGTATACTCACCTTTAGTTTTGCGTTAAGGCTATATTTCATTCGACATAATCGATTTAGCAAAAACTTTCATATTGTCGGTTGAATGAAACCGTCGGTAGGTATTCATAATTTTACGCTTGACGCGCTCTATCCACCTACATTATTAGCAAACTCTTTTTCTTCATACTTAACTAAACGGGTTACGACTCGAGAATGGACAGTGGTTTTCGAATGGATTTACGGGTCCAGCTTTCCTATTCCACCATGAGGAAGTATCTCACGCGACGTTATCTGGGGGCGATGTGATCGATATGCAGGTGGGCTATACACTATTTTTCTAATGTGAAGGCTTAGTAAGCGATGGTACGTATCTGGTCCGAGCAAATTGGAATCCCTTGTGATCGCATCTCGGTAACGTGGATTTTGTATCGGCCCTAGACCTGATGGAAGCGTGGCCGGAGCCATTTCATGATGTCGGCGTATGTACTAGCAATATATATCGTCACAAAGGCATTGGAGGACTTCAGGAGAACAAATGACGTGTACCCATCCCCCCCCCCCCTTCTACCGCAGTTCCGAGGTACAAGCGGATAAAAGTTGTTGTCGCGGGAGGTCAATTTGATATAGGACGGAGATAACGATCTGGCCGGACTACCTTTGTCATAAGGGAAACGAAGTGACGAAATTTGCGTTGGCTTCACTACCTTTAGGTTACGCTCGTGTGGGAGCTACCTTGTCGGCGGAACGAAGGGAACGTGACATATGGAATCGTTTTGACAATCGTTCGGCGGTTCTTTGTTGGAATCCGGATAAGTTTTCTTAACTTCCTCAAAACTAGAAGTAGGGATCATCCAACATCAGGTTGGGAATGTACTCTGGACGAAAGCGCAGCAGGGGAAATAGAAGGAAGGGAGGCCAGATTCACGACCTGGTGCCTTTCATTCTTGGACCCAGCACCCTGGAAACCGAGCTTGACATTCCTTCTTTGAGCTGATATTTTAGTTGGTGCTTGGGATGCACCTATCGTAGAGCAGATGCCCGTGACAGTATCCGGGGACCGTCCCAGTCACGCTTGTGTCCGTTATGCGAGAGGACGTATTTTTCATTCAAATCAAATACTGATGACCATCGTGACTGCAGGCTGGCGCATGTTTCTGTAACGTGCCTATGAAAAACGTAATAATTATTTCTACTGGTTCGAGACGGCGTGCTGGACGAAGAACGGGACTTTTGAGGACATGAGTGACTGCTTAGGCGAGGATCGGTGACATAAAAATCTTCCTTAATTAAATTCATACTCCGCAAGACCAGAGGAGAGAGCGGCCCCACCGATCTCCTGACATTGCCGTTGGTCTAATCCACCTCGGTTTAATGTTTATGCTCGATGCTTTATGAGTTAATGGAACTCAAGTCATCGGCATGCTGAAGAACTTCAAAATCATCATCTCCATCAACAAATCAGAGTAGGATGTCACGATCTAAAACCTCGTGCCACCCACGCATACCTCTAAAGTTCCTGACGGCTATGGCTATCACGCCATAAATCGGAGCAGATCCTCATATCAAACGGTATGAGATGACCTTTCATCATCATCATCAACACCTTTATGATGTGGCGGCGTATTGGTCGTATTGGTCGATTATTCCCATTACCACCCTATAATCCAGAAACACACATCGAACCCTTTCCCGACAGTAGGCAAAACATGTCGATTTTCATTCGTCGCTTGCGGCCTTAACATTCGCTGGAGGCGTTGGAATTGGAATCTGATTTGGCGGTCTATGACCAATACCAGATCAGTTGCGGCTATGGAGGAGTCCAATTACTAGCACATATTCTGTCTCATGTTAATCCAAAAATACCTACTCGTAGAATCAAATTAACAAAACAAACCATGCTAACTAACTAACACACTGCCCCTACAACTGTGAGAGTAGAATTCGTGCACTCCGTACTGCTTTGATTGTAAATCATCAGTTAGAGTATAGTTACATAATTGTCAATTTTTTTTTATGATAGCATCTCTATAGAGCCGCAGAGAGCACGCGGCACTACATCAAAAGGTAGCATCTTCTCAATTTGCCGTATAAATGTAAATTTTCATACCAGGTGCTAGGAGGGATAATACGGATTACTTCAAGAAAAATAGTCGTCGACAAGCGTAGGTGTAGAACAGACGATAGGGGAGGAAGTTGAACGAATATAGATAGATAATTAGTTATTTTCAAGTTAGTTAGACTCAGTAGTTGTCATTTAAGACCTCGCAAATTGTAACACGCCATACCTAAAAGAACAAGGGTTTCCAACAAACAAATTATTAATTAAATTGGATTAACTACATCAAACTACTAAAACAAAAAATCACACAACGTTGTAGGGTTAGTTACAAATTGATTAATTGAGAACATTTCGTCACGTTTGCCTAAAAGTATAACGTGATGGGGTTGAGAAGGCGCTGCAAAAGGGATGCATGGGAGAGACGTGAGAACGGGCGAGCTATGAGCTTATAAAGGAGATGTGGGAGCGGAGCTACGCCTGTAGCTGTAGTAGTTCGTTTAACGAAATAATAAAATTAAAAGAAGAGAAGAGTACTAACGTAGAGGGGGAGGGGGGAGGGGGGTACATTACAAGACGAAGTAACTAATTATAGACCGATATGCATACTATCAACTATTCCAAAACTCTTTGTAAAACTGATTCTGGATAAAATAACTAACTTATTTAAAGATATTTTATGTCCTGAGCAGCATAGTTTTATAACCGGCAAATCAACTTTAATTAACTACATTCTATATCAAAATTTCATTTCTGAAGCAATGGTGAAGAAGCTTCAAGTTGACTCAATTTACACAGACTTCAACAAAGCGTTTGACAAGGTTTGGCACGCTATTCTTATAGAAAAACTATTTAAAGCTGGTATTCGTGGTAATATCTTGAATTTGTTTATAAGCTATCTTTCAAACAGAATACTTTGTGTTAAACTAAATGGGGAATTATCGTATGATTTTTTTGCATCCAGTGGTGTTCCGCAAGGTTCCCACCTCGGACTTGTATTATTTATCTTTTTCGTGAACGACATCCGTAATATTTTTAAAGACATTGACGTACTTAGATGAAACAGTTTTCTGAATATTACAGGAATTTGGAATAGCGACATCAACGATATGAGTTTTTTTTGTCATATAAAACTATATCGGGTCTATTATGACTAATTGTTCTGTCTGATAGTATTGTTTTATCGTAATAAATTTTATAAAATTCATTTCCTAAAAATGAATTTGTTTACTAAGCATTACTAATTCAAGTATTTAATCATAAAATAATTTCGATGCGTTTGAACTCGAATAATGTTATGCATAACGCAGAATTGTTTTAATTCACTCACTCACCCATGCATCAACAAGTGAAACTAGTATAACTTATAATTAATGGTTGACCAAATTCTTAACTATTGGTAATGTTATTTTTTGGTATTATTAAAACTCTTTATTATCTTTCAAAGGTGTTTTAAAATAATGATTGGAATCGTAATATATCAATGAGTCAAGTAATCCAATAGCAACCATAAAATTCAAGAACACGGGTGTTTTCACAGGCTTCCGAGACGTGCTTCCTTTCAAAAGTATTTGAGTTTTTGGAGCAGATCCCGGAAACCACTCTCGACTAGCGAATGGCTCGAACCGAGACGCACGGGTTCGCATCTTGGAGCCCGAGCCCGCAAAAGAACTCAAACGCGCAACCCACTCCCGACTCGCAAATGGTTTGAACCGACATGCACGGGTTTCACCCTAGCCGAACCATGGAGCCGGAGCCCGCAAAAGAACTCGAACGTGCGACCTACTCCCGACTCGCGAATAGCTCTGAAAGAGACCCATGGGTTTGACGAGTGCGAGTGACTCGGACCACCGCGAGTGCCCTGCCGCGCCGCCGCACCCAACTCGCGAGTGGCTCGGACCGCTGAGTTCCGGGTGCAAGTACTGGACCGGGTTTTTTGGGAGTAATTGATTTGAAACGGGAGTAGGAATAGGATCCGCTTCGCGCGAAGAACCTGAGTTTAAGAGCTTACTCCGGCTGAACCTACACATCGCTAGTTTGAATAAATAAACAGGTAATCACGGGTAGGTTCGGGTACCTATGCATAAATGATTTATCGTGTTCCGAGAATGCTGTAAATCTTGATTGGCAATTTCTGTTTTATTCACAAAGCGAAGCTTCTGATTGCTCCTTTACAAATTAAATCCAAGAAAGGGCATCTATAACTGATATTTTCATAATGAGTTGTCATAGTGAGTGGTAGTTTTAATTATTTGATTTTGAAGAGATCGACTTCAATAAAATTTTATACTTGGTGGTTTGGTGCAATATAACCACTTATGAAAACGTACATTTTCACAAATAAATGTTGGATTTAACTTTTTTGTGTACCTATAAATCTAACACATCAATTCATAACTTCTTTTAAACTCTCGTTACATTTATGTGAACCTTAGAACAATATTTAATCATTATCAACTAAAGTAAAATAATGACACAAGCAACCTTTTCAATTACCGCGGTGGTAGTAAGAGATTTAAAAATATTGTATTTTAATTTCTTCTAAATATCTCCAAATTTTTTCCCTTCGATTACCAGCGGATTCGTAGCGGGTTTGCAAGGAACTTTCGATGCAATTACCTCGATGTTTTGGTATTTTGTACCTTAAAAAAATACTCCTTGCATACTAAAGTTAATTTTATTTGCTTGGCAAAGAAAAAAAAACGTAGGTATTCTATATTATTTTAGCTTGTTGTTTTGTCACTTGCAACATTCACTTTTAATTTACTAGGAAACCTCAAAGCATAACACGTTTTTATATCTTCATTATATTACATTGTTTTATAACATTAGAGAGAAAAAAAAACATTTCTCTGAATATAAGTAGCCGTCCTTCATCACATAAGACATTACGAGAGAAAAGATAAGAAAATTAATACAAGAGTGCGGAATGTATAGGGAGCATCTCCCATCCTTATCCTATTTTTCTCTTCCTCTCCTCCTAACCAAAAATTTATTTTAAGATATAATAAAACTTCGATATAATAAAACCACATTTCCGAGTAACTTTAACGCAGGAGACCTTTTTGGCTTGACTTAATTTAACTTTGTATATATGTATCTCTATATTTTATGTATAAGCTGTTTGTGTTTTGGAAATAAATAAATAAATAGACATAAGATTTTTGTAAATACATCAAAATATATCTAGTAAGACGGTATAAATTACAAAAATGTCATTTTGCAAAAAAAACAACAATTAGATTATTACGAGAATTGTGTCAACCGGCACATGGCCAGCCGCTCGGCATTTTGGCTGGCAGGTTAAGGGGCCGCAACTCGAATTTCTACCGATTTCTTACATATCGCCCTTAAACATTTGAAGTTTTTAAGCTCTTAAGAAAATATATGTTACTTCTTCAAATTTTGCAAATTCACTTTGTGGCACCATTTTATTAATTGAATTATTAAAACACTTTGTTTTTACCACAATAATCTTTATTTAAAAAGTCGACATGTTTCGAGAACGATGTTCTCTTCATCAGGACAATATATGTACTAAAACTAAATTATCAAGCATAGAAAGACTGGCGTGGGTGGAAATGAAATTAGTTGGAGGGGAGG
Organism: Limnephilus lunatus; assembly: GCA_917563855.2. Classification (NCBI taxonomy): domain Eukaryota; kingdom Metazoa; phylum Arthropoda; class Insecta; order Trichoptera; family Limnephilidae; genus Limnephilus; species Limnephilus lunatus. The sequence goes on from OU830592.1 coordinate 76,865,471, forward strand.
GGGGAGAGGGGCGGAAAGAGGAGGAGCTTAGAAGATAGACAGGGGGAGGGGGTTGCTTAGAAGATCATAGACAAAATTACAATGGAAATATGTTTAAAATAGGGTTATTCACAAAATTAATTTGGTTATTAATAATATTCAATACAGCCAGCTTTTTATACCAATAATAAATTGAAAAATTATATTTTAAATAACAAGGACAAAGACCAAAAAATGAAAAAATCCGGAGTATACCAATTGAATTGTAATGATTGCAATCATTTTTACGTAGGTAAAACTTGCAGAAATTTTGAAACGAGGATTAAGGAACACTTGAGATGTCTAAATAGCAATAATTATTCGGAATTTGCTAACCATCTAATTGAATTTAACCATTCATTTGATATAAATACGGGTTTTAAAATTTTACAAAAAAAATTTTTACATACTAACGTTAGTGGTTTTCAATTAGATCTTTTAGAAATATTAGAAATTAGGAAAAATGTCAATAGTAATTTAAATATTATTAATAACCAAATTAATTTTGTGAATAACCCTATTTTAAACATATTTCCATTGTAATTTTGTCTATGATCTTCTAAGCAACCCCCTCCCCCTGTCTATCTTCTAAGCTCCTCCTCTTTCCGCCCCTCTCCCCCCTCCCCTCCAACTAATTTCATTTCCACCCACGCCAGTCTTTCTATGCTTGATAATTTAGTTTTAGTACATATATTGTCCTGATGAAGAGAACATCGTTCTCGAAACATGTCGACTTTTTAAATAAAGATTATTGTGGTAAAAACAAAGTGTTTTAATAATTCAATTAAATATATGTTATTTTTGAAGATAATGTCTAGATGCTGCCCAAGCTGAAACGCAAATTATATGAAATTCCCTCGATAGAAAAAAGTCAAAAATGATTAAAAACAAATCTGTTTCTATTTATCTTATAAATTATATTTGTGAAAAATTCACAAGGTTTCTTTAAATGATACTTAAGATGCTCCCTAAGAGATTTTAACTCTATTTTAAACGAGTCGTGTTTTATTAAACATTTTCGCATCGATGTTAGCGCTCTCCTCTAACATTTGTAATTTCGTATCTCTCCATCTTCTTCTTTTCGAGCCCGGTTGTGGAGCCTTAAAGCTTTAAAGATATTTTTTTGCATTAGTTTGTAATATGGTGTTTTGGTGTATTTTAAATACATTTTATGAGTAGATAAAAATGAGTTAGTGTTGACAATAACCAGTAAGGATAGTTTCGAAACACATAGTTGAACTCTATCATTTGAATAGCCTCAACCAGCCACTCCATACAATGAATAAAGAAAATTAAACAAAACAAAAATTGTCTAAAGGAAAAAATAAAGTGAACGCAATCAACAGCCTTAATTAAGCCTTAGTATTCGAGCCTTCCCATAATTGTTTTAGTGTTTTTATTAATTTACTTGCTGGTTGAAAAGGGCTCACGAGCTTGTCGAGTGGCTGGACAAAACTTTTTTTTATGGAAATTGTACAAAAAGAGTGCAACACTCAACTAATTAAATTAACTTAAAAATGTAAGTTCATGGCTGTGTTAGAAACTGATTCACACCACAAGTATACACACATACGTAAAAAGTAGTATTTAATTAATTCTACTAAATATGGGGGATGTTTATACGATTAAACTAGACATTGTACATAGGCACGACGTAAAAGCAAAAGAAGTTTTAAGTTCAAAATATTATTGAATTAAATAACAATATACAGACTTAACGATTTTTCCACTAGGTACCAGATTCCCTTCAAAAGTTTGGTTATTATTATTTTTTGTATTAACTCATACAGCAGTCTCTGAGGAAAATAATTTCCTTCAGGGTCTATAATTTTTTTTTTCTTTACATTAACTCCACACAGGATGCCCTAAGGAAAATAATTTCCCTCAGGGAGATGGTTTGTGGAGGGTCTTTTTGAGGAGAGGAAGGAATGAACATTGGTCTTGAAGAGACCCATGATGTTGGAAGGAGGAAACACAGAGGCCGGCAAATCCTTCCAAAGCCGAGCTGTTGAACACAATAACGAGTCGAAGAGCGACCCGTTCTCATGAGACAAATGTCAACCGTGTACATATGTTGGGCACGCGTTTGGCGTGTTTCCCGACTATACACCGGTGCCGAAGGGATCAATGACGCTAGTTCCTCGGAGCACCTTCCATTGTAATACCGTTAGAATAAGGATAGCATTCCCACCCAACGCCTGTGCTCTAAAGATTGCAATCCGTCTGTTAAGATGGGAGAATTTATCAAACGGACCGCCCGTTTTTGCACAGAGTCGAGGGTATTTTTCAGGTATTTTGGAGCTCGCTTTTGGGAAAGGTGGATGTTCTTCAAATACACTTCCCAAATCCTCAAGGTTAGCTACATCTAAAACAGTTTCTTAAAATGACTTAATTCAAGTTTTCCCACGGAAATACTAAACAGATAATAAAAGCAAAGTTCTGATCAAGTGACAATCAGTGAATCTCTTGAAAACTTTCATTAAACTCAAATTCAATCAATTGATTCCAGAATTACGGAGGAGCCACGAAAGTACACACAATGCAATTAGGTACATCACGCGTTCAATATTATGCCAATTTTATTTTTATTTTCACTCAATACGTAGATGAGAGAACGCCAAATCAAAAATAGTCAGAACTTTATTTTCATCTTAATTAATTTAATTATATTTTTTCTTGAGTGAAGCGATTGTGGGAAGTGGATGGAAATAGAAGAACAAATCTGGGAAGTTCGTGGCTGTTCAGATCTGGCTTAAGTCGTTTTAAGAAAAGTTATTAGCCATTGAATATTGTTTCCTCACCGCAGTAATTCCAGAAGAAACCTCTACTTGCTATGAAGTGCAAATACAATCTGAAGTTTTATTTCTCTATGCGAATAAACCCACGCAAATATAATAAAGAAATTTCTACACCTGGGTTTCACACAAGCGATTTCTTTGTCCCGACCCACCGCCTAGCTGCGGGATCGTAAATAAATATTTATTAAAACATATTTAAAAGATGTTGGTACAGTAGGAAAGTTCTAATTTTGATTAGTCAGTGACACGTTTCTTCAGGGCTGTTAGGAAATTCCATCAATTGAAAGTGAAGTAAGAGGATTTTGTGTTTCTTAAAAAATACTGCTGTTTTTGTTTCATTCTTCTAATATTACTACGTCACGTAGGTACTAGTTATCTACCTAATTCTGCTTGATCTAAAAGCTCAACAGAGCTTTCGCAAATAAATAAACACCGTCAATTCAATCACATTTGAAGCACATAACTAGGTTTTAAAAGATATATGTGAGAGGTGGGGGAAATAAACACTAAATAAATTCGTCTGATATCCATGACAACTTAAATGTATTTTTGAAGTTGATTTTAGGTTGGTAATGGTTAAATAATGCAAAAAATATGTACATTTTAAATTTTAATTTCGATCGACTATCGGGTCAAAATCAGTCGGATTGGGACAGTTAGAGCTAGGGTCGAGGGATAGGTGGTTACTCGATTGGGTGAACGTGAACAGTGAAATTTAATTCTTCTATTTTAAAAAAAAACGTAAAAAAAAATGTCACGGGGGTTGAATATTTCATTAACATTTTTCCTCTATATAATATCAAAAATCACTGGTTAAAAAAGTGAGACACGTTTCTTAACACCCTCTAATATCATCTTTGTTTCTACAAACTGTTCGTTTAACAAGGTTAGTTGAAAGTTATATTAAACGAAAAAGGTCCCATGCATTTAAGGGTATTGTGTTTACCTCTGTGATTTTAATGAACGTGTTTCCCTGCTAATTCGTCTTTGATACCCTTCGTCTATTATTCTCCTGACTCAATTTTGAAGGTTTTCAATTCAAGATAGTATAACAAAAGTTGCCAGAAAAACATTTGTTAAGATTTTAAGAGCACTTTGTCAAGAGATGAAGGGTTTTGCGACATATTTTAAGGCGGTGAGGAATAAAGCTTGTCTAATGAATCCTTTGAAGTTTCCAACTTATTCAATAATATCCGTATTTTATAACATTCACATGCGCTCTTCATTAATATTAATTTCATTAAAATATAAATATGCAAATACAAATGTTATGTATTATAATATGTAACACTAAACATAGGTAACCTACCTCTATCTAACTTATTATAACGATCTTCGTGTAAATCTAAAAATTGACGAAAATATTCATGAATTTTATTGCAGCTTAAATTGAAAAAAAATCCTTAAACTAGCACACAAACAGTCATTGGTTGTTATAACTGTTTTGTCCTTTTTGTGTTTTAACTACTTCCCTTTATCATTGCTACTTTGTAAAAAATAGAGAGTTTTTATGCGATTTTATTGTGCGTAAATTCCCTCTTGTCGGTTTATGTTGAAAGCCATAATTTTTACTGTTTACTACACTTTGTTAGACATGTAATATTTTAGTATTTGTATTTATTTCTTAAAAAACATGTGCACAATTTAATAAAAGGGTTAAAACGTTCCTCTTACCCATCCATTTCCTATCGTCACTTCAGTGTCAGTTTTCCCCAAATTATAAGAATAGTATTGTCCCACTTGGTCCGGACACAATAAAACTCTCGTGCTATAATTATCATCGTCATCATTTCGGAGTCTCAAAACACTTCAAAAAGCCCTTGACTACGTGCAGAAACGGGCGGTACGTTTAATAGATTCCCCTATCGTAATAAACGGATTCGAAATCTTTAGAGCACAGGCGTCAAGAAGATTTGGTGTCTACCGGTTTTACAATTCAAGATGCTCCGGGGAATCAACGTCATTGATCCCTGCGGCACCAGCGCATAGTCGGAAATACGCCAAATTTGTATGCTATTGGCATTTGTCTCACTAGAGGTCGTTGTGTTTCCTCCCTCCTGTAATATGGCTCTCTTAAAGACACATGTTAATTCCTTCCTTTCCTAAAAAAACCCCTTCACACCACATCCATAAAGAAGACGTAGGCCCATAGAAAATTATTCTCCTTAGGACCCCGTGCGTGGAGTTAACGTAAAAAAATATTCCGAAATATTAACATTTATAAGGTGGTGAAATAAATAAAAAAATATTGTTATAATACTCATTTCAAAGATCTTCTTTAATTTTAGAGTTAGCACTTATCCCTAAGTTGCAACAATGTTTAGTAATTAGGAAGGTACCCTCTGGGGAGTTTATTTAAGGGTCACTCTCTGACTTTTCGAAAAATACCCAAAAAATACTTATTTGCCTAGCAGAATCCTTAAGAAAGGGCGAAACAGAAGGAGTATTAAGTAATTAAGGATAGTCCTGAACATTTCAAGATAATCTCTCGAGCCTTCCCAATTCTAAGTGGTCATTTTTCAAAGAAGTAAGTTCAGACGCGGAACAAAATAATCTAAGTAGTTTCTGTCTGAGCCCAAAAGAAACCGAAAGTTCATCAAACAAGAATAATATTTGAGTAATCTGAGAACTAGTGCCTTTCAAATACTTTTTTAATGATACCTGTCAAAAAACCCGTATAATCTAAACAAACTCAAAACAAGTATCTTGGCGACCACTACCATACATATGTGCACACGTTCTCCATCCTCAAGAATTTAAGAGGAATACACATTATACACAAGCTGTGCCTTATTTCACTACTAATATGGGTAGTAGGGAATAAAATCGTTTGGCAAACGGAATATAGAAACGGTCGATTGAGTGGTTTTTACTTAAGCTGCCGCTAACCGAATTTCTGCCGATTTCTCACATATCTCCCTTAAACATTTGGAGTTTTTAAGCTCTAAAAAATATAATGTTATTTTTGAAGACGCGTTCCACGCCAAAACGCAAATTATATAAAATTCCCTCGATAGAAAAAAAATCGCAAAGTACGCTCCGAAAATTATTAAAAACACGTTAGTTTCTGTTATTTTACAAGTTATAGTTGTAAAAAAATTCACAATGTTTCTTTAAATGATAATTAAGATAAGTTTCACGAGATTTTTGCTCTATTTTAAAGGAGTCGTGTTTTATTAAACATTTTCTCAATTTTTGCATCGATTTTATCGCTTTAAATATTAGCGCGCTCCTCTAACATTCGTGATTACATATCTCTCCATTTCCTTCTTTTTGAATGCGGATGCGGTTTAATAAGAAATACAAAAGATTTTTTTTACATCAGTTCCATACGGGAAGAGAAAGAATAATTTAATAAGAAATAAAAAAAAGTTTTTTTTACATCAGCTCCATACGGGAGACCCTGAAGAAAATTATTTCCCTCGGGGTCTATGTTACCTGTGAGAATGCTGTGTAAAGGGTGTTTTTAGGGAAAGGGAGGAGAGGAAGTTTGGGAAGAAAAAAGGTATGAGGAGTGGGAAAGAACTGAGGGTCAATGTGTCCAGGAGTGTCCGTCACTCTTGGAAACACCGACTCACAGATTTCTACCCACCCCTCATACCCTTTTCCTTCCCAGAACTTCCTCTCCTTCCTTTTCTAAAAAGACCCGCCACACAGCATCCCCAAAGATGACATAGGCCCTGAGGAAAATTATTTTTCCCAGGGCCTCCCGTGTGAAGCTAATGTAAAAACATATATGGATATAATATTGAATATACATTTAAGCGTGACTTGTCATCATTTTTAGCAATGTTTTCTATTTTATTTTATTATACATATTCTATTGTTGTTTCATTTTTTTCATTGTATTATATTTTCTTTATTTTTTTAGTTTCAAAGTATTTAAAATAACTGTGTTACTCAACTTATAAACTAGATTCAAGTTTATAAGTTGGGTATCTAGTACATCTAGTTACAAGAATGTAAAATAATAAATGAATAAATAAATTGGTTTACCTTATCACCACACGGGAAAATATAATAATTAACAACACAAGTCACGAAAAGGTAGGAATGAATCTTTTTCACGAAATGGAATTACATTACATAAATGGTAGATACATTTCGATATAACTGTAAATCAAAAAATCTTTCGAGACGCCAAGAATATTTTCGCTCCCGAGATGAAATCTGTGATAAGGGTTCATAACCCATTCTCTCTTTTATCCTCACATTTCAATTCATCAAGCAATGGTACAAAGTATCATCGTTAATGCGATTGAAATTGGAGCTACCGGAGATGAATACTCGGAACGTCCCAATAAAGAGGACCCCTCAGAGGAGTAAACAGTTTCTTATCAATACATGGAAATATCAAAAGGGTAGGTCACAAGTCCACAGTATTTTTTAATGAGTATATTCCCGTATTGCAATAAGGAAGTTGAGTCCATTTTTTTTATTTTTTTTTATCAATGTTCGCATTCAAACTTAAATACTGGTATTTTTTTTTTTTTTAAAGTTCGTTTTCATAGTAAAATTAATTCTCAAAGTTTACATTTTATTAAGCCCGCCAAAACGAGCGGATCCGAGCGGTAAGAAGCGGGGTGTGGGTGTGACGTCATTTAAACTGAGAAAACTGCGTCGCTTGGGCATTTTGTATGGAGATTTTTTAAATTCTTTAATAAGGAATTCCAGTAATTTTTTTTATCAATGTTAACCGTCTATCAGAATTGATGTTATTTTAAAAAAAGAAGATTGATCAAGTTTTCATAGTTAAATTAATATATAAAGGTAGAATTTTTGTTTCTCGCGCCAAAACTCTTCACAAACACGGTATTGCCGTCACTGGCCGATCGCCGTTGGTTGAAGTGTCAGCCGCCAATTCAGGCCGCCGCGCAAAAAAGTAAAGACCGAAAGTAAGATAACGGTTTACAGCGCAGTTCACTGTGAGACTTTTCTGCGCAATCAATAAATTTAATATAATAATTTCTTTATACTTCATACTTGTTTTAGATGTATAAATTATTTTATTTTATTTTTATATTATTCTGTTTTTCATTCAACTTATTTTATACTCAACATAAAATTGGCCACTACAACACGGGCATGTGCCTAGTGTGATGGCCAAAAAATTACCCATTTTCTGTAATATTGTATAAACTTTACTGATTAAAGAACATTAAAAAAATATATATATATACTTGCACAAAACTAGTGAGGTTTACGGCGAAACATCAGATGTCAGATGGGTAGAGAATACGTAATGATTATTATTTAATACTGAAAAAATGTATTATATTTATTGTAACATACAAATGAACACAATTAATAATTTGATGTATTTACTTGGAAGCTTTAACTCCACAAATTTCAGCACTAATGTGGTCAGTATTATCTATTTTAAATATAAAATCAACATGTCAGAATCAACGATTTGTAGGTAGTCGGACTGGCCTTGAATATATCCGATTTCTGATATGGTATGTGGTTTTTTAAACAGATTTTGCATTACATAAACTTTGTTTACTAAACCATTAAATATACCAAACCACCCATTACTAAACTTAAAAAGACTTTTAGGGGATAGAATGCAAAACCGTTTGGCCCATAAGTAAACGACGTTTGGCCTATACACCTCTCTCATCATACACAAACCATCTCTCGTGTAATAGAAAGAGATGCACCGTAGACATTTCGGTGATCCGCTCTTTATACAAACTGAGGTTCCAATGACGTCAGAATTCTTTCGACCATTCATGAAGCGTTTTTAGTTCGTAGCTTTTTGATGGATTTTTAAGAAGGTTTAATTAATTCTAAGAATAACAATATAGAAATATATTTATATATTTAGAATCGATATTTTTAGATCTACATGAACATATTTTTTATAAGTCAAAATATTTTTCACTCAACTTCCTTATACGATATTTTTTGATAACTATTGGTTTTTTATGTTTTCATCTTAGTGAAATGATATCAGGTTTTATTGTTTTGGATCTTCAAGTAACGGTACTGAACTCGTAAAAGTATAAAAATATTTGCTAACCAAATTGGATAGACGAAAAAATTCTAATTTTTATTTTCCTTGGAATAAAAGTAATATAAATTATTGAAAATTAGCTGACACGGTGAACTTCGTACCGCTTCAGAATCAATAACTGTTGTGTTAACTTATTAGCTGAATTAAATTATGTTATTTTATTAAGTTAAAAATTACACAATTAAGCAATTTTATCGATGCGCAACTGTGCTTGTTTTGTTTTTGTTAGTATCAGAGATGGCGTTGTGTACGGATCTATATTTTTGTGATTTTCTTACTTTTTCACTCACTTACGGGAATGGCGTTTCATTTTCGTTATACGTCTTAGGGAGATTTATTATAACTATTGTAACAATTAGTATAAGCAATAATTATCAGCCTGAAACACTCATCTACATTGAAAAAACCTTCCGAGAAAAGATACATGCCGCCAACGGGACTTTTGATTTACAAAAATGTAATAAGCACTAATTGTTGAATGAAACACTAGTATATATTGAATTATTTGGCGGGTATTAGATAAGCCGACATAGCTCTGTGGTAGAGCACCTGACCGGCAATCAGAAGAACACGGGTTCAAGTCCCGTTGGCGGCATGTATCTTTTCTCGAAAGATTTTTTAAATGTAGATTAGTATTTCAGGCTGATAATTATTGCTTATAATAATTGTTACCCTTTGTGCTATGCATAAAAATCTTGTCTTAAAAAAAACGTTAGTTTATCAACTAAGAATAATAAATAATTTTTGTATTTTTCCTTTGGAGGGGTGCTGAGTGCTGACATACGTTCACCGTTCGTCTCATTTTAGACTGTTGACATTTAGTGTATAAGAAAGAGGGACCGCTTTATATGTTTAAGAACAAAAGCAAAACAATCAGCGCATTGACATTTTTTTGACATTTTTGAATTTTTGGAATTCATTCACTATTCAATGTCATACTTATCACAATATTGTTGCAGCTCTTTCAAAATATGATAGTTCGTTCCATGCAAAATGAACGAGGAAAAGAATTGTCATCATAATTATTTTTTACGTGATTTTTTCCGATGTTTTAATAGCTATTCTGCTATTTGGGGCGGAGACAAATCTAACAAACCAAAGATCAAAAAAATCGGTCATGCCGTTCTTTAGTTATAAATGGTGTATTTAACCCGACTTTGTTTTATATATTAAGATAAACATACATCTATTGCGGTTGCGCGTGTGTCCTGCTTAATTCTGGTTTTATGAACCCTATAACTCTTTGCTATTGAATTGTTAGTGTTATTTCAAAAATTTAAAAAATTAAAACCAATTGCGTGAAGTACTTACCTACAATACGATATTTTAACATAAAATTATTTGAACTGTCATTTTCAAAATTAGAACTGATTTGTCAAGAATTCGGAATATCTAGTGACTTTTTACGGGTCTAAGCTAGTACTCTATTTAGTTATGTGAATAATAATAATAATGAAGAATCGAAGATTTAAGCTTTTTGCTACCCTAACATAAGCACTTTTTCTATCGATTTTCATATAGGTATCGATCATCCGGTTGATTAGTCAGATATCTCCGATAAATCTAGATTTGAATTGAATGTACAGTTATATACGTAAAAGCGTACCCTCTATCTCGCACAATATTCAGATTATTCATAAACACCACCAAATTAATTATAACGCAGAAAAACAATTGAATTAATCAAAATGTTGATGTTTTCTGGGACATTAGTCTGATATTTCACAGTGTCATTCTAATGTACCGGACCATCATGAGTCCGAGTGTTATTTTATAGCACATTTAATATGTAAAACAAAATCACGTGTCGTGTTAATAAGATTTGATTTATGCTGAGAATTATCTCTAAAGTTAGTATTTGGAGATGACTGACTTATCAACTGGACGATCGATATTTTTATTTACACCCGCCAAATGCCTTATAAATAAAAAGTTATTATTATTGCGTTCGGGTCGGCTACGTAGGTATGGCAGAAAAACTATCGGTCCGAAGGAAGGATCTTGCCGTAGTGACGCAACTCAAATGTTAATCAAAATTGAACCATTTATCTCATGAAAATGGTTGAATGGATTTTTAGAAAAGCGACTTATATCTGTTAAACGAACTGAACCTTTTCTTGCTAAGTAAACAAGGTTCTAAATATTTATTCCAAATTAACAGGTAGCTTCTGGAATGGTGAATTATGCAAAGGGTAAAAGCACGGATGAAGTAACTATTTTATGTGGGGGAAGAAACAAGTTTATTTTTTGGGAAAAGCCGCATTAATTTATAATGATGTTTCTACTGAATTGGTATTATGGGTATACAAATTTTCATGCGCAAACCGCGTAACAAAATTTTTGAACGGAGAATTAGGTTTTTTTTTTTTTACATTCATCTTACTCCACACAGGAGACCCTGATGAAAACAATTTCTCTCAGGGCATATGTCATCTTTGGGGATGTTATTTAGAGGGCCTTTTTGAGGAGGAGAAGGAGTCTTGAAGAGATCCATGAAGTAGGAGGGGGAAATATAGAGGCCAGTAGATAATTCCACAGTCGTGCTCTTGAACTAAAAAACGAGTCGTTGAAACATCCCATTCTCATGTGAAAATATAAACCATGCACAAATTTTAAGCGCCCGTTTAGCGTGTTCCCCGACTGTGAACCGCTGACGAAGGGACCAAAAAGGGCTGCTTGCAAGAATCTACTGTAGTCGATCTTGTGGCACAACATTTTTGATTTGAGATTTCGTTTCGAGTGAATCGATAAAATTTCGATCGAAATCTGAAAATGGAAATTTTTAGAACGCATTTGAAAAAAACGGTTTCTGGGGGCTGTTTAATACTTTTAAAATGTGTTGAAGCTTAGATCCCGCTCCAAAAGTTTTTTTTAACCTTTAAGTTGCCGAAAAAGTTAGAAAAATTCAGAGTGTGCAATTCACACGCAGTAGAAGTGAAACTAGAAAGTATTTAGATGTCGCTTTCTTTTCTTATGTCTGTTTATTATAAGTGGTTTGAAGATTGGATATTGATATTACAAAAATAAATTTTTTAATTTTTTTTGGATTTGGTAGGTTTCGAACCTCCGTTCGCTGGATGACTCTCTGGGCGCTGAGAGTCAGACGAATTTACCGTATTATATTAGAACCGAAGACCGTCAAATAATACATTTTAGTGACGCACTTCCGTTCCAGTGAATTACCGGTGGAATAATGACGGCTTTCCCCTTTAACGTATGTGTTCTAAAGATTTTAATCCGTTCGTTAATAAAATGTAAATCTATCAAACGGACCGCCCGTTTCTGCACAAAGCACAGGTTTTTTTCAAATATTTTGGGGCTTTAGACAGAGGTGTCTGCCAAATTCAACAATGGGGGACACTTTCAATTTGTACCGGTTCAATGTTGTTGTGAACTTTAAAGAATTTCCGGGCTCCGAACACTTTGCCCTGCTTCTGAGAGGTTAACTTGACTTCTTAATTGATTTTATTTTTATTTTGCTTTAATATTTTGATCATTTTACTAGTTGTTAATCGGGCGCAAATACATATTTAATAATGCGGCCATATTACTTATAGGATACTTTTCTAACCCTTATTAATAGAGTATGTGTAATATAATTGCAGAAAGTGTGAACATTGGAGAACCTATACAGAGTCGATTTTGTGGCATAACATTTTCGAAACTCGTAGAACTAGCGGGAAGTTGAAGAATCTAATGAAGTCGATTTTGTGGCAAAAGTTGTGAAACTCGTAGTACTAGCGGGTAATAGGAGAATCTATTGAAGTCGATTTTATAGAGACCTAGACAAACCTCACCCCATGAACCCAAGCACCCCTGCTAAGTCACCAAACGTAGCGAACCACTTGGGGTGACTATGGCAGGGGTGTTGGTAATCCAACAAATGGTTCACGGGGCGGCAGCACCCATACCCGCCTCCCAAATTGGAATTCCGAAATACGCTAAGCCAAATGATCTTTTATAGCTAAGTGTGACGGCCCCCTAAGTCACTGGAGAGGTCAAAGGGTCTCCCTTAACCGGCCTCTACCAATCCGGCTCACAACGCAATTGGTGGGCAGACAAATCCAATTGCCAATACCTGGACAAACCTCACACCATTAAGCCGGGGAACCCTGCTAAGTAACCAAACGTAGCGAACCACTTGGATTGATCTGTGTCAGTGATGTTGGTTATTCAATTAATGGTTCGGGAGGCGGCAGTATCCATACCCGTCCTTCAAAATGTAGTTACCTCCTGTTCACTTGTTTCCCTTCCAAAATATTTTAAAATATTTATGACAACGTACAAAATTTAACTTTTTCAATCTTCGCAAATTCACTTTGTAGCGCCATTTTAATTAAATGAAAACAAATCACTTAGTAAAACACTACTTATTTAATATATTATAATACAAGTTTATTCCTACTCAAATGTAAAACATGTTTCCCTTCAAAAATCAATTAAAAAATCCCGTATCATCATATATATAATTTGAAAACAAGTAGATCAATAATAATTCATATTGTTATACGACAAACTCCAGGTAATTAGCCTACTGGGATAGCCAAAATAATGATTTTTTTTTGTTCATATGAAGCAGTTACTTTGTGATGTGACATTATAATTTAAAATAAAACAATAACTTTGTAAACACCACTTTTTTTTTTTATATTCTTTATGTCTATAACAAATATTATTAGCAAGTACAGCTATTAAAGCAAAAATGTATAAAAACTTTACTGTGAAATATAGAGTTATGTGTGTCGATATACTTTTACAAACAGTGTCTAAAAATGAAAGTTTTTCCTAATTATCTGAATGCAAAGCTTAAATATATGAATAATAATCCAGCCATAATTAAATCATCTTTATTTCAAGCAAAACTTGCATGGTTAAAAGAAGATCTTAAAAGTGCATATAAAAAGCGAAATAATATCAAATTAACACTAAAAGTTTTACACATAGAGTTGGTGAACGAACTACATCCGGTTGAATGGGATTTATTTGACGATAAAGCTCGAACCTTCGCCTCTATTAAAGCCTACAAGAAACGTGAAATTATGAACAAAAAACTGAAAAACCCAAATCTTTCTCAACATACAAATAACAATGAAACTGTGAAATACACCCATCAGTTCTTCGATCGAGTCCAGAACCTCTCAGCGGTTCAATTCCAGCCAAAAGAGTTGAACCTGTTGTCATACTTCCTGGGGCCAGGGTGATACTGAAGCCACGTAGGGTCCAGTGTTATACTTCTGGTCTCCAGAAATATGTCCCTCCCGGGGGGGGACAAGTGTTAAGCAGGCCCCCCGGGGGCCATATGCCTCGGCTTGGAAGGCTCAGCTCAGGGTAGTAGGGCTCCTCCGAGGCTGTCGATGGTTGACTCCAATGAAACAAGGTTTAGGCACAATTCAAATGTATTCAATAATGCAAGGGTGAACAGTACAGGCAACCAGGTAAGCTGTTTAAGGCCTAGCATAAGAGAGAGAGAGAGGCACTAGAAATACTACTGAATTTAGGCTCGGAAATACTATAAGAGGGTTTAAAATCTCACGTGGCGTCGTACGGATGCAGGCAGCTTCCTACGAAGTGGAGAGATCTAGAGCAAAGCTCATAGATCGGGTGCAGGAATGGGGCGGCTCGGGGTGCGTGGGCGGCTTCTCGGCGTCATGGTGGGCGGATTCGGTCAGCTTACCGAACCGGGGGGTGATAACGGTGAATTAAACGGCTATCGGCAATGTAGGCGGATTAAAAGCCGGGCGGCCAGGGCTGCCATGGTATAAAGTAGGCGGCAGTAGGATTATACAGGCGTCTGTGGTGATATCGCCATACTGGGATCGTAAGTGAAGACTTAATTAGCCGCGTCAAAGGGTGGCATACTGCCCGACAGTACGTAGTAGTGCGTACGACCGCTCGCGCCGTTGTCTGAAATATGTCTCATGCTTCGGTGAACGGTGGCCGGAGTTCTCTGTCCGTGATGAGCGAGACGGAAGACTCGAACGCGTGCCCTATAAGGTAATGTCTTCTGCCATTGGCTGGATTTCGCGCCGTGTAGCCATATATGGTAATGTCTTCTGCCAGCCTGAGAGGGACAGCAATAATCACGCGAGAATGTACATGTACTGAGCACGTGACACACAGCTGCCTGCCGCTTGTATAGTTCGTTCGTAGCATTTATGGGCAACCATAACACTACCCTCCTCCCCCTGAAAAATGAAGGGAAAAGGCAGCGAGGCTGATGCAGGGGACCACGACCTTCCATACAGCATGTGATGCGATGATTGCCACAATGTGAGGTACAGAGCTACCTCTTCACCAGGATTTAAACACTCCCTACCTAAGAGCCAACAAAATTTTAACTACCTGTGAGCCAAGCTAAAAAAAACTAGCAATAAACTGAACAAAGGTTGCCAACTCTCTCAAGAAATTAAAAAAATGTGACGTACCTAGTGCGATACAAGACACGCTAACGAAGGTGCATGAAGAAATAAAGAAAACATGACCCTTACGAGAAGGATTACTACCATGTAAAAATCTTAAAATTAGACAAAAAATTTCCAACACTATTCCTGTTATGGAATATTGTACGCTGACCAATGTCATGAAATGATCGAAACCAACTCATATTCGCGTCTTACAATAGAATTCTTAAAATTATACAACTTTGTTTTTATACACTTTATTCCTGTTATGGAATATTGTACGCTGACCAATGTCATGAAATGATCGAAACCAACTCATATTCGCGTCTTACAATAGAATTCTTAAAATTATACAACTTTGTTTTATATACACTTTATTCCTGTTATGGAATATTGTACGCTGACCAATGTCATGAAATGATCGAAACCAACTCATATTCGCGTCTTACAATAGAATTCTTAAAATTATACAACTTTGTTTTTATACACTTTATGCTATTTTCACAATTCAATTCTAACCCAAATGTTAGTTTCCCGCACTCTCAGCTTGTCATGGTTTGTCTGGTTTGCATTTAATTATCAGGCATAAACGACCATCCTCTCATGTTCGCATATAATTGTAAGGTAATGCTACAAAACCTATCATGAATATTAATTTTCAGGCATAATATGAATCCTCTCATGTTTTCTCGACTCACCCTCGGTGACCCGTACAGCGCTGTACTTGGTATACTAGAAATATACCCTTGCCGCAACGACATAGACAACCGGATAGATCCCTTGGAATCCTCACGGTGAACTTGCGTTCGACGACCCCACATAGGACACCCTCTAGGTGTTCCCACCAAAATAACCAGACGAACCGTAATAACCATAAGTGCAATTACATTATTCTCTAATAAGAACAATACGACCCGAATGACATAACTTTATGACATTACCGAGCTAATTTACTCAACTGGGTGCATACTTTTAAATCTTCTTACTACGAGAAGTACTACTCCTTATTTGAATACAGTGATATAGCAAGTTACAAAACACCGTACAATTGCGTCCTGATATGGCAAGGACTTTACACGCTGGCTTACCATATTGATACCGAAGTAATCAATTACGTGTTTACAAAATATTTATATAGTAATTAAATTAATTACATTTATCATAATTAAAACACTTGAATATACATTTGTTTACCCACCAAAAACTCTATGTGTGTGAGTACAATTTTGTTAAATAACTTTCAATTCGAGTTTGTTTCAACTCAACTTAAACTCTCAGGGTTTGACTACGTAAGGAGAGAAGAAGGAAAAAAAAAAAAAATTAAAATAAATAACAACAACGCCACGTATTTTTACACAAAAAATACGAAAATTTAATACTACCGACAATGTTATTAGAAGAGGAAAAAAATTTTTTTAATTGAGTAACGAATTTCTTCCTAACACCGGAATCATATATACTTCCATTGTTCGGAAATTCGCGTTTCCAACAATCCTTCTGCTCTAATTCTAAGGAGTTTAGCCATCCTATCACGCTTTGGATTATAGTTTACCTGCCGAATGACACGTTAGGTCGATACCCAAGTTCCATCCTATCAGACTTGTAACAGCTCTATAATACCACACAACGAGTAACCGTTGTTATATGATCGCGGAAGAAGGTTAAAATTCGATACCACCACAACCTATGTGAACCGAATAGTGTTGTCTATTGGGCCTATTCTGATAACAAAAATGTGGTAATATAATTATTACATTGCCTTTTCATCGTGAATTCACTCCAACATACGCTAGAATTGAGACATACCCCGTTAAGGAGTGGGTAACTACCCGATTGTGAACGTTTTACCGCCCCAATTTCTCCTATATCGCAACGTGTGAGATGTCCAATACTATAACGATTTAACCTACATGTGAGAATAATTCGACAATGAAAGAGATTGAAAAACCCGAAAAAAAAAAGGACAAAAAATAAAAAAAAATTATAATTGAAATGATATTTCCATTTATACATGACCTTATATTAATATATACACAAGGTTATTTACAACCATAAGGTTCCTAAGTTTCTTACTACCCAATGACCTATCCCAGTATGATGAGAGCTAGGTGCCTTTATACCTACCACTTGTACAAGAATTTTCTTATGCCGTCTCTTGCCAACGAAAAGAAAAGAATATGCTTGCATATTCTTTCATTGCATCTAAAATTAAGTACTTTTTAGAATGCAAATTGTTCCACGAAAATAGAAATTAGGTCTCTACTTCGGTCCCGGGCAGGATACTGAATACCTAACGCAGTTTTTTCTAATGAAAAACCTAGCCTAATTTAGGGTTCCTTGAACTACGCCCTCAATCAGTGTATCGTGTCGTGTTTCTTAGACGAATTTATATACTTATGTAACCATATTCATATATAAATTTAAAAAACATTTTTTTTTTTTTTTTAAAAAAAAAAAACAACCTAAGTGGCTACGCACTAGGAGAAAGTAATAAATTATTACTACCAATAATAGTCATTACAATAAATGAACTAAATATCGCATCAGTAATTTCACTAGTGTAAGGTGAGTTACCTCTTTTTTTATAATAAAAATAATGACAACAAGTCTTCACGTGCAGACATACCGGCGTCCCGGATTGTCAACACTTGTGATGACGATCCATTAAGAAAGGAATTGTATACTTCTCTAATAACAAAGGTTAAGTTATATGCGTTATAACCTCGTACTAACCACTAGGGTTCATGACGTCCTAGGGTTGTACCTAAGGGGTAATAATTATATCTCAACTAATCACCGGACTAATCAGAGAAAATAACAACAAAAACATAAATAAAAACACTTATAAGGTTGCAACGACCGGGGTGTCACTACCCTTTTTTACTATGTCTTTAATGTGGAATTTACCGACAATTTTTCCATTTAAATTCTCTAGTACATATACCGTGCTAGAGATTTTTTCCTTTATTCTGTTTTCTACAAAACGGGGTGCCAGTTTGGCTGAAAAATATACGCCTGCCTTAGATTGAGGGAAGTTTCTTCTCCAAACTCTGTCTCCGATTTTATAGGATTCCAACTTGTCTAGTGTTATAACGAAAAGCACTTTGTTTATACGCGGCGGCGAGTGAATCGCTCACCTTGTCATACACGGCTACAAGTTCTTGTAGTTTATTTGCATAATCCACTACCGTATCTGGTTGTGTGTTATTTTGACTAGCACCCGGGGAGATACGCCAATGTGACGTGCCATGCACTGTCTGTTCAAAGCCGTGCATGAGGAAAAACGGGGTGTATCCAGTAGTAAGGTTGACCGTATTATTAATTGCTGCTTGTACCGTTCTGACGTGCTTTGACCACTGACGGTGATCGTTGCCCACCAAAATAGCCAATGAGGTTCCGATGGTTTGGTTATAGCGCTCTACCGTGTTGTTCATAGGAGTATAGAAAGAATTATAAAATACATCAGGAACGCCGTATTGAGACAAGAAGGCTTTAAAAGCACCTGAAGTGAACTGGCGACCGTTATCAACTATGAGTGTTCTAGGTACAGAGATTGGTAAGAATATATTGTATTCCAAGGCTTCTATTATGGTTTTTGCCGTCGCGTGGCGTAATGGGAATAACCAGCAGTACTTAGTAAAAACGTCTACCACGCTCAGAATATGAAAGTTTCCGTCATAACCTTTCGGAAAGGGGCCTATCAAATCTACGCTAAGACTTTGCATTGGGCGATCTACGTTTTTGGGGTGGGACATATGACCTAAGGCTGGCTTAGTTGAATGTTTATAAGCCTTGCAAATATTGCAATTGGACACTAATTTTTTTACATCATTATACATTCCGGGCCAGAAATTCCTTAACGATAATTTTTTAAAGGTTTTAAACACACCTGGGTGTATTGCTGTGGGTGAATTATGACATTCCGAGATTAAGGCCTGTCTATCCTCTACCGGGGATACTAATTTCCATTCGTAGTCTGTATGTAAGGAAAAATCAGCTTTACAATGTTTATACAACCTATTACCTTGTATTAAGAAATTAGGACTAGCTTGTGGGTTATTGGCGCACTTATTATACAGCTCTGAGTACCACTTGTCTTTAGAGCCAGGCGTGCCAAGTAATGAATTTAATTGGGTAATTTCAATACGAGATAGTACGTCTGGAACTACATGAAGGGAGCCTTTACGGTGAATTATGTCAAAATCGAACTGAGACAAGCGTGTCCCCCACCTGGCAAGTCTACCTGTTGGATTCTCGAGTGACATAAGCCATTTTAAACTTGAATGGTCCGTGACCACTGTGAATTTTGACCCTTCGACGTACGAGCGAAAGTTGTATACGGCGTCGAGAATGGCCAATAATTCGCGTTCAGTTGTACTATAGTTTCTCTCCGTTTTAGAGAGTACTCTGGAGTAATACGCGACGGGGTGTTCTGCGTCCTCAAATTGTTGTGAAAGGCACGCTCCGATGGCGAAATTGGAACTGTCACATTGTATTATAAAGGGTAACTTAAAATCAGGGCAGCTTAGTACCGGCGCTGAAATTAAGGCATTCTTCAAGGCGGAAAATGATTTTTCTATCTCCTCATTCCACGTAAAATTAGGTAGGTTCTTTTTACCACCAGTTATGTGAGTTAAAGGGGCTGCAATATTTGAAAAGTTGTTGATAAAACGTCTATAATAACTGCATAATCCAAGGAATGATTTTACCTGTTTTGTATTCTGAGGTCGGGGGAAATTTTTGATAGTATCTATCTTTGCCGGGTCTGTTCGGAGACCTTCCTTGTCCACTACGAAACCTAAATATTTGAGTCTTGATTTACAGAATTCCGACTTTTCTATATTTAATGTTAATCCGGCGGCCTTTAAAATATTACAAACCTTTTTAAGGAGTTCAATATGTTCTTCAAAGGTACGTGAGATAATTATTAGATCATCTAGATATGCAAAAAGGTTGGGTTCGAATTCTGGACCAAATAAGGTGTCCACGAGGCGTTGCAGTTCGCTAGGAGCATTACGTAGCCCGAAGGGTAGTCTTACGAACATGAAGGTACCCCTACCTGGAACTACGAAACTAGTTTTCTCACAAGACGAAGGGTGCAAGGGTATCTGCCAGAAAGCTTTAAGCAAGTCTAAGGAAGTAATAAAGTTTGCATGCCGTAAGTTATCAAGAATACGATGAACGTTTGGCAACGGATAAATTTGAGCCCTTGTAACAGCATTGAGTCTTCTACTGTCCAAACAGAACCTAGCTGTTCCGTCCTTTTTGGGAACTAAAATAACCGGGTTTGACCAAGGAGATTTACTTTTAACGATTACGCCTAATTCCAACATTTTATCCACCTCACATTCTAGCTGTTTCAACCTTACTGGTGACAGGGGGTAATAACGTTGTTTTATTGGGGTTCCTTCGGTTTCGATAACATGTTCGATCAAATTAGTTTTACCTAAACCGCGTTTAGCAAAAGATATGGATTGAAATTCCTCTATCACATCACTAAGTGTTTTTAGTTGCGCGGGTGTGAGATCGTTTTTTGACCTTACTACGTTAACTTCTGAGATGGAAGTATACGTAATGCTTTGATTTGCTGTAAATAAATTTGGAGCTATGTTGAATTTTTTCCAAAAATCCACGCCTAAAATAATTTTCCGGCCGAGCGAAGGTATCACTACAAAGTCTATGGTCTGCAACTTATCGTTATAAACTACTGGAAGTGACAGCTTGCCAGAAACTTCCTGTCTCTTGTTATCTGCTGTAGTAATTACCAGATCACAAGGGGACAGCGCACGAGACGTGAATTGTTTGTGCAAATTCCCACCTATACAAGATAGTGACGCACCCGAGTCTAGTAAACCTGATAAAACACGATTTTTAACTTTGAATGTGACATGTGGCCGGCCATCTCCGCTACACTTCACATTCACTGCCTCGAGTGGATCGGTATTCAGAAAAACCTTCACGTAACCTAACCAGTCATTCCATTCCTTTTCGATTGTCTCTGCTGATGGCTTTGGACTGCAATGACCGCCTAGAAGTTTTTTTGATTCGAATTACAATGAGTCGGGGGTGGTTTAGAGAGATCAGGAAAATCGTTTGCTCTGCTGTAATCAGGCTTTTTCCATCGTGGGCTACGGCGCGGGACGCTGTTGCTGTTAATTTTATTGCAATTTTTTGCAAAGTGACCGTTTTGATTGCATTTAAAACAAGCACGATTAGCGATATCCGTGGTTCTTTGTGAAATCGCCGCGAGCTGTGAGTTTTTATTACGTCCGAAAGTTCTAACCCTGTGATTCTGTTGGGAATTATCGAAATGAGTATCTTCTAAGATCTCGCATCTTTGTATTACCTCCGCACAAGTACGGGGCACATCGTACGAGAATAGTTTACTATATTTGTGCAACAACCCATTTTTAATTATAAGAACCAAGTCTAATTCCGACAATGGTGATGATAACTTATCATTCAGGGATGATATTAGATTTACATACTGCCGAACCGGTACGTTATACATTTGCTTGTAACGGTGAATTTTAGATTTAATTCCCAAATCACTGTCAACCTCCTTATAACTTGAGACGACCTCCGGCTCGACTGCCTTTTTACTTGATGCGCGACTGAATTTGATTTTATCCATCTCCTCACATAATGCTTGTAACTCCGAAACGTTGGTGATATTTTTACCGATCTTCAGTTGTGCGTAATCTGGCGTGAGACCTTTTGTGACTAACGATAAAAGTTCCGACTCTTCTAACGGCAAATTCAGCTTGGAATTGATAGCTAAAGCTTCCAAAATAAAATCCGCAGCTCTTTCGTTATTTTTTTGACACAAGTTAAATAACTTCGACTTCTCAGTCATTTGAAACGTCGGGTCCTCGAATCTCTTCAAAAAGGCTGTTTTAATTTCTTCCCACTTTAGATTAGTTTTGAAAATTTTCCTATAGAATAATAGTGCTGAACCAGTGAGAAGTTCGACAAAACCCCTAGCCAAATCTTGACAATCAACGCCCCTCGCGTATTGTAATTCGGCGATTCTGTCTAAAAAAGCGCGGACATCCGAATTCCCGTCAAAAGAAATTTTCCAATTTGTTAAATTAACTATTTTTCTTTCAACGTACCTTGTGGTAGACCTTTCATAGTGATTTTGCGTAGGCGAGGATACTATGTTAACGAGGTTTCCCGAATTACTAGTTTTTGGGGTGGTTGCTACACTTGGAGAATTTAATAAAATAGCAGGAGACTCAACCCGCCCACTAAGGGATTCATTAAACTCGACACATTGTTTCCGTAAAGACAACAAAGCCCTTTTGGGGACTATGCCTCTATCCATCAACATTTTTCTTATTACCGACGCGTTTGCTTTCTCGAAATTTAATATTCTATCCATTATTGGTATGGTGGCCTCCATGATTATGCGTTATTATAATGAACAAAGCAAAAAAAAATTTCGGACGAATAATATAAGACGAGAGCAGTTGCTGGCAGTCGTATTTACAACTTCCTATTACAGGGGAACGGATGTGAACGAGCACAATCCGACAGTAGTCACTACCTTTAATTGGAAACAACCACTGCTCTTCAAGGAAGAAATAACGCAACTTACACAGCAGCCACTCGGAGAATTTAAAATAACGAGATTCATTACTCAATTAAAAAAAATTCCGCGCGAATGACGAACAACTCTGACTGCCGCGATAGAACGTAATAGCGTAAGACGTTACGGTAATAAGCGATGTTTAAAATACCTAACACTCGAATAGCACTAGCCGACGGACTCGCGACGTTTAGAATAATTCACACAGAACTACCGTTGTTGATGGGAGCACAAATATAAAATATTTATAGCTAAGATGCCACGATAGAAACGTAATAGCGTGGGAATGAATGCTACGGTAGTAAGCGATGTTTAAAATACCTAACACTCGAATAGCACTAGCCGACGGACTCGCGACGTTTAGAATAATTCACACAGAACTACCGTTGTTGATGGGAGCACAAATATAAAATATTTATAGCTAAGATTATATAATTATGTTTCTAGGGAGACAACAATCGACAAGACTTCGGCCCAGTTGGCGCGCCAGTGTCATACTTCCTGGGGCCAGGGTGATACTGAAGCCACGTAGGGTCCAGTGTTATACTTCTGGTCTCCAGAAATATGTCCCTCCCGGGGGGGGACAAGTGTTAAGCAGGCCCCCCGGGGGCCATATGCCTCGGCTTGGAAGGCTCAGCTCAGGGTAGTAGGGCTCCTCCGAGGCTGTCGATGGTTGACTCCAATGAAACAAGGTTTAGGCACAATTCAAATGTATTCAATAATGCAAGGGTGAACAGTACAGGCAACCAGGTAAGCTGTTTAAGGCCTAGCATAAGAGAGAGAGAGAGGCACTAGAAATACTACTGAATTTAGGCTCGGAAATACTATAAGAGGGTTTAAAATCTCACGTGGCGTCGTACGGATGCAGGCAGCTTCCTACGAAGTGGAGAGATCTAGAGCAAAGCTCATAGATCGGGTGCAGGAATGGGGCGGCTCGGGGTGCGTGGGCGGCTTCTCGGCGTCATGGTGGGCGGATTCGGTCAGCTTACCGAACCGGGGGGTGATAACGGTGAATTAAACGGCTATCGGCAATGTAGGCGGATTAAAAGCCGGGCGGCCAGGGCTGCCATGGTATAAAGTAGGCGGCAGTAGGATTATACAGGCGTCTGTGGTGATATCGCCATACTGGGATCGTAAGTGAAGACTTAATTAGCCGCGTCAAAGGGTGGCATACTGCCCGACAGTACGTAGTAGTGCGTACGACCGCTCGCGCCGTTGTCTGAAATATGTCTCATGCTTCGGTGAACGGTGGCCGGAGTTCTCTGTCCGTGATGAGCGAGACGGAAGACTCGAACGCGTGCCCTATAAGGTAATGTCTTCTGCCATTGGCTGGATTTCGCGCCGTGTAGCCATATATGGTAATGTCTTCTGCCAGCCTGAGAGGGACAGCAATAATCACGCGAGAATGTACATGTACTGAGCACGTGACACACAGCTGCCTGCCGCTTGTATAGTTCGTTCGTAGCATTTATGGGCAACCATAACACTGTTATCTAAAGGCCTGAAATATAATTTAGAATATAGTAAAAATAACACAATTAGTGCAGTAGAAAACGTTGCCGTGGACATTGAAACTGCGTTATATAATAAACCCGGACCACCTCTATATAAAAGTGCAGAAACAATAAAAAAGCTAGTTCCTAATCTTAAGGCTAGTTCTAACCGTGAAACTTCCACTATGATAAACATTCGTAATAAATTAAAAAATTAACAACTAATACTAACTAAAGCAGACAAAGGCAATACTTTCATTATATTAAATAAAAGTGATTATAATTCTAAAGTGCAAGAATTTATTAATACGGACAAATTTGATATTCTACCTAAGGACCCTACTACCAAATTTCAAGAAAATATTAAAAGTGCTCTAAGATCATGTAAATCCGCAATCTTCCAAGACAACTCGTATCAACAAGTAAATTTTTTTACGAAAAATCCAAAAGCCCCTAAATTATATGGTTTCTTAAAACTCCATAAACTTGCCAAACCAATCAGGCCGGTCGTATCAAGTTGCAATTCCCCAAATTTTAAAATAGCATCATTTATCACTAATGTATTCAATAACTCAAAAGTTTTTACTCCAAAATACACCATTAGAAATTCCTTTGATTTGATTGATGAACTTGAAAACTTACATATCCCCAATAGTGCAAAATTAGTTTCCTTTGATGTCGTTAACCTTTTTCCAAATATTCCCGTAGCCAAAAGTAAGAATATACTGTCTAAATTACTACAAAATTCAAAGTTACCAAATAATTTCTCTAAGGAATTATCTCACCTGTTTAATATATGTCTGAACCAAAACTATTTCCAAAACAACGAAGGTTTTTACCAACAAAAAGAAGGCATGGCCATGGGGGCACCGACATCGCCGCTAATCGCTGATATATTCATGGACAATTTAGAAAATAATATCTTTAACTGTAAATCACCATTATTAAAAATCTTACTTGTATGGAAGCGCTATGTTGACGATGTGTTCTGTGTTTGGTTAGGAATTGAACGACAACTAAATTCCTTCTTGCTATTAATTAACTCCTTCCATAAACAAATTAACTTCACAATAGAAATAGATACCAATTCTACCTTAAACTTTTTAGATATTTCATTATCAATCATAAATAATAAAATTGAATTTAAAATCTACCGCAAACCGACGTTCACCGATAATTCACAATTCCTCTAACCACCCCGAATCCCATAAACATTCAGCTTTCCATTCCATGGTACACAGATTGGTTACAGTCCCTTTATCAAATACCAACTTTGCATTAGAACTATCTACGATCAAACAAATCGCAATAAATAACGGTTACAGTCCAAATATAGTCAACAACATTCTAAATAATAAAAAATAAAAAATTATCCACAAGTAAATTCTTATACAACAGTCCACCTCATAATAATAATATACCAAGTAATAATAATCAACCTTATCAATGGCGTAGAATCTTGTACATAAATAATTTCTCTCAAAACAGTGTTAAAAACCTCCCATCAGATATCAAACCAGCATTTTACAATAATAATAGTATAGGTAAGCTTTTAATGAACGGCAAGGACAAAGATAATAAATAGTCTATCTCACTCGGGAATTTATTCACTTCAATGCAGCGACTGTCCCTTTTTTTACATAGGCAAAACAGCACGCAATATAAACACCCGTGTCAAAGAACACCTTAGATGTTTACACAGCTCTGGATTTTCGGAATTTGCAAACCACTTGATTGAAAAAGACCATAAATTTGATAAAAAGACAAGCGCCACACTAATTCATAAAAACAACATCGGTATTAGGCTAGACAATCTAGAAGCACTTGAACCAAGGAAAGCCATAAACACTAACGTAAGGTAGTTAATAACCAACTAAATTTAAATAAAAGTCCCATACTAAGATTGTTCCCTATTGACAAAGAACACGCCCGTTCCCTTCCCAATTCTCCATCTACACCTATACCTACTTCCTCCGTTACTTGAGGAGTCCAGCCCATTTGGTTAAATCATGTATTAGCTATAACACACATGTAAATTAATTTTAGTAGAGATTGTACTGCCCTGAAAAGCTACGGTTGTAGCGAAACCCGGTCGGCATAAAGAATATAAAAAATAAAAGCGGTGTTGACAAAGTTATTGTTTTATTTTAAATGATTTTTTTGTTACTAATTCGATTTTACAAGACGACTTAGTAACAAATGTAATTAATATAATTGATTAAAATCCCCGAAGGCTACCCCTCCCCCATATGTTATGAATATAAACCGTATGTAGGCTAAGAATAATTTGTACCAGTCTGAAGATGGCTTTAACGAGCTAAAACCGGTTACGGTTAGTAAAATTAAAGCGGTAAAAAGTTTTATATTCGTTTTGTTATAATGGAATTCCACCAGGAATTGTTTGTTTCAAAAATAGAAATATTAAATACCACTTATTTAATAAAAAATAATCTCCATGTTTCAAAATCGAAGGTTTCATCGTAAGGATAAGATTAACAAAATTAAATACTTACCTTATCCTGACGAAAAAACCTTCGGTTTTGAAAGACATGTATAATTTTTATTAAATAACTGGTGTTTTAAAAAGTGATTTTGTTTCCATTTATGGGCGATTAACCAGCGGCTGAGAATTCAAATATCGTCGAAAGACGCTTTTGCGATTGTACCCTTGCAACAGTACAGGGCGGTCCCGATGAGAAAGATTAATTATTCTCCGTACCAGCATTTTTAAATAATAACTCAATATCAATTTTATTTCAATAAGAATTTGCTTTGATGATAAACCTATAATTAAAAATGTTCAAATGTGTGATAATAAAACTATTAAAATTATGCACTTCTTGTTAATATTTTTTGAACATAAGTATTTACAATTTTTCAATAAGGTCGTAGCAAAATAAAATAAAAAAAAAACTGAAATATTTTAGTTTGTAAGACCGTAAATAAATAGATAAACTGAAGTATATTCGTCACAAAGCACGTGCCCGGATCTTTTTAAAAAGATTTTATCTGAACTAAAATTCAAATTTTGAAAAGTAGGTTTTCTTGATTATTTATTGATTTATTTTATTGTATGATTGTTTAATTTAAAATGTGTATTGCATAAAACAAAATTTTGTTTGAAAATTTAACAAATCTTCCAATGACCTACGGTATAATCTTATTATACTAAAAATAAACATTCTTTCTTAAAATTTAAAACATACTGTTACGAAAATAAGTACTGTACTTAATGTTTTAATATTGTCTATGGGTTTTTTTTAACAACCATACTTTTGGGCGCAACCGGTAGGTAGGGAGAATTTCTGTTCTGGGCGGATTTCACTTTCCCGTGGGGGCTTCGAGGGCAAGGGACCTCACCGGGACGTCGAAATCGCCATGTTTAAGAGTTAAAACTGTGAAGGGTTTGCTGGTTGATAATTGTTACCGAATTTTATTTCGCACCTTGGATTTTAATGATCACGCGTAAAAAATAATGCCGAAGTGACATGCGCAATACGTAGAACGCAGTCGCGAGTGAAATGCACGTGCGCCGTTAATGTCCTCAGATCCTAAATTAATAATCGAACCAGTACTACGCAATCCTTTCTCGCTCCGCGATAGATGTTGGCCGTAATACAGTATTGAAGACCGTAATTTGGGACAAGCCCGTTATTTGTGTCCCACCCAACCTGCCACGCTGTTGGGACCTGAACTTCCCTCGTGCGAGGGTTACCTGGGCCATCTTCCCCGCATTGGAGCCCCCCAAGCCTTGGGCCGGCTCCGCCCTGGCGGGCTTGTTCGTGATTGCTGCAGCTCCAGAGGATTGAAGGCCTGTGATGGCCCCGCCCATGAGACCACATGGAACTACTTCTTCGGGCTTCGTTCACGTTAACGGCAGACAGGTTTAGTTAGAATACTTAGTTACTCGGTCTGAATTTGGGGTGAGTCTTGTCACGATTGATTCTGTTATTTAAATTGTAGTTTGAACCCAAATATAGATATGATTTTCTGTTATACAAAATCAAACTTCTTCTCATTTACTATTTCCCTTCAATACACATATCATTGCAAATGAGGTACAGTCCCCCCTTCCCTGATAAGAGACTCATAAAGGCTCAGTGGAGGTCGGCTTCGCCCCCCAACATATCTTGGCGACAAGATTTGGCGCGTGGTAATCATACTACAAAGTTGGGAGGACGAGCGCCACACCTTCCTCCTCATTATATTATCATCCATGCTATAAATTCATCATAAATAATAATGTTACAAAACGGGCCTTACAAAGCACGTAACAATACGTTTACTAGTTAAAAGAATAATCTTTCGAAATCGATTTAAACTTTTTTGTGGAAAAAAGTCAATACGTCCAGAATTTTATTTAACAATGACATATTTCCGGTTGAGTCTGGTTATTGCCTCTTAATAACAAAGTTTTAATTTGTCAGTTTCATACAACGATATCAGCGTACCCTCATGGAATTTTACAGAAGAAGAAATCATGAATAAATAAACACAGTTCTCTTAATTACATAGTTTTCAAAAAATCTTACAGAAATAACTGTCACACAGTGAACCTAATTTATCATCCATGCTCGGCAGGGCTAAAATGTTAAATAATAAATAAGTAGGGCTTGCCACTCCTAATATAATAAATCTTCCCGACCTAATTTATTCCCCATAAAATATATCCGAAGTTCTAAAAGGTGATTTTAATGGTGACTCTTGGGAATTAAAGGGTACTTACTGAGGATCAAATAATATTATTTTTTGCCATTAGGTTGAAAGGCTCGGCACACCACTTTCCATGATTTCCACAGAAGTTCAATAAAACTCGGTTTTTGTTTAGGTGAACCGTAAAGTAAGGTCTTAATTTAATTGAGATCTGAATCTAATATTTGCCTTCGTATATTTAATAGGTCTCTGACCGCTTTTCAAGTAAATTGATAATAATGAAACCCATGATACGATTTTTTGGTTTTCATGTAAAATAAAATTGTACCTTCAAATATAAATTTAACGCAAAAACAAGTCTGAAAATAAACCATATTTAAAGATTTACAATCAAAATTCAAGGATTATTAATTGTGTTATTTTACTAAAAATGGGTTGTTTATAACAATTTGAAAAAACTTATCAAATATTTGAACAAATATTATAATCAATAATTATCAGTCTGAAACACTCATCTACATTGAAAAAATCTTCCGAGAAAAGATACTGGCCGCCAACGGGAATTGAACCCGTGACCATCTGATTGCCGGTCAGCAGCTCTGACCACTGAGCTATGGCGGCTTATCAAATACCCGCCAAATAATTCAATATATACTAGTGTTTCATTCGACAATTACTTATTATTACATTTTTCCAACTGAAAACAACCAACTTTATTTTTGTGAGAGAGGTATTTTTAATACTAAATCTCCCGCTAGGTGGCGTCGAGACTAATTATGTCTGCATTTTTTTGCTGAAATACTTTAACTTGTCAAATATTAATTATTATTTTTAATTGATAAACTAACGTTTAAACAAGATTTTTATGCATAGCACAAAGGGTAGATAACAAATATTATAATCAATAATTATCAGCCTGAAACACTCATCTACATTGAAAAAATCTTCCGAGAAAAGATACTGGCCGCCAACGGGAATTGAACCCGTGACCATCTGATTGCCGGTCAGCAGCTCTGACCACTGAGCTATGGCGGCTTATCAAATACCCGCCAAATAATTCACAGTATCTTTTCTCGGAAGATTTTTTCAATGTAGATGAGTGTTTCAGGCTGATAATTATTGATTATAATATTTGTTATCTACCCTTTGTGCTATGCATAAAAATCTTGTTTAAACGTTAGTTTATCAATTAAAAAAATAATAATTAATATTTGACAAGTTAAAGTATTTCAGCAAAAAATGCAGACATAATTAGTCTCGACGCCACCTAGCGGGAGATTTAGTATTAAAAATACCTCTCTCACAAAAATAAAGTTGGTTGTTTTCAGTTGGAAAAATGTAATAATAAGTAATTGTCGAATGAAACACTAGTATATATTGAATTATTTGGCGGGTATTTGATAAGCCGCCATAGCTCAGTGGTCAGAGCTGCTGACCGGCAATCAGATGGTCACGGGTTCAATTCCCGTTGGCGGCCAGTATCTTTTCTCGGAAGATTTTTTCAATGTAGATGAGTGTTTCAGGCTGATAATTATTGATTATAATATTTGTTATCTACCCTTTGTGCTATGCATAAAAATCTTGTTTAAACGTTTGTTTATCAATTAAAAAAATAATAATTAATATTTGACAAGTTAAAGTATTTCAGCAAAAAATGCAGACATAATTAGTCTCGACGCCACCTAGCGGGAGATTTAGTATTAAAAATACCTCTCTCACAAAAATAAAGTTGGTTGTTTTCAGTTGGAAAAATGTAATAATAAGTAATTGTGGAATGAAACACTAGTATATATTGAATTATTTGGCGGGTATTTGATAAGCCGCCATAGCTCAGTGGTCAGAGCTGCTGACCGGCAATCAGATGGTCACGGGTTCAATTCCCGTTGGCGGCCAGTATCTTTTCTCGGAAGATTTTTTCAATGTAGATGAGTGTTTCAGGCTGATAATTATTGATTATAATATTTGTTATCTACCCTTTGTGCTATGCATAAAAATCTTGTTTAAACGTTTGTTTATCAATTAAAAAAATAATAATTAATATTTGACAAGTTAAAGTATTTCAGCAAAAAATGCAGACATAATTAGTCTCGACGCCACCTAGCGGGAGATTTAGTATTAAAAATACCTCTCTCACAAAAATAAAGTTGGTTGTTTTCAGTTGGAAAAATGTAATAATAAGTAATTGTGGAATGAAACACTAGTATATATTGAATTATTTGGCGGGTATTTGATAAGCCGCCATAGCTCAGTGGTCAGAGCTGCTGACCGGCAATCAGATGGTCACGGGTTCAATTCCCGTTGGCGGCCAGTATCTTTTCTCGGAAGATTTTTTCAATGTAGATGAGTGTTTCAGGCTGATAATTATTGATTATAATATTTGTTATCTACCCTTTGTGCTATGCATAAAAATCTTGTTTAAACGTTAGTTTATCAATTAAAAAAATAATAATAAATATTTGAAGTTAATTTTCACGTTCTGTGTAGTTATATTCAAGTTCTGTTATTATCTTACTAATAATATGCACACGAAATTTTGTATGGGTGTATGTTGATTGATTATTGATTATTCTTTCACGCAAAAACTACTGAATGGATTTTAATGAAATCTTACAATAATATGGCCCATACATCGGAATAACATATAGGCTTTATATGGCGTTATGAATTTTGTATAAATGAAAATGTGTGTATTTCAAATATTTTAGCGGCTGAGAGGAAAGGCGTGGAAGTGGGGTTCACGGAGAGGGAAGAGACGTAGGCGGAAGGGGAAGGTGGAAGGGAACTGGGATGCGCGGGAAAGGACATGTAGGGAAAATAAATTTATTTCTTTGAATGGCATTCAACGCATGCCGGGGAACAGCTAGTATAATTATAATCCAGTTGCTTCATAAAACTGAAATAATCCAAGAACTTAAATAGAACTTTCACAGAACGTGAAAATTTACTTAAAATATTTGATGAATTGTTAAAATTTTATGAAGCAACCCATTCTAAGAGTTTTTTTTAATCGTAAACGTGGGGAAGTACCGAAAATACCAATTTGAATTTAGATTTATAATATTGTAAGTCAACATCTTATATTGTCTGATTCCTTGTATAGGGGAGTTTTCCATAAACATAATACAAGATTCACTCAAAATGAAGGATTGGTGGTTCATTGGTGATTCGTGATTGGAAAATACTTAAATGTAATTCTGTAATTCTTTGTATATATGAAACTATTGATGTACTTGTTCATTATATTGATTTTTTCATATTACATTCAATTGTACATTTTTATTATAAAGGCTTATACTGCTACATATCTACATATTTATATTTAAACCATTCTGTAATAACCATTTTATATAATGTTAATTTATTCATCAATATTATACACATACACAGTTAGAAAATGTACTATATTATTGCATAAAATGTTGTCATTATATACCTGCTGATAAACTACATAAATAGTTGAGCAGGTTTAAATGTTAATAAATTAAAAAATAAAAAATAAAAAAACAACACGATCGTGCGATGTTAAAACATGATAACGTGATGTATGCTAAGATATTTGGTAAAGTTACGTTCAGATATAAGCAACATAACATGCAATGCAACAAAGGTTGGAAAAAATTACCAATGTGTGAACGTCGCTTTGCGCACGAACTGATGCCCATCGAAAGAGCATACCACGAACATTCGCAGGTGGCGAGCTGCGGTCCGACGATTGTTTTTTTTCGACAAACGCAAAGGATTCGCTGTATGTGAGAAGCTAAGCTCTTGACCGGTTGCTCACAGTTCGCAACGACAACGAGATTGAATTTCGTTAAAAAATTAGGAAATTGCGAGGATTGATGAAAATACTTTTATGTTAATCGAAGCAAAAAAAAAACAATATAAAATACCTACGGCCTATATATTATGGGATCTCATTCGCATAAGAGTGATGAGAAATATGGAAAAAAAATAATAAGTCTTTTTTTTCATTCGGCCTTGAAAGAGACGAGGAATTAATCAAATCAAAGGAGCCTGGAAAAGGTAAAACAAAAAAAACTCAATTCTTTTCTTACGTATTTATTACATTCCTATATTATTAGTACTGAAATACAACTAACGGAGTGGGACTCCGTGTTGCTTCGAGTGATCGCGGTAGACTGGCGGGAAAGGGTGTGCACAGAATGTTCGCTGTGGTTTGGTGCACGCCAGGTGCACGCAATGCGTCCGTGTAATC
This sequence comes from Limnephilus lunatus, assembly GCA_917563855.2. Lineage (NCBI taxonomy): Eukaryota > Metazoa > Arthropoda > Insecta > Trichoptera > Limnephilidae > Limnephilus > Limnephilus lunatus. Next base: position 76,898,660 of record OU830592.1, read on the forward strand.
TTTGTTATCTGAAAGCGGCATTAGAAAAGTTTTTCATAAATGAAACAATAATATATTGTTGAAACTTGGACACAGGCGATAACTGCAAGTTAACTGTGAATTTGTCGTACATATGGCATTTAATCTTCCGAACAGTTTCCGCTGGAATAAACACGCCACACGAGTTACAAAATACTGATACAGGAAGCAGTGCGGTCTCAGGTAAATACAGGAAACGGGAGACTAGGGACTCACCTGTCAAAGGAAATTCCAGTCAGTGTGAAGACGCTCGCCGCCACCGTGACGTTGGCTATGAAGTTACTCAGCTTGCAGTAACGTATTCCAAATACCCAGTCACTGCAACAGACACACATCACTGGTTAGTTATGTGAAGTTTGCACATCACTACTGAAAACTTAAATAATAAAGTTTGTGTGTAAATTTAGATAATGTTTGTGGAAAACAGGAAGTTTCATAGTGGAAAAGAGGATGGATGGAAAGTGAATATGTTTATTCGTGAGGGGAAGTATACGATTACTATTTACTTGTTTGTATGAATACTACTAGCAGACCTCGCGTCCGATGAAGTACGAGTATGTTTCTCATTTTCTCTTATTTAATAAATCAAAACCAAAATATTCACTGAAATGATTTTTGAAGTAAAACTTCTTCACGCATGCTTGACTTGGGGAGTAAGCTGGTGAATGCGTGACTAGAGCGTTACGAAAAGTGTGATCGGTCGAGGCGAACGGAAGTTGAGAGGGAGATATAAGTTAGTGAAGATAGAAAGAGGGAGAGTTACGTTTCGTATATTGCTGTAGGGGCAAGAGGGAAAGGTGCGAGCACACATTTTCTTTTTCTCTTTCTCTCGTAGCCAGTTACGTTTCGTATATCTAGACACAGTGCAGGGCTATTATCTGTATCACACTGTAGGAGCAAGAGAGAGCAATGCGCGCACACATTTTCTTCTTTTATAAGTTAGTGAATTTTTACTTCAGTCGTGCGGTCTAAAGCACACTCGTTTTTTTTAAAAGTAGATACTTAAATACCTTCTTATTTATTGTAGAAAGTAATCACTTTGTGGCTTGACATATTTAATAAAATAAAATAGGTACCTACTGTTTGGTTTAAAACCACGAGTTTAATTAATTTTTGAACCGACCGGTTTCGCTTTACTCAAGCATTATCAGGGTACAAATTAATACTAAACAATAAGTCATAACGTGTGATTATATAAAACAAAATATAGAGGGAGACAACATGATATAAATATAACAAACACATCGAGGGCCATAAAATACATTAACCTAAGTGCACAAGTAATCTTTCGGTTTTTCCATTATTTGTGCACTTAGGTTAATGTATTTTTTGGCCGTCGATGTGTTTGTTATATTTGTATCATGTTGTCTCCCTCTTATTACTTAGTACTAATTTGTACCCTGGGGATGCTTGAGGAAAGCTAAACCGGTCGGTTCAAAAAATTGATAAAACTCGTGGTTTTAAACAAAACAGAACCTATTTTATTTTATTACCTACTTATTTAAAAACCAAATATTTTATGAAAAAATTTCAAATATGGAATTACACAATTTGTCAAAAAAAGTCGTTGTCACAATGACATTTTTTTTTCAATATTTCTTACAAAGAGGCAAGTAGGTAGGTGCCAATATTAACATAATATATTCATATAATTAGAGGGTGCAATTCACACGCGGTAGAAGTGAAACTTTCAGAAAACTAGTATAGTGAGGAGGCTACGAAGCACCTGCACAAAGAGGAGACCAATGAGATTTAGAAAATTCAAAAAAATACGACGATTTCACACATGAACAAAAATTAATCTTTGCTTTGCTGAAAAGTTAAAACGGCCACCACCTTAAAACGGAAAAGGAACGTACAAAACCAACTTACACAGAGATGAAATGCAAAACGGTCGAGTAAAAACATAACTTCGCTACGTTTAGACAATTAATATGATTACTTCGCAAAATTACTTTGTGGCATTATTAATTATATAATGAATAACAGATCACTTTGTATAAATATAAATATACCTATCACTTTTTTTAAAATAGCCATCTTTTAAATTTATTTTCTTATTAATACTTACAATAATTATAATTATTTAGTTTTTGATTTAGACAAATTTTTTAAAATTATTTGTTCTTAAAAGTTTTTTATTATCTAAATGCAATTTTATTTTCCTAAAATAATTTTTATATTTAATTTTGTATAACTATTTTTATGATTTTTAATTAAGCAATTAATTACTTTTTAATATTTTGTCTATGTTCTAGTTTATTCTAATTTGTCTATACTTGTTTGTCATTTATTTTTCTTTATATCTATTAACATACCCTGATGAAGATAACATTGTCATCGAAACATGTAGATATTGTTTATAATATAATGGTTTATACAAAGTGATCTGTTATTCATTATATAATTAATATGATGTTCAGTAGCTGAAATTAAACTATTTCTCCAGAAAAAATTAAAACAAACATTCAAAATGTATCAGCCCGAAGATTTTAAAGTAGCGATAGAATTTTTTAAAGTAGTACCTACTAGCGTCTTGGAATAGCGGTATGGGATGGAATAGATTTTATTCGTTGACCGGAGGAGGTAGACATTTGAAATTCTATTTTCAAAGATAATTTCAAGTTCGGTGAAAGTCCTACTCAAGTTCTGTTACTATCCAAGTCCTGTGAAACAACCGGCATATATTATGTTGAAATAATAAGAAGAACTTTCTAGGAACTTGAATTTTAACCGTGAAATTTTATGAATTCCTCAAATTCTGTGAATTAATCAACCCTAAGAGGGCGGGCAAAGGTAGCTGATGTAACAATGTGTCGAAACGTGGGTGATTGACCGAAAGAAAAGTGAGATTTTTAAAGGTAGTAACAATGGCTAAAAAAGTTTTAGTGGGCTCCTCATTGCTGTGTTACCGTGCGTATTATTATGTTTAGAAACTTTGAACACATTGCTCGCCAACCTGGGGACTCCAGCCTGTAGAAATTCAAAGTCACTGGCAAAGTGTTTGGAAGCAGAAGCAAATGAAGGCCACTAATGCGCTGGAGTAACCAAATATTACTGGCGTCCAGTACATCGGTGTCATTGGCAGGGTTGCCGAGGCTTGTGTTCTTAACCTACAATAAATATTCAAAAACCTCAAATTGGGGTGAACGAAATAAGAAATTCCCCGCAAATGCCTCACAAGTTCTTTTATAATTCTGCCTCTAAAATAAAAATATTTTTTTATTGATTTTTTTTTTTTCAGGATTAAAACTAAATGTAATAAAGCTGATTTAAACTGAGAATGGAATAAATAAGAGTATCTACGGAACCATTTTTTTGTTTAGTCGTTGAACGGAACTGAATTTATTTATTTAAATTTTTAGACTGGATAGAGTATATATATTGCTATCGATGAATAAACAAAAGAAAACCCTGGAGGCCGCATGTTACGATTAAGTAATCCAAACGTTATTATTTTTTAATCACGTGATCCATTGATTTAATTTGTACAAAAGTTCCAAATCGCTCATGGTTCTTCTGAAAGATAAGTTAAATCAAGTAATTTCGTTAAGTTGGTATTAAGTATGGATAGTTTGAAATTGATGAACTTTAAATAAATATTTTGAACTCTCTCAATTTGTATCTGATGTGATTTTTAATATTTTTACAGGTTTATTTTATTGACATGTTTGTTTTACGCACTTCTTTTTCTCTTTTCTATTTTTTATTATAATTTTACCAATTTAACCATTTGTTTACACTAGACTACACTCAAAGTTACTATCCCTAATTAATCACCATGAAACAGGCATTCGCCTAGTATGGTGATTTAATAAATCTTATCTATAGAAATGTCAAATATGTGTAAAATGTTATAATAAAATAAATCAATAAATAAATATGGGAACCAAATAGTGGAATTTTATCCTTAATAACTTATTACTAAGGCAGTGAGAAGAATCTTAAAAGAATATGTCTACTTAAAATCATTTACTCTTATTAAAGTAAAAACATTTCATAGCTTTATTTAGTGTGGGACAAAGGGTTATTTTCCATCAAATTAAATACCCAGATCTTTGACATTAGAAATCTTTTTAAGAAGAATGTTGTTGAAACTGTAATGATACATAATAGGATTTTTGTTTCTGGGGAATATCATTAATTGATAATTGTCTAAACTTAAAAAGACTTATTTATAAATTCACCTAGAAAGCAGTACTTTTTATACATATTTTTCTGACACAGTGAATCTAAAGCTGTTAGATGTTTTTCCTACTAAAGATAAAAGAACTGTGGTCTAACTATAACTTGGAAAAATAAATAACGTTAATGCGTTCAAAGGGCCTGATTAAATACTAACGGTAGGTATGTTGTGTTTGGAGAATTGTTCTGTTGACATTTCCGTCTCTAAAACAGTGGATTGATTGGAAAACGATAAACAATTTTGTTTAGTTTGTCGGACAAATGTGTTAATTGTTTGCGAGTGTGTTATTTGCTTTAGTTTTGTGTTTACTAGTCAAGTTTCTTTCTCTTTGGGATTTTATTTGATAGTGTATAACTAAACTTAACGCTTGATTTGATATGTGTTGTCGAAGTATGCTTCAACGAACATATATCTGAGGTAAATTAGTATAGGTACAGGGTGTAATTTACATGTTTTGTATTAATTGTGACTGAAAACTTATTCATTAGGCAATTCTCCTTGAACCAAGTTGTTACATAACGAATGAGTAGATAATTAATTGAAAACACAATCTTCATGGAATAAAAATTAACTTTTTTTAAAATTTTGAAAATCAATTTTTTTTGGAAACATTTAAAATTAATGAAATATTTTAAATTTACTAAGTTCAGCAACGCTAAACGAGTGTTTACAGCTTCTTGATACAGATTTTTTAATGTTATAAGTTTCTAAATTAACATTTTTGCACTACCTTTTTACTTATGTTTTAACTACGTTTTTCCTTAAAAATTAATTTGAAAATCTAATAATCACTGCCATGTCCTGTCAATTCTTTTTGTTACTTAGATAAACAAACAGCCGAGCTATTCCCTAATTTTTGTGAGATCGATAACGTCCGAGATCTCCTGTCAAATGAGTGTCAGATTGTAGAGTTGGCAACGCTGGCTGTCATAGCTGTCACATATTTTATGAATGCGTGATTATTTATTTTACGTTTTTAATTGCATACTGTGGTAATTTGCACGACAAAGTTTTTAAATAAAAAAAGCAACGGGTGGAGATGTCGAACATTCGAATTTCATACTGACGTTTGTCTGTTATCTAGTTTACTGACATACGTTCAAGTAATACAAGTTTGAAGTTCTAAAGTCACTATTGCGACGATTGTACTTCGCCTGTGGTTAGATTTCTTCTAAAAAAAGTGTTTTTCCGGCATTATCTGCCACTAACAATTATACATTCAGCAACTAAAGAGAATAAACAAACTTGATTCTCTCAAACAAATACGAGTGAAATATAATTTGATTAATTTTGATAAACTAAGTAATTCATTCAGAAATTTCGCTAATGTCAAATCCACGGTATACAACTTTAAACATACTTTAAGTGGATAAATAATCATGTATATTTACAGTATTTCGTGTTTAAAACTATTTAAAAACGGCGAAGCTGGCTGATATCCATAGAAAAAGCAAATAACAGCCAACAGCCATAGAAAATCACCCATATCTGAGTTTATGACAGGCAGCGTTGCCAACTCTACCACCCAAATCTGACACTCATTTGACAGGAGATCTCGCACGTTATCTTAAGATCTCACAAAAATTAGGGAATAGCTCGGCAGGTTTATGTTTCGGAAGGATTCAATGTCCTTCTTTTTATTTCTATTCGCTGATAAAACATCATGATTTGAACTTTTCTATCTATGTATCTATACAAATAAACTAAGCGTCTGTCAAAATAGCATAGAAAGAAGTGTCATTGGAGTTAATAGAAGAGATAAGGTAAAATTAACAGAAATAAAAAACAGAACTCAATTCAAAAAGATACATTCTGTACACCGAACACTAAAATGGCGATGGACTGGACATATGTTGAGAGAAGGGAAAGAGAAATGGACCACAATAGTAACATAGTGGTATCCAAGAGACGGTAAAAGAAACAAAGGTAGACAAACGAAAAGATGATCTAAAAAAAGGTGGCTAGTTCAGAATGGATCAGAGTTGCAAAGGATAGAGAAAATTTGAAACCTTTAGAGGAGGCCTATGTCGAAAGACAAGCTGTTTCTAAAAATAATGACCCAAACGCTGATAATTTAGAAAAATATGTAACAAAAAAAAAAATTTAGATTAGGAAAATGTTTAACAGCAAAAAAGGCTTTTTTAAAAAATTTTTTTATTTTTTTTATTTAATCTATGTTTGCACTCTTTAAAATTAATTTTAGCTATTTAGTTTATTTAAAATTAATTAATTAATACAATTATTTAAAATTTAAATAATATTGATTTATTAAACATTTTATTCATACTTCTAATAATTTTTGGAAAAAAAATTACAAATGTTAATAAATTTTTAAAAATTACATTTCTGTTTATCAGGATTTCTTTTAAATAATAACCAGTTCGAATGCAACTCAAAATGATTCAATTGTATGTATCAAAATTGGATTTAAGATTTTTTCAATTCAATGAACCAGTTGACAAAAAAGATTCCCCTTGAAAAGATGTTTTTATAGCCACGAATCGAGGGCTAAAATTTCAATAAAATAATAACGGTATTTTTATGCGGCAACCTAAGCCGATTAAATCAAACTGCCAATTAATTAATGCAAATGAACTTGAAATTTTAAACACACCTTCGATGAGTTTTCAACTGACTGTTTTAATGACGGAACGAAATATTATGTAGATAAGGTTGTTGATAATAATGATATAAATTCTTTTTTCTCTTCTGAAAGAAAGCAGAATTATTATTGGCTTGGTGTCTTGATAATATTAATGTGGGATTTAGGGGAGCTCACGGGTGAATGGTTCTGATTGCAAATGGAAGCGAATGAAAGGTATTATAGACTTACTTCAAGAAAATGGAAAGGAGTGGAATTTTTCTACCATTTTTGTACCATACAGCCTTTTCTACCATTTTCTACCATTTCTGACCATAACGTTGTTTCGCAGTATGTCCAAATTCTATTCTAAGATCACAGTGAAATTGCATGGCTTATTGTAATCAGAATAAGCGAATTATGTTTTCCTACATAATATATAGATCGTCCAGTTGATTAGTAATGCATCTCCTGTTGATGCCACCGTGTACATCTCCCTTCCTCGTAAATAAATAAACCAATCCCTAGATCGATATCTTCGGGTCTTCACTAGGGACAAATGTGGTCATCAACTTAATCACGGATGAACCCATAAGATGAACCAAAATGGCTAAAACGGACTCAAGAGAGAAGAAGTTTATTTTTATACTATAGCCAATATAAAAACCAATATAAATACCAAATACTCAGGGTACATCTTAAGATATTTTTATTTTCAGTAAAGACAATCGATATTAACACATAAAAGACTGGGTCGCAGAACAGACTGAAATTTTATTACTTATAACCTCAAATTAATATTATAACAAAAAAACTCAAATTGATTTACGGACAAATTAAGCTAAATGTTGATGTTTTATATAATTATCTCATTCCCTGACACATTTTAGTCATTTTTTTGACCTCTGGAATTCAATGTTCAACGATTTTTCGATCTAAATATGCAGGATAAACTCGCGAACGAAAAAAATGACAACACACACGTAGCGATTTGTAGTGTATGTGCGCGTTGCTTCTATTTGTCAAGTGACCTAGTGACGTAGGTATGCGACTATATCTTTCTGCTACACGTAGAGAGCGAGAGGTGCAATTAAAATTACTGCCTATCTAAAATTTAGCTTCGTCTATAAGAATTTGGCACTTCTATGTCGGGATTAGTTATTTATGGTCACCAGTTTCAAAGTTTTAGCGGAGATATACGCCCCTGCCCTTCCTCCACCCAACCTACTACCCAGTACCTCAAGGTGTATGGCTGATATTACATGTGATATTTGCAACAATAACTCAACCCCTAGTAGGCCAGCCGATTTGAAAAAAAGCGCGCGAAAATTACCTTCCTGACTTTTGCTTAAATATCCGTATAAATACGAAAATGAACTGATGTTGTTATTTTTACACAAGCCTGAATAGACATTTTACGTGAAAAAATACATTTCAAAGGTGATTGCTAATAAATAAACACCTTTATATGCGTTTGAAAAGGGAACAAAAATGCTAAAACTCCCGACTTTTTTCGGTTTTGACAGCGCTTGGAAGTCAGAGATAATTTAATAACAAATTGTGTAATGTTGCCACATGTATGAAATCTTTAAAGCTCTAGATTTTGACCTTGTCTTTCATACAGTTTCTATATACATAAGGGTCAAAATCGCATCGATTTTTTTTTTTTTTAATTTTTGATCAACTCCTATACCTATTGATATCTCAATGCTTTAATATCGAATATATTTAAAAAAACATCTGATGGTCAACGTGAATGGATGATCAACTCATCAGAGTACGCAGTTGTATGTAAAAGTATAACCTCTCCTGGTACAATACCAAGGTTACTTATTAAAACCATCAAATCAATTATAATGCAGAAAAACTTGTAGAGAATAAAACAAAATCTCACTTTAATCTACCTCCCTGTTTTATTCTAAAGCATATGTAACCCTCCGCCCGTCGCGCCTTTTTTTAACGCGAGGTGTCGCGCGGAGTCGCGCAGGACCCCGAAAATAATTATGATTAAATTTTTGTGTGTTAATTAATTTAATGTATTATTTTAACTGATTATAATGAGTGCATTGAAATAAAAAGAAATATTAAAAATTTTATATTTATTTTCAATGCAAAAGCTTAAAAATCAACAAGGAACATTTTTTATATTTTTAAATCATACTTTTATAATAATAAACTTTAAAAAAATCTATCCAATTTTTATCAAACTTATAACTATTTGAGATTGATACAGACTTATTATTATTACAAAAAAAAAAATGAACAAAATACAATGAAAAAATATATAAACTTGATTTTTCATAGTATTTTGTTAATTTTTTTGAGCCTCACGCCGAAACACAAGTCTGTAGCGTCAAGCGTCAAGTATAGTCCCTTTTAGGAAGCTACCTAAAGTAAGGATTCAGTAGGAACATTTAAAATGTACATAATTAACATTAATGTAAAACCTGGGCTTTTAAAGACCCCACACGACGGGTCGAGGGTTAACATGTGAAACACAGACTCGTGAAAGAAATGTTTGTATTATGTTGACCAGTCCAATATTGCTTTCTTCAATACGACAAAACTTAGTATTTGGAGATGTCTGACTAATCAAGCGGACGATCGATAAAACCGATTCTTCTGCATTTTGCCTTTCTCGCCCAGAATCCGTACGATTTTATACTTTGTTAATTTCGTTCGATCGTTCAATTTTATACTCTTCAATTTAATGTTGATTTTTATCAATCACCGCATTTTGTAAAATCCAAGGTTATTTCTCAGTTGGTGAAATAAATGATTCAAAATAAGTGAAAACATTACTTATATCAAGGGATCAAAAAAACTCCATCATTTTCGGTCGTAACCATTTTTTTTTTTTTTTTTTTTTTTATTTATTTATTTTATACACTTTACAAATACAAGACAAAAAGTCCCGATAAACTACTTTTTAGCAGTTTGTCTAACATCGCTTTAAAGGTCATCAATTATAATGTTGTTTTTAGTTTTGTCGTAGCTTTTTTACTCAGAATCAAAGTCCGGGATCTTTAGGCAGAAAGGAACACGAAACAACTCATTAGTTTTATAATATCAGTTAAAAAGGCCATTTCTTACAGGATTTTTCTTTTGGTGAAAATGTGATGTTTTACAAATGTATTTTTCATCACGACTTATGTAGGATTAGGATATCTGCTATGCTTATTTTTGCGATAAGTACGAAATATATTTTTTGGACCTGGAAACAATTTTTTTTTTTCTTAGAAGGTAGGTTTCTTTAAAGGATGTAACCGGATCTATATTTGAATAATAACCTGTGAAGTTTATTTAGAAACTCGGAAGTGTGTTTACAAGAGATGGGAAGGCTTATATAGATATTGAAAGAAGGGTAATGCAGGTAAGTTCATTAATGGAGGACTGAATTCCGTTGGCACTAATACAAAAAAAAACTATCCAAAAAAGCGAAGCTAGCAGTCCACAATGGAGTGCTGGTACCTACCCGATGTATGGCAGTGAGGTATGGAACTGGCAGAGGAATAATTAAAGTAGACTGAATGCTATATAAATGAAATACCTGAGGCGTGCATGTGGTAAAATCATGTATGATCATGTGAGAGATGCGCAAAAAATGCAAGGTTGATATAAGCATAATGAACAAGATTAAGAAAGGGGCCCTCAGATGGTTTGGGCATGTAGAGCGAATGAACAAAGAAAGGAGTATAAGGAGTCTTAAGACGCAAATATGAATGGTAAAAGAAGTCGAAGACACCCGAGGAAGACATGGCACGATCAAGTGAATCAGATACTTGAGTCGGGCCTTTCAAGAGTCAGAATAATAGAAGAGTATGTATGAATACGAATGAGGCAAAGAGTGTGTGCCAAGACTGAGTAGTTTGGCGGTCTGTCCTCTCTGCCTACACCTCCGGCGAAATATCACTATGGTTAGTTAGTTATAACTGCAGTTTGCAGAATTTCTCTGATGATAATCAACCTTCAATAGAAGAATTCACCAGAAGAAAAAATTATAATTTTTCAAATTGAGTTTGCGTGATTACCCGCACGTACCTGAAGCAGGATCTTCTCCGACCGAAAACATAAACACTTGTTTACACATTACTATAAACATTGCCAATGGGGGCATGGCCTTGTACATTTTTGTATGCGTCTGCAGTCTAAGGCTACGCCTCTATTACGAATATTTATAGTAATGTGTAAGAAAATGTTTATAATTATATAATATAACTTTATAACGCAGTTATAATATTCTCCTGACGAAGGAAGGGTGCTTCCGAAACCGGTAGAGTGTTTAAAAAATAAAAGTGGTCTACAACAAATTTATATGTGTTTAATTGTAAATTATGGCGAGCCACAAAGTTAATGCTTTTTAAAAATATGGAAAATGTTTATGTTTTCGGTCGGAGGAGACCCTGCTTTATGTGTGCACAAATAGCGTTTAATAATTCCTGTAAATAATGACGGTTAAGTTGGTAAATAAATAATATTATTTTACGATGAATAAAATAATAAACAACGATTAGAAGGTATAAAAGATTCTCTGAAGGGAAGAAAGAGCTTTCTTGAACTTCATGAATTATTTATTTTTATTTAAGAAGACAATAATAAGAAACAGATAAATAAAAATGTTACGGTCGCAAATGGAAATCGAACCTAGGATCTTTTATGATGCAGGGATAAAGGTCAAATAAGTCGATTTCCAGTTGCGATCATTACCATGATAACCAAACCCATGAGTCCTCGTTCCTAACATAGTATTGATAATTATGATATTGGATAAGGATTGATAGGATAACTTTCGGTAATTTCACATCGTTTCCTAGAACAACTGCAGATTACTAAAGTAAAAACAACAGTATAATCAAATATATAAAGAACACTTAGTCATTATGACAAGTAGTCGAATTCCAGTTGCGACAAGTTACCTTTTTACTTTTTTAAGTGAAAACTTTTTTTTACATCGTTGTGATTTGAAACTCGATGAAACGAAAAAAGGACACTAAAAAGAAACAAACGCGTACATACATAGGGTTTAGCCTGCGAGAGAATGAGATAGAATAATCGGTCTCCTCCTTGTTGTGATTCACTAAACATAGATTTTATTGACCGAATCATCACAGATTACATTTAAGTACTTATATGTAATTTTTATAACAAATATATTGTTTTTTTTCTGAATCGAACTGCTATAATCAATAATTGGCATGAGTCGGTTGTTTCACACTACTTGCATAATAACTGACGGCCTCTGTGGTCGAGGGGTAAGACTCTCGACTAATAACCCGAAACCCCGCATGCTCAAATAAAATTTTGTGATTTAATTTGTGTTATTTCAAAATGAATGAATCAAAAATGATTTATAGTTTATTCGCGGAACATTCCAGAGTTGAAGGTACTCTCAGTATCGCCCTGGTATAAGACCACCATTTAGAATTGAAACGTTGCTTGAAATTGCTTTAGCCGTATTTAGTGATCAGATCTGAATAGCCGGGTACTTCCCTCCCTTCTTCTCTCCATCTTCTCCCCTCCCGTTACCTTCAGCATCCCAACATACGCCAATTGGGAATGGTATAGTCTCACTGGCTCCAGACGGGAACGGTGGGACTCTTGTACGGTGTTCATATAAAAAAAAAACTGACCTTGAAAAAGCCTTTCGCAGAAATATGAATTTTTACTAAGAAATTTGATGAATTGTTCAAATTTTGTGAAACAATCTGTCCTAAGATAATTTGAGGTACTACCAATTTGTCCAAAACTTTTTTTTCATTTCACAACATTTCATAAATGTATAATTATTTTTATGTATTCGTTTTTCATGCGTGTACTTCTGTCAGGTGTTTACTATGAATTCAAGAATGCTACATAAAATAAGATACCAATTAAAATTATATATTAATAATAGTAGGTACTCAACGTCATATAAAATACTTTACACTGAAATTCGTCACAGAACTTTAAAATTTCCATCTATTTTCAATATTGAAGTTCTTTGAAATAATAGTTTTTGATATAATTGAATCACGTGGACTTAAACATTTATTTTATTAATATAAAATATCATAGTAGTATTTATTCAAAGCGCATTATTGAAATATTATATTATTATTGTGCTTTCTATTCATCCTGTTAATTAGACGTGCAATGATGTGCCATTTATAAATTAAATTTAAATAACAGGTAAATAACGTGCAGTATTAACATGTTATTTATTATCATCCGACACGAAGATCGAACGATAATGATATAATAACTAGGAAAGCTCACGCTATATTATTTCCCATTATGGCCGTGGAAAAAACTAAAATATCAGTTTACGCTTGTTCTTCATGCATTACGATTTAGAACGTGTTCAGCTAAATGTCCAGATTTGGAAAATTAAAAAAAAATTATCATGAGTCGAGAAATCAGAGATAAATATTTCATAAGAAAAACTTTTTTTACCAGAACTTTGAAAAAAGATTTTTAAGCAGAACTGAATAACGTCTGTTTTCATCTAAAACGAATCAAAAATTATATTATTGTGTTTGTTGTGATATCCACAGGTGATGTTACGATTTTTGTGTTGGTGCTTGTTATTTTTCTTGTGTGTTTCCAGTGGCGATTTATACCAATTAAAGACGGTAATGAATCCAAAGGGACCAACTGTCACACACAATGCGGTTGGATGCATTATGACAATAGCGGATCATTATTTCGTGAGACGACCAGGCCTTATTGTCATCCCTGGGTCCTTCAACATGACTCCTCCGGGGGCAGATATCCAAAACATATTTATGCAAGAAGTTCACCACGTACGAAGGTGGTCTCTTATGATCGTGGAGAAAGAAGAAGAGTCCATGAAAATTGCGTATGCCGATAAAGCCGAATACTACGTCGTGATCGTCGATAGTTTTGATAGATTTATCCGCAAGATTTACCAACTTACTCTTTTAAGGTCGTGGAATCCGAGAGCCTACGTCATTGTGCTGTGCTCGCAATCTTTTACTACTCAAAGCTCTCTCCGAACGTTTTCAGAAAAAGTCCTGACTCGCTTGTGGTCTTATTACGTACTCCATGGAGTAATACTTCTGCAAGACGCTGAAGAAAAAACGAAGTTTCAAGTTTTTATATGGAATCCTTACGATCCACCGCGACGCTGTGGAAATTTTTCCGATTATACTGACGACACGGTGGAACTTTACGGTGTATGTGCAGATGGTAATCTCGCTTTTACTAGCCCACTTTTCAAGAAAAGGCTGCCAACCGATATGAAGGGGTGTGCATTGAACGTGTGGTCTACGGTGATGCCTCCTTTTGTTAACCCCATTGGCGATTACAGTACCGGGATTGAGCACGTTTTGCTCGATACGATCGGAGAATTTTTCAATTTTGAGTTTATCCATAATGTAACACGTATGCTGCGGGGAGAGAAAGACCAGCAAAATAAAACTTGGGACGGGTTGATGGGGAAGCTCATAAACAGAGAAGCGGACATAGTTGTTGGTGGGATTTACCCAGATAATGAAGTTCACCAAGACTTTGACTCGAGTATCTCTTATCTCCAAGATTCTTACACCTGGGTTGTACCACGAGCTAAAGAAATGCCCAAGTGGAGAGCATTAACGATTATATTTGAATCTAATATATGGCTTTCAACGTTTTTCATTTACTTTCTTTGCATGGGAATGTGGTACACCTTAGGTAATCTCAGTAAAGAGTCTCAATACCAGAAAACACTTATTCATTGCGCACTAAATATTCTATATATGAACATCGGAGGATCGGCCTACAGTCGACCGAGATTTCAAACATTGAGAGTTTTGTTTATTTTCTTCAACTTGTACTCGGTCATTTTGATCACAGCTTATCAGACAAAACTGATAACAGTTTTAACCGAGCCGAGCTATGAAGCGCAACTCGATACTGTTGAGGAATTGCTAGAAAGCGGTCTCCAATTCGGAGGATTCGGAGAACTTAGAGGCTTATTTGAGGAGAACAATGACACTCTGGACCGCATAATAGACGATCGATACATTTCTATTGAAAACATGGACGAAGCTCTACACAAAGTCACTATCGATGGGGACTTCTCCATGTTGTCTAGCAGGCTGTATTTAAAATACGTTTCAGCGACAAAGAGCGAGTACAATAACCGAAACGGAGAACCAGCTTATCATTCATTCACACAAAATGTTTTTTCGGTTCCTTTGGAGATAACGACTTTCAGAGGTTTTCCTTTTATTGAAAGAATAAACAATAAAATTGGCCTATTGAAATCCAGCGGATTGTTCAGCAAGTGGATTGATGATTCAAGAACGGAATCTAAAAGGAAGACTGCTGAAGTGCAGAGACAATCTTCCGCAGCAAAAATAACGATTGATGATGATGAAGATGTGCGATTGTCTCTTGAACATTTACAGGGAGGATTTTCAATACTACGGGTTGGACTGGGAATGGGATCAGTGGTTTTTGTTGTGGAAGTCTTAGTGAACACCTGTGTATTTTTTACCATAAGGGACGCGATAAAAAATGTTTTTTAT
Source organism: Limnephilus lunatus (assembly GCA_917563855.2). Taxonomy (NCBI): domain Eukaryota; kingdom Metazoa; phylum Arthropoda; class Insecta; order Trichoptera; family Limnephilidae; genus Limnephilus; species Limnephilus lunatus. The sequence goes on from OU830592.1 coordinate 76,913,955, forward strand.
TCGATAAAGAAAAAATTAGAAACAATAGCAAATAAAATGATGCCACCGAAATAATGATGTTTTCAGATAAAAAAAAATTTATGTACTAAAAAGTGTATGTGTTCGGAAATTTAAAACAAATTTGATAATATAATGTACCTACTAAATATCATGTTTTGTGATAACGACTTAATAAGTTTTGTTTAACTATTTTAGTTTCAAAAATATACATGACGTTAGAGACGGGCAAACTAGTTTACATGATGTTACAGTTGATATTTTTTAATTAATGATTTCTATTTAGTTTGATACTATTTTTTTTCAATATCGTCGCTTCCATTATAATAACGCATATCTCAAAAATACGATTTTTTTTTTCGAAATTATTTTTAAATTATGCATGCGCCGTGGTTTGAACCAAATGTTTGAAAAACAAAATAATGTTTTGACCGGTCACCGCTCCTTTATACAAAGTTTTGTAACAAAACAATTGGTATATTTCAATTAATGAAATGACCGTATATTTTTCTGATTTTTCTGTTTTCAGATTTTCGATTGAGTTACGCTAATATTGTCTTCATTTCTTGTCTTTATTTATTTAATTTATTTCATAAGTCTTTGATCATTGTTTACATATTTCATTAGAACATTTTTTTTGCGTGTAAATACTCCTCCCATAAACACGAGCTCCTAGAGCTCAAATTATGGAGTAGTAGAATAATAATGAATTATTGTATTACTTTGCAAAATTTTACCATTTGTAATGTAAAAATAATGAATTATTGTATTACTTTGCAAAATTTTACCATTAGTAATGTAAAAAAAAAATTGTAAATAAATAAACAGTAATAGATTATAGAAAATATGTTTGACAGATAATAGAAAATGTTTGAAAGCTCCCTCCTATAACATGGGACTCTTTACAACCTTCCTTTCCACAAAAAGACCCTCTTCACAGTAAAACAAGATTTCCTTTTCACAAAAAGACTCTCTACACAGATAAAGATGACATGGCCCTTTTTCTTTCTTGTGTCCACAGAATACCTGTATCTTGATTCACAGTTTCTCGTTCAAGTATATGTCTTTCATCCATAGTTTATTTTAACCAATTAAAAGTTTATTTGCAAAAAACCAAATTGTTCTAAAATATCGATAAAATAATTTTTCCGACTTGCTTATTAGAATATTTTTGTTCCTTAGTATTCAAATTTTAATATTGGAAATGTAAAATGGTTCAAAAATACACACCTGCGAATATTCGAATTAAAGTACTAATAGGATAAACTTAGAATTTTAAATATAGATTCCTTTTTTTTTTAAATTTATTAAAACTGTCTCTTCACTTTTTATCGCATTCATACAAATTTATTTCAAAATTAAATGTGTGGTAAAATTTGCGTCTCCTGTGATGAGATGGGTTAAATTAAATCTGTATGTGGCGAATTAAACCTACACTCAGAATATAAAAATGGTTTTTCTTTGATTCTGGAAGCACATACGTAGTATGCAACCAGAATTTTATAACTGCACTACGAATAAAATAATGATTTCCTTCGAAATGTATCAGCAGATGAATACACAACTGAAATTTAATCGTTGCATTCTGAGCACAATTCTGGTTTTAGTTAAGAGTGAATATGCTTGCGAGTTCCCAGCACTAATTAGTATTACTCGCATAATTTGCGTATGGTTTTCCTAATTACGAAATTTTGCCGAATTACGAAATTTGCAGCCTAAAAAAATATAATTATTGACATTTATAATAAATAATTAGAGAAAGAGTTGGATTCGTAAACGAAAGTATCGTAGGACATTTTAAAACAATTATTATACATTTATAAAAAATTTACTATGCTGAAATTTATTTTCTGATTTTTCCTCTATTAATAAATTAAAACTTAAACAACGAATTGAATAGTCAAACATACAATTACACAAATGAAAAATGTTAATAAAATATTTATTACTCACGTCGCTAGTCACTCATGATCCAGCAATGAATGAAACTTTCTTAGAATTATTCAATCACATCACATCGTTCACGGACCTCTCTCAATCATTCTCACTGTAAATTAGTCATAAGCAATCCAAGCGTAAAACAAAAAACGGGGAATTCTTGCAATTCACTGCATACGGTATCGCCAGTCACTGCAGTGATCAAGATGACATTATTATGTATTCATTTAAAGAAATGGGATTCACCAGTTTCGTCACAGAATAAGAGTAATGAAAATATTTTGATTGTATAATCGTTTATCGAGCCTAACCTAACGTATCCTTACCACACATACATAATAGGTTGAAATGAAGAATGATTTGCCGAAATGTGTGTGATAGTTAATTTGTGTTTTGATTAAACATCTATCGGTAGATAAGGAAAATTCACAAGTTGTTTTAATAATTTTTTTTATTCATTCCTTTGATGGTCACATAATTTGGGGATTTTTCAACCACCATGCTAGGCATAAAATATTTAGACGCCCACGTTACAAATTATGTTTTTTTTTTAATTTCACATAACGTAGTCAATAATCATCAAATAAAACAGTAGATATTAAAATCGATTCGGAACTTTTGATATATCATTTCAATGTTGTTTAGGGTTCACCTGCAGTATACGATGTTAATAGTTTAGAATAGTTGGATGCATGTGCATAACCTAAAACTGTTCGTGGTCGTTTGAATGGTCAGCTTATCCGCTCGTGTTGTTTCGGTCGATGGTGTCATAAAATGTTCAATTAGTCATTTGGTTCTTGCTTAAATTGTTAAATTGGATTGATTTTATGTTATGATAAGAAGACGTTACATAGTATGTAAATGAAAACGTTAAAGTATTTTTTTTATATTTGAATACGTGAATTAAATAAAGTACCAAGTGCCAAAAATATTAAACTAAGTTATAGGGTCCTAATTGAATAAAAACGCAAAATTATAAGGATATAGCATTGTAATAATTCTTTTTACACAAAAAGGAATATTTTACAGAAACATAAATGTAATAAAAATTCTAAAAAAAGTCTTTTTAAGGATACCTAAATCAATTTTTTTTCGAAATCATATTTATTTTGGGCTCTAGAGCCAGTACTGATTTCACACAAAAGATCTAAGTGCCTCATGAAAATATATTAAAAAGCACCACGTGTAATAAAATATCAAAATACCAAGTACATTATTGGAAATTATTTTAATGGCCAGAGATAGTTTATGGTTGGTACTTAGGTCTTCACAATACCCTACGCCCTACAGCGATGGCACACCCTTATAGATATTTTATTTCTACATAATGATTTTTAAGAAATGGCCTTATTGCTTTATTTAATTCAGGAATGTATTGATTTTATTATCCATATTTTATGTTATTTCAATCCATAATTAACATAGTACTTTTTTTTTTGAAAACCAAGCAAAACGGTGCCAAACATAATAATTTAAAATAATATAAAGATACTATAAGTATTACGCTTTCTTACTTGTGACTAGACTACACATCTCAGTTCTTATTTTTACAGCGGAACATTTTAGTTTTTGTTCAATCTTCATTTTAAAATTTAAAAAAAAGTATTAAAAATGATAGTTAATCACTAAACTAAGAAATATTTAAACTAATAAGACCTTTACAATTACTGAAATGTCTTTATCTTAAACGCCTCTCATAATGTTTCATTAAAATAATGAAAGAAGACCTTCTCCTCCTGTAAAAGTTTCTAATGGTCTGTTGGACAAATACGAACTAAGGCGACGTTTAGTGTCATTTTCGTCCCAAGTGCGCCAAAGATAATAATACCACGTTATAAATAATGACTAATGACTCTCATCCATAGTAAATTTGCATTACGCGAAGCAGCAGTTAAAAAAATAATATTTCACCGACTTATAATAATAGCATGCGAATTCCAACAGTAATATTTTTATCATTAATCAATAGATTAAAATACGTTTCACTTATTTGTGTTTCTTTTTAGCTAATTTATAATATTATCACTATATTTAGAATACTGAAATAAACAACTACGATTTATTTTCATATTTGAGAAACGCTTATTTAGGAATATGCTTATTGCAAAAGGAATAGTGATTTCAGGCAGTGGAACTATGTCATATATGATATATGTCATCCCCTATCGAGTATATTCTGAGGTAGAAGTTAATGGGAATGGAAGCAGATAGAGAAAAGGAAGATTGGTAAGTACCTGGTCATCAAAATTTGCTCACTAAACACACCTAAAGCCATATCTGTTCTGACAGCAAAACTTTTTCACTTCTTCAAGACGCGATTCCCAAATCATCAGATCAAAGTGACGAGTTCGAAAATAATAATTTGGTCTGTAATAAATAGGCTTTATTAATTATGAACGCTTAAAAAATCATAAACCAAATCTCAATGGTTTATAATATTAATTCCGCTATTAGTCGAAATCCAACAGAGTGTAATAATTAATAATGAACTAACGGTAGAAACCATTCATTTTAATTATACAAATTTAAAAATTTAAACTCTACTTAATTTACGGTACACCGAAGCACCTATTTTCAACCTGAATTTTAATTTGTGTATTTTCAAAAAGGGAGATTCTTGTCTAATAATAATAAAAATCAGATAATTTGAATAATGCTGTTTTAATGAAAAATAACCTCAGGGGTGCAGCTGTTAAACGGGATAAATTTAGAATACAGCCCCTGCAATATAACCTTACCGATTTGCCATTACGTATAAGTAATTGAAGTTTAAACCTCATTTTAATATTTAAACTTTGCACATATTTAAAAAAAATACGAATAAAATGGTTTTCATCGAGAGCTGTTGATATTATTTTCAATGGTTAAATATAAAATTAAGCCATTGAACATATTATAAGCAACCCTCAAACGAAAAATCCGAAATGAAAAATCAATAAAAGATTCGACAGCATCTAGAATTTTTTTCGGGACCCACCTCAACCTTGCCGGAACTTTGCTGTTTCTTTTCTGACCGAATCTTTGTTGTTTCAGATTTTTCGTTTGAGAGTTGTTCAATCTTTACCTATATGATTCAACTTAGACGCTACCAATTTATTCCGTTTGATTTTTGAGAAACTGAAGTGGTTGAAATATGAATAAAGACCTGATTAATTAATTAACTCCCATTTAGTGTCAAAAAATAAATGCCGACTGCCAATGCATATTTAGGTTAGTATTTCAATTTGACGTTGCCAAATTACTAACATTTTTATGTAATTGATCGGCGTTTCACGTTTCGGAATTGGAATTCGTGGACAGATCCGCCAGTGTTGCCAGCGTATATCGATTCCTTATTTATTCCCTGTCACCTGTCACTATCGGTTCGGCTATCAACGGTGAAACTGAAACAAAAATCATCGGAATTTACGCCTACCGATGTATATGTTAAGTTATCAATTTGACAATTCTAGAGCTCCAGAACGAACATTTATTTCTGCATTATGTTTTAATTAATTTGCAGTACATCATTACGTTCATCGTAATTTGAAACTTACAATGAACAAGAATTATATCAATTTAAAAAAAGAAGGGATTCCTACTAATGCAGTTCCGAGCTAACTTAGTACGGTTACATGGGGACAGCAGTACTACTCTACTCCAAAACTTTTTCAGGCAAAACAGAAATAGACACAAATGTCTGTTCACCGGACATCATGAAAAGGTTTCTATTTACTTGCTTCAAAAAGGATAACCGATTAGGAATGTAAATATCGTTGAATCGATGAATTAAGTTTAGAGATTAAAAAAAGCTTTTACTTAGTTATACACCATTTAGTCTGCCTCGACGAAACGGGCATAGCAAAAACCATTGTAATTTTTATTACTTACAAAGAAAAAAACTTTTGACGATTTGCCAACAAAATAATGAAGGATGTCTTGCTATAGTTTTTCACATAGGAATTTCTAGTTGGTTCGCTAGGAGTAGTTTATCGGTCGTTCAGTAATTTCCCAGCGGTGAAGCTGAAATTTCTCATTATTACGCTTTATCATTGAACTTTTGATCTAAATGTCATAGGTGAACGATAAATTACGCCAAGTTTCAGATCAATTGCGGCAGTTGAATGGTTTTTTTCTTCGTATGAGCATTTTGTGAGAAAAAATATTTTTTCGGTATTTAAAATATTTCGGCTAATTCTTACAGCTTTTCTAATAAAAAAAATAATAACACAAATGGACCATTTAACAATGAATTCAAAATATTATATTTTGTTTGTTTTCGGAGAATTATCATGATAATTTGTAATCATTTTTAATTCTTTGAACAAGTCAAAAAGTGAAGGGTGAGTCTTGAAAAAATTGTCATATGAAATGACTGTGTTTTTTGGATTTTAAATTTTCTGGAATTTTTCTACTTTTAATAAAACATGTTTGTGATAAGCTTTTTTTCAACTTTTTCGTATTTGAAATTAAAAAATTGCAATTCTTGAATAGTATATTAAGATAATTATAAGAAAAAAAATAGATAATTTTATATAGTTTCAAAAATCCACAATTCGATGAGAAAATATTATTATTAACAGTTGTTTATACAACAGATAAACAACCCTCTTTCGCTGGATAAGCGATGTATGTATCATTCCATGAACTGTTTTATGTCAGTTTCTATTTTAGTAAGGTTTTCCCGAAAACGGTTGTTTATCACTTGTATTTACCATGTTTATTAGTATGGCTGTTAAAATATAACTGTTTTCGAAATATTTTTTTATCTGATGTAAGTAATTCATAAAAACATTGTCATACTTTTTAAACTTAAAAACATAGGCGGGGCGCCACTGCGCGTAAATGCGATTTTGATATTTGAGTATGGTGTTAAACCTTGGAGGAAATGCTTGAACATTTATAATAATAATAATTACTAGCTTATGCCCATTGCAAATGCAACTAACGGGTTAAAACTAACTTGACTTACTTACTAACCGAAAAAAATATATATTTCATAATAAGCGGGTAGGTACCTACGGTTAAACACACAAATATATATAAAGCCACCCACAGGGCCTAGCAGCAAAAACCTGCCATACGTTAGTATATAGACACCATTGTAGGCATGCACACATCAAATCTCCAAAGTTTCATCGCAATCGGATGAACGGTTAAGCAATGCGTAATTTCATGATGCCAGAGCTCACTTTTGTATACAGAAACTGTCGTGGGCATACACACATCAAATCTACAATTTTTTATCGCAATCGGATGAATGCTTTAGCAACGCTTAGCGGTTAAACACACAATTATGTATAAAGCCGCCCGCAGGACCTAGCAGCAAAAAACTGCCACACTACATACACTAATTCCCGGTACATTTAGTTTTCAAACAGCTCGTGCGCCACCTATTAAATTTTTTTATACAAATTTCGTGAAGCCAGAACTCACCAGTAGTTGTATACAAACCTTGTATTAACAATAACGAACACAACAAAAAAAGAATTTTTTAATTTGTTGCAGTCCTTCAGAAGTTATGAGCGTACGTACATTTTCATAAAAATTTTATAATGCCAGAACTCACCAGTAGTTTTACTGCTCAAAAAAAGCGCCATACGAATTTAATACTTTAAAAAAATTTCCCGTTCAACTTCGAGTAATTTCTGTAAAAGTTCGGTTCGAATTCTATTCAAGTTCTATAGATATTTTTGTATTATGAAGCAACTGGCATTTACTGATAAAAAAAATAGAACTTACACAGAACGTGAAAATGAACTTTAAAAAAATTGTTAAATTATTCAGTATCGGTGAAACATTACCTTAGTAAATTAAATTGCATTAAAACCTAAATAATTGTCTAACTACCCATTCCGGTAGGTACCGGGGCTTTTCCTTACAAAATTCCGGCAATGGTTTTGCTTTTTTATCATATTTGCAATACTACCGAGATAAGTAGGTACCTACCCTGAATTAATAACATTTCAATTTGTACCTACTGGCCGGTAAAAATCTACCCTTCAGAAGTGAATCTATGGACACGTATTTTCTTGTTTTTTTTGGAAAATTTTATAGGTTTTTCGGCGACCCTGAACTTTTTTACATGGGACGGACACCTTATATTGTTATCAAAAGATGAGTAATGTTTTCGGGTACCGAATTTTTTAAAAACATCCAAGCTGGAATCGTTTTTCCGGCCGCAATGCCGTTTCCCGAAAAACAACAACCCAAACCGCTGAGAGATCCGTTTTGTTTTGACATGTAAGAATCCTGACCTAACTCAACATTCGTAGCAATTTCTTTTGCATTGAAACTAATTGCCAAAATGACATCTTTTTTTTGAAGTACACCTGTCGGCAGGAAATATAACTAAGCCGAATTGAGTACTTTTATTTGAGGTTCCAGTTTTTGCCGCTGATTTGCTTCAGTTTTCTGTGAATAAATCGCTAGCAAAAATGTAGGCAAACAAAATGCTTAATTTTTCCGTAGTTTTCTCAAGTACTGAAAAGTGTGCTTTCGTACCCAAAAAAGACTTTTTTCTTTCCCTTTTTGAGCCTACGCGTACGTCGCGCCGTTTCAACGGGTGAACCTGACGGCGGGAAATAGAACTAAGGCCGAATTTCTCCGTCCGTGAGAGATTTAATTGTAGTTTTCGCCGTTTGGGTGCGCTGCTAACCGTGCAGCGGTGTTTTGTATGAAAAATGTTCCGTAATCGGGACACGATTTGGGGCCGTTACCCTAAATCCGATAATGGTCTCTGCGGTCTTTGAAACTCGAAGAGCGTAGAGCTCATTTTCGGATCCATCAAAAGTCTTAAAATCCTGTATCCGAAAGTGAACCTTGAGGTTGGTGAAACTTAAGGGGCGGCGAGGTCGATTTTGCCATAAAAAAAAAGTGAGCTCGTCTTCAAAACTGAGCATTAATATATAGTATAATTGGATAATTTATAGAGCGCCGGTTTTGTGAAAAATCACTTCAATCAACGTATATTGGTTTATGGTCCATCTCCCTTACTTCTATAATATATGAGTCCATTACATTATTTTTAGTATTTGTTGGTTTTGAATGTAAATAAAGTTTGTTTCAATTTAAATATAAAATATGTCACAATTCTGTTCACAGATTAACTGATTTCATTTTGTAACACACTCCTCGCTTACAAAAAGTATGTTTCTAATTTCTTATTTTAAAAATCAAATAAAAAAATTCCAGAAATCGCACGATTACTAAGTAGGTACTTTTTTGATGTTGTTTAAGGCAATTCACCCTAAAAAGAGTGCTATGTGGAAGTAGGTACTTAAATATAACATACTTAATTATGAACCAAACATTTAAAAAATTCAAATAAAGCATAAAATTACACAATCTATCCAAAGAAACATCACTATGATAATTCTTTGGTCAAACTTTCTTCAAGCAGTTAGGAATCATAATATTGACGGCCTTTAAAATTTATAAACAGATGAAATGCAAAACGTCCGAGTTAAAACAGGATTTTGCTACGTTCACTCAAAAAATATTACAAATTTATTAAATTTAATAACAAACGTGAATTGAAAGAGATAATATACTCAGCTGCCTTGGTAGTAGTGTAGCGACCACTTTCGCTAGTACCTGACACTATATAATTCGGAAATCAATTTGGAAAACATTTGACAATCAGTCATTTGACTTGTTGGTTGTCAAGGTAAACAAATAGAGTAACCAACAAGCAGTCTTGATAAAACCGTACAATTAAAGCAGTTAATACTATGTCATTAGTAATAATTAATTCAATTTAATTTGCGATTAAAAACAAATTATGTTTAAGGTTAATGTGTGATGAGATGCAATAAAGTATTACAAAACCAAACCATTCCACCAAAGTGGTGACCCCGACGTGATAAATTTCACAACACTCAACTGACGCCTTTTATTTATCTATTCCTCGTGTAATTATAACTCCTGTTGGTATTACAATATGGCCCAAACGGGATTATCGACATTGACAAATACGCCGTCAGAGGTTAACCGGGTAGCAGTAAGAATACTTCCTTTTTGTCAAAACGATCCGGAATTATGGTTTGCCATGGTTGAAAGGAGTTTTGAGGCTTCAGGAGTCACGACTGATGCCACCAAATTCGGATTTGTCCTTGGAGCCTTAGACCCTACTTATGCACAAGAAGTCCGGGACATTCAAGTCAAGCCCCCTGATACCGGAGCCTACGCCTTCTTGAGAAGTGAGCTGACCAGACGCCTCAGCTCCACCCAGGAGCAAAAAACCAGGAGACTTTCGGAGCACGAAGAACGGAGAGACCGTAAACTTTCCCAGTTCCTCCGTAATCTGCGCACCCTCGCGGGCAGCGCCGTGCCTGATGAGGTGCTAAGAACTCTCTGGATGGGCAGACTTCCCCGGAGCATGCAGGTTGTTTTGGCCACACAACAACAAACCTCGCTGGATGAGGTAGCGAACCTTGCAGACGCCATTGGTGACTACGCTGGCAGGCCAGTAATCAACGCAGTTTCAGAACCGACTCTTGATAATAGCCTGCGCTACGCTCAAAAGACCGTCAATCAAGGAGTATCAGTCCGCATTGGCGGAAAAATTCCTCCCGCTCCCGTTCGAGGGATCGCCAATTCTAAGGCATGTGCTGATATCACAACAGATTTGAGGCTAGGGCGCGTTCATGCACGCAACCTTGCAACTTCGTGCAGGGAAACGCCCTGGGCTCACACTGATGGCGACCAGCACCAGAAGCCCGACTCAAATAAGTCGCCTTTTCGTCACTGACCGGAGATCCCGCAACCAATTTCTGATGGATACTGGTGCGGACCTCTGTGTGTTTCCACGGTGTTTAGTCCAAGGCCGTCCAAACAAGCAAACGTACGAATTGGCGGCTGCAAATGGCAGCACCATCGCAACCTACGGCAGCCTAACGCTCAACCTTGACCTGGGTCTGCGACGCGATTTCACTTGGAGCTTCGTCATCGCTAACGTCTCCAAGCCCATCATTGGAGCGGATTTCTTAACAAGATTCGAACTATTAGTAGATATCCGCAACAATCGACTGCTAAATCAAGTAACAAACCTGAAAACCGCAGGCAAGCGACGCAGCAACAACATGGCTTCCATCAAGACTGTCACAGGGACGTCCCCTTTTCACAAAATTTTGCAACAGTTCCCTAATGTCACGCGCCCTGATGGCGCCATGAAGGAGGTACGTCACGCTACCCTTCATTGCATCAAGACTATACCAGGCCCTCCAGTTACTGAGCGACCCCCCGACTTGCTCCTGACAAGCTCAAGCGGGCCAAGAAGGAGTTTGAGACCATGGTCCGTTTAGCAATCGTACGGCCTTCTAAGAGCTGTTGGGCATCGCCATAACACATGGTCCCCAAGAAGGATGACCAATGGCGACCATGCGGTGATTATCGCGGTCTGAACGCGAGGACTATTCCAGACCGATATCCTGTCCGTCATATTCAAGATTTTGCTCAGTCGCTTAGAGGTACCAAGATCTTCTCTACTATAGACTTCGTGAGGGCTTACAACCAGATTCCGGTAGCTCCTGAAGACATTCCGAAGACGGCCATATCCACGCCATTTGGACTCTTCGAGTTCCCAGTCATGTCTTTCGGACTCCGTAATGCAGCCCAGACCTTCCAACGTTTCATCGATGAGGTCACCAGAGGGCTGGATTTTTGGAATGCCTACATCGACGATATCCTCATCGCCTCGTTATCGGGTGGTCATCAACGCTAGCAAATGTCTTTTTGGTTTGCCCGAAGTTAAATTTTTGGGACAACTGGTGTCTAGTGCAGGCACTTTACCCCTACCAGAAAAAGTCGAGGCCATAAAAGATTACAACCGACCAGAAACCGTGAAAGATCTCCGCCGATTCCGGGAAGCTCTCAACTTCTACAGGAGATTTCTTCACAAAGCTGCAGAGACGCAAGCCCCGCTCAACGACTTCCTCAAAGGAAACCAGAAAGGCAAGCAGCCTGTACCCTGGACACGAGAGACCGTAGAAGCCTTCAACAAGTGCAAGGAAGCTCTTGCTCAGGCAACCTTACTCGCTCACCCTAAGTGTGGAGCTCCACTCTCCATTATCAGCTACGCTTCTGACACGACAGCTGGGGCCGTTCTCCATCAACTCATTAAAGGCCATTGGGAACCACTGGGATTCTTTTCCAAGAAGTTCAGTGCAGCTGAGTGAAAATACAGCGCGTATGACAGAGAACTCCTTGCCATCTACCTCGCCGTAAAACATTTCAGACACATGGTAGAGAGTAGAACGTTTACAATTTTTACGGATCATACACCCATCACTTTCGCTTTCCAGCAGAAGGCTGACAAGTGCTCACCGAGGCAATTCCGACACCTTGATTATATCGGCCAGTTTACCACTAACATTCGCCACGTTGCAGGAAAAGACAATATTGTCGCAGATGCTCTCTCCAGGGTCGAGGCAGTTGACGCTCCCTTGGACTATGCAGCGCTGGCAGCCAATCAGGTCAATGATGCGGAGCTGAAGAAGTACCTACAAGCTGACCTGCAGCTCAGAAAGGTGCGCATTCCCGGCATCAATACAGACCTCTACTGCGACCTTTCACAAAAATCAGCCAGACCCTTTATCACAAAGAGGTTGCGACTTGCAGTATTCAACGCAATCCATCAACTGGCTCACCCTGGCATCAAGGCAACGGTCAGGCTCATAACTGAACGTTATGTCTGGCCGGCAATCAAAGCCGAGACAAGGAAACTTGCACGCAACTGCCTCCAGTAAAGTATCCACCAACTAAGTAAAGTATCACGACATGTGTCAGCACCCCTAGGAACCTTTCCTAGGCCTTCAGTCAGATTTGAGCACGTACACATCGACATCATCATCATGCCCATGTCAGAAAGATGCAGATACTGCCTGACATGCGTAGACCGGTTCACAAGATGGCCAGAAGCATTCCCTATCAAAGACCAGGAAGCGGAAACGGTGGCACGCGCATTCTATCAGGGGTGGATCACCAGGTTTGGCACTCCACTCCGAATCACTACCAACCAAGGTAGACAGTTCGAGTCAAGGCTGTTCAGGAAGTTGAATTGCCTAGCAGGTACGACTCTGATTCACACTACTGCGTACCATCCTGCAGCAAACGGTATGGTAGAGAGGCTACACCGCCAACTCAAGGCAGCAATCAAATGCCACCAGACAGACCGCTGGATGGAAGTACTTCCCACCGTTTTGATGGGAATCAGGGCAGCCTGGAGAAAAGACCTCGCTACCACTTCGGCCGAACTGGTTTACGGCAAACCACTCCGCCTTCCTGGAGAATTTCTCACGGCACGACCATTGACTCTCGAAGACACCGGCAATTTCCTCAAAGAACTACGGCAGCACTTCAATGAACTCAGACCAGTTGAAGGTACCCGCCATGGTGATGGACATCATTTCGTTATTTACGACCTTCCCCCAGCTACTCATGTCTTTCTGAGGGACGACACCGTCAAGTGCCCGCTACAAAAACCTTACAGTGGCCCTTATCAAGTCGTCCGCCGGAATGAACGAACATACACAATCCTATGCAAAGGGAAGCAAGTATCTGTAACTACTGATCGCCTCAAGCCGGCTTTCATCGCTAAGGAGCCTAAGGAAACTACAACTGAACCAATACTAACTCTTCCTAGGCCCATTTTCACTCAAGATCGGACTCACACGATCACGCGTTCAGGAAGGCATGTTTGTTTTCCCGATCACCTCAATCTCTAGCTGAGTTTTTCCTTCATACGCAGCATACAGCATCCTGACACGAGTGTTACCACGGCGCACCCGGTAACACCAAAATGAGGGAAATCGCAGCGACATGAGGAATCGGATTAATATGGACACACCGACCAGCATCAACCCGGCTTTTCAGAGACCTTGGCATCACTTTTAAACGCAGTACTTCGTCCTGCTGGGGAAGGAGTGTGTAGCGACCACTTTCGCTAGTACCTACTGACACTATATAATTTGAACATCAATTTGGAAAACATCAATCATTTGACTTGTTGGTTGTCAAGGTAAACAAATAGAGTAACCATCAAGCAGTCTGGATAAAAGCAAAGACATTAATACTGGACGCGGGGTAGAAATCTAAAAGTGGGAAGCCAAACACAATACGATTGTAGCTGTCTCTATTTCTAGTACTTTAGTACTAAACTGCTACGCGTCAAATGAGGTCGTGTCTTACCAGTAAGTAAATTGTATTGCAAAGCGCTCCTGCGTGATGAGAAAATGCTTCAATTAAACGGCAAATAGTTGAAAAGGAGACAGCGAAAATTGCATCACAAAGTGACATAAGCATAACAGGGACAACCTACTAACAGTAAGTCGGTTCACACAGCGTCCCGCATTCGTTTTATTCCATTGGGAAAGATGGGGTAAAACGTACAAAGGGTAACGCGTTCATTAATTTAATAATGTCGTTGATGAAAATTGTAAATAGTAACGGTCCTAGGTGTTATTAATCTGTATAGATTTGTATAATCATTTGAACCTATAAAAAAATTACCTACCTACCGTACGTACTTGTCGTGTTCTGTCAAGCTGTTATTTATACCAAGAAAAAATACAAGTTGAAACAAATCCGCCGGAAGAAAAAAACTATTTATCGTAAAAAACAACGAACGTTCAACCTGTGGAAGTGTTATTCTTGTGAATTCTTCGATTTTAAGCATATTTTATAGTAATAAACTTATTTTCCATAATAGTTCTTTCTCATACAAAAGTACCACAGTGATGTTTACGGCAGCAAGTGCGTTCATTGGCTGCGTTTGATTATGAGCTCACTGTTCCGGGCTCTAATTGGTTGTTAAGTGTTGTGAACTTTGAATACTTTCATCACAAATCGAAACTAATTTTATTTTGAAGATAAATACTTTTTTAACATTGAACTGAAATTACATATGTGTAATAATTATGGGGAAATTAAATTATTAAAGTACTATAAAACCAAACCATTCCACCAAAGTAGGTATTGAAGGAAGATATGCGGCTAAATAATCAGAATTTGTTTCACACGTGCCAGACTTGAATAAAATATCAGGTTTCACGGAATCGGATTTATGTCTTGCGTACAGTTATCAAGCCTACGGCAAGCCTATTCAATCTTCCAGAACAAAAATAAGGGGTGATATTATAACAATGAAGCAGATTTTATAGGAACAGCCGGTGAGTGGGGAATAAAGGTAGTATTATTAGTTTGATTATTTTATCTTTATGATACAATAAAAGGTGGATTATGCAACATAATATGTACATGTTCATAATAATATAATCTTTTTATAATCGATTTGCTCACATTACGGAATATTAATAACTTTAGCTCTAATTTTCTTTAGTTAAATTAAAATTAAAATATAGTCTAACTAAAAAACGGTTAAATATATATATATTTTTATTTTTT
The DNA here is from genome assembly GCA_917563855.2 of Limnephilus lunatus. NCBI lineage: Eukaryota > Metazoa > Arthropoda > Insecta > Trichoptera > Limnephilidae > Limnephilus > Limnephilus lunatus. The sequence continues at coordinate 76,929,273 of OU830592.1, forward strand.
TTACAATAACTCCACATAGGAGGCCCTGAGGAAAATATTCCCTCAGGGCCTATGTCATCTGAGATGCTGTGTTGAGGGTCTTTTTGACGAGAGGAATGAATGAACATTGGTCTTGAAGAGACCCATGATGTAGGAAGGAGGAAACACAGAGGCCGGCAAATCGTTCCACAACCGAGCTGTTGAACACAAGAACGAGTCGAAGAAATGACCCATTCTTGTGTGACAAATGTCAACCATGTACATATGTTGGGCACGCTTTTGGCGTGTTTCCCGACTATGCTAAGGTGCCGAAGGGATCAATGACGCTAGTTCCTCGGAGCATCTTCTATTGTAATACCGATAGAATAAGGATAGCTTTCCCACCCGACGCCTGTGCTCTAAAGATTGCAATCCGTCTGTTAAGATGGGGGAATCTATCAAACGGACCGCCCGTTTTTGCACAGAGTCGAGGGCATGGATTTAACAACAATTTATTAAAAATAATTAATCATTGGAAATACATAATCATGTTTTTTTTTCATTTTCTTGATTCTTAATTAAAAATCATTTAAATTTACTGAACTTAAAGTTAATGTTCTTTTAACCCTCCTATACGCATATTCTTCTCTCAATTTACACCTCATGTGGGTCTTTAATGTTTCTGGTTATTAAAGGCCATATATTTTCTCTGTAGGAAAAAAGTGTTAGATAAAAACCCTGCTAAAATTGCATGTTTCACTGTCAGCTCGCCCGAGCATCAAGCATCAACCAGAGACAGACTTCTGCAGACATACATATATATAAATACGTGTCTGTTTATGTTATGTTGGGGGTGGGAAGGATTTTGCCATGTGTCTTTGTTTGGGATTCTTCCGCGTTTGCCTTTTGGGAATAAGAAAAGCCATGGAAAAACCTTACCCGGGAGGAAATAGCTGACTGTCAACGTGAAACAGAGTTAGCCTTAGCATTATTATGAATTTAGCTGGAAACTTTTCATAGTAATTTGTAACTTGCGAAGTACAAGAATTATACCAATTATTCAAGAAATGGCAAGGGATTCCTGCTCTTGCAATTCCGAACCAACTTTTTAATTACGGTTGTACAGGGATATAAATAATGAACTCCCCTCCAAAACTTTCACCTGCAAAGCAGAAATAGACGCAAATGTCAGTTTATCGAAAGTTATTTTATGAATGATCCGCATTAAATATAATTCATAATTTGATGCAACTTTGGGATGCCTGACAAGACATTGAATACGAAAATAATGAAGAAGTTATGAATCAATTTGTACTTATTTATTTCAGTCACATTCGCCAATCGCTTTAATCATCGCTAAATATTGAAAGAAGGCTTTCCTAATACACGTAATTACCAAGCATTTTCTAAAAACTTAACAACCTGTGCAACATCAGGATTGATTATTTTTGTTAGTGCAGGATTTGGGCAGTAATGTTTTCAACATTAAAAAAATCTGAATATTTTGTGAAATTATTGTAACGATAAACTAATTAAATTAAAAAGTGTGCGGTTTAATATAATGCCAAAACATTATTAATTTTTTATTAATTATGTCTTACTCAGCTTACTCGTTAAAACGGAATATTTTGTATTCAAACATTTAGATTTAGCTTTATTTTCACGAAAGTGAGTATTTATGTCACTGGAGACAAAAAAAAATGCAAAAAATTTGCATTTAACATTTTAATTTTGAAAAATTTAATTCGCTTACGCAGTAACGCCATTTTGCATTTACCGTTTTTATTTCATAGACAATAATAATAATTACACAAACCCGCTAGGATATACCCTGCCTTGCCAAACAAACCATTCAAAGGCTGGAATGATTTTTTGGAATTATGATGACATGCAGCTTTTGTAGTTTAACCTCAACCTAAAAAAGGAACATTCCGTATTATCCGTACATCAAACTTCGACAACACAAACGTTCCGTATTATCCGCGAGGTGGACCAAATGCATATTTACCAATTAATTAAAACCTTATAATTTTACTTCCTTCTTCGGAAATTCAAACCGAAATATAGATCCGGGTATCATTTTTTGACGTTGTTGCAAATTGACATTCGACGTCATTTTAAATTTTTAACATTTGAAAGGTCTCCGTTTACCCCAAAATTTCACATTCTACCTATTTATTATGGTAAAAGAAATGTAAGCATTTCGCTTTTTGACTAATAAATGCTGTTCGTTTGTTTGTTTCTGCCTAATTCGTTTCTGAAAATTCAATGTTATTGTCATATATATGTATATTAAGTAGTCGTGTTAGCAACCTACTGACATTATGAAATCTTTAAAATTATTCCATATTAAGTACATTAAAATATAATTTTGATCATTTATATTAAGATTGAGCTCTTTTTTTTAAATTTGTTATTTCGATTTTTAGTGTTCAGGCTATCGGGAAGGAGATCGTAAAAAAGGTATACCCTCATAGATTATCCTTCTTTTACTACTTTCAGTCTTTACTGGATAAGTGTATAATTTATTATGTCATCTTATATACATGTCATGTGCTTGCGAAATTATTAACATCAATCATAACAATTTCGTTGGTCTGTGATACAGTTAGTTAGTCCTATGTGAAATAGGGTTCAACTAACTTTAATTTCCTTTGAATTCAAATCATTTTCAAAATTACAACTGCGTGTGTGGAATTCAGGCAAGCATAAAATAGGTGGCCAATCCAGTAATGATTTTATATATTTTTTAGAAAATTAAATTAATTATCATCTTTAAAAATTGGAATTATATCATTCCGTGATGTTTTTCGAATCAATGTTAGTGAATAATAATACCCATACGAATAATTTAAAATATGTACTGAATAATTCAACCCTCATTCAAAAATGTGGTTAGGTTCGGAGAAATCAAAAAAATTCCCGAGTTTGTATATACTTATCTTTTTCATTTTTTCGATCTAGCGAAGTAATGAGCAACCAGCGTCCCGCAGGCCAAATGCGATCCGCGAGCCCATTTCGTACTGCCCACTTGTCCTTTTGCCTATCCTAATCCAAAATCTGGTGCATGCTACTATTAGGTAAATAATTATCTTACAAACACATTTGAACACCCGTTTAGATTTAGAGTTTTTTCGTCAAATAAAATAAGACTTGAAGGTTGCTTTGAAAATTCATCCGGGTTTTATTGTATTGTTCGTCCCAAGTACGTTGATGTTTTGGGAAAACAATGGTTCCCAGAGAAGACGTTTCTTTTTCATTTTTCCAAATAAACTTCATCAGAATTCTTTTGCGAAAGATTCTCATTTTGATTCATCCCGAAATAGAAAGAATAAAAGAGTATTGAATGACAGTTTAATGACAGGCCTACGGAAACGATTATTTTTCTCATTAAATGACGAACCGTTTTGATGATCGAAGTTTTTATCAAAAGATCCTATTGAAGGCTTTTCTCGTAGGTGTTTCAGAAAAAAATATGTTTGCCTTGGGAAAAGTGAATACAAAAACCCGATTAAAATATGTTTTTGTCATTATCATCCATTTAGATCAGAGGTTCCCATTTTTTTTCTCGTAGACCACTCTCAAAATTTTACTGGTTTCGGTGGACCCCCTGCTGCTGCATTTCTACCATATTTCTGAAACTTGTAAAAAAATGTGAAGATTAGATCTAATGATCGAAATTTGCGTCGCGAGTTCCAATCCTAAATTCGGAATGGTAAAATAAAAATTAAAATGGTATTTTTTTTGTATGCTATTTCTTAAAACAATGTTATTACAGACTTAAAAGAACTAAAGTTAAACATTAATAACGTACCGTAACTTCAACAATAAAAAAAATGGTCATCATTTTAATGGGAGGGATGTACTTGACGGATTGACAGCAAATTTTCAATATTTGGGCTTCAGTTTTGTTAGGAATAACCGCAAAGCTCCCCGTTCTGTGATGTTCAATCTGCTCTTTTTTTGTTAAAAGATTTGTAATGACCCTTAAACTTTTTTCGAAACGTTATGACGAGGGAAACGCTATCAACAGTTTTCTCGCATTTTCTTTGCCCAGAATATTTTTCGGGTGTTTCTGCCTGCAGCCAAAATGTTGAATGGCCTTTTTTAAAATTCACTTTCAGCTCCTCATTGGTGCTATGAGTAAGCTCGAATAGCTCATTATGTAATACCACATTTGACACTTCCGTTTCATCAAATAGATTTATGATCCATGGTGGTATTTCCATCGTCAGAATATCATAAAAATTTATTTTTGAAGTCATCATGGAGGGCATTTTTCAGCTTAAATATCCTCATTAAGACATTCTGCCTGTGAATTCGCGCCGACTAATATTTTGCTTCATAAATTTCAATTTTTCAAGAAAAGCAGAAATTACACCCTGTATTTTTATTAAATCTTGGCTGGCCCCTTGTAACTGCAAGTTAATTTTGGAGTTAGAAAATGTGGAGAAGAATATAAATACCTTATAAAAACTATAAAAACTTAAATTATTAGAACAAAATTAAAAATATTACTACTATATATTATATTTTAGAAACATGTGTATAAGTTTAACAGCAATACAGGCTAATTTTTATTTATTTTTTAATAAAAAATAATAAAATGTCAGTAAATTTATTGAAGAAATCTCTCTGTCTGTTTTCAATTTGATAAGGTTTCTTTTTAAATCTGGATCTTTACTTTCCAGGAACTCTAAAACTGATTAAAAGATTAAAATCTTGTTAAACGTGTTCTGTATGTAAGAGCAATCCTTGGAAGTCTTCATCATTTTCGTAGCACAAATGTGCATATAAAAGGGTATTCTACGCCTTGCTACGTATTTTGTTAACCGCTTTAAACTCAATTGATTTTTTTTGCTCCCTTAATTTTTATTAATAGTATTATTTATTATTAGTTTTGAAAAAGCACAAAAGAGAAATATTTTTGAGAGAGTTACAAGTTTTTAAATATCAAGACTAGTTGGTAGCGTGAGAGTTATTGATTCCTACTCGGGCATTGCGGGTTCTTAAAATACTACATTTAAGTTTTCTAAACAAGAAATATATAGATATGAAAAAAAATTATATAATTGTGTCTGATGTTGCGCCAAGGATGGTGGAAAGGAATAATCGTCCATTTAGGGATTGAACCTTCGGATCAAGGATATAAGAATATTCGGGTAGAACTTTACAATAATAGCAAAAAGATGTCAGCCAAAAATATTGAAAATAATTGATGATATCGTAAGTAATTCAAAAATTGAAGTATGAATAGAGACTCCAGTCCCAGCAGGATTAGATGAAACCTAGTTGCGATTGTTACCTCCAAACTTTTATCAAAACCACTCTCTTTTTATAACTTTTGAAGGTTATTCCCATCAATGTAATATATCGTTGAAGAGAACGACAACATTAATAATTTAAATAAAAATATAAAAGAACAAGAGACAGAAAATAAAAAGATAAGGAACTCAAACCCAGAACTTCTCATCTTACCGGACTTCAGAATAAACAATTTTATCTTAGACTAATTTTTAAAATTAATTTTAACGGTTTAATAAGAAGTGGCAGTGGCCTAATTGGATAAGGCGTTCGTCCCCATAAGATGAGAGGTTCTGGGTTCGAGTCCCAGTTGCGACCGTTTTCTTTTCATTTTTCTGTGTCTTATTCTCTTTCATACTTTCGTTTAGATTATTAGGGTTATCTTCTTCTTCAATTACCTTTTAATTTTCTGTGTCTATTTCTTTTGAGAGTGTGTTAATAATATTTCTTAAATGATTTTTTTTACATTAGCTCCACCCAGGAGGCCCTGAGGAAAATTATTCCCTTCAGGGACTATTTCATCTTTGGGGATGCTGTGCGGATGGTATTTATAGGAAAGGAAAGGAGAGGAAGTTCTGGGAAGGGAAAGGGTATTAGGGGTGAGTAGAAATCTGGGGGGTCAGTGTGTCCAGGAGTTACGGACGTATGAATCCATCCCTTCCACTGCGGTGCAAGGCGATGTTCCGAACGAGTGCAGCTGAGAGAAGTCAAAGGGGCTGCCTCAACCATTTTCTCCCGATCCGGCATGCCATGCAGTTGGTGGGCAGACGCATCCGCCGCCAAGACCCGGACACAACCCCACCCCATGAATCCGGTCATCCCTGCTAAGTCTTCAAAAGTTGCGAACCAATTGGTGTGATTTATTGCAAAGGTGTTGGTTATCCAATAAATGGTTCCCGGGGCAGCGGTTTCCATACCCGCCTCTCAAATTGGAGATTAATAATACTTTGCATTCTTCATTCGAAATTTAACTTTTCTTTCTGCTTCTTCCCAATAAAACCTATTTTTCGTTTTATGAAATTTTTTTGTACACAATAATTTACATACAATTAATACAAAAATTTATGGCCGTTGAAATAGATAATAAAATTATATTCCATCATTATCTACATTTTGTCACATTTCGTCGTATTTCCCGAAGATTTCAGAAAAAAATATTTATTCAGTAAATCCAAGCGACGGAGAAAATCGCTTTTCTGGAAAACGACTTGAATTTTCTAGTTTATCATTTTATCTCGCATTTATGTGTGGCAGAATGAAGTTGAAATTTCAGAAAGTATTTTGGGAACAAAGCAACGTGGAATGCGGTCGAATCGATATTAAACATTCCTCCCATTTTATTTCTGTGCCAGAATTAATTTTTAAAATTTAATTTTACCACAATTCAGGTGATAAATATTTCCGAAGAGTAGAAGTCACGCCTTTATTATACTTATTTTTAGAAATCAAAGCGATGTCAAAAACACTCTCCCTTTATTTAGTTAGAAATTAATAAAAAAGTTTTAGAAACATTATGCTTGTGATGATTGAACGATATTTCGTTGGATATTTAATGGCTTTTAGATTAAAGTCGATAAGTTATTGATGAATTCATTTGCAGAAAAATAAACAACCTTTAAAAAAGGAGTTTCTAACTGGATTTTATCTTGGAAAATATAATAATAATAATAAATGTTTATTTCGGTATGTAGGGAAAAAAGTGCCATCCCACACATTCCACAAAACACAAAATGTTTTAAAGAGAAAAAAAAAGAAAAGCAGGTGAATATGATTGTGAAATAAAGGTAATAATAAAAGAAAATAAGAAAATGGTAATAATTGGCTTTTAGGATTCTGTGACCACATTAGGAGCCAGTATTTTTCTCCAGCGTGCATCAATGCTGGATGATGGACTGAGGCGGGCTTCCATGACGAGAAGATTTCTAGAGATGCTTATCCTTTCCCTCATTCCTGCCACCCTGGATCTAATAAGGGCTGCATAGCCGGGAACTCGCCCCTCCGTGAACATCCGGGAAGCGTTGCATTATCTGGGAAGACCAAACATTATGCGGAAGGCGTTGTTGTATTGAACCCGGAGTCTTTCTATACTACTCTTCTTGTAGTTTGCCCAGAGTTTGCACGTATACAGCGTTACGCAGAAGGAAAGGAAGATCGTCCTTTTTAAAGCAGTACTCAAAGGCGGAATCTTCTGCTGAGCATGTTTGCTTCTAAGATGAGAGCTCTTCTTTGCCTTTCGATGTCATCATCAGATTACTGATGATTATGTGTCCAAGGTATTTAGTTCCTTCAGTCAACTGCAGATTCACACCGTTCAGGGAAGCTGGAGAAATATTTTTTGGTCCTTGTCCATGTCTTATGACCAGTGGCGCCGTTTTAGTGGGGTTATATAGCATGTTTCTTTCTTCAGCAAACTCTTCGCAGATCTTCAGAAGAATGCGTAGGCCCCTTGTAGATGGTGCCATCAAGAATTTCTTCTAAAATTATAAATTATTTAGGTAGGTACTTAAAAATTTAAAAAAAAAATCATTTAATTAATTTTAAAAAATAAGATACAAACAACTCAAAATATAAAAATGGCCGTTGCATGAACGAGTAGCTAAAATCCAAATGAATAAAAAAGAGTTCAAAGCCAGTAAATACCAAAAATTGGAGAACCTTTGTATTCACTTTACATGTGAGGAAAAAATTCTGAAATCTAAGAATTATCATAAATATACATATCTACGGTACGAAAGGGTTAAAGCCAGATGCTACTATTTCGTCACTCTGGTTTGACAAGGTTCTTTCTGACATTTTGGGCGAAATTGACCTTTGAATATTGGATATCGCTTTTCACCCTCATTTTTACAGTCTACATACTTTTAAAGGCCGTCTGTTGAGTAAACATAGTTAATAACGTGCCAAAATTCGACCATCAGATATCGTGTAAGGATTTGACATTTTAACTCGTTATTGCCGTTGCACGGTGGTATGCCAGTTTAATCGACTAACGGATTTAAGATAGCTTGGGGTTTTTTCTGGACTCAATTGCAGGGAAGGAATTCGGCCTATTTTAACAAATTACCAAAATGGAAACACGGTTATGGAGTTTACGAGGTTTATTTCGATAACAATTACATAATTAAATACTGAGTGATATTGGCTTAAAAGTGGCCGAGAGTCGCTGTCATTAATTCGTCCTCCCAGCATCACCGTAATTTCTTGGGTCATCCTTTGGGTTGTTTCACAGATTTATTAGGATTGTTTGTTGTTTTTAAGAGTCAGTTAATGTGAAATGCTACTCTATTATTGTTATTCGAATTAACTGAAATATTGTTAATGCTTTTAGTTATTTGAAAATTAAAAATATTGGAAACTATTTTTATAAAAGTTGTTGTTGTCTCATGAGGCCATGTGCAAATTATAACAATCGATGAATCAGACACTCTTAATTTGAATATATTTTACACGTTTTAGATTGTCTGTCCAGATACCTGCCTGTGCGAATGGGTTGTTACGTAAAGTAGGTAAGTTCGGTGATATCGTTTTATCTTATTTTTTTATTTTAATTTATTAAAACAAACAGTTGTACATATGATAAGATAATAATAATAATAATAATTGGACAATTTGTAGAGCGCCGTTTTTGTGAAAAATCACCTCAAGGGCGGTTAAAGGTAATTACATATTACATGGGTGCATTAATCAGTGAAGTTTCCGCAAAAAAATTATAGTATAAAAATATAGATTAAAACATTAAAGAAAACATAAAGTGGTCGAAAAAAATAAAAAAATTATATGTATCCAACAGAAATGAAAAAGCACAAATTAAAGCATGTGGGAAAGAAAAGATGAAGTGAACGGTGTGAAAAGTGAACAGTGAACCTATATAAAATTAATACATTTTCACATCGTAAGAAAACGTTTAAGGATGAATGATTAGCCATTTGCCAGCGCCCTTGAGGGGATTTTAATCAAATTTAATAAATCATCCAAATATTATTATTTTTATGAAAAGAAGGAAAAAACAACCTAATGAGAATGAAAAAATAACATAGGTACAGCAGGGGTGGATGGTTCACAATTAACAATTGGTTTAAATTTTTTCAGTTATGAATTTAATAAATTGGCCTGAGGACAAATTAATTGAAAAAATCAGCTTAGTAAATCATATCATAGTATTTTTTGCACGTCCTTCGGAAAAATGAATGTTGTGTGTAATTTGTTGGTTTTTTGATTTCTTTCTTACCTTAAAATATTAACTTTGTGTCGAGGATCGCATTTGACTGATCCGAATTCTAATACTGAGCGGACAAAAGAAACGCACAGTATTTTGACTACATGTGGTGACCTGAATGGTTTAGTAACTCTTATGATGAATCCTAGAAGTTTGTATGCCCTGTCACAGATAGAATTGTAAAGCTGCATTTAAAAGAAATAGCTTGGTTTGAAAACATTATTCAGGATATGTTTGAATATCGGAATATCGTGAATAATCACCCTGAATCACGGTGATTGTACGAAGGTATGTCGTAATTACTATAACGTTGAGATGCACAGCTTCGTATTTAAAAGGAAGTTGTTACTAATTTAATTTCTTCACCGGTTTTTTTAAATGCCCATTCCGATAGCATTGAACAAACAACTTACTTAACTGACTTGCATTAAAGGATTAAGTTACCCTTTCTTAGGTAAACAGAGTTTTTGTTTGAGTTTCCTGAGTTATAAATAAATAAATAATATACATTTACGAGAACAATGGTGCATCGAATTACAGTTACAGTAGGAAATAAAAGCTTCACAAGTAGCTAATACAATATATGTACAAGCTTCATCGAAACCAATCACATTTAGGAATTGCGATATTTTTCGTCGTGAATATATTGCTGAACAGTTCAGGTTTTGTTCGCTAAGCGAAATTCCTCAAAACATGGACAACTTTTAAATAAATTGACAGTATTATGTGAGCTTCGGATGACCGATTTTGGACGATATCAGAGATATGCAGAGATGTATCAGCTTAACGTGTCGGTGAGGAAAAATCTCCTTGTATATGTTACATCGAACGTGTTTCTGTATAATATATTTTATTCTTACTTTCGTGTATGTGAGCCAAGTTTTGAGCGTTGGTCTCCCAGCAATGTTTCCAGTTGGCTAATTCTTGGCGGCGGCTATTGGAAATCTAAAGCTTGCAATAACTTTCCTTTTGCAATGCCTTTTCGAACATGTACCTCCTATTATACTTTCCATTTCTTCTTTTTCTCCTTCCCTAACAATTTTGGATGATAAATAGTGTTATATGTGCGCAGCACACTGGAATAAAATTTAAATTTAATGAAAATTTTCGATCTCACCAGGTTGACATGTGATTATTAAAATTTGTACATTTTTCAATCGAACAAATTATTAGAAAATTAAGTACATTGATTTTTTTAAAACATTATATGTGCAGCACACCGGAATAAAATTTTAATTTAATGAAAATTTTCGACTTTACCAGGTTGACACGTGATTATAAAAAATCTGTACATTTTTCAATCGAGTAAATTATTGGAAAATAAGGTACATTGATTTTTTTAGGAATATTAGTACAGAGAACATTTAGCGTTGAAATATTTTGTTAAAGTATTCATAGGGCAAAGTTAAATATAATCCTTATGGAGAAAAATAGTTAGTTGATAATAATGTTATTCTAAAATTTGAAAATATGAGATTGACAAAGCCGTCATTTGGCAAAAGGTAGCGATAGCGAAATTGGTTAACGCGCTCGTCCCGGTTAGACGGAGAGGTCTGGGTTCGAGTCCCAGATGCGACCATTGTCTTTTCTGTTTTTCTGTGTCTTGTCCTCTTTCATATTTTCGTTTAGATTATTATTTTGAACTTATTCTAATATGATATATTTCACTGATGGGAATAACCTTCAAAAAAGTCAAAAAAGAAAGTTTTTCTTATAAAAATTGAATAATCCTTTTGTGTTAAGGACAAAAAAAGGTCTAATAGAAGAATTGCTAAATCAGGTATCCGAGTGTAGATATTATGAGATTTTTACTGAATCAGTATTATAAAACAAATTAAGATATTCGTAAAAATGTTCACCGTCATAAAATGCCCCAAGATTTTTATTTTTCAGATCCAATTGCCGTGGGTCACAAAACATTACCACTTGTTTCTGACTATTCTGGCCGGAAGATACAAATCTACATGAGGCTCGTAAAGGTTTTACTCAGGAGGGTGATTTATTTCACCGGATGCTCTCGAATAGAGATGGGCACTCACAATGTCTACTATCTATGCCATTCAGCAGTCTCAGGTTTCGGGGAGGTAATGCCAAAGGTCATAAGACGCTGCAATATTGTAAAATAATTTCTGTTACAGGCGTTCACTTTACGTAGCAGCCCGTTCGCACGGGCGCGGCAGTTATGAACACAAACAATCTGAACCGTGTAAAAACTAAAATTAAAAGTGCTTGATGAATCGATTGTTGTGATTTGTACATTGCCTCACGAGCAATAACTGAAAACCTCACAGATACACATTCAGCGGGTGATAAATTCAACAATCGAACACGGTGGCGCTAGTGATCGGGACCGCCAACACTCCTTGTCACCACGAACTTTCACAACCCACCATGACAATAGGGCTGTCAATGCTCTAGGAAAAAAATAGCACGGAAAGTTACCACCACAGCGCTGACCAGTGATAAATGCAAAAAATTCTCACGACACTGGGATTGGCGAATGAATACAAAGGGAAGACGGCACGACCGCGACGTGACCTTCACTTTCGGCTTGCTTTGAGAAGATCTCTAAATTTCATTAAAGAATCCATTACGACAGGAAATATACCTTCACAAAACAAATTGAAAAGCCATGAGAAATTTCGAAAGTTGTTGTCTTGAAGAGAAGAGAGTATGAGAGAAGAAACACAGAGGACAGCAAATCGTTCCACAGCCAAGTTGTTGAACTCAAGAATGAGTCGTAGAAATAGCCCTTTCTCATGTGACAAATTTTGAACGATTTTTTTACTAATAAATTCTCAATTTACCATTAAGATTAGAAAATAGACACTAAACTAATATGTGAAACTTAATTACTCTGTAAATAGTCACAGAACAGGGATATACGCAAAGCGTATTTACCTTGCGGTATTGAGGAGCATTCGAAGAAGTGCGGAATTAGGTGCTTTTTGTTCTAATAAAAACAATATAAAAAACAGTTACAAAGTAACGAGTACCCGGTGTGCGTTGCAATGATTGCCGCATTAGGAACTTGATTTTCATGGTTCAGAAAATTCAATCAAAAAATACAATTTTTAATGGGTTTAGAAGCAACTTTGGCAATTACGTGTGAGTTAATGCTAATTATTTAAAAGAATACCTTTTCTCTATTTACTAAATAATAAATACAAAAATGATAAAAAACTTTTTTATGTGTCTAAATTAAAATTACAAACTACCTTTTTACGTTGTTAATTCAAATTTGTCGCATGTAAATCAAAATTTCTATCAAAATAAATGCTTTTATTATTTTTTTTTATTATGACATTTAATTTTTATTCTTATTTTTATTATACTTATTAATTCAGGAGTTAAGGGAAGAATTTTTCAAAATTATTATAATTATTAACAATGCCAAAGTTGCCTCCAAAATCAAGCTAAATTGAAATCTTTAAAGACTAATATATCATAATTTAAAATAAATATAAATAAAATAGCACATATCCGTACTGGTATTTGGTATACCTTTAAATAAAAACACATATTATATCGTTTTTCTTTGGGTATTTTGGCCTCAAATCCAAATTTAAGTTTGTATGTAAAAAGCCGCGCAACGGAAAACAATAATAAATCCTGTATGCAGAATTCAAGAAAAAAATATTCAGTTAATGAAAATTTTATATATGGTCAAATCTATAAAAATGAATCCCTGTTTCCCTTGGTCACGCCATAATTTCAGAACGACTATTTCAATCATCTTTTTTTTTTAGTTTTCTAATACTTTTTAGAAGGTTCTTACGGAAAAAAAATTAAGAAAATGGCGCAGAAAATTGAAAAATTTCCGAAAACTTAACGACTATTTTAACATCGCACGTTTGACAGTTCGCGCGTATCATGAAATTGAATTTAGCAGGCGGCTGTTTTTTTTTTTAATTAAAAGAATTGTCCATGGATTTTTTTTAAATATAGATATTTTAAAGAGGTACCACCTATGTTAGATACGAAATTTGATTGATCGTTCTTATAATATACAAATAGAAATATTTGTAGTATACGAAAAATGAAAATTTGAATAAAAAAATGGTAATAGGTGGCACGCGAGCTGTTTGAAAACTGAATGTACTGGGACTGAATATATGGAATGCGAGAGGGGGGGTTGGGAGTGGGGTGGAAGGGGGGGGCGTGAGAGGTGGAAGGAGAACGCGGGAGGGTAGGGAAGCGGGAGGGAAAAAAACATGCAGGGAGAAACACTTGATTTCTTTGAATATGGCATTGCAACGCATGCCGGGAACCAGCTAGTTTTTTTAATAAATAAGGTGTCAAATTTACAATTCATTGTGTGTTTTTATAGTATTACTGTAGATTGTGGTGCCATTCCTGCCAGAATTCCTAGATGCTGGAATCTAGACGGAGACGGGATTCCATAGCGAGGACATTCTCCAACGTCTTCGGTTTTTCATTCTTGCCATCCTCCCATTTATATCCCGTTTCAACTCCTTCGAACGTGGCTACTTAGCCTACCCACCCTCCGTTTTAATGGGAAAAGTGGTGTGATATTGAAATCGAAGTCAATCGATGCTGAATCTTGAATAAGACCTAAGATTCACCGGGACGGTTAATCCAAAAAAGGAGAGAGCATTCTCATTATTAGGGTTTTTTAGCAGATATTTTATACACCCATATTATAATCATTGTTATCCAGATATTAAATAACTTAATAATTCATTAAGCTAAGATTCTATGAAAGTGTCCACGGGCAGGACATTCGGCTTTCTGGGCCGCAACTCTATCAACTGAGCAATTTTCGAATGAGTTTTGATAATATTGTCTTCATTTAATTAAGAATCATATTTGATTCCAAACTTTAAAACAACCCACAATTCAATGTACGAGAAATATTTTTCAATGCACACTTTATATTTTTTGTGTTAATTTTCCGTATACCACGTGAAGTTTTATGTTCCATGAGCTTTAGATAGAAAATTAATGTAAGGGTGAAAGTACTTTAGAAACTTTTTTTGTGAAGCAGAGCTTGAGTAAAAGCATTAAAATAGAGCTTGAAATGAATTAATCGAGACATACGAAACACACGTGGAAACGATGGAGCCCGGGGTTTTAAAAATCCGAGTAAACATTTTTGTAATGTGGTTTCATGGCAAGCTCACTGATGAATTTATTCAATTTTATAAAGGTTTTTTTTTATTTTATAAATGTAAATAAAAATGCAGCGCGATTTATTTCTTTGTGAAAATAATAACCTGAAATAAAAAAAAAATGAATGCACATACGATCTCCACATGCCAAATATACCATCACGCCTGTGTCGCATACATTTGACTGTAAACACAATTTTACACAGTCGTGTAAAGTGATGATAAAAACACATGCCGTAAAAGTGAAGCCTTCCGAAAACTAATGTAGTCGAGAGTGGGGAACAAAAAAAAGAACGATAGGCTACGAAGCACCGCACAAAGAGGAGAACGATTAAACTATCTCAATCTAAAATAAATGCTAAATCTTAAAGATGTAGTTTTTGTCTCTTTTCAGTGTCGTTATTTTTCGTTTCGACGAGTTTCAAAGGTGCTAAAGTTTCACTTCAATTATATAAAACTTTGTAGTGAAATATCAGACGTTTTAATCATTGTCTTCTCTTAAATTATTATCTGAACGCGTTAAAGCCCCTTTACCTTTCAAGGGCATTACCAAATAGTACCTCACCCACAAAGAGTCAGCATTTTTTTTTTTTTTTTTTTTTTTTAATTATTTATTGACCAAGATATTGGAATACATATATACAAAATACAATGTACATTTTTTTTTTTTTTTTGGTATAAACCACCTCACTAGGCTGAGCCTGTTCCGAGGTGGCAGGAATTTAAACTAATTTTGATATCTTAATCTTGGAAAAAAAATAAGATTAAAAAAATAAATATTTAAGTTTAGAAAGATAAATACAATAAACGAAAAATAAAAGAGTAAAATAGAAAAAAAAATATGATAGAAACAAATTAGAGTCATAAAAATAATTGAGAGGAAAAGAGGAAAATACAGGCGTTGAGTGTGTTCTTGTATTGTTCAGGTTATCTGACCGCAGCATTGTAATATTAATACAAAGATTCGGTATGAGATAGGTGTATTCCGTTATATCAATATATATTATTAATAATTTCATAATTATACAAAGGTTTATACAAAAACAAATATGATTCCGGTATGTGGACGGGGTGGTATCTACCTTCTTATAAAAGGTACAACAAATTCCCTATAAAAATTTACAAAAAAACATTTTGAAATTAGTTCGTAATTTCAAAAGATCGATTAGTTATAACATTGTTATGAAATTGGATAATTATTAAAAAAAGTATGTTGAAAATATCTACATATTTACCTGAATATTAGATTTTGGAAATCGGATTTCTCTGACGAAGCCAATCAGCGAATATTATTCGTTCCATTTGTGCATTTTTTACTGCCTTTCTTTGAAATTAAGTTAACCTGACATCTGGCATGAATGTTGGAAAGTTATGGTTCAAGCAAGTGTTATCTTCCACGTTAACGTCATTTTAACATGAGTGAAAAGCCAGGCCAACTCTTCCAGTACATTACCCGCGAGCTGTGGAAGGTGCAGATTTCACACGAATGCGGGTGCACTTTCAGTAGTTTGTATTGAAAACTGGTAGCATAAGAGTGCATGAATAAGGCTATACGGGACTGACGTGGAAAGGCCCATCGCAAAGGGAAAGCTCGGGCAAAGCTCGGTGAATGCCAGGTAAAAGTAATCATAAAATTCGAATCACGTTAAGACGAAGTTGCATCCAACGTATCACAGCTGAGTGCAGAGATATTTTTGTTGCGCTTGGATTGTCTTCAATTTTGTGCTGATGCGGATACAATACACGGTGGGACTGGAAATAAGTGTCTCACAGTTATATTTAGGTAGGTGTAATATAATGCAGTACGCCTATAAAGCTTTTCATATCTTGGAAGAGAACACATTTTTATACTCGAATTATCTATTCAAGGATGAATTCATAGCCACTCAGCAATTTTCTCATACGAAAGAAGAATATTAAAATAACCCTGTGTGATATGGTTTTTCTAGTACCGTCTATAAGCGCACTAAAGAAACTACCACAAATAAGTTAAGATTTTACAAAAAATCATAAACTTCTACATAATTTTTATTTTATTTTTTTTTATTAACCAATACATATAATATACAATTAAACCAAATATATATAATATACAATATTGATGGTAACAATACCTCCCTAATTGAGAAATTCTCGTGTTTAGGGAGGGAGCACTATCAGATTGACAGTACTATACATATTTGACAGTTGTTACAATTTGGATGTATGTAGAACTACTTTTTTAATATATACAATGAATAATAAGTTGAATAATAATTTTGAAATAATTTTTTTTTTGTGCAAAATGGAAAATTTTTTTACAATGAAAATATGAGTTGGCATTTTTTTTTTACATAAACATAATGTGAATTTTCATACATAGAGAAAAAATAAGTTAACAATTTTTTTTTGTTCAGAATAGAAATATAAGTTGGCACATCGTAAAACATACCTATATCTAATAAATAGTAAAATGTCTTTTAAGTTTTTGTTTAAAAATTTCATAATTCCTTTCGGATTGTATTTCTTTGGGGAGTTCGTTAAAGCATTTTATGGCTGAGTATGTGTAATGGTGTTGGGCTGTTGTTGTATTAAGTTTAGGGATTATTATTTGTCCTAAGGTTCTCGGCCTGGTGCTAAATGACTTTGTTGTTAGTTTATCTTTGTGGATTTGAAGTAATGCATTTTTTTGATAAATTTTATTTAGTGGTAATACTTTGAATTCATCGAATAATTTTTGGGTTGAATAGTCTAATTTTTTCTTTAGAATAATTTTGATGAGTCTTCTATGTACTATTTCAAGTGGGGTTAAGTTGGTTTTATACGCTCCTCCCCAGCCTATTATTCCGTATTGTAGAACTGATTGGGCTAATGCATAGTAAACCTTTAGTAGCATAGATTTTTGTAGAATATTTCTTAGTTTGAGGAATACGTAATAAAGTTTACGTATTCTGTTTACAGTTTGTGCAATATGTTCTGTCCATTTAACATGTTGATCTATAATTATGCCTAAATATTTAATATTACTTTTTTTTGAGATTTTTGAGCATTTAGGTGAATTGCAGTTGTCAGTATAATTATTACAAGAGTTATGAATAGTAATATTGGAATTTATTGTTGGATGGAATTTGTCTGATAATGTAAAAGTCATAAAATAGGTTTTGATAATAATACATCCAAAGATTTTATCGTTGTCGTAACGTCAAATACCTGGGACAAATAACAGGAGATATATATCCGTTAGAGCTTCTGTGGTCGAAGGGTAAAGCTCACGAATAGAAATCCGAAGGTCGCGGGTTCTAATTCAGGCCTACGCAAATATATATATTTTTTAATTTTTGCTAATTCAAATATTTTTTTGTACATGAGCTCCACACAGGAGGTTCTCAGGAAAATAATTTCCCTCAGGGCCTATGTCATATTTGGGGATGCCATGTGGAGGTTTTTTTTAATGAAAGGAAGGACAGAAGAGTTCTGGGAAAGGGTTTAAGGGGTGACTAGGAATCTGGGGTTCAGTGTGTCCTGGTCATCCGCCTCCAAGAATTAGACATACCTCACCCCATGAACCCGGGCACCCCTGCTAAATCACCAAACGTAGCAAACTACTTGGGGTGACCTACGGCAGAGGGGTTGGTTATCCAATAAAGGTTCCCGCAGTACCCATTCCTGCCTCACATATTAAAAAAATATGTAGCATATTTGCGGCACGTTCCAGAGCAGAAGATACTCTCAGTATTGCTTTGGTATAAGACCACTGTTCAGAATTGAAACGTTGTTCCTTAAAATGGCATTAGCCGTGTTTTGTCATCAGATTTGAATAACCAGCCTTATTTTTCCCCATATCCTTCCCCTCCCCACTACCTAGCAACTTTCTGCATAGCAACATACCCCACTTGGGGATGCCAGAGTTTCACTCGCTCCGGACGGAAGCTGTTGGGACTTTTGAGCGATATTTTGTAGAAATAGTCTAAGGAAATTTTCCTGAAGGGACGAGTGCACTCATTCTTCCTCAGAACTTCTCCGCCATCGCATGTGAAGCTTATGGCGCAGATCAAATTAGTATAGGTACACCACTTATGTAGTTGTGTTAGTAAGTAATTTTAATGTAATTTAAAAGCATATACTATTGTGTGCACTCGTTTTGTATCACGCTTTATTGAAAGTGGAAAAAATCATTAAACTAATAAGTACATTATCATTAAAATAAATTGCAATTTTTCATTAAGGAAACCTTACCAAAAACCCATCGAAGTTATGCATCAACCCACATTTTTTAGAGTGACTTCTAGGAAATATGTATCTTATTAAATAAATTTTAATGATTTTGGATATCGGTTTTGTACATAGGTTCAGCGATTTAATTAACATTTTCTTGAGAATATTTCCCATTTTATTATTTTTGTGAAGAAGTTATGCAAAGATCCAATTTAAATTTGTTAAAACGTAAAAAAATCAGATTTGATTTCCGCCGTTTCGCAGAAATGGTAGATTAAAAAATGATAAAAAAAAAGTAAATGCTTCTCACATTTTTATCGTTCGCGGAGTAATCAGCATCGAATTAAGAGACCTGAGATTTATACCAGCTAAGATTTTATAAAGTATTTTGGTAATGGAATGCAAAAATAAACAATTTATTCTTTGATAAATTACTCTGCAGTAAAATAAGTAGAACGGCAATCATCAACTATGGTTTTTTAAATATATATATCTGCAGTGTTATTTTTCTTCAATGTTTTGTTTTATCACAAATCTGTTTAATCTCTGTTCTGTTTAATCACTGTTCCGTTTTATAACTATCCTGTTAAATCACTGTTCTGTTTTATCTCTGTTCTGTTGTATCCGAATTCTGTTATATGACGTTCTATTTTTATAATGTTTTGTTTAATTACTGTTCTACTGTTCTGCATTATCATATTACTTTGTTATGTAACGTTTTATGACGTTCTATTTTATCATAGTTCTGTTTATAATCACTGTCCTCTTTAATCTGCTTTATGACTATTATTTATTAGCATTGATCTATTATCTATTATATCAGTGTTCAGTTTTATGCTTGTTCTATATTATCATTGTTCTGTTTTAACATATTTGATCTACCCCTCTCCCGCGAATCTCCTACCCGAATTCCCCTCCTCCTTCCCTCCTCCCCCCACCGCAATCCATACATTCATTAAAGGTACATTCAGTTTTTAAACAGCTCTCGCGTGCCACCTATTGCAATTTTTTATACAAATTTTATAATGCCAGAGCTCAATAGTAGGTTTATACAAACGTTGTCCTGAGGATAATGAACACAAAAAAAAATTATCCAATTTGGTGCAGTCATTTGGAAATTATGCACGTACATACTTTTCGACGATTCATTTTTATTTATACAGATAGATAGATAGATAGATGTTTTATGACGTTCCGTTTCATAATTTTCTGATAGATCCGGATACATAAATTAATCTTTCCTGAGATAGATATTTAGTAGCATTGTAAGCATATGAACGATATGTAGGTACCTAGCGATGAAAACGTGATATCAAAATACGTTTTTTCGTTTTAACTTCCTCAACAAGGAGTTTTTACGTTGTTAAAAATAAATTATTTCTTTGTCGCGAATTTCTTACACCCAAAGAAACTAATTAAAACTTTTTTACTTTTTTACTGGAAATATCTCATAAGAGTTCAAACTGCTCCCATCTGAAGTTAGCGAGACCATGGAATCCCCAATGGGGTATGTTGTGAGGTTGAAGGTAAGTGGGGAGGGCAAGGAGATGAGGAAGAGGTGAGATGGAAAGTATCTGGTGATTCAGATCTAGTCTCTAATCATGGCTAGA
The DNA here is from genome assembly GCA_917563855.2 of Limnephilus lunatus. Lineage (NCBI taxonomy): Eukaryota > Metazoa > Arthropoda > Insecta > Trichoptera > Limnephilidae > Limnephilus > Limnephilus lunatus. Next base: position 76,949,687 of record OU830592.1, read on the forward strand.
GCCATTTAATAACTCGGGTACACCTCCTACGTCACACTTATGTCTGGTAACAATAAATTATCGTGAAAATAAACTCATGGGTCGTTTAGTAACGTTTCAATTCTGAATGGTGGTCTTACACAAGAGCGATACCGGTTTAAGACCACATATCTTCCACTCTGGAACGTGCTGTAAACATACCTTATTTGATTAAATTGTTATACACATGACGCATTAATCAAATGAAATTAACTGTACATGCCGGGATTTGAACCCGCTACCTCCGGATCACTAGTCGAGAGCCTTTCCCAATTTTTTTTTTTTTTTTAAAAGACAAACATTGCCGGGTTACGAATAACCCAACAATGTTTGAAAATCTCCTACTACCACCACAGAAAGCCGAAAATGTTGCTTGTGTTGTGATGGAGGACTTAGCCAGCAGAGGAATCGAACATGCGACGCCCGGGTGGGATCCAAGCGCTATGCCTACTCAACCACTGACCGGTCAAAGGTCACCGGTTTCTGTAATACCTTCGATGTATAAGTCCACATCTAAGATTTTCATCAATTACTTCTTTGAAAAATTTTATGACATAAGATTTGAATTGAATGCTTATGAATATTTGTAATTTACACTACCTCCACGCATGAAAATAATTTCCCTCAGGATCTTTGTCACCTTTGGGGATGCTGAGTGGAGGGTATTTAGGAAAAATTGGTTAAAAAAAACTGGTATATCATGCATTGGTGCAATCATCAATATCTTATGGAATAATTGGATGGGGGGGGGGGGGTATTTAAGATACCCACATTAAGCTACCAGAAATTACTCAAAAATTAATAATAAAAATAATGTTGCATAAAGATATTACCTACCCCTCCTTGAAACTATTCCAAGAAGCTAAACTCTTAGATATAAGAAAAATTTACTGTATGCAATGTCTGAAGTATATATTTTCACGAAATGTATATTTTACAAAAAACGAAAATCGCTCCAGCAGTAGATTAAATAATGCATTTGAGGTTCCCCTATGCAAAACTAGGCTTGCGCAGAGACATGCTTTTTTCATTGTACCAAAAATTTACAATGCACTTTATCAGACTATAGAAATTAAATCTAAAATCATATCCTCTTACAGCATATGCAAAAAATTAAAAAAGACTTGGATAACTACAAATGACACAAATACATACCTGCTATAACATCCTACCTGTTGTAACTTCACAAATCCCTAATTTTTATTTAACCTTTTTTTTTTTTTATATATTTTTTTCTTAATTTTAGTTTTGTAAATACGAAATTTATTTGTTCTATACATATTTTAAAACGTAATTATGTAATTTACCTATAATCTTAACTGCAAAAAAAAACATAAGTATACCCACGAACTGGCGATGCCTACGTGGGATTTTTTTTTAAATCATACATACATATATGCATACTATTGTAATATCTTTTTTATTTAATTGAATTATTGTTTAGAAATGTTTTTTGTAATATTTGTATTATTTTTTATGTATGTAACAAAAAAAAATTATTAATAAAAATTAAATAAAAATTATGGGTATGAGGGAAATTATTTTCCTGAGAAATTCTTGTGTGGACTATAAAAAATACATGTAATTTGAGGTATTATGCCAATTTGCGCCACTTCCTTCTATAACCTATCGGATAACATTACAGCGTCCAAAATCAGGGCAGATTTGTAGATTGTAGTGAAGAGAGTACATAGATATTGTGTATGTAGAAGTAAAATGTATGTAGAATTTATGCCTATACCGTGTTGTATTCACTATAGTTCAGTACTCTCAAGAGACTGAGTGGACCCGACCACGGAGGAAGATGACCCTCTTTGTGGCACTGTGAGCACTGTCAACCTCTTGTTTGCAGGAATGGCCAGGTATCGAGTACTTTGGTAACCGAAGTTATTTAGCATTAAAGCAATTTATAACTGCGGTTGTAATAAAATTATTCCCATTTTGCGGAATGTACGAACACTCCATGTTATTAATTCAGTTCAATAATTATCAACCAAACAATGTTTATTTTTTTAAATAATGACAATTTGTGGTGGAATTCCATTATTATAAAACACTTATAAAACTTATTTCCACTTAATTAATTTTTTTACCGTAACCGGTTCCAGCTTTGTAAAATCTGAAGATGGCTTTAACAAGCTGAAACCGGTTATGGTAAAAAAATTGATTAAGTGGATATAAGTTTTATATGCGTTTAATTATAATAATCTAAAATGCTTTTTAAAGCACCGGCTAAGCCATTTCTGACAAACTCTCTTTCCATTTCTCACAAAATATGGTTTTGGTTACTTAGTAGTGTGTTCCGTACACATTCACTTATCTTCTGAAATAGAAGGAACCTATTCAGCTCTCAGAAATGATTTGAATCAAAATTTCAAATCAAAAGCAAATCAAAACAAAGGTCGGGTAAATCATATTTCCTGTCAGCATCTCTTTACTTAACTGAACTGAAAATTTTAATGACAAATGTGTTCAGTCAAAGGAATTGTTATCTTCGTGGAGACCAGAACTATCAATTTTTTTCTTATGAACTTATATTAAATTTAGTCATAAAAATATGCCCTTATCTCTGTGATCAATTTCCCCGACGTGTATTCTTCTCTTCACAATACTTTTTGTACAAATCGTTCATTTTCAATATGTCCAGGTTTTGTAGTTTAACAGCTCAGCTATGAAACGATTTGCCAGCCTCTGTGTTCCTTTCCTCCTGAAACATGGATCTCTTCAAGACTTATCCTCTCCTCAAAACCACATTCCAGACCCCAAAGGTGGCGTATGGAAATTATAGTTCTCAGGGCCTCTCATGTGGAACTAATGTTTTTATTTATTTATTTAAATACTCCCAGATATTCCAGAATCACTGTAATGTTCCTCAGGACCTCATGTGTGGAGTGAATGTAAAAAAAACTTTGATTTAAAAGATTTTAATCAGAAATTTCTTTTAATCCCTCTATTAAACACTTCAAATAGCACCGCGCGGAAATTTGATAGTTCGTCCGTTAAAACGCTCTGTATAAGTGCAAAGTGGTATTTCAAAATAAATTTTAATGTTGGAGTAACAATGTGCAGTTAAAACCTTGTTTCATAAATTACATTGAATAACTGATACAGTTGGAACTTTTAACACATTATATTTTGTTTAATATGCACTATTTGATATAGCTGTCTATAGAAGAAATTTAATTATTCAACCAATAACTCACATTGTCAGTTGGAACCTTGTTATTCCATGGAGTCGATATTACGTAAGTATTTAGTTTTGGTAACAAGGATAAACGTGTTCATTTTCAGCCAATTTCGAAGTGCACTAATCCCTCGTTCATCCACGTTATATGTTTCTCTCCAGTTGTCTTTATAATAATTGGTTATTTTTATAATAATATTACGGTCTTATCAGTAAAACTGGATATGTTTTCTTTAATGGTAAGATTAGAGATATTCTTTATGCACTTTCCAGAACACTTCCTTGGGGTACGCCATAGTTTAAAGTTAATGGCTTACTATTTTGTTCGTCAATCTTTATTTGTCTTTCTCGAAGTTATGTACGTCATTAAAGGATTTATTGTTATTTGATGTTACACCATAATTACTATCAAGGCTCTGGGATTAAAAGACCGAATAACTGAAGTGGCGTCAGATTTTCCCAGTTTTAAATAAATTATGTATGTGCTTTAAGAAATCGTCTTTCGTTTTGAGTGCTTTATTAATTCAAACCCTCTGCTCAATTTGATATAGGGTTTATGAAATGGGTGCGAAGAAATATGAAGAAAAGAACGTGTTGTAGATAATAAGCACATTACATAATTAAGGTATTAGACTTATTATTCCATAATAAAAACCATTTTAAAACCTATTATAGGATATAATAATTATAATATAAAAAAACAAGAGCACTACAACATTTCAAAAAAAGCATTAAATTTTCAGCTTCTAGTTGAAAGTCCATCTGAAGTTTTATATATTATCATTGAACCCACCATTCAATTAACATTGCTTATAGAAGATCCATTATTCTTTTGGCTCATCTTCCATGGAGATATACCCAAATTATCTGACACTCAAAGGTAATGAAGTGTTGTAAAATCGATTTAGAAATCAAAGGGCACTACTGAAATGGCTGACATTTCGTCGACAGGGTCTGGTGAATTATGCGCAAGCGGAAGGATGTAATTTAATAACGGCAGAATGGAGAAAGACAAAGGTCAGGAAGACGTTTGCGATTTATCTTACTCCTTGAAGGAAATAAAATTGGTTACCGATCGTAGTATGAGGAAGTAAAATGTAATGTGTGCGAGTGTTGCCTAGGCCTACATACATCAAAACGGAATATTAAATTCATATCTCTCGCTTATTTGATGTTCTTGAAAACACTGCTATAAACTAATCATTTCCCTAAGGGCCTACATACACAAACAATGTGAAGCCTCTTTTTGATGACAAGAAGAAGTGAGCTTGGATTTCGAAGAAATTCAGTGCGTAGAAGGGAGAAAACACAGCGTCCAGGCGTATGTATTTTTTGGGGTGATGTGGGACTGCCTGGACCTTTTATCTGGAACTTTGCCTCAGGGCCTATATCATCTTGCGGAATGTTGTGCGGAGGGTCTTTTTAAGGAAAAAGGATATGATGGGTGGGTAGGAGTCTTGGGGTTTCCTGGAGTGACGGATGTTAATATCAGTCCCTCGCACTAACGTGCAAGGCGATGAGTCAAGAGAGTCCTGCTGGAGAGGTCAAAAGGTCCCTCTGCCGGGCTCTCCCGATTCGGCCCGCAACGCAGTCGATGGTTAGGTGCATCCGCCGGAGACCTAGACAAACCTTACCCACTAAACCCAGGCACACCTGCTAAGTCACCAAACGTAGCCAAGCAAGTGTGTAGATCTACGACAGATGTTTAGGTTATCCAGTGAATGATTCCGTTCCTCCTGCCTCCCAAATTAGTGCCAAGAATTAGTGTCCGACCGAAATAAGACTCTGCCTAAACTGAAACCGAATCTTCGGTATCTGTCTCAGTTTCGGCCGATACTGAAACCTAAACCGAAACTTTTTTAGACATTTTAAAAATCTATTGTTTACTGAAATTAGGCTTATTTTTTCACGTATGCAGACAGTTATCAATCATGTTAACTGCCTGCATATTTATTTTAACTCATTGAGTCAAATGAAATAAAAATAAAATAATTTAAGAATGTGAAAAATCTTTTATTTTTATATTACTGATATAAAACAGTTTTTTTTTTTAATTTACAAAATCACGTTATCTACTTTTTGGAACAAAAAATTGTCAATAATCAACACTTAGATACATTTTAAGGGAAGGACCTCATTAGCCGAGTATTTTAATGTCAATTGCGTTTACAATCACAACATTCTCTTTACACGTCGTCACCTCAGTTCTTAATTGTCCAAACGACCATTTTCGTTTTTGTTCAATCTCCATTTCAAAACTATAAATAAAGTATTAAAAATTAAAATTAATCACTTAACTAAGAATTCTTTAAACTACTGAGACCTTTACTTTTACGGAAAAAGCTTTATCTTAAACACCTATCATAATGTTTCATTGAAATAATGAAGGAAAACCTTCTCCTCCTGTAAAATTTTAAATGGTCGTTTGGGCAATTAAGAACTAAGGCGACGACGTGTTATATGAAATAATAAACAATAATGAACGTGAAAAAGGAATAATTATTTTATTTTATAAGGAACAAAAACTATGAAATTAACAAACGTGTTAACTGTATGAAACAAACATGTATGCGCGAGAAATAACACATAACCTCACAACACAATCACGCCGGACCGGCTGGTAAAATCAGCTGATGATGGCGGGTGACACAAGAGCCACGAACTCACCCGAAGTTAGCCGAACGATGCGCGATAATTCACGAACGCAGAGTTTCGGTGCGACCGAAGGTTCGGCAGATTTTCTGCCGAAACCGAAACTGATTCCGAAACTAGATTTTTCGTCGAACCTTGCGAACCGAAACCGAAACCGAACCTTCGGTTGGTCACTACCAAGAATGCGTGCGTCTTTCCCTTCAGGTAACATTCAAAATAATAATAATAATTAGGAAAACAAACAGCTTTACAAAAATACATAAAAAAGAAAGAGTGCTAAAATAAAACAGTAAGCCTAAAAACATGTTTTCGCTGATAATTTTTTTTTTTTTTTTAGTTTCTAGACAAGAAAAACATAAAGAAAAACTAAGAAAAAAGTTAGTTAAGAGAAGCTAAAGAAAAACTAGGAAAAAAATGGTTAGGAGAAGATAAATACTTAAATATGCATGATAAGAATATAGAAAAACAAAATAAAGGGTAAGCTTATGATCTTATAGGAGTGTAAGGATGATATGTTTGTAATTAGGGAATATGTAAATATATTGCCAATTAGAAAAAGACATCTGATTAATAATATAATGAATATAAATATGGAAGTTAAGTGGTGTGTTGTGATGTATTACATTTATCTAATAGTGTCGCTTTGAATTTGTTGAAAGTTATATTGATGATGTCTGTATGTGTGAGGTGTGTGTTATGATAGTGGCAGGCTCGATGTATGAATGCTCGATGTGTTGGAGCGACTGTTATAAAAAAGGGATACGTTTCTGCCATTGCGACCAGGAACTCTAATATATATTATTTGTAAAAGATACGGGGAAGTTATCGTATTATTTAGGATTCTGTACAGTAACAATTGATCATAAATAATTCTCCTACAATTTAATTTCGGGATTTTGAAGAATTGACGGATATCTTCAATTGATTGGAATGCATAAAACGACCGAAAATTTATGTAGGAGAGAAATTTTTCCTGAACACGTTCTTTTGTATGAACGTATATATCTTGGATTCCAAATTTTGTGAGGCAGGAGGAAAATGGAGCAGATTTATTATATTCTTTTAAATTTGTATTTTTTCAATGTTCAAAACGCTGTAATCATTTGTTTACTAAGAGATCAAAGCTATAACAGCCTAACGAAACATGAATTTGTGTAATTGCAACTTGCTTTACATTAGTACTTGTTGAGAATTGTCGATGTCGAGAAAAAGATGTTTTTTTTTACGTTAGCTCCACACAGGAATGCCTGAGGAAAATTCCCTTCAGGGCCTATGTCATCTTTGGGGATGCTGAGTGGAGGGTCTTTTTAGGAAAAGAAAGAGAGGAAGTTCTGGGAAGGAAAAGGGTAAGAGGGGTGGGTAGGAATCTGGGTGTGTCCTGGAGTAATGGATGTATAAATCCATCCCTCCCACGGCGATGCAAGGCGGTGTTATGAGAGAGCACGGAGAAGTCAAAGGGATTCCCTCAACCCCTCTCTCTCTCTCTCTGCCTGCCATGCAGTGAGTGTGCAGACTCGTCCGCCACCAAGGCCCGGACAAGCCTCACCCCATGAACCCAGGTACCCCTGCTAAGTCACCAAACGTAGCAAACCAGTTGACGTGACCACGGCAGAGGTGTTGGTAATCCAATAAATGGTTCCCAGGGTGGCGGTACCCGTACCCGCCTCCCAAATTGTGAATGGTGTCGATTCTTAAAGGTGATTCTTAGAGTAGATACTCGAAACAGATTAAATCTAGTGAGTACCGCATATTATTCATTTGTGAAGAAAAACAATTATGGCATCTACTTTTTTTGTACGAAACAAAGTAGAAACATTATTTCAGAAACCTAAATTCGTGAACTTATACATTAATTGTATTAATTATTTATACGTTCTGAGATAATTCACTTATTTTATTTTAATTACATTTAATTACCTAGCGAACCAACGAAATCTCGTTCTCGAAATTTTCTTCTTCTCGCTCTCACTTCTTTGTCACCATTCAAAATCGATAAAAAATTATATAGCTTGATTTGGCTCTAGCTACGTTACACATTATTAAATAAACGAGCACCTTTTCCCGATCTCGTTACCTACACTACTTCTTCCGGCCTTAAAGTATACAATTTCCCTAAATTGTTATAATAAAAACCAGCGTTGTTTCCAGTAAATGCGAAATAAAATTTTCAAAAGTAGCACTCAACGGTTTCCACTGACCAGACTTGTTAGATATTTTTTTTGTGGTCTAAAAAAGTACCAAGGTTTAACGCTTCAAAATAGAGTGTCTGAAAAATATTACTTAAAACGGTGTTCATTGTATTTTCGTTACACACGTTAACCCTATAACCTTGTTTTATTTCAACGTAAATAGTTTAAAGTCCGTTCAAAATCGTGGGTGGTAAAAATTTTACTGCCTAAATTGCGAAAAGTAAAGGGGTAAGGTTTATGACATTTCTGATATAATTTAGAATTGTTAGTACAAAAAATACACAGGTTAAAAGGTTTTTTAATGTAGGTATTAGACAAAAATGAATGCCGCGCATCTCCTAGATTTTTATTTTTATTTTCGTGATTCTTATATTTCTCTTGAAGTGGGAATCATTTAACTTATATACGTTCTATAATTTACTTTTCTTTACAAAAAATAAAACAGCGTTCTTTGACTCACAATGTTTACCTCGTTCGGGAGTTAAAACTCTTTAGACGGGTTTTCACGGTGTCTGTCGGTTGTCTGCAGCAACGTGGGAGGTTTTTATCAGTATCATAATTATTATTCCGTTTATAAATATTTACTACATGTACTATTCTGATTAATTTGTGATGTTTATAAAATTTGAAAAATAAATAAATTATAAGGTAGGTACATAACTATGCACCTATGCGTGTTAGTTTTTTGTAATGGCACACTTGTAAGTACTGCAAGAAAATTTATAACTGGCAAACTTTGGAAAAACATTATTAATATTAATGTGAAGTTTTTAAATTTATTTAATACTAGCTTTTACCCACGGCTTCGCTCGCATAGTATTAGTGGGAAATTACTGGCATAATTATTGGCATAATTGCTATTATTCTTACTATTTTGTCTCATAATTATTGTTTAATAGAAAATTTCAAAATTTGAGAATGACATTTCGCAATTAAAAATTCTATTTTAGAAAATTATAGAAATAGAAATTTATTTTAAGTACCTACTCCCTTTATTAGTATTTTATTCATATTTGAATCCAGATTAACCTAAAAAAATAAGAAAATGACAGTCCACTTCAAACGCTATGCTTTATAGCGACGTTATGCTTTTTGTTCGGAGAATAAACATTTTTAGAGATATGTAGATATTAACTACAACGCCAAAAATTACTCTTTTTAATCACAACAAAGCACTCTTTTTAAACCTAAAATTTAAAAAAAACATTGTTTCCATGGTAACAATTTGTTTGACGTTTGCAATAACTCGATTTTGTTAGGGACAGAAAACATATGATACATAATTTTATAACGCCACAGCTCATTCATAACACCAGAGCTTACCAATATATAAAGCCGTTGTTACTCGCAAATAATGTAGCTTTCGATTAGTGAAAGAATTTGTAAATTCCATTCGATATTTATTGCGTGAAAGAGTAAGGACCATCCATACAAACTTTCGCATTTATAATATTAGTAAGATGGGTTTCGAAATGGGTTTTCGTTAATGGGGTTTTTAAGAAAGGTTTCGTGAAATCAAATTCAAAATGAAATGATTTAAAATGAATCGATGCAAAATATTCGAACCACTGATCTCAGTACTTAGAAAAAATTGTTTATCAAAACTAAGATTTAAAACACTTAGAAGGCTGGCATGAACCTTTTAAACTTTTACGGTTTATTGAATTACCATTCGCCGAAATTCACCAAATATTTTTTTAGAAATATATAATATAAAAACTCACCTACGGATTATTTGAGGTACGATCTAGAGAAATGGAAGATTTTCAATGTTCTTTGTTTCTTGCCATAGTGTCTCCGTAACACTATCCACTAATACATCGGTAGAAATGTTTTATTCAATCAAGATAAATAAGTAGATTGGACGTATAATCTAAACACTATTAGAACAAAAGTTTAAAGGTTCCGGAAAGTTACTTAAATTGCTTAGAGCGTCCGTCATCGTATAATATGTTGGTCGAAGGTGTCGATACTTCCGTGTGCAAACTTTGAACAACTTTACGTAACTTGATAAATGAACAAAATTAAAGCTATTTAAACCTTTGACCGAAGTTGGCTTCGTAATACCGTGTATGTGAGAATTTATCGAGCTAAATTTATTTTCAATGGTTGATTATATTAGCTACAAGTTTCAGATTCCAATAATATGTTATAATTATTATATACTCAATAAATACTATTACGTGTCATGATATAATTGTGGTTATTAATTTCTATTTTCCATTTTTCAGATTTTCGTGAATTGTTGATTGATGAACTATGTTTAATTTTTTTGTGCTAGTTTAATGATTATTATTTTTCCTAATGCAAATAAACTCTTAATTCTCTTTTAAATTGATATGAGCTAAACTAATGAATATATCAAACCTTGTTCCGACTTGACGTTTTCTTCCCGGTGTCTATGTCATTTTTTACTTTAAATGTGTGATTTTAGCTCACATTTCAATTGTTTCTTATTATCTGTTTTTTGTTGACATTGAAGAAATATTTACCAAGTAAAAAAAGCAGTTTTGTGGAAATTTTAATTGTCTTTTGTTGGACTTTTTTTTGGTTTATTTAAGTTAATTAAAATTTTTAAAATTATTATTTTTTAAAAGTAGAAAATGGTCCGTAAAAAAAATTAACCATTAATTAACCTAACTGTGCGTAATGACGCCATACATCTGTGTTCGAGGTATTTTCCTTTTAGAGCGTAAAGATTTTTAATTTAATGAAAAAAAATAACCTTGTAAAAATAACCATATAAATATATTTAATATTATACACATGTTTGGAAAACTAAGTTTTCGTCATCAGGATAAGGTTAATATAAAATAAAAATATTAAATAGTATTAAAAGTTTTTTTTTCATAAATTAAAAATTACTCAACAATGTATATTTGCAAAGTTTGAAGAAGAAATGTTTGAATTTTTTTTGTTGATTTTAGAAAATGTTGAAATGACTTACACAACAAACTAACTAACCAGTCACAGAAGCCGATATTGAGAGAACTATTTCGGAACTAAAAGGAGGTTCTGCCCCCGGCTTTGATAACATTGATGCTAAGACAATAAAAGCGATGAAAACATACTTAGTTCTCCCCATAACACATATAATAAACCTTAGTCTAGCAAATGGCGAATTTCCCAATAATTATAAAAGAGCAATTATAACTCCCATTTATAAAACAGACTGTCGTAAAGATCCACAAAATTACCGCCAAATTTCTCTTCTATCAAATATATCAAAAATATATGAGAAAATTGTAAAAAAAACAAATTTGGACATTCTTAGAAAAAAATAAAATAATTAATGATAACCAATTCGGCTTCAAAAAAAATACAAGTACTCATGACGCGATAGCAAAAATAACCAACTATTTATACACGGCCCTAGATTCCGATAAAAAATGTATCGGAATATTTATAGACCTGAAAAAAGCTTTCGACAGCATATGACATAAAAAATTAATAAATTAATTAAAATCGATAGGAATTAATGGGAAAGTATTAGCATGGATAACTAGTTATTTACACAAAAGACCTCAACAAGTAAAATTACTCAATCAAATCAGCGACTCAAAATATAGTGACTTTTCGATACCCCAAGGTACAGTTTTGGGACCGTTGTCATTTATTATATATGTCAATGATATATTCCATATTTCCAAATTTGGAGACATTGTATCCTACGCTGATGACTTAGTCCTACTACTTAAAGCAAACACCTGGTCTGAATTAAATAAAATGGCAAATACAGATATCATTGCACCAAAATTATGGTTTGATAAAAACCTGTTGACTTTAAATTCTAAAAAAACCTATTATTTACTATTTTTCATTAAAAAACAAGAAACACCTAAAGAAATAAAAATAATAATCCACTCTGTGACAAATACAGAAAACCACAAATGCAATATATTATCTACAAACATAGAAAGCAAGACCGATATTAAGTACCTGGGCATAACAATAGACCAGCGTTTAAAATGGTCCCCACACATAAATATTCTGAACAACAGAATAAGGAAACTAACATATATATTTAGATGTTTAAGAGATATTTTAAACGAAAAATTACTTAGAACCATATACTTTGCTTCTGTCAATCAATTATACAACACGGCATTATAGGATGGGGCGGTACATATACAAATCAAACACAAACAATTTAAATATCACAAAAACTAATAATAAAAACAATTTAAAAAAAAAACGTACTCATAGTCGTCAGAACTTTTATTCCAACAATTTAAATTTAGACAAACATCAATACTTCCTAATCCAAAATGCAAAAAAAACACTAGGACAGTTAAGTCATAAATATCTCGGAGTAAAATTTTTTAATTCACTTCCTGAAAAAATCAGAAACATGAACAGTAATATCAAAAAATTTGAAACTCACCTTAAAAATTATATCGAAAATTTTAACTGAATATAAAAAATAAAACAATTAAACCAATATAATAACACCCCCATACACACAAGCCCTGCTTTTTTATGGGGATAAATTAAATATGTACACATATTTAATTTATCAATAATAATTTTCACGATCAAGTGAATCAGATACTTGAGTCGGGCCATGTCAAAAGTCGGAATAATAGAAGAGTATGTATGAGACGATGTATGAATGTGAGTGAAGCAAAGACTGTGTGCCAAGACCCAGTTGTTTGGCGGTCCGTCCTCTCTGCCTACCCCTGCGGGGAAACGGCGTGATGGTTAGTTAGTTAGTTTTTTTTTGTACACATATTATGAAATTAATTAGAGTCTGTCAAATAAGAGTAGAAAATAAATAAAATGGAACTAAGAAATTTTTAGGCTGGCAAAACCAATTTATCTGTCAAATATTCTTTAAAATTGCAATGACACAGAAAATTCAAAACACTGAATACACATTTAAAAAAACATTATTTGTTCTTAAAAAAAAATTAAATCGAATAAGCACTATTATGAAGGTACCTACTAAATGACATAAATTTGATGAAATTGTGTTTTACAAAGTTATTGGCTTTCATTTAATTTAACTTAGATTTGAATTTAACAGTAGGTGGAAAGGAAGAATCATTAATGGGGAGTTTAGTTACACTACTTTTAGATCTGAATGAGTTAAATTTATTCAGATCTAAAACTAGAGGCATGATCTAAAGCCCGGGCAACGTTAGGTACTTAAGTTAGTATTAAATAAATGTGAGAAATTTCTAAAGTGTGCTTTATATTTCATTATTTTAACACAAAATTGCAAAATGTTATTCTTCATTATGTTAACACAAAATTGCAAATGTATAATAATTCTATACCTAAATGCAATTCTAATTTTGAGATCAGTGGGTATCTATATAGCAATGAAAAAATATTTTTTTCACTTTAATGCCTTTTTAATTTTTAATAAAAATGTAGGTTACACAGCTTTAGATTAACACCATGGTTATATTTTTAGTTTTGCCATTTGGGCAACGGTGGCGCCCTAATTTATTTTCTACTCTTATTTGACAAACTGTATTATATTGAATTTATTGTAATTTATGTATCTTTCTCTGAATAAAAAAAAATTAGCTAGAGAAATATTTAAAAAAAAAACCCTTTCTCAACATAATAATCTACCCTGACCTAGTAAAAACAGAAAATATAGTGAAAGAAAATTTGAAATTACAAGTATCCCAAAGAAGAAAACTTTATTACTACCATCGTAACTCTTGGTTTCTATTTTGGGTCCAGAATTTGAATTAAAACAGTACTATCCGAGGCACTTGATAAAGTCCTTGTGTGAATTCGCACATTCCCCTTGTAGAGCCACTTAGTTAATGTCAGACCAAACGCGTGGAGGCTTCTATTAATATCCAAAGGGCGCATTGTGTGGGTAAGTGATTCAGTAGGGGCTTTTCACATTTCTGCTTTCATATTTACGTTGTGACGTAGAACCTCAGTCTTAAAATTCAAAACTGAGGTAATTTTCAAGATTTATCGTAATTTATTTTGGGGTATTAGGCCGTGCTGCGCAACCTCCTTCTTTAGCCAACGTTTCGAACAGCATTACAGTGTACATCATCAGGGCAGATATGTAATCGAAGATTGTTAAAAACCATTTTAAAATTTTCTGTAATATCAGCAAGTTTTTTTTTTTATTATTTATTGAATTAGTTTATAACACATTAATAAAAACTAATAAGCGCAGTGTAACATTTCATTTCATAAATTTAAATATTTTTACAGTAAGCGTAACATTTATTTTTAAATACATTCCTTCTTTCCTCATTTTCCATACTTTCAGGCATTTCATCATACATATTTAGTCCTCTATACGTTAGGCAGTTGTGTGATTTTGATTTTTTCATATCTGGCAATCTAACTATATTTATATTTATTGTTTCGTAATTATGTACTTTCCCATTAAGAACAATTTTATCCTTAAAGTATTTTTGCTCTTGGTTTTTCATAATTTTATGCCCAAAAATTAAAACATTAATTAGCAGTCTCGTTTTTATTGGAATCAAATTTGGCAATCTAGCTAGAGGAGGATTGGAGCTGACAACAATATTGTTTCTACGTACGTAGTACACACTTAATAATAATATTTGATTGCACATCTACCCTGACGATGGACAATATAATGCTATGACTGTGAAACGTTAACTAAAGAAAGAGGTAGCGCATCATGGCACAATAACTCAAAAATAAATAACTATGGTACTTTAGGCCGTAAAAATCTCAAATCATATCTTCAAATCATAGCCGAGACTTCAACCGTGAAAGCGACTAAAGCGTCATTGGTGTGATCCAAATTGAGTTTTTCTTGTATTAGCAACCCTTTGCCTTTAAATTATATAGCTGTCATTGATGGCGCGTTCTTAATACAACAAATGTTACTTTGATGCATAACTTTTATAAAATGAATCGTTTGACCACGGCTCAACGCGTTGAAATTGTTCAATTATCGGTGTTAGAACTGAAGGAAGTTAATGCTGATTTTTCAAATAAAAATTTCTTCTCTGATGAGGCACTTTAACGACTCTCTAGGTATGTCAATAAACCAAATTACCGCATATAAGGTGTGAAAAATCCTCACCTGATACACGAAGCACCGTTGTCTGCTCAAAAACTAACTGTGTGGTTTGCATTGTGGTTAGGTGGCGAAATTGGGCCTTACTGTACTTGATGCCCCTCTGTTAAACTAGGACTTCGCAGACATGCTTTTATCATTGCTCCAAAAATTTTAATACAAGTCTATAGAAAACAAAAATGTTATAAAAACCTAATTTTTTTTAACGTGAACTCCACGCTGGAAGCCACGAAGAAAATAAATATCATCTTTGAAGACGCAATGTGGAGTGTCTTTTTGAGGAGAGGAAGGAGTGAACATGGGTCGTGAAGAGATCCATGTTGTAAGAAGGAGGAAATAAAAAGGTCGGCAAATCGTTCCACAGTCGACAAGAACGAGTCGTAGAAACGACCCGTTCTCATACTACATAAGTCAACCGTAAATAAGAACCACTAATTTGTGCTTTACCAACCACTGTCCAAATTCTTGTACTTTGCATTGTTTTTCAGAAAATACGGATTTTTTTATTCTATAAAAAATTGTTATTATTTATATGTGTATATATGGATCATTGTTAGAACTTTATTGGCATATGGATGTGAGGCGCTGACACTGATGGTAAAGATGGCTGAAATGTGGATACTTTTGAAAGAAAAGTGCTGATAAGAATATGTGGACCCGTGAAAGAGGGAGAACAGTGGCGCATCCGACATAGCAAAGAACTGAACGACATATATATCACGCCCCTAACATCTCAGCCCATATGAGACTCCTCAGGTTGAGAAGGGCTGGGAATGTACAGAGAATGCCGGATACACGCGTCCCAAAAATAATTATGACTGGTGGGAGGAAAAAACCCACCCAGGTGGAAGGAGAAAAATGGAAAGACCCAGACTGAGGTGGGAAGACGAGGTAAAAGGTGGTGCAGCACAGCTTTCCAGGTGAAAAACTGGAAGTCAGCCGCTGAGGATAGGAGGAGTAAGAGGCGAAAGTTGCGCGAGGCCAAAGCCCGATATGGGCTGTAGCGCCATCATCACCATTATAAAATAGAAGGGATTGATCAGAAATGGGATTGCCTAACACATCGCTCCGGAGACACATCGTGTAGACGTATACCGTTTCATTACGGAGCTGGAAGACATAATAATTTATTTAGATAGTAATGTAAAATAATATATTCTTACCTGTGTAACATGTAAATGAAGTTGAACAAGCAGTTAAGCACGGCCATGAGTAAATCTGCCACACTGAGGTTCACTAGAAAGTAGTTCGTCACTGATCGCATTCTTCTGTGTGCTGAAACAAAGATAAAAATACATTGGAAGTTATTTGATATTGTCATATTTTTATTTAAATTCCAGCGCAGACGCGTAAAAACACACGAGATTTTTATAGGATTTCAAGGTGAAAGTATTTTTAAACCAAATATTTATCTCAGGATCATTCATTGCCTTTGAAAATAAGTAAATTATCCACCTAATGTTAGTAAACTTGAAAAATTACTATTTCAAAATGCCTGAAAAAACTCTCGAACCTGTGCAAAAACAGGTGGTCCGCTAAACAGATTAGCACAGGCGTCAGGTAGGTATGCTATTCTTGTTCTATTGGTATTACAATGGATAATGCTCCGAGGAGCTAACGTCATTGACTCCTTACACCTTACAACATATTTACACCGTTGATATTTGACACACGACGAAGGGTCGCTTCTACGACTCATTATTGAGTTCAACAGCTCGGCCATGGAATAATTTTCCGGTTTCCGTGTTTATTCCCTTCTATAAGGTCTCTTCAAAGATCCATGTTCACTCCTACTTCTCCTCAAAAAGACCCTCCATACGACATCTTCACAGATGACATAGGCCCTGAAAGAAATAATTTTCCTCATGGCCTCTTGTGTTGAAATAATGTAAAAAAATGTACCCAATGACATCATAAAAATAGAAGACGTACGCACGTCGCATACCGTCGCGTCGGTCGCTGACCGTCAGTTGCGTGATCTTGCCATAGTGTTGCCAGTCGTGCCGATATCGGCAGAGTGAAGTCGTCTTCAATGAATTAAGTTGTTTTTATTATTATCGTGTTCATCAAATACTCGAAACAATGCCTCACACACTTCAAGCCCACATTTTAACTTAGCATTCCGATCTTCGTATATATAAATTACCAGATAAGTCCCAAAGAGAAGGACAAAGATGCAACTCAATAACAACCCGCTATGTCAATATTCATTTCATAAGACAGCACACATGTATTCTAATCAGTTCACGCCATCAGCGCTACATATAGTCTACCGACGGCGGTGTAGTGCTGACGGACGGTCCTCGTATGAGGCGCATGGCGACTCGCGCATGGTTTACCGTCAGTGTTGCACTACAGCTCTTCATTCATTCGCTACATATTACTGTAGCGTTACACGTCGCACTATTCCCAGCCTTAACGATCTCGGTCATCTCATTTCTACTTCGTTCAGTCCACTTTATTCTTTCTTATGATATTTTCATTCTTCCCGTTTGTACATCAGAGTTGGTATCAGAACTGCTTTATGGAATACTACCGTTACTTCCCTTGTCAATTTTAAGCGATTACTGCTGTAGCGACTCAATATGTGGCGAACCGACTATTTTCACAATGGAATAATTATTTCTTCACTTCCCGAACTACCGAACTACTGGTAACACCAGTAGTTCGGGAATCTTCGAGAATCTCACAACGACGCCATTGTGGAATATGTACTCCGATCGATAACACATGTATCTTGTCAATGTAAAACCTTCTGATTATTGTCGCGGTTGATAATTTTAAACTTGTACCAAATATGTAAAAAGTTAAGTACTAATAAAAATCCAATCTCTATAGCCAAGAGTTATGACTAATAAATTCCCGCGACCTTATAGGAATGGTATATCCCTGGTAAGTTGTACTATTTTAAAATCCTAGACTGCATTCGCTTCATGTCTTCCCTTATCTCACTGTTCTTCATTCTACCTGTGTCCCTAAGAAAAAAAAAATAAGGAGCAATATTTAGAAACAAGACATTAGAGTGGTTTGTCGACATTTCTTGAACAAATTCTCGCTTACGTGAAACAATGCTGGGCATGTGGAAACGTGGAACGGCTATCGGATGACAGGTGGAATCCAAGCGTAATTCAAAAGCCTTGCGAGAGAGAAACTGAGTAACAAAGGGTAACCACAAATGAGACGGACTTGCGATTTACGGAGAACTGCTGGTTTCAAATGATCACCGTAAAGTAATAATACACCACAAATAACGTTGGAACCGGAGTGTAATTTTATCAACTACCTACCACATTTATAAATGTGTTCAATATTGCTTGGAAAATAATTCACGCCGTAATTTATTTATTAACAGAAACAAACAGTACATTATATTATTCATTGGTTAAAAACAAATTTACAATTAATAAATATAATTCATGGTGGGTACCTATTATGTGTTTCATTGTAATGTCTAATTTATGGTATGAATATTGTTTCATAACGCTGATGGGTTTCATTAGTATTTGTGTTCCGATCAGCCTATAGGATCGGAAGGAATGCAGACTTTGGTATTCCGCACATTAAGAGTACCTAACTGAACGGTAGCAACAGGAGTCAAGTACCGCAATATCGCCAGTCTGTCAACAACCATCTCTCGTATCGTAACGTAACATTTCGCTCTTATCGTAACGTATGAATGTTATTTATCAATCGGAAGTGTGTAATATGAAGCACAATCTATATCGCCGTCGTTCATAGTGTGCTTTATGTGAACCGCGAATAATTTATCGTGGTTTAATAACCAACTAAAACAATCATATCGCACGCTTATGGGTATATCTGTGACTGTCACCGAATAGAAGATCAAGCCACGAGTCACAACAGCAATGAGTATTATTTATTGTGAATACCGTATCTTATTTGGTAGTCGGGCATAATTCGTATCGAGGTCCATAAGCGTTTATAGCAAAGAGTGGCCGCAAGGTTATTCTGACCCCCGTGCATGGTTACGAAGCACATAATATTAAGTAATTAAGTAATACTGGGTGATGTATGCAGTGGGAAGGTGTGTGTGTGTGTATGTGTGTGTGTATGTATGTATGCGCATTGAACAATTTTTATTATTGACATGATTTTCTTTTTAATTTTGGGCAGTGAATAATGCTGACAGTAATGATGACATGAGGAGGAGGTAGAAGGAGGTTAGTCCTACAAATATTGTAAAAGAGTGTTGGGAAATAAGAAAAAAAGTAAAAATAACAATACACCACATATTAGTCAGAACCTGAGTGTAATTTTATCAACTACCACAACTACAATGAATAAATTGTACAGCGCCCTTGAGGTGATTTTTCACAAAAACGGCGCTCTATAAATTATCCAATTATTATTATTATTATTATTATTACCAAATTTATAAATGCGTTCAATATTGCTTGGAAAAAATTGCATGCCGTAATGCTGATATGAGAAAAAGAAGGTAGAGGTAGAAGAAGGTGGGTCCTACAATTATTATGTTTTGGGTGTTTTGGGAAATAAAAACAATTCTGTCGCAGAAAACGTTAATGTTATTTTTTAGCTTTTGATCCTATGCGATCATTATGGTAAAGAATATTCGGAACTGTTAGAAAAGCGACATAAAAGGGGGGGAAATCACAGATCTCGATTACAGAAACCGCGTTGCTTCAAAACGTTACGGACAGTACAAACAAATAATAATAAGAAATAAAGCCGCAATTTTGATCATTCTAGGATCACGGAATTTTCATTTTGGGAGGCCGGTCTGGGTACCGCCGCTCCGGGAACCATTTATTGGATTACCAACACCTCTGCCAAAGGCCACCCCTAGTAGTTCGCTACGTTTAGTGACTTAGCACGGGTGCCAGTTGGTGAGGTTTGGGTGAGGTTTGTCCGGGTCTTGGCGGCGGATGCGTCTGTCCACCAGTTGCATGCCAGACCAGATCGGGAGATATTCTCACGGAACATCACCTTGCACCGCAATGGGAGGGATAGATTCATATGTACGTCCCTCTTGGACACACTGATCCCCAGATTCCTACCCAAACCTCATACCCTTTTCCTTCCCAGAACTTCCTTTCCTAAAAAGACCCTCCACACAGCATTCCCAAAGATGACATAGGCCCTTAGAGGAATTATTTTCCTCAGCTGAAGCTATTGTAAAAAATAAAGATGACCAGCAAAATATTCAGAACAATTTAGATATTGATTTAAATAGGCAGGTACTTAAAATACAGCTCAAAAGCTGTAGTCGATTAAAGCGAATCTCAATGCTAATAAAGAGAATTTAATTATGATTTTCTTGAATTAATGAGCAAAAGTTAATAGTCAAATAATAAATCTTTTTTCCGCCGCTCTTTGGATTTCAATACTAAATATTTTATTATACCTATCCTCCTACTCCTGCAGAGAAAAATAATATTTCTAAGGTAAAGTTGAGCATAATTTAGGTACACCCAAGCACCACATTTCTATCGATTTATTTTTCAGTGTCCTAGATTTTTTTTTATTGTAAATATATTTGTAGAAACAAAAAATTAAGATCATAATAATAATTACATGTATAATATATGAAACATTTCATTTTCATAATTTGATATCGATATTTTTTTAATTTAAAGATATACTCCTACTCGTATAAAAACTATGCTTGTATTTATGTAATTGCTTTCTCCCATTATGTTTGTGTCTAATTTCAAATAGTGTTGGGTACCATGCTGCTTCATTTACCAGCTATTAGACAGAGGGTAGGTACCTACTTTCTTACCCGTGCTATACAGGGAATTATTGACCTTCGCTTTTCGCACTTTTACCACGTACGTGGACGTGGACGTTTAATTTAGATATTTCAAATTGTTAAATAATTCTGGTAAGTGTTACGTACTGCTCTTTAATATGATTTTCTGATCAGATGAATTTTAAAATGTTCTGAATCCCAGGATTTTGAAGTACCTACCTACCACCCTAAAGTAAAAAAGCAAACTGTTACAACACACTCGATGAATATTATTATTGTAGAGGAATATTATTTTACTAATTAGACTAAGTCATTTGTATCCCTAAGCTGTCAAAAATCTTCATTATGCCCTTGGGTATAACTTAACACCATTCCCAACACAACACAATTCACCCAATGACTCTTAAAGCTTAAAGTAACAAGTTTTTATTTTGGAAAAACTTTTTTAAAGCAAAAACTCAACATTTTGATTTGAAACTGTTTCCCTTTTAATGGTGTAAAACAAATTCCATGAATCTATGTAGGGTAAGAGGTAAATCTATCAATTAAGTGAATACCCAAACCTATTATTGTAATTTAAAATAACGTTTCAATTGGTAATATTGACAGTCACAGTCACGCCTCATGTCGGGGCGATTCTAATATTTCATTCAAGCGCAACAAAACCGAAATACGCAATTCAAATTGAAAATAATATGACAAAAAAAAAACAAGTGTGCTTTAGACCAAACGACTGAAGTAAAACTTCAC
The DNA here is from genome assembly GCA_917563855.2 of Limnephilus lunatus. Classification (NCBI taxonomy): domain Eukaryota; kingdom Metazoa; phylum Arthropoda; class Insecta; order Trichoptera; family Limnephilidae; genus Limnephilus; species Limnephilus lunatus. The sequence continues at coordinate 76,971,253 of OU830592.1, forward strand.
AAACTTATTAAAGAACATTGGGGTGACTTATGACATTGGGGTGACATACGACCATGACCTATGACCTTGGGGTGACCTATGACCATGGGGTGACCTACGACCATGGGGTGACCTACGAGCTTGGGGTGACCTAAGACCTTGGGGTTACCTAAGACCTTGGGGTGACCTACAACCGTGGAGTGACTTACGACTTCGAGGTGACCTACGACCTTGGGGTATCCTACGACCTTGGGTTAGTATGTACGCCTTACCTTAGTTGTGCATTATGTACGCCTCGTCCGATCAACGTTCGCATCGAACACTGTTCGCATCGATTACCGTTCGCATCACACTTTTCGTAACGCATTCACCAGCTTACCCCCAAGTCGAGCGTGCGTAAACAAGTTTTACTTCAAAAAACCTTTTTACTTTTACAACTATTTATCTGCTCTACCTGTTGCTTTTCAACCCCTGACCACTGAGCAGTCTGAGCACAGATCCAAAGTTAATACTACTCTACGACAGAGGTAGTATATAAAATAAATAACATAACATAAACATAATACTGTTTTTGTTTAAGTTAAAACTGATGCCCGAGAAAGGTATTCACCACAAAAAACCAAACTTTGTTAAAATTAAAGGAATTTGAATTATGCCTTCCCTGAAAGCTTTTATTTTAACTGAGTAACCGAACGAGCAAGCACTTATTGGAGAGATAATAATTATTAGTTTTTACAAAGGTAAAAATCCTCGTAAGTTTTCCTATGATATGAATGGTGTTAATCTTCTTCGTGTATCACAGATTCGTGATCTTGGTATCATATTCCATGAGAGTCTACAGTTCAATGTTCACATCGATGAAATAACAAGTGATGCAATGAGAATTCTTGGTTTTATTTTGAGAATGGGTGCAAATTTTAAAAATGTATCAACATTAAAAAATCTGTATTGCTCGTTAGTACGAAGAAAATTAGAGTACAATTCCACCATTTGGTCACCATATTACAAAATCCATTCTCAATTATTGGAAAAGGTACAAAACAAATTCCTTCGGTATATTAATTTTAAAATGAAAATTCCAATTGAACTTATAAATTATAATAACTTACGCGCAGAAACCTGACTCCTTAAATTATCAGATAGAAGAGTGTTAATTGATTTGTTATTTTTATTCAAAACTATCAAATCTTTAGTTGACTGCCCTAATTTATTAGAATTAATCTGTATTAATGTACCTGCTAGACTAACTCGCAATAAAGATATTTTCAATTTTAACAATACCCTCAATACTAACTATTCTATTAATTCACCAATCTCTAGAATGCATAGCCTTGCAAATAAACATTGTGAATCTATAGATATATTTGGTGTTGACAGTTTTGCAATTTTCAAGAGACAACTCATCGCTATTTTATCTGTTAATAATTAAATTTTCTTATTTTTGTTCTTTTCATAAAACCTCCTCTCATTTAAAATCTTACCAGTAATTTATAACCTTATTTTATTTTATTTTGCTGTTCTATTTAGTTCTGTTTTATCATCGTACATTATTATACACATATAATTGTTTGTTTATACCTACTAACTAGCTTTTACACATTGCACTTTATTGTATTTCTGGTCTTATTACTGATTTTTTCTTATTACTCTTAGTATTTCATTTCTTTCATGATGTTTAATTTTTTTATGTTTTTAATTTCTGTTGTAAAAGCCCACTAGGGCGTAAATAAATAATTAAATAAATAAAATAAGTAATGATATTGAATAAAGCAGATATTTACTTATAACTTACTTAAAGGCATCAGTTTGTTAACCCGATACATTAAAATGATAATCAAATAATACTGGTGTTTTGATTAGTAGGCACTTGGGTTAACAAATGCATCAAGTTCCCAAGCGGCGTTAAGCCTCGAAAAACCGAATTTCTACCGATTTCTTACATACCTATCTCCCTTAAACATTTGAAGTTTTTAGCTCTTAAATTTTTTTTTATTTTTTAAGATAATGTCTAGATGCTGCTTACACCGAAACGCAAATTATATGAAATTCCCACGATGGAAAAAAATCGCAAAGTATGCTCCAAAAATTACTAAAAACAAGTCTTTTTCTATTATCTTATAAATTATATTTATGAAAAAATTCACAATGTTCTTTAAATGATAGATGATGCTTCACACGAGATTTTTGCTCTATTTTTGTATTGATTTTGTCACTGTTAATGTTAGCGCGCTCCTCTAACATTCGTAAATTAGTAATTTCGTATCTCTCCATCTTCATAAATTCGAGCCCAGTTGCGGGGCCTTAAATCGGTCGCACAATATTTAATTTCATACAAGCTATTCGCTAAACACACAAATTAAGTACCTTCATGTAACCCTCGTGCGGGTGTATGTGTTGAAAATTTGTGTTAAAACAAGGTCTTTTTTTGTTTTTTGTATTTTTTTTGGAAAAATTAGGTTTTATATTACGCATATATGCCAAATATACTGCTATCAGAAAAAAAACTTGTTTAAAGAAAGTACACATTTGTAATTTTTTTTCAATATACACTGAGCTTTCCAAGTCGAACAAACATATCCCTCCTGGACCTCTCGTACAAGGTACCCGTCAATGTAAAATGACAAAATAGAGTGATAAAGGCCGTGTTTGGAAAATGCCGGTAATGAACTATACACAGAAAAATAAATCCCTGTTTCGCTTGGTCACGCCATAACTTCAGAGTGACTTAACCTATTTTATTCATCTTTTTTTTTAAAGTTTTCTAATACTTTGTACGGAAAGCAAAAATTAAGAAAATTGCCCTAAAAATTAAATAATTTCAGAAAACTAAACGACTATTCTAACTTTGCAGGTTTGACAGTTCGCGCATTTGATGAAATTTAATTCTGCACGCAGCTGTTTTTTTTGTATTATTAGAATTGTTTATGGATTTTTTAAAATTATATCTAGACATTTTAAATAGATATGCACTAATGTTAGGTACCAAATTTGATTGATTGTTTTTATTAATACAAAAAATAATATTTGTAATATACGATCATTTGAAATAAAAAAAATGTAATAGGTGGCACGCGAGCTGTTTGAAAACTGAATATACTGGGACTGAATATATGGATCGCGGGAGGGGGGTTTGCGGAACGGGGGAGCGGAAAAGGGGAGATGGTGGGCGGAGAGGGTGGAAGTGGAATACGGGAGGGTAGGGGATGCGAAGAAACAATTTATTTCTTTGAATATGGTATTGCAAAGCATACTGGGAACCAGCTAGTTTAAAACAAAAAAAAGTTACTCTATTTTTCAAAATCTCCCAAATAAATTTTTGAGAAGTTAGAAATTAAGTACTTTTACCCCCCGTATGAAAATTGTAAAAACACGCAGAGGTCGTATCCACGTCATCATGGAATATAAGAAAGGTACTGGTAACTTGCTTCTAATAATATTGATGGGTGACAAGTGACAATGACCACTCTTCTATACTTGACGGGACCTTCATACTACAACATATTTTTATGAATAAGGTAATCACAACCTACATCGAGGATTCAGGTGTATTTTATTCGTTTGCTCAAATTATTAAATTGTTAAATTTGTGAAATCAAAATAAAAACGCGAGTTAGGACAAGAATTGTATTAATTTGTAAACACATAATATTTACTTGCCCAGTCATTATTATTATGAATATAATATGAAAGCATAAAATTGTATCGAAATAAAATATTATTAGTTACATTTTACAAATAATAATACCAAAAATTATTTAAATAACATTTTCACAGAGAGGAAACCAGAGATTTTTCTCAAGTGTTCTAAAAAGTCTAATTTCCAAAATTGGGTAGTCACTTTGCCATTTAATTATATAACATTTAAATTCGATGTGCTACAAATCTAAAATACGTACCGGACAGGAGCTTCATGACAATGTCATATTATTTTTACAGTAAAATTATTAACGAACACTGTTAATCACATCCCGTGTGCGTTTCATAAAATGAATCATTTAACTTTTTGCTTGATTTTATAACAGGCAATACCATAAAATAGTTCTATATTTCGAAAGAAATATACGTTCGCGAAATGTGTATAGGAATATGACTAAAGATAATCGACATTCCGGTATCTTCTGTCTTTTCCGTTTTTATACGAGACGTGTGAGAAGGAAGATTTTTATGAACGGCTTTTAGGACGTTAATACGATCTCTCCCAGGAACCAATACACCTTCCAACGTAGCTTACATTTTAGTAGAACCGAAAATTATCAATTAGAATACAAATAACAACAATGTAGGTTTGTCGTTCTATAGTGAACGAATGACTGCAACTGAGTTTTCAATAAATAAATTATCGATCGCATTAATCACACCAAGATTTATTTGATTGCTTAATTTTTTTTATTATTTATTATTATAAAGAAAAAGACTGAGGAAAAAGAATAAAAAATATTACAGAAACAAGTAAATTCAATGGGTGCTTTACTTTAACGTTAAAAAATAAAACTTATTTTACTTTACTATGCAGTTAAAAAATGTTTGTGTTAGATTCTAATTGAAACTATTTATTTCGACGAGCCAATTTGACAACATAATATTTGTTTTTACATTATTTGTGAATTTTTTAATTTCGTCAGGTAACATAATATTTAAGCAATTAGGTATCATGTAGTCCAGCGTTCTTTGTCTACATTCGTTTAAATGCTTAGGTACGATTAGTATTTCATTTAACATAAAACGAGTATTTTAAGTGCGGACCAGTCTATTTGTGTATATAGGGCTATTCACTATTCATATGCTGAAATATATTTTTATACCACAGAATTACTCTTACTGAGAGGATTTTGAGATTCTTGTACGGATTAGATTAGATGATTAGATTTATTTGAGATTAATGTACGGAACTATATGCCTTTGCTCGTATAAACTTTTATGAGCTTATAATTTAACTAATGAATTTTGAACTGATTGAACACGATTTACATTTGTTTTACAGGAAAGTCCCGAAGCTGTAATTTCATACCTTATAATAGATTCAGCTAATGATAAATAAATTATTAAAATTGTGCATTTTGGAATATAGAAATTAAGTTTATATAATCTACTTTTAATAGATCTCAGTCGTTCACATACTTTTTATTTGTAAAAACCATTTAAAAAAGCAGTCAATAATAACACCATAATAAACATATTATTTTACCGGCTCAATATTTTCAAATGTACACAATGCAGGGATACCAACTTGTAAGCAATCTAAACGATGTGTTTTTATTTCAGGTGTAATAATATTTGCCTTGGCATTAGGTGATCTAATATGCATCAATTTTTTTTCCACCATTTCAAAAGTTCAATATAATCTTTTTGTAAGAGTTCAATACATAATTTTAAATACAGCGAGAAATCACTAATGCAGTATCATCCGCATACACGAAGTGTTTTAGATGTTAAAAAATTTTCTTAATAAAAGATAAGGAAGCAGAATCCAGTTGTTTTTTTTCCTTTTCTATACTTTAGGTAAGCATATGTTTGAAAATTTTCAAATACATTTAAGACTGAACTTCGTGAAACATAAGTTGAAGTGACTTTTTTGATCCAAAAAAGTAAATATTTCTTATAGTCATAAATAACTCTGCAGTAAATCATAAAAAAAACATTAATGATGTTTTTTTCAATGTTGTGTTAATTTTAAATTAAAAGTAGGTATAACCTTTCATCCCAACAACTAAATCTCTCACATAATCGATTCAAAGATACGCTAGACGGCTTGACAACAACGCCGAAGTGAGATTCATAATACCAAATTACTCATGTTAAATTCATCAATATTTAGAAAGAAAAGATATTGTTTGTTTCAAAATAAGGCCACAGAAAGAACACGTAAATTTTCTTTCTTAACATTTTGCTGTGATTTATTTTACTGGACCTTAGTGCGCGCGGCACGATAAATTGAAATATTTGAAGGCATTTTCCCAACAACTTTCAAGCCTTGCCATTCCCGGGGTTAAAAACAACACAATCTTTCTCCATTTCGCATTCGTATTGATCACTTATAGATATTTCAAATTGAAGTACCTGAGGTCAGCAGAATTTTGTAGCTAAGAAAATTATTAATAGATACTTTCGTGGAATAAAAGATGATGGGTTCTTAGCCTAAACCTGGACTTTATTGAGAAATGAAATTGAAGTAGGTACTTTACCGGGAGATTATCCTTTGTATTTCAATACATTCCGTTTTTTAAGGTGTACCAAACAAAAGCAGCCGAATTGGATTGGACAGGTGGATTATTGAAGGGAAAATACAGCTATGAGAAATAATGTGTATTATAAATCTATGGTAGGTATGAGTAATAATATCTTGAGGAAATGGTAGCGTAATAAGTATTTTTAAAGATTATCTCAAATTCCAAAGGAGTTTCTAGGAAAATATGTTGTTATGACTTTTATTAATTAAATTAAACTTATTTCTGGAAATCAACCTTAGAACGAGTTATACTTCACCTATCTGGGTAGTTGCAAAGCATACATTACAACATTATGCTAAAAATAAAAAGATCTTCCTATTTTTTTTTAATATTATGTACCGTTACAGGTTTATTACAATTGTGTGCAGTATCTACGAGTAGCATCTACATATTCTCTTTTTGTGTAGTTTCTAGAATATGTGTGTTTTTAGGTAATATATTTTTTTGCTCTTAGTAGGTACCTAGTGAACAGCAAAACATTATCCATCAAATTTTGTCACATAGTTTATTCTTTTTAATATTACCTTTCTCCTTGAAAATGTAAGAAAACTGTTTTTAACTAGGTACCATGTTCAATTTCCCTTACATCGTTTTCGTTTATTTTACATATTCATACATAAACTAATATGCACAAGGTTACATTTAATTTTTAAATAATTATATTTTTACAGTAAGCATAAAAACTTTTTTTTAAATACATTCAATTTTCCTACATTTTTTAAACTTTCAGGCATTTCATGTTTGGTTCTTTATATGTAAAGCAGTTCTTTGACTCAGTTTTTAACATATGCGGCAACTTATTTCTTCTTTTCTGGTTTAATAATCTATCTATATAAATAAAAATGAATTGCCCATAACTTCCAAACGACTGCACCAAATTGGATAAAAAAAATTGTGTTCGTTATTGTCGGGACAAGGTTTTTTATAAAACTACTGTGAGCTCTGATATTATAAAATTTGTATAAAAATTGCAATTGGCACGCGAACTCTTTGAAAACTGAATATATCGGGACTGAATGTATGGAATGCAGGAGGGAGGAGGGGAACTCGGGTAGGGGGGACGTGGGAGGGAGGAAGGGGACACGCAGGGAGAAACAATTTATTTATTAAATGGAATATGCAATGGCGCATGCCGGGAACCAATTAGTTATGTATATTTTTGTTAAAAACAATTTCATCTAGTATTCTGTGTTTTCTTTGGAACCAGGTAATCTATTAGGACGTTTAACAGTCTAGGCTCTAGGCGTACCAAACTCGGCTCCACCTGCACTTAACGAAGCGGTAGTGAGTTTTTGAAAAATGCAGCACTGACCGAGGAAGATTACTTCGTAGCACCTCCCGCGAGGAATCAATCTCACCTAGCAAATTCCCCCCAGCATTGTTTTAGTTTTTCATAAGTTTAAAACCTAGTTTTCTTTTCCAAATGGTGCAAAGTGTATTTCGGTGTTTTTTAGATTAAAATAAAGCAGTAGCAAAATATAACGACTTAATAAATATAGTGAGTAACGTAAACATGACGAAGAATCTACTTAAAAAGTTCGTACTCGTACATTCGTTAGTCTCGTTACAAACCGTGTAGGATGAACACTGAACACGACATGTTAACAGAACATGAAAATGAAATATTTAAAAAAATTCTCCGCGTCTAGGGACGAGTTTATGCGCGACGGCATGTTCAGAACTCGCCGCGTCGGAAACTTTTGATTATAACGTTGTCTGCAAATAGCTCCGGAGAATCATTAACTCGGAAATGTAGGTCGGTTATCGAGTGAACCACTCGCGTAGCGTGGCTTACACTGCGAGCGTATTATGGAAGAGTTATACGAGATTTTCAAGAACGTCCTTTTTGCATTTTTTTTATAACCATGGCTTTTTTTTCAGGAAGAGAACACGAGAAAATTATAAATACATTTTCCATGAGAATATTATGAAGGAGTTATGCGAGATTTTTACGAACGTGCTTATGATTTTAATATTTGTATCGTGTATTATTTTTTTCAGAAGATTTAAAAAAAAATTAATGATGGACGACAGTAGGATAATCCAAACATTCTCAGATCACCAAAAACCTGAAAATATTTCATTTGCTCCCACTAACACCATCCATACCGTTCACGTGCAATGACGTGGGAACCCAATGCTTGGTTGACGTACGATGTTTTATTGCGTCCAATACGGGTCGTCTTTTCATAATATGGATTCGGGATGAAAAAAATACAGTTTCAAAGGATGTGTTTGACTTTAACTAGTGATTCCTGACATTATTTAGAGAAAAAAATGTTAATGAAATTTTGGTCTCCGGTGACAAAATGAAAGTAAGTTAAGTACGTTCTTCAGCACTCCGTATAATGAGAAAACATTGCATGTTTATTTCATTCTGTAATTAAAATATTTAAAAAAGTTTAGATGTAGTCTACAGTCTATCTCGATACAGACATATCCTAGTGAGACAGGCATAAAAAATTCAATGTAAACATACTTTACGCAGGTAAATAAATAAAAAAATAAAAAGTTTCCACTAGGGCATCGGTTTAAAAATAAAGCATCGTGTAAGAGAGACCACTCGGAGTCTAAGCAATATCTACGTCTCAATGGACTATCCCATCAATATGTGAGACGTAGTAAAGGAAGATGCTGTGACACTTAAACAACTCAATTTTTGTGTGTGCGGGCCAGGGGTGCATTTTGGGCTACAATCTTTAGCAGCTACAATCTCTAGCTTCCGCAGGCCCCCTCCGAGATGGCATTTTTTTACATTAACTCCCCACGGAGGCCCTGAGAAAAATAATTTCCCTCATGGCCTATGTCATTTGAGATGCTGTTTGGAGGGTGTTTTTGAGGAGATGAAGAAATGAACACTGGTCTTGAAGAGACCCATGTTGTAGGAAGGAGGAAACGCAGAGGCCAGCAAATCTTTCCAAAGCCGAGCTGTTTGACAAATTTCAACCGTGTAGGTACATATGTTGAGCACGCGTTTGGCGTGTTTCCCGACCATGCACCGGTTCCGAAAGGGATCAAAGACGCTAGTTCCTCGGAGCATCTTCCATTGTAATACCGATAGAACAAGGATAGCATTCCCACCCGACGCCTGTGCTCTAAAGATTGAAATCTGTCTGTTAAGATGGAGAATCTATGAAACGGACCGCCCGTTTCTGCACAGAGTCGAGGGTATTTTTCAGGTATTTTGGAGCTTCAGACCAGAGGTTGCTGCCAAATACATCCGTGGGGCGCACTTGTGATTTGTACAGGGTTAGCAGTTGTGTAGAAAGTATGTGCGGGCCCTGTTCGGTACGCCCAGTATTTGAAAAAAGAAAGAAGAAGTCTCTAATATCGCAGAACATTTTTAGGGGTTAACAAAGGCAGTTTCTCAGTCTCAGATTCTTCTCTCCGTCAAGAATGAGTAAAATCTATTTTCGACCACGCCTTAACCCCAAAGAGGAGAACTGACCAGGGAACTATAAATATATATAATCACATTATGTGTTTTGGTAAAACCCTTTTTTTCAGACGTTATTTATTTGTTATGTGGAAATAGTTTGAGTATAAAAAATATTACTTAAAACAAAAAAAGTCTTTTAGTTTAAAATATAAGTACACCACGCGTAATAAAAAATTTGGTAAAAATCATAAACCATAATATCTACCGTGCAAATCAACAAAAATCTGCGTTGGAACTCTGGCAAGGGATTTTTCATGTATCATAATACTGCAACGCTAATGATGGTGATTTTTTGCGCTGGAAGAATATCATACAGGGGGAAAGAGTATCAGGCAATAGACAGCGGTGGATTTTAAGTCTTTTCACTGTCATGGCTTGAAAAAGCTTATGTTATTTCAAAGAACTTTCCGATTCTTAATAGTAAACTTACAATTGGACAGTCTATTAAACACATGTTTATAATAGAAATTGCTGATTGACTTGTTTGAATCATTTGTTGCCAGTTACTCACGAATTAGTCTGAGTATGTGTTGTAAGATAATGGACAATTGGATTATATAATATAATATTCATCCATACAAAAATGCTCGCCGCTAAACTATACGAAATACACACATCTTTCAAAAACAATGTTGTAATTATTTTGTTCAAATTCCATAGCGCCAGAGCTCACCATTGTATATAAAAACCTTTCGTGTGCGTGCGCACAAAATCATATCACCAAAGTTTCATCATTATCGGATGAATGGTATTTATATATGATACGATTTTATAACACCAGAACTCACCATTATACACACAAACCTATGCGGGCGTGCGCAAAACCAATAACTAAAGATTCATCGCAATCGGATGAATGGCGTAGCAACGCACAATATTACATTACATAAATATACGATTTAATTAAGATTTGTAGAATCTGAAAAGTCACACCCACAAAACCCATTGATCAATTTAACCACTCCGACCCATAAGTCTGTGTTTGTGCCACTTTATATTTTTTGGTTATACAATGATTGAGCTGAAATAATTTCTTATCCCAATTTCCCAATTTCCTACCTGCCTACCGCCATCCCCAGTTCCTACCTATTCTAACCCAATGCAAAGAAACAGCAGAGCTACGTTTTGTTTTGTTTTTTTTTGTTCGCTGTCAAACCGCTCCGCTGTGACCGTTCGGTTATAATTGTTGCATTTTGTTGAGAATTTTATTGTTTGTATACCCCGCATCCGACAATTGCTGTGTTTCCCTGTCAAACCGCTCCGCTGTGACCGTTCGTGTTTGTTATTTTGTACACGCAACCCCGCTTTGTGAAACTTTAAAACTAAAACCAGTGGCCTTTATATAAAAGAAGAAAGAGAAAAGGAAGTAGGTGAACTTTGGTTAGTTTCTTGGCTTTCCTCTCCTCCTTTTCCTTATTCCTTGCAGTTTTTTCAAGTGAAATCATTGCTACCCGCTGCAAACGGGGTTTTAAATTATTTGCTCCGCATCATTTGATTTTTTGAAATGGAGCTACCATTTATTTTGGTCCAAACGAGCCTGATATGATCAGAATTTGATCCCAACGAGCAGGATAGAACGTAAAATCCGTTTGCCAATACATTTTGATAGCATCGTCTAAATAATTATAACCAATTTGTAGTGAAAAATATTAGAAGGTTGTTAATTATTTTACCGCATTCGTATTAAGTAGTTAGCACATTGTTAAACTATAATATACCTGCTGGTATATTATAGTTTAACAATGTGCTAACTACCATATAGATACCTGCTGGTCTCTTGTTTGTATGAATTGTTTAGTATTCAGTACATATTTAACCAGTGGCGTGTCGCGTTGGTAAACTTTGCCAATATCGAGGTAGGTATTTCACCAGTGGCGTGCCGAATAGTTTGATCATAATAGGTTATTTATTTCTATTTTTATTCTTTTCATTGATTACTTTTTTAGAATTATGGCTACTGTAAAGGAAAAGAAATTGAAATGGTTGTCATCACAGCGTGATGCGTTGAATGAACGCATTAAAAAATGTTTAAACTTTCAAAAGGGATTAGTGATGCAGAAATTCAAGAAAAATTTTTATCTTCAATTGACACGTTAGATTCAACTAGAGATAAATATGAAGATATACATCAACAAATAAATGTCATTAATTTGGAAATTGATTCAGATTAAAATCGGATTTCGTAGATTGGTCAGAATTTGATGACATGTACTGTAAAATCAAACGCACACTTTTTTGATTCAAGAGAAGAAACCGCCATCGAATTTACAAAATAAAAATTGTAAAAAGCCACAACTACCGGCAATCGAGTTAGTTTTATTTAATGGAGACTTAAATTCATGGCCAATTTTTTATTCTAGTTTTGTTAATACAGTGCACAATAATGAGTCGCTTTCAAATTCGGAAAAATTATATTATTTGTTGGGGAAAATTAGTAAACAAGTGCAAACAACATTTTCAGGTATTGTATTCTCACCTGAAAATTACGAAATTATATTTGAATCATTAATTGAGAAATATGATGATAAACGCGTCATCTCTTCAGTTTACCTTGATAACATTTTGGATTTTAAGTCGTTTTCAGTAGCCAATATCAATAATTTGGAATCATTTATTGATAATTTCGCGTCTGCGGTGGCTGCAGTTAAAATATTAGCTTGAACAATTTGTGTGATTTAATTTTTCTTCACATTGCATTGAAAAAACTTGATGTAGATTCCGTGAAGGATTTTGAAATGAGGTATCGTGAAACCAATTTTCCCCCCTTTGATGACTTATTAAAATTTGTTCGTGAGCAAATCAAGGTTTTGAAACGAACGGGAACAACAAGAAAATCGTCCGCACACACAGAGACGTCAAAAAGACAACAAAGATCTACGCAGGCATTTATAAGCGCTGGTAGCGATTTGGATAAAACCGAAAATCGGCTGTTTAATAAATGTTTACTTTGTAAAAAGCCATCGCACGCAGATTTATATAAATGTCAAGATTTAAAAAAATTAAGTATAAAGGAACGATTCAACATTGTCAAGAGTAAACGATTTTGTTTTAGATGCCTTAGTGATAAACATAGGGCTAGGGCTTGCAATTCAAACGAAAGTTGTCGTAAATGTAATGACAAGTTTCATCATACGATGTTACATTTTGAAGAAAAGGGTGCGTCACACAGAAGGCAGTCAGATTCTTGGGACGCCCAAAGGATGAAACACGAGACCGCTGATCAAACAATTGATCCGAAGGAGGGCTGCTGGAAAACTGATGTGGCTTTGTGTACGTTTTCAACTGTTCGACCTTATAATCGCAACGCTCACTGTACAGTTTTGTTGGCTACCGCACAAGTAGGTATTATGGACTCACAAGGTAACATCTTATTAGATGTTTATTAGATAGTGCATCTCAAAGAAATTTCATTTCCAGTGATTGCTGCAGAAAATTGGGTTTCTTTGAATATCAACACCTGTCTTGTTCCACAGTTAAAGGAATTGGAGGTTCATCTAAACCCATTAGAGGCTCCATAAATACCAAAATTTATTCTCGTTTTAATCGGGCAATAAATTAAAATGTAACTTCGTTGATAGTGGACAAGGTAACAGAACGCTTACCTACCGCTAAAGTGGACGTACCGTCATTGTAATATTTGAATAATTTACCCTTGGCAGATGAATCGTATGGAGAACCAGGAGAAATTGATATGCTGTTAGGAGCTCAGCTCTTTCCCCATCTCCTGTTGTCAAAAAGGGTTCAGGACCCTTTGCAGAGGCATAATCTGCACGCTTTAGAAACGGTTTTAGGACACGTTATTTTGGGGGCAGCACCAACCCGAGTTGACGAGAAAGCTACCGTATCTTGTTGTGCTATGATAGACGAACCAGAGCACGGACGTACAAAATATATGGACATGCCCTTACGTGTTAAAAAACGTGTTATTTCCCCCTCCTATTGGAACCATTTTTCGGAACCGGCTGGGCGTGTCCGGACCAATGTCGTGCTCTCGTCGTACATTTTACGCGCGGACGCTGTATGTCTATGAAACACATACTTAGACAATGAAGAAGACTTGGCGAATCACAAGTCTCTTTCATCTCTTCGCCCCGCCATAGTTGGTTTTTACCCCTCATCTGTAAGTTCTCGTCTAGTTATTTGTATGTCTATGAACCAGAGGATATTTGTCTCAAAAGATTTTGGGAATTAGAGGAAGTAAATGTATTGCCCATTAAGAGTCCTGAGGATCGTGAATGTGAGGAGATATATAAAAGAACTACGTCACGAGATCCTGTAAGTGGAAGGTATATTGTAGCCTTACCATTTAAGCGAAATTCTTCAGCACTTGGGGATTCATTTGCAATAGCAAAGAAACGTTTTTTATGCCTAGAACGCAAATTGGAAGCCTCTCCTAGATTGAGAGAAGCCTATAACCATATTATTAATGAATATTTAGAGATGGAGTACTTATCTCCTGTCATTCCAAATAAGGAGAATCAAACGCATATTATATAATAACGCACCACGGAGTAGTGCGGGAAGATAAAATTACCACAAATTTGAGAATAGTCCGGTACGCTAGTGCTAAAACAAGCACTTCAATATCATTAAATAATATTTTATATAGTGGGGAAAATTTGCAGGGGGATTTATTTAATATTACTATGAATTTTCGCGTATTTCCTATAGCACTCTCAGCTGATATACGAAAAATGTTTTTGTGTATAGGAATGCAGGATAATGATAGGAAATATCAACGAATTTTGTATCGCTTCTCGCCAAACGAGAATATAAATACTTATCAGTTTAACTGTGTTTGCTTTGGACTTACATCCAGTCCATTTCAATCTTTACGCACGATCAGACAATTAGCCTCCGATGAAGGAGAAGCTTTTCCCGAGGCAAAGAAAATTATCGATGAGTATTTATACATGGATGACTTTGTGTTTAGTTTGGAAACTGAGGAGAGTGCAAAGAAAACATCGTTGCAGTTAATCGCATTATTGAAAACTGGCCAGTTTGACATTGTTAAGTAGACCAGTAATTCGGAAAATGTTCTGGAATCCATTCCGGATTCACACCGCTTGTCATCTATAAAGGAATTTGATGAGGTGTGCATGCATAAAGTATTAGGATTATAGTCACATAATTCCGATTTTTTCTCGTTTGTCACTTCTACACCTAAAACAATGTGTACGAAGAGAAATATATTGTCTTGTGTCGCCAAAATATGGGACATTATGGATTTCATCGCGCCTGTTGTCCTATATGCAAAACTCTTAATAAAGCAATTATTGATATGTAAATGTGATTGGGATGATGAGCCTCCCGCAGATATTGTGAGAATATGGACGCAATTCTGTGAGGAACTGTCGTCACTAAATAAAATACAAATTCCGCGCCATGCTGGCATCACATCTAGAACCATTGTAACCATTGCGGGTTTTGTAGATGCAAGTGACAGGGCTCACGGAGGAATAGTGTATTTTCATATACAACACAAAGGTGCCAATTCGGTACATGTTGCTTGTGCAAAATCAAAGGTATCTCCGATAAAAATTGTTAGTTTTGCACGATTAGAACTCTGCGCTGCTCTAATACTGGCAAGATTAATGAATAAAGTAACGGAAACGTTAGAAAAACGCGTGAAAATTGATAAGGTTTTCGCATTTACTGATTCCACTGTTGCACTCTGTTGGATTCAGTCGTCTCCTCATAGATGGGGAACATTCGTGGCTAATAGAGTCACTGAAATTCAGTCAGAATTATCGGCTAACTGTTTTTAGCATATTGCAGGTACAGACAATCCCGCTGATTGTCTGTCGCGTGGGCTTACCCCCAATCAGATTTTGGATCACCCGCTATGGTTTCACGGTCCACCATGGCTGAAATTAAGGCCAGAGCAGTGGCCTATTACCGTTTATGACGTCACCATGGTGACGCAACCACCCGAACTGAAGACTACGTCATTAGTAGTGACTTCAAGTTTAGAGGAGTATGAAATATTAACTTGTCAAAACGTTTTTCTTCGTGGAATAAATTATTACGTTGTTTGGTTTACGTATTTAGATTTCTTAAAGTATTACCATATCGAGCACATGTAAGTGGATCAGACTTAGAGCCCGCAGAACTCAGAGTATTTCGCGAAATACAATTGGCTTACTTTCCCAGTGAGTTCAACAATCTTCAACACGGAAAAACGTGTAAACCCGTATTTCAACGTTTGAGACCGTTTTTGCACGACGGACTTATAAGATCAGGGGGTCGACTAGTTAATTCGGATTTAAATTATGATCAGAAACACCCCATAATCCTTGCACGAAAGGATCACATCTTGAATTTATTGGTTGATCATTATCATCAAATTCATTGCAACTCGAGTCCCGTATTATTAATATCTATTTTGAGGCAGAAATATTGGATTTTATCGGCCCGTAGTTTAATTAGGAATCGAGTACATAAGTGCAATTCATGTTTTCGGCTACTTCCTAAAACGATCGCACCTTTAATGGCCGACCATAAGGATTGTCGTGTCACTCCATCTGTAAAGCCATTTACGCATGTCGGCACAGACTTTGCCGGGCCTTTGAAGGTAACCATGTCACGTGGATGTGGAATTCGTTCTCAAAAGGTATATATTTGCTTATTTGTGTGTTTAACAACGAGAGCGATACACCTTGAAATAGCGTCCAGTCTAAGAACCGAATGTTTCTTGAATGCATTTAAACGCTTTCTTTCCCGCCGTGGTCCCGTGTCAAATCTATATTCGGACAATGGAACTTACTTTGTAGGAGCTAAACGAAAGTTAAATGAATTGCACGTATTTTCAACATCTTCACATTTTGGTGAAGAATTCGCAAGTATTTTGGCCAATAAAAGAATAAATTGGCATCTAAATGCGCCAATCGCACCATATTTTGGTGGAAATTGGGAGTCAAATACCAAAAGTATGAAGACTCATCTTTTTCGCGTAATAGGAGATCAGATTCTGTCCTTCGAGGAGACAACTACAGTGCTCGCACAGGTAGAGAACATTCTAAATACAAGGCCATTATGTAGGACGCTCTCTTCAGACCCATCTGAAATTTTCGCGTTAACCCCCGCTCATTTTTTTAACAACTACCCCGCTGAAACACCTGCCAGCCATGACCATTGAGGAGGATAATTTGAACCTTCTATCGCGTCATGACTTGCTCGATAAATTGATTCAATCGTTCTGGAAACATTGGAGGTTGGATTACTTGCATACCTTGCAAGTACGTCCCAAATGGAATACTCCCGCTAACCCAGTCAAAGTCGGTTTAGTAGTAATTGTGGGGACCGAAAACTCTCCTCCATTGCATTGGCCGCTAGGAGTAATTGTCGAGGTTTTTCCCGCAAGGGATGAAGTAATTCGTGTTGCTCGCGATAAAACAGCGTTGGGAACATATATTCGTCCGGAAGTGAGGCTTTACCCTTTGCCAACTCAATAATGGGTTATTATTGTTAGATTTAGTTAAATATAGTTTTAGGAAATTTAGGAAAGGTAAGTATTTGGTTATATTTGTGTGATAATGCTATCACAATGCGGTTTAGAAAGGGGGATTTCTCACCCTTTTAAGGCGAGGGGGATGTTTGCGCCACTTTATATTTTTTGGTTATACAATGATTGAGCTGAAATTATTAATTTCTTATCCCAATTTCCCAATTTCCTACCTGCCTACCGCCATCCCCAGTTCCTACCTATTCTAACCCAATGCCAAGAAACAGTAGAGCTACGTTTTGTTTTGTTTTTTTTTGTTCGCTGTCAAACCGCTCCGCTGTGACCGTTCGGTTATAATTATTGCATTTTGTTGAGAATTTTATTGTTTGTATACCCCGCATCCGACAATTGCTGTGTTTCCCTGTCAAACCGCTCCGCTGTGACCGTTCGTGTTTGTTATTTTGTACCCGCAACCCCGTGAAACTTTAAAACTAAAACCAGTTGTCTTTATACAAAACAGTAACTGCTACCGAAGAGAAAAAGAAGAAGGTGAACTTTGGTGAGTTTCTTGGCTTTCCTCTCCTCCTTTTCCTTATTCCTTTTCAAGTGAAATCATTGTTACCCGCTGCAAACGGGTTTTTAAATTATTTGCCCCGCATGATTTGATTCTTTCAAATGGAGCTACCAGCTTGTTTTCACGATAATATAACTTTGTGAGACATGTGTATAACGTATGAGCCGTACCTGACCTACTAATTGACCGGATTAGGAAAGTGAAATAAAACGCGACATTATTTGACCAGCGATCCTCCCAATAGCCAATTTTGGGGAAAAGCTCAGCAGGTGCAACAACTCCATAATTCTGGCACTCACTGGAGAACATAATGATAAACTGGCAACTGAAGAACTTAACGATAATTATTATAAGCAATAATTATCAGCCTGAAACACTCATCTACATTGAAAAAATCTTCAGAGAAAAGATACTTTTGCCAATTTTTTGTCCTTCTGATTGCAATCAGAAGGACACAGGTTCAAGTCCCGTTGGCGGCAAGTATCTTTTCTTGGACGATTTTTTAAATGTAGATGAGTGTTTCAGACTGATAATTATCGCTTATAATAATTGTAACCCTTTGTGCTATGCATAAAAATCTTGTCTTAAAAACGTTAGTTTATCAATTAATAATAATACTTGATATAGTTTTACATGACAAAATTAAGAAAATAACTTATATCATTGATGTCGCTATTCTAAATTCTTGTAATATTCAGAAAACTGTTTCTGAAAAAATAAGAAAATATACAGATTTAGGAAATGAAATTAAAAGAATTTGGCATTCTCAGACTATAAAAATATTACCATTTGTTATTTCGGCTACTGGCATTATACCTAGCTCTCTCATTCAAAATTTAGGCGTATTAGATTTGTCAAAAAATTTGTACATAAAAATGCAAAAGTCGGTCATTTTAAATACATGTAGGATTACGAAAGATTTTTTAAATATTTATATTGAGGGATCAGTAGGATTTATCGGACCAGTTAGGATTTCATCAGAGCCGAACCCTCTGATATGAAAATATCTGGAGTCGGTGAAATATTTTCCCATTATGTTTCTGGTGGATTGACGTATTGTTCTTGTATTGTTTTATTCTTATATAGTGCACATACATTGCGTTAATTTACTAGATATTCATTTGTGGAAAAGTGTGTGGAAGGGTTTAGTCTTTCATTTGGGAAAGATTCAACCCGGACATAAAACCTGGAGCACCGTAAAAAATATACTAATTTGTAATTCGGAGATTTTGGAGTGGTAAGAATTTAGTTTTTTTGGTTTTTTAACCCTTAATCAATTTAAGATTCATATTTTAAAATAGATTGAGTGTACGGAAGCACCACATAGATACATTATTCCTGTATAAATAAATTGAAAATATTATTTAATGCCCGAAGTTGGTAAATGAGATTCAATTTAATGTACCTGCCAGCTCCACACGCTCTTCTTTCCTATTCAAAGTGGATCAAAGCAAAACGAACGGGAAGCAAACCAAACATTATTTATCGTTGAAGAAGAAGGTAATACTAACAAATCTAAATGAAATATGAAAAAGAACAAGTATTTTTATCAAAGAAAATTTAAATTCTTTATTTAGAAAATTTGGAAAAATAATGTTTTTAGACCAAATCTTAATATCAGATTTTTTTTAATAACGTTAACTGCAACAGAAGCAATACCTTACATGATGGTAAGGTTAGTTTTAAAAAAATAATAAAAAGTTTTATAATAATAATAAAAATAACACCTTTGCAGTAATAGTAGTTTTCTTGTCCAATTTCATCATTCATTTTATTAAATTATTCTTACTCGATTTGGGTACGTTGAGAGGTTAAAAAAAGATGTGAGGGGAAATGGAGGGAGGAGAGGAAGGTGTTGAATTTCTTGGCTCTTCAGATCTGGTCACTAAATAAAGCAAATTCTTAGAGTACCTACTTATCACTCTGGAAACTAAATATTACAATTTAAAATAAAAACAAAATCTTATGCTTATTATAACTAATATATATTATAACTCAAGAACGGCTGAACCGATATTGATGATTTTTAAATTGTTGGATTTAGAATAGTAGAATAAATATTAAAAATCACGAAAAAAATTTTTAAAGAAAATTCTTTTCCTCGTACATTTTGTGTGGAACGAATTCTCATCTTTTGAAAGAGCTGCAGCAATATTGTAATAAATATGATATTGAATAGTGAGAAAATTCCAAAAATTCAAAGACGTCAATGCGCTGGTTGTTTTGCTTTGGTTCTTAAACATATAATGCTGCCCCTTTTTCTTATACCCACACTAAATGTCAGTAGTCGAAAATAAGACAAACGGTGAATGTATGTCTGCACCCCTCCAAAGGAAAAATACAATAAATATAATAAATCTCCCTCACAAGTATAAAGAAAATGAAACGCTATTCCCGTAAGCAAGTGGAAAAGTAAGAAAATCAGAAAAAAATATAAATCCGTACACAACGCCATCTCTGATTCTGAGAAAAACAAAACACAGACAGTTGCGCATCGATAATTGTTTCATTGTTTTTTTTTAACTTAAAAAAAAAATTGAATTACGCTAGTAAGTTTACACAGCATGTCATACTTCCTGGGGCCAGGGTGATACTGAAGCCACGTAGGGTCCAGTGTTATAATTCTGGTCTCCAGAAATATGTCCCTCCCGGGGGGGAACAAGTGTTAAGCAGGCCCCCCGGGGGCAATATGCCTCGGCTTGGAAGGCTCAGCTCAGGGTCGTAGGGCTCCTCCGAGGCTGTCGATGGTTGACTCCAATGAAACAAGGTTTGGGCACAATTCAAATGTATTCAATAATGCAAGGGTGAACAGTACAGGCAACCAGGTAAGCTGTTTAAGGCCTAGCATAAGAGAGAGAGAGGCACTAGAAATACTACTGAATTTAGGCTCGGAAATACTATAAGAGGGTTTAAAATCTCACGTGGCGTCGTACGGATGCAGGCAGCTTCCTACGAAGTGGAGAGATCTAGAGCAAAGCTCATAGATCGTGTGCAGGAACGGGGCGGCTCGGGGTGCGTGGGCGGCTTCTCGGCATCATGGTGGGCGGATTCGGTCAGCTTACCGAACCGGTGGGTGATAACGGTGAATTAAGCGGCTATCGGCAATGTAGGCGGATTAAAAGCCGGGCGGCCAGGGCTGCCATGGTATAAAGTAGGCGGCAGTAGGATTATACAGGCGTCTGTGGTGATAGCGCCATACTGAGATCGTAAGTGAAGACTTAATTAGCCGCGTCAAAGGGTGGCATACTGCCCGACAGTACGTAGTAGTACGTACGACTGCTCGCGCCGCTCTCTAGAATAGGTCTCATGCTTCGGTGAACGGTGGCCGGAGTTCTCTGCCCGTGATGAGCGAGACGGAAGACTCGAACGTGTGCCCTATAAGGTAATGTCTTCTGCCATTGGCTGGATTTCGCGCCGTGTGGCCATATATGGTAATGTCTTCTGCCAGCCTGAGAGGGACAGCAATAATCACGCGAGAATGTACATGTACTGAGCACGTGACACACAGCTGCCTGCCGCTTGTATAGTATGTTCGTAGAATTTATGGGCAACCCATAACACTACCCTCCTCCCCCTGAAAAATGAAGGGAAAAGGCAGCGAGGCTGATGCAGGGGACCACGACCTTCCATACAGCATGTGATGCGATGATTGCCACAATGTGAGGTACAGAGCTACCTCTTCACCAGGATTTAAACACTCCCTACCTAAGAGCCAACAAAATTTTAACTACCTGTGAGCCAAGCTAAAAAAAACTAGCAAAAAACTGAACAAAGGTTGCCAACTCTCTCAAGAAATTTAAAAAAATGTGACGTACCTAGTGCGATACAAGACACGCTAACGAAGGTGCATGAAGAAATAAAGAAAACATGACCCTTCCGAGAAGGATTACTACCATGTAAAAATCTTAAAATTAAACAAAAAATTTCCAACACTATTCCTGTTATGGAATATTGTACGCTGACCAATGTCATGAAATGATCGAAACCAACTCATATTCGCGTCTTATTATGGAATTCTTAAAATTATACAACTTTGTTTTTATACACTTTATTCCTGTTATGGAATATTGTACGCTGACCAATGTCATGAAATGATCGAAATCACTCATATTCGCGTCTTACAATAGAATTCTTAAAATTATACAACTTTGTTTTTATACACTTTATTCCTGTTATGGAATATTGTACGCTGACCAATGTCATGAAATGATCGAAATCACTCATATTCGCGTCTTACAATGGAATTCTTTTTTTTTTAAATTATACAACTTTGTTTTTATACACTTTATGCTATTTTCACAATTCAATTTTAACCCAAATGTTAGTTTCCCGCACTCTCAGCTTGTCATGGTTTGTCTGGTTTGCATTTAATTATCAGGCATAAACGACCATCCTCTCATGTTCGCATATAATTGTAAGGTAATGCTACAAAACCTATCATGAATATTAATTTTCAGGCATAATATGAATCCTCTCATGTTTTCTCGACTCACCCTCGGTGACCCGTACAGCGCTGTACTTGGTATACTAGAAATATACCCTTGCCGCAACGACATAGACAACCGGATAGATCCCTTGGAATCCTCACGGTGAACTTGCGTTCGACGAAACCACATAGGACACCCTCTAGGTGTTCCCACCAAAATAACCAGACGAACCGTAATGACCATAAGTGCAATTACATTATTCTCTAATAAGAACAATACGACCCGAATGACATAACTTTATGACATTACCGAGCTAATTTACTCAACTGGGTGCATACTCTTAAATCTTCTTACTACGAGAAGTACTACTCCTTATTTGAATACAGTGATATAGCAAGTTACAAAACACCGTACAATTGCGTCCTGATATGGCAAGGACTTTACACGCTGGCTTACCATATTGATACCGAAGTAATCAATTACGTGTTTACAAAATATTTATATAGTAATTTAATTAATTACATTTATCATAATTAAAACACTTGAATATACATTTGTTTACCCACCAAAAACTCTATGTGTGTGAGTACAATTTTGTTAAATAACTTTCAATTCGAGTTTGTTTCAACTCAACTTAAACTCTCAGGGTTTGACTACGTAAGGAGAGAAGAAAAAAAAATTAAAATAAATAACAACAACGCCACGTATTTTTACCAAAAAATACGAAAATTTAATACTACCGACAATGTTATTAGAAGAGGAAAAAATTTTTTTTTAATTGAGTAACGAATTTCTTCCTAACACCGGAATCATATATACTTCCATTGTTCGGAAATTCGCGTTTCCAACAATCCTTCTGCTCTAATTCTAAGGAGTTTAGCCATCCTATCACGCTTTGGATTATAGCTCACAGCCGAATGACACGTTAGGTCGATACCCAAGTTCCATCCTATCAGACTTGTAACAGCTCTATAATACCACACAACGAGTAACCGTTGTTATATGATCGCGGAAGAAGGTTAAAATTCGATACCACCACAACCTATGTGAACCGAATAGTGTTGTCTATTGGGCCTATTCTGATAACAAAAATGTGGTAATATTATTATTACATTGCCTTTTCATCGTGAATTCACTCCAACATACGCTAGAATTGAGACATACCCCGTTAAGGAGTGGGTAACTACCCGATTGTGAACGTTTTACCGCCCCAATTTCTCCTATATCGCAACGTGTGAGATGTCCAATACTATAACGATTTAACCTACCTGTGAGAATAATTCGACAATGAAAGAGATTGAAAAACCCGAAAAAAAAAGGACAAAAAATAAAAAAAATTATAATTGAAATGATATTTCCATTTATACATGACCTTATATTAATATATACACAAGGTTATTTACAACCATAAGGTTCCTAAGTTTCTTACTACCCAATGACCTACCCCAGTATGATGAGAGCTAGGTGCCTTTATACTTACCACTTGTACAAGAATTTTCTTATGCCGTCTCTTGTCAACGAAAAGAAAAGAATATGCTTGCATATTCTTTCATTGCATCTAAAATTAAGTACTTTTTAGAATGCAAATTGTTCCACGAAAATAGAAATTAGGTCTCTACTTCGGTCCCGGGCAGGATACTGAATACCTAACGCAGTTTTTTCTAATGAAAAACCTAGCCTAATTTAGGGTTCCTTGAACTACGCCCTCAATCAGTGTATCGTGTCGTGTTTCTTAGACGAATTTATATACTTATGTAACCATATTCATATATAAATTTAAAAAAAAAATTTTTTTTTTTTAAAAAAAAAACAACCTAAGTGGCTACGCACTAGGAGAAAGTAATAAATTATTACTACCAATAATAGTCATTACAATAAATGAACTAAATATCGCATCAGTAATTTCACTAGTGTAAGGTGAGTTACCTCTTTTTTTTATAATAATAACAATAATAACACAAGTCTTCACGTGCAGACATACCGGCGTCCCGGATTGTCAACACTTGTGATGACGATCCATTAAGAAAGGAATTGTATACTTCTCTAATAACAAAGGTTAAGTTATATGCGTTATAACCTCGTACTAACCACTAGGGTTCATGACGTCCTAGGGTTGTACCTAAGGGGTAATAATTATATCTCAACTAATCACCGGACTAATCAGAGAAAATAACAACAAAAACATAAATAAAAACACTTATAAGGTTGCAACGACCGGGGTGTCACTACCCTTTTTTACTATGTCTTTAATGTGGAATTTACCGACAATTTTTCCATTTAAATTCTCTAGTACATATACCGTGCTAGAGATTTTTTCCTTTATTCTGTTTTCTACAAAACGGGGTGCCAGTTTGGCTGAAAAATATACGCCTGCCTTAGATTGAGGGAAGTTTCTTCTCCAAACTCTGTCTCCGATTTTATAGGATTCCAACTTGTGTCTAGTGTTATAACGAAAAGCACTTTGTTTATACGCGGCGGCGAGTGAATCGCTCACCTTGTCATACACGGCTACAAGTTCTTGTAGTTTATTTGCATAATCCACTACCGTATCTGGTTGTGTGTTATTTTGACTAGCACCCGGGGAGATACGCCAATGTGACGTGCCATGCACTGTCTGTTCAAAGCCGTGCATGAGGAAAAACGGGGTGTATCCAGTAGTAAGGTTGACCGTATTATTAATTGCTGCTTGTACCGTTCTGACGTGCTTTGACCACTGACGGTGATCGTTGCCCACCAAAATAGCCAACGAGGTTCCGATGGTTTGGTTATAGCGCTCTACCGTGTTGTTCATAGGAGTATAGAAAGAATTATAAAATACATCAGGAACGCCGTATTGAGACAAGAAGGCTTTAAAAGCACCTGAAGTGAACTGGCGACCGTTATCAACTATGAGTGTTCTAGGTACAGAGATTGGTAAAAATATATTGTATTCCAAGGCTTCTATTATGGTTTTTGCCGTCGCGTGGCGTAATGGGAATAACCAGCAGTACTTAGTAAAAACGTCTACCACGCTCAGAATATGAAAGTTTCCGTCGTAACCTTTCGGAAAGGGACCTATCAAATCTACGCTAAGACTTTGCATAGGGCGATCTACGTTTTTGGGGTGGGACATATGACCTAAGGCTGGCTTAGTTGAATGTTTATAAGCCTTGCAAATATTGCAATTGGACACTAATTTTTTTACATCGTTATACATTCCGGGCCAGAAATTCCTTAACGATAATTTTTTAAAGGTTTTAAACACACCTGGGTGTATTGCTGTGGGTGAATTATGACATTCCGAGATTAAGGCCTGTCTATCCTCTACCGGGGATACTAATTTCCATTCGTAGTCTGTATGTAAGGAAAAATCAGCTTTACAATGCTTATACAACCTATTACCTTGTATTAAGAAATTAGGACTAGCTTGTGGGTTATTGGCGCACTTATTATACAGCTCTGAGTACCACTTGTCTTTAGAGCCAGGCGTGCCAAGTAATGAATTTAATTGGGTAATTTCAATACGAGATAGTACGTCTGGAACTACATGAAGGGAGCCTTTACGGTGAATTATGTCAAAATCGAACTGAGACAAGCGTGTCCCCCACCTGGCAAGTCTACCTGTTGGATTCTCGAGTGACATAAGCCATTTTAAACTTGAATGGTCCGTGACCACTGTGAATTTTGACCCTTCGACGTACGAGCGAAAGTTGTGTACGGCGTCGAGAATGGCCAATAATTCGCGTTCAGTTGTACTATAGTTTCTCTCCGTTTTAGAGAGTACTCTGGAGTAATACGCGACGGGGTGTTCTGCGTCCTCAAATTGTTGTGAAAGGCATGCTCCGATGGCGAAATTGGAACTGTCACATTGTATTATAAAGGGTAACTTAAAATCAGGGCAGCTTAGTACCGGCGCTGAAATTAAGGCATTCTTCAAGGCGGAAAATGATTTTTCTATCTCCTCATTCCACGTAAAATTAGGTAGGTTCTTTTTACCACCAGTTATGTGAGTTAAAGGGGCTGCAATATTTGAAAAGTTGTTGATAAAACGTCTATAATAACTGCATAATCCAAGGAATGATTTTACCTGTTTTGTATTCTGAGGTCGGGGGAAATTTTTGATAGTATCTATCTTTGCCGGGTCTGTTCGGAGACCTTCCTTGTCCACTACGAAACCTAAATATTTGAGTCTTGATTTACAGAATTCCGACTTTTCTATATTTAATGTTAATCCGGCGGCCTTTAAAATATTACAAACCTTTTTAAGGAGTTCAATATGTTCTTCAAAGGTACGTGAGATAATTATTAGATCATCTAGATATGCAAAAAGGTTGGGTTCGAATTCTGGACCAAATAAGGTGTCCACGAGGCGTTGCAGTTCGCTAGGAGCATTACGTAGCCCGAAGGGTAGTCTTACGAACATGAAGGTACCCCTACCTGGAACTACGAAACTAGTTTTCTCACAAGACGAAGGGTGCAAGGGTATCTGCCAGAAAGCTTTAAGCAAGTCTAAGGAAGTAATAAAGTTTGCATGCCGTAAGTTATCAAGAATACGATGAACGTTTGGCAACGGATAAATTTGAGCCCTTGTAACAGCATTGAGTCTTCTACTGTCCAAACAGAACCTAGCTGTTCCGTCCTTTTTGGGAACTAAAATAACCGGGTTTGACCAAGGAGATTTACTTTTAACGATTACGCCTAATTCCAACATTTTATCCACCTCACATTCTAGCTGTTTCAACCTTACTGGTGACAGGGGGTAATAACGTTGTTTTATTGGGGTTCCTTCAGTTTCGATAACATGTTCGATCAAATTAGTTTTACCTAAACCGCGTTTAGCAAAAGATATGGATTGAAATTCCTCTATCACATCACTAAGTGTTTTTAGTTGCGCGGGTGTGAGATCGTTTTTTGACCTTACTACGTTAACTTCTGAGATGGAAGTATACGTAATACTTTGATTTGCTGTAAATAAATTTGGAGCTATGTTGAATTTTTTCCAAAAATCCACGCCTAAAATAATTTTCCGGCCGAGCGAAGGTATCACTACAAAGTCTATGGTCTGCAACTTATCGTTATAAACTACTGGAAGTGACAGCTTGCCAGAAACTTCCTGTCTCTTGTTATCTGCTGTAGTAATTACCAGATCACAAGGGGACAGCGCACGAGACGTGAATTGTTTGTGCAAATTCCCACCTATACAAGATAGTGACGCACCCGAGTCTAGTAAACCTGATAAAACACGATTTTTAACTTTGAATGTGACATGTGGCCGGCCATCTCCGCTACACTTCACATTCACTGCCTCGAGTGGATCGGTATTCAGAAAAACCTTCACGTAACCTAACCAGTCATTCCATTCCTTTTCGATTGTCTCTGCTGATGGCTTTGGACTGCAATGACCGCCTAGAAGTTTTTTTGATTCGAATTACAATGAGTCGGGGGTGGTTTAGAGAGATCAGGAAAATCGTTTGCTCTGCTGTAATCAGGCTTTTTCCATCGTGGGCTACGGCGCGGGACGCTGTTGCTGTTAATTTTATTGCAATTTTTTGCAAAGTGACCGTTTTGATTGCATTTAAAACAAGCACGATTAGCGATATCCGTGGTTCTTTGTGAAATCGCCGCGAGCTGTGAGTTCTTATTACGGCCGAAAGTTCTAACCCTGTGATTCTGTTGGGAACTATCGAAATGAGTATCTTCTAAGATCTCGCATCTTTGTATTACCTCCGCGCAAGTACGGGGCACATCGTACGAGAATAGTTTACTATATTTGTGCAACAACCCATTTTTAATTATAAGAACCAAGTCTAATTCAGACAATGGTGATGATAACTTATCATTCAGGGATGATATTAGATTTACATACTGCCGAACCGGTACGTTATACATTTGCTTGTAACGGTGAATTTTAGATTTAATTCCCAAATCACTGTCAACCTCCTTATAACTTGAGACGACCTCCGGCTCGACTGCCTTTTTACTTGATGCGCGACTGAATTTGATTTTATCCATCTCCTCACATAATGCTTGTAACTCCGAAACGTTGGTGATATTTTTACCGATCTTCAGTTGTGCGTAATCTGGCGTGAGACCTTTTGTGACTAACGATAAAAGTTCCGACTCTTCTAACGGCAAATTCAGCTTGGAATTGATAGCTAAAGCTTCCAAAATAAAATCCGCAGCTCTTTCGTTATTATTTTGACACAAGTTAAATAACTTCGACTTCTCAGTCATTTGAAACGTCGGGTCCTCGAATCTCTTCAAAAAGGCTGTTTTAATTTCTTCCCACTTTAGATTAGTTTTGAAAATTTTCCTATAGAATAATAGTGCTGAACCAGTGAGAAGTTCGACAAAACCCCTAGCCAAATCTTGACAATCAACGCCCCTCGCGTATTGTAATTCGGCGATTCTGTCTAAAAAAGCGCGGACATCCGAATTCCCGTCAAAAGAAATTTTCCAATTTGTTAAATTAACTATTTTTCTTTCAACGTACCTTGTGGTAGTCCTTTCATAGTGATTTTGCGTAGGCGAGGATACTATGTTAACGAGGTTTCCCGAATTACTAGTTTTTGGGGTGGTTGCTACACTTGGAGAATTTAATAAAATAGCAGGAGACTCAACCCGCCCACTAAGGGATTCATTAAACTCGACACATTGTTTCCGTAAAGACAACAAAGCCCTTTTGGGGACTATGCCTCTATCCATCAACATTTTTCTTATTACCGACGCGTTTGCTTTCTCGAAATTTAATATTCTATCCATTATTGGTATGGTGGCCTCCATGATTATGCGTTATTATAATGAACAAAGCAAAAAAAATTTCGGACGAATAATATAAGACGAGAGCAGTTGCTGGCAGTCGTATTTACAACTTCCTATTACAGGGGAACGGATGTGAACGAGCACAATCCGACAGTAGTTACTACCTTTTATTGGAAACAACCACTGCTCTTCAAGGAAGAAATAACGCAACTTACACAGCAGCCACTCGGAGATTTTAAAATAACGAGATTCATTACTCAATTAAAAAAAATTCCGCGCGAATGACGAACAACTCTGACTGCCGCGATAGAACGTAATAGCTTGAGAATGCTACTGTAGTAAGCGATGTTTAAAATACCTAACACTCGAATAGCACTAGCCGACGGACTCGCGACGTTTAGAATAATTCACACAGAACTACCGTTGTTGATGGGAGCACAAATATAAAATATTTATAGCTAAGATTACATAATTATGTTTCTAGGGAGACAACAATCGACAAGACTTCGGCCCAGTTGGCGCGCCAGTGTCATACTTCCTGGGGCCAGGGTGATACTGAAGCCACGTAGGGTCCAGTGTTATAATTCTGGTCTCCAGAAATATGTCCCTCCCGGGGGGGAACAAGTGTTAAGCAGGCCCCCCGGGGGCAATATGCCTCGGCTTGGAAGGCTCAGCTCAGGGTCGTAGGGCTCCTCCGAGGCTGTCGATGGTTGACTCCAATGAAACAAGGTTTGGGCACAATTCAAATGTATTCAATAATGCAAGGGTGAACAGTACAGGCAACCAGGTAAGCTGTTTAAGGCCTAGCATAAGAGAGAGAGAGGCACTAGAAATACTACTGAATTTAGGCTCGGAAATACTATAAGAGGGTTTAAAATCTCACGTGGCGTCGTACGGATGCAGGCAGCTTCCTACGAAGTGGAGAGATCTAGAGCAAAGCTCATAGATCGTGTGCAGGAACGGGGCGGCTCGGGGTGCGTGGGCGGCTTCTCGGCATCATGGTGGGCGGATTCGGTCAGCTTACCGAACCGGTGGGTGATAACGGTGAATTAAGCGGCTATCGGCAATGTAGGCGGATTAAAAGCCGGGCGGCCAGGGCTGCCATGGTATAAAGTAGGCGGCAGTAGGATTATACAGGCGTCTGTGGTGATAGCGCCATACTGAGATCGTAAGTGAAGACTTAATTAGCCGCGTCAAAGGGTGGCATACTGCCCGACAGTACGTAGTAGTACGTACGACTGCTCGCGCCGCTCTCTAGAATAGGTCTCATGCTTCGGTGAACGGTGGCCGGAGTTCTCTGTCCGTGATGAGCGAGACGGAAGACTCGAACGTGTGCCCTATAAGGTAATGTCTTCTGCCATTGGCTGGATTTCGCGCCGTGTGGCCATATATGGTAATGTCTTCTGCCAGCCTGAGAGGGACAGCAATAATCACGCGAGAATGTACATGTACTGAGCACGTGACACACAGCTGCCTGCCGCTTGTATAGTATGTTCGTAGAATTTATGGGCAACCCATAACAAGCACTTATTGATTCTGAGGCGGTACGAGTTGGGAGTTGGGTCAGTTAGTTTTATATAAAAGTCACATAAATAAATTGGCTTTCAATTAAATTGACTCTTAAATTTAACCCCGATCATTTAATTAGTTTAAAATGCGCAAATGGAGTTTCATCGGAGCCCATTGAACTTTTCAACCTACATTTTCAGTTAGGAAAATGCAATAAAGCTCTTCACATACCAAAATGCCTGGGAATACAGGGCGGCCTGGACATAATATAGGAAACCGGAGCGAGGCGAAATATACAAATTATTCCCTTACGTGATAATTCTAGTGCGAATGGACCAACGATGTTATAAACATAACATAATATTATATTTGTATCCATCGACGAGGACCGTCCATTTTATTCCTTTTTGTTAAATTACATTATGATTACACACTACGGCTATATTCATTCATATCGGATGTAGATAAACGATTGCATCATAATATTTATTTTTATCATACTCTTACTATATTAAAACAAATGTTCCAGAGAAAAGTTATACACTCAGGGAATATGAATGCTTAACAGAGAAATATGTTTTTTAATGTAATTATTGGCAGCTTATTAAGCAAGGGCTTACCTTGAATTGAATTAAATGTGACCCAACAGTTGATCCCCCGACTGCCCCCCCCCCCCCCTCCCCCGAAATTACGATAATAATAAAATAATACTTTTTTATGCATTATTTACTAATTTCAAATATTATGTGTTTTCAGTATTAACACACAACGCTCACACTATAGATCTTACAAAAAATACAACTTACATTAGATTAATTGTTTCGTGCCATCCACATGAACAACGCTCAATGTGCTGAAATACTTGAACCTGGATGGGAAGACTCGTGCCTACACTTCATTTTTCCCTTTTGCAAGATTAGAGCAGCCTAGCTTGTTGGGAGTTGTTTACGTGGATGAAACAATTTAGTTATAAAAACCGTACTTAAGTAATAAAATATGTAACAATGATTGAAACACGTGAATTGGTTAAAATAATTAGTCGCTTTGTGATAAGTTAGATGTTTTAAATAAATACTGGGAGTAGAACACATCAGCCTTTGAAATAATCGATCATTTTTTTGAAAAACCGTTTTATAAGTCTGGAAAACAAAATAAAATTCGGGCCTCCAAAAACGGCTAATTCGGTCATAATATCCTCCGAACAAACTCTTCTGATGTTAAGGTTTTATTGTATAGTGTGAAAAACTAAGTGCTTTAGAAAATGGTTGTGAAACGTTTAAATGTGTACAAGGACTTTACAAAATAAAATAAAACACGCTTTTTGGCATTTTTTTCGCGGACACAAATCAAATCAGGCTGCTGGTGTTAAGCGGGAATTTAAACCCTACAGCCATCGATGTAAGGAGTGTTACTGCTAGCGGTCAAATTTCGAAATTTACACGACTTGGTGCATCGTCTTAATATTATCGTGTTTATTATTATATATTATATGTAAACTGTAAACTGCATTCACGAAAATATAAATAAATAAATGAATACGTTAAAATAAATTTTAATATAATCTTACCGGTAGAGATTCGTACAAACAAATATGCGGAAGAGAAGAAAATGAGATTGAGAGACAAATGTTTGGGAAAAGCGCTTTTCTAGCGACGCAATGTTATTTGACAAAGTTGCATTTCCAGTTTTAACTTCTTTCTGAGACAACGATCACTAATCTCTACGAAAACTCAAAAGGTAAACACTGTTAGCACAAAAGGGTTTATAAACAATAAAAATAAGCATTTTCATGAACATGACGGCTGACGAAAGTAAAATTAGGAACACGATTTTTTATCGGTGCTTTAGATTTTACCTCCGGGTTAAATCTTCCCCACAGGAAAGACTAAACCCTTCCACACACTTTTTCACAAATGATTATCTAGTAAATCCACGCAATGGAAGTCCACTATATAAGTATAATAAATACAAAACAATACAAGAACAATACGTCAATCCACCAGAGACCAAATGGGAAAATTATTCACCGACTCTAGATATTTTCATATCAGAGGGTTCCGCTCGGTAGAACTCCTAACTGAACCAATAAATCCTACTGATCCCTCTATATAAATATTAAAAAAATCTTTCGTAATCCTACATGTATTTAAAATAAATAATAATAATTCTTTTGTTATTTTTTATGGCATAATATTCGTAATATTTTGTACAGGCATTTCAAATACTACGGCAAGTAATTTGATTATTACTACTTATCAAATACTACAGCAACAATTTGCACTGTTACATATGTACATAATAAAAAACGAAATATTTGGAGCAGATTTTCATTATTTTAAAATTCAAAGTTAAAAAATTCTCCATAGCAATCGACTAATACATTTGAACTTTAAGAATAATTGTCTCCATTGATTTGCGTTTAGGGATAAAGATTTTGCTAATTCAATCTGACTCTTAAGTCTAAAGGTTCCACTCCATTAGAAGACCTTTCTAGGATTTATTTGACTTTCTGAAAAAATTTATAGGTATGCCTATTATGTACCTACTTTTATTTTTTTTATATGAGCTCCACACAGGAGGCCCTGAGGAAAATAATTTCCCTCAGGGTCTATGTCATCTTTGGAGATTGTTATATCAAATTGTAATACGAAACTTAAGTTTTGTGCTAATATCAATAAGTATTGGCATAAGAAGCACGTACAAGTTATCAGTTCTATAATCACCTTGCGTCCAAAAAAGTACATTTCCAATTTTCTCTTATTTTAAATCAAAACCACAATTTTCTCTGACATCATAATTTTGTTAGTGGGTACTTTAAATACCTACCCAGTTAATTAATACATTCAATGATATTACAATTGAATGAAAGAATCTTTGATGGACCATAACGCCCGCCATCTTTAAACCGGAACCGAAACGTAACAAAAAAATTACAGACAGATAAAATACCAATGGTTGAGTTAAAACAGGACTTCGCCGTGCTCAGTTAAATGTATTCATATAGGAAGCTATCAGTGGCGTGTACATTTCAGCGAATTAAAAAAAAAATTATAATAAAAAACAAAAAATTATGAAATTATAATGGTTTTTATTTATTTGACGGCTGGCGTGGTCGAGGGGTAAGACTCTTAACTTGCAATCCGAAGGTCGCGGGATGGAATCCCGGCGTGGGCAAATAAAGTTTATTTGGTTAATTTGTGTTATTTCACAATTAATTCATTTAAAAATAATATATTGTATATTTGCGGCACGTTCCCGAGTGGAAAATACTCTCAGTATCACCCAGGTGTAAGACCACCATTCAGAATCGAAACATTTCTTGTAATACCTCTAGCCGTGTTTGGTGACCAGGTACTTCCCCGCCTTCATCTTTCCGTCTTCTTCCCCTCACCACTACCTCCAACCTCACAACATAATTACCCCAATTGGGGATGCTATAGTCTCACTGGCTCCAGACGGGTATGTATTCACATAAAAATAAATCATCATAGTCCTTAGTGTTACAACCCTAGAGTCCAACCCAGGAAAAGTTTCCATTACAACCCATTTCAGCCTTACTTAATTGTTTTTATCCATCTAGATACATCAAGTTATTTTTTCAACACTATTTTTCCTGTAAGCTTCTGATAAAGACATGGGGTAGGCTGTTCCATTCTCCACCAAGGTTTATATTTATACTTATCTTGCACAGCAGAGTCGTCCTAGCTATAATCTTTTTGTGGGTGGTGTGTTCTTTCGTAGAATAATCGTTTTCGGTAGAAAAAATGTTTGGTAGAAAAATTCCAAAAATATCATTAATTTTGGTAATTTGGAATAAAAGTAAAAAAGCACGTCCTGTTGTCATTCTTATGGAAGATATTCTCAAGTCATGTGTATTATAATACATATATGCGTAGGAGCCCATTTATTTTACTGTCGGTACGTTTCTCGGTCTGTTTTCGGAGAAAGTACATCTCATGGCTGTAGCCAGGGGCGTGCACTCCATACAGGCACATAAGCACTGCCTACCCTAGCGTATTTGTAAAACGTAAGCATGTAAATAATATTATAATTTATTAAATTATTGCTAAAAATAAACACACACTTTCAAAAATAAGCGCGACAAAGCTCATCAACCAAAACTACGCGACCGTTACATCAAACGGCATACTACAAACGTGACATAAACTGTAACTACACGCGCCCTCCGACTACCTCACTAAAATGCGGGCTAAGCAGAAATTATTTCTGCTTAGAGCTAACTTCATACAAGATATAATATCAATGTTTACGAAATGCACGTAGCATATAGTAGAACTGTCATTTGAATTTGCGTCTATGAGGTTTTTATGTTAGTATCAGGCAGTGCTTTCTGGAACAAATTAGCAAATGGCAATCAGTGGCGACACAGACATCTGTTGTTATCTAAAGTATATGAAAGTGAGACAACGCCAACAGCTTTTAACAAGGCCACCTCGGATATCCATTAATTTGCTTGTGATAATACGCATACATGAAGAGATTATTTATTAATATGTTTATTTGTATATTTAAAATGGCTTAGATAATCCAAACCTACATCATCTACAGCCAGCAGCAAGCACACTTAGCTAAAACTTGTACGATGGGAGCTATCTGTGGCAAGTTTCTTTTTTTATTTATTTGAATCAATTCAGCGGTTTTCCTACTGCCTACCCTGATCCAAAACTCTGTGCACGCCACTGGCTGTAGCCCATGTAAAACTTTTCTAATAAAAGGCAATTCTCTCCATACGTGGGTAGTATTTCATCGTAATTTCATGTCAAAGGCCTAAATATTCCCTGGGTGAATGCTATTATTACTAAATCTAAAGAGTTTTCCACGAACAAGTAAGAAGACGCACGCGGAAAATTTAGATTTAAATAAAGTTTTGTACTTTACACAGTTTTATTTAGATACCTATCTAATCTTAGATATTTCAAACGATCCTTTGAAATTTCACAATAATAAAAGTAATAATAATTATTATTACAATTAATTTTTATAAAAGAGATCTATTTCGACCTTGACAATTCAAAAATATTATCACATAAAACTAAACTCGATTAATTTATTTTGCGAAAATTCCTCTCACGTAGATATTTTATTGAGAAAGTTCCGCATCAACAACTTCTTTGTTTTAATCACTAAAGAACAAATGATAAGATGACGTACCCCACTTCAAATAAAGCACTTAAATAATATATCTAATATAATAATAATAAAACATCTAATAAAAGAGATTTTTAAAATATTTATATTGAGGGATCAGTAGGATTTATCGGACCAGTTAGGATTTCATCAGAGCCGAACCCTCTGATATGAAAATATCTGGAGTCGGTGAAATATTTTCCCATTATGTTTCTGGTGGATTGACGTATTGTTATTGTATTGTTTTGTATTTATTATACTTATATAGTGCACTTACATTGCGTGAATTTACTAGATATTCATTTGTGGAAAAGTGTGTGGAAGGGTTTAGTCTTTCATTTGGGAAAGATTTAACCCGGACATAAAATCTGGAGCACCGTAATAAATACGCTGTACAAAACGCTAGTCGGGAGCATTATTGAATATAATTCCTATCTTGGTCACCTTTATACAACGTACATTCACATTAAATTGAAAGAAAGCATATTTTTAAAGGCGCATAGATTCATTTAAAAAAAATTAAATTGATTATATAAATTAAAAGCCCCTATAAAGGGCGTTAATCAAAAAATAAATAAATTTATAAATTACCCGAATTGTCACCGCGATTTTTTTTTTGTTATGTTTCATAATTATTTAAAACCATTACAGGACATTTAGACAGCCCTGACTAGGTGAGTATGATTACTTGTCATGTACCCAATAATACAACACTAGACTCCATGCTCCAATTAATGCAGTTGTTCCTCGCACTAATTTTATGTTCAGTGCTCAGAGATTGCATCGTGTGGAGAATGAAACTTTCTCTGTCGATATATTTGACTATAAGATCATTGCTTCCTTTAAAAATCGTATTCATGCAGATGTGCAGTAATCCTTGAATCAGTGTGTAAATTTATATAATTATAAGGTTATTACAAAAATTATGTACCTACGTATGTTCTGTCTAACTAAAGTCATTATATATGTCTATGTAAAAGCCCAGTGCGCGTGTAAATAAATAAATACACAAAATTATTAAAATCAAGCTGGTTCCTGACATGCGATGCAAAGCCATATTCAAATAAATACATTGTTTCTCCCTGAATCACCTTTCCCGTGCGTCCCCGTTCCCCTTCCGCGCCCCCTTCCTATCTAGCTTTATAATTTAAAGCTAATATGTTATTGATCGATTATTACGTCATTCTGACGTATGAGCTATATTATTGTAAAGTTTCATTAAAATCCATGGAATAGTTTATGCGTGAAAGAGTTACAAACACACATACATCCATAAAAAAACTTTCGCGTTTATAATATTAGATATTCACCATTGAAGACACAGATATAAATATATATACATGTAGTACATTATATTATGTATTTTTAATTACAAGAGGCCCGAGTACAATAATTTCCCTCAGAGTCTATGTCATGTTTGGGAAAATTGTGTGGAGGGTATATAATACGTCATAATTTAGTATAGGGTTGCGAAATAATATGAGGGAAGGAATTCAAGTTATTCTTAACCGCAATCTTTTAATTTGATTTTTTTTTCATTTTCTTATTATACTTTGAAGATTATTAATATTATTTAATGAATAATAAATTCGATAACTCTTGAATAGTTAAAGTAATTTTATTTGTGGATAAGATTTCTTGGATGTCATCCAAATCGGTTTTTTCAAACTTTGGAAAAACTTGTCTTTGGGAGTGGTTCGTACAAATCCGCAATTCAATCGAAGATCTGAGAGAACAAACGATGAAGTAATGTTCCTTTGTTTCAGATTACCGGAAATATTCTTGTCAAAATGCTCGTTCTGTAGTTTTTCAAAGGAAATACAAGCACAAATAGGAAAGCGACTAACCACAAAGCAGAGGAATAACGTTATATGTGTTTACAAGAGATCGAAAGACTGACAGAAATACTGAAAGAAGGGTAAATTCAGGGTACTACATTAATTAAAAAACTGAACGCGGTTAGCGCCAACAGGAATATTTCAAAGAAGGGAAACTCGCAGTTCACAATAGAGTGCTGGTACCTACCTCGATATATGGCCGTGAGGCGTGGAACTGGGAGAGGAAGGATGCAAGTGATAAATGTGGAAATTTCCAAAGGCTGATGTAAGCGTTTTTTACAGAACATAAGAAAGAGACGCTTAAATTGTTTGGGTCTAGATTAGTTTCATAACGCTTTCTATGTAGTTTCATATTTCTGTTAATCTATGTACATTGTAAATGTGTAATTATTTAGTGAATAAATATATAAATTCTTCAGAGTTCATGTTTCTGATTCATATCTTATCCCTTTACTACTACATATATTGACATGAAAGTTAATTTCAGGGTAAAATGAATTTTTCCTTTTTCCTTTTGTGGTGGATAAAAAAGCGTATTATTAAAGATAAAGAAATGTTAAGACCTTCTAGTTTCCTGGAGAAACCTCATCCTTCAAAGGGTTAAATTGACCCCCTGGAAGTTATTAGCTCTCTACCTCCATGATCCTGCAACTGTTATATTGAATATCCGAAAGGAAACACTGAAAGCTTTTCCAGCCGTTCCAGAATAACCTCATTTACTGAACCCGAGCTCAGAGATCACGCAAAATGAATCCATCTACATAATATAATATGGTGTGCTATTTTTTTTTTTAAACACAGGTTCTTTCAATAAGACGCTCGATTTAAAAATGTTAATAAAATAAGTAATGTATGAGATACCCCGCAATTTTTTAATTTTTCATTTGAAAGTACCTATATTTTATGACAATAAGTGTGGAATATAAGGTCGTTCAAATGTCCGCCGCGGCTGTGCTTAGTGGCACGTATTCAAGAGGTTAAATTTTCAAAGATTTGGACGCATAAATCTATTTGAATTTGCTGGGCGCCTTTAGAATTCTTCCTTTGGGCTATCATAAATCGTTGGTCTATTCAAAAAACTGCAAATAATTGACGCCCTCAAAGTGATCATAACAAAGCCATCCAACAAAAGGTCCTATTTTCTAAAATAGACACAGGAGGCCCTAAGGAAAATATTTTCCCTCAGGGCCTATGTCATCTTTGGGGATACTATGTGGAGAGTCTTTTAAAGGAAAGGGAGGAGAGGAAATTCTGGGAAGGATATGGTACGAAGCAAAGATATTGAATTATAATAAATATATTTTGTATTTCAATATCTTTGGTATGAAGGGTGGGTAGAAATTTGAGGTTCAGTAAGTCCAGGAGTTGGACTATGAATTCATCCCTCCCACTGCGGTACAAGGCAATGTTCCGAGAGAGTACGGCTGGAGAAGTCAAAGGGACCTTCTCAACTATTCTCTTCCGATCCGGCCTGCCACGCAGCTGGTGGGCTGACACATTCCCCTCCAAGACCCGGAAAAACCTGACCCCATGAACCCGGGCACCCCCGCTAAATCACCAAACGTAGCGAACCACTTGGGGTGACCTATGGGAGAGTTGTTGGTTATTCAATAAATGGTTTCCAAGGCGGCAGTACCCATACCCACCTCCCAAATTTACCTTTATTTTGACCTCCAGAATACATGCCACCAAGCAAAGCCGCGGCGGACATTTGAACTACCTTATATTGCACAGTTATTGCCATAAAACACCCTTTCGAATAAAATTTTAAAAAAAATGAGTGGATATCTCAGACAAAATTTGTTTTATTTACATTTTAAAATCGAACTTCCTTATTGATAGACCCTGTACGTGCAACCTACGGCGCAAAAGTTACTAAACAATTTAAGAAGTTTAAAAAAAATAACAACAATAGCAAAACAACCGAATTATTCGGCCTATTTAAAGTGACGATATATACATTTTATATTTTTGGAAATGCTAATTCGTTGTGTAATTGTATGATTTGTCATGCTACTGGTCCCCACGTTGAAAGCCAGTGTCATACTTCCTGGGGCCAGGGTGACACTGAAGCCACGTAGGGTCCAGTGTTATACTTCTGGTCTCCAGAAATATGTCCCTCCCGGGGGGGGAACAAGTGTTAAGCAGGCCCCCCGGGGGCAATATGCCTCGGCTTGGAAGGCTCAGCTCAGGGTAGTAGGGCTCCTCCGAGGCTGTCGATGGTTGACTCCAATGAAACAAGGTTTAGGCACAATTCAAATGTATTCAATAATGCAAGGGTGAACATTACAGGCAACCAGGTAAGCTGTTTAAGGCCTAGCATAAGAGAGAGAGAGGCACTAGAAATACTACTGAATTTAGGCTCGGAAATACTATAAGAGGGTTTAAAATCTCACGTGGCGTCGTACGGATGCAGGCAGCTTCCTACGAAGTGGAGAGATCTAGAGCAAAGCTCATAGATCGGGTGCAGGAACGAGGCGGCTCGGGGTGCGTGGGCGGCTTCTCGGCGTCATGGTGGGCGGATTCGGTCAGCTTACCGAACCGGTGGGTGATAACGGTGAATTAAGCGGCTATCGGCAATGTAGGCGGATTAAAAGCCGGGCGGCCAGGGCTGCCATGGTATAAAGTAGGCGGCAGTAGGATTATACAGGCGTCTGTCGTGATAGCGCCATACTGAGATCGTAAGTGAAGACTTAATTAGCCGCGTCAAAGGGTGGCATACTGCCCGACAGTACGTAGTAGTGCGTACGACCGCTCGCGCCGTTGTCTGAAATATGTCTGTTGCTTCGGTGAACGGTGGCCGGAGTTCTCTGTCCGTGATGAGCGAGACGGAAGACTCGAACGTGTGCCCTATAAGGTAATGTCTTCTGCCATTGGCTGGATTTCGCGCCGTGTAGCCATATATGGTAATGTCTTCTGCCAGCCTGAGAGGGACAGCAATAATCACGCGAGAATGTACATGTACTGAGCACGTGACACAC
This sequence comes from Limnephilus lunatus, assembly GCA_917563855.2. Lineage (NCBI taxonomy): Eukaryota > Metazoa > Arthropoda > Insecta > Trichoptera > Limnephilidae > Limnephilus > Limnephilus lunatus. The sequence goes on from OU830592.1 coordinate 77,011,560, forward strand.
AGCTGCCTGCCGCTTGTATAGTTCGTTCGTAGCATTTATGGGCAACTCTGCCGCTTGTATAGTATGTTCGTATTAATTATGGGCAACCATAACACTACCCTCCTCCCCCTGAAAAATGAAGGGAAAAGGCAGCGAGGCTGATGCAGGGGACCACGACCTTCCATACAGCATGTGATGCGATGATTGCCACAATGTGAGGTACAGAGCTACCTCTTCACCAGGATTTAAACACTCCCTACCTAAGAGCCAACAAAATTTTAACTACCTGTGAGCCAAGCTAAAAAAAACTAGCAATAAACTGAACAAAGGTTGCCAACTCTCTCAAGAAATTAAAAAAAATGTGACGTACCTAGTGCGATACAAGACACGCTAACGAAGGTGCATGAAGAAATAAAGAAAACATGACCCTTCCGAGAAGGATTACTACCATGTAAAAATCTTAAAATTAGACAAAAAATTTCCAACACTATTCCTGTTATGGAATATTGTACGCTGACCAATGTCATGAAATGATCGAAACCAACTCATATTCGCGTCTTACAATAGAATTCTTAAAATTATACAACTTTGTTTTTATACACTTTATTCCTGTTATGGAATATTGTACGCTGACCAATGTCATGAAATGATCGAAATCACTCATATTCGCGTCTTACAATGGAATTCTTTAAATTATACAACTTTGTTTTTATACACTTTATGCTATTTTCACAATTCAATTCCAACCCAAATGTTAGTTTCCCGCACTCTCAGCTTGTCATGGTTTGTCTGGTTTGCATTTAATTATCAGGCATAAACGACCATCCTCTCATGTTCGCATATAATTGTAAGGTAATGCTACAAAACCTATCATGAATATTAATTTTCAGGCATAATATGAATCCTCTCATGTTTTCTCGACTCACCCTCGGTGACCCGTACAGCGCTGTACTTGGTATACTAGAAATATACCCTTGCCGCACGACATAGACAACCGGATAGATCCCTTGGAATCCTCACGGTGAACTTGCGTTCGACGAAACCACATAGGACACCCTCTAGGTGTTCCCACCAAAATAACCAGACGAACCGTACTGACCATAAGTGCAATTACATTATTCTCTAATAAGAACAATAAGACCCGAATGACATAACTTTATGACATTACCGAGCTAATTTACTCAACTGGGTGCATACTCTTAAATCTTCTTACTACGAGAAGTACTACTCCTTATTTGAATACAGTGATATAGCAAGTTACAAAACACCGTACAATTGCGTCCTGATATGGCAAGGACTTTACACGCTGGCTTACCATATTGATACCGAAGTAATCAATTACGTGTTTACAAAATATTTATATAGTAATTTAATTAATTACATTTATCATAATTAAAACACTTGAATATACATTTGTTTACCCACCAAAAACTCTATGTGTGTATACAATTTTGTTAAATAACTTTCAATTCGAGTTTGTTTCAACTCAACTTAAACTCTCAGGGTTTGACTACGTAAGGAGAGAAGAAAAAAAAAAAAAAATTAAAATAAATAACAACAACGCCACGTATTTTTACCAAAAAATACGAAAATTTAATACTACCGACAATGTTATTAGAAGAGGAAAAAATTTTTTTTTTTTTTTTTTAATTGAGTAACGAATTTCTTCCTAACACCGGAATCATATATACTTCCATTGTTCGGAAATTCGCGTTTCCAACAATCCTTCTGCTCTAATTCTAAGGAGTTTAGCCATCCTATCACGCTTTGGATTATAGTTTACCTGCCGAATGACACGTTAGGTCGATACCCAAGTTCCATCCTATCGGACTTGTAACAGCTCTATAATACCACACAACGAGTAACCGTTGTTATATGATCGCGGGAGAAGGTTAAAATTCGATACCACCACAACCTATGTGAACCGAATAGTGTTGTCTATTGGGCCTATTCTGATAACAAAAATGTGGTAATATAATTATTACATTGCCTTTTCATCGTGAATTCACTCCAACATACGCTAGAATTGAGACATACCCCGTTAAGGAGTGAGTAACTACCCGATTGTGAACGTTTTACCGCCCCAATTTCTCCTATATCGCAACGTGTGAGATGTCCAATACCATAACGATTTAACCTACATGTGAGAATAATTCGACAATGAAAGAGATTGAAAAACCCGAAAAAAAAAAGGACAAAAAATAAAAAAAAATTATAATTGAAATGATATTTTCATTTATACATGACCTTATATTAATATATACACAAGGTTATTTACAACCATAAGGTTCCTAAGTTTCTTACTACCCAATGACCTATCCCAGTATGAGAACTAGGTGCCTTTATACCTACCACTTGTACAAGAATTTTCTTATGCCGTCTCTTGTCAACGAAAAGAAAAGAATATGCTTGCATATTCTTTCATTGCATCTAAAATTAAGTACTTTTTAGAATGCAAATTGTTCCACGAAAATAGAAATTAGGTCTCTACTTCGGTCCCGGGCAGGATACTGAATACCTAACGCAGTTTTTTCTAATGAAAAACCTAGCCTAATTTAGGGTTCCTTGAACTACGCCCTCAATCAGTGTATCGTGTCGTGTTTCTTAGACGAATTTATATACTTATGTAACCATATTCATATATAAATTTAAAAAAAATTTTTTTTTTTTTAAAAAAAACAACCTAAGTGGCTACGCACTAGGAGAAAGTAATAAATTATTACTACCAATAATAGTCATTACAATAAATGAACTAAATATCGCATCAGTAATTTCACTAGTGTAAGGTGAGTTACCTCTTTTTTTTTATAATAATAACAATAATAACACAAGTCTTCACGTGCAGACATACCGGCGTCCCGGATTGTCAACACTTGTGATGACGATCCATTAAGAAAGGAATTGTATACTTCTCTAATAACAAAGGTTAAGTTATATGTGTTATAACCTCGTACTAACCACTAGGGTTCATGACGTCCTAGGGTTGTACCTAAGGGGTAATAATTATGTCTCAACTAATAACCGGACTAATCAGAGAAAATAACAACAAAAACATAAATAAAAACACTTATAAGGTTGCAACGACCGGGGTGTCACTACCCTTTTTTACTATGTCTTTAATGTGGAATTTACCGACAATTTTTCCATTTAAATTCTCTAGTACATATACCGTGCTAGAGATTTTTTCCTTTATTCTGTTTTCTACAAAACGGGGTGCCAGTTTGGCTGAAAAATATACGCCTGCCTTAGATTGAGGGAAGTTTCTTCTCCAAACTCTGTCTCCGATTTTATAGGATTCCAACTTGTGTCTAGTGTTATAACGAAAAGCACTTTGTTTATACGCGGCGGCGAGTGAATCGCTCACCTTGTCATACACGGCTACAAGTTCTTGTAGTTTATTTGCATAATCCACTACCGTATCTGGTTGTGTGTTATTTTGACTAGCACCCGGGGAGATACGCCAATGTGACGTGCCATGCACTGTCTGTTCAAAGCCGTGCATGAGGAAAAACGGGGTGTATCCAGTAGTAAGGTTGACCGTATTATTAATTGCTGCTTGTACCGTTCTGACGTGCTTTGACCACTGACGGTGATCGTTGCCCACCAAAATAGCCAATGAGGTTCCGATGGTTTGGTTATAGCGCTCTACCGTGTTGTTCATAGGAGTATAGAAAGAATTATAAAATACATCAGGAACGCCGTATTGAGACAAGAAGGCTTTAAAAGCACCTGAAGTGAACTGGCGACCGTTATCAACTATGAGTGTTCTAGGTACAGAGATTGGTAAAAATATATTGTATTCCAAGGCTTCTATTATGGTTTTTGCCGTCGCGTGGCGTAATGGGAATAACCAGCAGTACTTAGTAAAAACGTCTACCACGCTCAGAATATGAAAGTTTCCGTCATAACCTTTCGGAAAGGGACCTATCAAATCTACGCTAAGACTTTGCATAGGGCGATCTACGTTTTTGGGGTGGGACATATGACCTAAGGCTGGCTTAGTTGAATGTTTATAAGCCTTGCAAATATTGCAATTGGACACTAATTTTTTTACATCGTTATACATTCCGGGCCAGAAATTCCTTAACGATAATTTTTTAAAGGTTTTAAACACACCTGGGTGTATTGCTGTGGGTGAATTATGACATTCTGAGATTAAGGCCTGTCTATCCTCTACCGGGGATACTAATTTCCATTCGTAGTCTGTATGTAAGGAAAAATCAGCTTTACAATGCTTATACAACCTATTACCTTGTATTAAGAAATTAGGACTAGCTTGTGGGTTATTGGCGCACTTATTATACAGCTCTGAGTACCACTTGTCTTTAGAGCCAGGCGTGCCAAGTAATGAATTTAATTGGGTAATTTCAATACGAGATAGTACGTCTGGAACTACATGAAGGGAGCCTTTACGGTGAATTATGTCAAAATCGAACTGAGACAAGCGTGTCCCCCACCTGGCAAGTCTACCTGTTGGATTCTCGAGTGACATAAGCCATTTTAAACTTGAATGGTCCGTGACCACTGTGAATTTTGACCCTTCGACGTACGAGCGAAAGTTGTATACGGCGTCGAGAATGGCCAATAATTCGCGTTCAGTTGTACTATAGTTTCTCTCCGTTTTAGAGAGTACTCTGGAGTAATACGCGACGGGGTGTTCTGCGTCCTCAAATTGTTGTGAAAGGCACGCTCCGATGGCGAAATTGGAACTGTCACATTGTATTATAAAGGGTAACTTAAAATCAGGGCAGCTTAGTACCGGCGCTGAAATTAAGGCATTCTTCAAGGCGGAAAATGATTTTTCTATCTCCTCATTCCACGTAAAATTAGGTAGGTTCTTTTTACCACCAGTTATGTGAGTTAAAGGGGCTGCAATATTTGAAAAGTTGTTGATAAAACGTCTATAATAACTGCATAATCCAAGGAATGATTTTACCTGTTTTGTATTCTGAGGTCGGGGGAAATTTTTGATAGTATCTATCTTTGCCGGGTCTGTTCGGAGACCTTCCTTGTCCACTACGAAACCTAAATATTTGAGTCTTGATTTACAGAATTCCGACTTTTCTATATTTAATGTTAATCCGGCGGCCTTTAAAATATTACAAACCTTTTTAAGGAGTTCAATATGTTCTTCAAAGGTACGTGAGATAATTATTAGATCATCTAGATATGCAAAAAGGTTGGGTTCGAATTCTGGACCAAATAAGGTGTCCACGAGGCGTTGCAGTTCGCTAGGAGCATTACGTAGCCCGAAGGGTAGTCTTACGAACATGAAGGTACCCCTACCTGGAACTACGAAACTAGTTTTCTCACAAGACGAAGGGTGCAAGGGTATCTGCCAGAAAGCTTTAAGCAAGTCTAAGGAAGTAATAAAGTTTGCATGCCGTAAGTTATCAAGAATACGATGAACGTTTGGCAACGGATAAATTTGAGCCCTTGTAACAGCATTGAGTCTTCTACTGTCCAAACAGAACCTAGCTGTTCCGTCCTTTTTGGGAACTAAAATAACCGGGTTTGACCAAGGAGATTTACTTTTAACGATTACGCCTAATTCCAACATTTTATCCACCTCACATTCTAGCTGTTTCAACCTTACTGGTGACAGGGGGTAATAACGTTGTTTTATTGGGGTTCCTTCGGTTTCGATAACATGTTCGATCAAATTAGTTTTACCTAAACCGCGTTTAGCAAAAGATATGGATTGAAATTCCTCTATCACATCACTAAGTGTTTTTTGTTGCGCGGGTGTGAGATCGTTTTTTGACCTTACTACGTTAACTTCTGAGATGGAAGTATACGTAATGCTTTGATTTGCTGTAAATAAATTTGGAGCTATGTTGAATTTCTTCCAAAAATCCACGCCTAAAATAATTTTCCGGCCGAGCGAAGGTATCACTACAAAGTCTATGGTCTGCAACTTATCGTTATAAACTACTGGAAGTGACAGCTTGCCAGAAACTTCCTGTCTCTTGTTATCTGCTGTAGTAATTACCAGATCACAAGGGGACAGCGCACGAGACGTGAATTGTTTGTGCAAATTCCCACCTATACAAGATAGTGACGCACCCGAGTCTAGTAAACCTGATAAAACACGATTTTTAACTTTGAATGTGACATGTGGCCGGCCATCTCCGCTACACTTCACATTCACTGCCTCGAGTGGATCGGTATTCAGAAAAACCTTCACGTAACCTAACCAGTCATTCCATTCCTTTTCGATTGTCTCTGCTGATGGCTTTGGACTGCAATGACCGCCTAGAAGTTTTTTTGATTCGAATTACAATGAGTCGGGGGTGGTTTAGAGAGATCAGGAAAATCGTTTGCTCTGCTGTAATCAGGCTTTTTCCATCGTGGGCTACGGCGCGGGACGCTGTTGCTGTTAATTTTATTGCAATTTTTTGCAAAGTGACCGTTTTGATTGCATTTAAAACAAGCACGATTAGCGATATCCGTGGTTCTTTGTGAAATCGCCGCGAGCTGTGAGTTCTTATTACGGCCGAAAGTTCTAACCCTGTGATTCTGTTGGGAACTATCGAAATGAGTATCTTCTAAGATCTCGCATCTTTGTATTACCTCCGCGCAAGTACGGGGCACATCGTACGAGAATAGTTTACTATATTTGTGCAACAACCCATTTTTAATTATAAGAACCAAGTCTAATTCAGACAATGGTGATGATAACTTATCATTCAGGGATGATATTAGATTTACATACTGCCGAACCGGTACGTTATACATTTGCTTGTAACGGTGAATTTTAGATTTAATTCCCAAATCACTGTCAACCTCCTTATAACTTGAGACGACCTCCGGCTCGACTGCCTTTTTACTTGATGCGCGACTGAATTTGATTTTATCCATCTCCTCACATAGCGCTTGTAACTCCGAAACGTTGGTGATATTTTTACCGATCTTTAGTTGTGCGTAATCTGGCGTGAGACCTTTTGTGACTAACGATAAAAGTTCCGACTCTTCTAACGGCAAATTCAGCTTGGAATTGATAGCTAAAGCTTCCAAAATAAAATCCGCAGCTCTTTCGTTATTTTTCTGACACAAGTTAAATAACTTCGACTTCTCAGTCATTTGAAACGTCGGGTCCTCGAATCTCTTCAAAAAGGCTGTTTTAATTTCTTCCCACTTTAGATTAGTTTTGAAAATTTTCCTATAGAATAATAGTGCTGAACCAGTGAGAAGTTCGACAAAACCCCTAGCCAAATCTTGACAATCAACGCCCCTCGCGTATTGTAATTCGGCGATTCTGTCTAAAAAAGCGCGGACATCCGAATTCCCGTCAAAAGAAATTTTCCAATTTGTTAAATTAACTATTTTTCTTTCAACGTACCTTGTGGTAGTCCTTTCATAGTGATTTTGCGTAGGCGAGGATACTATGTTAACGAGGTTTCCCGAATTACTAGTTTTTGGGGTGGTTGCTACACTTGGAGAATTTAATAAAATAGCAGGAGACTCAACCCGCCCACTAAGGGATTCATTAAACTCGACACATTGTTTCCGTAAAGACAACAAAGCCCTTTTGGGGACTATGCCTCTATCCATCAACATTTTTCTTATTACCGACGCGTTTGCTTTCTCGAAATTTAATATTCTATCCATTATTGGTATGGTGGCCTCCATGATTTTGCGTTATTATAATGAACAAAGCAAAAAAAAATTTCGGACGAATAATATAAGACGAGAGCAGTTGCTGGCAGTCGCATTTACAACTTCCTATTACAGGGGAACGGATGTGAACGAGCACAATCCGACAGTAGTCACTACCTTTTATTGGAAACAACCACTGCTCTTCAAGGAAGAAATAACGCAACTTACACAGCATCCACTCGGAGATTTTAAAATAACGAAATTCATTACTTAATTAAAAAAAAATTCCGCGCGAATGACGAACAACTCTGACTGCCGCGATAGAACGTAATAGCGTAAGACGTTACGGTAATAAGCGATGTTTAAAATACCTAACACTCGAATAGCACTAGCCGACGGACTCGCGACGTTTAGAATAATTCACACAGAACTACCGTTGTTGATGGGAGCACAAATATAAAATATTTATAGCTAAGATTACATAATTATGTTTCTAGGGAGACAACAATCGACAAGACTTCGGCCCAGTTGGCGCGCCAGTGTCATGCTACTGGTCCCCACGTTGAAAGCCAGTGTCATACTTCCTGGGGCCAGGGTGACACTGAAGCCACGTAGGGTCCAGTGTTATACTTCTGGTCTCCAGAAATATGTCCCTCCCGGGGGGGGAACAAGTGTTAAGCAGGCCCCCCGGGGGCAATATGCCTCGGCTTGGAAGGCTCAGCTCAGGGTAGTAGGGCTCCTCCGAGGCTGTCGATGGTTGACTCCAATGAAACAAGGTTTAGGCACAATTCAAATGTATTCAATAATGCAAGGGTGAACATTACAGGCAACCAGGTAAGCTGTTTAAGGCCTAGCATAAGAGAGAGAGAGGCACTAGAAATACTACTGAATTTAGGCTCGGAAATACTATAAGAGGGTTTAAAATCTCACGTGGCGTCGTACGGATGCAGGCAGCTTCCTACGAAGTGGAGAGATCTAGAGCAAAGCTCATAGATCGGGTGCAGGAACGAGGCGGCTCGGGGTGCGTGGGCGGCTTCTCGGCGTCATGGTGGGCGGATTCGGTCAGCTTACCGAACCGGTGGGTGATAACGGTGAATTAAGCGGCTATCGGCAATGTAGGCGGATTAAAAGCCGGGCGGCCAGGGCTGCCATGGTATAAAGTAGGCGGCAGTAGGATTATACAGGCGTCTGTCGTGATAGCGCCATACTGAGATCGTAAGTGAAGACTTAATTAGCCGCGTCAAAGGGTGGCATACTGCCCGACAGTACGTAGTAGTGCGTACGACCGCTCGCGCCGTTGTCTGAAATATGTCTGTTGCTTCGGTGAACGGTGGCCGGAGTTCTCTGTCCGTGATGAGCGAGACGGAAGACTCGAACGTGTGCCCTATAAGGTAATGTCTTCTGCCATTGGCTGGATTTCGCGCCGTGTAGCCATATATGGTAATGTCTTCTGCCAGCCTGAGAGGGACAGCAATAATCACGCGAGAATGTACATGTACTGAGCACGTGACACACAGCTGCCTGCCGCTTGTATAGTTCGTTCGTAGCATTTATGGGCAACTCTGCCGCTTGTATAGTATGTTCGTATTAATTATGGGCAACCATAACAGATTATGATACGTTGGATCAATTTAGAACATTTTTCCAGTGTTTTTATCTATTGACCATCACCGGTTTATGTAAGATCAGGGTTTATATGAAATTAGGGTATACTGATAAATGTAATGATATCAGTAAATTTGATTTAATTCATTGATTACACCCCTCTACCCTCAAAAACTGTGACTGAAACCATAATTGTATCGATCTAAATATGGCCTCGATGCGCTCAAACCGACAAAGTTCAATATGTAAAAAAAAGTAAAAAAATGTGTTAAATTATATCAATACATACCTCATTCGATATAAATTACTGTAATAATTAGTTTTTCAGGACTTAAACATTTTCATATGCACCTCCCCATCAACTGTTTCCCTACTAAATTATGGATTGGACTAGTGCGAAATAGACTTTTTTTATATTATTTAACTCGAGAAAATTTCCTAATCTGATAAATATATAATATTATATATATCCTAATGCGATAAACAAGTTCACATAATATGTGTCTGTTCGATTTCATATGTTGGTCTACAATTACACCGAGTTATTTCAGTTGTATGGTTTAATATGGTACATGAATTATTACAGACAACTTTGTCACATTTTTTGGTTATATATAATTATATTTATATTAAGAAAGGAATATATAAATTTTTTTTTTGATTAATTGTAAGTAGATTTGTAACGAACTAGATTGTTTTTGTAGTTTTTTTAGAACTCCGATTTCATCATTTGCATTTGCTAACAATTTTAGATATTATAAACAATTTTTTTTTACTTCAAATAATAATGAATGTATATCGAGGTAGAACCTGCAGACAAGCAGCCATCTGGTAGCTTCGCGAGACTATCTATTTATTGTCTAAAATGTGTATTATGTAAAATATGTTTTGTTAGAAATAATAAAAAAAACAAAAATCTACAGGATAAAATACTTTTGCTCGTAGCTCATATCGCACCTCTAGCACTCTAGCCTATCTATCAACATTTGATAGACAGACAGAAAAATAATTGATCGAAAATATTATCAAAGCGTTCTGCTGGAAACACTTGTGCTCTATTTATCATTAAAAAATGGTATGTTGTTGATGTTTTAACCTTCCACCCTCAGGAGTCAACACAACGCCAACGATTGAGCCAAATCCCAATTGGATTAGACCGACATTTTTATCGTAAATTAATTGCTGTAAGTAATTTTTTTACATGAGATCCACACAGGAGGCCCTGAGGAAAATATTTTCGCTCAGGGCCTGTGTCACCTTTGGGGATGCTGTGTGGAGGGTTTTTTTAAGAAGAAGTAGAGGAGAGTTCTGAGAAGGAAAAGGGTCTTGAAGGGGGTGAGAAGGAATCTGGAGTTCAGTGTGTCCTGGTCATCCGCCTCCAAGACCTAGACAAACCTCATCCAATTTCAACGAAATGCATATGTGTGCGTGATTGCCATCAAAAGTTGACAGAATGAATTGCTATCGACAACGAGTCTATCTATCGAGTTTGATCGGATTTCGGAAAGTGGATTAATTTCTACTTTTTTCATTCACGAAAAAAAACGAAATTCTAACATATGTCAACATATTAGAATAAGTTAACAATAATAATCTAAACGAAAATATGAAATAGAACAAGACACAGATTTTTTTTTGTTTTTCTGTGTCTTGTTCTCTTTCATATTTTCGTTTATATTATTATTGTTAACTTATTCTAATATGATATATTTCACTAATGGGAATAACCTTCAAAAAAGTATAAAAAGAAAGTTTTTCTTATAAAAATCTAATATATGTATTTACAAGTGTAGTTTTTCTGCGCCTGAGGTTCATTGCTGGAGGATTTTCCTGTTTTGGTTGTATGCTGTATATTTAACACACATAAACAATATATTTGATATTTAATAAGTACTTTCACCCCTTTTTCTTATTTTGAGAGTGAAGAAAAAAATTTCAGAAGTAAGTACTCCCTCTTCTGCTTGTTTCGACAGTTTAAGTAATAGTGTCTACAAGGAGCTATTACGTGATTGTATTAAACAGACATGAATATTCTGAAGCGAACTATAAACTTGAGGCAATAGGTTACAACTATCAAAAGTGCCGGCGTTTAACTTTAAATTCTAGTCTCCAAAGCAAGCCATTAAATTCTATAATTTAATTCCAGCCACATAAAGGCAATAAGTAAAAACTTTCACATTGACAACTAAAGATGAGATCTTTACAAGTTAAATTTCCTACAATAGAATAGTAATTCAATTTTATTTATGTAAAAGTAGGTACCTACCCACAAAAAGTTTATCTGTAAGTAGGTTTTATCTCTCAGGGGAGCTCGATCGATTTTTGCGGGTTCGTGTACGGTAAACGCTGTCTAAAGACTATTTCCTTACGTAAGAGAATTTTTTTTTCTGAAAATTTGAAAGCTTCAGGGCTTCAAAAGTAAGTTTTGTTCAGGAAAATGATACGGGAAATAAAGATTCAGCAGAGATATTATAAGATCAATAAAGTAGATATGAACAAAAAAACATTTCGACATGTAAAGTAGCTACTTCTGATCAATGTCTGTACCTTTACCTACATTGTTTATACTTGTGCACCTTTTATGAGTAACATTAGTTATCTGAAATGATATAAAGCAATAATTTATTTGCCCAAAGAAGCGGGATAAAAGGAGTACAGAGAGAGAAAAACCGCAGACCTACCCTGGTCTACAATGTTGTTACATGAGGCATCTTCTGGTCATGGTCAATGCACAAACAGATATTATAGATGACAAAAAAATACAGAAGATCTTGTATCCAAAAACAGCGGAGTAGAATCAAAACACAGCAATGCGGGTTCCGCGTTCAACAAACTGCGGAAATTGGAACATAGAGATTTATCTGTGGTTTTAACGTTGGAGCAAGGAAGCGATAATAGGGATGCATATTTTTATCAAATCAACTACAGTTATCCTAAATAAACCGTCCTATAAACCGGTGATTTTAATCGAAATGATTTCAAGAAAAGATCCCTTCATTTTGTTTTGAAGAGTTTTAATTTTCAATGTTCATTTGTTACTTAAATTTTAAATTTTCTGCGACTGGTTTCGACACATACGTGTCATTTACGAGCAAACTTAAAAATTCTATACAAGTACAAAAATTAATTAGGTGGGGGTAGTGGAAGGGGAGATTTTGGAGAAGTGGGAGAAAGGTGGGAGGAGTCAACGTTACTTGCAAACATCGTAAGTAAAGGTGATTTACATGGGGCTATTATTTTATTCACTAAATTAATTTTAGATTTAATTTTTTATTTAATTTCTAAAGTTTCTAAAGCGCACAAATAAAAAACGAATTTACATTGCAATGTTTAAACGTAGTGTTTTCTATTTTAAAGCTATGACCTGACTCTATTAGATGGTTAGCAAACTCGGAGTAGTTATTATTTCGTAAACAAAGTTCATGTTCCCTTGTGAAAAATTCCCTACAAATGCTCTGAATCAATCAAATTTAAATCTTCTGAAATAATCCAAAAAGACCTTAAAAATAATAACAATAACAACCACAAAAATTTTGAAAAACAAACCTTAAACACTATCAAAAAAACCATAAAAGAGAGTAATCTTACTCTAACTAAAGCCAATAAAGGTAACACTATAGTGATTCTAAACAAAACAGACTACGTTAATAAAGTGGAATTTTTTTTAACATTGATAATTTTACAACCCTTTCAAAAGACTCCACAAAGAAGTTTCAAGAAGACGTCAAGGAGACAATCAAGAGCTGCCCTTTAATTTGCGGGAAACCTAAATATAATTCTCTAGTATTAACTAATCCTCAGCCACCTAAACTGTATGGTTTGGCGAAAGTCGATAAACAAGATATCCCTATCAGACCTGTTGTTCCTGCTTATTCTAGCCCTAATTATAATATATGTTCTAAATTTGTTTCTTTTTTCAAATCCAATAACTTATTCACATCATATCGCTCAATTAAAAACAGTTTTGAGTTAATCAATAAAATCAAAGATTTAAATATAATCAAAGATATAAAATCAAAGATTTATATAACAACAGTAAATTAGATTCATTTGACGTTGTTAATCTGTTTCCTAGCATTCCGACCATTGAATGTAAAAACCTTATTTTAAGTATTTTCAATAATTCCCACTTAGATCGAACCATTGTGAAGGAAATGTCCACACTCTTATAAATTTGAATTAATCAAAACTATTTTAGCTTTAATGATAAATTATACAAACAACATAATGGTCTTCCGATGGGGAATCCCGCTTCTCCATTGTTTGCTGAAATATTTATGAACTCGTTTGAAAACAAATTATTTGATTGTGGATTTTCCCTATTATCTAATGTCTTTGCATGGTATAGGTATGTTGATGACGTGTTTGTAATTTGGTCAGGTAGTAACAGACAATTAGATAAATTTCTTACTTTTATTAATAACCTTCACCAAAATATAAAATTTACACTGGAACATAATGAAAACAACAATTTAAATTTCTTAGACTTAAATATCAATTTAGTTAATAATAGGTGCGTATTTAATGTATACAGAAAACCCACACACACTGATTGTGTTATACCGTCTACTTCACTTCACCCTTTGTCACATAAACTCGCATCCTTCACCTTAATGAAACATCGTGCTATTAATGTCCCCTTAAACAATGATAATTATAATAATGAAATTAACTTTATAAAACAGATAGCCCTAAATAATGGATATAAACCTGAAATAATTAACCGCCTTGTTAATAAGAAGCAAGCAAATTTTTTAACAAAAAAATATATTTATAGTGGTAATAACAACATCAAACCTAGTTACAACCTAATATATAAAAAAACTTCTTTATACGGGTGATTTATCTTTAAAAATATCCCGTATATTACCAGATCATATTTCTCCAGCTTTCTATACTAATTCTAAAATAAAAAATGATTAATAACAAGGATGTTTCAAATAAATGGAAAAAAAACGGGATATACACTTTAGAATTTAACGATTATGACGCACAGTATGTAGGGGTGACTACTAGAAATTTTAAAATGAGAATCAGGGAAAATGAACTTTGTTTACGAAATAATAACTACTCCGAGTTTGCTAACCATCTAATAAAGTCAGGTCATAGCTTTAAAAAAGAAAACACTAAGTTTAAACATTGCAATGTAAATTCATATTTTAATTTGTGCGCTTTAAAAACTTTAGAAATTAAAAAAAAAATAAATCTAAAATTAATTTAGTGAATATAATAATAGCCCCATGTAAATCACCTTTACTTACGATTTTTCTAAGTAACGTTGACTCCTTCCACCTTTCTCCCACTCCTCCAAAATCTCCCCTCCCACTACCCCCACCTTATTATTTTTTATACTTGTATAGAATTTTTAAGTTAGTTTTAAGTTTGCTCGTGAATGACATGGATGTGTCGAAACCGGTCGCAGAAAATTTAAAATTTAAGTAACAAATGTACATTGAAAATAAAAACTCTTCAAAACAAAATGTCTAGAAATTGTTACAAAGTTAATGCCCAAGAAATACAAAAAAAGATCCCTTCAGTTTTTGGAATAGTTTTATATTTAGGCTCTAGCATATTTTTGCATCCCTGAGCTTTATTAAAGCAAAACACAGCTAGGAGTAGCTATGATAACATTTTCACTATTTCAGATTTAAAGTTCTCAGGTTTTTTGAAGGTATATAATATATTTTAATCATGTTTGTGGATCAAACAAAATCTGTGGATACATGCGCTACCGAAAAAAACAACTATAAATAGAACTATAACGTGCCTTCGTAACGTAACTTATTCATATCCATAATATATTTTTAAATTTCTGTTATTTTTGGTTGAGTGCTTGGCAATTTCAATTTTAAAAACAATTATAATAAGAGAAATTAGTAAGGAATGTTTGACTTTGCGCACACCTAAATATTACACTATATACGATGTGAAGAATGGTTTAGTTTAAGACTGTAAAGATAGCCCTACTCGAGGCATGTCTGGTCAAGTGTAGCCATATTCGCAAGGTATGAAGCCGGCATATCGTGTAAACTTTTTGAACCATTTATATACTCGTTGAAGACAAAAATTAAGCCAGTTAAATATTCAGCCATCGATTCTAAAAGTTTAGAACAGAATCAGTAGTAGGTACATAGAACAAAACAAAGTAAAAGGTATATGTTTTTAAAGGTAATGCGATTACAATAGTTTTCATCGTTAGGATGTTTCTATTGTGCGCTTCACTAATTCTGACGAAAAAGAAATGTTGATTTTGCATTCGTTCATCGTTCGGGCCGGTCTTTGTTCCCCCGAAATTGAATCAAATTGGTAATGCAAGCTTTTACGGTCGTAAAAATGGAACCACATTCGCAATTTAAAACTACTTCACAATACCCTCGTCTGGCAACTCGCTGCTCGCTGAATAATACTCGACATACTTAGGTACTCATAGGTCCGCATCCCACTTGTTTTATGATGATGCTATACAAGCGTTCATGGTGAATTTCTCGTTTTTCGGTGGTATCTAAGGTTTTAATATTCTAAACGTTTTTCGTATTAGAGGCGTTGCTTGGACTTGAAATGAGAATATACTTGGTTCCTACCGGAATCTCATTTTATCCAGTTCCTACTTTCCCGTACAATGTTTTTTTTGGGACCAAGACTAAAGATTTTTACCATCTTTGAAACTGGTAGTTGGCTTTGTTTGTGTACATAATAATGTAGTCTTTCGTTCAGATTACCTCGAAGTGTTGCAGTAGAACTATATAATATTAAAGCAATTACATATGATTACATGTACTTCTTCATAGGGATTGTGCACTAGCTTGTGTCGTTCTCCATAGAGAGAAAAAAAATGCCTTATTTTTAAACGCCTGGGGTCTCAAAAGTTGCGTATGATCTTTAGCTAAAAATAAATTAAATTGGTGTTCACTATTGGCTCGCTAAAATGGCTGGAAGTTTTGAAAAAAAAAATAGATTTCGTTATTTGGAAAAATATAAAATAAAGGGTCCATATTTTATATTTTGTAAGAAACTTAA
Source organism: Limnephilus lunatus (assembly GCA_917563855.2). Classification (NCBI taxonomy): domain Eukaryota; kingdom Metazoa; phylum Arthropoda; class Insecta; order Trichoptera; family Limnephilidae; genus Limnephilus; species Limnephilus lunatus. The sequence goes on from OU830592.1 coordinate 77,027,760, forward strand.
TTTTTATTCCATAACTGCAGTACACAGAACGCAAAAAAACTTTATTTTTAAACATATGTTATGTGTTTGTTACTTGTATCCATAAAATTGATTTTTTTTTCATTTTTGTCCGCTATACGCAGTTTTTAATAACAAACAATTGTTAAAAGGTTAAATTATTGAAAAAACCTACCCTTAGATGTATGTATTATAATTATGAGAATCAAAATTTATTACTAAATATTTTACTGGTTATCATTTGTATTTTATTGAAAGGTATTTTTTAACGTTACTCGTCGGCCCTGACTCCATGTTAAATCTTTCGGGTCCTATCTATGTATATATATATTTTTTAAAAATTATTTTTTATTTTTAATAATATGTTTTATATGGTACATAATGATAATTTTACATCTTAGGTTTTTTACTTCTTTCCATTGAAAGCATTTGCGTGTGTATGGAAAGGGAGTGTACATATATGTGGTTATTTGTTATTACTTAAATAATAATTCATTTACATAAATATATGTGTGCTATAGTATTTATTTTGATAATATTATGTATTTAAAGAAAAGGAAGAATGTTATGGAAAACTAAGGATATTTGTAAGGTTAATTAAGTGGCAGTAGTTTTTTTCTTCAGAATATTTTTAAAATGTCTCTTGACAGAGAGCAGTATTCGGGTTTTATCATTAAGGCTTCTGATTTCTTCTGGTAGACGATTTTTTTTTTTTTTTTTTTTTTTTTTTTTCTTTATTTTTTCCCATTGTATCTACATACATACAAAAGTAATTTTACATAATTTCTAAATACTAATTATAATTTTACATAATTTCTAAATACAGTAAGAGTAAATATAAGGTACAAGTAATGTAAAAGTTAGCAATAAGTAAAATATATAATAGAAAAGAGTAGGTAATGGGAACCCACTAAGGCACAGCCTGTGTGTGGGTAATATAAACAAGATTGCTATATATACATCAATAAGTATATGTAAAAAATGTAAATTTTAAACTAAAGGTTTAGAAATATAGTAATCTGTGAAAACATTATAGTAAAATAAAATAAAATAAAATAAAATAGTGAAACATAAATTTTGTTGATTTTTTGTTAAAGTAAAGAAAGTAAATAAAGTTAGAATTGTATTGAAAAGTGAAACATGAAGGTTTTCAAATAATTTATAGAAAAAATGTTCCAACATCTGCATCATTCAACCATAATTTTAATTCTTTTACGTAAAGTGATATTTTATCTGCCATTTGAATGTGTTTTGGTAGAAGATTAAAAGTACGAGGACCAATAAAGCTGCTATGTGTTTGCATTAATTTAGTATTGGTTTGGGGGGAGTAAAACATATTATTAGTTCTTTTGCTAATTCTATTTTCATTTTTTACGAAGCAATTTTTATTTTTATATATATATTTCATAGTCTGCAATATAAATAATTTACGGATATTGAATATTTTTGTCTCTTTGAATAATAACTCTGTTGAGAATGTTTTTTTTCTATTATACATAACTTTAATAATGCGCTTTTGAGTGGTTTGTAAAGGCTTAATAAATGCATCAAGCGCACCACCCCATCCTATAATGCCGTAGATTATTGAAGATTGAACCAAGGAAAAGTAGATCATTTTTAATTTGTCGAGATTGAGTACTTCCTTAAGTCTATAAAATGTGTAAGTAAGATATCTTAATTTCGAGGTGGTTTTATCAATTTGAGATTTCCAATTTAGATGTCTATCAATAGATATACCTAAATATTTAATATTTTCAACATTGACAAGTTCATTGCACAGTGAACATGTTTCTTGATTGCAACTCGTATTGTGAATTCTAATTTTAAGGTTATCGTGAGGTTTGTTTTTAATGCTTTTATAAAAAGTTAAATAAAATGTTTTGCTGTAGTTTAGAATGAGTTTGTTACATTTTAGCCATGTTGAAACAAGTGCAATACATTCGTTTGCCTTAGAAAAAGTTTCAATCCAAGAATTTCCGTTTACTACTATTGCCGTGTCATCGGCGTAAGAAATAATTTTTCCTGGGATCACAAAATTACATAAATCATTTATATACATCAAAAATAGAATCGGCCCAAGGACAGTTCCTTGCGGAACTCCATTTTTTATATGTGCTTCTGAACTATAAAAATTCCCAATTTTTGTTTTTTGTGTTCTGTCTGTAAGATAGTTTGTCAGTATTTTTAATGTGTCTTTTTTGAAACCTAGTTGAGTTATTTTTTTAATTAGTAATTTATGATTTACAGTATCGAAAGCTTTTCTTAAATCTAAGAATATAGCAAGACATTTCTTATTTTTATCGATAGATGTGTATAATTTTTTTGTTAAATCATATATTGCATCTTCAGTGCTTAGATCTTTACGAAAACCATATTGGTTTTGCGATAGAATATTATATTGTTCTAAGTGTTCTATGATTCTATTTTTAATGCATTTTTCTAATATTTTTGATAGGTTTGAAACAAGTGAGATTGGTCTTTAATTATCTAATTTATGGGCTTCACCAGATTTATGAATTGGTATTATGGTGGAGATTTTAAACTGTTTTGGAAAATGACCCTCTTTAAGGCACATATTGAAAATATGTTTCAGAGGAGTTAAAATATGTTTTTTAATTTTTTTTAATGTATTACTAGATAATCCATCAGTTCCCTTAGAATTAGATGGTTTTAGGCTATCTATATATTTTTCAATTTCATTTATTGTGATAGGTGAAAAATATTCTATAGGGTTGATTGATTCATTATCTGCAATTGATTGCGAAGATGTCTCTATGAAAGTATTATTATCATTCATACTGGATGATTTAAGTACCTCATCTACTATATTCGTAAAGAAGTAATTGAAGTTTTCGGCAATGGTAGATTTGTCAGTTATTAATTTGTTATTGATTTTAACCTCATTTACAACACTTGAAGAAATATTTTTTTTGTTCATAATTTCATTTATAATATTCCATGTTTTTTTACTATCATTTTTAGCGTTTTCAATTTGTTCACAGTAGTATTTCTTTTTACAATTTCGAATCAGCCTATTGAGTAAGTTTCGGTACATTAAATATTTTGTAATATTTAATTAAATGAAGACAATATAAGCGAAACTCAATCGAAAATCTGAAAACAGAAAAATCAGAAAAAGATATTGACATAAGCGAGAGGTCCTGGGTTCGAGTCCCAGATGTGTCAATATCTTTTTCTGATTTTTCTGTTTTCAGATTTTCGATTGAGTTTCGCTTATATTGTCTTCATTTAATTAAATATTACAATTTGAGGTTTTACTCATAAAGTTAAAATAAAAATAAAAATATAAATATTTTGTTTTCATAAAAGAAATTATTCTGACATTATTATTTTGGCAAGCTATTTGATATTTTAACATTTCTCTGTATAATTTGTCTCTTTGCTTAATTGAGACAATTAAGCCAACAGTAATCCATGGTTTGATTTTTTTATATTTTCTGTTTGTTACAACAATTTTACTTTCACTTTTTCGAATATTATCTTGTAGAGTTTTATAGAAATTTTCTAATGCTGAATGTGGATTTACTAAAGATAGAACATTTTCCCAACTTTCTAAATGAAGTAAAGAATTTAATGTATGATAATTAATGTCTATTTTTTCAAGAGTTTCACAATTTTGTTTTATAGATGAATTTTTGAAATTATGCCCATATAGTGTTGGAAAATGATCAGTGATGTTTGTTTCTAGAATTGAGGAGATAATATTAACATCTTTGTGTGTCTTGACAAAAATGTGGTCTAAACACGCGGAGTTTATTAAGGTTACTCTTGTTGGTGAGTTAATATACGAAAGGTATCCATAAATTGATAAACAATCTAGATATTCGTTTTGACAATTAATATTTTTTGTATTATCATTAATATTTATATTGATGTCCCCCGTTAGTAAGGAGAAAGTAAAGTTATGTCTGTCAAGATTTCTAACAAATGTTTTTAGTTCATCTACAAATAGAAAATCATTTAAAGAAGGGGATCTGTACACGGCTACTATGAGATATTTATAGTTATTTTGACAAAAAGTTAATTTTATTACATTAGCCGTCTTAAAATCAATAAACTCAGCCTCAATATTTTTTAAAGTATTATGACAAAAGACAGTCACTCCATCATGTCCAGTATGTTTACAGGCAGCAGAAATTGTAGTATAATCAGGTAAATTATATGGAATTACATCTTTCATTTGGGTTTCAGTTAGTACAATTACGCTAGGAGAAAAATCAAAATTATGAAGGAGGACACATAGTTCATCAAAGTGTTTCCTTATACTTCTTATATTGAAATTTAATATTGAGAAGTTTACATTTTTAAAAAGGCTATTGAGTTCCATGGTGTTTTTACATATATGGTTTTGGTGTAAAAATCTTCGTCCGACATGTTGAAAGATGTTTGTTTATAGTTGCTAGGTGATTGTATGATGGTCCTTTATTCAGAGGGGATATCTTCTGGCTCTCTTATTTGGATTATTGGAGATGTTTCGGTTTTCCTCATCATGACACTTCCGTTTTTAGCCCATATGAACTTGTATCCCGTTCTTGATGATTTCGCCAGGTAAAGCAAGTGTTTATTGTGTTGGGTCAGTTGTTCGTTTATGTAAATTGTGTTATTGATGTCTCCAACGAAATTTATGTCTTTGATATGTAGTACACCATATTTTCTCTTTTGTGAGATAATTATATCTTTAGTTTCCTTATTCTGTAGTGTTACTACTATGGGGGGATGTTTGTTTGTAGGATTTTTATTTCTGATTCTGTATATATTTGTGAATTTCAATGCATCGTTATCACAATTTATTGTTTCCAATATGTTACTAAATATTTTTGAAATATTTTCGTTTTCTTTGTAAGGAACACCCTGTAATTCTATGTTATTTTGTTTATAATTTTGATCCAATTTATTAATTTGCTGCTTTATTTCCTTATTTTCTTTTTGTAATTGTTTAATTAGATTGTCTTTGTTTTTGTTTTTCTCCTCATATTCATCAATTTTTGAACAGCAGAATTCAACGGACTTCTTTAAATCTTTAATTTGTTCATTGAAAGATTTCATAAATTGTTCTGTTAATTCTGCAAATTTTTTTTCAATACATTTTATCATCTTGTTTGTATTTGTATTTTCTTCCTCGGAGTCGCTAGATGTCACTTTCTTTTGGGCTTTCTTCTGTCGGTTCATATTTAAAAGGTTCGGATACCGACTATACCGAGTGTTGATTTTATAAAAATAAAAAAAGTTTTGGATTTAGTAGGGTTCGATCTCAGGCCACTGCAGAAATTCGTCGGACGCGTTTACCCACTACGCTACGCCAGGTTTGCGTAAGCACGAAGATTTAATGGCATATATTAGAACCGAGTACTAGCGGATTAGATGAATATTTTATTTGTGTTTTTGGTGAATATTGAGACAATAGCGTACAACTGTCACTTTATTTAAATTATTCTTTTTATCACTTGTTTGCACTAAAAAATCGATAAGTAAATCGGATGTTTCACTATACTGATATACGGTAAGCACCGATATATCTTTTTTTGTTGTTTTTAGATGTTATTTACTATGTTTTTTTAACTTTTATTTGGAGCGGTTGATAAGTGCAGGTTGCTTACTTATTGTTGTATTAATTGAAAAAAGTCCTTCCCTGGTAAGTGTAATGATGTTGTGCAAAAGACGTATTTAGTTTTGGGCATAGAAAAACATGTTTAAGTCGCGTTCTGTTTACATTTAAAAATTGATATTTATTTTTTTCTTTCATAATTTCAATTAATGAATTTTTAATATATAAATCTTTAAATGTAGGTACTTTGAATTCATCGAATAGGCGTTCTGTTGGGTAGTCCAAGGATTTTTTAATATAATTTTAATAATTGTTCTTTGTACAATTTCTATTGGTAGAAGGTTACATTTATACGCGGATCCCCAACTAATAATAGCGTATTGTAAAGTGGATTGAACTAACGCATAGTAGATTAAATATAGATTTTTTATCGGCAGAAAATTTCTAATTCTTAAAAATATTTTAAATTCTAATTTTGTTTACTACTTGACATGTTTGTTCCTTCCATTTCAGATTTTTATCGGTAATAACTCCTAGATATTTAATTTTATTTGTTGTTTTTAATATTGTACAGTTCGATTTGCAATAGTTTTGGCTGTGAATTTTAGTATTATCATATATGACAATGTTAAAATTTTAAGGAGCATTGTTTAAATGGATTGCAAATGGAAATACAAATGTCTTTTCACTATTTAGTGATAGTAAATTGTCGAAAAAATTCTTAAGCGTGTTGATGTCTTCTACGGCCTTTAATTCTATATTTTCCCAAGTCTTTCCACTTATTATTAATACTGTATCGTCTGCGTATACCTATTTGTAACGCGTATCTTTCGAGTACACTGAAGTAGATATCCAAATAATGATAGAAAAAACTGACGGGCCACCCTGTTGTACACAGATATTATTTTTATGTGTAATATACCATATCAAAATCACTTCAATCAGCCTGACTGCTGATACTTCGAGTTTGCTCTAAGTGCAACAGTTTTAGCATGGAACGAGCGACGATTATTAATCAACTTATTCTAGCTCGAGCAAACTTGCCAGGAGGATCATAGAACTAGAGAGTGTGTAAAATTCTACAATGGTGAAATAATTGTAAATATTTTTGTACGGACTCGTATGTATTCCTACTCCTGCAACTATAATTCCATTTACATGTAAGTCAATAAACATGTAGTCAAACTCAAAAATCAAAATATTTGTATTTTAAAGTTTAAATCTTAATGTCATCAAGTGTTAAGAGCTCTACGTTGTGTGGTGAGACTTTTCAGCAGAATTTCCAAAAAAGTGTCTTTAACTATTGTTTATCGCAGTAATCGTGTTATGTGTGTTTTTATAAACTATATAATGTATATTATGTAGGATTTAGACCACGGTCGGAGTTCAGCACTTTACTGAAGGGTTGTCGGAATTGTCTTTACGTCAGAAGCCGCCTATCTAAAGCGTCGGTCTTTCCGTGGAGTAGATAAATAACAACACGTCGAATACGTACTGTGATTATTTGTCATCTAAACCACATGAACTAAATGCATGCCTAATACATTAAAAATCCCTTAACCCACTACTATCGCTAGACGACTACTACCGCCGACTAGTTTAGCCCCCATCGAACTCCTATAATGTAATTCGTAATTGCAAAATAACTTTATGACGTCATTTTAAATTAAATTAAAATAGTCAACTTTTTTTACAAAATCGTTTAGTCCAAACTCCAATGTCTTACCTTGAACTCGTTGCTATGACAGCACACCGGTAATTCCTCTATCCAATAAATAAGCATGTACATATTTATAAATATTTCACTAGTATTTTTTATTTCGGTGGTAAAGTTTAATTTAGCTCATTAATTAAAAAAAGATTACTAATAAAACGTAATAAAACGTAAATCAAAGTAACAGGAAATCTTTGGTTATTATTCAGCTTTTATTTTTTAAAAGATTAGATACGATACGCTTTTAAGCTACGGTGAGTAAATTATTAATTTTTGGAGCAATTAAAAAAACGCGCTCCTATTAAAGCCTTATTTTACAGCAATGGTGCCTCAAGTACCTTTTGTCCAATTGCCATAGCGATTTGGGTTTTTGGAGAAAAGTTAATTTCAGGTAAAAATATGGCTTCTTGGAATAATGAAAGGGATGTATGGGTAGGTGACGTCTTAATACAACATTATTTTTAGTGTTAATTTTTTTAGTGGCTTTGTTAGCGTTAAAAAATAACCCCCACCGAATTATTCCGCAATATACTGATGGTACCCTAACTTCAATTATGTAGTATATATATACACAAATGTAATGTTATTACTTTTACACGGAAAAAAAATCCAATAAATTATATTTACAAACTAAACCATGTCCCTCTACAACGAGTAGAAATAATAAGAGATCTTGGAGTAATACTAGACTCTAAAATGTTATTTAGGGATCATATTGAAAATATTCTGGAAAAAGCTAATAAGCAATTGGGTTTCATTATTCGTATTTTTTTTTTTTTTTTTTTTTTTTAATTCCTTTATTTTTCCCATATTTTACAATTTATATTTACATATTTGAAAATCATAACAATAATGTGGGAACCCACTAAGGCGCAGCCTGTGCGTGGGTAATATATTTAAAAAATTATTTTTTTTTAGTACCTAGAAAAAAACAAACAGGGGTATATAAAGCAAAAACAAAAATTGTTTAAAACATTTTGTACAAAAAGTGTATACAATAGTGTACGGTTAAATAAGTGTAAGTGTAATTAATGATATACATTGTAATAATAGGTGTAAAGTTTGTGAGAAAAGTGATATAAAACTAAATAAATAGAGTTTTTAGAAACATAAAGTGAAATAAAACTAAATAAATAGAGTTTTTACATCTGTATGGTTTAGCCATAATTTTAACTCTTTTACGAAATGCGGAAGTTTTGTTGCAACTTGAATATGTTTTGGTAAACTATTGAAGGTACGAGGTCCAATAAAACTACTGTGAGTTTGCATTTGTTTTGTGTGTGTTTGGGGGGTATAGAATACATTATTATTTCTAATGTTGATTCTGTTTACATTTTTTTCGAATTTGTTTACGTTTTTAAAGATATATTTCATAGTTTGCAGTATAAATAGTTTACGGAGACTGAATAGTTTAGATTCTTTGTATAAAGCATCTGTCGAAAATGTTTTAATTCTATTATACATAACTTTGATAATATAATTTTGAGTTGTTTGTAAAGGTTTTATAAAAGTATCAAGGGCACCACCCCATCCTATTATACCATACATGAGTGAAGATTGCACCATAGAATAATAAATCATTTTCAATTTGTCAATATTCAATACTTCTTTGAGTCTGTAAAATATGTATGTAAGATATCTCAATTTAGAAACGGTATTATTTATTTGTGAATGCCAATTTAAATTTGTATCAATACATATACCCAAATATTTTATCTTTTCAACTTTTACAATTTCAGAGCAAGATGAGCATATTACTTGATTACAGTTAGTATTATGAATTCTAATTTTAAGGTTATTGGGGGGTTTGTTCTTACTGTTTTTATAAAAAGGTAGGTAAAATGTTTTATTGTTGTTTAGGAAGAGTCTATTACTATTTAGCCATGATGAGACATGTGCAATACATTTTGATGCATTTAAATAAGTTTCAAGCCAGGATTTTCCGTTTACAATTATTACTGTATCATCAGCATAAGATACAATATCACCAGGGATTACAAGATTACATAAATCATTTATATATATTAAAAACAGGATTGGGCCAAGCACAGTACCCTGTGGTACTCCATTTTTTATCCTCGTTTCAGTACTATAAAAATTCCCTATTTTTGTTTTTTGTTTTCTGTCTTTGAGATAGTTTGTGAGAATTTTTAGTGTATCTTTTTTGAAACCTATTCGATTAATTTTTTTTATAAGTATATTGTGGTTAACCGTATCAAAAGCTTTTCTTAAATCTAAAAATAAAGCTAGGCATTTTTTATTTTTATCAACAGATGTGTACAATTTTTTTGTCAAATCGAATATTGCATCTTCAGTGCTTAGGTTACTTCTGAAACCATATTGATTTTGGGACAGAATTTTGTTTTGTTCTAGGTGATTCATTACTCTATTTTTGATACATTTTTCAAATATTTTTGAGAGGTTTGAAACTAAGGAAATAGGTCGGTAATTGTCTAATATGTGCGTTTCTCCTGATTTGTGAATTGGAATGATGGTGGAGATTTTAAATTGTTCAGGGAAATGTCCCTCTTTTAGTGATATATTAAAAATATGTAGCAATGGAATTAAAATATTATGTTTTATTTTTTTTAGTGTGTTACCCGATAAACCATCAATTCCTGTAGAATTTGTTGACTTTAGACTATCAATGTGTTTTACAATTTCGTTTATCGTGATAGGTGAAAAATATTCTAAGGAATTTATTGAATCGTAAGTTGAGAGTAAATGCAAAGATGAGTCTACGGGTGTTGTACTATCAATTTTACTAGAAGATTCAAGTACTTGATCTACTATATTTGTGAAGAAGTTGTTAAAGTTTTCTGCAATGGCCGATTTGTCAGTTATACTATTGTTATTTATTTTAATCTCTTTCACATCAGTTGATGCCATTTTTTTTTTGTTCATTATTTCATTAATAATATTCCACGTTTTTTTGGTATCATTTTTTGCGTTATCAATTTGTTCACAATAGTATTTCTTTTTACAACTTCTTATTAACCTATTTAGTAAGTTTCTATACATCAAATACTTTGTTTTCATAAAAGACATTATTCTTACGTTATTTTTTTGACAGGTTTTTTCATAATTTAACATTTCTCTGTAAAGTTTATCTCTGTGTTTAATGGAGACTATTAGTCCTACAGTAATCCAAGGTTTGATTTTTTTATATTTTCGCTTATTAATAACAATTTTGTATGTGCTTTTCGATATATAATCTTGTAGAGTTTTATAAAACAATTCTAATGCTGAATGTGGGTTAGCTTTCGATCGTACATTGTCCCATTTTTCTGAATGGAGTAGATTGTTTAATGTGTCGTAGTTAATATTATTTTTTTCTAGATTACCAGAGTTTTCTTTTAAATTAGTGGTTAAGAGGTTGTGTCCATAAAATGTTGGGTAGTGGTCAGTAATGTTTGTATGTAGAGTTGAAGATGTAGTTTTGACGTGTTTGTGTGTTTTTACAAATATATGATCTAGAGTCGTGGAGTTATTCAAATTTTCTCTTGTTGGAGAGTTTATGTATGACTGATATCCTGCATATGATAAACAATCTAAGTATTCATTTATACAGTTTGTTCTTTTGTTATTTTCATTAATGTTTATATTGATATCTCCAGATAATATTGAAAAATTGAAATTTTTTCTGTTAGCCGTTTTAAAAAATGAATTTAGCTCGTTAGTGAAAAGTGATTCATTTAAGGAAGGAGATCTATATATAGCTAATATCAGATAATTACAGTTATTGTGCTTGAATGTTACTTCAATTGCATTAGCTGTTTTAAAATCTAAAATTTTGAAGGTAGTTTTCTTAAGACAATTTTTCACAAATACGGTGATACCATCGTGCCCAGTATGTTTGCATTCAGATGAAATTGTGACATATCCTGGAAGGTTATAGGGGATTACCTCTTTCATCTGTGTTTCCGTTAAAATAACAATACTCGGAGAAAAATCTAGACTTTCGAGAAGTACACAGAGTTCATCAAAATGTTTTCTTAAGCTACGTATGTTCATATTAAGAACTGAAAAGTTTATATCTTTAAAGTGATTATTTAGTTCATTAGTATCATTACAAATATAATTTTCATACAAAAAATTTTCGTCTGACATGTTGAAAGAAAAAATTTACACATGCAATGTGGTTACTTGATCCTCTATTCTTCGGGAATGTCTGCCGGCTGTCTTATTTGGATGATTGGGGCTAATTCATCTTTTCTCATCATAATGTGTCCATTTTTAGCCCAAATAAATTTGTAACCAAGTCTTGATGATTTTGCCAGGAACAGTAGGTGTTTATTTTGTGGTGTCAGTTGTTCATTAATGTATACTTTGTTATCTTCTGGAAAGTTAAAGTTTTTTGTGGACAAAAAACCGTATTTTCTTTTTTTGTCGATGATTTGGTCTCTGATTTCTTTATTTTGAAATGATACAACAATGGCTGGGTATTTGTTTAAAGGATTTCTATTTTTGATTCGGTAAATATTGGTTATTTTTGAAGATTCTGTTTCGCCTTTAATAGTTTCCATTATGTTATTCACTATTTTTGTTATGTTTTCATTATCTTTAAATGGGACTCCCTGTATTTCGATGTTATTTTGTTTGTGAAGTTGTTCTAGTTTGTTAATTTGCATTTTTATTTCCTTGTTTTCCGATTGCAGCTGTTTAATCAATATGTCTTTGTTTTTATTTTTTTCTTCGAATTCATCAATTTTGTTACTACAGAATTCAACTGATTTTGTAAGTTCTCTGAGTTCATTCTTGATCTGTTCTCTGAAAGATTTCATTAATTGTTCCGATAAATCTTCGAATTTTTTTTCCAGGAATTTTAACATCTTATTTGTATTATAGTCTTCTTCAGATTCGCTAGATGCTGCTTTTTTTGTGGCTCTCTTTTGTTTATTCATATTAATGTTTTTGATGTTCTGCAATAGATGGTGTTATAATATAGTCTGAGGGTAAGTCTTGCGCTTCTACTAATTTAAAAAAAAAAAGTTGGTTTTAGTGAGGATCGAACCTCGTTCCTACGGACCTATGGCTCAGACGGTCAATGTCCGCAACGCTAACCACTAGACCAATCCGGTAGGTATCGGGAGCGAGGTAATATCGCTATATTAAAGGTAATATTGCTATCAACTGTCAGTTGCAGTTTACAGTTGGTACTTAGATGCGACAATATTCCCACAAATTACTTCACAGTTTTTAAATCACTTCAGATTAGTAATTCTTGACCGTTTCAAATGTTTAAAGTGGTAGATAGTTCACTACTGTTGCACAGTTATACAAAAATCAATATCTTTTTGAATAATACGATTTAAAAACGTTGAATTTAGATAATTTTTGCAGAGTGAAATTTGACGTGCACACTGTTTGATGTAGGTATCAATAACTACAAAACCTTTTACAATAGCACACACCCTAATTCTGTTATATATGTCAAATGTACGGTCGCAACTCGAGTTCGCCTCAGTAATTTGGAATCCTCAATATCAAACATATATTCATCGCATTGAAAATATCCAGAAACAATTTATAAAACACCTATCGTATCGCTTTAGTGATCATCAATTTGACCCTATCGCCTTATATAAACGCAGAAAAATCTTTGAGGCATTATTCTTATACAAAATCATGAACTGCCTTGTTGATTCATCATATCTGTTAGAAAATATTGCATTTCGTTGCCCCAAACAAAATACCAGATCAAACGACTTATTTAGAATACCACACAGTAAATCAAAATACGCGTAAAACTCTGTAATAATACGTATCTGTGAAACTTACAATGCCTTACGAGATGTAGACATTTTCAACCATGATTTGAAATCATATAAAATGCAGCTTAATATATTAATAACTTAAAATACTTTTTTTTCTTCTTTTTTGTAAAAATTTATAATATTATTATTATCCGTAGCAAATAGTATAACTATGTTTGTTAATAACTTGACTTTTTTTCTTTATTACGTTTTATGTTTTTCTTTTTTATGTTTTTCCTTATTATGTTTATTTTTTTGTCACATAAGTTGAATAGGTAAAAATACTATATCAAAATTTTTAACTTAATGGAACTTAATTGGTCTACAACACATGAATGTTCTTGGTTATATTATCACTTTGTATGACTGTTTATTTCCTAAATAAAAAAAAATAAAAAAATGTTTTTCTAAGCTTTTTTAAGGAGAAGGTAAAAATATATCTATTCAAATTTAAAAGATTTCTTTTTTTTTACCACTTTTATGTATATAAACCGACATGTTTCGATAGTGATGCTCTCTTCCTCACGACTCTAACCTCAAAACCCTGACAAAATAAATTTGCTGTATATGAACAAATAAAAATATATTTTTTTATTTTATGTTTTGGTTCATTTAGTTTGTAAATAAAACCCATGCAAAAATTCAGGGATACTTCTCAAAGACTAGATCATCGTCAGTTTGCAGCGATTTAGTATAGGGGAATGTAGAACTTTCGTAATCTACATAGTAATATTTAAAAAATGCTGATGGTTCTGGGCAATGTACATCAGTGACCCAGCTGCATAGCAAAAAGCAGAGCAAAGTGTGGACTTCAAAGATAAGTGAACCATCCGACACAGGAGGTTGTAAGTTGCAGTAAATTGAGCAAGGCAGGAAATATTCTAGCACTAAAAAATGGCTTGCTTGCATAATATTTTGAGCGCTTAACATGATGGAACGAATATTAAAGACAAAAAGTGTTAAAATTTGCATGCGGATTTTACGTTACCGAAGGTAAATATTAAAAGAAAGGAACATTGAGGTATGGAAAAATGAAAAGATTGATTTGAATTTTAATACAATTTTTTTATATGTGAATACCGCACAGCAGTCCCAAATGCTCCCCCTGCTGTCCAGAGTCAGTAGAATTACAGCATGCCTAAATGCGATATGTTTTGCGTACCCTAAATAAATTGTATATTTGGTTTCCGGCGCGGCGGTAAATTTTCAAATTGTATTTTGAAACTTCACTTTAACAAATCGGGTGTTCAATAATCCCTATAAAAAGCAATCATGTATAGTCAAGTGCGAACGTGACCAAAATTATCAAACAAATCATAGAAAAAAACACATGGAAAACCACTGTCAAATATTACATAAATATTATTAATTTATTGTCTTGCCTTCTTACATACTTTTATAGGTTAATTTCAATTTACCTCAAATTGAGTTAGAAGATTTGTAACAAGAAAGATAAAAGCTGCATTCATTATTTTCTTTCTAATCTGTTTTGTTGAGTTTTCGAATGACACTCTTAAGCCATATTTGTGGTATTTTCAATTTGTAGAACTCTGAAATGGAGCTGAATAAAGCTATCTCGGTGAACGGAGAACAATAAACCCATTTAATTACTTTTGAAATTGCTGAATGTTCCTTTCTTCGGGAGAAAATAATTTTATAGAATGTATAGAGAACATTGGAGATTGGAGAACAATTTAGAGGCAAAATTTTGAAAGTATTAAAATTAAAATACACATTTATGAATTTTTAAAGAATAGCTTCAAACTAAAATAATATTTTATTTATTCATGTTTTTATGATTATGTGCATGCATCCGTATACCTATGTGAACCTATGTATGTGTATATCGTCGTTGCGCCTGCAAAATCCGACAAACGTTTTTTTTGCGAATATCGGTTTTTTACGCTTTGTGATAGAACGAGACGTGGCGGATAGGCCTATAAAACACGTTTTCTAATATTAAAGCTAGTTTAGAAAACTGCAAAATCAGCTATGTATTTTCGCTTAAAAAATGGCCCTCAAAATACTCAATGAAGATTCCTTCACATATCGCATTTTGGACTAAATAATAATAATAATAATAATAATAATAATAATAATAATAATAATAATAATAATATTAAAGTCATTAATACTAAATTTCCCTAAGATTATAAATAACGTCTAAGTTATTTGAGTCTACTGTAATATCATTGGATTCTTCGACTAGAATATTATCTGAACTATCTACGTTCAATGTATCTGATAATATTCTAGTCGAAGAATCCAATGATATTACAGTAGACTCAAATAACTTAGACGTTATTTATAATCTTAGGGAAATCAACATTGCAAATTTAAACTTACTAGATGAAAATATTATAGAATTAGCTAACTTACTTCATAATAATATAAATAGATATATAGATATAGAGCCCACAGTTAGACCAAAATTACCAAAATTACATACGTCAAAGAAATTATCTAAATTAATTTCTGAATTAAATAATATAATTTTACCAAAAATTATATTTGATGACATTAGTTTTTTAGATCTTCATACAATAGTGTATGCTAGTGCTATCACTATATGTAACAAGTTAGGAGTTAAATTAACGTCTTCTGATGATAGATCATATAATTATAGAAAACCAGAATGGCAGAGTAGATTAGAAAATGATGTAGTATTTTTAAGAAGTAGCATAGCTAGAGTAATAGAGTATAAAAATGGAAATAGAAGTAGGAATATTTTGAGACATGTAGATGTAATTGGGAGAAAATTTGGTTATAGCATTGGTAGTAATAATAATGAAAATATAATCAATGATTTATTAGATTTGTTAAAACAAAAATTAGGTGTAAAAGCTAGTAGATTAAAAAGATATAATTATACGTATAATAAAAAAAATAATAATAGATTATTTCAGAAAAATGAGAAAATATTTTATTCCAAACTTGACGATAAACAAAATATTATTTCGAATAATAATAATCCGTTGCCATCTGAATCAGATATGCGCGATTTTTGGACAAATATTTGGAGTAAAGATATAAAACATAATGAGTCAGGTCCGTGGATAGAAAATGAAGAACTCAATTGTTCAGACATTGAACAAATGAGTTTTTCTGATATATCGGTTGAATTGTTAGCCAAAATTATAAAAAATACTCATAATTGGAAAGCCACGGGTTGCGATTGGATACATAATTTTTGGTATAAACGTCTGACTACTTTACATCCCCTTTTGGCAAAAAATCTTTCAAAATTTGTCAGAGAACCTCAAAATTTTCCAAATTTTCTAACTAAGGGCATTACTTATATGTTGCCTAAAAGCGAACATATTAATAATCCCTCTCAGTATAGACCCATTACATGTTTACCGACAATATATAAAATTTTAACCTCTTGCTTGACAGATTTAATATACACTCATTTAGATGAAAAAAATGTTTTATCTGAACAACAAAAAGGTTGTCGCAGAAAACATATGGGATGTAAAGAACAATTAGTTATTGATTCTGTAATTCTAAAACAGATTCAAACCCAAAAACGTAATTTACATATTTGTTATATAGATTACCAAAAAGCTTATGATAGTGTCCCGCACTCGTGGCTGATAAAAGTTTTAAATATATACAAAATTAACCCAATTATTATTAGCTTTTTGGAAAAAATTATGGCATTTTGGAATACCAATTTGCTTTTGAATTTGAAAGATAAGAAAATTATAGTACCGGGCATTTCAATAAAAAGAGGGATTTTTCAAGGAGACTCATTGAGTCCTCTTTGGTTTTGCTTAGCATTAAATCCTCTATCTAAAATGTTAATTAAAAGCAAGTTTGGAATAAAAATTAAAGGTAATACTAGAGAGAGAAATATAATTTCTCATTTATTATTTATGGATGATTTAAAATTATATTCAAATTCTGAACCAAATTTAGAGAAAATGATTAAAGTAGTTAAAAAATTTTCAGATGATATTAAAATGACTTTTGGTTTAGATAAATGTAGAACGATCCATATAGAGAAAGGTAAAATTGTAGATGGAGACGAGGGTATATTTAGAAATTTCAAAATTGAAAGTATGAAAGGGGGTGAGGTTTATAAATATTTAGGATATCCGCAATCAAATAGATTAGATCATACTAGTATTAAAAATGATATTAGGATTAAATTTAAAACTAGGATCAGAAAAATTTTGAAATGCAATCTATCTGCTAAAAATTTAGTAAAGGCGATAAATACTTGGGCAATACCTCTATTAACTTACTCATTTGGCATAATTAAATGGTCTAATACAGATTTAGATAGCTTAGAACGATTAATTAGAACTACATTAACTAAATTTCATTGCCATAATCCAAACTCAGCTACAGAACGTATTAATTTACCCAGAAATTTAGGAGGTAGAGGTATAGTCAAAATAACATCTTTAAAACATAATCAGGTAGAAATGCTAAGAAATTTTTTCCATAGGAAAGCTGATAGTTCAGAAATGCACAAAATAATATGCAAGGCAGATAGAAATATTTCACCATTAAATTTATACGACGAGAATGCCAGCATTCTTATAAATACCAACCAGGAATTATTAGATTCCTGGTCAAATAAAATTCTTCACGCAAAACACTTCAATTATCTCAACCAAACATATGTTGACAAATTTTCGTCAAACAAATGGTTGAGTATTGGAGAGTTGAGCGCAGAAATAGAAGGCTTTATGCTTGCCATACAAGATAGAGTCATTAATACTAAAAATTATAGGAAGCATATCATCAAAGATGCAAATCAAATTGATGATTTATGTAGAAAATGTTTGGCTTTTCCGGAAACTATAGAACATATTATATCGGGATGTTCTGTATTAGCGCCGTCCGAGTATACATTTAGGCACAATCAAGTTTTAAAAATAATTCACCAAAGTTTGGTAATTAAACATAACTTGATTGACTGCCGTAATGTACCATATTATGAATATGAACCAAATTCATTTTTAGAAAATGAATTTTATAAAATTTATTATGATAAAACTATTCTGACAGACAGAACAATTAGTCATAATAGACCCGATATAGTTTTACATGACAAAATTAAGAAAATAACTTATATCATTGATGTCGCTATACCAAATTCTTGTAATATTCAGAAAACTGTTTCTGAAAAAATAAGAAAATATACAGATTTAGGAAATGAAATTAAAAGAATTTGGCATTCTCAGACTATAAAAATATTACCATTTGTTATTTCGGCTACTGGCATTATACCTAGCTCTCTCATTCAAAATTTAGGCGTATTAGATTTGTCAAAAAATTTGTACATAAAAATGCAAAAGTCGGTCATTTTAAATACATGTAGGATTACGAAAGATTTTTTAAATATTTATATTGAGGGATCAGTAGGATTTATCGGACCAGTTAGGATTTCATCAGAGCCGAACCCTCTGATATGAAAATATCTGGAGTCGGTGAAATATTTTCCCATTATGTTTCTGGTGGATTGACGTATTGTTCTTGTATTGTTTTATTCTTATATAGTGCAATTACATTGCGTTAATTTACTAGATATTCATTTGTGGAAAAGTGTGTGGAAGGGTTTAGTCTTTCATTTGGGAAAGATTCAACCCGGACATGAAATCTGGAGCACCGTAAAAAAAATAAAAATCTTTAAAACATAATCAGGTAGAAATGCTAAGAAATTTTTTCCATAGGAAAGCTGATAGTTCAGAAATGCACAAAATAATATGCAAGGCAGATAGAAATATTTCACCATTAAATTTATACGACGAGAATGCCAGCATTCTTATAAATACCAACCAGGAATTATTAGATTCCTGGTCAAATAAAATTCTTCACGCAAAACACTTCAATTATCTCAACCAAACATATGTTGACAAATTTTCGTCAAACAAATGGTTGAGTATTGGAGAGTTGAGCGCAGAAATAGAAGGCTTTATGCTTGCCATACAAGATAGAGTCATTAATACTAAAAATTATAGGAAGCATATCATCAAAGATGCAAATCAAATTGATGATTTATGTAGAAAATGTTTGGCTTTTCCGGAAACTATAGAACATATTATATCGGGATGTTCTGTATTAGCGCCGTCCGAGTATACATTTAGGCACAATCAAGTTTTAAAAATAATTCACCAAAGTTTGGTAATTAAACATAACTTGATTGACTGCCGTAATGTACCATATTATGAATATGAACCAAATTCATTTTTAGAAAATGAATTTTATAAAATTTATTATGATAAAACTATTCTGACAGACAGAATAATTAGTCATAATAGACCCGATATAGTTTTACATGACAAAATTAAGAAAATAACTTATATCATTGATGTCGCTATACCAAATTCTTGTAATATTCAGAAAACTGTTTCTGAAAAAATAAGAAAATATACAGATTTAGGAAATGAAATTAAAAGAATTTGGCATTCTCAGACTATAAAAATATTACCATTTGTTATTTCGGCTACTGGCATTATACCTAGCTCTCTCATTCAAAATTTAGGCGTATTAGATTTGTCAAAAAATTTGTACATAAAAATGCAAAAGTCGGTCATTTTAAATACATGTAGGATTACGAAAGATTTTTTAAATATTTATATTGAGGGATCAGTAGGATTTATCGGACCAGTTAGGATTTCATCAGAGCCGAACCCTCTGATATGAAAATATCTGGAGTCGGTGAAATATTTTCCCATTATGTTTCTGGTGGATTGACGTATTGTTCTTGTATTGTTTTATTCTTATATAGTGCAATTACATTGCGTTAATTTACTAGATATTCATTTGTGGAAAAGTGTGTGGAAGGGTTTAGTCTTTCATTTGGGAAAGATTCAACCCGGACATGAAATCTGGAGCACCGTAAATAATAATAATAATAATAATAACTTTATTTCACATAAAATTGAACAATAAAACATATGTGGAAACTTTGACTAGCCAACTAGGAATGGATCCTGTTTTAGGCCAGTCAAATTGACAAATTTAAATTCATATTACATTGTTTACTAACATAACATGTTATTTATAGCAGGAAAAGGTGTTAATTATGTATTCCTAACAGTATATAATTTTGTACTCATAAGAAAAAGAAGACAAATAATGATATCTTAAAATCAAATTCAGATATTTTCCCCTAGAGCGCTTAAAAACAAAAACAAAAACAAATAAAAGATAAAAGATAAAAGATAAAAGATAAAAGATAAAAGATAAAAGATAAAAGATAAAAGATAAAAGATAAAAGATAAAAGATAAAAGATAAAAGATAAAAGATAAAAGATAAAAGATAAAAGATAAAAGATAAAAGATAAAAGATAAAAGATAAAAGATAAAAGATAAAAGATAAAAGATAAAAGATAAAAGATAAAAGATAAAAGATAAAAGATAAAAGATAAAAGATAAAAGATAAAAGATAAAAGATAAAAGATAAAAGATAAAAGATAAAAGATAAAAGATAAAAGATAAAAGATAAAAGATAAAACCGGTAAAGTAAACAAAATCGGTAAAGTAAATAAAACCGGTAAAGTAAATAAAGCAAATACAAGCCAGATGGTAATAATAAGAATCCTATCTCTTGGTCAACATATCTTCGCTTTTGACCCTCCCTAAATCAAGGAGCCAGTCGTTGATTAATTTGCGCAAAACATTGGTACTTTTCGTTTTCCAAGCATTAGGAATGATATTAAATAATTTAGGTCCTAAGTACGAAAATTGACGTTGTCCAAGGGACGTCGTCGTTTTTATTGGGACTATTGGATTGTTCCTTGAATGTCGGGTGTCATGAAGGTGGTCAATGGAAGGGTAGTGCTGGCGTCGTTTTTGAGCATGTAATACAATCTTTCTAATATATAATTGTCTAACATCGAGAACTTTAAATTCCGTGAATAATGCATCACTGGGGTACCTGAATGGTTTTTTAAGGATGACTCTTAGTAAAGATTTCTGTGCTTTAGCCAGGGAGTCCAATATTGTTTTGGCACATCCACCCCATCCTAGGGATGCATATTCAAGTAAAGAATTACACATGGCATAGTATATTGATTTCATGTCTTTTACAGAGAGAATATTTCTGATGGTAATAAAAAGGTGAGTAAGTTTTCTGACTTTTGAGGCAGTTGAGTTAATGTGTTCTTCCCATCTCAGATATTTATCTATGATGATTCCTAAATATTTTAAACTATCAACGCATTCTAGTTTATTGCAAGTACAAGTGTTCGGTTCATTGCAAATGTGAATAGTAATATTAATAATTACCTTGGGTTGTCCCGCTTGTGTTGCACTAAAACGTATAAATTTGGTCTTATCCGTGTTAAGAGTAAGGAGATTATTGTCTAGCCATTGTTTGACGTTGTTTATTCCAATTTCGGCTTTTCTATGCGCTTCGTACCAGTTTTTGCCCTCAAATATTAAGACCGTATCGTCAGCAAAAATGATGATATGATCGGCAAGGTTACTGTTGCAAAGTTCATTGATATAGATATTAAACAATATCGGTCCTAAAGTACTTCCTTGTGGTACACCAAATTCGATATTTGCTGGATCGCTTAAAGTATCATTAATATTAACTCTTTGGCTCCGATTTTCTAAATAGCTTCGTAACCATTTAAGTAACTGCCCCTGTATACCGATTAGCTGTAATTTTTTCAAAAGGATTTTGTGCGAGATGGTATCGAAAGCTTTAGCCAGATCCAGAAAGAGCGCGATGCTTTTGATTCCTCGATCGATGTTATTAGAAACAACTTTAGTCAGATTGCCAATGGCATTTTCTGTACCTAAACCCGGTCGGAAGCCATATTGTCTCTCAGAAAGAATGTTATTATTTTCAAGGTAAAAGCTGAGACGGTTTTTAACAATTTTCTCGATAATTTTTGACACCGAATTGACCAAAGATATCGGCCTGTAATTTTGAATCGCAGATTTATCTCCATTTTTGTGCAGTAATACAACAATTGAATGTTTTAGATGGTTAGGGAATATTCCTGATTTGAGACTTAGATTGGAAATGAACGCTATCGGAGATGCTATGAATGATTTGATTACTTTAAGCAGATTTGTCGAGATTTTGTCTGGTCCACAAGCGTTAGATGGCTTTAGGTCGTCAATTATTTTCAGGACTTCGTTCGTCGATGTTTGTATATTGTCTATTTTATGGACGAGGTTAGAGGTGACCAAGTTGGCAAGATCGTTTTCAGTTTTATTACATTTGTCGAGAATTTTTTCGGCAAGTGTGGATCCCACCGATGTGAAATAGTTATTAGCGAAATTCGCCATATTTTTAGAAATAGAAGAGTTTATGTTACCGATATCTAATGATTTGATTTCGGAAGACCTGTTGATTTTTGTTCTACTAATATTACGAAACGCTTCCCACATACGTTTTGGAGAATAAGAATTTTCGTAAATGAACGATTTATAATAATTTTCCTTCGTATATTTAATAATCTTTTTGCATAAGTTTCTATATTTCTTGTAGTGAATTTGTACTAAAATATCATCTGGAAACTTTTGCGCCCTTTTGTGGAGTTGGTTTCTTTTGTGAATCGATTTGACAAGGCCGGGAGAGATCCAGGGCGTAAGTTTAAACTGGCTGTTCGATATGCGTTTGTTACTACTGTGTTTAGAAATATACATATGTAGAATACAAATGAATTCCTTCATCGCAATGTCAGTATCAGTTTGATTAAATACTTTTTGCCAGTTTTCTAAATGCAAGTCCTCAATTAAATTATTAAAGTTTAATCGAGGGACATACTTTATTTTGGCAGGTGGGGGCGGTTTATCTTTAAAGCACAGTGCTGTCGTATAGTGGTCGGAAATTGATGAGTGGATAACGAATGAGTCAGTGAAGTTAATATTTTTTACGTTGATGTGATCCAAACAGGATTTTTTCGTGCCCTGTTCACGAGTAGGTGTGTTGATTGTCGCTATGAATCCGTTTTCTGTGAGCAGGCATAAGTAGTCATTGACTTGGTGGTGAAATGGAGATAAAGTGTTGATATTAAGGTCGCCTATAATGATGTGACGTTCAAATTTAACAGTGATAACAGTTTGGAGTGAATTCAAAAAAGAATCTATGATCTGGAAAGAAGGTGATCTATATATAGCAAAGATACATAAATTATTGTTCAGAATAATTCTAAGGCAGTTAGCTTGCGATAATAAAATTTCTTCGACTTGTGCTTGAATACCGTCTTTGATGTATACAACAATACCACTAGATTTATTTAAATTTTTAATTGAGTGATATTCTGTGTAAGTTTGTATCATTTTAGAGGTGTAGTTTTCGTTGATCCAACACTCTGATAAAATTAACACATCAAAAGTATGATTGAAATGATCTAGAAATAACAAAAAATCATCAATGTTTGACATGCTTCTGATGTTTTGGTGAATAATCTTTAAACTATAAGACTTCCAACTGTGATTATTTAATTTGTTGAGATCGTCAATCAAATACGTGTTGCAAGTTATATCTGAGTCATTATAAATATCATGAGGTAATTGAATCATTATTATTCAGTTGAAATGCGATGCAATGAAAATTTCACTACTATACGATTTTGATCCATTTCTAGAAAACAGTATAACATACATAAAATAATAATATTTAAGAAAACAAACATGTGATAATGATTGAAGTAATCCCAAGTGGGGTAACACAAAAGTATTGGTAATGAGGTACATAGCAGAATCGGTAACATAATAACAGTATAATAAATAGTAGAAAAGAGCAAACCTAGTGAGTACTTTAGTTCTAATGACTGTGTACGTATAATCACAGGATATAATAATGGCAATAGTAATGATAGAACCATCATATTATTATCGTTGTCGGCAATAGGTATATTGTGTTTAAGATAATCACAGCGAGGCCAGCTTGTTTTCATCGGATATGAGAATTGCACCTGATCCTGTCTCCTTCCGCACGTAAATCTGACCCTCTTTGATCCAAGCAAATTGATATCGTTTCTCTTTAGCGACTTGGCGAGTTTTATACCAGATCTGATTTGCCCGAAATGTTAACTGCTCAGATATATAGATTGGAAACCGGGGGCCGGCGAGACCGATATTTAACGTGTTAAGTTTATCTTCGGTATTGGGTTTGTTCTTGTTGAAAGATTTCACATCAGATAGCAGTTGATTTCTAGCCATGTTCGATTTTAGTTTAAGAACAATTGTCCTGGGTTGCTTTTGGTTATTATTTTTTTTTTGTAGACGATATACGGCATCGATGTCGTTAGTTTCTATGGGAGATCCTGTTGTTTTGAAGATGTTGAAGACCACGTCTTTTAGGGTTTCGTCCTTCATATCGGGGATGCCTCTAATTTCTACATTACTAGACTTTAAGGCCCGCTCTTGGAAATCGAGGCTATTTTCCAGTACTGCGATTCTAGCTTCCAGTGCAGAATTCTTCGCTGTAAGCTCATCGTTACGTTGCTCGACGACACGGATTTTGGCCATAAAGTCTTCATATTGTGCATTCATGAACTGTATGCTTTCCAGTATCTTGTTGTTTTGGTCCATGATGTCGTTCTGTTTTTTTTCCAGGTTGTTCGTTTTGGTCATTACTAAATCCTGAATATCTTCGAGATTAGCCGGGGATGATGATGATGATGGAACTCCTTGATCCTTAGTAACCGTTGATTTTTTGGGCGGTTCCAAAGAAGTGTTATCGCTGGCGGCTGCCGACCGAGTGTCCCTTTTACACTGCTTACACTTCTGTTGCTCACGACGTTCTTGAGTAAGTCGACGGAATGTGCTTTCCGTTATTCCACCACAGGCTAGGTGGTAGGTGCATTTACACACCGAACACACAAACATCGACTCGTCTGATAGAATAACTTCAGGGCAGACACGGCAGTACATTGTGAATGATTTATAATGACTTGTCCAAATGAAGTGACGATTATATATTATTAATTTGTCAGTTACGCCTGTTTGTAGGCAAAATTAATGGCACAGTCTGTAGCGCCTGCAGGCAGGCAAAATTGATAGCACGAGTGTTAGTGAAGATCTCTGCACTCAACTGAACTGAATTCCGTTTAATTATTATTATTATTTATTATCCTGACTACAATTTATTTTTGAGTAAGTAGAAATAAATCTCCTTAGCAGTACTGAGAAAAAAAAAAACAGTAAAGTTTTTGGATTAGGTGAGCTTCGAACTCGGTTGCTCAGTGTCCGTTTGCAAACGTGCTGACCGCTAGGCTACCGTGGCCCTGTGACGTAGTGTGAAATATTTGTATATTAATTGACTGGCCACAGATTTGTTGACAAGCCGTTGAGCACGAAACGAAAATGATGACACTTTCCTGGACTAAAGTAAAACACTTAATATTGCGCCAGTTATTGATACATGGCGGATTTTGCACTGATTCTTGGTTCAGAACACGCATATTACAAGTCAGCATACACGCATATTACAAGTTCAACACTGAACTTAAAGAAAACAAAGCAAGTATTAGTAACATCCAGCCTGTTGAAAAGCAAAAACCAATAATAATTGATATGGACGTCACAAATGATAGCATCATTAGTAAAATCCAACCTGTTGAAACACAACAACAAAAAATTGATATGGACTTCATAAATGATATACCAATTCAACTTGGCATAAATAGTTCTGATTTGACTGATTTCTACGATATAGAAAATATGGATCCGAACGTCTCACATAATTTGGACATTTCTGAAACAGTTTTGGAGAAAAACATGGGGAATGTATCCCCAGTTGTAATCTTGAAATCTTGATCATGAGTAATGATACTGACAGCTGACAGCACATTCAACCCTGAAACGGAACTGTTTGAACGAGTGGCACTTTCAAATTCTAACGAAAAATGTGATGAGGATCAACTGGGCACAAATATAATCAGAGGTTTGTTTTGAATCACGAAACCGGACAATTCGAATGCTTTGACTCTTACTCTAATTTTGAAGACGATCTGTTGACTAATGTACCGAACATAAAGGACAAACGAAAGTTGAATAAAAATTTACGAGTCCTGGGGAAGAAATAAAGTGGTATTAAAATAGCAATTGGAGGTACAATTTACGTTAAAAGGGCTCAAAGAAAAATAAAAGAAACCCCATGCAATCATCATGGCTTGAATTTATCCAATAGATCTTTTCTATGCGGGTTAGTTAATGAACAAGCTTGCCTAGACGTGTTTAACTATTTCTGGAGCTTGGCAACATGGGAAGCTAAGAAAGCCTATATTTTTGGACTTGTAAATATCCGAAGAGTACTCAAGAGGCGACAACGCCGACAGCAATAATTAGAAGGTAGAAGTGCTTGGAAACGCAAAATTGGGGTCGACTGCTCCTTACCCAAGCTTAGTGTGAAAAAGTTAGGGTTTGCAGAGAGTTTTTTAACGCAACATTATGTAGATATTACGTAAGATACGTTTGCTCAATGGATATCATAAACACAGATTGATAACGCATATGAGACAGCTAGGAAACGAAAGACCAGAGTTCCTCAGTCTTTGAAGTCAGATTCCGTTAAAAATTGGTTCGACCTATTGCCTAAAGTTTTGAGTCATTATTGCCGCTCGACTAGTTCGAGAACATTCCTACGTGGAGGTTGCTTTTAAATCTAAAACAGAAATGCATAAAATTTACTTGTCGTGGTGTTCAGAAAACAGTATAACTTGCTTCCAAAGAAAGAAATTTTGTGATATTTTAGAAAGTAACAAAATAACTATATTTAAACCACGCAAAGATCAATGCGTGTCCTTCAATCAAGGAAATCTAAGTGAAGAAGAATACCAAATTCACATTAATAAGAAAAATGAGGCAAGAGATGCAAAGGAGCTGGCTATTGCATCCTGCTCTGATCAACATTTAGTATTAACATCATGGACCTTCAAAGCACACAGCTTTGTTCAAAACTTTTAGTTTCCTCTCAATATTATAAGCAAAAATTGAGTCACACGACTTGACCATTTATAAAAACAATACGAGAGATTTTTTTCTGTACGTTTGGCATGAAGGCGATGTAGGTGTTTCAGCAAATGAGTTTGTTTCTTGTATTGTCGATTTTATAGAAGGAGAAATTAGAAAGGGATTCAAAAAAATTACTTTAATACCGGACGGCTGCTCTCACAAAAACAAAAATAAATTCCTCAGCAGTAGGTACTCTGGCATTTATATCGAAGAATATGAATATAGAAATAGAGTTACTCATATTACACACATATTGACACACAATGAAGGAGGAACTCGACATTAGAAAAGCTTTGTACTCCTCCATTATACTCCCCAACGGATTATGTTGACCGCATGAGGAAAGCTAGACCATCCAAACCTTACTTAAGTAGGTATCTCGATAACAATTTTTAAGGCTTACGATACACTTCCCAGTAATTACTGCAATATTCGTGCAGGCAAAAAGGTTGGAGATCCTACAGTTACCCAGATCAGAGGGCTGCTGCACAAACACGGTGACGTTATGTACAAACTCCGACACATTGATAACTGGACACTTCTGCCTCAAAGGAGGAGGCAAGATTTATACACAACACCACAACCATTGTACACAGAACCGAAAAAAAATGATAAGTCTAAGTTTGAGTAATTGCAATCCTTAAAGTTTAATACCTATGCATCGAGTTTATCATTTATTTTACGATAATCTTAAATACCTACTGATTTTGTTGATTACTATCGTACTTTCTATTTTTATAATATTTTAAAGATCTCAATAGTTATTAGATGAATGTTTAGTTTACTAGCAGGCGTTATCATTGTTTATTTACATAACTGAGAAGTTATTTAATTTTTTGTATTTCTTGGGCATTGACTATGTAACAATTTTTAGACATTTTGTTTTGAAGAGTTTTAATTTTCAATGTACATTTGTTACTTAAATTTTTAATTTTCTGCGACCGGTTTCGGCACATCCGTGTCATTCAAGAGCAATGTGTCGAAACCGGTCGCAGAAAATTAAAAATTTAAGTAACAAATGTACATTAAAAACTAAAACTCTTCAAAACAAAATGAGAAGTTATTTGTTTTGTTTAAAAGTTGTAATTATTATGATTGTATTATTGTTCAATAATGTTTGGTTTGTAATAAATATAATACTAGTTACTACAATCTACTTGATTTTATTATTTTAATAAATAAAATGTAATAATCTCGAATAGTGGTTTGGTAGATTATTTACCTACCTTCTGTTTTTTATAAAATTTTAAAGATCTCAATAGTTATTAGACGCATGTTTAGTTTGCTGCAGGCGTTATCATTGTTTATTTATGTATTTAAAATGTTAATTTGTAATAAAATGTTGAGATTAGTATAATTGTATTATTCCACAATAATGTTTGGTTTGTAATAAGTTTAATACTAGCTACTATCTACTCGTTTTCTTCTTTCAATGAATAAAATGTAACGTGTAATAAACTTGTTTTCCATCTTACTCAAAATATTTTTAGTTCAACTTCACTCGATAATTACTTATTTAAAAGTAAACTTTGAGCTGAAAAAGATAAAGATTCGTTAGAAATAGGCTAGTGGTTTGTTAAAAATGTTTTGCGCATACGTTAATATATTTAAAGTATACGTAATTAAAGAATTACTATCATTTTTAATTGAATGCAAAATCCGTTATGTCTAAAATATACGTACATCAAAATCCGCTATATGCTGCCTCTAACACAAAGCGGATTTAAAGACCCATACAAAATCAGCTATGTGTCATTTATTCACAAAAAAAATTATTGCTACTAAAGTACCAAATATTTAATTGTAAAATATAATTTATACAAAATCCGACATAAAGATCTAATTTTCTGTTTATTTGGATTGTAAAAAATGCGAGCCATTGTTGAATAAATCAGTTTTTTCCTTCTCCTGAAAAGTAACGTTTTTTTACATAGCGGATTTTGCAAGCGCAGCGACGATATGTATGCATATATATGTACCCGTCTGAGAACAGAAATCGTCTAGTGAGGCGGGTTACTTACTTGTTTTTATATGATAATATTATTTCAATAAACGCCCGGGTTGCCGACAATTAAAAAAAATTAATTATGTAAGATAGAAATTCACAAGAAATTAAATGAAAAACTTTCGTACTGCGGATATCAATTTTTTTCAAAAATTAAAGAGAGACGAAAGATGAGATATAACTTCTGAACAGCTGACACCGATTTTTTTGTAATTTCGGGGGAAGATTAAGTGATAAAAAATAACAGAACTTACGATATGAAAAATAGGCATAAGTTGAGAAAAGTGGTTAAGAGTGACGTACACAGGAAGTTTATTTTGTAATTATTTATTAACGCGTCCAATACTTTTACATGTATACATTAATATAGGTAAGTATTATAGGTATACTAATACATGTATATTACACAACATAATAAACTGAATATGAAAGATATAAGCAGGTACTTACAATACAAGAAGGTAGGAAGTTTCATTATCATGTAAAGTTGTACAGAGTAGTTCAATAATCGATTTGGGAGGCGAGAATGGGTATCGCTGTACAGTTAGTAATTTTGAGTATTTAGCGTAACTTTATTATTTTAGTATGTTTTTGGGACAATACAAATTATCATTAAATGAAAAAATTGTTAAAAAATATATATTGCGCGATTCAACCTGGTACAGACGTTTTTAATACTTACAGCAATCTTATATATGTAAAAATTTAGGTTCCGTATCTTTGCGTTCGCTAATCTCGGAAAGAAATCGATAGATGGACTCAAAACTTTTACAAAACATTTCATTTTAGCAGAAGAGTGTTTCTATATATAATGGTTAGCTCTAGCGTTATGAAATTTGTATACATCGATCTGTTTATCAAAAATCGCCCTGGTGCTGAAAAAAGTTGTTTAAGTAAACCCTGAAAACATCAAAAAACTAAAGTTAATTTGACACATTTATGATTATTGATTTTATAATATCCATTAAACACAGAAAACTTAAAATTTTGCCTTATACATTCGGATACATTTTTAAAAGTCTCGATGAATTTTAAATTTAAAGAAAAAATACGTTTTTATATTTTTTATCACACTAAAACACAAGTTAAATAGTTATGATAATCACCTGATTTCCTAGATTCTATCATAAAAATTCAGAAAAACACAGTAGTTATTGTTGAATTTTCACGATGACTTGCACACATCGACCCGCGAAGAGATCCAAACTCGACAGACATAACATTACTCGTTCGCGTTTCGAAGTAGTGAGTATTTGCGATGGTTCCATACGTCGCAAGCAGCTAAAATATTTGTTTTTTTTTTTATTTCCAAAAAGATTAGATATTTAAAATAAAATAAAGTCCAGAAAGAAACCTTGAGTTTTATAATAAAGTTACGGTAGATACCTCAAATTATTAACTGTGGGCCGCTCCGGGAACCATTTATTGTAATACCAACACCTTTGCCATAGGGTACCCCAACTGGTTCGCTACGTTTGGGGACTTAGAAGGGGTTCTGGGTTCTTGAGCTGATGTTTGTAAGGTTTTGGCAGCAGATGAGTAGGACACACCGAACTGCCAGATTCCTACTCACCCCTCATACATTTTTCCTTCCCAGAACTTGCTCTCGTTTCTTTGCTTAAAAATACTCTCCATACAACATCACCGAATATGACATAGGACCCGAGGGTAATTATTTTCCTGTGTGGAGCTAAATAAAAAAAGGGTAAGTGTAATAAAAGTAAAAAAAATATACTAAAATTGTTTGTTGATGTTAGTATAATCATGATTAGTTTGTTGTAATAATATTCTTTACTCTGTACTGTAATTTAGTTTATACGTTTATTGTCCTGAGGAAGGTTGAGGTCAACCGAAACCGGTCGGCAAATATAAATCAAAATAATGTTGTTTTTAACAAAGAACTTGTTTCATTCTGTAAAATTTCAAGCCATAAAGTAATTGCTTTCTTCGATAATCAATTATTAAAACTAATTAAATTTATGTTCAGGAGGAAAATAGATATTAAACGAAAGATTTTTGGAAAACTGTGTATTGTTTTAATGTTTGTTCTTGTCTAGCTTTTGAAAGATGATTTTGTATTATTTATTACCGACATGATATTCGGGATTTTTTATTTTGTTTGAAAACTTAGTCATTTTCGGAAATGTTTTGAGATGTCTATTTCAGAAAGTTTTATCGAGTTTTCTGTCAGTTCACTGCCTTTGTAATTTTATCACAAGACGATGAGGTAATCAATCTACATTGAAATATGATTTTGAATATAACGTGAAAATCGAGATTTCCTCAATAAAAGATTTATCATTTTAATATAAAGACTACATATAAAAAAGGCCTTGACTATCGTTAGATTTAAGCCCACGAGATATTGTGTTTGGCGATGTATCCACCTTCCATAGATGAAGACGTAATTTACTGTTTTCATTTTAGCGTGGTAATTAAATGTTTGTTGGGGAATTTAAATGTTATAAATGTGCTCGAAGGAGTTTTACATCCAATATCTTATATCTTTAAAATTTTACGCCTCAAATGGTGTACCGCAAGATAGTCATATTGGTCCAGTTTAATTTTTTTCTTCATAAATGACATAGTCGATGACATTAAATTATTTAAATAAATGACAGTCACCACTGTCAATTTCTTCAATCTAATATAGACATGCTTAACAAATGGTGCTCATAAAACCTTTAAGATTTAAATGTAGAAAAATTTAAAATTTTACCATACGTACATATTATTAGACTATTTAATAAATGAAAAAAAAAATAGAGAGAGTAACAGAAATGCAACATCTTGGCATAATAATATTTGAGAATTTGAATTCACGGCTCACATTAATTTAACATATTGTAGACAATGGTATAAATACTCGTACATTAGGAATATACTAAGAACAATGAAAAACTTTGAATCGTTAAAAATCACAACACTGTTACATATTATATCCCCAGTTAAAAGTTTAATAGAACATACTCGCAGCGATGAACAGATATAAAAAAGCTTGGTAGACTTGGTAATGGTTAAATAGGTTAGGTTATGGGCCATTTCTTTGAAAAAAATCATCATTTTTAATGATTTTTCAAAGGGGTGTTAATAAATTAATCGTAAAATCTTAATATATAAAACAAAGTCGGGTTAGTAACACTATTTATTACTCGAGAACAGCTGGGCTGATTTGGATAATCTTTGATTTGTTGGATTTTTCTCCGCCCCGGATAACATAATAACTATTAAAACATCACAAAAATGAACGAAAAAAATAGTTATTAAGAAAATTCTTTTCCCCCTACATTTTGTATGGAACGAATTCTCATATTTTGAAAGAGCTGCGGGAATTTTGTAATAAGTACCTATAATATTGAGTAGTAGATTTTTTTTACCTCAGCTTACACATGAGGCCCCGAAGAAAATTATTTTCCTCAGGACCTGTGTCATCTTAGGGGAAGCTGTGGTGGAGGGTCTTTTTAAGGAAGGAAAGGATAGGAAGTTCTGGGAAGGAAAAAGGTATGAGGGGTAGGTAGGAATCTGGGGTCAGTGTGTCCGGGAGTGACGGACGTATGAATCCATCCCTCCAACTGCGGTGCAAGGCGATGGGTCGAGAGAGTCCAGCTGGAAAGGTCAAAGGCCTCCCTCAACCAGTCTCTCTTGATCCGGTCCCATACGCTGCGGGTGGGCAGATGCATCCGCCGCCAAGACCCGGACAAACGTCACCCCATGAATCCGGGCACCCCTGCTAATTCACCAAAAGTAGCGAATCACTTGGGGTTACCTATGGGTGACGTATGACGTATGACAGAGGTGTTGGATATCCAATAAATGGTTCCCTGGCAGGCAGTAACAATACCCGCCTCCCAAATTCCCGTAAGTAAGTGGAAAATCAAGAAAATTACAAAAAATATAAGTCCATACACAATGCCATCTCTGATAGCGGCAAAAACAAAACACGGACAGTTGCACATTGATGATTGCTTTACTGTGTAATTTTTGACTTAATAAAAAAACTGAATTTAATTCAACAGTTATTGATTCTGAGGCGGTACGAAGTTCGTCGGGTCAGCTAGTATAATATAAAAATAGTAACCTTATCTATATTAAGCGTTTGAAAATAACATGATTAAGGCTAATATTTGGGAAAACAAACATTTTGGCTGGAAAAAAAAGCTTAAACAAATGTATTGGAAAAAGTTTGGTAATAAAATATTAAATTATGCTAACCATCTATTATCGACTATAAAAATAATAATAGAATACGGAAAATACTCATTTTGATACGTATGAAAATGTTACTGAAATGTAAAATCTTCATGATTTGCATTGACTGAAAAAGATAGAAAAGGATGTGTTGTTTGAAAATTTCTTTATTGTAGATATTTTGGAGACGACTAGAAAGGAGGCAACGAATTGCAAAACTTCTAGCAGTGGTGTTCCAGCTGCCCGCTGTGGGACTATGTAAATTTGGTAGGTGGGAATGGGTACCGCCGCTTGGGAACCTTTATTGGATAACCAACACCTCTGCCATAGGTCACCTCAAGTTGTTCGTAATTAGTGATGTTTTGTGATTTAGCAGGGGTGTCCGGGTTTATGGGGTGAGGTTTGTCTAGGTCTTGGAGGCAGAAGACCAGGACATACTGAACCACAGATTCCAACCCACTCCTTAAACCCTTTTACTTCTCAGAACTCTCCTCCTTTCCTTAAAAACCCCCCACCACATAGCATCCCCAAAGGTGACATAGGCCCTGAGGGAAATTATTTTCCTCAGGGCCTCCTGTGTGGAGCTCATGTAAAAAAAATCTCAAAAACTGGTGTTTTATGATGCTGAAAGAAGTGTAAAGTAGAAGGATGTGGGGAATAGAAAACGTGGCTATTCATATCTGGTCACTAGACTAAGGGCGCGCGGAAGTTTCGGTTCTGAATTACTATTCAGTGTTAGATGGGCCACACCCATTTTGGGACGTAGTTATGGGTATCGCCGCCCCAGAAATCATTCATTGGATAACCAACACATTTGACATAGGTCAACCCAAGTGGTTCGACACGTTTGGTGACAGCAGGGGTGCCCGGGCTCATTGGGTGACGTTTGTTTGGGTCTTGGTGCCAGTTTTTTTTTCAATTTTTTCAATTCAATTCAATTCAATTTTATTATTTCAAAAACATTTCAAAATTTTACATTTCAATGCGTTTTTAAAATACATTTGTACCTTTGTACTACATTGAACACAAACTAAATAAGCATTAATAGAGCTTGCCTTTTAAAGGCAGCTTCACTAATGCTAAATATGTCGATATCCGAATTAATCCTATTTAACAGCAAGATTGCTCTCCCGACCAGCATGACCATTGGCAAATTAGTCCTGCAGGCCGGAGGATAGAACAGTCTATGCTGTCGGTGGCGAAGATACCCATCGGGTACATAGAAATGAATGCTCTCCATGATAGCTGTGTTTTCAAGCCATCCGCGAATCAATCTGAAGAAATGCGTAGCAATGTGCACATCTCTTCTGACCCGTAGATTGTTCATTCCAAGCATACCCAAAAGAAAGTCTGTAGGATAGAGCCACGGGTAATAGCCGTACTCCCTCATGTACAGAAATCTCAGAAATTTCTTCTGAACTCTCTCCAACTCTCTCCTTTTTTAAATCAGCATCGTATGTCGTATGAGCAGTTTGAGAGGATCGGTTTATCAGAATCGAGAGAGACTGTTTGAGGGAGGACTTTTGATCTTTCAAGCGGGACTCTCCTGGATTGGAGGGATGTATTCACACCTCCGTCACTTTTGGACACAATGACCCCCAGATTCCTATCTAACCCTAATTTTTCCTTCCCAGAAATTCTTTCCCTTCCTTTTCCTAAAAATACCATTCTCACAACACCCTTAAGATGACATACATAGGCGCCACGGAAAATTATTTATCTCAGATTCTCAGCCCTGTAAAAAAGGTACAAAAACACAAGATACTTTTTCGGAGCACGGAGGCCATAAGATGTGCTGGCCACAGTTGTTCGCTCAATGCCTCCGATGAATCCTTGAAAATGGGGAAATTTATTATAACTTATTCTTAAATTAGGGAAAAGTTTTGCGAAAACTTCGCAGCGATTGTGAGATTTATGAAACGGTTCCATGCCAACTCAGAATGAAACCAACACAGAACCACCTCAGAAATGTATGAAGAAATATTTAAAAAATAGCCGGTAACCCTGAGCTACTCGTAACTTAACATATTTAACCATTTTTTTTTGTCACACTCTTAATGAACTTTTTGAGGTGGTTCTAAGTTGGTTTAATTCTGAGTTGGCCGGTCACCTTTTGAAACATACAGCTATTACTCTAAGGGCGAATTTTACTATCACTTTGATAGCTTATCCGTTGAATAACGTACTAGGGATGTTCAGAAAGTAAGTGTGCAGTGACCATAGCGGACTGTGTTTTTTTTTTGTTTCTTGAGGTTTAGCAACACTGAGTGGTAGAGGGGGTCTTCTGAACAGAGCAAGCACCGCAGGAACACCGCAGTACGTGAACTCACGTTGTAGTGACAAGTCGCGTAGAAGATGTCGGTTAAAAATCCCGCCAAGTGCTGTGATTCGCTTTTACTCACGGATAGAATAACATCTACAAGAAAAAAAGATGAGGATTTTTGAGCTCTATTGCGACTGGAGATGATAGTGGGTAACTCATTACATGTCTGGAAAAAAAAAACTGTCCTCAAAGTAGCGTCATACCAATTCCCCATCTGTCAAAAAATTGAAAACCATAACTTCGGGCAAAAAATATCATGGCTTTAGTGTTTTGGGACTGAAAAGGCATCATTTTGGTCGAATTTCGGCCTCAAGTTGAGACCATCAATGCAAAATAATATTGTGTACCTTGAAAAAACTCAAAAAGAGCATTCAAAAGAAAAGGACGGGATTTCTGAATAGAGAAGTGTGCTTTTTCACGAAAACATCCGTCCTCACACAGCCTTAGCCACCAATACGATCATGGACTCATTTGATTGGGATTTTTTTAACCACTCACCGTAATCCCCTGACTTGGCGTCTTCAGATTATCATTTTATAACCTTCCTTAAGACATGTAAGGATGAAAATAAATTTTCAATTGACGAGCAGGCGCAGAAAGTGGTCCTGAAGTGGGGGAAGGAGCTAGCGGGAGAATTCTTCGAGAAGGGCATAAAGAAACTTGTACCACGGCTCACCACATGCATTAAACGGGTTGGCAATTATTTGGAAAAATAGTCGAAAAAACAAAACACGTGTATCAACAACATCCTGTATATTTTTTTCTAATACACTTTTTCAATAAAAAAATAATAATTCAGTACAATTATTTTCTGAACATCCCATATTAATAAATAACAATTAAATTATCCGAAATGTTTAAACTGTTCATTAGTTAGAGTATTGAATAGTAAACTCGGGCTTTATAAAGAAATGAATTGGAAATCTGAAATATGTTTTCTAACAGATATTTATATTCCAATAATCGGCACCAACCGGCCTCCCTGACAGTCATACACCACTGAGTGAAAATAACGGAGCGTTCTAGGAAAACCGATTTGCCATCGTTCACTACAATTAGAAACCAAAATATCAAAATATTCATTTGTGTATCTTGTTATTATTATTATTATTATTATTATTTATAATTTACCATTTTAACAAATTTTTATTAATTAGTATTACAGCCCTTATATATGTACAGTTACGTTCTTATTTGATTGTGTTCGACCTATTTCATCTTTAGGGATGCTATGTAGAGGGTATTTTTATGTAAATTAGATTTCAGGGCCCTTGGGGTGATTTTTCACAAAATCGTCGCTCTAGAAATTATCCAATGATTATTATTATTATTAAAGGAAGGAGAGAGTGTTCTGGGAAAGAAAAATGAGTGTGGGGTGGGTAGGAATCTTTGGGTCAATATGTCTAGGAGTGACGTACGTATGAATCCAACCATCCCACCACGGTGCAAGGCGATGGGTTGAGAGATTCTGGCTGAAGAGGTCTAGGTTAGGTCTCCCTCAACCAGTCTCTCCGGATATAACCCGTCAGCGTATTCCCAATCCCTAACGCGATTCAGTCACTCTACCGACTGAAATGCATTAGCGATTGGAATGCATAAATCACCTTCCAAACACTACCGCATTTCGGTCGCCTTCGCGCTTTGTTGCTCTCTGTTTCTGTAAGGGTGACGACCGTTATTATAGAAGGGTAAGCAGAGAGGTGAGTTATGCATTCCAATCCCTAACGCATTTCAGTCGGTAGAGCGACTGAATCGCGGTAGGGATTGAGAATACGCAACCCGTCACGCAGTAGGTGGGCAAACGCATTCGCCACCAAGACCAAACCTCACCCCATGAACCCGGGAACCCGTGCTAAGTCACAAAACTTAGAAAATCACTTGGAGTGACCTATGGCAGTGGTACTGGTTATCCAATAAATGGTTCTCGAGCGGTGGTACTCATATCCACCTCCCAAATTGAAATGCGTTTTTTCATAAAAATCATTATTTTTTTCATTTTCGGCTTTCATCCTTACGACTGCTTTTCCAAATTACTTCCGCACGTCATTAAATTCCGTTCATTAAAATTTCAAACTTTTCTTTATTTATAAAATTAATAATAACCGTTCGTGGAAAGCCTTATTAAAATACCCTTCCTACGCGTTTCGCGCAATTTTGGAAGGAAGACGCCGAAATAATGATTTTCAATCTCATTAAACGATCACCCAACGGAAAAAGTGAACTATTTTTATATTAGGCATTCCATATTATATAAAAATAATTTTTTCACCGAACAGACTGATTTTTACGTAAAAATGATACCAATCCAAGCAATATTCTACGAAAACGAATTTGCAATAAAATAAACTTGTTTAAAAATATAAATTATCGTAAAAATAAATAATAAGAACACCCGTTACAAAAAAATCGTATTATAACGAACGTGTCGAAGAAATCATATGAGAAAACTAAAAATTTGAATTTACGTTACCACACAGTACCGGGCCGCTAGTACAAATTCACATTTCTTCAATTAACTTTATCAATTGCAAACATACACGCAATTGGTAATAAATTAATGTTACATGCGTCATCAAAAACGAGTCCCAAATCACACCTAAATGACCGCTTAATTCTTCACCCGGAGCCTGCAGACGATGAAATGACTAGAACTGAGTAAATGCCTCGCTATTTACGCTATCCCCTCCACAACCTACCAAACGATGTGCAAACTGCTACTTTCCAACGCGCACCTACCAAACGATGTGCGAACAACGTCAAATCACAAATCGGGAATTATTACAATATCAATTTGACATTTCCTATAACGTCGAACTAAATTACGAGAAATTGGTCACATTTACGACCAATAAATAAACATAAACATGTTTTAAAATCATAACCTGGAAACTGACATCTATCTACTTGTGTTTTCCGCGCTTTGAAAAAATGTTTATTTCAAAATATGGTGATCGGTTCTAAAACATTTTGTACACTTTCTTATAAATATAATAAAAATAATGGAAGGCGATAGTTTAGGAGAGCTGATCTGACTTGGTGAGAACTATTGCATTTAATTTTTGCAACATCTGAACGGGAATCAGGAAAAATACCTAACTCACAAAACCAACAAAGAATGGGGAGTTTTTCTGCAATAAACGTTCAAACCGGGTTGGTCTTATAAATAGAGACTCCTATCTCATTACAAATCAGTTCAAAACTACCACCAATGAAGAAACAGTCTATATATGAGCTTTGAGCTTTGCACCCTGTTGAAGAAATTTTTATGTCCTCGGCGTAATTCGAGCTTTACACACAGTTTGTTGAAAGCGGATGGTGACGGTAATGATCCTGTTAATTTCAACTTGAAGTGTGCAAAATTTAATCAAAAACAATTTTTTTTTATAAAAACACATATTCGTTCTAAAACTACATCTTCTTCGTAAATAAAAATTTGTTTCTTTCGGTCTCGGGATAAAAAGTAGATTTATATAAATATTTAGAAAGATTTACTGCTGAAGTCCCCGGCGTCGTCCAGGCTTTAGGTAAAGTTTTTCGAAACCAGACAAGTAATTTTCCTTTAATATTGAACGCCAAATGTGCAAAATTTCTTGGAGCAATATCAACATTTTGCTTTTAAGGGTGGGAAAAGGGGATGAGGTAGGTGTTTTGAAATCTAATGTAGATAGCGACCTTTTTTGGGTTGAACGTGAGTGTGCATAATTTCATCAATCTCGAAATATAACTGTGTATTTGCGTAAAAAACAAACCACACCGAGAAACTTCTCTATACATGTAGATATTATTGGATTATGTATGGCTGATGTCTCCGGTGTTGCCCACGCTAAATGCAGATTTTTTTTCGAAATCAAATGTAAACATTAGGTTTCTCTTAATTTGAACGTCAACTGCGCAAAATTTCATGAAAAAGTATTAAAGTACTGCTTCAAAGGATGGTAGTAGTTTTTGAATCCGAATTTAGACAGTAATCTTTGTTTTATTTTGAAGGTCAAGAGTGCAGATTTTCATCAACATCAGAATTGAACTATACATAGATAAAAAAATATAAAAAAAAAAAATTGTATGCAAAACAAATTCACGCTGCCATACCGCCATGATCAACTTAACATATTAGATTATAAATTTTTATTATATTTTTCTAATATGGTGAAAATTAATTTTTCTAATTTTGCTGGGGGAGTAAGACTCTTTACTTACAACCCGAAGGTCGTGAAATCGAATCGTTAGTTTACAATTAATTCATTAAAAATAATATATACTATATTTGCAGCATGTTCCAGAGTGGTATACCTCAGTATCGTCCTGGTGCTCGACTACCATTCAGAATTGAAATATTGCTTGAAATGGCTTTAGCCATTTGATGATCTGAATAGCCAGGTACTTCCCCGCCTTCCTCTTTCCCATCTCCTTCACCTCCCTAATTCCTTCAGTCTCACAACTTACCCCAAATGGGGATGTCATAGTCTCACTGCTATAAACGGGAGCAGCTGGGATTCTATTGAGATATTCACATAAAAAAAGGAAATAAATTAACTTTTGGTTTTCGAAAAAAAAAAAGAGATTTCAGTTCGATTGTTGAAAACTTTAGACCCAAATTATGTGGGAAAGATTAAAGTTGATCGATGTTTGAAATACGACCGGCAGAGCGATTAAATTAGTTATTTGATCTGTTAAATTGTACTTGGTACAAAGTAAACACAAAGGAAGGTAAAAAAAGACACCTCAAACGGTTTCCTCTAAGCCTGAAATTTTAAATCATTTCCGTAACTTAATCCCCTACATTCCACAACAACTATATCACATACGACGTCAAAGCATATGAAACAAGTTTGTTAAGTTTGAAGTGAATAGTTTTCTTAGTTGTACTTAATATTGTTGTTACCTTAGCAACTTGGAAGTTCCCGAGGTTTCTTGAAGTCATGGATTTGTTCTGAGAATTTAAATTGTTTCCAAAACATTAAGTTTACCAATGTTTCTTATTGCTTCCTAGAGAAACGACAAACTACATACATACACTCTTGGAATCGAGTAAAGATATTGCAAAGTGTTTTTTTTTTTTTTTTAATAAATTCAAAGGGTGGAACAATGTGGAAATAAGAAATCAAATTTCAAACCATTTTAAAATATAAAAAAAACGAACTTACGTAATATGGAATGTATAACAATGGAATATATACGCAAAAAAACGAACTTACGTCTCTTGTTTAACCTGCACCATTTGTTGTTCATATTTAATACCTCCGTGGTCGAGAAGTACGACTCTCGGCTCGCAATCTGAAAGTCGTGGGTTCGAACCCGACGTGCGCAAATAAATTTTATACATCGCGTTATTTCACAATTAATTCATTAAAATACAATAAAGTGTATTTGCGACACGTTCCATAGTCGAAGATATTCTTAGTATCGCCCTGGTGTAAGACCGCCATTCTGAATTGAAACATTGCTTGAAATGACTTTAGCCATATTTGGTGACCAGATCTCAATAGCCAGGAACTTCCCCACCTTCCTCTTCTGCATCTCACAGCATACCCCAATTGGAGATGCCATAGTGCCATGTACTGGCTCCAAACGGGAGCAGTTGGGATTCTTGTGCGGTATTCACATAAAAAAATAAAGTTTTATTATAAGCCAGTAATTTCCGTCTCATTTTCATCACAATTTTTGGAAAAATATTGAAATAAACACAAGACGATGTAATGTTTACGGTCAATAAACGGGATATAGCTCCGTAACTCACAGTGTAAAAGATTCTGCGAGCCAAAACTAACGGGCTGACCTTAAAAGGCGTATCTATTTCATAATTCCAGAGCTCTCTAATTGTCAGCTTTTTCAGAAAATAAAGGTTTTTGCTTTTTAGTCAAGAGAGTGTTTCTTTTAATATGAGCATTAGAAATGATTTATTATGTTAATATTCTTCCCTGTTTATATTATTGTTCCTAGTTTAGAGCAGACCTCTTCTCTTAAAGTTTAAACGGTTGTTCTGGTTTCTACTGCTTTGGCATGTCGCCAGTTCATAATATCCTCGCTGATGTCGAGAGACCTGGTGTTACAAACGGAAAATTTATGGAAATTGAAAATCACCACATGAGCTTTGCAATCAGGTCGGATCAAATGTTGAGTATTTAGTTTATTTTTCTATAAAACACACTAAGTACATGATAAAGTTTCAAGACAATGATAAAAATAACATTTTATCGAAGGAAGCAAATACTTTGTGGTGTGACATGTATATTAAATGAAAATATCAGCTTCAACAAACATGTAGTTAAGGGCGTTTAACCAGCCAGCGGCCGAAAATCCAATTTTGTCGAAAGACGTTCTTAGGATCATACAGGGAGGTTCCAACGAGAAAGATTAATTATTCTCCGTACCAGCTATTTAAAATTATAACACTTTATCGGTTTTATTTCATTCAAAAATGCTGAAAGGCGTGATGATAAAACTATTAAAAATATGTACTTTTTGTAATTTTTGTGAGTATTTATCATTTTTCTATAATGTTTAAGCAAAATAAGAATGTAAAAAAATCGGAAATATATTAGTTTTTAAGGGCGCAAATAAATACACAAACGAACCAATTTTCGTCAAGAAACACATGTACGTATATATATTTTTAATGATTTTATTTAAACTGAAATTAAAATTCTGAAACAAAAGTTTCCCGGATAATATATTAATTTATTTTACTGCATGATTATATGATTAGAAATGGGTGTTGTATAATACAAAATCTTTTTTGAAAATTTAACAAATCTGCTAATGACCTATGGCAGAGGTTCCCAAAGTGGGTGCCGCGGCACCCTGGGGTGCCGCGGACAGAGGTCAGGGGTGCCGCGAGGCGCCCCTGATGTCTCTACTAAAAATCAAAATTGACATGAACGAATACAAACATTTTATGGAATGGAAGATCACCAGCGTGGCCGGTCCGTGCTCTGGGAATGGATCGGGTGGGAGGCACAGGAGTGGGGATACGGTTGTGGTGCTGCGCTTGCAGCGGCCGCGTGCCGCATTCACTCGTAGTTTTTTCATTCAAGATTTCATCATTCAGGAAAAATTTGTGATGGAGGAAAATATTGTTTTCCAATATTGCAACAGTACATGGCCCATAGCGGAGTTAAGGTTTCAAATAACTTGCTGACCCTTTTCACAGAGCACCTATCATAGTTAACTGATTGGTTTGCCAAGTACTTCGCAGGAGACCAAGTGGAGAAGTTTGTATGGATCCAAGATCTATTCCGTGCTCAAGCTCCCCAAGATTTTACTACGCAGGAAGAAGAAGATTTAATTGACCTCTCGACCGACAGCAGCCTAAAAATGAAATACGCTTGTTCGGATTTGACGGAGTTTTGGATATCAGTCAGAAATCAGTATTCGATTCTAAGTGGAAAAGCTGTAAGGGTTCTCATTCCCTTTGCTACTTCATATCTGTGCGAAACTGGATTTTCAGCGGTTGCGGTTATAAAGAGCAAATATCGCTCAAAAATAAATGTGGAAAAAGAAATGAGGAGTAGCTGTATCAAGCCTTATTCCCCGGTTTGAAAAATTTTGCAGCGAGCTCCAGGCTCACCCGTCGCACTAGACGGTTTTTGTACTTGTATTATATTTGCATTTTCTTTGTAAGTTTTCCTATCAATAAATGCACTTATTCATTTTACGAGTTGTATTATTCAGTGGAGTAGGTAAAAAATTGATTCTCCGTCCTGGGGTGCTCTTGGGGGTGACACTCAGTCCCGAGGCTACCACAGATAGACATTATATGATAGGGGTGCCGTGAGAAAATTCAAATTTTCT
Source organism: Limnephilus lunatus (assembly GCA_917563855.2). Classification (NCBI taxonomy): domain Eukaryota; kingdom Metazoa; phylum Arthropoda; class Insecta; order Trichoptera; family Limnephilidae; genus Limnephilus; species Limnephilus lunatus. Next base: position 77,071,041 of record OU830592.1, read on the forward strand.
AAGGGTGCCGCGACTTGGAAAAGTTTGGGAACCCCTGACCTATGGTATAACCTTATATACTAAAAATAAACATTTTTTCTCAAAATTTAAAACAAACGTTTACAAGATAAAAGAATAATCTTTCAAAATCAATTTATAATTTATTGTAGAATAGAGTCAATACGTCTAAAATCTGATAATACCATCTTAAGAGGAAATAAAATGAAAATTATGAAAATTGTACGTAGTTCGTAATATTTTAAAGGGGATAGTTAAGGAAACAGGATAATTATTTATATGGTTTTCGTACGTTAGCTCCACACTGGAGGCCCTAAGGAAAATAATTCCACTCAGGGCGTGTGTCATCTTCAGGAAACATATTTTTTAACCCCCGACGCAAGGAGTGTTGTTATAAGTTTGACTTTCCGTTTGTCTGTGTGTCTGTGTGTGTTTCTGTCTGTGGCATCGTAGCTCCTAAACGAAAGGACCGGTAACGATGCGGTTTTCTTTGTTTGAAAGCTGACGTGATCGAGATGGTTCTTAGCTACAATTCATGAAAATCTATTCAGGAGTTTCAAGGGTATCCGCTCTTCTTTCTCAATTTCGAAAATTTTACTTATATTAATAACTTAGGGAGAAGGTGACTTAAAAATGTAAGGTAAAGTAATATTTATGAAAAATTTTTTTTTTTTTTTTTTTTTACTTTTTACTTTCTGTGGAGGGTTTTTCAGGGGAAGGAAGGAGAGGACATTCTGGGAAGGAAAAAGGTATGAGTAGGAATCTGGGGGTCATCAAGTCCAAGAGCACCGGACGAATAATTCCATCCTTTCTACTGCGGTGTAAGGCAATGTTCCGAGAGAATCCCGCTGGAGAGGTCAAAAGATCCCCTCAACCAGTCTCTCCCAATCCGGCCTGCCACGCTTTTGGGCAGACACATCTGCCACCAAGATCAGGACATGAACCCATCACCCCCATGAACCCTGTACCGGAACCCATACCCCCGCCCTTCGTGCTCTGGAACGAAAGTTAAATGACTCTTCATTTAACTTTTATCTATACCTGCCATTGACGTAGGGTATACTTGGTCGAAGATACCTGCCGAGTGGGCAAGAGCACTCGATCGAGAGCACTGTCTCGCCCATCTACTTGGTGCGTATGATCCAGGCATAAGTATTAGTTTTAAAAGTATAAGTTATGGTTACCAATAAATGACAACTGTGACTATGTACACGCTGAAAAAATAAAATATATTTTTAATCTACTCATGTATTTCCCCACACATTTTCCCCCTCTCATTATCCATTCCTATCACACTTACCCTCTCTCTCCCATTTTACCCTATCTCATAAACTTTCTAATTCATTTTTAAATCACCAACACTTTTCATGAACCAACGTGGAATATATGTTACCGCCAGTTGGCGATCCCTTACACGCCTGACAGTTAGAAACACTCGAGGAACAATAGCGGTCTCTCTCTCTCTCTTATTATCTTTTCTTCCGTGGTAAGCAACTTACTTTATACTAATTTAATGTTAACAATAATTCTACTAACGTATGTACTGAATGATATTACTAACCGTTCTCACTTTAAATATGGATACCTACTTCTATCTGATTACATCCACATCAGAATAATAATATCATTAGCCGGACCTGAGGCGCACTTCACAAAACTTATACATCATTATTATTTTATTATGATTATAGATTTTATGACATTTTATTATGATGATAATTATACAGACTATTATGATTATATCAACATCAGAATAATAATATCATTAGCCGGGCTTGAGATGCGTATTACAAGAGTTATACATTATTATTATTTTAAACTATATTATGCACCCACACCAATAAAATATTGTGTTAGCTGTACTTTCTACGCTAGACTGAATGACTATTATAACCGAATTCACTTATCGCAGCTATCATTTATATGTGTAACTTACTGCTTACTCACTAATAAATCGATAGTCCTGATCTTCTTCAACGCCTATCATTCCACGTTCCTAATCGCAACAGTAGACAGTCGCTTACTTTTAATCTCCCTCTTTGCAAGACTAACTCCAAACATAATTCATTTATCTACAGATCCACACATTCATTCAACTTAAACTATTACTACATTGACATTTTTAACTCGACGTTACATGACATACCTAAAACAAAATCTCACTAAGAAACATGACTCAAACTCGGAAGTTTAATCTACCCCTCCCTTTATATATTAGCGTCCTTAGCCTTTTAATCCTTATCCTATATTTCTCCCCCCCCCCCCCCCCCCCTCACATAATGTAACTAAAAATGAACTAATTAAGTTAACACCTTTATAATGTCACACATTAATTTACTATTATTATCTGTGGAAAGTTTATAATTGGCATAATTAACCATTTTATAATTGTATTATTGTGTAATTTATGATTTGCTGTCAACTTTCCCAAATATAAATAAAAAAAAAAAAAATAAAAAAAATAAAAAAATAATGTTTTTCCAAATTATTATTGTCAAGAGTGATATTTTGCAGTTGTTGTTTTACATAACTATATATTGAACTGAATTAATATTATATACTGGCTTATTTTTAATAAATGACGTATTGTCTTAATAAATGAAATCTTCATTTTTATAACGTTAGTTCCACACAGGAGGCCGTGAGGAAAACAATTTCTCTCAGGGCCTATGTCTTCTTTGAAGATGCTGTGTGAAGGGTCTTTTTGAGGAGCGGAAGCAGTGAACATGTGTCTTGAAGATTCTCATGTTGTAGGAAGGAGTTAAGAAAGAGGCCGAGCTGTTGAACTCAATAACGAGTCGTAGAAACAACCCGTTCTCATGTACAAATTTTGGGCGCGCATTACGCGTGTTTCCCGACTGTGCACCGGTACCGAAGGAATCAAAGACGCTGGGTCCTCTGAGCATGTTACATTGAAATATCGGTAGAATAAGGACAGTATTCCTACTCGACGCTTGTACTCTAAAGATTGCAAAAAGTTTGCAAAGATAGGAGAATCTATCAAACGGACCGCTCATTTATCCAAAAATTGATGGTTTTTCAGGTATTTTGGGGCTCCAGACCAAAGGTGGCTGCCAAATTCAGCAGTTGTGTACTATTTAAGTATCTGCAGGCCCTGCACAGTATGAAGTAAATAATTTCCATCAGGGCCTATGACATCTTGGGGGAAGCTGTGTGGAGGGTATGAGGGGTGGATAGAAATCTGGGGGCAACCAGGTCAAGCTTTGCAGTAAAGAAGATGGATAAAAAAATAACTTGGATATTGGCAGCATTCCTTCACAATTTTTACGTAGTATAAAATGAAGTCGCTCCCACTGTCTGTGCGCTTATATCTTTTAAACTATGCAACGTATTTTCATGCGGTTTTTACCAATAGATAGAGTGGATCATGAGGAAGGTTTTTAAATGTATAATTTGTCAAGGTTTTGTGTAAATTGGTAGAAATACCCAAGTAAAGGGAACGGGCTGGCAAGCGGGCAGGGGGCATCGGAATAGCAAGCGGGCGATGTGGATTTGATTTAACAGGTGGCGTTGGTTATAAAGGTTAGGTAATGACGTAGCGTTGTGTTTCGTTAGCCACAGCAAACTTCCGGGTCTGCTAGTATTATATACATGATGTTAACTCCTCCTTCTATTAAGAATATATTTCAGTTTTAAAAAGTATTTCATAATGAAACTTTTAGTGTTTAGGTTAATCATTTAGTTTCAACATCTTTTAACAGATGTCGTTAGTATAGTTAGCTATACGAAGTTTTGTTACATCCGAAAAAATGGCAGTGGTTTATTATATCAGAAGAGTACCATCTATCATCGTTCGTATCTTATGTATGAACGACTACGATGATTGCCGAAGGCATTTGATAATAGGACCAACTATTGTTCGGCGAATTTCGGCAGCGGAAGAAATCTTTAGAGACTAATCAAGTAAGGTCGTCTAATCCAGTTTAATATTCATTTTAAAATTAACAATAGTTAGTAATCACAACGAACCTCAAACTTATTTGGAAGTTTCCAGCACATTTACATTTGTATCGTTGAGATTAACAGACACAACAAAACTTTAATCTAGTATTCTACTAAAATCCTTCATATTAATTTAGCCAGCTTTGTCAAATATTCACTGAACATAAATCACATATCATACATTATTTTATTTATCACATATCTCTTATTTAACAATCTCGATCCAGAGTGACGGTTTGAGGCTTCCGGATTGTGAGGTGCGAATATGTTGAACCAAGCAGACGTGGTTTGAAGATTGGATATTATGTTTATTTTATTTGGATTTGGTAGGTTTCGAACCTCCGTTCGCTGGATGTCTCTTTGGCGCTTCATATCGCGGCGCTTTAGGAGGCCCGCGCGTAATCGTGAATTTACCGCATTATATTAGAACCGAAGACCGTCCAACAATAAATTTTTCATCCGAATTTCAAATCATTAACGGGGCTAAAGAAGTTTTACTTCAAAAACCACCGAGGATTTCAGCAACAAAACTATTTTTACCTTTAATGAAGGAAGCGTTTAATGTGCAAACGAATAAATTAGATTAAACTGTACGGAATTCCTGAAACGTGTTCAGAAAATTTAGATGTTAATTTATTTAAATTTTAAATCAATCCAATTTTCGTAGAAGGGTGACAATCTCGCATCTAATCCTCCGCCAACTTCAATACCCAAGAAACGTTAAATTTGATATTTTAAATATTGGATTTGTGGAGAGGTATTTGCTGTGAAAAAAATATCGTAAAAGCGCCTTACTGGGAATTAAAAACGACAAAAAAATTTAATTCCCAGTCAGGCGCTTTGGCAAATTGATGAATTTAGTCAAATCATTTATTTAGTTTGTGATATCACAATATAATGAAAACTGAAAAAGTTAAAACGTTTAACTTATGAACTTATTACTTTTCATTGTAAATAATATAAAATCATTGCATCATTATATTTATCTGAGTAAGAGTCTCAACTGCTTCCTTCTGTGTAATGGCAAAATTTCATACATATACTATATAAAAATATATAGACATATTATATAATATAAATGATTTTTCTAGCCTACTGTTAATTATATTACCTATATTTAGTTTTATACTCGTATATATAAAAAAATATGTGTTACTTTACCATTAGTAATTTATTTTTTTTAACTACATTCGTTTTCTCCGCCTTTTTTGTCACGAGATTTGCTCCTAAAAAAAGGTGTAAACGTAATAAACAATGTATTCTTGAAATAAAAACTTTATATAATGTATTAACCATGTAATATTTTAAAAATAAATATATTTAAAAAAAAAAAATATACCGTATCAACAGATACAGCATTTCGGCTTTACAGCGTCCAATCATTTCATTTGTTGAGTTACATCAAATGAACTTACTGTAAAAAATATGTAGCCGAAAATATCTTCGTTTTCTATTTCAGATTGTATTGTTGCTGTAAAAAATGTGGATGCCATAAATTTAAAAAAGTAACAAAAGCTACTCGACAGACTGTCACTAGTTAACGAAATGCGGCCAGCTGGTTACTCGGGGAAGTAGATAAGTAGAAGTGTATTTTATTTTCAAAATTAGATTTGGATTCTTAAAACAAAACTCTGCTTGTCCTGCTTTCTTTAATAATATAATACATAATAAATTTATATTCTACATACATTTTTTGAGATACAGCATATTGCCAATACACGGTCGCCTATTATCCAAAAGCAATGGGACCATGACATCCCCAATTAGGGTATGTTAAAGGAAGTGAAGAAGAGAAAGAGAAGGGGAAGAGGGAAGTAGCTGACTATATGTAAATATAAAACTCTTTTTTTCACAATTACATAAATATGTGGAAATTACAATAACTGTCTTTTTTTACATGAGCTCCACATAGGAGGACCTGAGGAAAATAATTTCCCTCAAGGCCTATGTCATCTTTGGGGATGCTGTGTGGAGGGGTTTTTTTAGGAGAGGAAGGAGAGGATAGTTCTGGGAAGGAAAAGGGTTTAAGGGGTGGGTAGGAAAATGGGGTTTGGTGTCCTGGTCATCTGCCTCCAAGACCTAGACAAATCTCACCCCATGAACTCGGGCACCCCTGCTAAATCACCAAACGTAGCGAACCACTTGAGGTGACCTATGGCAGAGGTGTTGGTTATCCAATAAATGTTCCCGGGGCGGCGGTACCCATTCCCGCCTCCCAAATTACCTCATTGAAAATAAACTTAGGCCACTAAGTCTAAGCACTTTTCACAGAATAACAAAATTAGCAACAAGGAAAAGTTAAATTACCTACAAATAATTTTATGGGTTATCATAAAGCCAAAGAAAATAGTAATTAAAAACAATGTATCTACGTGAAAAATGGTATTGTTTCGTAAATTCACAATTTTCTTGGGACGTGTACACATTACATTTTTACAACAACATGTTTCTGCTATAAGAACGTACATTTTGTATTGCTAATTTATTAAAGGGATTTAAAGCCAACTCTATTCAATTAGCTTCACGGGAATTTCTCGGTAAGTCGGATTTCATTGGTGAAGATGGACAAACACCTTTATCTGTCATTTCAAGGCTTTATACGCCCGTCGAAACATGTTTTTAGGTGAACATTTTTAAAGTAAGTCGCTGGAATTATACACTAAAAATGTTACGGGTTCCTAAGAGATTTTCTTTTTTTTTAAAGAAAGACGAACATTCCCGGGTATATCCATAATAACCTGACTGAAATTCTCCTACTGCAACCACAAAAAGCGGAAAATGTTGCTTTTGTTGTGATGGAGGACTTAACCTGCCAAGGAATTGACACCACTACCCTTGGGTGGGGCCCAGACGCGATGCCGATTCAGCTACTGACCGGTCAAATAATATAACCCGCTCATATCTATGCACGATGCATATTTCTTTACTTATTGTAAGCCAATTTAAAATTATTAGTGTTATTCTGTAATTAATGCCATTGGCTTGAATTGTTAAGAGGAAAACATTTGCCCTGATGATAGACACTGTTACGCTGTCCGAAACGGTTAAATAAAGAGGTAGCGCAACACGGCACAACACCCCAAATTTTAAATAACGAAAATAGCTTTGGCAGTGAAAATCTAAAATCATATCTGTCAAGAGGAAACTTTAATAGGTACATAACGGTGATACACGTTTTTTAGATTTTCACGGTCAAAAGTATTTTCGTTATTTGCAAATCTGCCCTGATGAGGGGCGCTGTAACGCAGTCTGAAACGTTGGCTAAAGAAGGAGGTAGCGCAACACAAAAACAAATAACGAAAATACTTTTGGCCGTGAAAATCTAAAAACGTACCTATATTTTAACCAATGATAAAACATATTTAGTTATCATTGAAAAACCAGCAGGACAAAGGAAAGCAGTAATTTGGAGAAGGATTTAATTGTTAATTTTTTTTTTCAAAGCATGCAAATTTTTTTAATGTTGAAAAATCACCGTACTGTTGATACTAAGAAGCGAAGAATAATAAAAAGTGAAAGGCTAAGCATTTAGGGCCGTGTTTTACGGTTCCACTAGATTCCAAAGAAATATGAGCTTTAAATAACATAAATATGCTGCAAACCAGTCATTTTAAAATCATGACCACTATTTCTTTAAACGATTGCAAAATTATAATGAAACGATAAATTTTTTTTTTTTGTAAAATTAAAAAAAAATTAAATAATTAATCACAAACATCACATTGAACTGAACCCGAAAGAGTAGAATGATTACGAAATATTTCATCTTAAACTGTACCCAAATTTTTTTATGATTTATATACGCATTTTAACACGTGTCGTAAAATGGAAACTTAACACACGAAAGCATTTTAAAATTAAATTTATCGAAACGTATATTAAAGTTAAGAGTTTGTTGGCGCTCAGAAAAGTGGAAAACTTCGCGCACAATAAAGAATATCACTAAGGGCCTTTGCTCATGGAGAAACCAAAACCAAACGAAAACTGGTTGGCGACTCAATTCACTGAGCAACTTAACTTTACATTTTCAGAATTATATCAGTGTATTTAACTAACTCACTAACTAATCGACCGGTCAGTGGTTGAGTGGGCATAGTACTTGGGTCCCACCCGGGCGTCGCATGTTCGATTCCTCTGCTGGCTAAGTCCTCCATCACAACACAAGCAATATTTTCGGCTTTCTGTGGTGGTAGTAGGAGATTTTCAAACATTGTTGGGTTATTCGTAACCCGGGAATGTTTGTCTTTCTTTTAAAAAAAAAAAACCATCACGCCGTTTCCCCGCAGGGGTAGGCAGAGAGGAGGGACCGCCAAACAACTAGGTCTCATACATCGTCTCATACATGCTCTTCTATTATTCTGACTCTTGACATGGCCCGACTCAAGTATCTGATTCACTTGGTCGTGCCATGTCTTTCTCGGGCGTCCCCGACTTCTTCTACCATTCACATTTGCGTCATATATTCTCCTTACACTCCTTTCCTCGTTCATTCGCTCTACCTGCCCGAACCATCGGAGCGTTCCTTTCTTGATCTTACTCATTACGCCTACATCAGCCTTGAATTCTTAGTGTATTTAATAAAAATATAATTTGTTAACAATTTATCAATTATCAACATTAAAATATAATAAAAATGTATCAACCTCCGGCACAAAATCGATATTTTCCTGCTCTGGCGTATAGCAAATTACTCGAAAACTTGACACAACAATGGCAACCTGTCAACCTGGCAACGGAAAATCGCCTGCCGCGGCGACTAACACTGCGAGTTGCGAGTGACCGGTTGCGTCGCCCTTGACAACTGGTATTTGAGAGGTTACCTGTGTGCGGACCGCCAATGAAATTCGCAAGTTGCTTTCCTGTGGATAGCGATTGATTTGCCAATTTTTTTTTAATTGCCCGATGAGTGGACGGGCTTAGTCTACAACTTTTTAAACTACCACGCATAAATTACAAGGGTGGCGAATGAACATGAACAAAGAGCGATTAGATTTTTCAGCCATTAGCCAAAACCAAATGTTCATTTGAACCACATGTTGCTAACGGCTGTTGTTCAGTTTAAATGATCACCCAGGGCGAGTACCAAACATAAGGAAAATACCTAATAATAATTACACGCGTCAAATTTTATGATGATACCTTACCCTTATGAAAATTCCTACTCATGCTGTTCTGATAATGTGTCGGAAGGGCAATTAGACTACTAAATAAATTGCCGCTTAAACACAGATTGTCCAAAGTGGGTAGATTGACTTCAACGAAGCCCACGTGCCGTGCTCTATGATAGTTTGAACCCTTGTATTTTCATTTAATTAAAAGCAATCCATCAAGATCGTCACGAACTCGAGCTGGGAAGATTGTTATTTACATGAGAATTTCTTAGAAACTGACAAAGTAAATTCTCGCACCTTAAGAGGCCGTTCTCCGAATTTCTACCGATTTCTTGCAAACCTCCCATAAACATTTGAAGTTTTTAAGCTCTTAAAAAAATATATGTTATTCTTGAAGATAATATATAAACATTTGTCGCGCCGAAACGCAAATTATATAAAATTCCCTCGATAGAAAAAAAATCGCAAAGTATGCTCCAAAAATTATTATAAACACGTTTGTTTCGGTTATTTCACAATTTATATGTATGAAAAAATTCACGGCGTTTCTTTAAATAAAATTAAAGACAATTATCGCGAGATTTTTGCTCTATTTTAAACGAGTCGTGTTTTATTAAAGATTTTCATGATTTTTTCATCGATTTTATCGTTGTAAATGTTAGCGCGCTCTTCTAACATTCGTAATTTCATATCTCTCCGTCTTCTTCTTTTTGGGGCCGGGAACTGAGCCTTAAGGTTTTCTGGCAAAACGCTCCAAACTTGGGAGTTTATGCTAAATTCTAATGTCTTGTGTTTTATTAGTTTTAACTTGTTATGTCTTATTAGTTATAACTTAGAACCAAGAAGATAGGAAAGTTAATGTTAGTTTATTTGCGTGTATGAACTAAATAAGTTACTACTTGGATTCGTTCCAGTTTTGACACTATTTTTTTAAAATTATGTAAAAATATAGTATATACAATATATATGTATGTACATGGAGTATCAGTACATACCCGAAGGATTTTAATCAGCGATTCCTGAGCGTATTTGGAGTAAGAAACGTAGATGTCATTTTGCATTCACAGATGATGGTTTTGTTTTTTAATTAAAGACAATTTTTTTTGGGTAGTTGAGTACATCCCAGTATGTGCCACGTGATATGCACTCCGTCTCATTCCAGAAATACAGTAAAAGGCGAGACAGCGCGTATCACTTGATCCGTCGTGACGGAGAGTAGTGTGATCAGTGGCATCGTGGGATAGAATTTTTTTTGTTCTTGTCATCATTACTAATATCATGGGACCGCAAAATGATATCTATATTTTTACTTCAAATATGATCAGGATGCAATCAAATATGATTAAATCGCTGGATAAAATCTTTCGGGTACATGCGGTTAAACCCTTATCAAACCGTTTCATATTATTGATGTTTTTTAATATTTTTTATTACTGGTTTCTTCACTTCACGGAAAACACAAATTTCGAATTAAAAAAAAAAAATAAAATTTTACATTATAAAAATAAAACAAACACTTCGTATTTAACCACGAATATTTATTATTTTATACCTCGACAAGTTAGTGCTTTCGTATATTTGTAACGTAATTTGAACATAATTAGTCATAATATTTGATGAAGTTATGGTCACAAATATTTGAGCAGATGTGCAAATTGAACACACAATGCGATAATAGATTTGTGCATTGAATCAGAATTTGCATAAGCGTGAAATACCAATAATATAATAATCATCAAGCAATGTTATAACAAATAAAGTGCAAGAGGAGTTATGAAACACGAAATGATAAAACATGGTTAAAAAAAATAGAGGTTCATCTAAAACTCTATTTGAAACTTGCTAACTACTGTCCGAACGGTTTGAAACTTTAGAGAGTTCGTATTTTCTCGCACAAGAATGCGTAAAACCAAAGACAAAATGGTGGATTAGAGATTGGTAGGTTTTAGAATATAAAGTCTTAACTCAATTGATGTCTTTTTTTCATAAAACTATGGTTTAAAAATAACAATCCGTAATGAAACAAGGCACTTATAATACAGGTATTTAGCATTAAATTTCCTGTAAAATTTGTGATAGATAACGTCCGAAACATAAATCTAACAACTTTGTAGACTGTTATTCAAATTTTTTTTTTTAAAAGAGAGACAGAAGTTCCTGGGTCACTAATAACTTGCCGATATTTGAAAATCACCAACTTCCACCTCTGTAAGCGGAAAATGTTACTTATTTAGCCAGTCTAGTCTTTACCCAAACGCGATGCCAACTCGCGATACTTAAAAAAAAATTACACCAAAATACTAATTTTAAAATTAGTTTATGGCATCATATTAATTAAATCAAAATAATTAAGTATAATTATTCGACTATTTTAATAAAAACTGTCTTCTTGACAAAACTAAAGGTTCCTTCATCGGGATGCAAAGTATAATGAAAATTATGCTACATTTATTTTTTTATGACAATTTCAAAAATTTAAGGTAAAGTCATTGATTCCCAGGCTTCATCACTGGGGAATGTTGTTCCGAGGCGGACTTTAAGTAGGAGCATAGTATTTTTTTATTTTTTTTGTTTTGTTTTTTTATTTGAAATATACATATATGTATATAACAGATTTACAGAAAGAAAATATTTGGTTCTTAAAAACTAATTACAGATAAAGTTATTTCTTGTTAATGAATCTACCCAATTTAAAAGAGAAAACATTTCTCGTGTTTGAATTGGGGAGTTGTGCTACCTATTGTAGAAAAAGATAAAGAAAAAATAATATACATAATAATATAATCTTTTTTTTAAATTAAGAAAATAAAATTATGAATGATAACAAATATTGATTAATAAATTTACTAACATAGCAGTTACTAAATTAGATATATAAGATACATGTAGTATAGATAAATAATTAAAGGTAAAAATAATATTATTACATTACTCGTAATAGGTAGGTGTTAGATGGTAAGTACATATAGTTCATTCTAAGAATTGGATTAGCTGATAATAATTGCAGGAGTAGGTACATAATGTTAAGTTACAACAATAATCGCTTCATTTCAGTTCAAATGCTGATGAAATATTTTAAGAGGATATGTGAAAATGAGAAGAATACATTAATTTATATATTTTTTTTGTTAATTAATGAAGGAATAAAATGATTAATTTTGAACTAAATATTAAAATTAAGACTTGATCAATTACTACTAATCGGTACAAATTCGTTCTGTGAAATTAAAATTTATAATTTGTCTTGGGTTGATCTAGTAGTTGTTTTATTTGTGATTTAAAGGCTTTATAATTTTCTTCAGATTTGATTTTATATGGGAGGGCATTAAAAAAATTTATACCTTGATAGGTATAGTGGTGTTGAAAAGCACTAGTTTTAATTTTAGGTTATGTATCTATGTTGCCACGTGATCTTGATCGGTTACTTATTTTTGTGATTGTTGTTGTAGTATTGAAATGATCCTTGTGGATTTGCAACAGTGAGTTCTTTTTGAAAATTTTGTTAAGACTAAGAACCCTAAAAGAGTCAAACAGCTGTATTGTTGGAAATATAGATAGTTTTCGTATAATGACTTTTAGAATCAACCTCTGTACCCTTTCTACATGTTGAAGGTTAGTTTTAAAAGTTCCCCCCCACCCGATTATACCATATTGTAGAATAGATTGAGCAAGAGAGAAAAAAATAGTTTTAATCATACTAGATGATAGGATGTTTCTCAATCTAATGAATATGTAAACAAGTTTACTTACTCTGGTTACCGTATTTTCGACTTGTTGGTTCCATTTTAAGTGTCTGTCTACAATGACACCCAGATACTTTATACTATTTTTGCATGTTATTGGTAAGCAATTGCCATCGTTGCATTCCTTTTTATTTTCACATTGTGCTGAATGGATTTTAATAGTTATATTGTTCTCGACATTTTTTTCTTTCAAAGAGAATGGAATAAAATAAGTTTTCTCTGTATTTAGTGAGAGACAATTTAGGTCAAACCATGTTTTGAGAATTTTTATATTGATATTAGCTATACTTATTGTTTCCTCCCATGTTTTTCCTTAAGTGATAACAACAGTGTCATCTGCATAAGATATGATATCTCCAACAATGGGAAGAGTGAAAATTTGATTTGCATATATAATAAAAAAAGGATTGGACCGATGACAGTTCCTTGTGGTATACCTAATTATGATGTTTTGGGTTCACTTAATGTATTATTTATTTTTACATATTGTAGTCTCTCTTTTAGGTAACTTTGGAACCATGATAGCACTGCTTCATCCATTCCATTTTTTTTTTAGTTTCTTATTAAGTTTTGAATGTGATATGCTATCAAATGCCTTTCTGAGATCGATGAAGATTCCAAGACATTTTTCTCCATTATCTAACTTTTGCATTATTGTGGATGTTAATTTAGCAATCGCATCTTGGGTGCTGAGATTGTCCCTAAATCCAAACTGGTTTGGGCTTATTATCTTTTTATCTTTAATGTATTTGTTGAGTTGCTTTTTAACAATTTTTTCGTATATTTTTGCTATGTTTGATGTAAGTGCTATGGGACGATAATTGGAAATATTTTTTTCATCTCCAGATTTAAAAACAGGGGTGACAATGGTTTTCTTGTAGTTGTTAGGAAATACACCCTTCTTCAGACTTATATTTATTATGTGAGCAATTGGCTTGATGATTATGTCACATACGGCTTTCAATGTTTTTACAGTTATGTTGTCATAGCCAGGGCTTGCTGATCCCCGTAAACTTAATATAGCGTTTTGAACTTCTGCGTCAGTTACTGAAGCAAATGTGTGGAAACCTTCTTCAAAAATTGAGTTTTGCTCTGGTTGGGGAGTTTGTTTGTTGGCTGGTGTAATATTACGAGCAAAATAATTGTTAAAAATATTACCACAGAGTTTTGGATTTTTTCGGTGTCAGTGTTGATTCCGTGATGAGTAATTTCATTAGGTAATTTTTTTTTGTGCTTTTGTTGGTTATTGAATTGATGATTTTCCAAAACTCTTTGCTGTCTTGACCAGCATTTTTTATTTTATTACGAAAATACTTTTCTTTTGTCAGTCTAATTAAAAGCGCAAGTTTGTTACGGTATTTCTTGTAGAAGGTGTTGAGTTTTTCATCATTAGGGAATTTTTTAGACTGGTGGTAGTATTTTTCTTTATTTCTGATTGAAATTACTAGTCCATTGGTTATCCATGGCTTTATTAATCTGTGCTTAGATTTTGGTTTAGAAACAATTATTTGTGTAGATAGGTTTATGTGGTTTTGGAAAACTGTTTCGAAATTCTCAGCACAGGTATTTGGATTTTCCGATTCAAATATTGATGCCCAGGTTTCCATTTTAAGATTTGCTCTTAAAAATTCCATATTTAAATGTTTTTTTTCATATTTTATTTTGTCTGAAATGTTAGAGTTGGTACTTCTTTTATCGATGTTGTAGTGATCAGGTGTAGTGATCAGTAATGCTGGTTTTCCATAATATTGACATGTTTTTTCATTGTTATTTGAGTTGCACCATATGTGATCGATGCAGGAAGGGATTTGTCCGCCGACATTCTGTGTTGCATTATTTATAAATGATTTATAGTTTAGCGACGTCATTACATTTATATAATCATCTTTCGTTTTGCCTTTAACCGCTAGCCCAATGTTGATATTAAAATCACCTGTGACAATGTTACAAGAACCTTTTAGATTTAGATTTAGCAATAACTCTTCCAATTCTATAATGAAACTGTTTGGATTCGATCCGTGCTTGCGGTAGATAGCTATAATTTTGTATACAACTTCATTCACTTTTAAATTCAGTTTAAGACAGTTTGGTAGTTTCATTTTAATTTCAGTGATTGTGATGTTCTTATATTTATTGAAGATGAAAACAGCTATGCCACAGTTCTTATTAATATGCATTGTTATGCTTCTGTTAAAACAATGATGTCCGGTAAAGTTTCAAGGAGATTTAATGATAATACAAATGTGGGGAACGTATGTCTTGCGGTATGAAAGAGACATGCGTGTATGAGTGAGACAACAGGAGGAACGTATAAAAGGGTGCGATTGTTGTCCATTCGTCCTCTTACCATCAGACTTCCTAAGAATTGCCATTGTACCTTATCCCGGAATCACATTGGCGCAGCCGAAACAGGACAGCCATCACATTGGCGCAGCTGAAACAGGACAGCCATCACATTGGCTATTATCAGGACCGAGATAGAGGCCAGTGGACTCCACATAATTGCGGAGCAAGGAAGAAGGAAGAGCAGCAGAAGAAGCATCCTAGAAGCATCAAGGCGCTGGATAAGGATATTCAGTGCCGAGAACCTGGAGGAGTATAACGTAAGGCGTGGATACGGAAGTTCCGGATCTTCAGGAGAAGAGCTGGGACCTGGTGCAGACCTCACGGAAGGCGTATTAGAAGGAAGACCAGGGTTCAGGAGCGAGAAACGGTTCGCGGAAGGGCGAGATCGGGCAGCATCCAATCATCAGAGTCGTGAGTTGAGTGCTGTTTGTTATTTTCTGCTTTTATTGATTGAATATGTGTGGAAATGGAAGGAGGAGAACTGCCCAGGTTTTGTCATTTGAGGAACAAGCTGGAGAAATTCATTCTTCAGTACGAGCAGTTCATCCTAGTCAATGATGACAAAATTAATTCGGTTGAGAAAAAGAGAGCGGTTTTAATATCTCATTTGCACACAGAGACAATAGATTTATTGATTGATTTGTGTTTTCCAAAAAAAATTACGGATATTACGGTCGAAAATTTATTGTTATTATTAGAGTATCATGTAGGTATAAAAAGGAATGTGTTCAAGGAACGCGAAATTTTTTTTGCTACGAAACAAAAAGTTACAGAATCCGTGAATGATTTTATAGCGCGATTACGGAAACTATATATTAGTTAGATATTGCAAATTCGAAGACAGAATAGAACATAATTTAAAAGATGTTTTTGTCACTGGTCTTCAAATGGGTCGTATTAAAGAAAAAATATTTGTCGAGGCTGAAAACTTTTCATTAAAGAAAGTTTTAGATTGTGCTATTGCGATGGATTCGTTTGATGTAATTAATGAGCAAATTAAATCGGAAAGTGTAAATCAAGTTGCTAAAAATAATAATCGGAACGAATTGTTACCGACGGGGAAATATTTTTTCAGGCCTACAGATAAAAATGTTACATTGTCCAGACCGAAGTCAATAGACTGCACGTTAAGATGTAAACATTGTGGGAAGTATCACGAATCGGTAATTTGTAAATTTAAAGACGCGACATGTTATAAATGCAATCGCAATGGTCACATAAGTAAAATTTGTCGCAGTGATAGTAAAAAAGTTATTTCTTCTGTGTTTGTGAACGCGCAGGGAAATAAAAAAAGTTATGGATAAACACAGTGTACTCTGAGCCAATATTGTGTAAAATCTTAGTGAATAATATCAAGTTAATTGGTTTACTGGATACAGGAGCGGCAGTTTCAATTTTAACAGACATAGATTATGTTAAATACTTCAAACAGTTGGATTTAAAACCAAAGGATTTAACTTTAACGGGTTACGCTAACTGTAAGTTGAATTTATTGGGTTGTATTTTATTAACAGTTGATTATAACGGTTATAGGGAAGTGTTAGAATTTTGCGTTGTAAAAAATGGAACAACTAATGTTCTAGGGCGTGACTTTATAAAAAAGTTTAATATTGGATTTACGGGGTTACAATCCACTGCAACCCAGGAGGGTAGTGATATTTTTTCTCACAATGTAGTTGAGAATGATGAAGTGAATCGGACAAATTAATTCGAAAATTCCCGGAGGTTTTTTCGGAGAAATTAGGTAAATTTAATAAAAATAAAGCGCATTTGAAATTAAAAGAGAACGCCGAACAAAAATTCTGCAATCCGAGAAATATACCTTTTGCTTTAAAAGCAAAGGTTGAAACGGAATTAGGCCGTTTGCAATCGGAAGATATTTTAGTTTCGGTAAATTATAGTAAGTTTGGAAGGAAACTAAGGTCTAACTTTAACAGTTTTGTACCGAGAGGGGGGAGAGATAAGGATAATAAAATTAATAAAGAAACTAAAATTAAAATGTCTAAATGTCAGGAAAATCAGAAATATTATTATAAGAGAAATAATAAAGAATCGGTAGGTTTTTCAATTAATCAAAAAGTAATGGTTAGAGATTTTAGAGACCAAAACAAGGATAAATGGGTACAAGGGAAAATACATAAACAATTAGGAAAAAATTGGATTTAATTGAGGTTAATTTAAATGGAAAACTTATGTATTGGAAAAGGCATTTTGATCAGTTGTCTAAATTGTGTGTATCATGGGAAAAGAATACCAGCAATCCTTATATCGCGTCTAAGACGAAGAGACTGTCGTATGATGATTACGATGTCTCCAGCTTTGTGCCGGATGACAATCTAATGGGTGATTCTCCGTTTACTTCCAGCTCCAGTGATCCGGTGGCTTCCACGTCGGGAAATTGGAAGGACCGATTACGACCACGGACACACAGATGAGTCAATGAAGACAGGACTCAGCTCTCGACTCAACATGAAAATGAATTACTTACTGTAAATAATGAATATTTGTATGTATTGTAATTATTATTATCATCATCATGTTGTGTAACTGTCTTCGGATTTAAGTGTGGAGGGATGTGGTGAACGTATGTCTTGCGGTATGAAAGAGACATGCGTGTATGAGTGAGACAACAGGAGGAACGTATAAAAGGGTGCGATTGTTGTCCATTCGTCCTCTTACCATCAGACTTCCTTAGAATAATTATTATTCCCGGAATAAACATCACGAGACTACCTACGTCTTCTTATTGTATTGAAACCCTGTACTGAGATCATCATATACAGAGGAATCTGGATCCATCAAAGGGAGTCCAGATTATTATGGGATAACCGGCCACGGTCATCACACAAATCCGTCGAAATTTTTTTGCAAACTCCTGATGTTTGTGTGTAGAATAATGAATGCATTTGGGACTTTATTTAATAGTTCGTTATATTGTTTTGAATCTTTGCAAGTGTATTGTGAAACATCAGTTAATTTATCAATTTCCTCGGTTAGAAAATCATCCATTACTTATTCATAATCGATTCTTTGCTGTGCTATGATAGACATTCTTTTCCGGTAAGTATGTACCCATTTCAATATTTGCACTATGTTGGGTATTGTTTTTTTGTTCCGAATAATTTATTGTTATTGTCACAGTTGTAGCATTTGACACTATCTTTGCCTTTTTCGCATTCGCTAAGTTTGTGATTTTTTGAACAATGTATGCATCTGGGTTTATTAATTTTTTTTAGGCATTTAAGAGATGTGTGTCCGAATCCAACACAATGATAGCACTGTATTAAAGGGTCGCAATCCTCTATGTGCGCCCGTACAAAGCCTATATTGATTCTTTGTTTATGTAGTAGCATATTCTGGATTGGGCCTGTTGTTTCTATTATTATAATACGGAGTTGATCACTTTTTCTTTTTTGTAATATTTTCGTTACTTTAATGGATTCATTTGTTATATCGTTAAGTTCACTGTTTTGTAGAATAATTATAGATATTCCATTTTTATTTTTATTTATTTCAACTTTTAGTTTTTCAGCATCTTCTTTATTTGAGCAGGTCATGATTATTTTATTATTTGTTGCTTTTTTTATTCCACTTATTCCAATTCCTAGGTTAGGCGATTTTATTGTTTTTGTGATAATACTTTTTATGTCTTCAGAAGTTTCTTTGCCTTCAGCGGTGATTAAGACAGCAAATTTGGGTTCTTAGATTGGAACCATCCTTTCTTTTAGAACCATAGCATATGATTTTTGTTCATTATTTTTTTCGAGCCTGATGAATACTTTTTTTTGATGTTCAGTAATTTGTTCTTGGAAATGATTTTTTTCCTGTTTCCATGCTTCTTCTAGTAGTTGAATCGTTTGTTCAAGGTTATTTCTGATGTTTTTTAGTTCACTTTTAATATTTTCAATCAACGTTCGTACATCCATTTATTTAACTAGAGTTGCCGTGAGGACACACGTCACTCCCGGTCGAACTGTAATTGAGTACTCAAAAATGTATGTAGGTAGTATACTTATATTGGCATTACATCAAGATTTCCTCATCTTCATATTTGTTGACTACTTTTGTTAATTTGCTCATCTTCACGTTTGCACGTTCTAAATTGTGTTAGTGTAACTTTATATAAGAATGGACCTTAAATAATAGAACTCTATTCTTATAAAATATGATTTAATTTTCAGCATACTTTATAATCTGTTAAAAGAACCTTTGGTTCTGGAAGGTGTTGATTTTTTTTCCAATTTGAAGATTATTATTTTCATTTTCAAAAGGTTTTATTTTAAAACGCTTAGAAATAAGAAACAAAAAAATTTTTTACAAAAAAGGACATTTATAGAGTTACTAATAACAGCAAACCTAGTAACAACCTAGTTTATTAAAAAAACTTCTTTGTACTGGCGACTTATCTTTAAACATATCCCACATATTACCAGATCATATTTTTCCAGCTATCTACACAAGTTTAAAAATAAATAAAAAATTGATTAATAACAAGGATGTTTCCAATAAATTCGAAAAAAACGGGATATAAATTTTGGAATCTAATAATTGTGACGCACAGTATGTAGGCATGACTACTAGAAATTTAAAAATTAGAATCAGGGAACATAAATTTTGTTTATCTTCTATATATATAAAAATGAATCCCTGTTTCCCTTGGTCACGCCATAACTTCAGAACGACTTTACCCATTTCATTCACTTTTTTATGTTTTCTAATACTTTGAAGAAAAATTAAGAAAATTGCGCAGAAAATTGAATAATTTCAGTAAACTTAACGACTATTTTAACTTCGCACGTTTGACAGTTCGCGCGTTTGATGAAATTTAATTAAGCAGGCAGCTGTTTTTTTGTATAATTAGAATTGTCTATGGATTTTTTAAATTATAGATATTTCAAATAGGTACTAAATTTGATTGATTGTTCTTATAATATACAAAAATGAGTATTTGTAATATACGAAAAACGAAAATTTGAATATAAAAATTGTAATAGGTGGCATGCGAGCTGTTTGAAAACTGAATGTACTGGGACTGAATATATGGAACGCGGAAAGGGGGTTTGCGGGACGGGGGACCAGGGGAGCGAGAGAGGGGAGAGGGTGGGCGGGGAAGGTGGAAGGGGAACGCGGGAGGGTAGGGAATGTGGAAGGGGAGCGGGGACGCACGAGAAAGGACGTGCAGGGAGAAAGAATTTATTTCTTTGAATATGGCATTGCAACACATGCCGGGAACCAGCTAGTGAAATAATAACTATTCCGAGTTTGCTAACTTGAGACAGGCTATAGCTTCAACAAAGAAAAAATCAAGTTCAAACATTCCAATATAAATACATATTTTAATTTGAGCGCTTTAGAAATTTTGAAATGAAGAAAATAATAAAATAAAAAATTAATTTAGTTAATAAAATAATAGCTCCCTATAAATCAACTTAATAACAATGCTTCCATGTAATGTTGACTCCTCTTCCTGTTAATTTCCTCCCACTATCATCCCCACCTAATGAAATCTATAATTTTTGTACTCGTATAGAATTTTTAAGTTAGTTTTAAGTTTGCTAGTGAATGACACTGATGTGTTCCGGAATCAGAAAATTTAAAATTTTAAGTAACAAATTTACTTACCTACTTTGAAAATTAAAACACTTCAAAAAAATGTCTAGAAGTTGTTACATAGTTAATGCCCAAGAAATACAAAAAAAATAATTTATCCACTTTATTAGCGCTTTCATATACTCGACAAAAGCGACTTTTTTCTTTGTGTTGTTTTTTGCGAAAGAAAACACCTACGTACGAACTGACAAAGGCATTTTTACAACAGACATGTCGGAAATTATCCAAAAAGGAAACGTTTCGTTTCGAGCAGAAGAATAGTTATTTTATTCGTGGAAATCTTTTCAATCAGCTGTAATGCTAAATTCTGATTGCTAGTTTTTATCCTTGAACTAATCCCTTTTAAGGTGAAATCTGTTTCTCGTATAATAATATTCTAATATGGGTATATTATTATGCCTTGTGAAATAAAATAAATTTAAATGTAAATGTATGTTTATGTACCCACAAATAAGGAACGAAGCTTTTAGAATTGAAAGAAGTAAGTAAGCATAGACCTAAATAATCCATGTAAGACGCGATCAATTTATTCAGTTCGATCTTAGAGATACGAAAGTGGTTGAAATATGACTAAAGATCTCAGTAACTAATTAACACACGTTTTGTTAAAAAATAAATGTGGACTGCCAATGCGTATTTAGGCAATTGTTATTTTTTTTTAAAGATAGACAAACATTCGCGGGTTACGAACAAACCAACAATTTTAACAATGTTACATAATTCAATTCAACATTGCCAATTTATTAATATTTTTACGTAATATTTTGGGGTTTGACGTTTCAAAATGTCAATCCATGGAAAACAACTGGTGTGTTTTTTATTTATTCTTATATTATTTTTATATTATTTCTGTCTTCTATTTATTCCCTGACAATATCGGTTCGGCTGTCAATAGTTAAACCGTTTTCAGGATATCAATATAGTCATTTGAAGTTACGCCTGTTGATCCGACTTTATTAACTTCGTGATTTCTTTGCGCTAAACGTCCTGTCTCTCACATAGACTGTAACAAAGGACGCCAGTCAATTCTGTGGTAGCCCCACGTCAGAGCTTATACTGGGCCCGATCCTGAGATACAATTTTACTGCTACGGTTGGCTATCCAAGGGCTAGATAAATCAGTATGTATTTTCGGTATTATTTTATGGAATGGAAGCATGGACGCTTACTGAAGAACTGATAAGACGACTTGAGGCTATAGGCAATACTCAAAATATGCTGTATGGACAGATTTGCGAATTAAGATGTTATGGTTCGGATGAATAAACAAAAAAAATTATTAAAACAATAAAAACCCGAAAACTTCAATATCTAGGACGTGTGATGAGACATCCAGAAAAGTACGAGATCTTGCATCTCATTATACTGGGAAAGATTTTCGGAAGTAGGGGCCCTGGAAGGAGAACATTATGGCTGAAAAACCTGAGACAGTGGTTTGGCCAGACTACTGTAGAGCTGTCCCGGGCCGCAGTCAACAAAGTCCGCATAGCCAACATGATAGCTAACGTCCGTTAAATGGACAGGGCACGAGAAGAAGAAGGTAAGTCGGGGTACAAGTAAATTCGGAATCAAATATAGCCCTGGGAAGAGCAGACTGAAAGCTAGGCGTGGGGTCACGAGCGGGCGTTGTGTGAAGCGAGAGCTCTAGAGTGTCCGAGAGTGAGTCCGACATAAATATACTAATCCCTAGATCGATATCTTTGGGCCTTCTCCCTACTAATGATGTAGTCATCAACTTTAACCATGGATGAAGCCATAAAATGAAACGTGCGGCGCAAATTGACTAAAAGATAGAGAAAGTTTATTTGTCTACCATAGACAATATAATCGCTCTATTCTACATCGTTAATTCATGAGCCCAATAAATTATTTAAAAAATAAAAATGCTTTAAAGCAGAAAAATTTGAAATTTCGCATTGCATTAGAAAAATGAAAATTCAGGGTACATGTTTAAATATTATTTTTATTTTCACAAATACAATGGATAAACAACACATGAAAACGCAGGGTCGGTTCCACTGATGCATTGAAAATGGGTAACTCTTCCAAGCGTTCCAAAAAACAAAATGCTTTATACAAAAATATGAAATACCTTCCGTAGATATATTTTAGCCATTCCACAACAAAAACAGCAACATGTGTTCTGAAATAAATATGTCACATTAAACAAAGTTTGGGAACGGAACATAGAATACCTGTGATGAACAAAGTAGATATACGACGGGCCACGTCAAGGGTCAGCATAGTATGTGTTAGTCGGTTTACATGAGTTAGGTGAGTCCAAATAAGTGAGAGGCTTATGGCGGAGAGTAAGTTGTTAATAATCGTCTGCAACAGGGTCTTCCTTTCTTTATTGAGGAGAACGTGAAGTAAAACTAAAGCTCTCCGAGCATTATTTGACCCTAAATTTAAACCTTTTGTAAATGTAAAATTGAACAAAGCAAGGAGTGTATGCCACAACTGAGTTATTTGGCGGTCCGTCCTCTCTGCCTATCCTGCGGGGAAACAGTGTAATGGTATGTATGAGATGGGCATTTTTAACGTTGATGTTTCAAGCCTCCGCCTATCTTCGGGGGTGAGAGATGATCGTCGGATGAGTCTTTCTCCTTCTGTCCAGAGGGCTTTCGGGACTTCAAGCGTCATGACAGGTAAGAGACGACATCATCGTGCCTGATATGTTTGCAAGTATGGATATCCAATGGAGAGGAAGAGTTTTTAAAGTTCCGCTGATGGTTCGCATTGTGGCATTAAGCTGAACGTCAACTGTGAGAGTGTGGGCGCTTCCAGCCCATGCTGGAGCATCCAGCATTCAGCCCATTCAGCTGCTGAGATAACCGGGGCAATGGATACCGTTCTGGGCGTGTTGGCATCGCATCCCCAGCCACAATGTCTGATCTCATAATGATGGTCACAAATCTGACGTTAACAATGTTATGAAATGTTCCTAAAGTATAGGCTTCGATACGTTAACAACGTTGTTATGAGGTGTTAGAACATTTTCTGAAACGAAATATGGAAAAACATTAACCACTTGTACCCATAAGCTTATCTTTACGATCAATTCAAAAAAGTATTTCGTCCAAACGTCATTTTAACCATCTCTATGTTTTCACTTCAAATATTGATTTACAGATAAATTAAGGTGAATGATAATGTTTTATGTAATTAATTACCCGATTTCTTGATCAAAATTAAACAATTTTTTCACCTCTAAAATTCATGTAAGCATTTTTTGTATAAAGTATGTCCATCGGCGAATCAGCAATACAAAATCATCGGCGTCGCATCTATAAATGTTTATTTATAGCCATGTTTATGGCGGATGGCGAATCTATTTCCTGCAGATAATGCAGATTCCTGCATTTGGTACCATAAATAATACATACATTTGGTAGAATTTCCGTTAGTGACGTAGGTGTACGAGCATCTCTTTCTGACACACGTAGAGAGCGAGAGATGGCGAAAATCAAAATTACAGAACTATCTAGAATTCAGCTATGTCTGTGGTGTGTGGCACTTTTAGTAGAGTAAGTTTATTTATGGTTACAGGACACAAGTTTTGACGGAGATATACGCCCCTGGAGTCCAAGAATGTGCTCTGCAAATTAACCTATAGATCTGTGGAGGTCGAACAAATGACAACGAGCTGCATCGTCTGGCCACCCGATTGGTACCCCAGGCACCAATAGGATTCAAACCTTATCTCAAGCCACTTTCCTCGCGCTGCATCAAAAACCACCGATTCATTCTGCTCTAAATCCTCGGTCAAGAGTAACTCGT
This sequence comes from Limnephilus lunatus, assembly GCA_917563855.2. Lineage (NCBI taxonomy): Eukaryota > Metazoa > Arthropoda > Insecta > Trichoptera > Limnephilidae > Limnephilus > Limnephilus lunatus. The sequence continues at coordinate 77,095,590 of OU830592.1, forward strand.
CTATCGTATTTGTTCGCCCTTCAAATTAATTATTGTTGCAAATATTTAAATTGGAGATTCATTATTGTGTCTGTTGTAAATTGTTAATAAACTTGAAAGTATTGAACCGACGTCTTACTTATTCGCTTTGCCTCAACACCTTACACACCTCCACGTAAAACTTATAATCCGCAAAGTGGTGACCCCGACGTGGTTTGAACACGCAACCTTCTGATCTCCCAAAGATCCTTAAGATGGACCCCCACTCCTTGTGCCGGTGGAGTGGGAGATCTTGGCGCGACCCTATTTCATGGTGTGCAAATTTGTGTCATCGCACTCGATCGCAAAAGCCGATGATATAATTATTCATAAGATGCTCCTCTTCACTACTCCTCCTCCTCCTCTCCTTCCCTGTAGCATGTTTATTAAAAAAAGGAAACTAAGACTCAAAAATGTCATTAGTCTCTTGCCCTTACAATGCTCAGGGGATCATCTTATGTGCTACTTAATTCTTAACATAATATTATATTAAGTACCATCTGCTCGTTATACTGAAGAGAGTACGGTTATTTCATCTGTGTTATTTAGTTCATTACATCTAAGACCAAACTCTAACAATCTAAGTCTAAAAATAACAGGGCACGAATACGTTTTTATTACAAGAATTTTTGTTAAATGTCTATCTTTGCAGTACTTTCCCAAAAAAATTATATCGTAACTAAGAAGCGGGAATACTTAGGTACTTTAAAAGCGCAATATTAAAAGTATCCCCTTCGTCCCATTATACAAATATTCGTTTGTTTGTTTGACCTCTTTCCGAAAGTTCACAATCAGCGCTGACGTCATAAATTAATATTAAAGGATATAAATTTCAAAAAAAAAATAATCAAATCATCGTTAATTATTATTAGCTCAGCCTAACAGATTAATAGGTTCAGATGAATTACGCCTCCAACAAATAAGAAATATCCATTAATAGACAAACTATTACAAGTAACAAAACTGTGTTAATACAATAAATAAATAACAATTTTAAAATTTCACCGTCATTAAAAAATCTTGATTGTCACGTGGTAAAGTTAGGTTGTTAGTATCTACCGAGTTACTAAGTTGCTAGTTACCATACCGCTGCCTAAGAAGGTATTATTATCGATATCTTATTATTAAATAATCACCCCGGAAATCTCTAATTGCCCCCAATCAAGCCTCTTCAAACTCAATCTGATGTAAACGGGTAAATATGTCCTTAAAAAACTTAGTAGCTCAGTTTAAATTTTTTATCGAATAAGATAAGGTACAAAATACTTGATCACGTTAATGGTTATTTTATGAAAAAGTTAATAAAACACTTTTGAAAAACTTCGGCAATAAATATTTTAAGTAATATAAAAAATATATTCACAAATTCCATTACAAAGCACAAGAGTCTTGTCCCTTTAAGGCGAGGAAAAGCTATTATGATTTTCAATAATAATTTGAAATAGAATTGAAATTAAATTTGTTTTTTACTTTGTTCCACTTATTTATTTTTGCCAGGACCAGTTTCATCCTACTACGGACATTTTCACCAGTCTGAAAGTGACTAGTCTGAAAACCGGTCCTGGTGAAAATAAATAAGTGGAAAAAAGTGAAAAAGTTTTTTAATTACAATTCGAATACAATGGAATTCCACCACGAATTAACAGTCCTAAAACTAAACTCATAATTTGAAATAATAACTTTTGAAGGTCTTCAACGTAATCACCGAAGAAGAATACATAAATATAAATCCAACGAAACAAGATACATAACAAGACCTGTGTCTTGTTCGGTTTCATGTTTTATTTTGATTTATTAGTATTATCTTCGTCTAGATATATTATGATTTTACTTTATTCTCTGTGAACGCATGTTATTAGAAGATGTTTTATATAAATAAAATACAAATATTAAATAATAATAAAAAAAGAAGTTCCTTTGAACCATCACCACCGGAAACCTGAAATGTCTTCAACTACATTATTTATTAGATGGAAGTAAAATTCTAAGATCTCTCCATTTCCTTTTTCGCCAACCTTTTCCCATTGTCCTTTTATTTTTACTTTTCCAGATATTGGAGGTTTCAAAAGACCCACTGACTATGAACAATTGAACTTTTGCTAGGTTATTGAAAATGTTAAAATATTGAAAGTATTTTCTAAAATCAACATACCAATAAATTAAGGAACAAGGATAATAATCAGGTGGTGTAGCACACATCTTGAACGAAAGTTATTGGAAGTGTTAGAATTCCGATTATAAGACAGTCCATTTCTCTGAAAAGTATGAACAAAAACAACAAATAATAATAAACGATACAAATCGTTAGAGGTACATGTGTGTATGTTTGTGGTAAGTTTGCGGACAAAATATTATAACAGTCTCAACGGGTTGGAAATATCTCATGTCTTTGTATTTGTGGGTAAAGAACATTTTGTATTATTTATTTGTAGCTAGAACTGACAATGTTTTACATTCCATTCTCTTCTGTTTCACTTTAACGAAAGTTTTCAGAGATCGGTAAAAGAGTACGCACGATTTTCATTTATCATTCAGGGATGAACGTACTTGGCGGTATTCAAGATTTTGAATAGATTTTTGTCAACTCTAACAGCTTATAATATATTTTAGGGCTGTTATTCACAACTTTTAGATTGTATGTTTCCGAACAGCAAAGTGATTTGTTTAGTAACGCTCAATCTTACACGTGTCATTGTGAAGGTAAGAATAATTCCAATAAATTAACGTTTATATTGCACAAACGATGAATAAAAAAGGCTATTTTTTGGTGATTCTAATTGTATAAACGACATATATAAAGTGATGTGACAGTTTTCTTGCTCTACAAATTTCCATGTATGGAGTAAAAACTGATGTGGTTTTTTTCAGGTTTGAAATTAACATAATATTTCAGTTTATAAATATTAATGAATATTCTAAGTTATCTTCAAAAAGAAAAATATATACTGCAATTTTAAAATAACTTGGAAGTATTCCGAAATTCGATGAGAAATATTAAGTTTATACAATAGATAAAAAAAGCCTCTTTGGTAATAGAAAACAACGAAGATATGTCTTCAAATGAACTATTTTATGAATGTCAGTTTCTTTTAGTAAGGTATTTTACAGCATGTTTACTGTCAGGCCTGTAAATATTGGGTCCTTACATATGAAATTGGCGTTTTGCCGTACTGGCCACTTTGATCTCAAATATTTTCTCTTTGGTTAGGAATTCCAAATTCAAATGTATACAGCTATTTACTCATGTATTTGTGTTTCGAAAATTATAATTAATTTGCTTTTTCCTTAATTGTTTTTTTTCTTTGCGTCACTTAGTTTACAAAATGGAAAACATGAAATATCGCGTTATTTACGTGTACGAGTTCCACCGTGGCACCAGTGCTGCAGAAACGGCTCGAAGGATTAATGATGTGTATGGCGACGGTATACCGCAAAAGAAAACACAGTGCGTTTTTGGTTCCAACGTTTTCGTTCTGGAAATTTTGACCTGCAGAACAAGTCCCGTAAACGGCTGGAGACCAAAGTTGATAATGAAGTATTGAAGGCTAATGTGGAAGCGGATCCATTGCAAACCACGTCCGAGTTAGCTGCAGGCTGCGGTGTTAGTAATAAAACTGTTTTAATCCACTTGAAGCAAATTGGGAAGGTGAAAAACCTTCCCATACAAAACTCCCATAAGCTCCTATACAAAGTTCCTCCCATACAGAACGCCAATTTCATATGTAAGGACCTCTAATATACAACAAAACAATATATGTATTTCAGAATTTGTTCAAGTTTTGATGATCTTCAGAAATTAATTATGTAAGAAGACAATGGTATTAAATATATATATATATATATAAATACAAATCGACACTTCAGATAATAATAATAATAATAATTGGACAATTTGCAGAACGCCGTTATTGTGAAAAATCACCTCAAGAGCGCTTTACAATTCATTGTGAATTCATAGGTTCTATTAAATTTTATGATTTACAGATAGATACAAAAACATACTTACCTGCAGGTCACTTCCGAAAAACACACTTTATTAGAAAGTTTATGCTTGGGAAAGGTACGACTTTGCACGTGATGAATAAATTTATTTTTGTATTAACTCAAAATAATTGCATTAAATGAATAATTCATTTTATGACTCGAAGCGAGTTTACTTTTTTCCAATGGGCTTTATTTTTTTTTTTTGAGCCAAGGAAGGAATTGAATTGCGGGCTTTGATGATTATTTTACGCTACGGTGCGTGAGAAATATAAATGACACATTTGACTTTAATCAAAACGTGGGAATATCGTCAGCTGGCTCTATAGCTCCCGTCATTTGAGAGGAGTAAAAGCGATTTAATTAATCCATTTGTCATAGTTAGATATTACTTTACTACTCAGAGAAGCTTGAGGAACATAGTTTCTCACTTCGTTTTATTATAATGCCCGTGATTGTCATTTGTGAGAACGGGCCAAACGATGAAATAATATTTGAATGTGTTTATTGTTAATTTGTAAATTTTCATGATAAATGTGGGGGGCAGAAAAATTGTTTTGGTTAAAATGTGAACCTAATTGGAACGAGTCATACACAATGATCTGTTTCTGTCTAGGTAAAACCATCTAGATCACAGGTTCTCGACGTGAGCGATAATACCCCCTTGTAGGCGTTTGAGATTTTCAGGGGGGGCAGTAGAAGACCCAGAGAAAATTGGGGGGCATTGAGATGGCACAGTGAGGGTGTGGGGAGGTAAAAAAAATATTTATTTAATTAATTTATTTTATTTATTTATAAAATAAATGTTACATATATTAGACATTTACATATATTAGATTTATTAAATCACCATACTAGGCGGCTGCCTGTTTCATGGTGATTAATTAAGGATAGTTTCTTTGAGTGTAGTCTGGTGTAAACATATAGTAAAATTGGTAAAGTTATAATAAAAAATAAAAAAAGAGAAAAAGAAGCGCGTAAAATAAACATGTAAATAAAATAAACCTGTAAACATATGGTACTAGTATGTAATGATGTTGAAAATTTATATCTCTATCTGAGGATGTGGAACAAGTTGTAAACACTGTCATAGTCACTCATCAGAAGGTCAGTAAGCGCCTTTCTGAAAGTGAGATATTTGGCTTTAGACTTTATTTCAACTAACTAACTAACTAACTAACCATCACGCCGTTTCCCCGCAGGGGTAGGCAGAGAGGACGGACCGCCACACAACTCGATCTTGGCACACACTCTTTGCCTCGTTCACATTCATACATCGTCTCTTTATTTCAATTGAAAGGTTATTAAAAATTTTAGGTGCAAGAAAGTTAAACTGGGACTGTGCCATTGAAGTTTTTGTGGTTAGAATAATATAATTCGATTGGTTTGAATATCTTCTGCTGTATTTAGAATTTATAATATATTTTTTTGTAAATTTGAATTTAAAATAATAGGTAATTTTTTTACATATATGGATTTTATATTAAGAACTTTGAAGTCTTTAAATATGTCTTTCGTGGGGTGGTATGGTCTAAAAAAGACAAAAAAACACGCTAATCACGTACTAATAATCTAAAGTGTATTATTATTATTATTAAAAATCGACAATATAACATGAATACAAGAAGAAAAGAGGGAGCAATCCGATTCTCAAAATATAAAATAATTGCTTTTTTAACTTTCTAAAAAAACAAATAATTTAATCTATTTTTAATCGGAATTAAAAGATTTTTTTTCTATCCGATTTTTTTTCTAAAGCCCCCAAATTTGGCTCCAGAAAAAAAATATTCTCAAAGCGAGCGGTGGCAAAATAAGGTTGAGAATCTATGATTTAGATTGTAATCTCATTTTTTGTTTCGAGATTCAATGATTTTTTTGACACTGAACTGGGCTGAAACATAAGACAATTTCTTAAAACAGTAAATAAAATTATATTATGAGCTTAAGGCGGTCAAACGAAATACCTACTTTTAGAAATAAAATATCCTAAATGGCATATAAGTCACCCACCTCCACCCGTGTAGAACTACTACCTCTCAATTTCTCATTTATTTCCTATCCTCCTTTTCTGGTTTTAATATATGTAGGTATATATTTTAATACACGTATTTGATTATTGATTTCTGTGGACTAGTAATACACTCGTTGGTATATTAATATGGGAAATGTTCAATATGCAGTAGATACAGCTTAATCAATATTTTCCATTGTGCCTTCGATATTGCGCGGTTAAGGAGATTGAAAGATCTCGTTTTATTTTATTTAGTGGCTCGCGAACAGAATACGTCATATAATTATTTCAGTAATTTACATTTTCAATACGGTTATAGCGTTGATTCCAATTATAAGTAAGCCCACCACCCACCATTCATCACAACATTGTACATCGCAAGTACGTAAAACAAAGAGGATCACCGTATTACTAAATACGTACATACACACTTACATACGTATTATGTACATATAAGTATTTGCATTCCTGTGTACACTGTACACGAATATATGTTTATATGTCCACACATAAATGCACATACAAATATAAATATTTACACATTTTATAGAGCCAATGCCTAATTAGGTACACAATAATTAAAACATGGTTTTAAGTGAAGAGATCATCAGTTATAGGCAAATATAAATTCCTTTTGAAGGTAGTGATTGAATTCGAATATATATTAACGTATATGTCTTCACAATCGCAGTGTTTTTTTCAAGTCATTCTTGCCATGACTTGATTCGAAAAACTTAAGTATCGATCCAAAAGGTTTCAGTAAAAGTAAATAAGATTTTTATTTGATAAATTAAAGAATCATATAAGCTAAAATAGAGTATTTGTATGGTGAGCATCGTTACGATCCAAGATTACGATCTACTCCAGATTTGTAAGCTATCATGTATATTTTTTAACAGACTTAACTTTTGTGCTATGAATTACATTGTGTGGGGACCAAATCGCGATGCCGTACTCTAAGATACTTCTCACATATGAGCATAAACCCTACTTAATGTCACAATAAAAATTCTAAATACTAAACGGCAAATGCACAGAAATTCACAACGAGAACGAGTAGAAATACATAATTAAGGGTAAACTTTAAATAATTTTTTTTTTTTTTTTATTAATTTTTCGAAGAAAACTTCTTCGGAAAGGTTTTCACTTTGTGATGGCATTATTTATTTTAAGAAAAAGATAAATTACTTTGTTTACATCACTTTTATTGGTACACAATCGACATGTTTCGTAAACAATGTTTACTTCATCAGGATCAAACGTATACTAAACTTAAAAAATAAATATAGATGACACATGTAAGGAAAGGGTAGTAGGGAGGGGGAGCGGTAAGAGTGGGGAAAGTTTATCAATTAGGGATTTCAAAGCCATTAGCAGGGAAAGACCGGTTAAGTGGGAAAAGGTTCAAAAGAGGGTTTATAAAAATTTGCTGCTTATTAATTAGGTCTGCTTTATTATTTACATTTTTTCTAATTTCTAAAATCTCTAAATTATTTATCTGTGATGCCTTATAGCCTGTACGTAATATTTTAAGTCCATGGTTTTTGTCAAAATTATGATTTTTTTTATTAAATGATCTGCGAAACTCAGACTTGCTGTTGCCATTTAATGCCTTGAGATGGGGCCTAAATACAGGGCTTAATCATAACTTACTTTATAATGCTAATGAATTAATGCAAATTTAAACTTACTAGATGAAAATATTATAGAATTAGCTAACTTACTTCATAATAATATAAATAGATATATAGATATAGAGCTCTAGACCAAAATTACCAAAATTACATAGTCAAAGAAATTATCTAAATTATTTTCTGAATTAAATAATATAATTTTACCAAAAATAATATTTGATGACATTAGTTTTTTAGATCTTCATACAATAGTGTATGCTAGTGCTATCACTATACGTAATAAGTTAGGAGTTAAATTAACGTCTTCTGATGATAGAACATATAGTTATAGAAAACCAGAATGGCAGAGTAGATTAGAAAATGATGTAGTATTTTTTAGAAGTAGCATAGCTAGAATAAAAACGGAAATAGAAGTAGGAATATTTTGAGACATGTAGATGTAATTGGGAGAAAATTTGGTTATAGCATTGGTAGTAATAATAATGAAAATATAATCAATGATTTATTAGATTTCTTAAAACAAAAATTAGGTGTAAAAGCTAGTAGATTAAAAAGAAATAATTATACATATAATAAAAAAAATAATAATAGATTATTATTATTTATTTCACCATTAAATTTATACGACGAGAATGCCAGCATTCTTATAAATACCAACCAGGAATTATTAGATTCCTGGTCAAATAAAATTCTTCACGCAAAACACTTCAATTATCTCAACCAAACATATGTTGACAAATTTTCGTCAAACAAATGGTTGAGTATTGGAGAGTTGAGCGCAGAAATAGAAGGCTTTATGCTTGCCATTCAAGATAGAGTCATTAAACTAAAAATTATAGGAAGCATATCATCAAAGATGTAAATAAAATTGATGATTTATGTAGAAAATGTTTGGCTTTTCCGGAAACTATAGAACATATTATATCGGGATGTTCTGTATTAGCGCCGTCCGAGTATACATTTAGGCACAATCAAGTTTTTAAAATAATTCACCAAAGTTTGGTAATTAAACATAACTTGATTGACTGCCGTAATGTACCATATTATGAATATGAACCAAATTCATTTTTAGAAAATGAATTTTATAAAATTTATTATGATAAAACTATTCTAACAGAGAGAACAATTAGTCATAATAGACCCGATATAGTTTTAAATGACAAAATTAAAAAAAATAACTTATATCATTGATGTCGCTATTCCAAATTCTTGTAATATTCAGAAAACTGTTTCCGTAAAATTAAGAAAATATACAGATTTAGAAAATGAGATTAAAAGAATTTGGCATTCTCAGATTATAAAAATATTGCCATTTGTTATTTCGGCTACTGGCATTATACCTAGCTCTCTCATTCAAAATTTAGGTGTATTAGATTTGTCAAAAAATTTGTACATAAAAATGCAAAAGACGGTCATTTTAAATACATGTAGGATTACGAAAGATTTTTTAAATATTTATATTGAAGGATCAGTAGGATTTATCGGACCAGTTAGGATTTCATCAGAGCCGAACCCTCTGATATGAAAATATCTGGAGTCGGTGAAATATTTTCCCATTGTGTTTCTGGGGGATTGACGTATTGTTCTTGTATTGTTTTGTATTTATTATACTTACATAGTGCACTTACATTCCGTGAATTTACTCGATATTCATTTGTGGAAAAGTGTGTGGAAGGGTTTAGTCTTTCATTTGGGAAAGATATAACCCGGACATAAAATCTGGAGCACCGTAAAATAGTATAGTAAAATTAATGGTATAGTAAAAATAACATCTTTAAAACATAATCAGGTAGAAATACTAAGAAATTTTTTTCCATATGAAAGCTGATAGTTCAGAAATGCACAAAATAATTTGCAAGGCAGATAGAAATATTTCGCCATTAAATTTATACGACGAGAATGCCAGCATTCTTATAAATACCAACAAGGAATTATTAGATTCCTGGTCAAATAAAATTCTTCACACAAAACACTTCAACTATCTCAACCAAACATATGTTGACAAATTTTCGTCAAACAAATGGTTGAGTATTGGAGAGTTGAGCGCAGAAATAGAAGGCTTTATGCTTGCCATTCAAGATAGAGTCATTAATACTAAAAATTATAGGAAGCATATCATCAAAGATGTAAATAAAATTGATGATTTATGTAGAAAATGTTTGGCTTTTCCGGAAACTATAGAACATATTATATCGGGATGTTCTGTATTAGCGCCGTCCGAGTATACATTTAGGCACAATCAAGTTTTAAAAATAATTCACCAAACTTTGGTAATTAAACATAACTTGATTGACTGCCGTAATGTACCATATTATGAATATGAACCAAATTCATTTTTAGAAAATGAATTTTATAAAATTTATTATGATAAAACTATTCTAACAGAGAGAACAATTAGTCATAATAGACCCGATATAGTTTTACATGACAAAATTTAAAAAATAACTTATATCATTGATGTCCCTATTCCAAATTCTTGTAATATTCAGAAAACTGTTTCTGAAAAAATAAGAAAATATACAGATTTAGGAAATGAGATTAAAAGAATTTGGCATTCTCAGACTATAAAAATATTACCATTTGTTATTTCGGCTACTGGCATTATACCTAGCTCTCTCATTCAAAATTTAGGCGTATTAGATTTGTCAAAAAATTTGTATATAAAAATGCAAAAGTCGGTCATTTTAAATACATGCAGGAGTACGAAAGATTTTTTAAATATTTATATTGAGGGATCAGTAGGATTTATCGGACCAGTCAGGATTTCATCAGAGTTGAACCCTCTGATATGAAAATATCTGTAGTCTGTGAAATATTTTCCCATTATGTTTCTGGTGGATTGACGTATTGTTCTTGAATGGTTTTGTATTTATTATACTTATATAGTGCACTTACATTGCGTGAATTTACTAGATATTCATTTGCGGAAAAGTGTGTGGAAGGGTTTAGTCTTTCATTTGGGAAAGATTTAACCCGGATATAAAATCTGGAGCACCGTAAAAGGAAGAACTAGAGTTGTTGGCATTGGATTTGGAAATTGTGCTAAATAAACAACTTAATCGTTCCAATATAAATGTGCTGAAGTAATAAAAAACATCAACAGTTCGAAATCAAAAAAACAAAAATTATAACGTAGACTTAAAAATTGCTAAGAACATTTCAAAAACTGTGAAGGAAAAAAATCTTATTGTGACAAAGGCAGATAAAGGAAACAGTGTTATTATTATGGATAAAGCTGACTAAATAACCAAGACTATGGATTTTCTACAAGGAGACAAATTTGAAATTATTCAGAATAATCCTATTAATAAGTGTCAAGAGTTGGTGAAGGAAGCTGTGAAACGTTGTAAAAGTGACATATTTTTAAACTTGAAAAAAAAAAATTTTAAGTAACCCACAGATACCCAAACTTTATAGCTTATTAAAAATACATAAACCGGAAAAACCAATTAGGCCGGTGGTATCTAATTGTAATGCAACAACATTTAAATTTGCGTCAACTATAAATAATGTAGTTATGAATGCTAATATATTTCAACCAACATACACAGTTAAGAATTTGTTAGAATTAGTCAATTACTTAAAAGATTTGGAAATCCCTATCCACGCTATGTTGGTTTCCTTTGATGTGATTAATTTATTCCCAAATATTCCAATAGAAGAAAGTAAAACCATTATTAATAATTTGTTAAATTCTTCGAACTTGCCGAAAGACTTAATTAATGATTTAATTTTATTATTTGATGTTATTTTTAAACAGAATTACTTTCAATTCAATAATACAATATTTAAACAAAAATATGGCTTAGCGATGGGTAGTAGTACGAGCCCTTTGATTGCAGATATTTTTGTTAATAATATGGAGAATAAGATTCATAATAGCGGTGCGCTTTTACTTAAATATGTTTATTGATGGAAAAGATATGTCGATGATATAATATGTATTTGGTTAGGTACAGAAAGGCAACTGAACATGTTCTCAATTTTTTATATAAATTTCATAAAAACATTCAATTCACACTAGAAATAGGTAAAGAGAAGAGTTTAAATTTCTTAGAATTAAACATACCACTAATAGGTAATAAAATAGTTTTAAATATTTTCCGTAAAGATACGTACACCGATACTGTTATACATTATTCATCTAATCATCCTTTCACTCAGAAACTCTCGGCCTTTCACTCTATGGTTAATAGATTAGTTACGATACCTTTGTCTGTTCCTAATTTTACTTTGGAATTAAATCACATTAAAAAAATAGCAGTTAATAATGGTTATTCTACTAAACTAATAGATCAAATACTTAATTAAAAGAATAAACAGAAATTCTCAAAACTATATATCTACCCTTTTTCTAAACATAATAATAATCAATGGCGTAGAATTCTATTTGTTAATAACGATATGTCAAAAATAATTAGCAAAAATATTCCCAGTAATATACAACCTGCATTTTATACAAATAACAAATTAAAAAAATTCATCCTCAACAACAAAGACAGCGACATCAAAATAAAAAAATCGGGCATTTATAAACTCGATTGTAAAGATTGTAATAGCTTTTATAATATAGGTAGAACAAATATAAACTTTGAAGTAAGGGTTAAAGAACATCTCAGGGCATTAAATGGCAACAGCGAGTCTGAGTTTGCAGATCACATAAAAAATAATCATAATTTTGACAAAAACCATGGACTCAAAATATTACATACAGGCTATAAGGCATCACAGATAAATAATTTAGAGATTTTAGAAATTAGAAAAAATGTAAATAATAAAGAAAACATAATTAATAAGCACCAAATTTTTATAAACCCTCTTTTGAACCTTTTCCCGCTTAACCGGTCTTTCCCTGCTAATGGCTTTGAAATCCCTAATTGATAAACTTTCCCCACTCTTACCCCTCCCGCTCCCTACTACCCTTTCCTTACATGTGTCATCTATATTTAATTTTTAAGTTTAGTATAAGTTTGATCCTGATGAAGTAAACATTGTTTACGAAACATGTTGATTGTGTACCAATAAAAGTGATGTAAACAAAGTTATTTGTCTTTTTCTTAAATTTTAAATAATCCATAAAATGCTCATTATTAGATGGCGGGAATTGAATTATTTTAAGAAAAACTATTTTTTACAAGTTATGCACTGAAGATGTACTAATTGTTGATTTATTTTGATTTTCTAAAATCTTTAACCGCAGGGGATTAATGCTGCCGTTAAGAGGGGTAATCAAAAATAGCCATTGGAAGTGTGCGGAGTGAAAAGGATGATTAAACATTGACTTATCTGACTGTTGTCTCGTCTTGATGGAAGAAAGGCTCAGATGCCCGGAAAGTCACATAGTGATTCCAGGAGACATCGATGTTACTAAATAAATGTTTTATTAATATATTATTATTGAATATAATAATAATATATTAATGAAAATAATATAATAATAATATATTATATTTATTAGATTTGTCAAAAAATTTGTACATAAAAATGCAAAAGTCGGTCATTTTAAATACATGTAGGATTACGAAAGATTTTTTAAATATTTATATTGAGGGATCAGTAGGATTTATCGGACCAGTTAGGATTTCATCAGAGCCGAACCCTCTGATATGAAAATATCTGGAGTCGGTGAAATATTTTCCCATTATATTTCTGGTGGATTGACGTATTGTTCTTGTATTGTTTTATTCTTATATAGTGCACTTACATTGCGTTAATTTACTAGATATTCATTTGTGGAAAAGTGTGTGGAAGGGTTTAGTCTTTCATTTGGGAAAGATTCAACCCGGACATAAAATCTGGAGCACCGTAAAAATTAATAAAAAATTTAAAGATGTGTCTTTTAATCAAATTGTAGCATGTATACTCTACTTTCGAAAGAGACCAATAATTTTTTTTTGTACTTTATGTAGTTCTGTATACTTTGTATAATTATGCAGAGAGTCCACATAACATTTAAAAAAAGGAATAAAGTGAAAATGAGGTGTATTCAATTGATTTTTTGTTCAAATTACTAAAAATGCGGCATAAAATTACTTAAAACTTCGTGCAGGATGAATCGTTCAATTTCTTTACTGAAAGAACAGAACTATTAATATAAACTCCTTTTTGTAATTGTGTTCTGTTCTTTGTTTGTTCTTTCGTGTATTTACTAAAAGAACCGTTTATTCTAAGACTTTTGTAATAATACTGTAAACTTCTATGGAGTTAAGCTTTAGTACGTAAGTAGTAATTTTTCTTATTCGCTTTTATTTGTGTACATTTTCACTATTTCTTTAAAACGTTTTACTATTATTAATCTCAATCATGCTTTATATGTGTTGTACTTAATGTACAGTGCTGGAATAAAAATAATGCTGGATACCTATGTTTTAGGAATTTCATAGTTAATTGATTGTGTTGTTTGAATTTTAGAGGTTTTATTAAGTTCTTATGATCGGAATATTATTCTGGAAGCAGCCCAGTCACCCTTGAATTCAGATGGCATTAAGTCTATCTGCTCATAGAGCAACTGAAAATTTTTTTTGTAAAAAGCACTAACTTTGTGGCTCGCCATAATATTATAAATGCGAAAGTGTGTGCGTGGATGTGACTTACTCTTTCACGCAATAAATATCGAATGGAATTTAAAAAATCTTTTACTAATCGAAAGTTACATTATTTGCGAGTAACATAGGCTATATATATTGGTAAGCTCTGGCGTTATGAATTTATTTATTATACGTTTATTGGCAAAATGTGTTGCTAAGTAAATTTTTGACGTTTTGTTATTTGTTTAGGTTACTATGGAGATTTCTTTGATAGCAAAAATTCAAATGTAAGTATTCTAATATTAATATTTAACTAATTAACATTTTGACCTAAGCCAACAGCTTTACTAATATTATGAATGCGAAACGGCGCGTATTTGATAGTTGATTGATTGTGGGGGGAGTGGGGCGGGGCTGGAGTGGGGGGGGAGACTAGTGGGGGGGAACGGGGGGGGGAGGGGGGCGAATATGCGAGCGAAGCCGGGGGCAAAAGCTAGTTTACAATAAAAACACCTATGAAAGTGGTCTACAGTGTATGTATCTTTACGGAAAATATTAGAATAATATTAGGCTTCCATGGATTGATATGCATACCTACTCATCCAATTTTTCTTTTCTCACAGTGAAGAAACCGATTTTTGTTTTATTTTTTTGTGTTCAACAATGATGAAAGACACTGCAAGGCCGTCGCAAATGTTGACACAAAACAAGTAAGTGCAACACCGCTTAGTGTATTTTTTTATATTTGTTGTAATAATTTATAATGTGTGCTAAAATATGTGTAAATTTAATTCCTAACCGAACCGTGAAAGTTGCTACTACTTGCTCTCAATATTTACATCTACAAAATTAGGTTCTTCGAAAAAGGTAGAATTATTTATAAAACGTATTTCTTCTAGATAATATTATGATCTGTCCTCATTATGATTTTGGTAGTGCCTAGATTCTAATGGTACTTTACCCGCACAGATATGTCGTTATTTCACAATACGGAGCTTATTCTTCAATTTGTACCTGCCATATTCCCCTATTTTATTCATGACGTTCACGAAACACCACGTAATAGAATATTCACGCTGCCGTTCCACAGCCGTACTTATTTATAGCCGAACTAGTTAAATGGATACGGGTTGGAGTTTCATGAGCCATCATGCTAATATGGCTCAGCATTTTGATATATACTCTTTGACGGGTGGTAAACCACGCCGTTTAACTCAGGAGAATAACCATTATTATTTCATTCAAACCCTCTAAACATGGTGTTGATACAATTAATATCAACAAATAAGTTGCTTCTTTGAACAATGAACACCACTTCATGTCGGTAACGTTGAATTTCGGGTATTTGTATTAGTTTTGAACTTGGGTTAGACGGAATTTACCAGATTCCACATTCGACATAAAATCAATTTATTTTGGGATGGCTACATTGTAGGAACTTGTTTAATACCTTCTCAATTTTTTTTATTTTTTATTTTATTTTATTTATTTATTTCCAACAAAAACACAAATTACATAAATATATAATTTAGACAATTTATCGGTAGTACCCCGAAGCTGCCACATGGCTGCTTGTCTGCAGGTTCTACCTTAATATACACTCGTTAATATAAGAAGTTAAAAAATATATATATGTATAATATCAAAAATCGTAATTGAAAATGCAAATAATGACATCCTAATCCTAAAAAACTGATGCGATACAAATCTAATAAAAAACCACTTTATATTCTCAATGAATATGTTTAGAACTTACCCTAACATTGATAGAATTTACCCTAATTTATTCGCATCATCCGCAAATATTTTTATCATTAGCAAATATCTCTCTGATGCTATTTTTATACATGACATGCATGAATAAATATTTTGTAAATAGGTAGTACATAGTAGTCGAGAGTTGACTCCTGCAAAAGAAAAAATAAACAAGTGTTACATGTTTGATATTTTACATTTAGTAAAAATATCACGAAGATTTAATAATACGAGGGTAGGCTGAAAAGTAATGCACACATGCTTGTAGAACAAAAACAAAATCAAATAGTGAGATCGGGAAAAAAACATATTAAAGTACAATTCTGAAGCTTCAAAATAATATATATTTATTTTTCAACATAGTGGTCGTAAAGGCTAACACATTTCTGCCAACGTGTAACAAGTTTTTTCATTTCGTCACTGAATAATTCTTTCAACTTTTCGCGAATCCAGAAATTGACAGCTGCCCTCACCTCATCGTCCGGGGTGTAATGATTACCCCTGAGGTCTCTCTTAAGAAAAGGAAAAAAATAAATATCGCAAGGCATAAGATCGGAGGAGTAACAAGGTTGTGGAATCGATTCAAACTAAATGTTTCCTAGAGACTCTGCAGTTCTCTGATTATTCTCATCTGGTAGTAATCGGACGGCCTCTGCGTGTTTAAATTATGGACTTTCCAGGCTCGCAATTACGAAATTTTATTACCCATCGATTTACAGTAGACCTTCCAACAGCATCGTTACCATAAACATCCTTTAAACGACAATGAATCTCAGTAGGAGTCACTTTTTCAGCAGTAAAAAATTCAATAATAGCACACTGTTTAACTCGCATTCACATAGCACTAAAACACGTATCCATACACCCTCTTCTCAAAATACACTGGAAGAATTCAACAACCTCAAAACTGCGCATGAAAACCTTTTTAGCACCGTTGTGATTTGAAACTCGATGAAATGAAAAATAGCGCCCGTAAATAGAGACAAACACATACATCAATAAATGAAATTGAGATGGACTAATCGGTGTCCTCTTTGTGCGGTGCTTCGGAGCCCATCAGCCTCCTCTTCGTGCAGTGATTCGTGGAATAAAATGTAAAATTATTTTTAAACTTCGTAACAATATTATAATATATAAACCCTACAATTATCCTACCCTGATACTCTACATTCATCTCATTCTCTCGAAGTTTAATTTTCTGGAGGTTTTACTTCTACCACGTGTGAACTGCACGTATGATTTTTTTTTCAAAACCTTTTCTTTTACACCGATTTTTTTTAACGTGAATATCTACCTCAGAAGAGTCCTAGCTGTTCCCGTATGGAACCAGTAAGACTATGGCATCCCCAATTGGGGCATGTTGTGAAGCTGGGGGTAGTGGAGAAGGGAAGGAGATGGGGAAGAGGAAGGAGGAGAAGTACTTGGCTATTCAGATCTGGTCACCAAACATGGCTAAAGCCGTTTTAAGCAATTTTTCAATTCCGAATGGTGGTCTTACACCAGGGTGATACTGAGAGTATCTTCTACTCTGGAACGTGCCGCAAATATACTATACATTATTTGAAATGAATTAATTGAAAAATAACACCAATTATGAAAATAAAATTTTCTTGCCTACGCTGGGATTCGATCCCGCGACCTTCGGATTGTAAGTCAAGAATCTAACCCCTAGACCACGCCGGCCGTCGAACGTCGCCGTTACCTGCACTTGAACGTTAATAAAAAAATCACCTGTTTAATATTTGGCCTCCTTTAAATTATAAGTCACATTTCTCTTAGATTTCGACGATATTTTTATGGGTTTCTTGTGCAGTATGCACGTGTTATAATTTTCCATTAGCCATTTTGTGAAAGTTGACAACACAATAAAAAATAACCTAAATAATTAGTGAATTCGCTCAAAAACATGTAAAAAAATTAAAAGTACGTCCGTGTTCTTGTTAAGACCTGGTAGTGATTGCTCAAAAATAAGAAGAACTGGAGATAATATTAAGTATATACGAATGTTAGAGAGAGAGAGCGCCAATATTGAAAACGATATTATTTAAACGAAAATTGGGAAAATGTTTAATAAAACACGACTCGTAATATAGCAAAAATGTTGTTAGATATGTCTTAAATAGTTTTATAGACACACTATGAATTTTTTCATATAACTTGAAAAATAACAGGAAAAACGTGTTTACGATTTTTTTCTATCGAGAGAATTTCATATAACTACCGTTTCGGCATGGCAAATATATACAATATAATTAAAAATAACACATATTTTTTTAGAAACTTAAAGCGTTCTAGAGAAATTTTTATACAACGATAGAAATTCTGAATGCCGCGGCCTAAACGCTGTCATGCATCACGTTTGTTTAACGCTTTGTTCTCCATACATCGCACATCAATCAAGCGACTCGTGCTCGTAAATTTTTGGAGAGGAAAAACGCCAATTTTAAAATATTACAGCAATTTACCAACCCTTGAATCGAAAATCTGTCCTCTAGTTGTGGAAAACCTTTTTGAATAAATGTACCCCCGGTGTTTTAATACTTGTACCTTGTCTCGTGAGAGCTGCACATAAATGATAAAGTGTAAACAGAATAAAGACCTGTAACACACATTTTTTCAAATTTATTTCTAGTGTCTGTGGGTGGCTTTGTTTTTTAAATTTATCGTCGCAATTAGGTAACTTTAACAAACAAGAGGAAGTCGCTGTTTACATATTTAAAACCGCCCCTTCCTCTTTTTACTATCCCGTAAAGCAGATTTTTTAATTCTTCTTGTTGAAATTTAGCACGCTTGACATTCAAAATAAGAAGAAATTTACTCTCTATATTTGATTAAGAAAAACACTACTTGAAGACTTCAGCTAGTTGCACCATAAAATTTGAGCTTCTGGATTGACATTTTTTTAATTGTTTTAGAATTACGGCGGAATAAAAGTTAAGATGCTGCAATTAATACAATGTATTTATTATATAGGTGAAGAGGAAGCCTATTGTAATATAGATATACGACATCATTGAGTAATATAAATAGAGTCTACATTTCTGGCAAAACCAGAGTAACACATTGTTCCCGTGCGGGAAGTAGGAAGGGGGTGTATATTATGTAAAATATTTATAATCGTCTTATATCAAAAATGTTGCTTGTTAAAGTTCTTTGTGTTTGTTGAAGCCATCTAGTGTTAGTGGCTGTAGAGACAAATATTCAACCCGACAAAAGTTCCCGATATACATATGTAAGTGTGAGTTTGTTTTATTATTTAAGGATAAGGATAATTTTTTGGATAAGGAATGATTAGAGTAGGCTGAGTGCAATTTTTATATTATCTATGGTTGCATCTTTTTTTAAATGGTTTCGAGTATCCTATATCCTCGTCCATTGTTTGAAGTCTTGAAGAGTTTGTGGCCTTGAAGAGGTTGTGGTCTTTGTGGTTTTGAAGAGACCCATGTTGTAGGAGGGAGGAAATATGAAACCAGCAAATCGTCACACAGCCGAGCTGTTGAAACAAGTCGTAGAAACGACCCGTTCTCCTGTGACTTATATACGTCAACCATGTAGGTACATATTTTTGGCGTGTTTCTCGACTATGCACTGGTCGAGGACTAACTTTCTTCATTTTCGATCTATTGAATCGTATATCTATGGCTACACGTCTCACAAGATTGAGATGTTTTCATGCATCTTGCATTGTTATATCATACTTTTTGGGATGGTTTGCCGTGGATTAAAAAATTCAAATAAAGTCCACATTTTTCTGCGGACCAGTGAAAAAAAAACAACCATTTGGCGACTGCTGATGTTGTACATTAATATTCAATTTGGGAGGCGGTTATGGTTACCGCCTCCCCGTGAACCATTTAGTGGATAACCAACACCTCTGTCATAGGTCACCCAGGTTTGCTACGTTTGGTGACTTAGCAGTGGCTCTCGGGTTCGTGAGGTGAGATTTGTCCGGGTCTTGGCATCGGTTGTGTCTGCCCGAGTACCAAGTAGTCGCTATCAGAAAAATTGTCGTAACCTACTACTGGTAATATAATTATATTATCTGCCATAATAAAATATTTGATCTGTTTTGAAGTAAAACTTCTTAACGCACGCTTGACACGCGTGACGAGAGCGTTGTGAAAAGTGTGTTCGGGCGAGGCGAACGGAAGTTGAGAGGGAGATATAAGTTAGTGAAGTTTTACTTCAGTCGTGTGCTCTACAATAAAATTAATAATGTTGCGAACCTGCCTATTCTCTATCAGTTTCCAACAAATTACATACTTTAGAAATAAGTAGACACTTGGAATCCTACAAAAATTATGTATACTTAGTACTTACGTACCTTCTTCTTCGATGGCGCTACAGCCCATATCGAGCTTTGGCCTCCTGCAACAGTCGCCTCCAACTTCTCCTGTCCTCAGCGGCTGACTTCCAATTTGGTACTTGGAGAAGCTGTGCCGCATCCCCTCTTACCTCGTCTTCCCACCTCAGTCTGGGTCTTCCCACTTTTCTCTTTCCACCTGGGGGTCCAGTCAAAATCTTTTTGTACTTACGTACCTACACACATACTATTTTGAAACAGTGGAATTAAAACACACATTGACATAAACAACTATCGACCAATAAGCCTACTCAATACATTTTCAAAAATATTGGAGAGAATACTAAAAAAACAACTCCTATCCTACTTAAAAGAATATAAAATATTATCAGAAACACAGTACGGGTTTAGGGAGAATCTAAGAACTGGTGACGCCATAGAAACTATTACAGATATGATCATAAAAAGTTTAGACAGGGGAGAAAAAACACTGGCAATCTTCATAGACTTACAAAAGGCATTTGATACAATAGATCACAAAATCCTTTTTGCAAAACTTTCAAAAATTGGTATGTCAAATAAAACTCTTAACTTATTAAAAAGTTATAAGACGGAGCGTACACAGAGCGTTCATATTAACAAGAAAAAAAGCAAACCTCTCCTAATCAACCATGGAGTACCGCAAGGAAGCGTACTAGGACCGATATTATTTCTTATATACATAAATGATATCGGTAGCCTAGGAACGAGAGGAAAAATCATAAGCTTTGCTAACGATACAGTAATTGTATTCAACGAAAAAGATTGCAGAAGTACCTACAAAGAAGCGGAACATGGACTTGGTCTACTGCAAAACTGGCTTAAGAGAAATTTCCTTACACTTAATTTCAATAAAACAAAATATCTGACATTTTCTATAACAGCTAGAGGACAGCCAGAGGATGACTTTAATCTCAAATTACATACATGCCAAGAAAACTATCAAAATCAAGGCTTATCATGCCACTGTCCTACCATAGCACACTCCAAAAGTATCAAATATCTTGGTATTGAAATTGAACGCACACATTGAAGTAATCACAAAAAAACTCACCAGGTACATTTACTTCTTTAGAGCCATCCGTAACATCCTCAACATAAACGACATTAATAAAGTGTACTACGCTTTATGATAATCAAAAATTCCCAATACAAGGATCTGCCTTGAGCACTCACATGGACCGACTCAATATAGCCCAAAAAGGAGTACTAAAGACAATTTTGAAATTACCGGTTAGAACTCCGACAGAAGAATTGTTTAAAAGCATTCAAGTCTACAACATACAAAAACTTTATGCAAAAAATATTTTATTTAAAATTAAAAAAAACATATCAGAATACTCCACTGTCCAACATAGATACACAACCAGGGCAATAAACCAAAATATTCTAGCTACAGTCAGTTTGAAAACATCTTTTGGACAAAGAAATATGAAATTCAAGCGACAAAACTATACAACGCTCTACCAACTCAAACAAAAAAATAACAGAAATAAATAAATTTAAAACAAAAGTAAGAATATGGTTGAGAGAACAAAGTGAAAATGAACTATCAAACATACTGAAGACCATGTAAAGACTACTGGATACTAAATACAAATGTGGAAAAACTACAGGCCGCCTCAGAACAGGAAACCCTAGTGAGGAGGACTGTGAAAAAAAAGTTCTTTATAATCCCTAAAAAAAATAATGTACCTTATAATACCTTAATATAATATAATTTATAAACACATTATGTTCAAATTTTGGTATAGATACTAATAAAAAATTAAAAAATAAAAAAAATCATTTAGCATAAGATTGATTTTATTAGCATTATTACAAGATAAATAAATTCACTTCAAAGCTTCAAGAATCCTGGAGGGGAAGAACGTGTTTCTGATGTATGTAAATTTAAATCCCTCTTGGCAATTTTGTGCCACGGGTTTCAAATACGAATTCTTAAAACAACCTTGTTATTGTCTGGTTTTTGGGGGATGAAAATACCGTATTTTGAAACATCCGTCAAAGCCTTCTAACAAAATGTCAGTTCAGTAGTTAATTGGTGAAGTATGCTTTATGGAGAATCTTCTTTGGAACAATGAATAATATTAAACTAGTGGCTTTAGCGAGGTTGCGGTTAATACTACTTACTATTGTTGTTTTTGTTGTTGAAATAGACCTTACAAAAAATATATACATTATAAATTTTAGCAGGTATCTAACTTAAGTGCACAGAAGGAAAAAATAAATATATTAATTAAACTTTTTAGACATTAAAATCGCTGAAATATATTTTGAGTCAACCAAAGATATTGAAACCGAGTTTAACCAATCTATGTATGACCGCAAAATTACCAAACTGCTGCAGCATCGAACGACATTCACCTGATGAACGTGGGATGATATTTCGGAAACGGCTCGAAAATTATCTTTATGAGTTCTGGTCTCGGTATAAAAGCAAAGCAATGTTTTTTTGCGATTGTTTTCTGTTTACCAGATAAAAATTCTTATTATTCATGTACACATTTTTTTTCTTTGTTTTACATTTTTTTCAGAGAAAAATGTGTGCTTACTGGGGTACCCCTTTATAAGGAAACATTGTAGAAGTTTTTTTTGTTTGAATATAAGAATTTGAATATATTACATGATAATATCGTAAGAAGTTTTCCTAAAATACCTAACTAACTAAAAAAACAAACTCCATTTTGGAAACAAATGTCAACAAATATATTCATGAAATATAAACTGATTTCATTATTTCCACACACCTAAATACATACCCAACATGAAAAAAAATTATTCAAAAGAGAAATAAAAAAGAAAGACCTTGGTACTCTTTTGAAAATGTAAAATATTATTATTCCGCGATTGACAGCTGCAAAAAGTGACCCACAAATTTCATAGAACATACATTTGCAAGCATTCACAGAAACTACAATGATCAAATAAAAAGTAGCTTCCAGATATTGTTGCAAGTGATTCTACGCTTGCCTTTCACACAGTTTCTTTACATATATGATTAAAATCGCATTTTAAAGAAATTTATATTTTTCCTGGGCGCCGGCCGCGGCACCCGAACCACAAAAAAAGGTCAAAGAAGTTGGGGTACTGTAGGGAAGAATATTGGCTGACCTAAGGGACGTCTATCGTGTTAGGGTTTTTCTTTTACTTTGCACGATCTGAATTTCGGCCATGAAAAACATAAAAACTAAATACCGTTACCGAGTTCAACTCGAAGATGATGAATAATGACAGAAGCTCACTAAAAAGCAACCTGATTTTTCAAAGCTGTGCAAAGAATGACGTGCATATTTGTCCCATTAATCTTATGTATATAACAATATGTAATTTTCATTATTGTTGGAGTTGTTATGCTTCTTCTTCTTCAATGGCGCTACAGCCCATTTCGAGCCTTGGCCTCCTTCAAAATAAGCCTCCACCGCCCTCTGTCCTCGGCCGTCGTCTTCCAATCTGCAACATGGAGTAATCCTCTTGCATCCTTCCTGACATCATCCTCCCATCTCAGTCTAGGTCTGCCCGCCTTTCGTTTACCTCCCGGGTGTCCTGTCAGAACCTTCTTCGGTACTCGTGTGCTTGGCATTCGGTGCACATGTCCGGCCCATCTTAATCTTTGGGGCCTTAAATGGGTGGAGAGTCTGGGAGCTTGATAAATATCATAGAGCTCATTGTTGTAGCGGGTTCTCCATGCCTCTCCCTCTCGCACCGCTCCTAAGATTCTTCGCAGTACCTTTCTTTCGAAGATGTCCAGCTGTTCTGCTGACTTTGCTGTCAGTGTTCCCGCCTCACATCCATAGGCCAAGACCGTTCTGATAATTGTTTTATATAAGGTTATTTTGGTTTTCCTATGGACGTTTCGTGATTTGAACACTGGCAGCAACGCGAAGTAAGTGTTGTTAGCGGCTGTGATGCGCTTTCTTACTTCTACTGGGTCTTCATTGTCCTGCGTTATGATGGAGCCCAGGTAGGTAAACTCTTCGACCACTTTGAAATTATAATTGTCTTTAAATTTCACTTTATCTTTTATTCTGCGGTGAGGGGTTCTGGTTTGCATCATGATTTTTGTTTTATTTTCATTGATTTGCAACCCCACCTCTTTTGCCGCAGTCTCCAAAGGGTCAAACACATATCTTACAGCCTGTAGGGATCTTCCGACAATGTTAAGGTCATCTGCGTAGCCAACTATTTGATTGCTTCTGTAGCAGATGTTTGAATCGGTACTGATCATTGTCTTCCTAACGACGTGCTCCAGTACAATATTGAAAAGGGTAGGTGCTAAGCCATCACCTTGTTTCAGCCCCTGGGAGACATTAAAATCCTCCGTTGTTTCACCTCCTATCCTTACTCGACACCGTGAGCCGACCATTTTTGCTTTTACAAGCTTGACTATTTTGGGCGGTATTCCAAAATTTAGGAGTATTTCATAAATCTTCTCCCTATCTATGCTGTCATACGCCTGTTTGAAGTCAACAAATAGTTGATATATATCTATATCGAATTCCCAGCATTTTGTCAGGATTTGTCGAGTAATGAAGAGTTGATCAGTGGTGGATCTCCCCCTCCTGAAACCTGCCTGATATTCTCCTAGTAAGTTCTCTGAGTAATATTCTAGTCTTTCTTTCAAAATCATTGTGAAAATTTTATACGCTGTGCAAAGTAACGATATTCCTCTGTGATTTTCACACTTCAATTTGTCTCCCTTTTTATGTATGGGGCATATTATGCTAGTTTACCATTCTTCTGGTACTCTTTCGGCGGTCCATATTTTCACAATGAGATTGTGTAGCAGGTTCTTCAGTTGTTCATTTCCATATTTATAGAGCTCTGCAGGGATATTATCTCCTCCCGGAGTTTTATTGTTTTTCAGTTTCTTTAGTGCAGCCCTTAATTCTGCCATTGTTGGTGCTCTCGTTGTTTCATCACTATTTAGCTCGTCCGGAATGTGAGTTGGTTCGACTGTCAGGTTGTTATTGGGATTTAAGAGCTGTTGGAAATATTCTTTCCACCTAGTCTTGATCTTTTCCTTATCTCCTATTATGTCTCCATTACTATCTCTGCAGAGAGATGTGTTGGGTTTGAAACCCCTTTTAAATACATTGACGCCTTTATATGCCTCACGTGGATTGTTATTTGCAAAGAGGAGTTGTTATGCTAATAAGGATTTATTAGCATAACAATAATATGTATAATATGTAATATGTATGTATCAAGATGGCTAAAAATAAATAAGCTTAAATTAAATAAAAAAAAAAAACAAAATGTATGGTGATTGGATATAAGAAGACATCCAGTGAAAGCAAAATTAAAATTGATGGTGAAATTATTGAAAATGTAACTGAAATGAAATACTTAGGAGTTATATTAGATTCCAAACTAAACTTCAACAGACATGCCGAATATACCCAAAAGAAAATTGTAAAAAAGATATCTTTTTTGGGAAGGATTCGGCCTAAAATTTCCGGAAAAACCGCCATCACCATTTACAATTAAATTATTGCTCCACACTTCAACTACTATTCAAGTATCCTTTTCCTTTGTAATGAAAGAGAACAGAATAAGTTTCAAATTCTCCAAAACAGAGCAATGAGAATAATTCTCCGAAGAAATAGATTTTCAAAAATAAATAAAATGTTAAAAGAACTTAATTGGTCAACAGTGAAACAAATGCTGACCTTGAACACGTTGATATTTATTCACAAATTAAATAACATGTTACCAAAATACTTCTCAAATAAAATCGTATACAATAAGGACATTCACAGACATTACACAAGGACGTGCAAGGAAATAAGATTAAACAAAAAGGACAAAACGAATACGCAAAACAGTTTGCTATACAAAGGAATTAAGTTATATAACACACTACCAGAAACTTTAAAGTCCTCACCAATTGAAAAGTTCAAGATGTATTGTAGGAGCTACATAAAAAGAGAAAAATGTGGTGAATTTGAAATATTATAATTAATTAGCTGAAATATAAAATATTATAATTAATTAGATATTTGTAACCTTCAATGTACAAATTACTAAAATAAAATTCAAATAAAAAAAAATAAAATAATAATAAATGTTACATGTTTTTGAAGTAAAACTTCTTAACGCAGGCTCAACATGGGGGGTTAGCTGGTGAATGCGTTACGAAAAATGTGATGCGTTACAAAAGTGTGATGCGAACGGTAATCGATGCGAATGGTGATCGATGCGAACGGTGATCGGGCGAGGCGAACATACTGCACAACTCAGGTAAGGCGTACATACTAACCCAAGATCGTAGGTCACCCCAAGGTAGTAGGTCACCCAAAGGTTGTAGGTCACCTTAAGGTCGTAGGTTACCCCAAGGTCGTAGGTCACCCCAAGGTCGTAGGTCACCCCAAGGTCGTCGGTTACCCCGAGGTCATAGGTCACCCCGATGTCATATGTCACCCCAATGTCATTTGCTCTTTTATAAGCTAGTGAAGTTTTACCTGAAGTTTGAAGTTTTACTCGTTTTATTTTTTTATTTATGGTTTTGGCAACAAGGGGTAGGCGAGTTTCGGCTCTTTCTCGAAAGGGTAGCCATAAAAAACCTATTGGGAACCACTGGTTTAGAAGGCTAAGAATCACAAACCTTTTTTAATAACTTAAGCTGTATTTAGAAAGGTACTTGAACTGAGAAACACGTTTTCAGATTAATAGATTCATCTCTTCCTATCTCCTTCCTCCCCCCACATCCGTCTGGCTCACAAAAAATATCTAAATGAGGGTTAATATTTCGACAGACTTCGGGCATTCATTTTAAATAATAATATTTGGGAAGAATCCTAAAATCCAGTATGCGATTTTTATCATACCTATTGTTGTTAAATATTTTTAATCGTAATGAGAATTAGTGTGGGTACCAGTCTATTTTTAACGACAACAATAATTGAAAACGATAAAGAACATCAAATAAATGTTTGTAACGGGTTTCATCCAAAACATTCAATATACTTTCTTCTTTATCCGGCTCGATTGCGACCTTATTTAGTTAAACAGCAACTTTGTGGGAACCGTTTTGGAGAAGAAATGGCTTTCAGTTTCAACCAAAGTAGTCTAAGCTTGTAATGTAAATTTACATAACATTTTGTTTCAATCGAATCCCACTGAGGAAACATATTTTCTATAAAGTACACAAGAAACTGTGTTGTTTCTGTAATGATGAGCCCTTGGAGAGGCGACGCGCGACGTTCCGGGGAAATCGATTTATTTTCATTGTCAAAAAAGTTGGCATAGAAAGAATATTTGCAGAACAACAAACATTGGTTTTATTTAGATTTTTACTAGATTTACAGTTTTATTTTTATTTTTTTTTTTATTGAAATTTTTTTTCTTTGGTACAATATACATACAATAGATACATAAACATAATGAAAGTATATAAAAGCTTAATACAGTTATTATTATTACAATTATGTTTATATATTTATTTAAAATTATTCTCCCATAATAAGCAAATGCTTGTGTGTACGGGAGGAAGTATTATTTGTTTGGTTATTTTGTTTTTTTTTGTTTTTATTTATATTTAGTACTTTTTGGAATTTAGTTTATATAAAGAATAAGATAAATGCATGTTTATATACACATATGTATAAACATATATTTATATTTTTTTATTATTATTGTTTTAGTTATACTACTGTTATTAGTTATACTACTCGTTAGAAAAGCTCCAGATTTAGATAAAAAATTTGACAACACACCTCGAAATTATGTTTATAAAATTTCCAGGTCTTGAAAATTCAAAGTATCTGATCTCGGCAAAAGGAGAGATTAAATTTTTTGTTGACGGTACTGTTCGACAACAGCATCATACTGAAAATCAACATAACGGAAAATTAATTATCATATCAACATATAGGTGACCGGCCAACTCAGAATGAAACCAACTCAGAACTACATTAGAAAGGTCACTAAGAGACAGGATAATTTTTTTTAGGTTAAGTTAGGTTAGGGTTACCGGCTATTTTAAAATTATTTTTTCATAGCTTTTAAGGACCTTTCTGATGTGGTTCTGAGTTGGCATGGAACCCAATATATCATATCAGTTTTATGTTCCTGTTCTTTCTGAATATCCCGGCCTACACACCACGGTCTAAGTGTTCGAAGCAGTTCCCAATCCACTAATAATTTGTTTAGTAGTCACAGTGTAAACGAAATCAGTTTTTACCGTAAAAATATTTTAGGCATTTGCAGTAGTGTTGCTTGATATTTACTCGCACATTTCTAGATTGTCTAGGTAACGGAATTAAGACGGTGCAAATAACGCGTTAACGAATGTGCACTGAGAACTTACCCAACCACACTCATTTTTTTTTTTAATATCTAAGATTTCTGCAGCTAGGTAAATTGCTTCTTCAAATGGAATTTCGATACGTAGTACAAGGTTCGAAATATGGTACATGGTCAAGGTTGGTAAAAAATGCGCAAGGTTAGTTCGTACGGGCCCTTTTCGAAAAAAAAACTCGTCGGGCCGCTTTCGAAATTTCGAACGCGTAATGTAGCTTGAAGTGAAAAATTGCCACTTGTGTTACAATTAATTCAAATCTCCCAATGGAACATGGACTGTAAGCTACGTTACGAGTTTATAGCCAATTACCGCTCTACACCTCGATAAGCTAACCTTGTCAAAATAATTTTCTACGAACCTTAATACATGTTAATTAACAAAAAAAATAGAACACAGTTTTGAATTCACGATAAAATCTTTTTAAATTAGGTCCACTCATTTAAATTATTTTTTAAGATAATTATTGAAGCAAAACTTATTTACGCACGCTTGACTTGGGGAGTAAGCACGTGTATGCGTGACGAGAGCGTTACGAAAAATGTGATCGGGCGAGGCGAACGGAAGTTGAGAGGGAGATATAAGTTAGTGAAAATAGAAAGAGAGAGAGTTACGTTTCATATTTACTGTAGGGGCAAGAGAGAAAGGAGCGAGCACACATTTTCATTCTCTCTTTCACTCATAATCAGTTACATTTCGTATATCTAAGACACAGTGCAGGCCTATTGTCTGTATCACACTGTAGGAGCAAGAGAGAGAAGTGCGCGCGCACATTTTATTTCTCTCTTCTTTTATAAGTTAGTGATGTTTTACTTCAGTCGTGTGAAAAGTTAGACAGAACTGTATAGAACAGTTTTATTTTCACATCAAAATATCCCATGAATAAGCACATTCACAAGTAGAAAACGTATTTACGAAGGTAGGCTGAAAATAAATGCGCACATGTTTGTACAGGGCGAACAAAATGACCTTCAGAAGTGCGCCATGTGGAATTTGGAAGTGAAATTCCTCCTGTAATTGAATTCATCAAGTATATTTTGAAAAACGGATGTATAGAGTCGTATTGTTGTGCTATGTCAACGCAAAACAGCGTACTGTTATCGAATTATTAACTGCTGAAAAGTGACTCCTACTGAAAATCACCGCCGTTTAAATGATTTTTATGATAAAGATTCTATTGTAAATCGACGAGCAATAAAATTTCGTGATTACGAGCCTGGAAAAGCCATAATTGTTGATGCTACACTTAGCGGACATCCGATCTCTGCTACAGAGGAAAACATCGCAAACTCGCCGACGATTTGATTAAAAATGACCGGCGAATCACTCAAAAGCATATCAAAAACCATATTGAAATATCTAAGGAACGTGTCGGCTACATTATTAAATAGATGGGATACCGTAAAATCTTGCAACATGACAACGCTTATCCACATACCTCGAGAGCAACTGCAGAGACTCTGTGAAACCTGAAGTGTGAACCGATTCCACGCCCTCACTCTGCCAATCTTGCGCCTGCGATTTTTATTTTTTCTTCTACTCAAGAGAGACCTCAAGGGCAACCATTAGACTTCCCACGATAAGATGAAGGCAGCTGTCAAGTCCTGGATTTGAATAAAGTCTGAATAATTTTTCGAAATGGCGTCAGCCGTGTTTGGTGACCAGATCTGAATAGCCAGGTACTTCCCCGCCTTCCTCTTAACCATCTTCTTCCCCTCCCCACTACTTTCAGCCTCACAACATACACCCATTAGGGATGCCATAGTCTCATAAACGGGAGCAGCTAGGACTCTTATTAGGTATACATATAAAAAAATATATATATTATAAATAATTAAATAAATAAATAAACAGATCGCACTGTTAAGCGTAGAGTGGTGGGAAAGTGGTGTCTTAATTCTGACAGTATTTCAACGGAAGATACTCCGAGCAACTAGCGTCATTGATCCCTTTACCGTGCACCCTACATCAGTGCACCGACAATGTTGACATTTGTCACGCGAGTACGGATCGTTTCTACGATTCATTCTTACGAAGATGTTCCTACGATCGTACAGGGCGGTTCCAATTTTATTTCATTCCAAATTTGCTTTAATTTATACCTACATCCAAAAATACTGAAAGGTGTGACGATAAAACTATTAAAATTATGTACTTTTTGTAATTATTTTTTTTACACATTTATTTATAATTTTATACAAAATAAGTATTTAAAAAAATCTGAAATATATTAGTTTGTAAGTGCGCAAATAAATACACAAACGGATCAATTTTTGTCAAGAAACACATGTACGTATTTATTTTTTAATGATTTTATTTAAACTAAAATTAAAATTCTGTAACATGCGTTTCTTAGATAATGTATTAATTTATTTTACTGCACGATTATATGATTTAAAATGGGTGTTAACACAAAATTTTTTTTGAAATTTAACAAATCTGCCAACGACCTATGGGATAACCTTATTATACTAAAAATAAACATTTTTTCCCAAAATTTAAAAGATCCGTTTTCTAGATAAAATAACAATCTTTAGAAATCAATTTATACGTCTAAAAGCTGATTTAAAAATGGCATATTTCTGGTTTTCTCTGGTTATATATACCCTCTTAAGTTCAACAACTCGCCTGTTGAACTATTTTTTTGCTCCTGTGTTTCCTTCCTCCCCCTGAATATGGGTATCTATAAGACTCATCTTCACTCTTTCTCTCCTCAAAAAACCCTTCATGCAGCATTCCCAAAGGTAAAATCATCCCTGGAAGAAATCATTTTCCTCACGAATTTCTGTGTGAAATAAATCTAAAAATAAAGTCGTATACTGCGGTAGCTGGTGTGTATTTATCTTTTGAACTTTTATAAATTCCTCAATTCAATTTTGCTGGGTTGGACGAATCTCGTATAACAGCAATTTTTAGAAAGACACGCTTGACACCACACGATATAAAGTTATTTGAAAATCTACTTCAAAGTCTGGGTTACTCAGAAACACTCCACACGCAGCCTCTGAACACTTGTAAGTAGATAACCGCACATTCGTTTTGGGTGAAAACCGTATTGGTTTAAAATATTTTATTCTTCTTTTAAGGTACGTGAGAATTCTTTTATCGCTTGCTCCAGTATTTGATAATACGATATGATAAAGAGTGTAAAGGTAGTTTTCACAGGCGATCGTCGGAAGGATCATAGCGGTAAAACTTTCTACATTGGGTACCTTTTTACGGTTTATATTTTCGTACCTACTGGATCTCTTCTGCAGCGTATCTTTTGAGATAGGGGTTGGAATTACGTTCCGCGTTTTTTTTTTACGAGAGGAAGGATTGACCATGGGTTTTGAAGAGACCCTTGTAGGTTCTAGGAGGTAGGAAACGTAGAGGCCATCAAATCGTTCCACAGTCATTGAACTCAAGAACGAGTCGTGGAAGCGACCCATTTCTTTCTTACGTGACAAATGTATACCATCTACATATGTTAGGCGAGCGTTTGGCGTGTTTCCCGACAATGCACCGGTGCCGAGGGGATCAATAACGCTAGTTCCTCGGAAGGACAGCATTCTCAACCGACGCCTGTGGTCTAAAGTTTGCAATCCGTTTGTTAAGTTAGGAGAATCTAACAAACGGACCGGCCGTTTCTGCGCTGAGTCGAGGGTTTTTTCATTTGTTTTGGGGTTCCAGACCAGACGTGGCTGCCAAATTCAACCGTGAGGCGCGTTGGTTTTGTAATATAAGATGTGAAAAGTAACTGCAATTTTCTGAAAATTAAGATTAAAAAACATTAACAAACTTTTGCATGGAAAATATCGGTGTTGCTAAAAAACCATAAGAGAGAACGCTGATTAAAACCAAACGAAAAAATAACTTCTTGAATCTTTATCACTCAACTATTGTGAAACTGGATTTCAGTTTTAAGAGAAGTTAAGAAAATAATATAAGGAACCCAGTAGGTATAAATATTAACACCGAGAGGAAATGTGAGAAATTATTTTATCCGAAAAGTCTTCAAAACCGTTTCTTCGCAGTGATTAATTTTATTAGGGAAATGCTTGAACAACAAACGAACCGTAAGTTCTATTCTTCTATGAGGTTAAAGTTCGTTAAAGTTACATTACTATAACTTTTCACGAATGCTAAGAATTAAGGCTAACAACTAAGAACTAAGTTGTACATATTATTTCGGTACATGCTGAAATAATTTTACTATGCCCCATTAAATAATAAAGCCTGATTTTAGTTTAAAAAAAACACGATGATGATAAATATTTTAAATTTCGCTCGGAATTAATTACAAAGGAACATAATGATTTACTGGGATTACAAAGAGAAGAATATTAAAAATATTTTTGTATTATTTTATCCATCATACATTATTTCATTCGGCTCAGTTGGCAGGGCTGTTATGAAAGGAAAAGATCCTGGGTTCGAGTCTTAGAGGTGCCAATATCTTTTTTTGATTTTTCTGTCACCAGATTTTTCATCCAGTTTCGCTTATATTGTCTTAATTTAATTAAATATTACAATTTGACGTTTAACTCATAAAGTTAAGAATAAAAATAAATTATTTCAATCATTGGACGTAATTTTTAAGCATTGTTGTTAGATTGTATAAAATGATGAAATTTAAATGTGTTGAAACTTTAGGTTAAAACCCATATTTCGTTGACGGTTCAAAAACGCACCATCTTGGTTGCTTGGTCATATTTTGATTACTTGATAAGGATTCACTGTTATTCTTTTAGGTAATTATAAAAAAGGTTTGATTTTAACGTTATAACTAAACACGTAGAAATATATTTGCTTCAGTTGCATTGTAGACGCCTCCAAAGTCGGACAAAATATGACACTCAGGTAAGTGATTTTTAAATAATTATTATATTTAACATATGACTAAAATTCTTAATATATTATATTCTAACATTTTTTAATACAGAATTGACTCGTATTTAATAATATGAACACTTAAAAAAAAAATTAAATTTCAACGGTACTCATTTTACATAGTTTATTTAAGTGGTGTATTAACGCACCGTCAGCGAAATACGGGGGTAAAAACCTTGGCATTATTTTATTCATAATTACCGGCATCAATTGCTAATACTGTATTTTTTCTTCTGAATGGGATGAATCCAAAGAACTTTTTTACCGCATAAGATGCTGCTGACTTTATCGCAGAGAATTGGAATGTCAACGATGAAGACGGCGAAGAAGATATTCCAGATGTGGTCGTTTTACCACCTGAAGTCGCCGAAGTTACTGATGAAGAGGATTTTATTTATTTATTTATTTATTTATTTACATATATACGGCACAACACGTGCCATTAACATAATTGACATACTTATAAATAGTACAACAACATGAAGAATGTTAGTGAAATTTAAGAAAAAAGGGAAACAAGTAAGGTAATAAGCAGTGAATAAAATGTAAAATGTATAAAAGTAAATTATAAAGTATAAAATATAAACTATTAACTATAAATTATTAGGGAAAGAGTAAAAATAAAAATTTAAAGTGAGAAATAAAATAATAAAAAGTAAAATTTAAAAATAAAGGATATCTCTAAAAGGTGCCTACAAAGATTTAAATATAAAATACAACAAATACAACAAAACGTAAAATTTAAAAATATAGGATATCTCTAAAAGGTACCTACAAAGATTTAAATATAAAATACAACAAGTAAAAAATCCTGGATTATGTTATCCGATATAATATGATAAATTTTACAAGTACCTATGATTTCTTGTACATTAGTTTAGTGTGAAGTACTAGTAGGCATATTATGTTTACATGGTGTTTTATAATATTTAAGTGGTACTAGCAAACAAATTGAGTTTAATGGATCTTTTATATGAGGCCAGATTATTGGCGGCGTGATCGATATTAGCATATTCATTGCCTAAAATATGCAAGCGATTTATGATTGAGTTTTGTTCTGCGTTCGTCAAAGTATTGTCACAATGGAAAGGTGTTTTGAGTCGAGTCGGTCTACAAGGTACATGATAATTTATTAGCGATACCAATTCAGGGGAGTCAAACCAATTGTTGTTTATTTTAAATAAAAAAATGAGATCATTGAATATTCTTCTATCTTTTAACGATAAGAGTTGCATTTTTTGTGATAGAGTGTCATAGTTTATGTCAACCGCGGGAATTCCTAATTTAAAATTAATTGATCTCAAAAATTTGCGTTGGATTCTTTCAATGGAATTTGCGTGTTTTTTATAGAAAGGGTTCCAAATGGGGGAATTATATTCTAAATGACTCCTAACCAGAGTTGTATATAGTAGTTTAAATGTTTGGATTTTTTTTAAATCTTTACAAATTCTTAGAATAAATACAAGCATTTTCATTGCTTTACCAGTTATTATATCAATGTGGTTGGTAAATAGTAATTTAGAATCGAAGGTTATTCCGAGGTCCCTTATTACAGGTACTGACAATAAACTGTGATTGTTAAAGGAGTAACTATATTTTATAGGGTTTTTTATTCTAAAGAAACTCATAATTTGACATTTTTTAATGTTAAGGGTAAGTTTGTTAATGGTACACCATTCTACGAATTTTATAAAATTGGATTGAAGAGACAAGCAGTCATATATATTTTTTATGATTTTATAAATTTTCATGTCATCAGCAAATAATAAAATTTTCACATCAGAGAATATGGAAGTGACATCATTTATGAATAGTAAAAACAATATTGGACCAAGGTGCGAACCCTGAGGCACACGGCTAGTGGCTTCAAATTCGTAAGACAAGTATCCTTTAATATAAACAGTTAGTAATTTTGATAACAATGATTTACATGAAGACGGTGCATTTAGCCATACGTTCGGGGATACAGCAGGAACTTTGGAAATCTACTCCAAGAGGCTGATAAGTGAACCTTCAACAACTCCATCTCAACCCCAACCATCAACATCTTCGTCATCAATGCCTTGCAAGAGGAAAGCATTCGTGTAAAATTTATATTCATGGCAAGCCTATCAAATTTGGATATGAGTCGTGGACATTGGCTTCTGCAGATGGATATATTTATGCATTTGATATATATACTGGAAAAAACAAAACACCGACAAATACTAATAATTTGGGTACTGGGAGGCAACGTTGTGAAGGATCTTCTAAAAAGTGTATACATTCCAGGAAATCACATTGTTTATTTAGATAACTTATTTACGATTTATAACGATCCCACTTTTGAAATATTTAAGTGATTATTTGTTTTTCGGTACTGGTACGATAAGAGAAAATCGACTAAAGAACATCGGTACACTAAAAACGACCAAACAAATGAATAAATTACAAAGAGGGGAATATGATTATAGATTCGAAAAAAAACAATGAGATACTGGTTGTTAGATGGAAAGATAGTGCTGTAGTTACAGTGGCATCTAATTTTGATAACGTAGAGCCCATTAAAAACGTATCGAGGTATTCAAATATTAAAAAAAGATATATAAATGCCACTCAACCCAGCGCTCTTACCCTGTATAATCGTTTTATGGGAGGTGTTGATTTAACGAATAATTTCGTTTCAAACTATAGAATAAGGGTTCGTGATAAAAAGTGGTGGTGGGCAATATTCTCTAACTTCTGTGATGTGACACTTTGTAATGCATGGAAATTATACCAAATGGTTCATCCAGAAGAAAATATGAGCCTTTTGAATTTTAGAAGAAGTGTTTTGGGTTTTGAAGATATCCATGTTGTAGGGAGGAGGAATATAGAGGCCGAAAAAAAATCCACAGCCTTGCTGTTGAACTCAAGAACGGGCCGTGGAAATGACACATTCTCGTGTAAAAAATATCATCCGTATACATGCGGCCGTATTTCTTGTCTACGCAATCGGTCCTTTTGAAATAAACGTTGCTAGTTCTTTGGAGCATAATACGAAAACAAGGATGGCATTCCCATCAGCCTGCTCGAAATAATGTTATCCGTTTGTTAAGGTGGGGAAATCTATCAAATGACTGCTTTCTTTATTTGATTAATTTGTGTTTTTTCATAGCTTTAGCCGTGTTTAGTTACTTGATCTGAATAACCAGGTACTTCCTCTTTCCCATCTTGTTCTGCTCCCCACTACCTTCAGCCTCATTACATACCCTAAATGAGGATGTCCAATTGTCCAGTCTCACTGGATCAAGGTGGTTGGGACACGTATGCGATATTCACATAAAAAAACGGCTCGTCCCAAAGTCAAGAGGTTTTTTTAGGTAATTTGGGACTCCGTACCATAAGTGGCTTTGTTAGTCAGCAGTTGTGTTCTATTTAAGTGTTTACTTACGTTTGCTTTGGTGTCATCGATTACCACATTCTCCTATATCCCGTTTCATAGCCGCTATTGAAAAACCTTATTTCAACCGTTCCGCAACATCCTTGGTTTTGCATACTATGTAATAATCGTTCCATCGAATAATTCGCGCATTACTAATCGAAAATCCTTAACCTTTTCTCCCTAAACCTTCCCCCCAAGCGACGCGAGTACTAATCTTTGTAAAGAAATGCGCCAGGGAGCTAAACATACTGTGATAATATATATTTTATTTGGGTACATATACATAACCAAAACCTCTGCCATTGGTCACCCCTGTAGGTCAGCTACGTTTGATGACTTAGCAAGGGTGCCCTGGTGAGTTTTTCTGGGTTTTGAGCGGATGCGTCACCCCAGCAACTGCGTGGCTGGTTCGGATAGAATAGTTGGGGGAGACCTTTTATCTCCAGCAGGGCTCTCACGGAACATCGCCATGCACCGCAGTGGGAGGGAAGATTCGTCCGTCGCTCCTAGACACCCTGACCCCCATATTCTTACCCAACACTAATACATTTTACCTTCTCGGAATATCTTCTCCTTCCTTTTCTAAATTGACCCTCCGGACCCTGGAGTGTGGAGTCATAGCATTTATTCAGTAAGTAAAGTGTATTGAATTGAAAAATTTTCTAAGTGATGCCGTCAGATGCCAGCAGGGAAAATGCTTCTATCGATGCCCGACAGGGGTACCCGAGTAGTATCGACCAGATTCAATAAGCCACTAGTATGAAGGTCGTGTGACTTGCCTTATTATTGTAAATATTGAAACTCATAATAAACCAGATTTCTATCAAGAACCTAAAGTTATTGAGAAATCCCCCACAGAACTAATAGTGTTTGAATGTAAATAATTTCCAACATTACGGAAAGTATGTAGAGTGTTTTTCAAATCCCATTTTAAATAATAACCCATCTATTATGTCTCTTATCTGCCAAATCAAAGCTTTTGGAGTTTGCTCTATCTGAATGGAAATTAAAACAAGAAAGATGTACATAAAAAAACTAGCACACAAACCCTCAGTTTGGATAGACAGAGATGATAGAGCTCCGTGTAATTTGTATTCATCTACTCTATTGTTATTTTGACTAGACTTAACAGAACGGACGGACTGGCGGATTTTCTTTCTTCTTTTTCAATGCGATACAATTTTCCTGGTATCTATTCTTTTTTACCTTGAAACGAGGCCGAAGCATAAAATCGGGTATTCATTTTTAAATTGTATTTAAATTAAATTTACAAGAACCATTTCACAATTAATTTATTGAAGTGAAAACACCGTTGTAATTCGAACCTCGATAAAACCAAAGGGTGAAACTAAAAATAAACAAACATGTTATAATTATACATCTATAGGATTTAGCCTGCAAGAGAATGAGAAAGAATAATCGGTCTCCTCTTTGTGTGGTGCTTCGTAGCCTTCCCATTCTTGTCTACTTAGGTTTTCTGAAAGTTTCACTTTAAATACGTGTGAACTGCACACTTATATTTTTTATTGAACTAAAGAGCGATTCAATATCTTTTGTGGGATCTTTATAGAAGTGATCTGTCAGTTGTGTGTAATTTATTTGCTTTTTCTATGTACAACGTATGTTAAATTAATAAATAATCATGCATACTTGCAGGAATTCTTGTTTAAAATGATTTAAACTAAAATATTTGACATTTAAAAATCACAGAAATCTGACAGAAGATCATATCAGTTATCTCATAACGATCCCACAAAAGATATGGAATCGCTCGTCTGGTCAATTATTATTTTAATAAAACGAACTTTCCGCAAAAAAAAAATACTAAGAGAATAAACGTGTATTGCACATCTATGCAGATATTTCCATCTCGCAAATTAAAAGAAAAAAGATAATAATCAACAAAATAAACGAAATGCTATTATGGTTTCAAAAATTCCTTTCGTGGTGCTTTCGGCAATTTGCCAAGGAAATAATTTGTTTTTTTTTTTCGATTTGTTATTTTGTGATTTACTTACGTAATTTATTTTCATGAAACAAGAAAATAAATTACGTATATTTATTATTATATCATGCACCTACTACAGATTTTTATTACACTGTAGATTTGCATTTCCCTACGGATAAGACTAATCTTCATTCGACTTCAGCATTCAGCACAATTTTTAAAGATGCATTCTTCTGAAGAATGTAAAATTCCTGCTAAAGACTTTATCGACGTTTTTACAACATCTTTGCTAGATTCACAATCTGACTTAGAATTAGTCGTACCTATCAACATTTATAATTTGACGTCTGTTTTATCTGAAACAAATATAATAAAAATAACGGCATTGACCGAATCGCCCTCAAATGGATAATAAGCTACCTAACAGAGCGACCTCAAGTAGTAAAATTAAACCAATCATTTAGTACATCTCTCTCAAGTAAATTTGGCATCCCTCAAGGTACCGTCCTCGGACCGTTATTATTTCTAATATATATGAATGACATTTTCCAACAGGAAATTAAAGGCGAATTAATCTCTTATGCTGATGACACCGTGTTGTTAATAAAAGATCAAACATGGGAACTAGTTAATAAATTGGCAAATGAAGATATTTACATCTTAAAATCATGGTTCGATAATAACTTACTCACACTTAATGCTAAAAAAACAACATATATCTTATTTTCCTTACAGAAAATACCTGATCATAAAGTTAATATTGTTATCCACGACGATAAATGTGATCATGTACTCTGTAAACAACATAAACATATTTTTACCGTCATTAACTCTTCTTCCGAAATTAAATATCTCGGTGTAATCATTGATCAAAACCTGAAGTGGAATAGTCACATTTCAGAGCTAGTGAAAAGAATAAGAAAATGTAGGTATATATATTGTTTTAAATGTAAAAATAATGAAAAATGTATACTATGCCCTTGTTTATTCTTTACTTCTCTACGGAATTATAGGTTGGGGAGGATCTTACAAAAACAATCTGAACTCAGTAAAAGTTTCGCAAAGAATCATCATTAAAGTAATATTAAAATAAAAATCTACCTTCTCAACAGAATCACTTTTTAAATTGTTTCCAGTACCAAATGTCGATGACATATTCAAGCAAGCTTCCATTATAAAAATGTGCAAAGAAAAAAATAACAAAGAATATCAAGAATTTTACAAACTAATGAGAAATGGAAACCAATTTATTACACCTAATTTTAAAACAACTCAAATGCAAAATCATTATATTTCCCAAGCCATAAAATACTTTAATAACCTCCCTTCTGAATTACGCTGAATCATCAACTAATCAGAGCAAGTAAATAAAATTAAACAATTTTTCAAAAAAAAAAATACATTAAAAAGTAATAATAATTTTATAGAAAACATATTATTATAACTTACAACCTAAATAAGAATCGTGGCTCCCTTATCAGGCATAAGAGCTCCTCTTTTCTGATAAGGTATACATGACCAATAACGACCTTTATTATAAAATTTTGTAAAATATATATGTATAAATGTAACTCATGATTTATATTACAATTAAAAAAATACATTTAAAAAATTGGATAATTTGTAGATCGCCGTATGAAAAATCATTTCAAGGGCGCTGTAATAATATGTTGATTACCCTGTCTTACTGTTTGACAATCATAATGCCTATGCTCATTTGTTGTGAAGAACTAAATAGAATTGCAGAGATCTCTATTTGAGTGATTGAATTTAGTTCATGAGATTTTAAAAAGGCTTTAAGATTTGACGTTGTTTTTTTCTACATTTTCGGCGGTTCGCGAGCGGCATACGGCTCATTGCAAATACGTTTGCGGCTCAACTGAATAAATCCGTAGAGCTTTTTTACGACTATAAAAATAAAGAAGCGATCACGAAAATAATAAAAGAATTACCTCTGTCTGCGAAAACGTGCAAGACAGAATTTCCAAAATGTTTCGAATATAACAGATCAGCGAGTCGAAGATATTAATTAACCTGGCTTCCACAATGTCAATTGCAACTGATGAGTCGTGTGATATTAGTGATACAGCATAATTAACCCTCTTTGTGCGATACATGTCGGCTCAAGGTCCCAAAGAAGAACTTTTTGTAATGCTGCCGCTCAAAGAAAAGATATTGCGAATTCTATAGAAACATTTTGGAAATTGTCGCATGTCTCGCGACGAACGGTCGTTTAACGTGACTGACACTGCAAAAATAAACTGCTTACAAACATAAATTTAACACCTTCGGGACCATGTTCCAAAATGGAACTCAAAATAAATATTGAAAAAATACTTACGGAACTTAATAAAATTGGCAGTACAAAAGCTGCCAAAGAAGCTAAAACCGAAATTGAATCAATATTAATCAATATCGAAGACTCATGGAAGCTTGAAATAACATCACTACAAAACACAATAATTAGTCTACAAAATAAAGTAATTCTAAATCAAGAGGGTTACATAGACAAATTGGAAACATTGATAAAAAAAGCTTCAAGTGAAGAAAAAAAATATGAAGAAAAAAGTTACGCAATGGTGGTAAGGGAGAAAT
Source organism: Limnephilus lunatus (assembly GCA_917563855.2). NCBI lineage: Eukaryota > Metazoa > Arthropoda > Insecta > Trichoptera > Limnephilidae > Limnephilus > Limnephilus lunatus. Next base: position 77,136,978 of record OU830592.1, read on the forward strand.
CGCACCCAATACCCAAAGCAAATTTTGCGCTACTAATCTCCTCAAAAAAAGACAAGCCTGCAGATGAAATCGAAAAAATATTAAAAGACAAAATAAAAGTATCCAAATTAGGAATAGGAATTTCTGGACTAAAAAAAACTTATCAAAACAAAATAATACTAACATGTGAGAAACAAACTGATACCGAAAAAATAATAAATGAAATCAACAAAAACCCAGATATTGAAATACACGCTAATGAAATAAAGAAAAAAAAACCTTGCATTATCATTAAGGGAGTTGATGCTTGCTACAAGGAAGAAGAACTACTTATAGATTTGATAAATCAAAATGAAGATATAAAAAACGCCATGACCTCAGAAACTGAAAATGAACCCATTATTGTCAAGAAAAAGCTCAAGAACAAAAAATCGGAAAAATTATCAAATTTCATTATCGAAACTACAGCAAAACTAAGAAAAATTATAATATCGAAAGAAAGGATCAACATTGGATACTCAAAAGCACACGTAGAAGACTGCTTTCCACTCATGCAATGTTATCATTGTCTTGGATATGGACATACATCACTAAGATGCCTTGAAAACATGAAGAGTCCCAGATGCCTCCACTGTGCAGGAGAGCACAAAATACAAGACTGCCCCAAAAAACAAGAGCCTGCCAAATGCCACAACTGCACTAACAGAAAGGGTTACCAAAATGAACATCCAGGTAATAGTTACCTATGTGAATTCCGCAAGAAAATGTTAAAAAATGCACAAATGCGAATCGAATACGAGTAAGTTTGCATTTTGCATACTTATTTTTTTATCCCCTTAAATATGAATAATTTTTACACTAAACAATTAGATGATTCTCTTAATATTGCGGAACATATTTGTGACACTTTAAATGATTGTAATAACATTGTAGATAAAATACCGAATTCATTCTAAATATTACATTTAAATATTAGATCAATGAAACGAAATTTTAATGAATTCTTACTTTCAATTAATTTACTAAATCATAAACCGGACGTTATTGTGTTAACTGAAGCATTCACCAGCGATTACAATAAATTTTGTATACCTAGTTATAGTTACTTTATGACACAGCTTGCTATTAACCGAAATAGTGGTATTGTTGTATTTGTTAAATCCTGTTATTCAAACATCACAGTGAAAGAAGTACCTATGCAGCGAGTTAATTGCTTAGATATTAATGTAACTATAAATAAAGTATGCTTTAATATTATCGCAATTTACCGAACGCACGGATCTAATGAGTATATATTCATGGATGAATTAAGAAGCATTATTTTATCAAAAAAAAATAATCAGAACATAACGATAATTGGTGATTTTAATTTAGATGTTTCTAACGAAAATAATAACAAAATAAAAACTGAATTTATCAATCTTATGTCAGAAATGAATTTTAAATTATGTATAAAAAATTATACTAGAGAAATTACGGGTCAACGTCCTTCATGTATTGATCATATATGGTGCAACACTAAACATACCGACAAATTACTTACGATAATATTAAAAAATAATATTACTGATCATCACACTTGTATCTCTATACAACAACTTAATAATAAACACAAAATTTCAGAAAGTAATATTTTTACAAAAAAGTCATTAAACCTTAATAAATTAAGTATAAAAATAAGTACGGAAACGTGGCGACCCGTATTAGAATCTACATGTTCTGAAACAAGCGCAAATATTTTTGATAATATTCTCTGCAATTATATTACTGCATCGACTGATATTAAAACTATTTATATTAAAGCAAAATTCAAAAAAATAAAACCATGGATTTCACATGGCTTAGTCGTATCTATTAGAAAAAAAGAAAAGTTATATCACCTGACAAAGAAATTTCCTTTAGATAAAAAAATATTTACATATTACAAAAAATATAGGAACAAATTAACCTCTTTAATAAAAACAACTAAAGAAAACTATTACAAAAATGAAATTGACCTGGCTAAACAAAATGTAAAACACATTTGGAAAACGATAAATGAAATAAATAGTCGAAAAAACAAAAAAAATCTAATTAAAAAAATTTATATCGGAAAAAACTCTGTTGATGCCATAAGGGAACCGACAAAATGTGCTAATACCTTCAACAAATATTTCGCTAACGTCGGTCAAAATTTAGCTAAACGGATCGATGAAAATTATAAAATAGATGATATCGAGAAGGATTGCCTTAAACAAAATAATCTGTCAGTTTTCCAACCAGTAACAACAAATGACATAAAAAATATAATAAATGAATTAAAAGGTGGATCTGCACCAGGATTTGATGGAGTCACAGTAGAAATATTGAAAAAATACATCAATTTTTTAAGCATTCCAATTACACACATTATAAATATTAGTTTGAATAGTGGAATATTCCCTTCCATTTATAAAAAATCAATCGTAACACCCATTTTTAAATCAGGCAGCCCTGAGGAAATATCAAATTATCGACCTATATCTCTAGTCTCAAACATTGCAAAAATTTTTGAAAAGATCGTAAAAAAGCAACTCATGTACTACATTGATAAAAATAAAATACTTAGTCCTAGCCAATTTGGATTTAGAGAGAAACTAGGCACTCATGATGCCATTGCTGAACTAACCTCAACTATATATAATGCATTAGATAAAAAAAACAAATGCCTTGGCATTTTTATTGATTTACGCAAGGCTTTTGATAGTATTTCCCATAAAAAACTAATTAATAAATTAAACGATATCGGTATTATTGGTAAGGTTAGGTATTGGCTACAAAGCTATCTAACTCAAAGAAGTCAAAAAGTGAAATTAAATAACTCACTAAGTATAGATGAAACATTAGAATTTGGGATTCCCCAAGGGACTGTTATTGGACCAATTTTATTCATAATATACGTAAACCAAATGTTTAAATTATCACTAAATGGAAAACTTATATCTTTTGCTGACGACACTGTAATAATTATCGAAAAAAAGACGTGGAATGATATTACCAATGCAGCCAATCAAGACATGAAGGTTATAAAAAAATGGTTCGATAATAATCTATTATCACTCAACACAGAAAAAACATATTATATTCCATTCTCTCTACAAGAAGATGTGCCAAATAATGTAATTAACATAACAATTCATTCTAAAAATTGTGCAAATGACGGTACATGTAATACGGACTGCGCTAAGCTAAATCATAAATCTAGTATAAAATATCTTGGAATCTTAATAGATAAAAATGTTAAATGGAAAGATCATATCAATCTCACTGTGGAAAGAATAAGAAAACTTATCTATGTATTCTATAACATACGAAATATTTTAAACAAGAAAACCATAAAAATTGTATATTTTGCATTAATTCAGTCCTTATTACAGTACGGCATTATTGGGTGGGGAGGGGCCTTTAAAGCTTCCTTACAACCTATAATCATAATTCAAAGAATAATTATAAAAATCATCCTTAGGAAACCATACGACTTCCCTACTCTAGAGATATTTAGAGAATTTAATGTACCATCCATCACAGAATTGTATAAGAGAAACGCCTTATATCAAATTTATAAAGAGTATTTTATTAAAAAAATTCACCCCTCTGATAGCATAAGCAATAGATTTAAAACGAATGGCTTAATAGCCATCCCTATGCTTAGAACTACCACGGCTCAGCACCACTATCTGTATCTAGGTGTAAGATGGTACAATATATTATTATCTAAAAACAAAATTAATGTAACTGAAACATTGAAATATGAACAATTCAAACAACAAATTAAGTCACTGAAATTGGATAATGATATATTGTACCCTTAATTTAATTTAATTTAATTTATCCTTACTTTAAATGTAATATTTAATGTTAAAAAAAAAAAGTATTGACCTTGTATAACAATTTTTTTCCTAAATTACGAATCTATGTCAATTAATATTTGTATTTATCTCATAAGTTCTTTGAATATTATTTAAACATTTAATTAGAACATTATTATTATTTTATTTTTTGCGTGTGAATAAATACTCCTCCCATAAACACGAGCTCCCAGAGCTCAACTTATGGAGTAGTAGAATAAAAAAAAAATGTTGTTTAACCTTGCAAATGTTATCATTTTTTAATGTAAAAACAAGTCTTGAAATAAATAAATAAATAAATAAATAAATAAATATCTAGATATTAGAATATCACGGACACCACGGATTATTACACCACGGACAGTGCAAAGGACACACATAGGCGTTGTATAGCCAGTTTTTTTGTGTACACAGAATTTATCAGTAAAATTTAACGGTAATATCCGCCATTTAATCATTTAAAATAATATATAGTAGATATATTTGCGGCACGCTCCAGAATGGAAGATACTCTCAGTATCGCCCTGGTGCAAGACCACCATTCAGAATTGAAACGTTGCTTGAAATGGCTTTAGCCGTGTTTGGTGACCTGATCTGAATAACCAGGTACTTCTCCACCTTCTTCTTCCCTATCTCCTTCCCATCCCCACTACCTTCAGCCTCACAACATATCCCAATTGGGGATGCCATATCTTCAAATACTAAACTTATAGTATGATGGGCGCGGTTTATACCTTACTTAAATCTCGTCATGTAAACATCTTGTATTAGGTCTGTATATTTTTGAGCCCGTACCTTATATTGTATTTTCCTGATTTTGTTTTATCTATGCATTTTTTAGTCCATCTCATTAGTCCATCATGGAGTAAACTTTATTTTAACTTTTTGAAACCCAAAGTACATAAATCAAATGAGTCAATGAGTTATACAAATTCATAAAATGTTATAAGACATGTTTCTGTGAAATATTTATATAGTGATTCTTCATATGTTTGTGTCTGTATGTTGCTTCTGTGAAATGTTTTGTAAATTTTTTTATTCATAAATTGTGTCTACATATTGGGTTGAGTTGGGTTTAACTTCTCAAAAGTACCAATTGGCGATCCCTTAATGAGTTTTGATAACTCATGGGAGTGCAACTTCGTTGTATGTTTTTAATAATAAAAAAAAAATAATAAAAAAAATAGTCTCACTGGCTCCAGACGGGAGGTGTTGGGACTCTTGTGCGGTATTCATATAAAAAAAAAATATATAAATAAATCAATTTTTCATAATTTTCGAGGCAACTATGGTAATAAGTATTATTGATTGAATGATAATTATTAAAAAAAAATTGTAGCCTTACTTACTAGTTAAGTTGCCTCTAACATTACAAAAATTGGAATTATTTAATTGCCTACATTTTATAATTTAAAAAAAAAACTAATAAATAAAATAGTTGCATATAAGTACTAGATATTTGCTACACCCATTTGATTTAAAAAAAGTAATTATCCAGTTTGGTTGGGTATTTTGACCACATTTCCAAATTAAAGTATTGCAAAAAATGCCGCGCAGCCGTTCTAAAATAAGTAAACATTATTCACTTTCTAAGAGAGTAATAATATGCTTGTAACTTTTGAATTTTTTTATTATGTGAACAGTGGAAAGAGTAAGTTAGGTCGCAGATTAAACTAATGTTTCAATGCACCTAGATGATATGGTAAAAATAATTTAGCAAATTATATAAAAAAACCATTACTTAACCCACTTAATAATTTATATTGTGAAAATGAATACCACAATAATTTCTTCTGAACCAAAGGCTTTAACAACTTTAAATAATTATTTCAAAATTCTACATACAAATATAAGAAGCATAAATAAAATTTTTGATGAATTGCAAATTCAATTAAAACATATCGGACTCCGCTTTGACATCATAATTCTCACTGAATGTTGGATAAACAAGAAATCTTCACCGATAGAAATTGCTGGATATACTACCTACTCTACCGTAACTAGCAATAAACAAAATGATGGCGTAATCGTATATTTAAAAAATGAAATAAAAGCCGAAGTGAAAGAAATTACAATAATAAATGCCAATTGTCTTAAAATTAAAATTGGAAAGGAATCAACTATATTAGCAATCTATCGATCACCTTCATCTTACAATTTGGATCCTTTTATTAAATCCTTGGATGACGAACTCACTCTACAAAAAGAAACTAAAAATGTCTTTCTTATCGGAGATTTAAACATCAATATTCTGGAAAACGGTCTTCCCCAAAAAAATGAATATCTGCAGATATTAGCCTCACATGGTCTTAAAAGTCTTATAAATGAATCGACTAGAAAAGTTGACAATTCCAAAACCTGCATTGACGATATTATGAGTAAAACTAAAAAAACATACTCAATCTGTCATATACGAATCAACAATAACTGACCATTTTACAACAATCCTGGCTATAAATCAAAACAAAGAAAGGAATACCCAAAATAGACCGACGATAATAGAAAAATCTGAAATAAACTGGAATGCCGTTAAGCAAAACCTGCAATGTACTGATTGGAAAAAAATACAAAATATTGACAACACAAATGATGCGTGGAACACCTTCATTGATATAATCCAACACAACATAGTGTCTAATACCAAAAAAAAACTTTGAAGAAAATTTCACATAAGAATATACACATTAAGCCTTGGATCTCACAAAATATTATAAACTGTATAAGAAAAAGAGACGAATTACATAAAAAAACTTAAACAAAATCCTTATGATATACACAAGCTACGATACTACAAAAGATACAGAAACATTTGCTAGAATATCATAAACACCACAAAAGAATCCTGCTATAAAAATAAAATATACGAAAGTAACGATAATCCCAGAAAAATGTGGCAAATTATAAATGAAGTGAACAATTCTAAATCCATCAGTAATACATCTAAGATAGATGAACTGAACATAAACAAGGTTCCCACTCTATATGCCGAAAACCCTGACAAATTCTAGATCACGTAAATCACTTTTTTACAAATATTGGATCAAACTTAGCAAAACAAATAACACTGTGTGCTAATGATGCAGTTGAACCAATTGAAGCTCGCAATCCGGAAAGGGAACTTGATTTCAAACAAATAACCGTTGACGAAATCAAAAATATAATTACTTCCTTAAAACCAAATGTTTCATCAGGCGATGAAGTAATCTCAACAAATGCAATAAAACATCTCAGTGAAGAAATTACTGTCCCACTGACACACCTTATCAATCTATCAATAACTAAAAGTATATTTCCCAGGTCCCTTAAAGAAGCTACTGTTATACCTATATATAAACAATGATGTAAAAACTATATCAATAACTATCGACCGATAAGCCTTCTAAGTAAATTTTCTAAAATATTGGAAAAAGGACTATAAAAACAAATTATGATGTATCTAGAAGAAAATAACCTAATATCGAAATCCCAGTACGGCTTTAGACAAAACTTGAGTACTGCCGACGCCATAGACGATGTCATAAATACGATCACAAAAAGCTTAGACAAGGGAAATAAATCTTTGGCAATTTTTATAGATCTGCAAAAGGCCTTTGATACGATAGACCATAAAATCCTTTTCAAGAAACTTAAAAAAATTGGGATGTCAAACACAACTTTAAATCTGCTAATAAGCTACATGTCAGAACGTTCACAGTGTGTTAAAATTGAAAAGCGTAAAAGTAAACCTCTCCTTATCAATTACGGTGTACCGCAAGGAAGTGTCTGAGGACCTTTATTATTTTTGATATATATAAATGATATCTGCAACCTACACACCAAAGGAAAATCATTAGTTTTGCCGATGACACTGTCATTTTATTTAATGAAAGTGATTGGTTAACCACTTTCAAAGATGCTGAACACGGGCTTATACTTCTGCAAAAATGGCTTATGCAAAACTCACTTACACTTAATGTTAACCAAACTAAATATTTAACTTTTTCTATAACAGCCAGAGGACAACCAGCTGAGGATTATGATCTTAAATTACACGATTGTTAAGGAAAAAACTTAACCCAATCATGCCACTGCCCCACCATAACACATTCTAAAAACATAAAATATCTCGGCATTGAAATCGATGAAAATCTTCGATGGGACTCCCATATAAATAGCATCACAAAGAAACTTACAAAGCTTATATACTACTTTAGAAACATACGCAACATACTTAATAAAAATGATCTATATAAAGTATACTATGCTCTTTGCCAATTACGCATACAATATGGAATTATAGGATGGGGAACTGCCTCAAACATTCACATGAAGCAGCTAGCTAAAACGCAAAAGGCAATAATAAAAACAATCATAAAAGTACCCATAAAAACTCCATCAAAAGAAATCTTTAAAAACTTTAATGTGTTCAGCATTATTAAATTATACTCAAAAAATGCACTACTCAAATTTAAAGAAAAATATGAATACCCTGTGGACCAACACACCTACACTACAAGGTCGAAATCCTCAAAACTACTTAACATCCCGCAATTAAATACATCTTTTGGCCAGAAAAACCATAATTTCCATGCGACAAAATTATATAATGCCCTTCCAATTGAAACTAAGAACACCATGGAGAAACAAAAGTTTAAAAAAGATATCAAATTATGGTTAAGTAAACAGGACGATGAGGAAATCATTAAAATTATGAAGTAACCCCAATGCAACCTGCAGACACAAACCAATACTTTTATTTTATTTATTGTTTATTTTGTTTATATTGTTTATTTATAATCAAGAAACTAGAAGATGAGGAAATAAAGATCAGCACCCATTCAGCAACATACAGTCCGCCTCGGAACAGGAAAACCTAGTGAGGAGGACTGTAAACAAACCACATAACTTGGTATTTTTACTTATTGTGTAATTTTACTTTATCTTATATTGTCATTAAATAAAAATAAAAAAAAAATAAAAAAAGAACATGAATGACGTTCTTCCAAGTTCCGATTTTGCGGCACTTGTGGGGTTTGCAACAATGAGGGCCAGGTTTTACAATTATTCGGAGAATGCCGTCAACAGGGAATCTTCTCTCAGTCGAGATTACAACAACTAAGAATAATGGATTAAGACGCTAGCACCGCAATCCACCACCTAAATAAACGTGTTATTTGTGTGATCCACCTCTTACATAAACTTGTGGATTTTTAATATTTACTTAGCCATCTACAAAAATGGTTGTTTTTCAATGTGATTAGAGTAACAATTGAAAGTGCTGAACGTAGTGGTAAACGTAAAATGGTAAAACAGGAAATTCAAATCAGTATTTGTTACAAAGTAAATCTACTAGAGCAAGAGCCCATGATGATCAGACCTTCGTTATTTTATAAAACCAGAAAGTTTCTCTGTGTGTGTCCCTAATACAGGTAAAGACAATCCCCGACTATGAAGTTTGGATCACGGTGGCCTTGGTAGGTAGGTATATAAAATTGCACCACAATTTCATGAGCATTTTGCTCGCACTTTTGTCTGCTAGCGTCGAAATTTCGCACTATTTCACTCCCACCCGCTTGCATGTAGGTATATATCGCGCTCGCACCTACGGAAGACTTTTAATGTGTCTGACAAGGTGAAGGAACCATCGAAACTCTCTGATTACTGAGAAAACATATGTTGATAGTTTCTCAAGTAACATATTTATATATGTTCAGCTTTTATACTTTAACGTAAGCAAAATTATAATTAATTAATATAATGTCTTTTAAAGCCACCGCGATCCAAACTTCAAAGTCAGGGATCGTCTTTATCTGTATTAGAGACATACACAGAGAAACTTTCAGGTTTTATAAAATAACGAACGTCTGATCGTCACGGGCTCTTGGACTGTACGCTTAAATGATATCAATTCAATAGCTAAAGGTTGCTTACAATAACGCATACTGTCAACTTATCCGCCTACCGAGATACTGCAGTGCTACGGAAATGTTCCTGGAGGGACGAGTGCACACTTTCCAAGCACTTCTCCGCCACCGCATGGGACTACGCAGGCTACGCCAATTGAAGAATGCGATCATCACCTCCATGACTGCCTGGATGGAGTCCCCCCTGATGGCCCTCTGGAGACGGAAGACGACGATGAAATACCCTCCGTAAACAGTTGCATGAACTCATTCTAGTGTTTATTATTATTTCATTTTCATATCTCATGTTTTTCACCCTTATCCGTTTTTTTATTTTATTTAAGTGCTGTTATTTACTTCTTTTCATTTGTTTAATTTCTTTTGTTTTTTGCAAAATATGGAATGTATTGCATTGCACTACCCCTGCATGCATTCTGGAATAAAATATTATTATTATTAATAGTGATACTGAGGACTTTAAAATGTGGTTGATTTTTAACATGCGGTAAATCTTATTGACATAAAAGCAAAACTGTAATCTTTAACAATAAATTATACAATTATATTATGTATGTACACCTAAATAAATAACCAAATGGTAGATTTGTGACCGCACTATACCATGAAATGTTTGGGATTTCAATATACCCTCACCACATCATTCACTTTCAATAAAAGCCAGGGTTGAGGAATAGTTATCGTGTATCTTGACCGGTCAGTGGTTGAGTGGGAATCGCGTTTGGGTTCCACCCAGGCGTTCCGTGTTCGATTCCTCGGCTGATTAAGTCCTCCATCACGATTCAAGCTTACCTCGGTGGTTGTAGGAGATTTTCTAATACTTACGGGTTATTCGTAACCCGGGAATGTTTTTCTTTCTTTAAAAAAAATAATAAAACCGCGACTGTCTTACCACATGAAAGAGTATTTGTTAGAGTGTAAAATTCTAGGAATAATTTTATTATTACATTTTCTACTTATTTATTTATTTTCGTATGAAAGGTGACCGCGAGAAGCATGTCCAACATCCCCCGTCCTACTCCTAACAAGATGTGACTCGAGAGTGACAAGTAGAGGAGGGAAGGGGACAAAAGAAGAAGAGACGAGAAAGGGGAGGAATTATTTTGAAATGGTCTCACCTTCGTCAACACGACGCGGCGCCTTGTAGGCCTTTGCATCTCTTGTATCATGTTGTTCTGATTTTGTACTACGAGTACTACTTGTACTGAAATGTTTTCTTTGATATACAAATACAGTAATGTAAGAAGTCTTGATAATCATGCGTATCGGTCTAAACTGAAGGCTGAAGATAGTAGAGAGGGGAAGGAAATGGGGAAGAGGAAGAAAAAAAGGAAGAAGAAAAAAAAGTACCTGGCTATTCAGATCTGGTCACCAAACATGACTAAAGCCATTGCAAGCAACGTTTCAATGTTCTGAATGGTGGTCTTACACCAGGGCGATACTGAAACGTGCCAAATAAACAATACATTATTTTAAATTAATTAAATGTGAAATAACACAAATTAATCAAATAAAATTAATTTGCTTGGATTCGATCCCGCGACCATCGGACAGCAAGTCAAGAGCCTTACCGGTAATCACGGTCGTTTTCTATTTTAATAACATTTGTATAACGTTAATTGAATACAATACATATAAAGCGATATCGAACTCTCGTGAAAAGTTGGATGTTTAAAAGCGTATAACCAGAGAACACCAGAAATATGTCACTTTTAAATCAGTGTTTAGACGTATTGACTCTTTTCCACCAAAAATTATAAATTGGTTTCAAAAGACTGTTCTTTAATCTAGTAAACGTATGTTTTAAATTTTCAGAAAAAATTATAAGTTTTAATATAATAAAGTTATAAAATAGGTCATTGGCGGATTTGTTAAATTTTCAAAAAAGTATATTTATTATACAACACCCATTTCAAATCATATAATCATGCAGTAAAATAAATCAATACATCATCTGGTAAACGTATGTAACAGAATTTTAATTTTAGTTTAAATTAAATCATAAAAAAATACATAAGTACATGTGTTTCTTGACTAAAATTGGTCCGTTTGTGTATTTATTTGCGCAGTTACAGACTAATATATTTCTTTTTTTTAATATTATTATTTTGCTGAGACATTATTGAAAAATGATAAATACTTATGATCAAAAAATAATTACTAAGAGTACATAATTTTAATAGTTTAATCAACACGCCTTTTAGCATTTTTGGATGTAGGTATAAATTAAGGCAAATTTGGAATGAAATAAAATCGAAATTGAGTTATAATTTTAAATTTGAGTAATTAATCTTTCTCATTGGAACGGCCCTGTACGATCGTAAGCCTCTCTTTCAACGAAATGTGGATTTTCAGCCGCTGGCTGGTTATACGCTCTTAACACCATGTTCATACTAAGAAATATGAATGCCTTTTTATTAAAACATTCTCACTTTTGTATTTATCAGAAAAACACGTATAACTTTTAGATTAATATTTAATCAAATAGTTTCCTGGTTGCATTAAGTAACTACCTCCTTCCAAATGCTTCTAATCTCCTAAAGACTTTTAAGTATCATAAAAAAATTTCATAATATTCATTACAATAACTTACGATTGTTAACCCCAAAAGCAACTGGAGTGTTTTTATTCTTAGGTTTTTACTCCCTGGCGTCAGTGGTTAACCACAAAGTTTTGAAAATGTTCATGCCCTTGTGTTCTCGTACCAGACAAACCGCAGAATGCTCGGAACTTCTAGGTGGTCGTTTCCAAAAGTTCCTTAGGCATTCTAGAAAACCTCCTACGTACCCATTGAATTAATTGGACATAGACAAAATTCTAAAAGTAGAAAGCATTTTCTTGACTGCGGCAAACAATGATTTAGATTTTCATGATATTAATATGAAAATGGAACTCTTTTTAACGAGAACGTTTTAATTTAACGTTTTTTTAAAGTACAATTAATAATATTTTCATTTCTAACACAATTTATTAATGTACTGATTCTTCTGTGTAATTTATAACTATTACGCATGACAATAGTTTAGCCTCCAAAAGCATTATCAAGAATACGAAGTGGCTTCACCATATCTGAGGAATGCGAAACAGCTGTCACGTGCAAAAATAATTACCCATAAGAACTCTTTAATAATTTTTTCAAAATAATAGTAAAATTAAATTTAAAAAAATGAAACCTGATAACAATAAATAATAGACCAGTCAGTGGTTGAGTGGGCATAGCACTTGGGTCCCACCCGGGCGTCGCATGTTCGATTTTTCGGCTGGCTAAGTCCTCCATCACAACACAAGCAGCATTTTCGGTTTTCTGTGGTGGTAGTAGAAGATTTTCACACATTGTTGCGTTATTCGTAACCCGGGAATTTTTGTCTTTCTTTTTAAATTAAAAAAAAAAAACAAACAAAAAAAACGAATAGGAACGAAAAGGAAGAAATCCAATACACGTAATATAATATGTAAAATACACACATATAGATAATATTTAGAGGGACGGTGATGGGAAAGGAGGAGTTTGGAAAGTACTTGATACTTATTCAGGGTATCTAGCACGGTCGATCGATAGAGTTTTTATCCACGATGTCGGTAACTTTTCATCGCTCCCGAAGACCACTGCAAATCGTAACGTTCAAACAACAATTGACTTCGAATATATTAAGAACACGTAGTCATTGTGAACTGTTATTTATTCGTTGGCGATGTGCAGTCATGCTAGGGAACGATGAGATATAAATGATCCTATCAATCCAATCTTTAACAATCGACCGTGCTAGATATCCAGATCGGGTAACCAAACCAACGCAACGTTTGGATTCTGAATGCCAGAAATTAAAAAATAATTGAATTTAAAAAAATAATTGAATGCAGACTCAATCAGAATTCCCAACACCTGGAAAGTAATAATTGATGAAAATCCCCCAAAAACGGCACATTCAAAATTATCAAAAGTAACTCCTATTAGTTTAAAACAATCCAATCACCTTCAACCCGGGTACTCCGTTCTAGACATAAGAATTGATTAGCACTCACTTAAGTCTTAGCTTCTGGAAAGAACAGACACGCGCAAGCGATTAGTTTGAGACAAAAACTCAAGTCATAAGGCCTCTGAAGATGGACAGTGAGATCTGTCCGAAACGTCAGGAGTTAAAAAGTCCTTTTAAGGACTACGTTACTCGGGTAAAGCGAGAAAATTATCCTACACCCGTGAAAACCTTAACCATAACATAAATATATGTAAAACAATTTTCTCGGTTTACCCGCGTAACGTAGTCCTTAAAAGGACTTTTTAACTCCTGACGTTTCGGACAGATCACACTGTCCATCTTCAGAGGCCTTATGTCTTGAGTTTTTGTCTCAAACTGATAGCTTTCGCATGTCTTTTCGGTCCAGAAGCTAAGACTTAAGTGAGTGCAAGTCACTTCTTATGTCTAAAACGAAGTACCCGGGTTGAAGGTGAATGATGGTGGAGGGGGAGGGGGGCGGGGCCGGCAGTAGATACCTGATTGGTTAAGCTAATTGGAGATACTACTGGTAATTTTGGAAATGCCGTTTTTGGGGGATTTTCATCGATTATGACTTTCCAGGTGTTGGGAATTCTGATTGAGTAATTTCTAGTATTCATATTATTTTTATGTTTATAGATTTCTATCGCTTCGCGGTAAATTCTTTTTGGTTCATTGTATATGCTGGGTATTGTTGTTGTATTATTAAAGTCTATTTTATGACCTTCATTAAGGACGTGTTGAACAATGGATGAAGTTAAGCGTTTATTAGTGACATCTACTTTATGTTCTGCGATCCTACATGATATTTTTCTATTGCATGGTCCAATATACACCTTTTCACATGCCCCACAAAGTATTTTATAAATACCATGTGATTCAAGTGGAATGTGGTCCTTCGGACTTCTTAATAGAGACGAGATTTTATTTTCCGATTTATAAATAGTTTTGATTTTATTGCTTTTGAGGATTCGACTGATTTTATCTGTCGAGCCTTTAATGTATGGGAGAATTGCTATAGAAAGGGGTTCTTCTTCCGTTTCAGGAATAGTTTTTTTGCTTTTATTTATGAATTTAACAAATATTATAATCAATAATTATCAGCCTGAAACACTCATCTACATTGAAAAAATCTTCCGAGAAAAGATACTGGCCGCCAACGGGAATTGACCACGTGACCATCTGATTGCTGGTCAGCAGCTCTGACCACTGAGCTATGGCGGCTTATCTAATACCCGCCAAATAATTCAATATATACTAGTGTTTCATTCGACAATTACTTATTATTACATTTTTCCAACTGAAAACAACCAACTTTATTTTTGTGAGAGAGGTATTTTTAATACTAAATCTCCCGCTAGGTGGCGTCGAGACTAATTGTGTCTGCATTTTTTGCTGAAATACTTTAACTTGTCAAATATTAATTATTATTTTTAATTGATAAACTAACGTTTAAACAAGATTTTTATGCATAGCACAAAGGGTAGATAACAAATATTATAATCAATAATTATCAGCCTGAAACACTCATCTACATTGAAAAAATCTTCCGAGAAAAGATACTGGCCGCCAACGGGAATTGAACCCGTGACCATCTGATTGCCGGTCAGCAGCTCTGACCGGCAATCAGATGGTCACGGGTTCAATTCCCTTTGGCGGCCAGTATCTTTTCTCGGAAGATTTTTTTTCAATGTAGATGAGTGTTTCAGGCTGATAATTATTGATTATAATATTTGTTATCTACCCTTTGTGCTATGCATAAAAATCGTGTTTAGACGTTAGTTTATCAATTAAAAATAATAATTTATGAATTTGTTTATTAAATATTTTGAGAAGCCGTTTGCTTGAAGAGCACTACTAAGTAGACCTAGTTCTTCATGAATATGATCTTTGTCCGCTAGTCGTTTTGATCGTGTAACTAGGGTATTTATAACTGATGACAACTGAGATGGGTTATGATTTGAGTTGGCGTTTAAGTATCTATTTGTATGTGTCGGTTTACGATATACGGTATGGCCAAGGCTGCCGTTCTTTTTCTTTTTAACTAAAATATCGAGAAATATCAGTTTGAGATTAAAACTCAAGACATAAGGCCTCTGAAGATGGACAGTGTGATCTGTCCGAAACGTCAGGAGTTAAAAAGTCCTTTTAAGGACTACGTTACGCGGGTAAACCGAGAAAATTGTTTTACATCTTACACCCGTGAAAACCTTAACCATAACATATATATATATATATACTGGTGAGCTCTGGCATTATGAAATATGTACAAAATTTTGCAATTCGTGGTACGCGAGAGGTTTGAAAAATGAGTGTATTTCATGTAGTTTAGCGACAGGGATGGAGGGGCGGAGGGGAATGAAGGAGGGGTGGGGGACGAGGGAGGGGAGAAGGTGGAAAGTGAACGCGAGAGGGGGAAAGGGAACGTGGCAGGGGGTCGAAGCGGAAGAGGGGAGGGGTAGACGAGAAAAGGACACGGAAGGGAAACGGGGACGAATGGGAAAGAACACGCAGGGAGAAACAATGTCTTTATTTAAGTGACATTGTAACGCATGCCGGGAACTCGCTAGTTATATTGTAAAAAGGCGTTTAATTTGTGCGTCACTACATAAGTAATGTTAATTTCATCGTTTCATTGAGCAAACCACTCTCAATGTGATTTTTTTACGTTTTTTTACAAGAATATGAAAGTAAAAACCTTTTTCAGTTTTATTTCTCCCTTTTCAAAGAAACTGAAGGTGAATAATATATTTTATTGTCAAAGGCGAGGGAAACGTTACAGTGTTATAGCTTACAAATTCACACCGTTTTTTAAGTTGAAATGAAATATTCGTTTCGTTTTACTGCTTTATTATTTGTGGAGTTAAAGTGAAGTAAAAGAACTTTTTTGTGCAAAAAGTTTTTTTATTTTAAGAATTTATTGTTTTATTTTATGCCGACTGGTTTATTTATTGAAAGCAAATATACCCAGTTTTTTAATATGAATACCGCACAAGAGTCCCAACTGCTCCCGTCTGAAGCTAGTGAGACTATGGCACCCCCAATCGGGGTATGTTGAGAGGCCGAAGGTAGTGGGGAGGGGAAGGAGATAGGGAAGAGGAAGGTGGGGAAGTACCTGGCTATTCAGATCTGGTCACCAAACACGGCTAATGCCATTTCAAGCAACGTTTCAATTCTGAATGGTGGTCTTACACCAGGGCGATACTGAGAGTATCTTCCAATCTGGAACGTGCTGTAAATATACTATATGTTATTTTAAATGAATAAATTGTGGAATAACACAAATTAATCAGATAAAATTTATTTGCCACGCCGGGATTCGATCCCGCGACCTTCGGTGTGCGAGTAAAGCGCCTTTACACTGGACTACGCCAGCCGTTAGTTAAAAGTTCCCATGGGCACTTAGGCTACAGGCCCATTGTGCTATCACCTTCTTACCTCATTCCTTTAATAAAAACCCGATCCGTTTTATAAAGTTCATCAGAATCATCATTAGATACTGTCTTCTCGGGTATCTGCGCCTTGTTCCCATCAGGGCGGGATATTGGCACCACAGTTTAATCGGAGTCTCTTTATTCCCTTCACATTTTCTGCATCTTTTATTGTTCCAGTACTGGTTCCCTCAGTGAGTTTCTGTCCATAACGAGTAGTTTCCTGGTTCGTCTAGCTAAGGTCTTATCATTTTGTTTTGAAGAGTTTTTGCTTTCAATGTACATTTGTTTTTTTTTACATGAGCTCCACACAGGAGGCCCTTAGGAAAATAATTTCCCTATGTCATCTTTCGGGATGCTGTGTGGAGGGTTTTTTTAAGGAAAGAAGGAGAGGAGAGCTCTGGGAAGGAAAAAGGTTTAAGGTGTGAGTAGGAATGTCCTGGTCATCCGGATCCAAGACCTAGACAAACCTCACCCCATGAACCCGGGTATCCCTGCTAAATCACCAAACGTAGCAAACCACTTGGGGTGACCTATGGAAGAGGTGTTGGTTATCCAATAAAGGTTCCCGGGGCGGCGGTACCTATACCCGCCTCCCAAATTCATTATTTTAATTTTACACAATCTGTTACTTTAATTTTAAAATTTCTGCGACCGGTTTTGACACGTGTAACACAAAAAATAATTTGGCGGGGGTAGTGGGAGGGAAGATTTTGGGGGAGGGGGAGAAAGGTGGGAGGAGTCAACATTAGTTGGAATCATCGTAAGTAAAGGTGATTTACATGGTGTTTTTATTGTATTAACTAAATTAATTTTAGATTTAATTTATTTGTTAATTTCTAAAGTTTCTAAAGCGCACAAATTAAAATATGTACTCCAATAGAGATACAACTGCTACCTGTAAAAAGTGGGATAATGATAATCCCCAAGTGGGGTATAGAATGGGGGAGTTAAAAAGATAGGGAAGAGAAAGTTTGTAAAGTACCTAGCTATTCAGACCTAGTCACCAAACACGGCTAGAATCATTTCAAGCAACATTTTTTATGAATTTAATATTTACATTAATAAACAAAATTTTTAACAAAACAAAATACGACTTCAAAAAATGCACTAAAAAGTAAAAAAATTATTTCGTAGGATTGTTATTCATGGAGTCGGTGCCAGCCAAGGTAACTACATAGATAGTTATAGGTGTAGAGATCTTTGCTGACACCGACTCCAAAAATAACAATCGTACGAAATTATTTTTTTACTTTTTAGTGCATTTTTTGAAGTCGTTTTTGTTTTGTTAAATTTTTTGTTTATTTTTTGATTTTTAGTGACAAGGTAAAGAAGTTTTACTTCAAAAAAAGAATCATTGAAATCTGTTGGCGTAATATTGAGTTATTCGTCCATTTGTCGCGCACATACTTATTGCAAATTTAAGACATATATGATTTTTTCATGGATTCCATTGTCAGAACTGGACCACATTAAAATGGGACCACACGGGAAGCACCAGCTTTCTAATAAAAAAAGAATCATCAATATCGGTTCACCCAATCGAAAGTTCTGAGGTAACAACCATAAAAAAATGTCGAATTGATAACCTCCTCCTTTTCGAAGTCGTTTAAAAAAATTGCCTTTTGCATTCCTTTTGATTGTGTTTATTAGCTTTTGATAAGCTGGAAAATAAATAGGTTTATATGACCATAAGGTTTATCTTTGGGAATTCAACAGTTGATTTTAATCATATTTTCAATAAACCAAATAATATAATCATTAATTAAAGATTTCCTCTATATTTTAAGTTATTAAAAGAATAAATTAAAACAAAAAATATAATATTTTAATATTTCAAGTAGACAGAATGTTCACAAAGAAAATTAAATTCATAACAGAAACCACAAGAGAAAAGTTGTGATTATGTTGTAAGGATACATAATTTTTAGTGGCAAATACAACATATTTTTGAAGATTTCGAAATTATTGTTTATGTTTGAGGGATTTTGCTTTCTTTAGTTCAACAGTGAAAATTATACAATTTTTATTAAATTTTGCATTATACTGATTTGTTGTAAAGATTTGTAAATGATATGTTAAAATGAATAAAAAAAACTTACACGTAATTTAAATCTTAACTTAAAGAAAATTTAAAACATGTGCCTCCCGGGACCCCCGATGTTACATTGTTTCACCGTTTGGTTTACCACGTCACCAACGAGTTAAATAGCAATAATTATCTTCACTGGGTTCTAGCATTTTCTCATTTTGGAAGGTGGGTATGGATACCGCCGCCCGGGAACTATTTATTGGATAACCAACATCTCTGCCATAGATCACCCCAAATGATTCGCTACGTTTGACTTAGCAGGGATACCCGGGTTCACGGGGCGAGGTTAGTCAAGGTTTTGGGGGCGGATGTGTCTACCCGCCTGCTGCGTGGTGGGCCGAATCGAGAGAAACTGGTTGAGGGAGGTCTTTTATCCTCTCTAGTCGAAGTCCGCCATTCCTGGAGGCACTGACCCTTATATTCCTCGTGCCTACTTCCTTTCCAGAACTTCCTCTCCTTCCTTTCCTTTAAAAAATCCTCCACACAGCATCTCCTAAGATGACATAGGCCATGAGGGAAATTATTTTCCTCCGAGCCTCCTGTGTGGAGCTAATGTAAAAAAAGCAACAATGATTATGATGTCATGTTAATATATTTTATTTTGAACGTAAAATAATATATTTGATAATTATGACATATTTTATGTTTAGGTATATATTTTAATTGCGCTATCTTGAAAGATGCCATTCTGATTCCAGCGATAGGATTTTCAACCGCAATAATTACATTTGTTCCAAGAAATAAAACCGATTTGGTTATCGTACCATGGTAGAGTCGCATATTATTACCGGATATAAAAACGATTGGAGTTGTAATTAAAGCTTCTGTTAAGACAATTAGCAAAAAGCGCTTCATAGTTAAACGTTGGACGCTAAATTCTTATGGTGTGAACGGAATTGAAAAATGTGTTTATTAGTTAGAAAGTTGACTCACGAGTACAGTACACAACACTTCAATGTATGCCTCTCTCTGTGGTAGAGAAGAATCACTCGTCTCCAGGGTTGAGGCACTGTTTCCATCACATTCTTGGGGGGATTATTTTAATTAAACTACAACACATTTTACAGTGGGTTGACCATATATACTACAATAATTATTAGAGAGAAATCATATCTAAAAATTAATCAAAATGTGACGTGTCACATTGATATAATTTGACCACTATTTATCACGGAAAAGTGTCCGGAAACTAAAAAAAAACGACCGCCCTCTGTACATCGTTCCTAAATGCAAATTAGTAAAACGCATTTATTTATTAATTGTGTGATGACGGGCAGCTTAAAAGGTTAAAATTAGTGACTTTATGATTATAAAGTTAATCATTTTATAAAATTTCCGTGAAATTCTTTGCAACTTATCAAATATAATTTGAATAAATGTTAGCCAAGTTCACTTCAGAGAGAAAAAAATATTTCCTTAATGATGTCAGAAACAAATAATTGCCTTCTAAAATGTGGTTCTCCATGTTTATTATAATTTTAATAAAACCGTTTCTTAAACATTTGTTGTGGTTGTTGAGGTATAGCTTAGTATAAAGGTTTGTTGTTAAAAACATTATTTCTGCATGATTTTTTTTATTTATTTAAAATGTATGTAAATCAGAGAAATCTGCCATAATATTTAAAATTACACAATGAAAGTAAACTAAACTATATCAAAGTCTGGGTTGGAGTCTGGTATCAAAAATTTTCGTAAAAATAAAGCAGTCTTGTGGTTTCTATTCTTATCCACCGGGCAAAGTTATGGGACCGATACGGAGTTTTTTTTTACATGAGCTCCACACAGGAGGCCCTTAGGTAAATAATTTCCCTCATTGCCTATGTAATCTGTGGGGATGCTGTGTGGAGGGTTTTTTACGGAAAGGAAGGAAAGGATAGTTCTGGGAAGGAAAAGGGTTTAAGGGGTGGATAGGAATCTAGGGTCATCCGCCTCCAAGACCTAGACAAACCTCACCCCATGAACCCGGGCACCCCTGCAAAATCACCAAACGTAGCGAACCACTTGGGTTGACCTATGGCAGAGGTGTTGGTTATCCAATAAAGGTTCCCGGGTCAGCGGTACCATTCCCGCCTCCCAAATTAATCACCGCATTTGATATATTTGATTTATGTCGATGCATTCCCGCCTCCCAAAATAAACCTTACTTCTACTTCAAACTGCAGCGTCTTTGCTTTTACATAATGCCAGATTTACGACAAGGCCTTACTGTGATATTGCAATGGCGGAAAAAAGTAAAAATACTGTAATTATTTTAAATAGAATTTTTATCTCGGATACCAGGTGATAATGAATAAAGACCGGAAAACATGTACATTATATTAATTACACCAGTTTATACGCCGCTCTCATTCAAGTCGTACCTCGTACTCTCAATCACTAGTTCACTACACGCACAAATCAGATTAACCTTTACGAAGGGGGTTCTCCGGGGCCCCCCAATTATCGTGGAGTGATCGTATCTCTAAACATTGCGTTTGCCCTTTCCAGTAACACTGGAACTGGATTTATACCGGACATCGCCCTTCTTCGCCAAACAAATACGAAATCGAGCGTAACTCAAATACATGTTATTGTAGCCTTTTTCAGTAACGTATGCCTCGTGACTTGTTTGCGGCGAGGATTTTTTAAAGCAATGGTGATCCAAGGGGGGGGGGGTATGAGAGAGTACTTTAGTCGGAATTTGACAGCTATTAATTAATAAGCTTAAAAGTAACGAATATATGTAGATAATTTACCGAATAGCTTTTAATGAATAACCTAAACTGTAGAGTAGGTATGTGGAGCAAAACAAAATAGATATAGCACATAAACCTCTTTTGGGGGAAGTTTATTACCCCCTTTTAGGGCGGAAGAGATAAACGTTCGACCGGAGACCATTTCCTATGGCAATTGAGATGCAGAAATAATCAGTAGCATTACCGAGCAGTTTCCATGAACCTCATGTGGGATTATTCTTCCAATAAACGTGTTAATGGAGTCACTCATCACTGGTCTCCAAGGATCTGGAGCCATAACGCAATAAATATCCAACTAACTACACCAATTACTTTCCCGAAAATTGTTTACTACAGTATTGTCTTGTGCAAAAAGACAGCTGGAACCATTCAATGGTCGCATTCTTTTTACAGTAATAAGTTGATAAACATGAAAGGTCTCGTAAATCAGAATATATGTCCCTTGAAATTTTCCAGCTTTCTTTTTGCTTATGACGCCAGTATATTTCTTAGTTCTTCCCATGCAATAAATTTTATTTCATTTTCCAAAGCTCGGCACCTACAGAGAAATATGCTACAAAAACAAAATACAATTAATTAGGTGAATGTAACTAAAATTGAAACAGTTTTGGAGAACTGGGTAATTTAACGATGGTTTCAATCCCACTAAATTCTTAAAAACATTATTTTAAGGTTGGTTGTGTCTAAAGATTAGTTATATTATTTTCTAAGATAAATATGAGCATTCACAAATCCTGAATATTCTTGCTTTTCTCCCACTTCCTTCATTATGAACCGAAGCTGTTGGTTTGAAGATAAACTTAGCTAGCAGAGGATCGAACCCGCTACACATGCCTCTGTGGGAACCCGACGTATTTGTCCACTCAGCCACTAACCGGTCCAACATTGGAGGAATAGTGGTTAATATGAAATCAGAACTATTACTCAACTATATAGCCAGAACACGAAAAATTGAAGTTTTCGATTAGAAATGATACCTATTTATTTATTTTTTTGGTTCTGGTTTTTTACCGATGTTTTCACATATCAACAATTCATTTCCGAAAACTCTATAAGATAATCGCTAATCTACATAGTTATAGTTATAGTTATAGTTATTACACTATATAAAGAGGTAAGGTTTGTTTGTTTGTTTGTTTGTTTGCATCGAATAGGCTCTGAAACTAATGAACCGATTTGAAAAATTCTTTCGCTGTTGGGAAGCTACACTATCCCTGAGTGACATAGGCTATATAATATTTTCAAAATAATTAGGGATCATTACTAAAACTCCAATAATGCAACCCAAGGTGTAAAAAAATTACCTAAAATATTCTTTACATTGCGTGCGCTGCGAAAACTATTGATGATAGAATAAAATAATGTACTACGACTTTGTAGAACACATCATTATTTACAAAAAAAGTCGCGACAGCATATGTCTAACTATTATGGTTATGCCACAATAAGTATTCTTTTATTTTAAAAATTTAATTAATATGTCGCCGCTTGAAAAGGCTTTTTATTTGTATCTTGGTGTTAATCCTTATCAAAATAAATTACTTCATATTCAAGACAGCTTCAATACCTTTATTTAACTTTTTGAATTTTTCAATTCGGATATTTAATTAGAAAGATATCACGAGTTTAATAATATCTAAAATTAATGTGTTTTGCATTGATGACAACAAATCTATCTATCTTCTACTACACTATATAAAGAGGTAAGGTTTGTTTGTTTGTTTGTTTGCATCGAATAGGCTCTGAAACTACTGAACCGATTTGAAAAATTCTTTCGCTGTTGGGAAGCTACACTATCCTTGAGTGACATAGGCTATATAATATTTTCAAAATAATTAGGGATCATTACTAAAACTCCAATAATGCAACCCAAGGTGTAAAAAAATTACCTAAAATATTCTTTACATCGCGTGCGCTGCGAAAACTATTGATGATAGAATAAAATAATGTACTACGACTTTGTAGAACGCATCATTATTTACAAAAAAGGTCGCGACAGCATATGTCTAACTATTATGGTTATGCCACAATAAGTATTCTTTTATTTTAAAAATATAATTAATATGTCGCCGTTTGAAAAGGCTTTTTATTTGTATCTTGGTGTTAATTCTTATCAAAATAAATTACTTCAAATTCAAGACAGCTTCAATACCTTTATTTAACTTTTTGAATTTTTCAATTCGGATATTTAATTAGAAAGATATCACGAGTTTAAAAATGTTAGTATTAGAAAAAAGTTTCTGCTACGGGCCGGGCGGGAGAGGAGTCAAGAAATGAAGTGCCAGGGGGGTTGGCGGGACGGGGGAGCGGGAGAGCGGTGGCGGGGAAGGTGGAAGTGGAACGCTGGAGGTTAACGCACGGGAATGTACGCACGGGAGTAACATTTTATTTATTTAAATATGGCATTGCAACGCATGCCGGGAAACAGCTAGTAATATATATTATTACATTATAAAATATATAATTATTAGATATTTTTAATTTTACAAGAGATTATTATTACAAGAGCAGATTTTCAATTTGAGAGGCGGGTACGGGTACTGCCACCCCGGGAAGATTTATTGGATCACCAACACCTTTGCCATAGTCACCCCAAGTGGTTCGCTACGTTTAGAGACTTAGCAGGGGTGCCCGGGTTTATGGGGTGAGATTTTTTTAGGTCTTGACGGTGGATGCATTTGCCCGCCTACTTTAGAGCAGGCCGGATCAGAAGAGAGTGGCTAAGGGAGACCATTTGACCTCTCCACCCATCAACTTGCACCTCAGTGGGGGGATGGATTCATACATCCGTCACTCCCAGATTCCTATCCATCCCTCATACCTTTTTCCTTTCCAGAACTTCCTATCCTTCCCTTCCTTAAAAAAAGTCTCCACATGACATCCCCTAAGATGAAATGTGCCCTGAGGGAAAATATTTTCCTCCTCCTACTAGAGCTAATGTTAAAAAAAGATAATTCAGACCATCCGTGAATTTTCACGTCTTTCCTAAAACAACTTAATTCTAATACTATCCAATCTATATAACTAAAGTACTTTACCAAGTTGAAAAACTATTTTTATTCATAGCAATTATTCGAATATAGACAAATAATATCTATCCTAAATATTTGTTTTTCACTTGCCCCAATTCCAGAAGAGGTTCAGATTTATGTGATTGACTGTGAATTAAACTGATTATTTAGATTAAGATTCTTATCAAAACTTGGGAAATAGTTACGATGTCAATAAAATTTAAAGTACGCTGTTACATTTAATTGTCCAAGAGAGAGGCAACTGTATCCGTATTAGAAAATGAAGCGCTTGTACTTTTTCCAAATATGTAAGTCGTATATAGTACAAGTCAATTATTATAGGGTAAAAGGTAGTTTGGGTCCGAAAAACATTAAAAAAGTGGTGTGAGGATATCCGACCCTTTGAGAGGTAAAATCGGTAAGTATTGACGTAATCAAAAAAATCCGGTACCTTATCGTACCTAATAACTCACATTTGTGAAAAAGGGTAAAATCTCTCCATTGAGAAAGGTAAATATTTCCAGGTTCCTTTTATGTTTCTTTGGAAGAGTATTTTCATTTATCTACGAATGAAAAACCATTGAAGTTCCACTAATTGTCACGAACAAAAAAAAATCACATATTTTATACACCAAAAATCTGTTCCTTTGGCTCAGCTTTTTCTTGATCTGTGGATAGATAGGTTCATCAAAATTAAAGCTATTTCGAAAAAACTATAATTTTGAGATATAGACCTATGAAAAACTAAGATCTGACACCGGAATATTAAATCGACTTTTGTTTATTTTATACCTTGAAAAAAATAATGATAAAATCTGATTTTCAGCTTGGTAGAAAAACTAGCATAAAATAAAATCTGTAATGATGTTTCGTTAACACAATCCCTCGAAGGTAGTTAATCTGTTTCCTACAGTGCCAATTGTACTGCGCCCTTGAGGTGAATTCACCGAACTTTAATAAATTATTCAAATCATCTTAGCGTTCTCATTTAACGCCTTAGATTTACCATTTATAAAGCTGTTTTAATGGTGTTTCACCTTCATAATTCAGTCATCAAAAGCTGCAAATAATTAGCCTTGTGACTTGAAAGAAAGATTATAATTAAATGAAAAGCACAATTTGTAATAAACCACTTTTATTAAATTAATAAATCACAGCCAACTAGGTTTCACTTATCTTAAGCCTCATCTCGGCTTATATCTTAACTTGTTATTATAAATATACTACATGATTCCCGGCATGCGCTGCTATGCCATTTAATAAATAAATTGTTTATCCCTGCGTGTCCTTTCCTATTCTTCCTGTTCCCCTTCCGTTTCTCCCGCGTCTACTTCCCCTCTCGCATTCCCACTCGGCCTCCTCCAGCTTCCCTCTCACCACACCACTCCCCCCTTCCCTCGTCCCGCGAACTTCCCTCCCGGGTTCCCCTCTCCCCCTACCTCGAATCCACTATACGAGTTCCCTTCCCCCCTCACCCCTCCCGTATTTCATTCATTCAGTCCCGGTTCATTCAGTTTTCAAACAGCTCGCGTGCCACCTATTGCAATTTTTTAATACAAATTTCAGCTCAACAGTAGTTTTAAAAAAACCTTGTCCTGACTATAACGAACGCAAAAAAAGAATTGTCCAATTTAATTCCACCGTTCCAATTCCACCGTTGCAACATAAATAAATAGTAAAATAAAAAAAAAAATAAAAATTATAGGAAAATTACCTAATCATTGAAGACAATCTTAGCGACCCTCAAACAAAAATTTGAAACAAAATTTTTCGGTTTGAGAGGCTCTAATAATGTCTTCAATAAGTAAATATTCCATTTTTAGATTTTATTCATTAAGTTATTTATCATCTAAGAATAAAAATAAATTATATTACTACTAATGTACTTAAAATGTATCTTGACGAAAACTATTTTTTTTAATCTCAAATTTCTCTCCTAAAAATCAACACTCCGTGAAATCAAATTTATTTTTACCATGTTTAATCCTTTTAACTTTTAACCACATTCTTCTGCTGAAAAGCAATTTTAAAAGTTTAAAAGGATTTCAAAAGTTATTTGTGAACAACGCAATTTTTAGTTAAATATAACCTTTCCAAATCGTTTCAATCAGAGAAAGATAAACCAGCTGTATATTAAAATCTTTATTCATTTCATGGGTATTTCTTCTTTTATTCGTTTTATTTCTAGAAAATCTCCGGCGAGTATTCATTACACTGAAGCTTGGAAATGTATTATATATAGAGAAAATGTTATTCAGAAAAGCACGAACAAGTCAATAATTCTTAGTTACTAGTCGCGTTGTTCATTTTATTTATAGATATGAAGACACGTGCTCAGCGGAATCGATGTCTTTTGTTCATGGAAATGAACGATTGTTTTTCAGTGAATAAAAGTTGACTGTAAATACATGTATAAACTTTGGAAAATTTGAAAAATACATGTAAAATTGGATGATTTTTATAGCGCCATTTTATTGAGAAAATCACCTCAAGGGCGCTTAAAAGGTTGCTGTTAAACCTAAAAACTATCATGCCATTTCCCCAAATACTTTGGCTAAAATAGATTGCAACGCGTTTCGTTTTTATCCGAAATACCTTCTTCATTCACAATTATGCATCGTTTCGTAAATTAAATTCTGTCTCTTGATACAACCCGACGTTTGGTGACAAGTGTTTGATTCTATTTGATTTTATACATTATATTATTTGATGTTATTCGTCCTCAAATCATTAGTTACCGCGCGTGTTCATCCCGCGACAAAATATCCCCGACACAATATACTCCGACAAAATATCCCTCGACATAATATCCAAAGGACAAAATATCCATCGTCCAACAAAACATCTACTAAAACCTAACTTAACCTAACCTTATTTTACATTTTTATGTACATATATTGTTAGTTGTAAGAAAATTGTACCATAATTGGACTTACCTGTCTGTCGTACAAAAAAAACATATATTTTTTTTTACTATTTTTTACAAAATAATTTATTGTCTTTACAGGTTGCCTGTATTATTTTTGTCCCGTTTTACTATTTTTGGACAATAATTTACTGTCTTTACAGATTGTCTGCATTATTTTGTCCCATTTTTTTGTTAGGTAAGTTATGTTAGTTTAGGTCAGGCTAGGTTAAGTTAGGTTAGGTTAGGTTTTAGTAGATATTTTGTTGGGGGATATTTTGTCCGTAGGATATTTTGTCGGAGGATGTTTCGTCCGCAGGATAGTTGGTCGGGGATATTTTTTTGGGGGGTAATTTGTCACATATGCCTTAGGGGTCTCATTTCTACAGCACGCGTACGTGTGGTAAAACCATGTATGGTCGTGTGAGAAACGTGGAGATCCGCAAAGAATGCAAGGCTGATGTAAGCGTAGTGAGTAAGATCAAGAAAGGAACGCTCCGATGGTTTGGGCATGTAGAGCGAATGAACGAGGAAAGGAGTGTAAGGAGAATATATGACGCAAATGTGAATGGTAGAAGAAGCCGGTGACGCCCGAGAAAGACATGGCACGAGGCACGACCAAGTGAATCAGATACTTCAGTCGGACCATGTCAAGAATCATAATAATAGAAAAGCATGTACGAGACGATGTATGAATGTGAACGAGGCAAGGAATGTGTGCCAAGACCGAGTTATTTGGCGGTCCGTCCTCTCTGCCTACCCCTGCGGGGAAACGGCGTAATGGTTAGTTGGTTAGGTAATTTGTCGCCGGATGAAAAGTTGCGGAACTGAATCATTAACACTCCTAAACTGCACGCCTGATTTCCTAGTATTTCTGGGAAATCAGGCGTACATCGCTTGCAATTTATATCAACTATATTTATATGGGGTGCATCAATTCAATTCCTTTACTTCCGATTGAACATGCTCAAGTAAAATCACGTGCTACAAGTCCAGATCAATGGAAGGTGGACTTCTAAAGTTCTATCACGTAATGAATGAACAGGACATTAAACATTCCACTAGATTCCGTAGTGTTCCCCCAGCTGCAATCACACATTGCAGAGCTTTCACTCATTGAGATAGGAAATACGGAATATTGGCAAAGTGGTGGGCGTTCCGCTGTAAGCGACACGATGCCGGCATTGTCAGCGGATAAGTGATTTTCAGCGTGCTGTGCCGAAGGTCAGTTAGTCGTGATTTGTCAAACTACTCGAGCTCGTTATTTAGACTTTAGACTATCGATTTGTCACACATTGTTTTAATTTTTCATAATTACGAAGCATTTTTTAAAGTGAAAACTTCTTTGGCACCGTTGTGATTTGAAACTCGAAAGGAAAAATAGCGACACCAAAAATATTCAAACTCATATAACTATTGGATTTAATCTACGAGACAATGAGGCAGACTAATCGGTCTCCTTTTAGCCTCCCCACTCTTATCTACTTTGATTTTATGAAGGTTTTACTTTTACCGCGTGTGAACTGCAAACTTTCATTTTTTCCAATTGAGTTATTTTGAAGGCGAAAATTCATAAAAACAGGTTACGACGTTTTATGACTGCGCATTTCCAATTTTAGTACACAGGTTTAAAATAACGAAGCGCTGAAGAAAAAATCGATGAAAGGTGTTGAAGAGTCGTAAGAGAGATATATTTAGCAAACTCTAGACTAGTTAGAAGATACTATTAGTCTAAGATCCGAACTAGAAACGACCTTCACCCATCTGTTTAATGGATGAAAAGTATTTTTGTATCAAATTTAATATATGAGAAAATATATCTCGAGTGGGTTGTCTAAAAAATTCCTGGCAAGACTATGATTAATTTAAAAAATATTAATTGAAAGAGTGCACGTATGCTATTTATTCGTGTAACAAAGAAGGATAGCGATACTGAATATTATTTTGGAGTAGTTAATTAAATTATTTACTAATGTATCGCTATCCTTCGCTGTTGCACAAATAAATAACATACGCGCTCTCCTTCAATTAATACTTCCAAAATTTCACATAGTCTTGCCAGGAATTTTTTAGACAACCCACTCGAGATATATTTTCTAATATATATTAAATTTGATATAAAATACTTTTCATCCATTAAACAGATGGGTGAAGGTCGTTTCTAGTGCAGATCATCTACTATATAGTTTGTTATCCAAATATCATCAATATCCAACCAGTTCTCTTTCGGTAGTCAGCCCATCCCATTTGTGATGGACCTTTATTTAATTTTCATAAACACAAAGTTTCCCGATAACAAATGGTACAATTAACTCCAACGGTCATCTCTTTGTACTCAGTACCGCCAAAAAATCATAACAACAACCGTAACAAAATCAACGCGTAGCCTAAAATAATACTTTGAACTTTCCACCACCCCTTTCCATTGAGTAAACTTATTTTTGTGTTATTATTTTAAATATCCATGAAAACTACTGGCTTATAAGATTTCACTGATGAATTTACTTGAATTTAATTTATATTTATTTTTATAAATAATGTTTTTTTTCTTTTTTTTTTTAATTTGAATACCGCACAAGAGTCCCAACTGCTCCCGTCTGAAGCCAGTAAGACTATGGCATCCCCAATTGGGGTATGTTGTGAGGATGAGGGTAATGGGGAGGGGAAGGAGGTAGGGAAGAGGAAGGTGGGGAAGTACCTGGCTATTCAGATCTGGTCACCAAACACGGCTAATGCCATTTCAGGCAACGTTTCAATTCTGAATGGTGTTCTTACACCAGGGCGATACCTACTGAGAGTATCTTCCACTCTGGAACGTGCCGCAAATATACTATATATTATTTTAAATGAATAAATTGTGAAATAACACAAATTAATTAAATAAAACTTATTTTCCACGCCGTGATTCGATCCCGCGACCTTCGGTGTGCGAGTCAAGCGTGTTACCGCTGCACTACGCCGGTCGTCAAATGAGTACACTTCTAGCCTGGCCGTCCGACCTAACGACCTAACAGATAATGTACATATATACGTGCGAGAATACTGATAATATTGATTATACAATATGCGCCTTGTGGTATAACAGCCTTGCTCCGGAAATTCAATATATTATTGAGTTGAAAAGTTCCATCCAGCGCGGAGTGTATTAGAAAACGTTAAACTGCCTTCTTTCTCTACGGTGAAAACTATTGTGAAAGTCCACAATACTTTTGAAAGAATAAATAGTGTATTTGTTTATATTCAGGATGTAATATTGAGAAAGTTACATTAAAGGCGTGTTGGTTTTTGTTTTTGAATGGTTGTTAAGGCGATCCACTAGTACAGGAAAAAATCGAAATCGGAATTCACGCCCTTTTATGGGAGGAGTTTAAAAATACTTGAAAAAAAGCTTTTGGAAAGGTTGGAAAAGATATTTGAGATTTTTTTTTTACATGTTGATTTCGTAAAGGCCTGTAAAAAACATTAATTCCTTTTTTATGCATTGTTTATTGCAATAAAACGGAATTTTTAAATTGATTTCACGAAAATAAGCGGCGCGGAGCATAAAACGACTGTTCTCCGCTCCATTCCGAGGAGTAATGACGGAAGACAGGGGGGCGGCTGCCAGTCGTTCTTCGGTGGACGGTATAAGGTTCACTTTGATATAACAAATTCGTCGACTGCCGTATTGTCGCCGTGATGTCAAAAATACCAACGCGAAAATGCATATTATATTTTATTTTGTATGGTTCGGGCGTAGATATCATTTTTTTTTCGCGATAATTATATAAGAAACTGAATTTGCCACATTATGCAATAAAACCATATCCGAAAAAGTGTTTATAAGTAGGAGAGTTTTCAGTTAAAAATGTTTTTTATAGACCTAATACTTTATTTTTTTCTAAGCTTATTAAAAGACTTATTAAAAAAAATGACCAATATTTTTAAGGGCCAAAATATGTTCTACACGCAGTATTTAATTGAAGCATCTATAATACTTCTAAGCGGTCAAATTTTCAAAACTAAAGCATACAATTTTGTATGATTTTTGCATTATTTAGTATAGCTTCATCTTAAAAATTAATTTCTTTAAATTGATTTGAAAAAGTGATGTATTACGTTGTTAATCAATCATTTCTGTGATATTTTTCAGTGGATGAAATCTTTGTGACTTCTCAGAAACAATTATTTTTTGAGGTGGTACTCGCTAAATACACCGAAATGTTTTTGCTCAGTTCTTCGATAGAATAACTCAACAATAATACTTTTTATTTGGAAATCTAAAAATACATTTCAACTGTAAAACATATAATAGGGGCCATTCAATTCACAAAAATGGCAAGTTGACTTTGGTTTGCATTGTATTTTTGTATTATTATTTTGTAGTTCATATCATGTAAAATTCCTTTTTTTAGTTCGGCTGGACCTAAAATTTTCAATTTGATTTTATATATCTGAAAGACGCAGAAAATATTGTTGGTGTCCTATTTTCTCTTCACGTTTCCTAAATAATCTTCTTCCACGTAGTCAAATCGTATTTTCTTCTGAGGAGCTCTAATCCTTTGACCTTATTCGAGTAGATTTCTTAGTAAACCCGTTGAAGTGTGACCATGGTATAGCATCAATCACGGAGGAAATTTTCCTACATTTCAGTTCAAGTGAACTATTCAGCGTGCTAATAAAACTTGAGCTTTTGTGCAAATATGATGTTGAGAAATGCACTTCAAATTTTCAATTCTCTAAAACTTTTCCTGTCCTTTACACTCACCCTAAATCAGGTCAGTTGCATTCGGTTTCCCGAGAAATGTGCGGAAAAAAACATATTTGTTGGAATTGATCGCTAAAAAAATTCGTTGTGCGGCCATGCGTCTGGCACTTTTCAAGCAATAAATCATAACCATCATCGTGATTCCGAGGTCTTATAACAATTCTAATTTCACAAAATAATTGTATGCGTAAGCACAAATGTTACATATTTACGAGAACAATTTTTCTTCTTCTTTTTTTTGAATGAATTCCAAAGTCCAAAACGTAGAAAGCTGAAAACACAATACGTTATGATTGTTATACTAAAGTACGAGGTACAAGTACGATGATTGTTCAAAAGCTAACTAACTGAACTTTTCCCGTGCAAGCCAATTTAATGAAGCACGGGGGCGTTCTCCTTTGGTAAAAGCAGTAAAATCATAACAGGAATTATAAACAATTTGCATATTTACCAATGACGATCCACATGACAATGCTATTTCCGCCAATGGCAACAAACAGCATGCCGCTGAAGAGGCTGATCCAGGCGGCCTGTGCCCAGGGCGGCATGATGGGGGCGGGGGCGGCCGTGGGGCCAGGTGGGGTCGGGGGTGGCGGAGCAGGCTCAGTGGGCCACAGGGCGGCAGCGCTCGAGGGCACGGCGCCGCCCACCACGAACACGCTGCGGTTGAAGTCCAGCTCCCAAGAGGATATCAACTGCAAAAAAATTTTATTTTATTAATAAGGAACAGAATATTAAGTACTACACCATCTTACATAATAAACATACTTAAATCGTCTAGCCATAAAATTCGTAAATTATATGGTAACTTTACTTTACTTCGGTCATCGTCATTATCGTCATCATATCGTATCGTCATAATTATAATATTATGACGATGACCAAAGATTTCTTATATTAATAATTTATGTATTGTATATTTGGATTAGTGCTAAGATGAAGCATCATAGGTGGGTATATTACAGAAGCTATTTGTTTATTATTTATTGATAACACATAGTTTAAAAGTGTTATAGTTTATAACACATAAAAACAGGAGAAATTAATGAAGAGAATAGTAGATACAAATTGCACAAAAACTCACATCAGTAAAATGATTCCTGAACGTGATTTTTAAAATCACAAGTTTTTTTATAGTTTCAGTAGGTACTTTCAACTGCCTAATAATGCTATAATATACAAACCTAGTTATTACAAAGCAACATTGTTTAAATATCGTGCTCAATGAAACGATTTCACACTCTGAGAAATCAGTACTTAAGTGATGTTGACATATTTTATCAACTTGGCGAGTTTTGTGAATTTTGTAAAAAACTTATTCCAACACTATTCCTGAACACATCTCTATTTTTGTAAACCAATCAAATCGCTGTATTTTTGTATATTTATGACTTGTGCAAATTTTTCATCTAATTTTATTTTTATTATTTCTTTATATGTTTCTTAATTATCTGTCATGAATTTATTGTAGTACAAAACATGTAAAATATATTTTTTTTAAGTTTCATTTTATTTTGAT
The DNA here is from genome assembly GCA_917563855.2 of Limnephilus lunatus. NCBI lineage: Eukaryota > Metazoa > Arthropoda > Insecta > Trichoptera > Limnephilidae > Limnephilus > Limnephilus lunatus. The sequence goes on from OU830592.1 coordinate 77,171,158, forward strand.
GAAATGCTTATTCGTGTTGTTATTTATGTCTTGCCCGGTCGAATACTAAAGTTAAACAAACTATACCTACGCAACAGATTTTGTCAATATTTCATAAAAAATATCATGTAAGTATTGTAAAATATTATCATTTTATGTAATATCCTTAATTCAAGTTGGAACACTCGTTTCTAATTGAACAGTAAAAAATATGGATCTTGTGTAATATTTTGACAGTTCATAATATAATATTTAAAAGCTTAATAACTCATGGAAATAACATTGCGATCTGAAAATATTTACTTGTTTGTTAACATTTAGCAATTTTATTGCGCAATCATTGGACTTCAGAAAATTTTGTAGTTTTTTTCTTTTAGACTCTATGCTTTTAGATAATGATTACAAGTCAAACTTCATGGTATTATGAATGAATTTACAGAAATATGTTGTGATATCTTTAAAGAAACCATTCCCTTGTTAAAAATACTATGAACTAAATATACAATGTGGCTGTCCTAAAACGGGTATCCTTCCCAGTTGGACAGACAAAGTATCATTATGTAATGTATTATAGTATATATGTATGTATTTAAATAAATAGATAAATAAAAAATAAAATAAATGTTAAAATGAACATTGTTACAATTTCACATATTGTTGCTAGGCTTGTGTGTATGGAGGAGGTTATTTATTATAAGTAGGTATTCAGTGTATGTTTTCAGTGTGCTTTTTAATATGGAATTTTTAAAATTGTTATTTATATTTATGATTTTTTCAGGTAACGTGTAAAATACTTTCCTCCAAGTTATAATAATTGAATTGCCCTATTATTTTTTTACAACTTGGAATCGGAAACATTGATGTTTGTTTGAGTTTTCTATTATTTTTAAATAGTATAATTTAATTAAGAGAACTATCTTTATACATCTGTAATGTCTCATGGTAGAAGTGTAATGTATTTGGTTTTCAGATTTTAAATTATTTAAACAGAAGTTCTGACGAATACGTATATATAGTTAAGTATAAATGTTTTTAATATTAATTTTTGAGCCACGTAAAGCGGTTATGTGTGTCTTTTATAAGTTTCACCCCAAACTGTATTGCCATATTGTATAATTGATTGGCCATAAACGGTCATCAGCCATAAACGTCAACGTTCATAATATCATCATAGAATGGTATTCATAGGCTTGCGTCTGCGTGGTTGAATTTACGGCTTCTAATCAATGTCTGTAGCCACGCCGTACCCGCCGCACAACATAAACATTCGTGTAGGTGAAATTTCAAGCAAAGCTACCATTGTAATTCGATTTCGAATTCAAGAATTCGTCAAAAGATGTCGCCACTTCCGTCAGCAGCTCGCATGGAGACGTTTCCCCCCTAGGTATAATTATTACGAATTTGTGAATTTGATTATCTCTCTCTTCAGTCTGCCACCTCACCGGCAGACTACATATCGATCATTTTCTCCGCTGCCCCTCAGATTTTTTCACTTTTTTCAGTGTAAATGGCTAGCTCTACTACCATGCCCTCCGCTTGGGTAACTGGCCGGAATTTCAATAACATAACCAACTGGTTATCAGTATGTAAATACCTGGTTATAAAACGGTTTTTTGGTTATTTAAGTTATTCCGTTACAGCAACTTCGGCGGTCGGCAACGTGTCTGCCGGTTACAGTGGATACTTGCTAGTTGTCTAGTTGTTAGTTTTCAGTAGTTATCAGATTAAGAAGGTATTTGGTTTTGAACGTGTGTATTGGGTATCGGGTGAGTTTTTAACCCACATTATGTTTTTCAAAATAGGTACAAATTTTGCCTGCCGTATTTACTAAGTCACAATTTCTTAACAAAACTTTCACAATTTACATACAAAATATTTTCATTATTTATTTTTGGGTTGTTATGCCGTGTTGCGCTACCTCCTTCTTTAGCCAACGTTTCGGACAGCGTTGAAGTATCCATCATCAGGGCAGATCCGACAGATGTGTGATCGGATCTGCCCTGATGATGGACATTGCAACGCTGTCCGAAACGTTACCTAAAGAAGGAGGTAGCGCAACACGGCATAACACCCCAAAAACAAATAACTAAAATACTTTTTGCCGTGAAAATCAAAAAACGTATCTGCATACAAAATATATAAAAATTTAACACGAAACTTATTACCTAACTATACTAATAATTTCGGAGCAAAGCAATAAACTAAAAAAATTAAACATTATTTTTTACTTCTAAAATATTCGTAATCGTAAAAATTTTCAAAATAAATACAGTGTAATATTACAAAAACATAGCTCCGCACGCCCACACACAACTGACGGCTTCGCGATAGCGCTGTCTCTTTTTGTCTTGGTATGAACCTTTTTGAACAACTCTGCTAGTCAAATATTCATAACCACCAACAACCAACAACCCCCACAACCGCCACAACCTAATACCCAAATACCCGAGCAGACGCTAACGTAGTTCTAGGTATTTTTAAATAACCATTATATAGTTGGTTATGTTATACAACTACCAAGACTACGCGCTACGCATGGCATTTTGGAATGCTAATGGTCTCTTAAAAAAATTACATGAATTACGTATTTTTGCAAATACACACGCTCTCGACGTTTTACTCATCAACGAAACTCACCTCAACCCATCACAAACGCCAAAACTTTCGAACTATACATTATATAGAAATGACCGACAACACACTAGAGGCGGTGGCACTGCCATTTTCGTTAAATCGAAAATCGCCCACAAATACAACATTACACCTGCACTGTCGTCAATCGAGTCAACCTCAATCACAATTTATACAAAACATTCAGGCCCATTGAGAATAAACTCTATCTACCACCGTCCGCAAGATAAGCTTGATCCAAATGACCTTGATACTCTCCTCGATAGCCACACTCCTACTATCCTCGCTGGGGACTTTAACTCACAGCACCCCAATTGGAATAGTAGGATTACTAATACAAATGGACGTATCTTACGCAGGTACGCTAGCACTCATCCTGAACTCTCCATCGCGGGCCCAATTGAATCCACACATTTCCCAAACAGCGGGGCTAGACCCGATGTTCTGGACATTGCACTTCTCCAAAAATTACCCTGGGTCTACGATATCGAAACCATAAATGACCTAAGTTCAGATCATAATCCTGTTTTGCTTACTCTTAATCAACTTTCCACTCCAATGGCACCCCGAATATCTATAAAAACTGATTGGACGTATTTCACAGAGTTGGGGAAAAAACAATCATCCCTCAAAATATATCCGACGGCCCTGAATTAGACACGGCAGTTGACAACTTTGCCGAGATAATTATATCTTCCATCACCGATGCCTCTAAAACTCTTCCTGAACATTCCCCCCTTAATCTCAAAAGAGACCTCCCAACCGACATCCAGGATTTGATCTCTACAAAAAACAATCTTTGCCGACACTGGCATAGAAACCGAAATCCCTTGGTTAAAAAAACAATCAATAGAATTCAAGCACTTATTAGAAAAAAACTCTCCGAGCTTTCACATTCCACCTGGAACAAAAAAATTCAAGATATAAATCCACAGGACGGCTCCCTATGGAAGTTATGCAAATCTCTCCAAACTACCCCATCCCCAAGCCATCCCATTCATACCGAAAATGGCCTCATATTTGACGATAAAGATAAATCGGAGGCGTTTGCCGATAATCTTGAATTTCAATTTAGCCCCAGCTCCAAGCACGCCGACCCAATCCATATAGCAAATGTCAACCACCAAATAGACATAATTTTCGACTCCCTTCCCGGAACAAATGTACATTTCACCACCCCATCAGAAGTCCGAAGGGCCATTAAACACCGCAGCAACAAAAAAGCTCCCGGTCAAGATGGCATTTCAAACTTTGCCCTTAAAGCCCTGCCCCCTAAAAGCATTCTCGCCATTGTGAGCCTCATAAATTCCGCTCTCAGACTGCGTTATTTCCCCGTTGGAAACACGCGCACGTCATTCTCATCCTAAAACCTGGGAAGGACCCGAAATTCTGTGAGAACCATCGTCCAATCAGCCTTCTCTCAAATGTTGGTAAAATATTCGAACAAATTCTCCTCACCCGGCTCTTAAAGCACATTAACGAGGTGAAAACTCTTCCTGATGAACAACATGGCTTTAGATCTCAACACTCAACCCTTCATCAACTGCTCAGAGTTTCCGAACTAATCCTCGGCGGCTTCAACTCCCAACGGTCCACTGGCGCCATTTTCCTGGACATAGCCAAAGCCTTCGACAAAGTATGGTCAAACGGCCTGCTCCTCAAATTGCACAACACGGACATCGATCCCCAACTCCTTGGTATCTTAAAATCATTTCTTCAGCACCGGACTTTTCAAGTAAAGATCCGAGGTGCACTCTCAACGCCCAGATTCATGACAGCAGGCGTCCCGCAAGGATCCCTGCTTTCCCCTACCCTCTTCAATATCTACATACACGATATTCCACTCACGGAGAACCAACATTCGTATAAAGCCTTGTACTCTGACGACACCGCCATTAAGGTTCAATACAGTTCTCCCAGGATGATCACACTTCACTTAAAACACAACATAAACATACTCCAAGACTTTTATAACAAATGGCGTACAGATGTGAACCCTTCCAAGAGCGCTGCTATTTTCTTTTCACGAAGAAAGGTTCGCAGCACTCCTAAGGGTCAAGTTTATATGTACGGCCAAGCAATACCCTGGCAAAACAACGTTAAATATCTTGGAGTCACACTCGACAAAAAACTCACATGGAACACACACATCAAACATACAATTAAAAAAACCAAAAACGCTGCTTCATCCCTTCACCCGCTTTTACATTATAACAGTCAAACGTCGCTTCAGAACAAGCTTCTCATTTACAAATCAAAATTACAACCCATCATGACCTACGCCGCTCCAATTTGGGCCACAAGCAATACTAAGAGTCTAGAAACCTTCCAAAATGTCTTGCTTAGAAGATTCACCAAAAGCCCTTGGTTCGTCCGAAATAGCATTTTTAATTCAGGCACGAAAATCCCTCCACTTAAAAAACACATAATAGACCTGGCCAAAACATTTTTTTCAAAACTTGCTTCAAATCCGAACCCAAGCATCTCATGCCTCGGGTATTCAAGTCCCGATGACAATCCCCTCCACCGCCTGCCCATATCCATCCTTCATCCACCTTGATGCGCGGGCTATAACAAAATTTACCTTTATATTCTTATATAAAAAATTAAATACTTGTATATATTTATTATGGTATACATATTTGTGGTATATGAATACATACATGCATGGGTGTATGTAAAAATGTCTGTATGTGTGCATATATCGATACAAAATGTATACCACTCGCAGATTTAAAACAAGCAATAAAAAAAATATGAATGCCCTTCATCTTGCCCAAGGTAGCCCGAACATCGGGTTAGAAAAAAAAATCCATCAGGTGACATTACTACGGTTTGCAAGACAAAGGGGTTAATTTCTCCCTGTAACTTGCTAAGAACCAATATATAATATATTTGATTATCTCGTCGGATATGGAAATATTGACGGTAATACTTAATTGTGATTCTTATTTGTGAATAATAATAGCAAACGGCTATATATTACATATGACGTCATTGCTTGTCCCGCTTACTTTGTCCTGGTGACTAGCTATTACTGGATGACAGTGAATCCGAGGAAGGGCTATTTTTGGAACCAATTCCTATCGGATATATTAAATGGTCACCAACACTAACTGGGCGAAGCCAAATCGAAAGCCACCCGCAGGGCCTAGCAGCAAGAACCTACCTAGCGGGTTTTTAAATACTAGTAGGTGTTTATTGCACTATTTTAAGATGAAGAATTAATAAGGAGTTTAAAAAAAAATAAGACGAGCTGAAAACACTATGATGATGTAATGCTGTTGGGGAAGCAATTCCATAAAAGACGAGAAATATTAAGAGTATTGAAAACTTGTAAGAGAATTCCGAATAGAAGTTTTCCTTCTGAAAAGGTTAGGTTACAATAAAAGCTCAAAATAAGAGTGTGTATATTAAATATGTGTTCTTATATTTATTAGAACACATTTTGTCAGAAGAACACAATCAATTGAGTATTCATTAAATATTTATTCAATAGAAACTCAACTCTTTTGATGTAAGATAATCTCCTTCCATCGAAATGATATCAGCGCAGTAAAGAAAAATAAACCATGGCTTTCTCTCTCTATCTTTGATTTCTGAGCAGTTTCTTTCATTACCAGTAATACTTAGTGATCTCCCGATTAATTTTATTTTCCAGTCTCCGCCTGTTAATGAACCGGTTTCTCCCCACACATATAATAATTAGTTAATTTTTAATATAAAAATTGAAGCCCGCCGATTCAACGTAAATTTTTATACAGTTGTGAACAGGAATAATAATATAACCAAACCACGAAGAAAAAATTTGGGAAACGCTCGATTACTCAATATTACCCATGTATTATTTCCACAAACTGTTAAATTGCAGTTTTCCAAGAAATTCAGCTCTTGAATTGCTTACAATGCTTTCCCATTCGCTTCCTTCCTTCTCCGCTTACAATTCCGCTGCATTCAACAAGAACTCCGCAAATGCGAAGTAATTTCCTGTGTCGGAAATGCACTCGCCGTATGTTTCGACGAAAGTTTTAGTTAATGTTGATTCTTTTAAAGTTCTGATGTGAATGCAATCATAACAAATCATTTTTAACGTGGAGTTGCATAAATATTACCATTGTTAGGAAATGATTTGGGACAGGTAGGAACGAATTAACTTTCTAAATTTTTTTGTGATTTAAATTTAAACACGTTTCAAAGATTTGATTCACAATGCAAAATATTGAAAAATATTGAAATTTTATGACTAACATACCGATGCTAAAAGAAGATTAATCAAAAAGGCTTAGTTTTTGCTATTACCCAGTTAAGTGCTAAGGATTAATGGATTTGAATCATTGACCAAATGATATATCGGTGAACAGAATCAATATTATACTTAGTGATTGTGCGACAGTGAAACAATTTATTTACAATGTCTTTAAAGGAAGCATGTTTATTAAGGTGGGTCATTTAAAAAAAAATGATAATTTTAGATTCTGTTAGCGATAAAAGGGTGCTAAATGGGTTCAAACCGACGTGTTTAAAATTTTTTAAATTTCTGAAACGATCTTCTTCCTCCGGATTCACTTCAAAGTTTTGAAAATTTTCATTTTTAGAGGTATTTTCTAGTGTGTATAAAAGTTACTACGAATCCTTTATACTATATTTTTTGTAATATTCTATGGCAAATATGGTACGTATTTACGAATTCATTTACAAAAAATTCGAGTTTTGATTATTAGTGGCTCGAGGTGAGGGCGGGGGAAGCACCGATTGCACTAAGCGCAGCGACTCTGCGCAACCAACGTCGGAGTTTGGAGTCGGTATCGCTACGGCTCTTTAAGCGATAGGTCGCGTTGTACAAGTTTTCGCAATGGAACGTACTCGGAATGCATTAAAAAGTTCCATATTTGGTGAAATTTGCGACGTTAAAGACAATGTTTTACCAACTTATTGTGATGTTATGAAGTTTTTTGAGTGGACCAGGCATCAAATTAAATTAAATCAAGAGACCAAACTAGAACCCAAATTTCAGCAAATAGAGTGTACTGTGACAGCACGAATTGAAGAAATATGGAGAAAGGCTTCTATTCCCATCGTTACACACTCGCGAGTAGCACGCATGTTGAGGTCATATCATTTTAAATGCAAAAACCTTCTTAAGCCACATCCTAAAATATCGGAGAAAAAAATGGAGGAATTCCGTCGCAGAAGTAAAGTGCTGTTCTATATTTCGTCTTGCAAATGCAAAGATTTCAGTAAATGTGACTGTTCTAAAGATAAAAAAAATACCTGTAAATGAACAGAGTTTCATTAGTGACCAACGTACTAGACGAAAAATGATAATAGGAAATGTGGATACCGCTACAACAAAACGAATGAAAACTGCGTTGAAAAGAAAACTTCTGAAGCAAAAATCCTTGCGTACGTCTAAAAATGAAAGCACAGGTAAGCCAACTACCTCTCTAATCGATATTTCCACGTCTTCTGCATCAAATGAATCCGATTGCAATGATGTTTTCAAACCAAATGTTGTATCTCAAATGCCTCAGAAGCAGGCTGCGGTCACTATTGATTATTATACACTGTCGAAAACTTGTGATAGATATGGAGTTTCGGATAGAGCAGCGGCAGCCATTGCCTCAGCAGTTCTGTATGACATCAAGTCTAATATTCCAGTTATTGACAAAAGTAAACTTCGCAGAGAACGAAAAAAAACAAGGAAAATATTAAGGCACAAAACATAGTTTTACAAATACCCGCATCATATTTTGATGGCCGGAAAGATAAAACATTAATTATCAGGGAAAAAGGGGGGAGGCATTACAGAGAACTAATCATTGAAGAGCATATTTCAATGATAAAAGAGCCAGACTCAATATATTTGGGTTATATTGCACCAATCTCTGGCACGTCGAAAGTTATAGAAAGAACAATTGTCGATTATTTTTTAAAGGAAGAAATACCATTTGAACCATTAATGGCTATTGGATGTGACGGAACGAACGTGAACGTTGGAAAACATGGAGGTATAATACGTTTGCTTGAAAAACGTTTGGATAAACCATTGCAATGGATAATTTGCTTGCTTCACATGAACGAGTTACCATTTCGTCATTTGTTCACACATCTTGGCGGTAAGACATCTGGACCTCAAACATATTCAGGGACAATAGGACTAGCTTTAGAAAACTGTGAAAAAAAGCCTATTGTTCATTTTCAGAAAATTGACGGAGAGTTGCCTGAATTATTAACTAAAGACCTAAGTACAGATCAGTTATATTTGTATAAAATCGTATCTGCAGTTACGGTGGGGGAATTACCTGAAGATTTAGGCCACAAATCTCCTGGAAAAATGTCTCATGCCAGATGGCTTACGCGTGCTAACCGAATTCTTCGTCTTTATGTTGCAACGGAAGCTCCTACAGAGAATCTTATTATTTTAGCAACGTACGTTGTTAAAGTTTATGCTCCGACTTGGTTCAGTATTAAAACTCATCCCACCTGTAAAGATGGAGCACGTCACCTATGGCAGCAAATTTCAGCGTCTAGATACTTATCCCCTAAACTAAAAACTATAATTGATCCAGTCATAGAAAGAAACAGTTACTTCGCACACCCCGAAAATTTACTACTTGCAATGTTAACTGACCCTCACAAGCATATCCGGGAATTAGTTGCGCGTCGTGTTCTAAAAGCACGCTGTAAGAAACTAAGTAAAACAAGGCTGTTCCAACTTTCAAACATAAACCTCGATGCATCATATTACTACGACCTTATTAATTGGCAGCAAAATGTAACCGAACCCCCAATACTGAAGAATATATCGGATGAAGATCTTCAATTATTTGTAGCACAGGGGGGAGAAGGTAAATTGCCTCTACTGCGTCTGCCATGTCATACTCAAGCAGTTGAAAGAGCTGTAAAGACTGTTACTGAAGCCTCGACTACTTTATGTACGAAGTCTGCAAGAGAAGGTCTTATTAAGGCAAAGATTGAGTCTCGCAAAATAATGCCGAAATTTGAGAGTAAGAAGGATTTTGCTGGTATTTGAATACACTGTCTTGAGATAATGTTAATTATAATCATATATTTTTTTAATAAATAAGTCAGAATATTCTCTCTTATTTGTGTTTTATTGAAAAAGAGTTCATTTTTAATTGTTTATCTAATATTTTTTAGAGATTTAACAAGGGTGGGTTTTTCTCTATTTTGTGAAATTTCAAACTCAATCCGGAGGAAGAAGATGATATCCAAATATTATTAAAAAAATTACGTGATTTTACATCTTCATTTAACACCCTTTTATCACTAACAGACAAACCAAAACAAGTTTTTTTTTTCCTCCATACAATCGTGACCCGCCTTAATGTTTATATTGCCTCTTAAGACGTATCGGTCCTTTATCACAATATAAAATAAAATAATAATACACTTAATTCTAAGGCCTCCAAGAACATTTTTCCTTTATCTACGAAATATTTATCAGTACCCTGAATAAATCAGCCCTTACCTTTTCTATGGTTCATAAATAATGAAAAGTAATTCAATTCTGAAGGGTGTAAAGATTTCAACAATATTTTATTACAGAGAGTATGGCATTAGTAATGTAAACTTTTTATTCGAAATCGCGATTTTCCAGAACAATAAGTTAATCTTTTCATGCGGTATTTTTATGAAGCCTAAACTTCTTTCGTACATGAATTCTCTTTCAATCGTCTACTAGTTATCGTGTTATTCAAAAGAAATAAAATTTTGTGTAAAAAATATATTGCATATCTAGCTACTTAAGCCTTAAATCCCCCAAAATATTATTTTCTGGATTTCTTGAGCTAACGTCAAATAACTGTCAAATTGGCTTTGTTTTATCGGTACGATGGAAAAATACGTCATGTTCCATCCAAGCGTCACGTCGTGGGTTCAATTCTGTGCTAGCTAAGTCATCCACCATTCCACAGCCATAAATCCAGTGTTAGCTAAGCCATCCATCACCCACCAGCAACATTGACCGCTTATCGCCGAAGTAAAAGAAATTAAAACGTATTTTATCAATGTCTGGTTTTCTAAGGAAAACCAGACATTGATAGTCCTAGGAATAAGTCCTAGGAATGTTTGTCTGTTTTCAATAGTTGCAAAATATCAGGGTCCTTGTTCCGTGAAGAATTTTGTCGAATTTACGAATTACCTACAAAAGAACGATCTCTGGTTTGCTGTTTTGAAATATGTGTAATGTCCTGAAAAACATATTGCGAACAAGCTAGATAAACCTAATTAATTTTAAACAGCACAAAAAAAAGAAACAAAGGTGATTTTTTGTTTATTATAATATTAAAAATTATAGCACGCCCCTGGTATGTTGAAAGAATGACGGTTTAACGATTTCTATTTTGTTTTATAGGACAGTAAAGAACACATAAAAGTTACGAAATGCTATCGAACCCATGTTCGATTTTATGACTGATGGCTTTTATGTAGGTATCTAATGCTAAACAAAAAATGCCCTGTGGCATAAAATATGGCACGTGTTATTATAGTTATTCATAAATTCTTATAAAGTGGCTCTTGACTTTGTAATCATTTGGCTTACGGTTTATAACGAAACACTATCCCGAAATATTGAAATGCCTATTGGACTGGACGATCTAATGTTTGATGGTAAAACAAATAACATAGAAATGTTCACGCCACCATGTAAAAAAATGAAAACACTAGTAAAAACATTTTATATTTTAAAGGTTTACTTTTATTATGACAGTACCAAAATGATGTTCTGGACATCATTATTACTGTTATTTTTTTTTCAGGGAATACTACTCGTACTTTAATCAGTGTTCAATTATCGTGATTATTTTTTGGGTTATTAAGCCGTGTTGCGCTACGTCCTTCTTTAGCCAACGTTTCAGAGTCCAGAGGGCATGTGTGATGACAACTCAAAAATAAATCACGATAATGGCCGTGAAAATATTGAATCATATCTGACTATTTAATTAAGCAGATTTTTCTCATTGATGATTAATTTCATTTCGAAGTGATTCATAGTTTTTGTAACCCAGTCATCCCTAGATTTGTTGCAATTCTTTAGGTGAGAAAATTTTGAAAATTATTAAAACTCATCATAAAAATTGAAATATAAGTATCCCAGTATTTAAGTTAGAATGATATTTTTAGATAAAAAAAATAAAATAAACGGGACTAAAGTTCTTTTTAAAAGACGCGCGATTCAATTCGACAATGTCCTTTTCATGTTTTTTTATTAATTCTTCCACGACCTAATGAAACAAAATTAATTATTAATATTTCCTAATTCATCCAATAGATTCTCAATCTTTTTTTGCCCACCGCCGACTTTGAATTTTTTTTTCTAGCGCCCCCCTAACTCGTGAATCTGAAAATCTGAAACAGCATGGGGTGGGATGGGTTTTTCTGGGGTCTTCTACCACCCCCCTGAAAGTCTGAAACGTCCCCCAATTTTCTTTTTGTCGTCTACCGCCCCCTTGAAGCCTCATCTGGAGTACCGCCTCATCTGGAGTACCCCAGGGGTCTGTTCTGGGCCCACTTCTTTTCATCCTCTTCACAAATGATGTCGCTAAAATAATCGAATCATTTGGCCTTTTATCTCACTGCTAAGCTGATGACCAACAAGTTTACTTTTACTGCCTACCAGAGGAAGTAGACAGTCTAAAAACTCGCATAATTGAGTGTCTAGGAGCAATTACCCGCTGGATGACCTCAAATAGATTGAAACTTAATCCGTCAAAGACTGAGTTTCTCTGGACCGCCACAAGCAGACGTCAGCATAACATTGATAACTCCCCAATTATCATTTCAGGAAGAGACATCACTCCAAAGACGTGTATAAAACTACTGGGTGTCAATCTGGACGCTGATTTTTCCCTTAAAACTCAAGTGAACAGAACCGTAAGCACGGGGTTCTTTCAATTAAGGCAAATTAAAGCAGTAAGGAGAAATCTACCAACAGAAGCGACTAAATTACTAGTCAATTCGTATGTTGTTTCACGTTTAGATTATTGCAACGGAATATATGCAAGTCTTCCAAAATATCAAATCAACAAATTACAATCCGTTTTCAACGCTGCGGCAAGACTTATCACCGGCGTATCTAAATATTCCCATATTTCAGAGCATCTCAAAAATCTTCACTGGCTCAAATGTCCTGAAAGAATCCAGTTCAAGCTCTGCTGGATGGTATTTAAGTCCCTTAACGGAATGGCTCCGGCATACTTATCGGAATTGTGTATTCCAGAAAATTCAAATTCTCGACAGTCAACCCTAAGGTCAGCAGCGTCATCAGCTGTTGGAAGGTTAAAGGAACCAAAGCGCACACCAGATACTAAGTTCGGTGAGCGCGCTTTCGGAGTGTCGGGACCTAAAGCCTGGAATGGACTGCCACATGACTTAAGAACGATCACAGACTCGGCAGAATTTAGAGCTAAACTTAAAACCCACCTTTTCAGACAGTCGTATCCATAAACTCAAATTCTTTCGCCTTCAAATTCAATGCCCGCGACACTATAAATAACTAACCTAAAAATTTAGAGAAAAAAAAAATTAAAAAAAATAAAAGTAAAAAATAACTATTTGTAAGCGTTTTTAAAAGTCATTTCAGTAACATTCTCCAGCCCTAAAGAGTCCTAAATTCTCCAGTCTTTTAAAATATGTACATATTTTGATATTATCAACTCCACTTTTGCCACTAATCTTTTAAAATGTAATACTTATAGTGATGGGGGTAGCAATGCAATGTCCAGTGTTTTAAATATAATACCCTCCGCGTGCAAAGCCGTATCTTTTCCAAGCACAAACTTTCTAATTAAAGTGTTTATCGGAAGTGACCTGCAGGTAAGTATGTTTCTGTATCCATTTGTAAATATTAAAATTAGATAGAACCTAAGAATTATGAATAAATTGTACAGCGCCCTTGAGGTGATTTTTCACAAAAACGGCGCTCTATAAATTATCCAATTATTATTATTATTATTATTATTATTTGAAGGTCTGAAACGCCCCCAAGAGGGCGTTATCGCCCAAGTTGAGATCCTATGATCCAGACACTGCCACAAAAGCAAGGGCCTCTTTGAAGTGATTTATCTATATAGGTAAATCATCTCTTTAAAATAACATACCTGTCCAGGTAAATCTTTTTTTGTCGTAACAGCTTCCCTGTCAGCACATGACTACCTACATATGTCTTTAAATTAAAAAAGGTTTATTTTGTTTGTTTTTAAACTATGGATGAAAAGCATACGATTTTTTAGTTCTTTCTTTTACATCGTGAACCAACAAAGAAAATTATTTTTAAATGCATATTTTGTGCACATTCCCTTTTAACAATATAACAATAGTATCTAGTTACGGCAGAGTGGTAAAAAATTAATTTATTTTATTTTATTTGTTATTTTGAACGCCCATGGGCTGGTTTATTAGGTACACTGAATTTTGAAATTAAAAAGGTTCAAAATAGACATAGTGGTTTGTTTTGGCATTTTTGTTGGAAAATCTTGAATAAAGACACCATCGATTCTTCACTGGTTTTAACAAACTGATTTATTTTTATTATAATCACATTGTACAGTAAATCTTTTCCCGACCCGCAAGCACTTTAAAAAGTTTCTTAGACCATTACTTAGTTGTTTTCTAGTTGTTTTTTCAAGAGAGAAGAGAATTATTCTCAACTAACCACAGTATTTATAGCTGCAAAAAACTCACACAATCAAAACGACATTTTTATTATGACTACTGTGAACACATAGCCTACCATGTACCGAAGTCTGCTTTACCGACTACAAAAGCTTTGAGATTGTATCGTTCGGTGCAGGTAGAGATTTGCCCATATAACTTCTCTAAAGCCTTTGACCGTGTAATTCACTCACGAAAAAACTCATCCTCCTTTGATGTACATGGTGACCTGTTTAGATGGATTAAGTCTTACATAAGTAATCGCAATCAGGTAATATAAATCAACGGCATCTTTTCAAAGTCTATAGAGGTAATATCTGGTGTCCCGCAAGGTTCCCACCTAGATCCGCTCTTGTTCAACATTTATATAAATGACATTGGATCATGCTTTTAAAATTCCAAATATTTGCTTTACGCTGATGACATGAAAATATTCAAAGTGGTGCATTCTCTCTCTGACTGTGAAGCGTTACAAAGTGACCTATATAGGCTTTGAAAGTATTGCATAGTTAACTGTTTAGATATCAATATTTCCAAATGTCACACTATGACATTCACCAGAAATAAACATATAATTGAGTACTCTTATTCACTCCACAATGAACCTGTCATCTCTAAAAAGGAATGTAAAGATCTTGGCATTTACCTTGAGAGCAAACTTATATTTAATAAGCATATCGACTCAATCGTTAACAGGTCATATAAAATGCTTGGTTTTATTCTTCGTGTCAGTAAACTATTCAGTAACCCGCGTACAGTAGTAATGTTATATTTTGTATCAGTCAGAAGTACACTGAAATATGCCTCACCAATTTGGAACCCGCAATACAAACTGTATATTGATAGCATAGAAAACATTCAACACAAATTTATAAAATATCTTGCCTTCAAATTCAACAATAACTTTGGACGCACATTTCAAACTTTGCAACAAATGAGAACAATAGCTGATGTAACATTTATACACAGAATTTTAAAAAATAACATCGACTGTACCGAACTTCTTTCCCTAATTAATTTTAACATACCCTTAAGACGTACACGCCATACAGAATTATTCCACACGCTTAATTATAAAATAAATGCAGCAACTAATCCGCCAATTAACCGTGCTCTTCATATGTTAAATAATGTTTGTCTAAATTCTAATATCAACATTTTCTCCGATTCACTTCCCAAATTTAAAAAGAGCATCATGTCAGTAATGTAAATTGTTTAAGGCGCATACATACATACATCACCACTTCTCACATCCACAAACATACTCACACACTCACACACACACACACCCTCCCACAACGCATATCACCCGGTAAAAATTTAATATGAACAAGATACTTCAATGAAACATATCATAGGTACCTAACTTGAAATATACGTAATAACTGTTAACTTTTTTCACCAATGTACTATTTGTTTCTATTAATAAATAAAATAAAATAAAAATAACAGCTGAATTTATTATGTGACTATTTAATTGAAACACAGCAATTCAAAAAAATTACACCCAATAACTTTTTCTCTTGAAAACTTGTATTTTCCGACGTTCAACTGTGCTTCAAATCATTTGTACAACAGATGTTTCTGAACTTTAAATCATAACATCATTTTTCCAGTAAATCAACAGCCGCAAAGTAACGTAAAAAATATTCTGGCCGTAATGTTTTCACAATAAAATCGGAATCCCTTTTCCAATTTTTCCATGTGCTGTCATGGGTACCGACGCGCTTATTTTTGTTTCTGATGTTTTGTCTTTTGATATCTTCTGTAATCTTATTGAAATAAGCCTTGTATTACCTACGCAGTATTTTCACAGTTTTTGTACATAACGTTTCCTCTGATACTGATCGGCATTACCTGGTATCAATTTGCCTCGCTACTTTGGTCCATTGATGTTATTTGGTTCCTGATCCAATTGCTTATTATTTGTGCCCGATTTTATGTTGGAAGATTTGTTTGGGTTCACATAAAAATATCGTAATATGCGTTGTTGCTTTGTTTTTTTACGCAAAAGTAAGAACTTTTTAGGTAGTACGGCGAAATATAATAAGATTATGTAGCATCGGAAAATTATTATTCTTTATTATCACGGTGGTGCAAAAAAGTCCTTATTAAAAATAACAAAAAAACTTTTTCAGCATTTTCTTATTTTCTTGCTTAGAGATTCCGTGGTTATACTAAAGGAAACTTCTAATAACGTACATTACCGGCCGGTTGGTTGCGAGAAATGAGAGGAAAAGGCTGAAGAAAAAAAGTAATCGTTAACGCGGGTCTTGATTTAAATGTACGCATATTTAAAGAAAAATGTTGGCAGCTGGTTCCACGTACGAGCTCTTTGTGTCTTTTTCAAACTGGGGCAGAAACTTGATAGTGGCGCCTCCTCTCGCCAGCCTTTGAAGGCTGGGGGGGGGGGGGGGATCTTCAATATTTCATCTACTTACCGAACTACCGAAATATTTAATTTTAAAAATTATTACAATAACAAAAAATTACCAATATTAAAGTAAACTTTGCTTTATTATTGTGATTTTTTTTGTCATTTTTAGACCATATTTTTTTATCAGCCCACGCCCTCACTGTGCCATCTTAATGCCAACTAGTTTTCTTTGGTTTTTTTTTGGCCCTCTTGAAAGTATCAAACCTTGACGAAAACCTATGACGTACACTATACACGCGTTCAAAATCGAACTAAGAAAGGATAGTGGAAGATTGGTAAAAGACCGGTCCGTGGCTGGATGAGTATCAATTTTGGGTTCCACCCCGGGGTCGCGTGTTCCTCGGCTGGCTAAATCCTCCATTACGACACAAGCAACATTTTCCGCTTAGTGTTGTGGTAGTAGGGGATTTTCAAACACTGTTGGGTTATTCGTAATGTTTGTGTTTCTTTTAAAATAAAATCAATATTGAGAGTATTGGCGGTGCAATTCCCGAGGTAAATTCAGGATGGGTAAGGGCCATTGACAAATTTGCAAGCACCTAGATACCGCATTGTTTTCGAAATCATCAAGAAAACGGTAAAATTAAATTCTCACATAAAACTTACTTTAAAACACGAGGATGAGCCTACAGCAGTTTAAATTTTTAAATAACTTTTTTAAATTAAATGTTAACTGTCTGTATTAATGGTTACTTATCCTACACGTTCGAAGCTACCAGTGGCGTACCCCAGGGTTCTCATCTTGGTCCTTTACTTTTTAATTTATTCATTAATGATGTATCAAACATATTCACCCGTGTTCTCATTCTAATGTTTGCTGATGATATGAAGATATATAGAATTATTGATAATATCGAGGACTGTCTGACACTTCAATCTAATATTAATAGCTTTTATGATTGGTGTCTTATAAACAAATTAACTCTCAATGTAAAAAAATGTCAACTTATGAGATTCCACAGAAAAAAAAACCCTTTGTTGTTTACCTACTTTCTCAATAATCACATCTTTTTATCTGTTGGTGAAATAAGAGACCTTGGTATAACCTTTGACACTAAATTAACATTCATTAAACATATTAATAGCATAACCAGTAAAGCAATGCAAATGTTAGGATTTGTCTTACGGATTTCAAAGGATTTTAAAAATTTAAAAACTGTCAAATTACTTTACACTTCACTTGTTAGAAGCCAACTAGAATTTAACTCCACCATTTGGAATCCTTACTACAGTGTGCATGAGAATTCCCTTGAGCGAGTCCAACATAAATTTTTACGTTATATTAATTTTAAATTGGGAATATTCATCGAAAAAATTAATTACCCCTCTCTGTTACAATTATTGGGACTCGATACATTAAAAGAAAGAAGAATTTGTTCAGACCTATTTTATTTATTTAAAATTGTTACCAACCTGTTGAACTCCCCTGAACTTCTTTCGTTAATATGTTTCCATGTACCTAGTCGATCAGTTCGTTTCAAATTAATTTATCATTGCAACAATACAGGATCTAATGCTGAACTCAATTCTATAATGAATCGCCTGCATGTACTTGGAAATAAATATGTTTTGGATGAATCTATAAACATTGCTAGTTTAACCTCATACAAACACTACTTAATTAAAACTGTCTGTCAGCGCTTTTCAGCTTGATTATAATCAAATACAGTTTTAAAGTATTAATTTCTTAATACATATTGTCTGGGATTTATAATATGTTGTATTGTATTTATAATAACCTACTCGTTGTTGTTTTTATGTTGATACTACAATTTATATTGTTCTTTTTTATGTATTTTATATTTATATACTTTTTATATTTTTATATTTTTTTATCTATGTATATTCCGTATTCATATGTAAAATAATTGTAATATTTTTGTAAAAGCCGCTTTAATCGGCGTTAATAATAATAAATAAATAAAAATAAATAAATAATGGATTTATTTTCTACGTCTCTTGATTTTCTAATCCGTAACATCGAATGTTGATTTGGGTAATATCAATATTGATATATACCTAAATAAATCCAATTAAAATAAATTATGTTAACCCTTTTCTCATACAAAATGGAAATGGGGCATTCCCTGAACTCTGTAAAATATTCCACGCTAGCTTGAGGAATGAACGTACGGTTGGTTAACCAAATAAAAAACAGTTTTCCTTCAGCGCCTTTCGTAAATAAATGAGTGTTTTACCTTAACCGCAGACACTTAGCTAATATGTTGAAAAGCAATCAAGTTTAGTTCATAATTGGTTTTGTTGCTGCATATTGTAGTGTTGATGTTTAAGGATGTCAGTATGTATTTGTCTATCATTATTTTCACCGAAACTTGTGTAATAAACAAGATAGGTTAGGTTAGGTAAAATTAAAATAAATGTAACATATTCGTTGTTGGTTTTAGGGGTGTTATGCCGTGTTGCGCTTCTCCTTCTTTAGCCGACGTTTCGGACAGCGTTGTAGTGTCCATCATCAGGGCAGATCCGGCATATCTGACAGATGTGTCCGATGGATCTGCCAGATCTGCCCTGATGATGGACACTACAACGCTGTCCGAAACGTCGGCTAAAGAAGAAGGTAGCGCAACACTGCATAACACCCCAAAACAAACAACGAAAATGCTTTTGGCCGTGAAAATCTAAAAACGTATCATAATATAACATGTTAATCAAACGGTTATCCAGCGCCATTTAAATTTTTTCATAGTTAAATGTTTAAGGGTATTCTCAAAATATATTTAGAAACTTCACACCGATAGATGGCGTTATTTTCAATATTGTCGAATAAAACGCTTTTAACACGTTATGCTTTTTAATATTGGGATGAATGATTGGTTTGCGAACGTACATAAGATATAGTAATCTGCTTAAATAGTTTTGCATACCTATACTTTTATAATGTTAAAATGCGGCTGAAAAAAGCACAATTTTATTACAAAATTAACACGTAAAAAATACATTTGCTACAATCCCGCGCGCGCTCATACAAAATTTTATTTTACCCAACCGAAACATATTTGCGAAACAGGTGCGTTTCATAAATTTAACGGTAAAACTCACGAGTTCGAAAGAGACGGAATACAAAAGGTTTGTTGGATTCAGTAAATTAAATCAACACCCGGGTAGATAGAATAATTTATAAAAAGGGCCGGCTAGGTTACAAGAGCATATCTTGCGGTTGCTGGCGTCAACTGGACCTTTTTTTTAAAGACCGCTTGCAAGACTTACTTCGCTGTGTACGATATTCGGGCAACAGCGAAGTCCGTATTACATGGTTCCAGAAAACTGTATTGTATTTTTTTCTAGTGAATTATATTTTTTCCATCGAAAAGTTCCAAGTTTTATGGAGGTGTCCGTAAATAATATGTGCTGCTGCCGAAAATTTCCCACTCCTTCAACGCCACCTGTAATTTTAGAACCCTCTTTAGCTGCAAAATTAATGAATTTCAACGTAGATACCTATCGCTTCTGTAGAAAAATCGTCAACAGTATCTTTTCTTGGTGGAAGTTGTTTATACTTCAAAATAATGCACCACCTCTCATAATTTTTTTTGTCTTCCCTTCACGTAAAATAAGCTTCATTTGCTCAATGAAGAACGTTGAAATTATATTTTTTGAAGTAAAACTTCTTTACGCACGATCGACACTTGGGGGTAAACTGGTGAATGCGTTACGAAAAGTGGTTATTGTTGTGAAAAATGACATGCGAACGGTAATCGATGCGAACGGTGATCAATGTCATTAAAAACTCTGTCACTTAAGGGCCTCCAAGTAACTGGAGTAATTTTAATCAGTTTTAAATATTTTAGATACTATAATAGTGTTTAATGAGATCGCGAAGAGTTAGTATAAGAGAGATAATATATATACATATATTACAATAGAAAGTCTAAAAACACGTGCGGCTCGCAAAAACTTAGAAACGATTCCCGGTACGATCTAGTGAGTTATATGGTGTGGTAGATCTCTATCCCCCCCTCCAGGATGACGGTTCCGGCTTTTACCTAAAGGGCGTGTTTTTAAAGAAATAAGGGCTGGAAGTTTCGTCCTCTTGTAATTTCTAGAACAGTCTTCCAGAAAGTTCGAGTAGGTTCCATAGAACTCTAGAAAGTTCTGGAAGGAGTCGCGGAGTATGTGGTGTAATTTTGGGGAATAGGGAATAGTGAACATCATTGTGGAACATTCCAAACACTCTGGAATTGATGTCCTGAGCCTGAAGCCGGGTAACCCAGCTAGTATAACATAAGACCTGTGCCACACGCAGCTATAAGGGAATATATGGCGAGAAATATGCTGAAATAGGCCAAGCCACATATTTTATCTGCACATGTGGTACCGCTTTAAGTGTTATATTACATGAAATTAAACAACTTAAAATTCATATATTTTTTATTCGTGTTTAAGTGATGTTAGTTACACTAACAGCCGCTGTTCCCAATTCTGCTAAGCCGAAACTAAAGTTCGAAACTGCTTAAGCATCACTTAGTCTAGATTAAGTGATGTTTAAGTAGTTTTGAACCTTAGTTTTGGCTTAGTAGAATCGGGAACTTGTAATTGGGTTATTATAAGTATTGGGTAAATTCAACGTAGTTTTATTGTGATATTACTCTGAATCAGAATAGAACGGTAATTAAAATAAGTTTTTCCCCCAAAACCCGCACATGAAAATCCCCCAAATTCGCAGGATAAAATGTGCTGAAATCGCTAGTAACTAACTAACTAAACATCACGCCGTTTCCCCGCAGGGGTAGGCAGAGAGGACGGACCGCCAAACAACTCGGGTCTTGGCACATACTCTGTACCTCATTCATATTCACACATACTTGGTCTCATACACACTCTTCTATTATTCTGACTCTTAACATGGCCCGACTCAAGTATCTGATTCACTTGATCGTGCCATGTCTTCCTCGGGCGTCCCCTACTTCTTCGACCATTCACATTGCTACTAGCTTCAAATAGCCAATAATAATAATATTTGGCTAATTTATATAGCACCGTTTTTGTGAAAAATCACCTCAAGGGCACTGTACAAATAAATATATAAAAGAATTAATATTACTGGCTTACAACTAAGATTTACAATTATAACTAGTGACTTACATCTAAACTCAAACATGATTGCAAGCGCTGGTTTTTTTCTAATACGACGCCTCATTTTGCTGACAAGTTTTCAGTTTAATTTTAATAAAAACATAAATGCTTTATCGTGTTTGACGGGCTCTTTCGCCAAGGACGCAAGCTGTATGTAGGCACCCTCGTATCTGCTTGCTTTTCGCCGTGAGGAGATTAAAGTGGTCTCCACACGGTGCTGCCGCAGTACCAACTGCCGCAGAACTGTAGTCAAAAGCGCCAGCCGTATTGTTATTCTAATAACAATACGGCTGGCGCTTTTGACTACAGTCAACTACATTTCTTCGGCAGTTGGTACTGCGGCTGTACCGTGTGGAGACCCCTTTATGTTTGTCAAAAAGCAATAAATGAGTGACACCTATTTGTCAAAAGGACCTGTTCCTATATTTGTATGCATCAAATTTATCAAATAAACAAATTGGTGATTATTACTATATCTGAGAAATGGTTTCTCGTGTGCTCAATCCACGGCAAGTGTACATTATTTACAACTTCATTATACGTAATAAAAAATAAGTTTGTATTGAGGAGTTTGCTAATTTGGTAATTTCCTACATCGTCTCATAATAATATTATTATGAGACGATGTAGGAATGTGAATATGACACGATAGTGAAGGGTAAAAGAAGTCGGAGACGCCCGAGGAAGACATTTCAATTTGAGTGGCGGGTTATGGTACCGCCGCCCCGGGAACCATTTATTGAAAAACCAACATACGTCACCCCAAGTGGTTCATTATGTTTGATGACTTAGCAGGGGTTCCCGGGAAAGGGCGCGAAACGTGATGGTTACACAGTAAATAAATAAATTAGATGATAATTACAGTACCTTCCTACCTACCTACCTACATAGCAAATGTTTGTAGAAATAATATGTAAGTGTTTCACCCATTCTGGGATTCGTTTCTTCCCAGAATATTTGTTTATAAAATGCAAGCCTAATGTTATAGAATAACGCTAAACTGTTTTCTGAGAAAATAATTTTATTTATTTATTTTTACAATAGCTACAATAGGAAAATAATTTCCTCCAGGGCCTATGTCATCTTTGGGGATGCTGTGTGGATGGTAATTTAAAGGAAAGGAAGGAGATGATGTTCTGAGAAGGAAAAAGGCATGAGGCGTGGCTACGAATCTGGGGTCAGTGGGTTCAGGAGTGACGGACGAATGAATCCGTCCCTCCCACTGCGGAGCAAGGCGATGGGTCAAGAGAAGAGTGCAGGAAGGCTCAAATAGTCTCCCTCAACAAGTTCCTCCCGATCGGATTTATGTAAAGCTCAGCACCTCTAACTATATCTCTGTGTCTTGAGGTAATTTTTCCCAAAAAACGGCGCAAACAAGTGAATCAATTATTTGAAAACGGTCAGTCAGAATAACAGAAGAGATATATGAAGACTGATAGATCGTGTATATGCGACAATGTGACAGAATGTAAAAACCCATGCAGCTTGATCTATTCATTTTATTGTTTAGTAAGTCGCAACAACAAAATAACTAAGTAAGTCTCTAGTGATATTTACAGTTTTATGAAAGTTCTAAATTATTACAGTGGCCCTTATTATCATTATGTAGTTAATTTCGCCTCTTTTACTGCGTGCCTCGACCGCAAATATTCCCTGCGCCCAGAAACAATAAAATCAGAATAGCAACTTGACATTTTTTCGACAAATAATACTACACCATAGGAATGTGCCGAAAGCGTGCACGAGACGAGCATATCGGGACCGCTCGCACAGTTTGTCGCCTTCTAACATACGGATTCCTATTCCCGCGCCCGCGCCCCGCGCCTTGCGCCCGGTGGTGTAGCGGAATTTAGCTACCCGTGTCGAACGTAAATCTGATGAAAAATAATTACTTTTGTTAATGTAATTACTTGGTTATTATAAGTCATATAACAGTGAAATTTTCGTTAGCGCTAATTTAATTATTAGTATTATTTTTCTGTACTAAAATAAATACAGTATTATCTGTAGTTTACGAATGCGGCTGAAAAATAGATTGTATGAAAATTGTCGCTTCTGTTTCACCTTAATGTCCGTTTCAGATTTTGAACAAATGGGGTATTTCCACATTATTTATTGCTTAAAATTAAGCAAAAAATTACGATGATTACAGCATTTTTGTTTTATTTTTGTGTTGACGAATAAATTTTCTTCAGTGAGCCAAAGTTTCCCATTTTTGAAATACCCCTAAAACGATATTTTGGGGCGGGGCTATCGTGTGACATAATGAGCGTGGACGCTCACTGACAGTGTTTATGCTGGCCAAGCTGAGCGACGCTTGTCACGTCACAATCCGATTTGCCAACCACGGGCCGTATTGATTTTGTCAGTTTAAGATTGTTTTTAAAATCAATAATATTTAATAAAAACATTAAAAAAAACGTTTTTAGTAGGATGATTAAAATAAGCAAAATGATCTTTAAATATTCCGTACATTTTCAACAGAATTCCTCGTTTGTGGAAATACCCCATGTGATCAGTAACAGAGTACAACTATCACGTTGTTAAGCTTATCAGCTTATAACGATTTGATGGAAGGCTTAACTACGTCTATAATCGGCAATTAACGGGGACCTTTCAATGTAGTCCCACCGGGCGTCATGTATTCGATTCTTCGGCTAGCTAAATCCTCCATTACGAGACAAGCAACATTTTCCGCTTACTGTGGTGATAGTAGGAGATTTTAAAATATTGTCGGGTTATTCGTAACTGGAAATAATTGTTTTACTTTTTAAAAAAAATCAAAAAAACAAAATGACGAACGTCCTTATCACTGGGAAGCTAAGTTTTATTTTATTTTGTACAGTTGAATAGTTAAAATTGTTTTTATTTTTTCATAAAAAAAAATGTACCTAAAGTTTTATAGAGATAAACATTTTAAGATTAATGGTTGGATGAAAAAAGGTTAGGTGTTTGGAGAGTAAGTGGCATAAAGTAAATAATAAGAAGTTTATTTTGTTCAAAATACCCAACGCTAAATGACATTATTATATCTTATATCTTTGAGAGGCGGGAATGAGTACCTCTGCTCCGGGAAACTTTATTGGATAACCAACACCTCTGCCATAGGTCACCCCAAATGGTTCGCTACGTTTGGTGATTTAACAGTGGTGCCCGGGTTCATGGGGTGAGGTTGGTCTAGGTCTTGGAGGAGGATGACCTGGACCCACTGAACCCCAGATTCTCCTCTCCTTCTCTTAAAAACATCATCCCCCAAGATGACATAGGCCATGAGGGAAATTATTTTCCTCAGGGCCTCCTGTGTGGAGCTCATGTAAAAAAAAAATTACTTCACGAAGTAAAATTAAAATAAAAACTTAAGAAGGTACCTATGATACATTCAGTTTTGTGAATATAAGTATGAATAAATCAGTTTTGTGAATATGACTGTCCTAAAACGGGATTCTTCCTAGTTGGGCAGTCAAAACATTTTACAAATAATGTATAATCTTTTATTAATAAATAAATAATTTAAAAAAATAAAAAGTTTTGATATTTTAGAAAGTTAGATATTAATTCCAGATGTTCCAATCAAGAAACTTATTATAAATGTTGTGTAATGCATTCCAATTTACGAATATCACTGTTACGCGCATTTGATAGTCGACAACCCTCAAACCAATTAAAAATAATAATTTTAGGTAAAATGTTATCAGATCTAACCACCGAAACCAAAATTTTATTTATTTACGCCTTTTTTCGGGGCTTTTACATATTAAATTTAAAATTTACACTGTGAATAAATAGAATATAAATACCGTATTTTTTTTTACAAAGAAATATATACTATTTATAATACATAACTGAACTGCCTCAGTAACAGTATTTTATATTTGTTTAAAGACAAATTGAAGATGTCCACTGATTTGGTATAGTTATTTCCCTCCATTAGTGTTCTGGGTAAAATGGAATAAAATGGTAGTTAGTTCCAGAATTTCTGCACTGAAATAAATCCTGACTTCTAGTATTACGTAGTGGAATCTGTAAGCTTATCAATTCAAGCAGTACCGGACTATCAACTAAATCATTTAGAATTTTATACAGAAATACCAAGTCAGTGAAAATTCTTCTCTCTGACAATTTGAGCATATTCATTTAATTTAAAATAGTGTTGTAGTTCAACATAATTGCTGGAATACCCATTTTAAAGTTTAGAAAATGTAAGAATTCGTTTTGTATTCTTTCAACAGCTTGTACGTGTATATTATAATATGGGTTCCAGACGGGAGAATTGTACTCAAGTTGACTTCTAACAAATGCAAAATATAACAGTTTAATACACTTTATATTGTTAAAATTTCTAGTTAGCCTAGTTATAAAAACCAACATTTTAATCACTTATTAGAAATTTCTGTTATGTAGTTAACAAATGAGAGATTTGCTTGAGAAGTGATTTAATGTCTCGAGAGTATTGTTATCAATGTTGTAATTAAAGATCACTGGATTTTTTATTCGAGAAAATCTAACTATTTGACATTTTGAGATATTTATGTATTTATATACACGACCATTAAAATGTCGTTTTAGGAATCGCAAAATAACAAAAGTTGAACATATGTCACGGATTTCCCTTTTTAGGCCTATTCTCCCAACCCTCCTGGAACGTTCCGAAACCTAAGAACTCTTAAAAACTAGACTCTTTGTGTAGATTGGAATAAAAAACTAATAGCCATAAATCTGGGTTATTTTCTTTAAGTCTGGTTCGGCCTGCTGTTCACATTTTGATTTTGAATTCAGGGCTCTCTTCAGACTACAACTCCAATAATATTTCACCTCCACACTATTTGCTTTTTAAGATGGTGCTACCGAACGAACTTTGACTCAAACTGCGTTAGTATTGCTAATGGTGGCGGCTGGGGGTCAATATATGCGAAGGTTCACCATGTCAGATAACAAATTTAATATTATGTAACTATTTTCATACCTATATACAAAGAGGTTCTTTTACACATTTCTTAAAAATAATAGTTGTTAAATTGAATACACAACATCTAAAACACTGACACATAAACGCGGTCCCATTTAAAATGATCCTAAACAACCGTTCCTTCCGATGCGATGTGGTGATAAAAGTCCGAGCGCCGATCGCGAGAAGATAAAATTTGCAAAGACATGTACTTACGCTTTCGACTGTTCACAGAATATGCAAACATTCCTGTAAAATTTTGTGAACAATATCCAAAAATTATTATTTTTTGAAAATAGTTTTAAGTCGCTCAGAATGTATCACACACACACATACTGTTATGCATTAAAATATTATGATTGAACGAATCCTGAAGATCTTCATACAAAAAGATGAAATTTTGAAAAAAAAAATCATTTTCAGCTACAACAACCTCAATAACCTCATTTTTTTCAATCTTAGCGCTCTAGCTCACTGAAAGCTCACGAACCGCCACTGGTACCCCCCCCTACCTTCCTACTATCCATTTCCTTCCCCTCTCCACTACCTTCATCCTCACAACATACCCCAAATGGGGATGCCATAGTCTCACTGGCTCCAGACGGTAGCAGTTGGGACTCTTGTGCGGTATTCATGTTAAAAAAAATCCTTACGTAACATGTTTGTTCCAAAAGTCACAAGAAAGAAGATACGCCCATCGATCTACCGCGCCAATACTTAAGAGTCTTTTGAGAATACATTCATATATGAACGGATGGGAATCGGATTTCGACCATGCAACAACCGTCAGAGAAGTAAGTTCCCCCGCGTCGCGAAAATAAATAGTGGGCAAGAGAGAGTTGAGGAAGATAGGAACCTCGACTCAACTCTTTCTGATCCAGGCTCCGGCAAAGGAAGGTGTCCCACAACAATCATTGTCGAAAACGCGAAAAGAATGGCCCGCCTCGTGGTTTGCCTCACCGCCAAATACATTCAAGAGTTCACGTAAGAGATCTTCGTTACTTCGAAATGATCATCAATTTATCATGGATTCAGAATAAAATAATTTCAATATGGATTGTCCGTCTCGATGTTTAGTTATAATTGTTTCTCAATACACTGAGTGTTTTATCGAAATGGAAACCGAGTGGAATTCATACGAGATGGCTGCCGAATGCACCCTTTGGAGATTCTCATTATAATAGTATACAGAACCAGCGGCAACACGTTCTGGTGGTGTCACAAATTTCCAGAATATGTTGTTATAGTCCCATCGGTTATGAAGAAAGATTTTCGCAAAGTGAACAAAACTGCACTTAAATATAACAAAGAAAAAAATTAGAGAACAAACCCAAACTTCATTTAGTTTTCTATTGAATTCTTTTTACAATTTTCTTTTTCACTCATGACTTTAAATTGTTTGGCACAACTGATATGTTCAATGTACTCTACTCACTCTACTGCCTTACTTGTATTCTGCTGAGATAAAAATTGTTAAAATAAGAATTCACTGCAGTATAAATAGGATGAATACAGGAATTTATTTGTACAAAAATTACTAAAAATTAAAACTCCTTTAGTTATTATTTATTTTAGGGAAATCAACACTTTACAATTGGATTAATTTATACATGTA
This sequence comes from Limnephilus lunatus, assembly GCA_917563855.2. Classification (NCBI taxonomy): domain Eukaryota; kingdom Metazoa; phylum Arthropoda; class Insecta; order Trichoptera; family Limnephilidae; genus Limnephilus; species Limnephilus lunatus. Next base: position 77,199,535 of record OU830592.1, read on the forward strand.
TGATTTACCAAAACGAGAAACCAATTATAGATTTTCGCATCATACCATTATATTGTGTCTAGAAATTAAATACTAATCTTGCAATTACATTATTATAACAAAAGGGAAGTAGTACAAAATATATGTCAATATATTTATGCAGTTTTGTACTCATTTAATACATTTCTAATGCACTTTTGACGGAGTTTTTATATTTATATTTATTTTTTTATAATTATGTTACATTATATTACACGAACGTCTGATTGTTATTGCTCTTAATTATGTTAAATCGACCACCATAACACGGGCACCAGCCTAGCATGGTGGTCGAAAAATCCACTAATGTTACCTCAATTTTGTATTTAATGAATAAAGAAAATTAAAAAAAAAAAAAAATTTAAGGCTATGAAATTGATTTTAAGGATATGAGATTACTAAAATCAAACAACCAAAAAAGGGCTTTGTAATCCGTAATAGTCTTATTATAAAAATCTTATCTCTAACCAAAGAGCCACCATCGAAGATTTATTTCCGATATGCAAATTTAACGTTGTGTAGGGGGATGTTTTACCGCTGTTTTATTCAACCTTTACCAACAACACATAAATTACACTTCATGAAACGTATGTAAGATAAAACTATAGTAGTAAATATCAGGCCGATAAATAAGGTATTATCTAAGGATTTAAAAATACAACCCGCAGTCATGAAAAACATCTGCAAACATACATGGGGAAAAGGTTATTAAAATCATAATAATACATTTAGTAAAATCATAGTCACCTCAAAAAGTCACGAACACAGAGCCAATTTAATGAAAACCTGTTGAATATAACATGTCGACTTCACCAATTAAACTATAATATTGGAACAAGAATAGCAACAGCAATATCATCAACAATAAACACAATCATTCAGATTTATCGGTGAAAGTTACATTGGTTAATGCGTGATTGTGTCCTGTAAGGCCGCGTACCGGCGTACCTACTAACCTGCAAGCTGTACTGTTACGTTCGCGAGCGCTCGCTTGGAGCCGACGCGTGTACAAATAGCCCAAACGTCAATGACTAAATAAAAGACCGAAGATAGGACCTGGCATACCAATAAAACATTATGTCCAAAATTCTGGCGGTCAAGATGGTTTCTACGCCGGATCGATTCCATTTGGGGAAATAATATTTTTTTTATTTTTCTGGTAATATAAATAAAATACGTTTTTGTTTGTACAGTACTGTATTTATTCATAATACTTTTTATGATATAAAATGGAGTAAATATCAAGAAAATAATAATAAGTTTCAAAAAGAATATACATCATTTCTCATCATATTTATTTTGTATTTATTGTTTAACTCTATGAACAATTAAGCATAACCATACATATGGTCATGTAATTTAGTGGGCACTGCTTCATCCATCGACTTACCTTCAATGTTTTGTTGACGAGAAGTTATTCAAAAAGTTTTGATCACAGAAGAGTTCTCGATTGGCTTCCAAGCTTTAGTACACATAACTATGAAGCACATTTCTGCACTACGAGTGTGTTCTGCAGTGCGAAATCTGAAAAGTTATAGGTATATCACAAACACTGTATACAATGTATGTAAAATACAATATACCTACAAAAATTAAAGGTTCTAAACAAAACAAAACATAACGCAACTTGGGTAGGAACCTTCAGCAACGGTTGTAATAGAGGTGTCCATATATTCTATTTTATTCCAAATAATATTATATTTTAAAGAAAATAAAATGATTTTCCGTTTAAAACTTAGCACTTTTTACAACGCTCTTAAATATTAAATGCAGATACATATTATGATAAATCATTGAATGGTGGGTAATCAATTTCTATAAATGCAATTATCAAGGTGTTAAAATAAATATTATCATTGTTGTAATTGATAACAAAATGATATAATTGAAAACAAACCACAAAATATCAGCCCCGGGCAGCGCGGCATTTTCATTGAACAGTAATATTATTGTATAGTGCAAATATTTGTACGACTTTGCACGTTTAAATGATCAAATTTGGCATTGTTCATTGTAATTTTGAATAGGATTCTCTGTGAAAACAATATTAACTAATAACATACTTAATTATTATTTTTAATTGATAAACTAACGTTTAAACAAAAAAAAAATTTGCATAGCACAAAGGGTAGATAACAAATATTATAATCAATAATTATCAGCCTGAAACACTTATCTACATACATTGAAAAAATCTTCCGAGAAAAGATACTGGCCGCCAACGGGAATTGAACCCGTGTCCCTCTGATTGCCGGTCAGGATCTCTGACCACTGAGCTTTGGCGGCTTATCTAATATCCGCCAAATAATTCAATATATACTAGTGTTTCATTCGACAATTACTTATTATTACATTTTTCCAACTGAAAACAACCAACTTTATTTTTGTGAGAGAGGTTTCAGTTGGAAAATTTAATAATAAGTAATTTTCGAATGAAACACTAGTATATATTGAATTATTTGGCGGGTATTAGATAATCCGCCATAGCTCAGTGGTCAGAGCTCCTGACCGACAATCAGAGGGACACGGGTTCAATTCCCGTTGGCGGCCAGTATCTTTTATCGGAAGATTTTTTCAATGTAGATGAATGTTTCAGGCTGATAATTATTGATTATAATATTTCTTATCTACCCTTTGTGCTATGCATAAAAAATCTTGTTTAAACGTTAGTTTATCAATTAAAAAATAATAATTAATATTTGACAAGTTAAAGTATTTCAGCAATAAATTCAGACATAATTAGTCTCGACGCCACCTAGCGGGAGATTTAGTACCTAACAATACCTCTCTAACAAAAATAAAGTTGGTTTTTTTCAGTTGGAAAAATGTAATAATAAGTAATTGTCGAATGAAACACTAGTATATATTGAATTATTTGGCGGGTATTAGATAAGCCCCCATAGCTCAGTGGTCAGAGCTCCTGACCGGCAATCAGAGGGACACGGGTTCAATTCCCGATGACGGCCAGTATCTTTTCTCGGAAGATTTTTTTAATGTTGATTAGTGTTTCAGGCTGATAATTATTGATTATAATATTTGTTAATAACATACTTAATTTCGTATGCTAAAACAAATCTTATTGATAAAATAAACTGAATAAATGTTTGTCAGGAATGATTTCATAAACTTTCACTTACATGTTACAAGATATTCCAGCTGTTTTTCATTAAAAACACCTTTTCGCTCGTTGGATGAACACTGTTTATTTGATAAACTTAATATTGTGTTTAAGCTAATATTTTATAATTAGCCAGCCAGCTTAAAGTTCATACGAAATTAACTACCACTGTTATCTATTTTAACTACCACTGTTATCCACATAATATAATACCCACGCACAGGCTTCGCCTTCGTGGGATTTTTTTTGTTACCGTATATATATATATATATTTGTTATTATGTATTTACCTGTTAAATGTACCAAGAAACTTTGCTAAAAAAAAAAAGTCCTAACAACAATGACGTCACATGTAAAACAAGACAGACGATTGAAATTTGACAATGAAGTGTAAAAAAACAACGTAGGCGGTGAAACTATTAAGAGCGTATAACCAGCCAGCAGCCGAAAATCCACATTTCGTCGAGAGAGGTTCTTACGATCATACAGGGCAATTCCAATGAGAATGATTAGTTACTCTCCGTACCAGCTTTTTAAAATTTTTACTCAATTCCGATTTTATTTCATTCTGCTGAAATGCTGAAAGGCGTGTTGACAAAACTATTAAAATTATGTATTTTTTGTAATAATTTTTTATCATAAGTATTTATCATTTTTCAATAATGTCTCAGCACAATAAGAATGTAAAAAAAATTGAAATATATTAGTCTGTAAGTGCGCAAATAAATACACAAACGGACCAATTTTCGTCAAGAAACACATGTACTAATTTATTTTTAATGGTTTTATTAAAACTACATTAAAATTCTGTTACATACGTTTACCAGATAATGTATTGATTTATTTTATTGCATTTTTATTCATTTATGATTTTTTTATGGTTTTATTTAAACTAAAATTAAAATTCTGTTACATACGTTTACCAGATAATGTATTGATTTATTTTACTGCATTTTTATTCATTTATGATTTTTTATGGTTTTATTTAAACTAAAATTAAAATTCTGTTACATACGTTTACCAGATAATGTATTGATTTATTTTACTGCGTTTTTATTCATTTATGATTTGAAATGGGTGTTGTTCAATAAATGTACTCTTTTGAAAATAACAAATCCTCCAACGACCTACGGTATAACTATATTATACTAAAAATGATCATTTTTTCTGAAAATTTAAAACATACGTTTACTAGATAAAAGAACAATCTTTCGAAACCAATTGATATTTTTTTGTGGAAAAGAGTCAATACGTCTAAACACTGATTTAAAAATGACATATTTTTGGTGTTCTCTGGTTAACTTAAGTCAAGTCTGTCTAACAAGGGATGTGTGCGAATACGTGATGCCAATAAGTCATTTTTTTGTCTTTCCATATAAGGGCACTTCCTGTTGTTCTCTATTCAATTCTTATCATACCCACTAGAGCCTTGTTACCGTCTGTGCAACCGAGTACCTATCGTGTCGCAGCTGATTATACGGCTTTGTATGAAAGTTCGATAAATTCAAATTTGAATGTCAATTTCAAAATTGGAACTGAATGTTCAGACAAGCGATAAAGTACCTAGGTTTATTATTTTACAAACGATAAAGTAGATGGAAAAAGGTTGAGTATTTCTTTTGTTTTAATGTTTGACAGATGCTTAGATAGATTCATAGAGCGAAGGTATGTATATTACTGAGACGACGCACGTGTTCTCACATAATGATGTCCAGTGGGCATACTTTAGCGGGCAATTCATGTATTAGTCCAGTAACTTTGTCGCCTGAATGTATGGGGTAGTATGCGTTAAATCCGGTCGTTCTGATTTTTTGCAGGCTTGGTTATAATGTTGACCTTATGAATAATCCAAGTTTTTTACCTCGACCGCCGAACGCAACTTTGTCAAAATCGAAAAAACCGCGAAAAAATCGTTATGTTTTCAAATTTTGGCGATTATAACCCTAAAGGACTAGTTTTTGAAAAAACTTTTTGTAATTTTTTTAAAGAACACTAAATTTGCTATAATATTATATTAAAACTGTTTCTGTAGACCCAATAGTTTTTGAGTTTAAGCCTTTTAAAATTTGTGACCTCGAGCGCAAACCGCGAAAAAACCGTTTTTTTTTTTTCAAATTTTGGCGATTATAACCCTAAAGGACTAGTTTTAGAAAAAACTTTTGAGATATGTTTTTAAAGTAAACTAAATTTTCTACAATATGATACTAGATTTGTCTCTGTAGATTTAATAGTTTCCGAGATTTAGCCTTTCAAAATTTATCATTTTTTTCGAACTTCGCAATTTTTTGCAATATTCTAGACGTCACTCGAATAACTCTAGCGGGATAAAGTTTCAATTACCTCCGACGTGTGAAGTCACGAATGCGACCCACCTGTAATATATTTTTAACATCAAGAAACACTTTGAAACATCCAAAATTATATGTCTGCCGTTCATCAACCATCTCCCTTCTAATTACGACACAATTTTAATATCTCTTCGGTTCGCAAATGATAAATGCCGAGCCCATGGACAAAAAAACTGCGTTGTAACTTTTGACCAACCCCTATACATTAAAGCCAAAGAGATGGTCGCAAACTATAAGGGCACTGATTTGAGCAACGTCGTTGTGAGGCTAGGAGGTTTTCACCTACTAATGTCTTTCTTGGGATCAATAGGTATGATTATGAGTGGAAGTAGTCTAAAGGAACTGCTCTCGAGAATTTATGCTGAAAACAGCATTGAAAGATGTTGGCTGGCCATGCTTATTCTAGAGCAGTGAGAGCCCACAATTTGGTGTCTCTTTCCTTGGCAAATGAAATTGTGAAAACAATTCAGTTCACTGAAGAGTAAAAAATCATTGCTGAAGACATTATTTCAAACTCTGACAGATCTGCAATTCTAACAGCTAACGAAAATGAGCAGTTTCAAGCACTAAGGACGAAATTCACGGATGCTTTGCGCAAGCTTGAAAGCAATGGACCAACCGCAAAGCTACAGGTTCTTTATTTTAGAATCGTGACACTGATGAAGCAATTTATCCAAGCAGAACGGACAGGTAATTGGGATTTGCGTTTGGACACCATCCAGAAAATGCTCCCATTATTTCACGCAGCAGGCCAATTCTTTTATGCGAAGTGCGCACAATTATATCTGCAAGATATGCTGGAATTGGAAAGGAAAATGGACCCACTTGAATACGATAAATTCACAAAAAAATGATACTTCACCATCCGGCGCACTAACAAATTTTGGTCGGGTATATGGTCAGATATGACCATTGAGCAAGTACTGATGAAATCTATGAAAAGCTACAAGCTAGTAGCTAAAGCTACTTGACATGCGACCATCTCGAGTCACCAGAGATGAGTCAGATACTGAAAAACTATGTATATGGTTTGCACAGCACCCTCTATTCTTTACAGCAGATTTCATTATGTCCGTCTGCAGTGGCCTGGTTGGAGAATCTAGTGTCAACAGCCACATGGCTCTAGAGATTGGGAGAGAATCGATGCTAAAGGTTGGCCAGAACTTCCAGGAAGTGAAATTTAAACGTAAAAACAATGTGGTGTCCCTTTCTTCAGCTGTACGAACTATTACTGTTGGCAATAAACAGGTAACTATTGATCATCTAACACTGTTTCACAGGTTGTGTGTCTTAAAACAATCGGATGAAGAATTGCGAGAGTTCTTCTCTTACGAACTGTCACAAATCTCAATGTCATTATTCTCTGAAGAAGGGTTGAGAAAGGGCACAAAATCCACCTTGTATTCAGTATTTGAACCTGTAACCTTAATATGAGAAGCAAGGGTTAACGAAGTTTGTAGTAGTGGATGGAGGGCATCTACTTCACAAAGTTGTGTGGCCTCGAAGCTCATCATTTGGTGCGATAGCTGACAGATACATACAGTACATTACTGCTCACTATGGCTCCAATGTGGCAGTAGTTTTCTATGGTTACCCCGTAGATTCTGTACAGAAAAACACAAAGAGCTCTGAGCGTCTTCGAAGAGCCAAGTTACACTCATCGCGAGAGATAATCGTTGATGAGAAAACCGTAGCACAGGTTCCTCAACAGAAATTCTTGTCAAATGACAAAAACAAGATTCGTTTCATAAAACTGCTGACAACAAAAATGGGAAATTACAACATTCAAGTACTCCCAGCAGAGGAAGATATCTGATAGGTTCATCATCACTACAGCAGTAACTGCTGCCTCTACCTATGATATAGTGATAGTCGTTGGTGAGGACGTTGACTTGCTGATCATCCTTACTGCGATCTCAAACCAACGTGAAATTTTTTTATAATAAATGTGGAAGAGGCAAAGCATCAGATGTCATGTATTCCAGCATCGCTTCTTCAAAATCCTCTTTGAAAACAGAGTTTTTCCTCTTCATCCATGCCTTTAGTTGTTTTGACTCGACATCCTGCTTCTTTGGCTTAGAGAAGATATAAATGATATCCATAGTCGAAAAAAATCCGTACGTTACACCTGACGATATAGCAGCAGCAGGAGAACGAGTCATAATTGCTCTATACGGAGGCAACCCCAACACCCATAACCTTGATGAGCTGCGGTACCAACTATTCGCCAGGGCTGCGACGAAAACCAGCTTCAATCAAGCCAGGTTACCTGCTACACGAGACTCTGCTCGATTTCACTCCTTGCGGACATACCATCAGGTAAAAATTTGTCCTTCCATCAGTTACATATCATTCATCATTTTCTATTCTCATGTACAATCTCTTACAGTTTCAGTCGTGGTTGGGAGTCACACTGAACCCTCTCTCCTGGGGGTGGACATCCACGCCACAAGGCCTCAACCCCAAAATGATGACCAGAGATGCAGCCCCATAACACCTCTTGTGGATGATTTCTTGCGGCTGCACGAAGGGTTGCGGGAACGCGTGCAGCTGCAGGAAGGCAGGATTAAAATGCTCATCAGTCTGCAGGCACTGTAGCGGGGCCTCTTGTGACTATATACCCGATGTTGAAGTAATACATATCCCAGAAGGCGACGATCTGTCCGATGTCGAAATGGAGGATGACTTGTGGGCACAAGACGTGGACGATTCATCACCATCTCCTGATGGGGATATGCCATCCCAATACGTCGATCCAGATACGGACGAACCTCAACCGGGACCTTCCAAGAGGGCTAAATTAATTTTTTTTTTTTTGATTTTGAATGTTACCCAGTTTCCTAACAAATAAACTTATTAACTTTTGTTGTACTTATCTTTTTTTAAATAAATGAAAAAAAAAAAAGAAAATACTTGGTTTTTTATCTTTTTTACTTCATTATTCGTAGCTTAGCTTATACATAATAGTAGGGGAGGCGAAGCAGGGATTTTGGGATTTTCTCAAACGCATCAGATTAACTAAGGGGAGATACCTCCCGACCCTGTTATGGACTACCACCATTTATGAACCAATAATATTGGTGGGTGCGGCTAGGACAACCGATCAGATTAGTAAAAAAAAATCGATCCCGTAGTTACTTGAGCGTGTCAGATTAAGGTATTGTGAGTTAATTACATGATGAAAAGTTTACATTTCAATAATCTGACGATTTACGTGACATAAGAAAATTAGCGAGTCACAAAGTTGCAAAAAAAAACGTCATGTGGATTTACTCGAGCGCGGTTATTTTTTTTTTTATTTTGAAGGAAATAATGTAAGGATCTCAGAAATAATATAATCTGACGATTTCAACATGCCGAAGAAGCTAAAATCATCACTGAGTGTGGAGCGTACAGCGGCTGACGGCGCTGAGAACTGCCTACTAACTGAGTCCATAGACATAGGAACATTACTAGACCTGCCCTAAGTGATAAAAGTGGTCTGCCTATATTTAAAGAGGAAAGATTTGATTATTTGTTTGTTTGCATTGAATAGGCTCCGAAACTACTAAACTGATTTGAAAAATTACTACGACTCAAGCGGCGACATTTTAATTAAATTTAAAAAAATAAAATAACACTTATTGTGGCATAACTATAATAGTTAGACATATGCTGTCGCGACACTTTTTGTAAATAATGATTTGTTTTGCAAAGTCGTAGTACATTATTTAATTCTATCATCAGTAGTTTTCGCAGCGCACGCGATTTAAAGAATATTTTAGGTAATTTTTTTACACCTTGGGTAACATTATTGTAGTTTTAGTAAAGAGACCTATTTAAAAAAATATATAATATAGCCCTTGTCACACGGGAATAGTGTAGCTTCCTAACGGTGAAAGAAGTTTTCAAATCGGTTTAGTAGTTTCGGAGCCTATTCGATGCAAACAAACAAACAATCAAATCTTTCCTCTGTATATATAGGCAGACCGCTTTTATCACTTAGGGCAGGTCTAGTAATATTCATATGTCTATGGTCGAGTCGTACGTTGATAGGCGCTTGCTTGTTTTATATTCTGTCGCAGATCTGGAGGCCCTTAGGCCGCGCGTTCGTGTACAACGCTTTGGTTTATTCATTGTGTAAAGAAATTTAATAAGTGAAATTTTCAAGAAGTTTAATTAAGTGATTTTCTTTTTATCATTATAATAGGTATATATTATTTTTTGTTCATTTTAATTCAATTCAGTAATAAAAAATAAAATAAAAAACTTAAAACTGTCAGATTAAGAAAACCCCTCCACATAATTGTCAGATTATAGGTCAGCACAACAAGGACATCAAACTGAACCGTCTGTATAAAATTCTGACGCGCTCGAGTATGTCAAGGTCACGACTTTTTTTTACATTTTAAAAAATCTGCCACGAGTTTAGGTTACGTCCAAATCGTCAGATTATTGAAATGTAAACTTTTCTGCGTGTAATTAACTCACATTACCTTAATCTGACACGCTTGAATAAATCCATTTTTTTTTTCAATTTTCTACCTCTTCATACAGCCACCCCCACCACTCAACTCGTCAGATTAATATCTATCCGTTACCAGAAAAACGTAGGACGTATACGCTTTTAATATCTGACGCGCTCGAGTAAGTCATTGTGACGATTTTTTTTTACATTTTTGAAAATTTATACTCGCTCCCCCCACCACTGAAAGGGCATACATCACATAAACTTTTTTTCTTTTAGCATCTAATCTTTGCAATCCAATAGGTACCCACAACGCTCGAGTAACTACCCATTTAGCTTTATTTCCTCCCCTACTATAATCACCCCATCATAAAAGTAAAGGGCTTCGATAGAATAATCAGGGTCAAAATTCATTCAGAAAGACAGAATTGCAAAAAATTGCGAAGTTCGAAAAAAATTATAAATTTTGAAAGGCTTAATCTCGGAAACTATTGGGTCTACAGAGACAGTTCTTATATCATATTGTAGCAAAATTAGTCTAATTTAAAAACGAAAGTTTTTTCTAAAACTAGTCCTTTAGGGTTATAATCGCCAAAATTTGAAAAAAAAAACTATTTTTTCGCAGTTTGCGCTCGAGGTCACAAACTTTGAAAGGCTTAATCTCAAAAACTATTGGGTCAACAGAGACAGTTCTAGTATCGTTATGTAGAAAATTTAGTTTACTTTAAAAACGAAAGTTTTTAAAAAAACTAGTACTTTAGGGTTATAATTGCCAAATTTTGAAAAAATAACGATTTTTTCGCGGTTTTTTCGATTTTTGACAAAGTTGCGTTCGGCGGTCGAGGTCAAAAACTTGGATTATTCATTAGGCTAATATTATAAACAAGCCTGCAAAAAATCAGAACTACCAGATTTAACGCATACTATGATGTAGTACACTACTACTATTTCACTACTATTTCATTCGCACACAATTATTTTTTGAATTGCCATCGATTTTTATAAGGGCTGCTTAGTCGATTAGTATGAACCCGAAGTATTTTGTATTTTTATGATTTCATCAGATAGATGTCCTTTTTTTTAAAGATTGCTCACACTCGAAGGGTAAATTTATTATTTTACAAGACTGAGCAAGAAATCCTGCAGCAAATATATTTTTAAAGCAAATGTGGATGTTGTAGGTATCACAATTTTATAAATCTATAGTATTAATAAATCAAAACATTTGAGAGGGCTTTTGATATGCACTTCGAACCGAGAATTCTTGGTTTATATTGCGGGGTAGTGCTATAATAAGATTCCACGGAGGGTTGATTTACCACTGAGCTAATTGGGCCGCCACGATACCTTTGAATATTCTGGGAACTTGAACTTTGGGGAACGAGAATGCTTGATGATACCAGAAAGAGACCTCGTAGACTAACAGCGGCCAAGTCAACTACTAAACATCAGTCTTGAGGTGAGAGATTGATTTCCACTTAACCTTAATTTTTATTGAAAAATATTCATTTATTCTGTCACACCTTATATATTTTAAATTGAAACAGTGCCATTTTATTTGGCGACTTTTTTCTATTTTAAGTTTCATTGAGATTCGCTAACATTTTTTTTATTATTTAATAATAATATTTGGCTAATTTATATAGCGCCGTTTTCGTGAAAAATCACCTCAAGGGCGCTGTACCTACCCATTGCACAAGAGTCCCATCTGCTTTCAAATACCTGAAATCAGTGAAACCATGGAATCCCCAATAGGGTATATCTTGGGGCTAAATGATCTAGGGAGGAGCAGATGAAGGCGGGGAAGTATCTGGCTATTTAGATCTGGTCACAAAACACGACTAAAGTAATTTTATTTTTATTTATTTCTATACATTACAGTTTTTACCTTATATATTTTGAGAACATTTTTACATGTTGCATTTTATTATGTTGGGTGTAAGGTAGGTTTGAGAAGGTGAAACTGTTGGTCGGTAATATTGTATGTTTTGTGAACACCTCACTAGGAGAACCTGTGCTGAGGTGTTTACGTGTTTATGATTAAGTGTGACATGTACCTACAAGTATTTATGTGTTATAAAGTAATATTACAAAGTAACATTATAAAGTAATATTACACGTAACTTTTCGATTCTGAACGTTGGTCATTCTACGGGGTAACACTGAACGTATTTATTACTCTCGAACGTGCGATAAATTTGCTACAAATTATAGTTATTAAATAAATTGATAATTACAAATATTAATCAAAATCGCAGAGTTTGGATACACATACATATATTATATGATTGTGTTTCGGATGCGAAGTTATTTACAAGTGGTTTGCGTAAAGCAGGGTCCATTGGGCGGGCAAACGCCAGACTTTTGACAGTCCAACACAACAATCAAGGTCATAAATGTTTAACAATTTTTGCCAACACTCAAGGCCATAACTTTACACCAACATCGTTTGGGGTGAAGTTCGCGCGGTCCACACAATTTGACAAGTGGTCTGAGGTACGGTCGTGTCCACGGCACGCTTACACCTGACGTTTGACGTTTATATCAATATTAAAATGCGTTCTGATGACAAAAGAGATGTATCAGGGAGAAAACACAGATATTTTAATAGATATTTATTTATCAGGAAAGATTTCCGACAAATACGCATAACCTAAAGTTACTATTTATTAAGAATTTAGAGGGAATACGTTTTGTTGCTTCGTAAATAATTACGTAGGATCAAAAATAGAATATCATTTTACAATGGTCAATTTCTACCGTGTCTCTAAAACCGATAAATAAATTAATAGACTTTATTTACAAGTGAGTTCACGAAAGAAATAATCATCCATTACGACAGTGTGTTTATTTACAACTTTAAATCATAATTATTAGGTCCGCGTACCAAAAAAATTGATGTTTATCGTTTGCATAAATGTTAAAATGCGTTCGATGTAGAAAAGATGCTACCTGCATCAGAAAGAAAACACAGATCAGGGTTTATCAGGAAAGATTTCCGACTAATATCGATTATTGCACCAATGACATTATATAATAACGTCATTTTATTGCACGACCTAATTTAGAACTATAGAATCTAAATTCTATTATCTATCTAAAATCTAATTCTACTCTAAAGTTCGTAAATATTTACGTCAACAATAGAATAGTTATAAATATTTGATATTATATTATCAAATATTTCTATTCTTATATTATATTTAGGTATAATAATATTTTAAACTGGTGATTATGTTCGCTCATACATAGCACATAACCACAAAAATCCGTTCCGATTTTTCTACATACACGGACCGCACCGCGCGACTTCTGTCAAAAAATGAATTCTCTTCCCTCCCCCGCTGGCCCCCGCCTGCCATCCCGCTTCACCCTGGATGAGATGTTTAAGTTTTGTTTTCCGCCGAACACGGGAAGCTCAAACACTACGGCCTTGAGTGTTGGCAAAAATTGTGACCTTGATTGTTGTATGGGACTATCAAGCAAAAGTCTGGCGTTTGCCCGCGCAATGGACAAAGCTTTAGACTTACAAACCACGACAGGAAACATTTTGTTTGCCAAAAGTATTGTTAAATTTTCACAAAAAATATTTTATTTTTAAAGTGAAGCTTCTTTAGCACCGTTGTGATTTGAAACTCGACGAATCGTAAAAGAGTGACTCTAAAAAGAGACAAACATATTCATCTTTAGGATTATAGCCTGCGAGAGAATGCGATAGAATTAAACCTACCCGAGGTTCAGTACCTACCTACGAAGCACCACTCAATTTTTTTTTAAAGAATTTTTTCTTCTAGAAATATCTTCATGTTTGATTTATTGTTATTTTCTTATTCTTTTCTTTTGCCTTTTTTCTTTCATTTCCCTTTTTTTTAAGAAAGACAAACATTCCCGGGTTACGAATAACCCGAAAATATTTTAAAATCTCCTACTACCTCCACAGTAAGCCAAAAAGTTGCTTGAGTCGTGATGGAGGACTTAGTCAGCTGAGGAATCGAAAACGGAACGCCTGGGTGGCACCCAAAAGCGATGCCCACTCAACCACTGACCGGTCAATGGTTTAGTGAGCATCGCGTAAATGTAAAATCAATTAAGTGCAATAATTGTATAACAGATTATGGGCATGATCGCCTTTTGGCTAGATTTGAACCATTTGACACATAAATTCTCATATGTCTACGTGTATTTGTAAAAATATGTTGCGCCTCTAAAGAATTTATTAGTAAAAAAAGCAAATAATGCTTTCATCCCGTCAGAAAATAATTATTTTTTAAAAACTGGTTCGGCATCCCGGACTCCCCGTGTCTTTATTTTCAGCGCTGTGAATTTCAATACTTCGAAGTAATAAACATTTCAATCAAAAATGTAGGGAGTCATAAAGCTGAACTCATAATTGTTTTATCCTTTCCAAATTATAAGTCCGTACGTTGTATGCCGGGTTTATTGATGTGGAAGTCAGATAATACAATATTTAACAACTCGAAGTTACAAAAGGTTTCATAATATTCACATTTATTTAACCTACCATAGAGAGGCATCAGTTGGTAATGATAAACCTTATATCAGGCTGTTGGCACATTGGGCTAAGGAAATTGTAGATAATATATTTTTTCGGGAGGATCTGTACAAGGCGTTATTCCGGTTCCCAGAATTCCCTGTCCAGGATGCTGAAAGTACAGTCCGGGTATCCGACCCTTTTTTCATAAAGGTCAAGAATATCTAGATAGCTCATGAAACAATTAATGTTAGTACTAAGCGACAGAAACTCGACACACAATATATTCAGACGTAAAAACTATTTTAATGTTTTTTTATGTGAATACCTCACAAGAGTCCCAGCTACTCCCGTCTGCAGCCAGTGAGACTATGGCATCCCCAATTGGGGTATGTTGTGAGACTGGAGGTGGTGGGGAGGGGAAGGAGATGGGAAAGGGGAAAATCTGGTCACCAAACACGGCTAAAGCCATTTCAAGCAACTTTCAATTCTGAATGGTGGTCTTAAATCAGGGCGATAATGAGAGTACCTTCCACTCCGGAACGTGCAGTAATATACCTACTATATTATTATTTTTAAGGAGTTTAAGGTGAAATAACACAAATTACTCAAATAAATTTTTCTTCGGCATGCCGGGAATCGATCCCGCGATCTTCGGATTGAGAGTCAAGAGCCTTACACCTCGACCACGGAGGCCATCAGGCACGTACTATTCGAGTGGTATTCTGACACCATTTGAAACTGAAAATAAATTTAAGTTTTTGACAAAGTTTTGAAATTTGCGCTTTGGACCAGCCCGATGCCAACGGGGGTAAAAAAATATCTAAAGTTATCTAATACTATCCTTTATTAACAGTACCTTGTAGTTATTGCATTTATTTGTATTCCTACAATTCCTATAAACACTTAATCTACGAAGTAGTAAGTAGATACTATATTAAAAACAGATATGCTTTGAAAACATGTAGGTATAATTCCTTGTTACAATTAATGTGTCTAAACTATTTCCACCATCCTGAAAGGAGGTTTCCTGCATTATAGATGATGTTTTAGTTTCTTATATTACTAACTTTGTTAAACTTGAAAATAGTACGATCACAAAGCACTCTTTTTAGGGTGAATTGCCTAGTTCAAAAATAAATAAAAATAGCACGAAATACTCGTAGATAAAGGTACCAATAACAGAGATTCTAACTTAAAATTTGAAAACAAATTTTTTATTTCTTCTAAAACATTTCCACAAAATTTTTTAGTGGGTACCTATTTTGAAATATAAAATATACAGACAAATTCTTTCAAATTTGCTGCTGCTTACAAAACGTCGCGTCATTTTGTGTTTTTTTATTCTCAATCCAAACGGTACTATACAAAAAATATAAGGTGTGGTAGAGTCTCAGATAAATAATGTTGATGCCAACATGCTTTCTTGATAATAAAAAAGGATTTCCAATTGTTACGATTGAATGGGATAAAATGATATTTTTGCGTTGGATAAATTTATTATTCCTTCGGTTATATAGGTACCTACTTGAATTCTGTGCTTTATATTATTTTTTATTTTTTTTTACATTAACTCCACACAGGAGGCCCTGAGAAAAATAATTTCCCTCAGGGCCTATGTCATCTTTGAGGATGCTGTGTGGAGGGTCTTTTTGAGGAAAAGAAGGAGTGAACATGGGTCTTGAAGAGACCCATGTTGTAGGAGGGAGGAAACACAAAGGCCGGTAAATCGTTCCACATCCGAGCTGTTGAACTCAAGAACGAGTCGTAAAAACGACCCGTTCTCATGTGACTAATGTCAACCGTGTACAAATGTTGGGCGCGTGTTTGGCGTGTTTCCCGACTATGCACCGGTGCCGAGCGGATCAACGACGCTAGTTCCACGGAGCATTTTCCATTGTAATACCGGTATAAAAAGGACAGCATTCCCACCTGACGCCTGTGCTCTAAAGATTGCAATCCGTCTGTTATGTCCGTAAGTTTACACAATTCGTTATGTTTTTAATTTAAGACTGGTTTCTACTACCAAGAAACATATTTTTGCAACTGATTCATTCATTCATTTAGTTTGAAAGAATTTCAGTAATTATTTTCCTAATAGCCGATGGTGCGATGCATATGTAATTCAAAGGAGGTCATCTATTTAACGGACGAATATTTTTGTATAATTATTTTAGGTTTTAGTGCATATAAATAATTTATAAATGTACTTTACAAATATTTTTTATAAGTACGTTGTGGGAGGTTAATATTCAGGATAAATGTTCCGCTATTGAGTCCACGCTCAAAACACACTTTAAAAAATTAAAATAAAACATAGTAAATTAAAATAATAATAATAGGTAGATAATAGTTAGTAATAAGTAATTCAGTAAGCGGAATTTAAAAATATTGGGTTTTAATGGTTATTTTGTTATCTTTAAAAACGCGAAATGTCATTTTTCAAGGACCGTCATGTTATTAATGACGACGATAAAATACGCACTTTTAAATGGAAAAACACTTTCTGTCAGACAATAATAAGAAGTTTGAATTGCAATCTTCGGAAATGATAAATAATTCGTATTAATCATTATTTTGTTCGGTTTCATAAACACGAAAAATCATTACTTATTACGCGCGCATGACGCGAAACGCGAGCCGCGAGCCCATATGAAATATGAAAATAATATGAAATTGGGCCATGTGAAACATTAACTACAATATGCAATTCGAAAATGAGCACCACCAACCTGAAAATATAAAAGCATTCACGAAACGAGTAGCTAGAAACGGTATATCGACAATATTATTACGAAAATAACTGATTTGCCTAATTACGTAAGAAATTATTTTAATACCTAGAACGAAAATAAATAAAAGAACACGCACGCGTTTTTCTTTTCAATAACACCCCAAGTTTTGAAAGGTTTGTACTGCAAGTAGGATTAGTATTATAGACAAGTTTGTACCTGTATTTATAACAGAAGAACATGGAAAGAAATGTATTAGAATAATTACACATACCCGCTAGACAAACCCTGCTTTGCCAAACAAACCATTCAAAACCTGGGATGTTTTTTAAAATTATGATGACATGCGAGGTTATTTTAGAGAATAATATAAACTCGTATGTCATCATAATTTAAAAAAAAACATCCCAGGTTTTTAATGGTTTGTTTGACAAAGCAGGGTTTGCCTAGCGGGTATGTGTAATTATTCTAATACATTTCTTTCCATGTTATTTTGTTGTAAATACAGGTACAAACTTGTCTATAATGCATTCACTTAACATACCTCGTACTGAACACGGGTTTGGGAGGGGAATTGGCGTTACAAACCCGTGCACAGTAGGATGCCGGTTGCCTTCTACTAGACACGGGTTTGGAGGAAAAATGGCATTACAAACCCGTGTTGAGTTCGAGGCATGGTTGCCTCGTATTGAACACGGAAAAGGAAATGCGCGCCCCGCGCCACATAAGTACTTCGTTATAGTAATTAAATTGACTGTGTTTTATTTCTAGCCAATCGTTTATAGGTTGGTAGTATCTATTTGCGATTTGTACATTGTAGTTTCACACGGCACAATTTAATACGGCATGCGTATTGAGTAATAATTTTTCGTGTTTATGTAACCGAACAAAATAATAATTAATACGCATTATTTATCATTTACGAAGATTGAAATAAGAATTTCTTATTATTATCTAACTGAAACAAAGTGATTTTTCCTAAAAAAGCGTATTTACCGTCGTAATTAATAACATGGCGGTCCTTGAAAAATGACATTTCGCGTATTTAAAGTTAACAACTAACCATTAAAACGCAATATTTTTAAAATCCGCTTACTGAATTACTTATTACTAACTATTATCTACCTAGTACAATTTATTTTAATTTTTTAAAGTGTGTTTTGAGCGTGGACTCAACAGCGGAACAATTACCATATTCAGAACTAACGAGTTCCCGGCATGTGTTGCTATGCCATTAATAAAGAAATTGTTTCTCCCTGCGTATCTTTTCCCATTCGTCCCGTTTCCCTTCCGTCTCCCTTTTACCTCCCATATCCCCTTCCTCTCATGCGTTCCCCCTCCACCTTCTCCGCCTTACCTGTCCACTCTCTCGCAAACCACCCTGTCCACCACTCGCAGCACCTATTGCATTTTTTTTATAATTTTTTATTTTTTACATGTTACAAACATTCATTTTTGTATATTATAAGAACAATTAATCAAATTTTGTACCTATTTAAAATAATATAATTCATTCAAAGTATTCAATTTTGATTAGTACCATAAGTGAGTACTTCGATTATTTAATTTTAAAAGTTTATTCGAATATTGAATTTTGATTGAACAATCGATGTTTGAAAAATGTGATTTTGTGACATATTTGTAAGAGTTTTTGTAATGATTAAAAAAACTTTTCAGATGTATTGTCAAGTGGTTGTAATAATCCAGAAATCTTCGCAAGGGTGGAAAAAGGGTATTTTGGAAGTTTGAAACATTTTCTGTGCTTAATATAACAACGCGTAACGGACATACCTACATACAAACATTTTTTAATTTGTATATATTGATAGATAGATACGTGTCAGCATTGACAAAGATGTACGAGTAATAACATTAAATTTCGAATTAATAACGAAAAAAAATAAAGCAATCGTTAAGGTTGTACTTCTGCAACTTGGAATTGAACGCCAGTATGAACTCGTTCGCGCCATTCACGGTTGCTTCGTTCCATTTACATAATTCAAGGTTTGGTTCTTCAATTCGTGTTTATGCGCAGCATTACACATAAAATCTATTCAGTCGGTGCTAAAACGCAATTTTTCAAGAAACAACGAACTTGCCAAAAACCTTCAAGAAAATGTAATGTTTACTTTTGAAAGAAAGCTTTGACTGCATTAACTTCTCAACGGAAAACAAGCCATTTATTTTCGAAAAGCAGAGGATGATTTATGTTTCCGTTTTAAGTTTTTCTTTCCTAACTGTTTCTTAACTTAATAAAAAAGTTCGTTTACTGACAAGTCTAATGAATGTTGAGTATTCAAATATTATGAAGATTTGTAGATGATTATTAATCACACACCCGTGAAAAATTACAGGATAGTCATAGAAGTGCCATTGCGTACTAATATTTAGTCAACATATGTTCCACTATTGTTATGCGAGTAGCAGTGCACGGGAAACGGATTCTAGAGTTTTTGGGAGTTCAGCGTTAGAGCGTTGGGAATGTTGGAAGACAAATTGACTGATTGGAGGTAAAAAAGTAGAACCAATTATTTCCCTTTGCGAATCATTTAAATATATTATATTTTACATCAATGGGAATATATTCGTCGCTGGAAGATATCGTATCTACCTCTTCGATGATCGTACTAACAGCCGTCCATAAAATTCTTTCTTCTCACACTACTTTATGAAAAAGAAAAAGACAGAAGATATTAGAATGTCGAATGTCTATACCGTATTCCTATAGACATATGTTTCTTTCTAATTTTAGAACTTTCACGGTAATGACCATGCTAGGACATGCCCGTGTCATGGAGGTCGAATTACGGAATTATCTTTTAAAACATTACCACGAACTAAATTCTTTTCCGGGAACCTTTGATATCTTTATAAGCTTGTAATACTGAATGTATTAAAACGTCAACATTTTCATAAAATATATAAAATTCAAAATTAAATTTTTCGTAATTTGAAATTCAACAAGTTGTTATAATTTTTTTGCAACTAGTGTCGTTAAATAAGAAAATATATGTTATTTTCACGATGGTTTTTGAGGTTTATTATTCTGTTGTGTCGGTAATGTGACTACAAGAATAGAATTTTTTTAATTTTTCGAACACTCCGAAAATAAATTACTTTTTCACTTGAAGTAATTTCGTAAGTATTTTTTTCGTTCTGGCTCTCACAAGGTAATTTTTAAAATAATATTTGTTTTTACTTGAGAAATTGAGATTTATTGATGCCCGGCAACTAGTGCGTGGACAAAAGCTGAGTTGATTTCGTATCTTAACTCTAAGCAGGTTGATTATACCACTGACCACGTGACCACTGATATGCTGAAAGACGAGATATTTCAGGTGAAACAACATTTGTCTTTGAGAGCATGTGATATTGATTAACTGGCGAGAGAAAACGGACGCAATATATTTCGTCTTCCTCCTCACCACTGCCAATTCAACCCGATTGAACTGGTGTGGGCTTACTGTAAAAAAGTGTTACAGTAAGCCAACATTAAGCTTATTGGTTGGGGATGAAAAGGTGCTGTCCACATAAGTCTTTGCAGCAAATTAGTGATAATTTGTGGATGAATTGTATCAGCAAAGAGTTTACGCTACCGTGGTGAACCGACGTGACTCAATATTAAGAAATCAACGATCCTCTCATTATGCATGCATGCGGGGTACTTAACCCTCGACCTGTCGCGTGGGGTCTTTAAAAGCCCAGGTTTTTCAGAAATACTAATTATGTACATTTTAAATGCTCCCATTGATTCCTTATTTTAGGTAGCTTCCTAAAAGGGACTATACCACGCCAGCGCCGCGAACATTCAGTCTGCGCATTTGCGATGTGAGATACAGACTTGTGTTTCAGTGTTAGGCTAAAAAAAATCAGCAAAATTCCATGAAAAATCAAGTTTATGTTTTTTTTTTTTAATTGTATTTTGTTGATTTTTTTATTGTCATAATAATAAGTCTGTATCAATCTCAACTAGTTATAAGTTTGATAGAAATTGTTTTTTTTTTTAAGTTTACGAGTTGCTGAGTCGTTCGTGGTATACTAATTTTTCATACTAATTAACATTTAACGTTACTTCGGTTGGTAGCGCCGAAAATAATTTTAATTCTACAACAATTACCACTCACCCTAGAGCTTAATAAAAATAATAATTTATTATTCAATTTAATTTATTATTTAGGGTTTATGTGGAATTACAGCCTTTATATGATTTAAGGTTGAATGAAAGTGGATGAGGGTTTGACGAAGAACATTTTTAGGCTGAAGTGACATGAGGGGTCGAGAGACAAGTATCTACCAAACATTTCAGAAGAGCAAAAACAAAATTTGGAAATCATTTAACGATTAATCATTTGTTTAAAAAAAATGAAATAACCATTTTAATCTCTGTCATTAGGGTATTTATGATTTGCTCATTATATAGCCTTTAACCACTGGAGCGACAGCCGAAATTGAAACTTTTATCTCCGATTGCTGAAGATTTTTTGGTAATCATTTTGAATATTTTTCGCCCACATAAAAAAAAAACATTCTTCCCAATATTAATATGAAGACATACAAACTGATTATGGTTCTATATAGCCAATGACAGCCGGCGTAGCGCAACGGTAAGGCGCTTGACTCGCACACCGAAGGTCGCGAGATCGAATCCCGGCGTGGCAAATAAATTTTATTTGATTAATTTGTGTTAGGTATTTCACAATTTATTAATTTAAAATAATATATAGTATATTTGCGGCACGTTCCAGAGTGGAAGATACTCCCTGTATCGCCCTGGTGTTAAAGACCACCATTCAGAATTGAAACGTTGCTTGAAATGGCATTCGCCGTGTTTGGTGACCAGATCTGAATAGCCAGGTACTTCCCCACCTTCCTCTTCCCTATCTCTTTCCCCTCCCCACTACCCTCAGCTTCACAACATATCCCAATTGGGAATGCCATAGTCTCACTGGCTTCAGACGGGAGCAGTTGGGACTCTTGTGAGGTATTCAAAAAAAAATTTAAAAAAAATGAATTCACCTATCTTTTAGCGCTTATCATATATTCGTAGGATGTATAAAAAAATATTATAAAATCGAAAATTCTACTTCATTACTTTCAAATAAGGGAAAATTTGCCAAAATTGGCAGCAAAGCAATCCGAGATATTTTAAATAGTGGCGTATTGTGGCAAAAAGCGCTCCGGTGGTTAACTTATATGGATTTTTTTTAAATGAATAGATTTTTGTGTAATCAGCTAAGCACGTCAAGTTACACGATTTATAAATTTTCTGATAGAGAATAAGACGCTAAAAATGTAAAATAACAAACAATTAAATCGTTTTCTGACGAATTTATTGATGAAGTCGCACCATTTCATGGTTTTCACTTTGCTACTTTCACGAATTGAGTTCTAAATAACAAATATTTTAGAAAAAAAAAAAAAAATGTTTCAAAGAAGCCGAAACTTATCATTTGTCGAACAGTAGCCGCGTAATAATACTTATATATATTATTATAATTTTGGCGCAGAAGATTCATGATTAATTAATGACTGTTAATATTTCATGCGCACGTTTTATGAAGATATTCGTGTTATTTAATCTACTGACTCTTCGACTTGAATATACAGTAATTACATCAACGGGGAGTTTCTCGAAGAAACAGTTTATTTTTAAGGTAAATTGTGGAACACGAGTTTTCCGTCAGGTGTTTTAGTTATTATAAATTGTGTGTATCGTAGTCAACGTTTAATATACATGGGCTCCTATATTAAATTTATCTGAACGCACCGTTGGTGTTTGAGTTAGAAAGTAAATAAAAAGACCTTCACATCATCAAACAGGCGAATAAAACTATCCTACAGAATGAAGATTTGTAATATTCCTTTATAATATAACTAGCGAGTTCCCGGCATGCCTTTCAATGGCACTTAATAAATAAATTGTTTCTCTCTGTGTGTCCTTTCCCATTCGTCCCATTACAATTCCACCTTCCATTCCCCCGTCCCGTGAACCCCCTCCCGAGTTCCCATCCCCACCCGCGTTCCATACATTCAATCCCGGTACATTCAGTTTTCAAACAGCTCTTGTGCCGCATATTGTAATTTTTTTATACAAATTTCTTAATGCCATAGCTCACCATATATATAGAAATGTTCGCGGACGTGCGCACAACAACTCACCAAAGATTCGTCGCAATCGGGAGAATAGTACAGGAAATAATTTCATAACGCCAGAGCTCACCACTATATACAGAAACTTTTGCGGGCGTGCGTACAAAGACTCATTAAAGTTTCATCGCAATCGGATGTATGGTTTAGGGACTGCGTAAGGGAAAAAAATAAATATTATTTTTTATATGTTACTAGCTGGGTTATCCGACTTCGCTCAGGACAACGTTCGAGAGTGTTCTGGAATATTCCATAATGATGTTCCCGATTTCCTATTCCCGAACATTCCACGACATATTCCACCACTCCTTCCAGAACTTTCTAGAGCTCTATGGAACCTTCTACAACTTTCCGGAAGACTGTTCTAGAAATTTCAAGAGGTCGAAACTTCTAGCCCTTATATCTTCAAAAGCGGTAAAAACAGGTACCCTTATTCCCTAGGGGAGATAGAGATCTACCACACCATATAACTCCCTTGATCGTACCGGGACTCGTTTCTGCGGTTAGCAGGTTTTTTTGGACTTACTTTTATAATATATATTGATGATTATTATTACAATATCCTCGCACATCGTAGGTACTCGTGAATGTGACAACTTTGTTTTCTTGATTTTTAAATATGTATAGGTAAAAAAAATGCTAGTTTTTCGTATGTTAGTTGTTGCTTTCACCCTGGGCCGCTATTCTCCAGGCCAGGATGCTCGCAATCACTGTCGAAAGTACGTACATTGATCGACTTGGTTATTCTCGAGTCTCGTTGAAGGTACATACTTAGATGCCAATCGTCAAAAGTCATTCCACACAAACAACGAGTGGGTCGAACCGGTCGACACTGACTAGCGAGTTGTGAACTGTTCGCGTATCTATACATCGACTGTCAAAATCTAGTATTATTGGTTTCCCGCGGGCACTTTCGCACCCGCAAAGACATCGTATATTTTTATAAAGTCGTTTTAAAGTTCCATATTACAATGGCTCATTTACCAGCGATGTTGGCTGTAATACATCATGTCTGGTAGGTTGAAGCAGCTGCTTTAAAACCTGTATCATATCCTGAACTCCCAGCCATTTCGAATATTATCAACTGTTAAACATTTCGAATTCACACCATAGAAACATCAAAAAACATCAGGAACATATACATCAGGAGACAATATTCACAGGGCTACCAATAAAATCATCTCTTCAACCGTTCGAAATTGAACAATTCGTAAATATGCAACATTCGACAAAGTACGTCACGACGACAAGTAGTTCGAGAATCGCAACACTGGAAGGTTGTTCTGGACCATCATTTCATATTATGGAGAAAGGGAAGAATTTATGTAATAATTTTATTTAAATGGGTAAATTTTCATAATTATATGGATGATTGGAATCAAGATCAGTCTTAAAAGAGATAAAATGTTGATCGGAGGGGAGGCAATTTTAGATAAGGCATGATGGAAGATTGAAGATGGAAGGCAAGATGATGATGCATTTGATTACAGACGGACAGCCAAAAACTACCTGATCTAAAGTTCCTACTTCTGGACCAAGAAAGATACGATCTGTCAAGCTCCGCAAACATTGAAAAAAAATAGGAAGATTACTGAAGATGGGTTGAAATGGAGTTATGATAATATAGTATGTAAATACGAATGTTAGACGGAGCGCGCTATAATTTAAATATATATATTTTTAACATGTGAGAACGTAAATATTATGAAGCATAATTTATTGAAAATAGAGCAAAAATCTCCCGGGAGACAAATGTCAAAAGTAGCAGTTAAAGAAACACTGTGATTTTTTCATACCATAACATTATATAATATTTTTAATTTTATACTTATGAGTAAAAGCTCAAATTGTAATATTCAATTAAATTAAGACAATATTCTCAATTTTGATTGCGAAACTCAATCAAAAATCTGAAAACAGAAAAATCAAAAAAAGATGCAGTCACATTAAGGACTCGAACTCACGACCTTCGCCTTGCCGGGGCGCAGCTCTACCAAATGAGCTAATGTTTTCCTATCCGATTCGGTCATATTTAACTGCATCATACTTCGAATGAGAACCGAGTAACATTATTTATTGGCTGCTATCTTTATGTATATACAGTTAAATACTTCCGGTTGAGTTTCGCTAATATTGTCTTCATTTAATTGAATAGAACGATAATCGTTTTTTTTTTTAAATATTTTTCGTGACATGCTTTAGAATAAACTTAAAATGAAAAATGGAAAAGACCTTTCACAGAACTTGAAAATTAACTTAGATATTTGATGAGTTGTTCAAATCCTGTGAAACAACTGGCCAAGGGAAGTGTTCAAGGGAAGAATTATGCTGTAAGTCGTTAGAAATTCAGAATGCGGGATGTTGGCGTATAACGTCGAAGTTTACACAGGTTTCAGAGGACTTCTTATCGGAGGTCTCAGACGTTGAAGACTGAAGCCCCCTATGATTACCTATCCACGAGCACACCGTTCGAGTTCCACGTGTAATTAATTACCACTGAACAGATATTAGACCCTACACACTAGAAATGCTTTCCGTGTAGATTCGAATAGAAACTGAAACCACCAATGACACAGTATTTTATGGTTCTAGCCCATTTAGCACATGCTCTATCACACTCCCTACCATCGTATTTTAAGTGAAATAACACGAAACTGCGCTATATAAAATATTACGTTATTTTCATACGGTGCTGTGTTCTAGATTTTATGTCGGGGTTAAATCTTCCCCACAGGAAAAACTACACCCTTTCACACACTTTTCCACAAATGTTTATCAAGTCAATCTACGCTATGCAAGTGCACTATATAAATACAAAACAATACAAGAATAATGCGTCAATCTACCAGAGATCAAATGGGAAAAAATATTCACCGTCTCCAGATATTTTCATATCAGAGGGTTCTGCACGATGGAACTCCTAATTGGACCGATAAATCCTACTGATCCCTCAATATAAGTATTTAAGAAATCTTTCGTAATCCTACACGTATTTAAAATGACTGACTATTGCATTTTTATACATAAATTCTTTGACAAATCTAATACGCCTAAATGTTGAATGAGAGAGCTAGGTATAATGCCACTAGCCGAAATAACAAATGGTAATATTTTTATATTCTGAGAATGCCAAATTCTTTTAATCTCATTTCCAAAATCTGTATATATTTTCAGAAACAGTTTTCTGAATATTACAGGAATTTGGAATAGCGACATCAATGATATAAGTTATTTAAAAAAAAAAATTTAGTGTAAAACTATATCGGGTCTATTATGACTAATTGTTCTGTCTGTTAGAATAGTTTTATCGAAATAAATTTTATAAAATTCATTTTCTAAAAATTAATTGGGTTCTTATTCATAATATGGTACATTACGGCAGTCAATCAAGTTATGTTTAATTACCAAACTTTGGTGAATTATTTTTTAAACTTGATTGTGCCTAAATGTATACTCGAATATTATTATTTATATTATGATCGTACATTGAAATGAAAATTTCATAACGATGATGAAGCGATTTTCTGAATCTGAAATGTAAGCGAAAACAGGTTATATTTTTGAATAAAACGCCCACATTGCAGTTCTTGTGTTTTCTTCTTTATTTTATGGTAATTACCGACTACTTACTTGCCTATTCGTAAGTGCAAGGCAAACATGGCGCTTAGCACGAGGAAGCAGACCATTTACGTAGCGCATGGTAATTTACTAGTAACTAAGAAACTAAACTTGGATTCCTGATATATTATTAGTAGTAGTTCTATTATTAGTACTACTGTCAAGAGTCAGAATAATAGAAGAGAATAATTTATTTATTTATTTATTGACGCCCTATTGGGCTTTAACATATAAAATACAAATAACATTTATAACAACAGTACATAACAAACTTAAAAAAATATTACAAAATATACAAATAAAGCATAAACTCAATAAAAAAAAAATAGGAGTACATACATCTAAAGCTAATTCCACATGGATGACTTTAGAACTCGTAGGTACAACAATTCGTATACCTACGAACAACAAAAACATGAAAAAAATCAAAACACATTTATTTTTACTTAATTACTCATATTGGAAAAAGAACAATAAAATAAAACCATAAACAAAAGAAAATCGAAATAAAATAAAATTTACTCATTCATTATTTACATCTAAAAAGTGGTGGACTTTAATATATATAATATATAATAAGGGGGCCCAGGGAAAGTAATTTCCCTTGGGGCCTATGTCATCTTTAAATGTATTTATGGAGGGTCTTTTGAGGAGATGAAGGAGTGAAAATGGGTCTTGAAGAGACCTGCGCTGTGGGAGTGAGGGCACACAGAGGCCGGCAAATCGTTCCATAGCCGAGCTATTGAACTCAAGAATGAGTCGTAGAAACGATCTGATAAATATCAACCATGTACATATGTTGGGCGCGTGTTTGGCGTATTTACTGACTATGCACCGGTGCCGATGGGATCAATGATTAAATTTAACCATGGAGCGCACATGCCGCACATGCGCTTTGTACGGGGTTAGTAGTTGTATACCATTAAAGTATCTGCTAGTCTAACTTAACTTTGGCTTCGATGGTGCCCCCAAGACTGAGCAGGTGAGTTAGAATTACACCAAGCACATCTAGGGAGGGCCTGTTCGGAAGATTGCTTCCGTTAAATGAGACTAGATTTTCATTTCGATCCCTTTTAGACGTATTCAGATATGATTTGGTCTTTGAAACATTAAATTCGACGAGGTTAATCTTACCCCAAGGGAAAACATTCTCGAGGTAACCGTCCATCCTTTGCTTCAAAGCCCTCCGAGCCATTGTGTGGCCTTTGGGGCTTGTCAAACAAAAAGCTATGTACTGTCATCCGCGTAACAATGAATCGGTGCACACGACAAGATGTCATTGATAAGCAACAAAAATAAATTCGGAGACAGAACCGATCCCTGCGGGACACCACCATGTATGAGACGATGCATATGAATGTGAATGAGGCAAGGAATGATGTATGGATGTGAGTATGCCAAGACAGATTTGTTTGGCGATCTGTCCTCTCTGTCCACCCCTGCGGTAAAACGTCGTGATGGTTAGTTAGAAGTTACTAGTTCTATGAACAGTAGTAGACCTAGCGCCCAAAAGGTTTGATTCTAATTTTCTCAATTATCTCGTTAAAAATCATTCTTCAAACATTCTTCAGTAATAACAAGGTAACATAATGTTTTATTAGAAAGCCCAACTAAATACAACGATTTCACATTTGAAAGAGAAATACACTGATTCAGTAAAATGACCACATCTTGAAACTAAAACGGAACGTGAAAACCAAATTTTACAGGCGGACCAAATGTTTGCGTTTCGGTCGAGTTAAAATAGGATTTTGCCACGCTCTCAGATTTATACAAACAAATATGGTGGCCTTTTCTTACATAATTTTTTAAAATTTTAAATTGATCCTTTTTAACGTTAAAAAAAAACAAGATGGCGCTGAATGGCCATTTGAAGACAATGTTTCATTTGAATTTCTGAGAAACAACTGGCCCGTACTAGACCAGGAGACAAGGTAGGTAAACCCTACGTCATCGAGTACACGGATGAAACTACTTTTTAGTGATAATGGACACTTAGAAAACCTTAAAAAAGCTGGTCTGCCGGTGCGCCTCTTGGCAGGAGCCGCGCTGCCATGGAAATAGTCAGCGTTTTTTTTCGTAAAAATTACGTCATCGAGTACACGAACGGGAATGGTGTCATATGATAAAGGTCGATTAGAAAATGAGAAAAAAGCAGGGCTGCCAACCGGCAGCCTGGCAAGTTCGCAGGCAGCCGGCGTCAAAGTGGGGTAAAAAATAGTAATTTTTACGTCATCGAGTACACGAATGAAACTAATGAATAACTATAGTCCAGATCATTCCGTTTAAGAATTTCTTGGTCTGCCGACCAGCAGCCTGGCAAATTTTTGTGTACGATTTTTTAAAGTTTTTTTTTTTTTTTTTAATTTTTTGTGTATCTTTATTATTATTTTTATTTCATTATATTTTAAAAAACTTTGAATGCCATATTTTTTAAGTATGAACGATAATGATAAAAAATAATAATTTGAGAGTTCCGAGTGTACCCATCCGTCAGGTGAGCCGTTAGACGCCAAACCACTTACGAAACCTGTCGCGGTGCCCCTCACCGCTGCCGCGTGTCAATATTATTGTACAAATTTATAATATTAATAGTCCTTTTAAAATTGCCTAATAGTTCATTGTAGTTGGAAGTTCGAAAAACCAACGCACCATCGCTGTAAGAGCTGCGTTCGTCCGTAAAACGACGGAAATTTCTGAAACCCCGTTCGTTTCAAATCGGTTTCGCTTGCCCTGCTGCACCGATTACATCGAATACAAGATCGAAACTAATGAAAAACTGTAGTCTAGATTATCTCATTCATTACTTCTTTGCTCTGCCACCAGCAGTCAGGCAGTTTTTTGTGTACGATTTTTTAAAGTTTTAATTTTAATTTTTAATTCTTAAATAAATTTTTTCAATATCCTTAATATTATTTTTATTTCAATATAGTTTTAAAAACTTAGAATGCCAAATTTTAAATAAAATAAGTGGTAATGATAAAAAAATTAATTTTTGGTATTCCGATTGTACTCATCGGACGGGAGAGCCTTTCGACGCGAAACAACTTACTGGAAACTGGCCGCGGAGCCCTTCGCCGCCATCGCATGCCCATATTATTATACAAATTTATAAAAATAATAATTTTTTTAAGATAACCTAATAGTCCATAGTGGTTGGAAGTTCTAAAAACTACCGCACTGTCGCCGTAAGAGCTGCGTTCGTCCGGAAAACGACGGAAATTTCTGAGCCTCGTCCGTTTCATATCGGTTTCGCTTGCCCTGCTGCATCGATTACGTCGAATGCAAGATCAAAACTAATTAAAAGCTGTAGTATAGATCATCTCATTCATGACTTCTATGGTCTACCGACCAGCAGCCTGGCAGTTTTTTGTGTACGATTTTTTTAAGTTGTAATTCATTTTTTAATTAAAAAATCGTACACAAAAATTTGCCAGGCTGCTGGTCGGCAGACCAAGAAATTCTTAAACGGAATGATCTGGACTATAGTTATTCATTAGTTTCATTCGTGTACTCGATGACGTAAAAATTACTGCCGGTTGGCAGCCCTGCTTTTTTCTCATTTTCTAATCGACCTTTATCATATGACACCATTCCCGTTCGTGTACTCGATGACGTAATTTTTACGAAAAAAAACGCTGACTATTTCCATGGCAGCGCGGCTCCTGCCAAGAGGCGCACCGGCAGACCAGCTTTTTTAAGGTTTTCTAAGTGTCCATTATCACTAAAAAGTAGTTTCATCCGTGTACTCGATGACGTAGGGTTTACCTACCTCGTCTCCTAGTCTATACAAGTAGTTCTTCCGAGAGCCTATATTATGCTAGTGGATGATTGGATGTTTCGTATTTTTTTTTATTTTTATTATTTGTAGTTAAGCATAAATATTTATTTTTTATTATTTGTAGTTTAGTAAAAAATATTTCGCTTTCTAACTAACTTCATAATTCAAAGCTATACAGGGTGTTTAGGGACGTACCTTACTAACTTTAACCAGTGATTCCTGACATTATTTGGAGTAAAAAAAGTAAACCAAATTTTGGTATCCGGTAACTTTTATAATATTTTTTTTTTAAATATTTTTTTCTTCAAAATCAAACAAAAAAAAATTTTCTGTCGCATGTCGTCAATGGTCACTGTTCCCAGAAGCCGACCCATCCCTTAAGCCGCCTCTAACTTTCCAACACCTACCATTTTTATATGTTTTTGTAGAAAAAAAAAAAACATCATAAATGTCACCGGAGACCAAAATTTTATTTATATTTTTTACTCCAAATAATGTTAGGAATTACTGGTTAAAGTAAGTCAAGTACGTCCATTAACATTCCGTATAATATGAACATCATATTATATCGATATAAAGATTGTTTAGTCATATTGTGTTTGTGAATGTAGGTAGTTCATAGGTTGCACAAATTATACGCCTGGTGGTTATAATTAATTAAAGCGAGTGGTTATATTTTGAAGATCACAACATGAAGGATGGAATTTTTTTACGAACTAGCGATCAGTAATGGGCCTACGGGAATGTGGCGTTCCAGTTACATAATCTTGTTTATGAAACTCAACTAGTATACCATACGTGCAGAAGGAGAAGATCGAAACCGGTTGGCCTGTTATATATTAAAATATTATGTATGTAGCATACACAAAGCCACAGTGTTTCATTTACGTATTAATGTTTGAAATAAAGGTTTTATACGTAAATATAATGTGACGTTATGTACCGATGCTTTTTTTTCATTAAAATATTTCTGTGGCTTACTTCTAAAAGGGCCAATATTAGTTTTATTTTTTTTTATTTCATGAAGCCTGTTTAGAATTTGCTCCTTTTAGCAAGGTTTTTATTATGAAAGGCGATTTTATTGTGTAACATTGGCCCCCGAAAATCAAAAAATTCTTTCACGAAATCGAGAGGATCTTTTAGAATTCGGAAAATAACCTAATTTTGAGGTGAAATTACAAAAAATATCTCGAAAAACTGACATCGACCCTTTTTAAAGCAAGCTACTGTATTATGAAAACAAATTAAATTGTCAATGTCGTTTTGAAGCTTTACGCAGAGTTGTTCAGGAAAACCTATTAATTGAGTTAATCAACCATTTTCCTGGTGAAACTCATTTTCAGAATTTAAAAAAAAAATTAAAACATAAAAAATCATTTAAAAGTGTGGCGACCAGAACGGTCGCCCCATTTTGCCACAATCCTTGCGCCGCCACTGATACAGCCAGCATATTCTCGAAAGTGTACAATCTACCTACAGTTGTAGTGTTTCACGCCGCACACTGCTAAACGGTCTATCGGTATTTCTCGACCTATGTAAAGCATTTGATACAATCTCACACAGCAAATTAAAACGCAAAATGTTTAATATAGGTATTAGGAACAAAGAATTAGGCCTCCCCTCCAGCTTCTTATCTGACAGATCCCATTGCATTAAACTCAGTACCACAAAGAGCCAGAATTTGCCCATTAGTTACGGGGTCCCTCAAGGCAGTGTTATAGGTCCAACCCTCTTTCTAATATATATTAACGAGTTATGCAACCTAGATATCGATGCCACTATTATCAGTTTCGCCGATGACACTGTCCTACTCTTCCAAGCAAAAGATTGGCTTACCGTTTATTCCAAAGCGGAGGAAGGAATTCAACAGGTAAAATATTGGCTTGACTCGAATATATTAACTCTAAATGTACAGAAAACTAAATACTTACTGTCTAGTCTCACCAATATCCCAAAGTCAAACCTACAACCGCCATTAAAAATACACGTATGTAAAAATTCATCTCTAAACCGGAACTGTGACTGCCCATGCCTAGAGCAAGTAAACATTATCAAATATTTAGGACTATCCTTCGATACACACCTAAATTGGAAGCAACATATACATAATACTACAAACAAAATCCGCAAATCTATATATTTTTTCAAACAAACACGCAATTTCCTTAACCTAAAACTTTTAAAAACAGTATATTACTCACTGTGTCAATCTCACATCGAATACGGAATTTTAGCCTGGGGTAATGCATATTCCAATGCCCTTGATCCCATCATGAAAGCACAAAAACTAATCATAAAAATAATTCTTAAAATGCCACTTACTACCAGCACGGATACTATATTGAATTCCTCCAACGTTATGGACATAAAACAGCTCTACTCAAGATCCATACTAATTAATTTACATAAAAACAACAAAACACTATACAAAGCTACACAAACAATACACAATACCCGAGCCAAAAACAACGAACTTCTCCAAACTCCTTTTTTCAAAACCACCTTCGGGCAAAGACACTCTAAATACATAGCTTGCAAACTATACAATACACTAACAACTACGATCAGACAAACTGACTCCTTTACAAAATTCAAACAAGATATTAAAAAATGGATTATAAGTATTGGACGCCTCACTATTACAAACATCTGTAAAATAAATCACACATAGACTAAAATTACCATGCACATACAACCTAACCCTTATAAAATAAATGAAAATAATATTGTAATCCTTTCAAATTGACCTTTAAATAGATTAGGCAGAATTTACTTCTCTACTTCATCTCCAACATTTATAAAATAACTCTCTTCAAAAGATTTATCACCCTTTTACAATCACCTTTCTGTTTTAATTATATTCAAAGTGATATGTATTTTACCTTCAATATCCTTGTAACTACAATATTCATTTATATACCTGTACGCCTGTCTCGACACAGGTATACCCTAGTGAGACAGGCATATACACAAAACAAATTTAAATATATTTTTATTATAGATAAATAAATAAAAAATAAAAAATAAAAAAAACATTTCGGGAAGCGCAGCGAAAGGCCTCGACTCGCAGCCGTCACATTCTTACGGCCGCGGAATGTTCCAGAGGCTTCTCTTCTTTGCGCGGGCGCTCAACATTACTTGGCCTTCCGGGTACTCAACGGTCGGCTATATAAAGCGCAGCGACATCGCGCTAGTCAGTCAGTCAGTTCCACGCTCGTATCAGTAACATCACCAACACATAGACAGTGCATCGAGTGATAACGTCCCAGTGCGGTAACCGCCAGGTCCACGGCGACGTGCCGGACCTGTGCCGGTGCATCATCAACCTTCGAGGACGCAACATCTCTCAAGAGACTCAATTGCCCACGACAAGTCCCACGGCGGGCCTTCTTGTCACGTGCGCAGCCACTCCTCAGGTTCGCCGCAGCTATCTCCGCGACACCGCGTCGAGCATCCATCCTGGACGTCAAGGTCTTCTCCACCACCACGGTGCGGAACAACATGCAGACACGAGTTCTGCTACACCACTGCATCACCGACCTTCATCACATGCAACACCTACGAGCCTCATCATCATCATCGCTCCTGTCTACACTGTTACTTTACACTAACTTTACCATCGCTACGTAGCAGCAATAAAGACTGACTCATACATCGACTGACGCCTTTTCATTTCAATCGTCCCCCGTCTCTGCCGATCTCTGCCCGCTCCCTCAAAAGTATTGGAAAATTAAATGGATATTACTTTTTTGTAACAATGACAATACCGTAATTGGATTAAATTGCTCTATGGAAAAATGCAGTTTCCAGTATTTGCATTGGTGCACTGTTGTTAGCGGTCCATTTGTTGAAACAAATAAATTGCTCAAGGGTAATCTTAAAATAATTCAAAATCTGTTAGTAAATAGATGGCGGTAATTTAATTATTTCAGGAAAAAAAGCTTTTCGCAAGTTATGTGGTAAAATAAAATGTTTGTTTGTTAATTAACAAGAATTTCTCAGAAATTACACTAAGTCGCAATAACAAGGAATATTGGACTGGATCTCATAAACAATTTGAAGTATTTTTTTCTCAGTTTTGTGAAATCCTGTCACTAGTGCAACATGCATCTTTAATTACACTCTGATTAATTCCGCGTAAGAGTCCCGTATGTTCCCTGCTAACCGAAGCCAGTAAGATCAAATATTACTTGGATTTCACTCTGTACATAAAGAAATGCTAGCTCAAATAACGCGAAGTTATTTATTATTAATTGTTAATAATTTAAATTTGAAATTATTTTATTATATTTTGAATGTTGTTCCCCAACAATGTCAAAAGATTTCAAAATTTCACAATGTCAAAAGTGTTTAGTTTTTTAATAGATCGCATTAACTAATCCCAACGAGAGTTGTATTGACATCATCGACGTTAAGTTAGTTCATCGAAGTTAGTTCTGCGTCTTCTATGAAAACGAAAACGAAAAAAAGATACTAAAACAATGACGCCACTTATCTCTCGCTAGGACTAATACACAAAAAAATACGCAGAAGAAAGAATATTGTAGTTTAAAATTTACGGCTTTTATCGCGTTTTTTCTTAAAAAATTTTTCATAAATATCTAATACCACAAGTTTTCTTCTGCTAAAATTGAGCACCTTCTGGCCAACATGGCATTAGCAAAAAAGATATTTTGAATAATATAATATGAAACAACAAACCCCAGCCCCTTGAATGAAAAATTGTATTCGGCAAGGTCTTCAGCGTACAGAAGATGTCGAGTACCGGAAGATTTATTTTATTTTGTATAATTTGTGAACAAAGGTTTTTAGACTTTTGAATTAAATATCTACTTACCATGGTTGGTAATAAAGCAGCCCCGGAAATTATTTTCCTTCAGAGAGAAACACAAGGAACAAAGAAACATTGCTCTACTAGAAAAACCTACTTGTCGACATTCTGAAGGGGTTGGGCAAAGGTCTTCTGCTTTCAATCATCCTAATGCGGTTATAAAACTTTATTTTTATGCTCTTTTTTATCCAGTGATTCTTAGGCTCGACATACACCGTGGAGCCGAAAAGCCGGGATAGTTTTATCTACAAGTACTATAAATAGGTTATTTTTACCCCCAAATATTCAGCAGAGGTTTATTAATTTAAAATTTAGTAGATATTAACAAATAATAAACAGTCAATAGAATTTTCGCAAAAAAAAATTTTTGTTTTCAAATATTCGAAAAGGGTTTATTTCGAATTAAGTTATAAGAAATTATAAAGTTAGACGAACACGCAGTAAAGCCGGCGAGCGGATTTACTACATACGACGGAGCCAATCCACGGCTCGTTGGCTCGGCTCAGTGGATTTTGGACTCATCAAAAATCAAGCAGAGTCTGCCAAGCCATGACGAGCCATCTGAGTTGCTCACACTCGAGTTTGGGTTCGGCGTGGAGGGGCATTTGGCTCGTTGGCTATCGTGTGTGACCAGCTTTAGACATCTCATGAAAAACTACCTGAAAAGATTGAGCAGTTGGATGTAAAACTACCTATGTACGCGTTTATTACTTTTTTGTCATCGTATATATTATCGAGGCTTCCAACTCATAAAATGTGGTTCGTTTCACCTTATCTATTTTTAAGTAGGTAAAAATATGAATATTTTAATTTAAAAGCTAAAAAGAGTGGTAGATACTTTTAATATCGCCCTGGTAAAAGATCACCATTCAAAATAGAAACGATGCTTGCAATGGATTTGAACGTGTTTGGTGATCAAATCTAAATAGACAGGTACTTTACCACTTTACTCTTTCATCTTCTTACTCACCCAAACAGAGGCGGCCCGTGACTAAATTTTCCAGGATTTCACTTAAAGGTGGTAACACGTAATATAGTTAAATTTAAAAAATTAATGGGAGCTACATACTCACCACATATCATTCATTTATTGAGAAAATCCATTCATTTGGGAAAGTAGGCACCTCAATGACACAATAATTATCAAAGTTATTTGTTCATTTATAAGAGATATCTTTTATCGGCGCTCACCATTGACAAAGCATTGTTGTTATTTTCTTTTTAAAGATGCCCTTATCACAATTTGGCCATAACCTTTCAAACTTTTATTATACTCCACAATAGGCCACTTGCATCACAATTTTTTAATTTTTTTTCCGGTTAAGGCAAATATTCTAAGACATTCCCTATT
The DNA here is from genome assembly GCA_917563855.2 of Limnephilus lunatus. Lineage (NCBI taxonomy): Eukaryota > Metazoa > Arthropoda > Insecta > Trichoptera > Limnephilidae > Limnephilus > Limnephilus lunatus. The sequence continues at coordinate 77,236,418 of OU830592.1, forward strand.
TTTTTTTTTTTTTTTTAATCATATATTTGAAACCCTGGCGATTTTTTGAAAATTTCATTCCGAAAAATCAGACCATTTTTTATAAACCTGAAAGACGGGACATAATTTTATGAGTGCGGAAAAACGATAATTACATAGCCGAAAATCATTTAAAAAATAGAAGTTTTCCACACGAATAGCAATAAATTGTACGGGGTTCTCTTCGTAACATCTGTAAAAACACCGCCATATTTATCAAAAAATCAAACCAAAGGATAAGTTTGCATAGAACAAACAATAAATATAATATAACATAAATATAATATAACAATAAATATATCAAAAATGTATAGACTTGGCGTAAGAAAAACTGATAAAATCAGGCCCATCAAAGTAGAACTCCAAGTCGCGCATCAAGCTAGGGAAATATTCCTCAATAAATATAAGCTGACGAACGGTACTAAAATTAAACAGGATTTAACAGAGCTGCAACGAAAACAAATATCTGATGTATGGAAAGAGCTTGAAATAAGGAAAGCTGATGGGGAAACTAACATCGCAATAAAATATATTAACTCCGCACCAAAAATAGTTCAAAATATCCCAAAAAACTTAAACACCACCTAAAATTGTTTGGGTATTACCAAAACGTTCGTGGGATGAGAACTAAATTAGAACACCTTAAAACAATCTCTCCCACCATTTCACACGATATTATATTATTATTGGAAACGTGGCTAAATGAGTATATAAACTCATCGGAATTAGGCCTCAATCAATACAACATTTATCGTCTTAACCGTAACCACACTACAAGCAATAAATCAAAAGGTGGCGGTGTAATGGTGTGCATATCCAAAAAAATATATTTCAGAAAATTACCAGTTAATCACAAAAACGTTGAACAGATTTTTGTAATGCTAAATATTTCAACCAGTAAAATTATTATCGCTTGTACGTATATTCCTCCAAAGTCAGATCTATAAATATACAAGAACCACAATGAGGATGTAGAGATACTGAAATACAAATATCCTAAAGCCATATTTATAATTGCTGGCGATTACAATCTACCGAAAATTGACCTGTCCTTCGATATTAAAAACGAAGTGGTTGTTAACGAAATGGAAGTACAGTGTGCCAAATCAAAGGAAATACTGGACATGTCTTTTTTCCTAGGACTAACACAGTTAAATAAAATGCATAACTCTTATGATAGAATGCTTGACCTAGTATTTTCTAATGACCCAAAGACAATAGTCGAACATTCGGACGAACTGATATTACCTCTTGATCAACATCACCCGGCGTTAGACATTATTATTACAAATAAGTCTAGAAATTTGCAGAACTCAAAAACTTCAGCGTACAATTTTACTAAAGCTGACTACCCAAATATTGTTGATTATCTTGACCATTTAGATTGGTCATTTTTAGAGGCTGGTAACAATATAACTGATCAAGTAGAACAATTTTATTCATTATTAAACACTTCAAGAGAACTTTATGTTCCTAAAATTTATGTTAAGACTTCTCTTTATCCCATATGGTTTACAAAAGAATTAATTTACAATGAAAAACAAATGCCCAAATTATATAAGTTATCTAGAAACATCAACGATTATACAAACTTTACTAACTTAAGAAGGCAATGCAAAGAATTATCCAGAAAATGTTACAATGATTATGTTAGTTTAATGGAAAAAGAGGTTCAACATAATGTAAAAAGATTGTGGAATTTATCTAATGCACAGCGAAAGAATGATTGTAGTTTACCCAATACTATGTATCTTAATAACAAATGTGCTGATAGTGCCGAAAGCACAGTCAATCTTTTTGCAGATTCCTTTAAAAGTGTTTATGACAAGGATATTCCTGATAGTGAGACTCCTAATGATATATCACTTGAAGAATCACTCAACTTAAGCCATTGTTTAATTGAAATAGCTGCAATAGAAAAGGGTATAAAAGCATTAGATTCAAATAAATCTGCTGGACCAGACGGTTTTCCTCCAATATATTTAAAATCTTGTATTGCCAGTTTGACTTATCCATTATTTATACTATTTAACAAGTCTTTGTCGTCAGGGTGTTTTCCAGATCAGTGGAAAAAAGCTTTTTAACGCCTATTCACAAAAAGAGAGATAAAAGCGATGTATCAAATTACAGACCAATATGTATATAGTCCGCTATTCCCAAACTCTTTGAATCATTAGTCCTAGATGTCATTACAAAACAAATCAATAATATAATAGTACCCAATCAGCATGGCTTTATCACAGGAAGAAATACTTTAAGTAACTTACTCATTTATGAAAATTATATAACTGATTCCTTTGTCCTTAAGCATCAGGTAGATGCAATATACACAGATTTTTCCAAAGCTTTTGATAAAGTTAGACGACATATTCTAGTACATAAACTAAGTATGTTGGGCTTTAAAGGAACCCTATTGATCTGGATTAACAGTTATCTTAGTAAAAGAAAGCTCTGTGTTAAAATAAATTCTGTAGAATCTCACACCTTCGAAGCCACAAGTGGTGTTCCCCAAGGATCTCACCTAGGACCAATTCTTTTTTTATTATTTATAAATTACATTTTAGTGTATTTAAAGACGTACAAGTCCTTCTCTTCGCTGATGATTTGAAAATGCATTAAATGATATGTAGTATAGAGGATTGTCATATTTTACAATCAAATTTAGATAAATTGTATCATTGGTGTGTGATCAACTCGTTATTTCTTAATATTCAAAAATGCCAAGTTATTCGTTTTCGTAAAATCCAAAGTCATGTTACCTATGAATACTCTTTAAATAATGTAAAATTGACACCAGTCGCTCAGATCAGGGACTTACATAGGTGTTATATTTGATGAAAAGTTAACATTTACTGTGCACGTAAATGAAATAACAAATAGAGCTATAAAAATGCTCGGGTTCATATGCACAACAGCAAGTGGTTTCAAGTCACTAGAATGTTTGAAAACATTGTACACTTCTTTAGTAAGAAGCCAGGTAGAGTACGATTCGCCAAATTGGTCCCCAATGTATAAAATCCATTCCAACAATATAGAAAGGGTACAGCACAAATTTCTAAGATTTATTAACTTTAAGCTGAATATTCCAATTCAAAATATTAACTATGTCCTTTTGATGAAACAACTCAACATAACTACGCTGTCAGATAGGCGGATCATCTTTGACCTTGTACCATTAAATAAAATTATTAATAATTGCATTAATAACCCTGAAATTCTCTCCAAAATAAAATTTTACATACCGACCAGAAATTAGAGACAAAGTGCTACCTTTTTCTGTGACAATTTCAAAACAAATTATGAGGCTCATACACCTATTAATAGAATGCATCATCTGGGCAATAAATTTGGGAATACTGTAGACATATTTAAAGATTCCGTATTAGTCACAAAACGAAGTATTTATAATTATTTTAGTAAAATGTATGATTTCACGACTCCGTAGTGAATACACTTTATATTTCTATTTTCTTTTAGTTTTTATATGTCTTTTTACAAATTTCGCTTGCCATACCTATACATTTAATTTGTCTTAAATTTATCATAAATCAATATATATTGAATACTTTGTATTTGCTAACACATCATCTGTATTACTTATACAATATATATCTTGTAAAAGCCCACTAGGGCGTAAATAAATAAATAAATAAATCTAGTGAACGTTAAAAGAAAAAAAAATTCGCCGGAAATCAAAGTGTTGCCATATAAAAAAAAGAAAGACAGTGTGGAATTTTACAAAATTAAGGGAACATAATCGGAGACGGGACATTTTCATGTAGTGACGTCACGAGCTCAAATAATGGATTTTTTTATTTAAAAATAAAAAAACTATACATTTCTAAAAATTTTTACTAACATTGTCGTAATCTTAGTAAAAAAATCTATCCACACGATTTTTTCCAAGTCGTTATGAAATCTATGTAAGTGGCCTATTGTTTTTGGCGGATCTTTATTTAAAAAAATCATATGAAATTCCGTTTCTTTTGATCAAATCGACGATAATCGCAATATTATATTTCCGGCTTAATTTTTTATACTATAGGTACCTATTTATGCTGAAAAACCTGCGAAAATAGTTAAAATGACAGTGTCAATACTGAAATGTTTGTAAAGTGAATGTTTGAATCTTGCAGCACTAACAACTATTATTGCTAATTAATTCCAAATCCGTTAATCCTAATTCACTCCAAATGTTTGGTCATCTGTGTAACATTATGCTTCATAATAGACCTTCACTGCGCTAACATAATATGATTTTCCGTTATGAGCATAATCTCGCTCATTTCCCAGTTTCAGCCGCCCGAGAGAATTCATGTAGTGAGAAGTCGTGCTTTGGGTATATCAAAATATGCACGACAATTTATCGCATGCGTGAAAGTCTAGTACAAGAGATGGTTTGTAAGTTTATTATAGGGTTGATATGGTGTACCATAATTAATATGAGGTTAAGTACCGGAGTCTTAACTACGAGTATGTTGAGGAACTTTATCGGTTATAGTTGGCGGAAGGAATTGGAAGGGGAAGGGCGCAAGATGGCGGTAGACGTAGATGTGATACGATAAGCAAGATTTTTATTTGGGCTGGACTTTGGACTATCGGAATATCGGCGGACTGCAGTAGTTTGCAAACAAAAAGAATTTGTTCTTTTCGTTGATTTGTTTAAGGTGTGCTTTGGTACTGGTTATCAATATAGTGTGAATACGGAAATAATTCGTTCAATTAGTTTAACGTTCGTTTAGTTTATTCTTTAATTATTCGTTCATTTATTTTATTCGCTAATTGGTAAACAAGATCAGCGATACCAGGAAGCACGGTCCCACCCAATAAAAACTGCGGATAGCAAATCTCTTATATTTTAATATCTTTTACCTCATCCTACCGCCGCGGCTGTCCCACGATATCGTACGTAAGCTGTTCTAACGTCGCATAAGGTATCTTTATATGCGAATGCATGGTGAATACCCGCGATTTGTGCATCACATGGATTAGCTCTCCGAAACGTGCTACGAAAGTCTCCAATCTAGGAGGTATGGGACCCTTACAATAACGGCTTTTAAAATCAGAAACTATTGCATTTACAACCCATACCTTTTGCAATGCTACAAATTATTCGTACCGAACAACTACCATCAGGGTCGTCGCCACGACTTGCTCTGTATTCCGCATGGCAGAACGGACTTTCTGGCCCAGCATTTCATGACAAGAGCTATGGTGCTGCTAAATGATACCTCTTGGTCTCTTGACATTTTCAACATTGGCCAACAATTACATTAATTTGTTATGCACAAAACAAATAAAATAATAATAATAATATCTATTCTTGAAGAGAAGTCCTAATTTACTGTAGTGTTATGTAATGAAGTGTAAGTTCTATAATCTAGAGAATAATCTTGCATATTCGATTCAATAAACCTATTTTATCACAACTCAATTGTAATCATTGAACTGCCCCGTTCCCTGTTTATCTGTACAAGAGGGCCTCAACCCACGACCCTGGTCAACTTGTCCCCATGCCGAGAGTCCTCTGTAAAGGTAAGTGCAGGTAGCCCCGACCCTTTATAGTGAATTGGCGTTTCCTGACTTGTGGGAATTTAACGGGGCAGAAAGCTCGTTATTACAACAATCTCTAAGGATGAAACTACTCACAAGACAAGTTTTACGATAGAAAAGTAGTTTTTTTTACATTAACTCCACACAGGAGGCCCTGAGGAAAATAATTTCCCTCAGGACTTATGTCATCTTTGAGGATGCTGTGTGGAGGGTCTTTTTGAGGAAAGGAAGTAGTGAACATGGGTCTTGAAGAGACCCATGTTTTAGGAGGGAGGAAACACAGAGGCCGGTAAATCGTTCCACAGCAGATACAGAAAGGTAAAAGGTAGTTTAAAATCATCGTGCTCCCACTGAAAAGTCCGGATTCGAGCTAAACGAGCTAAAGAAATCACTGTTCAGAACTTGAGAAAGTTTGTATTTCATTAAAAAAATAAACTCAAAACAATATGTTCCTTGGTCTGCGTGGAAACCAGAATTCCTACTTTTTTTATGGGAATACCTCGCTCGAGTCCCAGCTGCTACCATCTGGAGCCAATGAAATTATGGAATCCCCGCTGAAAGTAGTGAGGGGAGGGGAAGAAGATGAGGAAGAGGAAGGTAGGGAAGTACCTTGATATTAAGATCTGACCACCAAACACGGTTAAAACTATTTCAAACAACGTTTCAATTCTGAATGGTGGTCTTACACCAGGGCGATATTGAGAGTATCTTCGACTCCGCAAATATACGATATATTATTTTTAATGAATTTATTGTGAAATAACACAAATTAATCAAATAAAATTTATTTGCGCACGCCGGGATTCAATTCCGCAACCTTCGTATTGCGAGTCAAGAGCCTTACCCCTCGACCACGGAGGCCGTCAAATCCTATGGACAAAACGAACCATGAGGACTATCGAAGACAATCAAAGTGTCAAGAGCCGTATTTTCACCAAACATAGTAAGTACGAGTAGATGAGAAAGTAAGCTTCTTCTCTTAGTTTTGAATTGGTATTCTAATTAGATAGAATTCCACCATTATATCCTTTCTTACATTGTCTGGATCAATAAATAAAGAAAACCCAGTAAATTTTCCGTCCAAATGAATGGTGAAAGTCAGAAAATTAGCATTCAAATAGGATTTATTTCGTGTAGATGTAGATCCTGGCGATTTACGGAAAATAAAATTAGTTTTCTTTCAACAACGACCACCATAACACGGGCATAAGCCTAGCATGGCGGTCGAAAAATCCACTTACCATGTAAATAATTTATGCAATGAATAAAAAAATAAATAAAAAAAACTGCAAGTGATTTATTCATCAAAAAAAATGTATAAAGCTCATATCCATTTTGATAAAGTGGGTACCATCTAGACCGGTCAGTGGCTGAGTCGGCATCGGGTTTGGGCCCCACCCAGGCATTGCGTGTTCGTTTCCTCAGGAATGGTTGTCTTTCTTTTTAAGAATATAATAATCTTTTGGATACCAATACACAAGTGTAATACTTTCTATGTATAATAATTATTTATATTTGAAAAAATTACTTAAATTATTAGTGCTTCAGATTTTATGTCCGGGTTAAATCTTCTCCACAGGAAAAAACTAAACCCTTCCACATACTTTTCCACAAATGATCATCTAGTCAATCCACGCTTTATAAGTGCACTATATAAGTATAATAAATACAAAACAATACAAGAACAACATATCAATCTACCGGAGACCAAATGGGAAAATAATTCACCGTCTCCAGATATTTTCATAACAGAGGGTTCGGCTCGGTAGAACTCCTAACTGGATCGATAAATCCTAATGATCCCTCAATGTAAATATTTAAAAAATCTTTAGTAATCCTAAATGTATTTAAAATGACTGACTTTTGCATTTTTATGTATAAATTCATTGACAAATCTAATAACCCTTAATGAATGCGAGAGCTAGGTATAATGCCAGTAGCCGAAATAACAAATGGTAATATTTTTATATTCTGAGAATGCCAAATGCTTTTGATCTCATTTCCAAAATCTGCATATTTATAGAAACAGTTTTCTGAATATTACTGGAATTTGGAATAGCGACTTCAATGATATAAGTTTTTTTTGTCATTTAAAACTATATCGGGTCTATTATGACTAATTGTTCTGTCTGTTAGTATAGTTTATCGTAATGTATTTTATAAAATTCATTTTCTAAAAATGAATTTGGTTCGTATTCATAATATGGTACTATATTACGGCAGTCAATCAAGTTATGTTTAATTACCAAACTTTGGTGAATTATTTTAAAAACTAGTTTATGCCTAAATGTATACCTAGACGGCGCTAATACAGAACATCCCGATATAATATGTTCTATAGTTTCCGGAAATCCAAAATTTTTCTACATAAATCATTAATTTGATTTGTATCTTTGATTACATGCTTCTTATAATTTTCAGTATATATGACTCTATCTTGAATGGCAAACATAAATCCTTCTATTTCTGCATTCAATTCTCCAATACTCATTTGTTTGACGAAAGTTTGTCAACATACGTTTGGTTGAGAAAATTGAAGTGTTTTGCGTGAAGGATTTTAATTGACCAGGAATCTAATAACTCTCTGTTGGTATTTATAAGAATGCTGTCAAAATAAGAAGGCTGGGATAATTTATTTTATTATTATCGGGTAGGTATATTACACTTTACACTTTACACAATTTTTAGCTTTTAGAAATTTAGGGAGCCTAAGAAATAAGTTTGGTATTGGCTATGTTATTAAGGTTTACAAAAGGCAGAAAAGTGTTTACTTCATTTTAAATATATACATGGGTACCTACAGTCCACTTCAGGATTATCAAAGAAAAAATTACCAGCACAGAAAACAAAAAAGTTCTGGTTAATGGGTGAGTTTAAAAATGCGCCTGATTCCCAAACATGCGTCAAGGGCTGAATTCTTCTTCTAGCCAAGTCTTCCATCATTGCACAAGCAACATCTTCCGCCTATAATAATGGCAGTCAGAGTTCGCAAATTATTGTCAGGTTATTCGTAACCCGAGAGTTTTCGTTTGTATAAAAAAAAAATTATAATTTCTTAATTTGAAAAATTATAATATGTTTAAATATAAATATTTGATGGGAGATTTCCGGTTCACGGCTGACGTCGGCTGTATTTATTTATTCATTTTGTTTTACAGTTTTTTTTGAGAAAATATGTTCTTACTGGGGTACCTCATTCTAAGGACACGTTGAACAAGTTTTTTTGGTTGAAAAATAAAGTAAATACCTATGTTAAAATATTCCGGAGGAAAATTATCAAGTTAAATCTAAAAGAGAGTACAATACAGCACTAATATTTGTTAATTTTATCTATATTTTTCCTTCCCATGTCCATAATCCATATCTTTATGCTTCTTTTGTAGTCAGTTATTTAAAGATTTTTTCTCTAACTTGTTATTTTGTGGAACATTAAACACGTGATATGAACTTTAGATATTCATTGTTCTCCCCTATTTAAAAAGAAGATTCCAAATACCTTTATATGGCCCCTATCGTGACTCCCCTCCTCCCCTTCTTCCACAATGTCACAAACATTATCCTATGAAATATACCAATCTTTTACCTACAAGAATTTTGGGTCTTGGGATCTTTTCGGATCTTATCCAAAGGATTTTTTTTTTTACAAAATACATCACATTAATAAACCATAAAGTTTTTATAAAGCATTATGTTTATTCTATAACAACTTGGTTCAGAATATTTTACCTCTTTAACTTTCCTAAACTCGCTCATTGGTCTCTCAGACCGATAAACCAATTAATCTTTGTTTTCTCAAAAATTAACAACAATGGGACTTTGAGGTTTTTAGTAGCTTCTTAATTTGTTGTTATGCATTGTTTAGTGCGGTGCGCGTATTGTTGATAAGTGAACGTGTGACACTTGGTTACTGTTATCGGTGTTTTAGGAAAGTAAAAATTACTACCCAAAAATCCTAATAAAGATTTATTCTTATATTTATAAAATTTAATTATTCTTGATAGTTTTGTTTATTAGATTTCAGAGTTTTTTTAATTAACAAATGAAAAAGATAATTTTTGTTATTAAAGTAAGAGTATAAAAAAATTATGTTCTTTTTAAGAGTCTGTTTCTACCAAATAAAGTGAAAGTTTTAACGTTTTTTTATTCATTTACACCCCCTTCTATATAATATATACCAAAAATGTTTAAAAAGTATGTATTTTTTTATTTATTTATCTATAATATAATATATTTACAATGGTTATATGTATATGCCTGTCTCACTAGGGTATACCTGTGTCGAGACAGGCGTACAGGTATATAAATGAATATTGTAGTTACAAGGATATTTAAGGTAAAATACATTTCACTTTGAATAGAATTAAAACAGAAAGGTGATTGGAAGGGTGGTAAATCTTTTAAAGAGAGTTATTTTATAAATGTTGGAGATGCCTATTCACAAAAAGGAGCCTAATCACAAAAAGGGAGATAAAAGCGATGTATCAAATTACAGACCAATATGTATATTGTCCGCTATTCCCAAACTATTTGAATCATTAGTCCTAGATGTCATTACAAAACAAATCAATAAGATAATAGTACCCAATCAGCATGGCTTTATCACAGGTAGAAATACTTTAAGTAACTCACTCATTTATGAAAATTATATAACTGATTCCTTTGTCCTTAAGCATCAGGTAGATGCGATATACACAGATTTTTCCAAAGCTTTTGATAAAGTTAGACGACATATTCTAGTACATAAACTAAGTTTGTTGGGCTTTAAAGGAACCCTATTGATCTGGATTAACAGTTATCTAAGTAAAAGAAAGCTCTGTGTTAAAATAAATTCTGTAGTATCTTACATCTTCGAAGCCACAAGTGGGGTTCCCCAACGATCTCACCTAGGACCAATTCTTTTTTTATTATTTATAAATGACATTGTTAGTGTATTTAAAGACGTGCAAGTCCTTCTCTTCGCTGATGATTTGAAAATGTATAAAATGATACGTAGTATAGAGGATTGTCATATTTTACAATCAAATTTAAATAAATTGTATCACTGGTGTGTGATCAACTCGTTATTTCTTAATATTCAAAAATGCCAAGTTATTCGTTTTCGTAAAATCCAAAGTCATGTTACCTATGAATACTCTTTAAATAATGTAAAATTGACACCAGTCGCTCAGATCAGGGACTTTGGTGTTATATTTGATGAAAAGTTAACATTTACTCTGCACGTAAATGAAATAACAAATAGAGCATTTGAAAATCCTAGAGTTCATATGCAGAACAGCAAGTGGTTACAAGTCACTAGAATGTTTGAAAACATTGTACACTTCTTTGGTAAGAAGCCAGGTAGAGTACAATTCGCCAATTTGGTCCCCAATGTATAAAATCCATCCCAACAATATAGAAAGGGTACAGCACAAATTTTTAAGATTTATTTACTTTAAGCTGAATATTCCAATTCAAAATATTAACTGTGTCCTTTTGATGAAACAACTCAATATAATTACGCTGTCAGATAGGCGGATCATCTTTGACCTTGTACTATTAAATAAAATTATTAATAATTGCATTAACAACCCTGAAATTCTCTCCAAAACAAAATTTTACATACCAACCAGAAATACGAGACAAAGTGCTACCTTTTTCTGCAACAATTTCAAAACGAATTATGAGGCTCATACACCTATTAATAGAATGCATCATCTGGGCAATAAATTTGGGAATACTGTAGACATATTTAAAGATTCCGTATTAGTCACAAAACTAAGTCTTTATAATTATTTTAGTAAAATGTATGATTGCACGACTCCGTAGTGAATACACTCTATATTTTTATTTTCTTTTAGTTTTATATGTCTTTTTACAAATTTCGCTTTCCATACCTATACATTTAATTTGCCTTAAATTTATCATAAATCAATATATATTGAATACTATGTTTTTGTTAACACAACTGTATTACTTATGTATCTATCTTGTAAAAGCCCACAAGGGCGTAAATAAATAAATAAATAATTTTTTTTAATATCTTGTTTGAATTTTGTAAAGGAGTCAGTTTGTCTGATCGTAGTTGGTAGTGTATTGTATAGTTTGCAAGCTATGTATTTAGAGTGTCTTTGCCCGAAGGTGGTTTTGAAAAAAGGAGTTTGGAGAAGTTCGTTGTTTTTGGCTCGGGTATTGTGTATCGTTTGTGTAGCTTTGTATAGTGTTTTGTTGTTTTTATGTAAATTAATTAGTATGGATCTTGAGTAGAGCTGTTTTATGTCCATAACGTTGGAGGAATTGAATATAGTATCCGTGCTGGTAGTAAGTGGCATTTTAAGAATTATTTTTATGATAAGTTTTTGTGCTTTCATGATGGGATCAAGGGCATTGGAATATGCATTACCCCAGGCTAAAATTCCGTATTCGATGTGAGATTGGCAATTAAAATAACACAGGCGAGATGAAATCTCGGTCTAAGAGACCATACGCGAGTAAAGTGTTATGCCGTTGGGCGCGAGTATACGAAGGTTAAAAACACGAGAACACCTTTCGTTACATCATTGTCTTGCCTTATACGGTACAACTTGTCTTAGATTTAATAACGAGATTAAAAAATCTTAACATGCCACGTCTAACATTGGAATTAATTAAATGAACAACAAACGTATTTTAATCACTTAAATTTAAAAAAAGGGTCTATGGCCGCTGTAGTACATGACGCGCAAGAAGGTATATTTGTATCCATCGCTACATAAAAAAAACGTTTGACGATGTTTCAACCTACAGTGCGAACGATTGATTAAAATGCTAGTTAGGTAGGTATCCACCATCCAAGAACATTAATAAATTCATTACCGCAGGGTTTTTTTTATATATCATGGGCACAAAGAAAAGATATTTTTTTTATTTCAACGGGTTTTATTTTTAAATCACTTAAAAGGATAACTTTTTAGAATATTTATGTGGTACTAGCGAGTTCCCGGCATGCATTGCTATGCCACTAATGAATAAATTGTTTCTCCCTGCGTGTCTTTTCCCATTCGTCTCGTTCCCCTTCCGTCTCCCTTTCCCCTCCCATGTCCCCTTCCACTCATGCATTCCCCCTATCTTCCCCTCCTTCCCTATCCACTCTCCCGCAAACCACCTTGCCGTGATCCCCTCCCCTCTCCCGCGTTCAATATATTCAGTACCGGTACATTCAGATTTTCAAACAGCTCTCGTGCCACCTTTTCTTTTTTTTTTCCTGTTACAAATATTCATTTTTGTATATTATAAGAACAATCAATCAAATTTGGTACCTAACATAGGTACCTATTTAAAAAAATATAATTTTCAATTAGATTCAAAGTATTCGATTTTGTTTAGTACCATAAGTGAGTACCCTCAATTAATTTATTTTAAAAGTTTATTCGAACATTGAATTTTGATTGAACAATCGATGTTTGAAAAATGTCATTTTTAAAATGTGACATTTTTGTAAGAGTTTTTGTAATGATTAAAAAAAATTTTCAGATGTATCGTCATGTGGTTGTAAAAATCGAGAAACCTTCGCGAGGGTGGAAAAAGGTATTTTGAAAGTTTGAAACATTTCCTATTCTTAATATAAGAACGCATAGCGGACATATATACAAACAAACATTTTTAGATTTTTATATTTAAAGAGCTTCTTTTTAAACTTTTAATCTGCACTCACTTGTATTTCGGAGGTAAAGAGTGCAAAGGAATTCATACTATCGAGCTCAACTAACTCTTCCGCTAGAAATGATGTGCCTAATTTTATAAATTATTATTGTTTGTGAACGAAGTTTGGTCGTTGCTCGGCGACAGTCAGCGCACTCTACATGCCCGATCTCTCTTTTTGTATTATCTACTGTTATTACATATTTAAATTTTCCTAAAAATCGGGTTTTAAAAAAATATTTATCTTTTAAATAACAGGTCAACGAGAGGGATACAGAAAAAAACAGTCAAAGAGATCGGAACGGAAACTAGGCAAAGAAAGAAATAAAAGCCAAGCAACGTTACTGAATACGCCAAAGCAATAAATGCCAGTGAAAAGGACATATCAACCAGTAAGCTCATAGGATGGATCCAACGGAAAATTTTGTTGATTGTAGACCAGACCAAGGAGATAATCAAGTTAGGCTGAAACATGTGGCTGTTCAAAGTGAACGAGAGAAGTGAACGTAGATAATAGTGATTGGCGATAAAGCAAATCAGAGGAAAAAATAGTGGCGATAAGATTTAAAAAAATATATACTAATTGTTTCTGAAATGCAAAAATTAACTCCAATCATTATCAATTGAGTTAGAAAAATTCTAATGGAAATAATAGTTTTTTTTCCAACATTTTAAGATGGCAGCGAATTAAAAAGATGGTAGGTCGGTACTCGTAATTTTTATAGATTGTTTACATTGTTGCTGAAGATTTATTTGCGTGGTTTCTGAAGCGGATTTTTTTCCACCCTACGTTCTTTGGAAATTAGCACAACATTTTTTTCATTCATGTCGTCTTAATTAATTTTTAAGCTTTGAGCTTTAAAATATTTATTGTTCTTTAAAACATAAGACAAGTCGTCAAGTCGCTTTGTTCAGATCAAATACGCTCTCACGGAACACCGAACAATATAAACACGTCACATCAAGCATAAATATTACAAGTCAACCTCACTATGATACCTCTATTAGAATACACACATGTTTGAATTCCGATAAATGTTGTCAGTGTCCCTACATTGAGTTTATTACTCAAGTGAAGTACCCTAGCCTCACCTTTGATACGTATCTCAAGTGGAATCTTAATACTCAAATAATTGCAAACAAAATAAGTAAACCATTGATTTTTCAGAACGAAACGATGCTTTTTTGGCTAAGAACACTTGAAAGTGATTTATTTGAAAGTCTGTCAACCTAAAGCTCAAAGCTCCAACCTTTAATATGCAAACTTGAAGCTCCAAGCTAAAAATTCTGCGCTAAAAACTCTAAGCTTAAATATTCACGCTTAAAGTTCCTAGCTTAAAGCTCCAGCTTTAATAAATGACTTAAAGCTCCAAGCTAAAAGCTTGCCAAATAAAAATTAGTAGTTACCTTTGTTTAAAAACTCTGGTTCACTACTTCTCTCCCTGATAGAAAAGTTTATATTTTGCCTCGAAGAAGAATCTTTGCAAAACTGTTTAGATTTTCGAAGGCGAAAAGATTTAAGCTTAAGCTTGCACGTACACGATTTAATCAAATTTCACTTTAGGAGACGTTATCCGTAGAGTGTAAAATTCAATCTCAGACACGCGCTCAAACCGTGAGATGGGCATAGAATTGCATACATTCTTAGATTTTTAGTTATTTGTTTTTTTTCTTTACATTTATTTTTACTTTTAGTTTATATTTTAATTTTTTTTCTTTATTTTTTTTCCTTCTTGCATTGTTATTATTATTATTTGACAAAACATAAAAATAAACACTGAGCTTAACAGACTCTTTAGTTAGGTGGTGACTTTGACTAATCAATACAAACTATGCAGAAACAAAATTAATATTTAGAATGAAGTCAATCTTACTACTATCTTTATATACATAAAAATGAAAGTATGTACAACTTTAAGACACTATCGATGTCTGTTTTTCACGGCAAATAAAATCATAATAACAAAAAACTTTTTCTGAAAAAATAAGATAATATACAGATTTAGGAAATGCGATTAAAAGAATTTGGCATTCTCAGAATATAAAAATATTACCATTTGTTATTTCGGTTACTGGCATTATACCTAGCTCTCTCATTCAAAATTTGGGCTTATTAGATTTATCAAAGAATTTATATGTACATAAAAATGCAATAATCAAAGAATTATGATTATTTATTTTAAATACATGTAGGATTACGAAACATTTTTAAAATATTATACTGAGGGATCAGTAGAATTTATCGGTCCAGTGAGGAGTTCTACCGAGCAGAACCCTCTGATATGAAAATATCTGGAGCCGGTGAATTATTTTCCTATTTGGTCCCTGGTAAATTGACATGTTATTCGTGTATTGTTTTATATTTATTATACTCATATAGTGCACTTATATAGCGTGAATTGACTAGATGATCATTTATGGAAAAGTGTGTGAACCCGTGAATTAAAAACCCTCTTTGGTTTCTCGTTTTTACCTTCTACCTCAACACTTCACATTGGCCCTGATGGTCGCTTCTGCGGTGGTAAAATAATCATCATTACAACAAAAATCACCAATTTAAAAAAAAGAGGCAACATTCCCGGGTCACGAATAACCTGGCAATCATAATAAAAGGCAAATTTTGCATATACAATGACGGAGAACTTAGCTAATCTAATTTTCAATTCGATTTTTTTTTTTTTATCTGCTTCTTACTAACAAATATTTGGATCACGTTTTTAAATTTTATTTAGCAGTACAATCGTTGTAGAGAAGGCGGGAAAGTACCAGGCTGGTCACCAAACACGACTAAAGCCATTTCAAGCAAGGTATTGATTCTGAATGCTGATATTCCTTCACGGCGACACTGAAAGTATCTCCCACTCTGAAGCATGACACGAATATTACTTAACAAGTCCCAGCGAGAGCTCGTATGGACGTCATCGATGTTCGTTCTCTTCCTTCCCACGTATCTTGTTTGAAAATTAAGAAGACAGAATAAACTAGATAGATGACGTCACGTACGATTTCTCGCTGGGACTAGTAAATTCATTATATAAAATGATTTATTTTTATTTTATTTTTTATATGAATACCGCACAAGAGTCCCAACTACTCCAGTCTGAAGCCAGTGAGACTATGGCATCCCCAATTGGGGTATGTTGTGAGGCTGAGGGTAGTGGGGAGGGGATGGAGATAGGGAAGAGGAAGGTGGGGAAGTACCTGGCTATTCATATCTGGTCACCAAACATGGATAATGCCATTTCAAGCAACTTTTCAATTCTGAATGGTGGTCTTACACCACGGCGATACAGGGAGTATCTTCCACTCTGGAACGTGCCACAAATATACTATATATTATTTTAAATGAATAAATTGTGAAATAACACAAATTAATCAAATAAAATTTATTTGCCACGCCGGGATTCGAACCCGCGACCTTCGGTGTGCGAGTCAAGCGCCTTACCGCTGCGCTACGCCGGCCGTCGAAAATTGTAAAATGAAAAAAATGTATCAATGAGATTTATTGAAGAAGACTGTCAATGTTAAATTTCCTATCCACTGCACATGGGTAGAAGGAAGCACTTAATCTTTAAAACCGAAATGTTAAACCTCCTTCGTAATGTCAGGTAATTTTACCATTTTTTGGTTATCTTGCCGCAAATGCATGAATCTAGCATTCGTCATAATTAGAGAATACAATCCCGGGATACCGAATTCCGGGGTCCCGGGATCCCGGCCCATTTTCGATCCCGAAAATACCGGGACTGCACTTTGGCTAACCTCGGGATTTTCGGGATTCCCACAATCAGGTCTAGTTTGCATTCGCCTGCAATAAGGCGTGAAATGAGCCAGTTCGAAAACGAAGGATCCTGGGATTTCATTTAGAATTGGCTTACAAACATGTATTAATCATTCCTCCGACAAGTGTAGAACCCGAGCGAGCATTCTGAGCTGCTGCTTATGTCGGTAATACATTAAGTAGCAGGCTTGGAAGTCAAACGCTGGATACTTTAATATTTCTGCGTTTCTTTTTAAGAAACTCCACGTGGTTGTATTTTTACAGAGAAGCAACAGATGGACTTTCTTTTATCGATGATTTTCAGATATATTCTGTTGCTAATATTTTTGTTGATTTTTGTTGATATTCTGTTTCTATTATTATATTTGTAGCAGCCGTGCCACCGCTGCTAAATACCTTTGCAGGATGCCGACCTGAAAACTATAAAATCAACACGACAACAATGTATTACGAAACACGAATTTAAATATCGATCAATGACACCCGAGACGAAAACCGCTGACCAGGCAAAGGCATTGCAAAATATTCATTCAATGACCGGGTAGACGAAATACTCTACCCGTGCTAAAATAATAAATAAAATGATATGGAGCCCACCGTCAGCAATCCTGCGGGTTCGAGGTCCGGACGCTTTACTCCCACCATTGAAACGAGAACAAAGGGATCATCACTATATAAATGGAGGAAGACCTACTCAAAAAGCCACTCGCTCCGACAAGACCGACTCGCCAGAACATAACTCTACCCGCGCGAACACGCTGTACTTAATCTTATCGACTTTTGCTTTTACGAGTATTTAATTTAATTCACCAATAAATATATTAAATCTTCTGCTGAGTTTGCTGTACATCCTCGCCGGCGTGGTATCCGAATACCTACATATTTAATTTTCTTATTGTACAATATTTTGTAATATTTTACAGTATTTTTGAAAATATTCTCTTTCCATTTTTTTAACTTTACATTTTATCTATAAGCAGTTCTAAATATATAACTACATAGACTAACTCCCCAATTAGACCCGAGAATATTTCTCTACTCATTGGGTAACCAAACAAACTTATGTATGATATGATATGTAATGTATTATTATTTATTGTGAATACTTACTTTTTTTCTAAATAAAAAAATATATAAATTATATATTTTGTTGAAAATAAATTTTTCTTACAAATAATGTGTAAGAACTTATATATATGCTTTTATTTTATTTTAGCCTAACCACAGTTCCTAATTCCGGGATCCCGGGATTACGCATCGAAAATCCCGTAATCCCGGGATTTAAAAACTTGCTCGGTATTGTATTCTCTAGACTCACAATCTAAGAGGGGATAATCAAACATTTTAATCGTCCGTCCGACTCCAGAGTTCTTGAGACAGATGAATTAATTCTCATTAGAAGAGTGTGTTTGAGAAGAGTTTTTGAAATGAGTTTAGTGTTGAACTTTAGAAGAGTTTCTTGGCGTATTATAGGTACACTCAGTACACTGTACACAACTCCAATGGCTACAAACAATCTCTAAGGTCAAACAACCATTATGAGATAACCATTGAATTACGTTAATGAGAGCTTATTGATGTATATACTTAATTAATCCTTACTCATCTGTAATTGAGTGCCTATCCCACGTAACCTGATAAGCATTTTAATGGCATTTGCTTATTATTTTTCACGTGATTTATATGCCACGCTTTAAACGAGTTTCAAGATAATAAAATCTACATATAAAGTAAAGGTACCTACTGAACTATTAGACACATCCACCGGAACCACAGCGCCTAGCTTAATGCCCGGTAGTAAGCGTTCAAAAATAATAAGACGGGAAGATATGTATATACGAATGTTAGAGGGAGTGCGCTAATATTAAAAATGAAAATAATTAAGTGAAAATTGTAAAAACGTTTAATAAAACACGACTCGTTTAAAACAGAGTTAAAATTACCGTTTCGGCGTAGAAAATGTATAGATAATTTATAATAATGTATTGAGGATGTATAGATAGTTCAACAAAAACGTATGCTTTTTAGGAGCTTAAAAACTTAAAGTGTTCAAGGAAAGTATGTTTTAAATTTATAGGAATTTGGGATGCCGAGTCTTAAGCAGCACTGACACATCGTGGGCATTCTGGCAAAACACATTAAATCGGAAACATGACTTAATAATGCTAAAACAAACAGCCGTTTTACATAAAGTAAAATTTTGAATAATCGTACAAATAAATTTATCGTGAGGTTGAAAACGAACACTTTTCCAATGGCAAAATACCTAAAATCGGTTTGCCTTGTATTATGTCTATGTTCTTATAATTTCTGGCAGAAAACTTTGTACTACGTTTTTGGCTGCAGGCGTTTCGCGTGTCTTTATTTCTGTAAACGTTACAAAACTTTAAATATATTTTTTGTGCTCTTGTTTGACCGTTCGAGTGGAATGTTATTTTTAATGCAAAGTAATGCAAATATGAAATGAAAATGAAGCAGTCAATAAATCTAACCTAACCTAATGGAAAAAATCGCCATTTTTACTTAGTATTTTATACCAGAACTAAACCGTCCGCCAAGATATACTAAATGCTACCATTTTGGATATAAACTTTAACGCTATTCGTAGTTAAAAATTAAAAATATATTTTTTAATGAACATTAAACGGCGATTTTGGAGTGAACTTTTTTGAGAGTATACCCACGATATTTAATTGGAATACGCATTTCTAAGTAGAAATGTGAAAAACAATTGTTTTTCGTCGAATTTGCCTTCAAATTTACATAACTTTCTTATGATTTTAGTACCCAAGAATTAAAAATTTAGAAAAATAACGCAAAAAACTTTCCTGAGGGCTTAGATTTTAAATCAAACTGTTTTTTTAAATTCTCCGAAAGCTCAAGTAGGCTGTTTGCCAACATTTTATAATTAGCAGTTTTCCTTTTAAATCGAAAACAAGAAAACCAAATCATATCAATATTAAAAACACGTCAAATCAAAACAATCAAATAGGATAAAAAGTGTATTTATTTTTGAAGATTGTAGATGAAATATGTATTATGAACATAAATAATACAATAAGATTCGGTAGCTTTTAGCAGTGTTTATTATGAATAAAAATGCTAAACAAAGCTTAGCACGACACATCACATTTATTCTCACACATGTGAAACAACTTTTTATACGGCGAGAATCGTTCTCATAATTGTTTTATATCAGACGAAATCCTAACGCCAACTACAGGAAAAGTTGATAAAATTTTCCATCATACACCTATGCACCAGAATAGATGGTACTCGTGTAAATGAAACAAATGAATACTACGACATTTAATTCGCATGTATTAATGAAATGTGCATTGAATTAAATACCTGACTTATAAATCGAATACTTCGGTTCGGTCAAGCATTACATCATTACATGCCGGTAATTAATCAACAACGAAAAACTTTTGGAGACGGGTCTACGCTTCGACGTGTTGAAAGATGAAATTTTTCCCCCGGCGACCGATTATTTTCAGATTTGACCTAAAAAATTCCCACATCAATAATTATCAATACCATACTATTTCTCTTCACCGTCAGAGAATCTTCCGTACTAGTTTCAAGAATATTATTTATTCAATTAAAATTTAACATATCGGACACATTCAAAGACTTTGTGTGAAAAACACAAGTAATAAAATTTTACTATAATCGATGTTGATATAAGGAACGTCATCAGCTATCAGAAATAACTACCTAAAGCGTACAATTGGATAAGCGTAGTTCACGTTTGGAAATAGCCTGCTAGAGGTCGGAATAAACTCCAACGCAAACAAGAAGACAAAGAATTAAACTCAAAATACCATTTACTATTATTAGACTTCATAGCCAATCTAAAAGCTCATCTTTTTAGAAAACTAAGAAAATCATTATTTGCCAATGGACCAATATTTAATTAAAAATCTTACTTCAGAGAAAACCCACAGTACATTAAATACGTCCAATTCAACATTTTATACCAGACGTTAAGAGACGTACTTGACTTTCTTTAAGAAGTGATTGCCGACATTATTTGGAGTTAGAAAGTATAAATGAAATTTTGCGGTATTTTTTCAACTTAAAACATTGGTACTGGACAGATAGGGTCGGGATAATGGTGAGGAATTGGCCAATTATTCGTCTGAGTAATAAGTGCGTACACGTTAAAAAAATGGTTGTTGTTTGGTTTCAAACGAAAACTAAGCTTAAAAAACATGAACAAAATGATCGGAGTCTATTTTATTTCTGTAGCACCTTTTACCGGCTTAATCACCGCAAGGGCGCTTGTTAAAAGGCGATTTAAATCACCCATATTTCCAGATATTGATCATTTTTCTACTTGATAGTTTCAGTAGAGACAACCCAATCAGCACTCCGGTGTCTGATATACTGGGATGAAATCACTCTGCACGTCGGAAGCGAAAATTTTAGCTTATAAGTACAACATTATCAAATGTTCCATAACTAGAATCTTGAAAAAGATTATGTAACTCTTGTATACCGTTTTCAAGAACATGTTGTT
Organism: Limnephilus lunatus; assembly: GCA_917563855.2. NCBI lineage: Eukaryota > Metazoa > Arthropoda > Insecta > Trichoptera > Limnephilidae > Limnephilus > Limnephilus lunatus. Next base: position 77,257,951 of record OU830592.1, read on the forward strand.
GTGTGAAATTTGTTTCAAAATGTTGTTATTAGGAACATAAATTGGTTTTTAAATAATTCAATTTTTTTTTCTTAAACGCAATTAAAACAAATGAGGTCGTCATTTTTGTTAAGTTCTCAATTTTTTTATTTAGTTAACAATTTTCTGAGTGATGATAAGTGGCTTTATGTGGTACAACTCACGGCCTCCTTTTTACGATATTCCACTATTCGTGAGAACTTTGACTTGAAAGTAAGTTACAATATTTATTAAAGAAAATAACTAATCAATCTAAACGAAACTTGAAAAAGAACAAGACACAGAAAAAAAAGGTAACGGTCGCAACTGGGACTCAAAACCAGGATCTCTTGTTATCGGGAAACAGCTCTCCAACTAAGCATTTGTTATCTAGATGGTGTCTCGGATCAACATATATGATTTTTTTAAATATTGGACGGTGGTTGGGCGTTTACACAATACATAGCCATACTTAGTTACCTACACACATCTTTATATAGACTCTGTGCTTGTAGCTTGGTTGGCACATATTCCTTTCCTATCCATCCTTATCATGTTCCTATTCCTACCCATTCCTATGTACCTGTTATTTCGTTTCCATAAAAATCAGTCATCAATCGAAACTCGCCGCGTAAGCATCCAATATTCCACATGCCGCATTCGTAAACTCAATCCATCGTACTGCAAAGTATATGTCATACAAGTGTATGAACAAACCCAGCCTAGATAGAAGAGAAGTGCCACAAGGTTCCACAGTACGTCCCTTCCTTCCTATTCCTTTTTTTGCATTCATTTTTACTTGTGCAGTGGTCTATCAAACATCTTAAAATACCCACAAGGTCCTTCGATATTCGCAGAAATAAACAAACCTTACATCAGACAGTGTCCAATGGACACCTGTTGACTTTTTATCTAAAAGTCTAAACATTAAATTATTATTGGAATAACTTTTGACGGTTATACCCATTAACGTGATATATCGTTGAGGAAGAAGATAATACTAATAAATCTTAACGAAATATGAATTAAGAACAAGGCATGGAAAAATAAAGATATCTTGGGTTAGGTCACATTTGCGATCGTTATTTTTCTGTGTTTTCTTCTGTTTCATGTTTTATTTAGATTCATTAGTTTTATCTTCTTCATCAATGATACATTAAGATGATGGGTATGACCTTTAAAAGTTATTTCAATAAAAATGGTTTAATATTTAAAAAGATCGAGATCGCTACCAATTACCGTTTAATATGGATGTTCCCTGTGGTGCCTCTTATCCTTGGGAGTCAACGTTGAAAAAGACTTCGATAAATTTCGAGCTTTCAGGAAATGCACATTAAGTATTTATATTCCGCCGAGGAGCTAAAGGGAGTTCAGGATGGGATCAAACGTTCATCTCGACTGAGCTTAGAGATATTTAGTATTATGTTGCACTATCCTCTATGTATATCGCTATCTTAAACAGCTAATCAATACGAAGGTATATTCTGTAACGCCACATACATCGGACAAAGGGGTAGAGCATTCGCAACTAGATACAAAGAACATATACGATGTTATAATAATATAAACACTTCTTCAAAATTCGCAGAACATCTCTTAGTGAATAATGACGTTCAATTTAAAAACAACAAGCCTCAACCATTAAATGCAGAAAGAAAGGATCTTACATAGATACATTTTTTTTGGACAATTAGAAATCAATAAACGAACGAATGACCCCAATATGTAATTCTAATTAATAAAGTACGGAAAATTATTTGTTCCCCACTCACACCCACAAAATTTAAATAATAAAAAAGCATTTAAATGAGTCATAGTGTAATGTAACCCCCCCCCCCCCCCCCCTACGAGGTACACTTCTTTTTTTTCCGAAATGCTGCTACAGCTACAGGCGTAACCCCTCTCCCGCTCAGCCTTTATAAGCTCGTAGCTCGCTCGTTCTCGCGTCTCTCCCCTGCATTTCTTTTGCAGCACCTTCTCAACCCCATCACGTAATACTTTTATGCAAACGTGACAAGATGCTCTCAATTAATCAATTTGTAATTAACCCCACAACGTTGTGTACTTTTTGCTTTAGCGGTTTGGTATAGTTAATCCAATTTAATTAATAATTTATTTGTGGTAAGCCCTTGTTCTTTTAGGTATGGCGTGCTACAATTTGCATGGTCTCGAATGACAAAGACTAAGTCTGACTAACTTGAAAATTAACTAATTAATCTATCTATATTCGTTCAGCTCCCTCCCCTAGCATCTGTCATACACCTATGCTCGTCGACGACTATTTTTCTTGAAGTAATCCGCATTTCACCTCCTAGCATCTAGTATATAAACTTACATATATACGGCGAATTGAGAAGATCCTACCTTTCGATGCGATGTCGCTTGCTTTCTGCGGCTCTATAAAATGCTATCATAAAAATAATTTGACATTTATGTATATTCTAACAAAATATTTACAATCAAAGCAGTACGGGGTGCACTAATTCTACTCTCACAGTTATAGGTGCAGTTTGTTAGTTAGCTAGCTTGTTTTATTTTGTTAATTTTGATTCTACCAGTAGGTATTTCGGATTAACATGAGACAGAACATGTGCTGTTTAAATAATTGGACTCCTCCATAGCCGCGACTGATCTGGTGATAGTCATAGACTGCCAAATCAGATTCCAATTCCAACGCCTCCAGAGAATGTTAAGGTCGCAAGCGACGAATGAAAATCGACATGTTTTGCCTCCTGTCGGGAAAGGGTTTGATGTGTGTTTCTGGATCATAGGGTGGTAGTGGGAATAATATCGACCAATACGCCGCCAAATTATAAAGGTGTTGATGATGATGATGAAAGGTCATCTCATACCGTTTGATATGAGGGTCTGCTACAATTTATGGCGTGATAGCCGATGTCAGGAACTGTTCAGGAATGCATGGGTGGCACGAGGTTTTAGATCGTGACATCCTACTCTGGATTGATGATGGTGATGATGATTTTGAAGTTCTTCAGCATGCCGATGACTTAAGTTCCATTAACTCCTAAAGCATCGAGCATAAACATTAAACCGAAGTTGATTAGACAATCGACAAATGTCAGGAGATCCGTGGGGCCGCTCTCTCCTCTGATCTGGCGATGTATGAATTTAATTAAGGAAGATTTTGATGTCACCGACCCTCGCCTTAGCAGTCACTCATGTCCTCAACAGTCCCGTTCTCCGCCCAGCACGCCGCCTCGAACCAGTAGAAATAATGATTACGTTTTTCCTAGACACGTTACAGAAACATGCGCCAGCCTGCAGTCACGATGATCATCAGTATTTGATTTGAATGTAAAATACGTCCTCTCGCATAACTGACACAGGCATGACTGGGACAGTCCCCGGTATACTGTCACGGACATCCACTCTACGATAGGTGCATCCCAAGCTCAAACTCAAATATCAGCTCAAAGAAGGAATGTCAAACTCGGCTTCCAGGGTGCTGGGTCCAAGAATAAAAGGCACCAGGTCGTGAATCTGGCTTACCTTCCTTCTATTTCCCCCGCTGCACTTTCGTCCAGAGTACATTCCCAACCTGATGCTGGATGAATTCTTCTTCTAGTTTTGAGGAAGTTAAGAAAACTTATCCGGATTCCAATAAAGAACTGCCGAACGATTGCCAAAACGATTCCATATGTCGTGTTCCCTTCGTTCCACCGACAAGGCAGCTCCCACACGAGCGTAACCTAAAGGCAGTGAAGCCAACGCAAATTTCGTCACTTCGTTTTTCCTATGACGAAGGTAGTCCGGCCAGATCGTTATCTCAGTCCAGCATCAAATTGACCTCCCGCGACAATAACTTTTATCCGCTGGTACCTCGGAACTGCGGTAGAAGGGGGGGAAATGGGTGCACGTCCTTTGTTCTCCTGAAGTCCCCCAATGCCTAAGTGACGTACATACGTCGACATCATGAAATGGCTCCGGCCACGCTTTCAATCAGGTCTAGAGCCGATATGTAGGTGGGTAAAGCGCATCACGCGTAAAATTATGAATACCTACCGACGGTTTCATTCAACCGACAATATGTAAGTTTTTTCAAAATTGAATATATCGAATGAAATATACCTAAACGTAAACCAAAAGGTGAGTATACGATAAAATATTGAACCAAGTTTATGTTAGAGTCCTATGTAATAGGTTTTTTGTGATACCTAAAGTTTGGAATAAGGTATGTGAGATTTTAGGAGTGGGAATTTAATTATGTCAGATTTTGTTAGTAGACAAAGGTGCTCATGCTGCGCACCTTTTGTAAACTGTTTTATTTCTTAGTGCTTTGTCTAAAATAGCTAGCTACCTTTAAAATATTATTGCGAGACTCGTGAATAATAATAATTATTATTGGGTGATTTTTTATAGTGCCATCTTCGTGAGAAAATCACCTCAAGGGCGCGTTACCCATTCATTTATACCTTTATTCTATACTTATGTATCATGTTACCCGTTATGTATTGGACAACCCAATAACCTAATTTTCTCGTTCACCAACAAAGCACTTTTAAAGGATTTTATTATTGTTCTTGTGGTTTCAATATTCCGTCTTTTAAATGAAGTCCCTCGTCTAAGATTTATGGCCCGAAAGTGCATTTTGTGTTTCAAATACTATTTAGTTCATTGTATCCCAAATTATTATTTTACAATGGTCTTGTCCCGAAAATCGTCGCCGGTCAACATCTAGCACAGCTCCGGATCGACTTACGAAGGGGACGCCTTTTATTTACGATTACCGATAATTATCCGAAAGCTTTTTAAATATTACCGTTATAGTTATCCGATTAAATCATCCGACTTAAATGACGTGGCTCCTTATTAAAGGCTTCATTAAAGTAGCTATAATAATAATACTAATATTTGAACGATCCACATAGCGCCCTTTTTATGGAAAATCACCTCAAGGGCCCTATACAATCTATAATACATGTTTAAAATCTAGAAAACTACAAGCTAGACGAACAATTACTCTAAGGGGAGTAATGATGATTCTATTGTTTTAATCCTAGTTTGTACAAAATCCGAACATGAATGTTGTTAATAATTAATTCAATTTGTCACACTTACCCCTTTCATGCACACCAAAATACGACATGCACGAATCACAATCCAAAACCAGCATCCCTCGTGCACTAAATGATTAAACACTAATTAAAGCACTTATTTATTTATTACGTTTGTTTTAAATTTTTTCCTGGCCCTGATAAATTTCCCGAAAGTACGTCCCATATTGATATTAACTTGATATTGACCGCCTCAATTTACAAATTATGTTATTTAAAACTTCACGGATATGAACTCGCTGGTGACCGATCTTTTCCGTGCCTCAATCTCGACTTTTCAAATCTCAACCGTCCGCGCAACCGATCCTCCCCTGACTGTCTTATTCGCGTGGTCTAATTTTTGTTAATTAAAACGAAATATCCCGATTTAGACGCACCAAGCTGGTCTCCTCGCGACTATCCCAACTCGACCCTTTAATTTCAACCGTGCTCCCCAACGACAAAAACTTGACTCTCTTATTCGCGTGGATTAATTTTTTGTTATCTAACGAAATATCCCCGATATAGACGCGCCACGCTGGTCTCCTCGCGACTATCAAACCTCGACGATTTCAATCTCGACCGTGCGCCCCCAGGATCTTTCCCTGACTGTCTCCTTCCAACCCCCTGCCCTCTGATCTCCCACCCATCTCCTTGTGTGGTTTCTTTAATTTATTACAGTCATTTCTTAAAATTTCAAATGATAAGTTTATTTCCCAATATGCATATCTCAACGTTTAATAGTCAACCTGTCACATTATATCCCAAATTTCAAGAATTCAGTGCAATTTTCATGTTCGCTTATTTTTTGTCGAGCCTTCAGACTTAAACTCAAATTCAGAATACCAACTAATTTTGCCAATAATTATTCCAATACCTCCCAAAGCAGAATCCAGTGTAACTGTACACGTTTTCGTTCTTTCTATGTGCGTCACTATTTAACGAAATCTGCAATCTTATTTTGACAAATATGTTAAATATTTTAACCCCTAATCGGCGCGTCGTACTAGTATATTTTAATGCACCAACAATTAATCTTTATTGCCTAATTTTCAATTCCCTACTTCCATAGAAAATCACCAGATAATTGTTTCGTAAATCAATCTGCTCGCGTTAAAGTCAGTCACCACACGGGTAAATATTCATCGGCCGCCCCTGACTTGATAATGACATGTCCTTCAGGATTCCTTCTTCAACCAAAGTGTTTTGGCACACGTGTTTATCCTAGTAGTCGCCCGAATCCATAAATCAGCCCTGTTCTAAGGAATTGTATGCTGAAACTACCTTCTGTTACTAAACGCAATATATTTTTAAATCGACCTCTCAATTTTAAAAGAATTATTTCGTAGGCCCAAAAGCGAGACCATCACAATAGTTATCAAACAATTAAGTAAACTTAATTAAATTATTAAAACACTTTGGCACATGTTTGGATCATATATAGATGTTTGGATCATATATATACCAGAAATATAACAAATTCAAATGCATTTGTAATACATAATACAATCACTGATCATTACACCACTGCAATCAGTATCCCAAACTCAACACCCAAAAAACATAAAATTAATCACAAACAGATTATCGATTATGAGGGTTTATTAAATGATCTTAATAATAAAAATTGGGAATATGTTTACAAAGAGACTGAAGTTAACAATGCTCTAAACTATTTTATTAATGAAATCAATATAATCATAACAAAACACACAATAACTAAACGCATTCCATATAGTAAAATACATCTCACACCATGGATTACAAACGGCATTGTTAAATCTATACAGAAAAGAAATCACCTTCATAAAATAGCTAAACGAGACCCATTGAACGCCACTAAACAGCAAAACTATTACCGATACCGTAATATCTGCAAAACCGTTATTCGCAAATGTAAAGAGCGTTATTATAAATTCTTACTTGATAAGGATAATTCCAGCAAAAACATGTGGAATGTTGTCAGAGAAATAACTAAAAGTAAAAGAAATACTAGTGCATCTGTAACAGAATTAAATACCGGAAATTTCATTATAACTGACAATCAATCAATTGCATGTCACACTAATCAATATTTTGCATCTGTTGGGTCAAATCTAGCAAATAAAATCTTATTAGAAACCCAGAAAACGGAAGACTCTTTAGCATCGACAATTGAAACTAAGGAACAATCTTTTTCATTTAATATTAAACCAACTACTGTAGAAGAGGTCTTAAAAATTATCAACAGCCTCAATACTACACATGCAAAGGGTCCAGATAGTCTAAATACACAAATACTAAAAAAAATTAAAAATCAGATTTCTGCTCCGCTATCATATATTTACAACTTAAGTTTTACAGCAGGAATATTTCCTGATCACTTTAAAAAATCAATAATTGTCCCAATCCACAAAAGTGGACCTAAATCTCTTGTAGAAAACTATAGGCCAATATCACTTTTAAGCGCGATATCCAAAGTCATTGAAAAGCTTTTCAAAACTAGGTTAAACGAATATGTGGAGGAACATAACATTCTAAGTCCAAACCAATACGGCTTTCAGTCGGGTAAGGGAACGGATGATGCCATCGCATGTCTCACTGAAACTATTGCAGGGAATATGAACCGTGGCAAGAAAACTATTGCCCTTTTCCTGGACCTGGCCAAGGCATTTGACACAATATCTCACAAAATTCTTTTACAGAGACTTAGAAATATAGGAATAAAAGGAAAAGCTTTTCAATGGATAGAAAGTTATATATCTAATAGATTTCAACAAACCAGAATTAACGAGGCTATTAGCACTTCACTAAAATACACTTTTGGGGTACCACAAGGAAGTACACTTGGGCCCCTTCTCTTTATTATATACATAAACGAACTTTGTAACCAACACATTGGTGGCAAAATTATCACGTTCGCTGACGATACAGTTATTTTGTTTGAAGGAGATGATTGGAAAGAAACACACCACCTTGCGAACACGGGTATAAACAGAGTAAAACAGTGGCTGGACACTAATTTGCTTACACTAAACATACAAAAAACAAAATATCTCACATTTAGCGCTACCCTTGCAGGTCAACCCAAAACACCTCATCACCTCACAATACATAATATTAAGTGTAGCCTTGGAAATAATAACCATACTTGTAAATGCGAAACCCTTGAATGTGTTAAATCTATTAAATATTTAGGTATAATAGTGGATAACCACCTTAAATGGAAACAACAAATTGAAAACACAGCTAATAAAGTGCGCAAGCTTATTTATATATTTATAGGATTGCGGGAAATTATAAAAACTCAAGACATTAAAAAATTATACTACGGGCTCTGTAACTCCGTCATAACCTACGGTTGCATTGGATGGGGTGGAACAGGTATAACAACATTATACCCGCTACTGAAGGCACAGAAATCCATTCTACGCGTCATTATGAAGAAACCCTTCAGATACTCGAGCGACGCTCTCTTCAAGGAGTTTAAAGTGCTTGATGTTCGACAATGTTACATAAAAAAAATAACAATCTGCGTCCATAAAAATAAAAACAAAACGATAACAATCGATCATAATCATCAAACCAGAAGTAAAAGCAGAAACGACCTTTCTATTCCAACAAGCAATACTGCGGCTTATCAAAAAGTTTTCTCATACCTGGGACCAAAACTATACAACAAAATCCCCTCTCAATTGAAACTGTGTGAATTATCATCCTTCGGTACTAAAATTACAAAATGGTTATTAGACTTAGGTAGGACAGATTCCGAAAAATTATTAAAAAACGTAGTCTGAGTTGATTTCTTCGATTTTGTATTTGTATTTTCCTATAAATTATTTTCTTCTTTTTTATTTTTCTTTCTTATATTTATATATTATATTTTTATTCTATATTTTACATATACCTACCTGGATTTTATTGCTTATTACTGCTAAATTGTATTTTCATAAAAAAAAAAAAAATCTTTTTTTTTTTTATTATTTTTCTTTCTTACATTTGTTATATTTTAGTTCTACTTTATATTTTACATGTACCTATCTGGATTTTACTTTATATTTTACATGTACCTATCTGGATTTTATTGTTTATTACTGCTGTATACCTAGAATAACACAACTTATATCCGATATTGTACCTAATATCTAAGTAACTCCCCCAATATGTACCATTATTGTTATTTATTATTGAATCCACTAATGTGAAATTATGTACACGCAACCTGCCAAGTTGACTGTCCTAAAACGGGAAACCTTCCTAGTTGGGCAGTCAAAGCTTCCTTTTATATTGTTATTTCTTGTATGTAATAAATGTAATAATAAATAAATAAAATAAATAAATAAACTTTGTTTTTACCACAATAATCTTTATTTAAAAAGTCGACATGTTTCGAGAACGATGTTCTCTTAATCAGGACATTATATGTACTAAAACTAAATTATCAAGCATAGAAAGACAGGCGTGGGTGGAAATGGAATTAGTTGGAGGGGGGAAGAGGGGCGGAAAGAGGAGGAGCTTAGAAGATAGACAGGGGGGAGGGGGTTGCTTAGAAGATCATAGACAAAATTACAATGGAAATATGTTTAAAATATTGATAGTGGTTTTCAATTAGATCTTTTAGAAATATTAGAAATTAGAAAAATGTCAATAGAAATTTAAATATTATTAATAACCAAATTAATTTTGTGAATAACCCTATTTTAAACATATTTCCATTGTAATTTTGTCTATGATCTTCTAAGCAACCCCCTCCCCCCTGTCTATCTTCTAAGCTCCTCCTCTTTCCGCCCCTCTTCCCCCCTCCAACTAATTCCATTTCCACCCACGCCTGTCTTTCTATGCTTGATAATTTAGTTTTAGTACATACAATGTCCTGATGAAGAGAACATCGTTCTCGAAACATGTCGACTTTTTAATAATTTAATTAATAAAATGGTGCCACAAAGTGAATTTGCAAAATTTGAAGAAATTAAGTAAACTTTAATACTTAGTGGGGGAAAACAGATCTCCCACACAATGGAGTGTTACTGTTTCTACTTAGTTTCTCAACAAATGGGTTTAATCGGCAATAAGTCAATTTAGACACCTTCAAAAATTGACATTTAGATTCGTATAGATACGTCGTCTCAATGTGGTTTAACCACATTTTGAAATTGGTCTTGTAAACCGAAACAGCTGTAACAAAATACTTGCAGAACTTAATAATAACATTAATTTAATTAAAATAAAAAAAAAAATTAAATGTAGTTCTACGAATTAAACACAAAAACAATGAATAAAAAGAAGGTAAGTACAAGAAAGGACATTAGGGTCTTAAACCAATGGGTTCAAAAGCTTAGAAATTTTAATCCTTAGGGTGTCGCACTTTCATCGATGGCTGTATCTCGAATTGCCACTATTCAAAAAGCGTACCGAGAGTCTTGGAGATTAATTTTTGGGAAAACGGTTTCGTTTTGTTCGATTTCAATTTGCTCGATTTTCGACTTGCCCAATAAGAATATTCTGTTAATTTCTTTATTTTTTTATGAATATTCACTTTCTAATTTAAATGCATATATTTTTTTCTTCAAATGGTTATTTCATACTTAAAATAATTTTCAAATTGTGCATTTTTCATAGCCCGCCAAACGGTCGAAATCTGACGGGACATGGGTACCGTTATACGTATCTCGGTTTTGTCGGTGAACGGTTAGGTCAACCCTACTCGAATTGGTATGATGTCATTAAATCCCAATTTAAATAATTAGCAAGATTTCCAAAAAACATGAATTCGTTCATTCATTGAAATAATTTGTATGCCGCGCTGGTAACGCGGTCGAGCGGTGTGCGTTCTGTCAGAACCCGCCGACCAATCACAAGACTATATATATTACGACGACTGGCGTGGTCTAGGGATAAGGCTCTTAACTCACGATTCGAAGGTCACGAAATCGAATCCCGAAGTGGTCAAATAAAAAAATTATTGCATTAATTTGTGTTATTTCATTTAAATATAATATGTAGTATATTTGCGGCACGTTCCAGAGTGGAAGATACTCTCAGTATCGGCCTGGTGTAAGACACGATTCAGAATTGAAACATTGCTTAAAAATGGCTTTAGCCGTATTTGGAAAATTGATCTGAATAGCCAGGTACCCCCCCTCCCCCTACCTTCCTACTATCCATCTCCTTCTTTTCCCCACTATCTTCAGCCACACAACATAACTCTTGTGTGGTATTCACAAAAAAATATTCTGTGGTATTCACATAAAAAGGGTTCCATGCCAATTCAGAATGAAACACACTCAGAAACACCTCAGAAAGGTCATTAAAAGCTATGAAAAAATAATTTTAAAATGGCCGGTAACCCTTACCCAACTTAACCTATTTAAGAGGCGGTTCTCCGAATTTCAACCGATTTCTTGCAAACCTCCCTTAAAATTTGAAGTTTTTAAGTTCTTAAAAAAATATATGTTATTCTTGAAGATAATATCTAGACATTTGTCGCGCCGAAACGCAAATTATATAAAATTCCCTCGATAGAAAAAAATCGCAAAGTATGCTCCAAAAATGATTATAAACACGTTATTTGTATAAAAAAATTTACAGCATTTCTTTAAATAAAATTAAAGACAAATATCGGGAGATTTTTGCTCTATTTTTAACGAGTCGTGTTTTATTAAAGATTTTCATAATTTTTGCATCAATTTTATTGCTGTAAATGTTAGCGCGCTCTTCTAACATTCGTAATTTCTTATCTCTCAATCTTCTTCTTTTTGGGGCCGGGAACTGAGCCTTAACCATTTTTTTATCATCACTCTTAATGACCTTTCTGAGGTGCTTCTGAGTTGGTTTCATTCTAAGTTGTCTGGTCACCAAGTTGCATACACCAAATATTATACACAGTGTCTGGTTCACTTTAACAAATACAATTTCATGAAATCTAGTTCCAGACAATAGTAAGCGAGCAGTTCTTTTTCCATGGGTTTCTTGTGAAAAATGTGAAATTAATTCAAATCTTAAGTTATCTCTGATGTGTCAGTCAGCCAACTTAAGCTGACAAAAAATTGTGCAATGAAAAGAAAGTAGGTATACGAACCAGTTATTTCTATACCCAAATTTGGTATACCTTGAGTAAGGAATATAATTATCATATACATCTAATTCAAATACGTTTCAGGTACCTGAAAATACGTTATTACTGATACCATCAGGATATTATATTGCACATGTCTGTGAAAGTTTAATTAAAGACACAATATCGTTGTTGGGAGTACCTAACTACCTACCACGAACCACGATTATTCCTAGGGTTACATTACCAACGAATCCCACAGAACCACTTGATAAAGTTGCTCCTAATATCAAGATACATTAAATAAAACATAATATGTATCGTTTTTGATGCTTAACGTGACGCCTTCATAAATGTTGAAAGTTTTGCCAAAAATATGGGTCTCGTTATAAACCAGCAGAAGACCAAATACATGGTCGTGGGATTCGCCCAACAAATCCCAACTCTCTTATGTGGATCCAAAAAATTTAAACAGTACCCAGATTCACATTCCTAGGCTCCCCGATAACAAACGACAATAATACCATAGAGGAGATCGAGAAGCGCATAGTGTGATAAACCCCTTTTCTCGTCTCTTCTTTTTTAAATTCTACTATTTTTGAATTCTTTCATCCTTTCAAGTTTTCTTAAACTTTTCTTTTGGCTCTGATCGATATTTAATTTTCTCAAAGGCTTTATATGTATGACACACAAGCCTTCATGAAAATGTGACCCTTATTTTCTTTGATTACTACAGGAAGCTATTTAAAGATCCTTTGTACTACATATCTTTATAGATATAAGTACTTAACTAATTAATACGTTATCTACGACCTTGAACGTAAATTTTCGTATTTATGTTGTAAATAAATTCCACCAAACGTTGTGTTATTTTTGATTTATGGTGTGGGAACTTAATTACTTTTGTGTTGTGGTACCCTTTGATTCTGAAAGGAGCGTTGAGCGTCGAATTTGATTGGTCTATTTCTTGCAATTCTAAATTTCATTTTATTTTCTTTAGGAACTAAACTTTCCCTAAACACTATTTCGATTTCCTACCTCTAATGAATTCGTAATGTACCTATAATTAATTACATTTACCTGTTCAATTATTTGTGTAATTAAGAATGACTCAAATAGTTAATTGTTAGTGAAGTCTTCTGTTCTCAAGATTTATTTACTGCTTGGCTCTCCCCTATTTTGGTCCTGATGCTATAACGTACATATGACATTGTTTTAGTAGATTATTGTTATTAATTGATTGTCTTTTAGAACGAACTCAGAAATACTCTTTTGCTTGCATAATTTGGCTCCAATCCTCCTGCAGATAAACAAGGTGGTCAAGGATCAACTAGAACTTCGCACAATCAGCCGACGCGATTTGCCAGAGGGTCTTTGTACCTTGTTCTGTTAATCTTCCATGTCGTCGTGCACGTCACTCAGGTCTTTCCCTAAGTCCCGAAATCTCCAAATTCCACCTTCTCCGAAGTCTACTATTTACTTAGAGCGAACCGGTTTCATTCTATACACAATCATATACTCACGGTTTTTGGGAAAACTCGGGGCGTGAGTCCTCGTTCCCACGCACAAGAGAAAATGCGACGACGATCCGACAGACCTTAAACGCAAACTGTATGCGGGTCCACATTTTCCAATGTACAGTACATAAGAAGATATATATGTATACATACGTTTGGGAAGGATTATAACTCGCAATGTGAAGCTAGCTAGCCTCGCATTCCAAGCTCGGATTTCGTGAAAAGGAATTCTGCACAAAACCTTAGCCGATGACCGAATATATACATATTAAAAGTAGGAAATATAAATATATAAGAATAAACTAAGAATATTTATTAGTTTTATTAGTGAAGACTAATAACTCCGGTTTTTGTTTGTTTGGTTGACAATTTTATTTAAGAGATTGCCATCTCTATTATGTGTTTGGTTAATGATCCTTGTTTTAGGAGCGACCACTGCCTCCTATTGTTGAACTGTTTTTTCTAAAATTTCCCCCTCCTCAGGTTCAACTCTTTGATATAAATTTTTACTATCCCGTGATTTTTCAAAAGTCTCATATAAATGATTGATACGTGTGAGGTTTTTATTCCCATAACTTCAAATGTTTTCATGTAATTCCTCAAATCATTTTTATACTACTATCCCGTGATTTTTCAAAAGTCTCATATAAATGATTGATACGTGTGAGGTTTTTATTCCCATTACTTCAAATGTTATCATGTAATTCCTCAATTCATTTTTATACTACTATCCCGTGATTTTTCAAAAGTCAAATGAAATTATAACTGTAATTTTATCTTCTTGTTAAATTTTCAAATCATATTTCGCTGCTATCCCGTGAATTTTCCAAATTTTTCAAATAGATGATTTATATTTTTTTGTTTTGTAAAATAAATACTAATTTCACTTTATATAAATTGGTTTTTTAATCCTTTTGTATTTTAATATCGTAGTAATGTTAGCCCGAAGCTATTAAAGAATCTCAATTGTTTATTTTACCTTTGAATTTATAAACAAAACCGTCACTGACTTCGTGACCCACTAACCCAATAACATACTTTCGAATAAGTACATGGAATGACACGTGTTTTTTGTTTACACTAAGCATTCCGAATCAATTTGCCCTAATATCATACATACATTATATAGAGATAATTTCGCATAGAATAAATTTACATAAACTTCATATTTTTAATAGATTATATACATAAGATTTATAACTCTATAGGAACTCGGAAATTAATCAAGTGTAGATATATTTAAAAGGTAGGTATCTGATAGATATCACTCAAAAGATGTTTTGTTTAATTAACCTCTTTTTTTTCTGGGAATGTAAGTATATATATATAATTACCCATATATGGATAACATATCAATATAAGCAGATGTAAGACATATATATACCATAAACATTTAATCATAATTGTGCAATATCTCTCTGAGATATTTTATTTCCGGAATATATACATATACATACATATATACAAATATAATTCTACATACATATTTATATACATTATTTTTAATATACATATATAGCACAGATTTGGATCAAGTAATATTTTGTCGTAATAATATAAATTTTTATACCGATGATCAGCTGTTCTCTCCTCGTCCATGACTCTGAAAATATTTATACTTAAGAAAAACTTACCCCCACAAGTCAATTCCGATCGGGTGCTGCAGGACCAACCCTTTTGTTTATATATTTTTTTTCTAACTAATTCAGCTATTGTCTAACTAAATCTAAATTAATCCTTTCGATTTATTATTCCGCTATTTTGTTGAATCTAAAATGAATTAATTGACGACTAATCTTTATCAATCAAAATATATTTTATTTTCAAAACTCGTTGGTTAACTTAACACTTTGTCAAATTAATTTTTACAAATCAATTCATGATTATTATCCGGAATATTTATTACTTATTTTAACTTCCAGATTTATTATTATAATTATTTCATTGTTAAAATAACATTCTGCTTAAATTATAATTTTTAAGCAATAACCACTTCACGATTATTTACGAAATAATAGATTTATTATTATTTAATCTAACAATAGATTAATACTTTGTGATAGAATTGTTCCGTTCTATCGTACGTTATCTAGCCGAATTAAATCTATGTTAATTTTTTTTAGATTAATGGGGTTCGACAATTATTATTATATATTATTAAATTCTCTAAACACTATTATTTTTTTAAATCGTTACACTATATTATAAACTCCCTTTTTTATAAACTTCTCTACACTGTTAACTTTTTATTATAATTAATCACTCCACTGAATATAATTTTTATAAATGGTTAAAACGTTAAATTATTATGATTTAAAGTTATTATTATTATTATTCACTGCTGTTATAAAATTCTTTAAACACTGTTGATTTTCTTTAAATTCGCTACAATATATAAACTCTTTATTTTAATGATGAGTTGAATTTATTGTAAAACGATATAAAACACTTTATTTAATTTTCAACACTCCACAGATTTAATCACTAACACTGACTGTAATTTTTATAAGTCTCAGATTTCCCACCCAAATTTTCTAAGTCTCAGAATTCAAACTGATTTTAATCCAAAATTTTACAAGTCCCAACTTTAGACACTTTAACTTTTAATCACCGTATATGTGAGCCACGTCCCGCAAAACTCCCACGTTTGATAATCCGACGATTGGTCCACGACGACTGATTCCCGACAACTGATCCCCAACAACTGATCCTGATTCTTCTAAGTCCTTAGTTTTATATGTACCTCCAGGACTAGAACATCTTAATTACGCGTTCATTGATTTTCTAATTTAAACTCTAACAACTCGAGATTTCATATATCAATTCTGTTATTTTCGTATCACTCTCGTAAGTCTTGCCCCTTTGATTTTCGAAGTTCAGCCCTAGTCTTCTGTCTCTGCCGTAAATTGTTCCAGTGTCGAACCTGCATATTATGTCAAATTTTGCCCTGTCGTTCCTTTGTCTTCTGGTCTTACGAATTTAACTAAAATATCATGATTTTCGTGTCCTTTTTTCTCTCAATATATAATAGGTACTTCTTCAATAAACTGTACATAATTCTCAATTTGGTTTATCGCTACCAGAACACGAACAAACTCATGTCGAAATCTTCATTATGCATTTTCCAATTCCCATTTTCCTAAATTTCTGCATATTTTCATGTTTCCTATATGAATCAATTCAATTTTTAACTGTATTGTCTCTACTTATGTCGTAGACTTGAATTTTCTTATTTTTCTCAATTATATTTTATTTACGACGTTATTTTTATGATTTCTCTGCTTCATTCTTATGTCATTGTCCATAACTACATGATTAGTTATATTCCAAGCCAAATTTACTGTTTTCATCCATACTTCTGAATTTTCATGAGTTTTCCTTACGGAATCATCTTTTAATTGACTTTACTTCATTCTTTACCATCATCTGTATAATTTCCAATGTTTATATTCTCTTAGAAAACTTCACCACTTCACCTTCTAGTCATAAATATTCAATCTGCTATTTTTTCATAATTTTCATAGAAGAAAATTCCAATTTGTCTCTGGGATATCTGTCAGGTTAATGGCTTTGAATAAAAAACGTGTAAAATTGCGTCTCGTTTCACCTTAAAATCCCATAAAGTATCCTCGTAGACATATGTTGATGCTTTGATTCCTACGTACTCGATCGTAAATAAGAAATTAATATTAACTCGTTAAATTTTATCTCTTTTATCTTATCCAAATATTGCATAAGCCCCATGTTAATTTTAATCACCCTTTAAGCCATAAAGACTATTTTAATCACCAAAAACCATGTTCGAAATCTTATGTTTATATACGAGAATCATGTAAGGGCTCGACAACCTTTTTTTACATCAATTGTCTCACCAACTTGCTCCATCGTCTATAGTATTTTCTTATAGCAGATGACGTAAAACGATCCCTTCCTTTGAATTAATCTAACGTAATATAACTAGAATAACCATCCTATTTCAAATATATAACGATATCTATTTAAACTGTCTTAAAACGCAAAATTAAGCCGAAATCTTATATTGTTCAATAAATACTTCCGTTTAAATGTCTATTTTTTCCATTAGATTTTCTTTTCAAATCGTTTTCCCTGACTTTATTGCTTCATTTAAAAGTGGCATTCCTAATTTCCAGCATTTTTATTTCTTTTAAATATCAAACGTACGTTTTCCTCTGAATCTGGCCTCCTATTGTCTTTTCACGTACTGGTTATACAATTGAATATCCCTACAGTAGCTTTTTCCACGTTTTCCAGGTTTTTTCTTGAATTTTCCATTCATTATATTTTCTTGCTATTTTATTGCATCATTTTTTCAACATAATATGGATTTATTTGTTCGTTAACTGCAGTTGTCGATATCTCTCTTGCATTCAATGTTTACTTTACATCTAGGGTCATTGTACCAAATGCCCTTGGCCTCGAGACAGTTTATAAAATCAAACGTTGACCCGCCGTTCCCGTGAGATCGAAAAAAACACATTAATTATCATCTAATGTCCTGGTCCAAAGTCCATCTCTTTGTCTTGAAAAAAGGTAACGCCTTTTTTCTCTGATTGGTTGATCAATCTTAAGTGTTTATAATTGGGCCTAATATCTGGGATTCCCTGGGAAAAGTAGAGATGTTATTAGCCTCTGTGTTCTATTTATCAAAACTTGACATGAATTTAATCATTTATAGATCTCTGCAGTCTCCATGGCCCAATCCAACTTAATCCGCTAGGTGTCGCTAGTGTGTTGATTTCGTTATAATTCTAAAATATTATTTATTCATTCGTAAGGTGGAAGCTACGATATTTTCGTATCCACTGCGATTCATCACAATAGTGAACTCAAATCGCTGTTATTTCCGCCTATAAAACCAAATAAAATCCAGACTGCTGTCCAGAAGAGATGGTCGTGTAGAGAGAATGACCGAGCATCAAGGCCTGCTGAACTCAAGACCGATAGGGGGAAGGAGCCTAGGAAGACAAAGATTAAAATGGAGCGACAACGTCCTCAAAGATATATTTACCTTGAAGCTTCTAAACTGGAGAGAGCTGGCACAAAACCGAGATGAGTGAAGGAAGACTCTTGAGCAGGCCAAGACCCACCAGGAGTTGTAGAGCCAAGAGTGATAATGATGAACATGTATTTCTTTCAGTATACAGTTTCATCAAATAATAATTAAATGGTTGATGATAAAATGTGACTGGGTTTATAAATAAAAGATTTAATAATACAAAAAGAAAATATTGCTTTAAGTTATAAGTACGAAAATAGCATTTTATCTAGAGATACGCAATATCGTTCCCTCTTGGGATACTAGCACGAACTATAATTGGTAAACAGACGAATAAAACAGCTCATATTTCCCAAGATCAAATAAATCCATTTCTCCGAGAAAATAAAACAACATCTTCTCACAACTTCCTGAAAAGTTTATCCTGACAGCAGGAAAAAACACATAGTATAGTTTATTATTTTTGGATACTGACAATAAATCGTGATGGAATCCCATTATAAGAATATACGAGAATTAAAACTTTTTTTTTTATTTCCACTTATTTTAATTTTGACCGTGACCAGTTTCAGCCTATAATGGCCATTTTCAGACTGGTAGGTACAATTATTTCTTAAACCATATTTTATACACACCATTTCGGGAGTGGGTGAACGAACAGGGGTGATATGTAATGATTTTCTCTTCAAACTTCGCAAATATACTTTGTGTAGTCATCTCCACGTAGTATAAAGCAAAGTCGCTCCCGCAATCTGGACGCTTAGATTTTTTAAACTACGCAACGGATTTTCATGCGGTTTACTTCAATTGAGTGTTTCTCGAGGAAGGTGTAGGTATATAATTTGTCAATGTTTTGTGTAAATTGGTTGAAATATATAAATATATATTTTTTTATAATTATACATTTTTTTTTACATGTTAAACAGATTTGTAATATTAATGTAATAAAAGCCTTTCCTCACCATAAAGAGACAAGGCTCTTGTGTTTGGTGAGTGAATCCATACTCAATTATGATATCAATGTTTTCATTTGAGTAGGTGAATAATAATATTGCAACTACTAACAATAATATATAAGCGGAGAGGGCTGGCAAGCGGGCGGTGTGGATTTGATATGAATGCAAAATAACAGATGGCGTTGGTTATAAAGGTTGGGTAATGGCGTTATGAGAAGATGGCGCTGTTTTACGCTAGCCACAGCAACATGTAGCCGGGTCTGCTAGTTTATACGTAATTTTTAATTGACTATTAACTCTTTTCCTAATTTCTAAAATGTTTAAATTATCCAATTGTATACCACTTGTGTTAGTGTGTAAAAGTTTTAAACCTTTATTAATATCAAAAGAATGACTAATATATTATATAGTGGTGCTTACTAGTGGCGGTCCGTGAGTTTTCAGTGAGCTAGAGCGCTAAGATTGAAAAATACGACATTACTGATTTTGTTAAAGCTGAAAAATTTTTTTTTTTTTCAAAATTTCTATTTTTTGCATGTAGATATTTTAGTACGTGAATGCGGCGCATCCCTTGACTGAAATAATCCTGTAGATCTTCATACAAAAAGTTGAAATTTAGAAAAAAAAATCATTTTCAACTACAACAACGTCAATAATGTCATATTTTTCAATCTTAGCGCTCTAGCTGACTGGAACCGCTATTGGTGCTTACTAAGTGATTTTTTTTCATTATCTATAATGATTTTATTTAAAAACAATATAGAATTTCCCATCGTCGTTGAAATGTCTTATTTCACAACTAAATAACCAAATAACTAAATAATTGAAAATTCAGTTGCGAAACACGAGATCGCGATGAAAAATGGAAAGTCCATATAATTTTAATAAATTCATTGTATTCCAATCTGTTCACCCCTCCTACCTCAAATGTTGTTTTTATAAACCATGGTTTGGAATAATAGTACCAGTCTAAAGCTGACCATAATAATCTGAAACCGGTAAGGTAAAAAAATATAATATGTGGTAAAAAGTTTATAAAATGGTTTAAAAAAAATTATTTAAATTTTAAAAATTAAAGTCAATTTAATTATTATTAGAACAATGTAGGCCTGAAAAAGGCTATGAATAATATGGTTCCATGCCAACTCAGAATGAAACCAACTCAGAACCACCTCAGAAAGGTCATTAAAAGCTATGAAAAAATAATATTAAAATAGCCGGTAACCCTAACTTACTTAACCTATTTAACAAATTTTTAAACATTTTTTTAAACATTCACTCATGACCTTTCTGAGGTGGTTCTGAGTTACAAAATTTAAAAAAATATTTAAATGTAAATATATAAAATTTATGTGAATGTCCGTACCTTTATTATGGTACTGTCCTTTAGAAAGGATAAATATACCCAAAAACATGGGTAAATTCCAATAAAGTAATTAAGAAGAAAGTAAGTTTTCAAATAAGATGATTTTTTTTTAAACTTACTGATTGATCAAACTAACATTTGAAATGCAAATTGGGGTCTTATCTTCTTTTATAAAAAAAAACTGAAAAAGTCTTTTGTGTTTTGTGTGAGAAAGGGAATATGAAAAACGTATTTCAAGATTCTGACGGATGTGTTAACAAAGGGAAATAGAATAAACACAAAGCGAAATGACGGGGAAGATAAAGATCTTAAAGGCGAAGAAATAATAATACGCCTTGAAAGATGTGATTGATTTTTTTAAATACCGTTTGGGAGGAAAAAATACTTTTTGAAAAGTTACAACGCTTGAGTTTCTGTATCAGATTAGTATCGTAGAAATTGGGAAATATGATTATATTATGTTAAGATGGTATGGGCATATAAGACGGAGACCACCAGACCGCACAGTAAAGCAGGCAATGTCAATGGAGCTTTATCAACAGTTATCCAGAGGAAGACAAAAGAACTCCAGGATGACTCAATGCCCGTATATACAACAGAGAAACGGCCTGGATGAAAGCGTTACCCAGAACCGAAGAAGCTATAACCTGAGAACGAGAAGAGCTGACCTCAACAGCCTACCTAGGCAATGGGTTGGGAGAGTGCAGCAATAAGAAGAAGAGATAAAATATGATTAAAATGTATGTTTTTTTAGTAGTTATAAATATTAAGGTACCATTTTTTCTCATCCTCATCCTCATCCTAATCCTCGTCCTCGTCCTCGTCCTCGTCCTCGTCCTCGTCCTCGTCCTCGTCCTCGTCCTCGTCCTCGTCCTCGTCCTCGTCCTCATCCTCATCCTCATCCTCATCCTCATCCTCATCCTCATCCTCATCCTCATCCTCATCCTCATCCTCATCCTCATCCTCATCCTCATCCTCATCCTCATCCTCATCCTCATCCTCATCCTCATCCTCATCATCATCCTCATCCTCATCCTCTTCCTCATCCTCATCCTCATCCTCATCCTCATCCTCATCCTCATCCTCATCCTCATCCTCATCCTCATCCTCATCCTCATCCTCATCCTCATCCTCATCCTCATCCTCATCCTCATCCTCATCCTCATCCTCATCCTCATCCTCATCCTCATCCTCATCCTCATCCTCATCCTCATCCTCATCCTCATCCTCATCCTCATCCTCATCCTCATCCTCATCCTCATCCTCATCCTCATCCTCATCCTCATCCTCATCCTCATCCTCATCCTCATCCTCATCCTCATCCTCATCCTCATCCTCATCCTCATCCTCATCCTCATCCTCATCCTCATCCTCATCCTCATCCTCATCCTCATCCTCATCCTCATCCTCATCCTCATCCTCATCCTCATCCTCATCCTCATCCTCATCCTCATCCTCATCCTCATCCTCATCCTCATCCTCATCCTCATCCTCATCCTCATCCTCATCCTCATCCTCATCCTCATCCTCATCCTCATACTCATCCTCATCCTCATCCTCATCCTCATCCTCATCCTCATCCTTATCCTAATCCTTATCCTTATCTATATCCTTATCCTTAGGGGGGCATCCATTAATTACGTGAGCAGTTTTTCTTCCAATCTAGATCCCCCCCCCTCCCCTTCGGTGAGATAAATTTGGGCCAATTCGTATATTTTTTTCAAGTAATGTGAGATGCCCCCTTAAAACTCCCCAAGTCAAGCGTGCGTAAAGGCCCGACCGTTCGCCTCGCCCTAACACCGTTCGCATCGATCACCGTTCGCATCACACTTTTTCGTAACGCATTCACCAGCTTACCCCCTAAGTCAAGCGTGCGTCAAGAAGTTTTACCTCAAAAATCTTTATATTGTTATCAATTTAATTTACAAACGTTATGTAAAAGTCCAATAAGGCGTCATTAAATGATAAAATAATTGAATATTGAATATTATTTACGCACAAGTATGCACTTACGTAGTCAATTTTTAATTTGTACACTTTCATACAAACATTGGTGGATAAATCATTATTCTTTTGACATCAGTAAGAAAATAAATGAAGATTTACTCTATTTGTAGTGTCTCTCATTCTTTATTCTGGGGCAATTAGAATTGTTGAATTGCGGAGGTAGCCGATATCTATATAAATGTCTTTCAATGGAAAAACTTGTAATAAATACAAAAAAAGTTTGGCAGTTGTAGAGACAAAGCAAAGAAAGCGGCTTGGTCAAACAAATATCACACAAATCGTATAATGCTGGCTGTACACACTCGAAGAGAGCACACACTCCCTGAATCGTTTCAAGGGTGGATTCTCGCCAATATGGACGTGGCTTTAGATGGTACTTCGGCTCCACGTCTTTGTTATCTATAACTTTTGTACATACGTCATCTTACAAAAAAATACCAAACCGTGCGAAGACGAAGGTTATTATTATTATTAATGAATATTTATTTCTTTTAAATTCAAAACAAACAAGCTACTTTCAGTAGCTTAGCAGGTAATAAATTCCAATTGTATGCAAATTTTAAACAAAAACTAAAAAAAAAAAAAAAATTCTCGATTATGGGCATCCAAGATCGTGATCGTAATGTTTGTCTTTGTGATCTACGTTTGTTGACAAAATATCCCCGACACAATGTACTCCGACAAAATATTCCTCGACATAATATCCCAATGACAAAATATCCTACGGACAAAACATCCTCCAACAAAATATCTACTAAAACCTAGCCTTATCCAACTTAACCTTATTTAACACTAGCTTTTGCCCGCGGCTTCGCTCGCATATTCGCCCCCCCCCCCCCCCCCCCCGCCAAATTAATATTAGTTGGCTTAGGTCAAAATGTAGAAAAGTACCTATTTTATATTTTTACACTAAATATTCATATTTGAATTTTTGCTATCAGAGAAATCTCCATAGTAACCTAAACAAATAACAATCTGACAACCCACGTCAAACATTTACTTAGCAACACGCTTTGCCAATAAACGCATAATAAATAATTTCATAACGCCACAGCTTATTCATAAGCCCAGAGCTTACCAATATATTTATATAGCCTATTTTACTCGCAAATAATGTAGCTTTCGATTAGTGAAAGAATTTTTAAATTCCATTCGATATTTATTGCGTGAAAGAGTAAGGACCATCCAACCAACCAACCACCCATACAAACTTTTCCATTTATAATATTAGTAAGAAGATTTTACTATTTTTGAACTGTAATTTATTGTCTGTACAAGTTGTCTGTATTATTTTGTTCCATTTTTTTTATTAGGTTAGGTTATAGTTTTTTCTTTTTGCATGAGATCCACACAGGAGGCCCTGAGGAAAATAATTTCCCTCAAGACCTATGTCATCTTTGGGGATGCTGTGTGGAGTTTTTTTAAGGAAAGTAAGGAGAGTAGAGCTCTGGGAAGGAAAAGGGTTTAAGGGGTGGGTAGGAATCTGGGGTTCAGTTTGTCCTGGTCATTTGCCTCCAAGACCTAGACAAACCTCACCCCATGAACCCGGGCACCACTGCTAAATCACCAAACGTAGCGAACCACTTGGGGTGACCTATGGCAGAGGTGTTGGTTATCCGTTAAAGGTTCCCGAGTGCATATTTTGTTGGGGGATGTTTTGTCCCTAGGATATTTTGTCGGAGGATGTTTTGTCCGTAGGATCGTTTGTCGTGGATATTTTGTCGGGGGGTATTTGTCGCGGGATGAACAGTCGCAGAACCCGTTAGAACACATAATATCATCGGAAACATGTCGCGCCAACCCACAAACACAGTTGGCGGGCAAGTGTGTACAAGCACCCTCTCGCCTATTGCGGGAGACCATGCGAGGCCCTTTGATTCGGGCTTTCGGTCCCAAAAAACCTAGCCCCTATCGAGAGATGGCGAGCCGAGGCGAGAGCGAGCGAGACGAGAAGAGAGCACCATGTACGCAATCGTACATGGTGCTCTCGCCTAGAGTCTCGGCGAGTGTGTACTGTTTTCCATTAATATGTAACTGTTTTATTGATCATTTCTATGACGGGTGACCTAGTTTTTTTGGTAACAATTCCATTGTAGAATGATACCTAAATAACAAAGCTAACGACTGCTATTATTTGCAGGTTATTTTGCATCAGCTAGTTAATTCAATTTGTCTTTCTTCTCGAGGTTTATAATATTAAGGCACTAATATTCTTTTAAACTAAATGATCTAAACACCGTTTAGAATAGTAAATAAAAAAAATTACTGCTACACTATTGAATAGACTAAATAAAATAATTTATAAAACAAAAAATTATTTGTAATAAGCACTGAAAAAAACTTTTACTATTGCAAAAAAATACCTCCTTTCACCTTAAACATCTAAATTTATGCGTGACAAATAAAAATGAAATCAAATTTAGGTAATAAAATATATATTATAACCTTAATTAGTTGAGGAAATTTCAATTTACCAATCATATAAATACATTAAGATAATGAAATAATTAAAAACACTTTAAGATAAGTTAACTAAAAATACATAAAAATTCATGCTACGCTATATCCCATTCAAAAATAATTCGGAAAGAAGAACATCAAATTTAATTTAATTTAACTATAAAAACTACGTAGCTCTACTTTGACTTATCTTACCAAAGTATTGTATTTTTCCATCTTGTATGGTGGAGAATTTAGTTTTGATTTTATTTCATTTTAGACTTTGTTTTTGTTTTAGATGTTGTTTTTTGATATTGTCTTCTATTTTGGTTTTGATTTTGTTTTTTTTTTTTATTTTGTTGTGCTTATTTAAATGTTCTTTGTAATAAATAAATAAAATAACATAAAAATCCCAGCTGGGCGTGAAATTCAAAATAAATAAAATGTGGTCTCGTTGGATGGGATGGAGCATACTGTAGCAACCTATCTAGGTAGCTACCTTAAGGCTTAACAAGAGATTCAAATTCAGGAATATCACGAAAAGAGAGCTACGACAAAACCAGTATTCGATTCTTTCTCGTCCGCTTGTTAATTCATCGTTCAAATTAATTATATCTACAGTATTTGTATTGTGTCATTTTTATTTATGGTAATATCGATTTAATATTTTTATATATCATATTACACGCACTTCTAAACTTTCGCTATAATGATGACCCCAACGTGATTATTGAAAATTAATCGTGAAATCGTGTGATACGGACATTATAACTCCGACACATTCCAGAAGTACCGACAAGGCTTACTGCATTTGAGGTGATGAACAGTTAATTCAATTATTACGGACTATTGTTCTAGAGCGAACACGTTTCTCTCTTGTTACACGGATGAAGCAAATGTTGCAGCGACTCAAGCAAGAGCTGGCCACCATGCGGCTAGAAATTTCGACGTTGCGCTTCAAGGACCGTCAATCTAGGCGTACTAGTCCGCATCGGAGGAACCATCACTCCCGCAGTCGGTTTAAGAGACCACAACCTCAAGTCACATGCTGATTTCATCGGAAGTTCGGTACTAACACGCGATCTTGCAACAAACCCTCTAAATTTGAGCAGGGAAACATCCTGGGCACACGCTGGTGGCAACCAGCACCAGCAGCCCGACAGAAGCAAGTTGCCTTTTTGTCACCGACCGGGCACTTGAACTCAGTTCCTGGTGAACACAGATGTGGACCTTTGCATCTTTGCACGGCGCGTACGTTTCTACGCAAGTATAGGAGCTGGCGCTATTCACAGCAGCTTGACGCTCACCTTGAATCTAGAACTTTACCTGGAGCTTAGTCATTGCAGACGTTTCCAGACCCATCATTGGAAAGGACTTTCTGGCAAGATTTGAGCTGCTATTAGTTTGCCTCAACGGACGACTGCTGAACCAGGTAACAAACCTGACAAATATAGACAAGCAAAGCACTGACAACATCGCTTCTACCAAGACTTTCACAGGAACATCTCCTTACAACAAACTCTTGCAGCAGTTTCTTGACATAAAGCGCATAAAAAAAAGTTCACCACGCTACCCTCCATCACATCAAAACTATTCCGGGTCCTCCAATTGACAGGCCTTCGGGCCTGCCTGTTATTGAATAAGCGTACCTTGTAAATATTGATAAATCATTAATAAAAAAATACACAAAAGTACACAAAATAATAACATACAACCCAGATAAATGTTTGTAACAGGGTAGAAATAACAAATTGGCAATTAGCCGGGATTTTACTATACTCTTTTATGTACACGCGAGTTGAGTTACACAGTGTAACGAGGATTTGGTAAAATCGTACATTTTCACCACAAGATATTTTAGAACAGGCTTTATAAAATGTTTTCTTGAGAATTGTTATTTTATTTTTGTCAAATAAATAGTCCGTAATGATAATAATAGTCCATAATTAACTAACCATCGGGCCGTTTCTCCGCAGTGGTTGGCGGAGAGGTGAACCTCCACACAACTGTTGGCACATATTTCTCGCTTCATTTACATTCATACATTGCCTTATAATGTGTATTATTTTCTGTCATTCTGACTCTTAAAATAACCCGACTTTCTTATTTACGATGTTTGTCTCACTTGATGTCCGTTGTTAATCTTGATTCCAGGGCGCAACAGACATCTTCTACTTTGGTGTCATACAATATTCGCTTACACTCTTTTCCTCGTTAACGTCCAAATCAATAGAAAAAAACTGTCCTTTTAAAATATAATTTTTTTTCAATTTATTAGGATTAACTAACAACCTATCGTGATATTTCATCATTGAAGAAGATTTAATCATTGTCAATCAATAACTTAACTACCGATGAAAATATAAAAATGGAGGAGCAGATAGAAAATAAAATAGATACTTGCAAGACGTAGTACGATATTACCTAAATTGACTGATTATGATTAGGTCTCGATAGTTCAAATAGTAGAGGCACTTGTCCCGTTAAGACTAGATGATCTGGGATCGAGTTCCAGACGCGACCGTTACCTTTATTATATCCTGTCTGTTCGTCCTTTTCATATTTTCTTTGAGAGTTGTCGATATAATCTTCTTCAACTTTAATAAATATTTTTGTATCTACTTTTTTGCACTTAAGCTCCGACCCTAAGCCATAATAGGATGCTGTCTGGAGCCTTTTTACAAGAAACAGACAATAATAGAACCGGGTATTAAAGAGACCCCTGTGGTGGGGTGGTGGTTGGGCCTAATCCCCCCATTACACGCATCAGTATTCGCATCAGTTTTTACTGATGCGAATTACTGACGACGACCGTCAGTATTTGTGAGCCATTACACGTGTCAGTATACTGACGTCAGTATCGTTGCGAATCCTTGCGGGACAGACGCTTTTAAAGTGATGGATCCGAAAAGAAAAGCCTGTGTTGCTATAATTTTGGCGTTCGGTAGAAAGAAACGAGTGAAGCGCAAATTATGGGTGAAGGACTGGCTTCTCAAAAAAGAAAAATTCTCACACTTGAATTTAATGGGTGAAATTTTGCTGACTGATCCACACGACTATAAAAATCATCTACCCATTTATTATTTTTTTTAGCCATCAACAAGGTGCATTTACATTAAAGATGTGTTAAATATCCATTTACATTTTAGCGACTGGAGCGATTACAGAAATGAATTAAAAAAAACATACTCCTTGAATGCTCAACATTCCTGCGCGATCATTTTTTTAAAAATTCCTCTGACCTTGAAAAAAAATCATACTTCCGAATTCGAATATGGAGACAAATAAAAATGATTATCATGCTATATAGCCAATATTTTACATTACCACATATTTTGGGATTTGAAAAAAAAAAATTAAAAATCATAAATTTTATTTAGCAATTTATTCTATCAAATAGTTGGTAAAATAGACTATAAGTCTATGACCTTAACGATTGTCTTTGAATTGTTCTAGTACGAATTTTGACTGTTTAGTACTCAGTTACGCACTCAAATTCTACAAAATAATTTTCAAACCAAACATTTGATTTGCTGTTAACATATGAAAACATAGATTTCTAGTATATATTTGCATCTGCGGTTATCAAACAGGCCATAGGGGACATACAAACGTAGAACGTATTCAATATATATATTAAGAATATCCCAAGGCGGCAATTTCTAAACACTAAAGCACAAATTTCGCGCATTTATAAAGTTGAAGATTTTTTAATAATTTTTCTGTGAGTGAGGCAAAGAGTGTGTGCCAAGACCGAGTTGTTTGGCGGTCCGTCCTCTCTGCCTACCCCTGCGGGGAAACGGCGTGATGGTTAGTTAGTTAGTTAGTTTATTTTAAAAACATAAGATAATTAGAAAAATGTATGTGAATTCATTGGCTGTATAGCACTATAATTTGTTTATATGTTTACATACACAAATGTGGAGTAAGAATGTTTTTAATGTGGTAGCTAGAGGCGATAAAACAGCACCGTCCTCCATGGCGCAAAAGAAATACTGAAGTACTGATGCGGCGAGCCGTTACACGCATCAGTACCACATCAGTATCCCCCACCACTTTTCGAATACTGATGAGGCCGATCCAAATATCTAGATGCGCATCAGTAATTTTGTCGATGCTTCAGTATTAGCCATTACCCGCGTCAGTATTTAAATACTGATGCGAATACTGATACGTGTAATGGGGGGTTAAGAACGGTTTGTTCTCACCTAGCAATCATTTCAACCGTGTTTAATTGTTGGGCATTGAAGGGTGCCCACCACTTATCCAATGACGTTAAAAGGAAACTGAGCGTTTACCTTCATATTTGCACACGCAAATTTTTTTAATAAAATGAAACCACATTTAATTATTATGAACGACTCTAGTCCCTACAGTGTACCTGCTTACAGTGTTCATATTACTATAGATATTTACTCTCAATAATGAATTAGTTTACAGTATAATGTTATTTTTGTCAACAATGGGCATACTGCCCAGCTGTAATAATTATTAATTAGTAATGTTTAAATAACTGTACTCAGTGCTTCTTTCGTAGGTTTATTATTATATTTCTTTTAAGTTTAGGTATATGTATCTTGTTTCTTGTATATATATTCTTGTTCTGTATATGTTTTTTTTTTTTTTTTTTAATTACTTTAATGTAAAACTGCATATCTCGATACAGGAATGCCCTATTGAGATGTGCAGCTTATGTTTTCATGTATTTCTTATTTTTTCAATAAATAAATGAATTAATTGCACATAATTTTTTAAAAATATAATGAAAAAAAGGAAAAAAAATTGAACGATATTTGTATGCAGATTTCAAAAATAATAATAAGATATCTAGGGCTGTTAAACTCTCTATCACACATTGGCCGGGTAGCAAGCAAATCAAACGCTTTTCCCCTAAAGTCTGTTTACCGATAGATTATAATTTTTCGGTACGCGGTTTCGTATCTCTTGAGGGTGCACAAGAATCAATAATTCTTCGGATCACTTTCCTTTGAATCATCAGCAGAATAAATCCAGCCTTCCTACTTCTTACTTAACCTATTGACTCCGAATAAGGGATGAAAAGAACTTACCAAAAGATTAAAAAAACATTTTTTCAGGCAATGAAATTGGGTGGCCAACGGTTTATTACGTTTATTTCGAATTCCCACGATCAATTACATTATACTTTGTTACGGTACATTCAAAAGTATATTTTATAACAGTAATAAAATATTCACAAGTTCATTTGCTCTAAATCGATAATGATTTAACGTGTTTTCAAATACCTCGTATTTCATGTAATAATTTATTATAATCTTTCAACATGAAACCAGGGCCAACAACAATTTGTATTGAATAATAATGTTTAAATTAATGAAGACAATATTAGCGAAACTCAATCAAAATCTGAAGACAGGAAAATCAGAAAAAAATATTGGTTCCACTGGCACTCGAACCCTGGCATTCATGGCCAACTGCTCTACCGATTGAGCTGTGGAACCCATTTCCAATTCGGTCACTTTTAACTGTAGCATACTTCTACTAAGAACTACCAACACTGTCTTCATTTTCTTAACGAACATATTATTGGCTGCTATCTTTATATATGAGTATATACTATTAAAATTTGAGTTTTTACTCATAAAGTTAAAAATAAAATATTCATCCTTAACTTGCAGAAAAAGTCAATAGATGTCGCGTATTAAAAATAAAATGGATAAATATTTATCCAGACACTATCTAGATACCATTTAGTTCGGGTTGAATCTTGCAATCATATATAAAAATAGCAGCCAATAATATGTGCGTTAAGAAAATGAAGATAGTGTTAATAGTTCTTAGTCGAAGTATGATACAGTTAAAAGTGAACGAATTGGAAATGGGTTAGATAGCTCAATCGGTAGAGCAGTTGGCCATGAATGCCAGGGTTCGAGTCCCAGTGGAACCAATATCTTTTTCTGATTTTCCTGTCTTCAGATTTTGATTGAGTTTCGCTAATATTGTCGTCATTAAATTAAATATTATAATTTGAGTTTTTACTCATAAAGTTAAAAATAAAAATAAAATGAATATTGATGCTTCCGATTTTATGTCCGGGTTAAATCTTTTCCACAAGAATAATAATAATAAAAAGCAAAAGTCGGTCATTTTAAATACATGTAGGATTACGAAAGATTTTTTAAATATTTATATTGAGGGATCAGTAGGATTTATCGGACCAGTTAGGATTTCATCAGAGCCGAACCCTCTGATATGAAAATATCTGGAGTCGGTGAAATATTTTCCCATTATGTTTCTGGTGGATTGACGTATTGTTTTGTTTTTATTATACTTATATAGTGCACTTACATTGCGTGAATTTACTAGATAATCATTTGTGGAAAAGTGTGTGGAAGGGTTTAGTCTTTCTTTTGGGAAAGATTTAACCCGGACATAAAATCTGGAGCACCGTAAAAACAGCTATAGAACGAATTAATTAACCTAGAAATTTAGGAGGTAGAGGTATAGTCAAAATAACATCTTTAAAACATAATCAGGTAGAAATGCTAAGAAATTTTTTCCATAGGAAAGCTGGTAGTTCAGAAATGCACAAAATAATTTGCAAGGCAGATAGAAATATTTCACATTAAATTTATACGATGAGAACGCCAGCATTCTTATAAATACCATCCAGGAATTATTAGTTTCCTGGTCAAATAAAATTCTTCACGCAAAACACTTCAACTATTTCAACCAAAATATATGTTGACAAATTTTCGTCAAACAAATGGTCGAGTATTGGAGAGTTGAGCGCAGAAATAGAAGGCTTTATGCTTGCCATTCAAGATAGAGTCATTAATACTAAAAATTATAGGAAGCATATCATCAAAGATACAAATCAAATTGATGATTTATGTAGAACATTTTTGGTTTTCCGGAAACTATAGAACATATTATATCGGGATGTTCTGTCTAGGTATATATTTAGGCACAATCAAGTTTTAAAAATAATTATGCTTAGCTCTCTCATTGTTAGCTCTGGCATTCTTAGCTCTGGCATTATACTTAGCTCTCTCATTCAAAATTTAGGCGTAAAAGATTTGTCAAAAAATTTGTATATAAAAATGCAAAAGTCGGTCATTTTAAATATATGTAGGATTACGAAAGATTTTTTAAATATTTAAATTGAGGGATCAGTAGGATTTTTCGGACCAGTTAGGATTTCATCAGAGCCGAACCCTCTGATATGAAAATATCTGGAGTCGGTGAAATATTTCCCCATTATGTTTCTGGTGGATTGACGTATTGTTCTTGTATTGTTTTGTATTTATTATACTTATATAGTGCACTTACATTGCGTGAATTTACTAGATAATCATTTGTGGAAAAGTGTGTGAAAGGGTTTAGTCTTTCATTTGGGAAAGATTTAACCCGGACATAAAATCTGAAGCACCGTAAATAATAATATTTGGACGATTTATATAGCGCCGTTTTTGTGAGAAATCACCTCAAGAGTGCTGACTTATATTCTGAGAATGCCAAATTCTTTTCATCTCATTTCCTAAATCTGTACATTATCTTTTTTTTATATTACAGAAATTTGGAAAAGCGACATCAGTATTTGGAATAGCGACATCAATGTTTGGAATAGCGACATAAATGATTTATATTATGCCTCATGATTTAATTAATTGGTTTATTATTACTATTATAGCGATTTAAAGCCATAGGAAACCTTGAGGAAAATAATTAAATATTTGAAGAAGTCGTGTGGAGGGTTTTTTGAGGAGAGGAAGGAGTGAACATGGGTCTTGAAGAGAGCCATGTTGTAGGAAAGACGAAGCAGAATGGCCGGCAAATTATTCGAACTCAAGAACGAGTCGTAGAAGCGACCTATTCTCATGTGACAAATGTCAACCGTGTACATTAGGGTGTATCGATTTTCAACTTTTTTTTTGTTTTCAAATTCCAAGTTGAAAAAAAGTTGCTACTAGGTACCACAACTTACCACAAAAATTTTTGGATTTTTAAAAAAATGTTTAGGTCTCCCGCACAAGGCCTAAAGTTTTAATTTTTTTCAAAAAATACCAAATTTTTTAAAAATTTTAAAAAATAATATCGTAATTTTTATCTTTATTCCAAGTTAAAAAATAGTAATATCAGGGCATAAAAATAAGTAAGAAACGATTTTTTTTTATAAATAATAAATTTTAGGTCTCCCGCACAAGCCCTAAAGTTTGTTAATTTTGATGAAATTTTGTAATTTTGAGTACCTTTATGAACCATGTTTTTTTTAAAGTTTAAATCACCGAAATTAATTTTACTTTTCTTACAGAAGGCATAAAATGAGACAATATATATATACATAATTCATATATACATATAGTACAAATATATACCACATATACGTATACTATATATATAATATGTTTTATACCTGAAAAAAGTTAGTTGGACGGTGTAAATTGTAGGAGAAAGTTGTTAAAAGAAACTAATGTTATTTTCGATTACTGTTGTTTATTACAAAAGTATAAAAAGTTACAACATGTCATAAAATATAGTATAATAACTTAGTACAAAATGTTGCTGATTACTTTCCATACGACATGAGTGGCAGTGTTCTTGTTCTACTGCAAATTTACTGACTTGTTTAAGTATTCGTCCTTTCATCTTGGCTTCAAAACCTTAAATCAAAGTTATGCATAGTATTTACATAGGCCTAGTGATTTTTACAAAATTTTATAAATGTTATTACAGTTCCCAAATGAAATTTCAATTTAATATGGAAGACAGTATGATTAAGACGTTGTTTAGAAACATTATAACTACAAAATAGTCGAAAAAAACTTACTTAAATTCTAATCCTTTGCAGAGGTTTTGTACTGGCTCTTGGTCTCAAACGTAGGTAGCTCTTTACGGTCTTCCAGTCTGGCACGGATAAAACCATCTCTTTCGATCAGTCCACATACTCGTTTCGAAGCTTCTGTGACTTCCTTGACAATTCGTTCTACCGCTTGAGTGTGAGAAGGAATTCTAAATTCAACCCTTCCACTTTTGCCAGTTTCCGCAATTGACTCCAACTCTTCTAGGCTCATATCAGTAACAAGAGGGGGTTCGGTTGCTGAAGTGGATTGCCAGTCAATCATATCTCTATAGTCTTTGGCATCAAAATGGATCTGAGGGGGTTTAAATACTCTTACCCCTTTCCTTTCGATTGCGCGAGATTTCTGGATTCTCTTATAAGCCAAGGCTCTGATATGACTGAATTACTTGGAAGATGAGCTAAGAAAAGTCGTCCATGCAATGTTACAGAGAAATGCTTTCATGGCTCACCCAGAGCATGTTTTAATAGCTATGCTATTCGATGAACGAAAACATATCAGAGCCTTGGCTTATAAGAGGAAAGGAAAGGGGTAAGGGTATTTAAACCCCCTCAGATCAATTTTGATGCCAAAAACTATAGAGATATGATTGACTGGCAATCCACTTCAGCAACCGAACCCCCTCTTGGAACTGATATGAGCCTAGAAGAGTTGGAGTCAATTGCGGAAACTGGCAAAAGTGGAAGGGTTGAATTTAGAATTCCTTCTCACACTCAAGCGGTGGAACGAATTGTCAAGGAAGTCACAGAAGCTTCGAAGCGAGTATGTGGGCTGATCGAAAGAGGTGGTTTTATCCGTGCCAGACTGGAAGACCGTAAAGAGCTACCTACGTTCGAGACTAAGAGCCAATACAAAACCCCTGCAAAGGATTAGAATTTAAGTAAGTTTTTTTCGACTATTTTGTAGTTATAATGTTTCTAAACAACGTCTTAATCATACTGTCTTCCATATTAAATTGAAATTTCATTTGGGAACTGTAATAACATTTATAAAATTTTGTGAAAATCATTAGGCCTATGTAAATACTATACATAACTTTGATTTAAGGTTTTGAAGCCAAGATGAAAGGACGAATACTTAAACAAGTCAGTAAATTTGCAGTAGAACAAGAACACTGCCACTCATGTCGTATGGAAAGTAATCAGCAACATTTTGTAAGTACTTAGTTATTATACTACATTTTATGATATGTTATAACCTTTTATACTTTTGCAATAAATAACAGTAATAGCAAATAACATCAGTTTCTTTCAACACCTTTCTCATACAATTTACACCGTCCAACTATATTTTTTCAGGTTTAAAACATATTATATATATAGTATATATGTGGTATATATTTTTACTATATGTAGATATGAATTATGTTTATATATATATTTTCTCATTTTATGCCTTCTGTAAGAAAAGTACAATTAATTCCGGTGATTTAAACTTTAAAAAAAAACATGGTTCATATAGGTACACAAAATTACAAAATTACAAAATTTCATCAAAATTAACAAACTTTAGGGCTTGTGCGGGAGACCTAAAATTTATTATTTATAAAAAAACTCGTTTCTTACTAATTTTTATGCCCTGATATTACTGTTTTTTAACTTGGAATAAAGATAAAAGTAACGATTTTATTTTTTTTAATTTTTAAAAAATTTGGTATTTTTTGAAAAAAATTAAAACTTTAGGCCTTGTGCGGGAGACCTAAACATTTTTTTAAAAATCCAAAAATTTTTGTGGTAAGTTGTGGTACCTAGTAGCAACTTTTTTTCAACTTGGAATTTGAAAACAAAAAAAAAGTTAAAAATCGATACACCCTAGTGTACATACGTTGAGCGCCCGTTTGGCGTGTTAGCCGACTAAGCACTGGTACCGAAGGGATCAGTGACGTTAGCTCCTCGGAGCATCTTCCATTGTAATACCGGTAGAAAAAGGAAAGCTTACCTACCTGACGCTTTTATTTTTTTTATTATTGTGTATTTTATTTAGATATAAAATTTGACATCTTATATCTAATGTTTTCTTTTCTATGACTACTACAATATTATTCACTACCTACTGACTAAAATTTGGACTTTACAACATTAAGACATAATCCACGAAAAACTGCAAGACTTTTAGCGTCCTTAACATTTACAGGGAGTTCATTGAACATTTTAAAACCTTAAGATTTCAAATCTAGCAAAAGGACCACCCGTTTCTGCACAGAGTTTTTTTAGGTATTTTGGGGCTCCAGACCAGAGCTGCCGGTAATAATTTGCGGTAATATTGAATATTACTATTTCTGTGTGTTTTCTATGGTCTGCTGGAAATGTCTAAAGTCATGGAAATTAAAAAAAAAAACAATTTTTAATATGTCAAACATTTGTTCGATTTTTAGGAAATCTTACTAATATTATAAACGCGAACGTTTTTATGGATGTATGTGTGTTTGTTACTCTTTCACGCAAAAAACTACAGAATTGATTTTAATTAAACTTTACAATAATACAGGGCGTACTGTACAGGGCCCGCAGATACTTTAATAGTACACAACTGCTAACCCTGTACAAATTGCAAGTGCGCCCCACGGCTGAATTTGTTGGCGCCTCTGGTCTGGAGCTCCAAAATACCTAAAAAACCCTTGACTCTGTGCAGAAACGGGTGGTCTGTTTGATAGATTCTCACATCTTAACAGACGGATTGCAATCTTTAGAGCACAGGCGTCAGGTGGGAATGCTGTCCTTGTTCTACCGGTATTACAATGGAAGATGCTCCGAGGAACTAGCGTCATTGATCCCCTCGTCACCGGTGCATAGTCGGGAAACACGCCAAACACGCGCCCAACATTTGTACACGGTTGACATTAGTCACATGATAACGGGTCGTTTTTACGACTCGTTCTTGAGTTCAACAGCTCGGCTGTGGAACGATTTACCGGCCTCTGTGTTTCCTCCCTCCTACAACATGGGTCTCTTCAAGACCCATGTCCACTCCTTCCTTTCCTCAAAAAGACCCTCCACACAGCATCCTCAAAGATGACATAGGCCCTGAAAGAAATTATTTTCCTCAGGGCCTCTCCTGTGTGGAGTTAATGTAAAAAAAAAGCTTATACATCAAAATGACATATATGCTATATATAATGGTAAGCTCTGCCGTTATGAAATTTGTATAAGTGAAACTGTGTGTATTTTATATATTTTAGCGGCAGGGTGAAAAGGCAGGGGGAACGGGAACGGGGGAGGTGGGATTCACGGATAGGGAAGAGACGAGGGAGGGGGGCGGCGGGAAAGGTGGAAAGGAACGGGAACGCACGGGAAAGGACATGCAGGGAGAATCAATTTATTTCTTTGAATGGCATTGCAACGCATGCCGGGGACCAGCTAGTAATTTATAATGGCGTCTATAGACTACTCGATTTCACGAAGTTTTTCGGTATTCGAAAGAATCAATCAATCTAGCGACTAAACAAATTGGCTTATTACGGGAAAATAAATTCATTTGAAATGAAAAAAGACAATCCACATTTCGTTAGCTATCGCTCTAGGACGTAAGCGACGATATTCAAATTTGGATGTCTATCGCACAAGTGGACATATAATTATTTATTACGTGATTAAATCATAGTAACTAATTCCCCATCCCTATTGCTCGCTACCGGGAAGGCCACGCAACCCCATTTACGAAGTACGGGGAAGTACTTACTTACTTGTACTTACCTCATTTTAACCAAAGTTTCGATTGGTTACGTTTTAGATTTTCACGGCCAAAAGCATTTTCGTTGTTTGTTTTAGGGGTGTTATGCCGTGTTGCGCTACCTCCTTCTTTAGCCGACGTTTTGAACAGCGTTGCAGTGTCCATCATCAGGGCAGATCCGGCAGACACATCTGTCGGATCTGCCAGATCTGATGTCCCTGATGATGGACACTGCAACGCTGTCCGAAACTTCGGCTAAAGAAGGAGGTAGCGCAACACGGCATAACACCTCAAAAACAAACAACGGAAAATTTTCGATTATTTATCATTAAAATGTTTCAACAAGTCGATTGCGATAGTATTAATAACTACACGGAACTTGTTAAAATAATAAATATAAGGCACTTGAAGAAAAAAATGCGTTCTTATACCGGGTACAATTGATGACTTCATTAGCCAAATCTTGGCTAGTGAAGTCATCAATACCAGTGTCAGAAAGTATCATTAAATTAGTAGAATTTATTTAGAAAGATAAACATGTAAATCAAGTGGATTAAATTTTTTTTTATTTAAAATCAATCGCAAGAAAAATGTACTAGCTTCCATGATAAAAACATCTTATCAATTACAACTTTCATGAAAAAATAAATATTCACGCCTGCTGAATTTGAGGATTAAATACTTGCATATATTTTTTTACGTGATTACCGCACAATGCACAACAGT
Organism: Limnephilus lunatus; assembly: GCA_917563855.2. Lineage (NCBI taxonomy): Eukaryota > Metazoa > Arthropoda > Insecta > Trichoptera > Limnephilidae > Limnephilus > Limnephilus lunatus. The sequence continues at coordinate 77,296,572 of OU830592.1, forward strand.
CCCACATTCTCCCAACCGTCTGGAGCTAGTGAGACTATGGTATCTTCCAATTGGGGTATGTCGTAAGGTGGAAGATATTAGGAAAGGGATGGAGATAGGGGTGAGAAAGGTGGGAAAGTATCTGGCTATTTAGAACTGGACACCAAACACGGCTAAAGTCATTTCAAGTAACACTTTATTTCTATGAAGGCGATACTGAGAGAACATTGAACTCTGGATTTGCACATACTATTTGATGTGAATAAATTTGGGAGTCGGGTATGGGTACGGGATCCATTTATTGGATAACCAACACCTCTGCCATAGGGCACCCCAAGTGGTTCGCTACGTTTGGTAACTTAGTAGGGGTGCCCTGGTTCGTGGGGTGAGGTTTGTCCCACCTGCTGCGTGGTGGGCAGGATTGGGATAGACTGGCTGAGGGAGATCTTTTGACCTCTCCAGCCGGACTCTCGACTCATCACCTTGCACCGCAGTGGGAGGGATAATTCATTCTGTCTCTTCTGGACATGTTGAATCTCAGATACCTACCCACCCCTCACACCTTTTTTTCTTCCCAGAATTTCATCTCCTTCGTTTCCCTAAAAAAGACCCTCCACGTAGCATCCCCAAATATGACATAGGTTCTGAGAGAATTTTTTGCTCAGGGTCTCCGGTGTGAAGCTAATGTAAAAGTGATAAATTATATAATGAAGAATTACCTTTTTAAAAAATTCACTTAAATTCGACAGCGAATCTCAACCTAAAGTTTTTTTTCTATTATTACATTTGAATACGCATCACCTGCTATATTCCCTTGTGATATCTCTGGTCAAACAAGTAACCTCACCCTTCTGCAACTTATGAAGAAGTTGAAGAAAACTGAAAAACTGTAATATTGTTTGAATTTCGAGAACCATAAACGCAGAAACTTGAATAACATCAGATGAAAAGGGACTATAATACCCTTAGAGAATAGAGAAGAAAATTTAATACCCAACCAACGTTGGAACGGAAAAATTGAAAATGATCAAGGAAAAAATCAACTAAATTCGTGTCGTTTCCTGGAAAATCGGAGTGTGTAATTCACGCGCGGTAAAAGTGAGACTAGAAAGGAGCTATATGTCGCTTTCTTTTCTTTTGCTTGTTTTTCTAAAGTGGTTTGAACATTGGATATTGATTTTTTAACGGTAGATTGGATGAAGCCATCCATCGCGGATGTGATGACTTCACCCATTTGCTGGGCTCATCTTGAGGGATCCGAAGTCCGAAAACAGACAGCTGACCACGGGAAAGCATTAAAATGTGCCCGCAGACCGAAACAATCTGCTGATCTGTAGTGCCACACTGATCTCTTCAGCCTCTCGTTTGGCGGTCTGAAGATTACGGGGATTGATGTCGTCACCAAGCAGTGGTCGGACGATACTAAAGGCGCTGTGACTTCAATCTTGTAACCGTGTGGCACAGTGGTTAAAAACAGGTCTAGCAGATTGGAGCGGTGAGTCTGGACATCAGGAACCCTCGTAGGCTTCTGAACCATTTGCTCCAATCCGTGGCAAAGGGCAAAGGATTCCGTTTGTCGTCCAGCAGAGTCTGTTGATTTTGAGAACTTCAACCAAGGTTCGTTATGAACGTTGAAGTCCCCCAGGACCACAAACTCTGCCGTAGGGTTGCGGGGCAAGAGGTCATCAAAAGTATCGCTCAGATGTTTGAAGAGCTCGGACGTGTCCGGTTCGCTAAGGTTCGGTGAGGGTATAGACACGCGTAAAATCTAACCGTACCGGCAAGATTGACGCGCACCCACATTACGTCGAATCTGGAGTCTTACAGATTCAACAGTCGCACACAGATGACGTCAGCTCGACTATAGAGACAGACACCTCCTTTAGGTCTGAACTTGCCTATGAGGGTGAAGCTCGGGCAGTCCAGATAGGAGGCATCTACAGGCTCGGCTATCTGTGTTTCACACAGGAAAAGAAGGTTCGGACATTGAGAAAAAAGGTGGTGGTGGACTGAGTTCAGATTGGTTTGCAGGCCGTGAATGTTGGTGTAATTCACCAACAGTTTTGGCCTGCACCGAGGACTCCCGCCGTTGTAGAGACGTTATTGATATTGGTTGTAAAATTCATAATTTGATTAATTATTTGAATTAGTGTAAACTTTTCATTAGTGGCAAATAATTCCTTCAACATACACTTTAACGGTGGTTGACTGATCATGTTTACCTTTATGTAAACTTCTTCAGTGTTTATTTATTTAAAACATGGTGATGATACAATAATTGAATATTTCCAGATTACAATAAATTTAGAGACGTAATGAGTCAGCGTTTTTTTTTTTAATTCGTTTTTTTTTTTACGTTAGCTCCACACAATTCAAATAATAATTCCCCTCAGGGCCTATGCCATTTTATGGAATGCCGTGTGGAGGGTGGAGGGTCGATGAGGAAAGGGAGGAGATGAAGTTCTGGGAAGGAAAAAGGTATGAGGGGTGGGTAGGATGCTGGGGATCAGAGTTTCCAGGAGTGACGGACGTATGAATCCAACCCACCCACTGCGGTGCAAGGCGATGGGCAGGGAGAGTCCGGCTGGAGAGGTCGCCCAATGCTCCCCAAATGCTGCTGCTGGGTCCTCTCCGGTCACGAACCGGCACAGTCTGAGGGTCGGGCCCCTGTACTATCGAGCGGCCCGGACAACGGTAACCGGTTGTAAAGGGTCTCCCTCAGCAAGCATCTCCCAATCCGGCCCGCCACGCAGAAGGTGGTCCGACGCACCCGCCATCAAGACCCGGAAAACATGACCCCAAGAACCCGGGCACCCCTGCTAAGTCACCAAACGTAGCGAACCACTTGGGGTGACCTGTGGCAGAGGTGTTGGTCATCCAATAAATTGTTCCCAGGGCGGCGGTACCCATACCCGCCTACCGAATTATAACAGAGCTACGTTAATAACGCGTATTTTTTTAAACATTAAAAACTTTTCGAGGGAAACACATTACAAATCAACAGAAATCTGGAATATGGGATCTGAAGAAAAATATTTAAATCAAAATCACAACCATCTCAATAAATACTTGGAATTTTCGAAATTAATTTTTAGCCACTTACATCCATGATGATTTTTTTCAGTTGAAAGTAGGAGAAAGCCTCAGTGACATCAAAGCGCCAATTCCACAATTACTTCACCATAAAAACACACTGACACTCACTTATACATTTTAACCATTGTTTTCTTACGAAAATGTTTTTAAAACTTAGTTCCTGATAAAAATACGAGAATCATTATAATGAATGAGAATTGTACCTAACTAATACCACTAAACATAAATTTATGCTTTAGTTTAACTATTGTATAATATTATTTAAGAAGCTCCTTTTAAAATTGATTATTTAAAATTACACACAATACTTATTAAAACTTACAAACTTTTACAAATAGTAAGAATAGTGAAGAAAATAATTAATTCCGTTCATCAATTTCGATTTTTTCAATTGCACCAAACTGACTAAAAATGTTCGTATCCTTTTAGATATCTATATTTTAAGCACATTCCAGGATTCATGATAAGGAATGTCATTTTTTTTCAATGCATTGGATAAAGTTTTTCATGGTTTCAATTGACGAAAAACTTTTTGCAGAAATTTTAAGAAATTCCACGTAAAGTTCCGCCGCACGATGTCCACCTACACGCAAGGCGGGTGCCGTACTGACTCGGAAGAGGGTAGTCGCGGGCGTTCTACTGTAAGTTCTATGCGCAGACTCCACAAGTATAAATTTGAAAATGTCATTTTGAAAAAAAGGACAAACATCTGAAATCATTTGTTCTGAATTCTGTCGAATTTTATTACGCCTTTGTCAAGAAATAATGTATTTGATTTAAAGAGTTCCTAAATAAAGTAATAAATTGTTAATTTTTTTTTTTTTTAAATGCCAAATGAAAACAATCAAATTATTAGGCTAGAAGTTATCAGTGAACCTATGTAGATTATAGAATACACGTTTTAAAAATTAGTAGGTCAATTAGGGTCGGGGTTGGAAGATTTGGCGGTTTGTCAGTTGAGTGACCAGTGACGACATGTGAAAGATATTTTTTTTGATAAAAATGTTGAGATGAAAACATTATTAAATGAACATCAATAATTTCAGGCATCAAAAGTTAAAATATGTCACGTTGGTATAATTATTAGACTCCAAGTTTTTTTTTTGACCCAGGGGGCCTAAAACGGTTCTCAATATCCGGTCTCAAAGCTCGTAAATACACGCAAGATTAATAATTTTGCAAAAAAAGGTTTAAATTATACGATTTCTTCGATGGTATTCAGTCCATCGTCGTCATTTTGAACATAAATCCAAAGAAACACTGCATTCGAACCAACAGAACCTGGGAAAACGCACTTACAAAACGTAATTACAGACCCCAAAACTCGCAAATGCGCGAACGATATTGCAACTAATGTTTAAACCGCTGACCGGCCAAATCAGAACAATCTCAGAAAGGCCATTAAGAGTGATGATAAAAAATTGGTTACATAGGTTAAGCTAGGTTAGAGTTACCGGCTATTTTAAAATTATTTTTTCATAGCTTTTAATGACCTTTCTGAGGTGATTCTGAGTTGGTTTCATTCTGAGTTGGCACGAAACCGTTTATAACATAGAATTCTTTTCAATGAATCGGTTCCAGTTCGTCATTATCAATATACATAATTCCAAAGTTCCCCTTCCTTTGAACCAGAGGATTCTCTGAGAACAGTTCTTAAAATCCAACCCGAAGGCTCCCAAATACCCATAGAATCAATAATTTTGTAACAAATATTATGGGTATAAGTTTTTTTTTTACGATGTTTCAGTTTGTTCGGACGTGGGTGGTTTGGTATATTTATGGCTCGGACCCATGGAGAATGAAAAAAGGTCTCCGTGCACACCAAATGACTTCAAAAATATCAGTAGAATGCATGATTTAAAAAAAATGTTCTCTTTTTTTTTTTAATTACAGTCTGCCATTTCCATTTACAAGTTTCAATTCGTTCGGACCCATGAGCCCGAAAATGCGGCTCTATGGAAAGGACCCCAATGCTGGTAAATAACCATTGAAATAATTGATTTTGAAGCAAAGGTTGCACGGTGTTTTTATATGCATAGTGTTCAGTTTGCCATTTTCAACCATACTTTGTTGGAACTCATGGTTCATTAGAAAAAGATTCTAATTATCTGATCCCAAGGTTTGCAAATGCCGCCGGAATAAATCTTAATATTTAAAACAAAGTCGGGTTAGTTACACTATTTATAACTCGAGAACGTTCGGGCCGATTTTGATGATCTTTAATTTGTTGGATTTGTCTCCGCCCCGGAAAGGATAAGAATTAAAATTAAAACATCACAAAAAATAAAGAAAAATATAGTTATTAAGAAAATTATTTTCCCCATGCATTTTTTATGGAACGAATTCTCATATTTGAAAGAGCTGCGGGCACCTATAATGTTGAATAGTGAGTGAGTTCCAAAAATTCAAACCATCAAATGTCAATGCGCTGATTGTTTTGCTTTTGTTATTAAACATTTTTTTTTTTAAATTATTTATTTGGCTTTCACCCATTAAGGGTGTCCTTGGACATTTCTTTATTTTAAAAATTATTCACGTTTTCATTTTTTTTACATTATCAGTGTTTTTAAAATTAGTGACATATTCAGTTTTTTACATGGAATAGATAAATTATATTAGCAAATATAGACAATGGGCTAAGACAAATATTCATGTGATTATGCATGTTGTACTAACATACAGAGTTGGTATTGATAATAATTACAAAATAGTAGAGTAGGAAGATGTACAGGTTCCAAAAAATGGGAACCTGTACAATTAATTGTACTAATAATACTGCAGGAACAAATGCATACGTATGGAAGAGAAAGAAATGTGATTGATGCTTAAATGTTAAGGCCATTTTTACAAATAAATTTTGCTAACAAATAGTGAATTTCAGGAGAGTTGATACTAATAAGGCAGGGTACACTGGTACAGAATTCAATTTTAGGTTTTACCAATTCTTGTAGGTATGTAGTTTGGAAATTGGTAATTTATAGGTCCTCTGAACCACAATCACAATAAGGCAAATTGACAATGTGGAATCAGGTCAGATGGCTAAGACAACAAGTATGACCTAGAAGCATTCGAGTTATGGAAGAGATGTATTTTTTTAGGAATGGAAGTGTATTTGTGAAACCAGGGCTTGACAGGAAGAGAAGGTTGAATTAATGAGAACTGGTGACCTTTTATCAGAGAGGATGATTTCCTTTCAGAGGACTATTGGCGTTGTCCCTTATTTTTAAAATAGGGAAATAGTGTCTTACAGGAATATGTATACTACTTAATGGACCATGGACAATGGATTCCTTAGCAATAGAATCAACCTTTTAATTTCCAACAATACCGAAGTGTCATGGGATCCAGGCCAAGACCACTAACATGCTTGAGCCAGCGACATGGAATGCAGGAGGTCTAGGACAGAGCAGGTAAGAGAGTCACTTCTGAAATTGAGAAGGGATGCGCTTATTTTTTGTAGTGAGCTAAGTGAGCCTGAAAGGATGAGATTTGACGAGTCGTAAAGCTTCTATGATACGAGAGCTATGCATTCAGCAGAGAAAATGGAACACTATTTGGGAGGTCTGCGTGGGAAACACAATTTACTGTAAGGTGCATAGACACTGGCTCATAATGGGTGTCCGAACTGAGTTTGGAACCATCTGTGAAAATTTTTATATAATTTGGCCAGTTATTTTCAATAATTTTGTTGAATTCTGCATTACTGGATTGAGCTGAGTTTTTTTATATTTTTTTACATATTCCTATAGATTTGTGCACCTTTGGATAGAAAGTAAGACTTTCATAGGGATATGAGTATAAGGGGAGAGATTCATTGTAATAAATCTCCGTCACACGTATAAAGAAAATGAAACGCGATTCCCGAAAGTAAGTCGAAAAGTAAGAAAATCACATAAATTATAAATCCGTACACAACGCCATCTCTGATACTGACAAAAACAAAACGCGGACAGTTACGCATCAACAATTGCTTCATTGTGTAATTTTTAACAAAATAACAAAAACTTAATTTCTTTCAGCTAATAAGTTAACACAACAGTTATTGATTCTGATGCGGTACGAAGTTTTCTGGGTCAGCTAGTGATACAATATAAATTTACCTAATATAATTTTCTCAAATTATCTTTTCGTCTGTTAAGTTCGTCATTGTAACCCTAAATTTAAAGTGTCACTTGGTTCGGACCAATGGAGCCTGAGAAAACGGAAATATTTATAAAAAAAGATTATACATTTGTAATTTTTTCTTTGTCCACGTGGGCAATTATTTGACCCTATTGGATACCTCGCGGACATTATTCACACTAGAATTCTCCGAGCGATCTCTTTTCGTAAATGCTTCACAATTTTTGGCAGTATTTTAGCTGGTTATATTGTGGGTATCGTGTTTTATTATGTTTCAACATGTTTATCCTCTTTTAAAATGGTCCACAATGTTTTGTCGTGTTAGACAAAATTTTAGTTCTATTTTGTTTTATCACATTTTACTGTATTTTTAACAACAAAACATGTGTATGTCAAAAGACTTATACATATTTATACATTTTTTTTTATAACAATACTATAAATAAATCTACATGAATAAAACCCAACTATAAATCTACATGAATGAAACCGAACTTTCACGAACAAACTCAGTGGTGTAGTAAACAACAGTTGTGTGTTGTAAAAAATGTTTCTCAATAACAATCTCGCAATACATTAATCTTTTTTAAAATTTAGTTTGTAGCAGGTAGCTACTTCCCATCAAGAATTCCTACCCGGAACATTGCATTAGTCGCCACGCGTTTACTTAAAAATACTACAATCCTCTCGATGCTCTCGATATCTTTCGGATCTAGAGCTTTGTCTTGTGGCTGACTTCAGTGAGATTCAGGCACACAAACAGGGACGAGCAACTGTCACGAAGAACGGAACCATGGTCGACTACTACATAACGTGAACCACTTTATTTTATAGTTTTCACCTTTTGGTTTACTTAATTAACTCAATCTCTACTTGTCGATTATGTAGTACTTATATTTAAATTCAAAATCGTCTGGCGCCCGTCAAAATAATTCTAATTTCTACCATGCTCTTTAGATTTTATTTCACCTTAAACATGTGACATTTTATGGCTTTAGTTGTTTTTTTTTTCGAGAATCACGCCCTGAGTTATTTGAAACGAGTACATTATAGAGTCATAGTCATAACTCATTGAAATTATTAATTTTACATTTTAGTTGAATAAATAATAAAATAATTATCTATAATAATTATCTTACACACCTTAATAATTTCAACTCATACCAATTACCATTACAAGTTTAATGACAGAAACAAATCATTTAGACTTATAACAATCACAAAAAATTATTCCTTGTATTAAGTTCTGTATAATGGTGAATAGATACCATAATTGGTTGAGTGTTGATTGAGGATGAGCAGTTAATTATTTCTTCTACGTGAGGACTTCTATGTGATAGGGATATTGTAAGGGATGAGATGAGTATACAAAAATTTGGTCGATAGTGTGAAGGTCTGATAATTATGCAAGACCACACCTTTACATAAGAACCCAAGAAAACTCCATTGCCATAGAAAACAGTACCCATTACACTGACACAACCCATACATTATTGACCAGCATTAATTATGATTACCAGTTTCCACATAGCCAAAACTTGAACGTTGATCCTATGGCCGCCGGGTACCTAACTTCATCACCGTCCAAAAGGCCTACCTACACGCTGAAATAATGTAATGCAGTTTGCCCCGTGTCCTTTATTCTATTTCCAATATCCAATATTCTGCGCAACGTCTAGGTACATATCCCGACAAAGTGCTACTGACAGTACACATATTATGCAAATTCGACTTGAGCATTTGAGCTACCGATCTTTGGTCTCTAGTTGACCGGTGCTTAGGTCCTACATTAAGGCGGATTATGCAACCATCATTTATTATAGATTATTATGCGTGGTTTGATAATATGAATGCAGTAATTCTGAGAGAATCTATTGAAGCTTATCTCGCTACCCACAACGTGTAGAGTTTGATTAATGAATTAATAATAATACTAATACATTATATATCTAGGTGCTTTCAAATTCGCTTTGATGTGGGCCTGCGATTTCGTGTGGACCTGCCGCTGAGATCTACATTGTTACCTTTGAAATTGGTACCATAATAATTATCCGAAGAAGTTTGTTCTATATCTATTTAGACGCTGACATGAGACATTTTCGACACCAATGCTCCAACGAAATGGACAATCCGTTTATTAAATAATTTACGTATTTGGAAATATTTTATCAGTTTCATAAGAAAGAAGCAAAAAAAATCATAGCTCAATTGCTCACTGGTTTATCTTTTCACTGTGAAGGCCTATTCAGACATAGGCGTTATTCGCTGGTTAGCCAAACCGAGTGGGTATGCGATATTTCTGCTGTTCAAACCTTGGCGGATTTTGCTTCTGCTGTGAATTTTGAAACGTTGTTAATTTCTGCCCGTCTAGTCATAGTTATACTTATGAACACAATTACTCAACTATACATGCGGGTCTTGCAGGGTGTGGGGAAAAGTACACTTTTTACTCCTCCCCCGCCGCATTTGTTTCACAAAACACCCTAAAACATACGCCTACCGTAACCCTTAACCACTGACATGTCATTTTGTTCAACTACTTTTGACCTAAGAATGATATTCGTCTGTGTTTTAAAGACCTCTGAGAGAGTTATCAAGTGTAATTGTTTTAAATGTAATAAAATGTAATAAAATGAGACAAAAAAACTTAATAAAGCAATAATATTAATAAGATAAAATATTTATTTATCAACCAACTTAGACATGACAAAACATCAAAAACGAAACAAAAAAACTATTAATTGCCGAATCTTTTTTGGTTTTATTACGTAATTAAGCCGCCGCTACCCGAATTTCTTACACATCTCCCTTAAACATTTGAAGTTATTAAGCTCTTGAAAAAAATATTTTTATTTTTGAAGATAATATCTAGACGGTTTCCATGCCGAAAAGCAAATTATATGAAATTCCCTCGAAAGAAGAAAAAAAGAAAATATGCTCCGAAAATGATTATAAAAACATTTGTTTCAATTATTTTACAAGTTATAGTTGTGAAAAAAATTACGTTTCTTTTAATGTTGCCCAGAAACCAGACTCCTTAAATTATTTGTCAGATAGAAGAGTGTTAATTGATTTGCTATTTTTATTCAAAATTATCAAATCTTTAGTTGATTGCCCTAATTTGTTAGAACTAATTTGTATTAATATACCTGCCAGACAAATTCGAAATAAAGATGTTTTCAAATTTAACAATACCCTCAATACACTACTCTATTAATTCACCAATCCCTAGAATGCATAGCCTTGCGAATAAACATTGTGAATTTATAGATATATTTGGTGTTGACAGTTTTTCAATTTTCAAGAGACAACTTATCTCTATTTTATCTGCTAATAATTAACTTTTATTATTTTTGTTCTTTTTATAAAACCTTCTCTCATCTAAAACCTTACCAGTAATTTATAACCTTTTTTATTTTATTTTGCTATTCTATTTAGTTATGTTTTATCATCCTACATTATTATACACATACAATTGTTTGTTTATATGTACTAACTACTAACTAGCTCTTACACATTGCACTTTATTATATTTCAGGTCTTATTCCTGATTTTTTCGTATAACTCTTTCACTTCTTTTATGATTTTTAATTTCTTTTATGTTTTTAATTTCTGTTATGATGTTCTATACCTTGTGGTGATGATTGCTTTCTTATTAATTCTGTTTTATTGGTTTAGTAACATAAGAGTACATAATTACATGTGAAGCAGCCGATGAACTTGAAGAGAGAAAGATTAGAGCAAACAATCTTATAATTATAAACGTTCCCGAAAGCTTAAAACTTAACCTAATAGAAAAAATCGAGGATGACAATTTACAAATAACAAATATTTTAAAGAAAAAAGATAACAACATAGAACCAAACTCAATCAACACCTTCCGTCTTGGGGCAGTAAGGCCTGATAAATCGAGGCCCATTAAAGTTGTCTTGAGTAACTCGACTGAAGCAATGACTATCATCCGGAAAAAAAACTTTTACCTGAATAACTCTCCCGTCAAAAATTTTTCCGACCAAACACCAAATCAAAGAAAATACTTGTTGGACCTACGTCACACAATGGAAAGTCGGATTCAAGGAGGTGAAGTCGGGCTAACCATTAAATATATCAACAGCAAGCCGACAATAGTTAAGTCAACTCCAAAAAACTTAAAAACATCAATGGATACGGCCAAAACATCCGGGGCTGCCGCACCAAACTCTTAGAGTTGCAAACTAGCATTCCATTACTCAAAAACATCGATGTATTTCTTCTTACCGAAACCTGGCTTGATCCTGATATTCATACCGAGGAACTTGGATTTACATCTTACAACACCTACCGCCTTGACAGAAATCCAGCCACCAGCAATAAAACCAGAGGAGGAGGAGTTCTCATATCTGTTACAAAATCACTGCCATCCACTCTACTAATATGCAAACATCTAGATGTGGAACAGGTATTCGTGTTACTAAAAACTAAATCAGGCAAAATTCTACTGGGATGTGTCTACATTCCTCCTGGATCCAACATTACAGTCTACAGAAACCACATTGATGACCTCGAAACCTTTAAAAATAAATACCCTGATGCCAGAACAATTTTATTTGGTGACTATAATATCCCTAGCATTGACTGGATAAATAAGAACTCTTATAACAACTTAAGCCTGCCAGAAAATGCTCGCGAAATAATAGACATGACGAACTTACTCTCTCTATATCAAGTCAATCAAGTCTACAATACATATAATCGACTGCTGGATTTAGTATTCTGTAGTGACCTCTCAATTCACATAGTTAAATCAGATGATGAGCTCCTCCCCCTAGACTGCCACCACCCCGCTCTAAGCATAACCATTACGACAAATAACTCACAAGACGACACAACTATTCTGCCTAACCTTACTTATAACTTTTCCAAAGCTGACTACCCTAACATGAATCAATATCTTGCAAATGAAGACTGGTCATTCCTTCACCACAACAATGACATTAACCAGAATCTTGAATTATTTTATATAATTATTAACAGGGCCATCGAAAATTATGTACCACTTTCACACTTCAAAGAACCAAAGTTCCCGAAATGGTTCACTGGCGAGCTAATTAACCTAGTTATCTGTAAAAAAATTGCACACAAAAACTTTAAAGAATCAAACTCCCCTAATGACTATAAGATATTTCACAATTATAGAAATCAATGTAAAAAACTGTCAAAAAAATCGTACTATAATTATATAAATGGAATTGAAAAATCTATACCCTCTAATATAAAAAACTTTTTCACACATGTTAACTCCCTTAGAAAAAATAAGCAAGGTTTACCCATCTCAATGCACTTTAAAGATAAGAGTAGTACTGATATGAAAGTAAAAGTTAACTATTTTGCTGATTACTTCAAAAGCGTCTACGACTAAGATATCCCAGTCAATTATATACCATCTCCTTCCCTTCATGAGGGCATACATATCCCTGCTGTACACATCAATATAAACGACGTTAAAACAAAAATTAAATCTTTAGACAAAAACAAGAAGGCCGGACCTGACAATGTTCATCCCAATATCCTTATTAACTGCATTGCTTCACTGGCGGAGCCGATTTGTATATTGTTTAACCAGTCCCTCGACACAGGTTGCTTCCCTGACATTTGGAAACGTTCTTATCTAACACCTGTATTCAAAAAGGGTAATAAAAGTGATATCACTAACTATAGACCAATATGTAAGCTATCTGTAATCCCGAAACTCTTTGAAAAACTATTACTTGATCAAATTTCCCCATGTATTAACCATCTCATTGTTCCGAATCAACATGGATTTTTTTCTGGCAGATCAACTCTAACAAATCTTTCATTATATGAAAATTATATATCAAACGCATTAGCTAACAGAACTCAAGTCGATTCCATATATACAGATTTTATCAAGGCCTTCGACAAAGTATGCCATAAAATTCTACTGGCTAAGCTACGTAATCTAGGCATCGATGGAAAACTTTTAGACTGGTTTGCAAGCTACCTATCTGATAGGGTACTACTTGTAAAAATTAATTTGTTCCTTTCCAATCAATTTGTAGCTACCAGTGGTGTACCACAAGGGTCTCATTTAGGCCCAATTTTATTTTTACTGTTTATAAACGATATTGTTGATATATTCGATAAAGATGTAAATGTGTTGCTTTTTGCAGATGATTTAAAAATATTTAAAATAATTAAAACTGTCGAAGATTGTATCTGTCTACAAAATAATTTGAACAAGTTAATAAATTGGTGTTCTTTTAACAAACTTTTTCTGAACATAAATAAGTGTCATTCGATAAGATTTTACAGAATAAGTCAACCAATAATTCATCCGTTGTAACGGCTGCGAGCTCCGCTCAGGTTTGTGGGGATTTCTGTCAGTGTAAGAGGGATTTTAGATAAATAAAAGAGTATGAACTGTTCAAAAAAAAACTATATTGTCGGCATCAAAGTTAGGGCCATCAATCACGGCCATCAAAATTAATCAAAACAAACAAACACTAAAACATACCAGATGGACTCCGGGAAAAAGAAAGGCTATCCTAACTAAACACTGGGTTCGCGGAGTGCGACGATATCGGGACGTTTCACGCAGAAACCAGGGAACCGGGGAGCCAGGGTCATCCTTCTATGTGATTCGGTGCCGCTACTACCATCCCAGGCGGCCTCCACCCTTTCCACACCAACAGCACGTGGCCCCAAATAGTCTGCCAGGCCTACAGATATCGTCTCACGGAGCTTACACCCATCCGTGGCTTCGCGACGCGGGGGTCACCCAAAGGCATAATCAAAAGCCACTGCCAGGACCAGTCATTTAACGATATGCTGTCCATTCAAATACTTTTCACAAAACATGGCGAACCGCCAACACAGTAACAGGTGAGATTCACCGAACCACCAAAATAAAAACGTGCACGAACTTCTCGTGACACGGTAAAACGCCCCGCGACTTTTACAAGACAAAATCCACTTGGATTCACATGATATTTTCAATAAAAGACCTTCATAGTCAGTGACTAATTTTTCAGCCGGCTAGCCCATCGCCAGGAGAAAAGGAAGTGCCCATAGACAAACTCGCATTTTTTCTTCCCAAGAAAAATTGCCAGTCTCCAAAAAAATTATCATAGACAAAATAACCAAATAGGCAAGAACTGCACCAGTCACATAATATTTATGTGACAATGTATGTACTTGATAACTCTACCCTTACTTCTGTCGAAGAAATTAATGACCTGGGCATAATTTTTGACTCTAAATTAAATTTTATATCCCATATAAACACAATCAGTAACAAAGGAATGAAAATGCTTGGCTTCATTCTTCGAAATTCTAGAGGTTTTCTACATTAAAACTTTTGTATACATCCTTAGTACGTAGTCAAGTCGAATATAACTCCTCGATCTGGTCCCCCCATTTTAAAATACATTCAGATACAATCGAAAAAATTCAACACAAATTCCTAAGACACATAAATTTTAAACTCGGTATTCCCATTGAAAACATAAACTATAATTACTTGATGAAAGAATTAAATTTAATAAAACTCTCAGATCGAAGAATTATATCTGACTTAATATTTATGTTCAAAATTGTAAATGGTAGAATAGACAGTCCTGATTTAACTAAGCTCGTCGACTTTCATGTACCCACTAGAGCAACTCGCTCCAAAATGCTATTTAAATGTAACAACACCAGGACTGAGTACATGAAAAACTCGCTTGTACCTAGGTTACATGAAGTTAGTAATAGATACGCAGATGTGGCGGATCTATTTAACTGCACGGAAGCTAGGTACAAGAAGGCTATTATATCATATATTTTCAATCAATAAGTATAATTTTTATTTTACACTAGTATTATATGTAATTGTAGCTCCTTGTGTCACTTCTCAACAAAATGCCACAACAACTTATTCTCTCTCTTTTATTATATCTTATGTACAACTATGATATTGTGAAATGTCATGTAATCTGTATTTATGGTATATTTATACCGTTAATGTTAATAAATAAATAAATAAATAAATAAATAATTATTATAGTTAGTATACTTTTCCTTCTACATATGCTTGTAAAAGCCCACTAGGGCGTAAATAAATATAAAATAAAATAAATGATTTTAAGATGCCTTCCACGATATTTTTGCTCTACTTTAAACGAGCCATGTTGTATTAAACATTTTCACAATTTTATCGCTTTAAATATTATCGCGCTCTTCTAGAATTCGTAATTACATATATTATGTCTCCATCATAGACATATGTAATATTCATATGTCTATGGTCTCCATCATCTTTTTTTTAGCGCGGATGCGGAACGACGTTTTTCATTGGATGTCGTTTTTCAGCAAAACACAAATCCAGGCACTTTTAAAAGCAATTAAAACACATATAAATTTGTTGTAGACCACATTTATTTTTTAAATACTCTACCGGTTTCGGAAGCACCCTTCCTTCGTCAGGAGAATATTATAATATATTATAAAATTCTCCTGACGAAGGAAGGGTGCTTCCGAAACCGGTAGAGTGTTTAAAAAATAAATGTGGTCTACAACAAATTTATATGTGTTTTAATTGTAAATTATGGCGAGCCACAAAGTTAATGCTTTTTACAAACTTTTAAAAGCGGTTATTGCAGGTCGGATTACTTACAATCACCATTCTTCCGTCAGTGGTAAAGGGTTACGGCAACCTTTATAATCCTGTGACCTCACACTCTCCTGTTGATACATGCATAAAAGACTTTACAATGGAGATTGGCAGGAATGAAAATGGTAAAACCCTACATAAGTGTTTATTTTTATTTTTGTTAAAACACGTTTCAAGCTATTTTCTGGTCTAGCTGAAAGAATTCATACGGAAGCTATTTTGCTGACAGGGAACTAATATTCCAACTTTGGAGCTTCAGAATGAGTGGTACTCACCACAAAAACCATTTCTACCAGCAGGTGAAACCGTCTGGAAACTTAGAACCAAAGTGATTGCTACTTTGGGTTGGCGCTACCTCGTGAAGCGCAAAGATCCACTAAGCCAGCTGCTGTTAGCTAAAAAGAAGTCATAAGAATCGCTTTAAAATAGAGGATAAGTTTAAAAAGGAAACTGTTTTTTACCGATGATACTAGCGATGATGTCACGTACGATCTTTCGCTAGAACTAATAGAGAAGTGAACATTGTCCGCGAATATGTTGAAAACAAAATTAAGAGATGTGAACAAAGTTATTTGTATAATCGTGATTATTTTTTTTGGTATTACGCCGAATTGCGTAGTTACGTGTTGTTCAGTCACATCTGTTATGATGATGGATACCGTAATGCTGTCCGAAACAATGGCTAAGGAAGGAAGTGAAAATCATAACCACAATTCATTTTGACTTTAAGAAAAAAGTCAACAGCTGTCCCTTATAAATAAAATCATGTTCGTCCAAGACACTACCCAGGTTACAAATAAATTCGTTAAATAACTTAGTATCTAAATGATTGATAATAATGTTAATTCTGAAGTTTAAAAATGAGATCGATAAGAGACAGCAGAAATAATATTGGTGCCATTAGCAGAGTTGGTTAAGGCTCTGACAGGAAGACAAAAGATCCTGGGTTCGAGTCCCAGTTACGACCGTTACCTATTTATTTTTGTCTGTCTTGTTTTGTTTAATGTGTCATTTAGATTTATTAATATTACCCTCTTCTTCAATGTTATATATTTTATGACATGTTATAATCCTTCTAATGTCCTCCACATATTGGGAATTCACATAATATTGTGTTGTAGACTTTTTTTATCGGAATACATAAACTCAAAGATACTTTAATAGTACACAACTGCTAACCCTGTGCAAATCACAAGTGCGCCTCACGGTTGAATTTAGCAGGCACTAAAGTCTGGAGCCCTAAAATACCTGAAAAAAGCCTCGACTCTGTGCAGAAATGGGCGGTCCATTGATAGATTCTCCTAATTTAACAGACGGATTGCAATCTTTAGAGCACAGGCGTCGGGTGGGAATGCTATCCTTGTTCTATCGGTATTTAAATGAAGATGCTCCGAGGAACTAGCGTCATTGATCCCTTCAGCTCCGGTGCATAGTCAGGAAATATGCCAAACGCGTGCCCAACACATGCGGTTGACATTGGTCACATGAGAACCGGTCGCTTTATCAACTCGTTCTTATGTTGAACAGCTCGGCTGTGGAAATAACGATTTTCCGGCCTTTGTGTTTCCTCCTTCCTACAACATGGGTCCCTTCAAGACCCATGTACATTCCTTCCTTTCCCCAAAAAGACCCTCCACACAGCATCTCAGATGACATAGGCCCTGAGGAAAATTATTTTCCTTGGGGCCTCTTGTGTGGAGTTAATGTAAAAAATATATATATTGACTTAATTTCTTGAAGTAAGACTACATTTATTATTGAAATTGTTCGCAAAACTCTGCCCCGAACCTATCGAATTTTGTTAGCCGGACGAGCAACTATTTCTGGAATCTTTTGGATTTCAGACTACACAAATCTTTGCAAGTATTTTGACCCGGACATAATGAACCAAATGAAGATGAGCTTTTGTTATCTCAATAAAGCCACTGTTGAACCCAGTCAGACCAACCTCTATCGTACGTCACCGCATTGTGGAGTGAGTAGTCTTCTATTGCCGCTCTTACCTAGTTATGTAAAACCATATAACATAACAGTAGTATGTAGGCAGGGGCGGTTTTCTGTACAGTGTGCTTTAACAGTAAACTTCCATAAAAAAGACAAACTATTATATTACCACGCACTATTCAAATTCCGTACTAAAAAAATCACCGGTCTATATTAATACTTCCCGAGATGAGTCCCATAAGCGCGTTATGAATTCAGCGACTGTGTCCCGGTCTATCAAATGATTTTAAGCTCGGCTTGGTTGGATGTCGAGCTTAGCACGGCATATATATAATATAACCCGTATATAGGTCAAACGCCTAGATGTCACCAATATTATGTGTATTATTTATGAATTTAATAGGGCAATGTTTTTTTTTTAATATCTTCTGTCTACATAAGTAAAGGACGCGTTGAGATTCGTTCACGGCCAGTCTGATAGCCATACACATTCTCGCTGGTTCTGCCTCATGAAGAGAGTGGTATCCCACCCGAGATTAGCGTTCTTCACCATACTTGTTTTTATTATCATTTCTTACAGATGCTGGCAGCATAGGCAAGATGCTAATACCTTGCGAGCAGCGGCCTTTTATTAAACGACTTAGAAAAGGAGAAGGTTATCAATTCGACGGCATATAAATATACATTTTTTTATATTTGTTTCCCTAGAACTTTCGATTGGGTAAACCGATATTGATGATTCATTTTTTATTAGAAATCTGGTGCTTCCCGTGTGGTCCCATTAATTTGGTCCAGTTCTGACAATGGGATCCATGAGAAAACCATATATGTCTTAAATTGGCAATAAGTATGTGTGAGACAAATGGACGAATAACTCAATATTACGCCAACAGATTTTGATGATTCTTTTTTTGAAGTAAAACTTCTTTACGCATGCTCGTCACTAAAAATCTAAAAATAAACAAAAATTTTAACAAAACAAAAAACGACTTAAAAAAATGCACTAAAAAGTAAAAAAATAATGCGACGATTGCATCGCTCCAGTTGTTATTCGCAGTAACTTAGACGGAACCTTGTCCAACTTACTGAGTGCATTTTTGGATGCAGTACTTAAAAGTGGGCAGGCATAGCCGAGGTGGCTTCGAATAAGCGCATTGTAAAGCAACTTAATGCAAGTAGGGTGTGCTGTTTGCACCCCACCAAACGCCAGTCAATGATCGGATGATATAATTTTTTTTTCACAGTTAGTACATAACTATATTATGAATGTGGGAAGACCATTTAAGTTTCGTATCGAATGTTACTCCAAAAAAATTAACTACAGAGGCGTTGGGGATTGGAGAGTTTTTTAATAAAATTTGAACAGGTGGATTTTTATGGCGGTTTGAGAAGGTGACACAATGACTCTTTTGGATTGAAAGTTCAAGACCATTTAAAGGGAGCCATGTGCAAAGGGCATCCATGACTTCATTAAGATATTTGACGGCGAGTGGGACGATTTTGGATAATAAGTAGAAAGCAGGGGAATAATGGTATGCATATCGTTCGTGTATATTTTATACAGTAAGGGGCATAATTCATCGCCTTGGGGTAAACCCTTCGAAATTGATCTACTCTGAGGAGTAACATCCGGTACCTCAATAAAAAAAATTCTTTCGAGAAATAACATGGGGGGTAGGCTAAGGCCTAAAAGTTTTTTATAGGGATTGGGATGGAAACATTGTCAAAGGTGCTTTCTATGTCTATAAAGACTGCAAGACATCCATCTTCCTGGTTATAAATAGCTAAATTAATATCAGTACTGAAGATGGCAAGGTTGTCTTGCGTAGATTTTTTTTACTAAATCCAAATTGAGATGGAGAGAGAAGCTGATTACTCTCGACAAAAAATTCTAAACAGTTTTTAATTAATTTTTCATAGATTTTACTTAGGGTGGATAAAAGAGCAATTGGCCTGTATTTGGATCCAGAATTGGGTGATTTGTTTGATTTTAGAATTGGGATGATTATTTGAGAACTCCAGTAATCAGGCATTATGCCAGTCTGGAATATTTCATTTAAGATGCTTAAAAAGTGATATAAAACATTATCATTACTATTTTTATCATCTCTGCTTGGAGATGAGTCCTTGACTGTTGATAAACAATTTTTTGATTCAATTAAAGTGAATGGAGAGTCTAGCTAATGATCAGACATAGGGGTGTTGTAAATGGGAGTTATTTCATCTAAGTTAGGCACAGAAGGAGGAGGGGCAATTTTATCAAAAAATACATCTATCTATTTAGAATGAGACGCTCGAGGAGATGTTGAACGGAAGAAGGATCGAAATCTTCGAATCATAGACCAAACTCCCGAAATTGGAGTTTTGGACCATTGTTTTTTTATGTTTTTCTGTGTCTTGTTCTCTTTCATATTTTCGTTTAGATTATTATTGTTAACTTATTCTAATAAGAAAAAGGTTGGATTCATCTAGAAAATCCATCACACTTCGACCATCTCGATCTGAGAAAGCAGAACCCCAGACATGGGCACTGGGCATTAAAATCGCCCAATAAAAAGAAAAGAGGGCTTAGTTGACGGACAATTTGCAACCAAGCTTGCTTATTGAAGTGCGATGTTGGGGGAAGATAGATAGAAACAAAGGATGTGTCCTTTATTTTAGCTACAATCATTTGAAAGTCAGCACTTTGGGGTTTGATATTATTTAAAGGGAAAAACGGAAGGGATTTTTTAATAAAAAGGGCAGCAACGCCTCCCATACCTTCCGGGCGATCATCGCGGAGACAGGAATACCCTCCCACATTAAAGAGGGTGGATGGAGTAAACCATGTTTCTGAGACAGCAGCCACTGAAACAAGTTTTGAATTTAATAGGTTAAGAAGGTTCGATTTGTTAGAAATAGCACTGCGGCTATTCCACTGAAGTATTCTGACATCTTGAAGAGCCATTTTGAACTAATGATTTTAATGCGGAAATTAGTTTTGATAATACTTAATAATACAAAAAATATTTTGCTATCGAAAATACGTTGACCTAAAGCATTTCGGTGAGCTTCCGTCCTCGTCCGCTAGGATGCGCTTTCGGTGGTTACTCTGGTACGCCTTTACAACCAAAGTTTCCTATCTATCCTAGAGTAGGCCACAGTGGTCCCAAATCCCAATCTAGCTAGACAAAAATATTTTTCCATGGTATATGATGCAAAAGGGTCACAATATAATAAAAAAAAATACTTTAAAAAATTTACATTTATTTTAACCATTGTTACAGAATTTTCAAAGTAAAATATAATATTAATAAAATGTGTATGGTAGAATGGTTCAAAAAAGTCACGCCAATGTGTATATTCTAAGTAATTGCAAAAAAATATTATAACCTGTATAGAGATAATTTTTTCATGAACTATATCGAGTCACTATCAGCACTATCGTCACTACTATTAAATGATAATTCACCTATGGTGGCACAGTTGACATACTTCTGCACTTCCTTCGCTGGCACTTCTGGTATCGATAATAATTTTAATACGCCATCGGTAATACATCGGAATATTTCGTTGGTATTGTAGATATTCCGGATATTATAGGATCCGAACTTATAATTAGCGAATGAAACAAATCTTTAAAGAGTCTGTAACTTGATTTCGACAGACACTTCTGTTATTATAATGGACACTTTTGGAGGATAACACTCGTCTTTGATTTTTAAAAATTTTTTGTATGAGGGGTAAATGTTTGCACTCCTCTCTTTGGCCTCATTTCGTATGTAAAAATATTGCTGCTTGGTGAATTTATTGTTAATAATGAAAGCAAGAGCTTCCTGGAGGTGAATACGGGATTGGTTTAAAATTGTTATTGTTTATGTATTTTATCTTTGTAGCTCATTAAGGTAAAAAGTTCGTCGCCTGATGAATAATTTTGGCAGCATCCCGCTTTCCATGTGACCTCAAGCTGGTTTGAGTAGCATGAGAGAGCTCTTGTGGACTTCGGGAATTCAGAAGACAATTAATTTTTCTGGTTTTACTTTTTGAGGAACATAATCAATTTCTTTTTCTGGCCTACCACGTGGCCCCTTGTCACACAATAACACAGGAAGAACAAAAATTACATTAAGCCATTTTGTGTTTTTTGATTTGAATTTTAGCGTACTTCTTCCGACATCAATCCATTTTTTGTGAAATGTTAACAGAAATGAACCGATTTTCTTCTTTAATATATTATCTTCGAAACGTGTGAGTTTTTTTCTTTAGTAATATTTTTATATCTTCACAAATACACTCCCTTGTTGCAACACAATTCGTCTTTGAAGTGCTTCGCTCTTCTAACATCTCCAAAATATCTGAACGATAGATCGTTGGAATAGGCTCTGTAAAAGACAAAAGAGCACGTAAGCGCAGACGATTTATATAAAACAATATAGATAAAAAATGGTTTTATATGAAAATGATTTCGTTCAGAGGCACGATTTTGTACGATTAATTGAAAGTTTAATCAAATTTTGGAAAATAATTGTAAATATTAACACTAGTTTCATAATTTTTCAATTAATAATAAAAGTAATGTTGAATAAGCAAATTATTAAATAGTTAAATACATTTGAAAGAACATACCATATACTTCAATTTTCATCTTTATGTAATTTCTCTCCAATTTCAAATAACGCCACTAACGACCGAACAGCGTGTACACCCGAAAGCGATGGGCCGACTGGCACCTCCAAAGTGTCGTGTTTACAACGTTCAACAAGTATCGTGCGAATTGTTTTAATTTTTTTTACAATGAGAGCATAATACTACGGACTGTTTTCAATGCTGTGAGTATAAATTTGAACATAAATAAAAACATCATTAAAATCTTTTTGTCTAGCTAGTTTAGAGGCGTTCCGTAGGAGGCTACTACCGTGAGGCGTTTGGAATTTGCCTTTGTCGAGAGTTTTTTCAAGACCTTTTAAATATTTAAATAGTGCATAGTTGGTGTTCCCAACTTAATTGTTTTTATTATGAATCGTTTATTTGTATACAAATAATTTATTTCTATCTCTAATATTTGCATGTCAGTTTTTTTTTCGCGTATGCACAGATTGCCCTTTAGTGTTTACGCTGTATTACGATAATATGTAGAAAATTTTCAAATTATTTATATCTTAAGAATTTTCTTAAGTACTTCTAGTTTTAATTAAAAACTTCAGCTTTAAAAAAAGATGTACTTCACAAAATTTTATAGTATTTGATTAAAATGGCATTTTGCCATAATAATACTATACGGTAGGCGCGTTTAGCGTCTCCAAAGGGTTTAGAATGGCACCTGAATGGCAACTCTGTACGTAGAACGCCCCCCCCCCCCCCCCCCCCCATAATGGACCAATTTTTATGTAGTCGCCGGGCACCACCCATGCTAGCTACGCCACTGCGTGCATCATAATTGCAATACATTTATATTATATGAAGAATATGAAATATGTTAAAAAAAAAAACCAAAAAGCAGAAGGTCCATCTGATGATTACATATGCACTACAGTATTAATCTTCTGTTTTTCTTTTTAAATAATTGATGAGAGCAAAGCCGTTCAGTCTGTTTTCACTCATTGTGTTCCGCAAGTAGTTTTTAAGTCTCCGTAGGCTTGAAAAAGTCCTTTCTATTGTTAGCAGTGGAAACAGGTATGGTAGCCAATATTTGTAAACAACGTGTAAATATTTGGATATCATTTTTGATCGCACTTATCTAAGCATTCCAAAGCAGATTTTAGAGTAGGGGAGATGATAATCATAGCCGCTTTCCACTGCTTTGACGACAGATGTACTTCTTTCGGGTAACACTGCCGAATACATAAAAAATGCGTCTTCAATTTCAGAACTGGCCGCAAAATTTGAAGGTAATACACCAGATAATGCCAATACTACACTTTACGGTGTTTCGCAAACCTCTTGATTATTTGTTGAATTGTGTGCTCTAGAAATGGGATGAATAAATTTATTTTGTAATACGTGCATGAGTGTTAGAGCAATTTAGTTGCCTTCCGACGATACGTGGCATTTGCAGTATACCACCATTTTCTTTGAGCATCACCTTTGCTTCTTCATACAGATGAAGGTACTCTTCGTCAACTTTATTTCTCAAAAGTTGCAAAACATTAATAACATCATCCACGTGGCTAAATGCTGTTATGAGGTCGATGTTAACTGCTTGCAGTTGTTTTAGTTGTCCTGTTTATTTTGTTTGTTTGAAAATATATGAAGGTTACTGAACGCGATCGGATAATCGAGGACGGCTGCCAGCGGGTCGTAGAGAGGGTGAATCCAAAATACATTCATTATTAGTGTAGATAATAATTAGTAATTAAAAAAAGTTATGCCGCTCGGCTCTCCTTATTTAATATTATTGATGTTGATATCTTAAATTTTCAAGGGGGGGGGGTTCAACCTACGGGGCTATGCCCGTGCCTATACCCATTGAATAAGTATTTTTAACCGACTTCTAAAAGAAGGATTATTGTGAAAAAATTTGGCTCTCAAAACAAAATCTAAATCTTTGAACTGCTGATATTTGGCCATTTAACGACCACTGCCAGCCACTGCCCTAGTGGGATTCCCAGTAGAAGTTTTCCGGAGGTAGACCAAAACCGCGCCCTTGAGGTGATTTCTCACAAAAACGGCGCTATACAAATCATCCAAATATTATTAATAACACAGATTTGAGCTAACTGAAGAAGGTTGGAGTAGAATACAAGAGACCCCAGAACTGGAAACGATTGGATTATGATCTAATCCGTTGGAGATCATTGCTGGAGTAGGCTAAATTCTACCGTGGTGTAAAGAATCGTGTTGACAATAATGAACATTTTATTAACAGTAGGATATTTTCAATGACACTTTTATTTTTTATGAAAATAACTAAAAGTTGCGCCGCATGAGGCTGCCCTCACTCCGGCGATCCTCTGGCGAACAACTTCTGAACACGTCTGGTGAAGATAGATGTCTCCTGCTACCTACCTGTTAAAACTTTCAGCTTATTTTAAAGTATTGGAAGACTTTGATCAATATACGAGTATCTTACATTTAAAGTAGATAATGATATATTGGCAGCAAAATTTACAATAGTGAGCTGTGACGTCACCAAAAAATATGCAATTTT
The DNA here is from genome assembly GCA_917563855.2 of Limnephilus lunatus. NCBI lineage: Eukaryota > Metazoa > Arthropoda > Insecta > Trichoptera > Limnephilidae > Limnephilus > Limnephilus lunatus. Next base: position 77,321,489 of record OU830592.1, read on the forward strand.
TCTATCTGAATTTAACATTTTCATAGCGAGCTCTACATTTTTTTTTAAATTTAATAATTTACCTTAAAATAGGAAATACCAGGATTAGTTGTTGAATGAGGAAAGATAGATGTCGGTAGCTCTTTCTTTCGAGTCGAAAAAACTACCGGTTCTCATGATGAAATGTTCTCTATCAACTGTGAAATAGCTTGTGCCGCTATCCATAGAGAGAAAAAAACTTATTTTTAAACGCTTGGGGTCTCAAAAGTGGTGTACGATCTGTAGCTATTCGAAAACGTAAAAATAAATGAAATTGGTGTTCATTATTAGCTCGCTGAAATGGCCGGAAGTTTTGAAAAAATAATTGATTTCGCGGTTTGGGAAAAAAGTAACATAAAGGGTCCATATGTTATATTTTGTAAATAATAAATAGTCCTTGATAAATAAAAAAATTAAAAAATGGCTTTAGACTTGTTAGGTAACGAGATCCTAATAGCTAGATACCTACTTCATCACCTTCCTCCTCTCAATGTCCTGCCCCTCCCAACTATCTTCGACATACCATACCTGCCATTGGGGATGTCATAGTCTCGCTGGCTTCAGGCAGGAGCAGTTGGGAACTTTAGGCGTTATTCACATAAAAACAAACTCTGAAACGTGGAGCGAAATAATGCTTTTATGTTATTGTTTTTATAAACTAGCTGAAGTCCTGGGAGTTTTTCGAAACTAGATGTGGAAACTAGTGTGGAAAATTCCATCAATCTTGAAATGAAGCATTTTTATATTTTTTGATCATTTTAGCTTCTTCTATTACGATCCGAATACGGAAAAATGTATTTTCCGTTTTCTGATTTTCCGGGAGCTTCATATTGATTTTGAATAATTTGGTTTTTTTTAATTTACCACGGAGAAGGTTTAGCGTATAACGGTATTATTTATTTCTGAGAATAACATACGAGTAATATTAGCTTTCTGAGAGAACACATCAAGTGTGTCGCAGTTGTTTTCATGTTATATTAAACATGTCTTTGAAATACGTAAAGATATTTTGTTAGTCGTGTACTTCGCAAAACAAAAACAGGTGATTTTTTTTCGATCCTTAAACACGTAAGTATTTTGCGAAATACGTCATGGGATGATAAATTACGGGAGAAAAAATGTAATGTCGGTTTTAAGACAAATGTGCAAATCAGAATTGGAACGTCTATATTTTATCACCGATAAAAATTTTAATTTTTTGCCGACAGCATCAGTACCTATTGATTTTTGTATACTTGAGCGCGGACGCTCATGATTCTTGCCTGCAATAAATAACCTAAGAAACTACAGTTTTCAACTGCAATGATTGTTGCCAAAACAATTTTGCGTATACATATTCATACATTTCCACTACATACTATAAATCACTGTTGCTTCAAATGAGTGATTTCAACTGAGATTTTTCGTTTTTTCTCTGTGCTATTCGTATGTACGTAATTAAATAAAGAATTTATCTAATTTTGAGAGCGTTACGAAAAGCGAGGCGAACGCTTCGTATATTACTGTAGGAGCAAGAGAGAGCAGTGCGCGCGCACATTTTCTTTTTCTCTTCCTATCATATAGATGGAGCAGAAGTTTTAGTTCAGCTGTGTGGTCTAAAGCACACTTGTTTTTTTTAATAAAGAGCATACTCGTAGCATTCGAGTGCTTCCATTTCTAATGATTCGTAGTACCAATGAAGACATAATGACAGAAAACAGATGTGGGCGTGTGCTTGTGCCCAAAGAAAGCTTTATCTTCCCTTTCCTACGAGTACTTCTACTGAAATTGATCAAACCTTCTTAAATACCTAAATTATTTTGTAAGCAGATAATTAATCGGTCTCTTCGGCCTCTCTCGGGCCTAGGAAGTAAAAGATCTTTCTATGTAAATAGGTGAAATCTGTTTTCCTTCAAATCGGATGGATCCAACATGAAGGGTTTTTCTCTTCAGTTTGTACACCAGATTTATGTTTGGTGTTAATATTATGCAAATGCATTCAGGTAATAACGATTCATTCCGATATAATTTTTTTCGAATTTATAATAACATAAATAATAATTTCGGTGGTGTCTCCATGAATCTGTGTGTAACTCATGTTAACGAATTCTGGAACTGAGATCAGCTTTGATTTTTAAAATGGAACTGCTTGTGGGAACAATAAACTTTTGTTAAAAGATACGTTTCAAAATATTGAGGCAAATGTTTTTTTTCAATACTTTCAGCCTCACAAATCCTACATTTATAATATGGTGGATTTTACTGATTATTCGTGGATCTGCGATAGTCTATATGTATACATAGCACTCTTACACTCGTAGAGTGGTTTTTATTCCAAAATTCGTTATCATACAACAATGATTTGGGACAATGCTAATAAAGAAAAACTCAGTAATACGAAAACTATTTCAGCATGACTTTCAGATATTGCATTTTAATAGGAGACAGTATTTCTATACCAGCAAGTGTATTTAATTTTGGATTCCTAAGGTAAAATTTTCAGATTCTTGCACTGAAAGAGTTGGTTGAACGTCTACGACTTTCCAGAATATGTCATTGAACAAAGCACTAATCTGCTAACCGAATATTATTTAACAAAGAACTTAATTATACCCTTTGAGAAGAGAAGATATGTTTCAATTAGTTTTCTCCTAAAACAAATTATTAAATTTGATAAATGGTTTGCAATTTAAAACACTCAAAGGTAGACAGACTGATAAGTATTGTATTTAATAATTTGAAATGAATTATAAACTTTTCCAGCAAGTCTTAATGAAATTCCAGGAATTCGAATTACCGTTTAATTGAAGCTAGAAGAAAAAAAAATATTCGCCCATTTAATTTCAGTCATTTGAAAAAATTATCGTATGAACGTATCTTCCAGATGTTTTGTCAAAACGATTGACGCTCGTAACCTTAGTAAATCCAAAGGTCGTTTACTTTAATAAATTTTGTTAATGTTGTATAACTATTTTTTTTATTCATAAATAAAATATAGTATATTAATTTTGGGTTCGTTCCAGAGTGGTAGGTAATTTCGATATTTCCCTGGTGAAAAAACAGCGTTCAGAATCGAAACGTTTAAACGTTGCAACGCGTTGCTTGAAATGGCTTTAGCGGTGTTTGGTGAGCAGAACCGAATGCCCAAGTACTTTACTACCTTCATATTTCCCACTTCTTCCCCCTCCCCCGTTACTACCAGGCTCACAAAATAACTAGGTACCCCAATATTGGGAATTTAATATTATCTCTGACATTATTATCTCTGAAAGCAGTTGTACAAATTAACATAAAAATTAAAAACAACAATGGGTTTAAGCAATTTTATATAAATATTACGAATAAAGCTTTATGTGACAAATGTATTTAAGATTTTTCTTGAATTTTCTTGAAAAATTAAGTTGAGCAAAAATTAAGTATGGAAAACAAAATGTTATGACTCTCCTTTATGTTTACGTAAAAGCAATGTGTTTAAAATTTTTGAAAACTCGTTTCATCACTCCTTCTTTTATATTTATTTATAATATACCTGTCAATAAAACAAATTGTATTATATATTTTGGTTTATTCATAATGATTGTTCAACACTTATTGTAATACATACATTGTTTAATTTGTTTAGAAAATTTCGTTATTGTTTTTCACAATCAAATAATTTGTTTCCATGGAAATTTAAAATTTGAAAATAACTCTTTTTTTCACTCTGCTTAAATTGCGGTGCCGCACGCTTCTTGTATTGATTTATTGAATAATTGGTAAAAAAAACATCCAATATTATTTCACTATTATATAGCCACAATTCATGAAAAGAGCTATTTACATTGATTTTTAATATTACCTATTTAATATTATGATTAAATTAAAACATTTAGCTTATTTAGAAATTATTTAAGTAAATACATTAATATGCAACAGTTGAATACTTAATATTTTTAATTGAAAGGTGTAGATCAAATGTGTTCACAGCATTTTTATTGGCGTAATTTTAAAAATCCTGAAGTTTTAAAATCTTTGTGCCTAGAACTAGGTTTTACTTACATCATTTTTGGGAAAAATCAAATTGTATACTGTAATTAATAAATACTCGGTTCTAACAGAAACCGAGAAAACCTTAAAAAATCTAATAAAAACGTTAATATATTTATATATATATATATTACATTTACTATGAAAATTATTGTGTAAGGTACATGATTTTTGTGAGACGTTATTCTATAATATTTACATGTGAGAAATTAAAATATTTACATATTTGTAAATCTAATCAACATACTATCTTTTTTACATTACCATTGAATAAAGGTGCAGAATTTCAAAGATTTTTACATCATAATATGCACAAATGAAAAGAAATGTTGATATTGGAGGTAAAATTAAAATAATACAACGTTTAAATAGTTTTGTAAAGCTTCTGAAAATCTGCGATTATTTTATTAGGAATCCAAAGCCAAAGCTTTTTTATAACTATATTTGCTGAATAATTCAGTGATCGTACGTTTTATTCAACATAAAAGCAGGCGGTTATTTATAAAATTTTAATACTTCATTGTCCAAATACTTTCTTAGATCAATAGTGAAACTGAATGTTCCTTCAAAAGATATTAGTTTTGGATTCTCGGTAGTAAGCTAGTTTTCATTCTTGAAAATATTAAATATTATCATGTATTTTAGAGGAAATTAAAATAAGTTTCAGTGATGTAATAAAAAAGGATCTTGAGTGAAATGTTTTATACTTGTAGATAATATTTGATAAAAATGACTCTTTGTGGTGGTACCTGCTATACGTTTATAGATTATAAATATAGTGCCTTTTATTATTTGTGGTAAAAAATCGTGACATAAAATAAAAAAAGTACACTGTAATTTATATGAAACTATCGTTGTGCTTATTGAAAATGATTTTTAAATGAATCAATGTCTTTAGTTGCTTTTTTATATATCTCGTCAGCACTATTAGAACGAAAGTTTATCCGATTTTTGGGTTTAAGGCACTCGTCAACTTTTACGCAGGTTATAAAAGCAATGATGTAATGATACGGTTCGAGTATCAAACAAAAGTTCACATGTTTAACTGTTCCTTTTAAAATGCATTATTTAAAACTGTTATCTTACTTACTCCTTTCGTTTTGTCTTCTCACACTTTGCACTCCTGACTCCGCTAAATATATAATTTAATCATTTATTTTTCGCTTCTTAGAAAGACAATTTGTTCCACAATTTATTTCTGTTTTTGACTGCATTTCCAAAGCTTGATCGCAATATATGTTTCGAATAACAATTAAAGCAGGTTGTAGATATTGGATTGAATCTTTTGTAACAGTTGTTCTAATGAAGGTAGCAGATATCATGACAACTACTAAAACGTTTCTAACCTTTCTTAATAGATTAAATGTAAGTATATCACGACACTCTCCTGCGTCAGTTCTAACAAAGGTAACAGTTATCATGACACCACTACTGTACCGTTTCTAACCTTTCTTGATCCAAATATGGGTCGCAGACATCAAAGTACTCTTCTGCGGCAGATCTAAAAAAGGTAGCAGATACCATGACACTATTACTGCGCCGTTTCCAGCCTATCTTGAAAGATTACATATGGATAGCATACATCACACCACTCTCCAGTGACCATTCTAATGAAGGTACAGATATCATGACGCTTTTATGTTAGTTAAGTTACAAAAAAGGTGGCGGATGTCATGAAAACATTGAAATAATTTTGTGGAGCAAAATGCATCTAAACTTTTTACACTGTTTGCCAGCTTGAACTTTTCCATTAAATATCATTTGGTAAATACATAGTTAGTCTAATTTAATAGACAATATGAGAGAATGGATCACTCATTTATTCACTGCTGTAACAAGCTGCTCAAAATTAGTACACCGAAATCTTCATTCAATTCACATCTGTTTATTCATTTCACTTTTCCATGATTCACTTCGCTTTACTTCTATCAGTTCACTTCGTGTCTATTTTCTTAAACCCAGGTTGGCGAAGTTCATAACTTCTCCCCGCTGAGACTGGCCACGTTGTAGTAGGAGTGGTCGGGGAAGCGCTCGAGCTGAATGTAGTCCGTCTCCGTCATGAGCAGCTTCTCTAGCAGCGAGACGCACTCGCTGAAGGAGGGTCTGGCCGCAGGGTCCTTGTCCCAGCAGTAGTACATGATGTTGTACAGCTCGCGCCTGCAATGCTCTGGCTTCTCGAGGCGGTGCCCGTCTCTCACCTAAAAAGAGAAAAATAATTTTACAAATTTGTGGCATATGTGGAGCGAAGGATCGATCGTGCAAATAGAATGCGTAACAAGAATGAAAAATGCGAGAATGAAGAAAGAATCAATTTCAAAGACAACGTGAATAAATTGACTCCAATTGTGACACAAGCACATATCCAGTCTCAAACCTAAATATACAAGTTACATGGTAACCCTACAACATAATTACAAATTACATGGTAATTTAATTAACTACCTAGATATTCTCCGTAATGTTTCAGTTAATCCATTTATTTCAATTATTTCAACCACCCATTTCAAGAACCTTGTTAACCAACTTTGAAGAGCCGTCAAAATAAAGATTTTATATCTTTTTCGATGAAACCGGTAGATGAGACAAATATATAGAATTTAATAAGCCCATGGAATAAAAAAGAGAGAATTTAATAAAATTTCAGAATGTAGATTGGTTTTGACGACTAAGGCACTTAGGGACGATGTAGGTACTGGAAGGACCGAAAGGAGAATAAAAAAGGGACTGAATAAAGAATAAAACAAGAGATACAAAAAGAGGAATTGGAGGACGGACCACAGAATGGACCGAAAATAAGGGATCGGCAGAAGTGGAGACATTTCCTGTGGGCGGAAAATAATGTTAGCGCCGATGATGGTTGATGAACGAAAGCTTGTTATTATTTTTTTTAAATATGTGAAACTGTACGAATTCTATTTTCCCCATATTTATTACGGCTATTTGTCAACTCGAAGCACAAGCCTCAGATTTTTGCTACTCGTTAAAATAATTATCAATGCGATCTAAATGCCGATATCGTAAACGCGGCGCATCTAGACTAACAAACATAGATATCATAAATCTCTTTAAATCGTAAATCTCTTTGAACCACAGTACGCGTTTTCGTAGGTATAGCATTGATTAAACTGGGGTTTCAGTTCTCTGCATGCCAATTCATCATCGCACATTCAACGAATCCAGCAATTTAACAGGAGTTGCGATAGGGAAAGAGGTACTTACAAAGGATTTAAATAAAAAAGGGAAATTATTGATAATAAATTGGTATATTCTAAATTAAAACTAGTAAAATGGGGTAAATTATTACAAACTGAATACTATAATTTAAAAAATATTTTTGATAATATCTATGAGTCCTCGAAAAAAGAAAAATCATTTCAAAATAATCATAGGCACAACAACCAATGGGTTACTGAAGAAATTAAGAATATGATTAAAAAAAAGAGATTATCTTTACCGAAAATGCAAGAATAGCCCTAATAACCCTGTATTTCGTTTAGAATACACGCGATATAAAAACAAAACAAATAAACATATTAATTTTACTAAAAACACATTTCACAAAAACGTAATAAATAGTTTAAACGGCAACCCGAGGAAACTCTGGGACGAAATAAATAACCTAATAGGAAAACCTAAACAAAATCTAGATAAAATAATCCTTCAACATATGGGAAGTCAAGGAGACACAAATTTTTTATGCGATAAATTTTCTACAACATTCGTAAATGAAATAAAAGACATAAGATATAACTGTACTACAAAATTCCTAGATCGTAACAAGTATACAACTCCTGCTAGCATGTCAATGAGATTTAGACCTGTATCACAAAAAGATGTCAAAAAAATAATTAATGATATGGATGTTAAAAAATCAGAAGGCAATGATCAAATAAGAATTAAAGACCTGAAGTTAATTGCTGATAATATAATCCCAATATTGACTAAATTAATTAACCTTCGTGAAAGTAAAAGTATTATGCCTGACGAACTTAAAACATCCATTATCAGACCTATATATAAATCAGGAAACCACACAGATTTCACAAACTATCGACCAATAGCGATTCTCTCATGTATTGATAAAATTATTGAAAGAGCTATCTTTAACCAAATACAACTTTTTATAGAAAAAAATAAAATCATAAATATAAAGAATACAGAATTCAAAAAACCTGTAAACCACAACTACCCTACTAGGCATAGAGAAGCACAAATGTTTATTGTCAATAAATCTCAAAATGTATACGGAGATAGAACAAAAAGTCCAAAAATTCAGGAAATATTTAACGCATTACCTGAAAATATCAAAAATGAGACATCTTATTCAAAAATCAAAACAAAAGTTTAATCTTTCTACCTCCGAAGAACATGAAATCAAATAATATAGTTCCTTTCTATTTTTTTTCTCACCGTTTGTTTGTACTGTGTAAAATTTTTTTTTTATTGGTGCCCTTTTTTACTCATTTAAAGTACGCTCTAGCGTGTTTAAATCGCACTTTATGGAACGCGCTTTTTTTAAAGTTACCATGGCAACATCAACAAATCAACAAAATGTGAAGTCTAAATGTCAACTTTTAACTATAAATCCGACAGGAATATTTTAAACGTCAAATAAAACATTACAAATGTTTCAAAAATTTTATTCAAAGTTTACATTATTTTTTACATCGTTTACATTCTAATTATTTAAATGGAATACCTCCGTTTTTTAAATCGGAGGAAATGCTGTTCAAATTAATAGTATTCTCGGAAGTCAATGAGGCTGCACTTCCATTAATGGCAGTTCCAATAATGTTTGAAACATTCTTCTTATTTCTAATGCTCTCTTCCACGTAACCAGTCGCCACAGCTGCCGATTTCCATCCTACTTGTCGTTGGATTTGATCAATTGTCATGCCACTATTTGCCATAATGGTAGCGGATGTACGTCGAAACGCATGTCTTGTATATTTCTCAGGATCGTTTAATTTAAGATAGCGTGCGATTTGTTAGGGGCATGATCCAAATGTGTTAATACCAACCACTTGATTGGTGCACTTACCCTTATCATACCGTAAGAAAACCCTGTCTATACTTACATTTTGGGGTCGCAATGATAAATATTGCTTCATCAAACGCACATAATTAATTGCACCACTGTCGGCAACAGTAAAACGTCGAGTCTTCACTGTTTTAGATGGTCGGATGGTAATAAGCAATACACTTCCTTCTTCTTTGATATCATATAAGCGTAAATCGCACAATTCACATCTTCTGCAAGAGCCAAAGATTCCGCAAATGGCTACCACCTTCAAAAATAAGTACGTAATGTCCGGTGCTTCCGTGAAAAACTTCCGCAAATCATCTTTTTTGAATACATACGCCTTCTTAGCAACGTCATCCTTGCTAATTGCCTTCATGAATGCATGCACTTTCACAAATGATTTTAAATCAACCCCTTTATTTATCCTCAACAGACATTGCAATTTCGAATGTATGGCCCACAAAGTCGATGCTTTGTACTGTTCCGACATTTTCTGAAGGTAAGCAAGCACAACTCGTTCATCTACATCTACTACGTTTTGCTCCTCCATCCATGTTATGAACCTTTCATATTCTTTTTTATAAATGACTTTGGATTTTTCAGGTATTAACCGCGATTCTGCTTTGGTATTTAAATTATCAATGTTAGAACTCATTTTACAACACACAATAACTAGTAAAAACTGTGATGTCAACTATTAATCTTATGTGACAGATTGCAAATTAATGTTTGTGTTTTTCATTTCCATGACAACAAGATATTGTGATGTCACATCACGAATTCATTAATAGTTCTTATTTCCAAATTTTTAATAATAATATCAATATTTATGTTTTCAAAGTGTACCAATAAAAAAAAATAGCGTAAAGTATTCGTGGATAACTGGTCTTTATTTTCGCGCGTGTTTTAAAGACCTGTTTATCCACTTATATTTTAATATGCTATACTACAATGCAATTCATAAACATTAAAACATTATAATAATTAGTTTGTCGTAATAATTAGTATTTTAAAATTAAGTATTATATTTAGTATTTACTATTTAAAACTGAAAAGTATACTGTGTTAAATAATTAGAAAAAAATTAGAGATTTCTTACAATCAAACTAGTAATGATATCACATAATTAATAGATGTAAGCTGTAAAATAGTTTAAACATTTATTACAAACTAAAGAAAATTATTGTAGAAAGCAATCACTTTGTGGTTTGACATAATATAATAAAATAAAATGCTTTTTGGTTTAATACCACGAGTTTTATTAATTTTTTGAACCGACCGGTTTCGCTTTACTCAAGAATCATCAGGGTACAAATTGATACTAAACAATAAGTCATAATGTGTGCTTATATCAAACAAAATATAGAGGGAGACAACATGATACAAATATAACAAACACATCGACGGCCATAAAATACATTAACCTAAGTGGTGGTAAGGAGCACTGGGAATTTTTTTATTAAGGGTTTATTGGAAACAGACCTAATATTGGACTACTTGATAATATGTCTAATTGATTATTAAGTACATGACTTTTGGTTTTTACAGATTTTTTTAAATTTTTAGTGCTGGCTTCTTCTGACTTTTGGTTTTTACAGCTTTTTTAATTTAGAGGCACTAGAAATTAAAAAAAGCGGTAAAAACCAAAAGTCATGTACTTAATAATCAATTAGACATATCAAGTAGTCCAATATTAGGTCTGTTTCCAATAAACCCTTAATAAAAAAATTCCCAGTGCTCCTTACCACCATGCCACTTGATGCTTTGTTTCTCCAAATTTATATTGTAACCCATTAGTCACATAATTATCGTTCGGTTTTTTCCATTACTTCTGCACTTAGGTTAATGTATTTTATGGCCGTCGATGTGTTTGTTATAATTGTAATCATGTTATCTCCCTCTATATTTTGTTTTATATAAGCACACATTTTTACTTAATTTGTACCCTGATGATGCTTGAGTAAAGCGAAACCGGTCGGTTCAAAAAAATTATAAAACTCGTGGTTTTAAACAAAAAGTATTTTATTTTATTATAAAGAAAATTAAATTTAATACCGTAATGTTATAATAAAAAATAAAAAAAAACAATTTGACATTTTGATTATCATATTTAAAAAATATATTTATTTCAGATCGCCGGGAGGGTGGTAAAATCCTACGAGTTCCAAACTATGCTAGAAGCACTAAACTTGTGACGTTCAGTAATAATTCATATAAATTAATACAATGAACCATCAGCGCATAAAATCACGGTGACACGTGGCGTGATTCCAGGCTTCAATTATAAATATATAAACATTATATCGTTGACGGATTAATTCATTAATTATTAATTAATATTTTTTAGTATTTTTGGTAAAGTTTGCTGGACCGCGTTTACGAAACTAGTCGACGCGTTTCATCCGAAAATGTGTAATAATTAGTTGTCTCTTCAACCATTAATGTTTTAACTGTGATTATGTCGATATCAAGTTTTTATTTAAAATATGTGAATACGCAGCCAGAAATCATGATAATGAGTTACGGCTATTACTTTACACACACAGATTTTTGATGATTCGTTTGATTGGCTTTATTTTAAAATGGTTTTTATCAAATAACAAGTCGCTAAAATGAACATTATGATGGTTGCATGTTTTTTGTTTTTGTGGCCGTCGGTGAGTTATTGTTTGTTTTAAAGAAAGTCAAACATTCCCGGGTTACGAATAACCCGATATTATTTGAAAATCTCCTACTACCACCACAGTGAGCGGAAAATGTTGCTTGTGATGGAAGACTTAGCCAGCCGAGAAATAGAACACGAGACGCGTGGGTGGGACCCAAACGCGATGCCAACTCAGCCATTAACTGATCGAGATTTAGCTGTAGTTCAGGTTTACCCCCCGCCACTTTTTAAACGACTTCGAAAAGGAAGAGGTTCTCAATTCGACAATTTTTTTTATGCTTGTTACCTCAGAACTTTTGCTTGGGTGAACCGATATTGATGATTCTTTTTTTTATTTGAAAGCTGGTGCTTTCCGTGTAGTTCCATTTTAATTTGGTTCAGATCTGACAATGGGATCCATGAGAAAACCATAAATGTCTTAAATTTGCAATAAGTATGTGCGCGAAAAATGGACGAATAACACAATAACCGATTTCGATGATTCTTTTTTGAAGTAAGACAAATTAGTTAGTGTACTTCAGATTCGCTAAAAATCATAAAAAAACAAAAATTTTAACAAACCAAAAAATGAATTAGAAAAATGCACTAAAAAGTTAAAAAAATAATTTCGTATTCTTCAACAAATCAATAATCAACTTAATTTTTCTAATCAGCAATACCTATGTAGATACGATTGTTATTTTTGGAGTCGGTGTCAGTCAAGGTAAACTACATACATAGTTATAGGTGAGATGTGCTTGTGCCGCACGCGCGAGAAACCTACCATGGCTGAAACCGACTCCAAAAATAACAATCGTGTCTACATATTGATGATTAGAAAAATTAAATTGATTATTAATTTGTAGAAGAATACAAAATTATTTTTTTACTTTTTAGTGCATTTTTTTAGGTCGTTTTTTGTTGTCTTAAAATTTTTGTTTACACCAAACAAACTAAGCGAATGTTCAGAAGTACACAAATATGTACGTTTTTGATGTCACCAATATCCGTCAAGTCAACTATTTTTACTATTTAAATTCTGCTTAGGATAAGTGGTTTAAAAAAATTTTTAACAATTCATTTTGTTGTTAATTTTCACATTCTGTGAAAATTCTATTCAAGTGTTTTGATTAATTTAGTTTTATAAAGAAACTGACCTATTATGAAATAATAACAGAACTGACCAAACGTAAAAATTCACTTCAAATATTTGATGAATTGTTCAATTTTTTTAAACAACCCGTTCTTAGTGGTGGCCTGTCAAAGAGATAGATATATATATTTTTGTTTAAATCTATATATATATATATATATATATATATATATATATATATAGATTTAAACAAAAATGAACTTTAATATCAAGATAATTAAAAAAACTATAAGAAACCTGTAATACCTATATATGTATATCCAGGTGAGGAATAATTAGGTGAGGAACTAAGGAGGTTCAGAATGTAGGAATTTATGCATGATATGGGTATAGCGTAGCATTATCAATCGGTTCAATTGAATATAATTCAGGTTAACCAAATAACATACACAAAGTTTTCTTCTATCTCAAATAAACGTTCAGTCAATATATGTTTTCAAAGTGGATTTGAGTTTTCCTTCACAAAACTCTTCGATATGAAGTGTATTTTATTTAAAATCGAGATTGGTGAAATCTTCTGATATTATTCTGTCGCGTAAAGAAGAATTCCATTGTTCGAGTTAAAATGAAATTAGGACTGGTTAAGCCTATTTTAGTTAGTGCTATTTCAACAAACTTTTTAAAGGTACAAAAAACGAATTTATAAATTAATAATAAATGAAAGAGAAATGGTTCCGTCATCAAACGATTGAATTATGACAGTCTCAAACAACCGCGTTACTTTTCCAAACGACCACAATTAATCATTCATAATCCATGCTATTTATACTACCGATAGTGCCCAGCTTCACCTAAGTTTCAACATTATATTTTTTAATGATCTTTTCATTTGAAAAAATAAATAAATGTTTTATAAATATTACCCACAAAGAAATATGTTGTCTGTTTCTGAGGGTAGCTAGATAAAAGTATATGTTTTTATTATTTATTTCAACAATTAGAGAGCTGTTTCATCGCTTCATATGGGTCATGAAGAGGTGCATTTGTGAGCTGAAAATAATAAGATCGGAGTTCTATTCAGTATTACTTTACGATTTCTGTATCAGTAGAGAAGAGAGCTGAAGGAAACATGTCGACATTGGATGACAAATTGGGGGAAAGGACGGTCGGATGTTCGAAATTTCCGACATGAATGTATCCTTTGTCTATATTTACCCCTTTTCATTCATCGTTGAACTTTATTACAGACAAATAATATAATTTACCTACAAACCATGTTCAAAGCACAGAAAATTTAGAAGATTATTATTGAAGTTTTATTTTTTTTACATAGCTCCACAAAGGAGGTCCCGAGGAAAATAATATCCCAATAGGGGATGCTGTGTGGGGGTCTTTTTATGGAAAGAAATGAGAGGAAGTTCTGGGAAGGAAAAAGGTACGAGGGGTAGATAGGAATCCGGGGGTCCGTGTGTTCAGGTGTGACACTTAAAAAATGACGTATAAATCCTCCAAATGTGATGTAAGGCGATGGGTCAGAGAATCTAGCTGGAGAGGTTAAAAGACGTCCCTCAACCAGTCTCTCTCGATCCAGCCCGCCACGCAGGTGGGCATTCGTCGCCAAGACCCGGATAAACCTCACCCCATGAACCCTTCAGTATAATCTTTGGCAGAGGTGTTCGTTATCCAATAAATGGTTCCCGGGGCGGCGGTACGCCTCCCGAATAGTAAATTACTAATATTATCTACAGAATGCCATATTCTTTATGCACTGGATACACTGGACCTTATGTGTCTTATTATGTTATGTATGTGCGACAGCCGCGTTAAAATTTAAAAAATAACATAAACTGTCGAAATCTCATTTTATAGAAGTTATGTATTTTTATAATAATACCTTCAGCTAAAAATATCGGGTTAATATTTGGTCTAGAATGGCTCGGCAAAGGTTATTTTATTTAAGTAATAATAATATTTGGATTACTTGTATAGTACCGTTTTTGTGAAAAATTACCTCAAGGGCACCTCAATCTCACTTCTAACTACAAACTAAGATAAACCTTATGGCTAAAAATGCTACTACCGCTTAAAATGGCATCCACAGGTTCATCGATCACCTATATGAAACTATACATATGTACGATGATTTGACCAATGAACGCGATGCTGCGTAAAAATGTACTGAATAGGTAGAAAATGAACAGAACAGTACATATTATCCGGGAGGTCAGTAGAGATTAACACTGTTATGTTTATTTAGAGAAATTTAGGTACACTTCGCACGCAGAGGACATAATTGCGAACTATAATAATATAATATGTTTTGAAAACAAAAGCAAAATTTTATAATGGGTGGTACTTGTCAAACATGGCTTTCTTGTCGTACTTGGCGGGCTTTGTAAAATCATATAAAGTGTCTTATTCAAAAACCATATTTTTAGAAATGAGTTAAATTTTACCGCATTTATAAAATCGCCATACCTATGGATGCATGTTTGTGATGACCCGAGTAAAAATACGCTGGTCGACAGTTTTAGAGTCCATTGATTCCACACTCAAAATTTGAATTCAATGTCATGATTTCAAGATCGTTCTTGACATATTTAATATTTAAAAGGAAGCATCGACCCTTTCGTTCTTGAGATTATGAAATAAATAAGAAAGAAGAGAAGTGGGGTCATAACAAAGTATACGATAAGTTTGAGGATGAATGGCTTAATAAGTGTAGCAATTTTATCTGAAAGAAATATATAATATTACGTACGTGAACATAATATATTAGGTTCATATTATATAAAACCCACTTCAATTCTGCAGTGGAGTTGTTTATAAAAACCTATGTAACTTTTTTATAAAGCTCCGGTGATAGATGTTCTACATAGAAATTAGATTGGTCTCGCTAATAATCTATAAGATCTTGAAATAAATAAAAAACATTAAAAATAAATAGAGCTGATTTACTAAATAAACAGTTAGAATTGTCAAATAGCCCCATTTTTAACATAGGGTCCTTACATATGAAATTGGCGTATTGTATGGGAGGAACTTTGTATGGTAGCTTATGGGAGTTTTGTATGGGAAGCTTTTTCACCTTCCCAATTTGCTTCAAGTGGATTAAAACAGTTTTATCACTAACACCGCAACCTGCAGCTAACTCGGACGTGGTTTGCGATGGATCCGCTTCCACAATAGTCTTCAATTCTTCATTATCAACTCTGGTCTCCGGCCGTCCACGGGGTTTGTTCTGCAGGTCGAAATTTCCAGAACGAAAATGTTGGAACCAAAAACGCACTGTGTTTTCTTTTGCGGCACCGTAGCTATACACATCATTAATCCTTTGAGCCGTCTCTGCAGCACTGGTGCCACGGTGGAACTCGTTCTCGTAAATAACGCGATATTTCAAGTTTTCCGTTTTGTAAATTAAGTGACGCAAAGAAAAAAAACAATTAAGAAAAAAGCAAATGAATTATAATTTTCGAAACACATGAGTAAATAGCTGTATAAATTTGAATTTGAAATTCCTAACCAAAGAGAAGATATTTGAGATCAAAGTTGCCAGTACGGCAAAACGCCAATTTCATTTGTAAGAAGCCAATATTACCCTTCACCCCTCTCCCCTCTCCAAGGTTTATGTTTTTTCTTCCTCTCCTATTTTTCATTTAAATACTCAATCTTTGTATTTTATTTAATTTTATTTTATTCACTTTGATGAAGGTTCAGGTCGAACCAAAACCGGTTGGTTGAAAGATACCTATAATAAAATGGAATTAATCTACGATATTTCATTGAAATTATTATAATTATTACTGGATACTCACAAAGGGTTTGCTACGAGTGAAGTCTTTATTGTTGGAAACATTAAAATGGTACCTATAGTCGGAATAGATCTAAAAATTATCCTTTAATTCATTCAATTATTATAAGGTACATTAGAATTCATTGACATTACATTTACATGGTACATTTAAATTTCATAAAAAATTAAGATATATATAATAAAATAAAATATAAGAGTTTTCCTAAATATATTATTTTTAATCTCCACAACCGAGAACCCCGATTAACGGCTTAGAAGGAACGAAGCTGACCAATACTTCACAAACTATAATAATAACGGCAGCAAAATTAAGTAAAATTAGTTAGTACGTCACAAAACACAACCGATTTTTTTTTATTGTTTGGATTAAACTCAAAAGTTAAATTTCCATGCAATTGGTTCACCTGGGCATTTCATCGAATAAAGCTTTGGAATTTAATATAAAATCATTATTTTAGATGAAAATATGCTAGGAATCGGTTTTCATTACAAATGCAAAAAAAAACATCATGTAAATTGAAGCTTTTTATATAGTTTAACTTGATAAGAATCAAAATGATACTGTTAATTGCTGGATAAAAAAATATCGTTATCTACAATCACCGGAAATGTAAGAACGCATGAAAGAAAAAACTTAAAAAATATAATATATCTAGGTATATTTTATTTAAAGACAAATAACTTTGTTTTAATCACGTCATTTTATTCACAATCTACAAGTTTCCCGTGCTTAATTTTTCTTTCGTAAAAAAATGTTGAAAAAAAAAAATTTATATATGTATTTCTACAAAAAAATTGCGTTTCTAAATTCCGTTTGCCAAGCGATTTTTAAGCGTATAAGCCATATTCGCGGTGTTAAAAGACACACTAAAAATACTTATACATATTTTTGGCTTGTGTATTCCTCTTGCTTATTACAATTTGCGATCTTAATGATAATCTGAAAATTCATAATAAGTTTAATGCTGCGTATAAGTTTACATGACATAAAAGTGCCAGCCAAACTACGAATTATGTGAAAATGAAAAACACTTGAATGGCGCGAAACTGTATTCAAACGCAAACGAAATTGAAGTGAGGGATCCTTCACGATGAATCTATCAACAATATAACGACGCGCGATGATCAAAAGTTTTATTGAATTATTTTGATTAGAAAATATCTGCGGTTTGGCAATATCATTTTAATGCTCAATATTAATGGAATGTTGTATTATTTGTCAACTTACTTTTCTCATGACGTCTCCAGCTGAGAGTCCTGGGTATGGAGTGGACCCAAGGGTAACCACTTCCCAAATCAGGACCCCAAAACTCCACACATCAGACTTCACTGAAAATATGTCATCATACAATGACTCTGGCGCCATCCATCTGAAATAAAATAATAAACGTTACATTGAAATATTAATGATTTGTAAACATAAGTAGACCTCGCGTCAAAAAACAGGATATGATTTTCTCTTATTTAATAATTCAAAAACAAAACTTTCTCTGAAATCCTAAGATTTGTAAGTAGATGTCGACATAAATACCTACCTACTTAATTATAAACCATAGTGTATTTAACGAAAGATTTTTTGAAAACTTCAAATAAGGAATCATTATCAAAGAAACGTCACTATCGAAATAAATCTCGTTTGAACCAGTTTATAACGTCATTGGTTTGAACCTTTCTTTAGGCAGGCAGATACCATTGAATTGATTTTTCCAATTTGATATCTCGTGTAAGGATCCACGTTCATGCGGTCTCTATGGGAATAAAAATGTAATTTACAATACGGCCACCATCTTGAAACAGAAACAAAACGTGCACACAAATTTACAGACAAACGAATTGGAAAACGGTCAACTTTATATGTGTATTGCGAAATATTATTAAGTAAGCAACTCAATTATATTTTTAGCCTTCTGATTGTTACAATTTACACTGCATAGATAATGCACACCAGAAACGCCTTCCACGTAGATTTGAATGGAAACCACTGTCGCCACTGCCCTAGTGCCTTTTGGCTCTAGCCCATTTAGCACGCGCTCTGTCTCTCTTACACTTGCCACATCATTATCCCGTTTGTTCGAAATGAAAATTTCATAACGTGATGAAACAAAATTCTGTATTTGAAATAACCGATTAGACAAACTTTAGGATCAACAACAATCGTCGCATTCGCTGCCATTTATAAATCCTCATTTCTCGATGGCACCTCCCCTTCCTCTTCCCCATTTATATCCCTTCCCCAAACAGTTTAGGCTCACAACATATTACACCCTAATATTGAGGATTTAAACGAAAATACTTTTATCCATTAAACCATTCCTCATTCGATAAAAGTAAAACGATTTAATCGAAAAATGTCTGTCATGAAACAATTCCTAATTAACATTATCTTTTTGTGGCATTATTTCTCCTAACGATATAACACATTGAAGATGTACCTACTTTATTATTTAAAATGGTTTGGTACTCTAATACTGTCAAATCGTATGTGGTCAGCACTTCTGACATGCAACAGTAATAATTATGTGCCAGTGACATGTGGCGTAGTTTTCTCACCTGATGGGTAACCTGCCTTCGCTCTTCCTCTCGTACACATGCGACGTGATTACATCCCTGGCGAATCCAAAGTCAGCCACCTTGCACACGTGGTCTTCTGTGATGAGGATGTTGCGGGCTGCCAGGTCTCGGTGGATTATCTGAAAAATAAAAAGAGAAAAATTAACATTTCCATAAGCTAGATGAAAACGTGACATAATAGATTTCAGATAAAGGCTTTCCATGAAGTTTAACACTCGATATATTAAATAATCGCTCGTATTCATTATTATTATTGTCGATAGGTTGTAGGTATATTGTAAAACTTATAACTAATCTATAAAATAATGAAGTTTTATGTACTATTATTGTTTGATATTTGGTGTTTCACTGGATAATTATTGTATGCAAGAATTGAAAGAGGTAGAATTTGTTGCCTGTTGTATACTGATGATGCGGTGCTGATTTCTAACATTTGTAGGGCCCCACTGCTTTCCCACCCTGGTATAAGTAATTTAAGATTACTCCTTCAAAGCTCTCGTAAGAACTCTAATTTTTTTTGAAGAACAATTCTATATAAATGAACGAAGCTAGACCTCCAAATGTCCCCGCATACAGTGTTAGGAAGCAGTATAAAAGTACAGGACAGCAAAGTGTTAGTAGTCATTAGAGTTAAAAAAGGACAAAAGAAAGAAAAAAGGCATAATTGTTGTTTATGGGACTGCGAGCATCTGCAAATAAGAGGTAAAAAAAAAAAAACAAAATAAAAAAATGTAAAAAGTAGTGATTAATATGTACTAAACCGGAGTATGTAAACCACCATTCAGCTGGCAGTCCCCGGGAGAAAGTGCATGGGCTTCAGAATGAAATCCGTCATCCTCGCCCTTAAGCCAGTTTCTCGGTACTGCCTAAAAGAAAAGTAACTCGGAAACTGGGGTGGTAACCCGAAGACCCTAATGATAGAAGCGTCAAGTCACTAGAGGCAGGGCGGTTAGTTGACGGGCACGTCCGGTCATTTCTCGGACTTTATCACGGGGGGAGGCGCAGGTGGCTGGCGGGAAAACATTACTGTCTAGTAACCGAAACCTACCCTTGTAGGATGCAGGAAAGAAGTCTATGCCTCTACCTAACTGATACCCGATTTCTAACAGTACCTATGGAAGATCTACAATCTTTCTAGTCTAGGCTGAACGCAGTCTAAAGTCGTCGTTGAAAGGACAGTGCAATGTAGGGACGGTATATTAGTAGATTTTGTGTTTGACTTGTTTAGACGATCGAGTTTAGCGTGGGTTGGAACATTTTTAAGTTTTTTTTTTATTAGTAACAAATAGATACATATATTACAAATAGATTTTATACAGTAATTAATTACATAATAAATATATTTGATGTACCCCCATAAGTAAGCAGGGCTTGTGTGTATGGGGGGTGTTATTGTATTGTTTTTTTTTTACATGATTAAGTTTAAGTTTTCAGTATAATTTTTAAGGTGAGTTTTAAATTCTTTTATATTTGTATTCATGTTTCTAATTTTTTCTGGTAATGAATTAAAAAATTAACTCCGAGAAATTTATGATTTAACTGTCCCATTGTTTTTTTACATTTTGGAGTAGGAAGTATTGATGTTTATCTAAGATTTCTGTTATTTTTAAAGGGTGCAACTTTATTTTCAATATTATCTTTATAAATTGGTAATATTGCATGATAAAAGTATAATGCACTTAATTTTCTGACCTTAAATTGTTTGAATAAAAGTTCTGACGAATAGGAGTAGGGTTTTTTTGAAATTGTTTTTATTATTAGTTTTTGTGATATGTAAATTATTTTTGTTTTTTTTGTATATGTACCGCTCCTTCCTATAATGCCGTTTTGTATTATTGATTGACAGAAAGTGATAAAATATCTCTTAAACATCTAAATATATATGTTAGTTTCCTTTTTCTGTTGTTCAGAATATTTTAAACGCTGGTCTATTGTTATGCCCAAATAATATTAATATCGGTCTTGCCTTCTATGTTTGTACATAATATATTGCATTTGTAGTTTTCTGTATTTGTCACAGAGTGGATTATTATGTTTATTTCTTTAGGTGTTTCTTGTTTTTTAATGAAAAATGGTAAATAATAGGTTTTTTTAGAATTTAAAGTCAATAGGTTTTTATCAAACCATAATTTTAGTGCATTGATAACATAATTCTACTTATATGTTGTAAGCCTAGATATTACCAATATTACACGAACCATCTACGCTTTTAAAAGAGGCACGTGTTAATTTTTTCTTTGTAAAATCAATCTACTGTCAATCAATCAATCTATTTGCGATCTTTCAAAATGTCAACAAAAGCAGTTTAATTAACAAGTTCATTGTTGTTAAAATTCCCCACTTCAATCAGCATGGTGCTATGCATATGTGAGAAAACTAATTGTCAATAGTAACAGTTGTTTTGCCGAAATCTGAACACTATTCATGAAATTATGACAATCTAACCACTGTAAACGAACTGTTCTGACATTGAAATTTTTAAAGTACCTCTCATAATACTTTATCAGACTATTTTAGATTGTTCATCAATAATTTATAACATCAATATTCCTAAACGCTCTACAACTATGATAGTCAATATTGATAAAATTAGGCAATTTACGTAAATTTCAATGAGATGGAAGTACGCAATTAATTACGTAAATTAATGTCAAATTTTACGAATGTTACTGTTAGCGCTTCGTTGTCTAAAAAGGGAACTGTTCCGTAACTTATCAAGGATTGAGAGGCTGATTTCAACCGTTTAGAAATATCGTGCGCAGAAAAGATACAAAATGACTGACATACCGGGAAACAGTTATGAAAGACAAATACTTGGAGCAGGTGGATGAGCTTGGGTAATTGGGAATGTATTTGGTACATGTATTTGTTTATGAGAGATGAAAAGGCTGATATCATAAGAAGTAAATACAGGAAGCTCTATAAGTGGAGGACAGAACGCGGTTGGTGTAACAAAAAATGACCTTTGAACCGAAGTTAGCAGTCTACAATAGACTGCTGGTACCTACTCTGATGTATGGCAATGAGATATGGATCTGACAGAGGTAGGGTGAAAACCGATTGAATGCTATAGAAATAAGATGAGATAATTAGTAAAAGTGAGAAAGGAACACATAGGCGATTTGGGCAAGTAGAATGAACGAAGGAAGAAGCGCAACTATAATTTATTACGTAAATGTGAATGGTGGAAGAAGTCGGGGACGACCGAGGAAGACAGGGTACGTTCGAATGAACCAAATACTTTCGGGCCATGTCAAGACTCAAAATAACAGAAGGGTTCGCATGTATAAATGTGGATGAAGCAAGAAATTTGTACCTTTTTGCATTAGCTCCACACAGGAGGCCATGAGAAAAATAATTTCCCTCGGGGCCTAGGTCATCTTAGGGGATGCTGTCTGAAAGGTATTTTTAAGGAATGGAAGGGTAGAAAGTTCTGGGAGGGAAAAAGGTACGAGGGTTGGGTAGGAATCTGGGGGTCAGTGTATCCAGAAGTGACGGACGTATCAGTCCATCCCTTCAACTGCGGTGCAAGGCGATGGGTCAAGAGTCCGGCTGGAAAGGTCAAAAGGCCTCCCTCAAGTAGTTTCTCTTGATCCGGCCCGCCATGCAGCAGGAGGGCAGACGCATCCGCTGCTGAGACCTGGATGAACCCGGGCACCCCTGCTAAGTCACCAAACGTAGCTAACCACTATGACCTATGACAGAGGTGTTGGTTGTCTAATAAATGGTTCCCGGGGCGGCGATACCCATACCCGCCTCCCAAATTGTTACCTAGACATAGTTGTTTGGCGTCCGTCTTGGTTAGTTGATGTTTTGTGTATCTACCTAATAATCCATCATCGTGGCAGGTGTTTTGCGGGTAGTGAAAAGTTTTATTTATTTGGGTGGCACTACTATTTTACACGAAAAAATATTTATTTACTCTCTGCAAAACTGCTTTTATGAGAGATACTAGATGGCTGTTTAAAACGCTAAATTCAGAAGTAAGCGAACACCTCACTATTTACAAAACCCCAAAGTTAAACATTCAATTGGCCGCCTTCAATACTTGTGTTAATATTTAACAGATTCCCGTGCTTTCAAAAAATATTAGTAATTGGTTATTTCGCAATGAATGTGTAATTATGTAGCATAAAATGCTACCGATAATTTTATTTAAAAAATCGAGGAAGTCGGGTATAGTTTGGCAAGAAAGTGTAGAAATTTATTAATTTGGAACTAAAATTTTTCATTACTATGGTAACACCGAAATACTTGATTTGTCAATGACATTTCGTATGACTCCTGGCTTTATTGACTTAAATCGTGTAGAACACACTGAAAATCGCTCGTTTAATATATCTTTTTTCATTGTTTGCCTGTGCATTGTTTGAATTGAATTAAAATTAATAAACCAATACGTAGTGTGTGATAAACCCCCCCCCCCTTAGGAAGTAGTAAAACCTTCACTTGGTTTCCAACCGCTGCTACATTGCTACAGCTACCCCGCTCGGCCTTTAAAAAGCTCGTAGCTCGCCCGTTCTCGCGTCTCTCCCCTGCATTTCTTTTGAAGCGCCTTCTCAACCCCATCACGTAATACTTTTATGCAAACGTGACGAGATGCTCTTAATTAATCAATTGTAATTAACCCCACAACGTTGTGTACTTTTTTGTTTGAGTGGTTTGGTATAGTTAATCCAATTTAATTAATAATTTATTTGTGGTAAACCCTTGTTCTTTTAGGTATGGCGTGTTACAATTTGCAAGGCTTCGAATAACAATGACTGGGTCTGACTAACTTGAAAAATAACTAATTATCTAACTATATTCGTTCAGCTTCCTCCCCTAGCACCTGTTAAACACCTACGCTCATCGACGACTATTTTTATTGAAGTAATCTGCATTTTCCCTCCTAGCATCTAATATATAAATTTACATTCAAACGGCGAATTGAGAAGATCCTACCTTTCGATGCGATGTCACGTACTCTCTGCAGCTCTATAAAATGCTATCATGAAGATAATTTGACATTTATGTACATTCTAACAAAAGATTTACACTCAAGCAGTACGGATTGCAATGATTCTACACTCACAGTTCTAGATGCAGTTTGTTAGTTAGCTAGCTTGTTTTATCTTGTTAATTTGATTCTACGGGTAGGTATTTTGGATTAACATGAGACAGAACATGTGCTGTTTAAATAATTGGACTCCTCCATAGCCCAACTGATAAGGTGATGGTCATAGACCGCCGAATCAGCTTCCAATTCCAACGCCTCCGGAGAATGTTAAGGTCGCAAGCGACGAATGAAAATCGACATGTTTTGCCTTCTGTCGGGAAAGGGTTTGATGTGTGTTTCTGGATCATAGAGTGATAATGGGAATAATATCGACCACTACGCCGCCAAATTATAAATATGTTGATGATGATGATGAGAGGTCATCTCATACCGTTTGATATGAGGGTCTGCTCCGATTAATGGCGTGATAGCCGATGTCAGGAACTGTTCAGGAAATGCGTGGGTGGCACGAGGTTTTAGATCGTGACATCCTACTCTGGATTGATGATGATGGTGATGATTTTGAAGTTCTTCAGCATGCCGATGACTTGAGTTCCATTTACTCCTAAAGCACCGGCATAAACATTAAACCGAAGTTGATTAGACAATCGGCAATGTCAGGAGATCGGTGGGGCCGCTCTCTCCTCTGATCTGGCGATGTATGAATTTAATTAAGGAAGATTTTGATGTCACCGATCCTCGCCTTGGCAGTCACTCATGTCCTCAACAGTCCCGTTCTCCGTCCAGCACGCCGCCTCGAACCAGTAGAAATAATGATTACGTTTTTCCTAGACACGCTACAAAACATGCGCCAGCCTGCAATCGCGATGGTCATCGGTATTTGATTTGAATGAAAAATACGTCCTCTCGCATAACATACACAAGCGTAACTTGGGACCTTCCCCTATATGTGTTACGGGCATATGCTCTACGATAGGCGTACCCCAACCTCAAGCTCAAAAATCAGCTCAAAGAAGGAAGGTCAAGCTCGGCGTCCAGGGTGCTGGGTCCAAGAATGAAAGGCACCAGGTCGTGAATCTGGCTTCCCTCCCTTCTATTTCCCCCGCTGCACTTTCGTCCAGAGTACTTTCCCACCCTGATGCTGGATGATCCCTATTCCTAGTGTGAGGGAGTTAAGAGAACTTTTGCTACTTATGTAGGTGGATATAACGCATTACGCTTAAAATATGAATACCTACCGACGGCTTCATTCAACCGACAATGTGAAAGTTTTTGATAAATCGAATATCGAATGAAATATACCTACCTAAGCGTAAACCAAAAGGTAGTTAAGAAAACTTTTGCTACTTATGTAGGTGGATATAACGCATTACGCTTAAAATATGAATACCTACTGACGGCTTCATTCAACCGACAATGTGAAAGTTTTTGGCTAAATCGAATATCGAAGGAAATATACCTACCTAAGCGTAAACCAAAAGTAGTTAAGAAAACTTATCCGGATTCCAACAAAGAACCGCCGATCGGTTGCCAAACGATTCCATATGTCATGTTCCCTTCGTTCCGCCGACAAGGCAGACCCCACACGAGCGTAACCTAAAAGGTAGTGAAGCCCACGCAAATTTCGTCACTTCGTTTCCCCCATGACGAAGGTAGTCCGGCCAGATCGTAATCTTCGTCCTGCATCAAACTGGCCTCCCGCGACGACAACTTTTATCCGCTGGTACCTCGGAGCGGCGGTAGAAGGAGGGCGAAATGGGTGCACGTCCTTTGTTCTCCTGAAGTCCCCCAATGCCTTAGTGACGTACATACGTCGACATCATGGAATGGCTCCGGCCACGCTTCCAATCCAGTCTAGAGCGGGTACGAGATCCACGTTACCGAGATGTGATCACAAGGGATTCCAATTTGCTCGGACCAGACACGACCATCGCTTACTTCGCCTCCACATTAGGAAAATAGTGTAAGCCCACCTGCATTTCGATCACATCGCCCCCGATAAAGTCGCGTGAGATACTTCCTCATGGTGAAATAGGAAAGCCGGACCCGTTAATTCATTCGACAACCGCCGTCCATTCTCGAGTCGTAACCCGCTCAATTAAGTTTGAAGAAAAGGAGTTTGTTAATTAAGTAGGTGGATATAGCGCATCACGCTAAAATGTGAATACCTACCGACGGCTGCATTCAACCGACAATATGAAAGTTTTTTGCTAAGTCGAAAGAAATATACCTAAACGTGAACCAAAGGTGATTATATGATGAATTATCGAACCAAGTTTATGCAAAGTCCTATGTAGTAGACTTGTTGTGATACCTAAAATTTGGAATGAGGTGTGGGAAACTTTTGGAATGGGAATTTAATTATGTCAGATTTTGTTAGTAAGCAAAGATGCCCATGCTACGCACCATTCTATAACCTGTTAAATTACCCAATGCCTTTTCAAAAACCCTTTCCTAAATATAGTCCCCTAGCTACGTTTAAAAATATTATTACGAAACTCGTAAATAATAATTAACACCTCCAAGGCGCTTTACAAATTAATTTATACCTACATTCTATACCTATGTATTTTGGTACCCGTTATGTATTGGAGAATACCCAGTAACCTAATTTTCTAGATCACCAACAAAGCACTTTTAAAGGGTTTTATTATTGTTTTGTGGTTTCAAAATCCCGTCTTTTAAATGAAGTCTCTCGTCTAAGATTTATTGCCCGAAAGCGCACTTTGTGCTTCAAATGCTATTTTAGTCCATTGAACCCCAAATTATTATTTTTACAACGGTCTCGTCTCAAGAATAACTTCACCCAACAAAGGTACTTGCTAGCCGGTCAACCCGGAAACGTGCAAATCTCCGCTCGACAAAAAAAAGGTCCTAGATTCCTAAGGATTGTATATAAACCCTAATTGACTCTTTCCTGCAAGGCCCGTACTAAATATGTTAATAATTTTATACAAACTTACCAAATTCGCCTTGTTGCACAAAATAATTTCACAAATCAATTCACTACAATAATATTTAATTAAAACAAGCACTTCTAAACCACAACCCGTCATGCAGTTATTTATTCCAAGATGCAGCCGTCGAACACAATTCTCGCGTTGATTTGTTTTATCCTGACTCTGCTAAGTGCCCCAGAAGTACGTCCCGACCACCCCAATTTACAAATTATATTATCTAACTTCACAGATATGAACTCACAAGCCTCAATCTCTGACTTCCTTATTCGCGTAGACTCTTTTTGTTTAATAAAACGGAATTTCCTTTGTTTAATTAAAATGAAATATCCCCGATTTAGGCGCACCAAACTGGTCTCCTCGCGACTATCGAACCTCGATCCCTTAATTTAAACCTTGCTTCCCAACGACCAAATCTTGACTCCCCTCAATCGCGTGAACTATTTTCCTTTAATTTTATGAATTATTCCCGGTTTACGCGCACAGAGTTATTATTCTGCCGTTTATCAAAACTCGATGATTTTTATCCGGTCTGCGCGGCCCTAGGTTCCTTCCCTGACTGTCCTCTAACACTCCTCTACCCCGACTATCCTCCAACACTTCCCTGCCCCGCGACTCCCACCCATCTACTTGTGTGGTTTCAATAATTTATTAGTCACTTTTTTTCAAATCTTAAGTGATAAGCACATCTCCCAATATGCATATATCAACTTTAATAGTCAAAATGTCACACTTTAACTATTATTTCAGAGAATTTTGTGAAGGAACCATGTTCGCTTTTTTTTCCGGTGTAAATTAATTTTGTCTGCGCCGGGGTCATAAAGTATCCCAATAACGCTTAAAAGAAGAGCTCAGTGGCGCACTTCAATTCACTACTCTTTCTCAATACTTGCGTTGACTCTATTGGTTATATAATAACATTATATAAGCATTGTCTGTACACGTTTTCGTTCTTTCTGCGTGCGTCACTATTTAACGAATTCTGCAATCTTATTTTGACAAATATGTTAAATATTTTAACCCCTACTCGGCGCGTCGCTCTAGTATATTTAAATGCACCAACGATCAATCCTTATTGCCTAATTTTCAACTCCCCACTGCCATAGAAAATTCACCAGATAATTGTTTCGTAAATCCAATCTGCCCGCGTTAAGATCAACCACCCCACGGGCAAATATCCATCGGCCGCCCCTGACTTGATAATCAACCTGAAAAAAAATCCCTCTAAATGTTATTCTGGGTCCTTTCTTAGTTTTGTGAGGAATGGCCTTTGCCGGGGCTCGCATGCACTAGAGCTACGCAAACACATGTGGTTATTTAGTGGTAAGGACCCATAAATCACCCCTATGAATTGAAACAGAGGGTCGTATGCTGACACCATTCCCTGTTACAAAATCGAATATAATTCCAAATTGATCTCTCAATTTTAAAAGAATCATTTCGTAGGCCCAAAGGCGAGATCATCACAAGTGGTGCAAGAGAAGTTATATACTGCGTTTTTCAATGCAACGGTAAGATGAATCGTCAAGGAAGGGGAAAAGGCCAAAGGAAAATTTGAAATACCGGGAAAACGGAAAAAAGCATAATAATAATATGCAATAGCATAAAAGTGCTGATGATTGGAAAAACTGTTGCAAAACACGTGATGAAAATTGATGCAGAATATTAGGCACGAGGCAGTACTATATATTTTGATATCAATGAACTGATAATACGTTTAGATGAAGATGAAGATACAGAAGAAGAAGAATCACATGAGGACGAAGACAATAATGTCGGGTGTTGAATTAATAGACTCAAAATTTTAAGAACCTACGTTTTTTATACCGAAATAAACGCCCACTTAAAACTTGTTTTGTTTTATTTTACTTCCATTAAATTCCAGTTTTTTGTGCAAAATTTTTGAAAGTACAAATACGCTATGAAATATGCATTTTGGCCGAAGTGTTTTAATTTTTTTTTTATTCATAGAAAGATATAATACATATGTATACATATTTGATTTATCCCCATAAAAAAGCAGGGCTTGTTTGTATGGGGGTGTTATTATTTATTTATTTATTTATTATATTGGTTTAATTGTTTTATTTTTTATATTCAGTTCAAATTTTCGGTATAATTTTTAAGGTGAGTTTTAAATTTTTTGATATTACTGTTCATGTTTCTGATTTTTTCAGGAAGTGAAATAAAAAAAATTTACTCCGAGATATTTATGACTTAACTGTCCTAGTGTGTTTTAAATTTTGGAGTAGGAAGTATTGATGTTTGTCTGAGATTTCTGTTGTTTTTAAATGGTGCAACTTTATTTTGAATATTATCTTTATAAATTTAAAATGTTGCATGATAAAAATATATTGCACTTAATTTTCTGACTTTAAATTGTTGGAATAAAAGTTCTGACGAATATGAGTAGGGTTTTTTTAAAATTGTTTTTATTATTAGTTTTTGTGATATGTAAATTGTTTGTGTTTGATTTGTATATGAACCGCCCCATCCTATAATGCCGTATTGTATAATTGATTGACCGAAAGCGAAGTATGTGGTTCTAAGTAATTTTTCGTTTAAAATAATATCTCTTAAACATCTAAATATATATGTTAGTTTCCTTATTCTGTTGTTCAGAATATTTATGTGTGGGGACCATTTTAAACGCTGGTCTATTGTTATGCCCAGGTACTTAATATCGGTCTTGCTTTCTATGTTTGTACATAATATATTGCATTTGTGGTTTTCTGTATTTGTCACAGAGAATATTATGTTTATTTCTTTAGGTTTTTCTTGTTTTTTAATGAAAAATGATAAATAATAGGTTTTTTTAGAATTTACATACATTCATTGTCTTATGAGCCAGCTTTGTGTTGCCATTTAAAACCTAAAAAACGATCGCAGCGCCATCATTTATTGTCTACACTTTCTTGCCAAACTATAACACTGCTATTTTATGAAAAAAAAAATAGATTTCGGAGAAATAAACGAATTTCTTAAATTCAACTTTCAATTCAAAATTCTCAAAACCCAAGCGTGCCTGCGGAAAAGAGGAATATCAGTGACAGACTGTTGTAATTTTGTGGGAGTAATCTCGCACCAATAATGAAAACATTGAAATGCTTGGTTTAAGGCAAAAAAAGTGTGTTTTGGAAAATTTTATCGCTTAGGAATATTACAGATGATTATTTAATTAAATGCTGCAAGTAGGAACATGTTTTAAAGTTAAAAACATCCTACTTTAGAAACTTTGTTCAGATATGGTTTTATTATTATAAGCTCGGATTCGATCTTAAATGAACGGAAAACATTTTTACATCGTACTTATATTTATTTGAAACACGCCTTTTTGCGATGTTTTTTTGGATAAATTCAAATAGGCGGCTGGTGTTAAGCGGTAATTTCAACCTGATCGCCATCTACACAGGGACTGTGTATTTTTACCCGATTCAGAAAGTTCAACGCCGTTGTACCTACATCACCTTAGGTAGAACGGCTCGAGTATCGGGGCTCCATGGAAGCCCGAGTAAATCTGGCTTCCAAGAAATTGGGCGTCTCGTATAAGGCTAAAAGATTCTGCAACTGCGACCAGTTGCTAACCCGATGCAAATCTCAAAGCCCATCAATTGAATTTGAAACCACCTCTGAGTTGGAGCCCCGATAAACCTACTAGATTCTATGGAAAAGGTGTCGTTCATCTGATTGATAATCCATTGTTTACATACCGATTGGAATCTCTAATGACAGATACACGCAATGTAGGCATGCTGAGATTACTTGTATTTCAATGGAGTCTGATCAAAAGAGCTAGCGCATTGATCCCCTGTGCACTTGCGGACGTATAACAAACTCGACGGATACGAGAAGAACACCCATTCACAGTAGTTGATGTTGGAGAACTAATAAGTTTTAATGAAAAGACAAATAACTTTGTTTACATCACTTTTATTAGTACACAATCAACATGTTTCGTAAACAATGTTTACTTCATCAGGATCAAACGTATACTAAACTTAAAAATTAAATATGGATTACACATGGAAGGAAAGAGTAGGAGGGAGGGGGAGGGGTAAGAGTGGGGAAAGTTTATCAATTAGGGATTTCAAAGCCATTAGCAGGGAAAGACCGGTTAAGTGGGAAAAGGTTCAAAAGAGGGCTTATAAAAATTTGCTGCTTATTAATTATGTCTGCTTTATTATTTACATTTTTCCTAATTTTTAAAATCTCTAAATTATTTATCTGTGTTGCCTTATAGCCTGTATGTAATATTTCAAGTCGATGGTTTTTGTCAAAATTATGATTATTTTTTATTAAATGATCTGCGAACTCAGACTCGCTGTTGCCATTTAATGCCCTGAGATGTTCTTTAACCCTTACGTCAAAGTTTCTATTTGTTCTACCTATATAAAAGCTATTACAATCTTTACAAACGAGTTTATAAACGCCCGATTTTTTTTTGATGTCACTGTCTTTGTTGTTAAGGATGAATTTTTTAAATTTGTTATTTGTTAAAATGCAGGTTGTATATTACTGGGAATATTTTTGGTAATTATTTTTGAAATATCGTTATTAACAAATTGTGTTTATAAAAAGGGTAGATATAAAGTTTTAAGAATTTCTGTTTATTCTTTTTATTAAGTATTTGATCTATTAGTTTAGTAGAAAAACCATTATTAACTGCTATTTGTTTAATGCGATTTAATTCCAAAGCAAAATTAGGAACAGACAAAGGAATCGTAACTAATCTATTAACCATAGAGTGAAAGGCCGAGAGTTTCTGAGTGAAAGGATGATTAGATGAATTATGTTTAACAGTATCGGTGTACGTATCTTTACGGAAAATATTGAAATCTATTTTATTACTCATTGGTGTTAAATTTAAATCTAAGAAATTTTAACTCTTCTCTTTACCTATTTCTAGTGTGAATTGAATGTTTTTATGAAATTTATTTAAAAAGTTTAAGAACATGTGAAGTTGCCTTTTTGTACCTAACCAAATACATATTATACCATCGACATATCTTTTCCAGCAATGTACGTATTTAAGTAAAAGCGCACCGCTATTAAAAATCTTATTCTCTATATTATTGACAAAAATATCTGCAATCAAAGGGCTCGTACTACTACCCATCGCTAAGCCATCTTTTTGTTTAAATATTATATTATTGAATTGAAATTAATTCTGTTGAAAAATAACATCAATAATAAAATTAAATCATTAAGTAAGTCTTTCGGCAAGTTCGAAGAATTTAACTAATAAGTTAATAAGTGACGTTCACGAGAACGGGTCGTTTCTTTGACTTTTGTGTAAGCCGGCTCGCATGTAGAACGAGCTACCGGCATCTGTTTTTCGTCCTTCATATATTACCTATATTAAAAAATGCCTTCCAACAGCCCTTATCTTAACCCGCCTCACAACGTTGTTGAGGGGGGGAGGGGGTTAAGGTAGGTACCAGGTGCCTGTATAATTATCATTAAAAACTGCATATACCTACTTAAATTAGCTACGTAATAACTTCTGAAAATGCTTAAAAACTGGAAATGCCTCAAGATTTAAATGCGACGTAAAAACATATTCATAAACATTGTTATAGTAAGTTCTAGCTGATTTGTAAAGAAATATCCTTCGTTACGAGTATTATAGGAAGTACGGTTTAATTTAGAAAGCTTTCAGAAAACTATTTTTCGGAATAAATGGTATTTTAGGTGAATTTTACAACGTTCTCGTTATTGATCGTTATACGTGTGAGGAATTCTTTGAAATTGCGTATTGGGCATAGACATACAAATTTAATTTAGACGTCAATGGTATTGGAGGTGAATGAGTTCATAAACATATTTATTATTCACCATAAAAAGACGTCATTGGCATCACGAACCGACTGCTGTGAATTCAATGCATCCATAATAAAATTAAAAATTATTCTAAATACATATATGTACAATGTAAATTCACCATATATAATTTAATACACCTATTATTTATCACTGATATCATAATTTACTGTATATGTCTAAATAAATAAATGCTCACAAAAAAGCAATCAAAATGTTTATTTAACTCAGCTGCTTTAATTGATTGTAAAATTGATAAAAATTATTAAACTGTTCGGTTATTGATGTTTGCAAAATACTTCCCCAGTCTCAACAGTATAAAATCATTAAATTTATAAAGTCGTTTATTGACTGTTTTTAACCACTATCAATGATTCTCAAATAGAAAAGCTCTTTTAACAATACTGAAATAATAATAATAGGCCACTAGCATCACATTTAAAAAAAAAATCCGGTTTAGGCAAATATTCTATGGCATTCCGTTTATTTTTAATCGTATTTTTGAAACCCTGGCGATTTTTGAAAATGTCAATCCGAAAAATCAGACCATTTTTCATAAACCGGAAAGACGGGACATAATTTTATATATGCAAAAAAACGATAATAACATAGCCGAGAATCATATTTAAAAAAATAACGTTTTCCACACGAAAGGCACAGGAGAATAACGAGGCATACCAAAAATATTACATCTCATAAATATTGTTTTCCTTGTTCCATCTAATTGATCATTAATCATTAAAATGTTCAACGTCTATATATGACTAAATCCAATGTGATAAACTTGTATTTGTAAATTGTAATAATAATAACAATAATATTATAAAATTTGATTTTGTTATAATCAGCACCATTATCATTGCACGTCTAAAATAGGTACAGAAGGCATAAAATGTACGGGGTTCTCTTTGTAACATTTGTCAAAACGTCAAACCAAATGATAAGCTCGCAGAGAATAAACAATAAATCTAGTGAATATTACAAGTCAAATTCAAAAATTCGCGTGTTACAATATAAAAAAATAAATCAGTAAGGAATTTTACAAACTTAATAGAACATTATCGGAGACGGGATATTTTCATGTAGTGACATCACGAGCCCATTAATGGATTTATTTATTTATTTAAAAAAAAACTGTACATTTCTAAAAAAAATTTACTAACATTTTCGTAATCTCAGTAAAAAAATCTATACAAACGATCTTTCAAAGTTGTTATGAAATCCGTGCAAGTGGCCTATTGCATTATTAGTTTCGTTATGCATTTTCGTGGTTTTCATCATTAGTTTTTTTTTTTTGCATTTCTAGTGTTGGCTGATTTATTCAAAAAAATACCTAGGTTAATTTTTGTAGCTAAACTCAATCGAAAATATGAAAACAGAAAAATTAGAAAAAGATACGGTCACATCTGGGACTCGAACCCAGTACCTTCACGCTACCGGGGTGCAACTCTGAGAGTTGCGCCAGGCAAGGTGAAAGTTATTATATTAATTTAATTAAATATTTTAAAATATGTTCAGTTACGTATTGATTTAATAACATAACAACAATGTTTGGAAGTCCGATCCATCGCCTCTCGAAAGAGGTTTTAATATGAAACGCAGGGTAAAACACAATGTCAAA
This sequence comes from Limnephilus lunatus, assembly GCA_917563855.2. NCBI lineage: Eukaryota > Metazoa > Arthropoda > Insecta > Trichoptera > Limnephilidae > Limnephilus > Limnephilus lunatus. Next base: position 77,356,054 of record OU830592.1, read on the forward strand.
ATATTTATATCAATAACGTCGTAACCCAGATTTCGGAGAAGGGGCGTAAACACTTCGAAATAATACCCTTACGAATCCTCAATGGAGACCCCGACCACAAAGAAAATAATGAAATTGCTCGGGCTTACAAAATATTACGAATAACACTAAAATAAATTCCAACAATTTCAACATAGAAATCAAACCGTAAAAATAAAAGTACATACATTTTCGACCTGGCTACAGTGATTACGCCATTTCTTAGCTCTTAGGTCAGCTAGTAGTCAATTTCAGAGAAATATGTGTGTTTGTGAATGTGTGCCAAGTTAATAGAATGCATGTTTATCGATAACGACTTTCATTCATGAAAAGAAAATCGAAATTCAAATAAATCGATTTAAAATTGATGGCGTCGAACCTATTATTAATATCCATTTTAAATGAATCACGAATGAATTCTTAAGAAGCCGCAGAATATTTTATATTTATTAAATCATATTTTTGAAATCCAATTACTATTCAAGTATATATGCATGTACATTTTAAAGTAGAAAACATAGGAGGGCGCCACTATTGTTCAAATGGCGATTTCGATTTATATTACCGTACAAGATACTTTCCCAACAAAACCTTCAGAAATGTCAAAATTTAGGAAGTTTGTAGAATTCCTAGTAATACTCAATTTAAAATTAATAAAGCGATAAATTTCCTTATGAACTACTTCAATTAATTGTCAACTTCTATTGTTCCAAGAAATTCCCCGTTGACTTGCTAGTAGCTTACCGCACTAGCCTCGATTTTATGGTATTTAGAATCGTAAGAAAATGCTCCCAACATACTAAAATATTGATATTTTATTCTCTTGGTAAAGAAATAATTTAAAACTTAATTGTTAAAATGAATTATTATATGCAAAAAAAGACAACAAAAAGTCACCGTAGACAGAAATATCAATAACTTTTTAACTCCAAATAATGTCAGGAATCACATGTTATAAGTTTATCAATTAATCACCCTTAACCTCCTTCATATTGATATGATTATTTTCATACATAAAATGTTCTATTTTTATATAATATCCGAGTTTATAAAAAAAAACATGTTCATGATCATAAGTAGCTATCCTAGAGACCACTTTATAAAATAATATAAATTATAAAATAACATTTTCTAGTAAGACGGTATAATTTAAAAAATAAAACAATTAAGTTATTACGAAAAATAGTGTCAGCCGACGTACGGTGGGCGGGCGAATGTGCAATTGAGCGCCACTTATTTTTAAATTTTGTCTAGCGTTTGTTTGTTTGGATAATTAAATAAAGTGCATACCTATCCAAAATATTAACTAGAAAGTTTTTTAAGACTATCCCATTTTTTTTACTTCCAATTAATCCAATTTGACCTCTGACCGGTCCCTGCGCACTGCTACTCACACGATAATACGGGAACATATTTCGATGAGATATTAGAGTACTTTGAAAACATTTTATCCAAGCATGTAGGAAACTTAAAAACAGATATTCCATATCGTAATTTAGATAAAAATAAAACTCAATTATAAAAAAATATAAAAATAAATTGACACGCTTAATAAAAATTAGTAAAGATGAATGTTACAAACATAAAATAATAAGTTCTGAAAACAATCCAATCCAAAACATTTTATCCAAGCATGTAGGAAACTCAAAAACAGATATTCCATATCGTAATTAAGATAAAAATAAATACTTGAAATCATGGATAACACCGGGTTTTTTAAATTCAATCAAAGAAAAAGATATGCTTTACAAAAAAACAGTAAAATTCCCAAACGACAAAAAAATAGAATTCAATTATAAAAAATATAAAAATAAATTGACACGCTTAATAAAAATTAGTAAAGATGAATATTACAAACATAAAATAATAAGTTCTGAAAACAATTCAAAAATAATCTGGCAAACAATTAACTGCGCAATAGATAACAATAAACAAAAACATTCATTCAAGGTAATTGTAGACAAAAATGACGTAAAAATAAATGCAGAGGAAAACCCTAAAAAATGTGCGGATATATTCAACTCCTTCTTCGCGAAAGTTGGACAAAACCTAGCTAAAAAAATTATTGTAACAAAGGGAGCGACAACTCAACCAATTATTGAAGATATACAAAGTATAAACTCACTGTCCCAAAATTAAAATTAGTTTAAAATGATCAAGGAAGAAGATATTCTAAACATTATTGAAAATATGAAAGGAGGTTCGTCACCGGGTTTTCACAATATAACTGCAAACATGTTAAAATCTATTAAAAGCCACGTGATAAAACCATTAACTCACCTAATTAATTTAAGTTTAAAAAATGGAATATTTCCATCTAATTATAAGAGGACAATTATCTCACCTATATTCAAAAGTGGAAACGCACAAAATGTAACTTACTATCGACCTATTTCCCTCATTTCAAATATTGGCAAAATATTTGAAAAAATCGTAAAATCTCAACTAATGGAATTTATTGAAAATAACAAAATACTTCATGACAATCAATACGGATTCCGAAAAGCGCGCAGCACACAAGACGCGATTTCAAATGTCACATCACGCATATATAAAAACCTTGATATGAGCAATAAATGTATAGGTATTTTTATAGATCTGAGAAAAGCGTTTAACAGCATATCCCATAAAAAACTTATGAAAAATTAGATAATTTGAACATTAATGAAAACGTAGCATATTGGATAAAAGGCTACCTAAAAAATCGCCCTCAATGTGTCAAAATAAATAACATTCATAGCGACGAAGAGACATCTTAATATGGAATTCCACAAGGTACTGTGCTAGGTCCTATATTATTCATATTATATGTAAACGGGATATTCTCACAGTCACTTCATGGTAGTATAACCTCTTATGCCGATGATATAGTACTTATTGAAAGTGGAATCACATGGCAAGTAGTAAAACAAAAAGCAACAGAAGACATAAACATACTTAAACACTGATTTGATATAAATCTACTATCTTTTAATAGTGAAAAAACTCACGTTACACCATTTGCAATAAAATCAAAGGACGTTCCGGTAAATTTTGATATAATTATACATGACAATTCTAAAGATCACAAAAAAATAACTGTAAAATAAACTGTTCCACATTAAAAATTTCGAATAAAATTAAATACTTAGGAATAACAATAGACAAAAACCTGAACTGGTAAGATCAAATCAACCTTACCGTTTACAAAATAAGGAAATTAATTTACATATTTTTAAAAATCCGAAACTTTCTCTCATTAGAAAATCTAACATCAGTCTACCATGTTATAGTACAGTCAAATCTCCAATACTCTGTAGTAAGCTGGGGAGCTGCATACAAAACAAATCTACTCCCTGTTGAAATTGTGAAACGTCTAATTATAAAAAATATATTGAAAAAACGAAGAGATTTTCCAACTCATCTTATTTTTGAAGAATTTAAAGTATTAAAATTTGATTAAAAATGATCCAGTTCGAAAAAATACAATAATCCAAATAATAAAAGAAAAGCAAAATCATAGCTTTTTAACTGAAAGTCGTACTCGTTAAAAACATATATTTCCAACACAAAAATGTAATACCTCATTTGCACAAAATCATTACACATATCTAGGAAAAAAATACTTCAATAGCCTACCTGAAAAAATAAGAACAATCGAAGACGATAAATGCCTACTAAAAGCAATTAAAGAGCAATTTAAAGTAAAAATAACAAATTGATAAAATTTATCATCATAACTTATATAACTTGTAAATTTGTTTTTTTTAAGTATCTACCACAATTAAATTAAAAAATACACAAGGGTCTGCTTATATAGAAGAGAAATATCATACAAAAAAAAAAAAAAAAAATCAGAGAAAATTTATTATGTTGTTTATTTGTATCAAAAAAAGGTTATTTTTAAATATAAATATTATATTTTTTATATTATTTGTGCTGTATAAATAATGTATCTTATGTATTCAAATAAATGAAAAAAAAAATTAGGACGCAATATCGCCTCTATGACTATCCCACGATGTTACACGCTTGTTTGACAAGGAGTTTTAGTTGAAAGTGAGACATAAATTTACGATTTAATTAAAATAATGGTCTGCGAAATACCCGCAACCCGACATAAATGATGAATAAACCTGGGGTCAATGCGAAAACCCACAAACTGACATAAAAGACGAATAAACGCTAACTCAATGCTTAGAATGCCTTTGTCAGTTTTGGTGATTTGATTAAGGACCAGAAAGTACTCTAAAGTACACTAATTTGAATACCATGAATATCTGTGTCATGGTTCTATAGTTTTCTAGATTAATAAAATTGCGGCCTATCTGATGTTAATGTTAAAATTCTGAATCTGCGTTTATTAGGCTGAGAAGTCGTAAAACAATATTTATTCCTGTGCGACATGTAAATTTGACATGGAATCTTCTAACATTCAGACCCAGAACTGAATTATCTTCCCACTCGTTGAATAAAACCAATATGTTAGAGAACGCGATGATATTGAAAGAGTCGATGTGTGCCCTCCAAAGTGCGCTCCATATGTGAAAAATGAAAGCGTTTATCGAAAACACGTAGGTATTTGAATGTGTAGAGGTACCCATTGTTTTAATGTCGTTTTATTTGCTAAAGACTTCACGTACATTCGCCCGCGCACCGTACGCCGGCTGACACTATTTTTCTTAATAACTTATTTGTTTTATTTTTTAAATTATACCGTCTTACTAGATAATGTTTTTTTTAATATAATTTATATTATTTTGGAGAGCGGTTTCTAGGACAGCTACTTATGATCATAACAATGATTTTTATAAGGATGTTATAAAAAAATATACATTAACCCCTCAGAGTTGGAGTTATATTTTTGATAATGCTCATAAAAATGCTGTCAAATGCCGGCGATTATTAACCAAATATCCTAAAACGTCAGCGTTATTAACCAAATATCAATGTTATCATTATTAATTCGTTATTAACCAATTTTCCTAAAACGTCAGAGTTTGAGTTGCAACATACCCTAAAATGAAATCAGCCAATCAACACGCTTATAGATGATCACGTGATCCAAAATCCAACATGGCTGCAAGATTTTTTTCTGGCTATATCGGAGCGCATGTTTTATTTGTGTTAGATATTTTACGAACTTTATTTGATACATAATGAAGGTTGATATAATAAATGTACCAAAACCTCTTCCTGAAGAAGGCAGAAAACCAAAATTACAAAAAGAAAATATATGGAAAAGGATTGTGGAACGTCAAAATCGAGCTGTGAGAATTATTTGTTGATATTTTGAGTTTTTTTGGCACAAAATACAGTGGATTACCTAAAAATACAGTGGCGTACCTAAACTTTTGCATGAATGCACGAACTTTTAAATTTGTTTCAATGAGTTTAATTAAAAAATCTAACTGAAATACTATTCATTTATTATTATAAGTATTTGAAATTCACTTTCGAAGAAATTGGAAAATTCATTATGATTTTTGTAATACCTCATGGGTTTGAAACTATTATTTTATTTGTTGATTACATAATTTTCTCACACTAAATCCATTTGTACTTTTTTATATAAGGCTCATAGTGCTATTTACATATATATACTATTCCGTAATTTAAACAATTTATATAATTGTTATTTTAGCATCAGCATTATACATAATATACACTGTTTGAAAATGTACCAATTTATTACATAAAATGTTTTCAGTATGTACCTGCTGACAAACTTCTTAATAGTTTAGCGAGTTTAAATGTTAAGAAATAAAATAAAAAAAATAAAATTGTTATATTTCCAATTATTTGAAAGTTTTTGTTATTTAAGTATTATTTTTAATCCGCCTAATCCATGATTTTATTTGAAAGCTCTTAATATTTAGAATAGTGTACGTCAAATAATATTAATATTTATTGAATAAAACTGTGTGGTAAACTTTGGGGATTACTGGACAAGCTTAATAAAAATATTTTTTAGAAAAAAATATTTTGATTCGCCTTAATTAGGTACTAAAAAATATAATTGTTTGTATTCGGGCGATGGAAAACGATGCATTTAAAATTTCAATTTTGTAAAATGAAAATAGGCTTTCATCGTATGGTATGACGGCTGACAGCCATTTACAATAATTTATGTACATATTCTATGACAATTTGAATGCAGTGCTTTCCACCGCCCCGAATGTAAATAGTTGTATTTTATAGTAATAAATGTGAAACAAAAGGCTTTTTTATTAAATATTCGTATCAAGCGTAACCGGTCATAACAAAATTTTACAAAATATTTTTTTTGTTCGATTTTTTATTTATTTTTTTGGTACATAAACCAACCTGTTTCGGTTAAGCATGCATTATACTAACCGCAAAATTATTATTTCTCATGAAAATTTTAATTTACTTACACATATGTGGTGACCGGCGTGGTCTAGGGGTAAGGTTCTTGATTCGCAATCCGAAGGTCGCGGGGTCGAATCCCGGCGTGGGCTAATAAATTTTATTTGATTAATTTGTGTTATTTCACAATTAATTAATAAAAAAATATATATAGGATATTTGCGACACGTTGCAGAGTGGAAGATACTCTCAGTATCGCCCTGGTGTAAGACCATCATTCAGCATTGAAACGTTGCTTGATATGGATTTAGCCGTATTTGTTGACCATATCTGAATAGCCAGGTACTTTCCTACCTTTCTCTCCCCATCTTCTTCCCCTCCCCACTACCTTCAGCCTCACAACATATCCCAATTGGGGATTCCATAGTCTCACTGGTTCCAGACGGGAGAAGTTGAGACTCATGTAAGGTATTCACATAAAAAAATATATATATTTCAAATATTTTCATGATTATTATCTATTATATTTTTTAATTCCTAGGTATGTAGGTACGTTACCCACTAACTAATACGAAGGTTCGATAAGTATACGGGTAATAAATAATAATGAAATAGATTTTTTTCTTCATAATAATAATCCTCCTAAACCCCTCAAACAGGTAGGTAGGTACTCTTCCCACAGACTGCCGCAAAATTCAATAAGTTAGGCTTTCCAATATAGCACTCATTCCTCGTCTAATCACAAGAGACCCTAATTGTCCCAAAACAATATGCCGTTATAATAACAGGAGACCCAAACTGTCCCAGAGCGACCGTGCGTTATTAAAATATAGATATCTCTCTTCCTCTCATGCGAACATTTGTGATTTATTTTATGTTAGAAAGCGAAAGAAATAATGCTTCTTATTGCCTTAGGAATATACGAGCTATATTGTTCATATATATACAAACCCGATCATAAGTGACGATTTTATGCCACAATTCGAACCATCAGCGGAACTTTAAAATCTACTCCTCTCCCTTGGCTCCCCGTACTTGCAAACATAACCCCGCCAAATATCAGGCGATAGAGCACTGATATTTGGCGGGGTTATGTTATATCAGGAGATAGAACACTGAAGAGAATATAAGAAAGCGCTGCAAAAAAGCGCAATATATTTGAACGATGATATTCTCTCACCCGGTATTATTATTATTTTTTTTATGCATTCTGCTTGATTTTTTTTGTTTGAAGTCCCGAAAACCTTTCTGGACAGAAGGAGAAATACTCCTCCGATCACCTCTTACCCCAGAATATAGGTGGAAACTTTAGTGGCAATCGGCCAACGTGAAAAATGCCCATCTCATGCAGGACCCCACTGAGAGACAGTCTGGATTCTCATTGCCTCACAAAATCTGGTCCGCCATCAATAGGATAAGATGCTCCCATAGCCGTTTTATGTGCTGTAATGTTGGGCCTTGAAGAGTCGGCGATGTGTGAATGCAGTGCTGAGCAGACCACCGAACTGTGAATGCCCGCTCCATTCATTCCCGACGGGATTGATGAGGTCCACAGGGCAATGCCTGAGACCCTGGACTGGCTCGCTGATCTAAATGTTCCCTTCTGACCCCCCACCACACGAAAGAGGACGAAGAATATATTTTGCAGCAACATTTGTAATTGTGTAATAGTTTCGGAAACAACCATGCTATTTTCAAGTCAGTGTAAAATTAAACGAAAAATCGTGCACGATAAGTTTAGTGAAAATTACATATTATAATATTGCATTTATTATTTTATAATTGTATGAGTTAAATTTTAATAATATCGTAAGAATGAAACTTCGAGCGTTCTTTGAATACAATCAAAACTTTGTATTATAAAAAGTAGCTTTCCAAATAACAAGAAGCTAGATGGAAATATTTTCAGTTTTAATTACGGTTGGTTTCCATTTCCATTAAAGCTAAAATTAAAGGTTGTTTCTGAAATTGGTTTACGGTGAATCCATTATTTCCTGTTCAAACCAAAACAAAGTACTTCTTCAAGATTGTGGTTTCCGTATAAATAAAAATTAAACCATGCTGAAAAATGAATTTCAAAAATTTCATTTGTAATTTCAATAAATCTCAATAAAATATTTTGTTTAGTGACCAGGAATAAAACGCATTTTTTACATTATTTTATTCTTTCCGTGAATTCAGAAGTGCGGCATTCACAATTAATTGGACAAATGAACTCTCCCAAAGGGCAAATAAACAAAGGAACTGTCTAAAGCAGAAACGCCCTGTGTTTCTAAATAAATGAAATTTTAAACAAATTCTTCAAATTTTACTTCTCTCTTACTTTTTCCAATATAGAAATATCTTTTCTATGTCACGGTTTAAATAAAAGTTCTAAAGAAAATTAAAATAAGAAACTCAGTTAAAAATGTTAATTAAGGAGGTCTGTGGCTTAGAATATTCCAGTTTAATGAACTCAGATTTGGTGTGAAATTTACGAAAGTGGAACTGGTAACTGAAAAAATAAAATGATTCGGACAAGCGATAAAGTATATATGTACCTTTACTGAGAAAGTTATTATTATTTTAATTTAATAATTCTGTATTTAAAATACACTTTTTTTTGTAATTTTTCACTAATGACTTTTCAAGTACCTATACTAATAGTTCATTGATAGGGAAATAAAGGAGGTATTTTTAAAATAAATTGGCCATATTTGTTCTTGAAAGGCAACGTGATCCTTATAACACAAATATTTTTACGGATCTGAGTGTGTTTATTAATAATAACAAAACACATCCTCACCAGACGAACAAACGCAACGCTTTACTCAGTTATTGAAATACTATTAACCATGTCATAAAGAATCACAATCCAAAAGGGAAAATTATTTAAAAGAAATTTCAGTCTTTAAAATGTTGTTTTACTTGGTATTTAGCTTTGATTAAATGATTATGAAGGTGTAATCAGAATTCAACGAACCAGATGATCATAATTATAGAAAAAAAATGTAATGACCTTTTATTAATTTATTTTCTACATCACCCAAATCATCTTCATGTATCATGTCGTACATATATAAATTTTTTAATAATAGGGGAAATGTTCAGTTATTAAAGCCTAAGGACAGTTATTATTTTTTGGTTAATGTGGCTTGGGATTATATTGAAGCATTATTTTAAACATTTCTTCACAAAATTACTCCAAATTAATTTAATTCAAAATCTTTATAAAACGAATAAAACCGTTGCTAATTATACAAATATTTTCTCTTATCTTCTTGGCGATAACAATGTTTTCCAAAGCCGGAAAAATTTATATAAATTTATTTATTACTTGTCTTTCTCCACACACGTAAAGTTGTTTTTACATGTAATATGTAAAACTTTTTATTAAAAAATATTTTTTTTAAGGTAGCTGATATTCTAAAATTGTATATTAAAATAGTATAATTCGAACGACAACCATGTCATATATGTTGTGATCTTAAATCCAATATCTTTCAAACAACCCAATGCACGATGGAAAACATGTTTTTTTCATCTGCTGTATAAAGTGCACGGAAATTCAGGGACATTTTAAATGTTGGGAATCGAACATTACAAATGCGTTTGTGACTTGTAACTAATGGTGCTCGTTTACAAGAAATAAATATGTTACAAATCACAAACATACGTACTGTTGAGTCAACATTTCAGCGTAATCATTTATCGTTCACAGAATAATAATATTTTCGAAGGAAGCAAATACTTGGGGGTGTGAAATTATATATTAAACAAAAAACACACATTGTCTTAAGATATGACTTTTGAATTCATACATGACAGTCAATAAAATTTAAGATAAGCGAAACCTGATAGGCTATCATGGTGTATTGATGAATTAAAAGTGATGTTTTACAGAGCTTGCTTTCTTTTTAATATATAGTTAATAGTTACTAATGATGTTTTGTCTATTAAATTATATACCTACCAAACCAAATAAATAGCCCATCTTTAGTAAATATCCACTTCCAAATAAATGAACCCGACTTTCTCTACACATCGACACTGTTGTTGGACATTACAAGGTTGTCTGAAAGAAGAGGAGATAGTGCAACACGATTTCAAACCCTAAAAATATCTAACCATGTTAATATTTATAATATAACGATATTTTTTGTGATAAACGCGTAAAACAATAATTTATATCCAAAGAGAGGTTTCTGAAAAAAAGGGATAAAAATACAGAACATTTCACAGGCAACACTGGTCTTTACGATAGTCTTCAATATCAATTTAAATATTCCTAGTAATAACATTAACATTATTGTTTTGCTGTGACCGATACATCGTTTACAAATCCAAGAAAGGGCTTTTCATTTCAAAGGAGCCGTTGCGCCGACAAGCAATCCTCAAGAATCACAAAGAGAAAACATCATATTAAAGTTTTTCAAAACTCACCCCTTTTGAGGACAGGAACTCCATCCCCCTGGCCACCTGGTACACGAAGGCTGTGAGGTCACGTGAAGTGAGGGTTTCGCTTCCGGCGTGCACGTTTCCGTAGTGCCTTTCCGCTCTGGACGCTCGCAGGAAAGCCTGCAGTTTACCGAGGCTTATGTACTCCATTACTACGAATATCGGATCCTGAAATAAAATCAATGTATACACGTTTTGGTATTTTGTATCGCAGCGAATATTAATGCGAACACAGAACCCTCATGTTTTAAATTTCTTTACCAACTTCACCAAATAAAATTCCGTGAGTTGTTTAACTTGGGTTTTCTCCTAACCGTACATGTTTATTATGATGGCGTATCTGCCTAACCAAAAGAACATAAAAAAATGACGCGTTTATTTTATTACAGAATCTATCTATCTAATTATCTTGAGGGAATATCGAATGTATTTTTGTATAACTTCGAATAATAAAATAATATTTAGTTTTAAAATATAACAAAAAAATACACGAAGCATTTTTGTAAAATTCTAGTAATAAATGATCATAGTAATAAAACAAAGTTTGTGGAAAACTGAAAGAGAATAAATAATTAAAAAAAAATATCTTCATTAATTAACAAATTTAATTAAAAAGGAGGATTGTTATAATAGTTAGAAGAAATGTTTAAATTTCAGCTGAATTTCATAAATATTTTCCATAATTTTTAGATTCAAAGGAAGATTTTTAAAGTTCCTAGAGTTAGGTATTTTGAATGTGTTTAGTGTTAAACTTGTGATGGGAAAACTCAGACTCATACATACATACAACTTCAACACCTCATTTGAAAGGGCATTAAAAAGGATAAAAAAATGGTTAAATAGGTTACGTTAGGTTATGGCTTAGTTTTAATTTTATTTTCCATAAGCCATATTTTTGCGGTGCGCTTTTTTATGGGACTTAGCGGCGAAGTAAATTCAACTAAATTTTTGGCTGAATGGCAAGTAGTCGTTAATTGCCAAGATACAACAATGCATCAATAATTAAATTAACAATAATTATCAGCCTGAAACACTCATCTACATTGAAAAAATCTTCCGAGAAAAGATACTTGCCGCCAACGGGACTTGAACCCGTGTCCTTCTGATTGCCGGTCAGGTGCTCTTGACCACTAAGCTATGGCGGCTTATCTAATACCCGCCAAATAATTTAATATATATTACTGTTTCATTCAACAATTACTTCTTATTACATTTTTCCACCTGAAAACAACCAATTTTATTTTTGTGAGAGAGGTATTATTAATACTAAATCTCTCGCTAAGTGGCGTCGAGACAAATTATGTCTACATTTTTTTTTAATAATAATTAAATTAGCGCGAGGTGGTTAGGTGTATGTGTAAAGCGCACTTTAGGTGAACTTTAAAAAAACTGCGTAATATAAATAACTGTTTTTTTTTTTTTATTTTAGTACATAAATCAAGCATGTTGCCCAAAAATGTTGTTATAATTAACAATATAAACAAGTCCAAGTCCTAGCGAAAAAAAAAATTGTCATTCGAAGACTTGACAAAATTTGCAAGGTTCATAAAATAAATACAAATGATAAAATAATAAAATACCTTTTCGCTACAACAAGCCAGCAGTCTAACTACATTAGGGTGAGGCTCTAGCATCTTCATAACTTGTAGTTCTGATAGGAGGTCACTTCGTTCTTTTTCGTTTGCGTTTTCTTTCAGGGTCTTTACGGCAACTATCGTGGGACCAATTTTTCCTGTAAATAAAATTCACATTTTAATCAAGGTATCATGGAGTATTTAAACGAATATTGAAGAGGTACACTGAAAAAAATGTACTGTGGGCTTGTGTGTGGGACCTAAGGTGAAAATTGATCAATTAGTCATTCTCATCATTATATTAATAGTGTTGAGATTTAACAATATTTTTTACACACAATGTTTATTCTTATAAACATCACAAAACTTCCTACCATGGCTTGAATACATTATTTGTGATATTTTTTAAATATCGCAATACAGAAGGCCCCGAGAAAAATATTTTCCATCGGAGCTTACATTAACTTTAGGGATGATGTGTGGAGGATCTTTTTGTAGAAGATGGAGTGGATTTGGGTCTTGAAGAGACCCATGTGTATAAGAGAGGAAACGCGTGTAATATTCCCAATAATGCCAGTAATAAAGAAGTCATGTACATTTTACTGTAGTTTTGTGATAAATATGGCATTCAAATGAATGTGATTATCTAAAACTGGTCCTGTAGGAAAGAAATATGTAAATCAACCCGTAAAAACCAAAGCTTTTTTAATACAATACATCTATTTTCAATTATCTTTTAAAACTTTAAATAAATAAATTGGTTTGACTAAGAATTGAACCTTCCTAGGTGCTGGATCACGCTCCCAGCTCGGTAAAACCTTTCACCTACAAGCTTGGAATGATTTGCGTTATTATGTTAAATCTAATACACAATTTTAAAAATGCATTATTTGAGAAATAGAAGTGCAATGAAATCTTAGGCGAAGTTGGTGAAATATTACCAATGCTACCACGACTAAGCCCGTTTACAGTCCATCCATTACATGACAAAATAAATATAAAACGATAATATTCTTATATTATAAAGCAGCATTTCCGCATTAGTAAGCCATAGCGTTGTGTTATTTTCACAGCTTTTTTCCAAAATTATCTGTGATCAGCTTTCAGCGTCTCTTCATTCATAAACCAGATCATTGAGATTTTCATTTATGCCTAAAAATAGGTTACGTTGAACTGTTACACCCTTTTTCACAAAGGAAAACATTCCTAAGGAAAAATGTTTAAATTTCAGTCACAGCCATGTAGTTAATAAAAGTGTCTCTTAAATCCAGAAATCGTTCTTTAAGATTTGACAAGGGTGGTTTTCTAAGAATACTTCAAAGGTTTCATGTTTATTATAACATGTATTCTATGTTTAAAAATTCAATCTATCGTCGCCTTAGTTCTTAATTGTCCAAACGACCATTATAGTTTTTGTTCAATCTCCACTTTAAAATCTTTATTACATAGTATAAAATGATGTTGCTCCCGCTGTCTGCGCGCTTAAATCTTTTAAACTACGCAACGGTTTTTCTTGCGGTTTTCGCCAATAGATAGAGTGATTCATGAGGAAGGTTTTAAGGTATATAATTTGTCAAGGTTTTGTGTAAATTGGTTAAAATGTATGAATAAAAGGAGCGGGTTGGCATGCGGGAGGTGTGGATTTGATAAGTGTGCAACTAATGGCGTTGGTTATAAAAGTTGGGTAATGGCGTTGTCAGTAGATGGTCACAGTAACGTGTGCCCGTGTCTTCTAGTTAAAAGTAAAGTATAAAAGATGATAGTTAATCACCCAATTCAGAATTATTTAAACTTATGAGACGTTTACCTTTACGAAAATAGCTTTATCTTAAACAACTATCATAATGTTTCTTTGAAATAATGAAAGAAAATTTTCTCCTCCTGTAAAATTTTCTAATAGTCGTTTGGACAATTACGAGCTAAGGCGACGCTATGTATCTCTGAATGGGTTTAACATTCGATTACTTACGCCCAACGCCATCACACGTATACTAGCTTACGGTGTCTCAGACCGAGATTTTGATCGTCAGTATTATTCTAATTACATACTTTTGAAGCATTTTTGGTATTTATTATATAGAATGAAGTACAATTGAATGAAAAAAAGAAGAAAAATATTAGAACTTTTACTTTATTTGGTAGAAAGAGACTTTTAGATATTTAACATATTTTTATTGTACTCTCACTTTAATAACAAAAGTAACAGCCCATCGTTTTACTTCAACTCCCCACAAGAAGCCTTCAAACACGGCGAAGTAAAATTTATATGTACTCTAATATTTAAGGTTTAATTAAATAAAGACAATATTAGCGAAACTCAATCAAAAGTCTGGAAACAGAAAAATCAGAAAAAAGATATTGGCACCTTTGGGACTCGAATAATTGTAATAATAAGGTATTATTTTTAAAATAAATAATACCTATATAAGGTGTTTTCAATGTAGGAAAAGGCTTTTAAAAAAATTTCCTGAGTATCTAAAACGTTACGTAAGTCGGTCATCAAAGAAAAGTAAAACATAATTATAAATTTTTTTATAAACGCCTTGAATTATGTATTTCCAGAGATTTTTAAATTTAAATTTTAAGCTCTTTCACTTAAGTGATGTAGTTGTCTTACGTAGCTTCGTATTATTTTCGTTTGACAATAATTATTGTCAGAATTTTAAATATGATATTTTAATTTTAAATTTTAATTACTCCAAGCCTATCATCTTCACTAACAACTTTTATTAGCTTGAGTTATTTAGTTTATTTTCATAAATTTTTTGAATGTCAAAATAGGTCATACAAATTGAGGGGCAGGTTCACCTTCAATTACACAATATTGAGACGGTATCGTGTTGGGTAAAATATATGTACTCTAGGTATGCCCTGCGGGATGTTTTCTTATTTTGTTATCCATGTTGTGTTTGACTTGAATTATTGATAGTATTGACCATGTTCAATGAAATTGTATTTGTGAGCACTTTTATAAGGATCACTGTTGACAAACCTAATAATTTATTTTTTTTAAATTATAAAATTTGCTTGATTTTACTTTTTCAAGTTGTCTATTAAAATATTCGCCTCATAGAGCATAAATTCATTAATAGAGCTTTTTTATTAGCGTTAATTAAGAGTCTTTATTCAATTGGCTTTCACCCTTCAGGTATTCTAGGTCATCATTTCAGATTGTGGAGAGAGGGAAGGTGAATTTATGTAATAGTTTAATTATTTAAACTGGCTATATCTCATATTTACGTAGACAATTGGAGCCGAATTAAGACTTAGAAGAGATTTTGAACGGAGGAGATGCGTTCTCCAAGGGTTTCCACCAATAATCTGATAATCACGGGTTCGAATCCCAACGTGCACAAACACATTTTATTTGATTAATTAGGGTTATTCATAATTTAGCATATAAAAGTAATTTGTAGTGCGAAAGTTTTAAAGAAACACTGTTAAGTATCATCGTTGGTAAATAATAAAAAAGCAAATTCGGAACTCCTGAAAAAATAAATTTGCGGCACGTTCCAGAGTAGAATACACTATCAGTATCGCCCTGGTGCTTCCTCTTCCCTTTCTCCTTCTTCTCACCATTATCTTCAGCCTGACCACATATCCCAGTTTCAGGGTCACACTTAAAAAGTATATAATATTATGTTATAATTTATTAATGTTCGCCGTAAACGAGAAAAATTCCCTGAATTTGTGTGTTATGCTTTTTGGAAATGTATTCTATCCTCTTTGTTATTGTGTTATAACATGCTTATGATATGTTGTAGGTATAAAATATGTTTGTAATTAAAATTTATTTGTAATTTATATTCATCCTTGACGACATTTCTACTAACGCAAACAAATAGATACGAAAGTTTTAAAGAAACACTGTTAAGTATCATCGTTGGTAAATAATAAAAAAGCAAATTCGGAACCCATGAAAAAAAAGCAACAATGTTTTCGTTTTCAGTTTTCAGTTTTTTTTTTGCACGACTCTAGTTTTATTTACAGGAAATATGAGTCATAAATTTTTATTTTTATGTACGAAGTTGAATATGTTTTCTTCTTTTAAACAACTAGGTTATTCAATATTTTTTTCCATTTCTATAAAATCATTTGAGCTGGTATTTTTGATGTCTAAAAATGTATTTATTCATGGCATTGAGATTCTTAAACAACATGTGAAAATAATTTAATACAAAATATCCGAGAGCCGCTCCCAGCGCCGAAGCGATTTATTAAATAATTGGTCCTTTTGAAAGGCAATATCCACTCCGTAATTGCATTTCAGGATGCCATCTGCCGGGTCAGGCATAAAATACGAAATGTATTTTATAGATCGACTTCGATACGATATTTTTGGAATGCTTTTGATAGATTATTTCACGCAAAATGCAAAAACGAATGCAACATAAAAACTTAAGATTTTCTAAACATGCTTGGTGTTGTTTTAAATGATAAATTAATGAATGGTGTTTCAAAACTCATAATATAAGCGAAAAACTGGTAAAACAACATCAAATTTGGATTTCACGATATTGCGGTAACATATTACAACTTTTTGAATGAGCTTTCGTTTTCGAGTCAAAATTCAAAGTATTCGATCGCAACATGCTTTCTGTCACCTGGAAATGTCTTTTAAAATGCGTCGAAGCACAGAACTGATACCAGTAGTTTTTTTTAAATCCACAAAATTTAAAAAAAAAAAAAACTTTTTACTTTATTAAAAAAATTAAATCCTATCTTTTCTTCTAATTATTCCGATGCCCTCTCCTTCCGTGGGTTGGATAAGTCCGTTCTGCATTCCGGTCATGTGGGTTTTACTTATTTGATGAAGAACTAGTAATGGATTAAAGTACACTTTTGCATATCAGTTTTTAAACTCATTTAGAAGATGATTTATCAGAAAATCTATGACAAAATATAATATTATAGCACGTATTTTTAAAACTCACCTTTATTTAACTATTCATTTCATTTAACGTCTCAAAATAATTATAATCAACACCGAATCCACCACAATCGAACAGTTTTTTATTATTATTAGTTTACAATGTATTTTACTACAAATGGTTTAGTTTATTAAATTAAAGAACCTATATCGTATGTCCATAAAATTCTTAATGATATCATCTGGGATGAAAATTGTTCTAGATTTTAACTAATGATGTGGATGCGAGTAATTATAAAAAAACATAATAAATAGTAAGAAAGTCTATGAAGAGATGAAATGCTTAAATTTGTGTTAAATGCTCAAGAATTGTAATTGTTGAAGTTTAATGAAAAGTTAAATACGGTTTGCTTCATAGTTGAAGTTCAAATTCTGTGAAAGTTTTTTTCAAGTTTTGTTATTATTTTATTATGGACTGGTTGTTTCACACAACTCGGATAATAACAGAACTTGAATAGAACTTACATAGAATTTTGATTTCCATGAAATAAGCCGTATTAAGTATAAGTAATTTAAAAATAATTTATGTCACGCTAAAAAAATAATAACTTAGAATTGTACGTTAGCAAAGAATCGTGAAAAATGTTTAAAAGTAGTAATTTTTTATATATAATTGGTGAATTATTTGCTGAATTGGTGTTATTGGCTTCAACATGAAGAAGCGAAGTGTGCCTGGTACGCCCCATTGTATTTGCATTTGATGTGTAACAGTGTGAACAAGAGATTCTTATATAACAATTTAAAAAAAGCTTTAACTGAAAACGTAGCAAAGAGTACATCCCCAGGAATATATCACGGTCTTTGAATTTACATTGGTAACATATTTAATATAAAATGGGAGGTAGCACTCACCGTCGATGTCAGTAGCTTCACACCTCCACACTTGACCAAAGGCGCCTTCTCCGAGGATATCGAACACTTTCAGGTGGTGTCGAGGGAATTCCCACCTGTCTGGAGCTGGCTTCGTATCTGTTACTCCAGCTGAGATCTGTAAAAAAGGGAGTATTTATTTTTTTACGTCTAAACATTCGCTGGTTACCAGATTATACAGAAATTCCTTCTGCTCCCATAATTATTACATTGGTTAAAATTTCCTTGTACTTTAATAAAGGACATAGCTAGTTGAGGATAGAACCCGAGACGCCTGAAATAGCATGATAATTTTTTTATTAAAACATCGACAGAATGGTAGATAGGTACTCTCCGATATGCCCTGGCGCGAGACTACCATTCAGAATCGAAATTTTGTTGACTTTTAATTGACTTCAGACGTTTTTGGAGACTATTTCTGAACAGGCAGGAACTTCAAAAGTTTCTAGTGTTATTTACCTTACCTCTTCACCATCATTAGCATTAAAACATTCTCCAAATATGACTTTAAATTTCGCAATCACACTGGCTCAGAGCGGTTATGATTCTTGTGAGACAAATAAACATAAAATATAGATTTATCTCCTACAAACGTGTATACAAAACCAACATATACGATTCGGTATCTGCACACTGAATCGCATCACCGTCCAGTGCAGAAAAGAGTGCTAATCAATACCTTGATGACCTGAGCAACCAGAATATGCGAAGAACCGAATATCGGAACTGGACTTATAAAGCTAACCGATGCATTAGAGCGACACGGTTACCCTGAAAGACAGGAAAAGTGTATCATAAGTACCAAATCTTGCCCCAACGAAGACAGAATTGAACACGAATCAAAAGACTGGGCTTTCTTGTCTTTTATTCACAGTGTGACAGATATAATTTCAAGGATACAGATGAAAGAAAACATCAAGTCATCAAAACAATAACAAAAATACAAGACCGTCTGAGGACTGCAAAAGCCAAAATTCCTCTCGAGGCAGACGGAATTTGTAAACTCAGTGGTTCAAAGTGTACTTCGGCCAGACAGAACGAGCCATCTCTAAAAGGATATCAGAACACTTTCGAGCTTGCAAACGCGGCCATTCTCGGCCAGTACTTTGTCGTAGGAAGATCCAAAACTCATTGAGCATCCATAATGGAGGCAATTGAAATCCATAAAACCTCATTAATATAGACGACTGGGGCTTAGCTTAATATTTCTTGGTATCCAAAACCATTTTATACTAAGGGATCAGGGATGGAGAAAATGCGGCCCGCAAGAAAATCTTGCGTGGCCCACGAGTTTATATGTAAAAAAAAGACTACATCTTAGAGTATTCACTTAATTCATTCTCCTTACACCTCTTTTTTTTCATCATCATAATTATTCGATAGACGTTTTCCTCAAGCATCCCCGACTTGTTCTCTGTACACTACTCTATGACTCTATGCTACATAGTTCTAACGGACGTGTTGAGCATGAAAAAATTCGAGCCCAAGGCGTGACTGAACGCAACCACGGGTTTCTATTAAAAAACTTTGTAATAGTGTGTTAAATAAAAATTTTCGCCGCCATCGGGCGCTTTAACTCGATTCCAGGAATCAGACCCGGTGGCAACGGAAATGGCAGACGCTGCCGTTGTGACACAAGCCATAAATAGGGCGAAAAAGCCCAAATTAAGTACATACCTTCTCTTCTACTACCACTCGTCATGTCAACAACTCTCTCCGCTTGCCCGTCCGACCTCGCTCTGACCCTGCATCCATTCGCTTCTTTTATACTGACCATTGCTTCAACCTGGACCACGAATCCCCTACACTCTTTGGACCAGAACGGCTACGTCATAAGGAAGGAGTCACTGGATCTGCTCAGAACAGCTCTTCAACCGGCAAACGACACGACGTTTTCCCGACATTTAGCGCCTCTGTGAACTGGTACCTCCAACCTCTTAGAGCCTGTTCACACTTCCGTCGTAAAAACGGAGAGGGGTTCCGTCGTTAATACGGAAGCCCTAGGCCCCTGTTCACACTTCCGTTTTCAAGACGGATCCTACTCTACGAAAACAACGACCAAAACATTTTATCATTCTTCAGTAGACGGTCGTGCGCACTGCGCAATGCGCAATGCAAATATTGCAAATTTTACTATTATAAAAGTTCCTCTTAGTTTGGGCCGTAAAAGGCCGACAGCAAAAACTTTCCCTTGGGGCTGCCATAAATAGTTATAGGTGATATATGAAATGTACACATACCTACTTAAAAATAAAACAATTTAAATAATAAACTTTTTCTTCCAAATCGGGAATGTATTGATGTAATACCAGACATAAAATTACTTCAGGGGTCGGACCTTATTTGTTCAAACCGTGGGAGAATATTTTGTTTGCATACTTGAAAAGGAGAAAGTACGCGAAAATCATCCAGCAATTATTATAACTAAAATGACTAAAAAACATGAATGATATGACTAAATATTTTCTTGAGATTAAATAGAAAAAATTGCATTCTGGAACGAACATATATATTATATAATAATATTATAAACGCCAAACGCGCGCCCCATAAAAACACAATTTGCCTGCTCGCTTGCGTCTGGGAGCGGGCGGTGGTGAAGTGTGAAGCGGGGTGTGGCGGGTTCAAAACGGATCCGTCGTCCCGCCGTATAGTGTGAACAGCTCCATTGAAATGTATGAGCCAGCGCGTTCCTTTCCGGCTTCACGACGGACACTCTGCGTAGGCGAACTCTCCGGCAAAAAATGACGGATCCGTCTTCACGCCGGATCCGGCAAGTGTGAACAGCTCCATAGAGCCACTACAGCGGCTAGGGCCTCCGTCATAATGACGGAACCCATCTCCGTTTTTACGACGGAAGTGTGAACGGGCTCTTACAGTCCTTGTATGTCTCACCCTGTCTGCTATAATTGTCATTGTTAATAAAAAATACAATTTGTCGACTTTTTAGACTCCGTATATCATTCACGTGCAGGGATATTGTGTAATAATAAAACAATAAACAAACAAACAAACAAACGGATTATAAATGTGTCTGCGGGTTTTCACTTTGAACCGCTGAAATTAGCTTTTATTTCATTTGCGAATTGAATTTATTTTATTTCATTTGAAAGTTCTCCAATTAAAAAGTTTAATAATTGAACTCAACAGAAGTCCAGATCAAATAAAGGATTACGATTTTTAACCGTATTGATATTGAAAATTGATTAAATTAATGACCAACGTTATGATAAGTAATTTCCTCGAACAACTCTTTGAGGCCTTGCAAATACCAAAAATTCGTATGAGGGGGTTTTGTACACATCAATTTAATACTGTCAGAATAAAATCGTACACCTACACAGTAAGAATTTCGAGGATTGTTTTGTTATTATTCATCACATCGTGAATCGAAGCAAAATAAAATCCAGCAAGGGACACTTTTTTTCTTCATTTTGTAAGACATAAAGAGGATAATAAAAGTGGTGCATCTATCTATCTATATAAATAAATATTCTATCGTAGATATATAAATAAAAATGAATCGCCGAAATGTATGTAGGTACTCGCATAACTTCCAAACGACAGCACCAAATTGGATAATTATTTTTTTTGTGTTCGTTATTGACAGGACAAGGTTTATATAAAACTACTAGTGAGCTCTGGCATTATGAAATTTGAATAAAAAAATTGAAATAGGTGGTACGCGAGCTGTTTGAAAACTGAATTTACCGGGACTGAATGTATGGAATGCGGGACGGGTGAAGAAGGGAGGGGAACCAGGGAGGGGGGAAAAGAACTCGGGAGGCGGGTTCGCGGGACGGGGGAAGGGGGAAGGGAACGCGGGAGAGGAAAGGGAGGCGGAAGGGGAACGGGATGAATGGGAAAGGACACGCAGGGAGAAACAATTTCTTTATTAAATAGCAAAGCAACGCATTCCGGGTACCAGCTAGTATTATAATAATTAACTTTACTGTATTATATCCTAAAAAAGGTAAGAAAATTTTTGGTTAATGAGAAAGGGAGTGAGGGAGAGAGGGTAGTAATAATAGAAACCCTACTTTTAAATCAACAGAATTAAGGAGTTTTTCTTCAAAATTGAAAAACAAACAGTAATTAAACATTATTACCACCCGGAAATTCGATATTTTTGCTTTGTAATTCACCATAATTAAATTACGGTTAAATTTAATTTGAAATTAGATATCAGCGTAATGGCGTAATTATAATAAAATTTTATTAATATGTATTCTAAAATAAACCAAAATCAAATTTGTCAAACCCGATTATGTTTTTGATGATTTTGATTTGGATTTGAAATCAATATTGCTTTGGAGAGAATAGTAATTCGTATTTGGACTGAAAAGTTATCACCACATTCTGTAGTGAAGAGTTGATTTTCTTATGAAAACTATATATAAGAGTTTATTTCCTTGCTTACACCGTCGTCAGTTTTTCATTCTTCTTTAATTTGAACAATTTTAACAGAAATTTTATTTATTTATAATTTTTGTATGGCAGATTAATCATTCATTAACCCTATTTCCGTGTTCGAGGGTAGTTCTCTCGACTAGCGATCCGGAGGTCGCGGGTTTAAATCAAGGCGTGCGCAGAATTTTTTATTTGATTGGTGTGTGTTTTTACAATTTAATCATTTGTAATAATATAATCATGTTCCAAAGTAGGAGATACTCACAGTATCGTCTTGGTGTAAGACCACTATTCAGTATTGAAACGTTGCTTGAAATGACCTTAGCCGTGTTTGGGGACAAAATCTAAATAGCCGGCTACTTCCCCACCTCCCTCTTCCCGTCTCTTTCTCTTTTTCACTTAGCTTCAGCCTCACAACATACCCCAATCGGGGATGCCATAACCTCACTGGGTCCATAAGGGGACGGTTGGGACTATTTTCAGGTAGGTAATAAACATAAAAATAAAGGTAAAATAAAAAACTTACAAGATTTCTTATTTTAACGTTCATTTTTTGGAAAGATTTTTTTTTATTCAACTCCACACAGGAGGCCCTGAGGCAAATAAAATCCCTCAGGGCCTACGTCATTTTTGAGGATGCCATATGGATTGTCTTTTTGAGGAGAGAAAGGCGTGAACGTGTTATAGAAGGAAGGAAACACAGAGGAAACACAGTGGCAAATTGTTCCACAGCCGAGCTGTTGAAATCAAGTACGAGTCGTAGAAACAACCTGTTGTTATATAAAAACACAAATTTAAGGTTACTTAAACTAATTAAATACATTATATATTGTAGAAGGATGACATCGGACGGAGCCTGCATATTTTTTCTGCGTTCCCTAAGTGAGAGTGATTTACAGTGATAAGACATTATATGACCAAAAATTTTACAATTAAATAAGAACTTAACAAGATATAAACATTTTTCGATGACATAATTATTTTACGGTGATAAGACACTATATATTTTTTTCTTAGTGTTAATTAAGTTGTTAAGTAAGTAATTGTATTGATTTTAACTATTGTTTGTTTTGAGTTGTATAATTATTAGAGGTAGGTTTGAATATGTGTAACGTTGTTTTTGGGATGTTAAGGTGTTATATGTAGTACCTGGAAGGGAATGGCCGAAACAGATGTCGATGAGGCTCGCTACCCATCACATCGCCAACCCTTTGGTAGCGCAAAGAGGAGGACGGAACGTGAACAATGTCGAATTGGTACATGGAATATCAGAGGAGGAATGGAAAGAAAGATGAACGAATTATGCGATGCAATGGATAGTAAATTTTTGGATATACTTTGTGTGACAGAGAGTATGAAAAAGGAGAGCGGTACAATGCAGCATAATGATAAGTTCGTCATCTGGTCTGGGAGACCGGATACGGAGAGGGCTTGTCAGGGTGTTGCAGCGCTACTGTCTCCCAGAATGGTTGAATGTATGTTGCAGTATGAATGTGTAAGTTCGAGAATAATGTGGATCCGATTTAAAATTGGGTTGACAAGGGTGTTTCTTGTTATCGGCTATGCTCCTGTTAATTCTGAAAGCGACGAAGTGAAAGATGATTTTTGGACTGGTGTGAATGACGTAATGAGATTAAAAAATTTGAATGAAAGGATTATAATGGCGGGCGATTTGAATGGGTGGGTGGGAATTAGACGTGATGGATTTGATTCAGCCTTAGGTAAGTTTGGGGATAAAAGAACGAATGACAATGGGAATAGAATACTTGAAGTATGTTTAGAGTGGAACCTGTTTGTATCGAATACCTTCTTCGATCATAAAGGTATCCATCAATATACGTGGGAAAGAGGAAATGAAAGATCATTAATCGATTTTGTGGTAATTGACTCTAGGTTGAGAGCCGTTACTGAGGACACAAGAGTTTTCAGAGGGGCTGAGGTTGAAACTGACCACTTTCTGGTGGTGTCAAGAGTAAACCTCTTTCGCGGATGGCGCTCTAAAGTGAAAAAGGTATCAACTCCTACCAGAGTCAAAGTAGAAAAACTGCAAAACGCTAATGTCAGAAGTGAGTATGAGAAGCGTGCAGAGACGAGATTGAATGAGAAGGAAATGGATGGTCTAAGCATTGATGAAGCATGGAACCACATAAAGGTTAGTCTTTGTGAATCTGCTAGAGATGTGTGTGGAATAAGTACGCAAGGTAGGAAGAAAGGTGACGCATGGTGGGATGACGAGATTAAAGCACTGGTCTCAGAGAAGAAGAAAGCATGGTTATGTCTGATAGCGGCTGGCAGTGCTTCTAGCGAAGAGAGAGATAGAGCGAAAGAAGTATATAAGGGATGCAAGAAAAGAGTAAGTGTTGGAGTGAAAGTACGAAAGAAACGTCTGGAAGAGGAAGAGGGAATAAAAATGACAAAAAACTTCCAAGAAAACATTAAACTGTTTTGGAAGGAGGTCAAAAAGTCCCGGAGTGGTCCAGAGAATGGGAGCCTAAAAGTGATAAAATCGAAAGATGGAAGAATGTTGACGAATGAGGAAGAAATAAATGAGAGATGGATGAAATATTTTGAGGAAGTCTTCGAAAGCAACCCGAGTGATAGTGAGGCCAGCGGCGAATCGGGTATGAACGATGACGGAGTGAATGTTATCAAAATCAGCATGGATGAAATTAAAAATTCGATAAAATGCATGAAGAATGGTAAGGCTGTAGGTTTCGACAATATTGCGGCCGAATACTTTAAAGGAGATAGCCATATTATTCTCACATGGTTGTGCAAACTTTTTAACCAGTGTTTAGAGGAGGGTTACACGCCATTAGATTGGAGAAGGGCTGTAATCATGCCATTATACAAAGGTAAAGGGTCGCGTATGGAATGTGGGAATCATAGAGCTATTAGCCTGCTAAGTTCAGTCGGCAAGTTGTACGGAAGAATATTGATTGAAAGGGTAAGAATGGAAACAAAGGATAAAATATGGGATGTGCAAGGTGCCTTTATGAGTGGAAGGGGATGCATGGACCAGATTTTCTCCTTGCGTATGCTCACTGAGAAGTTTCTGGCAAAAAACCAAAAACTTTTTTGTGCCTTTGTAGATCTACAAAAAGCATACGACCGAGTCGACAGGAAAAAGCTATGGAAGGTGTTGTCCAAGTATGGAGTGAATACAAATCTCATACAGGCAATTGCGTCTCTGTACGAGGGAAGCGTTGCATGTGTTAGGGTGAACGGTGGTTTTACGGGGTGGTTTGACATCACAAAAGGTGTTAAGCAAGGCTGCGTAATGTCACCATGGTTATTCAATTTATACATGGATAATTGTATGCAAGAATTGAAAGAGATGGGATTGGGCGCGAAATTGAGTGATCTGAAAATATGTTGCCTGTTGTATGCTGATGATGCGGTGCTGATTTCTAACACTATGGAAGATCTACAGTCTCTCGTGTCTAGGATGAACGAAGTGTGTATGCAAAATGAGTTAATGATGAATGTAAGTAAGTCTAAAGTCATGGTATTTGAAAGGGAGAGTACGAAAACAGTGTGCAATATAGTTGTGAATGATGAATACTTGGAGCAGGTGGATGAGTTTGTGTACCTGGGTAGTATGTTTACGAGAGATGGGAAGGCTGATAGAGATATTGAAAGAAGAGTAAATGCAGGTAACTCCATTAATGGAGGACTGAATGCCGTTGGCGCTAATAAAACACTGTCAAAAGACGCGAAGCTAGCAGTCCACAATGGAGTCCTGGTACCTACCTTGATGTATGGCAGTGAGGCATGGAGTTGGCAGAGGAAGGATGAAAGTAAACTGAATGCTGTCGAAATGAGATCCCTGAGGCGAATGTGTGGCAAAACTATGTATGATCGTGTGAGAAATGTGGATATCCGCAAAGAATGCAAGGCTGATGTAAGCATAATGAGTAAGATTAAGAAAGGGACCCTCAGATGGTTTGGACATGTAGAGCGAATGAAAGAAGAAAATAATGTGAGAAGAATATATGACGCAAATGTGAATGGAAGAAGAAGTAGGGGACGCCCGAGGAAGACATGGCACGATCAAGTGAATCAGATACTTGAGTCGGGCCATGTCAAAAGTCGGAATAATAGAAGAGTATGTATGAGACGATGTATGAATGTGAGTGAAGCAAAGACTGTGTGCCAAGACCGAGTTGTTTGGCGGTCCGTCCTCTCTGCCTACCCCTGCGGGGAAACGGCGTGATGGTTAGTTAGTTAGTTAGTTAGTTATATTGTATTACAAATTCCATGACTTTATTTTCATCACAATATCTTTCTGTTTTTTTATTAAATTAAAAGAAATAAGCTTACTTCTCTTTCGTAACTTAACCGCACAAAAAAAAAATCATAATTTTATTTTAATTATTCGAGGTCTCAGTTTTTCAATTGAAGTCCTTTGTCGACCCGAACTGTCTCTTCCTTCTCAAACCATGGCGTTTTAACGACTTCCCAGAGCTTTCTCCTTGTAGGAAAATGAATTCTTACCACCCCAGACTTTCATAATCAAAACTCTCAAATTCGGATACTCCGTATACGATTTTGTTAAATCAAACAAGTTACCGCCTTAATTTTTGATCATTTTTATCTCATGTCTCAGATCCGAACTAGTCTACTGTCCCTTTTTTGTAGAGTATCAGATAAATTTTCTCATTGACATCTATTTATATAAAAAAAAATTTACGTACTTGGTCATAAGTCATTGTTAATGCCTATACCATTAAATATAATTATTTCTTAACTTATATAAACCTTCCTATCTTCGCCGGGTTAATAATATAAACCCTTTTTTTTACCAATGTTTAGCAATTCCTTCAATTTTTCTTTGATTTGATAATTGTAGAGTGACCGATAATGTACTGTGGCCTTAGACATGCAATTTTCTCAATCTCCTGTTTATTGTGAATGGTGTAGTCAGGTCAGAGTAATCTTTATACCGCTGTCATTAAGGTTAATTTAAGTTTAATTAAATGAAGACAATATTAGCGAAACTCAATCAATATCTGAAGACAGAAAAATCAGAAAAAGATATTGGTTCCACTGGGACTCGAACCCAGATACCTTAGCATTCATGGCCAACTGCTCTACCGATTAAGCTATGGAACCCATTTCCAATTCAATCACTTTTG
Source organism: Limnephilus lunatus (assembly GCA_917563855.2). Taxonomy (NCBI): domain Eukaryota; kingdom Metazoa; phylum Arthropoda; class Insecta; order Trichoptera; family Limnephilidae; genus Limnephilus; species Limnephilus lunatus. Next base: position 77,383,740 of record OU830592.1, read on the forward strand.
AAATGGATAAATATTTATCCAGACACTATCTATATAGCATTTAGTTCGGGTTGAATCTTGCAATCATATATAAAGATAGCAGCCAATAATATGTGCGTTAAGAAAATGAAGATAGTGTTGGTAGTTCTTAGTCGAAGTATGATTCAGTTAAAAGTGATCTAATTGGAAATGGGTTCCATAGCTCAATCGGTAGAGCAGTTGGCCATGAATGCTAAGGTATCTGGGTTCGAGTCTTAGTGGAACCAATATCTTTTTCTGTCTTCAGATTTTGATTGAGTTTCGCTAATATTGTCTTCATTTAATTAAATATTATAATTTGAGTTTTTACTCATAAAGTTAAAAATAAAAATAAAATTAATTTAAGTTGTTCAAATTAGTTTCCTTTTGAGATATCTGTTTCTAATAACGTTTTTCTATCGTTACAATTTCCATTTCAATAGGTTTTCCACTTTTCCAGGTTATTATCTTCAGTCTGTAAGATTTTCCGAGATTTTAACAGTTTTTTGTGATCATTCGGTTTTAATTTAATCGTCCCCTCGGTCTATCATTTTACGTACTTTTCTTGTTAATTGATAAAAAATTCTTGTAGGCCCTCTCAGGTTGAAGGGTTACTATTCATTACAAACAACGACCAATATTTCGACTAACATCTTTTTTGCGTTGGTAAATACTGCGTAAAGGTTAAGATTAATAAAGAGACATCTATGTTTTTAAGAAACGACTGTAAAAAGAACACAGTATAAAGTTAATGGTTGAAAAAGTCGTGGGACGCCCGAAAAAGACATGGCTCGATCAAGTGCATTAAATACTTAAGTTGTGTCATGTCAAAAGAAGTAGTAAGCCTATGTACGAATGTGAATAAAGCAAAGAGTGTGTACCGAGACAAAGTTGTATGACGAGTAAAGGGTAGAGGAAGGGATTAAAAAGGAGGCTTAGTCGCGGTAGGGGATAGCACGGGGTTAAATTGGAAATTTTATGCTTCTCACACGTAGAGCCGTTTGCGGCCTGCTCACACGTCGGAAAACTTTCTGATTTATCCTTGAACGCATCAGAAACAAAAAAAATGTTGTATTGTATTAGCACTTCAATAAACAAAATAAAAACACAAACACTTTGTTTCTTTGGTTCTCGCTGGTATATTATAAAACCATCATCATCACTCTTGGCTCTACAACGCTTGGTGGATCTTGGCCTCCTCAAGAGTCTTCCTCCACTCATCTCGGTTTTGTGTCAGCTCTATCCAGTTTAGAAGCTTCAAAGTAGATATATTTTGAGGACGTTGTCGCTTCATCTTTAGCTTGGCCTTCCCATGCTCTTTCGACTAATAGGTCTTAAGTTCAACAGGGACTTTGGTGTTTGATGCTCGGTCATTCTCTCCATATGTCCCAGCCACCGAAGTCTTCCCAGTTTTTTAAATTTTGTGACATTTAGCTCCGTAAACAGAGTGGATAGCTCATTGTTGTAACGTCTGCGCCAAAATCCATTTTCTAGAACCGGTCCGAAGATGCACCTCAAAATTATCCGTTCAAAAACGTCCAGTGCTCGCTCATTTTTCTTAGTACGTGGGTCTCGGCTAAAATACGTTAATATAATGGAAAAATTCATACTTCAAAAATTTTTGTTAATGCAATCGCAATTCTCCCTTGATTAAACGTAATTTAAATTCTTTTATCAACCATAAACCCACTTTTCACCAAATATTCATATCCCGTTAAAATTATTTTATATAAGAATTCCACGACATATTTAGGAGATATTATTAAGTCATGCATGGCTTCCTGCAAGTTAATTAACATATTATAAAGGGGCACATTTCAATCAAACAAAACTTATAGAGTCTCTCTCAACCACACCATGGAACAAACACATTTGTCGGCGTCTAATGTGTGTACTAAGCAGGCTTAGGCAGTGGCGTAATTAGGGGGGGGGGGGCGGAAGACCCGGGGCCACTCGAGGGGGGGGGGGGGGGTGACACTCGAACGTGGAGAAAAACTTACAAAAGTGCAAATTGCCGCAAAAAATATTTTACAGGTGAACACTAACTGTTATTTAGCTCTATGGCCCAGTTGGTCGGGGTTCCCCAAAAAAAAATTTATTTTTTATTTTTTTTATTCTTGTTCCTAGCTCAAAGTATTGCTCGGTCGGGGATTTAATTGAAATATTCCTTAAGTCATTCTTTTTTCAATCGTTTATTGTGATTGACGTAAACTCGTGGAGATAATTGTTATCTATTGATTGACGTGAATTAGTAAAAAGTCGTTATTCTGTTAGCGTTTTTATTAGTGCTGAAAGATTATTTAAAAAAAACAAGGTAAGTGGCTTTGACAGTTCACTTTTCTAATAGACGCAAAACTTGAATACAATTACACCAGTACCGATCGAAGAAAAATGATCAATCATCTGTATGTATGTTGTCGGTATTATATTGTTTTATGTACATGAGTAAATATTTAAGGAATAATAAGCAATTTGGAGGATTTCAGAAAACGATGTGAAGAAGCGCTATTTACACCGATAAGTCAACTGCCGACAGTATTTACACCAAACGATTAGCTGCTTACACTGGGGTAGTTTCGCAAGCTAAAGTAATTCGTCTACCAAATGTAAAAGCGCCTTCAGATTTCGATCAGTTGTCGATTCTTTGGATAAGAGGTCACCTCGCATTACTAGCGCTGTAAATCATAATACCTAAATAATTTTATCCAATACTAGCAGACCCGGCCATACGTTGCTGTGGCTATTGAAACACAATGCCATTACCCAACCTTTATAAAATCCACACCACCCGCTTGTCAGCTGCCCGCTGCCTGATTTGAATATTTGAATTTCTCGGCTTTTCTCAACTAAAATATGCATGCTTTATACATATTAACCTTACCTCTCCTAAATGACCCTATCTATTGGTGAAAACCGCATGAAAATCCGTTGCATAGTTTAAAAGATCTAAGCGCACATACATTTTGAGCGACTTCATTTTATACTATGTAATGAATAGGTTGGGTATGGATATTATCCAAAATCTAGTTTGAAGATTACTAAAAATGAAGATACTGTATATTTTCAATAATTAAACTATATGTACAAGTATAATTGATAAACTGGTAATTCTTAAATCAGATTTTTGCCTTAGTCTTAATTTTGAAAAATAAAAAGTTTTTTGATTGGCGACGTTACGTGAGTATGGCGTCTTGACGGTGTATTTATTCGTCTACCCGGCCGATACAAATCTCACATTTTTCCAGATTTAAGTTAAGAGTGAGTCTGTGTAAGGATCCAAAAGCTTGATTAAAAGTTACACATGTAACAAGGAAATGGTTTACCTCGCAATTTTGTATTCGGTAACTCGTTTTAATTTAAACTACACCCATAACATGAAAATGGTTTTCATCCGAAATTTGCAGAACGTAGTCTGAAACTTCCATATTATCTTGCAACTCGGGGAATATCTTGCAATAGTGGTACTCGGGAATGATTTCCTTCGAAATGGGTCCACAGATGAACAGAGTTTCAATAAAAAATTTCAAAGAAAACAAAACAAAACAAACAAAAAAGATAGCAGGGAAACCATTTCCGTACACTGCGTGCAATTAAGGCTGGGGACTTACACCTTTACTATTTCAGAATTGAAATTTTATCGTTAATCTCTGAACACAAAACTGGTTTTGACTTAAGTATGGGTTGTAAAAATTATTTTTACATGCCAGCAAGCGATTTTCTTCAGAATTTTGCAGCATATTAGAATTGAAGACTCCACTCGAAACTCTGTTATTTGTAGCTCTATGGCTCGGTCGGCGGGATTCCGCAAAAATTTTGTTGTTTTATTTTCGTTCCTAGTTCTTACTATTGCTTTGTCGGGGATTCCCCTGAAATATTCCTCGCTTATCACCTGCGTCATTCTTATTTCTTTTGTACATTGTGATTGCCAGGAACTCGTGAAGGGAATTATTACCTATTGATTTGTTGAAAAATTTGTTATTCTGTTAGTGTTTTTTAAAGTGTTTTAATTTTGTGGTTTGCGAAATTTTTGTTACACATTTGACTAGCGACTAATGTTTTTATATTTAAGGAGGTTGAAATTTACGTTTTGAATTTCACAAAGTAAACTTTAATGGGGGGGGGGGGTGACACCACGTTTTCCACCCTGGGTGCCACCCATGCTAGCTACACCACTGGGCGTAGGAAACCTTTTTGCCTTCGGGACCATGTGGATGTATGTCGTATCACCCGCGGTGGTGGTAGAGGGGGGTAAACTAAATATTTTTACAATCTCATTTTATCAAGTACTCATTTTAAATGAATGATGAAAAATTGAAAATTGCATAACCGAACGACATGTTCATAAATGAGTCTGCAACTAGAACTGCAACTGCAACTAGAAAGCGAGAATGTTTTCCTTTGAATTTCTTCAGTAGATAAGTTCACAACACAAGACTTTTAACTTAAGAATCAATCTATATACGACTCCACCGTCTATCAGCTTAAATCATAATTATTGTATTCGGTACAAGGGAAGGGTTTTCCTGCATTTTGCAGCATAATATTTATTATGGTCCGCATCCAGATTTTTACAATTAGGCACAGAACGCGAAGATTATTCTATATTTATGAAACGGTTTTGGCATTCCTAAATTTTGATTTTATTAATACTAATTTTCTTTTTAATAACCAAATGCTCCATTTGACAATTGGTCATATCAGTTCAAAGATGTTTTCAGGACAAAGGAGTTCTTTTCAAAAACAAAATATATTCATAAGTATTTTAAATTTGAAATGAATTAAAATTTTGAAACTGGTATTTATCGAAAATAGTACTTATTGAAACTGGTATTTATGCTTTCAGCAGATCTCACCAATATTGCTTGTGGGCCACATTTTCCCAGTCTGGTGTGTCTAGAGTCTGGTGTTTGGTGTCTGGTGTTTCTAGGTGGGCTGTCAAAACGTTTTGCCGAATTTGAAATCGTTAGGGATCTCAAACGTTGCGTATTCGAACACTGACAATTCGAACACTGACAATTCGAACGCTGACAATTTGAACACTGACAAATTGAACGCAAAAACATTTGGTTGCCATTTTTATATTATTACTAGCTGGTTCCCGGCAAGCGTTGCCTCCCTGCATGTCCATTCTCATGCGTCCCCATTCCCCTCCCGCTTCTCCTTTCACTCCTACGTCCCCCTTCCACCTTTCCCGCCTTCCCCCTCCCTCTCACCCTTCCCGCGAACCCCACCTCCTTCGTTACCGTCCCCCTCCTGCCTTCCCTCCCTGCTGCTAAAATATATGAATTACACACATTTTTAAACCACTCGCGCGCCACTTACAGTATTTTTTTTCAAATTTCATAAAGCCAGAGCTTACCTTTATATAAAGAGACACACTTCTGCTAAAATGCAATGTTCTGTAAAAAAATTGAGTTAAGCCATCGATTAGTTTCCGAGATTTGTTGACCCAAACAAACGGAACCTAAATTTTTATATACATATAAAACAAAAGCACATATTGATTAATTTAAAAAAATATTAGCTTCCAATGTCAAAATACATATTTCTATAAAGTTCAGGATAATTTAAAATACAATAAATTCATTCTGTTAAAGTATGATTTTTGATCGTTTATAGCCGTCGAAGAGAGATTTTTAACACTTTGAATGGATGGAGACCATATTTGTCCCAACGCACATAAGTATAAAACGCTGTAACTCCCTTACTATCATAGTGAGAAATATGTTCTAAACAGTGTTAGAAAAGAAAAACACTACGCTTTATATTACAATCTTAAAAATAGCTACCAAAAAACTAAAATTTACACTTTTGTCTATACAAAGTTTTGAATCGCAAATTGAAAAAAAAAATAGAAATTCGGGACTCGTGTCCCAGAGGTACCAATATCTTCTTCTGATTTTACTGTCTCCTGATTTTAGATTGAGTTTCGCTCATATTATCTTCATTTAATTAAATATTATAATTTGAGATTTTACTCATAAAAGTTAAAAATAAAAATAAACAATTATTATCAGTCCAAACACCGGATGATTTTTTATTGGATTGTGAATATTGCACGTGTGTCCCAACTGCTCCCAACTATCTAAAGCCAGTGGGACTATATAAAAAAAAGTTGTGAGGTTGAAAAAGGTGGGAAGGGATGGAGATAAGGAAGAGGAAAGTTGGAAATGTTTGCACACGCCGGGATTTGAACCAGTGACCTCTTGATTCATAATCCAGGATCTTTTCCCCTCGACCACGGAGGTCGTCATTCGCACAATTTGATACTCATGAAAGCATCAAAGCAAACAGTTTGTCAAAGCGAAACTTCCGTATATAGATAGCCAACCCTATTACTATATTCTGAGCACCCTATGTTGCCTATCTGTCAGCATCCGTTACTTCCTCTCTGCCTCACACCAGGATGCCTTAATTCGCCGGAGCATCGAATTACCATAAAATAATTGTATCATGGATACCCTGTCCGAAGTTTATTTTCCTATTTTTTTACAAACAGGAAATCAGATGTTAACCTCTTTACACAGTATGTATATTTTGGGTTTAATTTTGACCTTACTTTTTAAAATCAATAATGTTTGCGCCGATAATAAATGACAATCCGGAGAATTATTTTTATTGGCATTGTAAATTATTCTATGGCAAAGAATTATTCCTTGCTCCCTTCCCCTCTCTCCACTTCCTTTCTGGATGGTAATTCGCTATCAATCAAAATGAAATACGGCTGGCCACGCTGTGAACTCATAAACCAATTAAAATTAAAATAAAAAACTTAATTAAAATCGCATCGCAAAAGGTTATTATCCTTAGTGAAATCATTTTAATAAAAAAAGTGAACTAACCACTACCTACCGTAAGAACTTCCTTTCAAATACAATTTGTTGCCAAGTAGTAATCTCTAGGAACACAGAATAAATTTGCCGTACAAACTCTCGCCGAAACAAATAGTTTGTTATTTGTGTGAAATACGCCCTATGAGAATTAATGTTATTTTAAATAAAAGTGGCAATAACTTTAAGTATTAAAAAAAGTAGCAAAAGTTTTCAAATGACTACTAAACTACTATTCTACCACTGCAAGTTTTAATTCAAGTCTGAAAGGTTACTTACTTACCACACAAAATCCGGAAAAATATGTTTGGAAATTATTTATGTTAAATTAGAAAAATATTTCGCAAATAACCTAACCTATCCCACCGAGCCTTTGCAACTAAAGATGTTTTAGCGCCGGTTTTCAAAGAAAGACAAGCGTATCGAATCGGTAGCCTGCAAAAAAGCTGGTATAATATTCCTAAACTCGCGGCGATAATACACAAAAGTTTTTTACCCGATTTTTTTAAAGGTTGACTAATGTGTGGAAAATGGACGACGGGGAGAAGTGAATAGAACCTGTAAATGTAGATCTTCTCCCCAAACGTTGCTGCGTAATTTACCTACTTACTGTGCCTATTGTAATAAAAAATATTTGAGTTTTCCGTGAATGGTTTTGAACCCGCATCTTCTAGGTCCAGAATAAAGGAGCTGTCTTTTTTTGCCACCAAAATTTTCGGCCCGCATGCGCGCGTGTTTAAACATTTATTTACCTAGAACAACTATAGAGCTTTGTCAAAAACACAAAACCTCTTCAGATAGGAAGAGCGCTCCCACGTTAGCTCTCCTAACAACAAAAAAACACCGCCTTTGTGATGCAAATCTCACTCGCGAACAGATAAAAGAATTATTGATTGAGTACTAGTTTTACTAAAGGTGGAAGAATGCGCATAGCCGAGCTAATATCGTAAAAATTCCAATGTGAAATGCATTATTTAGCTGACGATGAATTACAAGAAAAGAAAATCGAAGTATTACCATACTGCTTCCGCTAACTGAATGCGGAAACTAGACGCTTGGAGTTATTCAAACGCCTTTATCCGACAGAATGGACGCAGTTTTATTATTGATTTTTTGGAAAGCCGTAACATATCTACCAAAAAAGACGTGTTTCGATGTAGGTCCCTATGATTTCTGTGAGTTGAATAGACCCATATACAACGGGATCAAAATTTAAATGTTTTCCACCTAATTTCAGAGAGGATAACGTACAAAGTACAAACCCGGGGAGAGAAGAAAGTGGTAGAAGTGACGGAAAAAAATCAGAAGAACGCTAAAAAAAGATACTCGGATCACTTAACATTATCCAACAGACTAAATATATTTGAGGCAACCAATGTTTTGATTCTGAATGACCGTCTCTCACTATGGAAATGAGAGCGAATATAATAAATAGAATTTTTAAGTATGTAAGTTCATTGTACTTAAAATCTAATAATACGGTTTATTTTAAAATTCAAGGCCCGAGTAAAGAATATTGATAATCGACAACGGAGGTTATTAAAAGAGAGAAGATAAATGGTATGCATTGTTAATTTCCCCACGTAGATTTTAAAATCTGCAAATTTATTAAAATACACAACCAAAAACTTTTCCTCTATGCCACGGAGATCATTGAAACTGTTGTGTAAATGAGAATGTCTTTTATGGTAATGACAATCAACCTTACTAAAATAAGTCGTGAATATTTTATTAATTTGATATACGATCGTACATGTGAAAACCTTTTTTTATATAAGTAAGGCTAAATGATCACATGTAAGAAGCATTGAGATAAAAAGAGACAATTAATAGGATCGACTATGTAAAATGTCAATTTGATATCACGGTGATGAAAAATCTTACCAACTTAAACCACATTCGTGTTCAGACCATCTTCTTCCAAAGTAACAAATAACCTTTGTTGTGTCCAACTACTAAACATGAAGAAGGTAGAAGAAAGAAAAAATAATAAATATTCATCCCATGTATGTGGCCAGTTCACGGACAACTTTATGTGGAGTTATAATTAACTTACTGGCGGTGTCCTTGTAATATAGCATTTATGGCAAAAGTTTTTCGCTTACCAACGTGTTATCTGGATTTTAAAATCACCATGGATATTATTATGGCAACAGCTTTTAGCAATTTATTCGGTACGAATAAAATGGAAATAATCTGAAGGCTTCCCCTTACACGTATATCCGACTGAATGCGAACGATTTCCGGAAATTCGTCCAGCTTTTCTGGAAAGCCAGCAGCATGATATTTCGCTCAAAGAAAAATATCAAAAGCTATGCTAACACATTCAGCTCTCTATTTGCGAGTTGAATCTCATGTATCGACTGAATATAATATCAAAAAGGAAAATAATAAAGTGATAACTGAACAAAAAAAATTATGCGTTTGTGCTTTTCCTTCAATCTTATGTACAATTTATTTTTTAAGTTTTCTTGAATTTTCACAAACTAACTATAGTGTTAAATGAAACAAATAACTTTGAAAAAACACCACTATTTAATTAAAATTATCAACATGTTATCAAATGCAATTTTTATATATTCAAAAATAATTTTTATATTACATTTTGTGTAACTGTTTTTGTGATACTTTTGTAATTAATCACCTCTCCCTATAATATTTTTGTCTACAGTTCTTAATTGTCTATACTTGTTTGTCTTTTGTTATTTTTATTGATGTTATTATCCGTTAAACCCTTGACTCTGTGCAGAAACGGGCGGTCCGCTTGATAGATTCTCCCATCATAACAGATGGATTGCAATCTTTAGATCACAGGCGTCAGGTGAGAATGCTGTCCTTGTTCTATCGGTATTACAATGGAAGATGCTCCGAGGAACTAGCATCATTGATTATCCTCAGCACCGGTGCATAGTCGGAAAACATGCCAAACACGCGCCCAACATTTGTACATGGTTGACATTAGTCACATGAGAACGGGTCTTTATAAGACTCATTCTTGAGTTCAACAGCTCGGCTGTGAAACGATATGCCGGCCTCTGTGTTTTCTCCCTCCTATAACATGGGTCTCTTCAAGACCCGTGTAAATTCCTTCCTTTTCTCAAAAATACCCTCCACTCAGCATCTTCAAAGATAACATAGGCCCTGAGGGAATTTATTTTTTTCAGGATCTCCTGGGGGGAGTTAATGTAAAAAAAAATTCTGTCGAAAAAACTCTTGGTTTCGAAACATGTTAATCATTTTAATTAAATTGTGGTGTTTTTACATAGTTATTAGTTTCCATTTAAATAAAAATGACTCCACAAAGTGAATTTACAAAGATTGAACAAGTAACTATAACTATAATATCGAATAATATATTGTAAACATCACGTATATTAATATAATAGATCAATAAAAAATAAAAAAAATAACTATAATATGCCTAAATGAAATGAAGATATCAAACGGAAACAGAAACATAGAGATCTCCGTGGTCGTAGTTAGCGGGCTTTAATCCCGGCAAGTAAATTTTATTTGATTAATTTGTGTTTTTTCACAATGCATTAATAAAAAAGAATTGAAGATATTCTCAGTGCAAGACCACCATACAGAATTGAAACGTGGCTTAAAATGGCTTTAGCCTGCTTTGGTGACCAGATCTTAAGAGGTAGGTTTTATTTCCTTATTACCATTTATTTACCCTCATCGGATGTTATTATTACGTTAACGTACGGTTGAAATTTAAGAATCCGGCTAAGAAGGCAAATCTGACGCCGCGCCTTATGCCAACCAATCTTCGTACTTTAAGTTTGTTAAAAAGCAACTTTTGTAATCGAACCTAATTCAAGCAAGTAGCTAGAAAGGATGACCCCACTTACGTTAATTAAAAGATCGCATGAGAACGTGCCGCTCGCAAGTATACCTAAGTACTTTGATTTTAAAAATTTGTGTATCTCTCCGGATATGGAGAGATTGACGGTAATATGATAGGTACCTACCACACGGCTATAAATTACATATAACGTCATTGCTTATCGCGGTTACTTTTTTCCGATGACTAGCTGTCACTGGATTACAGTGGATCCGAGGAACCGGCTATTTTCGGAAACAGTTCCTATCGGATTTATATAATGGTCGCCAACACTCAAACTGGGCGAAGCAGAACCAAAAGCCGCCCGCAAGGCTTAGCAGCAAGAACCTGCGGAACGGGTTTTTAACTGCTAGTTAATATTTGTTATTATTTCTTCATCTTCCCTCTCGCCATCACCTTCCCTTTGAAAAGTTTTAAAATCTACAGGTGTAATCCCATCCCATCTATTACAGAGTTTTCTCTCCCTGACTCTCGTAGGTATTAAGTTTGACAACATTTTTTTTTCAAAATTTTAGATCGATTTGCTGACAGAAATAATAATGTAAACATGAAACATAAATACAGATAACATAATCCGAACAAGCACACGAATGAGCAAATGAGCATGGTTCTTTAGTTCTTACTTTTTACTTCAGTGAAACATCATTACAGTTTTTTAGTTTAGTTAAAAATACACTTATTTAACTAACCAACCATTAAGCGGTTTCCCTGCAGTGGTAGACAGAAAGGAAAGACCGATACACTTCATCTTGACACGCACTCCCTGCTTTATTCAAGTATATGCTATGCATCGTGTCATACACACCCTTCCTTAGATCTGGCTCATGACATCTTGTACTCGACTCACTTGATCATGCCATGTCTTCTTCGGGATTTACCAATTTTCAATTCGTTTATTCTAATTACCCTATTTTCTCCGTTTATTCTCACTGTATACGCAAACCGCCTGAGCGTTCCTTACTTAATTTTATCCATTACGCTTACACCAGCCCTGTGAGAAATTTCCACATCTCTACATTTATAACACGGTGATACATAGTTTTACCACACATATTAGTTTTTTTTACTCGATCGTGCCATGTCTTCCTCGGGTGTCTCCGACTTCCTCCATCATTAACTTCAAAATTATTATTCTCTGCTATCTTTGTTCATCCGCTCTGTTTGCCTAAATCATCCAAGCATCCGATCCTTTATCTTATCAATAATTTTCCGGATCAAGGCGTTTTGAATGCTGTCACAAAAAATACACCTTTATAATGTCAAAACAAATTTGCTTTTATCTTAAAAGCTTTCCAAAGATCTTTTTGGGGCTTGCTAGGCTTCGACTAATGCGTTGTTAAGCCGATCTAATAGCTTGTTCGCATTGGTCCAGTACTTTAGTCAAGAGAAGTAACTTGCTACTTGACTAACCAAAAAAGCATTCGCATTACTTTCAAGCAGTTTACATTAGTGTTTACAAGACGACAGGCTACTACATACCAAAGTAAATATGCTAAATAAGCTAATTTTAATGCTTATTTTAGAAGGGGTGGAAGAATAAATTACTAAGATGAAAATAAATAAACTATGGACACGAAAAGAGATAAATAGCAGCATAAATAAATAATTTTAGGATAGCATCTTCACTCCATCGCCACGGCATTTCCGCGCGTCTACAAATGAACTCTGCTAAAACGGCCGGTTCGCGCATGTTAATGCGCAACGACGCATGGAGAGGTGCCTGAGGGGGCATCCATTAATAACGTGAGCCCAAACGGGAGGGGGGGGGGGTCCAGCAAAATCTCCCGTTACTTGAAAAAAATTTACGAATAGGCCCAAATTTATCTCACCGAGGGGGAGGGGGGGGGGGGGTCAAGATTGAAAGAAAAACTGCTCACGTAATTAATGGATGCCCCCTAACTCGCCCGAAATATTAATGGAATGTTCGGACAATTTTAGTTACTACTGTACTCTCCACTCGACTAAAATACTTGGCGTGTCCGAACTACTCTTTAGAGAATGTACTTAATCGAATAAATTCGTTCACTGACTTCATACTTAAATAGAAAGGTTGGTTTTACGGGGTGACTACTTTCCTAAGTTTTCTTTTTTTTCAATATTGCCGATAATTTATGTAAGTAAAGTAAGAAGGTGCAAAGATATAAATAATTTGATTATATTTCTTAGTTCAAGAAAAAAACGAAACAAGTGATGCGTAAAAGAAAGCCGTGTAAAATTACGCCCTATTATATATTCATGAGAAATTATTGAAAATAGATATATTTTTGTTTACCCTATTAGGGCATGCACATTGAAAATTCTTAAGTGCATTCTGCCACATAATATCTAAAAAAATTATTTTATAAATAAGACGAAGTACAAGTTTCCAACACAGATCAGTTTTTGGGGTATTGCCATAATATTGCGGCTTCTCAGATAATACACCAAAAGCAAACCACGATAATATTTTTGGTGGCGAAAATCTAAAATCACAAATATTCACATTTTTAGCTTCAGCATACCTCATTATGTAACAAACATCCAACATCCATCAGCTTTTTTTAAAGTCAGTGAAAACGAACTGCGTTGGAGTTTGCCAACGAAATTATTAAACTTGTCCTTTAAAATGACGATTCCATTTAATTTTATCCATCTGTCCTATTTTTCACTATCCTTCATTTTTTTCTCTTAATTTCAAGGGGGAATAACTTTTTTGAGATTAGAATTGATACTTAAGCCATATATAGATGGAGATACAGGCGACTCGAGTTTCCTCCGCGTAGCATACGCGCCGCTCGGTTGCGTTAGTCACTCAGCTCGTATCTCCTTTGGGTAAGGAAAGCCCATTGGTGAATCCGTTCGCCACATATTGTTCGGTATTTAGTTTATAAGTTCGGATAGCATTCTCCAATTCAATTTTTCAAGCGAAATTTTCTTCCTAATCACATTTAGAATATATATTTACACTCTTTGTGGCCTCTTATTTTTTTTTCCTAGAGTGTGAAAATATATTATGTAAATGCAAATGGATTCTTTTTTCATCAAAGTATGAAATCATAAGCTCAAACTTAATTTTATTTCGCTTGTCAATATGCTTCGCTTTTCCGATCCGTTTAAAATAAGAGATTTTTCGTGAAAATTGAATTTTATATTTTCGTTTCGTAAAATGTCTTTTGTGAAAAAATCAATACAGAAAGGTAAAGGTGTTTTGTGAAAAAATCAATACAGAAAAACCAAGAGATACTAAAAAAATCAATATCCTTTCCCGTATAAGTACAGTAAAATATTGGGGATAGAATGGATCGAGGATTTAAGAAATATATCGAATACAAAACAGATATTACCTGTCTGTAACTTTTATTGTTTTAGCCTTCTTTGAACAAAATAAACACTTAAATTATCCCATAAGGCCTTTCCTATCACTCAATATGGAGGATTTTTAGTCAAAGCAAATGGCGGATGTTGACCCAAATCCTATTAGTTTAATCAGCTTTTAGAGACATAACATCAAAAATACGAATATCGGTTGTCTGTGCGTCCTGCGTAACTCTGGTTCAATAAATTTTGTTTTGAATTTAGGAGTAATTTTCTATTGGTTCTGATTGTGTGAAGAATTTAGGCAAACGATAAAGTACCTACCTACCTACTATGTAATATTTTTTTTAAATTTCAAGAATTCAGACAGCGCCATGATTTTTTATATATTGTTGTAACCAGTACGTTGTTAATTTCGAATACATCGGTAGTACAAATAAAAATAGTTTTAAGCGATGATAACGATAAAAGCGATGATGGATGCACCAAAAAAATATAGTTAATAATGATACGCATTGATGAAATGTTTTGTTAGAGTAATTCATTCTAATTGTTGGGGTTCGAACCTGAGTGTTAGCAGTTGTAGTCCTCCCCTGGGTCTCGTACCGATTGGAGAAAGCCCTGGGAACCCTCCATCCCTGGATAGCCAGCCTGGGAGCATCCTGCAGGACTATACCTCCGGTGGGATCCTTGCTCTGCAAAGGACATCCAAAATCAACGGCTTGATTCCCAAAATGTTTCCCTATCGAGCGTCAAATTTTAATCCACACAGAAACATTTTCTAAACCGTCCCCTTGGGTTTGGTAAACCTACTCGTATATAATTTTATACACAATAATTTATGTTGTTGGTGCACGGGTAAGTAAAGTGAATATTCCTGCGTAATGCGTTACGTAATTCAATATTCTAAATTTGAACTACTTATCATACTAGACAAGTATTATATATATTACTTCACAGTAGTAGGTTCCAACATTATTATATAAATGATTAATAGGTACTTTATTCAAAATGCGTATTTATTTCGTTCAAATGCTTGATAGACGCTTAAATTAATGAATAGAATGAAGATTATTATTTTTAATTGATAAACTAACGTTTTTCAAGACAAGATTTTTATGCTTAACACAAAGGGTAACAATTACTATAATCAATAATTATCAGCCTGAAAAACTCATCTACATTAAAAAAATCTGTTCCCTGACCGGCAATCAGAGGGACACGGGTTCAAGTCCCGTTGGCGGCCAGTATCTTTTCTCGGAAGATTTTTTCAATGTAGATGAGTGTTTCAGGCTGATAAATATTGCTTATAATAAGAATAAAGATATTTTACTAAAACAATTTGCATGGTTTCACTGAACTAGGTCCAGTGATTTTTTTAAATATTTATTGTTTCCATAAGCGATGCTACATTTTCGTTCGATCAGTAAACGGTTACATAACGGCTCTTGAATTTTTTATAATATCATTGGATGGATGTCGTAATTTTTAAAGTTTACTAACATTCGATAAGTATATATCTTCCTTTGAAAGGCAGTTGAGGCTTTCGAGGTAAATATTATTTTATAAATACTTTCGGCTTCACATATAAATAAAATATTTTTTATCATTAGTACGAACACAGCATCGTCAAGAGATTTTCGGCTTTTTAGGGGTTCCAGTTCAGAGGTAACTACCAAACATAAAAGTATTAGTGGCGTCAACAGATGTTCAAATACTCATTTAGCTCAAAATGCATTAATTTAATCCCAAATATCGGCAATATCCTCTTTCAACAAACTGCCTCTTGCTCCATATGGAAGTAGGTACCTTTTATTGATCTAGCTGCTCCTATGGATTCCCGCAGCAATACGCACTGCATCGCCACAAAACTATCCTTTCTCTAGAATTCCTCGTTTACTATGGAAACACTTTAATCGAATCAGTTCCACATTACCTGATAATTACCACTTTATAAATCCAATTCTTATTTTATGACCGTACAAAAATTAAAATCTTACTAGTATTATAAACGCGAAAATTTGTATGGATATGTAAGTGTGTTTGTTACTCTTTCACTCTAAGCAAAAACTCCTGAATGGATTTTAATGAAACTTAACAATAATATAGCTTATACATCAGAATAACATATAAACTATATATAATGGTGAGCTCTGGCGTTATGAAATTTGTATAAATGAAAATGTTTGTATATCATAAATTTTAGCGGCAGGGAGGAGAGGCAGGGGGAAGGGGAACGGGGGAGGGTGGGGTTCGCGGAGAGGGAAGAGACGTGGGGAGGGGGGAGGCGGAGAAGGTAGAAGGTAACGGGGACGCACGGGAAAGGACGTGCAGAGAGAATCAATTTATTTCTTTGAATGGCATAGCAACGCATGCCGGGAACCAGCTAGTACATACATTACATAAATTAATCAGAACTACGAGAGATCGTTGTTATCGAAAATAAACAAAGTAAGAATTAGATATTAATATTATATCCTAATCCTAATATTATATGTAGATATATTTTTCAACAATAGCTCCATACAGGAGGCCCTGAGGAAATTAATTCCCTTAAGGCCTATGACATATCTGGAGTTGCTGTGTGAAGGGTCTTTTGAAGGAAAAGAAGGAGAGGAAGTTATAGGAAGATAAATGTTTGAGGGGTGAGTAGGAATCTGGGAGCAGTATGTCCGGACATATAAAGCCATCCTTCCACTGCTGTGCAAAGCGATGGGTCGAGAAAGTCCCGCTGGAGAGGCAAAATGATCGCCATCAAGTAGTCTCTCCCGATCCGGGCCGTCACGCAAGAAGTGGGCAGACGCGTACGCGTTTCATCGCATATTTTTTTTAAAATTAACAATGGTTTTTTACAATACACCGAGAAAGACATTTCATGGATATAGGGTATTTTTAGAGGATTTTATTTTAAATGGATTGTTTTAGGTAAAATTAAAATGTCAAGTTATAATTCATCCGGGTACATTGTACAGAACCCTGTTGCGAATTGGAACGTAAAACCCCGCTTCTTGCTACAATAATATCGATCGTGCAACAGAGCGATAGATCGGCTGCCACCATGGCCGACGGCTGTTCAAAATTCCGTTCACAGTGGGACGAATTCACCAGGGGCTGAACGAACAAGGCGACGCCGCACAGTGGCTGAAATTTGTGGGCTAGCGAGACGTTGGCCACTAATCGGCATGTTCCCGAAATGTTTTTCTTTTTTTATTAATCGACCATAATAACCCGGATGTGCCTAGCATTCGAAAAATCCACAAATTATGTAACCATCAAAGCAAAGATTTTGTTTTTGTTTTCATTACCTCTCAATTAACCACTGACAGAACATTTCATTGAAAATAACATCAGAAGCTTACTTAATCTGTAATAATTAGTCTTGGAAAAGATATTTCATTTCGCTTTTGTAACAAGGTGAGTTTTAAGGTGTGAATTCAATCAATAAAAGTTTTGAAAAATCACTTAAAATATTCTTCAAGATACCTACGTGTTTTATTTAAATAACGCTAAAAACATATTCTTAATAAATTATATATATTGCCTTGGTTCAAAGTTAACGTTCTTTTCCAAACTTTTTACCTATTTTTTTGTCGGAGTGGGAATAAAAAACTTCACAAGTCTTCACGCCATTTTTTAACAGACATTAATACTGTGTCTTTTTTGTAAACGAAAAAGAAGTCACCATCAAATACCATTATTTACTACTCCAGTAATTACATATTTAACGAATGATTATATTTTTCGTCATTTTTTTTAGTATTCAATATTTGATTCATTTATGTATAGGAGAGATCAACTTAATGTTAAATTTTATACGGCATACCAAACCTTAAATTTAACGTTATTTTCAATAATTTAATTAATCACTGAAATTTTAAAAAATAATTAAAAAATAATATCCGATACTTAATTATTCTGTAATAAGTCGCATAACAGAGATAAATCTAGTTGAGTTTAAAGGTGTGCGGAATCGGATTGTTTGTGTACTTATTATTGAATAAATTTTTTAAATAATCACTTAAAACATTTCATTGAAGAAGAAGATAACAATAATGATCTGAACGGAAATATGAAAGAGAAGACACAGGAAAATACCAAAATGTCAATTAAAAATAAATTGCTATTTTGTATTAACATTTAAAAACAACAATTAACCTTCAAATGCTCGAAAGCCGAGAGCGATGTCGCGCCAAATTATTAAAATCCGCCACTGTGCGCGGCAAAACACATAATTTTCTAAGTTGGTAGTTATCTCAAACTTAGTTTAACATTATTAATTAGGTTTATTTATTAATTAATAAAGTCTTGTCTAAATGATATGGCGCCCTGAAGACCCAAAAGCCATTATTTGATTTTCAATATTATGTAATTTTAACGACAGGTTGTGATAACAATTTTGACGACAAGATGTGGTGGGAGTTGAACAAATTGATTGACAAAATTTCTTTGAGTTTTGTCTATCTCCGAGTGATCGTAGATGAGTAATTAATTTAGAGTTTATAAATACGTTATAATCCTACGTCTAGAGTAACTAACTATTAGGTAGGTCTTGTTACTTCAATATTAAATTATACATTTTTTCTTCAGTGGTACCCTTTTCATTTCATAATCTGTTGAATTGATATTTCCATTAATTTTGACAGTTTTAAAATGGCCCTGTAAGCCGAAACTGCTATATTAATGATAATAAAAAAGCGAAATTACTTGCGGACTTAATAAAAACATTACTTAATTAAATTTAAAATAAAATTGTTTAAATACTACATTTTGTTACTTAAAGTGGTAGTCACTGAGTACTTGACTACTAGGCAGGTTAACTTTTTGTGCTCAATGTTACCCAACTATTTTATTAAAAGTTTTTTATGACCCTTCAGATGATTTTCCCCAAAAATGGCACTGTAAAGATAAACGAGCATTATTATTATTACTGAGATAGCTGCATCAATTTTGCAGAAAGTTAACCCACGGTGTAACTTTGCTATCCTGCGTATTTCACGTACGTCGATAATCGGTAAGCCTTACTTTCCTAAACCTAAAGGAAAACCATATTTTCCCTAAAACGACCCTCCACACAGCATATCCACAGATGACACAGGCCATGTGAGAATTTATTTCATCAGGGCCTCCAGTGTGAAGCTATAAAAAGCAAGCGGGGGCCCGTGTATGCTGACAATAAGACGAAAATTCTATCTATTTATCTACAATTAAATCAATTATGTTTAAATGACATAGGCACTTAATGTAATCTAATCTTCTCCCATACAACATGATATTATTGCGTTGAGCCGAGAATAAAAATATTTGGTAGCTTAACTTCCTCTGCCTATGTTTGCCCGGAGCATTGGTTCAATGACGTTCAACAAAATTTCACTTATTTATTTGACAAGTATCGGTGATCGCCTCAGTTTTAACATGGTTCGGGGAAACCAACAGAACAATAGAAGGTATTTTATCGATTAGAAAATAATATAGTAGGTTATTGATAGAGGTTCCTTGAGATTGATAGGTAGATAAGCGATTAATATTGAAGTATAATATTTTTTGTAAGAAGGACAGGCACACAATCCAAGTTACACATATCCTGACTAACCTAAATAGTCGAATTCCTCCTTAAAATAAAGTATTAAAATGATGGAACGGCTTGAACTGGTGACGCATGGATGGGAATTCAATGCATTGGTCCACTCAGCCAAAATGAATTCAAACTTATCTTTTAGTACTATTATTTAAATTGATTTTTTAATCATTCTAAACCAATCAGTTGCCTTATTACATCCCTTCTGACATATAATTTCTATGTTTCTATCTAATAGATTGTTATGACAGATGAAATATCTTTAACATATACGTAGTTTTGATGTTCATCTTAAGGAGAGTACCCTGGAGCCAGCGCAGCTATGCCATTTTTTGTAACGTTATAAGGTACATAAAATGAAGTAGGAAGTAGAAGTAGATTAGGAACATTTAGGACCTGTATCAACCTATTCAGATCTAGTTACATAATAAACAAAGCTGCAAACACGATAACTTTCAAATAAGATTTTTTCATCTTTCATCGGGACGTTAGAGAGTAACTTCCGTTCCGCGTAGGTATATGAAATAATAATGGTTATTCTTTATTCGAGAATGTATGAAAGTAGTTCAATACAATACATTCCGTATTCCAAAATAACAAGAAGATATACACATTTCAAAATAAGCAAATAAACGCATCGATAAAAAAAAAATATAACAATAACTAATTACGTAATTCAAATAATGATTATCAACGTTTACTTGTATACCAGAGAGAAACTTTTCTAATTCCAAATACAATAAACGGCACGCCTCTGTTAAATTACCAAAACAGGTAAACTTCAACCGCAATAACTTGAAACCCTATACAAAGCTCAAACTACTCTTTCACACGAACTGCTCCGAGTTTTCCCATTTAGCTCATTTCCTCCATACAATAATGAAATCAATTTAGCAGTAAGCACCTTATATCATTTCTGGCTAATAATACAGCTAAATATTATCGTTACATCAAATAGAGTCAACATAATAACCTAATAGAATATTAGACGAATTGAAATGAAGGCAAAATATTATTTTAATTTCGTTAGTAATGTTAAGAGTGGTAGGTACCGAAAAAATGTTTTAATTATAATAATGCCTTTTAACATGTTGTTACGTACCTACGTAAGTATTATTAAGTATGGTATTGTTATAATTTTCTCTAAATAATTCTTCATCAAAAAGGTCTCTGTTTTATAATATATTATTCTTCGTAATCGAAAGTCACAGCAGTGGTTTTTGTAAACAAGTATTCTGTTTCAACACCGATAAAGTTTGGTCGATGAGTTTTACTAATTAAATTTGTATTATTGGATATTATTAAAAATGGCGCTATAAAAATCATCTAGTAATAATAATATTCAAGTGTAGAAAAAATTATCCTTCGCCTCGCAACGCTTTTTCGTCGAGAACTATATTTGATGTATTTCAAAGATTTCAGAATAGATTTTTATAAAGTGCTAAAAGTTTTCTGACAAAATTATGTTTGACTTTCCAAATGATAAAATCAAAAGTTGCCCAATTTGCAAGTAGATATTTTTTATATGTTCTAAAATATTTCAGAATTATAAAAATATGGCCATCGAGAAATGAAAATTTTTCTTTGGCGGTCTACATATAATAATTGTTTTATTAAAACTATTGAAGTTTTTGAAAATACAAATCGGTTTGCGAAATCACCACGTGAAATTTTCAACGTCGAGCAGTATATACCATACCCCCTGAGACCCGCAAACCAATTTATAATGGTTAAATTGGCCGTCTGAATGAAAAGGTTGATCACCACTGACCTAAAGCCTGGAATGGACTGCCACTCATGATTTAAGATTGATCACGGACTCGACAGAATTTAAAGCTAAATCTAAAACTGATATTTTTCAGACAGTCGTATCTATAAAGTCAGAAACATTTTCCCTTCACAGTCCGCGACGTAAATAACTAAATGTGTAAAAATGTATCTTTTGATAATTTTGCATTTAAACCCAAGAAATTTTTTTTTCAAGGTCATTTCATAAAAAAAATTCAGTCCTAAAATTGAACAATAAAAACATTAATATTATAAATAAATATCAACTCTGCTTCTTGTTACTAATCTTTTGATAAATGTCCATGACAACCCTGGTAAACTTTATATAAGGGGCCAGGTTGCTGGAATGAGGAATGAGGTAAAATAGAAGGCAGACCAACAGGCCTAAGGCCTAAGTGCTCACGGGAACTATATGTAAACCATCTCTACTTTCAATAAAGAAACTTCAAATGGAATTTCCACAATCAATTAATTACAAAAGAAATATTTTGGTGTTCTACGAATAAAACTCAACTCAAAACCTCTGTCTTCTGAACAACAACAAAATGAATAGCTTTTTTCTTTTTCGCAATATACTAAATAATTATTCACAATCCCTAAGACATAAATTTGTACAGTACCTAACCTATGCGTAAAACCCAAGTCATTTAAATAACGGATGAATGGTAAAAATTAAGGATGCTAGATATTGAATCCTTAGACATTCATAACTTTGCGTTTGAACTTGATACCTACGTACTTCTCAAATCGCTTTTTTACAATTCTGTTAAATTAAGCTCACAAAAAAAATCTTTTGCGGGTACATGTAATAAAGACGATATATTTATGATGAAATGTTATTTACATCCCATATGACAAAAACTACTCATGGCACTATGTAAGTAAGTGAAAAAGTAAGAAAATCACTCAAATTATAAATCCTACATAACATAAATAGTACATAACGCCTTCTCTGATACCGACAAAAATAAAATACGGGCAGTTGTGAAACGGTAATTGGTTCATTGTGTAATTTATAAACTAAATTTTAAAAACGAATTTAATTAAGTTAATAATTTAACGAAACAGTTATTGGTTCTGAGGCTGTACGAAGTTCTCCCGGTCAGCTAGTAATCACATAGATATTTATTGTTAATCCATGTTATAATAATTCATGCAAAATTGGGATTGCCTGCTCCGGATACCGTTCACGGAAAAAATCAGAATTGCTGAAATTACGGTATGAAAAAAAACATGTTAATCTCGGAGGTATTTTTGCGGCTTTTAGTACACGGTACATCGATAGCAGTGAAGTATTTTAAAGAAGGTACTTTACGGCACAGACTAAGACGGACTCATAAAGTTCGTCCTATCTCCTTGGCAACTCATTTTGTTACGCTTTGTACTTGCGTAAAGTTTACCGCAGACTGCAATTAATTGTAATATTATATTAGAAAAGTCATCGATCGCCATTGCTTGCGTGTTTGCGAAATATTTGTCAAAGTTTGTAAAATTTTTATTAATTATTTTTATTCGAAAAAAAATATAATGTAAAAATTCAAAAATAAAATTTAAGTGTTTGTCTTATAAATTACGGTTTATTTGAAAAAAGCAATTGGTAAGGGACAAAATGTTTTCTTTCGTCTGCATTCAAAACGGTACCTATTTTTGAGATACATTAAAAATAGCGATTCTACTAATAAAATTAACGTCAACCGGGAATATATCTGATAGTTTTTTTTAAAAGAAAGACAAACATTTTCGGGTTACGAATGAAAATATTTGAAAATTTCCTACTAACACCTTAGTAAGTGGATAATGTTGCTTGTGATGGAGGACTTAGTCAGCCGATGATTCGAACACACGCAATCTGGGCGGGACCCAATCGCAATGAGAACTCAGCCACTGACCAGTCTTAATATTTTATTTTTATTTATTTTTATTTTTATTTATTTATTCAACGCCCAGAGGGCTTTTACAGTAATACAGATATAACAGATGATTTTTCAACAGATAGAGAAATGATAAGAATAAAATTAGATAAAAATGCACACAAGTCACAAAAATACAAAAATACAGCGATTTGATAAGTTTACAAAAATACATATATGTTTAGGAATAGTTTTGGAACAAGTTTTTTACAAGATCCACAAAATTCGCCAAGTTGATGTTGAATATGTCAACATCACTTAAATACTGATTTCCCATAGTGTGAAATCTTTGTATCGGAGAGTGGGCAATGTAGTTCCGCTTATGAATGCTGCAGTAGAATAGTGTGTTTTGTCGTGTGGTTACTGTCGGTATTCGTAAGTTTATGAGTTGTAGGAGTTCGCAACAGTCGAATTTAGAGTTAAGTATTTTGAATAAAAATGTCAAGTCGTTTATTTTACGTCTGTCTTCTAGTGTGTGTATTTTTAGAATATTTAGTAATAGATTATATTTTAAGTCTTCTAGTGGGATATTTAATTTAAAATTTATAAAACGCAGAAATTTTTTTTGTATTCGCTCAATATTATTAATGTGAATTTTGTAAGATGATGATAATATAAAGAAATCACGAATTTGACCAGTCATTTAATCTGTAGAGAGCATCAGTGTATCATCAGAGCATGGAGTGTACGTTAAAGTTTTCTGATCTGTGGAGAGTTCAGAAAAACTTTTTCGTACACTCCAGTGCCGGACGAAAATACGCGGAGCCGCGCGAAAATTTCCTTGAAGAGTTTTGCTAAAAATTCGGACTATGACTTTTTTTCATTTGTTCTTGGTTTCCAGAAAATATAAATAATTATTAAAATACATTTAATATAAATGAAGTAGCACGTGTCCTAGAATAGCTAACTTTTCCTTAAAAAAAAGAAAAGTCTTCCATTTCGGAGACAATTTTCAAAACAAAATATTTGTACGAACACATAAACTGGTTTTAAAATGTTTGCATAAACCTGAATTCATACTTGTGACGATGCACATTTAGATAGTGTAATATTTAAAAATACACCTACAATTGTCAATATGACAGATGTCTCTAATGTCACGTCAGCCATGGCGCACCCGCTTGCGCAGGAGACGCCGTGGCTGAACACACGCCGTGGACGGACTGCGGCCATCGTAAGGGCGCCTTCTACTGCGAGCGGAAAAGAGTTGAGCGGAGCGGGGAGGGAGATGAGCGAAATAGCTTTGACCTTCCACCAAAAAAGAATCGCTAAAGGTACATTTACATGCTTGCCAAGCCTACGCAAACCTCCACACGCTCCAAGCGTACGCAAATCTCGCCTGGCATTTGGAAGCCGTTTACACGCTTGTGACTGCGTCAGTGAGCTACCAACACCCGAGCATGGCGGACGCCGAATTTGTGTAGGCTATTGCGTTTGGTTTAACTTACTTTTATTTGAAATACAAGCAAAGTATAAAAAAACAATATAATATTGTCTTGTATTATAAAAAAAAGTTATTCCAACAAAAATCATATGTTTTTTTATTGTAATAAATAATAAATCATCAATAAAAGATTATTTATTTATATTGACTTTTTAGGTAAATCCAATAAATTAAATTAGTGCATTCAAATTATGTTCTTATACATTTTAATAAGTCAGGCATGCCTCTTTCGTCATACATATGTCTCGTAATGTTAATTATCGATATACCGCATGGAGCAAAAACGGCGTGCATTCGCCGTCAGTTCTGAAATTACACTGAGCGTTTGCCGAAGCTTGCCGCTGGATCCGACCCCGACTGGATCGGCGGCAAGCTCTTGCAAGCTTACGCAAACCCTACGCAACCCTACGCAAGCCAAGGCAAACGACCTGTTTCCACGCTGGCGTTTGTGGAGGTTTGCGTAGGCTTGGCAAGCGTGGAAACGGCACATAAGACGTTAGGTGTTTGCCTTCCACTGTCCGTGCGAGAAATGAGCGAGGCGACCGGAGCGAGGTCAACGAAAAATGAGAAATAGTTTTGCCCTTCAATTGAAAACGAGTCAGTATCACTTTGACGTTTTAAGTGAACAGAGTGATTTTGGTGATGTCAAGTATTGATTCTAGTGAAGATGATTCTGACAGCATGTGTGCAATGAAAACATGTTTGCTAATTTATATTTATAAAAATATTTTCATCTAAAAAATTAAAACTTTTTTTATTTCCGCCAATTTCATCTCAATAATGGTTTTCTGCCGAATTCTCTTTCGTCAACATTGCTACATTCTTTGGGAGTCGTATCCTATAAACAAAACTGGCCACTGGCTTCAATAAACACCTCCGTCTCGACAAAAAATGCAGTCGAGGCAACTGAATTGACGAGAGTTTTTGAGCGGAGTCCGCTAGAAACTTGTTGGCGATGGTGTGCGCGAGCGGACTCGTTCGAACCTATTTTAACTACTTCGGCCCGCTTCGCTCATCTCGTTCTTGATGGAAGCACTTGTATGTAGTTAACGTTTGCAAGTCGAGCGGAGTTCGTACGGAGTCCGCTCTGCTCGCATTAGCGGAGCGAACTCTTTCGAACCTATTTAAACTCTAGTCCGCTCCGCTCACCTCGTTCTTGGTAGAAGAACTTGTATGCAGTTAACGTTTGCTAGTCGAGCGGAGTCCGTAAAGAGTCCGCTCCGCTCGCAGTGGAAGGCGCGCTTCACACTCGCTGGCCGGCTCCGCTTTTGCTCGCAGGTTTGGGCGACGCGACGCACCGATCACCATTTCCGTTAGTTGTGCGTTGTTTTGTAAGTAAATGTATTAAAACGACAAATATCGCGACTCCACCTTTCACGACGAGAGTACCAACCCCAGCCGGTGCCCCCCCCCCCCCCCCTGGGGGCCTGGAGACCACAGATAAAAAGCCGTACACGAGGCTGGCTGGGGCGCCAAGCAGTACCAACCCACCACTACGCAGTATCCACTTCCATAATCCCCATCTTGTGATTTTATTTACTTAATAGTAATGCTTTGAAGATCTGATAGGGCCCAGAGAGAATTTAGGCAATCAGTTAGGATATTTTGGTTTATGCTCCATTGTGCCCCACTGTTTGATAACGTTGTTACTGTTTTTTCATTGAATAAATCCTAGATCTATGTAGACGCACACACTCTTTTTATTTGTACTGCCCGAGACATTCAACTCTGATTTGGATGATTGAGAATGAGGCTTTAGCTGATCTGTGATCCTAGAAGACGAGGACTCATCCCTACAGACGAGCTAGCCGCAAGGTGGGACCTAAGAGGGGGCATGTACCCGACCCCTCTCCCTGTAGGTATATTTTTGGGCCCCCTTTCACTTTGACCTAACCTAACATTCGGTCACCCATCGAATGTGGGGGGCCTTCACACGGGCGCCCTTTACATACTCTGTCCGAAAAACAATCAAAAGATTTTTTAAAGAAAAAATATACACAAATAAATTCATTTTTCCAACGCCGTTTAACGAAAACGATTTTTGACATTCATAGACAATTTGTTTGTTGAGCTGTCGTAGAAGCAATTCAATTATGAATCGGAAAGTAGAATTTTTAGTGATGTTGCCCTTTATACAGTTTTTATCTTTACACAGAGTGGATGGTATCAAGACGGGTCTTCGGAGCACCACGGACAAGTTCAGCCATTATAAAAAAGGTCTACGGATCACGATCACTTGACGCTAGCGCCACCAACATTCAGTCTGCGCATGTGCGATGTAAGATACAGTTCGGCATGATGCTCAGAAAAATCAACAAAGTACAACGAAAAACCAAGTTTATATGTTTTTTCGTTGTATTTTGTTGACTGTTTTTTGGTAATAATAATAAGTCTGTATCAATCTCAAATTGTTATAAGTTTGATAGAAATTGGTATGATTTTTTTTTAAGTTTTCTAAAAAAGTATGATTCAAAATTATAAAAAAATCTTCCTTGTTGATTTTTAAGCTTTTACATTGAAAATAAATTTCTAATTTTTAATATTTCTTTTTATTTCAATGTAATCATTATCACCTGACTTTTATCAGTTAAAATAACACATAAAATGTAAGCTATAACAACAATTTATTCATATTTATTTTTTGGGGTCCTCAGCGACCCCGCGCGACTCCTCGCGTTAAAAAAAGACGGGACGGGAGGAGGGTTAATAAAGACAATGCTCAATTCACTTGTTATTGTAAATTGGATCATTTGTATAGCGAAGAACTTCAGTAATCCGAGGGTGCAAATTACCTGTTAAGTATTGTAGTGGGAATCAATTTGTTCAATGATTTATAAATAATTCGATGGGTGGAATGTGGTTTTTTTTAGGTCCGTGGAATTGTCAGAATTTTTTTTGTTTTGAAATTTGTTTTTCAAATTGAATTTTGTTTGTATATATAGACAGTCAATTATTTTTTAAACCAGGGGAATGATTATTGTTTTGAATTAAAGGTAAAAATACCCACAGAAAAACAAAAGATTGATTTATTATAGATGTGGATAAACACTGAAACGCCGACAAAATTTTAGGATAATTCAACCGACGAATAAGGCACATGTCCGACATGCCCGTATAATAGAGCTTAAACAAAGTTTGCCGGCTTGGACTATTGTTTCATTTAGTTACTGTAGAAGTAGGTACCTACCTATCTATTACGAACGGTTACATGACAGTTCATCCTGCGACAATTCATCCTGCGACAGTTCATCCGGCGACAGTTCATCCTGCCGACAGTTCATCCTGCCGACAGTTCATCCTGCCGACAGTTCATCCTGCCGACAATTCATCCGGCGACAATTCAACCTTCCTGATCATTTAGAAGATTTTTTCTTCAAGTAAGTATGCAAAGAGGATATACGGCCGTACAACCAAAATCGATATACTTATATCTGAAGGCATCTTGAGTGGAAATCCGCTGTAAAAATATTTTTACTAACAATAATTTCGACTCTCCGAAGAAGCATGCGTTAATAACAAAATACGACATACTTATACGTGCAGTCGGCTTAGCAAAAAACCGTAAATATTCTTACTTGCATATAATATAACTTTTTTATCTGAAATTAACACCATCTTTTTAGGGTGAATTGACTTATTTAAAAAAAAAAACACAAGAGTCCCAACCGTCTCGAGCCAGTGAGTGCCAATGGCATCTCTAATTTTGGTATGGTGTGATGCTGAAGGTAGTGGGGAGGGGAAGGAGATGTGGAAAACGTACCTTCCTGGCTATTCATATCTAGTCACCAAACACGGCTTAAGCCATTTCATGTTATTAGACTAAACCAATATACACTGTACAACAGCGAAAAAATTTAAAGAAATCATATAAGTGGGGAGGGGAAGGAGATGTGAAAAATTTTGCTGATCTGAAAAAATGCTATTCAGATATAGTCACCAAACACGCCTAAAGCTATTTCAAGTAACGTTTCAATTCTGAATGAATACTGACGAATAGCAAAATACGGCATACTTATATGTGCATCTACTTAAGATTTAGGAGGCGGACATGTTAACCGTCGCCCCGGGAACCATTTATTGGATAACCAACACCCCTGCCATAGGTCATCCCAAGTGGTTCGCTACGTTTGGTGAATTATAAGGGTTCTTTTTAAAATTTTTCTTTATTCATTACTTACAAAATATGGTTACATAATTAGTGGATTTTTCGACCACCATGCTAGGCTGATGCCCGTGTTATGGTTGCCCGGGTTCTTGGAGTGATGTTTGTCAAGGTCTTGTTGGCGAATACTTTTCCTCACCTACTGCGTGGCGGTCCGGATCGGGATAGATTACTTGAGGCAGACGTAATCAGGACATCTCTAGCCGTACTCTCTTGACCTTGCACCGCAATTTGTCTGACTAGTCAGATCTAGTCACCATACACGGCTAAAGCCATTTCAAGTAATCAGACTAAGCCTACATACACTGTACAATAGCGATTTTTTTTAAAGTCATATGATATAACTTTAATAATATTTTTTTTTTACTTTTTACTATAACACAAGAGCCCCAACTGCTCTCAACCATCTAGAGGCAGTGAGACTAAGGCATTCCTCATTTGGATATGTTGTGAGGCTGAAGATAGTGGGGAGGGGAAGGAGATGTAAAAAATTCTGCTGATGTGAACATTTTTTTATTCAGATATAGTCACCAAACACGCCTAAAGCCATTTCAAGTAACCTTTCAATTCTGAATGAATACTGACGAATGGTAAAATACGACATACTTATATGTGCATCTACTTAAGATTTAGGAGGTGGACATGTTTTCCGTCGCCCCGGGAACCATTTATTGGATAACCAACACCCCTGCCATAGGTCATCCCAAGTGGTTCGCTACGTTTGGTGAATTATGAGGGTTGCCCGGGTTCTTGGGGCGACGGTAAACATGTCCACCTCCTAAATCTTAAGTAGATGCACATATAAGTATGTCGTATTTTACCATTCATCAGTATTCATTCAGAATTGAAACGTTACTTGAAATGGCTTTAGGCGTGTTTGGTGACTATATCTGAATAGCATTTTTTTCACATCAGCAGAATTTTTCACATCTCCTTCCCCTCCCCACTCATATGATTTGTTTAAATTTTTTAATTTTTAAATTTAATCAGATGTCCCACCATATAATTTTAACTTTTATTAGATATGTTTTTGACTGTTTGTTATTCCAAAGATTTTATGTACATCCTATATATATTTTGTTTAATTACCCTTATAATCTTTAAAAAATATGTTATTAAGTCTAAATCTATTCATAAGTTAAGTTCTTAAGTTTGTTATAAGGTTTTGAAAAAAAAAAAAAAAGAAAGTTATTATCAAGTTGTCCTCTCCTAAACACAAGCACTAGCTTTATTAGGAGAGTATATAAAATATGTAATTTTAGAATGAAATAAACTTATTGTAAAAAATTTACTCAATAAAAAAAAAATAAAAAAATAAATGTCCGCCTCCTAAGTCTTAAGTAGATGCACATATAAGTATATCATATTTTGCTATTCGTCAGTACCTATTCATTCAGAATTGAAACGTTACTTGAAATGGCTTTAGGCGTGTTTGGTGACTATATCTGAATAGCATTTTTTCAAATCAGCAGAATTTTTCACATCTCCTTCCCCTCCCCACTCATATGATTTGTTTAAATTTTTTCGCTGTTGTACAGTGTATATTGGTTTAGTCTAATTACTTGAAATGACTTAAGCCGTGTTTGGTGACTAGATCTCAATAGCCAGGAAGATACGTTTTCCACGTCTCCTTCCCCTCCCCACTACCTTCAGCATCACACTATACCAATATTGGGGATGCCATTGGCACTCACTGGCTCAAGACGGTTGGGACTCTTGTGTTTTTTTTTAAATTAGTCAATTCACCCTAAAAAGATTGTGTTAATTTCAGATAAAAAGTTATATTATTTGCAAGTAGGAATCTTTACGGTTTTTTGCTAAGCCGACTGCACGTATAAGTATGTCGTATTTTGTTATTCACGCATGCTTCTTCGGAAAGTCGAAATTATTGTTAGTAAAAAATTTTTTACAGGGGATTTCCACTCAAGATGCCTTCAGATATAAGTATATCGATTTTGGTTGTACGGCCGTATATCCTCTTTGCATACCTACTTGAAGAAAAAATCTTCTAAATGATCAGGAAGGATGAATTGTCGCCGGATGAATTGTCGGCAGGATGAACTGTCGGCAGGATGAACTGTCGGCAGGATGAACTGTCGGCAGGATGAACTGTCGCCGGATGAACTGTCGCAGGATGAATTGTCGCAGGATGAATTGTCGGGTCACCATTATTACGAACATGAGATCAATGTTGAGATGTAGCCATGTTTTTATCCTTGAACATCACATCACAAAATCAGCTATATTATCTTACTAAATTTATAGATATAAAAATTCAAGAAAAATTGTGAAGAAACTTTCAAGATTCCATTTAAATGACTTGATATCGCATGGGCTTTAAGCCAAGAACTTGTATTTATTTTATATATTCAATAATTTAATTATTAAATTAATGAAATCAGTTTATTTATAAATTATTATTTTTTATTGATAACCTAACGTTTAAACAAGATTTTTATGCAAAGCACAAAGGGTAGATAACAAATATTATAATCAATAATTATCAGCCTGAAACACTCATCTACATTGAAAAAATCTTCCGAGAAAAGATACTGGCCGCCAACGGGAATTGAACCCGTGACCCTCTGATTGCCGGTCAGCAGCTCTGTCCACTGAGCTATGGCGGCTTATCTAATACCCGCCAAATAATTCAATATATACTAGTGTTTCATTCGACAATTACTTATTATTACATTTTTCCAACTGAAAACAACCAACTTTATTTTTGTGAGAGAGGTATTGTTAATACTAAATCTCCCGCTAGGTGGCGTCGAAACTAATTATGTCTGCATTTTTTCCTGAAATACTTTAACTAGTCAAATATTAATTATTATTTTTTATTGATAACCTAACGTTGAAACAAGATTTTTATGCAAAGCACAAAGGGTAGATAACAAATATTATAATCAATAATTATCAGCCTGAAACACTCATTTACATTGAAAAAATCTTCCGAGAAAAGATACTGGCCGCCAACGGGAATTGAACCCGTGACCCTTTGTTTGCCGGTCAGCAACTCTGTCCACTGAGCTATGGCGGCTTATCTAATACCCGCCAAATAATTCAATATATACTATAGTAGTACTATAGTATATATTGAATTATTTTTTCTATAGTAGTACTATAGTATATATTGAATTATTTGGCGGGTATTAGATAAGCCGCCATAGCTCAGTGGACAGAGCTGCTGACCGGCAATCAGCGGGTCATGGGTTCAATTCCCGTTGGCGGCCAGTATCTTTTCTCGGAAGATTTATTCAATGTAGATGAGTGTTTCAGGCTGATAATTATTGATTATAATATTTGTTATCTACCCTTTGTGCTTTGCATAAAAATCTTGTTTAAACGTTAGGTTATCAATAAAAAATAATAATTAATATTTGACAAGTTAAAGTATTTCAGCAAAAAATGCAGACATAATTAGTCTCGACGCCACCTAGCGGGAGATTTAGTATTAACAATAATAAAGTTGGTTGTTTTCAGTTGGAAAAATGTAATAATAAGTAATTGTCGAATGAAACACTAGTATATATTGAATTATTTGGCGGGTATTAGATAAGCCGCCATAGCTCAGTGGACAGAGCTGCTGACCGGCAATCAGAGGGTCACGGGTTCAATTCCCGTTGGCGGCCAGTATCTTTTCTTGGAAGATTTTTTCAATGTAGATGAGTGTTTCAGGCTGATAATTATTGATTATAATATTTGTTAGTTTATTTATAAACAAGTTCTGCTGGTAATTATTACTACGCGTGACAGCTGTTTCGCCTTCTGAGGGCATTATCAAACTGTAGTCATGCCACATACAGACAATCTATTTATAGTATTTCTGGATAGGTTTGTACTATGACTCATTTCTAATTTCTGATTAAAAATGACTGAAATTATTAATGGCTTATATTTTCTCAATTACTGTTATTTCCCACTTTGACTGAAAGTCGTTAAGCAATCTAATTGTGAGTCATTCACAAATGCTGACTCATGGTTTTCTTTTCAAGCATAATTAGTTATTTAAAAATTGGTTTTGAATACATCTAAAAGCGGAGAGTGTATTATATTTTTTTGTTCAATTATTAAGATAGCTTAAGATTATTATTATGTTTGTTAATTTCCAGCTGCTCTAAAAGATTAAGTTTACGTCCTTTATTTTGAATGTGTAAAGGAGTTGGCTTATTATCATCGCTAAGTGAGTGATTCTCATCTAGGAGATGTTTGGCGAATTGTGATTATATTTTATTATTTTTTTTAAATGATCGCATGTGTTCTTTAAATCTTATATTAAAGGACCGGCCAGTTTGTCCAACATAAACAGCGTTACATTCGTCACACTGGAATTTATAAATGCCGCTATTTTTAAGTTTGGGTGTTTTGCTTTCTGAATTTTTAAGAGATGATCCCAAATTATTATTAGTGCGGAAGGCAATGTCTAATCCACGATTTTTGAGAACTTTAGCAATTTTATTAGATGTAGGTCCTGCAAATTTTAAACACGCAAATTTATTATTAGTTTTATTATTAATCAGTGGGTAAATTGAGTTAAGGTTAATTTTGTATTTTTTATGACTAATTATTTAATCAATATCACTACCCTTGAAGTCGTTATTTTTTGCAATGGATAAAATTATATTTTTTTCTTTTTCGTATGCTTTATTGTCAAGAAGGATGTTAGTAAGTGTGTGAATCATTGAGTGATAGGCAGATAATTTATGTGACAATGGGTGTAATGATTTAGAATGAATGGTCGTATCGGTAAACGTAGGCTTACGGAAAATTTCGAATATATGCTTATTATTTTTTCTACCGATTTTTAAGTCTAAAAAATTAATTTTATTATTACACTCTCTTTCAATCATAAAGCAGAGTTTACGGTTGATGGAGTTAGTAACAAAAATGTCTAATTGTCTGTTGGTACCTTTCCAACAGATCAAAATGTCGTCAACATAATGCACATAGTAAATTATATATTTGCTAAAGATTGAGTTTAAAATTTGATTTTCAATATAGTCCATGAATATTTCGGCAAGAAGTGGACTCAGCGGTGACCCCACGGGCAATCCGTCGTTTTGTTGATAGAATTTATCATTAAATATAAAGTAATTGGTTTCCATGCATATTTTAAACAGGTCTAATAAGTCATTTTTAATAATTGGGTTTATGTTAGATTTGTCTAATATATCATTGATTTTGAGGCACTCTTGGATTGTAAGATTTTAAGGCACTCAGGCGAAACAGCTGTCACGCGTAATAATAATTACCAGCAGAACTTGTTTATAAATAAACTGTTTTTATTAATTTAATAATAAAATTATTGAATTTATAAAATAAATTAAAATTAAAATGGAGTTCTACAAATTTAACTTGATCCATCCATCGCCTTGCGCTGCAAGGGGAGGAATGAATTTATACCGTCGCTCTTGGACACATTGATTCCCAGATTCCTACCTACCACTCATACCCTTTTCCTTCCCAGAATTTCCTCTCCTTTTTTTTCTTCAAAAAACCGTCCACACGGCAACAGCATTCCCAGAGATAGATCGTGAAGGAAATTATCTTGAAAGACCAAGTTCTAAAATGTATTTGAAACATTAAAAGCCTTTCTTTAATTAATAAAAATATTACACCACAAGCCCCAATGAATCTTAAAATTTAATTATTTTCAAGAATCAAATTTAATACGGAACCTTTAAAATGCTAAGAAAAGGCGAAATAAATTCTTTTTAATGCTATTTTAATTTTAATATTTCAATTAAGGTTCCTTGGGCCCCTCGTTCTTCTGAAGACGGAATTATCCTTTCACTAAAATCTACCACTATCATTAAAACAATAATTGTTAATTTATCACAAGTAGCGTCTTTCAAGATTTCACTTTCTTTGAAAATTTCCACGTAGTATTGTGTCGTATTGAATATTGGTGTTCCATGGAATTTAACGCTAATTTGTAACAAATTACTTCCACCTATTTACTTTTGAACCCTGACATTTTTATGAGTTCTTAAAATTCGTCGTTTTCATTACCTAACTTCGTTAATTTAACTGCCGGTAACCCGGGCGTTTATTAACATTTATTTATAAACATGTATTCGTTTTAATAAATTTTGGGAGGCGAGTATGGGTTCCGCCGCCCCGTGAATCATTTATGGGATAACCAACATCTCTGCCACAGGTCACCCCAAGTGGTTCGTTAAGTTTGGTGACTTAGCAAGGGTGCCCGGGTTCATGGGGTGAAGATTGTTGAAGCCGTGGGTGAGGTGATTTTTCACAAAAATGGCATTATACAAATAATCCAAATATATTTATTATAATTATTATATCTCACCGTAATACAAAATGAGAAGTGTGACTTATGGGTGACCGGCCAACTCAGAAGGAAAACCAACTCAGAACCACCTCAGAAATGTCATTAAGAGTGTTGATAAAAAAAAGGTTAAATAGGTTAAGTTAGGTTAGGGTTTCCGGCTATTTTAAAATTATTTATTCATAGCTTTTAATTACCTTTTCGATGGGGTTCTGAGTTGTGTTCATTCTTATTTGGCATGGAACCACTTTTTTGAGATCGTGTTAGGCTGGGAAAAATAACTCCCCAAAATTTTTCTTGAGGTTAAAACTACAAAAAGACGTTGTTCATACTTATCTCTAATTATCTTACTATAAAATTTCAATAATATTAATGTAACCCCAAAAAAAACAAAATTAGCGATTAAACATTATTAAAAGCGACATAGGGGTGACATAAGTATTAGGGATACGCAGTTTTTCATTACTTTTTTTAATAAAATAGATGAGAAACCGTAGAAAAATATTGTTTCATAACATTTTATGATTTAAAATGCTTTCACATGGGTAAATAAAAATATCATAAAACGTAAATCAATATTAATGAATTGGGTGATCTCAACCGAACATTTTTATTGACATTTATTCGAATTCATGTATTTTCATTTCGAGAAAATAACGTTCATTTTCTTATAAATGTAAAGAGTCACTTTTGATGATTATTGATTTTGTAAATTCTTTAATCGGAATCGATATCTATCAATATCAATATATGAGATTACTCAATGGTTATAAAAAAATGGATTTATTTATTAACTTCAAACTCTTCTAAAATCTGCTTTTGTAATTCGGTTTCGAATTCGAAAATTCATCACAGGATGTCGCCACTTAGTTAGCAGGTTGCATGAGGACGTGCCCCTCTTAGGTAAAAGTACTAACGATTTGTAGAATTTGAATATCTCTCAGGAAAGATTAATACCTAATAAGTAATACCTAAGAATTGAGAATCACGCCGCAATATATTACATATAACGTCACTGTCTGTCGCGGTTACTTTGTCCAGGTGAATAGCTCTCACTGAATCACAGTGGATCAGAGGAACCGGCTGTTTTTGGAACCAGTTCCTATCGGATTTATAAAATGGTCACCAACACTCAAACTGGGTGAAACCGAACCAAAAAGGCTCTATCAGCAAAAACCTGCGGAGCGGGTTTTTAACTGCTATTAAATTATTTTATTTTTTTTGCTGTTTTCCATTTTTTGTCAACAACTTAATGGAATTTTCAACATGGAGATTAAGAGCGTATAACCAGCCAGCGGCCGAAAATCCACATTTCGTCGAAAGAGGTTCTTACGATCGTACAGGGCGGTTCCAATGAGAAAGATTAATTATCTACTCTCCGTACCAGCTATTAAAAATTGTAACTCAATATCGATTTTATTTCATTCCAAATTTTCTTTAATTTATACCTACATCCAAAAATGCTGAAAGACGTGTTGATAAAACTATTAAAATTATGTACATTTTGTAATTATTGTTTGATCATAAGTATTTATCATTTTTCAATAATATCTCAGCAAAATATGAATGTAATTTAAAAAAATATATATTAGTCTTTAAGTGCCCAAATAAATACACCAACGGACCAATTTTCGTCAAGAAACACATGTACTTATACATTTTTTTATGATTTTATTTAAAATAAAATTAAAATTCTGTTACATACGTTTACCACATAATGTATTGATTTATTTTACTGCATTTGAAATGGGTGTTATATAATAAATGTACTTTTTTAAAAATTTTACAAATCCGCCAACGACCTATGGTATAACTTTATTATACTAAAAATTATCATTTTTTCTGAAAATTTAAAACATAAGTTTACTAGATAAAAGAACAATCTTTCGAAACCAATTTATATTTTTTTATGGAAAATAGTTAATACGTATAAACACTTATTCAAAAATGACATATTTCTGGTGTTGATGAATCTCATCATTATTTTGATTTCTGTTGAGATAATTTGACGAATTGTCGATATTGTTATGACAAAAATAAAGGAGTATCGCACAATTATTATATCATGACAGTCAATTTAAATGAATAAACGGTTTTCAAAATATATTTTTCATATTTCTTAGCAAATATTGATCACAAACTCATGGGCATTAATGTATTACATATTTTAGTCGGTCCAAATTGGTCAGATTTAGCCTACAACTCGCCCAACGCTTAACACAGAGCGACCGGAAACTACGTAATCCGGTCTACACAGTACGCACCGATCATAGCCAGTGGAACACGTTTCGACGATATATTAGTAAGCAGTGTCGTAATTGTACAGCTAGCACTATGCTTACTTACACAACAAGCAAAATGCTTTATACGGAAGTGGAAATTGTTTGTGGAATATTTATTAGAACTCTTAGTTTACTTTCGTATGCCAATGTGTGCAATGATATTTGAAAAATATTAACAATTAAAAATATTGAAATTTAATAAATTATCGGATACATTTTTAAACAGTGAGTCATCTGGTGGTAGTCTAGCTCTTAATACCCATAAAATCGTGGTTGAAACAACGCCTATAATGACTTATATATATATAGCGAATTTGAGGTTTTTCGACCCATAAAATCGAAGTGAAAACGCCTACAGTGATCTGCATAAGGCGAAATTGAGGTTTTTTAAACCGAAAGTGTGGTATCTTAAACCAGGTCGACATTAAAACTTACTTTAAAACCAGTTTCAAATATTCAACGTTTCAGACAAAATTCGGGCGGGTCAAATGTTTGTTTTTTTCGTATCTCTAGCTTTACCTATTTATCCGTAGAACAATATTCTACCTAATCTAGTAATTGTGCTATGAATTAGTATAATGTTCATATAACATTCATAATAATTACCTATTGAAGTTCAAAAATATTCACACACGTGTCAGCTAATTTCGATAGGCGGAATTTATTTATCATGCGAACCAATCCATACCTTCTCGAAAGTTATACCTAATTAAAGATTAATCAAAAGCGCAATTAGCCTCCACCGTATTCAGATACTCGAAAGTACATTACGCGTTAAAACCGCTGATTCTTCGAAATCTTGCTAGAACAAATTCGCAATTAAAATAATAACGTTGAGAGGGATCTGACAGAATTTCACATTAATATTTCATTATTTTCGGTAACTTTTATAACAAAAGTTAATATACCTTCTGTTAATTTCATTTGACAATATTATCATAAATAATAAATTCTGTATATTTTACATTTTTTGTATCATGACGATGGAAAAAAACACTTTCAAGACCATAACATTTGTGTTATATTCCATCCTTATTACAAGTAACATAATGCATTTTGCGGTAAAATCCACAGGTATATATGTATACCTACCAAAGGTATATTAAGAAAAGTGTGATTACCGTGAGTAAATATTTATTTGTGATCTCATGAACCCATTATTTTAGGATGTTACGTATATAGTTCCATTAGCCCAGGTAAGTAGGCCTCTTAGTGGTAAACACTTTAAACAAGTTAAAATATAAGACATACACCTTTGATGTAAAACATATTATTAAAATTGAATGAACAGAAATAGAAAAATAAATGAAATAAAGAATACATTCTGGCCGTAAATAACAATAATAATACGACAAACTTTGCCTGATTGAAACCCATTAGAGATTGTTTTGTCTTTATTACTGATACATTTACTTTTATCATTTCTAGGAAATGTCCATTTTCCATGAAGTACACTTTGTCCATTTTCAGCGTCCGTCCAGGAGATATAATATCTACAAGGAAATTTAATCCTTTTACCGAAAATGGATATAATTTGATTGGGAAAAGTACTTTTCTATGAATTACTTTCACAGGAGTGAACGGTGATTTTTTTCTGTCTTCGGTTTATCAAGTTTTGTTTCTATAAATAATCTGTTTTTCGAGGAATGAAAAACACTTCTACAAGTACATATCTAAAAAGATCATATCATTATTCCAAGGGATTATTGCAAAAATAAGACGGACTTATAAAAAATATAGTCATAAAACAACTAACGTTAAATCAAACACATACCTACGTTACTTAGTGTTGTTGAAAACGTGTAGGTGGGCAGCCTTTGTACGAGTATAAGGTAAGTAATTTAATTCTGAATACGTACATAGGTAACAATTATTATAAGCAATAATTATTAGCCTGAAACACTCATCAACATTGAAAAAATCTCCCGAGAAAAGATAATTTTTAGATTTTTTAGATGTTGATGAGTGTTTCAGGCTAATAATTATTGCTTATAATAATTGTTACCCTTTGTGCTATGCATTAAAATCTTGTCTTAAACATTAGTTTACCAATTAAAAAATAATAATTAATACGTACATAGGTGTTTACAATGAAACGTACCGGCCTATCTTCAATAATAATTCACACATTGAACACTGTATTCCAAACATTATTCACTCGAGCGATAGATACCTAAATTTAGTTACGTGATTTTAATAAATTAGAATGAATTATAAATTTTTACAATCTTTTTATAAAACCTAAAAATATGGAATAAACGTGGTAATCTAGTTCATTGATTTTAAACCGCAACACGCAGTTAATTTATTTCTGCATTGATATTTGGAGGTATGATGGCTATTGATTAAATCGAATGGCCGAATCGAAAACTGAACACCCGGAAATCACCATCGCTTTTTTATTTTTATACTCGTGATGCAAAATAAAGATAGTGAAATTTAAGTTAATTGATTTGGAAAATTAATGTAATTATATTGGATATTAGATGAAAATGCAAATATTCATATTAAAGAATAATTAACTGGGAATATTATCATAAACTGATATCCCACATAATAATATTATAATCGAATATTTGGAAGTAAAGCAACACACTTAACTTTGCAGGCGGCCATAGAGGAACTAAAGAAAGAAGGAATTATAATATTTAGAATGATGCTTTTTTTCAATCTACATACATCTGCGACGCCAACACAATCATTTTTTGTCAAGCTGTACTAACTTTCAAATTGATTCTGACTCTTTAAATCAGTGAGGATCAACCTTTTCAGCCCGTGGACTAATTTATTAATTTTCAATTAGATGGGCTATCTATTACTTGCCCATTGACATTGTAAAATTTACTGTTGAAAATGTATTTGTATTTTACAAAACGACATTTTTTAATATAACACTTATAGGATGCACTAAATATAACGCCACAGGCAAAAAAATCATGTCTCCAAGGCCAAACCACTAAATGCTTCCGATTTGTATCATTCTGAAATACTACAAAATCGTATAATAAGTAACTAATAACTTACAATTTTGGACATCCATTGATTTTTATAATTCGGAAGGTTAAACATAGTTTAGTCAACAAAACGTTTGGTACTTGCAACCTGTAAAATGCAGAATCAAATTTAGATCTAACCAAAAAAGAGCTGCGCTGCGAAGGTGAATTTTTTCCACGAATTTTTGTTTTTTTAAGGATGCATAAAAAAAGTTATTATTTAGATCGGCTTATTCAAAACTTTGGAGAAAGAGGGAAGTTTCTCGCTGAACTCTTTTACAAAACAGAAATGAAACGATTGAATATTTTAATTAACCATGTTGGAAGTACGAAAAGGCTTGCGGCCACACGAAATGGGCTCGCGGGTCGCGGGTGGCTAATCACTGGACTAATTTATTTTATTTGTTTTCTAGTTGGTACCAGTTCATTGCTAGAAACAATAATGAAAAGAAGGTCAAATATTCACATTCAGAAATGTTTCAAATGTGATAAGAAACTTACCATTTTTGCTTTTTTGGCCGTTGATCTGGAGGGACAGATCTTCTTCCTGAACAGTAGTGCTATAGCTCCCACGATCAGAAATATGGCGCACACTGAAGCCACTGGCACTATAGTAGCAGTAAGGTCTGGTACAGACTTCACAGCTCCTTCTGTAGCGTTGGCTATATTGCCATCAACGTCTATTTCGTTCGTCAACAAATGGTTGTCTTTATCCACGTTGTTCTTCTTCAAGTCTGGTCTGGTCCCTGGAGGGTATTCGAACTTTGGTACCAGGGGGTTTGTTGGTTGTAGTTGAGTTGTTTTGGTTTGAGTATTTGTTTCTGTTTCATTACTAACATCTACATCAGGTTCTAGGTATGTTTTTGTTTGTACTTTTCGGTTTTTGTTGTTGCTTTGGCTTGTTTGTTCATCTGGTCTGTAGTTTCCGACTGTCGGTTGATTATACAAATTCAGGTTTGGTGGTGGTGGCGGCAATTGGGGCCTGGAATTGAATCCTGGAAGATTTAAGAAAGGCGGTCTGACTCTTGGTTGACCATTAGCAATTCCTCCTCCAGGGTAGTAATTGAGCCCTGGTCCATCGCGACCAGTTGCATTGACCACGTTTACCCACACTTCGTTCTTTGCGGTCAGTTTACCGTCTGTTACGGTGACGTAAAGAAATATATTTTGGCCAGCCTGAAAGAAGAAATAAAAACGAATATGAACATATTTTAATTTTCATTTTATTTCTAACAATTCTACGTAAAGTCTTGGTTTTCATTTCTAACAATTCTACGTAAAGTTTTGGTTTTCATTTCTAACAATTCTACGCGAAGTATTGATTTTCATTCCTAACAATTCTATTTTATAGTATTGGTTTTCATTTCTAACAATTATACGTAAACTTTTGATTTTCATTTCTAACAATTCTACGTAAAGTATTGGTTTTCATTTCAAACTTTGCTACGTAAACTAGTGAATAATGAAATATGAGATTATATTTATCTACCCGTATTACTGTTTCCCAAGTAAAATTATATTACGTAGAATAGAAACGTTGACCTTATCAATCCACTACGATGTCGATCGATTAATCGGTCATCATAATATATTTTTTTTACCAATGGATGTATTTTTAAATTGGTGATCTGGTTACGACTGTTTTCCGTAGTAGGGTAGATAATATTGGAAGACTGTTAAAATATTTTAAGGAAAACATTGCCTTTACAGGAAAATTGCTCGTGTTTTAATATAGAAATCGGAAGATGCTCAAACAACAGAAAATACAGTTTAGCTATCAGTTTAAAATTGTCACTCCCCCATCTTTTTTGTTTCACATTTTTAAAAACTTTGTGTGCTCATTTATGCATGTACATAAATTCATATTTCGTTTCAACATCCCTGCAGGAAG
Source organism: Limnephilus lunatus (assembly GCA_917563855.2). Taxonomy (NCBI): domain Eukaryota; kingdom Metazoa; phylum Arthropoda; class Insecta; order Trichoptera; family Limnephilidae; genus Limnephilus; species Limnephilus lunatus. The sequence continues at coordinate 77,426,048 of OU830592.1, forward strand.
AATGTCACATTATTATGACAAAAACATTTTTCATATTCATGTAGGTACTTGAAACAGGCTCTTGTTAGAAGTCTCTTCAATATTATTAATGGAGAAGATCATATAGATAAGCTCCTGCAACCATTCTGCTATAAAGAAAATTTAGTACTATTAGTTAAGTACTAGGTATAGTATACCATTGATTGAAATACCACGGAAAACAAATTTAAATCATTTTAGACGAACTATTTCTGTTAAAATGATGCTAAATTCTCACAGTACAAGATTATTCAGTCTAAGTTATAAAAACACAAATATATAACTCAACTATAACAACGACGTTCACCAATATAATACACGACAACACAACAAACTACACATATCAAAAATACACTCAACAAAGTTCGGACTGAAATCATTAGAATACATTGCCTACACTAACTATAACAAACTGCCTGAAAATTTGAGACAGGTATATATATGCCTCTAACAAATCTCGAAATGATATATTGAAAACATATTTTTTCAAATGTTATTTGGAAAACGAGTCATAAGTAGGTACAAACTCTGTTCTGATAGCCCTAATTATCTTCAAATACTAAACTTATGAATGATGGGCGCGGTTTATACCTTACTTAAATCTCGTCATGTATTTGTATGTAAACATCTTGTATTAGGTCTGTATATTTTTGAGCCCGTACCTTATATTGTATTTTCCTGATTTTGTTTTATCTATGCATTTCTTAGTCCATGTCATTAGTCCATCATGGAGGAAACTTTATTTTAACTTTTTGAAACCCAAAGTACATAAATCAAATGAGTCAATGAGTTATACAAATTCATAAAATGTTATAAGACATGTTTCTGTGAAATATTTGTAAAGTGATTCTTCATATGTTTTGTATCTGTATGTTGCTTCTGTGAAATGTTTTGTAAATGTTTTATTCATAAATTGTGTCTACATATTGGGTTGAGTTGGGTTTAACTTCTCAAAAGTACCAATTGGCGATCCCTTAATGAGTTTTGATAACTCATGGGAGTGCAACTTCGTTGTATGTTTTTAATAATAAAAAAAAAAAAAAAAAAAAAAAAAAAAAAAGTTTAATACAATGGGAAATATTAATATTCACCGATCACCGTCTCAGATTATCTCTGTCTTGACACACGCTTCACGCTTCATTCTCCTGGATGCAACGTTCCATAATATACTCTTGTGTTATTCTAACTCAGACCCGACCCAAGTATTTGATTCACTTGGTCGTACCGTTTCTACATCTTTCATCCTTCCTGTACAAATTCCTTGCCTCGTTGCCATACATCAATGGTTTTTGATATCAGCCCTTCGTGGTGGAATGCAAGCTTTGCTTTTTAGGACATTTTCTTTTTTAATTTTCGCCAATCGCGTTCATTCCTTTATTAATGGAGTTTTCTGAATTTGAACTTCTTTCAATATCCATAACAGCTATTCCATCTCTCGTTAACATTCTTAACAAATACACAAACTCATCCACCTGCTCCATCAGTATTCACCATTCACAATTACATATATTGTACACAGTTCTCGTACTTTCTCTTTTAAAAATACTGCCATTTGACCTGTTTTCATTATTAAAAAATATGTATACTAAAAACAAATTAAATAAAAAAATAATACTGTGCACACATTGCTCACCATCCTTCTGATCAGTGAGTTGCTAGCTCAGCAACCTAATTGATGCACATACGATGCGTTTATCAGTTGTGTTGTAGGTAAAACACCGAATCAGACCAATTTTCTCCGACACAAGTATATTGGGTATGTGTATACGCCGCCACAAAACTGTTTGCATAAATAGTAAAGGGAATAAAGGTAAATTACCTTATCTCTAAGGCTCTCGTTCAAATAAACCACCCCGGTGCCGTTATCGATGGTGAAGGGTAGTGAAGGCAGTCCTACGGGGGCAGGTCCGTGATGCAGGGGTTCCAGGCCGAAGATCAGGGGATCCCCCTCCATGTCGTTGGCCCGCACCCTCGTCACCACGGCCCCCACAGCCTCTGTGGCGGGGATCCTCCAGTTGCGGTCCAGATACATGACCGGTGGGGTGTTTTCGCTGCTCTGGGAGAATGCTGGAAGAAAGAGATGAATTCATTAATACTTGGGAATGATAAATACATTTTGAAAAAAACTGTTGTGTTTGTGAGGCACTATTATGTGTGAGTGTGTGCTTTCTGTGTGATTAATATTGTGTGTTTGTAAATACTGTGTTTTAATATTTTAACTGGAATTTCTTATTATAAAAATAATGATTTCGGTAGTGTGTCACTGTGTCTAAGTATAACTCCGGTTCAATAACCTCTACAATTGATTTTCAATGTAGGAACATTCAGAGAAGGGTGAAGTAGACATCAAAATAATTTCATATTGACATTTTTATATTTGAAATGTACATTTCCTTATTTATATTTTTGACAGTTGTCGTAATTTTTTCCGGTCTTCGTTCAAAAGGTAAATTTCTCTAAAATTGACAATATTTGTTTCAGAAAGGCAAAGGTGGTGAGGCAAATACATTTTTTTAAATACGTTCAGCTTCACAAATACAAAAAAATTAATACAATTTTAAAAAAAAATGCAATTTGATATATAATTTTTTTTAATATATATCTAATATAATATTTAAAAAAAAAAAATTCACGGGTCTGCCTTAGTTATCTAATAAATACATTTAGATAAAAGAGCGTAATCTCTATATTTTGATCGATGTAGTCAATTATATTTTTCTTAAAAAAAGCGAATCAATCATACAATGAATATTCCTTACAATTATGACACCAGTGTAATTTTATAAACCATTTGTTGGATAACAAACCATAATCACAAGTCAGAGCAATAAGCCACCCTAAGTCGATCTCTACGTTTGGTGAATTAACATGGGTGCCCTATCCTATCCTATATATCTATCCCTATCCTATATATCTATATTGTCATCAACTAGGTGGAGGGAAATGTCAGGAGAAGTTGGTTGAGGAAGACCCTTTGACCTCTCCAGCAGGACTCTCTCGAGCCATTGCCTTACACCGATGAAGAAGGGATGGATTCATACGTTCGACACTCATGAATAAACTCCCAGATTCCTACCCACCCCTCGTACCTTGTTCCTTCGCAGAAATTTCTCTCCTTTCTTTCCTTAAAAAAACCCTTTAAACAGAATCCCCAAAGATAACATATGTCCTGAGGGAAATGATTTTCCTCAGGGCCTGCTGTATGGATCAAATGTTAAAAAATATAAAATCTTTTGTAAAGCATATATTACAAAGCCGTTTATATTTTTAACCCTCATAATAATGTTTTCTGCCCCTGTTTGATTTACTGAAAAATATTTTAGAGCATTTTTCACTGATATATTTATTTACTTTTTCTAAATTAAATTAATAACGCCATTGCCAGAACTGATACCCGTGATAAAAATAAGTTTAAAACAAAAATAAACCCAAAAATAAATTTCCATAGCGTCGACAGGAAAGTTTACCCTAACTAACTACGTGGCGTTTCCCAGGAGTTTGATGAAACAATAAAATTGAATCAATAGAAAATATAAAGGGCTACCGAGAATAATTTTTTAAAAATTTTGTGTTTGAATTTAATCCCTTACAAATGTTAGTGAAAACTGTTTGGTATAAGGGAAACAAAAATTGTACACTAAAAAAATATTTTTACAATATTCAAATATTGGCTCGAAGTAAAGAGTTGCTTCGTTTGTTGCTTAGTAAAATTATTAATGTTTTTTTTGTGTACACCAAGTGTAATAAATAAGCTGGTAGTTTATTTTTGTTTTTCTGGCTTTCGCCCTTCACGGGTATTCTAGGCCATCATTTCAAATTATGTAGAAAAGAAAGGTGAATTTGGGTATAATTAATTTTATTTAAATGGGCAAATTTCTAAATTATATTGATGATTGGAGTCATGGACAACCAAAAAATATGTGATTTAAAGTTCCCACTTCTAGACCACATATTATACAATTTGGGGAATCAAGGACGTGAATTTTAAAATGTAAGGAATGGAACAATGCCCAGTTCTCATTCGAATGTGTGCAGAAATTTATTTTTTGAAAAACGGTTGCAACATTGTCTTGGTGATATTGAAATATTAATAACATACGTTTGACAAAGATCCATCCTTATTGTAGTCATATTTAGCGCCAATTTTGAATAATCCAGCTGATTTTAATATAATCTTGTGCAATGTGCGATATTTTAGAATGATTGCTCTGTTTTCGCAGAGAACAGAAGACACGCTATTAATAAGCGATGTTTGATGGGATAATAAATGATTTGATGGGATAATCCTTTTAGTTTAGAGGTGTAGCAGGTTCCCTTGGATTGACTAGCAATATGTCAAAAGTTTGCCCAAACATCGCGAGATCTATCTTTGAGGACAGAAAAAATGTCAGACAGGGGAATTTGGTTAACAATAGTGTTGGATGCTTCTTGTTATGCCAAGGAATCCTCAATATTGTTACCCGCGATGCCACCATGTCCAGGAATCGGACATCAGAGTTATGTACGGTTTTTCCACAGCTTTAAATGGATTGTATCTGCTATGTATAATAAGACATGCAAAATAATTATCGGGATGAAGAAGAGGAATGGATTTAAGTTTTTGGAGGGAACTGAAAGAGTCAGAGAGAACAAGGGAATGTTAAAAATTATTATTGATTATATATTTAAGATATTCAATTGTTGCAAAGCACTCGGCTGAAAATAGATTGAAAACTTTAGGAGAGTTAGGAGAGTCTGGAGAGTCAGAGCCAATAATAAATAAAAAAGAAATGTTGGGCCATTTAGGTAAATTAATGTCATTGAACGTATTAAAGTTTAGTGTTATTATTAGTACGGGCCGTGAGATTGGAATGACTTGGATATTGATCCCTGAAAACATTTAAGAACAAACTTGTCTGCAAATTGACGTCTTAAATAAAGGAGGGGATCAGAACATTCTACTTAAGGGAATTGACGGGCGACGATTGCATCGCTCCAGTTAGATTGCATGTGTCAAATAGTTAAATGCTCTGGAAGCATTGACGTAGATATTATTCTATGTAAGTGTTTTTTTTACATTAACTCCACATAGGAGGCCCTGAGGAAAATTATTTTCGTCAGGGCCAATGTCATCTGGGTCGTTTTGAGGAGAGGGAGGAATGGAAATTGGTCTTGAAGAGTGTTGTAGGAAGGAGTAAACACAGAGACTGGCAAATAGTTCCACAGCCGAGCTGTTGAACTCAAGAACAAGAAGCGACCCATTTTACAAATATCAACCTTGTACATATGTTGAGTGCGCGTTTTGCGTGTTCCCCGATTATGCCGAGGGGATCAATGACGCTAGTTCGTCGGAGCATCTGCCATTGAAATACCGGTAGAATAAGGACAGCATTCCCACCATCGTTCCCACCAGCATTTATCCATATTTTATTATGATTATCCCTAGTAACCAATGTAATTTAATTAAAAACATTGGTAACTGTCGTAAGACTTTGTTTTTATGCTAGTTCTAGGATAAAAAAACCCTGAAAATGAGGACGCGATTATTATGTTTCATTTAACTATAAAAAGATTTTCACGAGTAAAGTGCAGCAACTTGCAAGTGAATCTATATGGTAGTTGGACGCGCGTTTGCGTGTTTCTGGCTGTGCACTGGTGCCGAAGGAATCAAAGACGCTAGTTCCTCAGAGCATCTTCCATTGAAATGCCGGTAGAACAAGGTCAGCATTCCCACCAAACGCCTTTGAATATATTAAATGGACCGCCCGTTTCTGAACAGAGTCGAGGATTTTTCCTGATATTTTACGGCTCCAGAGATGGCTGTCAAATTCAACGGTAATGCGCGTTTTCATCCCGCGACAAAATATCCCTGACAAAATTTCCCCGACAAAATATACTACGGAAAAAACATCCCCCAACAAAATATCTCCTAAAATCTAACAATTTTGAAAATGGTTTGGAATTGATTGAAATATTCTGTCATTAGAGTAATTGTGGTAAACGTTAATACCCATATAACAGTCTAGGAGAGACAAAATATCCTCCAACAAAGTATCTACTAAATCGTAACTATTTTTTAACAATAATTTATTGTGATGAAAAGTCGCGGAACCAAATTAAACCGTGAGAATCACTTGCGATTTTTACTAGAGGTGGGTAAGTTCTGCATTTTGCCGGAGGCCTCTGAGACCTGATTCCTTCTAAAAGTACCCGAGTTCTAGGAGCAGGTCCCCGGGTCCGAGTTCTTAAGTGCGGACTTAGCACTGGGTGTTGTTGCGGCGCGCGCACCGAACCGGGATGCACTGGTTCAAAGAACTCGGAACCAGGACCTACTCGTAGAACCCGCACAAGAACTCAGAACCCGGAGCCGGACAAGACCCGCACACGGGCTGGACCCACCTACATTTCACAGGTTTTTATTGAAAATTTAAATAAGTAAATTAACTGTAAGCTGTAATGCTTTATTATAAACTATTATTTTATAATGCACTTCACCCGTTGATTAACATACCAAGATACGCTCTAATTAAAAACGACTCCGTGTCTAGTCGAATATTGAAAAATCGAATTTACTAAACAATCTCACGATGACGTGACACACGGGCAGAGAGCAGGATACTGTTACGTCACGCGGTCAGACAAGTGTGTGCTGATCGCCGGCCGGCAATTGAATGTGTCGCAGTTCGCAGTTCTCAAGCCGGCGAACATGGGGTGAGTCACGGGGTGCAGGAATGTACCGTAGTTCGCGAGTCGCGGGAGTTGCGGGAGTGGCGGTCGCGGCTCACGTGGCTCGGACCAAGACGCATGGTTTGAGCGTAGTTGGCGAACCCGGGACTTATATTCGAGTGGCTAGGAAAGCCGGCGCCGCGGCTTTCGCGCTGCGGCGTTGAGTTGCTCGGACCGCCGGATTTATTTGGATGCGAGTACTGGGCCGGGTTCTCTGGGAGTAGTCGATTTGAAAAGGAGTGGGAGTAGGATTCGCTTCCCGCGAGGAACCCGGGTTCAAGAGCCCACTCCAGCTGAACCTACACATCGCTAATTTGTACAGTGTTAACAATTGAACTATTGGAGTATCTGCGGGCCCAGTACAGTGTGTACAGTACGCCCAGCTTCTGAGAGGCCAACTTAACTCTGGCTTCAATAAACCGCTTAACTTGAGCTGGTTAAGAGTTACACCAAGCAAATCAAAGTAACTATGTTCAAAAGAATAACAGGAAACAGGTTGTATTAAGGGTAGGGTTTGGAAAACATCGCTCCGCATTATCAGTAGCATCCGCATCTAGTAGCAGCAATACTAGAAAATTATGTAGGGGTAGTTAGAAAAATGTGTAAAGTTACTAGTGATTAAACTTTTTTTACTGTAATCTTACAAATTCTATAAGTTATACATGCTGCAACTTTAGTTAAAACGTTGAAAAAGGCCTTCGCGATTATCTCTCCTGAACCTGTTGTAAACGTTTTTAACAAAAATCCTTCCGTAATCTCAGAGTAAACATTATGTTAAAACACGCTATTAAATTTAAAGCACTTAATTTTTTCTAGATTTTTATTGTAATTTGCCTAAACTTTCTGAATTTTTCAACTATCCTCCGCCATACAAAAATGTATGGCGGAATAATGCGCCGCGCGATGCCGCCAAATGTCTATTGAATTTCACAGAATTCATTCAGTTGTGAGAAAGCGGTCACGGCGGGAGCACGCATATTTTTTTCGCGGCAATTTTGTTCGCTGTGTCTTTGATTTTTGAAGAAATCATTGAGGAGATAGGTGTTACAGAAACCGGGTAAGTTGAAATAAAATATATTTATTATTATCTAATAAATTATTTTTAACTTGATTTACAGTTTTACAGATTTTATTTATTATTATTTTTTTTAACTTCAGGTACCTTCAAAATGGGTAAAAATAAAGGAAGCCTTGCTTACCGTGCCATAAAAATAGACCCACCCACTGGAAGAAAAGGAGAATAAGGTAATAATGTCAAAATTTAAATTTTTTACTGATTTCTATCAAAGGTAGTTTGAAGGTGGACTGAAGTCATTTTGCATTTTGACATCTAAAAATTTCGGCATCCATCTTGAATTTCTCTAGTTATCTACCGATTTGGTTCAATATCAGAATTCTGGCGTTTAGAAGTGCACTGAACTCGAATCTAATGTCAAAATGCAAAATTTCGGCATCCATCTTGAATTTCTCGTGTTCTCTACCTATTTGGTTCAAAATCAGGATAAGGGCGTTTGGAGGTGCACTGAACTCGGATCTAATGTCAAAATGCAACATTTCGGCATCCATCTTAAATTTCTCTAGTTATCTACCTATTTGGTTCAAAATCCGGATTAGGGCGTTTGGACGTGCACTGAACTCGGATCTAATGTCAAAATGGAAAATTTCGGCATCCATCTTGAATTTCTCTAGTTATCTACCGATTTGGTTCAATATCAGGATTCGGGCGTTTGGAAGTGCACTGAACTCGGATCTAATGTCAAAATGGAAAATTTCGGCATCCATTGAATTTCTCTAGTTATCTACCGATTTGGTTCAATATCAGGATTCGGGCGTTTGAGAAACGCGGAGATCCGCAAAGAATGCAAGGCTGATGTAAACGTAATGAGTAAGATCCAGAAAGGAACGCTCCGATGGTTCGGGCATGTAGAGAGAATGAACGAGGAAAGGAGTGTAAGGAGAATATATGACGCAAATGTGAATGGTAGAAGAAGTCGGGGACGCCCGAGAAAGACATGGCACGACCAAGTGAATCAGATACTTGAGTCGGGCCATGTCAGGAGTCAGAATAATAGAAGAGCATGTATGAGACGGTGTATGAATGTGAACGAGGCAAGGAGTGTGTGTCAAGACCTAGTTGTTTGGCGGTCCGTCCTCTCTGCCTACCCCTGCGGGGAAACGGCGTGATGGTTAGTTAGTTAGTTAGTGGAAGTGCACTGAACTCGGATCTAATGTCGAAATGCAAAATTTCGGCATCCATCTTGAATATCTTAAGTACTTTGACGATTTGGTTCAAAATCAGGTTTAAGGAGTTTGAGGTTCACCGAACTCGAATTTAATGTCAAAATGCTTAATTTCGACGACCATTTTGAGTTCTCTACCGATTCCGTTCAAATAGTCACTAAGTTTTATTGAAAACAACGGCTGTCAGATCCATTGATAAATCGAATGAATTTCGATGTTGGGTAAATTCTGGGTTGTATTATTACAAATAAATTTATTTTAAATGTTTTTTTAGGAAAGTGTTGGCTGCAATTGAAAACAAACCATATATGAACCAGAAATTTTTTCCACATCAAAACACCATGAGATTCTATGTCACATTGAGTCAAAAACAAAGACGTCTGTAAAGGTCCAGGGGCTAAAAAAAGTCTATGTATCCTTGCCCTTGCATAATATGATTTATAGTCTGTCGATCTGTATCAATTATGTTGCAAATAAATTAATTTTTTTATAAAGCAAGTGTATTTTTATTCCGTATTTTATCTAAATGCTGACCAGTTGTGCCTGAATCTAACCGAAATACACAGTAGATCGAGCGGCTGGCTCGCGGCTCGCGGCGGCCGAGCTTGTTTGCAACTACCAAAAATACCTAACTGCAGTGAATGGGCAGTTTGACCCAGGCGCAAATGTCTCTATGAGCTATCCACGCTATTCCACAATATGATTCTTAGTATGTTAAGCTGTATCCATTATAGTAGAAACTAAATTTTAATTTTAAAAGGCAAGTATATTTTTATTTCGTAAGTCCGTAGTGTCTAGTATACCCACATCTCCTCTAGTCAGACGCAGGCGGCCAGCTGCGGCCGTGTTTGTCTACAAGTACAAGAAATACCTAACTGCAGCGTTAGCGCGGTTTGATACCTGGCCCTTAACACTAAATCACTTATTGCTTGTTTGCGGTGCGGTTTCCACGATACAGATCATACGTAATTGTGCGACATACTGACTACCGGCGTATTTATCAGGTAAGTTATACCATAGGTACACAATATATTTATATGAAGTATGAATTTTGTACGCAAAAAGTATAATTTCGTCAAAGTTATCCATCTTATGACAGTTGTGTTGAACAGTTGGGTGGAATCACCTCCTAAAGTGGCACTTTACACCCGGACGCCTTAAAATAATGTATTATCTGCTCGTTCGCAGATGGGGTAAATTTAACTATTTTATGAAAAAAAAAATTTGCAAGTTAGGCCTTAACTTATTAAGATTAATTATTTTTCCGCCCGCACATTCGCAAAATGAATATGAATAAATAAAAAATAAATTGTCAGCATACAAAACTCAATTCTTTTGAGAAAGGCATACAAAATAAATGAATGGATTGTATCATCCTTAAAATTTAATTTGAATGAATTTCTTGAAAGAAATGAGATTTTATGAAGACAAATATATTTAATCATATCCATATTGTATACGTGAGGGCACAAATAAACTAAAATATTTAAATTAGCGCGATCGTTGAAAGAACTGATTATGATTTTTTTTTGTATACTTATTATTACATAATGTCATCATTACATTGGATCACTATTTTAAAGTGTTATGCATAAAACACTTTTACAATTAAAGTCTGATTCAAATACTAACTAGACTATTTGATAAAACTTGACCATGCTGTGTGTGGCTCTAGGTTTGCCCAGTATATTCCATACCAATACACAGTTACACAATGCAAACTGTTTTTACAGAATTGCTTTTGATGGACTTTTCGCTGAAATTTCTGCACGAACAAATTGGATACGAGTCTCGTCCCGTATAATTTTAAAGGGTTTAGTTCGGTACTTAAATATTCGTCAGCATTGTAATAAATCATGATTTCGTGTTATCGGAGCGAGGTTGTCGGGAACAGTGTCACATTGTATGATATAAATAGAGACGTGAAATAAATAAATTTAAAAAAACGATGAGTTTTGACGAAAAATTCATGGGACAATAAATAAAATAAAATATCAAACAACCTGTTATTAAAATACTTATCAAATATAATTATATAGAACGAAGACATTCGCAGACCTAACACAAGGACATGCAAGAAAATCAGGCCACAAAGCGAATACGCAGGATAGTTTACTGTACAAAGGGATGAAGTTTTATAATACGCTATCAGAAACTTTAAAGTCCGCATCAGTTGGAAGATTTGAGATATATTGTAGGAGCTATATCAAACTGGACAAAATATAGAATGAAATATGTAGTGTTAAAATTAATTAGCAATTTGTAAAAATTTATGTTCAAATTGGTAATATAAAATTAATGAATAAATCAAAATAAATAAATTAAACTCGCCATTAAAACCATTTAAAAATAAAATGCTTTTATTCCAAATCCTAATTTTTGCGAAGATTCCGTGATATAAAGCTTTCGTATTTATTTAGTGCGTATTTGAGTAAGAATTCTCTCAAGAGACAATTATTTCAAAGACGTGAAGAAGACGAGTGGTTTTTATATCGTCGTTTTAAGTATTGGAGATTGATAAAAAATGTTTTTGAGGACGGTAAAGTGAATAAATTTGAACTTTACACTTTCACATACTCCGCCTCCACCAGCGAGTTCCAACCGGTACAGCACTTTACATATCAGAATAGAATTTGACAGTGGTATAAAATGTTGGTACAATGTTCAGTGGAAGTTGATGGATTTCCGATATTTTAATGTAATTTAAAAAGAAAGCTTGGAAATGGCAGATAGTTTGTAGATGTTCACGGCTGATTTGTTTTTGGGGTGTTTTGCCGTGTTGCGCTACCACGACATAACACGGCATAATACCCTAAAAACAAATAACGAAAATTGGAAATAGCAGGTTTAGTAACGTTATTATAGATTTCACTAATGGCTTGTTCGGACTAGGCAAGTAGTTTAGTCGAAATTAACTCGCCACTTGACTGAACAAAAAACGACCGTATTACGATCGAGTAGAGTACATTAGCGAGTGGCTTTTTGTAAGATGAATGGGCTGCTACGCAACTAAGTAAATACGCTAATTGACGAGCTATGAGACGACGTTTCTGCCTCTACGAATGAACTGTACTAAAAGAACGGGTTCGGATTTGTTTAATGGTTGAGCCAATGAGCAGTGGCACATGGTGGGGGCGCTAGTCGCCCGCAAAATAGAACAAAATGGATTGACTTTACTAAAATGTACGGTTTTCGGACACGTTTTGTTTATTTGTTTATTAGGACATACACAGTACATAAGTTCACAAGTTATAAGGAATATTTTATAAAATTATAACATGATATAGTACCTATTACGTAAGTCCGTAGAATATATGGGATAATTCGCCTGGGATTTCTTAAAACTTAACTAATGAATGAATGAGAAGAATAATATAAAGGAAGATTTTATATGAAGATAAAAGAGATATATTTTTAGAACAAGTAATAAATAGTAATTAGTTTAATGAAAAGATAAGTATTTTTAGAGCAAGAATTACATGCTCATGAATAGTAATTAAAGTTTAATGAAAATATTTATTTATTTATTTATTTATTTAATATAAGAATATTGTACATTGTACATTATTTTTGTGTTATTTCAATCGCCATGCTAGGGATGTCCATGTGTTATGGCGGGTGAAGTTTTCAGATAGTAAATTATACATGTTATGGTTGTAAAGCAAAAATTTAAGTTATACAAATTAAATCAAGTTGCAAATATAATAAATATGGTTTTTAAATGTAATAATAATTATATTCTATAATAATAATAAGAGTAAAATAATTAATAATATTAAAAGTAATAAAAATTAGGTCGTTAATAAAATTCAATGTGAGTAAAAGTTATAAATTTGTTAGTTTAAAAAATTGTTGTTAAATTATACAATTTAATTGCGAAAGAATAGTAAGAATAATATGTAATAATAATTAGGTCGATAATAAAATTCAATGTAAGTAAAAGTTACAAAATTATTTGTTAATTTAAAAAATAGTTATAGTTATACAATTTAATTATGAAAGAATAGTAATAATAATGTGTAATAATAGTTAGGTCGATAATAAAATTCAATGTAAGTAAAAGTTACAAAATTATTTGTTAATTTAAAAAATAGTTATAAGTTATACAATTTAATTACGAAAGAATAGTAATAATAATATGTAATAATAATTAGGTCGATAATAAAATTCAATGTAAGTAAAAATTACAAAATTATTTGTTAATTTAAAAAATAGTTATAAGTTATACAATTTAATTGCGAAAGAATAGTTATAATAATATGTAATAATAGTTAAGTCGATAATTACATTCAATGTAAGTAAAAGTTACAAAATTATTTGTTCATTTAAAAAACAGTTATAAGTTATACAATTTAATTGCGAAAGAATAGTAATAATAATATGTAATAATAATTAGGTCGATAATAAAATTCAATGTAAGTAAAAATTAATTGTTAATTTAAAAAATAGTTATAAGTTATACAATTTAATTGCGAAAGAATAGTTATAATAATATGTAATAATAGTTAGGTCGATAATAAAATTCAACGTAAGTAAAAGTTACAAAATTATTTGTTAATTTAAAAAAAAATAGTTATAAGTTATACAATTTAATTGCGAAAGAATAGTAATAATAATATGTATGGATGATTTAAAATTATATTCGAATTCTGAACCAAATTTAGAGAAAATGATTAAAGTAGTTAAAAATTTTTCAGATGATATTAAAATGACTTTTGGTTTAGATAAATGTAGAACGATCCATATAGAGAAAGGTAAAATTGTAGATGGAGACGAGGGTATATTTAGAAATTTCAAAATTGAAAGTATGAAAGGGGGTGAGGTTTATAAATATTTAGGATATCCGCAATCAAATAGATTAGATCATACTAGTATTAAAAATGATATTAGGATTAAATTTAAAACTAGGATCAGAAAAATTTTGAAATGCAATCTATCTGCTAAAAATTTAGTAAAGGCGATAAATACTTGGGCAATACCTCTATTAACTTACTCATTTGGCATAATTAAATGGTCTAATACAGATTTAGATAGCTTAGAACGATTGATTAGAACTACATTAACTAAATTTCATTGCCATCATCCAAATTCAGCTGTAGAACGAATTAATTTACCCAGAAATTTAGGAGGTAGAGGTATAGTCAAAATAACATCTTTAAAACATAATCAGGTTGAAATGCTAAGAAATTTTTTCCATAGGAAAGCTGATAGTTCAGAAATGCACAAAATTATTTGCAAGGCAGATAGAAATATTTCACCATTAAATTTATACGACGAGAATGCCAGCATTCTTATAAATACCAACCAGGAATTATTAGATTCCTGGTCAAATAAAATTCTTCACGCAAAACACTTCAATTATCTCAACCAAACATATGTTGAAAAATTTTCGTCAAACAAATGGTTGAGTATTGGAGAGTTGAGCGCAGAAATAGAAGGCTTTATGCTTGCCATACAAGATAGAGTCATTAATACTAAAAATTATAGGAAGCATATCATCAAAGATGCAAATCAAATTGATGATTTATGTAGAAAATGTTTGGCTTTTCCGGAAACTATAGAACATATTATATCGGGATGTTCTGTATTAGCGCCGTCCGAGTATACATTTAGGCACAATCAAGTTTTAAAAATAATTCACCAAAGTTTGGTAATTAAACATAACTTGATTGACTGCCGTAATGTACCATATTATGAATATGAACCAAATTCGTTTTTAGAAAATGAATTTTATAAAATTTATTATGATAAAACTATTCTGACAGACAGAACAATTAGTCATAATAGACCTGATATAGTTTTACATGACAAAATTAAGAAAATAACGTATATCATTGATGTCGCTATTCGAAATTCTTGTAATATTCAGAAAACTGTTTCTGAAAAAATAATAAAATATACAGATTTAGGAAATGAAATTAAAAGAATTTGGCATTCTCAGACTATAAAAATATTACCATTTGTTATTTCGGCTACTGGCATTATACCTAGCTCTCTCATTCAAAATTTAGGCGTATTAGATTTGTCAAAAAATTTGTACATAAAAATGCAAAAGTCGGTCATTTTAAATACATGTAGGATTACGAAAGATTTTTTAAATATTTATATTGAGGGATCAGTAGGATTTATCGGACCAGTTAGGATTTCATCAGAGCCGAACCCTCTGATATGAAAATATCTGGAGTCGGTGAAATATTTTCCCATTATGTTTCTGGTGGATTGACGTATTGTTCTTGTATTGTTTTATTCTTATATAGTGCACTTACATTGCGTTCATTTACTAGATATTCATTTGTGGAAAAGTGTGTGGAAGGGTTTAGTCTTTCATTTGGGAAAGATTCAACCCGGACATAAAATCTGGAGCACCGTAAAATTCAATGCAAGTAAAAGTTATAAAATTATATGTTAATTTAAAAAATTGTTGTTAAATTATACAATTTAATTGCGAAAGAATAGTTATAATAATATGTAATAATAGTTAGGTCGATAATAAAATTCAATGTTAAAAGTTACAAAATTATTTGTTAATTTAAAAAAAAATAGTTATAAGTTATACAATTTAATTGCGAAAGAATAGTAATAATAATATGTATAATAATATTAGGTCGATAATAAAATTCAATTAAGTAAAAGTTATAAAATTATATGTTAATTTAAAAAATTGTTGGTAAATTATACAATTTAATTTGATAATAATAGTATTAAAACTTTACAATTCAAGTAACAAGTTTTATATAATATAATGGTTTCTAAATGTAAGGATCCATTGTGATAAAAGTATTTTAAAGGTGTGGGGTTGGGATTCGGTTTTTATATTTTCAGGGAGAAGGTTAAATATTTTAGGAGCTAGGTATATGAAATGTCTTTGAGCTGACGTGGTATGTAGTGTAGGTACGTTGTAGTGTCGGTTGGTTATTGTTCTAGTGGTGTAATTATGATGTAAAAGGGTTTTTTTCTTATATTTAAACATGAAGTACGTTAAGGTAAATTTTAGATGGAGTTGACGTATGTTTAGGACATTACATTCGGTGAATAGTCGAGTGGAGGGGTATGTTGTCGGTCGCTTTTTGATAGCACGTAATATCGTTTTTTGGGCTTTTTGTAGGGGATCAATAAATTTATGAGCACAGCCGCCCCATATTATGATGCCATATACTAATTGGGATTGGCAGAGAGCAAAGTAGACTGTTTTTAGTACTGTGGGAGTAAGGATTTTTCTAAGAGATCTAAAAACATAAGACAGCTTGCGAATTCGGGGAGTTAGACTGGCTAAGTGCTGATCCCAACGAAGATGATGATCAATTAGGACCCCCAGGTATTTTATATGCGATACTTTTTCCAAATTTGGGCAAGTACAGGAAGAGTAAGGTCTCGGACAAGAGTGAATTGTTATTTTCTGGTTGTTGGTAGGTTGGGTTGCAGCAGACAGACTAAAGGTTAAGAATTTGGTTTTACCAGCATTGAGGGTGAGGAGATTGTCATCTAACCAATTTTTTACAAGGCCTATGTCGTGTTGAGCTATGTCGAATGCTCCTTTCCAATTTTTATGTCGAGCTATAAGCACAGTATCATCTGCAAAGGATATTAGTTTTCCCGTTATGGATAGGTTGCAGAGTTTATTGATGTATATGAGGAATAAAATTGGGCCTAGAACACTTCCTTGTGGGACTCCGAATTGGATTGGTAAAGGGTTACTTAGGGCTACGTTGTTAATTTTCACGGTTTGTGATCTACCAGTTAGGTATGAGGAGAACCAGTTAAGAGTTGAATCCCGGATGCCTATTTGAGACAATCTTTCTAGAAGTATGGGGTGCGAAACGGTGTCGAATGCTTTGGCTAAGTCTAAGAATATGGCTAGGCAGGAATCGCCTTCGTTCAGGCTGTTTGTGATGTTCTCAGTCAATTCTAAGATTGCAGATTCTGTACTAATTTTTTTTTGGAAGCCAAACTGATTGTGTGAGAGAATCTTCTGGGTTTCAAGATGGGAGATAAGTCTACTTTTAACAATTTTTTCAATGATTTTTGATAAGACACTTAGCAAAGAAATGGGTCTGTAGTTTTCGATATTTGTTTTGTCGCCACTCTTATATATTGGGATAACCGTTGCATGTTTTAGTTGTTTGGGGAAGGAGCCACTATTGAAGCTTAGATTTACAATATGTTTTAACGGTGTGGTAATAAAGTGAGCTATACTTTTTAGTATGTGTGGTGAAATTTTGTCAATACCCGCTGCACTATTTGTTTTTATGGAAAGTATTGTGTCAAAAATTTCTTTAGTGGATGTGGGGGCTAGGATAAGTGAGGGATGAAGAGAGTTCTGTTGTCTTACCCGTGAAGTTAGAAGGTTTTGGGTTTTATTAGTGGCTTTAAGAATTTTGTTGGCTAAGTTCGTGCCGATGTTACTAAAATAATGGTTGGCGTGATCGGCTACGGTTTTTGGGTCTTTGTGGACTTGGGTATTTTTCCCATTAATAACTAGAGATTGAATATTGAGCGAGGTTTTTTTATTTTCTGAGATGTCATTGACTACGTTCCAGATTACTTTACTGTCATAACCTGAATCTTCAATTTTTTTTTATAATATTTTTGTTTGGTTATTATTATCAGGTTGTTGCAAATGTTGCGATATTTTTTGTAGAAACGTAAGACTTGGGGGTCTGGGTTAATTAGTGCTTGTTTATGAGGTCTGTCTCTTTTACGTATGCAGAAGATAAGGCCGTTCGTAATCCAAGGTTTAAGCTTCTTTTTTTTTGTTGAAGGCTGTTTTGGTGGTGAAGACGCTTGATTAATGTGGGCAGTTAGTGATGTAGTAAACGTTTCAAGAGCTGTGTTAACGTTTTCAGAGAGCAGGGTAGACTCCCATTTTTCTCGTTCTACAGACTTTATCAGATGATCCATATTTACAATGTTATGAGTAGGATAAATAGACTTAGGGGGAGGTGATTTTGAGTTGTGTAACTCTAGGATGGTAGAGTAGTGGTCTGTTACAGAAGATTCAAATACAATTGATTTGGCGGTTCGTTTTGTTCTGACCATGATATGATCTATGCATGTCTTAGTAGTGAGTGTGACTCGGGTAGGTGTGTTGATGTATGGTATAAGGCCATGCAGACCCATTAGGTTTAAGTATTTTGTAGTATTAGGGCTAGCTTCGTTTAGGATGTCTATGTTGATATCACCAATTATGATGAGATCCTTCGTTGTGTCATCAATATTTTTTTCAAGAGAGTTGAGAAAAGATGAAACATTGTTGGACTTTGGGGAACGATATATGGCGAAGACATTTAAGTTGTCAATTGTGATTTTGAGGCAATTTGCATGGTCAACTGTAGTTTCAGAAACTGTTGGGTTTAAGTAGGATTTGACATAAACTATGACCCCGTCGGATTGGGACCTGTGCCGAGTTGTATTATACACGGAGTAGTTGTTGATTATTTTCGGGATATAATTTGCATTAATCCAGCACTCTGACAGAACAATTATATCAAATTCATTTCCTAAGTCAGTTAGGAGTACAAGTAAATTGTCGAAGTTCTTATTGAGGCTACGGATGTTCATTGCAAATATTTTTAGTGCTTTAGGTGTTGAGATAATTTCATTATATGTTTTTATATCGTTTGTCGTTTGAACCGTGATGTTCAGAAAGTTATCAATAGAGTTAGCTGGGTCCATTTTTAACGTCTGTGTATGGTGGGGGCTCGAATACAATAGAGGCATTGTAAGTTAAGTAGATGTATGAGGATAATGGAAGAACCGTAGCAATTAATATTTGAGATGTTTTTTGCAGTTGTTTAGTTGCTCCAGTGCTTAGGAAAATCACAGTTATAAATGGAATAATTACACTTAGGAAAACTAAAATAGTTGGATTTAAGTTTTGAATAACATTATTTGGAGAAGTTAAGTGGAAAAATTGATTGAAGTTAGATAATTTTATTTGGTGATATAATAATTTTGTTGAAGTAATAATATAATTTAAAACAATTGAAAATATCGCATGTATCAAATTTGTAAAAATGTATTGATAGTTTGGAATATTTATATAAATGGGAATTATGGAGTAAGTCAGGATAAATATTTGAAATAAGTTGATGTTGTTAATATGGTTAATAATAATAGTAAATTGATTTATAATATGATCAAAAGTTAATGTGAAAAAAATATAGATCAAATGTATAAGATAAGTAAGCAGATTTTTTAAAGTAGTTTCTTTGTGGACCGCAAGTCACATTTTTTTAATGTCCGATTCGTAGGAGATTCTAAGGATTTTGGTGTCTTCAGACTTGCGAACATAAACCTGACCATCTTTCGTCCAAGAGAACTTAAGTGTAAACTAAGTGTAAATAAGAAGTTTTAAAATAAATTATATCACGCCAACAAATTTAGTAATTTAGTTTTGTATGCTTGCAAGGAGTTATGGAAAATGTCTAAGTATAATAATTTTTCATAGTGTGTGTAGATGTGATTGCGCGAGAGATTCGTGAGTTTTTTTGCGTCCATTAGTATTATTGGATCCTATGTGAAATAGTGAAGTGTGCCTGGTACGCCTCATTGGAACATTTAAAACAATGACAGATAGCAATTTAGGACTATCTATTTTATTATTAAGCAGATTATGTAGAAACATCAGATCTGACAATGTGCGTCTTTTTTGTAAAGATAACATATTATTTGAAGTTTTGTTGTATTTCTTGAGTTGATGTTTCGAAAATGTTTCTGTATACTCTCTATTAAATCCATGTATACCTTATATTGAGGATTCCATATGGTGGAAGCATACTCCAGTGGACTTCTGGCCAATGAACAGAATAATATTTCCAGAGTCTTAGCACTTTTAAAAACTTTACATATTCTTAATAGAAAACCTAGCATCTTATAAAATTTTGATATAATGTATTCGATGTGCTTATCAAATATTGTTTGTGAACACCTAGATCTTTACATGTAGACATATATTGTACAGGTTTGTTATTCAAGTTGTAAGGATAGATTATTTTATTTTTATTTCTAGTAAACGTAATCGAGTGGCACTTAGATATATTTAAGGACAATAAGTTTGATTCACAGTATGCGCACAAATGATCAAGATCTCTTTGTTATTCGATGCAATCGGAAAACGACTGTATAGATTTGAAAATGTTCATGTCATCCGCATACAACATAACGTAACTATTTGGAAAGCATACAAGAATGTCATTTATATAAATATTGAATAGGAGTGGTCCGAGGTGCGACCCCTGGGGCACACCTGAGACGATTTCTATTAAGCAAGATGTGAAACCATTGACAACCATGATTTGGGGTCGATTACTAACATAAGATGCGATTCATCTATAGAGATCACCGTGCATTCCTAAACCTAATTGCTTCTGTAGAAGAATATAATGATTGGCCCCCTGCTTTTTCTTATATTCATAAATGACCTTGGCTCGAAATTAAACTGTGATTATGCTTTTTTCGCCGATGATCTTAAAATTTTTCGTAAAATTAAGTCTGTTTCCGATCATCAGCTGCTTCAAAATGACCTCGACACACTCAATAACTGGTGTACTGTCAATGATATGCACTTAAATGTTGAAAAATGTTACATTTTAAACTTTACTAGAAATAGAATTATAAAAGATTTTTCTTATGTTATCAATAATATTATTCTCAAAAAAGTTTCTTCAATAAGGGATCTAGGAATCACTCTTGATTCTAAATTCATATTTGATGTACATATTAACAACATTAAGTGCAAATCATTAAAAATGATGGGATTTATTCACAGAATATGTAAACCTTTCAAAGATCCTCAATCAATTCTAACACTTTACAATGCCTTAATTAGAAGTAAACTTGAATATGGAAGCACTATTTGGAATCCACATTACTGTAAATATGAAAACATTGTAGAATCAGTTCAAAAAAAATTACTAAGAATGTTATCCTTCAAATGTGGACTACACGACCATCTCAGATCATACGATGTACGTCGTGATTACTTCAAGATTGATACACTTAAAACTAGAAGGCAATTGACTGATCTAATATGTTTACATAAAATTATTCACGGCCATCTCGATACTAAATTATGTCTTAACAGTATTAAAATTAATGTCCCCAATTCCCATTGTTTAAGACGCCATAACATTTTTCATATTAATATATTTAAAAATAATATCGCCTACTTCAGCCCTCTGACCCAGATGTGTCGACTGTATAACAAGATAGAGTGCGCTGATGTGGATATTTTCATTGATAATTTGTACAGTTTTAAAAAAAAAGTTCTAGCGCTGTTAAAAAGTACTAACTAATTATATTGTGTGAATTGTCCCTCTATGCATGCTTGCGTATTTCATATGTCTTTTACCACTCATTGTAATGTGTTACTTGAGTGACCTTGTATATAATTCTGTATTTTAATTTGTGATGTTTTTGTTTTTCTAATTGTATTTATTTGTATTTAATTGTACGTAATTGTAGATTTTTATAATTGTATAATAACTGAGTTTTATAAGTGGATTGTTCTCATGTAAATGTAAACATCTGTAAAACCCAGTATAAATAAATAAATAAATAAATAAACACGGTCGAAAGCTTTGGAGTAATCAGTGTAGATGGCATCCACCTGGCATTGCATGTCCATTTGAGCATTAAGAAAATTTGTAAAAGACGCAAGATTTGAAGTAGTGGAGCGATTTTTCATGAAGCCATGTTGATTAGTTGAGAGTGAAGGTGAGATTGCAGAATATAATTGATCGTAAACAATTTTTTCCAATACTTTACTTAAAATCGGTAATTTGGATATAGGTCGATAGTTGGAGACATAATTTTTACTGCCATTTTTTAAATATTGGGGTAATCAAGGCTGTTTTCCGCTTGTCGGGAAATGTTCCTTCAGATAGCGATAATTTGAAAATAGGAAAAATGGGGGGTGTCAATTATTTACTACAATAGTTTATACAGGTCCCTGGAAGTTTATCGTTACCCGGTCCCTTTTTGATATAGTTACTAATTAAATCACTACACGACTAAACTATTCGATTAGTCCGATCGGCGATTTAAGGATATTTTTCCTAAATATAGAAAAAAAAATCTTAATTTTTTTTTAATTAATAATACGCGTTTTCTAGGTAGGTGTTTTGACACACAAAAAGGTGAAATAATCATAATATCAAAAACATAATAACGTACTAATTATATTACACAACTGTATGAATATTGTAAATGTATTTTGTAAAACAAGCAACGTTATTTAAATTAAATATTTCGGCAGAGTAAGTTTTATTCCCTACACGGTGTAATTCCTAAGAAAAAGCATATTAAATCAGTGCGGGAAGTAACTAGGTATATTAAATGTACAAATGAGTATTGCATTTATCAGGTACAAGATTAGTAATCATACACTCAGATCATTTATTAATCACACGCGGTTCTGCGTTGCGTGGAGAGCCAATGACACTGACATTCTGACGCGACACTGGGTCACTCCAGCACATCGGTGACATTCCTCTGCTTCTTTTGTCTTCCACTTTTTCCAGCGACTTTTTCTCCAAGTTCTCAATTTAGCGAGCAACGTGTACAAAGTATCTTAGAATACGTTGTGGGCAGATAGTTGAAAGCCTATTGCGGATGCCTAGCTCTTTCAGAAAAGAGACATTTCTGCGTCCGGCTATCTATGGAATCTTGAGCATTTCTCTCCAGTACCACATTTTAGTGGGCGTCTACCCGCTTCCTTTCGCTGGCTCTATGTTTCAATGTTTCCACACCCTATTTACAGAAATATGGTGAAAATCAGCGTCCGGACCAGACTCATCTTGGTGGTTTTCTTTATGCCTCTTTTACTACATATCTTTTGCATTTCACTAATGGCTTCTTTATCATTCAAATTCTTCTTTTCAACTTTTTTAACAACCTCCTTTTTCTTATGGAAGAGCCTAAGTATATGATGAAGTCGTTCACCATGTTTGTGAGAGATTTATTTTTATTATTAGAGATTATTCCACCTTTCCACCCATTAAGAAACTTACGCAATCTACGTCAATCTTCAATGTACAGATCGAGATGTTTAGGAACTCTCAACTCCTTACGTACTTCCCGCAAATGGTTCCACCGTACACAGTCGAATGCTTTGGAGTGGCCAATGGAGCAAAGCGTTTCTAGTAAGTTGAACTTCCGACGTTTCTCAATAAGTTGTCGGATTTTTAGTATATGCTCTCGAGTTCCTCTACCCTTAACAAACCCTGTCTGTTCACGTGGAATTTTCCGTATTAAATAAACTCACCCAAACAGGGCTGCCTAAATATCCGTTAATAATTTTAAATAATATTAATATAGGATTTTTTTTTCACTTAGAAGAAAAAAGTTTGCAGTTGAATTATATCATATTAAAGATAAGAACTATTTTTTTCAGTTGATTTATATCATATTAAGGATAAAAACTATTTTTTTCAGTTGAATTATACCATTTTAAGGATAAGAACTATTTTTTTCAGTTGAATTATATCATTTTAAGGATAAGAACTATTTTTTTCGGCGGTAAAAGAGATTGAAATCCAACACACTTTGGTTTTTAAAAGCTGCACCACAAACCAAGGTGTGAAGAATAAATCTATTTGAAATGGAAATAGGTTTCTTGAAGGATATCGCATTTAATTTTTAATTTTTCGTTTAATACCCAATTCCCTTTCTCGAACGGATTAAATCTTCAGGTCCCATCTCTGACGAAAATAATTGTAGGTTGGTTAATGAATAAATTGTTTTAGGTAATTAGAGCGCCCATGTATATGATGTAATCATTCGATCCAATAATTTTACATATTTATTTGATTTATTCTTGTTCTCGATAAAATATATAGTGTAGAAAATCACAAATTTGAGGTACAATATAATATAAATTGAAATCTGGGGAAATGCGTATGAAACACACATCAATGAATTACAGGTGATTCAAAATAAGCTAATCAAAATACAATTTCACTACGAATAAAAAACATCCACAAAAAATTATATTTGGAAAAAAAAACTACTAACATTAAGAAAACTATACGAGTACAATATATATATCTCCTTATGTAAAAAATAAATAATAAACTCATACATACAAACACAGAATTCATTAAAACGTCCGAAGTACACAAACATATTACATGACAACACGATAACATACGTTTAAACACCATTCATACTAACTAGGGTAAGCAATCAATTGCCTTCCAGATGATATCAAAAACGAAAAAAGTATGTGCAAATTCAAAAAAAAATTATTCATGTTTATTCACAAAAAACAAAGTAGTGAAAGTGAATAATATCGTATGGTAATATAATGTTATCTAAATGTTAGTACTGCAATCTAATGTTATTTAAGGTAATGAAATGTAAAAATTATGTATGAATTCAATATTCTAGTTAAGTAAGTGAAAATGTTATTTTCTTTTTTACTGGAATAAAAACTTATAAAAAAGGGGTGCAATTTTGCCTTAGAGTGACATGCGTCAAAATATAGTTTGCTGAACTGCCTGAAAGTAACGTTGAAAATGTCGATAGTCAATGCAGAAACATTAAGCACTTGAGTGGCTTTGATGATAGGCGCGTTCTGTTAGGGTCCTCGCTTTTTTTAGCATAAAAAAGTGTATGGAATCTTCCACTGAGTTTAGTTGTTAGGCTCCTATAAGTTTACCTCTTTTAACATTTTTTTACCTAAAAATATTATTCGGCGGGCTTTTAAGGAGTTTAAGTCAAGCATTCAGGTTAAGTACAAGGATGGATACAGGTACTTTCTCTCATATACGGGTTACGCATAATCCTATTTCATACATTTCTAGATAACTTACTATGGACCTACTTATATGAAAAGGTTTTGTTTCCTTAAGACGACACAGTTTGCATGCAGAATTTTTGTTTACCTCATACCATTCTGGTCACATTTTCTAATTTACTTAGCACAGGGGATTTATATGTATATATATATTTTTTTTTTTTAAATGTAATTGTACGACAGACAGGTAAGTCCAATTATGATACAATTTTCTTACAACTAACAATACATAATTTTTTTAAAACATGTTATAGTTATGTTAAACACATCTATATCCGCTGGTAGAGCATTAAGCAATGTCATACCTCTTGTCATGCTATGTTGAGCCATGACATCTGTCCGCCCCTGCGGTATGTAGAATAGGGAGTGGCTACGAGTTAGACAGTATTTGTCAGGAACGAATAAGCCACAGCATGACAGGAGATATGGACAATCGATAAGGCTTTTTATTAACTTTAATTCAAATACCATGAGTCCGGCATTACGCCTGGTCTCCAGGCTTTGATAATTTGTCTCCTTTAGCAGTTCCACGTGATGCATGAATTTCGGATATATTCCGTGTGATCGCATGTAAACATACCTTAGGATTTTTTTTGAATTTGTTCAATCATATTTATGTATTTAAGTTGATAAGGTATCCAGACAGTACTAGCGTACTCCAGCTTGCTTCTGACCACTCCGTTGAACATGGCGGTCATTACTTCTATATTATTGAATTGTTTGCAAGTTCTAATTACAAAACCAAGAATTTTTTAGCAAGCCGAAGTAAGCTGCACTATATGATTTGAAAATGTCAGCCTGGGATCAAAGATCACCCCAAGACCCTTGATGGTATTTACGCGTGTTAGTACTTCTCCATTCATTCTATACTGGTAGAATAACGGATTTTGTGAACGACTATAAGTCATAACTACGCATTTTTTGTATTAAAATTAAGTCTGTTATTTAACGACCATTTCATGATTGACTCTAGGTCAGCCTGCAGTTTGGAATAATCATCATCTGATTCGATTTCCATCATCAGTTTCATGTCATCCGCGAATAGGAGACATGTGCTATGACGTATGCAGTCCTGAATGTCATCTATCAGAATGAGGAATAACATGGGACTAAGATTCGATCCCTGAGGAATTCCTCAGGGATCGTATACACGGGAGTCGTATCCATTTACATTTACGTACTGGCTTCTATCTTTTAAATATGATGCAAAAAATATCAGTAGGGGTTGATTAAAACCTATTTTGTGCATCTTTCTTAACAGAACATCGTGATCTACTCGGTCAAATGCCTTTGCGAAATCCGTGTAGATTACATCCGTCTGATGCCTACAGTCCAGGCCTTTTGCTACCCGTCGAGAGAAAGAGAGTAAGTTGGTTACCGTTGATTTCATCGGTAAGAAGCCATGTTGATTTTCTCTTAAGAAAGGCGCGATTTGCGCGCGGACTGAGTTTATCACAGACAATCATTTCAAAAAATTTTGGAATTGTTGCAACTGGTCTATAATTTCTGACATCAGTATTTTCATCAGCTTTATGTATAGGCGTGACCCTCGTTAGTTTCCAACACTGTGAAAACGTGGATGACATGATGCAGAGATTAAATATGTAAGCAAGGGACACACAGATATTTGGAGAGATTTTTTTAATTATTGAAGGAGGAATACTGTCCGGATCAGTAGCCTTGTCAGGTCGGATATTCCGGATACAGGCTTCTATTTCCTGGATGCTGGTCAATCCGAGTGAGATATCTCCAACATTCCAGGGTGATGTTGTTGGGAAATCGGTTTCAAGTTTCGGGGTTACTTTACTATAAACGGAATGAAAATAGTCAGCAAATTTATTAGCAATTGTGTCAGGGTTAGTATAAGTTATGCCTTCCTCAGTCAAGCATGTTGGTGAGGTTGGGTTAACTTTTTGTGACCTAAAGAAAGACTTAACGTCATCTTTGATCCGATTCTGAACATTTTCCATATATTGTTTTTTAGCAAAATTAATTTCATATTTTAGCTCGAATCTACTCGCTGAAAATATTTGATAATCGGATTGCTTTTTGTGCAATAGATATCTTTTCCGGAGCGTTTCCTTTCTTTTCAATTTATCTATAATACTCTTATTGAACCATATCGGATATACATCGTTTGTGATGTTGGGTTTCTTAATGGGTTTACATAATTCAAAAACACTGAACAAAACATTATATAAATATTTCACTGCTTCGTCTACTGATTTTATGGTGTACAAAAATGTCCAATCAATATAAAAAAGAACAGAAAGCCAAAAAAAAACAAAATAAATGTTTTTCATTTTGTTATAATCAGACAATGGACAACGTAGGTCGTCAACACTACCCACCCTTTCAAAATCACAGAGTAAAGCTTTGTACTTAGAACATAAGACATAATACCTACTTGACCTTAAAAACGTATTAGTAAAATGTTTTATTTGGACAATATTGTTTTATTACCAATGTGTTACCAATAAAACGTAAGAGGAATTTTTCTAATTTTTAGGTTAATTAGGTACTATAATTTGTAACTTCGATTTCTTTAAAAAAAAAACTCTTACAAGATATTTTTAAAACACTTATTTTATTATATGGGGTAATAAGGGAGAACAGTTTACGTTTTGAGGTAATTGTGTATTTATGATGGTCGGTCAAAACACGTGCAATTTAGTTAACCAAGAAACCAATTAATGATATGTGTAGTCATTGACCCTATATCATATGAGAAAAAACACGAAATTTTTTTGACTAGCGGTGACATCTTCCGGTGGCGCGGTTAACCTCAAATTTTCATAAAACATTTTTTTACGTGATACTAGAGTTCGGCGCAAAGCGCTATTCAAGTATTTATATTATTAATATTGATGGTGGCAAGTGTTAGGCTATTGTTTCTCGCTCTTGCAACTCTTTTTTGTAACATACTTTAAAATAAACATTTGCAAGTTTTTTTAATACACGAAGCGCTTGAACTTTAAATCACTCCCACGCATAGATTTTTCGATGCCACACTTATTCACCAATATATTATGCCCAACACAAGAAAAAAAATTGTTTCCTATGTTTGGTAAGGCAAAACAGTTTACATTGCCGACCTATTGTGATAATATGAAGTACCATTTGGAGGTGAAAACGATTTATTATTTTTGAACGGAGTGCTGGTACCTACTCTGATGTATGGCAGTGAGGCATGGAACTGGTAGTTGAAGGATGAAAGCTGTAGAAATGATATCCCTGAGGCGTGGGTGTGATAAAACTATGTATGATCGTGTAATAAACGTGAAGAATACATGACGAACATGACGTGAATGGCAGAAAAAGTCGAGGACACCCGAGGAAGACATAGCACGACCAAGTGAATCAGATACTTGAGTCGAGCCATGCCAAGAATCAGAATAAGAGAAGAGCGTACGAGACAATGCATGAAAGTGAATAAATTTGTAAAGATTTTTCGAATAAATTTTAAACCATGAGGCAAGTAGTCAAGACCGAGTTGTTTGGCGCTTCGTCCTCTCTGCCTACCCCTGCAGTGAAACGGCGCGATGGATAATTAGTTAGAATAAAGTAAACGAGTTTCGGTTACAAAAGTTTGTGAAATATGAGCTAAATATATTGAAAAATTGTGATAAAAATTTTCTATTCTTGTCGTAAGCTTTTAGCAGATAATACAATATTTTTTTTGCAATCTTAGAAGCTTACAAAAATCGAAACATAAAAAAGAGGATTTTTTTGATGAAGTCGTAAAGAAATTTTTTGACATTGCAGTGAGCATTTACATGAGTAATGATTGCCGAACTGTGTAAATATAAAAAAATACCGATTACGGTCCGCGTATTCCTAAAATACGAAAGAAAGTTTTATATATTTATTGGAACTGTGGATTTTAAAACAACCATGTCTAATTTTAGATAGAAAATTCGGTGAAAACACAATTTTTCGCCCACCAAACTTTGAGCCCTTTTTATAGTATCAGTGACCCAAGTAGCGCAGTAGGAGTCTTCGCCGGAATCATAAAATGGCCGATGTGGGTATCAAAATGCGCACATTAACTTAGAAAAATCGAGAGGGTTGAGTGGGTAGGTATATTAAACTGAGCAGTCATATCCTAGGACCTTTTTTTACGAGAAATGGCTCAAATTGAACACCTTGATTCGGTCGATCGATGTGGCTATTGGCAGGTGTGCTAATAGAGCAGTTAACTCCTTAGGCTTTTTGTGTAAGCACACGCTACTTTTTTCATCCACATTCAAACATTAAATCATTCACCACTTTTACTAATTAGTTTCCTACAACGGGCAAAAAGTTTTTAGTAAATATTATTAACTGCAAAACATAATTATTATGTAAAAAAATACCATTCGAACAATTTGAGCTTAGGGTTAGGAGCTTTTACACGAATATAACCTAAGTTAAACACGAATATAAAAAGTAAAAATAAATGGTTCTTCCGCGAATATTTCTAATTCCAAGTGCACTTACGGTTTGATTTTATGGAACGCAAAATTAATATATTTCTATCGTAAATGCATATGTTGGTATAATCCGTCAATTTTCACAATGCCTGAAAGTGAAACAGCTGTCACGCGTAAAACATAAGCGTGCAAAACTAAACATAATATTTTAACCATTCAGCAACGTAAGCAGATATACACATAATATGACAATAGCAGTCAAGTACAATAAGCGTGTTTTCACGTAAACGCGTATGTTTCCACATACATCGTTAAAACTCCGTTATTGTTCTAGTGACATCCCTAAAACAAAAATTAGAAGCTCCATAATAAATCAAGCTACACATAACTGTTCAAGTTGTCCATAGAAATACAAAAAAAAGATCTATTCTATCAGATACATGGTAGACCGACACATCGCCTCCCGCCGTTAGATATTGTTATTTTTTTATTAAATATTCTTGTATGAAATGATAAAAGAGTGAGGTGAAAAAATTGTTAATTATACATCTATACGATAGAATAATGTTTTTTACATAATCCGTGATTTAGTACCGTTTTCACATAAAAACACCACGTGAGTCATTTTTACATGAGTGAGTTATGTTTGCATTCTAAATTTTAATATTTACAAATGTTAATATTTATTTGTTATATAACAATTTGAAAGCTTATTTTCTAACCTTTCAAAAACAGATTTTAGTGTTCGGCTACGGCTTTAATTTATAGTGCTTTAATTGTGAAGCAGAAATAACACAAAGTTTTCGTTAATTTGTCATTTCGTTTAAGACGTAAAAAGTGCTAGACGTAGGTATTCGCGATAAATCTGAGTGGTTAAGAATAATAATATCAATTCGTTTGTTGTAAATAAATTAAACACAATGTGCTTTAATTTTATTATTTTATGTACTAGGTAACTCTACTTTAACATTGAGAATTTTTGTTTTCTTTTCCCATTTTATTTTTCAATTAACCTCAGGTTTCATGTTGAAAGAAAAAAAATGTAACTCTATTAAGGGAATCTTTAGATTATTTCATCGGTGGTAATTGATCTATTTATCAGATGGAGTGTGCGATAATTCATTTAATTAAGATAGATTAACAGAATTGGGCAGATGCCTGCTAGCTGGTATTGATGGGAAACAAACCAAACATCTCGAAAAGGTTTTATCTCCGAGACATGGATTTTTGTTTTTATTTACACATACGTGCCTTTACACGTATAAGTTGTTACGAATGGATTCATTAGTACTCGTAAAAAATGATATTTTTACTACACAATATTATATGAAAAGCTCAGAGGTTTTAATCGGCGTCTCTTTTTTTATTTATTTTTAAGTGAATGCTTCGCATGAGTCCCAACTGCTACCGTCTGGAGTCAGTGAGACTATGGCATCCCCGATTGGGGTACGTTGTGGGCTGAAGGTAAGTGGGGAGGGCAAGGAGATAGGGAAGAGGAAAAGTGCCTGGCTATTCAGACCTGGTCACCAAACACGGCTAATGCCATTTCAGGCAACGTTCAATTCTGAATGGTGGTCTTACACCAGGGCGATATTGAGTTTATCTTCCACTCTAGGACGTGCTACATACATGATATATGTTATTTTTAATGAATAAAATTGTTAAATAACACAAATAAATCATACGCAGTTTACTTGCGCCCGCCGGGATTTGAAAACGCGACCTTCGGTTTGATAGTCGAGAGATTAACCCTCGACAACGGAGGCCGTCATTGGCCTTGTCATACATATAAGGTCCGACTTAGTATTTGGTTTACAATTTGGGAGGCGGTTATCGGTACCGCCGCCCCGGGTACCATTTATTGGATAACCAACACCTCTGCCATAGGTCACCTCAAGTGGTTCGCTACGTTTGGTGACTTAGCAGGGGTGCCCGGGATCGTGGGGTGGGGTTTGTTCGGGTCTTGGCGGCGGATACGTCTACCCACCAGCTCCCACCACTGCAGTGGGAGGGATGGATTCATACCTGGACACACTGACCTCCAGATTCCTACTCACTCCTTATACCCTTTTCCTTCCCAGAACTTCCTATTTTTCCTTTCCTAAAAAGACCCTCCACGCAGCATCCCCAAAGATGATATAAGCTCTGAGGGGAATTATTTTCCTCAGGGCCTCCTGTCTAGAGATATTGTGAAAAAAAATATTGTGTGTCATGTCTTTCTCAGACATCCCGGACGTATTTTACCTAACACTCCTTTCTTCTTCCGTGTTTTTATGGTTTTAGTCTAATTTTCCGACTGATAACTTTGACATGAATATAATAGTATTCCGTCGAATATTAGATAATAATTTCAATTTTGATACATTATTGCTGACAAACATTTTGCTTCCTGAACTTGGACCGTTGAGCACAATTGAATCTGTTATTATTGTGTGTTGGTTCCAGCTGCGCATTTAAACTCCACTATTCAATTTCCAGCATAAATTGTGAATTATACAGTCAGCGCATGCAGTTAGTTAAATAATTTCCCGAGTTTGTTGGACGTGCAAACCAACGGAGAGCAATAATTAAATATTTCACACTAGATTTAATCAGATTTCACGTGTTTGAAAGAAAGGGTTTGAGAAAAGGAATGTGATCAAGTTAGTGTGTTATTAATTTAGAAGCATTGTTTTTCCATTGGTGAAAACCAAAAAGATAGAGTGATTAATGAGAAAGGTTTTTAAATAAGTATATTATTTTTTGAGGTTTTGTTTTTATTGGTTGAAATACATAAAATAGCTGGCCAAGCGGCAGCGGGCAGCGTTGTGTGATGGCGTTGGTTATAAAGGTTTGGTTAGCCACAGCAACGTGTGTCCGGGTCTGCTAGTCTATATATATAAAAATCTCGTGTCACGGTGTTTATGGTCGCACTCCTCCGAAACGGGTGGACCAATTTTTTTATGTATATTTGGTGGGTATGAGAATAGGTCGCAAAGTATATTTCATACCGCTAGGTGATTAGGGTGTCCCTATCAAAAATGATTGATAATTGACTAAAAATGTTTACAGAACATTGAATTTAGCAGAAAAGTGTTTCTACGAGTGACTATATATAATGGTAAGCTCTGGAGTAATGACATTTGTATAACAAATTTACTACAAAAAAAACTCGAACGGTTTACCCAAAATTAAAAAAAAAAAATTAACCCATTGTCGTCAAATTGCAGGCATTTGAAAAGATCGCAATTCTTATTTAACAAAGGTAATTTTTTTATAAGACTTCGATTAGTTTCGATATAGTGAATAAAGTTATTAATGGAAAAATATATAACAGTTCTGAAATTTTATAAAATGTAATAAGGTTTTTCCAGCGTAGACACCAAAAATAAAAAGTCATCAGTCGATGCTTCCCGATCAGTGTTATAAAATATCCTTTTACCGAGTCCCAAACTTTCGTAATTAACTTTTTCACGTCTCTGAACCGTTTCATTCGGTAGCAGAATGAAAAAGGGAATTGTTATACGGTTAAAAGTAATTTTATTGGTATTCCTTCTAAAAAACCACAATGGAATTTAAAAAAATATCATTTACAATTTGAAATAATTGTAATCTTAGGTATTAGGTATAAGCGTTTTAAATATTCATATTGTTGTAATCAAAGTTTTTTGTAAATTTTAGGGCGTAGTATTAAGTCGTAATTAATTATTTTTTCTTGCGTTAAGTCGGGAGTCATTAAAAAGTTTTCCGTGAAACCTTGTGCAATAATTAAATTGTAGTACGTTAGCACATTTTCTCATAAAGCCGGTACACTTGAAAGAAAGTAATTACAAATATTCACAATTAGGTACACGCTTGTTCTAAGAAATAGCGTTTTGTTGGACATGTTCACAAAATTTTTCATATTCACAAGTTTTTCACAAAAATTTATTGATTCTCTTGTTTTAACTTGACACTAACTTTATTTTTTCCCATTTTTTGTTGTTTTATACATTTACGCTCTTACTAATTATTAGTGTTTTAAATGTTTCACAAATGATAAACAACCATCTTACTATTACCCTAGAACCGAACCCATACTAGCAAGTATGCATATAGTACCCAGGAGCACAGGCGTACCCTGTTAGATAAAACTAATTGTTTACAAAATTAAACATTTATTACAAACTAGCTGGTACTCGGCATGCGTTGCTATGCCATTAAAGAAATTGTTTCTTCCTGCGTGTCTTTCCCTTTCCGTCTCCCCTTCCTCTCCCGCGTCCACTCCGCCTCCTCCAACTTCCCTCTCCCCACTCCACTCGCCCCCTTCCCCCGTCCCGCGAACCCCCTCCCGAGTTCCCCATCTCCCCTCACAGATTCCCCTCCCCCCTCCCTGGTTCCCCTCCCCCCCGTGAAACCCCTACCCGAGTTCCCCTCCCCCTCCCGCATTACATGTATTCAGTCCCGATACTTTCAGTTTTCAAACAGTTCGGGTTGCCCTCTGCAATTTTTTTATACAAATTTCATAATGCCAGAGCTCACCAATAGTTTTATACAAACCTTGTCCTGACAATAACGAACACAAATAAAAATAATTATCCAATTTGGTGGAGTCGTTCGTAAGTTATGCGTGAGTTATGCCTTCTTTAGGAATATTTTATATGACTAAATTTAATCAGTGATTTCAGATATTATTTGGAATAAAAAAATTAAAAAGAAATTCCGGTCTCCGGTAATGTTTTAGATGTTTTTTTTTTTTACTTTATACTTTTAAAAAATGTGTTGGTATTGAACAGATAGAATCGGGGTGTGTGATTGAGAGATTATTCGGCTGAGTTATTATCCACCGGACACCAAAATTTCATTTATATTTTTTACTCCACATAAAGTCTTGAATCACTGGTTATAATAATTATTCAGGTATGTTCCTAAACACCTGAATAATAAATATTTCCCGTTCAATAGTATTTTTAAAGTGTAGTTTATTTAACAGAACAGTCAGTGCATCTGTGAGCATTGCTCGTGAATGAGCTTATTTTTTATATTGAGAAAATGCCCACTCGAACTTCTGCAGCGCCCCCCAAATTCTCAAAATTTAAAAACGCCCCCCTAGACCTCCAAAACGCCCACAGGGGGGCGCTGGCGCACCCGTTAAAAATCACTGCTATAAACTGATGTATCTCTATCTCCTTTTCACAGAGTTAAATGATCACTTATTTAAAGAAAAAACGTACTTTTAAATTCGTTCACCAAAATCTAGGTAAATTGTACCACTGTTATTGTATTTTTTTAATTGATTTTGTGAATTTGTGAGTTGGTGGCTGTCTAGATTTAACGGGAACTAGAAAAATAGTGTTTTTGGCTCTTCTCATTTGAACGCCGGCCGTTGCTTTAATTTAATCTCAAAGGAAATAATAGAATTTTGCAGGCGGTCGCCTTTTATAATCTCGTTGAGCGTAGATTGCAACATACCTACAAGGGTAAGTACTAAAGAAAGCTTTTGTAGCAAAGGTGTTTCTACCTACCTATATCTATAAAGTTTACTTGCTAACTTGGTTGCCAGATTTTTTGTTTTACACCAAAAGTCACCAACTGCTGCCATCTGGAGCCAGTGAGACTATGGCATCCCCAATTGGGGTATGTTGTGAAGCTGAAAGTAGTGGGGAAGGGAAGGAGATGGGGAATAGGAGGGTGGGGAAGTACATGGCTATTCAGACTTGGTCACTAAACATGGCTAAAGCCATTTCAAGCAACGTTTCAATTCTGAATGGTGGTCTTACACCATGGCGATACTAAGAGTATATTCCATTCTGGAACGTGCCGCAAATAAACTTTTTTTTTAATTAATTTATTATGAAATACCACAAATTAATCAATTAAAATTTATGTGCCCACGCGCGCCGGGTTCAAACCCGCGACCTTCGGATTGTGAGTCGAGAGTGTTATCTACGGACCAAAAACATATATTTCACATTTCAGTATATCCGAAACAGTTTCATGAAGTTTTATATTTAGACTGTGTCTTTAAAATCTCGCGAAGCGCCTCGATATCTTCGATAAAATATCAGTTCAACTCAATATCTACCTGCAACCACTTACAGCTTACATTTTCGCTCTCAAATCCATACAACAGGTATATTTTTATTTATTTATTTATTTATTTATTTATTTATTTATTTAAGGAACATAAACAGTCATAGTAATAAAATATACATAAGAGGATGGCAAAAAAACAGACCAATTATTAATGTTCACAGATAGGTATATAGAAACATAAAAGTAACTGAATGTAAACTAGAAAATTTAAGAAAAACAGAAAAAATAAAAACAGAACTAAGCAGCAATTTAAAAAAAAATAATAATACAGATGTTAAGTCAACAAGTGATAAACATGTTATAAACAATAATAAAATAATTAAAACAATACTTAAATAGACTGCGAAATAGGTATTTGGGTTGGGACGGGTAAGGGGAGGAGAGGGATAAGGGAAAGTTGCCACGCAAGTAATATAATAATATTAGGTACAATGAATTTAGTCATGAATATGTGTTATTCGCACCTACATAGAATGTAATAAAGAAATTCTGTAACGACAGTAACTAGCAGTGAATATGTCAGCAAGTGTGTCTATATGTGCAAGTTTATTATTATAGTATTTACATGCCCTTTGTATAAATTCATTTTGGTTGGAATTAGTGTTGCATCTATCAATGTAGAAAAGGGTATTTTGTCTGCTGTATCTAGTCGGCGTGTGGAAATTTATTTTATTTAGCAGCTCCGGGCAGTCAACTTTTGAGTTAATAATTTTGTACAGGAGCATCTGATCAGCGACAAGCCTCCTATTGAGCAGTTTCGAGATTCGAAAATGTTTCTCGATTTCGTCGTAAGAATTGTATATGTTGAATGATTTAAAATTGAGAAATTTGAGAAATCGCTCCTGAACTCTTTCTAACCTGTTAACATAAACAATATAGCGCGGGTTCCAAACCTGTGAACAGTATTCCAGGTGAGGACGAACATGTGAATTGTACAGAATCAGATAAGTCTTAGTATTTTTGAAAAATTTGCATGTTCTCAGTACAAAGCCTAGACTCTTTGTTGCTTTGGTGACAATATTATCAATGTGTTTATCAAAAGTAAGTTTAGAGTCCAAAATAACCCCGAGGTCACGTATATAATCTTTATTTGTTAACAGAGATCCAGAAATGGTGTATTCATGCAGTATTTTTTTATGGTTACGTGTGAATGTGACTTTGCAACATTTGGAAATATTGATAAAAAGCTTATTTCTGAGACAGTAATCCGTCAGTCGGTCAAGATCTTCTTGTAAACGCACAGAACAGTCATGGGAGCTTATAGGAAGGTATATTTTCATATCGTCGGCAAATAGTAAAATTTGAGCATTGTGAAAACATGTAGTAATATCATTTATATAGATAGAGAAAAGCAAAGGACCCAAAATGGACCCCTGAGGCACACCAGAAGTAATGATTTTCCAGATGGAAGAAAATCCACCTACTGTCACAGCCTGGGACCTGTTTGTTATGTATGAAGATAACCAACGAAGGAGATCTCCATGAATACCATGATTAGCAAGTTTTCTAAGCAGGATCCTGTGGTTGATCTTGTCAAAGGCTTTGCTATAATCAGTATAAATTGTATCAACTTGCACACGTTTATCCATAGAGGCAGACAAGAAATTTAAAAATGTTATAAGATTTGTAGCAACAGAGCGACCTGCAAAGAATCCATGCTGAAATTCGTTGATCGAATTCTTTACCACAGGGAATAACTGGTCATAGACTATGTTTTCGAACACCTTTGAAAAAATGCAGAGCTTGGAAATGGGTCTATAATTATCTGCTTCGCACTTAGTTCCCGATTTATGAATTGGTGTGATGTAGGCTCTTTTCCATATATCTGGAAATGTACCAGTCTTAAGCGATATATTATACAGTATTGATAGCGGAATTGACAAATGATTTGCACACTCCGTAATGAACAGTGGTGGGATACCATCTGGCCCAGCACCCTTGCTGGAATCGAGCCGTTTTAAATATTTAGATACAAGATCAGCATCGATAAAAACTGATCCTATCTCACAAACCTGATTAACAACGGAGTCGTGGCAGGAAGTCCCCAGAGGGTCAGCCGGTTCATAGACGGAATGAAAATATTCAGCAAATAAATCACAGACTGCCTGGCCACCCTCGGCTGTTAAATTCTTAAGATTTAATACGCTAGGAATAGATGCTGATAGTTTTTTTGATTTAACATATGACCAGAATGCCTTGGGATCTTTGGCGATATTCTCTTCAGCATTATTAATAAAGTCTTCATGACACTTCTTAGCCATTTTTTTCTGTCTGGTGCGTAGCCTAGAAAAAGTAATGTAATCGGAAGGGTTCTTATAAGTAGTATATAATCTGTGAAATTTCTGCTTTTCGCGAATAAGTTTTATTAATGATGAGCTATACCACGGGGGATAGGAATGTTTACCAGAACGCCTCAATGGAACCTTATCAGAGATCAAATTATTAATAATATTATAAAAATGTGATAGTGCAGGATTGACGGAATCGGTTAAGTTAAGTGTGTTCCAATCTACTTGCGCCAGGCTGTCTCTTATGTCATCGTAGTTAGCTTTGTGGAATGAAGGCCTTTTAATTGAGTTTTCCTTTATGACCGGGGGTTCAACAAACTCAGCAGTGATAATGATAGATTTATGGTGAGTATCCTCAGGAACAAACGGGTCGTTCGCGGGAGCAACGCGTACCGAGAAATTACAGAGAACGAGATCAAGAATTCTTCCTAACGTATTTTGAACACCATTATATTGGTGGAGGTTACAGTAATTAATATTATCGATAAATGTTGAACTTATTGTAGAAGTATAGTTGCAAGGAATCATGTTTACCTCATCCACAGGAAGAGACCAGGTAATATCAGAAAGGTTAAAATCTCCCATAATAAGAAACTTGTCGTTAGGTTGATTCAAAAGCTTAAAACCTAGATCATTCGAAAAGGCGGAGATTCGAGCATTGAAATTGAAGCTTTTGGACAGGTAGATACAACAAAGATGAACGCTAGTAAATACATTGGCACGTGGGATGCGAAGAGTCACCCAAATGTCTTCATCCGTAGAACACCACGAGTAATTACAAATAGCATTGAGTTCCTTTTTGACAGCCAAGAGCACCCCACCACCCATTGTTACACCTTCGATACTTCTGTCGCGTCGGAAAACATTGTATCTTGAGTCAAAAAGCTCCCCATCTAAAATAGAATCAGTAAGCCAAGTCTCTGTTATACCAATCACGTCATAATCACCGCTCGTAACACTGCGAAGAAACGTGTCATTTTTTGTTCTCAGTCCACGTACGTTCTGATAAAAAATACTTAGAGGCAGGGACTCTTTTTCAGTTTAGTGTCAATAACAAAAATATGCAGAGAATGTGTGAACATAATATGAGGTGTAATATGTATAGACACTTGAAATATGGCCAAGTATGTTAAAAATAAAAAATTGAGTACAGAAAGTTAGAATATCTTGCAGTTGACAGGAGTTGAGAACAGGAAAATATAATAAGGTAATGTAGTGCGAATGTAATAAATAAATATAATAGTTATGCGATGGCAATGTGAGATGCGGGATAGGCGGGCGTGTGGAGGAAGAGGAAGGAGTATGCAATAATAATCGGATGAGCAGTAGGTATTTTCTTATGTTATTTTCTGGAGGTCGTCTTCCCTCGTGACTAAAAAAGCTGGTGAATTTTCATTTTTTCTCACCAAGATCTTGCAGTCCTTTACCCAAACAAATTTAAAACCTGCTTCCCGTGCTTTGCTTTTAACCTTTGAAAGCAGAATCTTATTATTAATTGTTAGGTGGTTGTTGACATAAATTGTAGTTTCTGGTCCAGAATATTTCAGGTCGGTGCTGCTTATCTTCCTGGCCTTTTTGGATAAAGCTAATAATATGAACGCTGTAAATATAATTCGTTTATGTCGGAAAAGAGCGTCACTGCGACGAATATTTAATAAAATTGTATTTTAGAGTTGTCACGAAAGTTTATTGAATTAGTAGATAGTTACTCCGTGTTCTCGACTGAAAAACTTGCATTAATTTAAACCTTTAACTTTATTTCCTAAGTTACTTAATAACTTTTAATTTACATCTGACATTTCTATCGTAATAAATTACCATTCGAATGGTTTTTCTCTGTCGTCTACAAGAGCTATAGTAAAGTGAGTTTTAGAAATGAGATTTAAAATCCTGTGATAATAATTTTCGCTTACGCAGGCCAGCTAGACGGAATAAATCAAACACTTATTTGATTTAGTTTTGTATTTATTTATAAGTGTTTGACAAAGCAAAATTCTACAATATTTTATGGCACGATAAATATTTATTCTTATTAATATCCCCCAATCTCTCTCAAATCTATTAAAATTATTTCTTCGGACCGACTGACGGTTTTAACAAAAAATATATGATTTCGCTTATATTTAATTAATTACCTTAAGTAAGTCAGTTTTAAAATTTCATTTATTGCTTTGTGTATCTATATATTTTAGGAATAAGTGTTAAATACAATTTATTATGAGTTGTACCAATTTCTTGGTAGATTCACTCTATACTTGTAATTAAAATTGCATCCCGATCCTAATTTTTTTCAAAAATCGGTATTTGTTTTCTGGTTGGTGTGCTTTCAATACCAAGAAAAGTGATGATCACGAATACATAAGAGTATTATTATTTTTATTTATAATATTAACGCCTTTCGGCTTTTACTTGGTATAACACTGTGTATAACAACAACATGAAAAAAACATCTCTGTGAGTTTGTAAAACAGTAAGAAATAGTTGAGAAAGACATAATATGCAGAGTTCAGAGTTCAGATGACAAAACGAAAATAAATCCTACGATATTTAAATATTACAATATTGTAACAAAGAAAAAATATATTTATATATAATATCTATATGCAAATAACTTAACTTGAAGAGGATTAACAATGTATTATTTCATGCTTACATTTTATCAGCGACACATTATATACATCTATGTGCGAATACTAGTCCAGTCAAGTTAAACATGAAAAGGGGTCTGTTCTTGCAAAGGGTCCCGTCATTCTGAATTTTTTATATGTTGTTAGGACCTAATCCAGTATTAAAAAAAATTTTTTGCAACTTCGAAAGTTCTGTGCGAGCGGCGGTGGACCCAAAAAACCAGGAAATTTTCGGATTTTTTTCAGTTTTTGCTCAATATCTCAGTGAAGGAAGGGCCTGACCGGTATAGTTTGTGAAAAACATTTTAAAGAAGACTAAATTTTCTACAATTTGAAACCAAAGTGAGCTATATACAACTATTGGTTTCCAAGATACAGTTCTTTGAAAATAGGCCATTTTTTCCAAAAAGTGAAATTTTTTCGAAATGGTCACTTATTTTATAAAATATTTTCTGAAAAACGCATCCCACGTCAAATATTTTAGAAAAAAAAGTTCTAGTAAATTTAATTAGCTGTCATTTAAGACTAGATTGATATTTGTAGACCTAACGGTTCTCTCAAGAACGTCAGATAACCAAAAACAGTCGTTTTGGGGGGAAATGCAAATAAACTGTTCTCACGTCTTTTCATGGTTTTATTTATCAAATAAGTACCTAGTTACAATTTTTTTTTTGTTATTGTTAACAGATTTTTAATTTAAAAAAAAAGATATGATAATACATCTATCGGGAATTACGTCATCTTCAAACATTGTTATATATACCTACATACTAAAATGCTTGTACAAACATCATGGTACCTACTATAAGGACAAATTACATGTACACAAAAAATAAAACTAATATAAATCATGTAGGTATTGTGTATTGGTTGCCAAATCATGTCTTTCTTTTTATCTTAGATGGCCCGGGCTTAGGCTCGCACGAAGAAGGTGTCTCGATATCTGTGATGGACGCTGGGAGAGGCGCCCAGTCTGTAGTCGGGTCATCTTCATCGTCCGAGCATTTCAGCTCCACATCCGGGACGTTAATGCACAATTTGCCACCACATGACTGACAGAAGACTGAGCAGTGGAGCCTAGCCTTTCTGCACGAGCAGCTCCGGGAGCATCCTTTCTTGCATTTACATGAAATTTTTCGCAGAAGGGCAGGAGGTGCGGGATCCGTCGTGGTGGTGATGGGGGTGAGTCCCTGAGAAGACAGCTTCCACCCCCATTTAGTGGGATTCAAGTTGACTCCCTGCCACTTCTGCACTTGGAGGTAGCACCTTGCTGCATGGTGGCCTGCGGCATCTTCCGTCGGTGGCAAACGGGCGAGGTTTATGCTTGTTGAAGTGACAAACGTCTTTTAACTCAGGAAATCCAAAGCATCCCTGTCCGATGTCACCCCCATATAGAGCCACAAAGCACTTGATGCCTGCTTCACTCACGGCTTGTGAGGTTGAGTCTGGCCGAAGGAAGACCTCCACTTGCTCAGCAAGTTGTTTACTCTTGCTCAGAAGTGTGGTGATTTTGGTCTTTCCTTGGCCAAACGGTGCTGAGGTGATATCGCACCCGGTAAACGCGTGGGTGAATAGTACCGTTCCTGGTAATCGCCGGGAGCCCTGGTGGTTGTAGGAGGTCGTAGAGTAGTAGTGACAGCAACCAGCTTCACCCTTCGTGCTCTTCTGAAGATAGACGTTTATCTCTTCAGCGCCTAAACCATTGAGAAGAACGAGCATGTCGACGTCTTCTCCCACTATGGCGAGCCGATCGGCTACTGCTCTTTTTGAAAGCGCCATCATGACGATATCTCGATCCGCATCTTCTTCGGCAACGGCCACTTCTACTTCCTCCTTCTGAAAGGCGTCACAGAGAAGAGTTGTAAGGCGTCTCTTATTGTTCTCATTGCCCAATACATGCTCTTGTGAAATTTGAATTACTGTGGATTCATCGAACGTCAATTCGTAGCTGGAATGAGCTGCGTAGCGCCGGAGTCGTTCCGCTATTTTGGTGTTTTTTTTTTGTAGCATCTTCGGGGTAGCCGTCAAAAACGATGGAGACGTTCTTCCCAAAGTGGTTTCGGACGTAGGTGGTATAACGCGCCAACAGTGCTCGAACCGTGCTCTTCCGCTGCCACACGACCTTGTGCAAGAGGTAGCAACCATCCAAAATGACGTGAGTGCTGGCATATATCGGCGTGTGGCTAGAAAGAGGAGTGAAGGCAGAGTACGGAGTATATTTTGTGCCCTTGCACATCCCTTGTTCATTGAACAGAAACATCGGGAACGGGGCCAACTCATACTTGAAGTCATCCTGTAATTCCTGTTCAGATTGCTTTGCAATACACACTCGCTGGAAAATTGTGAGCGGATCCACAGCCACTCTTCTGTTTTTGTCCGGCAGTTTAACGGTTGAGATGATCGATGCCAGCGTGGTAACTTTATTTTTCCGTTTTATTACTAGCTTGTCGTACATTTGCCCCAGAATTTTCATCACTCCCTCCGTTCCAACTCTCTGAGCTATATGGCAATTAATTTCAGGACCTGCCAGTAAACCACTACTGATAGAAATCAAACTGTCAGTTTTGGGAAATGGAGGGTGGAGAGCAAACCAGTTTTTTAGTTTTTCCACATCACTATTATCTCTGATGATTCGAGAAGGTCTCATGTCTACATCCTGCTCTCCAGTGGGATATGAGATGCTGCAAAAACTTTCCAGTTCTTCACAAATGTTCAACACAAACACCATTTTCATGAATCGCATCAGCTTCTGCTCAATTGTTAGGTCTGACCACAACCCAGACCAAAACTTGTCAGACCGGCGAATGGTAAAGAATCCTTTTGTGAACATGTCGTATTCATTAT
This sequence comes from Limnephilus lunatus, assembly GCA_917563855.2. Lineage (NCBI taxonomy): Eukaryota > Metazoa > Arthropoda > Insecta > Trichoptera > Limnephilidae > Limnephilus > Limnephilus lunatus. Next base: position 77,469,033 of record OU830592.1, read on the forward strand.
TATATTATATTAATTGTTTTTGTGTTTAATTCGTAGAACTCCATTTTAATTTTTAGAAATTTAATTAAATTTAAATTTGATATGTTAATATCGAGTTCTGCAAGTATTTTAGTTACAGCTGTTTCGACTTGTAAGGTCATTTTCAAACTGTGGTGAAGCCACGTACGGACGACTTATTTATAACATTTCAAATGTCAATTTATGAAGGTGTCAAAATTGATTTATTACCGGTAAATCCAATTTGCAGAGACACTAATTGAGAGGAGAGTGATTAAGTGGGATTCCGAATCTTTCCCTTTTTGGTTTCACTTGCACTAAGTGCAAGGGTTTTCTTTATTGATTTAGAATGATGTTATTTCTATGACTCATTTAAGTGCATTATATTGTTTAGGTTTGGTAAAAATACTAAGTAGTGGAGAATAAATAATTTTCCTTACTTTATTAATTAGTGTTATGTTGGGGTCATTCGTTCGTTTATTGATTTCTAATTGTTCAAGCAAATTTAATCTAAGACCCTTTCGTTCTATATGTAATGGTTTTGGCTGGTTGTTTTTAAGTGGAACGTGATTATTTTCTAAGAGATGTTCTGCGAATTTTGAAGCGGTGTTTTTATTTTTATAACATCGTAAATGTTCTTTGAATCTAGTTGAGAATGCCCTACCCGTTTGTCCGATGTAAGTAGCATTACAGTCGGCGTGGTCACATTTTAATTCATATATGCCACCGTTATTTAGTTTAGGATTTTTACTTTTTGAGTTTTTAAGGTTTGTTCCCATAATTATTATTGGTTCTAAAAGCTATATTTAAACCACATTTTTTAATTTCTTTTGCAATTTTTAAAGATATTGGGCCGAGAAAAAGAAACTATTAAAATAATCGCGATTAATAACGGCTATGAGGCAAAAAACATTGAAAAAATAATAAAAAACAAGAAATACAAAAATAAAATTAATTTAATATATCCGGTACAAAACAAAAAATTAGTAAAATTTGCATGTCTCGAATTTTGCCTGTTTTTTGCATGCAATTTTGAATGTTTTAACATAGCCAATACCAAACTTATTTCTTAGGCTCCCTAAATTTCTAAAAGCTAAAAATTGTGTAAAGTGTAAAGTGTACCTACCCGATAATAATAAAATTAATAATCCCAGCCTTCTTATTTTGACAGCATTCTTATAAATACCAGCAAAGAGTTATTAGATTCCTGGTCAATTAAAATCCTTCACGCAAAACACTTCAATTTTCTCAACCAAACGTATGTTGACAAACTTTCGTCAAACAAATGAGTATTGGAGAATTGAATGCAGAAATAGAAGGATTTATGTTTGCCATTCAAGATAGAGTCATATATACTGAAAATTATAAGAAGCATGTAATCAAAGATACAAATCAAATTAATGATTTATGTAGAAAATTTTTGGTTTTCCGGAAACTATAGAACATATTATATCGGGATGTTCTGTATTAGCGCCGTCTAGGTATACATTTAGGCATAAACTAGTATTTAAAATAATTCACCAAAGTTTGGTAATTAAACATAACTTGATTGACTGCCGTAATATAGTACCATATTATGAATACGAACCAAATTCATTTCAGCCAGTGTGAGGTTTTCCGAGAGACGTGAGAACAGTTTATTTGCATTTCCCCTAAAACGCACTTATGACTGTTTTTGGTTATCTGCCATTTTTGAGAGAACCGTTAAGTCTACAGATATCAATTTAGTTTCAAATGAAAGTTTGTAAAATTTCCAACAACTTTATATTTTATAATATTTGACGTGGGAAGCGTATTTTAGAAATTATTTTACACAATAAGTGTAACCATTTCGAAAAAATTTCACTTTTTGGAAAAAATGGCCTATTTTCGAAGAACTGTATCTTGGAAACCAATGACTATATATAGCTCGCTTTGGTCTCAAATTATAGGAAATTTAGTCTACTTCAAAAGTATGCATTCTGATTACACCGGTCAGACCCTTCCTTCACTGAGATATTGAGCAAAAACTGAATAAAATCCGAAAATTTCCTGGTTTTTTGGGTCCACCGCCGCTCGCACAACAATTTCAAAGTTGTAAATTATTTTTTTTTAATACTGGTTTAGGTCCTAACAACATATAAAAAAATCAGAATGACGGGACCTTTTGCAAGGGCGGATGTACATCTTGACTGGAGTATACATATTGCCTAAGTTTTGAATTCTGTGTAGTGGTACATTGAAATGGGACATGGTCGTAGTATTGCCACAATAAAACGGTAGTACTGACCTTATGTTTTTTGGCAAGCACATTAAAAATTATGAGCGCCAAGACTTCAGGGCTGTTAATTTAATTATTCAAGATTTTAAATAAAAATACTAGATCGAAAACAGTTCTTCTGTCACTCAAATTTAATAGATTTAATAGATTAGATAAAGGCAGTAGATAGGTGTAGTTTAATTGCTCTTTCGGTATTTTTAGTTATATTTTATATTCATAGGTACATAGTAATAAAAATGTTCCCATTTTTATGTTTCCAGATTCAGAGTTGGTGAGATTTCGGATAATGAAATTAAACGCGATGAAAGCATTGATGCCAAAAAATATTTGTTTTCAGTTACGTTAGTTTTTCTTCTAGCGCGTGTGAATTGATTCACTCTCTGATTTTTTATTAAGCTTTTCCATTTCAAATGAATGTATAAATTATTTATAGATTTATTTTCTTTTCCATTATTTTTTTTTAATGGGAAATTTTTAAATTTGACTTTCAGAAGAGGTTTCACATTGTGACTTATGTCTTAGTTCAAGTTATAGCTCCGAGGCTTACTTTTACGAACGTGCGATCTTCAAGGAAAAGAAAAAAAAACTTGATTGCCACGATTATACAAGGGTAATGAAAGCATTAATGCCAAAAAATATTATTTAAGGTTGCTTTTCTAAATTATTACGATTTATTTTCACAGGAGTGAATGCTTCTAAAGATAAATACCTAACTCCACTACATATTTCATATTCAATACATTGAGATAAGAAATTAAAACTAGACGAAAACTGACATGCTCAATAATTATTTATTATAATGAATAAAATAGATATCATATTATTTAACATACATTTTAAAAATTAAACCGTTTTTTATAATGGTTCAAAAGCGAATGAACCTAAATGAACGACCCTTAGTCTGAAGTATCTCATCTAGATACAAACGAGAGTAAAGTAAGACTGAAGGACAATATTTGTCTCAGAAATAAAAGCTAGAGATTGAATTGGATGACAAACGAACATATCATCTGATGAGACAAAGGCGTAGACAGTTTTCTAAAAGCAGACTCTAATCCAATCCTGAACGAGGTCCCGTTGAACGTGCTCCGGCAGATAAAGGCCAGATTGCATTTTACCGAATATATATTATAGTCTTTGTATGACGGTAAATAACCACTTTTGGATTACAATTGAGAAACAGATAAGAATTGGAAAAACGAGTTTTTTTTGTCGTCACAGCAATATAGTCCCAACTGCCCAGATTTAGTTCAACTGTTGAATTTATGGAATCTCATGAAGATAGAAGAATTAAGGAAGAGAAATAGATAGGAAGGTGGAAGACTGGAAGTATTTGCCTTGCTATTGGGATTATGTCACTAAACACAGCAAAAACTAGTTTGTCCAACTTATTGATTTTTTTTCTTCTTTTTTTTTTATTTTATTACATCAGTTACATTTATACAGCAAAATTACATAATAATAATATTTCAAATAACTGTAGATTTTCAAATGTGTACAAGTGATATTATGTCTTGTACGTCATTAGTTCCTAGCTAGTCTAGATTCTGAATATCTCCTTTGATTTTGATTCTGACCCATAGACATATGAATATTGATAGACCAGAACATAAAGGTGAGGGGTAGAAGCCAACTACAGCGGGACGAAGGGCAGGAAGATGGTTTTGGTGATACGTGATTTGCCAAAACTCAATCTGACAGTAAACCTGCATCTCGCACTATAAAATCATCATTTAGTTCTTAAAAGTAAACTCTGCTTTTGAATGAATAGACCTTTTTACATGGGAGCGCAAATTGCTCGCCACGCAATTAACAAATTTGAAGTTCAAATACGTCAAAGTAATGTCGCCTATACGGTCGAGTCCAATATTTTGCTCCTATAGTTAGTTAATACACTTTTACAAATGTTTCATAATTTACTTACCCCAGTAAACAGTGACGGGCACACGCCATGTATCTCGGAGTGATAGTGTACGTATGGGTAATTTGTTATATTTATGGTGTATGTTCAAAAACGATCATATTATGTGATCTGAATTAGCTTAATAGAGTAAAATAATGCTTGCTTATGGAATGTAATACCACAATTGGGTTTATTATCTTTTTCTCTTCTATGTTTACACGTATTTATAGCACAAGCCACCATTTTTACCGTGTTATTTACGATGAGAGCTCGACACTGGTCCGGACACGAATGATGACGTCACATTTTTTAGATTGACGCGTGGCTCTCGCAAGCCCAGCCGGTTCCGAAAAATGGTTCCAATGGGAGGGGGAAATAATTCGCCTTTTATCGCTTAGGGCAAGTCCATGTATTTTGTACGTCCGTGTTCTGACCTCTCATTCGAGCAATACTGTTGGTACCGCCTGTTTTTGAAACATTTTTCATAATATAAACGGGTCCATATATACTACAGTTTTCTCTGTCTATGAGAAAATTTTTGAACACGTAATAAACTTATGAGAGATTAATTAACATAAAAACATTTCCTTCGTTCAGTTATGTTGACTTGTTTAATTTCTTATCTGAAAACATTAACTTAAAATAATACGTAGATATTTGAGTTCCGTGTTTATCTTTGAAAGCACTCAGCCTTGTGAAAATAAATCGAAATAATTTAGAAGAGTAATTGAAAATAAATATTTTTTGGCATTAATGTTTTCATTACCTTTATACAGTCGTGGAAATAAGGTAAAAATATTTTTGTTTATTTTCTTTGAAGATCGCACGTTTGTATAAGTAAGCCTCGAAGTTGGAACTTGAAGTTAGACATAAGCCACAATGTGAAACCTCTTCTGAAAGTCAAATTCGAAAAATTTCCAAGAATGGAAAAAGAAAATAAACATATATATATAATTAATACATCCATTTGAAATGGAAAGCTTAATGACAAATATAGATATTTTTATATGCCGGAAATATTTCTTGCTTGAAATGTTAATTGTGTATGATAGCTAATTATAAAGTGCGCGTGTATTGGAAAATTTAATTGAAAAAAAAGTTTTACGTGCGATAAAAAGGGTTACCTTAACGGAAACTGAAAAAACTTGAAAAGAGGAGTAGGGTACGGATATATCATCTGTCCAGTGTGGAAAAATAGATAACTGAGAAAAAACGTCAAAACTGATTTAACTCTTCTCGTGTATACTCTCAGCATCGCCCTGGTAAAAGATCACTATTCAGAATCGAGAAGTGACTTGAAATGGCTTTGGCCGTGTTTGGTTACAAGATCAGAAGATTCAAGTAGTATTCAAGTACCTCGAAACCTTCATCTTGCCCACCTCCTTCTCTTCCTCATTCCCTTCATTTCACAATATACCCCGGTTGGGGCCGCAGTAGTACTTCTGGCTTCAGACAGTTGGGACTCAGGATTTGCTTACTTGTCACTAGATTTTCTGGTCAATAACGTTGTAAATAAAAATTATTGATTTATTTCCTTTTTACATGATTACTTCACAAGAGCCTCAGCTGCTCCCGTCTGGAGCCAGTGAGACTACGGCATCCCCAATTGGAGTATGTTGTGAGGCTGAAGGTAGTGGGGAGAGGAAGGAGATGGAGAAGAGGAGAGTGGGGAAGTACCAGCCTATTCAGATCTAGTCACAAAACACAGCTAAAGCCATTTCAAGCAACGTTTCATTTCTGAATGGTGTTTTTACACCAAGGAGATACTGAAAGTTACTTCCATTCTGGAACGTGCCGCAAATATACTATAATCTATTGAATTCTCAACACATTATCCTTGATTTATGAAAAAGCATACAGAATATTTTTTTTTAATATTTACGTTAAAGTACTTAATTTAAATGTAATTCAATATATGCACCTTATCACTTGTATCTTAACATACAATCTAACCTAGTTTTGAATAACCCAATTATTGAAGAAGTTTTGATTAATACTAATTTTCTTACTTTCGTTAAAACTAAATTCTTAGTTTTGATCTCCAAATCGTAAAATTTGTTTTATTTTATATCTTGCTGCAAAGCAATCCCATGAATTATAAAACCAAATTTTCGCTTTAGATACAGGAAAAAGGTTTTTGAAAAAGATAATAACTGATATTGCTGTAAGCTCCCGCTTTTTGGAAATCATGCCTTCCTGTTTCAGAGAACAATCAAGTCATCATTGATAGATGGCGGTCCGCTTCCGAAACCAAAGGACCCTTTCATAATTGGATCACTTTGTCCGAGGGTTCAAAACAAATAAATTATAACCTCTAAACTTAATTATTCCTACACGAAACAAAGGATCATCTATTTGAATGTAAAAGGACATACTTGGCAGAAATCGTAGATGGCATTTTGGTTTCCTGTGACATTTTTTTCAAATTAAAATCTTAATTTCTTTCACATGTTACTGCTTATGAGAACCTAATTCCTACAATTCTTTGTCAATTTTTATATACCATTCCCGATGAGGTTAAAATTTAAGATTTTTAATTGAAAAAAAATCTAAAAATTACCATTTGCATCATGTACTCCAAGCTCAGTAATTGCTGTTAAAATCTGTCGAGTGAGTCCAGATGCGTTCTGTCTTAAAAAAGTAATTTTAAAATAGCCGTTATATAATAACCAACGTAACCTATTAAACCAATTTTTATAATATATTTTTATCATTACTCTTTGTGACCTTTCTCAAGTGGTTCTGAGTTGTTTTCTTTCTGATTCGGCCGGTCACCAATTGGATCACCAAATACGCCCATAAGGTACTTATTTTTTATTTTTTATTCCATGCTTAGCACAGATGCCTACGAAATTTTGAAAAGGGTAGATAACCTACTTATTTTATTTGAATAAGCACTGTATTACCTTAATTTTCTATGTATACAGTTGACAAGGGACAGATGTCACCAAAATAACTAAATTTAGGATTCAATCGCGTATTCGTGATATTATTCTCCTTCCCCAATATATAACAAGTTACGAAACTTCCGTTTGGCGTTACGGTTTTAATTCCTTCCGCAGCGTAAAAATGTATAATTTATTGATATTTTTTACGTGAATGCCGCACAAGAGTCCCTAAAGCTCCCACCTCTCCAGAGCCAACGGAACAATGGTATCCCGAATTGGGGTAGTTTTAGGGGCTGAAGGGAGTGGAAGAAAATTATGCGAAGGTTTTGAATTATGTGGCTATTCAGATCTAGTTAGAAAGCACGGCTAAAGACATTTGAAGCAACTTTTCAACTCTTAATGGGCAATGGAGTTAATATCCTATTCTGATGACATGCAAATAAACCCTGGGGAACATTCAAATAATAGCTTATACCTTATAATTATTACCTAAGCATGCAGCATGATATGGCTTGACCTTAAAATAATCTTGTTAGCATATTCCATGGAAGGGATGTTTGACCCCTTATGTCGACCTTTTAGGATTAAAAAAAAAATATTTTTGGTGATTTCAAACAAAGAAACCGTCAATACAAGACATATAGAAACAAGGAAATACAAAAAAATTGTTTTCCGAATCTCCTACCACTGAGCCATTTCCACAAGTCAAAGTGTTTCCGGGAATAAGGTGATGGGAACATAGCATTTTGAATGTAAAGAAAACATTCTTGCTTAGATACCTATTTCTAAAAATAAAGAAAATATCCCATGTTAATAACATACTCAAAACACACATCCAAAGTCATACATCCAAAGAATTATTTTTTAAGACCAAACAAAAAAAAAATTCAAAAAAAAAACTTCAACGACTTAGTGCCTAAATTCTACAATAACTGAACCTACTTGATAAAACAGGACAAATAACAAGTAAAATTGCAAAATCTATAACAGTTGTTATAGATTTGGCAATTCACCCAAGTCTAACTTTTGAATTTCCAAGTGTAGGTATTTCCAATAACTTACCAATCCTACCCATTATTGTTACCATCACTCTTATTTAACCGTTATAGATATTTAAGATTATTATCTGTAATGTTGAACGTGCTGCAAATGTACTATACCTGATTATATTTTATTTCCAAAGATAAACTTTCAGTATAGTTTAGCACACAATATCAGAAGATAAACCTAATAAAGGTTATTGATATTTATAGCAAATTATTACTATTTTAGGTGCCTATTTACTATCTTGTCAGAGAAACCTTTTCGACGAATGAAACATGTCGAATAATAATTTAGAAGTTTAAGATACACAGAACATCGCAAAGTAAAGCACTTACCTCAAAGTTCAGAGTGGGTTCCGTTTAACTTCAGTCAAATAGTAGGTAATTTATAGCGTTAACGTACCGCCCTCAGTAATTCGTAAAATCAAATTAGTTAACCTCCATCCGCTCGCTAGAGTGGCAAATTGACCTCACTTTTGAATTTTCGCGCACATCCTTCTCCAGCGTGTCTAGGGGGCGCTGGTGGGGCATATTTTTCTCTATTTACATTCTTCTCTACTAGATCGGGATCCCGTTCTGTCCGGTCTAACGGTATTTAAAGGATGACGGATTTTTTTGCGGAATCGAATAAAATCTCTTCAAGAAAAGAACGCCCGGAATTAATACTCGAGATCACTGTACGTCGAGGGACCGTACTAAAATACGGTTCTTTTTCATTGTATTTCTTAACAGATTTTCGCTTTTCTTGTTGTGATAAGTTTTTTGCTATTTCGTAATGAAAGCTAATGATTGGTTGTTTATTCTTGTTCATTGACTGTACCTACACCAGCGCTGAAAAAATTACACCAGTCTATTGAAGAATCTCAGAGAATTTTTTTCTGATGTATTTAATATTTTGAACTTTCGTATTTTAACGATTTGTATTATTTTAACGAAGATTTATTACCAAAATTGTGTTTACAATATTGCATCAGAATTAATTTACCCAAATTATTTCAACAAAACATTCACATTATGATGAAGAACCCATGAACATTGTATAATATCATGGGCGGCCAAATTACCGCCCAGCGAACGGGAGTGTTTGACTTTAAACTTTAGTAGACGCCAGCGGATGAAGGTTAAATATTGACGTTAGCCCTGTTCCTTGAGAACAGGAATGAATAAGAATCTACAAGTTGGAAAGATAATTGGCTTTAAACTGCACGCTTTTTGTCATCAATTATTTATGAGATATATATTAACATTATGTTTCTTTGTGTTATAAATATTAAATGTTTGTATTTACATAAGTATGTTTTAATAACAGCTACGATAACAAAATTTTTATTCTGAGATTTTCGTTTATTGGTAGAACAGATTTACCTTGGGTCCGGTACTTTTTCATGGGGATTACTTATTTGCAGTAGGTACCTGTCTAGTGAATAATATTTTTTCTGTGAATTTAATTCTCTTTGAGTTTATTCTGCTAACACAGCAATGAAATATATTTCTATTATATTCTTCCTGCTAATGATTTCAAAAAATATTTTTTCCTTGTTAACGTCTCCTTCCTGTCTTTGTTTGTTTTTAATCTGTTTTATGTTAGGATTTGTTTTTTTTATGGATTACTAGCTGAAGTCCCTGGCATTTGTTTTAGAAATCAGGTGTGAACAGTAATAATTTTTCTTTGTACGTGAAGTGTGCAAAATTTCATCGACTAGTATCAACATTCTGATTTAAGAGGTGATAAAAGGGCGTGGGGGGGTTTTTCAAAATAGACAGAGACGTTTTTATTGTTTTGAAAGCCAAGTGCGCAAAATTTCACAAACCTCGAATAAAAATGTAGATTTGTATATAACCCATATTTACGCCGCATCAGACACTCTGCTTAGTAAAATTAGATTACATAAAAAAAAGATAAAAAAATTATCATCACTTCATATCTATTTTAGTATACCTACTGTTGTAAACTATTGTACTTGTATACTTTTCCCATTTTTTCAATAATTTTAATTTTGCAGTTAAACAAGCAATTTCAAAAACACATTTTCATCGGCTACGTGGTCTGCCCATTCCCATTTATTGTAAAATTAAGATAAATCAGTTGGTTCTATCTTTCACCAGTTCGATTTGAGCATTTGAATATTTTACTAACTATTGGATTGTATTCTTACCTCAATTTAATTAGGCATTTGATGATACCGATTTCTAAATAAAATTTTATTGAAACTTTATATCAACATTGTGATTGTTACAGAATTAAAACACAAGTTGCAAAGCTGTTTTTTTGACGAACTAAAATATTATTATATCCTACCCGCAGTTCACCTCTGGGAATCGAACCAAAGACCTTCGGCTTTCCGGGCCGCTGCGCTAACCACTGCACCAAGGTGTCGATATCCGATTCGGTCATTTTAACTGAATCATACTTCGATTAAGAACCACGAACAATATCTTCATTTTCTTACAATTTCTTTTTTTTACAATTTGAGGTTTTATTCATAAAGTTAAAAATATATTGATTTTTCTAAATGCTCATGTTTTCAATATTCTAGAAAAATATAGTTTAATCAAAAGTTATTAATATAATGTTCAAATACTAAAGATAAGAAGCACTCTCGGAAAAAAGAAAATGTATTTTTTCCTGGAATAAAGGAAAATACATACGTATTGATAGAATTACATCTAGTAAAACCACAAAATTAAATTGGAAAATATCTATTTAACTGTAAATATCTCATTTTTCCAAGGAAACAATAACCACAAAAAAGTTAATCAGAGAATACCGAAATCAAAACTTATCGTTAAATGTTTATTATAACCGTTTTGAGAAATCTGAATCTAGTTTTTGCTATTTCCAATAAATTTAGAACAATGGAACAAAGCTCCATGTCTGATCAAAGTGCCCTTATCTACTACCTATAATGAATTTCAGTTGTTTAACCATCCATATAACCCAATTCAATCATTTCCAGTTAGAAATCCCATGGACGACTGATCTTAATTCCTGTCGATATTGTGATCTCCAATAAGAATAATAAAACTTACCTGTATCCGAAATGCTGGCATTCACTTTATGCAGGGTTTAAAGAGCGTAATACACGAGCCCGATTTTCAGCCCGTTTCCAATTGGAGACAAAAGTCAACATTTTTCGCTTTACGCGATCGCTGTTTTCAACTCTATTTTCATACCTACGTTTTCAGTAGGCATCACAATAAACAGTATGGTTCATGTGTTGTTTGCAGTGATGACAATTGAAATCCTAGATATGAAAATAGAGGTGAAAATAGCGATCTCGCAAATCGAAAAATGTTGACTTTTGTCTCCAATTGGAAACGGGCTGAAAATCGGGCTCGTGTATTACGGGCTTTAACCAGTGATTCCTGACATTATTTGGAGTAAAAAATGTAAATGAAATTTTAGTCTGCGGTGACATTTTCAACGACTTTTTTTCTATTTATTTTTTTCAAAATCAAAAAATTCTTCTGCATGTCGTTATTGGTCACTCAGCCAAGTAACCATCCAACCCGCCCCCAACTGTCTAACACATACAACTTTTTTTAGTTTTAATAGCAAAATATTTCAAGTACGTCCCTTAACTCTAAATCACTAATTATTACTAACCTTCGTCGTTTCGGTACGTTCCGTATAAAAGGGAGGCTTCTTAGGGTTTATGGAATAAAATATTTAAATATGTTTTACTTTTTTATTACAATAATCATTTGTTAACATGTTTATAAGTTTTTATTTACTAAAATCATATTTTAATTACTTTGACAGTCTTTTAATTGAGACCAGAGTTTTCACTCATTTTGGTTTTTTTAAATGCTTAAATCTTATTAACTAGAAAAAACAAAGACTTAAAATATTAAAAAGAAGTACTAAAATCAACAAAATAAATAAATATTTTAGAAAAAACACTATTAATTAATACATTTGTGACAAACCACCAACCATGAGTCGTCGATTCGAGGACTCATGGTGGCTGGAACGGCGCACACAGGGCCCCTACACAAAAAACACACCCGTGCGCCGCGCGAGCTATGGGTCGACTCGTCGACTGAGATTAGCCGAAATCTGGAATGCGTACGACGACGCACTCAAAATTTATACCACTTTTTTCGAGTCCGCGTCGTCGTTTCGACGAAGGTTAGTGATCTAGGGTTAAAGCCCTGTATGTATTTTCAGTTTTGGGTGTAGGCTTGGAAATTTATATTATGGCAGATCCACGCTCAATAATTATATATATATATTCATGTGTTTTGAGTAAAATAATTGGCTTAGCGGTCGACAAGGTCTTCTGGCAAAATACATCGGGTGATAATTTCCGCGTCTTTTTAAGACGTGGTTTTGATTGAAATCCAAAATAATTTGTACACAAAGGAAAACACGAAATCTCTGTACCACAATAAGGTAGAATTTTGATATAAATAGAAAATAAGTACCTACCTATAGAAGGTAGTTAATAGGCTTACCGTTTTCTTGCTGCTTTGTTTGTTGAAAGGCAGGTATTTCTTGTTATAGAATGAAATGTCTGAATTTTTTAACTTGAATGAGGATGACAAAATAAAATATCTCTGAGTTCATGATAAAACACAAATTCTAACCTTTTTTCTGACCGGTAAAGATTTTTGACTTCCTGAGTACCGCACAAGAATCTGGAGTCAGTGAGACTTTGGTATTCCCAATTATTGGGGTACTGTGAGGCGGAAGGTGAAGTGGGTGGGGAAAGAAAGGAGGTGGCGTAGATGAAGGTGGGAAAGTACCGGACTATTCAGATCGGGTCACCGAACACGTATGAGCCATTTCAAGCAACATTTTGATTCCTCACCGGGTCGATATTGAGAGTAGTTTATCCTACTATGCAATACTAGCGCAGCCCCGTAAAAATCACGGCATATTATAATTATCATTCGATTTGTGGTGCTGAAAGTATTAAAAATATGCATATTTGCGTCAGAATCATTGCCTTTCAAAAGAAGAATTTTACTGATCGAATGTTAGTAAACTTTAAAAATTACGGCTTCTCTCCACTGAGCTTATAAAAATTCAAGACACATTCATACCAATCGAACAAAAATGAAGCACCACTTATGAAAAGGATAGCCATTAGAAGAATATTTATATGAACGGGCCGCTAAGGAATTTCTGTCCACCAGACACAGTAAAATTAACGTGTGTCGTCTTGGAAACATATCTTCACTCTTTTATGTCATCTAATCATTTGAACAAAAGAAATAAAGACACAATAAAGACACAAGTAGAAAAAGTTTTTTAACTTACTCCTGACGCAAGAACATTAGACATTCTACTCCACAATAAAATATTCTTGGAATGTGAATTACCTGAAACAAAAACAAAAACAAAAAATTAGTGGGTGAAAAAAATTATTATTACAACTTATTTTTTTGACGGATGAAATCTTTAATTTTTTTAAGTCTTTTACAAAATTGATCAAGTATTTTTGATTTTTAAATACTGTTTTAGTGTAAAAGTCATGCAATAAATTAGATGTAAATGTACATAAAAGTTTACAAACTTGACGACCCATTTTCTAAATTAATCATATTAATTTAAATGTTTGTGAATAACCGAACATACAATAAGAAATTTATTTCTAAGTCATTGTGATCGATGATCGAATTTTGCAGAAGTTCCGTACGGAAATATATATATAATATATTTTGGAATTGTGCGCGCTGTGGACTGCTTTTGCCAAAACCATGAATTTGCCATCACCAGCTGCTATTGTTAGGAAACATTCTCTTTGGCTCTGAATTTAAAATGTACATTCTAATACGGCGATTCGGATTCTGCAGTCAAGAGGAGAGAAAAATTTCAAAGAATTATTATTCTAGTCTGGTTTTAATGGTTTGAAAGAAAATTATTTATTTTACGAGTGCATAAAAATCATTATAATTCAGTCCTAATTAGAATCTGTCTATGTTGAATTATGTAAATTCAGATTCCAGGAAAATAGCGTATTATGAAAAACTATGAAATAAAAATTAAAACCATTGAAGGCATTGGCAATGGAAATCTTTATTTTATAAAAACAAGCTTTATTACCTGCTTGAGTTGATTTTAAACTCGTGTTCATTTATGTTTTCTTTTTTAACCACATTATAAATAGTATGGTTTGAACATATGAGGTACATTTAATGATGTACGAAGAAAGAGATTTAAATAAAATACATGACATTTAAAAGTAGAAGAAGTCAGAGATGCCCGAGGCAGAGAAGATACGGCACTATCAAGTGAACCAAATACTTGAGTAGGATCGTATCAAGAGCCATAATAATAGAAAATGTATGTAATTAAAAAAATAAATTATTCTTTGTTTTACCCATCTCTCGTAAACATACTTCCCAGATGGGAAAAACAAAGAATAAATTTTTTTTTACGAGAGATGGGAAGGCTGATAGAGATATTGAAAGGAGGGTGAATGCAGATAACTCTATTAATGGAGGACTGATCGCCGTTGGCACCAACAAAAAAACTGTCCAGAAAAGCGAAGCTAGCCGTCCATAATGGAGTGCTGGTACCTACCCTGATGTATGGCAGTGAGGCATGGAACTGGCAGAGGAAGGATGAAAGTAGACTGAATGCTGTAGAAATGAGATTCCTGAGGCGAATGTGTGGTAAAATCATGTACGATCGTGAGAGAAACGTGGAGATCCGCAAATAATGCAAGGCTGATGTAAGCGTGATGTGTAAGATTAAGAAAGGGACTCTCCGATGGTTTGGGCATGTAGAGCGAATGAACGAGGAAAGGAGTGTAAGGAGAATATATTATGCAAATGGGACGCCCGAGGAAGACATGGCACGACCAAGTGAATCAGATACTTGAGTCGGGCCATGTGAAGAGTCGGAATAATAGAAGAGCATGTATGAGACGATGTATGAATGTGAATGAGGCAAAGAGTGTGTGCCAAGATCGAGTTGTGTGGCGGTCCGTCCTCTCTGCCTACCCCTGCGCGGAAACGGCGTGATGGTTAATAAGTTAGTTAGTTAGTTAGTACATATGTAGGTACATTTCCAAAATAATTTTTTATATTTTCTAAATACAGTAAGATGACAACATAAGATACAAGTAATATTGTAATAGTTAGCAATAAGTAAATATAATATAAGACAAAAGTAGGTAATGGGAACCCACTAAGGCAAGGCACTGCCTGTGTGTGGGTAATATAAACAAAAATGCTGTATTACATCTATAAGTACAAGAAAAAGTGATAAATTTTAAAGTAAATGTTTAGAAATTTAAGTATCTGTGAAAAAAATGTAGTAAAAACTGTGAAACAATTTTTTTTTCTTGATTTTATTTTACAGTTTTAAGAAATTAAATAAAGTTAGTCTTGAAGTTACCGTAGATTTGTATTGAAAAATGATTCATGAAGGTATACAAAGAATTCATAGGAAAAGTATTTCAACATCGGCATCATTCAGCCACAATTTGAATTTTTTTATGTAAAGTGATATTTTATTCGAATGTGACATTTGAATGTATTTTGGTAGACGATTAAATGCACGAGGACTAATAAAACTGTTATTTGTTTGCATTAACTTGCGGTGTAAACTTATGTTTTACATATTATTCGTCCGTTTGTTAAGTCTATTTTAATTTTTTACGAAACAATTTTTGTTTTTAGATACATATTTCATAGTCTGCAATATAAATAATTTACCGATATATTTAATATTTTAGTCTCTTTGAATAATAACTCTGTCGAGAACGTTTTATTTCTATTATACATAACTTTAATGATGCGTTTTTGAGTGGTTTGTAATGGCTTAATAAATACAACAAGCGCACCGCCCCATCCTGTAATGCCGTAGATTGCTAGATTGCGTAGATGCATGAACGTGAACGAAGCAAGTAGTGTGTGTCAGGACAGAGTTTTGTGGCTCCTCTACCTACCTCCGATGAGAACCGGCGTGGTTGTTAGTTTGAACGAGCAATACATCGTATCTGCTGTCTTAATTTTAGCCAAAAGAAGTTGAAAATTGTTGTTCTAAACAGGTGCCTATTCCAGGTCTGTTCAAAAAGTCTGTGCAAAGCTCGCAGTCTGCGGCTATATGTTTACAAAGTTTTGGATTTGAGGTCCAAATATTTAACTAATCTGAATAATTATTTTTTTAATAAACATGTGTAGCAAATTAATTAGATAGTTAGGATATTATATATTTTATTTAATAAAATATAGACCAAAATCGAATTCAACATTTTCATAATGGCCTATAATTAAAAATTCAAAATGATAATAACTCGAATTCGTACACACTAGAAATTTGCCATCTCTTTTAATAAAATCAAAATAAAGAAATAATAATATAAATAAATTTTAAAAAAATCAGTTTGGTTGAGTATTTTGGCCTCAAAACCAAAATTAGATTATGTGCGAAAAAGATCACCCAGTTTTTTGGTACTCTGTAGAGTGAATTTTTAAGTATTAGAAAAAATTCTTTTCATAAACCTTCGTAAAAAAATTCGGTGTGACATTGAATTTATCTAAAAAATAAAATCACTTCCGAAGTAAGTCCTTCGAGATAAAATTGTTTTGTTATATTTTGCAGTTCAATAACTCGCGTTAGACACGTGGCATTTATTTTCTCAGACATTCTTAAAATCATATAAGATATTAGAATTTTTCTGTAATAATAAATTGTCCTCGGTCGTGGTATAATATTGTTTATTCCAAGAATCAAAGTCAAAAATATTTTGAAGCTTAACGAAATTGTTGTTTATTATTATCATTTAATATCGTCTAAGAAAATACTTTACTTTTAGGATTAAAATGAGTTGTTTTTAATTATTTTATATTGACGTCTAACGCGTGGTAGGATAAACTATTCATAAAAAAACCTACGTACCTCATCTCTCATTTTCTTAACTTAATTTTCATTTTTCAAATTTTTTTTATATCTCTTTTATCGTGCATCCAGTTTGTGTCTCTTAAGAATTGTGTCTTTTAACCGAGTTTTGGTAATTGAATTAACATAAATAATTTAATTTAATTAACGCCGATTAAAGCGGCTTTTAAAAAAGAATTACAATTATTTTAATACATAAAAAAGAACAATAGAAATTGTAGTATCAACATAAAAAAGTACAAAGAGTAGGTTATTATAAATACAATACAACATATTATAAATCCCGGAAAATACGTATTAAGAAATTAATACTTTAAAACTGTAAAACTGTATTTGATTGTAATCAAGCTGAGAAGCGCTGACAGACAGTTTTAATTAAGTAGTATTTGTATGAGGTTAAACTAGCAATGTTTATAGATTCATCCAAAACATATTTATTTCCAAGTACATGCAGTCGATTCATTATGGAATTGAGTTCAGCGTTAGATCCTGTATTGTTGCAATGATAAGGTAATTTGAAACGAACTGATCGACTAGGTACGTGGAAACATATTAACGAAAGAAGTTCAGGGGAGTTCAACAGGTTGGTAACGATTTTAAATAAATAAAATAGGTCTGAACAAATTCTTCTTTCTTTTAATGTATCGAGTCCCAATAATTGTAACAGAGAGGGATTATTAATGTTTTTGATGAATATTCCCAATTTAAAATTAATATAACGTAAAAATTTATGTTGGACTCGCTCAAGGGAATTTTCATGTACACTGTAGTAAGGATTCCAAATGGTGAAGTTAAATTCTAGTTGGCTTCTAACAAGTGAAGTGTATAGTAATGTGACAGTTTTTAAATTTTTAAAATCCTTTGAAATCCGTAATACAAATCCTAACATTTGCATTGCTTTACTGGTTATATTATTAATATGTTTAATGAGTGTTAATTTAGTTTCAAAGGTTATACCAAGGTCTCTTATTTCATCAACAGATAATAAGATGTGATGATTGAGAAAGTAGGTGAACAACAATGGGTTTTTTTTCTGTGGAATCTCATAAGTTAACATTTTTTTACATTGATAGTTAATTTGTTTATAAGACACCAATCATAAAAGCTATTAATATTAGATTGAAGTGTCAGACAGTCCTCGATATTATCAATAATTCTATATATCTTCATATCATCAGCGAACATTAGAATGAGAATACAGGTGAATATGTTTGATACATCATTAATGAATAAATTAAAAAGTAAAGGACCAAGATGCGAACCCTGGGGTACGCTACTGGTAGCTTCGAACGTGTAGGATAAGTGATCATTAATACAGACGCCTAAGTAGGTAACTCTTAAACCAAGATAAAAGGTTTCCATTAATGCCGAGTTTCAAAAGTTTATTAATGAGGATTTTAAGACAGACCTTATCAAACGCCTTACTGAAGTCGGTGTATATAGAATCAACTTGTTGTTTGTTGGCAAGTGCATTAGAAATGAAATTTGCATATAATGTTAGGTTAGTCAAAGTTGATCTGCCGGAGATAAAGCCGTGTTGACAAGTTGCAATACAAGAAATTACAAAGAAGCTGATTTTCTTAAGAATCAATTTCTCAAAAAGTTTAGGTATAGACGATTGAATACAGATAGGCCGATAATTTTCAACAAATAATTTATCACCACTTTTAAATACAGGAGTTAGGTAGCTAAGTTTCCATATTTGTGGAAAGTTTCCAGTAGAGAATGACTCCTTAAACAGTATGTTAAGCGGAACAGATAAACTTTGGACACAATTCTTAAGTAAGATGGAAGGAATCTTATCAGGTCCCGAGCTTGTTTTGGGTTCAAGTGATTTAATACAGACTATAATGTCTTCAATATCGATGTGTATTTGCGATAAGTGTAATTTTATATCCGAATTGAAGTACGGAATTGAGTCATCTGGAATATCAGGTTTATACACGTCCTTAAAGTAATCAGCAAACTTGTTAACAATTTCATAAATTTTACTGGAGCTGTTTTGTTTGTAACCTATATTACCGGAAATATCAGCATCGTTGTTTTTCATTGATTTTGTGTATTTCCAAAAGTATTATACATCATGAAGTATCGTGTTCTCAACCGAATTAATGTAATTATTATAACATCTCTTCTAATATTGTTGAATGCCATATAGTTGGGAATTGTTCTGTGTTCTTTATTTGTTTTATGTGTTTCTTTTTTAATAACAATTAACTGAATTAATTCTTTATTTTATTTATTTTATTTTATTTTTATTTAAGTACATAAAACAGGCAATTATGCCCAAAAAATTACATACATGGATGATTTAAATTACAACAAAAGTAGTATTAAAAATAATTTGTTACTCTTAAATATGCAAAACTGAATAACAAACAATAATAGTCAAATGTATAATACAAAAGAATCACCAACAATTTATTAATGGCACCTGGATTTAGTAGGTACAATATTACACGTCTTTGAATAAAGGGCTTCATCACAATATCAGCTTTATACGATTGATGGTAAAATATGTTTTTTGAAGTGTTTGAATGGGTTATTAAAAATGTCAATTTCATTATTAGAGCGGTGTATAGTGTTATAATGTCTTAATGTTCGTGGTAAAGGGGAGAAATATCCTGTATTTGTGTGGTAGGTAGATATATGGAAAATATCTTGCAACCTCCTTGTTGAATTTCTTGATGGTGTGTTGATGTTAATTTGGGATAAAATGTTTGGTGTATCAACTGATGCATGTATAATTTTGTACAGAAGCAATAAATCGGAAAGTTTCCGTCTTCCTGTCAGAGAGTGTAGTTTATAGTGTAGAATTCGGTCGTTATACGTTCCAAATTGATCAGATAAACCTTCGCGATATGCAATAACACGGGTTAATTTTCTTTGTATGGATTCGATTCTATAATTGTGAATCTCATAATTGGGAGACCAAATAGTGGATCCGTATTCGAGAATACTTCGCACAATTGATTTATATAATGTTAATGTTAATTCTGCACTTTTATAGCAATTTGTGATTCTAAGAGTTAATCCTAATATTTGTGATGCACTTTTTGAAATTGTATCTACATGTTTATTGAAGCTAAGTGAAGAGTCAAATATCACGCCTAAGTCTTTAATTGAAGTTATGTTTGATAAAACGATATTGTTAATGTGATATGCGTTTGAAAATTTGTTTTTGTTCTTTGTGAAGGAAATTACAGCACATTTGTTATAATTAAAATACAAATCATTTAGTGTGCACCATTCGTGTAGTGATGATAGGTCTTTGCAAATCGATGCAATCTTCCAGTGATTTGATTTTTTTGTACAGTTTTAGGTCGTCGGCAAACAGGAGGTATTTTGAAAATTTTATTCTTAAAACTATATCGTTAATAAAAATTAAAAATAGCAGGGGTCCAAGATGAGAGCCCTGCGGAATTCCCGATGTTACAGTAAAAAGGTCAGCTGAGTATCCCCCTATCACTACTTGTAGTTTTCTTTCAGTAATGTAACTCTCAAACCACTTCAGAGTATTTCCACTAATGCCAAACATTTCTAGCTTCTTGATAAGTAGTGCTTGATTTAACTGGTCAAATGCTTTACAAAAATCCGTGTAGATAGCATCTACTTGTAAATGCTTTTCGATGCTATCGCGGATGAATTGGGAGTATACAAGAAGGTTTGTGGTTGTGGAACGCTGGGGGAAGAATCCATGTTGCTCAACGATAATGTATTTACTTACGTGAGCTAGTAGACAGTCATATATTATTGACTCGAATAACTTTCCCACACAGTCAAGTTTAGAAATGGGTCTATAATTTTTTATATCGCTCTTACAACCTTTCTTAAAAATGGGAGTTAAAAAAGCCGTTTTCCATTTGACTGGAAAAATACCGTCTTGTAGTGATTTGTTGAAAAGTAGGCTGAGTGGTCTGGCAAGGAAATCTCTGCATGTTTTGAAAAAAATGGGAGGAATACCATCAGGACCTGATCCCTTATTAGTTTTCAAATTTTTACATTTGATTAAAACCGTTGTAGGCGAAATATTGATCGTACCGAGGCTTTCATTACAGAAGTCTTCAGGGAATTGTGGAAAATAGTTTGCATTGGGTGGTTTGTTAACTGATTGGAAATGCCTAGAAAAGAGCTCGCAGATAACTTGGCCTTTGGTAGTCTTTTCGTCATTTAAGTGCATCTCTTTTGGTATGTCAGTTGTGTTTTTATACTTACTTTTTGCGAATTTCCAGAAATCTTTTGGGTTAGCTTTTAAGTTTTGTTTGATCAAGTCTAAGTGTTTATGGTAACAAACTTTAATTAAATTTTTAGTTCTGGTTCTAATTAATTTGTATGATAAATGATCTAGTTCATTGCCATATTTTTTATATTTTTTGTGAAATTTGTTTTTTTCTTTTATCAAACGAATGAGATCTTGTGAATACCACTTAGGGAAGTGTTTTTTATTCATTCTAATGGGAACGTGAGAAGAGATAATCTGGTAGAGTATACTGTAAAACTGATCGACAGATTGATCTATTTTGCCCTGATTGATGAATTCCCAATCAATCTCACAAAGCAAGGCATTGATTGAGTCATAGTCGGCTTTATAAAAGTTTGGTCTTGAGATGTTGCAGGTTTCTAGATTTGGTAGGAAATTGAAAAGAAAATTAATTTCTAGAGCAGGGTGATATGGATCTTCTTTGCTTAGTGGAAATGAAGAGTGAGTTACTGATATATCTTGTTTGTCCGACAAAATGAGATCCAATATTTTGGATTGGTGATTAGCTACTCCGTTATATTGTTTGAGATTACAGAATGACAGTGTATCGATGATGTCAGTGGTGATTGTGTTTGTGTTTGAGGTGAAAGGTAATAGATTATTTATTTCATCGGGAATCCAATGAATGTTAGACTTATTGAAATCGCCAAATATTAAAATGTGTTGGTTTGGTGTTGTTAGGTAGACATTCCGAAGATTGCTTAAAAATGAGCTTATAATGGATTCTTCTTCAGATGGTGGTAGATATACTGTACAAATATTTAGTTTGACACTTCTGTTATTAAGATTTATATTGAGTTGGATCCACAAGTCTTCTGCTTGACATTCCCAGTGCGCCATCCTCTTCGCCTCTAGTTTTTTTGATACAGCAACCATGACTCCTCCTCCGTCTTTTTTTGTCTTGTGTATTCTATCCCTCCGAAATATTTCATAACGGCTGTCCACTAATTCCTGGTCATAGATAGATTCCTTCAGCCATGTTTCCGTTAGACTTACTAAATCGTAGTCGTTGATAAGGATGTTTTCGTATATTTCATCAATTTTGGTCCTCATTCCCCTGATATTCATATAAAGGCATTTTATCATTATAGATTGGGTATTTATTATAAATGATTATCGTGTAGGCAAAATTATCAATCAGTGTTCCTTTCAGCAGTTTGTTGATTTAAATCGGGCTGTTTATTCAGTAATTCCAGCGTTAGCTGATCTTCATGGGAAATCACTATAATCTTGGAGGTAAAAGACTTCCTGAGGAAGCATCGCCCGTTTCTTGTCCACACAAAAGCGAACTGATGATCTTTTGCGAATCTTTTCGTAAGCCGAAGTATATTCTTTTCGTGTGTTGTAAGGTGTTCACTGATGAAAATGGGCTCCTTTTTTTGAGTTGAGAACTTCTTCAAATGGGTGGTGTTTAGTTTGTCTTCTTTGAGTTTGTGTTTTATGTTGAATGTTTTGACGGCCGCAAGGAAATTGTCTCGTTTTAGTTGTTTATTGAATTTCACAATTATTGGGCGTACTCGTTCATAGGGAGGCACGTCATTGGGAATTTTCGGGTCCCGCCGAATTCTGTAGAAATTGTTAACTTCTAGATCAGCGCGGTCGAGTTTGACGGTTGCTCCAATTTCATCTATGATTTCCAGTAGATTTTCATTATTTTTTTCTGGGATTCCTCGAATTTCGATGTTGCATGACTTATTTGTATGTTCAATATCGTTTAATTTTTTCTGCACTTCTCGTAGGGCACTCTTGATAACAAAAATATCGTTTTCATTTTTTTCAACTTTTTTCATTTTTTTATCCATTTCATGAATTTGCTTGGAAAAGTCGTCGATTTTGTTTGCACAATAATCAATTGTAGCCTTAAAGTCCGTGAAATCTTTTCGTAGCTCTTTAAATTCTTGCTTCATTTCAGTTAACACATCCATAACTTGAGTTGATCTGGTCATTTTGCGTGTTCGGCCTGCTTGTGTAAAGTTGGCCCTTTGCTTCTGTCAGTGTGATTGATTTTGAAGTTATTTTTTAATTAACGTTTGAGCACTGGATAAACAAGAACACAGAACTGTATTGCTGGTAGATAGTGAAGGTGAAAATCAGAATCGATTTGTGCACTTTTTAAAGACTTTCTTCGGTTTTATCACTTATATTTGCTAAAATTAAAGAGCAATTATTACTTGTGTTGTTTACTACGATTGCCATAGACAATTCTTTGCTGAACCATATCGGAAACTTTCGTACTTTATGATGAATTAGAGGAATTGTGTTAATCATCTTATTTACAACATTTTATCTACCTCTAGGTGTGAGAAATTTGACTTGACTTTTAATTTAAATAAGTATTACATTTTCGTTTTAAAAAGGTGTTTTACCGACGATTAACAAGAATGCAAAAATATTTCATAATAGAATTATAATACGTATATTTATGTTGTTTTAATCGATTCATGTATCTTAATATTTCGATTAATAGCGTTTTTATTTTTTTATCATGTTTTTTTAACGTAGATAATCACGCATTAGATTAAAGGGAAAATAATGCATAATACAGTTAAGAGCAGTTTAATTAGAAAGAACGGGATTTTTTTACTTCTTATAGGCATGCATCAGCTGATGTTTCATTAACACTTATATCGATACAACTCAACGGTTTGAACTATTCTGTTTAGTTATAATTAAGAGTCAAACGGGTTCATCCAGCAGTATTCTTTCATTTTACCTCGACTCAAATGCTCAAGCCAAGCTCAACAGAGGAACAGAGCCTCCGATGGTGCAAGGTTATACACACTGCCACTGGGGAAACACGTTTCTATGTAGTATATCTACTTAACACTAACATATCAACAGAGACTAAAGAAATATCTACACGTTACTATAGAACAAACTTATACACAACTCGAACTCGTTATAAATGTACACCTATGCATTATGTTAGGTATGAAATCATCGTCAGCATACCTACGTTCATTGAATATGTTACTAGGACGTTGGCTCGCGATCCTAAGCAAATAATTATGTATGGGAAAATAAGTTTTCTGCAATATGTTTTTAATGTGTGCACCGTATTCGATTAGCAATGTCTAATGTTTGTTAGATCGTCGTTGTTGTATTGTGCGGAATACCCGATTTCCTTCCAGCGAGCATTAGACGATGTTAGAAAGCATCAGGAGCGCAGAATGACCGAGTAGGTATCAGACTCGGTGTTCAGCTTTGCTCGCTTCGCGCCTGGTAACTCGTTTGCCGCGAAAACTTGTTTTCTATGCCCATAGACCAACACATGTGGGACGCACACATTCCTACTGCGGGCTCACCTCTCTAGGAAGGTTCGCAGTCACCTGTCTGGCCTCTCGCGCTTTCGTATTCCTCCTAGAAAGTGAGTGAGACGGACACACGTACGTATCGTCTTCCAGACCAAGTTGGTCCGTAAAACGAAGTAGGATTCAGCCAGGTTTACACGGCGACTGCAGAAAACACGCACCTATCAAAATGTTAAATCAATTTCATACAACCTACTAGGCCGCTTAGATTCTCGTCAGGCTTTACTACTCCATCGCATGTCATCGTTAGTAAAGTTGGTATCATACTAATTTAATAGAAATCGTTCGGTTTCAAATTTGAATCAGCATGCTTCCCGATTTGGTCACGTGGTATTGGGGACAGAAACTAGTTAGTGACGCTTATAATCTGCATATACCTACTAGTTTACTTTCTATTTTATCTACGTTGTAGGTATCTATAATAGGAGTCAAATTAAATTCAATACTGGTTTTGATGTCCAATAAGCAAAGCATTTCACGACCAATCCAATGTTAAGGTAACATTCTTCGGCGAGGTTTTACATAATATAACAATTTGAAAAAATCTACTGATGTAACAGCGTTTCTGTTGATATGCGCAATCAAACAACTTCACACTTCAAAGACATATCACTTGTTTTCATAATTTTGCTAATGGATTGCATTACCCCCTCAATGATCGATTAGTATGAGACAAATTTGGAAAAAATCAATCCATTCAAGATGAATCTCAACGATTGCAACATAATGCATGTCTCTATGCACTCAGTCAAATGGGTTGAAATAGGCAAAAAAAAAATCTACATAATATAGATATGTATTGGAAAATTAAGGTATGTCTGATGCATAATTACGAACGGCCGGCGAAGCGCAGCGGTAAGGCGCTTGACTCGAACACCGAAGGTCGCGGGATCGAATCCCGGGGTGAACAAATTTTATTTGATTAATTTGTGTTATTTCACAATTTATGCATGTAAAATAATATATAGTATATTTGCGGTACGTTCCAGAGTGGAAGATACTCTCTGTATCGCCCTGGTGTAAGACCACCATTCAGAATTGAAACGTTGCTAGAAATGGCACTAGCCGTGTTTGGTGACCAGATCTGAATAGCCAGGTTCTTCCCCACCTTCCTCTTCCCTATCTCGTTCCCCTCCCCACTACCCTCAGCCTCAAAACATACCACAATTGGGAATGCCATAGTCTCACTGGCTTCAGACTGGAGCAGTTGGGACTCTTGTGCGGTATTCATATAAAAATAAAAAAATTCCCGACCTTTTGATTAATTTTTATAAAGACTAAAGTTTATGGTACGAACCTAAAATTGCAGTCGGTTCGGCTTCATAGGTCCTAAGAAAACGACTTTTAAAGTTAGACCCCATAATTCGAGCCTTAGGTTTTCGGAGTGGAAAGTTGCGAGTCACATTTTCAAAACAAAAACATTGAATATTCAATCTCAATCAGATTTTATAAATTCTATGCGCAAAATCGTACCAGAAAATATTGACCACAAGACCATGAAAGCCATAACTAGGAGCTTGAAACTTAGTTAGAAAAAATGTGGTATTGTTTGTTTCGTTCAAAGAAATAATTATCTTAGTTGCGAAGTAAGAATTCGTCAATATTTTTGTTAGAACAGGTTTTTCTCATTAATATCTTTTTCTCCTTTAAAACAACTGTACACACTTTATTAAAACATATCAGTACAAACCTGTTCCTTATTATCTTTTACATTAAATCACACAGAAGGCCCCGAGGAAAATAATTTCCCTCGGGGCCCTTGTCATCTATGAGGAGGGAAAAGGTATGAGGAGTGAATAAGAATCTGGGTTCAGTGGGTCCAGGAGTGACGTATGAATCCATCCCCAGCAGGAGGCATGGATTCATACATCACTCCTGCCTACGTCACTGGGAGCGGCTGGCGGGCAGATATATCCGCCACCAAACAGATGGACAAACCTCGCCCTCATGAACTCGGGCACCCCTGCTAAGACATCATATATAGGTAGCGTACCAGTTGGGGCGACCTTATGACGGCAAAGGTGTTGGTTATCCAATGAATTCAACGGTATCACTCCCGAATTCAAAATATATACGGTATGCATAAATAACACAGATTTAAAAAACGACCCAAAGAAAACGCCCCTGGAAATTTGCATGTATTTCATTGCGCCTTCTCTCGACATTGCGATATTAAATTAGAACGTGAAGCAATCTCAACGGAAGAATTTTACTATAATATTTTTACGATAATTGTATGTTTTAAAATCGGTTTTTATCCTCTTTTCTCCTCAAAAACTGTTAATGTACATAAATGAAGCATGTAATGTAATTTTTTTAAACCTTATTTCTTTTAGAACAGCCCATCTCCATCGCTTGCTACTCTAAATACTATGGTTAGTCTGATCAATTAGGACCAATCAATGGCAAGCATGTATTCTGTGGTAAGATGGTGTCAGAATGTTCATTTTTCATAATACCTAGGGTCGAATCCGTTAATTTCTGAAGTACCTACACAATTTTAAAAATAAACAAAAATATCATAATTTTGTTTATCTTTGGGGATACTGAGAGGGGTGTAACTTTCAATAATGACTCATTTGTTCATTGTTTATTACAAGCAAGGGCTCTTGGGCTATTACATTATGAACAGCACATGAAATTTGTAAAATATATTTAAGTGAGTTTTCTTAGAACGAAATGCATTTTTTCTGTTGGTCCCCAAAAGCTGACATGGCGTTAATATACATAGGTAGCTATGAATCAATTAATTTTAATTTGGGAGGCGAGTAGAGGTACCGCCGCTCCGCGAACCATTTATTGGATAACCAACACCTCTGCTGTAGGTTACCCCAAGTGGTTCACTACGTTTGGTGACTTTGCAGGTTTGTCCGGGTCTTGGCGGCGGGTGTGACCACCCACCAGCTACATGGCAGGCCGGATCAGGAGAGAATGGTTGATGGAGTCCCTTCGACTTCTCCAGCCATACTGAACATCACCTTGCACCGCAGTGGGAGGGATAAATTCGTACGTCCGTCACTCCTGGACACTCTGTCCCCCAGATTCCTACCCATCGCTGATATCCTTTTCCTTCCCAGAACTTCCTCTCCTTCTTTTCCTATAAATAATACTGTATATTCTTTATTTCATATTATTTTAATAATATTTTGTAATGGACTCGTAAGGAGCACTGTAGGATTATTTTTCTAATTTATTATAGTTAAGCGCACTTGAAGTGAAATGACACAAAACTGCACTACAAAAATCTAAGGTTATTATAAAAATTATCTAAAGACCCTCCACATAGCATCCCCAAAGATGACGTAGGCCCTGAGGGGAATTATTTTTCTTAGGACCTCCTGTGTGAGGCTAATGTAAAAAAAACGAGTGTGCTTTAGACCACACAACTGAAGTAAAACTTCCGCTCCATCTATATGATAGGAAGGGAGAAAGAAAATGTGCGCGCGCACTGCTCTGTCTTGCTCCTACAGTGATATACGAAGCGTTCGCCTCGCTTTTCGTAACGCTCTCGACACGCATTCGCTAGCTTACTGCCCAAGTCAAGCGTGCGTAAATAAATTTTACTTAAAAAAAAAACTCTAATTATGCACGCTTAATCGTCACCTTCTGAATTCGTTACGTTTCATTAGCAAATCGTTATTATAAATTGTTTTCAATGCGGTCGCCAATACCGTCAAGCAACTGTAGATATAGGAATTGTCGTAGGTACATAAATTTTCCATCTGATTTCCATTTATTGTTTCAGATTTCTGATAAGCGTAAATTTCCATTATCTTCATCGGCTATTGTTTTCAAAGCTGTTGCAAAACGCTATCAACAGACTTCTCATGTATTGGTTGTTTGCTTTCTGTCTTTGATAGAGAAGGTCCTTTGAAATGTAAACTTGCAGAAGTATTACACGATATTCATTATGGAGTCATTGTCATCACACAAATGTCAACATCGCGTGATTCTTTTCGAAGTGTAGGTGACAAGGGATGCATCTAGAATGAGGTGAACAGGACCGAACACCATACCTAAATCATGCAACGCAATTAACGCTATTTTCACATAACTCGTGAGGACATAACCAGACAATCGTAAATATGTAATTTTTAAATCAAATTTTAGACGACAAATTTATTCTTTTCCACAAAAAATTACAAATTGAATTCGGAAGACTGTTATTTTATCTAATGAACCTGTATTTAAAATTTTAAGAAAATATTTTTTTTTTAGTACAATAAGGTTTTATCATAGGTCGTTTTGCAGATTTGTTAAATTTTCAAATAAAATTTTGTATTATACAACGTTATTTCAAATCACGTAATCATGCATTAAAATAAACCAAAAAATTATTTAAAAAAGCTACTTTTCAGAATTTAAATTTAAGTTCAAATAAAATCATAAAAAAAGATCCGTGCCCTTGTTTTTTTATGAAAATACTATTTCTATTTATTTACTACGGTCTTACAAACTAATATATTTAAAACTAAAAACAAAAAAAACTTTTTATTTTGCTTATACATTACGGAAAAATTATAAATTAATACTCGTGTTAAAAAAATAATTTCAAAAAGTATATAATTTTAATAGTTTTATCATCACGAGTTTGACCATTTTTTAATGTAGGTATTTATCAAAGAAAATTTTGAATGAGATAAAATCGGTATTGAGTTATTATGCTAAAATAATGGAGATATATATATAATAGTATGGAGAATAAATTAATCTTTCTCATCGGAACCGGCCTGTACAGTTGCGAGGGTACGATCGCAAGATCATCCTTAGACGAAATTTGAGTTCTTGGCCGCTGATTAATGGCTCGCCACAAAATAGAAGTAACGCGAACGATTGAAAATAAATATGTACAAGAGTGTAAAAAGTATCGGAAGCATTTCATATCCTTATCATATATTCCTCTTCCTCTCCTCTTCACTAAAAATTAATTAAAAAATATAATGATAAAACTCTATCCCCAAGCAATTTAACATATGATACTTTTTTGGCTTGACTTCATTTAACTCAATGTACCTATATATTTATCTCTATATTTTACGCATAAGATGTTTGTGTCTTACAAATAATTTATTATTTGTTTATCCTTAATTATATTATTATAAGTATCACGAAATCTGGGAATTTATCGAAAATCTATGCTATACTTTCATTGCGAAAAATCAAAAATTCGACATTGCTATATTTACTATGTACCTACATACCTAATACTTTTTTTAAAGTTTTTATTCTAGAAAAAATAAAATAAATTTTACTTATTAAACTAGAAATCCGAAATACATTTGTTATTGATTCGCATAATAATAATATTTGGATTATTTGTATAGCGCCATTTTACAAATATTCTTGTAAGCTAAGGGACCTGGGTTCGAGTCCCAGTGGAACCAATATCTTTTTCTGATTTTTCTGTCTCCAGATTTTGATTGAGTTTCGCTAATATTGTCTTCATTTAATTAAATATTATAATTTGAGATTTTAATCATAAAATTAAAAATTAAAATATAAATATTCATCCTAGACTTGCAGAAAAAGTCAATGGATGTCGCATATTAAAAATAAAATGGATAAATATTTATCCAGACACTATCTAGATAGCATTTAGTTCAGGTTGAATCTTGCAATCATATATAAAGATAGCAGCCAATAATATGTGCGTTAAGAAAATGAAGATAATTTTGGTAGTTCTTAGTCGAAGTATGATACTGTTAAAAATGATCGAATTGTAAATGGGTTCCATAGCTCAATCGGTAGGGCACTTGCCATATAAGCTAAGGGACCTGGGTTCGAGTCCCAGTGGAACTAATATCTTTTTCTGATTTTTCTGTCTCCAAATTTTGATTGAATTTCACTAATATTGTCTTCATTTAATTAAATATGAAAACTTTTATTTTAGGTTTATTTCGTATCTACTTACAAAATAATTAGTTTTCCTAAGAGTTTACTTCTGTAGAATCCTACTCTATTTCACTATAATATATATAATGGTGAAATCTGGCGTTATGAAATTTGTATAAAAAATTACAATGGGTGGCGCGCGAGCGTTTGAAAAATGTGTGTATTTCATGTTGTTGTATGTTCATCGGGAGGGGGTGGGGAATCCCAAAAGGGGGGAAGAGGTGACGGAGGTTATATGCAACATTAAGTAAACAAAAGCGAAGAGATTCATTGCACATAGGCGAAACTCGTAGACACGTTAAAAGGGAATCTGTTGAATATAAACAAGACGGTCGCCGAAGTTTCAACCACTTTGATTTCATAAAACTTTTCAATCTTTGACTACTGTCATTTTAATTAGTAGAAAATGTGTTTTTAGTACTTTCCCTTACTTTTGAAAGAACACTCAGAAATAATTTGGAATAACAGGTGATGTAAACGTTTATTTTCGGATAAGATTTCTCTACATTTAAAGAAGAGAATAAAGACTAAACTTTATGAGATATTCTTAAATAACCAACCAATAAAATAAGAAACCGTCACACATTGTTGGTACTACAACGATGGCTGCTGTAAATAAAACAGTGCATTTCTTATAGTCCAAAAACCCGTGACGATCAGACCTTGTACTCTTATACAGGTAAAGACGAAACCCCAACTATAAAGTTTGGATCACGGTGGCTTTGAAAGATATTATGTTTATATGCAACTAAAATATGCAAATTTATATGCAACTACGAACGACTCGCGACTACAAACGACTTGCGACTACGAACGCCTCACTACTACAAATGACATGGGCATGTGCCTAGTGTGATGGCCAAAAAATTACCCATTTTCTGTAATATTGTATAAACTTTACTGAATAAAGAACATTAAAAAAAAAAAAAAAAATTAAAACATATATAAATTTGTTGTAGACCACTTTTATGTGTATAAAAGTGGTCTAACAACAAATTTATATGTGTTTTTATTGTAAATAATAGCGAGCCACAAAGTTAATGCTTTTTACAAATATGAGATATAATATTAATTAATTTTAATTGTACTTACGTTAAAGTATAAAAGCTGAATTTTATGGATGTTACTTGAGGAACTATCAACATACGTTTTCTCAGTAATCAGACAGTTTCGATGGTTCCTTCACCTTGTCAGACACATTAAAAGTCTACCGTAGATGCGAGCGCGATATATACGTGCAGTCGAGTGGAAGTGAAATAGTGTGAAATTTCGACGCTAGCAAGTAAAGGGCGAGCAAAATGCTCTTGAAATTGTTGTGCAATTTTATATACCTTTGCAACCTGCTATCTTTCAAGGCCACTGTGATCCAAACTTAATTGTCGGGGATCGTCTTTACCTGTATTAGAGACATACACAGAGAAACTTTCAGGTTTCATAAAAAAACGAAAGTCTGATCGTCACGGACTTTTGCTTTATTATGGAAATTCAAACCTAAATAGTATATCTGCCCCAGGCTTACTGGTGGATGGCAGAAACTGTCTAATAGGAACAATTTCAATTCAATTCAATTTCAGTGCCGGCGACCCGAGTGTTTATTTTATTTTCATTTATGTACATAGTTTTCTTTTACCCACCTGACTATACAGAGACTGTTCCGAGGCGGGTATTCATTGAAGAACCCTACTCTAAAAAAAATCATTATGTTATTAAGTTAACAAAACGAACGTCAAAAAAAAGTGTTATTTATTATTTTTTTGTAATTCTTCTAAAATCTCATATTACGCAATTATTTAGAAGTCAAAACAAAATATAACTACCAACAAACTTAAGAACTACCAACATTATTTTCATTTTCTTAACGCACATATTATTGGCTGTTTTCTATTATTTACATTTATTCTTCATATTTAGAAATTGTCATATTTACAATATTGCATTTAAATCACGATTTATGTTTATATACATATCTGCGATTTGCAGCAAGAAATTATGAATAAATTATATTGTGTAACACCCATTTATATATATGTGCCTAGCAATGGGGCGGAATTAGCAGCCTAGCAGAAATAGAAGAAGAGGAAGGGTTTCCGGTTGCGATGGGAAGGAGAGTTTCGTTATGGTTCCGTTTATGGAGGGGAGATGAAAGGAGAACTTAACCTCTAGTTACGTCAAATTGTGTTGAAATCATCAATAAACCGTGAAATACAGATTACAGACTATTATTTGACACTTTCCTGCATACCCAGTTATTTAGTGTTACAGTTGGTTTGTTTTTCAAACATTAATAAAAGATCTAGATTTAATAATATATTATGAAATTAATTTATACATAATACCGGGTAAGGAGTAAGGAGCAAAAATAATTATTAATAGTGCGTACAACGTGATCTAACATGCAAATCACTGTATGTCCAAGGTGAGTTTACGTAATACGTCAGTTAAACCCAATGTACATCTATAGCTGGAAAAGTCATTAAATGCATATTGATCATTTACATGCGTAGAGTCCACCATATAAAAACCTTTTCCATTGATAAGTTTATTATGACGAGATAAAATGGTTAACGGCCCTCCGCAATAGAAAATAATCAGAGTGTTAGATAATCTCCGCAATAGAAACCTTCAGAAAATTAAAATAGACAAGAGTTGGGGAGACTAAGAAGCACTTTTTCATCAATGAGAAAGATGATTTTTTCCACATTTTGTCGTTGAATTCCAGCGCACCTTTTTTTACTATATTTGGTCATCTTAGTATTTGTGATATCTTCTTCGTAATAGCTAGATGTCGCTTTCTTTGCCTATTCGTTTTCGAATTGTTTGAAGATTGAATAGTGGTTGTACAAAAATAATTTTTAAATGGATTTCGTAGGATTTGACCCTTGGTCCGGGGGCTAAGGTTCGTCAGGCGCTACATCATATACCACTACACCAAAGGGGACTTGCGTGGGACCGTGGATTTATCGTATTATATTGGATACAAGTACACATTAAATAAATATCTTATTGCTATCTCATTCTCTCGCAGGCTAAATGTTATAGTTGTATGTGTTTATCTTTTTAGTGTCGCTCGTTTCCGTTTTATCGAGTTTAAAATTAAAACGGTGCTAAAGAAGTTTTCTCTTCAAAAATCTCATGGAAGCATACGAATTCTAATATTCAATCGAAGAGCTAAGATATAAATCGCGTTAAAACAAAAATGCGCTCTGCTGTTGGAATGTAAATTCAATTTCATTTAGATTTATGTGTTTTAATTTCGATTTCTTACTTTGGAATTATTCTACAATTAAAAAGCATTTATTCTCACGGCTTTTTCAGGTACTTAAGTAGGTCCTGTAACCTTCTGACTTATATTTAAATGTAAACGCGTACACATATATGTACGAAAAATATTCTGTGCTAGTTAAATACAAACCGTCTAGGACAATTTATAAATTTGCGTCATCTTTCACTACAAGAGAATCTGATCTATCGTCTAGGGACTCTAGGGAACCATTCTTGCAATATGTGAAATTCTTTACATTTTAAAATTTATTATTTTCTCCGCTTCAGGTTTCTACCCTTTGAAGTTCGAAGTCAATTGAGTTTATGTTTATTTGCCATGCCCTTGGGTCATATTGAAGAGAAAATAAAATGATCATAAAGAATGCTTTAAAATTATGTAATCAAATTTTATAAGGGCTCTGTGTTAAATTCAAGATTTAAAGCATGGGTAAATTATTAAGAAGATGCCAATCTCTTCACTACACTGACAATATGTATAATTTTGGGGTAATAACTTAGAGACGGATGTCGAATAACCAAAAAATCTGACACTTTGGATTCGTTATTGCGCAATATAATGCATGTATGTTATTAAAAAAAACATCACGTTCATTGAAGTGTTAAAGTCAATTAATAAATAAATATCCAAGATATAACCTCGCCCCTTCCGAAAACATTTAATTTAATTCACAACACCACATTATGAATGGATTAAAACTGTTAAAAATAACATAAATAAAGGTAAATGTATTGAAATTACAGTAAAACAATGGTGAATTGGTCATTATAATAGAAATTATGAACAAAAACATGATTAAATCACACATCACTAACTACAAATCAAAGCTGTAATTTGGCGAGGAACTCACGCTGCCAATTTGCCAAAATGCAATGCTGCCAATTCTTTCGCAGCATTGTTGAAAACATGTTTTAAATTAGTAATAATTGGAAATAAAACTGTTTATTGAACGTGTAACCAAAAAAAAATGTTTATAATCGAATTGATTTTTGAATCATAATTAATACTTGACATGGAAAAAAATTCATTTGCGTCATCATTTTCTTCTGGCTATCGTTGGAAACGTGTTTTGTAATATTTTTAACGTGTAAAAATGTTTTAGATAACCACACTGAAATGGAAAAATGTTAATATTAGCTGAAGTCAAAGGACGAAAAAAGCAATTTGTATATTTGTGAACATGTGCATAAATTTGTATGAGGCAGGAAATGATTTGTTTAAAAACTGTTTACAATATTGCAATGAACAAAAAATTCTCATTAAAATTTCACCTCGGAACTACAAAGGTAAAGAAATAATAAAATATTGCTGGAACCTTACAATGATAACATGAATGATAACGATTATAAAGATGTGGGGCAGAACCATGATGTAAGTTTGCATGATAGACGTATGAAAATAGCAGAAAAAGAAAATATTAATTACCCTAACCTAACCTAACCTAACCTGGCTAAAATTGGTAACCCTCTAATTATTTTTAGCGCAAAATACAAAGATCGCCGATTTATTGAATATTTCACATAACAACTGTTTTGTTATTCTAAGATATTGTAATATTGCATTTTTTATACTTACTACAAAAGGGGTCTCTCTTCTCAAACAATATAATTAGGTTTCGGTTGAAAAAACGTGATTCACGAAAACCGCAGAATCCGGAAAGATAAGATTTCTGTCGAAAAATTCACTTTGTAGCCACACTTGATGTCAACCATTCGAGTTTTACAACCATGCGTCTCGGGTATATTCACTTTAGTCCTCACCGTACTAGCAATATTTTCCGCTTATAATGATAAGCGCATTAGGAATTCTGCTATCGCCAGGTTATTCGTAACCCAGGAAAATGTACTTCTATTGAAAAGATATTTAAAAAAATTATGATAAGATTTGAGAAGATCATCGCTAAAAGGAACGAGCAACAGCTGGTTTTATTGAGGTAAAAAGTTGGCCTTTCTTGACAGGAGTTTAGTTTTGAAATGTTGTCTTTGGTCACCGCAGTAGCATCTGCAGGACTGGGTTATTGTATTGTTAGCTTCCTGGCTTATGTCATTTGCGGTGAAACTTGAGGTAAATACATGTACAGTTAACATTATGCGAGGTAAATAACCTCAGAGTGGTTGCATTAGTGTTGGTGAAACGCAAATAGACAATTCTTAGCAGCTTTCTCAATCAAGTAGAATATTTCCATTTTGAGCAGATTCTAAATATGTTGTTAATATATTTTATTGTGATAACAGAATTTAATTGTATTTTCAGACCAGTACTCACTTACGCAGCTGAGAGGAATGAGCGAGTATTGGACGTTTTTGAAAAGAAAGTTTGTGGCGTATCTTCGGGCCGGTTTTAGAAAAAGGAGTTTGGCACAAACGTTAAAATAATGAGCTTTATACTTTGTTTAAGGAGCTAAACGTCACAAAATTTACAACACTGAAAAGACTTCTGTGGCTGGGTCATGTAGAGAGAATGACCGAGCATCAAGTACCAAAGTCCCTGCTGAACTCAAGACCGATAGGGCGAAGGAGCCTGGGAAGACAAAGATTAAGATGGTGCTACAATGTCATGTCCTCAAAGACATCTCTACCTTGTAGCTTCTAAACTGGAGAGAGCTGGCACAAAACCGAGATGGGTAAAGACTCTTGAGGAGGCCAAGACCCCCAAGTGGTTGTAGAGCCAAGAGTGATAATGATGATGATTTTTGTATTTAACTGTAGGCGGTTATATCCATAATATTTTTCTCTTATGTCACTTGAACCTCAGTAAATGTTAGTACTGTATTTACAAATAGTAAAACTACGCATTCATATTCATGAAATGAGTTGAATATTTGATTTTTAAATATTATCAGGAAAATTACTTTGTCCCACCATTAGTTTCCTTTTAGGTATTTCATTTTTTATCGACATTATTTGAAATCGCTACATTTCATGGAACACTATTAAAGCTATTTTAATATTATAGTGTTACGGTAAGATGTTAAAATGATTATTAATTGTTTTTTCCTGAACTCAATAGTTCGCACGACGATTGTTATAAATCTACCGCGGCGCTCCATTGACCTTACTTATTAGTGGGTCTCCACCGAATAAAAATTTTAAAGGTAAATTAACTAATAGTTTTTTTAATGTGATTAAGTGCGAATTCTGAATTTCCAAGCTAGTGGCGGTAAAAGGAATAAAGTCAATAAGAGAAAAGTTGAGAAGAACCTGACTAGACAAAACGTTTCCTAGCAACTTTTCTCGCAAGGGCGACGCTGTAACACTCTTTCACTCTGTAAATAATCAAAATTAACTGTATTTGGCATCGTCCTCTCCGAGAATTGAAACTTAAAGATCCTTAGGTAACCTAGTAGCTATTCTAGTAAGCAGATCGACCAAAATTTAAACATTATTGTGAACACTACACAGAGAGCATATTAAGTGTTGCATCCTTCACTTGCCACGTCCATCGCTAACAAAATTAAATATATTCCCAAAATATAACCTTACACAGCCTCTCGGAGAAAACTCCTTATTGCCTTCAATATATATTCACTCCAGATAGATGTACTTAAGTAGCTAGTTTAATAAGTCATCAACTGCCTTTGTTGACAATCCAACATGAGGAGCATCTTGTATTAAATTCTTCACCCTCCACGTGTATTATTAACTGAATTCGACAATTCATATAATATAACCTTACTCTGCCTCTCGAACAATGCTCCATATTGCCTTACTTGATTAAATCTTCCATCTTCATTATGATTCACTACAGCTACAGAAACACCCATTTACATTGCTTGTTTGTGCGTTGGAGAGGAATAGATATGGAACAGGATTCGGGATAAAGAAGTTAGTGTGATTGTGTTCCTAATTTTCTAAAGTGTGCCCACTCCTCCGTGAGTGTGCCTCATTATGTTAGTTATTATATATAATATATTAACACACATACGTAGATGATACACATAATTCAAGCATATTGACGACTTTGAAATGTATCGCACGTCTCATTGAAAAAATGAAAAGTTGCTATCTAAAGTCGTTATCAACTTTTCTGTTTTGCAAAACTTTGCGCGATATATTGTTGTATTTGGTGTCGTTGGATTTGTGTTCGTTGCCAAGAAACGGCTAACTAGAAAATTTTTGAAGGTATGTATTATATATATTTTGAAAATGTTATTTGGTAGATTTTATCATCAAAGTTATGTAGATTTTCCGATCAACTTTTAACTAGATATATTATTTGTAGAAAGTTTCCGTTGACATCTGGACGCTAGAAGGTTTGTGTAGAAGATTGCTCTCTGAATAACGAATAAAATTTCACCTTTTTTAAATGCGTAGGTAATATTAGGTAGTACATACGAGTACATCTAAAAATTATATTTCTGAAAAACTAGTAGGTAGTTATGTAACGATCTTGTATTAGTTGTATTTTTCCTAATGGACGGTTGAGAAGGATGGGGCAAACTCAAAATGATTTAATTTTAATTATGCTATAAATTATTTCCCTCCGGGCCTATATACGTCACATTTAGAGATGTTATTTGGAGGATTTTTTTGTGGAAAGGAAGGGGTGAACTTGTTTCCTAAAGACTCAAATTGTTAGAGGGGGAAAATTGGCCGGCAAATCGTTCCACAGCCGAGCGGTTGAACTCAAGAACAAGTTGTAGAAACGACCCGTTCTCGTGTGACATATTTCAACGTGTACAAATGTTGGGCGCATGTTTTCCAACTATGCAACGGTGCCGAAGGGACCAATGGCGATAGCTCCTTGGAAAATCTTCCATTGAACTACCGGTAGAATAAGGACAGCATTCTCACCTGACGTCTGTGCTCTAATTGCAATCCATTTGTTAAGATAATAAATCTATCAAATTGCCTATAAAAATGCCAATTTGAACAGTGAAACGTACTTGCAATTTATTTGGGGTCAGCAGTTGTGTAGGTAGGTAATATTAAAGAATTTGCAGGCCCTATGCAGTACGCCCAGCTACTGAGAGGCTAACTTGACTCTGGCTTCAATAGTCGATAACCCTCGTACCTCAGCTGGTCACAAAGAGTTACCCCAATCATAATGTGATATGATCGATATAACTTTGAGGTAAAAAACTGTTATTTCGTGTTATTTTGCAGGTGTTATATTTTTGGCACTCTTCAGATTAGCAATTTTTATGAGACAGATACAATGTATTTTTTTCACAAATCTGTTGGAAAACGGATTACATTCGTATGATGGAATAATATTCTCATCACATTTAATAATTACGTAGAAAACGAGCAGAATGTTGTAGAAAACTGAAGCTCCCGTTGGAATGATACCCGGAGGGCAGAAAACCGTAGAGTAAAGT
This sequence comes from Limnephilus lunatus, assembly GCA_917563855.2. Taxonomy (NCBI): domain Eukaryota; kingdom Metazoa; phylum Arthropoda; class Insecta; order Trichoptera; family Limnephilidae; genus Limnephilus; species Limnephilus lunatus. The sequence goes on from OU830592.1 coordinate 77,508,045, forward strand.
TGTGAAAACGAGAACTCTAAGAAGAATATTCGTAAAGGGACTTCGGCTATACTTGTATTTAAAAAAATACATAAATCGCTTGTAGGCAAAAACTTTTGAAGTGCGATAAAATGTTTATTTAGATTATTTTGTCTAGCGGAGTTCAGGTAAAAATGGTGGTCGCTGGGATTGCAAAAAATGATAATAAAATTAGCATTTCATAGTCTTATAATTTTAAAGAAGGCAAATCGGAGGTTAGAGTCTGAAGTATTTAAAAATCAGAGTGTAATTCACACGCGGTAGAAATAAAACTAGAAAATCGCTAGATGTCGCTTTCTTTTCTTTGGCCTTTTTATTTAAACGTGGTTTGAAGATTGGATATTGATTTCACAAAAAATAAAAACGTTTTATTTTGGATTTCGTAGGATTCGAACCACCGTTCGCTTGAGACTAGTCAGGCGCCTTGCCCACTGCACTATGGTAGGCACGCGCCGAGGTGCGAATTTACCGCATTATATTAGAACCGAGTAATTGTGTAGAACTTAGTTGTGACGCATTTCCGTTTCATCCAAATTTCGAATCACTAACGGCGCTAAAGAAGTTTCACTTCAATAAATCATTTCTACAATAAGCACTGGCTTAACGCAGAAATATTTCTAATTAAAATCAAATGTTCCACCTACAGCGGTTGCCAATGTCGAAATTTCTAGAGATAAAAAAATTAACTGGATGTGATAATTTGTCTTGTTGATAGTAAACATTTTTTTCTTAATCTCTAATTATTATCTCAATCAGACGCTATTTGCATTTAAACTTACGTTTAACCGTAGTGCCTATCCCATGATATCATGGTTCAATGTTTCTACTATACATTATAGTACAGGGCTAAGTGGAACCGTCTGACAAGTTTTGAGGGGATATAAGTAAAGAACGGTACAACTTAGAGAAAAAGGTTTATTTCGAAGTGAAAACTTCTTTAGCACCGTTGTGATTTGAACTCGATGAAACCAAAAATAGCGACACTAAAAAGAGATAAACACACGCATCTATAGTATTTAACCTGCGAAAGAATGAGATATTATAATCGGTCTCCTCTTTTGCGGTACTTTGTAGTCTTTCCACCTTATCTACTTTAGTTTTCTGAAGGTTTTACTTTTACCGCGTTTGAATTGCACACTCTGATTTTTTATTTAAATCAGTAGGTAATAGCATTTCTTACATCATGTTTACAAATGGATATCAATAAGATGAGGGCCGCCATCAGCAGTACCTGCATTGATGAAAGCGATCGCATGACTTTCGGTACATTTCGATGAGAATTGTCGCGATTTACTCAGTGACTCGTACCTTCAGGTCATATAAGATACGAGGGAGATTTTTGAAAACGTTATCAGTAAGGTAGCCGCTACATTGACTGCTCCAGAGAGATGAAAATGGGCCTCGTCGCCAATAAAAATTAACATAGCCACAATGAGACCTCACGCCGAGAGGTCTCATTGTGGCTATGTTAATAAATTTTGTACAAATTAGGCCAATAAGGGAAACATTTGAGACGGATCGCCTTTTCTTATTTTTGAAATATGACACCCAAACTCATCTGATTTGCTTAGCTAAAACTCTTGAAATTAAAGATTTCGTCTAATGCCGTCAGATTTGTTAAACATAATCCTGAAAATAAATTATTAATTGAAAACTAAGTAAAGTGTAGCAGACTTAACGCATAAATAAAATATTTGAAGTTATAAACATATTACTTGGAAACATATGCCCCAAATGAGCTATAGATGGTACAGATGGACTATAGATGGACATTAGATGGGCTTGTTTGCGCTTAGTAGCTGCAGACACGTATTTATTTAAGCTCCCGGACTTTAATTCTCTTGAAGGGGTAGTTCTTATATTAGTGTTAATTCTAATAGATAGGACAATTTCAAATAATACAAGTAAAAGTTTTATTCAAAAAACTTTTAACGGACATAGTGTTGTTTAACAGTGCAGTGTGGGTTCACAGATGCTGCCACATGTTTTCTGCCGGGGTGAAGCAGTGACCGATATAAGGTTGCCTTTATTTTTTGTGTGAACTTTTTGTACTAACTAACTAACTAACCATCACGCCGTTTCCCCGCAGGGGTAGGCAGAGAGGACGGACCGCCACACAACTCGATCTTGGCACACATTCTTTGCCTCGTTCACATTCATACATCGTCTCATACATGCTCTTCTATTATTCCGACTATTCACATGGCCCGACTCAAGTATCTGATTCACTTGGTCGTGCCATGTCTTCCTCGGGCGTCCCCGACTTCTTCTACCATTCACATTTGCATCATATATTCTCCTTACACTCCTTTCCTCGTTCATTCGCTCTACATGCCCAAACCATCGGAGAGTCCCTTTCTTAATCTTACACATCACGCTTACATCAGCCTTGCATTCTTTGCGGATATCCACGTTTCTCTCACGATCGTACATGGTTTTACCACACACTCGCCTCAGGGATCTCATTTATTTAGCATTCAGTCTGCTTTCATCCTTCCTCTGCCAGTTCCATGCCTCACTGCCATACATCAGGGTAGGTACCAGCACTCCATTATGGACGGCTAGTTTCGCGTCTTTGGACAGTTTTTTATTACCGCCAACGGCATTCAGTCCTCCATTAATGGAGTTACCGGCATTCACCCTTCTTTCAATATCTCTTTCAGCCTTCCCATCTTTCGTAAACATACTACCCAGATACACAAACTCATCCACCTGCTCCAATTATTCATCATTCACAACTATATTGCATACTGTTTTCGTACTCTCTCTTTCAAATACCATGACTTTAGACTTACTTACATTCATCATTAACTCATTCTTCATACATACTTCGTTCATCCTAGACACGAGAGACTGTAGATCTTCCATACTGTTAGAAATTAGCACCGCATCATCAGCATACAATAGGCAACATACTTCGAGATTACTCAATTTCACGCCCAATCCCATCTCTTTCAATTCTTGCATACAATTATCCATGTATAGATTGAATAACCACGGTGACATTACGCAGCCTTGTTTAACACCTTTTGTGATGTCAAACCACTCCGTAAAATCGCCGTTCACCCTAACACATGCAACGCTTCCCTCATATAGCGACGCAATTGCCTGAATGAGCTTCGTATTCACTCCGTACTTGGACAACACCTTCCATAGCTTTTTCCTGTCAACTCGGTCGTACGCTTTTTGTAGATCTACAAAGGCACAGAAGAGTTTCTGGTTTTTTGCAAGAAACTTCTCAGTGAGCATACGCAATGAGAAAATCTGGTCCATGCACCCCCTTCCACTCATAAAAGCACCTTGCACATCCCATATTTTATCCTTTGTTTCCATTCTTACTCTTTCAATCAATATTCTACCATACAGCTTGCCCACTGAACTAAGAAGGCTAATAGCCCTATGATTCCCACATTCCATACGTGACCCTTTACCTTTGTATAATGGCATGATTACAGCCCTTCTCCAATCTAATGGCGTATAACCCTCCTTTAAACATTGGTTAAAAAGTCTGCACAGCCATGTGAGAATAATACGACTCCTTTAAAGTATTCGGCAGCAATATTGTCGAAACCCACAGCCTTGCCACTCTTCATGCATTTAATTGATCTTTTTATTTCATCCATACTGATTTTGGTAACATTCACTTCATCATCGTTCATAACCGATTCACCGCTGGGATCACAACCACTCGGGTTACTTTCGAAGACTTCCTCGAAATATTTCATCCATCTCTCTTTAATTTCATTCTCATTCGTCAACATTTGTCCATCTTTCGATTTTATCACTTTCATGCTTCCGTTCTCTGGTCCACTCCGGGATCTTTTGACCTCCTTCCAAAACAGTTTTATGTTTTCTTGGAAGTGGTTTGTCATTTTGATTCCCTCTTCTTCTTCCAGGCGTTTCTTTCGTTCTTTCACCCCAACACTTACTCTTTTCTTGCATATCTTATACACTTCTTTCGCTCGATCTCTCTCTTCGCTTGAAACACTGTCAATCGCTATCAGACGTAACCATGCTTTCTTCTTCTCTGAGACCAGTGCTTTGATCTCATCATCCCACCATGCATCACCTTTTTTCCTACCTTGCTTACTTGTTCCACACACATCTCTAGCAGATTCGCATAGACTCACCTTAATGTGGTTCCATGTTTCCTCTATGCTTAGACCGTCCATTTCCTTCTCATTCAATCTCATTTCGGCACAATTCTCATATTCACTTCTGACATAATCGTTTTGTAGTTTTTCTATTTTGACTCTTGTTGGAGCTGATACCGTTTTCACCTTAGAACGCCAGCCGCAAAAGAGGTTTACTTTTGACACCACCAGAAAACTCTTGTGTCCTCGGTAACGGCTCTCAACCTAGAGTCAATTACTACAAAATCGATTATCGATCTTTCAATTCCTCTTTCCCACGTATACTGATGGATACCCCTATGATCGAAGAAAGTATTCGAAACAAAAAGTTTCCACTCCAAACATACTTCAAGTATTCTATTCCCATTGACATTCGTTCTTTTATCCCCAAACATACATACATACCTAAGGCTGAATCAAATCCGTCACGTCTAATACCGACCCACCCGTTCAAATCGCCCGCCATTATAATCCTTTCATTCAACTCTTTTAGTCTCATTACATCATTCACACCAGTCCAAAAATCATTTTTCACTTCATCACTTTCAGAATTAACAGGGGCGTAGCAAATAATAAGAAACACCCTTGTCAAACCAATTTTGAATCGGATCCACATTATTCTCGGACTTACACATTCATATTGCAACATACATTCAACCATTCTGGGAGACAGTAGCGCTGCAACACCCTGACAAGCCCTCTCTGTATCTGGTCTCCCAGACCAGATGAGGAACTTATCATTATGCTGCAATGTACCGCTCTCTTTTTTCATACTCTCAGTTATACAAAGTACGTCCAAACATTTGCCTTTCATTGTATCACATAATTCATTCATCTTTCTTTCCATTCCTCCTCTTATATTCCATGTACCGATTCGGAATTGCTCACGTTCCGTCCTCCTCTTTGCGCCACCAAAGGGATGGCGATGTGATGGATAGCGAGTCTCATCGACACAAATGGGCTTTTTTTGTAATGGGCTGTAAGGTCATAAATCATGATCAGATATACTTTGGACGAACTGTACGCTTTACGACCCTTGCCGGTAACAAACAATAATAATAGTGATAATTTTAGTGATAACAATAACAATAGTGTACCTTTTCCCCAACGTAAGGGAAGAAAAAGAGGATGTCGAGCCGGAAGGAAGGTTAGATTGGTCAAAAACCTGCGGTTAGCACGAAACAGGAATTTGCGTTCGCCTAAGTCTCTGACAATTGCCGCTTGGAATGCGAGATCTATTGCGAATAAACACGAGGACATTGTGGATCTGATTCGTGGCAAGGGTATTCACATTTTAGCGCTAACGGAGACTTGGCATGAAAATGCAAATTCCCACTCCATCAAAACCCTTCGGTCAAGTGGGTTCTCAGTATATGAAGCTGCAAGGCCGATCAAAACCGAAACAAACAATATTAATTTTACAAATCACGGGGGAGTTGCAATTGTAGCGCAAAATGGTATTCGCTTAGACAGTATAGGGATACGTCAGGTGTATACAACTTTTGAGTTTGTCGGCTGCAAGGCTTCTGCTAATGGTGCATCCCTCGTGATAATCTCCATCTACCGTCCCGGGTCGTGCACACCGACTGCAAATTTTTTCAACGAATTCAGGTCTCTCCTAGAATGCACCTCCAACTACAACTGCGAGATTATTATTCTAGGAGATATAAATATTCATTTGGAAAACAAAACTAATCCCATGTCCATAAAATTCAGCAGAATTCTGCGTGACTTCGGCTGCGACCAGTGGGTGAACTCAGCTACTCATGATGCAGGAGGCACACTAGATGTAATCATTTCCCGGGTTGGGTTTCCCCCGAATAAAGTAAATGTTACTGACATTGGACTATCAGATCATCGTCTCGTCACATCCGAGTTTGCCTTCGATCCTCCGAAATTAGAGTTCAAATCCGTTGTCTCCAGAAATTGGAGAGAATTCGACTTCGAGGCATTTCGCAGTGAATTGAAAGCGTCGCCTCTCTGTGATAAGGAAAAGTATAGCGAGAGCCATGTAGAAGAGTTAGTAACTCTATATAATTCTACTCTACGGGCATTACTCGATAAAAATGCTCCTTTCACAGAGAAGGTCTGCCACGTTAGGAATTGCAGCAAATGGTTCGATGCTGAATGTCTTCGAAAGAAGAGGGAAATGCGGAAATTTGAAAGGATCTACAGACGAAACCCGACTTTCAGCAATCGGCAGCTTTGGATTACCAAGCATACCAAGCAAAAAGGTTACAAGGAAGAAGTCACCCAGAAGACATCTAACTTTTGGTGTGAGCAAATTAAGACAGAAAAAGACCCCCGAAAACTTTGGCAAAACGTAAGGACTCTGTCTGGAGAGAGCAACAACAAGGTTGATTCCTCTCTTGAAGCAAACAGCCTCGCAACATACTTCAGAAGTAAGGTTGAAAAAATTCGGGCCCTCAGTGTGGTAGGATCGTCTTCTGTCGCAGCATCAAGTCTGCTCTCGAGTGAATTCACTACTTTTGCAGCAGTAACGGAAGAAGATGTCACACGTGTGATAAAATCTTGTCCTAACAAGCAATGCGCTCAAGACCCCTGGCTTTTAAAACAGTGTCTTCCTGATATAGCGCCTGTAATTACCGCAATTATCCAGAAGTCACTAGTAAATTCACTTGTACCGGGAACACTTAAAAAATCAATCATAACTCAGATTCTAAAAAAACAAAATCTTGATTCTGACAATACGGATAATTACAGGCCAATATCCAATCTACCGTTCCTTTCTAAGCTGCTTGAGAAAATCGTTGCCAAACAATTGGTGGGGTATTTGAACTCTGCTGGTCTATTTGCCAAAAATCAATCAGCTTATCGACAGTTTCATTCAACGGAAACTGTTCTTCTGCGGTTGATTTCAGACTTGATCATCGGGATGGAAGCAGGTAAGTTGGGTTTGGTATCTGTTTTTGACATGAGTGCAGCATTTGACACGGTAGATCATATATTTTATTAAATGTGCTTGAAACCGAATTTGGCGTTCGAGGTGATGTACTCCAATGGATGACATCATACCTGTCTGGACGAGTAGCCTCAGTAATTTTCAATAATTGTACTTCACCTGAAACTCCCATAGAATGTGGAGTTCCCCAGGGTTCTGTCTTGGGTCCCATTCTCTTCATTCTCTATACGAATCGCCTCGAGAAACTCATTCAATCAGCTGGCTTTGAATCACAAGGCTATGCAGACGATCGTTTCATTTTCAAGTTTTGTTCCCCGGATGAAAAAGACGTCCTTAAAAACGAGGTGGTTAGTTTCATTAACACAGTCTCAAGTTGGATGTCTGTCAATAAACTCAAACTTAATCCGACCAAGACGGAATTTATTTGGATAGCTTCTCCTGGAAGGCAAGCCCTCATCGACTCTAATCCAATCCATATTCAGGGCACAGATATAATCCCTTCTACAGAAATAAAATTTCTGGGTTTCACAATAGACAATAGTCTTTCTCTTGAATCACAAATTTCAAAATCTGTAAGTTCAGGCTTTTTCCATCTAAGGCAGATAAAATCAATCAGGCGTTGCCTTCCCTCTGATGGAGCAAAGTCACTCATAAATTCGTTCGTTGTCTCACGTATGGACTATTGTAATAGTGCATATGCTGGCTTACCTAAAAAACAATTCAATAGAATCCAGTCCGTTTTCAATGCTGCGGCGAGAATGATTTTTAGTGAATCTAAGTATTGCCGTATAACCCCGCTTCTAAGGGATCGCCTTCATTGGCTTCGATGCCCTGAAAGAATAGAGTTCAAGATCTGCTTAATGACCTTCAAAGCATTACAAGGAATGGCGCCAGCCTATATATCAGAACTATGTGTCCGACAAAACTTAAGCGATAGACAGCTTACTCTAAGGTCAGCAGATCAAGATGTTACTAATCGTTTAATCGATATTTCTAGGTCAAATCGAGCCGTTTACTATGATCGATCTTTTCGTGTAACTGGCCCGCTCATTTGGAACAAACTTCCCTCAGTTCTTACTAATATCCAGAACTTGGCTGAATTCAAAAGCGCTCTGAAAACAAACTTATTTAAAAAATCATACCTTTCATGAATTTGTAGCTCCTTTTCAAAAAACTATAATAAACCATGTTCCTCGATTTTCCAGTAATTGTTTGGTTTCGATTACCTCCTTACTATAGTTTTATGTGCACTCCGAATTTGTATTATTTGTAAACGTAAACTGTTTCCTGTTCTGTAATATATTTTAGTTTTTAATGATTCTTGTTGAATGGCACCGTTATGGTTTCAATGGGATCAATATCTATTGTCATGTGCACTCACTATTGTTGTTAATATTGTTCTTTAGGAATTGCTTTGTATATACTGTGTAGTGTATATTCTTTGTTTCACATTATTTAATCAATTTTGTAAGGACTCGTAAATAACACTATATAATTAATTTTAAGCTTATTATAATTAAGCCCATTTGAAGTGAAATATCACAAAACTGCGCTATATATTTTTTTTTACGGTGCTCCAGATTTTATGTCCGGGTTGAATCTTTCCCAAATGAAAGACTAAACCCTTCCACACACTTTTCCACAAATGAATATCTAGTAAATGAACGCAATGTAAGTGCACTATATTAGAATAAAACAATACAAGAACAATACGTCAATCCACCAGAAACATAATGGGAAAATATTTCACCGACTCCAGATATTTTCATATCAGAGGGTTCGGCTCTGATGAAATCCTAACTGGTCCGATAAATCCTACTGATCCCTCAATATAAATATTTAAAAAATCTTTCGTAATCCTACATGTATTTAAAATGACCGACTTTTGCATTTTTATGTACAAATTTTTTGACAAATCTAATACGCCTAAATTTTGAATGAGAGAGCTAGGTATAATGCCAGTAGCCGAAATAACAAATGGTAATATTTTTATAGTCTGAGAATGCCAAATTCTTTTAATTTCATTTCCTAAATCTGTATATTTTCTTATTTTTTCAGAAACAGTTTTCTGAATATTACAAGAATTTGGAATAGCGACATCAATGATATAAGTTATTTTCTTAATTTTGTCATGTAAAACTATATCGGGTCTATTATGACTAATTGTTCTGTCTGTCAGAATAGTTTTATCATAATAAATTTATTCATAATATGGTACATTACGGCAGTCAATCAAGTTATGTTTAATTACCAAACTTTGGTGAATTATTTTTAAAACTTGATTGTGCCTAAATGTATACTCGGACGGCGCTAATACAGAACATCCCGATATAATATGTTCTATAGTTTCCGGAAAAGCCAAACATTTTCTACATAAATCATCAATTTGATTTGCATCTTTGATGATATGCTTCCTATAATTTTTAGTATTAATGACTCTATCTTGTATGGCAAGCATAGAGCCTTCTATTTCTGCGCTCAACTCTCCAATACTCAACCATTTGTTTGACGAAAATTTGTCAACATATGTTTGGTTGAGATAATTGAAGTGTTTTGCGTGAAGAATTTTATTTGACCAGGAATCTAATAATTCCTGGTTGGTATTTATAAGAATGCTGGCATTCTCGTCGTATAAATTTAATGGTGAAATATTTCTATCTGCCTTGCAAATAATTTTGTGCATTTCTGAACTATCAGCTTTCCTATGGAAAAAATTTCTTAGCATTTCAACCTGATTATGTTTTAAAGATGTTATTTTGACTATACCTCTACCTCCTAAATGTTATTATTATTATTATTATTAATATTAACATTATTATTATTATTATTATTATTATAATAACATTAATATTAATAATAATAATAATAATAACATTTAGGAGGTAGAGGTATAGTCAAAATAACATCTTTAAAACATAATCAGGTTGAAAGGTTGTCTGAACTATCAGCTTTCCTATGGAAAAAATTTCTTAGCATTTCAACCTGATTATGTTTTAAAGATGTTATTTTGACTATACCTCTACCTCCTAAATGTTATTATTATTATTATTATTAATATTAATGTTATTATTATTATTATTATAATGTTAATGTTATTATTATTATTATATAATTTACGGTGCTCCAGATTTTATGTCCGGGTTGAATCTTTCCCAAATGAAAGACTAAACCCTTCCACACACTTTTCCACAAATGAATATCTAGTAAATTAACGCAATGTAAGTGCACTATATAAGAATAAAACAATACAAGAACAATACGTCAATCCACCAGAAACATAATGGGAAAATATTTCACCGACTCCAGATATTTTCATATCAGAGGGTTCGGCTCTGATGAAATCCTAACTGGTCCGATAAATCCTACTGATCCCTCAATATAAATATTTAAAAAATCTTTCGTAATCCTACATGTATTTAAAATGACCGACTTTTGCATTTTTATGTACAAATTTTTTGACAAATCTAATACGCCTAAATTTTGAATGAGAGAGCTAGGAATAATGCCAGTAGCCGAAATAACAAATGGTAATATTTTTATAGTCTGAGAATGCCAAATTCTTTTAATTTCATTTCCTAAATCTGTATATTTTCTTATTTTTTCAGAAACAGTTTTCTGAATATTACAAGAATTTGGGATAGCGACATCAACGATATAAGTTATTTTCTTAATTTTGTCATGTAAAACTATATCGGGTCTATTATGACTAATTGCTCTGTCTGTCAGAATAGTTTTATCATAATAAATTTTATAAAATTCATTTTCTAAAAATGAATTTGGTTCATATTCATAATATGGTACATTACGGCAGTCAATCAAGTTTAATTACCAAACTTTGGTGAATTATTTTTAAAACTTGATTGTGCCTAAATGTATACTCGGACGGATATTAATAACAATAATAATATATATTATTGTTATTAATATTATTATTATTAATATTAATATTCTATGTTATTATTATTAATATTTATTAATTAATATTTATAATTATCTCCTAATGTTATTATTATTATTATTAATATTAATATTCTATGTTATTATTATTATTATTAATATTTCTATTTTTGAAACTGTTAATTCGTGGTGGAAGTCCATTATAATAGATTATAATAAAACAAATAAAAAACTTTATTCCACTTAATTTTATTTGACCGTAACCGTAACCGTAGGCTAAGAATTATTTGTATCAGTCTGAAGATGGCTCTGACGAGCTGAAACCGGTTACGGTCAAATAAAATTAAGTGGAATAAAGTTTTTTATTTGTTTTATTATAATCTATTATTATTATTATTATTATTATTAGCGCTCCTTTCTGCGGTACTTCTTGTGTGGCGTGGACTCTGGCATGAAACGGAACGTTTGTTGGAGTCCGCGCCACATAATTATTGGTCCCGCAGACGGGGGCGCCACTGTCTTTAAGCATGTTTTAAAATATGCTTCTTCAGCCCAATGAGTTATGTTATTTTGCAAATTTGTACAATTTGAAGAAAAATACGTAGATTCTGGGATTGAAGTTCGTAGGTGTGAAATACTAGATTTATGTAAAAAGACGTAGAATTGGCAACACTGCCTCTCGCGGCTGCCTACTCCCATCCCAGCCCAAGCAGAACACCCGAAAATCATCGGTCGGCTCCATACCACCCAAAATAATGATGGCGCCCTTGAGGTGATTTTTCACAAAAACGGCGCTATATACATCGTCCAAATATTATTATTATTATTATTAAAATTGTGAGAGTTTTGTGTTAATAACAAATAAATATATTTTCTTAAGAAAGTAAAATACTACAGGGTTACAAATAACCTGACAATTTTTGAAAATCTGAAAATCAGTGAGGGTAAAAATTTCTTGCGTTATGGTGGAGAAATCAGCCCCCCGAGGAATTTAACTCACGACACCTGGACGAGAACCAGGTGCGATGCCAATTCATTCGCTGTCCGGTCATATAAGAAAATAAACGATGAAACAACTCGAAAACAGAAGAAAATCTCTGCATTAAAATACATAATGTAGTTTCGGTTTAGTTCCTTCTGTTCATAAGTTAGTAGTTTTAATTTAAATGTTTTTTTTTCCACTAAATATTTTTTCAGGGTGTATTTAAGAATATAAAGTTTTCAGGTTGTAATAATTATTTTGAAGTGGTGTTTTTTTTCCATTTCATCACGTACAGAAATTCTTTTAAATCACCATAAAAATGTTTTTTAAACATTTGAATATATTGGGTCTGAAAAAAACACTGTTTTGATATGCTGATTTCCATGGAACGTGATGCAAATGAGAAATGTGTTGTCGGTTCATGAAAAATCATTTCACGAATGCGAATATTTCCAACCCTTTAAAATATGAAACATTTTTTTAAGCTAGATTTTAAAAGGATTTTATTTCAAATTCATTTGAAACGTTTTTTCAATCATTGATGTGAAAATGTGAATACTCTTAGGTGTATTTTTTATGATCGTTTTTGGTTATTTAATAGAAAATTATTATTTTAAGGAAAGTTTTTATAACAATTCTCGGTTCAACGTGAAAAAAACTTTTTTTGTGGTTCCGGAAAATTAATTCAATTCTCCATTTTCACCGTTGTATTTCAGATTTTTTTTAAAAACCATCTTCTTCGTCGAACAGTATTATTACCATAGAGTCTGCGTGGTGGAATTGAAGGTTGACCTTCAGATTGCGAGTCAAGAGCCTTACCCCTAGACCACGCCGGCCGCCAAAACCTACAACTATTGGTGTTTTATTTTGAAAAGTGTTAGATATAACATCAACAAACTCGGCTTAAATTAACGTAGGTGGCCTAGAATGATTCACTTCCTGGGCTAAGAAATCATAACATCGCAGCAGTTTCAAACTCTTGAGCCACCAAATTTTTATCAAACCACAAGAGAAGAAAAAATACAATTAATTATACGCTTACACGAAAAACGAAAGAAAATGACTCATTAACCAGAATAAGTCGTTGAACTTTGAAGAAATCCATGAAAGTTTTAATTCAATACGGAGATTTATAAAACTCATTATAACACATTATACGGAAAGAGAGCTGTTTGGTTAATAATATTCAGTCAATTGAGGAGGAAGGCACCTGCTCAGGACCTTGTCCGAAAGGCGTGCAAGATGGATCGGCCATGTTTTACGACAAGAAGGCCTCTTGCATGCCATAATGGAGGGTATGACCGAGGGGACAAACTCTAGGGGACGCCCACGCCGAGAGTAACTGGACGACCTGCTGGTGGACGTGCGCTGCTCATCATATGCAGAATTCAAAAGAGCCGCACAAGACAGGGAAGAATGGAAGAGAAAATTAGAGGAAATTGCTGCAAACCAATCCCAGGATTGAAACCAGAGAGACCAGAGAGAGAGAATTGAGATTAACTAATAATAGATATTAAGTATTGCATCAGTTCATCAAAAAAGACAAAGAAAATAAAATCAACTGTGGATCCTACCTCTAATTTACCAACCTAACTTACCGTGATTAACAAAATTGGAGATTTTAAAAATGGAAATATGAGATCGATAAAAATTATGGAAAATAGTCAGGTCTCAATAGCTGTTAGTATCATGTATTAATTATAAGTCTTGTCCCGGTAAAATAGAAATCCTGGATTCAATCCTCGGTTATTTCTTTATTCTGTGTTTTGTTCTGATTCATGTTTTAATAGGATTTATATTATCTTCTTCTTTGATGACTAAATATTACATAAATGTTTATAACCTTCAAAAGTTATTCAAATGAATTGAACATGATTTGTTATTATGCTAAAAAAAATATTAAATTAAGCTCTATCTGTAATGTCACATAAGATTTTGAGATTATACTATGTATATTTTGGAAGGTATCTTTTAGTATAAATTCCCATGCATCTGCGGAATGACACGACGCAAAGCGATTCGTTTCATACATGCTAGACGCTAAAAACTCTTACAACGATTAAATTATTTTTAACCCTCTATTTAGGTGTAGTCAAAACTAATTTTATGAAAATTAGTGTTTAAAATGATTAATATATATTATCTTTCCTATAGTTTTATTTAAAAAATATAAATATATAATTTTTAAATAATGTGTTGTAATATTTTTTTTTTCCAAATAATGGGAATTCAAAAGTGACTTTTTAGCGTCTAGCTTGTAAGAAACGAATCACTGTGACGTCCCGACCGTGGGTTTTCATTAACAGTTCTGATATGTGATAGGTTTTTTAACTTATTATACTGTCCGATTCCTTGAATAGGGAAAGCGTGTACCATAAACATAATACAAGATTCACTCAAAATGAAGGATTGGTGGTTACGAAATGTACCAATAAATACGGTCAAAGAACCCTAAATTTTATTGTACCAAAAATATTAAATAAAATACCAATGACAATCAAAAATAATAACGTTTTTACTGCTAAAGTCAAATGTAATCTAAAGAGATGGATATTAGATATTGATGACTTATATTGTTGCCCTACCGAAGTCCGTATTCTTTATTGAAATTCACTTTCGAAGAAATTGGAAAAATCATTATGATTTTTTTAATACCTCATGTATATGAAACTATTCATTTACCTGTTGATTACATAATTTGCTCATACTAAATCCATTTGTATTTTTTTTTATATAAGGTTTATAGTGCTTTTTACTTATATAAATATATATATATATATATATATATATATACATATACTATTCCGTAATTTAAAAAATATATATAATTGTTATTTTAGCATCAACATTATACATATACACTGTTTGTAAGTGTACCAATTTATTACATAAAATGTTGGCAATATGTACCTGCTGACAAACTACATAAGTAGCTTAGCGGGTTTAAATGTTAATAAATAAAAAAAAATAAAAAAAGAATTCTGATGCCGTGTTGCGTGATTTTTTAATTTTTAAAATTTATTTATTTCAAGAATTATGTTTTTACAATACAAATGATTAGATGTGCAAGGTTATACAATAATTCATTTTATATTACTATATATTATATTACTATATTACTACTACTCCATAAATTGAGCTCAAAAGCTCGTGTTTATGGGAGGAGTATTAGCATGCAAAAAAATTAAAAGTGTTTTAATGAGATGTTTAAACAATGATCGTTTGACCCTTGCTTTGGTCCTGGGTTCGAGTCTCAGTGGAGCCAATATCTTTATGTGTCTCCAGATTTTCGATTGGGTTTCGCTAATATTGTCTTCATTTAATTAAATATTATAATTTGGGATTTTACTCATAAAGTTTTAAAAATAAAAATGAATACATTTTTCTCCCTGAATCACCTTTCCCGTGCGTCCCCGTTCCTCTCCCGCGTCCCTTTTCTAGCTTACTTTATAAATTATATAGCCAATGTCACCCGGGGATAGCTTCCCAACAGTGAAAGAATTTATCAAATCGGTTTAAAGTTTCGGAGCCTATTAAATGCAAACAAGGAAACATAATTTTGCTTTTGTTTTCAAAATACGCTCATTAAAGAATATATTTTATATTATAGTTCCCAATTATGTCCTCTGCGTGCGAACTGTGTCTTAATTTCTCTAAATGAACAATAACAGTGTTAATCTCTAGTGACCATCCAAGTAAGTATGGTCTTATATATATTTTCTGCCTGTACAGTGCATTTTTACAGCAGCATCGCGTTCATTGGTCAAATCATTGCACACATAGTTTCGTATCGGTGATCGATGAACCGGTGGATGCAATTTTTAGCCATAAGTTGTTGTTTTTAGAATTTAATTAAAATTAAATATGATAATGTTATTATCGAGTTCTGCAAGTATTTTAGGATGTTTAACAGCTCTTACTAAAAAACATCCTAAAATACTTGCAGAACTCGATAATAACATTATCATATTTAATTTTAATTAAATTTCTAAAAATTAAAATGGAGTTCTACGAATTAAACACAAAAACAATTAAGATATAATTTGTTGTTGTCTATAGTTGAAATAAGATGTATAAACGTTTTATATATTTTTACAGCGCCCTTGAGGTGATTTTTCACTAAAACGGCGCTATACAAGTCATCCAAATATTATTATTACAATAGTAATAAATAAGAACATTCAATCAAAGTTGGTACCTAAATAGGTAGGTACCTATGTTAGGTACCAAATATGTTATTAAAAAATAATATAATTTTTAAAAAAATTCGAAGTATTCAATTTTGATTAGTACCTACCATAAGTGAGTAAGTACTTCGATTAAATTCATTAATTTAAAGATTTTATTCAAATATTGAATTTTGATTGAACAATCGAAGTTTTAAAAATGTCATTTTCAAATTGCGACATTTTTGTAAGAGTTTTTGTAATGATTAAAAAAACTTTTCAGATGTATTATCATGTGGTTGTAATAATCCAGAAACCTTCGCGAGGGTGGAAAAAAGGTGTTTTGAAAGTTTGAAATATTTCCTATGCGTAATATAGCAACGCGTAGCGGACATACATACATAGAAAACATTTTTAGATTTTTATATATACCTATAGATCATCAAAATCATATCAACTATCACTGTAACATAAGCAAATTGAGAAATGTAATAAACCAAAAAATTTACAGTTGAATGCTATGAAATTTGATTGAAATTGTTACTGCTGTTTGGCGCTGTAACTAAATACATATATTGAAGAAAATATGAAGGTTGATTTATATGTAAGTGTACAGATTTCGAAAAGATACCAGCATAAATATTTTTTAAAACCATCACGTTCGTTATTACAAGGCTAAGAAAATAACTACCTCTCAAGAATAAGTGCTGCCTAATTCATTGTAACTCCCACCGATATTTTATTTAACGTTTTCTAGAAAACCAGAAATTTTAAGAAATTCTTTAAAAGCTTAGAAGTGCCTAAAAGATATTTATTTTACTGCTTTGAATAGAATTTCATTTCTTTTAGGCGATAATATTTAAATATTTTAGTATATTTAGAGCATTTCGAAATCAGCATTAGGTACTAGCAGTATCTATTATTCCCATTTCATTATGATTTTTGGGAAAAGTTTAGTCCGTCAGTTTTTTTTTAAATTTCATAATTTCATAATTTTGCGAATCATTTGGACAGTAATCAATAACTTGGACTTAATAAAAAAAAATTAGTTTCTATGACAGAACTATGTGGTTGCGAACAGTGGACCCTGGAAGGGAATTTGACTCACCTTGACTTTCTGGGCACGATCTTGTTATTTTATTTTCGATCGACCACTTTTACGTAGTTATCGATAGATAACTGCTTATCAATACGCAAGTCTCCGCACGAATCGATATTAAAAAAAAACAAGAGATCAATAAGAGCGATGTAGAACGCACTAGTTCATTTAATAGATTTAATAAATAAACTTGAATAAACTAAACCACATAGACCGACTCACTATTCCTTCGGAGTTATTGTTCTATATGTAGATAATATTGTCAGATAAAATAGGTTTGGCGTCACCTTTCGCCCACCCAAGTTTAGAGCAAAGTTAATAAAAAAATAACATCGCATGTAATATTTATTTGAAGCCTATATTTCAAAGCTACTATTTACGTAATATTTTATTCCATGTAAAGGATACATACATAAGTCATAGTAAATTTTATACGATAATTATTAACATAATATGTATACATATTTGATTTATCCCCATAAATAAGCAGGTCTTATGTGTATGGGGGGTTTTATTAAATTGGTTTATTTATATTTTATATAAATAATGCATATATTATAATATATATAAATAATATATAGTATATATATATATTTTATCGTACTCCGTATAACAGTGACACACAAAATACTTTATTTTACAGTACCTTTATTACTTTAGTTTTAAATATATTTCAAAGCTTCACAACTGGTGGTCAAAAGTTCGGTGCGATTTAAAAATGTTTTAAATGTTGTAGAAATTTCCGTAGATAAAAAAGCTTTGCTATGACAACAATCCTAGATTTCTGCCTTTGTTAAAGAAATATTCGCAGCTAAGGTATGAATATTGCCAGTCTGGCGTAGTAAGCATTTACACGTGCTCATGCTATCCATTTTATTCCATTTAAAATAAACTATTTCAGGAGGGAAAGTTGATTTTTATATTCGAATGCATTATGTGCAGTAGTTTTCTCAAAAGTTCAACATCCCAGTCTAAAAATCCTAAATATAAAAAAATCTCTTTTTTAATAATTAAAAAACAAAATTTCCTCTGAAATCGAAAGATTTTTAAATAAACGTTCCTACGTCATTATAAACCATATTATAATTTATGTATTTTTTTTAAATTTCAAATAAGGATTTATACAATCAGTCCAAGTAAACGTCACTATCTAAATTAAAATTCTTGTTTTAACTTTCTTCAGGCAGGTAGGTACCTTAATTTTCGAAAAGGCCAGTCAAACACATAATATAAGGAAAAAATTTGATTTAACCCTCAAAACTCAACAAAATATTTGCACCTGCTATTCATCACACCAAAAATGCAAATTTCCCCCAACACAAACAGCTTTCACCCAACGACAGTTCTCTTACATCGCGCCTAAAATGTTCAATTTACTGAATATTGATATTAAGGCTTCGAAAACTGATGATCTTTATGCCATTAATGTACAGAACTGGTTATTTACTCAGGGAAGGAAATATTATAAATAATGCCTAACATCTTAAAAACTGTTCTTATTTTTTCATATTTCTCGAGTAAAAAATCTTATCTCTAAATTAATTTTCAACCAAAACATTTTATTACGCTGATGCTTTTTTTCGTATTTTTTGACATCGTTCGTCCATTTCATACGCTGCCTATAAATACCTGCTTTTGTTTTTTGGGGTCTAAGATTATCATTGTTCATCTGTGTAGATGATTTACATATTTATTCTTATTTTTATTTCTATTTTCCGTAAAATATTATTATTTTTTACTTTTATTTTTATTTGTTATTCTATTTTATTTTTATTGATACAAGATTCACCTACTCTAACTCCTTTCCTGTAAAAAAACCGATACTTTTATTTTATTTATTTTTTATTTTGTTTATCTATAATCAAGAAACTAGAAGATGAGGAAATAAAGATCAGCACCCATTCAGCAACATACACTCCGCCTCGGAACAGGAAAACCTAGTGAGGAGGACTGTAAACAAACCACATAACTTGGTATTTTTACTTATTGTGTAATTTTACTTTACCTTATATTGTCATTAAATAAAAAAAATATATATATATATATATAACATCTTATGAATCTCGACTACCATAATACGGGCATTTGCCTAGCTTGGTAGTCGAAAAACCATGTAAAACAAACTTGTAACTATAAAAATGAATAAAGAAAATTAAGAATAATTTAAAAAAGTTAGCCATCAAGTCAAAGTAAGTCTCACTTTTTTTTAACAACAGGATGTTAATCTTTAATTACAATTTAATTTCACACACATAATATTATTACTATGAACTAAACAGATTGTCACAATTAACACACAGACTTAATATACACTATCTCTATTTAGTAATCATATTTTCAGAATATTATAAATAATTAAATGCAGCAGACTCCGAAACCGGAAACGGAACGTACAAACAAATTAACAGCCGGGTGAAAATCCAAAAGGTCAACTTAAAACACGACTTTGCTGGGCACAGCCAATAATTATAAACTTTGTCCAAGGAAAGTTTTGTGATTACATATGGACTGGTGATCATACTTTTATACGTGACTTTCTATGCATTAAAGCCCGAGTAAGGTTCTACGGAAGACAGATTGCATCTAAACTCGATTAAGTAGGAGAATTCGATCACACTGCGATGAGATTCACTGGAATTGTATTCAATGCTTTGAAATCGATTCAATGACGTCACGTAAATAGAAACAGCAATTTGCTAAAGTAGATACCATAAACAAATTGGACTGGAGTATTGAGGAAAGAGCTTGAGTAACCAGATAAGCCCATCGAAGTGATTGAGATTTTAATCGAGGTTTTGAAGAAGTATAAAAAATAGAAACTTTTCTCTGAATTTATCTTCCAATAACTTTTACTCTTCACTCCTTTTTACATAGCTATTTGCTTCCCTAAAATCACAATATACTTTTTTGAAATGTAAGTTTTTTGAGAAGCCTTTCTGAATTTAGTACGTGTCAAGTTTGGTTATTAAACACTTCATGAAATGATTTTTAAAATTTTTTGTTGTATTCATTTATTGGCTCTATGTGTGGCTACCTACAAAAAGTAACACAAAGGTACGTACTTATCTAAATAATGATAAATTCTATATATCCTTACTAAAACACGACTAATCGAAAAGAGTACTTTTGAATACTCATATTCTTAAGGAGATCCATTAGTCCTTGAAAAATTTTAAATCGGAAGGGCTCCGCCTCTTTTTGGGAGGAATTTAAAAATATTTTAAAAGACTTGAGAATACGTTATGGAAAAGTTGGAGATGGTATTTGAGAAATGATTTTTACAGGTTGATTACGTAAAGACCTGAAAAAACATTCACTTTTGTCTTACGCATTATTTATATAATAACAAGGAAATTTAAATTCGATTTCCGGAAAAAAAGCAACTTATATTCTAGGGACGTCCATTGGCCACCGAAGCGGGGCGTTAACTGACTCAGTGTGCAGAGGTTTAATTTTCAATTCCTCATTCGTTGAACGCTGCCCATTCTGATTCATGCTGAAAAAATGCTGTGAAATTATTTTGTTTTGTTTTATTTTGTGAAATCCTGGCACAAATATTAAAATGTTTCCAAATCATTTTCTAAATAACTCAATTTGTAACATTATATGATAAAATTTTATCCGAAAAGAGATAACTTGAACGTATTTTTGTAGGCCGGATACTTTATTTTTTTTTCAGACCTATAAAAAAAGACTTTAAAAAAAATTACTCGATTATTTCCATGGTCAAGATGTGTTCAATTGAAGCATCTATAATATTTCTATTTCAAATAAACAATACATCATTTTGTATGATTTTGTATTAATTTGCATAACTTCATATTTAAGCACTTAAGAGAAGTCAGAAAACTTTTTTTTTAATTACCGACAAGTCTTATATTTAACCCATATTAATTTTAATTTTAACTCTAGTTCAATGAACTGTAAAAGTGTCAATTTCAAAATTGGAACTAATCGTGGAAACAATTCAGATAAGCGTTAAAGAAGGAATCTACAAAATAATTTTATTCCAATGAAATACAATTTTAATCCAAATGTATACGTCTCGGAAAAGACTTAGTCTAGTGAGGCGGGTTTCTTTACTTGTTTGTATAAGATATTATTATAACAATAAACGCCCGGGTTGCCGGCGTTATAAAATAATAATAAAATAAAAAAATTCCATAAATATTTGAAAAGCGTTTTAAAATTTTTTGACTGATAATGTAATTTTTCAACTTTACTAACGGTGTTCTTTCAAAAGGCTAAATTTTTATTTGTCTCTTAACTTTATAATGTTTGTTTTTTAAGGCAATTATCATTAGGCAAATATTTTTTTTTATAAATACTTTCAGCTTCATAAATCCTATAATTATCCTATGTATCCTGTGATTTTTCACAGGTCTGCAGTAGATAATAATTAAAATAGTAAAATAAAACAAATATAAATATTACATTGCTGAAAGTGAACGATATAAATAAATTGGGACAGTACGAAAAATATAATAAGTATAAAAATATGATGAGGAGGATGTAACAAAGTATCCGGTTAAAGGGACGAAAGACGGGAGTAGATAGGTATTATGGAGAGTAAGCAGGTACCTATATTATTTCACCTCGAATCAATAAATGCTTTTACATAGACAAATTCTCATCAAAATCTCTATGGATTACAAATACATTCAAGTTTTTTAGGGCGATGCCCACAATTAGTTTTAATAATTGTGGGCATCGGCAGAAAGAAAGAACGAATTTATCCAAGTAATCTATTTTTTATGAAACATTTCAAATAAACATTTCAAATAAATGTGACAACGCCGGTGGCCTGTTTCTCGTTCTCAGATAGAACAACTGTCTATATATATACTTTATTTTTTTTTTTAATGTTACGTATATATATGTGTGTATGTAATGTATATAAATATATGTGTGTGTGTATACATATGAGTAGGTGCGCATATGGGTACGTATATGTGTGTTTATACCTGGATAGATCTGCACGTTTGTATATGTATGTGTGCACCTATATATATATATACGTTGTGCTTGCATGCACACATATTGAAAAAAAGTTATGTACATTTTTATAACCTAATACTAATTCACTTCTTTTCCCCTTTCTATTTTCTATTTTCCACTTTTTATTTTATTATAATTTTTCCAATTTTTAACATCACTTATAATAAATCCATATGTTTACAATATACTGCATATTTCCTAAAAAGTAACAATACTCCATTAGTCACCATGAAACAGGCATCCGCCTAGTATGGTTATCCAATATATCCACACTATGTTAATTACTCAATTACGTATCATGTATTATATAAATAAATAAATAAAATATGACTTCAGATTAGTATGAGCAGTAACATCTATTATATTAGGTTAAATCTTTTTCTCCTAAATTAAAACAAAAATAATATAAAAAGCAGTAATTATTATTGCATTTTGTAAATCAAAGTGAACATAAATCACGAAGAGATCGCTGGGTACATTTATTTTGGATTAAGTGTTCCCTTTGGAACAAGATATCTATGTAAGTTTTTCATTCTTGATTCCTGTCTCTGTTAGAAGGAAGTTCGCTGGAAAAATCTTCGATTTATCTGCTGGACGATCAAGATATTTGCAAAAAAAACTATTATCTTCTTTCGACTCGTTCAACATCCATTGTGTTCAAAGCTAAGAATCGAATCGGGCGTACACTCATTTCTAGTTCACTCCATTTAAAATATGTCTTTTTTCTGAAATGAAAGGAAAACATTGAATCTTATTTAATACACAGTTTATCTCAAACTGAAAAAGAAAGTATTTCCGGACGTATATTTTGCAGACTATGTAAGTAAACCTTTGAACATTTTGCAGGCTACGTACTTGCGTAAAAAAAAATTATGTGCAGCTCACAAGGGGTGGAAATGAAACCTTCAGATCTAAAGTAGACAAGAGTGGGGATGCTACGAAGCACCGCACAAAGAAGAGACCAATTATTCTTTCTCATTTTCTCGCGGTCTAAGTCCTATAGATGTATGTGTTTGTCTCTTTTAGTGCAATTTTTTAGTCTTATCGAGTTTCATATCACAACGGTGCTAAAGAAATTTTCACTTCGAAAAGAAAATGTTTATTCAATTTTTATAAGAAAATTTTTCTTTTTATTACTTTTTTGAAGGTTGTTCCCATCAGGGAAATATATCGTATTAGAATAAGTTAACAATAATAATCTAAACAAAAATATGAAAGAGAACAAGACGCAGAGAAACAGAAAAAAGGCAATGGTCGCAACTGGGACTCGAACCCAGGCCTCTCCGTCTAACCGGGACGAGCGCGTTAACTAATTAACCAATGTTTATGTTTACAGCTTCGCGGTTGAGCGGTATTATCCTTGACTCCTATCCCAGAGGATGTGGATTTAAATAAAATGGAAAAAAAAGTTATGATCGGGTTGTATCACACATATTTAACAGCCTCATTAGAAACTACGCACCGCACCGGTTGTAATCGAAGCAAAGCTTGAAATTAGATCTATTTAGCCAAATATCTACTCCTCAACCTACATACCTTTTCCCCCCATCTCCTTTGGTCTTAAAATACCATATTATTCTTCTCCCATCGCTTTTGGTCTTAAAATTCCACATTATTCCGTTGCCTACATACAATTAAAACTCTTGCGTTGTAAGTATTATTTGTTATTAAATTAAAATGAAAATCTACTTTGAAATCATTGAAATATTTTCCTATGGAAAAAACCTAGTTGTTTTTGTGTTTGAAATAAAATAATATGAAAGCTAATAAAATCAGATAAAAACAAAATTAATTTCATCTCTGATTTTAACTGTTACGAATTCACTTTTTAAACAGTCCGGTCAAGAAACGAAGAAGCATTAAACAATCGTTCCTTTCATTTAACCTTCAAATTCTTTAAAAACCCAGCGCGTTATGTCTCCATATCTCGATTATTTACCGCTCGACTTGAAATCTGTTCAGAGAATCACGGACGCGATCGAGTGGTGTGCGGCACGGTAGATCCGGTTTAACCAAAGTGAAAGTGTGTTGTCTTTCTTCTTACTCCGAGCAGAGAACTAACACAGACAGAGTTTGAATTCCAAGTGGGACAGATCCTTGTGCTGGTCATTGATTCACACGTCTCACGTTATGCAATCCAGGTATTTCGCCAATTGTTCGTATATAACCTTGCGTGTCGGAAGTGTCTCGTAAGTTGTCAAGGATATTAGGTATATAAGTTTTTCAATTAATTAAAATAATTTTTTTCTCTCTTAAAACCACTCGAGCGTCGGAGCGATTTTTAACTTTTTCCTCCGAATGCTCGTGATTTTTTGGTGACCATTATGAATATTTTCCGCCGACATTCAACGAATCATACCTCCGAATTTTAATATGTAAAAATAAAAAATTTAATGTATCCAGGGAAAATTTACCTAAAACTGGCAACAAAAGCAATCCAAGATATTTTAAATGGTGCTATATTGTGGCAAAAAGCGTTCCAGTATTTAGAAAATGGTAATGAAGAACTTAAAACAATAAAATTAACCACTCCAATGTTTGATAAATAAATGTTTACTTTCCATCTCTCGGAGTACTTACTCTCGGGGGTTTATTTAAAAAGTTATTTTAATTTTACTTGTTTAGTTCATAAATCAGTATTTGCGTAAAAGTGAATAATTTTGGTGGGGTAATATAATTTTTATCCTCGATGATTTGACCTTCCAAACCCCGGTTATCGTTCAAGAGCATTTTTTTAGTTGTATTTAATTTTGTAATAATTCCTTATTATTTTACAAAACCGAAAAAATCGATATTTGCGACAAAACATTGAACCTTTGAAAATATTATCTGAGTAATAACCATTTTATTACAAATTTTAGCGCCATTACTTATATGAAAAATCATCTAAATGACGTTTTTATAATTAGATTTTTTTTTTTATAAACTACACGTGAATTACCTTATCAATACTAATCAAACAGATTTATTGAGGCATTAAAATTAAAGGAAAACTGTTTTGTACATATTTATAGATTTTGCAAAACACTCGAAGGAAATGGTTCTCTGTTATGAGTGCGAAAATAGTTTACTTTGGCATTTCACGTCTGTAATCGACAAGCAATTGAACGTTGTTATGCAGAAAGCAGCCAGCTAAAAAAAACTAAAACTGAGATAAAAGCACCTATGTTACCAAAAGAGGAATCAAATCACCAGAATAAAATAGAATAATCAGACACCAAGAAAGTTTTTTATACAGGGTGTTAAGGAACGTAGATACTTGACTTACTCTAATCAGTGATTTCTGACATTAGGTATTTGGAGTAAAAAATGTCAATTGTATTTTGGTCTGCGGTGATTTTTTCGATGACTTTTTTTTCATCATCAAAAAAAACTTCCACATGTCGTCACTCTTCACTCAGCTGAGTAACCAACCGACCCCTTACCTCGCTACCAACTGTCCAACACCTCCTTTTTTTAATGTTTTTGTAGAAAAAAATAACATCAAAAATGGCGCCCAAAAATTAAAAATAAAAATAAATTATTAAAATAATTTCAATTTATCATTATGTATTTTAAAGTGGATTTAAGATTTTTGGATAATGGTGTTTTTCCGGGTCTTTCTTTTCTGGAGAATCCTTTTTATTGTATATTTAAGCTCTGCAAGCAACTTTCTCATTATGTATTTTTGTTACAGCTGTTGCAGTTAACAATTTGAAAATGGTCTTGTAAACCGAAACAGCTGTAACAAAAATACATACTTAAATACTTAATACAGAACTTGAAAATAATATTATCAAATTTCATTTTAACCAAATTTAAAAAAATTAAATTGAGTTCCACGAATTAAACACAAAAACAATTAAAATGTAAAGTATGCGTTCTGCAGAAAACAGGGCCATTAAATATATTTAATTACAAGCGCCTTGAATGTTTCCATCTGATTCGAATGCTAAAATCGACCAGTCCGACTCTGGCTGTTTTCTGGAAAATATTTTTTGAAAAATAGAAACATTAAAAGTGTTTTGAGGGTCGTGGATGTTTTCTGCACTTTTTTTAAATGTTCGTTTTCGCTATGAACAAATATTAAATAACGATTTCTATTAAATTTTCTAAGAATGCAGCATGGCTGGTTTTAGAAAAACATAGATTTGACCTTACTCCATCGGATGAGAACATATTATTTTTGCCGAAATTGTCGACTGGCTACATTCTGAATAACTATGTTCAATTGATATTTGCATCAGTTTCATATTATCGTTACTACTAGAAGCAACATTACTTGTGAATAAATGTAGTTGTTTTGATTTTATCTTTATTTACAATATGATTCCTCAGTGGAAGTAACCTAGTGGCTGATTGAGGAAAAGCTAGAAGGACTGTGTGGTTGATGACTGGAGTTATTCTTATAAATGTACGCATACACTCGTGTACATGTACATGTCCGTAGAAAAGTAGATTTTTTAGGTCGCCACCGAGCAACTACTCAGATGGCGGATGCGGTTTTAAATTAGTTATGATGTAATATTTTTGATGTTTCATTCGAATAAAGATCTAAAATACTTAAGGAACGATTAAGTATATAATTAGGACGATGTGAGAAGATGTTGTCATTTATGTATTACTAAAATTCCTTGCCATTTAACTGTGTGGATGTGAAATGAGTCACGGCATGACGATGCTTATTCCAGGACACGAAACAATTGTTTTTACAAGTTAATGGGTGAAGTTCTATAAAAATCAGCAACTTGTCTTCTGAATGAGATTTTCAAAGTGCATATAATGAATCATTGAAGAAGGTACTCGTGGTATCAATAAGAAGACACATAAAAAAATAAATGGTTATGGTTGCAACTGGAAATCCAACCTAGGACCTCTGAACTTCCGAGTCACCACACTAACCACTGAGCTATTGAGACCTCATTATTTTCCGTCATTGTTGGGAAATTATTTTCCTCAAGGCCTCCTGTGAAAAAAAATCTAAAATACTAATTTCGGTTGTCTTTGCGTCACTGTTGTCTTGCATAACTCAGGTTTAATAAAATCAAATTTGCTTTAAATTTAAGAATCATTTTCAAAAGTAGAGCTGATTGTGAGAAGAATTCAGATAGGCGACGAACCTATCATTTATGTGATATTTTGAATAGAAAAATATTTTAAATTTCGTTTTCAAAATTGAAACTGATTTTCCAAGTGTTCAGTCTACTGTGATTTTCCACGGGTCTGCACTAGTTACTAATAATATCCTATCGTTACCTATTTATTTGGTTGTGTATCATATTTCGTTCGTGTGTAGATTTATCAATATTATCTTATTCTTCTACGATTAAATTTAAGATAAATTGATGTGTTTAACCTTCAAAAGTTATTCCAATAAATAGCATTGTAATAATTTTACTTTATTCTCCTGTAACAAACAACTGAACACTATTCGTGTTGTTTAAAGCCTATATCAATATTTTATTTTAATGATAAGATTGAAAAGTGTCAATTATTTATAACTTTTTTTATATGCGAAGATTTCCAAGTATTCATTTTACCAAAATACTCGAAAAAAATTCCAATTTTGGAGGTGATAAGATATGTAGGATATAATTTTAAGAATTCCTGAATAAAAATTATCATTACCATGGGTTGAAATATCCGTTTCAGAAGTAACATTCATAATTTTGGGTAATCCGAATGACCTTAAGAGGTTCTCATTAAAGGTACAACAAAGCAGCGTTGGATGCTGCACTCACTTAGATCATCTTCCGCGTGGTGTTTCAAACAAGTTAACATTTTAAACATCAGTTTAAATGTCAAGGTAATGTTTTTCGTTTTCTTGATTGGTTTGAGATCTTCCATTGTATTGCTATGATTAAACTTTGATAAGTAATGCCACTCTACCGCCCGGAAAAAGGCCTAGTTTCAACATTTTTTTATGTAATGGAATACACTATCTGATCGAAAAACTTTATACTATATTTTCTGGAATATCAATATTTTTTTATATTAATTGGCGGCGCCAGGACTTACTTAAGAAGCTCCCTCTCACGGACACGGGTCACTAAAACAGATTACACTTCTTTAGATTATCGCGGGAACAGCACCACGAACTGAAAATGCCAAATTTTTGAAGTACAGGGCGTCCGGTAGGGATGCTGTTCTTGTTCTACCGACATTACAATGGAAGATGCTCTAAGGAACTAGCACCGGTGTATAGTCGGAAAACACGCCAAACGCACGTCTGACATTTGACACACAAGAAACGGGTCGTTTCAACGACTCGTTCTTCAGTGAATATATTTTTATGTGTATCTATATACACGTATACCGTGTAGTAAGATTTTTTGTTTAAATTTTTTTACATGAATACCGCACAAGTGTCCCAACTGCTCCCATCTGGAGCCAGTGGGACTATGGCATCCCCAATTGGGGTATGTTTTGAGGCTGAAGGTAGTGGGGAGGGGAGGAAGATAGGGAAGAGGAAGGTGGGGAACTACCTGGCTATTCAGATCTAGTTACCAAACACGGCTAAAGCCATTTTAAGCAACGTTTCAATTCTCAATGGTGGTCTTACACCAGGGCGATACTGAGAGTATCTTCCGCTCTGGAATGTAAATTATTTGCCACGCCGGGATTCGATCCCGCGACCTTCGGAGTGCGAGTCAAGAGCCATACCGCTGGAATACGCCGGCCGTCGTACTTATGTTCATCCTAACGTCATATTAGCTTATAGCTAATAAATTTAGCACACGTTTTTTAAAACCATTTCTTATCCAAATTAATTCCTACAGATATAAAAAATAAATAACATATGATTATGTGTATTTAAAATATTAGTTTATTTATTTTTAACTGATAGTTTATGAAATATTCAACGTCATTTTAAAACGACAGTGGTTCTGAGTGGTAAATGTCTTATTAGTATAAAAATGGACCATGTTCTAAGAAAAATATTTTCAAAAAATACATCAAATAAAGACAATATCATGTCTACTTATCACTTGAAAGTATTATTGATGTATTCTTCTTATGAAAACACTTAAAACAGATAATAAATATATATGTTTTCAGATAAAATGCTCATACAACATAGTCAAATAGTATAACTTCACACGACCAGTGTCGTTTTGAAATGACACGATACTTTAGAATGCTAAAAATAAATAATATATCAATGGTTTTACTGTATTTTCATAATAATATGAAAGAATGTACGTTTTACTGTAAATGAAAATGGAAAAATATGTTAAAAATACATAAATACCTTGTCCTTTTTAATACTGCAATTCCCTCAATTCAAAAGGTATGATCAACGATTCTTGTTTACAATTTGAAGTGTGTACGCAATGCAGCCATCGCAATGAAAAAATCAATGTTACTAGGAAGGATTCACTAAATTATTTGTAAAAAACCGCAAATAAATTGGTAACGTAGTTACTTAGTAAAAATTTTCCAATTTCACGTCATTTTAAAATGACTCTGGTTGAGAAAGGGTTTTAATATGGGGTTGTTTACAAAGATGTCTATATCGTCACATTCTATGGCATTACGCAATCTGCACTTTAGAGTCATTGGATTGAAATAGGCAATATTGATATTAAAAACCCATGATTTTTTAAAACTGATTTTGTATGACTCTAAATGACCTTAAATGTGATTATTACTTAGGCAACGAGTGGTTTCAAGTTTGCTGTGAATAATTTTATATAATTATTTCTACAATCTTAGCTAATTTACTTTATGGATTAATTTCATTTTGTATAAGCTAATAATATTTTGTGTACTTTATCTTCTTTGGTAGTAATAGCAAAACTTAAATGGGACTTTCAGGGAACTAAAATTTTAACTATAAATTTGGTGAAATTTCGGCTTAAATTTTGTAAAACAATTCGTTATAAGGCCAAGGCATCATTTAAGCAAAAAAAAAAATCTGAAATCTCGTAAGGGCATTGTTCCAGAAGTTTTATTCAAACCTGAAATCGTATTTACTGCGTAGTTCGTTCTTTCAATTCTGAAGAGATATATTTTTTCCATTCAGTGTTAAAATGAAACTGTCAGAAACCCTTCGATGAAACCGCTTTGAAATTTCTTTCATAAAAACCGGATACCTGGTGAAATAAATAGATAATAATAAGAAAGTTGCCATTAAAGCTACTCGGACAAAGATGTTTAGACATTTCAAAAGAAAGTAAATAAATGCTGAACCTAGGCTGACTCTCTCAGTAACGCGCTGATGAACGACTACTATTCAGAATCGAAAAACATAAAATAAATATTGGTTCATATTAAGCAGATACTTTGTGATGAGACATTATAATTTGAAATAAAACAATAACTTTGTAAACACCACTTTTATTTTTAATACTTTATTCCTACGGGGTTTCGCAATTTTTTTTTATTTTTTAATACTTTATTTCTACTGGCTTTCCTACCGGGTTTCGCTACTCCCCTTCCAGGCTACGCTTCTCCAGGGCAGTGAAATACTCTACTAAAATTTAATCAAGTTACAAATTTATATAAAACTCCAATACTAAGATTGTTCCCTATTGACTTTCCCTTTCTTTGAAGAACTTTCCCTTTCCCGTTCCAATTCTCCATCTACACTTACGCCTTCTTCCACCTTCACTCGAGGAGTTCAGCCCATTTTTTTTTAATCATGTATTATCTATAACACACATGTAACTTAATTTTAGTATTATACTGCCCTGAAGAAGCTACGGATGTAGCGAAACCCGGTCGGCATAAAGTATAAAAAATAAAAGTGGTGTTTACAAAGTTATTGTTTTATTTTAAATAAAATAAATAGCTTTAGCCACGTTTAGTGACCAGATTTAAGTAGTTTTTCCTCTCCGCATTCCTTTTAGTCATTCGGCATAGTAGTATTACAATCACATGATAGAACCGACGTTCTAGCATACCATAGCATGACAAGAGGAAAGGTGACATTGAATAAAAATTCTAAAACTTAGATTGATTTAATTACCTTCAAATAACTTTAAAAATTGTATACCCCTTTTCCTAACATTAATAATGTTAAAATAAGAAATCTGGTACTGTAAATGGATGATTAACCTATTAAACAATAATAAAAAATCCTTCTGCCTTATAAAAAATAAACATATCACACGATGTTTATTTTAAAAAAGCAATATCTGGTTTTAAAGTTTAACAATTTTTTTTTTACTTATATATTTTTTTATTTCAAAAAATTTTCACATTTCAATATGCATTCGCATTATCACCACCACCATACTAGACTTATGCTCGCACCATGACAGTCGAATATAAGCTGTACTACGAAGCAGTCAAAGTCGGGGGTTTTTTCGGGTATGTTGGGGCTCCAGAGAAAAGGTGGCTGCCAAATTCAACCGTGGGGCGCACTTGTGATTTTCACAGGGTAAGCAGTTGTGTACTACCTATTTAATATATGTGGGCCATGTACAAAACGCCTAGTTTTTGAGAGGCTAACTTAACTCTGGCTTCGATGGAGCCCCCATATCATGCAGAGATAAATTGCTCAAATAATTATAAAAAGGATGATCAAAAAACCGGCAAAACAATGTAAAAAAATAAAACTGACAAGTGGTACGTATTTATTATTGCAATGCATAAATAAAACACAGTTTACCATTAACACTTTACATGACAATATGATAGTTAGAAAAAAGTATTATAGGCTAAATAAATACCTGTCAGAAGTGTAATAAAAACATAATGTCATGTAAATCATAATCGTGTATTACTGATCAATTGATCGTTTTGTGTTGTAATATTCATGATGGTTATTTTTTACAAGTTAAATTATGAGGCTATTACAATAAAAGTTTTTGTATAACATTTATTTTTTATATTTATTTCGATAAATCCAAATATTTTAGCATTTTATTCGTGTTATTTTATTTGAAAGCTCGACTAGCCAGACAGTAGTACTGCAGTTATTGACGTTGACTGGAAACTGGAACGTTCCTGTTGGACTTCTTGCAGAAGTATTATCGTACAGGCGAACTGAAATGTCAGCAGCAGCCTGCATTTTCTCGTAACAAAAGCAAAGTATTTGAGAGGAAACTATCGACAAAGAACACGTACAGAAATACTTTATTATTTATTTATTGAACGCCCGTAGAACTTTTACAAACACAATACATACACGTCAAACAACAATAAGGTAAACTTCAATTACCTACATTAGTTTGTTAAATATAACAAAAATAATAATAAAAACTTTATATTAAAGAAATACATGTTAGATGCATTATGTCAGAAATCGTGTATGATTTAATGCAAGGCGGAGAGGTTTTGCGTATGTGGACCTGCATCTATTTACATATATATACAAAGTTACCTGACAGTTCAGTGAAAACGCGCTTATGGTGAATTATAATATTATGAATAATTTGTGTTATGGATGTCATGGTGGAAAATATGGTGTACGTAAGTAAGTTTACGGTATGATATAAAGAAATTAAAATCTCAAAATGCGCTGCCTGTGTACGATAACTACAGCAACTACGGTCAGCTAACAGGTTGAACATCAAAATAAAACCATTAACACGTTATTTAACAAAACAAATACTTAAAATTAAAAAGTTAGTTCCCGTAGACTCATTGAGACTGAGGAAAATGATTTCCCTCAGGGCCTATGTCATCTTTGGGGATGCTGTGTGGAGGGTTTTTTTTACGGGAAGGAGAGGAGAGTTCTAGGAAGGAAAAGGGTTTAAGGAGTGGGTAGGAATCTGGGGTTCAGTGTGTCCAGGTCATCCGCCTCCAAGACCTAGACAAACCTCACCCCATGAACCCGGGCACCCCTGTTAAATTACCAAACGTAGCGAACCACTTAATAACTCTACTCTATCTAAAGTATTTGAAAAAGTTATCAATGCTCAGTTGGTAAAATTTCTTTTGTGCGAACTGCTCTCAGAAAATCAATACGGGCTTCAAGATAAAGTACCTACTTCAGACGCTATTGCCGCTGTCAGTGGTGTCATTGTTAAAAACCTCAATAAAAGCAAAAACTGTGTTTAAATCTTTTTAGATCTTTATAAAGCCTTTGATACAATTTCACTCAGTAAACTATTGAACAAACTTGAAAAAATCGGTATTACATGCAACGAACAATGCTTTTTTAAAGCTACCTTAATGAACGCAAGCAACAAATTAAAATAAATAACATTCTTAGCAGCCAGTGCTCAACTAACTATGGTTTACCACAAGGAAGCATATTAGGTCCGTTTTTGTTCCTGTTATATATTAATGACTTATGCACTATTAATAATTAGGGGAAAATCGTTAGTTTTTCTGATGACATTGTCTTACTGTTTGAAGGTAACACTTGGCTAGCTGTCTACAAAAAATCTGAAACGGATATTAGCATCGTAAAAAAGTGGTTGGATACAAATACACTCCCACAGAACACCGATAAAGCCAAATACGTCACATCTAGAACAAATATCACAGGTCAACCTCACGATAATGCCTCTATTAGAATACACACATGTTTGAATTCCGATTAATGTTGCCAGTGTCCCTATATTGAGCAAATAAATAATAAACGCTGTATGTAATTTTTTAGTTATAAATGTTACAATTTTTTTTCAATAAAAATTTATATATTTTTTTATTTGACCTCATTATATTTGTAAAATATTGTTTTATAACACCATGTCAGTGAAAAAGTAAGAATCACAACAGTTGTTTCATGTTTGGAACCGAAAGTTCCTATTGGAAAAAGTATTGAAACTCTAGCAAAATCGGGTAAAAATGATTTTTTTTAATATTAGAGGAGGCCCTAACGAGAATCTTTGGAGATTCTGTGTGGACGGTTGTTAAGGAAAGGAAAGAGACGAAGATCTTATATAAGGGGTCGGTAAGAATCTGGGGTTCAAATTCGGGCGACGTTTTAATCCACCCCACATTCCGCGATGCAAGGCGATGGGTCGAGAGAGTCCTACTTTAAAGATAAAAAGGTCTCCTTCAACCAGTCTCTCCAAATCTGACCGCCGCCAAAACCCAGACAATACTCACCCCTTGAACCCGGGCACCCCTGCTGAGACTCCAGGGTAGCGACCCACTTAGTATATCCTATGGTAGAGGTGTTCCCGGGGTGGAGGTATCCATATCAGCTTCCCAAAATAACGATTTGTAAGTAGGTACTATAATTCCTTGTGTAACTGATGTGTAAATAATAAAAAACTTTCGATTAAATTAAATTCTATACCTTCCACAAATTTTTATTTTAAACTTATTTTTTCCTCTTAAACCGCTAAAAGAAATGCCATTTTTCTCTAAAAAACTCTTCTTTATACTGAAAGATAAATTAATTAAAAACACACTAAACTAACTAAAACAATTTGGTTCAGAAAACTATTCATTGTATTTGGGCATTGGAACAGTTCAACGGCTTCAATATTTTTTTTCTTCTGCTGACTACACAATTCACCTTGAGGCGTAATTCTAAAGAATGCGCCGCAAATACTTATTTGTTTACAAGGATAAACAACGAGGTCATTGCATTCGTAATCTTGAAATTATACTAACAAATTATATCCGTAGTAAGAAATATTTTTTATTTACAATATTTTTTGCTTATCTGATAAACAATTCTGTAACGACTAGATATTCAGTCAACTCATACTTTTATGCAATGCACAATTGACTGTACTGCGAACGTTCGTAACCTCTCCGGATTTCTAGCACAAGCACATAAATAATATCTTTTATGCGGGGTCCATTGCACCGGCAAACGTCAGAATTTTGCTTGACAGTCCTATACAACAATCAAGGTCACAATTTTTGCCAACACTCAAGGCCGCAGTGTTTGTGCTTCCCGTGTTCGGGGGAAAACAAAACTTAAACATCTCATCCCGGGTGAAGCGGGAAGGCTGGCGGGGTCCAGCGGGGGGGGGGGGGGAGAATTCATTTTTTGACAGAAGTCGCGCGGTGCGGTCCGTGTATGTAGAAAAATCGGAACGGATTTTTGTGGTTATGTGCTATGTATGAGCGAACATAATCACGAGTTTAAAATATTATTATACCTAAATATAATATAATAATAGAAATATTTGATAATATAATATCAAATATTTATAATTATTCTGTTGTTGACGTAAATATTTACGTACCTACTTTAGAGTAGAATTAGATTTTAGATAGATAATAGAATTTAGATTCTATAGTTCTAAATTAGGTCGTGCAATAAAATGACGTTATTATATAATGTCATTGGTGCAATAATCGATATTAGTCGGAAATCTTTCCTGATAAACCCTGATCTGTGTTTTCTTCCTGATGCAGGTAGCATCTTTTCTACATCGAAAGCATTTTAACATTTATGCAAACGATAAACGTCAAATTTTTTGGTACGCGGACCTAATAATTATGATTTTAAGTTGTAAATAAACACACTGTCGTAATGGATGATTATTTCTTTCGTGAACTCACTTGTAAATAAAGTCTATTAATTTATTAATCGGTTTCAGAGACACGGGAGAAATTGACCATTGTAAATCGATATTCTATTTTTGATGCTACGTAATTATTTACGTAGCAACAAAACGTATTCACTCTAAATTCTTAATAAATAGTAACTTTAGGTCGTGCGTATTAGTAGGAAATCTTTCCTGATAAATAAATATCTATTAAAATATCTGTGTTTTCTCCTTGATGCATCTCTTTTGTCATCAGAACGCATTTTAATATTGATATAAACGTCAAGTGTGCGTGCCGTGGACACGTCCGTACCTCAGACCACTTGTCAAATTGTGTGGACCGCGCGAACTTCACCCCAAACGATGTTGGTGTAAAGTTATGGCCTTGAGTGTTGGCAAAAATTGTTAACATTTATGACCTTGATTGTTGTGTTGGACTGTCAAAAGTCTGGCGTTTGCCCGCGCAATGGACAAAGCTTTATATTGACAATTTCGATTATTTGTCAATGTTTCCAAAAACGACTGCGGATCGCCAATAAACACATCAATTCGCGTAGATTTAATTAAGCACATTTAATCGATTTTTATTTTGTATTTTTGTTGGCTCGGAAGTGTAATAAAAAAATATATATATTATCGATAAAACTTTTGTCGATATGTTGCTTCCAGGATCTCTGGGTGATTTTTTAATCCAGTCAGGAATCCAAATAATTCGGCTGTAAAATTTAAATAAAGGTTTATTTTTCTTCTGAAAAGGTTTGAAGGAACCTATCTAAGAGTAGGTAGAAGATTGTGAACAAATACAGAAATTTTACTAATGAACCATCACGCCGTGTCTACGCAGGGATATGCAGAGATATTAGATCGTCACACAACTTTGTCTTCACCAACTCTCCTCTTCTGTTATCCTGACCTTTGAAATGTTCCAAATCGAGTAGATATATGATTCACTTGATATTGCCATGTCTTCCTCTCGCATTTTCAACTTCTTCTAACATTCATAATATTATATTATTCACCATCACACAATTTTTTCGTTCATCTCTTCCACAAATACAAACCATTTAATTAATTTAACTTATTAGTATGCTTATGTAGGTACCGGTATTGCATTCTCTCCAGATCTTCACTTTGTAACATAGTCATACATGTTTTACCATACATACGCCTCAGGAAACTCATTCTGCAAATTATCATTTCTTTTCCCAACCCGGCATTTAATCCTTTGCGTTTTCTCTTCGGCCAGAACTACCAGGCCCGCAGAACCCGTAAGAGGTCTTCGTTACTCCGTTTCTCTCCATACAGACGGCCTTCCCGCGCTAACTGTAGATTGTATAACCGGTCTACAAATACTCCCGCATGAGCCCGACAATCTATGATGCTCAATGCTGTATTAGTTCGCAAGGAAGCTTATGCACAATACATACACACTGATAAAATAATATTATGAAGGTGTGTGTGAATAGTTCTGCTACACAAAAGCCGGTTGGAATATGTTGAAGCAATGTTGATTTTAATATCTCAAAGTATAGGTTTGTTGTTAGCGGTGTGAGTGTATGGTAGCGACGGATATGTCTTTCACGAAGCTTTCATCCGTGGCGTTTTCTGTACTCCGGGGAGCTTTCGCTTGTGTTGTGAGGGAGTCCCGCCTCAGTAGGCGCGCGTATTCACTCCCACTAACGTAGAAAAGCTCCGCATTCTAAAGGCTCTATTAATTGTGCGTGTACTGGTTACGAACGCTCACTGCACACACTTGTCTGAGGCACGTTCATATCGGATACAAGTATTCGACATATCAACTTTTTTCCAACGGTATGAAAAGACTTGCTACTTGCTTCGATCTAGGTTTTTGTTATAGTGGTCGACATTCGTTTATTTATAACGCCATAAAATGTATACACGGTGTTAAGGGACGTACATAACTTTCTTTAACCAGTGATTTCCGATACTTGCGTTAAAAAATGTACAGGAAATTTTGGTCTCCGGTGACTTTTTTTTGTTCACTTTTTGACCGGTCAGTGGCCGAGCTGGCATCGCGTTAGGCTTCGTGGGTTCAATTCCTCGGCTAGCTCTTACATTACGACACAATTTCGGAGGCGGGTATAGGTACAGCCTCCCGGGGAACCATTTATTGGATAACCAACACCTCTGCCATAGGTCACCGTAATGGTTTGTTGCGTTTGGTGACTTAGCCGGTGAGTCAGGGTTCATGAGGTGAGGTTTGTCCGAGTCTTGGTGGCGGAAGCGTTTGACCACCAGCTGCATGGCAAGCCGAATCAGGATAGAATAGTTGATGGAGTCCCTTTGACTTCGCTCGGAACATTGCATTGTACCGCAGTGGAAGGGATGGATTCATACGTCCGTCACTCATGGACACACTGAACCACAGATTCCGACCCACCCCTAATACCCTTTTCCTTCCCAGA
Organism: Limnephilus lunatus; assembly: GCA_917563855.2. Taxonomy (NCBI): domain Eukaryota; kingdom Metazoa; phylum Arthropoda; class Insecta; order Trichoptera; family Limnephilidae; genus Limnephilus; species Limnephilus lunatus. The sequence goes on from OU830592.1 coordinate 77,546,078, forward strand.
ACTTCCTTTCCTAAAAAAACCCTCCACACAGCATCCCCAAAGATGACGTTGGAGCTAATGTAAAAAAATACCATTTTCCGCTTACTGTAGTGGTAGTAGGAGATTTTTTTTAAATATTGTCAGGTTATTCGTAATCCGGGAATGTTTGTTTATCTTTTAAAAATAGAAAAACCAAAAAAATGTATGAAAATATTGTCAAAATGTTCATAAATATTCTGAATATGTTCATAAATAGTCGGAATACTCAGAACAAAATATTCTCCAAATAGATAATTGTCCAAATGTGTAATAAGTCCCAGTGTTGTTGTAGTAAATATTATGGTAAAACACGTTTAATTAAATCATGGTGAGAGAATGTTGAAACATGGCTAAAATATAGTACCTAAAATAAATGTGTATTATGACAAAATTGCTAAAATAATGCACGACCTAAAATTACGGGTATAAAATAATGTGCACAGAATTATCCAATTAGACAAAATATCGTCGGTCTAGTAGCAAAGTCCATTAAGTCACGTTTTTTCATGAAATGACTTAAGTATGAAGTCTTATGAAAAAAGTCATCTTCTTTCGACTGGCATACTCTATTATGTCGTATATTTAATCATTTTCAATTTAAACGTGTTTTTAAATTCACCATAAGTCATAAATTCGATTTTATTGTCAAGCAATATTTATTAATCAAACAAAACACATTTAAGTCAAACACACATGTATGTAATACATCGATTTAGACTTAGACCAGCGAAACCCACTAAGTAATCTTCAAGAAAACCACACTAATTTATTATTGAATGGTAAAACCCACTAAGTCGGGCTCATTTTTTTGTAAATTAAAGGATGCTGTTATTGCTATCACTTAATATTGTGTATTGATTGGGTACTTAAGGGTTCATTCTAAGTTATAAAATATTTAAAAAAAAAACATTTTGGAGATATTCATCTACTTATAGCCTTTCCAAAATTGTTAAATATTCAAAAGCGATAATCTCTGGATTGTGTTTTAGTGACTTAGTGGACTATGCCAGTAGACTAACGATATTGTCTTTATTGTGAGCTACTCGTAGCTGTACTTGCCAAATTCAGAACAAAATTATATTATATGTTCCTACTCTGGATCAAAATTAAAACATTTTTTGTTTCAATTTAACTGCGATGCCTGTGAACAAGAAGAAGTAGACAAGAAATGATAATATTTCAAGTTTCCATAATGTACTCCAGGCGTTGACAGCAAATTGCAAGAACTCAATTACTTTTTGCTCCTGAATTTCGGAGAATGTTTTGGAAACTTATACGTATTTGCCTATTTCACAGTGAAAGCCTTAAGAAGACGTACATGGTTTTGCATACTAAGCCTGAAACTCGCTAATTGCAAATAATAACGTGCTATATATTACATACTCACTGTGGTACACGTGTATATTATCGCTAGACTTGAACAATAACAAAGTAAATGTTTTGTGTTTATAGTGATTTGTTTGCTTTGTATTAATAACAACTTGCTCGTCGTGAACATTGCGCATAGTCACGATTATGAGAAATTTAGAAAGATTTAAAAATAAAAGACAATTAATAACTTGAGTTTTTCAAAACTAACTCTCAATTTGGGAGGCGGGTATGCGCACTGCCGCCCTGGGAACCATTTATTGGATAACCAATACCTATGCCATAGGTCACCCCAAGTGGTTCGCCCGGGTTCATGGGGGTGAGATTTGTCAAGGTCTCGGCGGTCGATGTGTTTGCCCACCTGCTGCGTAGCGGGCCGGATCGAGAGAGGCTGTTTGAGGAGGTCTTTTGACTTCTCAGCCAGAATCCCTCGACCCATCGCCTTCCACCGCAGTTGAAGGGATAGATTCATTCGTCCGTTTTTATAACATATTCATCAAGTCCGCCACTTCTAGACTTACTGACCCCCAGATTCCTACCCACTCCACATACCTATTTTATTCCAAGAACTTCCTCTTCTTCATTTCAATAAAAAAACATCCACACAGCAACCCTTAAGATGACATAAGCTCTGAGGGAAGTTATTAATTATCTGTGTGGAACTAATGTAAAAAAACACGGAAATGAAATAAGTTATAGGGGTTAGTTATAACATCACGTAGACAAACCTTTATGATAAAGCTTGATAGTAAGCACCTTCTCCCAACCTTCGTCTCCACCTATCTCATTCCTTCCTCCCTGTTTCTGTTTGAAACATAATCAATGAAACTCAATGTGAACAAAGGCAAGGACACAGAAAAAACTACAGCATGGCCCCACAGGGAGTGTAAACGTAGACCCACAGGCTCCTAGTAGTAATATATAGTAACTTATATCCTAATCTCAAACTAAGAAAGCATTTCAAACACTCACCTTGTATATATGTTACATGAAGTTAATAATGAGTACCTAGATACCTGCGTGGATTTGGCGAATCTATTTAACTGCAAGATAGGTACAAGAAGCCTGTGCTACCATATCTTCTCAATCAATATCAATGTAACCTTCGTCTACTGATATTATTTGTATCTCTTACTTTTATGTCATTCAAGAGCTTGCATTATTTTTATAATTTCTGATGCCATTACAGTCAAACCACCATAAATTGTTATTTTTTAAAATTATTTCCAGTAAGTTTCTTATGCTTGTATTTAACAGCGACTTACAATATTATTGTTCATGGTATATTTGTACCGTGGATATTAAATAAATTAAAAAATTATTGTCCATCGCCTATCTATCTCTCTGTCTATATTAGCTGTTAAAATAATGGCAATCAGAATTGAAACTTTACTAGAAATGACTAATCGTGTTTGGTGACATATTTGACTAGCCAGATACTTCCCATCCCAACCATTTTCAACCCATCTCCTTCCTTTCATCACTCTCTTCATCAGGTCGGGACTCTTTTGCGATATTTACTTTAATGAAGCAAGAGTTTCTTAAAAGTCATACTCGTGGTATTGTTAGCAGCACTGTTAAGTAATTTCTGTTATATTCCGTACACCTACACACAATAATATCCGTAAGTTGACCGTATTTCACACATTTCACGCGTTTTCACATCAAAGTTACCTTGAGGTAAGGATCATAGACTTTGGCAGTATAAACACAATCTAAATTTTCACATAAAACTTGTAGGTATTGTGCTGGTCTCGATGGAATATTTTCTTAGTAGGTACTATTTTATCCAGTTTTGCGTGAAATGTATTTACCTTTTTATCTCACCTGAACAGTATTCGGGAAAACAGTTTAAAATGTGCGACTGTGCGTGTTTATTCTATTAGATGGCTTGACGCCTACGTTTACCCAAACAATAATTCCTGGAGCGACCTTTGGGTTACAATATAATATTTTTAGTTTACCAATGTACCAAAATTGTATTTTATAAAACACGTTTTACGTTTTACGTGTTTAGAACCTCCGTCAACATCAGCGGTTCTTTTTTCCCCATCTCTATCTCACACTTCCCCGAAAAACCTTCCAGAGCATGTAGCGGTGAATACAAAAATAAGAAGGCTAAATTGGCGTACTCAGACCCAAAATAGAAAAGAGGGGAGAAGGAGGCACAATCATACCTCTTTAATACTCAGCAATCCTTTTTTTATATGAATACCGCACAAGAGTCCCAACTGCTCCCGTCTGAAGCCAGTGAGACTAGGGCAACCCCAATTGGGGTATGTTGTGAGGCTGAGGGTAGTGGGGAGAGGAAGGAGATAGGGAAGAGGGAGGCGGGGAAGTACCTGGCTATTCAGATCTGGTCACCAAACACAGCTAATTCCATTTCAGGCAACGTTTCATTTCTGAATGGTGGTCTTACACCAGGGCGATACAGAGAGTATCTTCCACTCTGAAAAATTGTGAAATAATACAAATTAATCAATAAAAATTTATTTGCCACGCCGGGATTCGATCCCGCGACCTTCGGTGTGCGAGTCAAGCGCCTTACCGCTGCGCTACGCCGGCCGTCAAAATCCTAGTTTCAGGAACATATTTTATTACGCCTGTGGGTAGCAGATATACGTGTAAATTTGAATCGTTTTCCTGGAATATTACCTTCCATCTTGTGTTAATTAAAATTTTAAGGAAAAACTTGTGGGATTGACCAACAATGAAATCGATTTTCTGAGAATCACAGAGTGTTTGCGAACGTCATAATATCGTTTATTTGTTTAAAAAGTCCAAACTCGTTCTTTTAGACAACTGAAACGATTATGTGTACGAGTATTTATATGAAATTAAATTATAAATTTACAGCAATGAAAATAAAAAGGTTTTCATTATATGAGAGATATTGAAAACATTTTCTGCGGATACACAATTTAAATTATTTGAAGTAGGTAGTATCATTGATCAAAATGTATTTAGGAATGTCTTTTATGGCATTATTAATGCCTACCTTTGTGGCTGTACATGTATTAAAAACAAATAAAACTGATACGAGTACCGTATTAACAATGTTTTGATTACAACGAGTTTCCGATAATACCGCACTGATTTCAAGGCAGAATACAAAGGGGCAAAGAGAAAATTACGCAGTAAAATGTGGGCAAAGATATGGAATAGACATAACAAGTATTAACTTGGCAAGATATTAAACTAAATGGAATATTAATGATTCTGCATTATTTTCCACGTATTCAAATCTATTTTCGTGTAAATATATTTAACGATAATCTTACTCATTTAATTAAAATGATTTTCAATATTCGTTTGTGTATTCTATTTTTAGCACAGATTCGTACTAAAAATATTGAACACAGTTAATGTTTCTTGACTAAAAACCTGTCTTGTATCACCAAATATTGATATAATTATGGATGGAGAGGTGGTTTAATTGGAATCAGCATAAATAAAAACGTAATAAACGACACCTCGCTGGATCTAGTTTGTAAACATTTTAAAAATAATCTTCCCTTCCCAAGGGGGGTTTTCCACAACTTTTTGAAGTAAAACTTCTTTACGCACGCTTGACTTGGGGAGTAAGCTGACGAATGTGTGACGAGAGCGTTACGAAAAGTGAGATCGGGCGAGGCGAACGGAAGTTGAGAGGGAGATGTAAGTTAGTGAAGATAGAAAGAGAGAGAGTTACGTTTCGTTTATTACTGTAGGGGCAAGAGAGAGAGGTGCGAGCACACATTTTCTCTCATAGCCAGTTACGTTTCGTATATCAAGACACAGTGTAGGCTTATTGTCTGTATCACAATGTAGGAGCAAGAAAGAGCAGTGCGCGCGCACATATTCTTTCTCTCTTTTTTTATAAGTGAAGTTTTACTTCAGTCGTGTGGTCTAAAGTCTAAAGCACACTCGTTTTTTTCTCTCCATAGGTCTTTATTTATTCTGCCAAGAAGAATGTATGAACAAAGTTTCATGATTACACGAAGTTTGTCATTTATTTTGTGCATTTCATAATATTTTACGTGTACTAAAAATGTTCAGGAAAAATATTAAATAAAGCCCTCATTACTGAGACATGTTGGTTATTTTAAATGATAAAAAAAAATATTGTTAAAACTTATCACCCGCACAATTAACAGATTCAACCTAGTCGTTTCACCAATTATTTAACTACATTTCCTTCAATGCATACTTAAATTATGTACCTTTCTTATTTCTGTTTCTATAATAATGTTATACACAAATTTGAGTACCGAATCATCTGCTTCTCTATTAATTTTATTTTCAACTTTATAAATGATTTATTTATATTAGAAAATAGGACATACTCTAGCACATGCACTCATAAAAAACCACAAGATAAGTATAAGTCTTGACAAATCAGATCCAATATTTTTAACTGACGATGTCAAATGTCAATTTTCTGTTAAAATATTAAACTAAAGGTAGGTATGTAGACACCTACTTTATCGCTTATCTGACTTATTCTCACAATCAGTTCCAATTTTGAAAATGATACTTAAAGTCAAAGAAAAATCGATTCAGATTTCATGCAAGTCTAACGCGCATCACACACAATCGAAATTAGTGTGTTTAATTATGCCATTTGTTTTACATAACGATAGAACTACATAAATCTCTAGTAATCTACCAGAGATTTCTGTAGGCAATTTGAAAGGCAAAATGATGTGAAAAATGATAATGCAATATTTCTATTGGGTAATTGGTAATGGGTAATTACTTGTACCATTAATTAGTTGTTAGTTGTTACGCATTATATTTCAACAATTACCACAAGAGGTGACAAAAACTAATTCAAGTAATGAAGTATTGCATTTGCAATAGGTAAGAAAATAATATTTTCGAACATGTGAGCTATATTTATGGGACGTGTGGGATATATAAATAATATTGTTTTTTTTACAGTTCCATAAGTATTTATTCGTTTTTACATCAACAAATTTTACCCCCACTTATCTCAAAATTAAATAATTGTGGGATAGACAAGTCTGGCTCCCACCTCCACGATAATCGTTAAATTGTAGAAACAAGTAATTTCATATTATAATATTAAATACACTCGATAATTTGAAAATCATCCCTTTGTTGGCTATTACCTATATTATACAATAATTAATGATTTTAAATTAATGAGAAACGCCTCGAGGTAATAGCAAGAAATATATTAAAGTTCTTAGTTTAAAATACAATTATTATTGAAGGTGAACGATATTATGGTACAAATAATTTGTATTGTAAGAAATTCTTATCGTTATTTTAGCACGTACGTTAGGCACGTAATTTGTAAAATCGATTTGATGAAATTGGAAATTTAACGATATATACTCGTATAAACCTTCTAGAATACCTAGTAGTGTTCTGGAAAATCATAATATGTTATCGTTACCATGAACCGTGAAATTGCAAAAAAAGCACCCAGGGTGGTAGATATTCTCAATGTGGTGAAAGACCACAGCATTGGAGGTTATCCAACACTTACCCGCCCTGGTATAAGTAACAGATGGTTACTAAGCTACATTTATTTATTTTGAATGAATCTAGACCCACAGTGTCACTGCATATGTTGTTAGAAAGCAGTATGCAAGTGCTTAATAGGAAAAAACATAATACAACAAATCAGGTTAGTAATACAATATGAGCAGAAAAATACTTCCAATCATTTCTTACCTCCTTCCCTTTTTAACTCCGTTCAGCCCCTCAAAATAATACCCCATTTAGGAAAGTCACAGTCCCACTGTATCCAAATATTTGAAACTTTTGTGCGGCAATCACTTTAAAGTTTTTTATGTGATGTCCGCACGAGAGTTCCAACTGCTCCCAACCATGAGACTATGGCGTCCCCAACAATTAGGGTGTTGGGCTGAAGGTAGTGTGAGCTGAAAGGAGATAAGAAAGAGAAAGGTATGGAAGTGTCTAGCTATTCAGTTCTAGTCACTAAACACGGTTAAATCCATGTCAAAGAACATTTAGTTTCTGATTGCTAATCTTTCACCAGGGCGATAATTAAAGTATCGTCCACTCCGGTTTTACAGCAAATTACGTATTTTAAATTGATGAAATGAAAAAACCAAAGTCAATCAAAATTTAAACCACTCAACCACGAAGGCTGTCAAATATGAACATATTTATAAGTTAGTTGATCCGGATAACCAATTACTTCTCAGCCTTTCTTTACCTTCTCTATCATAACAACAATCCAAAATTTTGGTTAACTTGATAACAACAAAACTGATTTAATCGCAACAGTGCGGTGGTTCTCTTGATTGGTATTAATTTTAATGATGTTCGATATTATTGATAAAAAAAATTAATATTAGTGTACTTTCATACCGATTTTGAATCGGTAGTATAATATTAATTTATTTATTATCTGGTTGAACCGAAAAATCGAATAAATTGAATGCTTTGTAAACGTGTGAACTACGTGACAAACAGCGGAGCAATTGGAATATTGGATTTAAATGATAAATTCCAACAAAAATTCTGCGTAATTTTGTAACTTATTTTTATCTGTTGTGGGATAATGAATTCCAAGAAAATAGAATCAAAGTATGTTAGGTACTTACTTACCACGCAAAACAAAATAAATTTAAGTGGATACACAATATACACATACCTGATTCGTTTTTTGATAACGCGCCGTTGTTCTGGGTTATGGATGGTTTGGAGTAAAGTTTCAATGAATCACTATTGATTCGCTTGATCGTGCTACGTCTTTCTCAAACGTCCCCAACTTGTTCTACCATTCAAACCATTATTTAAGCACTCCTGGCCAAATAAGATCAAACTTCGAAAATTTCAACGACATCGGTTGAGTCTACAGAGCACACACATGGTTTGGAGCTTTGCCTTTTATTTATACAGATAGATTAAATAGTGGGAACCTACTTAACATGCGTTCAGATAAATCAAGATAATTTTATTACCATATTTGCTCCGAGTCTGGGAACTTTGAACGTAATAATCTCACATGAAATTTAGCATTTGACACGGCAATAATGTCAAGAAAATTATGATCTTGCGTTAAATCACTTAATTATTTCTGCTGTCATCCGTTTTTACATAATTAGTTATGGGCAGATACTAAATAAGTTTTAATTCAGATTGCTTTCATGTTTTGAAAGAGCATTGGACTTTAAAAACTTGGTCCGGTATCTATGTAGGATTCCACGCCAACTCAGAATCATGTCAAATCAACACCCTTTGAAAAATCATCAAAAGAAAAATAGCCAATAACCTAACCTAACGTTACCTATTTAATCAAATTTTTAACAGGCATATTTTTTATTACTTTTAATGACTTTTCATAGGAGGTTCTGAGTTAATTTCATTATTGAGTTGTCCAGTCACCCTATCTGGTCTGTGAAAAAAATTATCAAATAAGTCACAATCCAAATTGCCCTAAGTCAGTGGGACAATTATTACAACCCAAAGTGTGGTTGTAATTGTCGGTAATTGTTATGAGTCTGAAAAATGGTAGAATATTGGTAAGAACCCCGCTCGTCAAATTTGGTCACCAAACACGGAAATTTTTTTAAATTTTTTTATTTTTAAAGAAGAGTGTCAATTCTGAATGCGGGATTGTCCTCAGGGCCTCCTGCGAACAAGCGAGTGGTAACGATGGAATAAACATGCACCAGGGTATCCAGGTAAAATAACACTCCTTTTCATCTTCAGATTCGGGGTTTCTAGACCAAAAAAACATTTGTTCACCGCGCACCGCTTTAACCAGGACATAATATTTTTTAAGATAATTATCTTTTTAAAGTTCGTACCTCGGAGTTGTAGAAAATCGTGAAAATAGAAAGAAAAATGAAATAAATATGTTCGGTTTTCAAGAATAGAAATAAATCGGCAAACCTGAGTGGAAAAGACAGACAAACCGCCCGTTGCAAAATAACTCAAGTACAATGTCGTCATTCATGCTCCACTGAGCGGAACGCTCTGAAGATATGTTTTATCAGATAGACGTCTTTGATGGGTTTCATTGCAAAGATATATTTTTAATTTCTGCGCTTCCATTATATTCAATGCCTGTATATAACTAGTAGTTAAATTCAATAAATATGTTTACGTTTTCTGCGGTAATGCTGAGTAAATGCCTCGCTTTTAATATTATACATGCATGCATGCATAATTTATTACAAAGGATCTACGACAGAAAATAGAATGAAAAGAGATGGGACATGAATCATAATTAGTATTTATTTATATTAATATACGCCTACAAGGGGCATTTACAAAATATGTGATATTGATTATATGTTAAACGGTAATCATGAAATAAAATATGCTAATTAAATTATATAGAACCCTTGCAAAAGAATAGTAGGTACCATTCTATGCTGAAATTGATTTATTGAGGTACTTTATTATAGCTTATTTATAATTATATTCCGAGCAGTTAAACACATCTTCTTCTTCTATGAAAAAGTGTTGTCAACATCTACGCACAGAGCATTATTTTCATTGGTTATTCCGCTTTGATGTCCGTTCAGTTTGGTCGTAGCTTGGTGACAGTCAGTACACTTCGATTCCATACCTCTCTGTGTTTCTGTTATCTATGATTTGAATCATCGCACCATATTGCCTATTTTTCAATTGTTGTATTTTTGACATTGAGAAACACTATTGGCAAAACTCTGGACCTTCCATTATGGATTGTTGCTGAAAGTGATGGCTTCTGGTATTGATACCTATCTATGATATTTTTATCAGAGAGGACAGATAGACGAGCAAATACTTTTGATTTTTTAATTAATCTATTCTCATTGACACTGCCTTTACCGCTACCTTCATGTTTTCAGTATTTAGTATTAAGAAAAAGTTGGTAGTAAAAAAATAATAACTGCAATCCTTTCTAATGGTACGATCCCACCTGATCTGTTCTATGATCTATTTCATAGAATCTATAAAATGGATCAGTGAGAATAACTTTTCAATGAAATAGAAACCCAAAGTTGAATCGTCTTCTTAAATTATTGACATAGATCAGATACGAAACCAGCATTACGAAGTCAGGTACAAAACATCTCTAGTTTCTAAAGCATTCGAAATTCTAGACAGAAAAATATTTAGGTAAGTATTCTTATTTTAAATTATCTGCCTTGTAAATCATCTCAAATATATTACTTCAAACCGTTTCCCGCCACCGCAATTTGAATAGCGAACGCCGACAATTTACGGCAGATGCCCGCCAATGGTTAACTTTCTCCCGCAGTCGACTAATGGGAGCCGAGCAAAGTAGGTGACCTTGTAGCGGTCAGCCAATCACGGCTCAGCACACTTCTCTTTTGATGCTCGCTTTCACAATAAATAATGGCCGAGGAACGCTTTTGGAGTACAATCTGGTTATGGACGATCTGATTGTGGCGTATTCGAAGCGGTAATGCTCGCTGTGAATAACAAATCTTCAACAGTTCTAACATAATCATAAAGCAGTTCTTTGTTCGGGCAGTTGCTTTTATGACAGCCCCGTTGAATTTGTTAGATTGATTCAAATTGAAATTCGTCACGGGTTCGCTTCTTGGTTCCAAGAATTGGTTTCGTAGCTTCAATAAATTTAACGTAAATAATGCAGATTTCAAAATAAATCTGTAATGGTATGGCAAAATACGAATATTTCCCAGTTCCACAGTGGTAAAACAGCAGCTCTATTTGTGAAAAGATGTGAGGTTGGTGGAAAGAAATCATTTGGGAATGAATAAGAGGAATGTTGGGAATGGTGGCTATTAATATCTAGTCACTGAAAATACCTAGCTAAAGCAAAATCAAGTAATGTTTTTTTTCTGAATGGTGGTCAAGACCAGGGCGATACTGAGAGTAGATTTAATTTGAAACGCGGTGCAAATAAACTATACTTAACTAAATAGCTAATTTTATTAAATTATTTTTTAAATATTTGGTCCATTCCAAGCAATAAAAAAAGAAAAGTTTAAAATTAAATTGAAATAAGATTAGGTAGATAGAACAAACGTAATTTTCAAAACAAAAAAAAACAAAAAATTATGAATAAATTAAATTTAATGCTTTTACTTCAATACAATAAATTAAAATAAAACTATTTTTATTAATTCAACCTAAAAAAAAATTAAATGCTTACCCAATGTTATTATTTTCTAGTCATCATTTTGTTTTTAAAAAATTACATAAATTATAATAAACTTTTTTTTTTAAATGTATTTAATTAAAGTCAATACTATCTAACTTATTAAAGATAGTAAAGAGTTTAAGTGGGAAGACACATTGTGGTATGTAGTTTGCAAACCGCAATATGGAAATTCCTACCTTAGCCAGATATCTATCATGATCTTTATCCCAAGAGATCCAGTTGACCTACTTTTAAAAAGTCTTAAAACATTCCTCAAATTTCTAAATGTCGAAACTGATTGATGATAAATTAGGGGAATAAGGAAAATGTCATTTTAAAAAGTTAAGTTGACTTTGAATTTTGACGGTGATTGATTTATACAGATTTATCTTAGGAAAGCACTATGTTTGATGAAACACGTTGTTTCACAGAATTTGAACAATTCGTCAAATTTCAAAGGTAATTTCTGTGAAAGTTCTATTTAAGTTCTGTTATCACGGGCCTACCTGTTGTTTCACAGTAGGCTTGGATAATAACAGAACTTGAATGGGATTTTCACGGAACTTACCTTTGAAATTTGATGAATTATTCATATTCTGTGAAACGACCCGTCCTGAGAAATTAATTCATAAAAATGGGTTGGTACTGGCAAATCACTTTTAAAGTGTCGTAGGATTGTGAAACTGAGTGTGTTATTTTAAATTTAGACTCACCATCCAGTTCTTTTACATTCAGTAATGTGTTTTTTATTTTTATTTCAGTCTTCAGCTTATTCTCTCTCTCTGGTTTCAATCCTGGGATTGGTTTGCAGCAATTCCCTCTAATTTTCTCTTCCATTCTTCCCTGTCTTGTGCGGCTCTTTTGAATTCTGCGTATGATGAGCAGCGCATGTCCACCAGCAGGTCGTCCAGGTACTCTCGGCATGGGCGTCCCCTAGAGTTTGTCCCCTCGGTTATACCCTCCATTATGGTATGCAAGAGGCCTTCTTGTCGTATAACATGTCCGATCCATCTTGCACGCCTTTCGGACAAGGTCCTGAGCAGTAGCCTTCCTCCTTCGATACTTTGGAGAACCTCCTCATTTGTAATGTGGTCTCTCCAGGAAATTCCTAATAATCTTTTATAGGACCACATCTCAAAAGCCTCTAGTCTCCGTTTATCTTTTTCGGATAGGCACCATGTTTCGCAGCCGTACATCAAGATACTCCACACATAGGTCTTGATGAGGAGTAGGTATTCGCAGTTTTAGGTCTATATTATTTGATTCAATTACTTTCGACCTTTTATTGAATGCAAGCCTAGCCTGGTGTATACGGCTGTCGACCTCGCTCTTAGACCGACCGTCCCATGTTATTTTGCTCCCGAGGTAGACAAACTCCTTGGTGTTGTTTAGTGGAACTCCTGCCATCTCTACTCTCATCTGGTGTTGCGTTCGGCCTACAGTCAGCAGCTTTGTTTTGTCTTTATTTATCTTCATGTTGTAGTTGTTTTGAAGAATGCTTTGCATGGTTGTTAAGGCCTCTTGCAGTTCTTCTTCGCTTTCAGCAACCAAAGCAATATCGTCAGCAAACCTTATCATATCCACCTTTTGCCCGTGTATCTTTACATCTTTTCTGTGACTCATTCTCTCTCTCAAGTCGTCAATCGCACTCCGTATATAAACGTTAAAAAGAACAGGTGACAGAGAGCATCCCTGTCTCACCCCTTGTCTTATACTGGCTTCTTTTGTATCATTTTCACATCTAATTATAGCGGCCTCATTCTTGTATAGCGCCTGGATTATTCGTCTATCTCTATATTTGATATCAATTCTCTTCAGAATCTCGAAGAGTCTTTTCCATTCTACTTTGTCGAAAGCCTTCTCCAGGTCTATAAATGCGATGAATGTGTTTTTGTTTCTTTTTATTCTTTTTTCTAGTAGTATTGTATTCGTAGAGACAATATTGCTTCTCTGGTTCCTACACCTCTTCTAAAGCCATACTGGTCTCCGGAAAGGATGTTCTCTACTTTTGGTTCGATTCTTTTTAGAATGATATTAGTCAATATTTTGTCAGCTTATTAACTAAAACAAAACTATTATTAATTTCAAATAATTTTTGATCATCCAATACACCACCACATAAACGACGGTCTATTTAAAATTATTAACTTGTACCTACTTTGTTGGATTAATTGAAAGTGGTGTCCATGAAAAGTGTTGAAAAAATTATATCACTTTTCAAAGATGTTCTGCTTTGACACTGTTCGGTTTTGTCCGGTTACCAAGGCATCAAAAAAGTGACAAAACGTCTCAATTCTCAAAACTCGCCTCGGAAATTCTCTTGCATTCCACATGTGTGAGTAAGCCAGCAATTAATTTAACAGTCGGAGGTCTGCGTTTCACTTTTTATTTGCATTGACTGTAGCGACGCCATTTTCGTAATGCCCGAATAATACAAAACAAACTTGGCGCCCGGCAGTCGTGACGTCATGCAAGAAAATTAAATTTGCCAATATTGGTAGAGTTCACACACACGCGCGGTCAACTCTAGTGATGGTCTAATTTATTGGTAGCTTTTTCTTATGACAGATTTTAATTTTTATTTTTGTAATAATCTCACATTAATATAATTAAACTGTTGATAAAGGTGGCGGAATAATAGTCAAATGACTATCATAATTGACAGTACGTATTTTCTCCAGTAGTACAATGGGATGAAAATGAGACTTAAGACCAACGATTACACTCTTCGAGGCGTCTCTTACATATGTATCTACTTTATTTTGAGTCGGTTGCACAGTCGGTCTGGTTGCACAAATGAACGAGTGTGAACTTCAATAGGGGAACCATTGGGGTATTACCAACACCTCTACCATCGGTCACCCCAAATGGCGACGGTTGGTGAATTAGAATGGGTGCTCGGATTCATAAGGTGAGGTCTCGGCGGCGGATGCGTCTGTCCATCTTCTGCGTGGCGGGACAGATCTAGAGAGGCTGAGTATCTCGACCCATCCTTTTACATCGCAGTTGAAAGAACTGATTAATATGTCTGTCACTCCTGGACACACTAAACCCCAAATTTCTACCTACCCCTCATATACCTTTTTCCTTTCCAGAACTTCCTCTCATCCCTTTCCTTAAAAAGATCCTCCACACACCATCTCCTAAGATGACAGAGGCCCTGAGGGAAATTATTTTCCTCGATGCCTCCTGTGTGGCACTTATTTGAACAAAGTTACTTCTCAAATTCTCTCTGAAGTATTTACATTTAGATTTTCACTCCCTTGTATTATACCTATGTAATAACAAGCATGCGAGTAAGTTACTTTTCAAATTCTCTCTGAAGTATGTACATTTAGATTTTCATTCCCATGTATTATACCTAATTACAAGCATGCTAGTGTTGTATTACTTTATATTATTCCATTATTTATAAAATACAGAAAAGCACCATTATCCAAAATTCTGTTATACTGTGTTGCGATGTTCTAAAGAATGCAATAACAGATAAAATAAATCTGTCAGAACAAATGAGTATCTTCGAGAACCTACTCAATGATAATGAACAGCTTTAATGAACATCAACAGGATATTAAGTTAATAATGCGTTCTTTACTTATATGCTTCTCTCTCTAATTCAATTCTCGTATTAGAGTTTCAATCCTTCATTTGTCATTGCCACTTTGGGAACGAAAAAAAAGTTTCTCCGCAATGAAAATGAAATTAATGTTGCTATCATCCCCATCTCCAGTCAACACAGTCAAGACAAAATGATTTCAGTGTGGGAGTTGTAATATATTATTGTGAATGTTGCTTGAAATTGTAGACACACAGAAATTCGAGATTGGTATATACAAAATTAAACCGTGAATGTATGTGGAAGATCCTTACGAAGATTTTGCTGTATTGTTTACCAGTATTTAGGATCCCGCTTAAAATCTTAGCGAATTGAGAATTTTGTATGAATATGGAAACCGTCTCCCGTATTGTTTTGCACTACGTTCAAATCCCGTCGTCTGTTGAAAGCTGCCGACAATATTGTTGAAATAGGAGATTATGAAATCTTGAATTTCATGCGTTTCTATAAAAGCTATGACAACAATTATTGTTTATTCTACTGTAAAAGGACGGCACATCACGAACTTATTTATAGACATCCTCAGAGGAATTATTTTGATATATTCATTTCGCTTTCATTTGGGAGGCGGGTATGAGTACTGCCGTCCGGGAACCATTTATTGGATAACCAACACCCTTTCCATAGGTCACCCCAAGAGATTCGTTACGTTTTGTGACTTAGCAGAGGTGAGGTTTGTCCAAGATCTTGGCGTCGGATGTGTCTGCCCACCTACTCGTGGTAGACTGCAAGAGTACGGCCTTTTGACCTCTGTAGCAGGACTCTCTCGAAACATCGCCTTGCACCGCAATGGGAGGAATGGATTCCTACATCCGTCATTCTGGGCACACTGACCCCAGATTCCTATCCACCCCTCATTCCTTTTTACTTAAAGTTAGTAATTGCGCGATAATGGATCGTACGAAGTTCATTCCGACATTAAAGTTTGATGTAGGTACTATACACCAATTATTACAGATACATCATTTTCTACCAACATTAATGTATATTTTTAAATTAATTTTGTGCCAACTATCGTAGTTTCATTACTGACCACTACATCATCAGGGTAAGATACATATACCTACACAATAATCTTATTTCTTCAATCTTTGCAAAATAACTTTGTGGCATTATTTATTATTTAATTAATAAGAGAAATTTGTATAAATAACATTGTATAACACTTTTTAATAAACAATATCGACGTGTTTCAATAACATGTCGATATTGTTTATTAAAAAGTGGTTTATACAGAGTTATCTCTTATTAATTAAATAACAATGTTATTAATCAAACTCCTTAGGCTGATTAACTTTCATGTGCCTAGTAAAACGGTTCGTCAGAATGTACCTTACCATTGCAACAATTCAGGTACCAATGCGGAAATAAACTCCGTAATGAACCGACTGCACAGTGCATGGAATAAATATTACATGAACACCAACGGTACTGAATATCTATCAACCTATAAAAACATTGTTATTTAGACTGTATGTCTATCTAGATAAATTTGAAATGTTTATAAATTTTCAATATGTGTCGAAATGTATATGAATGTGTATCCTATATTTTACTCTGTTGTTTTTAAGTTAAAAAATTTATACTTGATACTTATTTTAATTGTTATCTTTTAATTCTTTGATTATACCAAATGTATTTTTAATTTTATTATATATTAAACCCCTAATTGGGCGTGTACAAATAATAAATCAATAAAATAAATAAATAAATGATCACATTGAAACGACAGTTTTAGTAGGTACTGTAATAATTAAAAACGGTCAGTTGCTGTGTTGGAAAAGAATCTTCCCACCCAAGCGTCACGCGTTCAATTCTTGTTTTTTGCAATGCGAAATTTATTGAGCACACGCCAGTACATAGACAAAGACACCCTTGAATTTAAACATACTAAAAAAACATATTTTACTTTTTATTTATTTATTTACGCCTATTTAAGCTTTTACATATACATATATTACAATATTTACGAAATTATACTCATATATAGTGCAGGAAATGACTAGTTTCAGAAACTTGTACAAAAATAATAAAGTAAAAATATTATTGAATTTGATAAACACAGTATGTAGGTACAAAATATAAAAAAAAATCAAAATAGTTACAGTTTTTTTCTTTCAGCCGACGAAATACTGTTAATGTGTTAGTCAATTTATGTAAATAGCTTTATCAAAATATTCCCCCACTTTATGAAAAAAACTTCAATAAGGTTCGCTTATACATATATTAAAATTGATGTACTAAATATATCAACCACATCGAAGTATTTGTTTCCTAGCTGTTGAATCAGTCGCATAAGAGTGTAATCATAAATATACCAAATCACCCATAGTGTAGTATTGTAGTACAATAATATGGTAGGTACTGTCTTGTGACTGACCTGCCTGGAGTATGAAAAGAGATTACATATAATAAATCAGCGGTATCAAACATTGAATTAATGATTTTATACAAACAGGTTAAATCGGAAATGATTCTACTACCACAAAATTTTATTAAATTTAATGAACAAAGTACGTTATCGTAATTTAGGCAATCACTAGGAATGCCCATTTTAATTTTTTTTTATTTTTTTTGGATTCTTTCAATCGCATGTGAATGAACCTCATAATTTGGGGACCAAACCGTGGAATTGTATTCTTTATGACTCCTTACTGGTGACATACATATTTTTATTACAATTTTGACATTATTGAAATCACTAGATACCCTTAAAATAAAACCCAACATTTTCAAAGCAAATTTTGTAATTTAAGCATTTTGGTGTAAATTGGGTAGGTGTAATTCTCTCCGCGTTTAATTTATTCCATGGGTAGTTCCGTTCGTGTGGAAATCGGGTAGTGTAATTGTTGAAATTCACGCCTCTATAATTTCTTCCGGACATCCTACTAAATATAGCACATTATTTAATCAACTGAGATCTCGATTCCGAGAAGTGAAATGTGTATTCAAAACAAAGGTTGGTGCTGGATATATTTCGGTACTGAGATATGTATATATAGTAATATTATTATTATGTTCGGTGAGCCCGTCATGTACGCAATTTTACAGGAGGTCAAAATAGGTTTCGCATTGACTAATTTTGCTAAGCACGAGTATTTAAATTCAAAGTAGGCATGGAGTATGCTTAATATGTCAACACAACTCTTAATAATTTATCTTCTGAATACGGAGACGTTTTGTTACTGTAAATTACCTGACGAGACCCCCTTTTTCCATATAATTTTATTTTTTTATATATCTAAATAATTTCCCTCGGGGCCTAATTAATCTTTGGAGGTATTGTCTGGAGCGTCTTTTTTAGGAAAACGTGGAACTTGGAAGGAGTGAGCACGGGTCTTGAAGATTCATGTCGTAGGAGGGATAAAATCAGCAAATCATTCCACAGCCGAGCTGTTGAACTCAATAACGAGTCGTAGAGGGACCTGTTCTCATGTGACAAATGTTGACCGTGTACAATGTTGAATGTTGGGCGCACGTTTGGCGTGTTTCCTGACTTTTCACCGGTGCCGAAGGGATCAATGACGCTAGTCCCCTTGAGCATATTCCATTTTAATACCGAAAGAACAAGGACAGCATATCTATCTACCTGACGCTTGTGCTCAAAAAATATCAATCCGCTCGTTAAGGGGAAAACTATCAAACGGATCGACCGTTTCTGCACAAATACAAGGGCTGTTTTCAGGTATTTTGGGGTTCCGGACCAATAGTGTCTGCCAAAATCAATAGTGGGGCACAGGGTCAGCAGTTGTATAGATACTATTAAAGTATCTGCGGGCCTTGTACGGTACGCCCAGTTTCTCAAAGGCTAACTTAAATCAGGCTTCGAGGGAGCGATAGATGTAATTCAATAAAGACGATTTTCGTGTGTGATCTTTTACGGTAGAAACCATTGTGGAAATCAAGATCGAGCAATAAAGGAACAAATTTTCGTCATTTTATTAAAAATTACAAAAGCCTCATTTTAATAAATTTCGTTGCGTTTGTTTCACATTTGGTATCATACATGGTATCCGAAACTCGTACTATCGTAGGTAAACTGATCTTCATCACATTTGGAGTCGATTTTATGATAGGTTACCTTTTTTTGTTATTTGAGCTTTCTTTCCAGTAAATCGAGTCCGAAGTTGAAATTTTCAAATTAGAATAAAAAACGGAAGCTAGGTGATTGAAATTCATCGCTGCGTAGATCCGTTTCCGAAATCCTTAAGTTGTTAAAAAAACTGTGAATACAGAGTTATAATAGACTATGAAGTTAAGTGACAGTGTTTTTTTCGCAGGTCTTAATAATAATATAACCGATAAACACGTACGTCGTGTTGTAAATATAACATCTTACGCGCATCACTTGGGCCATATGAAAATACATGTTTTTACGGAATTTCGAATTTATTCGTACGTGCAGAGACTTAAGTGGGTACTTAAATAATATCCATCATACCTACATATGTAGGTATACGTCTCGCTGAATAATACAGAAATAACTATAAATGCCTTCCATATAGACTTGAACGGCAACGAATGTAGTCACTGATTCGGTACCTTTTGGTTCTAGCATTTTAGCACAATCTCTGTCCCTTTTGAAGTTAAGAGTTAAAGAATATTAAGCATAACAGTTTTAAAATGGAAATTTAATGGCAAATTGGCCAGACTTTTCGATTACGAAACACGCTGACATCGTATTTTTGTGCTCATTTTTATTCTACGTAGTTAAAATGTCTGGGGCTATATGTAGACGATATTTTATGATATCTGTTTTAACTTATAATTTTTTATATCAGAGGGCCATTTTACTAATATATTATAAAGGCAGATGACGTAAAAACCTAATATTTTCTGTAAAATGTAAGTATAATCTAGTAACAAACTTTGTTTGCATGATTTATGTAACAGTAAAAATCATCGAAATTAAAATTTTGTAACTGTTTTATATGGAAATTCAAAGTCAATGAAATGATACTCACCTCACGTCGTCAAGTATTCCAGCTTGAGCTGGATCACTGAAAAAGCCACTACAATTTCGAAAAAAACATTTAATCACATGAGGTGCTTACCTCTTGTCAAAAAAGTTAAAAAAAAAAATTTGTAACACAAGGCAAACTTAAAACGTGTGCAGTTTTTTTTGCCAGGGTAATATGATACAGTTAAAATAATCATTTCCACCATGAGCTATGGAGCTATGAAACATCAATTTCCCTGCCAAAAATGGGTGAGGATCGTCAGCGTTGAGGCGACGACTAAAAATAAGTAAAAAATCACACACCTAGTCTTTTTAATCACATTATTCTTGTGAAAAGGGAAAAATAGTCATTCAAAAGGTTACTAGTGGACCTACTAGTAGAACTACAATATTATTTTTTACATATGATGAGAAAATTCCTTCCTCCGTTTTACCTAAAACCATAACGACAGTGATTCTCTTTCCATAATGCTTTTTGGAGACTGTCGACGTTAGCATTTTTCGGCTTGTGAAAACCACCCGATAAGGCGGGTAACTGACCATTCGAAATGGGGTCACTTTCGACAGGTAGGTACTTACCGAACGCTAAATCGACGACGTTACCAATTGCCACATAAAATACAAAGTTATTAGGGTAAGAAAATGTTATTGGGGGAATTTTAGTGAAATTGTGCTGGAGATATTATCTTTTTAATGATAGTCAATGCTAACGTAAGATTAAATTATTTGTGAGTGGACACAAGGTGGACATACCAAATGACTACCTAATCAATCAAAGTTTCAGTGAAATTCACGGAATTCGTCCCTAGGATTGACAACAAACAATTTTATTGTATCTAATGGGTATCTACTTTACAACTCGTTGTTTTACCCGGCTTCACCCTTGATTATTATATCATATTCTCACTCAAAACGCGTTAAAATTTATTATTGGCTGCAATGTCTACATCAAAGCCGAAACAGATCAATTCTACATATTCACCATATATTTTTCAACGTTTTCGTTACTTTTGGCATAAGAATTTAAATTAAATAAAATATTAAACGATATGGCATTTGGTCATTAATTTAAACAGCTATTTCAAAAACATGATGTAAATGACGTCACCAGATGAAAATAATACCTAAGTGACCTTTAATTTTGTTTTTAGAACATTTATACATAGTTGCTCTCCTAGAATTTTATCCTCACAATGTTCCCAATATTGGGAAAAACAGAGCTATAATGTATTGGAACTCCAGTGAAGTCACCATATAAAAAAATAGTTCAAATTACCTATTGTTTGAATAGAAATAATCTCAAAATCTTAAATATTAAAAATCACGTGTTAAATGTTAGGTGTTACATTCCATTCTCCGTATACCCTAGCGGATTCGTATACAATGCGTGTTGCTTTCTAAATATTAGCATTTACGTACAGATGTAGTTCCACAGCTATTACGGTTAATAACAACAAAGATTAGCTGCTGAGATTAAATAACAGTACAATAAGAAATTAATCAAGAATTTTCCCATACAATACGAAAGATTTTTTACACAGCTGATGCAACAAGTTCCTACTTCAGTTCATGAGATGGAGATGATTTATTACGATTATATACCATGTATGCTAAGTTTCAATGAGAAGAGCGTAAATTTATTTAAATTTATTAGGGAAACAAACAGAAACTTATAAATATTTTATTAAATTGCTTGTTATATGCATGACCCAGAAAAGTTTCCGCGTTAAAATCGTAGTGTATTCAGAAAAAAATACATAGATAATTAAAGAAAACTAAGTTGAGATAATAGAAAAAATACGCAGATTCATGTACACATGATAGATGTACATTAATCTACGTACCTAACTATATGAAGGTAATAAGTACATATTTTTATCATAAGGAAAAAAATGAGAAAATAACAAACAGCAGGGCAGAGGTTACGTAATTAAGAATTTGTTTTGAATTTTTCTAATATACGTTTAGGAAAATCATCTGAGGACTAATGGAGAAAATCAGCATCTGAAAAGATATTGTTGTATTTTGTGCACGTTCTTCTGAAAAAAAAAGTTGTGTGTAGTTAGTTTTTAAATGTAGAAAAGGGTTTAATCGTGCATTTCGTATTGTACAGTGGAAATTATCGGTTTCTAGAAGATGGTTGTTGTCTGACTGGATGAAAACTGAAAATTTTTGGCTGGATTTATATTTCTTTTGTCTTTTAGAGTTGATAAATTATGGGTTTCTAATGAGTCTTCAAGATTTTTTGGTGATTATGACTATTATGCCTCTTTTTTTCGCACAATCATCTTATTATAATATATTATTAGCAGAGAATATCAGTAAACACTGATTTTTTTTTTAAACCTACAAAGATAATATATGTATACGAGTAAAATTTTAACTGTTTAAAAAACACAAAAGTATACCCACAAACTGGCGATGCCTCTGTGGGATTTTTTTTGTTGTTAATCAGCTAATTACTATATATCTATTATTATTTATTTTTTTACTGTTTTTATGAAAAAAGCTTGTATTGTAAATGATTGTTACCAATGTTACCAACATTAGTAATAAAGAAAAAAACATTTCATCATATTGTATTTCATCGATTTTCAAGATTTGTCGACAAAAATGATTTTGTTTGGTATTTTTACTAGTCAAAATATTTTTTTTGGATAATTGGAAGAAACCATCCCATATTATGCCAATTTAGAAAGAAGATGGTTTTTTTGATTTTATTTAGATAAAATCATTTTTTCCCGGGGTATAAATGCTAAATGTGAAGCCAATATTACAGCGAGGGCTGAATTAAATAGCATACGTAACCTATGGAGGATTTGAATTCGGTTTTTTGCTTCATAAGAAGTGATTAAAATTATTTTTCATTCAATTTATGGGCCCTTTTAGGTCTGAGTGTTGTCAATTAACTTGCATTAATAGTAACTAGATTTGTTACGGAGCATAGATCAATGCATTTATAAGAAATATTTAAAAATTCCATAGCTTTTTGTTTGCTTTATTTTAACGTGAACGTTGTTGTGTTGTTGATTGCACGATCGCATTATGTACTCTCTGTAATTACGGTATGGCTTTAGTAATAATTAAAGAGATCACGATGATGACAAAAACATTAGAAAGTATGTAGATACTATCTAATTCAGTTATTACTTGAAATTACAGTCGACGGTCGTTGTAGTAATATGTTCTGTTAGGTCGATTTTTTTTTTCAAAAATGGAAAACTTGTTGTTAATTCCTGTGATTTATGTCATTGAATGAAAACGCCTGTGTTGCACACTATTAAAATTTCCAACCAAAATCAATATGGGAGGCGAGTACGAGTACCGCCGCCCTGGGGCCCATTTAATGGACAACCAACACCCCTGCCAAATGTCACCCCAAGTGATTCGTAACGCTTGGTAACTTGACAGGGTGAGGTTAGATAGGTCTTGGTGGCGAATGCCTTTGCCCACCTACTGCGTAGTGGGCCGAATCGGGAGAAGCTAGTTGAGGGAGGTCTAACATACACCTCTCGAGCCGGACTCACTTGACCCATCACCTTGCACCACAGTGAGAGGGATGGATTCATACGCTCATCACTCCTGGACACTTTGAACCCCACATTCCTAACCACCCCTCCTTTTTCCTTCCCAGAACTCCTTTTTTCGATGAAAATACCCTCCCGTCTTATCGGTCTCTTTTCAATTCAGTAGTGACACCACTACAATCGTCTGACTCCTACAGGTCTGATCAATAAAGTTGTTCATTCACTTGAATCTTTCATGTGCCACGTCTTCGAGGGATGTCCCTGACTTCATCTACAAACTTGTGATTTTCCTAACTACCTTTTCCATTCATTATACGGCAGACGTGTTCAAAATATCTAATCCTCCAAGCAACGAAACCAAAGATACCGACTTCATCCAAAAGGCAGTGCCTACTCTGCTGCAAACATCAAGTGCTTCAAACAAGTCTTGAACATCTGAATCTTGAAGTAATATGCCTTGCTTTTATTCAAATCTTGTACTTGAGCAAACATCTTATGGAAATTTGAATGGGAAAAGTTTAGTCGTGTTTCGGACCTGAATACTGGCTTGGCTTTATTATATAATCCCTACCAAGTCTGAGTTTCCTACAGCTCAAAGAAAGTTATTTTCATTTTCCGCGAAGGTAATCCGTCTGTTAGCGTTACGGTTTTCTCTTCCCATAATGTCGTTGGATTACTGAAAATAGTCCCAAAGCATCATCATGGAAAAATCAATTTGATCTAAGTGCTAATATTGTTTTTTTAAATTTGGTAATTTTTTTTTTTTTTTTTACAGTGAATACCGCACAAGAATCTCAACTGCTCCCGTCTGGAGCCAGTGAGACTATGGCATCCCCAATTGGGGTATGTTGTGCGGCTGAAGGTAGTGGGGAGGGGAAGGAGGTGGGGAAGAGGAAGGTTGGGAAGTACCTGGCTATTCAGATCTGGTCACCAAACACGGCTAAAGCCATTTTCAAGCAACGTTTCAATTCTGAATGGTGGTCTTACACCAGGGCGATACTGATAGTATCTTCCACTCTGGAACGTTCCGCAAATATACTATATATTATTTTAAATGAATTAATTGTGAAATAACACAAATTAATCAAATAAAATTTATTTGCGCACGCCGGGTTCGAACCCGCGACCTCCGGATTGTGAGTCAAGAGTCTTAGCCACTGGACTACGGAGGCCGTAATACCGGTATTTGGTAGTTATTTGGTTGGTGGGTACCTAATATTATAGTAAAAGTAGTATACATAGGTAAATCTAAGAAGCAAATTCTTAAGAAAAATATTTAATGAAACTAAATCTTTTTGTGTACACCACCGTTTAATCAAAATAATCAGACATTTTGATTAATTCCTTATTATTATAAAAAATATTATTTTGTGATTTATTACCTTTAATTCCTTTATTATTTTTTTTTACATACTGCGGTACTGTGGGAAATTATAGTTTAATCGCTTTAAGGGTTGAAATACTTTTTAAGTTACAAAATTAGGCTTAAATAATTATGGTTAAAGCCGAGAAACAGCTGAACTATTTCGTTATTATGCAAAACCTTAAGAAGATTATGTTTAATTTTAATTACATTTCAAATACAAACCAATCTTTTGATTTGGTTCATAAATTTCACACAAAATATTTATTAACATAATCTATTCAACTGTGATATTCAAAAGTATAAAATTGGATTTATTTGTAAATTTTTGTACCTTATTAATTGGTCGATAATGCCATAGCCTTATCATGTTAGTTAATTATGTATTATCAATAGGAACATCTTTTTTTTTCAAAGTAAATCTAAAAAAAAAACAGCTTATTACTGTCACGAGATATCTTGTAATTAAATGTGACATGTGGCTCACCGGATCCGCTGTAATACTTACGTGACAATACCTTTGTTAGGCGTTAATTTGTCAAGGTATTCACTTTTTATATTATAATTTAAAATCGTACAAAATGTATTTGTTAGTCTATTTGTCTTTTAATTACAACCCCAAGGCCAAAAACATATCTGCAATTACTTTAATGTAAATTTTTGCCTGAATAAAAATATGTATCTTAAATGTGCGTTATACCTGCAGGATTCATCTAAATATTTTATTTCTAGGATGGTAGATTGTGTCAGTGTGAACCAGGTGAGGTCTGACAACACAAAATCCGAATCTTTATTGCATAAAATGGCTTTAACCGTGTTTACTGACCAGGTATGAATATTTAATAAATATCTTACCTCTCTCTCTTCCCCATCTCCTTCTATTCCCATTTTTGTCAGCATAAACAACATGCCACAAATTGACGATACCACTATGCACCAACAAGTTGGCATTCTCGTGCGTTAATCACATAAAAATGGAATTTACCTACCTAAAAATATTACAAATAAAGTACTTCGTCGTGGTTTGACGTCTCCAAATAAAACACAGCTCTGACAAGTTTTTTTTTGTTACTATCAAAAGTATTATCGCGATAATTTTTTTGATTAACGTGCCGTGTTGTGCTTCCGCCTTCTTTAGGCATTTAGGTTTTTAGGTTTCGGATAGCGTTATAGTATCCATCATATTTCATCATCACAGCTACCCTGATGATGGATACCGTAACGCTGTCCGAACCATTGGCTAATGAAGGAGGAAGAACATCATCGCATAAAAAATGAAAAACAAAGATAAGGTAAGTTCCTACACTGGCCATAGTGGGAATATTAACTAATACAGCAAAAACACCTTTTGTACTGTTGTTCCACCAACTGCTAGCTCCACCGTACATTAATAATACTTATCCGCCTTCAGATGACGTCAAGGATGCTGTGTATGTATTGCACAAGGATTTCGGTCCAGCGTCTCACTGGCGGTATTGAGTCAAACGTAGAAACGTACCAAACCTGATTGAATCAAAGACGGATATCGGGTATTTGCAGTACTCTGAATGTATTTCCCCATCTAGATAAGTTATGAGTTTATGCTACTTTTTCTGATTCGTATGAGTCGTTGAAAATTTGACAACTTGAAAATAATAAAGCAGAAATCCGGTTGGATGGAAAAAACATCACACATGTAATTATTGAAACGATCATATAATTTTTCTGACAAGTTGGTTTTTCCTTTTCACTTTGCAATGTTGAAATATTTGTGCTAGGTCACTTATACCAAATAAACTATTTCGGTATTTTACCTTTCTGACTTGTTCAGAAGCTTTTGCAGTATCACTGGTGGTTTTCGGAAAGGTTGCGTAGGTTTATTGTACCTACGACATAAGTAACTTCACAAAATTATACTCATTTTTGCAAATATTATATTATTAATTTTGTTATGAATTAAATTTGTTTTACGTGAATCTTGTCTTCTTATGGATACCAATAACTGCTAACCACGACCAAAGGTATGTTCACTGAAAAAAAATCTCTGTTATAATTAACTTTGGTCTATTAAAATCATCAAAATTATCAACTCAAACAAAAAATATCTGTTTAATAAATACCCAGTCACGTTTAATTCGACTATCATCTTAATAAATTTAACTATCGATCGGATAATACATATTTTCCTTTCTCAACGTTGAATCTTCTCGACTCCATCAAGCTCTATTCTTCCGTGGTCGTGATATCTTCTTCCACTTCCTCCACCTCATTCATCTAATTGTTACCTGTCATCTTCTTCTGAACCGTGATAAACTAACCTACATGTACTATAATCTTACTCTTATTATATCTGAACAATTTAGCTTGTGAAACTTTCAACTGTTTATCATTACTTCCTTGTTACAGTCTTCTACCTACAGAAGGTTGAACGTATTTAAAAATATGAAATAAAATTCGCGCGGACTCGTATAAAATCACGGGGTATTTTGTTAGTAAATATAGTTAGTTTGAACTTAAATAACACTTTTTTTCAAAATTACAAAATGCGCACTATTGAAATGTTAAAAAATCTTACTTTACTTGTTAAGAGTAAAGAAATTTACGAAAAAGAAATACTAATTTCAAACACAGAATTAAAATGATTTTCTGGTGTAAAAATATTTATATTTTAGGTAGATATCTACTTTATCGCTTTTCTGATGACACGTCAGTTCTAATTTCGCAAATGTCATTTAAAATACAGTGCCATACATATAAGTTGGCGGTGGCGTAATCATGAACAAACGCTATATTTTTTAATATTCTGGAACCACACCTACCTACTATCGTAGTGTCAGTTCTCCCAACCCCGCCCCCTCTATTTTTCAGCAACTTATGTAATTTATCGCTTGTCTGAATTCATGACACAATCAGTTCCATTCTTGAAAATTACACTTAAATTCAAAATAAATCTGAGTTGATTAAACCACAGTTACAATCGTCATGCCATACATATAAGTTGGCGGTGGCGTAATCATGAACAAACGCTATATTTTTTAATATTCGGAAACCACACCTACCTACTATCGTAGTGTCAGTTCTCCCAACCCCGCCCCCTCTATTTTTCAGCAACTTATGTAATTTATCGCTTGTCTGAATTCTTGACACAATCAGTTCCATTCTTGAAAATTACACTTAAATTCAAAATAAATCTGAGTTGATTAAACCACAGTTACAATCGTCCACAGACAGACCCATAAATGAACTTAGTATGTTTTGATTATTTTTTATCGTATAATACGTAAACTATCGCTGTTACTATCACATCCATTGTGCAAAATACATATTTAAATTAAAAATACCCAATACATTTTAAAACTACAGCCAAAAAAAAAAATTGAATAGTACTCAGAACTTCTTCACTTCTTATCGGAACATTGGGCAACGAAGAGTCCTTGAGATTATAAATTAGAGCAACACATCCTGATTAACTAAATAATAATAATAAGTGGACAATTTGTAGAGCGCCATTTTTGTCAAAAAAAACTAAGGCTAAGAAGAGGTCTTTCCTTGGAGTAATTTCTTAAAAAAAAATTCGCGATTGGTGAGAGAGAGTGAAGGGCGTTTTCTAATATACTAAACAAAGACACACTGATTGAAGTATGATTAAAGTACAATGATCGGTACTAATTAATCGCAGTCATTCTTTCATATTATTTCATACCTCTCACCTCTACATACTACACACCTCACCTCACCTGAGATGGTACACCTCAACAATTCATTTCAGTATTTAAGTACCTCATAGAAACTCATTCTGAAATCGTGTCCTACCCAACACTTCAATTATAATCATGCTAATCACAGGTGACCTGCCAGGTAAGTGTGGTCCTGTTTGACATGTGTTTGTTATATGTCCAGACATAAAACTCGTATACAGACAATTTAACACAATATCACACATTGGTCAAATGCATCAATCGATGAACCGGGCGGTAACTCCACACAGGAGGCCCTGAGAAAAAAACTCCCTCAGGGCCTATGTTATCTGAGATGCTGTGTGGAGGGTCTTTTTGAGGAGAGGAAGGAATGAACATTGGTCTTGAAGAGACCCATGTTGTAGGAAGGAATAATGTGTATCTGAAGAATGTATGCGGTAATTTCTGTCAGGTATTGTATTAGTTTTGCATTTGAAAAAAAAGGTGAAAAGTTGTGAAAAAAAAATTGAAAAAATCCTATAACCTAACTTAACGTATCCTATTTAACTAATATATATTTTTTTCATCACTTTTCACGACTTTTCAAAGGAGGTATGACATGATTCTGAGTTTTCCGGTCACTAGTATATTCATACCTAATGAATAGAAATAATAATAATTGAACTCACAAATACTGTAGCATTCATTAATTTACAAATAATGAAGTATAGGAAATAGGGTAAATTGTATAAAAATATAATGACAACTAAAAAAAATTATGACTCACAAAGTTCTTACCTCGTCAATAAACAAATTCCAAGCACATTACATTGCAGTATTACATGCACCACCCCACATTTCAATAAATGTTTGTAATTATTATGTTTTAGATTTTCATGCAATCTCTTTTAATTTTGTGCAATAAGTATGGAAAATTAGAACGCAAGGATCGCAAAAATAATTTGTCTGACTTCAACTAAAATTGTAGGTATATTTATGGGAAATGGTTTTTATTCTCCTATAAATTCTTGTCACCCGGTGATGAGATTTTAAAAGAAACGGTTTAAAAAATGTGAATTATTTTAATGAACTATCAAGTAACAAGCTTCTTACTTTAATTGGCCACAGAAAATTTACCAAAAAGATATAAGTATAAAGATACCTATTACTTTATTATTATTTTAATACTATACTAATCAAACAACAATAATAACCATCTATTAATTGTTTGATTCATTTTATTGTTTCTGTTCTCTTTCTAGTTCTCATTTGTATAAAATGTGTATGTAGGACTAGGTATTATTTGAATTGCAAACACAAGATACCATTATTTTTTAATAATTTACTTTAAAGTATGTAGATATACGGGGTCCGCCAAATAACTTTTTTTTTTTGAAAATGCTATAAAAAAAAAACTACTGAATATTTTCTCAAATATCTTTTTTTATTTATAAGTACAATCCTTCCGGTTAATAATGGAAAATAATTTCATTCAAATGGCTGCCTCGGCTGGCCATGCAGTAGCCTACACGATCGGTCCAATTTTTAAGCACATTATCGATTGTGTGCAGCTGTATTTCACCAATGGCTTCACGAATATTGTCCTTTAAAGCGTCAATTGTCTCTGGCTTGTCGGCGTAACATTTATCTTTGAGGGCACCCCACAAATAATAGTCCAACGGTGTCAAATCGCAGCTTCGAGGTGGCCAAACGACATCAGCTCTGCGGCTGATAATGCGATCTTCAAAAACAGGGCGCAAAACATCGAGTGTAGCTTCGGCTGTGTGGCACGTAGCGCCGTCCTGTTGAAACCAAATGTTGCCAATATCCTCCTCTTCAATTTTTGTGAACAAAAATTCGTTCAACATGGCCTGATAACGATCGCCATTGACTGTAACGGCCACTCCTTGCTCATTTTCAAAGAAAAATGGCCCAATTATGCCTCTGGACCAAAATCCGCACCAAACAGTGACTCGTTTTGGGTGTACCGGCTTTTCAATGTATGCGTGCGGGTTTTCTGTGCCCCAAATACGACAATTTTGCTTGTTTACATACCCGCCAAGATCAAAATGAGCTTCATCCGAAAAGATGATTTTTTTGGCAAAATCGGCATCTTCTGTAAGTCGATATTTCTCAGCGTTGTTCAAGCGTATACACAACCATATTCGCTCAGCGGAAGGATAAAACTAATTATCTGTCAAATCAGACATGAGCTAAGTGTTACCATTCACGAAATAAGCACTAGTTGAAAAAAAAAACTTTAGATGGCGGACCCTTTATATTACTTTTATGATATTTTAAATAACTATGCTAAGCAACCACGGTTATCTTTCCTGTATTAATTGGTTATTATTATTATTATTATTTTATTTGTTTTAATTCTTTCTCTTCTCTTTTTTTCATATTTTATACAACCCATCTGTGTAGGACTATGATATGCAATGTTTACACGTTTGTTTTATATCTATATGTTTTAATACTCTGTAATTAAGTACCTACCAAAGTAATTAATATTGTTATTTTTTAAAAACTTTGCCAAACAAAGAACAGTCACTTTGTTTTAATCTTTTATTTTTGTTTTGTTTTTTATATTATTTTCAGACCATGTTCCGTATGTTAATACTCATCCTAATTTGACTGTCCTAAAACGGGGATCCTCCTAGTTGGACAGTCAAATAAATTCTTAAATAATGTATATAAATGTATAATCTTTTACTAAATAAAATAAATAAATAAAATAAAATAAAAATATACCAATAAATAATATATTATTTTTGTACGTGACGAAATGTAGATACAGCGATAGTCGTTATTTTGTGTTTACCATAAAATATTTAATTATTAGTATTTACCTATATAATAACAACCAATAGTACGTTATTTTTACTATCGGAACATTAATTTAACGATACTTGTTATAGCTCAACACATGTATGAATAAATTATGCGCAGTTGACAATAGGTTATTTCACGCAATAAGGCGTGCAAGGAGTTTGTGCGCCGCGTGTCTCAAACACCGATAAAGGTAAACCGTTGAGAGCTCCGATTTTATTTCTATTTATTTTATTTTTTAAATTTAAATAACACTCTAGATTCCCAACGGCCGGCGTGGTCTAGCGGTAAGGCTCTTGACTCGCAATCCGAAGGTCGCGGAATCGAATACCAGCGTGGGAAAATAAGTTTTATTTGAATAATTTGTATTATTTCATTTCACAATTGATTCATTTAAAATAATGCATAGCATATTTGCGGCACGTTCCAGAATGGAAGATACTCTCCGTATCGCCCTGGTGTAAGACCACCATTCAGAATTGAAACGTGGCTTGAAATGGCGTTAGCCGTGTTTGGTGACCAGATCTGATTAGCCAGGTACTTCCCCACCTCCTCCTCCCCATCACCTTCCCCTCCCCACTACCTTCAGCCTCATAACATACCCCAATTGAGGATGTCGTAGTCTCACAGGCTCCAGACGGGAGCAGCTGAGACCCTTGACAACTATAAAAAAAATTAATAAAAAACCGCCCGGACCTGGTAGTGGCATTTCTAATGTGGGTATGTCGCGAGACTGAAGGGAAATGTGTAAGAGTAAGTTTGGGAAGTATCCGAGAATTCAGATCTGGTCACTAATCGGAGTTCAAGACATTTCGGTAAAGAATTAGAATCGATGGAATACGTCAAACAAACTAAAAACCGAAATTAATATAGAATATTATTTAACGCTTATTATTGTAAATGAAATTACCACAACCTCTGCATTTGATGCCAAGAATTTGACTCGATTACGAAGGTCTTCTCTTCTTATTTTCTAGATGGTTTAATGGATATTTAAAAAACCACAACCCATGCTGAAAATACCATTGTGAGGCGAAAAAAAAGCATTTACCTTAAAATACACGACAGACAATGCAGTATATCAATAAGGTACATGCAAACAATATTTCTAATTTCTAAGCTCACCGTTTGAGAGATTTTGCCGCCTCAGAAAACAGATAAAGTTTAGGTAGGCACCTGAATAAATATTCACACCATGGCCTAATTGGATAAAACAATGGCCAATATTTTAAACATCCCGTTCCAACAAAAACAATATTTAATCAGTTATATTTCGATGCATATTTGCAGATAATTTTCAATTAAAAAACAGCTTGCCAGATACATATTTATTATTTTAAATGGTGGTAATACCGAATGTTCTGCAATACAAGTAAAATCTGGCCTTCGGGGAATGGCAGTCATACGAATGTTGTATAATGTATATGTATGGATAATTATTGTATTATTTTGTATGTATGAGTGTCGTATCCGCAAAACCTTTGCTAATGACATCCGTCAATACCAGTATTTAATCTAAACAAGATATTTAATAAAATAAAATTAAAACTTAGTTATAATTTTGGACGATTTGTACAGACGTTTTAGTTAAAATCGCTGAAACTAATATCACTATACAAACTTTTTTTCAACGCTCTATCTTATTACTTACTACAGAAAATCTATTATTTACTTATCTGTACGAAGAAAAATCAATATAAGTTTCTATGTATGTGAGTTGTCTATGCATAGATATACTAACCATAGGAAATGTTTGAAACCTTCAAAATTCATTAATTACGCAATGGCGAAAGTTTCTGTATTATCACAACCACATGACAATACATCTGAAAAGTTTTTTTAATTATTTCAAAAACTCTTACAAAAATGCCAAAAATGTCACAATTTGAGAATAACATTTTGCAAACCATCGATTGTTAAAGCAAAATTGGAGTTAATGTAAACAAAAAAAATATATAGGTACGTGATTTAAACTCGTGATTTCAAAATGGCACGGATGTCGACAATATTTTTAATAAATAAATAAAGACTTAAATTTCAGAAATGAACAGATTTTTTATTGAATAAAACAAAGATAGTAGGTAATTAAATAGTTAAATCACTGCATGCAACTATGTACTTATACTTTATAGGATTTTTTATTTTTTTTATATGAGAGAGTCCCAACTGCTCCCGTCTGAAGCCAGTGAGACTGTGGAATTCCCAATTGGGGTATGTTGTGAGGCTGAAGGTAGTGGGGAGGGGAAGGAGATAGGGAAGAGGAAGGTGGGGAAGTATCTGGCTATTCAGATCTGGTCACCAAACACGGCTAATGCCGTTTCAAGCTACGTTTCCATTCTGAATGGTGGTCTTACACCAGAGTATCTTCCACTCTGGAACGTACCGCAAATATACTATATATTTTTTTAAATGAATAAATTGTGAAATAACACAAATTAACCAAATAAAATTGATTTACCACGCCGGGATACGATCCCGCGACCTTCAGTGTGCGAGTCAAGCGCTTTACCGCTGCACTACGCAATACGCATGGATGCATGGGATTGCAAAAACCTTCCCGCGGTCATGAATAAAGACCATTATTATTACCAATTTATTTGCAAAATAATCTTGTTTTTTTTTTACTTCAACTCCACAGAGGAGGCCCTGAGAAAGGTCTCAGTGCCCTCAGGACCTGTGTATTTCATTTTTGGATATGGATATAAAGGGTCTTTTTGTGGAGAGTTGTCGGAGGGGGAAAACACAAAGGCCGGCAAATCGTTCCACAGCTAAGCTATTGAACTCAAGAACGAATCGTAGAAGCGACCTGTCCTCATTTGACAAATTTTAAATAAAAGTTCGGCACATATTTGGCGAATTTCATGACTATGGACCTGTGCCGTAGGGATCAATAACGCTAGTTCCTCGGAGCATCTTCCATTGTAATACCGGAATTGACGCCTGTTATCTAAAGATTGCAATCCGCTTGTTTAAATAGGGGATTCTATCAAAACGACCGCTAGTTTCTGCACAGAGTCATGGCCTTTTTCAGGTATTTTGGGGCTCCAGACCAGAGATGGCTGCTAAATTCAACAGTGCGATTTGTACAGGGTCAGCAATGCGGACTATTAAAAATCTGCCAGCCCTGCAGAGTATCTACGCCTAGCGTAGATACTCTTAGAGTTACACCAAGCACATCAATGGAAAGCTTGTTGGAAAGAAGACTAGATTGTCATTACGATCCATTTTAGTTGTAATCAGACTAGGTAGATGTGTTTTACATGAGAATATAAGTGCAACCGTAGATTGAAAGGGGATGGGATCCCACACACGTCCGTCTACTGGTACATAACAATAAATGCTTCATCGACTTAGATACTTTACATGAACACCCATTATTAGTATTTTGACCTCCATTTGTATAATTTTCCTAAGCTTATTAATTTGTCTACAGCAGCCATTTTTTTACTCCTCATAATTCGTACTTTGATCTAATGTGGTTATAATAAACAAATAAAGTCTCAGAGATCTCTTTCAGATAACTATATCCATCATTGGCCAGTCCCATGCCTCACTAACACCAGGATAGGAGTAAGAAATTCCCTGTGAAATAATTAGAAATGTTAAATTCAGTATTTACCTTGTGCAACTAAGCAAGTCCATATTGCTAATAGATGAAGCGCCGTATTTCTGTTTATATCCATGACAGTTTGCCTCATGTTGGCGATTGTGAAAATATTCCTTCAAAACCCACACTCACGAATCACCAAAAACATGACTGATTCACCAGTCTACCACCAAAACTCACTGATTACATCAATTATTATTACACAATGAAAAAAAACGATTCAAGCACTAACAAAACCCCACAGAAATAGGGTCACTCATTCAAATTCTTTTGCACTAGTTACAATAACACTGTTTTTTTTTACAATACTCCTGTAAAACTCACAATGGACAGTTGACCATTTACAATTTTCGTTGTGTAATCATGAAAATCCCTATCATCCTACGATAGGTTTTAAATGATGAATAACTTTAATTGGTTGTGATGACGAATGACGGGTTTCTTGTTCGTGCGTTGATATCTTATGATGTGCCGTGGCAAATGGATGTTGTGTAGCTGTTTTTTCACAACATCTACAGACTTGAAACTAAGCAGAAAGTATTTGTGATGTTATTTAGGTAAATGACATACAAAAACGCACTGGATTATCCATAAACGTATTGGAAACTTTCGTTTTGCGCGAGTGAGGTTATGTACACGAACTCCTACTTAATTAATATTGAAAATCGTTGGAAACTCGCGTACAATTTTCGTTTTTCTTCTACCGGAGACGATGTCACCCGTTTTCACTGCACATCCTTGCGAGGAAAGTGCCTCGAACTTCGCACAAATTTTCTGTTTCGGATTCTAAATACGTATTTCCAAAATCAGACAAAAGTATCCCGGAAGTAACGGCCGCACATGCGCAGTGAACGGCTGCTTGACTCGACTGGTTGCAAGAGGCGCGAATTGAATCCAACAAGTACAGTTGTAACGGGTAATGCAAACAAACGCACCTCGTCAAAAGCGCATTTCACATGTAGCGAAATAACAGAAATTTCATTCTAACCTGATAATCTTTTCACTCGATGACTTCATAATTTTATTAATTTACCTGTTTGAGGTTTGGCCTGTACCAAGAACTCTGTGGTCGGCCTGCATAGTCGGCATGCGTCCATCCGTAGAACACGCAATCAAAAATAATTAGCATCGCCATCGCTGACTCAGTTAAATGCTTAGTTTTACTTCGTACCTTTTTATAAAGTTGGTTAAATTACAAGATGAATGTTTCTTCGACAAACCTTCTGTAAAAAACCTCTCACTCACTCATTGGCCTTAGAACGGGACACCTGAAGGCACTCCTCAAAAACTGGCCCTCTCGTTTTCAAAGGAAAGAAATATCTGAGGTGATGAGGGTTTAGATCTATTTTCGCGTGGCAAATATGGTGAGATTTTTATTGAGAACGGCTAGAATGGAATAGATTGGACCTGAGATACATCATCGTTTGACTTGAATAACGAAAGCCGCTGATACAAAGAAAAATAGTTACAAAAACAAACAAACAAACCGACATTTTTTTTTTAATTCACTATGATATTATTAGTAGATACCTACCAAGACATTTGAATGATGTTATTCATAAGTTTTGACTGCTATTTAAACTAACACATTATTAACTTAAATTTCATAATGTTATTTTAACGCATAACAGCTGTTTCGCATAAAGAAACGCAATATCGATCGAAAAAAATGAAAACATTCCTATTTTTTTTATTTTCTTATCCGTATTGTCTGTAGCTATCTACTTAGAATAAATTTAAGAATAAGATTTAATCACAAGTCTTCGGTCTTTAAGTGGTAGAGAAAAAGCTTTTTTTATTCATTGTTTTAATATGGCACACGACTAAAGAAATACAATAAGTAATTTTTATAATGTGGGTGTTTTATATCACATCGCATATGTTTTTTTTTTAAATTTTAATATCAAACAACATAATGATTGCTTTCTTCGAAGAATATCAATATTATTATTACCCATCAATACTACGTTGTTTGGTATTTTTGGTATAATAAATTGAACCTTCCATTCAAGACAAACAAAATGCATTATTTCAGACGATAATATTTTTCTTTGAAAATAACAATGAGGCATTGCAGTATTCAACGAATTCAATGGACAATTTCATGAACAATGCTCATTGAAGTATGAATTAAATTCAAATGAAGAAACGGGTAATTTGTGCTGTAGAATTTAACTCGGTAAATGAATTAAAATCTTACTACCCGATACTAATTATCACGATGAGTTATTTAACATTGAAAGCTAACTTCTTACTAATATCATGGGCTTGTGATGCTAAAGGTTCAAAGACATGATTGTAATAAACGTCTAAGAGAAATTTGTACACGGTGAAATAAAGAAAGTTCTGTCTGCGGCTTAGAAAATGTAAATACTGACCAAACTTGACCGCATACTATGACTGCATTCTTCAAGTTATCAACTAATAACCACGTCATAATACGACCACTTTGGCGAAAAGGTTACATCAAAAGTATTCAAATAAAAAAATATTTAAATTAACGAATTAGTATTTACTAGAGGATGGGTTTTGTGAACCAACTGTTTCGCCAGTAGTTGATGAGAAAAGGAAAAATTGTGGTAACCTTTGGTAACCGGCTCGTTGCTTTGCAATTTTTTGTGACGTTCCTACCACCCACATATCATATATTTCAGGTAAATAGTGTATTAACAGATGCATTGCACGCTTTCAGCAAATTTTAAAAATGTCATACTCGTGTACAACTATAATAAGATTACGAAAAACACAAAAGATATTAAAAAAGAAAAAAAGTTAAACATTTAAAAAACATACAGTAAAAATTTTTTTGAGAGTTTTACAAGCTTTTAGAATATTAAAAAATGATACAGATTTCCCTTTTTCGCTAGGCAAGAAAAAAAAATCTCAGTGACTTTTCGCAAGGACGTCGCTGTCGGAAGGGCATATGTAGGTACCATAGACGTCCAAAATTAATAAATAATAAACTACGAAATTAGTCGTAAATTGACCACCGAAAAGCACACATTTAAATAATCAGATGCTGAGCAAAAAACTAAAGTTCGCTAAAGTAAGACGAAGGTACACAATGCAATCCATTGTGGGACTTTTTTGCGCAGGGTCTGGATGTTAGTTTTTAAACAAACCACCTGTCGCGTCATGGCGATGTTAAAACTGAGTAAGTTAGGTGATTATGATAGATATGTTTGTTAAGTGTCAAACTAAATAGTGTAACAAAATATAAAATTTTAGAAACAAGTCCGAATTTTTGTTTACCCGTTATTGTAGTTAGGTTTTTTTATGCAGCCAGCAATTTGCGCACATTGTGAAAAGGACTTGAAAGCAGATTTTTTTTTTAGAACAAAGTGGTGATATTACAATGAGAGTTGCCTGTACGCTGTCAAATTTTTTTAATTGATAAATCACAGAAAAGGGGACGTTGGCGTCTCCCCCCCCCCCCCCTACACTCCGTGCAACTTGGTTTATTCCCCTTAGCCCGATTGGCTGCTCTATTCACTTTAATAATGTCTTCAATATATACATAATATGAACAAATACATACAGTCCTAGGTTAGGTTTTTTTTTGGTCAACTCTATTACTGCGACCATTGCCTTCAATAGGAATTCAGGCATTAGTAAAATAATGTTACCGTAATATTTTTTTTCAAATTCCTTCATGTTTAATGCGCGTGAGTATTTTTGTGTTCTGTTAAACTTGGCAAAGAACGTAATGTCAGGGTACAAATCTAGACGGCTAACTTGTATCAGAAAGTAATCAATTAACTTTGCAGGTGTGCATACAAGACGCTCGTATGAGGTTCGACGGACTCAGGAAGGTTAAATTACGATTTATACCTATGTAAAATTACTGATTGATTACATCATTGCACAATGGATTAAAAATAACATATAAATTATTCATAACCATTAATTTGGAAGTCGTTATTATATTTTCTATCAGAATTATCAAATAAATTCAAATAGATTCAAGCAGATAATAAACAGATTAAATAAAATCAATCAATCTGCCTGTAACTCACTAACTAACTAACCATCAGGCCCTTTCTACAGGGGTAAGCAGAGAGGATGGAACGCTACACAATGCTGTCTTGGCACAAACTCCTTGAATTATCCACTTTCAAACATGATTTCGTCCATGCTTTTTTTATTATTCTGACTCTTGATGTAACACTGCTGAAGTATTATTATTTTACATTTAACTCCACGCAGAAGGCCCAGAGGAAATTTTTTTTTTTTTTTTTTTAATTTTGGTTTTTGAGGATGCCGTGTGGTATGTTTTTTGGGGAATGCAGAAATATAGAATACTGAACAAGGGTCTAAAAGAGGCGGATTAGAAGATACCGATGATGAAGGAGGAACAATTATTATAAGCAATAATTATTAGCCTGAAACACTCATCAACATTGAAAAAATCTTCCGAGAAAAGATAAATGCCGCCGACGGGACTTGAACCCGCGTCCTTTTGATATCCGGTCAACTACTCTACCAACTGAGCTACGTCGGCTTATCTCCCACCCGCCAAATAATTCAATATATACTAGTGTTTCATTCAACAATTACTACTTATTACATTTTTTCACCTGAAAACAACCAACTTTTTTTTTTTTTTTTTGGTTCAAGTCCCGTCGGCGGCATTTATCTTTTCTCGGAAGATTTTTTCAATGTTGATGAGTGTTTCAGGCTAATAATTATTGCTTATAATAATTGTTACCCTTTGTGCTATGCATACAAATCTTGTTTGCATAGCAAGAAGGGGTAATAGAATAGTGGATTATCCCCATGAAATTAGAGGTTTTAGTAGCAATCCTGATATACGATTTACAGACCAATCTAATGGGTTTAGGTTAGACTTCAAAATGAAAGGGGAATAATAATTTTGTTTTGAAGAGTTTTAATTTTCAATGAACATTTGTTACTTAAATTTTAAATTTTCTTCGACCGGTTTCGACACATCCGTGTCATTCACGAGCAAACTTAAACAGGGAACATGAACTTTGTTTACGAAATAATAACTACTCCGAGTTTGCTAACCATCTAATAGAGTCAGGTTATAGCTTTAAAAAAGAAAACACTAAGTTTAAACATTGCAATGTAAATTCATATTTTAATTTGTGCGCTTTAGAAACTTTAGATATTAACTAAAAAATTAAATCTAAAATTAATTTAGATAATAAAATAATAGCACCATGTAAATCACCTTTACTTACGATGTTTCCAAGTATAACGTTGACTCCTCCCACCTTTTCTCCCACTCTTCCAAAATCTCCCCTCCCACTCTTCCAAAATCTCCCCTCCCACTACCCCCACCTAATTAATTTTTGTACTTGTATAGAATTTTTAAGTTAGTTTTAAGTTTGCTCGTGAATGACACGGATGTGTCGAAACCGGTCGAAGAAAATTTAAAATTTAAGTAACAAATGTACATTGAAAATTAAAACTCTTCAAAACAAAATGTCTAGAAATTGTTACATAGTTAATGCCCAAGAAATACAAAAAAGGAATAATAATGACTAGCAGGTAACCGTTATTTTACAAGTTATATGTATGAAAAAAATCACACCGTTTCTTTAAATGCTGTTTAAGACAATTATCTCGAGATTTTTGCTCTATTTTAAACGAGTCGTGTTTTATTACAGATTTTCATGATTTTTGCATCGATTTTATCGTTGTAAATGTTAGCGCGCTCTTCCAACATTCGTAATTTCATATCTCTCCGTCTTCTTCTTTTTGGGGCCGGGAACGGAGCCTTAATGGCTTATCTTTTATAATGTAAAACAAAAATAATTAAAGTAGCATACATACATAATTACATATGTCCGTGCTAGATACTTATTTGCTACTCTCTTTTATAAAAAAAAATTCAGTTTAGTACAGTTTTTTGGCCTCAAATCCCAATTTAAGTTTTTTTGTGAAAAAGGCTGAGTAGCCGTTCCCCTTAAGTATCGCAAGGAAAATATTTATGTTATTGGCTTTGGAATTTGTGTAACATACTTGTTTCTTATCTATCTTGGTACGAGAGCACAACAGAATGGAGTTTGCAGGAAAACACTTCTTCTTCTTTAACACAATTTATTAAATGCAATAAAAATACAATTATTACAAAAGGGTCTATTTACCCTTTGATCGGTTGATCTTCACGATCACACCACACTGACAAATATCGAAGTCTCTACTTCGATATCTTTATCAGTTTTTTACAATACTGAACTGTAGGTACAACATGTACCTCTCAGTTCAATCTAAACAACGATACTGACGCAAAGGGCCTATTTTCCCTCTGCTCAATTGAAGATTCACCTCGTGTACCTTCCAGTTCCACCTTTACAATAATACTGACGCAAAGGGCCTATTTTCCCTCTGCTCAATTGAAGATACACCTCGTGTACCTTCCAGTTCCACCGTAATAACAACACTGACCCTCTCTTGAACACGTCACCATATTTAAAGCAAAAACATATAAATACAAATAATTAATATGGTACATTAACTGTGGGAACAGAATATTTCAGCGGTTCCCACAACTGGATTTTAAAATCTAGCAATAAAATAATTGCTCAAAAGTCGCCGAAAAGGGCCACCAATAAAACTAAATCTAAAACACTTAAGGACAAACAAATATTGCAAATATTACTATAATAAAAGTTCCTCATAGGTTGGGCCATAAAAGGCCGACAGCAAACACTTTCCCTTGGGGCTGCCATAAATAGTTATAGGTGCTATTTGAGGGTCCTATTTGAAATGTGCAAATACGTACTTAAAAATAAAACCATTTAAATAATAAACACTTTCTTCCAAATCTTTGCAAAGCAATGCATTTATATGATACCAGCCAGAATACATATTATTTCTCAAGGTTGGGACCTTACTTGAAGAAACCGTGGGATAATATTTTGTTTGCAGATTTGAAAAAGGGAACTACGCGAAACTAAAATAACATGAATATTAAGAATTAATTATGATTAAATAGAACAAATCGCATTCTGGAACGAACATACCCCTTCCCGTGAATTTACTTCACTAAATAGGTAAAGAATGCGATTCTAGTATCTTTAATAGGTACTACTGATTTTAAAATATCTACAACGCGGTATCAAATGCTTGCGTAACCCCTTTTTATGTAAGGGGCATCATTGCAAATTAACGGGTCTATTGTCCGCATCTCGCGAAAAACCCTATCAGATTTTTGTTTATGCTTCGTATAAACAAACAACCTTTTAATCGCTTTTACGGCGATTATTTGTCCCGTGTTTTTTAACCAATAGTAGTGTTTACACAGGAAAACAAACAAAATAATAATTCTCAAAAATTCGTCAATCGATTTGCCGTTAAATGCTGAAAAAAATCTAACCATGGGCCTGGTATCATATGAAAACATTGCCTTACCCCTTGATTGCGTGAAACGGTCTTTAATTATTACAGGTTTCGGCCTCTGTAATCGGCCCTGCGGCTCAGGCCGCTGCTGCCCATTGCTTTTCTCTGCTTCGCTGAATGACTGCTCCCAGCAGCTACTTCTTGGCGGCTGATGCTGCATCGACTGCAGCGGGAGAGGTTGCCCTATCGAGGACTTCTGATGCGTTGATCCTTTGTGCGGGGGTACCTCGTACCGCCCATCATGTTTCTGCTCCACCCGCCGTGCCAATTCCAGCGGAAGAGCCTGCTCTTCCCGAGGTTCCAATTGCACCGGGAGAGTCTGCCCTGGTAAGGGCTGTTGATGTGAAGATACTTTGTGTGGGAGTAGCTCGTACCGCCCGCTAGTATGCTGCCCCAACCGCTGTTCCAATTCCAGCGGAAGAGCCTGTTCTTCCCGAGGTTCCAATTGCGCCGGGAGAGTCGGCCCTGGTAAGGGCTGTTGATGTGCAGATTCTTTCTGTGAGAGTAGCTCGTACTGCCCACTAGTACGCTGCTCCAACCGCTGTTCTAATTCCAGCGGAAGAGCAGGCTCTTCCCGAGGTTCCAATTGCGACGGGAGAGTCTGCCCTGCCAAGGGCTGTTGATTTTCAGATCGTTTTGCGGGCGGCTGTAGTGAGAACCGCCCATCACGGAGCAGTTCCTTTTGCTGCTCCGTTTGAACTATGAGACACTGCCCATCGTGGTCTCCAAGTTCTGACGATGATCCGTGGCTGGACTGGTCCACCCAGTCATTGACTCGATCTTCAAGAGTCCGTCGGGAAGTCCTGACGCAACTTCCAGAATCATTGCTGCGTACTGCTCCTCTACTTCCAGGACCACCATTGCAGCAGCCATCTTTTCCTTTGTTTCGGCCGTCTTTGCCTTTGCTTCAGCCGTCTCTGCTTCAGCCAACTCTGCTACTAGGCGGGCCTTTCTTCTCGCGATGTCCACCTTGGTAGCTGCTGCTTTTAGTCGTGCCTCCTTCCAGCTCGTGCTGGACCCCACCTTGTTGCCGCAGATGGATTTCATCTTCGAATGTAGTCCTGTTTCTATGATGTCTGTATTCTCGATCCGGCTCGAAGGACCATATGTTTCTTATCTATCTTGGTACGAGAGCACAACAGAATGGAGTTTGCAGGAAAACACTTCTTCTTCTTTAACACAATTTATTAAATGCAATAAAAATACAATTATTACAAAAGGGTCTATTTACCCTTTGATCGGTTGATCTTCACGATCACACCACACTGACAAATATCGAAGTCTCTACTTCGATATCTTTATCAGTTTTTTACAATACTGAACTGTAGGTACAACATGTACCTCTCAGTTCAATCTAAACAACGATACTGACGCAAAGGGCCTATTTTCCCTCTGCTCAATTGAAGATACACCTCGTGTACCTTCCAGTTCCACCTTTACAATAATACTGACGCAAAGGGCCTATTTTCCCTCTGCTCAATTGAAGATACACCTCGTGTACCTTCCAGTTCCACCGTAATAACAACACTGACCCTCTCTTGAACACGTCACCATATTTAAAGCAAAAACATATAAATACAAATAATTAATATGGTACATTAACTGTGGGAACAGAATATTTCAGCGGTTCCCACAACTGGATTTTAAAATCTAGCAATAAAATAATTGCTCAAAAATCGCCGAAAAGGGCCACCAATAAAACTAAATCTAAAACACTTAAGGACAAACAAATATTGCAAATATTACTATAATAAAAGTTCCTCATAGGTTGGGCCATAAAAGGCCGATAGCAAACACTTTCCCTTGGGGCTGCCATAAATAGTTATAGGTGCTATTTGAGGGTCCTATTTGAAATGTGCAAATACGTACTTAAAAATAAAACCATTTAAATAATAAACACTTTCTTCCAAATCTTTGCAAAGCAATGCATTTATATGATACCAGCCAGAATACATATTATTTCTCAAGGTTGGGACCTTACTTGAAGAAACCGTGGGATAATATTTTGTTTGCAGATTTGAAAAAGGGAACTACGCGAAACTAAAATAACATGAATATTAAGAATTAATTATGATTAAATAGAACAAATCGCATTCTGGAACGAACAATACTATTGTTTTTAATGTGTAATAGTGTTTTGAAGAAATTAGCAATCCGCTGACAAAGCTACTTGCTGTAACTCAGCGGGTACGAACTTCTACTACGTTAAATATAATGTTCAAACTCAAAACTATTTTTGGAAAAACAACTCCGCACAATTTTTTTTGATATACCCGTAAAAAACACTATTGTTTACAGGTAGGTCGTGTTTACTTAGAAAATTAAGTTATCCAGTAAGAAGTACGTCCATTTGGACCGACGGGAATCGTCAACATTTGATTGTATCTTTATCGTTATATATAAATAACTTGCAGATAAAAACACGCTCCTCAGGTTTTTGCAGC
The DNA here is from genome assembly GCA_917563855.2 of Limnephilus lunatus. Lineage (NCBI taxonomy): Eukaryota > Metazoa > Arthropoda > Insecta > Trichoptera > Limnephilidae > Limnephilus > Limnephilus lunatus. Next base: position 77,590,945 of record OU830592.1, read on the forward strand.
TAGGCCCTGCAGGCGGCTTTTGGTTTGGCATCGCCTAGTTAGTGTTGGTGACCATTTTATAAATCCGATAGGAACTGGTTCCAAAAATAAACCGTTCCTGGGATCCACTATCATCAGGTAATAGCTATTCACCGGGACAGGCAATTACGTCATATGTAATATATATCTGCTTGATACTATTTTTCACAAATAAGTATCACAACTAAGTATTACCGTCATCCTTTCCATAATCAAATTCACAAATTTGTAGTACTTATACCTCGTGGGAAAACGTCACCATGCGAACGGAAGTAGCGACATCTTTTGACGAATCACAACGGTAGCTTTGCTTTAAATTTCACGTAAACGGATGCTTAAGCGGGTACATGACATGCATTCGAAGCCGTATTCTTAAATTTAACCATGCCAAGCCTATTAATACTGTTTGATGATGATTAGATGTAATAATTGTTTTGTAAACATCAAAAATGGCACCCGAGACCATAATTTCATTTTCATTTTTTGCTCCAAATAATATAATCTAGACATATTTGTAATCCTTTGAAAGGGATTTTTTGATATTATTTCCATCAAGGAATGTGAAGTTGAGGCCACCTAAAAAACTAGTAGATATAACACAACTAAAAAAACAACAAAAATAAATTAAAATGTAACCTAAACTCTCAAACATCGTGAAAATCATTAAAATAACGTTTATCCAACATAAAATGTGTTAATAAAATACATGAAAATATAAATTTTACTAAGGATAATTTCGTACAGTTTCAGAAACCACCAAGCGTACGAAAGAAAATACGTGTACCGTATCGACGTTTAACGTAAATTACGTTACGACGACGCCTCTCATGCTCATTCTAGTCTGCTCTTGCACATTATTTTGATGTTAACATAGTTATAGAGCATTATTTCGGTGCTACGAGTATGTTTGCCGAAATTTATTAGAATGCTCTTTCGTATTAAGTACACCCCATAAGAGCCCGAACAGTTTGCCTGGAGTAGGTATTTCTTCGTGTTCGGACGCAATCTCTATTCGAGACGGTCTCTTCAAAAGGTTATTGTGTTCTTGAAACTTGCGTCGACTTTTTTGTACTAATAATAATTGATTGGAGTAGTGAAAAATGTCTAAACGATACATTTAAGATGTCTGTGAGATCAAATTTATGGTAAATATAAACCTAAATTCCACAAAGAATTAATGAAATTCGTCGCCTAGGTACCAACGCCTTTTTCTGTTTTTTTTCAATAATTGAGTCATAGCAATAAATGCAGCACTTGGAATCACAATATCGGTCTCACTGTTGGACATGGTGTAGTGAACACGGTACCCCGCATTTTCATTCTCCGACAAAATACGCACGAAAAAATGTCCTCCGACAAAATTTCCTTCGACATAATATCCCTAGGATAAAATATATCTCTACTGCGCTAAACTCTTTTTTTTGTGGGGGATGTTTAGTCCGTAGGATATTTTGTCGGGGGAGGAAGACGCAAGGAACCAGTGAACACTTCCATTGATTGTTGAATAATGAACATTGGGCATTCGCTCACTTGATCTAAAAATCACAGGAGCACCTGCAAGAATTCTAGTTCTTGCTGTTCTTGTTTGTTGGTATTCTTTTGGAGTAAATTGTGAAAATTAACCTTTTTATATTTCCAATTAGTTTTTAGTAGCTCTGGTTCAATGAACTCGGATTTGCTTTCAATTTAAGTGTATTTTTCAAAATTGGAACTGAAGAATTCAGATAAGTGGTAAAGTAAACCAATAATATATATATTTATCAAAAAATTATTTTCATTTTCAAAATTGTAAGTGATTTGCAAATTGTCTTGCAAATTTGCAAGACAATTCAATGATTTTTCAAGGGTCTGAGCATTGCAAATTGTTGCAAAAAATCGGAATTATTGCAATATTATTCATATAGTTATTTGATAAAAACATATAACACCGCTGCTCATACAATACAACACGACAAATAAAAAAATAACGTTGACCTCTAAAAGAATTGTGAGCGGATGCAAAATAATTTATTTAGCGTTTTATTTTGATGTTCTAAATTTGAATTTTCATTGAAAATTTGATTTCCGTGCAGGTTTTCTAAAAGGTTAAAAAATTAAAAATCATTTATTTGTACAAAATAATATTTTTTTAAAATAAGTTCTGTTTACTTTTTAGTACCTTACGAGGTTTTCTTTAAAATTTTGCCATTATAAATTTAATATTTAAAAAGATTAATCATCATTTTCAACGGTTTCCGAGTATCATTTTATTATTTCAAAACAATAAAAAAATGTTTGCAATGCATTTTGTGTACCTACTTCTGTTGATATTTTAGCATAGCTGAACCATTCGTACATTGATAATAATAATTCTGCATTTGCCTAAGAAATTAAACATGTACGTCGCACTAGCTGTACTCACACGCAAAACTATGCGGTCACGCTATGGAAAATTATCTTCAAACTCTCCTCCGGTCAATGCGTAAACATATAATTTTATTATCAGTTAGGTTGACAACAGAAACCACGGTAGTACGTGCCAGAACACGATGAGAAAATGTCCCCGACAAACTATCCTACGGATAAAACATCTTCCGACAAAATATCCTACGGACAAAACATCCCCCAATAAAAAAACTACTAAAAGCTATTCTAACCTAACCTAAACTTACCTAACCTAACCTAACCTAACAAAAAATGGGACAAAAATAATACAAACAATCTGTAAAGACAATAAATTATTGTTCAAAAATAGTAAAATGTAAATTAAGGTTAGGTTAGGTTAGGTTTTAGTAGATATTTTGTTGTAGTATATTGTGTCTGGGATATTTTGTTGTGGGATGAAAATGCGCGTTGCCGAGAAAATGATGCCTGTGTCAGACCACGCCATTTGCGCGCTATAATTTCGTGGCTTGTCCTATTTCATCAGCTATGACAAAACGCTTGCTACTTTATAGCATGGTGTGACAGTACCATTTACGCAAAAAAATTGCAATACTCATACATAACAATATACAGGGTGTTAAGGGACGTACTTGACTTATTTTAATCAGTGATTCCTGATATCATTTTGAATAAAAAAAATTTAATGAAATTTGGGACTCCCGTGACTTTTTCTATCACTTATTTTTTAACAATTTTAAATATAATATGTTAAATAAGTCGAATTCACTGTATGTCATGTTAAAGATGAGTGAAGCGCGGTGAATGAATGTATTTTGTTTAGAGTTAGTGTTGCATTGAGGAATGTATAATGCGTGGTTTTGTCTTGTTTGTCTGATGGGCACTCTTAGTTGAATTTTTTCTCGTAATTCCGGGCAATCTATCATAGAGGTAGCTATTTTTCGTAGAAATAGTACGTCTGCCAAATTTCTTCAGCTTTCCAAAGACGATATCGTGAAGAACTTGGCTGACTCTTCGTGGCTTAGATGAGGACGATAGCTCCGAAAATCAAGGTATCGTAGAAATCGGTTTTGCACTTTCTCAATCCTTTCTATGTGACATATGTACTTGGGATTCCAGATTTGAGAGGCGTACTCCAGAGAACTGCGAACGTACGCAAAGTAAAGCATTTTCATGGTTTTTACTTTTTTTAAATCTTTGCAGGTTCTAAGTACAAAGCCTAGAACCTTGGAAGCCTTTGATACCATGGATTCGATGTGGCGGTCAAAAAATAGTTTCTGGTCTAACACTATTCCCAAGTCCTTGACCTCCGTCGTTTTTTTAGTACTGTACCGTTTAGGGAATAATTGAAAGTAATCAGGTTTTTATTTCAGGTGAAACTGATAACGCCGCATTTTTTAACGTTTATTTGAAGGTTGTGTCGTCAGATTTTTGGCCAATTTTGAAGATAGCACTTATAAAGGCTGTTTTTTAGGTGTTTGGCACTATCCCCTCTTTAAGGGAGCGACTAAAAATTATAAATAGTGGCTTAGACAGGCTGCGCGCACATTTGCTTATGAAGAGAGGGGGAATTTTATCTGGGCCTGCACCTTTTTTGGGATCTAGATCTTCAAGGTGTTTGTGTATATGATGCTGGTCGACGTCAATATTATGAATGCTAGCAACACAGGGTTCGTTGGGGTTATCCGGTAGAATCTGAGTGCTTTGAGCGTTATTGTTGTAGACAGAAATACAGTATTTAGAGAATAAGTTGCAGATGTTAGATCCATTTTCAGCTTTTTCATCTTTGAATGTCATGATATTTGGAACACCATAGGATTTGGACTTGGATTTAATGTAATTCCATACTTTTTTTGGGTCGGAAGATATGTCATGTTCGATTTGAGTTAAATATTTATTGTGGCATTCCCAATTAAGTTTTTTTATGACGTGATCTTAGTAGAGAGAAAGAGGCATAGTCGGAGGAGTTTTTGTAAGTCTTAAACTTTTTAAAGTATTTGTACTTTTCTTTAGTCAATTTAATTAGGGCCGAATTATATCATGGTGGGTATTTAGAATTCCTACATAGTTTATTCGGAATGAAGGCGTCTATAAATTGATATAAACGTGAATAGAATTTTTTTTAAACCGTGTTCATATCATATACCTGATCGAGAGATGTATTAATTTGCTCGTAATCGCCGCGCCTAAAAACGTAAGCCCTTCTAAGCTCCTCCACTAGTGCAACAGATTCAGAAAATATAACTTCCATCATTAAGGAGGTGTGATGAGAATCTTCTAAAATTAATGGTTCGTCACAAGCATAGACCGTAAGGAAGTCATTACATAGGACAAGGTCGAGAAAGTGACCATTAGTATTTGGAATTCCATTATATTGATACAATCCAGAAAAATGCATGCAGTCAAAGAATTAAAATTAAGCGATAATAGGTGATAAACGATCACTAGGTATAAAGGACGTGTTAGTGGGAGACTTACTCCATGAAATTTCAGTGAGGTTGAAGTCACCTAAGATAGTAAATTTGTCCCTGGGAAACTGCAACGTAAGTGTTGAAATTTGGGTGAGAAAGCTTTCCATATTTTCACGATATGTCAGTCGTTTAGAGAGATAAACACAACATATATGCAGATTTGTGTGTTTAGGTCCTTTGGATTCTAATGTTATCCAGACGTCTTCAGCTCGTGAGTGCCACGCCGGGCGCTCGCGAGCTACCAGTTCACGACGAACAGCGAGTAAGACACCCCCACCCAAGCGCTGTCCTGTACGAGCGTAGTCTCGATCTCGGCGGTGTACGTCGTAGCGATCATCAAATAGTTCTTCGTTGCGGGTGCCATCAACGAGCCACGATTCAGACAGAGCGATAACATCATATTCGTTGGACCGAACAGCCGTCAACAACGTGTCAGTTTTAGTGCCATATGTATATTCTGTTATGCATTACTGAACCATTTATCTGATTGGGATGAAACTTTGGGTATTTGATGTGCGCATACCCGCGATGGTTTGTATACATATATATAATAATGAGTTCTGGCATCATGAAATTATGCGTTGCTAACCATTCATCCGATTGCGATGAAACTTTTGGGATTAGATGTGTGCATGCCCGCAATTGTTTCTATACAGGGTATAACAGAACATACCCGAGGGATTTTAACCAGCGATTCATGAGTATATTTGTAGTAAAAAATGTACTTGTCATTTCACTGTTCGATGACATTTTTTTTCTATTAAAAATAATAAAAATATTTTTCCATCACATGTCGTCACTGACATTTGATAAGCGTTGCGTCTCGTTCTAACGGCGTCTCAATACGTAAAACAGCGCGCGTATCGCTGACATCCATCGCGACAGGATATATCTCAGAGCGATGGGAATAGTAGCGACATGTGATTGAAACATATTTTTTTGGCATTTAATAGAAAAAATTTTTTCATGGGACAACAAAATGATATGGACATTTTTGTATCTCCAAATGTGCTTAGGAATCGGTGGTTAAAATCCCTCGGGTACGTCCTGTTACACCCTATATAATATATTGGTGAACCCTGGCATTATGAAGTTCCTTTTTCTGTTTCAAATTTTCGATTGAGTCGCTAATATTGTCTTCAGTGATTAAATATTACAATTTGAGATTTTACTGAATATGAATAAAATAACAAAATATTATATTATTCATAATCTTCAGTTTAATTTATGTGGGACCCGTGCTACGAAACTTTTCAGAAATGGACAATTTATGGAAAATACTGAATAGTAGTAAAGATATAAGCCATGAAAATTTTGACATGTCAATCGAAAAAATTGTTTGATTGTAGATTAATACATAACACCAAACTTACAACTTATTGGTGGACACACACATCTGTTGGATCTGCCGGATCTGCCCTGATGATGGACACTGCAATGCTGTCCGAAACGTCAGCCAAATAAGGAGGTAGCGCAACACGGCATAACAACCCAAAAACAAGTAATTTTATCTTCACAATTATAATTTATTTATAATAATATAGCATTAAAAACATACACCACTCTTCCAGTCACAAGCTAATGCTTCCATGGAGGAGTGGTATTAAAATATTTGAACATGTACTTAAAATATTATATCATATAAATGAATGTGCATTAATATAATAATAAAAAAAAATTTAAAAAGTTTGTGACATCACGGTACTGCTAAACTGTTTTTCCAATTATGAATTACACTGAATTGTGTCACGAGACAACATACCTAATTTCGCTTTGAATTTAACCCAAGTTCACTTTGAAAGCTGATAACTTCGGCATTTTTGGAGATATCGAAAAATTAATTTGACTGTCGTTAATAACCCTTTAAATACATTTACATTAAAAAAATTAGAAGATGACCTCATTCGGAGTATCTAGTATTTTTTTTAAGGAATTTGCGTTAGTTATTACATCAATAATAAGCCTTCTCTTTACTATACATAAACCTATTCACTTCAATATGGCTAATAGACATCACAAGAGATGCTCAATGGTATTACTGTCAGTCGCCGACAACAACGCCATCTGTCGATAATTCCAGCTATTTGTAAATAACGGGTTCACGGCACGATGGTGATTTGCTGCACGCAGCCTCCCAAGATAATTCATTGAGATTAATTACTACGTCTGGTTATCGAGGTTGGGAAGTAGGCTTCGCAGGTCAATGAGGCTGTATCTTCTTATCGGAAAGCCATTTATTTGCCTGAATATTTGCCAGCACCCCAGTCAATTTAATACTAAACCCATAAAACAATATAATGTGTTGGTATCTTGGGAAAGTTACAGAGAGGAGGGGAGCGTTTAAATGTGAAAGTTTTAAGTACGTTTAGTTGTAGTATGTTTAGTTATAGTATTTTTAGTTTTATCATGTTTTGTCATAGTTGTAATATGATCAGACGAAGTATTTTTAATTTTATTTTCCTTCGTAGTAGTATGTTTAGTTCAGCATATTTAGTTTTAATGTGTTTAGTTGCAATATATTTAGTTTTAGTGTGCATAGTTTTAGTATGTTTAGATGTTATTATTGTTGAGTGTTGTGTCTATTTTAAATATTTTGCTTCATTTATTATAACTGTCTAAATATTATTTTATTTTAAAATTAATCTAGATTCATTTCCGTTTATGGATTCTATTACTAACATTAATAATCTGTGTCATATTTTATCTTCATTTTTATACAAAAAAATATGTCTTTGCATCATTTTATCGACGCTTTCAAGAGGAGCAAAGCATATTACTGTCACCAATTCTTTGCAAAAATTCTATTATTCGTTGTGTTTACTTGTGCATGGTTTGTTTAGTTTTAGTTTGTTTAGTGTAGTGTTTTTAGTTATAGTATGTTTAGCATAATGTGCTTAGTTGTAGTGTGTTTAGTTTTATTATGCACATTTGTAGTATTTTTATTTTTAGCATGCGTAGTTGTAATGTGATTAATAGTTCTAGGTTTAGTTACAAAAATGGTATTAGGTATACCATCATAATAAATATGAAACATGGCCGCTAAAGCAATAACACATTTTTTCAAAACACTATTTCTGTTATACAAAAAGGAACAATATTATATTCTTAACTGTGTAAGTGCGTGGAAATCTAAAATGTAATAAAAAATAGCTCTTTCCGTGATATCAGAAGCGTAATGAACTATGAACTATGATTCGTAAGATAAAGTAACTTATTTTTAAGTGGGTATTATCGCTGGTTCGTAAAATTTGATGAAAGCTTCATTTCCCTCAGGGGTAATGGAGAGACACGGCGTCTATCATTTGTTAAATATATATTTTAAATGAATCGAGAAAAAATGATAAGTTGGTAGGGTTCTAACACGTTTTTTGCTGCTTTTACTAATTTTTTCAGGAGAATCGTGGAAATAGTTACTTACTTATTATACAAGAATTAATAGTTGTGTTATTAACAACAACAATAATAATTATATGTCAGATAAGCTGATCACATCATTAGTGGTTTACCACTAGACATGACACATACTTCACTTAATTGTCAACTAATGACAATTCTGAAACCATTATCGTATTCTGGGAACTGAACAGTTACATAAGTAGGTACCTACCTACCGACTCCAGAAATATTATTTGATAAAAATATTCACAAACGATATTGTTTTAGAACAATTTAACAACAAAACTAACTAACTAACCATCAAGCCGTTTCCCGCAGGAGTAGGCAGAGATGATAGACCGCCACTTAACTCTGTCCCGGCACACACTTTTGCTTCATCACGTTCGTGCATCGTCTCACATACACTTTTCCGTTTTTCTTACTCTTGACATACATATTTTAACTCGATTCACTTTATCGTGTCATATCTTCCTCGGTCGTGGACAACTTTTTCTACAATACATTTCCCCATCATAAATATATTCAAGTCATCCAAAAACTATGAAAGTGTCCTTTACTTGAACTTATCCATTAAGCTTACACCAGCCTTGCATTCTTTCCGGATCTCTAGGGTCCTAGCATGGGAGTTCGGTAAGGATTGGTAGGATAACTTTCGTTAAGTTCTCATCGTTCCCTAGCATGATTGCAGATCGGTAACGAATAAGTAACATTTCACAATAACTGAGTGTGCTTAATATATTCGACGTCAACTGTTGTTTGTACGTTAGCGATCTGCAGTTGTTCTAGTGAACGATGAGAAGTTATCGAAATCTATCAATCCTTATCGATTGCCCGTGCTAGAACCCCTTTTTGTTCTCCAAACTTTTACAACACTCTTCGAAAATTGAAATATTTTTTTCGTTGGAAATGCAAGCCATCCATTTAACTGATATATGTTATATCTTGAAATTTTACATAGTAAATATAATTTATACTTGATGAACTTCGTGATTGAGTGGTTATGATCCTTGGTTGCTTCCTAGAAGTCGCTGGTTCAAATCCCGGCATTAATTAAAAACACCCATCTACATTGAATTTTATTTTTTTATTAATTTATTTTTTATTTTTTTATTAATTTATTTTTTATTTTTTTTATAATATCTTTTATATGGTATATAATGATAATTTTACATCTTAGTTTTTTTTTACTACTCTTCCATTGAAAGATTTGCTTGTGTATGGAAAGAGAGTGTACATACAATTAGTTATTAGTTAGTATTTAAATAATTCATTGTACATAAATATATGTTTGCTGTAGTATTTATTTTGATAACAGTGTGTGTTTAAAAAAAATAAAGAATTTTATGGAAAACTAAGGATATTTGTAAGATACATGCCGCCGACGGGACTCGAACCCACGTCCTTCGGATTTCCGGTCAAATGCTCTGTCCACTGAGCTACGCCGGCTTATCTCCTGCCTGCCAAATAATTCAATATAATAATAATAATAAAAATAAATAATTATTGGATGATTTTTATAGCGCCATTTTCGTGAGAAAATCACCTCAAGGGCGCTTTATAAATTCATTTATACATTTAATCTATACCTATATACTACAAGATATACTAGTGTTTCATTCAACAATTACTTCTTTTTATCAATTAAAAATTATAATTAATATTTAACGAGTTAAAGTATTTCACCACAAAATGTAGACATAATTTGTCTCGACGCCACCTAGTGGGAGATTTAGCACTTACAATGCCTTTCTCATAAATAAAAAAATGGTTGTTTGCAGGTGGAAAAATGTAGTTAGCAAAATATATTACACGCATGTGATGTATTTTATTATCTCATAATACAGCAAAAATGTATTATAAGATAATAAAATTAAAAGCATTATTTTTTTTCCTCATAAGTACCTACCTAGAAATAATATAAATACATCGTATGCAAATGGTAATGCCTTCAGAGGGCGAAATAGCTGTCACGCGTAAAAATAACTACATAGCAGAACTTGTTTATAATAAACTATTTTTATAGGTTCCATTTTCTTTAAAATTTTTGATGTACTTTTCTCAAGTAATAAAGTTAAAAGTGAACATGGAAAACGGTACATTTATAGGGGAATACGGGTTCCCGTAAAAAAATTAACTAAACAAAAATAAATTATTTTGGCATCACGAAGAAAGCTTTGGAAAACTCAAGAAATTTCATATTCTGCCCATACTTTCCAGTTGTAATTAGCAAGATATCCCTTGGCAACTTAGCATAATGCGGAATTAATTATTATAAATTACGATGTTAAGCAGTAAACCGACTTGTGTTCCAACTCCAGAATAGTTTAATCTTGTTTGCAAATATCAAGGCAGAATTTTCACCGTAACTCGTTTGGAAGTTTTAATGTAAAATTGACACGAAGCTGCATAATGTGTAAATGTCTTTTACTGCTTGTGGAATTAAACCAAAAAGTCATTCTATGACTAATTATTGCTGTAAAGGCATTAATAAAAGAAAACTAAGATTTAATCGAAGGTCGAAGGTGTCAATTCTCGCAAAAAACATTCTTATATTTGTAGAATATAAAATGATTAATTATCAGAGTATTACTAGATTCGCAATCACCACTCACAAGATCTAGAATTTATTACCTGGACAAATCAAGGAGTTGGCGCAATCGCAGACTTGCTCCATTCTCCAAAAACTAATGAAATCAGTTTCTATAGCCATTATCACAAAAACATCAATCAAATTCATGAAAACATAATATCAAATATTATTGATATAAATCATGCATATTCTCATCGAATCATCCAATGCAATCATCATCGCAAGGTATATAACATCAAAACATAGATTGAAAGGAATTAAATAGTATGAGCAGTACTTACAAAAAATTAATTCAATTTAGCCTAAAATATATATACAAAAGTCCCGGAGCGGTTCAGAGAATGGGAGCCTAAAAGTGATAAAATCGAAAGATGGAAGAATGTTGACGAATGAGGAAGAAATAAATGAGAGATGGATGAAATATTTTGAGGAAGTCTTCGAAAGCAACCCGAGTGATAGTGAGGCCAGCGGCGAATCGGGTATGAACGATGACCGAGTGAATGTTATCAAAATCAGCATGGATGAAATTAAAAATTCGATAAAATGTATGAAGAATGGTAAGGCTGTAGGTTTCGACAATATTGCGGCCGAATACTTTAAAGGAGATAGCCATATTATTCTCACATGGTTGTGCAAACTTTTTAACCAGTGTTTAGAGGAGGGTTACACGCCATTAGATTGGAGAAGGGCTGTAATCATGCCATTATACAAAGGTAAAGGGTCACGTATGGAATGTGGGAATCATAGAGCTATTAGCCTGCTAAGTTCAGTCGGCAAGTTGTACGGAAGAATATTGATTGAAAGGGTAAGAATGGAAACAAAGGATAAAATATGGGATGTGCAAGGTGCCTTTATGAGTGGAAGGGGATGCATGGACCAGATTTTCTCCTTGCGTATGCTCACTGAGAAGTTTCTGGCAAAAAACCAAAAACTTTTTTGTGCCTTTGTAGATCTACAAAAAGCATACGACCGAGTCGACAGGAAAAAGCTATGGAAGGTGTTGTCCAAGTATGGAGTGAATACAAATCTCATACAGGCAATTGCGTCTCTGTACGAGGGAAGCGTTGCATGTGTTAGGGTGAACGGTGGTTTTACGGGGTGGTTTGACATCACAAAAGGTGTTAAGCAAGGCTGCGTAATGTCACCATGGTTATTCAATTTATACATGGATAATTGTATGCAAGAATTGAAAGAGATGGGATTGGGCGCGAATTTGAGTGATCTGAAAATATGTTGCCTGTTGTATGCTGATGATGCGGTGCTGATTTCTAACACTATGGAAGATCTATAGTCTCTCGTGTCTAGGATGAACGAAGTGTGTATGCAAAATGAGTTAATGATGAATGTAAGTAAGTCTAAAGTCATGGTATTTGAAAGGGAGAGTACGAAAACAGTGTGCAATATAGTTGTGAATGATGAATACTTGGAGCAGGTGGATGAGTTTGTGTACCTGGGTAGTATGTTTACGAGAGATGGGAAGGCTGATAGAGATATTGAAAGAAGAGTAAATGCAGGTAACTCCATTAATGGAGGACTGAATGCCGTTGGCGCTAATAAAACACTGTCAAAAGACGCGAAGCTAGCAGTCCACAATGGAGTCCTGGTACCTACCTTGATGTATGGCAGTGAGGCATGGAGTTGGCAGAGGAAGGATGAAAGTAAACTGAATGCTGTCGAAATGAGATCCCTGAGGCGAATGTGTGGCAAAACCATGTATGATCGTGTGAGAAATGTGGATATCCGCAAAGAATGCAAGGCTGATGTAAGCATAATGAGTAAGATTAAGAAAGGGACCCTCAGATGGTTTGGACATGTAGAGCGAATGAAAGAAGAAAATAATGTGAGAAGAATATATGACGCAAATGTGAATGGAAGAAGAAGTAGGGGACGCCCGAGGAAGACATGGCACGATCAAGTGAATCAGATACTTGAGTCGGGCCATGTCAAAAGTCGGAATAATAGAAGAGTATGTATGAGACGATGTATGAATGTGAGTGAAGCAAAGACTGTGTGCCAAGACCGAGTTGTTTGGCGGTCCGTCCTCTCTGCCTACCCCTGCGGGGAAACGGCGTGATGGTTAGTTAGTTAGTTAGTTTATATATATACATATATAATCAGTAATAAGACCTGAAAAATAAAATAAAGTCCAATGTATATGAGCACTTAGTAGGTATAAACAAACAGTTGTATGTGTATATTATTGTAGGATGTTAAAACAGAACTAAATAGAACAGAAAAATAAAATAAAATAAATATATAAATTACTGGTAAGGTTTTAGATGAGAGAATGTTTTATGAAAAGAACAAAAATAATAAAAGTTCATTATTAGCAGATAAAATCGAGATTAGTTGCCTCTTGAAAATTGCAAACTATAAATTCGCAATGTTTATTCGCGAGGCTATGAATTCTTAGAATTGGTGAATAAATCATAGAGATATACTAATATAAATGGAATAAATAGAGTAGTAGTTAGTTTTGAGGTTATTGTTACATTTAAAAATATCTTTACTTCGAGTTTGTCTGGCAGGTATATTAACGCAAATTAATTCCAACAAATTAATTATTATAAAGTAAATACGAGTATACGAAAAATTGAACGTGTGAAGCACAAATTTTTACGACTTATTTATTTCAATCACACATCCCAATTCAACACGTAAATTATACATTATGACTAAATGCACTTACAATGCATTCCATAGAAAATAGAAGAAATTTAATTGGACATCGACATTAAAGTAACAAATTGAGCAACTAGGTAAAATATATTATTGTACAACATTAATTCCGATACTTAAATGGATCTATATCTCTCTTTTGCACACTTTTTCGCTGAACATATTCACCTCAAAATTGACATATTTAATAAAAGTTCATCTATATAAGGAAAGTATAACTGGCCCCCTAGCATGGTCTATCGATAAGCTTTGATATGATAACTTTCGGTAACGTCTCATCGTTCCCTAGCATGATTTCAGATCGCAAACTAAGTTATAGTTAGTTAAGTTAAGTTATAAATAAAAATTAAACTCGCATAAATTCTGTTCAATCATTGCGCAATCTTCAATATTAACCCCAAACGGTCAATAATATTGGACAATTCGTAATATTGCTCAATATAATTGATCGTCTAGGGGCCGCTATAATACGAGTATATTCGACGTCAACTGTTGTGCGGATATTTGAAATGCTGTAAAGGACAAAATAATCTTAAAAATTATTTAAATTTGTCATTTTTCTCCTTTTTTTCTCTTTCGATCTGAGTCGTCGGAAATTTTTTTAAATAATAAGTGCGACTTCTACGACGTGCATTTTATTATTTTTTTTAATTAAAATAAATTATACAATGTTACCTTAAGAAATTTACTAAAATTATTAAGATCTTTTCGATTTAATTTTACAGTAAAAATTTATAATCTTAGGTCCACAAAAACAGAAGATATGATTTATTAAAAAAAAAAATCATTCTTTTCGCTCTCCTGAACAATTAACATTTTTTCCCAGAACATGATTTCACATGTTTTTTTCTACTTAATGTTTTTTTTGCACATCACGAATATGTATCGTAAACCTATATATTATTATTTTTATGACATCTGTAATTTAAAAATGGTTTCTGTTTTTTTCTTTCCCATTTCTCCATTTTTGAATTGAAACTTCTTTAGCCCCGTTGTGATTCGAAATTGTGATTTGAAGTGCGTCAAAAAATATATTATTTAACGGCTCCTCGGTTCTAATATAATGCGGTAAATTCACGGCTCCGCGCAAGCCTCCGATTGTGCAGCAGCGTAAAGCGCCTGACTAATCTCAGCGGCCAAAGAGATATCCAGCGTACGGAGGTTCGAATCCTACCAAATCAAAATCCAAATCTCATCTTCAAACCACTTTAAAATAAACAGGCAAAATAAAGAAAGCGACATCTAGCGTCTTTCTAGTTTCAAATCTATCGCGTGTGAATTGCATTTTATGATTTTTTTAAAAATATGTTACATACATTTAAATGCAACTTCATGTCTACGCCTTATGGCATTCATTTTATAAAAAGTTTTTTTCTTTTTAGATTTTGTGTTACCTTCACAAAACTCTTGTTGTCTCTGTATCACGCAGTAAATTACGTAAAATGTAAACTTATGTACCCATTAGGGCGTTTGTCATAAATAAATAAATAAGGTAATTAACGAAAATAAATCGGAATTTGAAACATAAAGTGCTAAAAATATACTAAGTAAATATGGAAGAATAGTCATGTTTTAGATTTATTGGCGTTTTATAGCTCAAATCCTCCATTAAATCATTGATTTCACAATACTTTTACTTGAAATTTATCTCTCGTATGGAAATGGCTACCAAACAATGAATAGATAACACATACTAATGCCTTCCATCCAGATTAGAATGGAAACCAATATTACCACTAACTTTTTTGTTCCAGTCCATGTAGCATGCGCTCTGTCTCCCTTACCCTTGTTTGGCATCATCATCTTGGTATCGCCATCTCTTTTAAATTTCGTATTCATCATTAAACACATTTTTATATTGCAAATTTAAAACCGATGGGTCTGACTTTTGGATCATGACACATGCCAACATCGCATTTCTTATATTCTTCTCTTTTTTTAAAAGAACGAAGGTTTTATGTGAAAATTATAAATTAAATTCTGTCAAAGTTCTCGGTAAATTTGGCTTATTTTAATTATACAGGACACCTCTACAGGCTTAGTTCACCGGTGTTATAAAAACAATCGTATGTTGTTTTCAATCTAGCCCGTGAATACGATCGACCGGACGTGTAAAAAAGCTGTGTCAACTCGCCAGAGTTAATATTCCCGCTCAGAGCGGAAACAGACGCATTGATTTGAAACTGTATAAATATTCGTTTGCAATGAAAACATTTTTATTAAATCGCCATTATATGGGTGCATGCAATGAAACGATAAACCGAAAGGAGTGTGTTATGGGCGTGTCCGTGTACCCAAAGCAAGATCAATTTAGTAGCGTTTTCAGAAAGAGAAATTTCTACCCCAACCCGTTGTTTTTATTCTTATTGCCTAATTTGAATGGCTTATTCAGATTTTCACAAAGAAACATATTTATCCGCATTATGTTGAAAAATAACTAGAAATTATACAACTTAAAAAACACATGTATGTGAGTAGGCACCAAAAAAAACCTTCCTGATTCCCTATCAATAAATCCTTTGTATAGGATATTACTTCTTTTAATCAGAATATTAACGACAATAGTTACATTTTTTCAAACATTTTTTTTTATAATGTTCTAGATGAGATATGTAATGTTCTAGATGAAATATATTATTATGTAAGTACGAATACCTTTATAATGACAACAAACCTTTTTTTTAATAACAATTTTCCTGTTGAACTAAAACGTAAAATATTTCGTTCTGGGATTTCCATTTTTCAAACAAATATTTATATTTCTCTTCGCAATTTTCGAATTCTTTTTAAATAAACATGACTTTTCACAAATGACTTTTTGAGTAATGAGTTTTATTTATTATTTTTCAAGTCCGACAGTTAATTTAATAATAATAATAATACTTGGCTAATTTATATAGCACCGTTTTTGTGAGAAATCACCTCAAGGGCGCTGCAGAAGTAAATACATATATACAATAAAATTGGTATAACTAAAGTTTGTAATTATAACTAGTGACTTATTTCTATATATAAGTGGCTTATATCTAAGACTTATAGCTAGTGACTTATGGCTGAGACTTATGATAGTTGACTTAAATCTTTAATGACATACATATTTACAACTGTGACTTAAAGTTAGAGACTTAAAACTAACATAAGTACCAACATTTCAAAATCTTGAGTTTCCAGTATTGTCGGTGATAGTGATAATATTAAAATCCAAACAACAAACAAGTTCTGTACGTATATATACAAATTCGTAAAATAGATAAGTTATTGCTGCGAGTCGAAGCAGTTTGAGGATTTATAAATTTTATACATATCTACACATTTCATGCATATTATCTTCTATTTTTGGTGCTATTAACGCCAGACGAAGGAGGTAGTTCTTATATAATATTACTATTATAGAATACGGGTGCAATAATGATCTTAATGGATTTATGGGTGCAATAATGATCTTAACTGGATTTATAGGAAAGTATAGCTTATCTTAAATGAATGAAATGAATGTAAATGAATCGTCGTACCACATTAAGATGACTCATCGTTCAACATGCAGATTGAGGAGTTAGGCTCCCACTTATTATATATCTATAAATTCGTGGACATCAACAATTATAGAATGACGAATTTAGGGAAATGAGTGTCTGAAAATATGCGTTTTTAGCTTGGATCTAAATTCCGCTGGGTTGGTTACGCATCTCAATTCCATGGGAAGTTTGTTCCAAGCCTCAGGGCCAGATACTCCTAATGCACGATCAGCAAACTTAGTGTTCGGATTTCGCTTAGGTTATTTTAACCTTCTGATTGCAGAAGATGATGCTGATCAAAGAGTATCTTAGACCAATATTTTCGCCTTTTACGAATATCATAAAATTTTAACCGAAAGAGAGTATTTCTTACTACTAAAAAGTTTAGTCGAGATGTCTTTGTGAGAACGCCCTCAAGTTTTTCTATTTACTTCTTGTAAAAATAATCAAAAATAAAAAAAATCTTTTTATGAGCATTTTATCGTGATTTTTTTAGGCAACGTTTCGGACCACACTATAGCGTACATCATCGGGTTTCTGTAGTTAATAAGTTAGTTTTAAAGCCACCATTGAAGAGAATCCCTTTTCACACAAGTAAGAAGTTGTAAAAGGAATCCATGTTTTCAAAGCATCAGTTACTAAGCTACCGTATTCACATCATCTTGCAAGTCAAAACTTTTCTAAATCTTGGAAAAAACATTCTGGTCGTAAAGTTTAGTGAGACGATATTATTTCATTTATTGCGATGTGAGTTTCAACAGGTTATTCGGCCGCTGCAACAAGTTTATATTTTTGTCAATATGCTTAGAAATTGAAGTAAATGCTTCAAAGTTGCGCTTTTTCAAGGAATGTAATCCAAATACGAAGCTGCTTGACAAAATAATGCATGTTTATTTTTGCCTTGTGGTTTAAAGTTATCGGTCATCGGTATTCATTACTAGTGTACACACATTCTTTTTCACGTTAGTAATGTAAACTTTGATAAACATATTTGAATATCGATTTTGTTATCTTGAATGAACGAATGAATGAATGCAAATCTTGGATTTGGAAATTAACCCACTCCTCAGAGAGACGCGTTGTCGATGAAGGGCCATCCATAAATAACGTCACATCTTAATGGGGGGGAGGGGAGTAGAGAAGTGCGACATTGCGTAACAAGGGGCATGAGGGGGTCATCAGTGAGGTCACATGTAAAAAAAATTGAACAACTGTTTTGATTATTTTTAGATGTAAAATTGCAAAATAAAAGGAAATTGTAAAGGGGGGAGGAGGTCTCACAAATAGACGGGGGGGAGGGGTCAAAATATCATGAAATTCGTGTGACGTAATTTATGAATGGTCCCTGACAATGCAATCTAGCATCTTTTCGTGGCACTCACGTACGCACAGGTGCACGCACGCATTTTCTAAAATTGGATGACATTATGTTTAAAAAATTACAGCAGTTAACATATGAAATAAATCTCGGTTTAAAATACCGTCCAATTAGTATATGGATTAAGTGTTAGGGGTGATCACTAATTTAAATCAGTCCCTGTGGAGGAAAGTTCACTCCAGACTTAAACCAATTTTTTTAAAGTTTTAAAAGACATTTTAACAGCTGTTATGAGCCTGTCCCTGTGCAGGAAAGTGTAGTCAAACATAAAAAAGAAAGTAAGCATATCTCAATTGATTTTTATTTACTACATTTTTTTTACTTTAAGGATGTCGCGACACTAAAATGGTTGAGAAACCTTTAAGGGGAATGGCTTCGCGGCTCGTTTCATAAAAATGTAATTTTGGATTTAAGGCCAAAATACCCAACAAAACTGATTTTTTTTTAATCAAAAGGTTTATAAAATATCTAGTAGGTACGAATAAGTGCTACTCTATTTGTGTCTGAAATTATAAAATATAAACCATTACAAATGTCACTATTTCATGATTTTAAAGGCAACCAGGGCAATTATTTGTGTGTAAATGATCAATATTTAAAAATATAATTTAACTCTTTTTATTATATAAATATGATGAAACGTTAAATAAAAAAATAAAAAAAAAGGATTTCGAAGCGTCAAAATTATAAATGACCTCTTTACTTAAATTAAAATTACTAATAAAAAACGCCCTTTTTAGGATGCATATTTCTTTTAAAAAAAAAAATCATATTATCACAGTAGATAAGGCAAGATACATATTTTTTATAATTATAATTGACTCACAAAAAAAAGTCGCCTTCAAAATTCAATTATTTATTGGCCTATATTATTTAAAATTAAAATCAATATTATAGCAGATATACCTACGTACTAAATATTTAATATGACTTTTGATTAAAAAAAATATTATTCAGTTTGGTTGGGTATTTTGACCTTAAATACAAAACTATGTTCCGAATGAAAAAGGCCGCGCAGCCAGTCTTCGTAATGAGTATTGAAAACGAGCTAGATGTTAGTAAAGTACGGCGTATTAGTGAAACGAACCTTGTTGCTTTATTGTCCGTGTTGTGGTTGTTCCGGTGTCTTTGTTGTCTTTGTGACTTTACCCGGTTGCATCGGGGCTTCATTGGTTGGGAATAGAGAATAGAACCGGTGCTAAAATGTGTAGGTAACTACTTCTAAATTAGATTCACTTCTATTTTGTGCATGCTGGTGGTGTCTTTAATATAAATTAAACCATTTGGTCCGCGCGACATTAAGCTCATTTTTTGAGCATGAATTCTCTGTTTTTACGTATGTTTAAATTAATCAATTACTTTTGACCGTTTTACTTATTTGAATTTTACAAGTTTCTTCAACGTTGTTGTGGAATTTCTACTTGAAACTTGTAAATATGTACGTAATTAAAATTATCTTCTATTGTGAGTGTTTAGGGTATTTTGTATTATTATTTTTATTATTGGGTAATATACATAGTTTCTTGTTATTACAGTCCAATTTGTGCATAATAACCATAAATTTATAAAGTAAAACTCATACAACTTAGAAATTTATTCACTTGACACAGGCTAGAACATTTATTTGGGACGAATTCCATGAAAAAAACATTTTAAGGCTGTTTTGACAATATAAACGCCGTGGTAATAAGTAACGATTTTTCCGGTTCTGTTATTTACGCCGGTACGTTTGCTAAACGACTTTCAGATTTGAAAAAAAAGTCAGTAAAAGATAAGTTAGGTTAGTTTAAATGACGTATGCAAAGATATTGAATTATATCTTTGATGTGCTATCGGCAGTTTTTATAGGGTGGAACCGTGCTCTTTGGTGTTGCCGATATTGTTAAACAATAGTACTGTACAGCGTCAAAAAATCAACTAAATTAACGAATTCTTTCCGCATTCAAAATATATTATTAACCAATGCAAACCTCCAAAAAATCAACTACTTTCCGTATTCAAACTATTCCCATTAGGAAGTACTCCGCTGACAGTCGGGTGGACACCATAGCATATCACTTTTATTTGAATATCTTTGGACGTGTTCACTAGCTGAAATTCTCTCCACGCGTAATTCCTTTCGTGCGTAGTACCTACTTCTGAAATGTAATATTGGTAGGTACATGAAATTCACGCCTGTGTAATTTCTTTATCAAACCGGTACCTTTGAACCTCTTTATCTAGTCAAGTATTTATAGGTGATCACCCTAAACTGTATAGCTCCTGACAAAGCCGCGCAACCGGAAGTGGTCGCCACAAATTGTTCGAATTTCTAATTTAAAATTTATTCAATCCGTTTGCAAAGCCTAACGGAAATTCTCGTTTCCGACGGTGAATTCGGTCGCCTATTCTTGCCGGTAAACAGATTGCCGTGACTTAATTACACTTTGGATAATTTGAAATCGTACAAAATAATTGACATTATCTGATCAGAGAGATACAAATTATTTAATTATAAATCAACTTTACTGTAATTATCTATTGTTAATGTGTTGTTATGTGAATGCCACAAACATGTGCAATACCACAATACTATTTGTACGTCAACTGTCCTGAAAAGATAAAAAAATAATGGGGGGTGGCCGTGATAAATTGTCATTTTGTAAAAAACATTTTATTACATTCTGACAAAAGCTGCATTCACAACAATTGTGGGTAATAATTTGTTTAGTGATATTAATTTGTTGGATTAGATATAGTTTACAGTTTTTCTAACATTGCATATTATATCGTAATATTATAATGCATTTACTTTTTTTATAGAAGCTCCTCACAGGAGGCCATCCTTGGGGATGCTGTGTGGAGGGTCTTTTAAAGGAAAGGAAGGAGATGAATTTCTGGGAAAGATAAGGTATGAGGGGTAGTTAGGAATTAGAGGGTCAGTAAGTCAAAGAGTGAAGGACGTATGAATCCACCCCTCCCACTGCGTTGCAAGGCGATGTTTCAAAAGAGTTCCGAGGTATTGGTTGAGGAATCACAAGGTCTCCTTCAACCAATATCTCCCGATCCAGCCTGCCATGCAGCGCTGGTGGGCAGACACATCCGCCGTCAAGACCCGGAAAACCCTCATCCCATGAACCCGGACACCCCTGCTAAATCACCAAAAGTAGCGAACCACTTGGGGTGACCTATGGCAGAGGCGTTGATTATCCAATAAATCGTTAAATTGAAACGAAATTGAAAACGGCCTTATAAGTATTAGCAATCATTCCATAAAAAGTATTCCTCTCTAAAAAACCAGGTTTGTATTTATTGAATTTTCTAAAAATTATTCCCGGTAGGTATTTTACAGCTTTCCAAGTTAAAACCGCTAAAATATAGAATTCACTCCAAAAAGTAAGCTATATAAATCACCATATATAGTTTTACGTAAATTTAATATTGTTGGTGCATTCAATGACGTTATATAAATAGACTCGCCATAGTCTCACATACTCACAATATAATGTGGAAAGCAAGCAACACTCTTTTGTTTTCAGCGGTTTTCAGTATAATGTCTAATTTCAAAACTTTATTCCTGTGTGATAAAGACAGACAATCAAAGAATACACGTGTGTGAATGTCATAGATATATGGTAGGGCGGCTTATTAATTTCTTAGCCGAATACTGCTTTCACATCACGGGTGTGACCTATGGGTGTGACTGGGATAACAAGATACTATCACTCGGTTACACAATGGACAGGGAAGGGTAAAGAATACAATGACGTTTTATTATAAAATTAATTGTAATAGTTATAATAATTGATAATAATAAGTAATTTGCGTGTACTTACAAATAAAGTGTTATTCCTTCGCCTTTACGAGTATTTGCCGTGTAATTTAAGCATTTTCTCAACACACAGGATGACATTTTGGCGCTTTGCAATGCAATTTACTTACTGGAAAGACACGACCTCACTCGACGCGTAGCAGTTTAGTACTAGAGTACTAGAAATAGAAACAGCTACAATCGTCTTGTGTTTGGCTTCCCACTTTGAGATTTCTACCCCGCGTCCAGTATTAATGTCATTGGGTGCAGGTATGTTAATAATTATTACTCCAAGCCTCTAAGCAATATCATTGGTAAATACGAGTATATATGTGTATTCAAAAATGCACGCAATTCTACATTCCAACAAGCCAAATAAATAAAAAAAAAAAAAAAAAAATAAAAGTGCATTTTTTTGCGTAATCATGTTGTGAGTTGTGATCAATCATTTTGAATCGTCATGCATTCCTAAATGTGAAAAAGCTGGAATTGAAACGCCTCTCCTCAACTCTGAAGTGTATTGAATGTCCATTGGAGGAAATTGCACACGAAACAGGAACTTAATTGAACATCATCAATGATCCGGGTGGCATGAACTGATCAGGTAGCTGCCAATCAACCACGCGATAATCGGGCCCGGAGCGTAGCGGTCTACCGGAAATTTATATTAATATTAATAAAATATGTGAAGCAGCATTTTGGTTTTGGAGCATAACTAAACATAATGCAATGTGACGTAGCATAATCTGCAATAACACAGGTCCTTTCCTAACAATTAGTAAAACACAATATTTATTATATTTGCTCGTAATAATTTTAGTTAGGTTTATTATACTCCACATAAGTTATTATATGTAAATGTTTCGTGGCGGCTGTGGTTTCTGATGGGTTTGTTTTGTTCTCCATTAATAAGGGAGCTAGGATTCTAATAGGTATTATGTTTAAATCTGCACAATAGCGCTACCGTCAGCTGTCAGTTGGCAAGTACAACGTGACGCATGACGGTTCGACGAAACCGCCGTACAAAGAGCATGGTTATCTGAAGTAGTTCGCCGGTAGATAACACATACTAAAAGTTAAGTGAAATTTGTAATTTTCTTTTATCTGGAATTAAAATTATTAAAAGAAAGCATCACTGATGTCCCATTTAACAAAATAACCAATAGAACTCTGTAAATGCTGATTAGGACTTGATGATAAGTCGATATTTGTCTCCTTGTACCGCTTTTTAAAGTGCAGGTTCTAGGTTCGAGTCCCAGATGTGATCGTTTCTTTTTCGGTTTTCAGATTTTTCATTGAATTTTCGCTAAAACCGTCTTCATTTAATTAAATATTACAATTTGAGGTTTTACTCATTAATTTAAAAATATATATTTTTAATTCATATAGACGGATTATATAACAGACGGATTGCAATCTTTAGAGCACAGGCGTCAGGTAGAAATGCTGTCCTTGTTCTACCGGTATTACATTGGAAGATGCTCTGAGGAACTAGCGTCATTGATCCCCTCGGCACCGGTGCATAGTCGGGAAACACGCCAAACACGCGCCCAACATTTGTACACGGTTGACATTAGTCAAGGATAATAAGAACGGAGCTTTTTTACGACTCATTCCTGAGTTCAACAGCTCGGCTGTGGAACAATTTACCGGCCTCTATGTTTCCTCCCTCCTACAACATGGGTCTCTTCAAGACCCATGTTCACTCCTTGCTTTCCTCAAAAAGACCCTCCACACAGCATCCTCAAAGATGAGGGCCCTGAAGGCAATAATTTTTCTCAGGGCCTCTTGTGTGGAGTTAAAGTAAAAAAAATCGTTGTTAATAAATTATTAATATTCAAAATGATTGCATTAATTAGGTAAGTTTGTGAAGCAACAAAATTTGATTAAGTTCAGAATATGGGAGGCGGGTATGGGTATCGCCGCCGCCCGGTAAACCATTTATTGGATAACCAACACCTCTGCCGTAGGTTACCCCAAGTGGTTCGCTACGTTTGGTGACTTAGCAGGGCTGCCCGGGTTCATGGGTTGAGGTTTGTCCGGGTCTTGGCGATGGACGCGTCTGCCCACCACCTGCCTGGCAGGCCATATCGGGAAAGAATGGTTAAGGGTCCCTTTGACTTTTCCAGCCGTACTCTTTCGGAACATTTTATGTTAATTATCTCATTATAGGCATTCGGGAAGATGCTAATATTTGGACTGTGTTCCAAGTAGGTGCATTGGACTAAATATTATTTTAAACATAAACTTAAGTAAAATAATTAGATGTTTACTGGTAATCGGATGAAATAACATGGTGTCATAATATAACATTGTAGCCGAGCAACGAACAACCATAAAAAGATTTTCAAATCCGATTTTATAGACTGGCATCACCGGGCACCGGTCTCCAGTCTAGTGCATGACAATGCAAACTTATTCCGGTTTCAAAGTTCGTTCCGTCCGCCTGCTTTTCCTCTAAGCGAGATAATTGTTAAATCTGTGCTAACCTATTGTAACATAAAGTTTCAATGTAAATATATTTGGCTCGAGTTAATCAAGAGTTATCATAGAAAACCTCCACACAAGCATCCATTTTACAGACGTGGCAAGGCCTGTAAGCGGTCAAACCTGGTGGATAAAATATCTAAACCTAACCACCATTGCTAAAATATGTTGAGGTTAATTTAAGTTAGGTTAGGTCAGGTTATATTAGATTTGTTTTTTCCTCAATGTTCAGTTTGCCATGGAACCGTTAGAAAAAGATAAACAGCCTTACAAAAAAAAAAGAAAATTTTTTTCAATTGACAAACGGCCGTGAATGTGAAAATATTACTTATTAAAAAATTGTTGATGGAAAGAAATACACACTGTTTACACAGCGTGGGAGGGTAGTTTATCTCTGTTTTAGTAATGATGTCTAAATGAAATTTGGAATTATTTTGAATGTTCTATATATTTCTCATTTTTGAAGGTGTTGTAAAAACAAATACCATTTATAAAAACTAGATAAAATTACCTTTTAGATTTGTGTATTTGAAATACACTTTAGTTTTAAAAAACTGCCATATTTTAAGATTCAAACACGGAAAAAAAGGAAAAAAAAATCTTACCAAAATATTTTTGATAAAAGTGTGCAGAAATTAAAAAAAATGCAGTCCTTTTTTATAATGAAATTGGAATGAAACTATTATCTCACTTTTTCCACGTGCATACAATAAAAAAAAAAAAAATTTCTCATATAATAAAGATTTTTAAAATGTAAATTTGAATATTTATGTATCATATAAAATACTTTTTGACATTTCAACTTTGAAAGTACAATTTTTGTTATTAAAACTTCACAAAAACTTATGAAAAACCACAAAAAAACACGGTAAATATATCAATTATATGAATATAAGAGTGAATTAGTCATATGAATAGAAATAACGATCACATTTGTAATATTACAAAACACATCGCCGTAGCCAAAAATTTTTTCGCGGCTTAATATGTTTTCATTGCGAACTGCGAATGCGCTGGCGCCCCCATCTAGTGGCTATGAATAAAAATAACAATTCAATATGAACATTACGAAAAATTGCATTGTTGCCAGATTTAAAACGTATTTTAAAGTGACCAACCTTATTAGTAATATTTCGTGTTTGGTAAATTTGTTTTATTGATGTTGCTGCAGAAACACAGGTTATCGGTCGTGCTGTGGTTTTTTTTAGCAAGGCTTTTAGAATCGCAAACTTTTAGGCAAACTTTATTTAATAAATTTAAAATTATTGCAATATTAATATATTATGTAGAGTGGTGGTACAAAATGAATATCATATAATCGAATGTGCAATTTTTCAGTTCGTTCGTTGGAAACGCAGTTCGCCTCTGAAATCAATAGTCAGCAGGTAGAGTTTGCATGTGTGTGTTTTGCACTCGAATGTACGTGTTGATGTACGGTGCACTTCTACGTTGTACGTTGACACTGTGAAAGTGGTTATGCTAATAGCTAATAGCGACGATTGCCAGAGTAACAGGCTGAGGCCCCAGGTAGCTTTCTAACCTCCCAACTCGGTGACAAACTGGACGAGCTATTGACAAACCGAGAGCTTGTCAAACATTATCATTATCGTTGGTATATTATTGGTATCAAAAGTATAATAACAAGAGTTATTTCAAAAAAAATTGAATCATATCTACATATCATTTATGTAGGTTTTATACATTTATATTATATGCCCATTCGGCTTTTACAAACACGCGATATATATAATTATTTTGTGCAACAGTTCAAGAAGTAAAATTTGTTGTAGAAATTATAAAACGAAACGCATGCATAGGAATAATAAAAGTATTTATTTATGAGATATGTTATATAATTATTTATTTATTAGATATGTTAATATAGGCTTCTTGTTATTAAATTCTGTACATATCAACACAAACATCTACTCTTTCTGAATGCCAACTGCAAGCAATTTTAGTACAAGCGAGTAGGTATCATAAAGACTCAGTTATGACGTTGTTGTTGTAATTAAAAAGAAATTTTGATCGTGTATTTCTAGTTGGTACATGGAAGTTAATTAGGCTGAGTAAATCAGGGCTATCTATAAAACCATTAATTTTTTTAAAAATTAAAGCCTTGTGGAAACAAGTGCGAATTTTAGTAATATTAATTCTGACATCGAGTGTTGTAGGAATTTATGGTTTCTAGTTATGGGTAGGTATACACTCGAATATCTCGTTTTCTGTACAAAATAAGAGAGATTTTATGATTTTTTTTTACATTTACTCCTCACTGGAGGTCCTGAGGAAAATAGTTTCTCTCAGGGCTTATGTCATATATGTATTTGCTATGTAGAGACTATTTTTAATGGACGTAGGAGAGGAAGTTATGGGAAGGAAAAAGAAATGAGGGATGAGAATCAGGTGGTCAGTGTTCCAGGAGTGACGAATAAATCCATCACTCCCGCTGCGATTCAAGACGTTGGGATCGAGAGAGAAAAACTTCCTCAACCGGCATCTTTCGATTCGGCCCATCACGCAGCTAATTGGCTGTCGCATCCGCCACCAAGACGGAGAAACCTCACCCCGGAACCCGTACCCCCGAAGTATGTACCTACTTAAGGCTCCGAAACCGGGCTCGAAAAGAAGAAGATGGATAAATACGAAATTACGAATGTTAGAGGAGAACGCCAACATTTAGATACAGGGCCAAAATCGATGCGAAAATTGCGAAAATGTTTAATAAAACTAGACTCGTTTAAAATAGAGCAATCTTAAGTTCCTATCATTTGTGATGGGTCAAGCCCTTACTTGGGTTTTAATACCTCTCCTCTCTCGCGTTTCGATCTCCGGACGGTAGACCCCTCTCTCGTACTGTATGATTCACCAATAATGTCTTGAATCATGACTCGCTTTTCCCACCCCTGTGACTGAACACAGCAAAAGGCTTTCTCCTTCCGGGAAAACTTTACAATAAACCCTTTCCTTTACGTTGTGTTTTATTTTTGTTTCAAAGGTTCTAGAAAATCTAGAATAGGTATTTAACCCTTCTAATCACAGGAGACCCAAGTTGTCCCAAAACATCATATGCCGTTATAATAACAAGAGACCCAG
This sequence comes from Limnephilus lunatus, assembly GCA_917563855.2. Lineage (NCBI taxonomy): Eukaryota > Metazoa > Arthropoda > Insecta > Trichoptera > Limnephilidae > Limnephilus > Limnephilus lunatus. The sequence continues at coordinate 77,618,747 of OU830592.1, forward strand.
ATTGTCCCAGAGCGACCGTGCATTATTAAAAGTTATATATCTCTCTTCCTGTCATGCGAATATTTGTGATTTCTTTTATGTTAGAGAGCCAAAGAAATAATGCTTCTTATTGTATTAGGATTATATGAGCTATGTTGTTGAGATATTTTACAAACCCGATCATAAGTGACGGTTTTATTTCGAGCCAATTTTTGACGTAACAAACATTTATTTTTTAAATAAAATTGTATGAAAGTGATAAAAAGTGAGGTGACAGTTTTATTACAAATTTTGTTAAAAAAAGGAATCTGTATTTAAAATTTTAAGTTTATTCTATTTTAAGTACTTTAATACCAATATTCGCAGGTATGCATTTTTTAGCTAATTTACATTTCCAATATCAAAATTTAAATATTTAGAAAAAAAAAAGTTGACTTCTAATAAACACATCGGAAAGATTATTTTATCTAGATTTTAGAACAATTTTTGTTTTTGCAAAAGGGTTAAAAAATAACCCATAAATAGGAAAATTTAAGATGCATGGCAAGAACCAGGAATTTTGCGCGCGAACCTTGACAGGCAAAAGGTTACAGATATTATTTTCTTATTATTCGAAGGGTTAATGTCTATATGTGGTAACTTTTGGTTCTTTTAGGTAAGGTGTGGAAGAATTTCTCTGTATCTCTTGAACGTATGAAGAATACTTACTGTCTAAATCTATCCTAAATATGTCCCCATTACGTCCCTTATGTTGTACGTTGTTTTTAATACTCTCGCAGTACCCCCTGTAATTCTGGGAAGCCTATAAAGTTGATCTATGATCCTATACGTCTTAATAGATTTTAAAATACATACCTAGAATGTTTCATTTAGTTATTTGGCGGATCCTTCGCATCTCTCTCCATGGCTGGACCCTATACATAATTGTGATAACATTATGTTGTTAGTAAACGCAAAATTCGTACCTAAGATGGAAGGGATAAGGGAGGGATGGATAGAATGGATCATGCATTTTTTGCAATCTAGTACTGGCTCCTCCACTTGACCAAATTGACCAGGTGGTCGGCTCTCCGGACACGACCTCCCGACCAAAGCATGTCAAGGCTATACCCATGGCACCCAGAAGATCTCTTGACGACCAACCAGATACCCGGACCCTTCCATAACCAAGGAAGGACGGCATGCCTTCAAACCTTTCCCGATCAACCCCAGTATCGAACACCTCCGGGACTACTTTACTGGCTCTAGAAGGGGTAATCCAATTCGTCCCTTGTCACGGCTCTACTCGCGAACATGTGGCTACCGCTTGTGATAGACAGATCCTTCCTCCTGCGTGACCGGTCCAACGAATAAACCACCTCTAGTAGCGAACATACAACCTAAGTATTGTCTAGGCGTTATGAGAGCTTCTAGGTCGATAGAATTAAAAAATGTGCAGACGCTGCAGGGTTGCTTCCACAAAATGAACTGCTTATGCTCCTTCCACACTACCTTGCCGGCAACCCGAGATGCTTTTGGCCAAGACGCCTCCGTCAGCGAACCGCGTCCTTTCATACCGTTTGGCAACTCATTTCATCCGTCTCGTCACGCCCATTCTCTCGACACGGTTCCGCGAAAGGGAATTGCTTCCAACATCTCGCGTGACCCGATCAGTCTATGGTGAGCATCCCCTCCTAACAGGACAATGTGGGAAGACCCCTACCGATGGACCACACATTTCACACATATGTGTAGCCTCGGTGTCATCGTCACATTGTTCAACCATAAAGTTTAAAAGGCGCAATTCAACAAATAGGAATTCAAAGGAGTACATGTTAGTTTTAAATTTACGTTTCTTTAGGTTGCAGACAGTCGCTTTCTATTGGGTATGTCGTGTACCCCGATGAACTCTCCATTAGGTTGAGGGTACAACACTCGTTCTTTTTTGCTCCCTCGCCCGTGCCATCAGCTGTCTGAAAGAAAAGGTCACTGCCCTTGGTGATAACACCGTTGAACGTACCCTGAAGTAATATTATGAAATTTTGTCATTTATTTAAATCTTCAGTTTCACGAGGCAGCTTCGGTTCTGGCATCTCTGCGTCGCGTTCCGGAATGGCCTGGGAAATTAAATTAGGTATAACAACTTACCAAGTACGTAATTGCTAAAATCCCGGTCGGAGATATACACGACCAATTGTCTTAATTACGTATACCGTAGACCTGTGGAGAAAACAAAACTTCCTACGAACTTCTAAACTTTTATTTGTAAACTAAGTATGGTAAATACCGCTCGACGCCGTTTATGTGAGCTTTCGCAAATTGAACGTTTTCGTAAATTACTATGTTCTAACTATTGGAATTAAAATATACCAAATTCGACATCATTCCTGACTCCCGAACCCTTGCTGAGATTATTTAAATCTAGTTAAGTTTATTTTTAATTTCTTTCTTTCGCGGACTATCTTGACATTTTATAAAAGGAATGAAATTTATTATCGCAAAACTGGGGCCATTATTGTAAACCTAGAACGACTGTTTATTCGTTGATCCGTTATTACTTTGAATTAAGTTAGTTAAGTCCCCCTCCCCATCCGAATTTGCACCATTTATTATTATTATTAAAATTCAAGTCCGATATTTTTCTTTTAGGGTAAATTTTTATAGATATCTTTTATCTCTCTACATAATAAACGATAACAATCACGAACTTTTACCGACGATTATTTTTGTGAATAATTAACACAACACCAGATAAGATATAAGACCGTCATTCTCATAATACGTATTTTCCGATTTTTATTTCGTTCGATCGATAGGTTAAATATTATTATTAGAATTTATTGATTTAAGTATTATCCTCTTCAATCAATTAACACTTTTCACCACTGACACGTGAATCAAGTCATGTATTTTCCACTGAATTTAATTCACTAACACAATCATGCTTATCAAAAAGGTTAATCCCACAATACAACAGTCTCGATTTTTCTAAGTCCAGCAATCAATTTCCGATACACGCACGATTTTCAGCCTTCCTTTCCTGAAATCTAGCACCGAACTTCCTCTCTCCCCGCCCAAACTACCCTTTTTAATACCACGTTTCTCCCATCAATCAAATTTAAATTTTGCAATTTACAACCTTACCAACGCGTAATATCGTCTTTGTTCGTATCACTTTCCTATCCCGTCGGTTACTCCCTTTTTCTTCCAACGTCCTGTTCCAACCGACCTCCTTCCTACGATGACTCTCCTCTGTTGCAATCGATCAGGGGCGTATTTGGATCTAAACATCTGATTCCCACACGAATCTCCGCATGATTAGTTAATATAATCTACCTTTTATCGTGTGAATAATTAATTCAACTTTTCTCGAAAATCTATAGTGTCCATTCTATCCTTTTTTAATTCGCTTCCAAATACGGTGTATCCTGAATTTTTCTATATAACTGCCCTACTTTCTTGGCTTAACCCAAATCCAATTTCAACTCATTAACCTACAGCATATCCCGACAGTTATCTATTAAGCATTCATTATTTTAAAATTCTCCCAACACGTCACTGCCTAGATATTCCGACGTTCTAACATTTGGCTATGGATTTTCTAATAAATTTGTGACTGAATATCCTTTATCGAACGTACCGCTAGTGAGCACACTCAGCTGTGTTCGTTCCTGGCTATATGTCGCGTTTCTTGTGTTCGTATACAATTTTAATATTTCTCGCGTTTGCAAATGCTCATGTGCAAACTCCAATTACTTGGTCATCTCCCAGCAAAGTCGTGATGCTCGTAAGACCTTATTTTATAATAATCTAAACTTTTATAACCTCGATTCTCCTTCCTATGGGCTATAACCACTGCCAAGATCCCATTCCAATCCTGCCTTCGAACGTTTTTTTTTCCTTTTTCCTAGTTCCTCCTACATCTTACATCCTTCTCTGCCTAGTGATCAAGAAAATACTTGAGTTTTCGAATAATTTAAAATCCTGAGAGGTCGTTAAATTTTATGCTTTTTCACTAATTTCTTTCTCCTATCATCTGTATGTAAAATCAAGTGGTGATTTCAGATTAATGCGTACCTTAGAGACCCAAAATCATGTCCGATGTCTCACACTCGAGACCCACTTAAGTAACAAGAGATCGTAAACCTTCCCTCCCCTCTAAACTAACGGACAAAAATCCAATACAAAATCTTAGATTTCATACGGTCACTAACATGAATTGTTTTCCCTCGACTACCTCGACGAAATCGGCTCATGTGGGTTTCCCACGTCTAACACTTTCCCCATCGTCTACCTGCAGAATCTGCTAGATATTTGTCTGGAAAAAGCGGTTAAGACCGTCAATGTCCACACCCGTTTCACGATTACTAAGTAATCGAGATCGCTTGCTACTTTAATTAATCAGTGCATGACCTTTGTCCTTTTGAATTTTTCCGCCACCGAGATCCCCGCAAAACTTCCCGATTCCAGACGTGAAATCAACTGTTGTCGATCCCCTCCTGCTCCCATAAAATTGCGATTTATGACCAAGTTAGAAGTGGTCCTATCCCCTTAAAATATCTGCCCGACCAAACCGTGAGATAATCTTGGAATCTTAATTTTTCAAATCCCTCACCCCACGCCCCCAGCCTGTGATTGGTTTAAGACGCACCTACTGTCCTCATCTCTATTCTGATTGGATAGTCGATTTTTTTTCCTAACTGCTTACACCCCTTCGTGGCAATGAAACCCCAAAAGTTTAAAAAAGATTCCTTTAATATTGATTTTAAAACCACCCGAAAGATGTCGATAGTGTGATCATATTCTATATTTAAAAAAAATTTTACCCACCTATACCGGAGTGAAACAGGTTCATCACACATTTTACGAAAAATTGTGAGTTTTTCACAAATATAATTTATAAGATAATAGAAACAGACTTGTTTTTAATAATTTTTGGAGCATACTTTGCGATTTTTTTCTATCGAGGGAATTTCATATAATTTGCGTTTCGGCTTCGGCAGTATCTAGACATTATCTTCAAAAATAACATATATTTTTTTAAGAGCTTAAAAACTTCAAATATTTAAGGGAGATATGTAAGAAATCGGTAGAAATTCGAGTTGTGACCCCTTAACCGAGATATTTTGCAAATATTTCAACAACTTTTAGGTGGATAGGTGCACAATTATAGAAATAGTTTAGGCAGAATATTTATTAAGCAATGCCAACTCAGAATCTAGTCACTCAACATCGTAACCAGTTAAACCAATTTTTTATTATTTAATAACCTTCAATCACTTTTCAAAGAAGGTTCTGGGTTGGTTTCATTCTGATTGTCCGGTCACCCTTATATACATTTGTTTCATTTTAATTTATTAAAAAATATAAATAACTGGTACTTTTTTGACACGTTACAGAACATTAGATACTCTCATAATTAGTGAAAGATTGCCATTCAGTGACAAAAATTTGCTTGAAATGGTTAGTAGTATTTGACGACCCCTAAAAAGCCAGGAACTTCGCAACATTCTTCTTTCAGATCTCTTTCCTCTCCTCACTTCATTTCTTTACAATAAACCCTTAATGAGATTGCTGACTCTGAACAGTAAGTTCGAAGTAGCTGGGACTATCGTGCGGTAGGTTTAAAATTAAAAAAAATAGCTAAGAAAAATCAAAGGTAGCATCGAATTTTTAAAAATATTTTGTAATTTTGAATACGATGGGAAATTTTTCAATTTTATTTTATTCTCAACAAACCATGTTAAAACAGTTTAAATGGATTGTTTCATAAAAATGTCAGAACAATTCCACAGTTTTAGAATCTAGTATGTATTCAAGGCGTAAAGCAGTAATGAAATTTCACGGACGTTAGTTACCACAATGAATTTATCTAGCGTTAAAATCAGCCTCTATTTTAAGTCGGAAGCGGTGAAACGTGAAAATGCATAAAAATGTCATCTTATCGAAAAATAATAATATTATTATTAGGTGATTTGGGTACTTTTCTCTAACCGTGACCTAAAACTAAATTTGATTTCTGAATGGTTCGCCGTTATGCTTCCTCTATTATTATCGACTGCTACCGTATGGAAACCTGGACACACAAAGCAAGCATTGGTGGAAAATGCAGGAGCTATAGAAATGTACATTCGGACGCATTTCAGGAATTTCATGGATGCATTGTGGTGCAGTTTGTACCCGGTGAGTAGCTGAATTTGCCGAAAGAATTTGAAAGCTTGCCCTGATTGTGGTTTTGTTGTGGACTTTATAACACGTTATTTTCCAGGGAATTTAAAAGTAAATATAAACTTCCGTAAATGTTTGCCTCCAGTGGCCAAGATTCCTAAAATACGTACGGTTTGTTCAAACTTTTTGTTCGTCTCTTTTCGAGAAAAAAACGCATTGGGCCGCTCGTTAGCTCGTGACGCGACTGAAGTCGGAAACAATCGATCTCTTTCACTTTTCACCATATATGTTATAATTTTTTGGTAAATCGGAGTTTTTTGGTTGTGAATATTTTTTTTATTGTTACGTTAAAAGAAATATAATATTTCGCTATCTTAACTTAAGTACAAAGCATTATATAGTATAGTAGTATATATATATAAAGTAGTTCATAGTATAGCAGTAATGTTTATTTTTATTTTTTTCTAACGACTTAAGTTTAAATAGTTTTTTTTTAAAGATTTTTATATTCTTTTCCGTTTTTAGGTTATCTGGAAGGAGATTATATCTATGTGTATGTGAACCCCCTCGTGGCCAATACTTCTCTTGCCACTTTCAGTCATGAAAGTATTTGGGTACAATTTAATATGTTGTCTACTATAATGTTCGTGTATTTGTGTCGTTTTTTATAAACATTGTGTTTGATGTATAAGTCCATTTTGTATTTTGTGGATTTTTTTTTTTAGAGAATACCGCACAAGAACCTCAACTGCTCCCGTCTGGAGCCAGTGAGACTATGGCATCCCCAATTGGGGTATGTTGTGAGGCTGAAGGTAGTGGAGAGGGGAAGGAGGTGGGGAGGAGGAAGGTTGGGAAGTACCTGGCTATTCAGATCTGGTCACCAAACACGGCTAAAGCCATTTTCAAGCAACGTTTCTATTCTGAATGGTGGTCTTACACCAGGGCGATACTGATAGTATCTTCCACTCTGGAACGTGCCGCAAATATACTATATATTATTTTTAAATGAATTTATTGTGAAATAACACAAATTAATCAAATAAAATTTATTTGCGCACGCCGGGTTCGAACCCGCGACCTCCGGATTGTGAGTCAAGAGTCTTAGCCACTGGACTACGGAATATATAAAGGTATATGTTATATTCGTACAATGTTCTTATATTCAGAAGGTTTATTTCCTGGTAAGTATAGTTATTTTGTGGGAGTGTCTGTTATAATTGAAGAGTTTTTTTAATAACTTTGTTCTCTATTATTTGTAAGTCGTTTAAGTAAGTACTGAATCTGTTTCCCCATATTTCTATTAAATAATTTAGGTGGGACTGGATTAAGCTAAAGTATAAGCCCTCTTTACCTCTGTTGGTAGAAGATGAACAATTCTACCAAATTCACCAACGAATGGGATTAAATTTTTTCCTTTTTCCTTTCACTTTTATGTATAGACACTACGAGCCAAATTTAGTTTTTTTAACGGTAACAATGTGGTATACAGTACTGCATGGTAGATATAGTCGGGACGTCCGAGGAAGACTTAATTCGTTATCCATGTACTCATTCCTCGTGTATCTCATACGGAGTCGACATATTTAAATTTTTTTTACCGTTAACAATGTGGTATACAGAAGTGAATGGGAGACAAAATCGGAGCGAAAAGTGGACGCCGACGAAGGTTTACAGTCCTATCTCTGCACCTGAATGAGATACTTAGTCGACTTTAAGTCAACAAATACCTGAGAAAAAAAAGGCCTAGATTTGACTTTTGTAAAAGGTAATTTATTAATAAGAAAGTCATGTGTATCCTACTTCAATTAAACTTTAATTGGTTAAGTTTTCCTGGAATATTCAGCAATTTTGTTGGGGTGTTTAAAAAAGTCTTTTGACATTGAAATTAGAAATAATAATATACCTTCAAACACCTTGTTCATGAATATAGAAGATTAATACTAGTAGCTCGTAGTATGAAGCAGACCCTTGAGGTTTTTGAGCACCAAATCGTGTAGATTTTTTGAAAATAATTACTTTTCTTCAGAAGAAGAGATACTTTAATTACCCAGGTTAGGGAGCGCCATTAATGATGTAGGTATTGCTTAAAATGGCTTTAGCCAGCTCTGAATATTCAAACCATGCACCTCTACTTTTCCTTGCTCTCCCAACTTCTTTAAACCACGTAAAATTCTCCACATTGCAATGCCACAGTGCTATATGGACAATTTTCCAAAGTTTTATACATAGAATAAAAAACAGAGTGTGCAATTCACACGCGGTAGAAGCGAAACTTTACCAAAACAATCTGAACCAATGCCTTGAAAAGTGAGGTCATAATCAATGCGGCCAATGAGCGCAGTTTGATGTTTCGCAGGTGCTGTAATGCGTCAATTCATCCGAATTTCATTTCACAACGGGACTAAAGAAGTTTCACTTCAAAAAAGCTAAGCTGAGTTGCGTTGGGAAGAGCGATTTGTTCATTTGAGGAGGGTTGATCAACAGGATTGGGAGCACAATGAATTAAATTGAAGGGTGTCTAGTAATTTGAACGCCAAGGTAATATTTTCGATAAATCGACCAAATCGACCAAAATGCCTATCCTGAATCGTGAACATGTTATTTGACATAATGGGGTATTTCCACAAACGAAGGATTCTGTTGAAAATGTACGGAATATTTAAAGATAATTTTTATGATTTTAATCATTCTACTAAAAATGCTTGTTTTTTATGTTTTCCTTCAATATTATTGATTTTAAAAATGATCTAAAACTAACAAAATCAATGCGGCCCGTGGAATCCGGCAAATCGGATTGTGACGTCACAAGCGTCGCTCAGCTGGGCCAGCATAAATACACACTGTCAGTGAGCGTCCACGCCCATGACGTCACTCGAAGCCCCGCCCCAAAATATTGTTTTAGCGGTAATTCGAAAATGGGAAACTTTTACTCGCTGTAGAAAATTTATTATTCAACATAAAAAAAATGCTGTAATCATCGTAATTTTTTGCTTATTTTTTTAAAGTAATGAAAATACGTGGAAATACCCCATTATGGGCAATCACTTCTTTGAGAGTTATATGTTCTAGTCTAGAGCAGAATATTATAATTAAATTAAATACTAGTATTAAAAATGATATTAGGATTATTTTTAAAACTAGGATCAGAAAAATTTTGAAATGCAATCTATCTGCTAAAAATTTAGTAAAGGCGATAAATACTTGGGCAATACCTCTATTAACTTACTCATTTGGCATAATTAAATGGTCTAATACAGATTTAGATAGCTTAGAACGATTGATTGGAACTACATTAACTAAATTTCATTGCCATCATCCAAATTCAGCTGTAGAACGAATTAATTTACCCAGAAATTTAGGAGGTAGAGGTATAGTCAAAATAACATCTTTAAAACATAATCAGGTTGAAATGCTAAGAAATTTTTTCCATAGGAAAGCTGATAGTTCAGAAATGCACAAAATTATTTGCAAGGCAGATAGAAATATTTCACCATTAAATTTATACGACGAGAATGCCAGCATTCTTATAAATACCAACCAGGAATTATTAGATTCCTGGTCAAATAAAATTCTTCACGCAAAACACTTCAATTATCTCAACCAAACATATGTTGACAAATTTTCGTCAAACAAATGGTTGAGTATTGGAGAGTTGAGCGCAGAAATAGAAGGAAATTTATGCTTGCCATACAAGATAGAGTCATTAATACTAAAAATTATAGGAAGCATATCATCAAAGATGCAAATCAAATTGATGATTTATGTAGAAAATGTTTGGCTTTTCCGGAAACTATAGAACATATTATATCGGGATGTTCTGTATTAGCGCCGTCCGAGTATACATTTAGGCACAATCAAGTTTTAAAAATAATTCACCAAAGTTTGGTAATTAAACATAACTTGATTGACTGCCGTAATGTACCATATTATGAATATGAACCAAATTCATTTTTAGAAAATGAATTTTATAAAATTTATTATGATAAAACTATTCTGACAGACAGAACAATTAGTCATAATAGACCCGATATAGTTTTACATGACAAAATTAAGAAAATAACTTATATCATTGATGTCGCTATTCCAAATTCTTGTAATATTCAGAAAACTGTTTCTGAAAAAATAAGAAAATATACAGATTTAGGAAAAGAAATTAAAAGAATTTGGCATTCTCAGACAATAAAAATATTACCATTTGTTATTTCGGCTACTGGCATTATACCTAGCTCTCTCATTCAAAATTTAGGCGTATTAGATTTGTCAAAAAATTTGTACATAAAAATCCAAAAGTCGGTCATTTTAAATACATGTAGGATTACGAAAGATTTTTTAAATATTTATATTGAGGGATCAGTAGGATTTATCGGACCAGTTAGGATTTCATCAGAGCCGAACCCTCTGATATGAAAATATCTGGAGTCGGTGAAATATTTTCCCATTATGTTTCTGGTGGATTGACGTATTGTTCTTGTATTGTTTTATTCTTATATAGTGCACTTACATTGCGTTCATTTACTAGATATTCATTTGTGGAAAAGTGTGTGGAAGGGTTTAGTCTTTCATTTGGGAAAGATTCAACCCGGACATAAAATCTGGAGCACCGTAAAATATTAAACCATAGTACAGTAACAAGTGAGAGAAAAGTCAATAGCAAAGTCAATTAATAATGACGATGGTGCATTATTTTTCTTGTCGGTTCGTGCGATTATTATAAGTTGTTGATTGCCATTGATCAGCCTCATTAACTTACAGCAATTGATGACAGATGGCAGTGCCGTATAAATTGAAATATCGTTGATAACATTCTAAGACAAAAGGTCGACTATTTTTCTTACAATTAAAGAATATAAACATGCTATATACCGACCAAATGTTAAAAGTATCCAATTTTGCTTACAACAGCTGGAGTAGGTACTTACCACTTTTGTAAGATCCTTCAAATTTTCACAGCCTTCTCTGTCTGTGTCGAATAAATTCTTAGATCCAAGTATGTAACCACATATTTTCATTTTAAATCATAAAGAATTGAATATCTTTTATCAGAAGGAACTTTTACTTTCTTATGGGGTGCCAAGGGATGAACTTGATTTACTTTAAACAATAATTCCTGATATTATTTGGAGTAAAAAATGTTAATGAAATTTTGGTCTCTGGTTACTTTTTAGAAATCGTTTTTTTTTTCAACATTTTTTCCGAACAACCCCTCACCCCGCCCCTAACTCTCCAATACCTACTGATTTTTTTTTTATTTTTCTAACTTAATTTTTTTACTCCAAATAATGTCAGGAATCACTGGTTAAGTCAAGTACGTCCCTTAACATTAACCCTATTTCAAAAAGTATGCCTGGTAATCTCACTTTTACCCCAACAAATTGTATCCCTAGTGATCTCACTTTTACCCCATCAAATTGTATACCTGGTGATTTCACTTTTACCGCTTTATCAAATTATATACCTGGTGATCTCACTTTTACCCCTTTATCATATTATATACCTGGTGATCTTACTTTTACCCATTTATCAAATTATATACCTGGTGATCTCACTTTTACCCCTTTATCATATTATATACCTGGTGATCTCATTTTTACCCCTTTATCAAATTATATACCTGGTGATCTTACTTTTACCCATTTATAAAATTATATACCTGGTGATCTCACTTTTACTCCTTTATCAAATTATATACCTGGTGATCTCACTTTTACCTCATCAAATTATATAGACACCTGGTTATCTTACTCTTACCCCTTTATCAAATTATATCTCACTTTTAACACTTTAACTTTAACAACACCAGGACACTGGTTTATCAAATTATGTATTTGGTGATGTCATTTAAACTCACCTTTTAATTATTATATCATGTACTTATACATTATATAAAATAAAATACGTTTATTTATTTATAATTATGTACGTGTAATACATGAATGACCGTTTTAACTTATATATATAATATTGGACCACTCTGTTTTATGTACTTACTTGTAATTTAAACATATCATCATATTTATAAAGAATATTGTATTGAATTGTGTGCGGACTCATTGCTTTTACCATTTTGAAAATTTACTTCACTACTGTAATAATTACGTGATGAATTCCGTTTATGTGTCTTCCACGATTAGCTATGAAGTTTCGATATAATATATCAATTCAAATTTGATAGTAAAAGTAATACTTACTTTAATGTAAATATAATATATGATACATACTTTAATGTAAAGTAGTGACTGCATAGATAATAATAACTGGATATCATACATATGCATTATAAAGTTATATTTAATTTGTAATAATAAAATAATAGTTTATTCCAGCGTATATTGCCATCTATGTTTATCCGTTGGAAGGAATTGTAATTCAATAATAATAGTTCAATATTGTGTTAAAGGTTGTACCACCTACGAGCGTGCTCAGCCGATTGCCTGAATGCGTTTAATTAGGCGCCTCAGTGTACACACTCATTACATTACGAACAATATCCATTAAAATTATAAAAACACAATTTTGCTGGTTTGGGGAATAGATTCGTAATTTTGTAGTTAATGAAAGGTAATGTTTTTATTTTCATAAAATAGATAATAGTAATTATTATTATTTGTGAAACAGAGTCGGCTTGCAGGTAATATTTTCTAAATGAAGATTCGCTAGCTTGTGGTAATATGACAACTATTCAATTAGTTTGATTTTTTTTATTTTTAGTCACAACTTTATGCAGTACACCATTATATAGGAATCGCGGCGATTGTTGTACGCACACATATTTATTGCTCGCATGCAGCATTTTAAAATTTATTCATCAGCGTAAGAAAAAAATCCAATTAAATGATTTGTAAATATTAATAAAATATTTTTTTTCAATATCTATCCTAATATATAAAAATCAAATTATGCTTGGTTGGGTGTTTATATATATGAGTATATGAGCGACTATGTATTGCTTATCCATAGGAAATGTTTGAAACATTCAAAATACATTATTTAAGCCCCCGTGAAGGTTTCTGGATCATCACAACTAGTTACATGACAATACATCTGAAAAAATATTAATCATTTCAAAAACTCTTGCAAAACTGTCAAATTTTGAGAATGACATTTTGCAAAACAATGATTGTTAAATCAAAATTCAATTTTCGAAACTCTTTAAATTAATGAATTTATTTGAAGTACTCGCCAAATACTTTGAATCGAATCAAAAATTATAAATATTTTAATTAGGTACCTACAGTAGGTAACAAATTTGATTGATTGTTCTTATATTACACAAAAATGAATATTTATAATATATGAATAATTAAAATTTGAATGAAAAAATTGTAATAGGTGGCATGCGAGCTGTTTGAAAACTGAATGTACTGGGAGTGAGAGTGAATACATGGAACGCGGGAGCGGGAGAGGGGAGAGGAAAGGCGGGGAACCAGCTAGTTGTGATTAAAATATTGTACTATAAAAATTTTAGAATTTTACAAACGACTTATTGTCCCCTTTTAGCTGAAGACAATAAATAATAAAGATGCGTAAGCAAGCCAAAGGGCTGTTTCTAAGAGACGTTGTTTGGCAAGGACATTGTCTGGAATTGTCTACGGTTTAGCAAAAGATTTATTTGTTTTTTCTAAAGATATGCGGAAAAAATGTGTTGTGTTTGAAAATGTTAACATTTTGGATGGTGTTAACAGAATTATAGTTTTTGTCTGGAACAATCAACCGAGAAGCAATAATCGGTTTATTGTTGTTGTTCAGGTTTATAAAGTAAAAAAATTTAAAATTAAAAAGGTGAAGCCCCCGAGGAGATGTTTATTACTAAATGGAGGCGCTAAAAAAATGGCCGAAAATAATCCTTCTCTCAGATTATAATTTAACATCTTATTTATGTATATAATAGTTAGCACAAAGTATATTGATGTATAGCTAAATTGTTGTCGGTGTAAGAAAGCTCAGAGAAAAAAGTAGTATTTATTAAACATTTGGGAAATATGGGCATTATTTCTTCTTTATAATTTAGTTTAACGCAGGCACTTGGTAGGTATTCAATGTAGCAATGAAAATAAATTTGAAGTTAAACTTTGCGCATCTTATAAACTCGGCCTTTAGAGGTAACAGGAACAAAGAGAATTGTTTTCTCAACAAACAAGAGATTTGCGAATCTGTAAGAACTGCAATATTTAATACCTGTCATATTTCCAAAAGTCGCTGAATCCAGTAACAACAATATTCGTTTAGAATAACTGGACTTATTTATTTTCTAACTAACTAACAACTGTAACGACCGGTCAGTGGCGTGTTTGACATCGCGTTTGGGTCCCACTCAGGCGTCGCGTTTTCGATTCCTCAGCTGGCTAAGTTCTCCATCACGACACAACATTTACCGTTCACCGTGGTGGTAGTAGGAGATTTTCAAATAGTGTCAGGTTGTTAGTAACTTGGGACTGTTTGTCTTTCTTAAAATGAAAAAAGAGAAAACATTTCGTTTGGTGAGAGTGAAATGGTTCTAACTGCTCCAACCAAAATTTTGAGATATATATTTGAGTTCAAACGCTTGAATTAATTTCAAAATTTCACAATTTTACAAATCTTATGTATATTTTGCTTTTCAAATAACCATTATTTTATTATATTTAAAAAAAAATACCTAATATACCGGATATAACGATTTATTTGCCGTACCTAAAATAGCAGTGGGAATGTTTTTACTGCGAAATTTTGAAGCAATCAGTTCGAAAAGGTTCCATTTAAAGTATATAATTACAAAAGATAAGGAAACCTTCAAAAGTGAATAAGCATTGACATATTTTATATAGGACATATATATATGAGGAGAAAATTCCATGTCAAAACCGGAACACGACTTTTATGGATGCGTGATTAAGTCATAAATAAAATATTGCAACATTAATTTCCTAGTAGTTATACATGTTAATGCAGTTTAATCAGTAGGTATTATTATACTATCGCGGTAGGAACTATAACACACATATGTGTAGTGTTTTTACATAATACTGTAATTTACTATTCAAATATATTTATTATTCTAATTTTAAGCTTATTGAAGGGGTTTGTTTTTACTGTTTTTATAAAAAGTTAGGTAAAATGTTTTTTTTTCAAAATGCAAAGTATGACTAATTGGGGATGATACACGAATATTCACTTAATTGGAGATAACTATGAAGAAGTAATAAATATTTTAAATAATAAACTAAATAATGTATCACGATGCCTAACAATAAATAATCTTAAATTAAATATTTTAAAAAATGCACGGTGATTGAATACAGGAAGACATCCAGTACCTAAAGGCAAAATTAAAATTAATGGTGAAATTATTGAAAATGTTACTGAAATTAAAAACTTAGGAGTTATATTAGATTCCAAACTAACCTGCAAACATACTGAATATACCCAAAAGAAAATTGGGAAAAAGATATCTTTTTGGGAAAGAATTTGGCAAAAATTTTCCAGAAAAACTGCAATCACTATTTACAACTCAATTATTGCTCCACATTTTAACTACTACCCAACTATCCTTTTCCTGTGTAACGAACGATAAAAAAAATAAGTTACAAATTCTTCAAAACAGGGAAATGAGATTAATACTTCGGCGAAATAGATTTTCAAAAGTAAAAAAAAATGTTGAAGGAACTAAATTGGCTAACCGTGAAACAGATGCTAACCTTGAATACGATGATATTACTAAACAACCCATTACCAAAATATTTCTGAAATAAATACAATCTATATAACAAAATTATATATATTCAAAGACATTCACAGACATAACTCAAGGACGAGCAAGGAAATCAGGCTACAAAAAAAGGACAAAGCGAATACGCAGAACAGTTTACTGTACAAAGGGAAGAAGTTATATAGATTTCAAAAAAATATATAATATAGTTTTAGTATTATGGTCTCCCTTTTTCAATATTTATTCCGACAACATTGAAAAGATTCAACATAAGTTACTGGGGTACCTGTACAAAATATTGATCATAAATATCTCCCAAGTAAAATGTCCGTATTGAAACTTTCAGAAAGAAGAAGTATAATTAATTCTTTTACATGAAATATTGCATTTCAAAATTGACGGCCCTGAATTGCTTCAATTAATCAAAGTCGATATGCCAAATGTTTCTTTATCTAGTCACGAAAGGCGCACTATTTTTGTAATATTGAATATATATTTATGTAAGAATGCTTAGTCTCTGTTCGTATTTTACCTATGTTTTTGACTTTAAGATTTTTTGTTATATTTTTTTATTATTATTATGTTTGACTTATTTTTAATTTTATTAAAATAATTACAATAACAATATTACAAACGACTTGTGAAATAGAATGCGAAAGCTCATTTCACGTGTAATAAGTACTACATAAAAAAAATTGTCAAAGCAAAGCTAAGATTTACATAGAGCGTAAGAATACGACATTATCGCTTTATAACGCTTAATAACTCTTTCTGAAAATAATTAACGTTTATTCACGCAAAAACGAATAAAATTAAAATACATGTTATGTATATACAATAGAGATAGTGAAAGGAAACATGAAAATACATTTTTTTAAAGCCATATTCGTGGCAAGTTAGTTTAGGTGAGGTTGGGTTAGGATGGGGTTTGCATCGTCCACCCAGTCCTGATGGAATATTTTTTTAACATTAACTCCACACAGAGGAAAATAATTTTCCTCGGGTCCTAATTCATCTTTGGGAATAGTGTGTTGTGCTTTTTGTGGTGGAGGAAAGAGTAAACATGCGTCTTGAAGAGACCTACTTTGTTAGAGGGAGGAAACACAGAGTAAAGAAAACTCAAGAACGAATCGTGTAAACGACCCGTTTTCATGCGACAAAGCACCGATGTCCAAGGAATTAATGACGCTAGTTGTTCGAGGCATCTTTATTGAATTACCTATTGATAGAATAAGAACAACATGCTCACTAACTTATTAACAAGAATTGAAATCCGTTTTTTAATCAAAGGTTTTTTAATATTTTGAGCCTTAATTCTAGAGGTTGTTGCCAAAATCAACTCCAAAAGTTATGTATTATTAAAGTATCTGGGGGCCCTGTAATGTATAGTATGCCCAATTTCTGGGAGGCTAACTTGACTCCAATGAAAACCCGTGCCTGAGCGGTCACTTAGAGTTACGCCAAACATATCAATGGAAAGCATGTGCATATTACGATAGTTGTATTGTGATAGATGTATAAAAAATGAATGATGTTAAAGATGATTCAATAGTCAGCATATCTTACACTTTCAATTCCATGACAATTAATTGAAAACATCTTTTCGGTGGCTACTTTAACAAGAGATGTCCCGGATCAATCATGACCGTTTAAATTGCCCGCTATTGCTGAGAGGCGAATCAATTGACATCGATCAAACTGGCTGACCTTCTTAATGGTCATAACTCAATACCTTTTCAGCGGACTGGCGGATTGAAATCATTATGATGATAACAATCGAGTGGCAATCGCCCACATGCGCAATTCATTCACAATATGTGAAGTGATATCAAAAAACATTATACCAAGAAAGCAATTCTGTTACTGATGGTAGTAACATATATCCATACCGATTCTAACTGTCCATTAGTAAAAGTGGAGGTCAAAACTGAAACGTGGTTACGTTTTATACCGTAAAAAAGTATGATAATGTTGAAAATAAGTCTAAAATTTCTTATCTAAACTTAATACTAAATGCACAAAGATGTTCATGCACATACTGATAAAATCCATGAAAAATAATAATAAATTATATTTACGCCGGGAAATTAAGATATAAAGTTCTCCTACTTTTTATTATCTTACCTCCATTTAGAAAGAAACTGTACAAGCGCATTTACTGAAAGAAAGCCACTACGTATTTTTTTGTAAAGTAAAAAAAAAACCAGAATATCAGTTTATACAAGAAATTTGTTTTGATTTGTTTTAACAACAATATTTGCTCTTTTTCTTCCCTCTAAAATATCATAGCGTGAACGTGATAAAATATGTCAGAATTGAAATTAAAACACTTTTTCACTTTGTTCAACTTATTTATTGTCACCAGGACCGGTTTCATCCTACTACGGATATTTTCAGACTGGTCTGTAAATGTAAATGTCCGTAGTAGGATGAAACCGGTCCTGGTGAAAATAAGTGAAACAAAGTGAAAAAGTTTTTTTAATTTTAATTCTAATACAATGGAATTCCACCACGAATTAACAGTCCAAGAACTGGACTCATATAATATAATATGTTATTGATTATTCTCAAAACATTTACGCAATCGCAATCAATCCGGGTTCATGGGGTGAGGTTTATCCGGGTCATTGCGACGGATGCGTCTGCCCAACAGATGCATGGCAGGCCGGATCGGGAGAGAACGGTTGAAGGAGTCCCTTTGACTTCTCCATCCGTACTCTCTCGGATAATCGTCTTGCACCGCAATGGGAGGGATGGATTCATACGTCCGTCACTCCTGAACACTGACCCCAGATTCCTACCCACCACTAATACAGTTTTCCTTCCAGAATTTCCTTTCCTTCAAAGTCCCTCCACACAGCATCCCTGAAGATGACACCTATGTCATATATCCCCTAGAGGCCTTCCCCGAGGGGAATTATTTTTCTCGGGGCCCCCTGTGTAGAGCAATTTTTAAAAAAAATCAGCAATGATGACTGAAACTGCTTTTATAATTCTCCTTCATTTGAGCGATAATTCGTAAAAAAAAATTGTTTGAAAACTTTTAGAACTGAGAACCTTGCAAAAAATTTTCGAGCACTCTTTAACCCGTCTAATCATAGGAGACCCAAATTGTTCCAAAACATCATACGCCGTTATAATAACAGGACACCCAGATTATCCCAGAGCGACCGTGCATTATTAAAAGTTAGATATCTCTCTTACTGTCATGCGAACATTTGTGATTTCTTTTATGTTAGAAAGCGAAAGAAATAGTGCCTCTCATTGCTTTAGGAATATACGAGCTATTATATAAAGATATTTTACAAACCAGATCATAAGTGATGATTTTATTTTGCGCCAATTTGTGACGTAACAAACACTTATTTTTTAAATAAAATTGTATGAATGTGATAAGAAGTGAAGTGACAGTTTTATTACAAATTTTCTAAAGAAATGGAATCTGTAATTGAAATTCTTAGTATATTCTGTTTTAAGTACTTAATTCGAATTTTCACAGTATGTATTTTTAAACCAATTTACATTTCCAATATCAAAATTTTAACACGTAGAAAAAAAAATGGTTACTTGTAATAAAGACAAAGATTAGACGTCGGAAAGATTATTTTATCGTAATTTTAGAATTTTTTTTTTTTGCAAAACGGTTAAAATAAAACCAATAAAAAGGAAAATTTAAAATGCATGGGAAGAATCAAATTTCAGATATTATTGGAGATGTTTTAATAAATGTTATATATTATTAATGTTATATTAAGACGTTACATTACAACTTTTCAAAGGGGTATTGCATGATTTTGAGTTGTCATGGAAATGAATTCACAATTTAAAAAAGGAGCATCCTCGAGTATATGAATTTTCAGGGTATTTAATAAATACCTTGCGACCATTATCTTTTTCTATTTTTCTGTGTCTTGTTCTCTTATTATTATTGTTATCTTCTTCTTCAATGATATTTAATAAATCTCTGTAACAGTGAGAAAAAAGGCTTTGCGTCAGGTTTTATTCTGATCTAAATACAAACTTATATAATGATTTTGCGCAGATCTTTTACGGCTGATTGTATATTTTTTTCTAAATTTACTTACGATGAAAATGAAAACCAACCAATTATTACATATAACCATCATTGAACTGAAATATAAGTGATATTGGGCAGTAAATTTCGAACCACTTTTGCCTGAAAAGGTATCTTTCCCATTTTTTTTGTTTCAATGGTAGATCATTTTCAAAATAATGAAGTTGGTATTCAAGATAAAGATAAATTTAACATATACTAAACAACAAACAAAAACCAATTGTTAAAGTTTGATGATCATAAAGAGTAATAAGAAGAAAAGGAACGTCAATTCTTGAGAATGTCAAATAATAATGATGAAGGACAGCTGGAAAAGAAAACAACTTACTTAAGAAAATACCCCCAGGCAAAATCAATTCTGAGAAGAGATGTAATGTGATCTTGTAGTATCTTGTAACCGAAAGGGATGCTTGCTTTTCAGATCTTTAATGATTTCGTTTCATACTTCATTAACGACATTTTCACATCGTTTTATTGTAATATTACTTGTGTCAACGAACAATATCGTGATGCGAGAGGGGATGGACTGTAAATCTTTATTTGTATGAGGCAAGACAATTGATGGCGTTTTTTAAAGTCAGTCACAGGATTTGGCAATTGGAAAGGGGAACGCCCTACCATTGCTGTGGTCATATGCTGCTTTATTGGTGGTGAGTGGTATTCCACGATGATGGCACAAAGATTCGGTACACTTTACTGTCAACTTTTGCATTAATTAGTATTTTAAAACGACTTCGAAAAGGAGGAGGTTATCAATTCGACGGTATTTTTTTAATTTTTTTTTAGGTTTGTTACCTCAGAACTTTCGATTGGGTGAACCGATATTGATGATTCTTTTTTATTAGAAAGCTGGTGCTTTCCGTGTGGTCCCATTTTAATTTGGTCCAGTTCTGACAATGGGATCCATGAGAAAACCATACATTTCTTAAATTTGCAATAAGTATGTGCGTGACAAATGGTCGAGTAACTCAATATTACGCAGACATATTTCGATGATTCTTCTTTTGAAGTAAAACTTCTTTACGCACGCTCGTCACTAAAAATCAAAAACTAAACAAAAAATTTAAAAAAACAAAAAACGACTTAAAAATGCACTTAAAAGTAAAAAAATAATTTCGTACGATTGTTATTTTTGGAGTCGGTGTCAGCCAAGATCTCCACATCTCACCTATAACTACCTATATATGTAGTTACCTTGGCTGACACCGATTCCAAAAATAACAAACGTACGAAATTATTTTTTTTACTTTTTAGTGCATTTTTTAAGTCGTTTTTTTGTTTTTTTTTTAAATTTTTTGTTTATTACGAATATTATGCGAGATTTTAAGAAGGAGCTGCGTTCGATTTCGCGACAATTTACGACTGAATTAAATGTAGGTTATTTTAGATTTTGTGCAATAATACTGGACACGTGTGCCAGGTAGGTAGACATCATATTCCTCTTCTTCTAGTAAGTAAGTAGGGCCTTTCAAGAAGGGATAGGGACAAAGGGAGAAAATAACAATGCAAGGAATTTGGGAAAATGGCTTTCAGTTCATAAGCTGTTTCAGAACTAAACAACGTTAGTACAAATGTTATGAGGTCGACGAACATTATTTTATTTGTAACCCATTTGCTCAATGTAGGCCAATGTGAACTTATAAAAGTCGATTTAGATTTTTTTGTGACTCGATTTGCAGTTTGATATAGGATTGCATTTGAATCAAATTAGTACGAATGAAAGAGATTTGGGTGATTAGTGATTTTCTATTATTTGAGTAAAGGCTCAGGATATTTTAAAACGTTTCAGACATGTCTCGTCATGCTTTTTTATGTGGATACCGCACAAGAGTCCCAACTGCTCCCAAACCGCCTGGAGCCAATAAGCAGGCATGCCCAATGGGGGGAATGTTGTCATGCAGAAGGAAATGGGCGGAGAAGGTTATGGAGGAGAGGAAGGTGGGAAAGCACCTGGCTTTTCAGCTCTACTTACCAAACACGGCTAAAGCAATTTCAAGGGCTATACGGAAAGTGTCTTCCACTCTGGAACGTGCCACAAATATACGTTCAGTTTTTTAAAAGTATTAAATTTTGAAATAAAACAAATCAATCAAATAAAATTTACTTGCACACGCCGGGGCTTGACCCGCGACCTCCGGATCGCTAATCGAGAGCTTTACCCCTTGACTAGGATTTCAAATGCTTGAAAATATATTACAGGATTCTTCTAACGATGGAACCAAATTTCGAAATGAAATTTAATACCTTTTTTTATTTCATCATCATCAACATCACTCTTGGCTCTACAACACCTGGTGGGTCTTGGCCTCCTCAAGAGTCTTCCTCCAATCATCTCGGTTTTGTGCCAGCTCTCTCCAGTTTAGAATCTCCAAGGTAGATATATCTTTGAGAACGTTGTCGCTCCATCTTAATCTTGGTCTTCCCAGGCACCTTGGCCCTGTCGGTCTTGAGTTCAGCAGGGACTTTGATGCTTGATGCTCGGTCATTCTCTCTACATGACCCAGCCACCGAAGTCTTCTCAGTTTTATAAATTTTGTAACGTTTAGATCCTTAAACAGGGTATATAGCTTATTGTTATAACGTTTCTTTTTCATCATATAACTACTTATACAGTTTATACTATTGAGGTATATAAATAGAGAAGCAAACTTCCTTACCGCGCGTCAAAAAGAGCGTAACCACTTTACAACCGCGACGACGTAGCTTTGAGACCACTAAACATTTTAAAGTAAACATATATTTGTCTCACTTGCACAAGTCACGAGAACAATACCGCCACAAGGATTAGATAAAGACAGAACACACAAACCTCGGAGTCCTCGGACTGCGGGTCGGTGTTGCCTACCATTTGAAATTTTACCCAAAATAAACAATAAAATAGAGTTTTTTTAACGTTAGTGTGTAATAAAATAAACTTATTTTAATTATTTTTAATATGTATTTTTTTTTATATGACTGAAAGAAAGCATAACTAATGAAATAATTAAGACATTTTTTGTTCCATTATTTTAATTGTACCAATAGTATATAATACTCAAACGGAAAGTATTTCAAAAGTGTTTTTAAAGATATTTTCTCAGCAATCGAATTATTTCCACCCACTTCTCATGGCGTTCTGCATCTTTATGGTACTCTGCAAAATTATTAATATAAAATACGTAAAAAAATATAATTACTAGATTACTTCTTCAAACTTAGCAAAATTACTTTGTGGCATCATTATTAATATAATGAATAATAAATTACTTCGTTTAAACCACTACATCAACATGTTTCAATAACAATGTTATAATAACATTGTTATTGAAACATGTTGATGTTGTTAATTATGTGTGGTTTAAACGAAGTGGTTAAAATTGATGCTTATTGAGTAGGTACTTGTTCTATGGGCAATTACTTCTAGGCAAGTACCTACCTAATTTTATTATTTTCTTTTTTGTTCCATTATTCAAATAGTTCTATAGAAGAACAAAGGAAGGTAGCTTCCATTCTTACGTAAAAAAAAATGTGTTCCAACAAGCAGATCACAATATAAATCTTATAAAAAATCAGGATTATGTAAATAAAAGAATAATAAATTATGACCAGACAAACAAACACAAAACAAGCGTTTGATTTACAAAAGTGAGTACCACAGAAAACCTCCACCTGAAATCAAACAAGAGCGT
The DNA here is from genome assembly GCA_917563855.2 of Limnephilus lunatus. Lineage (NCBI taxonomy): Eukaryota > Metazoa > Arthropoda > Insecta > Trichoptera > Limnephilidae > Limnephilus > Limnephilus lunatus. The sequence goes on from OU830592.1 coordinate 77,642,301, forward strand.
AAAAAAGCGCCATATGGTCCTTCGAGAAGCCGGATGAAAACCAGCTTATCCAGCCAGAAGTCCGGTCTACATCATTCTTATTCATCATTACATATTCCTAAGGTATTAAGGCATTATAATATAACTTGTAAAATCACGCGAAGAATTCGCCACCAAGAGCCACTCTTTTTGCGTGATATTATAATCAACAAGATAAAATATTGTCAACCTAATATAATTTAACCAGTAGGTAGATTCCAAATAATTTACTCTATGATTACCACTGATTATTAAATAATATAATTTATTTTATTGTAATCTATTTATTATTCGCTCCCGCAAAGGTGGAACAAACAAAAGTTTATTTTTAAATAATTTAATGTGTATGTTTGTGTAAAAAATTCTGCATTATGCCACAAACATTAAAATCACTGGTGAAGAAGCGCGGTGAATTGAAGGCACAATTAACACGATTTAAGAATTACCTATTAAGTAATTCAGTTGATGTAATAGAAACGGAAACAAGATTGGAGGAGGTAAACACACTGTTAAATCGCTTTAAGAATATACAATCTCAGATCGAAGAGTTTGATAGTAACTCAGATGAAGAGGATAGCCCACTTGAGTGTTTTGAATTGCAATATTATCAAGTAGTGACGTTAGCAAAAAAATCCATAAAAAGCATTGAAAAAATTGATGATACTAACAATATTAAGATCCAATTACCTACGTTTTCGCTCCCAGAATTTAGTGGTGATTATTCGAAATGGTTATCTTTTAAGGATGCTTTCGTCACGATAGTGGGTAATAATAAATCATTAAATAATTTTCAGAAACATTACTATTTGCGTGATTGTTTAAAAGGAAAGGCATCACAAATATTAAACGCACTTGAAATTACCCAAGACAATTTCGAAATAGCTTGGCAGGTTTTATCAAATAGATTTGAAAATAAGCGTGTAATAGCTAATCAACATTTAAATTCATTGTTTAAGCTCAAGGAATTAAAACAAGAAAGTCACGTCGCCTTGAGAAGTTTATTAGATCAAACACAATTACATTTGAATTCATTGAAAAACATAGGTCTACCCACGGAGTATTGGGATGTAATAATAATTTATATTTTGGCCAACAAATTAGATTCCAATACCCGGATCTATTGGGAACAATATCCAACTAAAGAAAAAATACCGACATTGCAAGAATTTTTAAAATGTTTAACAGATCGAGCGATAGTCTTGGAAGCATCGGAAGCAACATGTTCCACAGCCAAACCAATATTCGCGCATCATAAACCGTCAAGTTACAAAAAGGAATCTTCAGTTTCATTATTGTCGCAAAGGTTGAAATGCATTGTTTGTAAGGAAAATCATAAGATTTATTTCTGTAAACAGTTTTTGAAACTAAACCAACATGAACGGTTTGAGAAAATCAAGCAATTACAAGCTTGCATCAAGTGTTTAAATGTAGGTCATTCAACTAAAGAATGCAGGAGTAAGAATAATTGTAGAACTTGCGATAAAGCAGGACACAACACATTACTCCATATTTTCCCTAAAGAGGATCAAAACACTGAGAATGGCATAGATCAAGTACCAGTCTCAAACCATTCCACTTTTGGAGAAGCAGAAAAAACAATTTTGTTATCAACGGCAATGGTGAACGTTAAGGACAGTAATGGAATTATTCATTCAGCGAGAGTATTGTTGGATAATGGTTCTCAGGTGAATTTCATAACTGAACGATTTGCTAAAAAATTAAACATAAAGTACAAGTCATTAAATATGCCGGTCTCGGGGTTACATAATAATATAACAAATGTAAAGAAGAGCCTCTCGTTTGAATTGTCATCAATAAACTCTAATTACAAAAAACTTGTTACTTGCTTGGTATTACAAGAAATCACCAGCAAGTTACCGCAGACCTCTTTTCCAAAAAGGGAGGCAAACATACCACCAGGATTGAAATTGGCCGATCCTGAATTTTCCACTTCCGGTCATGTGGATATATTACTCGGCTCCGAACTATTTTGGGAAATGCTGACCACCGATCAATTGAGATTAGGAACAACTGGACCTACGCTGCAACGCACTGAACTTGGATGGATATTATCCGGGCCAATTAGAACGTGCACTACAAAAAAAGAGCAAGAATCATCCTCATGTCACTTATCTTTAAATATGATTCACAATCAAATTGAAAGATTTTGGAAACAAGAGGAATTGGTGTCCATCAAGCACCAAAATTATGAAGAAAAGGCTTGTGAAGAGAGCTTCAAGTCAACCCAAAAAAGGGATGAAAATGGGCGTTTCGAAGTAAGCTTACCATTCCGACCTTGTATAGATCAAATAGGTACTTCCTTGCCTATGGCAGAAAAAAGATTTTTAAACTTGGAAAAGAAATTATCTTCTAACATGGATTTGAAACTTCAATACATTAAATTCATGGAAGAATATGAAAACTTAGGTCATATGACAAAATTTGAACCAGTTTCAAATGAAGAAAAATCTTACTATTTACCTCATCATGCAATCAAGAAGGAAACCAGCAGCACTACCAAACTAAGAGTGGTGTTCGACGGCTCCGCAAAAACCTCCAGCGGGATATCAATAAACGACGCGTTAATGGTTGGTCCAATAATACAAAATGATTTATATACCCATTTGTTAAATTTTAGAAAATATCAAGTGGCATTGACGGCTGACATAGAGAAAATGTACAGGCAGGTCAACATTAGAGAGGAGGACCGCGTCTTCCAAAAAATACTTTGGCGAGCATCTCCAGAAGAGGAAATGGGCCATTTCAAGTTAAATACGATAACTTATGGTATGGGACCGTCATCTTTCTTAGCCACGCGTTGCTTGAAGCAGCTGAGTATGGAAAACGCTCAGTTATATCCTGAAACTAGTCTCATTTTAGAGAGAGATTTTTACATAGATGATCTAATTACAGGTGCAGACAATGTGGAATCCTGTAATTTGTTAAAAGAACAGTTAATCTCCATAATGAATTCGGCCGGTATGAACTTAAGAAAATGGCGGTCTAATTCTTCTGATTTGTCATCGGAGGCCGATCAGGCCACTGATATGGTAATTTTGGACAAACCAGAAGGAGAGAAAATTCTAGGCTTAGCTTGGAATTGCGAAAAAGATAGTTTTTTATATCACGTGGAACTACCGTCACATCCTATTTATAATAAACGGAATATTTTGTCACTGATTGCTAGTATTTTCGATCCATTAGGTTTGCTTGGACCAGTAACCGTGAATGCTAAACTTATTATGCAGAAATTATGGCAAGAAAAGATATCTTGGGATGAAGAAATACCTATAGAAATTCTGAAGCTTTGGAAAAAATATTTAGAAGATTTAAAAGGTGTAAATTCTTTTCAAATACCTAGAAAAATTATATGTAATCAAACCGTAAATATACAATTGCACGGATTTTGTGACGCATCTCAAAAAGCATACGCTGCTTGCGTATATATGCTATCCACAGACCAATCAGGAAAACGGCATTCTCAATTAATCACAGCTAAATCAAGAGTAGCTCCATTAAAAACGATTTCTTTGCCTAAATTGGAATTATGTGGTGCTGTTCTGTTAACAAAAGTTGTTGAAAAAGTAAAGGAATCCCTAGGTATACCTTTGGATAAAACATTTTATTGTTGTGATTCCACTATAACTCTATGCTGGATAGGAAATCAACCAGCGCGATGGAATACATTTGTTGCAAACAGAGTTGCAGAAATACAGGAAAGAAGCGAAACCAGTCAATGGAAGCATGTCAACTCCGAAGATAATGCTGCGGATATTTTATCAAGAGGAACCAGTGCTAAAAGTCTATTTTCTTCAGAAATCTGGTGGAGAGGTCCTAATTGGTTAACTCAAGATGAAGTAACTTGGCCGAACTATAAGGAAATTTGCATCGATCCACCGGAATTAAAAAACAAAATAAATTTAACCGTCAGTATGAATAAAGATTGGGAATTGTTTTATCGTTTTTCTTCTCTCACGCGTTTACAAAGAGTAACTGCTTATATCCTACGTTTCATTAATAATACAAGAAAAAAACATACATTTAGCGGACAACTTTCAATAATAGAAATAAACAAGTCGTTACAATCATTAATAACGGTCACTCAATCTTATTCATTTTCAAAAGAAATTAAAACATTAAAGGCGGGAAAAAACTTAGATAAAACCAGTCATCTCAAATCATTAAACCCATTTATACATATGGATTTATTGCATGTAGGTGGGAGATTGTCCAGAGGAAAACTAATACATGAAGCACAAAAACATCCGATATTACTACCTCACGATCACCCTCTAACAAAGTTAATCATTAAACATTTTCATTATACAAATTTGCATGTAGGTACTCAAACGTTACTAGCACTTATTAGACTAAAATATTGGCCTATAATGGCAAAAAATGCTATTAAAAAAATACTTAAAAATTGCATTGTGTGCTTTAAATGCAGTCCAAAAACAAGTCATCAAATAATGTCTGACCTTCCAGAGGATAGAGTGTCACCATGTAGACCGTTCTCTGTTACAGGACTAGATTACGCAGGGCCAATCTTAATAAAGTCTGGAATCAGTAGGAGATCCAATTCAGTCAAGTCTTATATTTGTTTATTTATATGCTTCTCTACTAAGGCAGTTCATTTAGAACTGGTCACCGCTCTGACTACAGATGCATTTCTTAATTGTTTAAAGCGTTTCATTTCCAGACGTGGAAAACCTAGTAAATTGTATTCTGATAATGCTACTACATTTGTTGGAGCGAATAATGAATTGAAAAATATGTATAATTTATATGTCTCTCAAAAGGAAATAGCTAATTACTTAACTAATATGTCTATTCAGTGGGTTTTTATCCCACCTAAAGGTCCTCATCATGGAGGTCTTTGGGAATCTAACATAAAAAGTGTGAAATATCACGTAAAAAGAGTGGCAAACGTCTCTTCATTAACATATGAAGAGATGTGTACGTTATTATACCAAATAGAGTCCTGCATAAATTCTAGGCCTTTAATTCCACTATCCAATGATCCCCTCGACCTCTTCGCACTTACTCCAGGTCACTTTCTTATTGGTGATAACCTGTCAGCTGTAGCTGAACCTGACCTACAACAGATTCCCATAAACAGGCTTAATAATTTCCAAAAACTAAGCCAGCTAAGACAGAGCTTCTGGTCAAGATGGAGAATTGAATATCTGGGAGAGCTGCAGCAAAGGACTAAATGGACGGATGGGAACCGGCGACAACTAAAGATTGGGGACTTAGTTATCATCAAAGACGACAACGCACCACCAAATTTATGGAGGATGGGACGTGTCATCACCACTCACCCTGGACAAGATGGGATAACCCGTATAGTCACCTTGAAGACGCAGCAAGGGTCTATGAAAAGGCCCATTACCAAATTGTGTCTTCTACCAATGGACGATGCTATCACATCTTAGAAGAACTGGATCAAAATAAACTACTAACATCTAAGAAGAGCAGTATAAAAAATAAGTCATCTTTACTAAGGCCAAGGATCAAAAAGAAGCCATCTTTCTTGAAGACAAAAACTGCAGAGGCTATCGATCGAGGATCAAGAAGATGAACATTTTATAATTTAGTGTTATTTTTTTTCTTATGCATATCTTCTAATGATTTACTTCAATTTATTATTTTATTGTTTCTAAACTAACTACAACAATCAATGGATTACGATATGTGTATTAGCTAGTTTCAACTCTCTTTTTATTTTATAAAAATAAGTTATTCTTTCTAATTTAAAAAAAAATATCCTCACAAATAATAATAATCAATTTTAACTATTATAGGGTTCTAAAAAGAACTTTCATTTAATTTCAGCCCTTTTTGTCGGGGAGCTATGGTTAAAATTGATGCTTATTGAGTAGGTACTTGTTCTATGGGCAATTACTTCTAGGCAAGTACCTACCTAATTTTATTATTTTCTTTTTTGTTCCATTATTCAAATAGTTCTATAGAAGAACAAAGGAAGGTAGCTTCCATTCTTACGTAAAAAAAAATGTGTTCCAACAAGCAGATCACAATATAAATCTTATAAAAAATAAGGATTATGTAAATAAAAGAATAATAAATTATGACCAGACAAACAAACACAAAACAAGCGTTTGATTTACAAAAGTGAGTACCACAGAAAACCTCCACCTGAAATCAAACAAGAGCGTAAAAAAGCGCCACGAAGTCATTTATTATTCATTAAATTACTAGATTGTTCATTAATAAACTAAAATAAGTTTTAATGAACTATTTTGTACGAAGATTAAAATATTTTAATATGGTTACCTCGATAGTAACTTATTCCATAATTTATGTATTCTCCCATTAATGTGGGAAAACCAAAACGACTTCTTAGTGGCAACACTGAACCTATATTAGAGTATTTGACATTTTTTTTCTATTTCTGCGTTTTTTAATTAAATACGAACACGTAAACAATAAACTTACGTGTGGAAAGTAATTCCGTTTGCTTTATTATGTTTTTCTGACCATGAATCGAATTTTTTTACGACGCATTTAACCATTTTGGAGATAGTTTTGATCGCGTATCGTCCAGTTCAACTCGGTCGGCGTCACACTTAGTACTGAACTGACGTTAGATAGGCATATGCTTTTGGACATATGTACAGTGGCGTTGGCACGGTCATTGCTGATCTAGTGTAGGTATATATATATCAATGGTTTATACAGGTTATTAGGCTACCACGCTAGGAACATGCTCGTATTATGGTAGTCGAAATATGAAACATAAATGTAAGAATTGTTATTTGTTAATATATAAAATTAACTAAACTAATTACGTAATAGAACGGTATTAAATTCTTAAAACCGTTCTGTTACGAAATGCAAATAATATAATATTTATTTTGCAAGTTTATTCAGGAATCAATTCTACACCACCCAACTTTATGTGTAGGGCAAAGAGAAAAAAAAACAGAATTTATTTTTGTGGACAATTCTGACGATAATTATTTTATTTCGTATTCGATCAGAGAAATACACTGATAAAAATATTAAATCTTATAACTAACCGACAACCGTCTAATCCACTTCTCCCTCAGTATGGAAGTTCAAAAATCATTTGCACGGTTATAATATTATTATTACGTTAATATTATTTTGTGTCATAAGTCAGATTGAGCCTAGGCGTTCATTTCTGTTTGTAAAGAGTTTTGTTACATCCCGCGAATGACAAGTTCAGAGGATCAAACATCTAAATCTAAAAATAAGAGTGAGTAAAAATAAAATATGTTCAGCCAAATTTTTTTGGCGATGAGCCTCGCTATTACATGAAAGCTCACAAGGAGAAAATAAAGTTTATCCAGCTTTTAAAAACGGAATGATATTTGTGAAACGAACATTCACAATTGTGAAGGTATTTTGAAGGAACACTCAAACTTTTTATGAGTACTAAAATTAACAGAATTGAAAATGGTTGGTGGAAAAAATCCGTATAAAAAAGTCCATTTAGAAATTGCTTCAATTTGGGAAAAACCTCTTTTGAGGATTTCGTCTACTTGCTCATGGAAACGTTATTTTACATTAGATAAAAGTTTTTATTAATATATTCAGCATTTTTAAAGACTGTCTATGTGCCCGACATACTTTTACTAACTCAGATTTATGATGGATGTATAATTCGGTTAGTCAAACATTTCTTTTATTTTTAGTTTAACAGTGAAGCGATTTGCGTTTATTAAGATTTGTTTTTATTTGACGGTATCATTATAGACCATTATGCATCGTCAAAATAAGTTTTTGTCATATTATTATCTATGAATTGTGATCGTTTTCAGCAATTTTAAATGTGATATTTTTGTTGTTAGTATTTATGACAACAAGACAAAATTGATATAAATATATATTTTTACATTTGATCCATAAGGAAGCCCCTTAGGAAAACAATTCCCGGCAGGGCCTGTGTTTTCTTTGGGGATACTGTGTGGAGTATCTTTTAAGGGAAAGGAAGTAGAGAAGTTCTGGGAAAAAAAGTTGAGGAAGTTCTTGGAAAGAAAAAGGTACGAGGGGTGGGTAGAAATATTGGGGTATGTGTGTCCAGGAGTGACACATGAATCTATCCGTCGCACTAAGGTGCAAGGCAATGTTCGAAGAGAGTCCGGCTAGAGAGGTCAAAAGGTCTCCCTCTAGACTCTCCCGATCCGGCCCACCACACAGTGGGTGGGCAAACGCGAAAACCGGCAAGACCTAGATAAAACTTCGCTAAGACACCAAACATCGCGAACAACTTTGAGTGACCTGGACAGAGGTGTTGGTTATCCAATAAATGGTTTACGGGGAAGCGGTACCCGCCTCCTCCTCTACCCATATCACGTAACATATAATTACTTAGGCAGGCTAAAAAGAATTGCACACAAGCTTGTACAACACGAACAAAAATAAATAGCAACATCGAGCAAAAAGTACAATAAAGTACAATTCTTCTGCTTCAAAATCATATATTTATTTTTCAACATAACCACCGTTAATGCTAACACCATGTCTCCGAACCTGTGATAAGTTTTTTTTTTCAATTCGTCGACGACGTTTCAATGACCTTAAACCTGCGCATGCGTGTAGAGGGGGAATGTCACTTCCACATTCCACTAGGTGCGCTTCACTCGTATTTGCCTATTTCCAATTAAAGATCTCATCGTATTCACAAAGATTTTTTTTTAAATTAACGATATAAACCCTTTACCTTTGTTTCAAAGGGAAATACTTGTATCGCAATTCTCTTTGTAAGGACTAAAATAGGCACGCGCAAATTGAAACTTGAAAATTCTTCAATGAAAACCAATTATAACTACTAACCCGTGTAGACTTGTAGACACTGCTCTAGTAAAGGTACGAATATACCACGTCGATAACGAAAATCAGAAATATTCCTTTATTGTAGTTGGTTCCCATAATATGTGCGATTCTTGGATACATTTTTTTCTAATCAATACACAAAGAATTCGACTTTTTCAGAAGCTTTCACCACATCAATAAATTTTGAAAAATTTTAATCAAGGGTAATTATAATACTTTCATACGAATCTGTAGGTCCAAAGGTGGCAATGGCCTGAAAATGTTGAAGGCATTATTGATGAAATTACGCCAAAGAACATGACAACGTGGTTATTTCAGTGGAAGCAACCTGGAGACAGTCCGAAGAAGATGTGGATTTACTTCACCGAGGACTAAATAACGAATGACGAGGGACCACAGCCATTGAAGAACATTTTGTGAAGAAAGTCAAATCCCACCCCTACTGCCAACCTGATGATGAAAATATTAGGTATTGTGTATTAAGTTAATTGAATAATGTTGTCAAAATGAATGTAATCGTCAACACGTCCAACCAAAACAACCGTAAAATAATTCTGTCAAAATCAGCTAAAAATAATATTTATTTTGGGGGTATATAACTTCATCACTTAAATTAAACGACCGATTTATTATATAAAATCCCAAAGCCTACAATGAGCTTTTCATTAATGGTGTCAACATGATCAACGAGCTTTATGAGGTGCAACAAAATGAAACTATTTATTGCATTTATTTGGAGTTTATTGAAAATCCAAATAATTACAATGCAGAAAATCTGTATGTTTTTTTGTAGCCACAATTATGCAATTTGGAAAGAACCGCTATTGTATAGCAGATTTCTTAAAAACCTAACCTGTTGATTTATAATTAATTATATGTCGATTTAATAATAATAATTTTCTGTAGGTATATATTTTCGTAAGCAAGTACACTTGCTAATTTTGTTTCACTTATTTAGCTTCTATATACATACACCGCAACAATTATTAATTTACGCCTTGGGAAATCCAACTAGAAAAAAAATTTAATGGCGACCTGTAAACTTATTAAAGGGCACCATTATTTACTTTTCAGAATAACCCTGTACTTTGATCAACTTTGTTTTATTTACTTTGTTAAGCCCTGACTTTTATAACGCCGTGTTACGCCTGATCGACTTTTTACCACAAGACATGGTTAAAACTACTACTATACGAGGGATGTTCAGAAAGTAAGTGTACTGAATTTTAATTTTTTTATTGAAAAAGTGTATTAGAAAAAAAAATACAGGATATTGTTGATACACTTGTTGACTATTTTTCTAAATAATTGCCAACCCGTTAAATGCATGTGGTGAGCCGTGCTCAAGTTTCTTTATGCCCTCCTCGAAGAATTCTCCCGCCAGTTCCTTTCCCCACTTCAGGACCACTATATGCGCCTGCTCGTCGGTTGAAAAATTATTTTCATCCTTACTTGCTTTTAGGAAAGTTAAAAAATGATAATCTGAAGACGCCAAGTCAGGGGATGACGGTGAGTGGTTCAAAATATCCCAAACAAATGAGTCCATGATCGTATTGGTGGCCAAGGCTGTCTGAGGACGGATGTTTTCGTGAAAAAAGCACACTTCTCTTGTCAGCATTCCACTCCTTTTCTTTTGAATGCTCCTTTTGAATTTTTTCAGGGTACACAGTATTATTTTGCATTCATGGTCTCAATCTGAGGCCAAAATTCGACCAAAATGATGCCTTTTCGGTCCCAAAACACTGAGGTCATGATTTTTTATGCCCGAAGTTATGGTGTTAAATTTTTTGACAGATGGGGAATTGGTGTGACGCTACTTTGAGGACATTTTTTCCAGACATGTAATGAGTCACCCACTATCATTTCCAGTCACAATAGAGTTCAGAAATCATCACCTTTTTTTCTTGTAGATGTTATTCCTTCCGTGAGTAAAAAGCGAATCATAGAACTTGGCGGGATTTTTAACCGACATCTTCTACGCGACTTGCACTACAACGTGAGTTCACGCACTGCGGTGTTCCTGTGATGCTTCCTCTGTTCAGAAGACCCTCTGTTCTACCACTCAGTGTAGCCAAACCTCAAACAAAAAACACAGCCCGCTATGGTCACAGTACACTTACTTTCTGAACACCCCTAGTATTTCGTATTTTCCGTAAGAAATCGAACAGTTTGCGAATTCATATTTCACTTAGATATTCAGACTGTTCAGACCACTAGACAGTACATAGATAATACAAAAAGGTGTTATTTAAAATTGTGAACTATTTATAGTCGGAATAAAACTTATGTCGTCTATGAATTCAAGAACTTTCGATTCCTCGACCACAGACAGATCAACGAAAAAATAAAAAAAATATTGAGAATACTGTGGGCACATTGAACACGTCGAAATCAAACTTCTATTATCCCAAAAAAAATTGTGATCACCGTTCACCTTTTTTTACATAGTTTAAACATATTTCAGGTGAAAAAATATTTTCTTAAATATCTCGGAATAGTTCGAATATGATAAAACTTCAGTTCTGAAACCCATGCGTGAAATATTTTCAATACATACCATAATTAACTAACACGTATGGCCATTGAAAACTTTTGCTTAAAAAATAAAAATTAACTCTGTATTTAATATTTTTTAATAAATTATGTGTCCTGATAAAATGTGGTCGCCACATGATGTGCGTCCATCTCTCATTACGGTGAAAGCTAAAGCTAATCTACTCATAAACACTTTAATGAAGTTGGTATGGAGGGAAATTATTATAATGTCAAGTGCACCCTGCCCACGGTAAACAGTACTACAGAGGCACTGCAGAGCCTTTGAGGTTGCGTTAATTGCTCTTAAATTTGTTGTTGCAAACCCTAAACTAATCCCATTACACTTCAGAGTATAATTGTCTCCACAACTCAAATATGTAAATGCAATGTGATGTATACCATGAACAGGTGTTTGGTATCATCGCTACAATGACAACATCCTCAAGAGTATTCTGACTTTTCTTTATCATTTCATAACTTTCATATCTTCCGTTATAATAATAGTATGCAAAAGTTCTCTGAAACCCATTTTTTTAAATTCCCTCGTTCTTTCAATATTTACTTAGTAAAGTCAAACGCCTTTCGCACTGAATTTTTAAAATTCTCGCCTCGGAAACTATAAGGATCTCTAGAGAACTTTAAAAAAGTAACAACTTTGACTGCTCTAAGCGAAACGGAGTTTCAAGCAAATTGGTTCGAGATTTATTCAAACAAATTTTGTTAGAGAAGTTTATGAAATATCCTCTAACTTCTCTGTCATAGAAATTCGACATAAATGTTTTATGGCAAACCACGCAAATAATAAAGTTGTAGAAACTACATTCTTTAGGAAAATATGAAATAGATGTTTAATCATTGAAGAAGTTATTATTACGTTAACAAAATTGAATAGTTGTCTTTGGATGTGCTGCACAACGCTTATAGCCGCTCCTGACTAATCAAGCAATCAAAAGAGCAAAATATAGTGTTAGAAATCAATTGTTACTTTAAAAATGAATTCGGGCCTTTCAATCAATGTTCAAGAGTTGCTTAATAATATTAATTCCCTAATTTCCTAAAAAAAATTAAATCATTTGTTGATGGTATTGGTATTCTCAATTTTAAATATGAGATCGATTGACATAAACGAAAAAAAATAGGTATCCATTAGCTCAATTGATATAGTGTTGTACCGGCAAAACAAAGGATCCAGGTTCGGTTCACAGCTGCGACCGTTACCTTATTTATGACCTTTGTCTTTTTTTTTATTCATGTTTCATAAGTTGCCGTTTTAGATGAGATTAGCTAATAAAAATAATAATCTTCTTCAGTGATCGAATATTACAATGAGCTTTATAAACTTCAGTGAGAAAAGTTTTTCCAATAAATAGATATATAATTTATTTTTTTGAGAAATATTTAAGGTTTTCGTGAGCCGTTTGAAGCTGTGATTAAAAAAATGTATATATTTTGCATATCAATTTTATTGTAATACAATTGTTTTATACTACGCGCACAGAGTGTAGACGGAATGTGCCAGAATACAAATGAATTCTAGTCGCATTTACCCAATAAAATTCAAAATGAGTTAAAGTTTCTATTTATGAAAAAATGGTGGAACTCCATTAAAATATATTATAATAAAAAAATATATATAATCATTTTTTCCACTTTAATTTAATTCATATTTATTGTAAGGTTTTTCCCTGAATAATATTGAAGTGAGCTACAAACCCAAGGTAATGAGCCTACTGGAATTACCAAAAATAATTAGAAATTAGACAGTGTAAAGCGACTTAGTAACAAATGTTATTAATATAATTGATTAAAATCCTTGAAGACCATCCTTCTTCCCCTCCCCCAATTGTTATGTATATAAACCGTAGACTAAGAATAATAAACTAAGAATACTTTGTACCATGGCTTTAACGAGCTGAAATCGGTTACCATCAATAAAATTAAAGTGGAAAAAGTTATATATTTGTTTTATTATAATATATTGTCTATAATACCCATAATACTTTATCAATATATTAAGAATTAAAGTATTATAGGTACCAATAAATTTTATTAGAATTAACTTAATTTCTGTAGAACATTAGATATTTATTTGTTTGATGCAATATATTTACATTTTATACGCAATTCAATGATGTTGGCCTCACTGGGTGGTATAACCGTGCTGAGGCCTCTACTACATCACTTCTTTTTTACTAAATTAACATTAATACTCTGCTTTTTTTTAAGTTTATTGTGGCTCTTAAATTCTTTTGATGATCTGTATAAACGGGATTAATAAACTCAAATTATTATCATCGATATCCTTGGAGATTACGGATTGATTGAAAGAATCTGTTATTTTTATAATGTAAATATTAAAAACAAATCATTTCTATGATCAAAGTGACAGATTTCCAAATAGGAAGTATTTTTTTTTATTTTCATTACTGCGTATACTTCTTTCATGGTACCTACTAGATCACTTTATTATGAAATATCAATATGTATACAAACCCATCAAACTCACAAACGCTATTTGCAAGGTACACTGGAGGGTCTAATGGTCGTTTATTGGAATTAAATGTGGCTTTTTTGTATAAAAAAGAAGTTTTGTCATGTACAACGATGAAGGTAAACAATCAGTTTTCTAATACCCACCGTCGCGCGTCGCGTCGTTGGGAACATGGCAAGTCCACTCCAATGCAACTAATTTTTTTTAAATTTCAATAAATGTATCGTACCCTTTTAGGTAAAACTGATTAGGTACCATACTAAAGGTTTTTCTCTGCAGAGATGTTAATATTTCGTATTCCTTTCATTATTTATTTGAACTATATAATATTTTGTGAATTATTATTTCAGTGGGGTGAAGTTTGAATAGGTCGCGGCGGCGGAAGCATCTGCCTACCTGCTGTGTGGTAGGTCAGATCGTGAGAGACGGGTTGAGGGAAATCCTTTACCTCTCCAGAAGGACTCTCTCGGAACATCCCTTTTCACAGGCGGAGATGCATTTATGCGTCTGTCACTCATTGAAACGCTGATCCCCAGATTCCTACCCATCCTCATACCTTTTACTTTCCCAGAACTTCATCTCCTTCATTTCCTAGAAAAGACACTCCTCCCAGCATCCCCTAAGATAAAATAAAGCCTTAGGGAAATTATTTTCCTCGGGGCCTCCTGTGCGAGTTAATGTAAAAAAATATATGTAATAAAATTACGAGTATGTAACCTCTGTAAATGGCTTTTCTAAGATGCAAAAAAAAAGTTTAAATTTAAAAAATTCTGATTTTATTGAAACAGTTTACTTTCTTTGGACATTAGTTCCAATAAAGTGTCACAAAACATGACCACCATGACGTCACCATGACGTCACAACGATAAAATAATATACGTTTAATAAAGGACCAATTTAATTTAATATGCATGTTTTACACATTGTTTATAAATGGTATTAAGAAGTAAGTGGTTCTTTTCGACGGGAGATTTTAGACCTAAGACCGAAGGGAGACCTAAAAACATGTGCGGGGGCATTGGAGGTCTAGTATCGTTTATTGAATGTAGAGTCATTTTTATACAAAAAATGAGAGTCCCTACAAAAGCCTTGAAGGGGTAACCATCTGTTACCTATACCAGGGCGGGTAAGTAGTGGGTCCTCCAAAAAATATCTCGGAACATTGCCTTGAACCGCAGTGGAAGGGATGGATTCATACGTCCGTCACTACTAGACACACTAACCCCCAGATTCCTACCACACCCAATACCCTTTTCCTTCTCAGAACTTCCTCTCCTTCCTTTCCTAAAAAGACCCTCCACCAGTGGGGAATTCTTTTTCCCGGTGCCTCCTGTGTGGAGCTAATGTAAAAAAATATTGTTTTCAATCTGTACTTCTTTAAAAAATATTTCTTAAGTAATTGTGAAGTAAGTACTTATTGCAAGAAAACCATTTTTAATTACTTTCTCTTGTATGAAAATGTTACCATTCTGTACACATGTCCGTGGGCGTACACAAGAGTATAATAAATATATATTCTATAATATAAATATAAACATATAGTAAAAAGTAAATATTTTGTACAAAACATATTATAACTTACAATCTAAGTAAGAATCGTGGCTCAAGAGCTCCTCTTTTCTGATAAGGTATATATGACTAAAAACGAATTTTATTATTATATTTTGTAAAATATATATGTATTAAGCTAAAGCTTATATGATAATTCTCATAAGTACAAAATTGTGTATTTATCTAAAGCTTATATGAGGAATTCAATTCAATTCTAATACTTTTATCCTTCTTTACATAAAAAGTTATATACTTAAACAATGTAAAATAAAATTTAGGATAAAATTTAGGACTGGCCTAACACAGGATCCATTCCTAGTTGGCTAGTCAAAGTTTCCACAATTAATTTTAATTGTATAATTTTTATCTGAAATAAATTTATTATTATTTTATTATTATTATATATGTAACTCATATTTTATGATACAATAAAAAAATTAAAATATATAAAATAAAATGATAGAAATTCAATATGTCATGTTCAGAAATGAGGATTCTTAAGTATAAAAACAACCTATAGCTTTTCTCAGAGAGCATGTGGATTAAAAAAAAAAAACAAACAATGAATATTATTTTAATAATACATTAATTCAATAATAATATTTTTTAAATTTTTATAACAATGCACTAATTACAGGAAGACTTCTTTATTTATCGATTGTTTAAACAATAAACAAGGCAGCTGGTTTTGATCAGATGTATATTTAGGCAGAGTAGGCAACTGCCTAGAGGCCCCGCATCGGCTGGGGGCCCCGCTCCCCGAGAAAAAATGACTTGCGTCAATGGTGAGCAAGTACTTACTGTCAATTAGTGAGCAACTCCGGCACCGATTTTGGAAAAAGTCAGCTTTCAAGATGTTTTAAATTTTTGTTTTTTATTAGGAACATTTACAGGTTAATAACATTACATGCATTAAAGAAAACAACAAATTATAATAATTAGGTTTTAACCCAATAACTAATAAATGTTCACATCACGCACAAATAATAAAAAAGTCAATAATCAAAATAAACATTTAAACGAAGCTGTATTTTACTTTCCTTCTATTCATGCAGCATTACATAGTATCAATGGGGATGTGATTGTAGGTACCGTGTGTGGTTTATTTTGGCATTTTTTTTGTTTGAGTTTTTTGTTTGCTTTTATTTCTAATTATATTTTTGAAATATAAATGTTGTACAAGCTTTAGTGTGCACTACCTAACTGATTGCTAATTCTTTGTTTCTCTTCGTACCAAGGTTGTCAGAAAGAGATCACATTAGTAATAAGACCGCTCATTGTACGGTTTTTTTTTGTAAATATGTAAATATTTTTGTTTTTATGAATGTGTCCTTTTTATGTACAATAAAGAGTTATTGTATTGTATTTTATTCTTTTTTTTTATTGAATGGGGTGATGGCCCTTCGTGATTTAGTTAAAAAAAAACAGATTAATTATGAACAAAATTACGTTGTGGTAGAAAATTTTGGAAGTTAGAAAAGGGTAAAGTGAAGTGGCGGACTAAGCCCGTCAGAGACCCGGGCAGCAACGCAGAATGAGCCCCCCCCCCCCCCCTCCCCCCCCTAGTTTAAGAAATTGAAGTTTTATTCAGTTCACACGGGCCTCCGAGTATGGGGGACCTCCAAAGGCCTCCATGTTCCCTTGATCAAATCCTAAATAAGGCTTAAAGGCTCGTCGCACATCGTCGGATCTACCGGATCTGCCCTGATGATGGACACTGTAACGCTGTCCGAAACGTCGGCTATAGAAGGAGGTAGCGCAACACGGCATAACACCCCAAAAACTAACAACAAAAATGCTTTTGGCCGTGAAAATCTAAAAACTTACCTTAATGGCTTAAATTCATTTTCTGATAGATGCATTTGTTAATAAGCTCTCACCAAATGTTTTGAGAAAATTCGTAAAATTGACGGAGATACATACAGCATTTTATATAAAACAGTTTGTATGTTGAATTATCCTTCAGCAAAACTTTGAACGCGTTTTTCTCGAAATTACGTTTTTCAACCTGTTTGACAACATATTCGTTTTTTTAATATGTAGTCAATCAGGCTGAAAAACGTGTTAAAAAGTTTCGAGAAAAACGCATTCATAGTTTTGCCGAAGGATAATTCAACATACAAACTGTTTCAAACGGTTTCACATAAAATACTTACTCTATCGCCGTCAATATTTCGAATTTCATTGGTAAAGGGGCCCCGATACGTGCATTGCCTAGGGGCACCGATATGGTTAATCCGGCCCTGGATGTATAAAATATTAACTCGTTCCTATATTATCAGCTAATTAATTATTCAAAAAATTATAATTGAGATTCCCATTGAGAAATTATTAAAGTTAAAACTTCTTCAGCGCCATTGTGATTGGAAACTCGGTAAACCGGAAACGAGCGAACTAAAAAGAGACAAAAACATACATCTATAGGATTTAGCCTGCGAGAGAATGAGATAGCAATAAAATTTGTATATAATTCACGGGTACTCGGTTCCAATATAATAAAATAAATACACAGTCCACTTTGTTAGTATAAAGGGCTTCATCTGAAATCCAAAAAAAATAAATTATTATTGTTAAACCAATATCCAATCTAAAACCATTAAAAAAGGAACGGGAAAAATAAAACACAAATGAAAGCGACATCTAGTGACTCCGAAGAAGAAAACACAAATACTAATAAGACGAAATGTATAGGAATAGGTGCACTGAAATTCGACATCAAAAATCATCCTTTACTTTGATAAAAAAAAGTGCTTCATAGTCTCCCCACTTTTGTCTACTTTAGTTTTCTGAAGGTCTCAATTCTACCACATTTGATTTGCACAATCTAATTTTTATTTTTAACTTACTAACTACTCTATTTATACACTCTGCGTGCGAACAGTGGCTAAGACTCTTGACTCACAATCCGGAGGTCGCGGGTTAGAACCCGGCGTGCGCAAATAAATTTTAATTCATTTAAAATAATATAAAGTATATTTGCGGCACGTTCCAGAGTGGAAGATACTATCAGTATCGCCCTGGTGTAAGACCACCATTCAGAAATGAAACGTTGCTTGAAAATGGCTTTAGCTGTGTTTGGTGACCAGATCTGAATAGCCAGGTACTTCCCAACCTTCCTCTTCCCCACCTCCTTCTCCTCCCCACTACCTTCAGCCTCACAACATACCCCAATTGGGGATGCCAAGTCTCACTGGCTCCAGACGGGAGCAGTTGAGATTCTTGTGCGGTATTCACTATAAAAAAAATAAAATAAAAAATAAACAATAACAGTGTTAATCTCTAGAGACCCTCCAGGTAAGTATGGTTTTGTATATATTTTCTGCCTGTACAGTGCTTTTTTACAGCAGCATCGCGTTCATTGATCAAATCATTGCACGTATAGTTTCGTATCCGTGATCGATGAACCGGTGGATGCAATTTTTAGCCATAAATTTTTGTAGTAGTTTGTCTAGTTTATAGTTAGAAATAAGATTTTATAAACGCATTATAAATTTGTACAGCGCCCTTGAGGTGATCTTTCACAAAAACGGCGCTATACAAGTCATCATTATTATTATAATCACTATGCATCTGCGTAGGAGTAGATATGTAGAGAAAGTTAACTTCCACAAACTTTGCACAATTTTGTGTCTTAATTCACATTGACGCATATTTTTCTCTTGTACCGTCTTTACGTTACTGGGATCGCATTTCTTCGGGTTGTTGGAAGTTTTGTGTCATAGCAAATATTAATAGACTAGTGGGTTACTGAGATCCAGTTTTTCTAACCTCCCTCCGCGAACACAGTCAAAGAAAATCAGTTTTAGGGTACAGCGGGATAATGGCGAATGACGGGTAAATCATAAAGATCGAGTTCTAGAAGGTTCCGATACCTTCACCCAACCCATACCAAATTCCGCTTTGCTCGTCAGCACTGAGCTCGACATTTATTTATTTATTAACATTAACGGTATAAATATGCCATAAATACAGATTACATGTCACAAAAACATAGTTGTACATAAGATATAATAAAAAGAGAGAATCATATAATGTGGCATTTGGTTAAGAAATGACACAAAGAGCTACAATTACATATAATACTAGTGTAAAAGTAAAATTAATACCTATTGATTGAAATTTTTTGATAGATTAGTCTTCTTGTACCTAGCTTCCTAGTTAAATAGATCCGCCATATCTGCGTTTCTATTACTAACTTCATGTAACCTAAGTATAAGCGAGTTTTTCATGTACTCAATCCTGTTGTTACATTTAAACAGGATTTTGGAGCGAATTGCTCTAGTGGGTATATGAAAGTCTACGAGCTTAGTTAAATCAGGACTGTCTATTCTACCATATGAAGGGAAGTTGCGCGTGTCGTTGAATTATACTCGTAATATGTTCTTTTTACATGCTCTGATTTTTTTTTATATTAGCTTCAAACAGGAAGCCCTGAAGAAAATAATTCCCCTCAGGATCAATCTCCTGAACCTGCCTACCACGCAGTTAGTGAGCAGACGCATCCGCCGCCTTACCTTTCCCCATAATCACGGGAACCCTTACTAAGTCAGCAAACGTAGCGAACCCAATATGTAGTAATACCCAATGATAATAGTTCGATATCCAATTAATGGTTCCCGGAGCGGCGGTACCTATACCCGCCTCCCAAATTGATAATGATAGTAGTTCTGTTCTTATTATGGATTTACCGCTGTAACATTTTACGAACTCGTCAACTGTAACGTTTAAATTTTCAGCTTAGTTTTAGGTTTAACGTGTACTTATTGTGTTGTGCTTTGTGTAGTGAGGATAAATTTTTCAATAAAATAATATTTTTAAATGTATTTCGCGGATCTCATAAATCTCATAAATTTGCATGAATTTGTGTTCTTTAAATAAAAGTGGTGTTTACAAAGTTATTGTTTTATTTTAAATTTAACTTTTTCTATTTTTTATTTATCATAAATTTTTTTGTAAATATTTTTGTTCACATGTACCCTTGGTCATAATTTTATGTTTATGTGAAAAACTGTCATTAGATTTTATTTGTACTGTTCATATTTGTACTATCAATGTACGTATGTCAAATATCTGCTGTTTTTCCGAAATATATAAATAAAATGTTAAACATTTTACACACGTGACCATATACCACGTGACCTATTAAATGCATACAGTGTACAGCGAAAATATGTTTGTGGTGTGGAATTATTATTGGTTGTGCTCTTTACAGAAAACGATGATGTTTGCCATTATCCAGTGCGATTCCGGTAATTCCGAACGGCGAACATTAATTGGGTTTCATTAAAAATTTTGTATCATTATTTTATTTATTAAAATACATATAATCCATTTTACCCCGTGTTCGCCATTTCCCCACACTACTTGTGTATTAATTACTGTCGAACGTGATGTAAGGCATGTGGCAAAAAAGGGAAACAATGGACGCGATTATCAACCTTTTTTATTGGTTTAAATTGTTTATTGAACAAATCTAGTGTTTTACATGATAAAGCGCAATTAAAGCGTTGTCATGCAGATGTTATTATTGATTATTAAATATTAATGACTGTTTATTGGAAAAAAATACGCAATCAAGAAGAAAAAATCTTCAGAGACGTAATTTTTTTCTTGCTTCGGGAAAATGAATTGATTGATAATCGTGGTTCTTCTCTTTCAAGCCTCGATTACATTGAGCGAGTTTACAAGCTACTAACCGACAAATTCATTATCTGCTAGTAAACTAGATCAATGTAATCATATTTACCAGCTAACTAGCAGATTGTGAACAATCTACGAAAAAAGTTGAAAGGGGGGCTACTTTGCTCGCTAATCGCTAGCGTGTGGGCTCGTTAGCTAGTAAACTAACCTTATATCATCATTGTTGCTAGTGAGCTAGTTGCGAGTATCTCAGTTTTCTACAAAATTTCGACAGAATTACAGTGGTTTCAACTCGCTAGCTAGTTCGCTACAGAGCGAATGGAAAGTTTTGTATGTCATCATCACAATCGCACTCGCCGATTCGCCCACTTTTAAACTTGCCGGCTAGTAGCTTTTAAACTCGCTCAACGTAATAGTGGCATACTGGTAGAAATTGGCATACTGATAGAATTTAGTTTATCATTGGCATACTGGTAGAAAATGAAATCTGTAAAAATAGAACACTTCTTTCTACAATGTGCATATCTTCCCTGATGATGGATACTACAAGGCTTTCAGAAACGTTATCAAATCAAAACGTTAACCCCGGTGGAAAGATGACATAAAATACGTTTATTTTACTAAAAATCATTCTAAATAATTAATTTAAAGTAAAATGGCTGAAAAGATTGCTTTTAATAGTAAGAGATGTTTTTCTGCCTTGTTGTGGCAAATAAAGTAACAAAATACTTAAGATGAATGCCAGAATTGTGTTTGTGCTGTACTGAGGTCAAAATGTTGTTTTGAGACTCTAAATAATAATGTATCTTGGGAAATTTTCTTTCACATACATCAAGCATCCATTTGGCAACAAAAAATCGAATAACAATTATTAGTGAACCCAATAACAACTCGTGAACCGAATAACAACAATAATGAGTTTTTATTCATTTTTTAAATCCTCTAAAAAAAATTTTTTTTCAGAGATATGTTTAAAAAGTAACAAACATTTACATATCTTGTCAACACATTACGTAGGTGGGTAGACGTATTATTTGATTCAAATACTGTACACGAGTACCCCCGCCCCGGGAACCGTTTATTGGATAACCAAAACCACTGCCATAGGTCACCCCTAGTGGTTCACTACATTTAATGACTTAACCGGGGTTCCCGGGTTCATGGGTTGAAGTTTTGCAGGCCGGATTGGGAGAGAATGGTTGAGGGAGTCCCTTTGACTTCTCCAGCCATACTCTTGGAACATCGCCTTGTACCACAGTGGGAGGGATTGATTCATACGTTCGTCACTCCTGGACACAATGACCCCCAAATTCCTACTCACCCTAATACCCTTTTCTTTCCCAGAACTTCCTCTTCTCACTTTCTTAAAAATACCCTCCATGCACACAAAATCCCCAGAGATCAAATAGGCTCTGAGGGGAATTATTTCCCTCAGTGCCTATGTGGAGCTAATGCAAAAAAAGGAGTCCGAACTGCTCCAGACCGTCTGTAGCAAACGATACTATGGCCTCCCCAATGGAGGTATGCTGTGTGGGAGAAGGTAGTGATAATAGATACAGCTAAGCCATTTTTAAGCAACTTTTCAATTTTGAATGGTTGTCTTCTACCAGGGCGATACAAAAAGTATCTTTCACTCACGAATAATCCCACGATGTGTGATTTTCTATTGATTGCTACGAATATGCGTGGTAAATAACAATAAGTTTTGTTCGTACTCAAATCAAAAGGTCAGATATTACTGACGTCAAAACTATGAACACACGTAACAGAACACTGTTTGCAGTGTAATTGTTGTTTAAAGTGTAATTACCTAAGCATTATTAGTAGTGAATTACTAATTGTACCTATCCCTTTTATACATATGCATCGATGACGTTAGTAAAGACAAATTCATGACAAGAACCCGCATATTTGTTCGATTTTACAATTCGTGCCGAGTGTATTTTTTACAAGTCATCACTTTACCATTTTTAAACATCGACTCTTATTTTTTTACGCCAAGTATATTTTCCAAGGCAGGTGTTTTTTTTTCGTTTGTGTTTGAATATTTTAAGAGTCTGTTAGCAATATTACAACATGTTAAACAAATTTAACTTAGTGGGGTGATATTGAAACATTATTCGCAATCATAATTTTTTTTTGTTAATATGAAGCAATACTTTGTGATGTGACATTATAATCTCTCCTATATTGCCCCCAAAAGGTTTAACTTACTGAGTATTGATACAAGGAAATCGAAAACTGACAAGCTTTATATCATAAATGTACAGGATTGGTTATTTACAAATGGGAGGAACTGTTTTAAAGAATGCTTGAAGTCAACAAATTAAGTTAATTTGTTTTATTATTATTATTTTTAATTTAATTTTATTTTATTTTACATTCAAATTAAAAACAAAAAAAAAACCTTTTGATAATGATCATATTAATATTTATATTTGGATGAATTATTTTCAACATCTCCACAAGAAGAGTTATTCATTTATTTATCATTTAAGCGAAAAAGCAGCCAACAATAAGAATGGTTTATTGCTTATACTATCTACTTAATTGCGAAATCACTTAAAGAATTCGTTGTTATACAAAAATATTGCACCTAACTAAACTATGTATTAACCAATAACAATTCTTACATTTATATAATTATATATTCATAATTCGACTACGATAATACGGGCATGTGCCTAGCGTAGTAGTCGAATCACTGTAAAACTGTACACAAATTATATAATGAATAAAGAAAAAAAAAAATAAATAAATAAAAAAAAAAAAATAAAATAAAAAAAAAACAATATGTATTTTAAAAGAAAGTTAAAAAAAACTTGCGGACACCAAAAACTCAGAAACGAGTCCCTGTACGATCAAGGGAGTCTTATGGTGTGGTAGATCTCTATCCCCCTAGGGAATAAGGGTACCTGATTTACCTAAATGGCGTGCTTTTGAAGATATAAGGGCTGGAAGTTTCACCCTCTTGAAATTTCTAGAACAGTCTTCCGAAAAGTTTTAGAAGGTGCCATAGAGCTCTAGAAAATTCTGGAAAGAGTGGCGGAGTATGCCGTGGAGTTTTTAGGAATAGGGAATCGGGAACATTATTGTGAAACATTCCAGACAACTCTCGAATGTTGTCCTGAGCGAATCCGGGTAACCCAGCCAGTCTACTATCTACTACACTATATAAAAAGGAAAGATTTGTTTGTTTGTTTGCTTGAATAGGCTCTGAAACTACTGAACCGATTTGAAAAATTCTTTCCTTTCGTGGTGGTAGCAAAACCCGGTCGGCGTAAAGTATAGAAAATAAAAGTGGTGTTTACAAAGTTATTGTTTTATTTTTAAATATATTATCTTATTTGACTATTATTTTGACTCTTGACATGATCCGACTCATGTTTTTAATTCACCTGGTCGTGCAATGTTTTACTCTGGCGTCCCCGACTTCTTACATTCACTTCCGCGTCATGTATTTTCCTTACACTCCTTTCATCGATTTAGTTTTATGTACTATTATCATGATATCGTCGTGACATTGCGTGTTGATGAATAAAGGTTATAAAAAATCTTAGAGATGTATAATTTATAATTAATTAATGATAATATCATGTAAATTGGATTTCTTCAATCCTAACCAGCTGCAAGACAAAATATAACCTTAAACTTCGATGCAAGACTGAAACGCCTCACGCACGATCCGGTGTATAGATAGCACCGCCTGAAAGACTGCATACAGAATCTCAGCAAATCGGATCTTTAGTAGGCACAACAGCCATTCGAATTATTATTACTCCCATTCTCAGACCGTCGCGTCGTAATAATAATAGTGCTTTATTTTGGAACGTGTGTAAGACATTTAATGATTGAGCATCCGCTTATGAATATTGGAAGTCAAAATATTAAGGAATGCACCGAACGTTATCAATAGGGTAACGTCCGTACGGTATAAATTTAAGAACCCGGCTTCGAGTGTATCTCTGACGCCGCGAAATATAAACATCTGTGTAGGTAAAGTTTCAAACAAAGCTACCGTTGTAATTCGGTTTCGAATTCAAGAATTCGTCGAAGAATGGCGCCGCTTACATTAGCAGATCGCATGAGGACATGCCCCGGCAGGTATAATTACTAGGATTTGTAAATTTCAGTATCTCTCCGGGCGTGGAAAGATTGACGGTAATACTTAGAGTTGTAAATAATAGTATCACGCGGCTATATATTACATATGACGTCATTGCCTGTGGCGGTTTCTTTTTCTCGGTGACTAGCTGTCACTGGATCACAGTGGTTCCGCAGAACCGGCTATTTTTGAAACCAGTTTCCATTGGATTTATAAAATGATCACCAATACTCAAACTGGGCGAAGCCGAATCACAAGCCACCCGCAGGGCCTAGTTTTATTAATTATTATGTTGATGTAGGAAGCAATAAATTAACCCTAAATATAGCAAGAAATTCACCGTGGATTTACTAGTAGCTTTCCGCACTTTCATCGATTTAATGGCACTTAAAAAATGCTCCTAGCATACTTAAATATATTTAATTAACTTGGAAAGGAAATAATGTCTTTCACTATTACCATGGCTTGCCGGTTAATCACTTCCAAATATATAATTTATTTATGTTAAAAACGATGACGTTATATATTATAAACGTCATTGGTTAAAAAGCGCGTCGCAAAATTCCTTGCCAAATGTCCTAATATTGCAAATCGAACGTTATTATTACCCCAGCGTCTGCGTGGATGAATTTTAGAACCTAGTTTTGAGTGCATATTGACGCCATGACGTACGCGTTGCGCAACAAATAACATCTGTGTACGTGGAATTAAAAAAAAAAAAAACTACCGTTGTAATTCGGCTTTGAATTCAAGAATTTGTAACAAGATGTCGCCACTTACGTCAGCAGCTCGCATGTGGACGTTTCTTCCCCAGGTTTAGGTACTACGGATTAACATAATTTATGTATCTACACCTGCATTGTCGTCAATCGAGTCAACCTCAATCACAATTTATACAAAACATTTAGGCCCATTGAGAATAAACTCTATCTACCACCGTCCGCAATATAAGCTTGATCCAAATGACCTTGATACTCTCCTCGATAGCCACACTCCTACTATCCTCGCTGGGGACTTTAACTCAAAGCACCCCAATTGGAATAGTAGGATTACTAACACAAATGGACGTATCTTACGCAGGTACGCTAGCACTCATCCTGAACTCTCCATCGCGGGCCCAATTGAACCCTCACATTTCCCAAACAGCGGGGCTAGACCCTATGTTCTGGACATTGCACTTCTCCACAAATTACCCTGGGTCTACGATATCGAAACCATAAATGACCTAAGTTCAGATCATAATCCTGTTTTGCTTACTCTTAATCAACTTTCCACTCCAATGGCACCCCGCAAATCTATAAAAACAGATTGGACGTATTTCACTCACAGAGTTGGGAAAAAAACAATCATCCCTCAAAATATTTCCGACGGCCCTGAATTAGACAAGGCAGTTGACAACTTTGCCGAGATAATTATATCTTCCATCACCGATGCCTCTAAAACTCTTCCTGAACATTCCCCCCTTAATCTCAAAAGAGACCTCCCAACCGACATCCAGGATTTGATCTCTACAAAAAACAATCTTCGCCGACACTGGCAAAGAAACCGAAATCCCTCGGTTAAAAAAACAATCAATAGAATTCAAGCACTTATTAGAAAAAAACTCTCCGAGCTTTCACATTCCACCTGGAACAAAAAAATTCACGATATAAATCCACAGGACGGCTCCCTATGGAAGTTATGCAAATCTCTCCAAACTACCCCATTCCCAAGCCATCCCATTCATACCGAAAATGGCCTCATATTTGACGATCAAGATAAATCGGAGGCGTTTGCCGATAATCTTGAATTTCAATTTAGCCCCAGCTCTAAGCACGCCAACCCAATCCATATAGCAAATGTCAACCACCAAATAGACATAATTTTCGACTCCCTTCCCGGAACAAATGTACATTTCACCACCCCATCAGAAGTCCGAAGGGCCATTAAACACCGCAGCAACAAAAAAGCTCCCGGTCCAGATGGCATTACAAACTTTGCCCTTAAAGCCCTCCCCCCTAAAAGCATTCTCACCATTGTGAGCCTCATAAATTCCGCTCTCAGACTGCGTTATTTCCCCAAAAGTTGGAAACACGCGCAAGTCATTCTCATCCCTAAACCTGGGAAGGACCCAAAATTCTGTGAGAACCATCGTCCAATCAGTCTTCTCTCAAATGTTGGTAAAATATTCGAACAAATTCTCCTCACCCGGCTCTTAAAGCACATTCACGAGATGAAAACCCTTCCTGATGAACAACATGGCTTCAGATCTCAACACTCAACCCTTCATCAACTGCTCAGAGTTTCCGAACTAATCCTCGGCGGCTTCAACTCCCAACGGTCCACTGGCGCCATTTTCCTGGACATAGCCAAAGCCTTCGACAAAGTATGGTCAAACGGCCTGCTCCTCAAATTGCACAACACGGACATCGATCCCCAACTCCTCGGTATCTTAAAATCATTTCTTCAGCACCGGACTTTTCAAGTAAAGATCCGAGGTGCACTCTCAACGCCCAGATTCATGACAGCAGGCGTCCCGCAAGGATTCCTGCTTTCCCCTACCCTCTTCAATATCTACTTACACGATATTCCACTCACGGAGAACCAACATTCGTATAAAGCCTTGTGCGCTGACGACACCGCCATATATACCGCGGGTATCCATGGAGATCTACTAAGATGGCTAGACTCATATATCAGAAACCGTTCGCAAGCTGTTGTGCTAAGTGGTTTCAAATCAAATTGGGTCAATATTACATCAGGAGTTCCACAAGGATCAATTTTGGGTCCTCTCCTGTTTAATATCTATATTAATGACATTACAAGTTGTTTTAAACACTGCAAGGCAATTTTATATGCAGATGATATGAAACTATACCTTCCAATCGATGATATCGCGTGCTGCTTAAAAATACAGGAGGACCTTAATAATCTCAGCGAATATTGCAAAATTAACTGCTTGTTCCTAAACATAGATAAATGTTACTCAATATCATTTACGAGAAATAGGACCAAAATAATATTTAAATATTCAATAAACAATGTCGATATTAAAAGAAAAGAATCAGTTCGGGACCTGGGTGTTACCTTAGATTCCAAACTTACATTCCAATTACATATTAATAACATTGTCACTAAAGCCACCCAAATGTTAGGATTTATACTACGAACATCAAAACTATTTTATTTTCTCGATACATTTATTTTGCTTTATTATACCTATGTTCGTCCGCACCTAGAACACGCCTCACAAATTTGGAATCCAAGATATATAACATATGTTCATAGAATAGAACGTGTTCAGGAAAAATTTCTCTCCTACATAAATTTTCGGTCGTTTTATGCATTCCAATCAAATGAAGATATTTGTCAATTATTTAAAATCCCGAAATTAAATTGTAGGAGAATTATTTCTGATCAATTGTTTTTGTACAGAATCCTAAATAATACGATATCTTCCCCGTATCTTTTACAAAAAATAGATATAAGAGTTCCTGGTCGCAATGGCAGAAACGTATCCCTTTTTTATAACAGCCGCTCCAACACCAACTACTTACAAAATGAATTCATACATCGAGCCTGCCACTATCGTAACACACACCTCACATATACAGACATCTTCAATATAACTTTCAACAAATTCAAAGCAACAATATCAGATAAATGTAATGCATCACAACACACCACTTAACATCCATATTTATATTTATTTATTATATTATTAATCATATTGGCTCGCCTTCATACGTTTGTTTTTTATGTTTTATGTGTATGGATGTCTCTCAGTATTCCTAAAATCTCTATTCTTGACAATGCATTTTTTATTTATTTATATATATTTTTTTATTTTTTACCCTTTTCAATATATTGTATTTTTTAAACGTGTAATATCTGTGTAAAATGTACTTATATCTATCTGTCCTTCCCGTAATGAGTTTTCTTCTCAACTCATTGGGAATAATGTGTTACTTGTCATATTTTTGTAATACATTATAATTAATAAATAAAAAATTCCTTTTCCTAATTTGCAATATATTTTCATATTCCCTAATTACATACAAATCATCCATATACTCCTATAAGATCATAAGCTTACCCTTTATTGTGTTTTTCTATATTTTATCATGCATTATTTAAGTATTTAGCTTCTCCTTACTATTTTTTTTTCTTAGTTTTTCTTTATGTTTAATTTAGCTTCTCTTAACTATTTTTTTCTTAGTTTTTCTTTATGTTTTTCTTGTCAGCGAAAAAAAAAACAAATTTTATCAGCGAAAACATGTTTTTAGGCTTACTGTTTTATTTTAGCACTCTTTATTTTTATGTATCTTTGTAAAGCTGTTTGTTTTCCAAATAAAGATTATTATTATTATTATTATTATTATGGTTCGATACAGTTCTCCCAGGATGATCACACTTCGCTTACAACATAACATAAACATACTCCAAGACTTTTATAACAAATGGCGTCTATACGCCATTTGTTATAAAAGTCTTAAGGGTTTTTAACTATTTTCTTCTCACGAAGAAAGGTTCGCAGCACTCCTAAGGGTCAAGTTTATATGTACGGCAAAGCAATACCCTGGCAAAACAATGTTAAATATCTTGGAGTCACACTCGACAAAAAACTCACATGGCACACACAAATCAAACATACAATTAAAAAAACCAAAAACGCTGCTTCATCCCTTTACCCGCTTTTACATTATAACAGTCAAACGTCGCTTCAGAACGAACTTCTCATTTACAAATCAAAATTACGACCCATCATGACTTACGCCGCTCCAATTTGGGCCACGAGCAATACTAAGAGTCTAGAAACCTTCCAAAATGTCTTGCTTACAAGATTCACCAAAAGCCCTTGGTTCGTCCGAAATAGCATTATTAATTCAGGCACGAAAATCCCTCCACTTAAAAAACACATAATAGACCTGGCCAAAACATTTTTCTCAAAACTTGCTTCAAATCCGAACCCAAGCATCTCATGTCTCGGGCATTCAAGTCCCGATGACAATCCCCTCCACCGCCTGCCCATATCCATCCTTCATCCACCTTGATGCGCGGGCTATAACAAAATTTACCTTTATATTCTTATTTAAAAAATTAAATACTTGTATATATTTATTATGGTATACATATTTGTGGTATATGAATACATACATGCATGGGTGTATGTAAAAATGTCTGTATGTGTGCATATATCTATACAAAATATATGCCACTCGCAGATTTAAAACAAGCAATAAAAAAATATGAATGCCCTTCATCTTGCCCAAGGCAGCCCGAACATCGGGTTAAAAAAAAATCCATCAGGTGACATTACTACAGTTTACAAGACAAAGGGGTTAATTTCTCCCTGTAACTTGCTAAGAACCAATATATAATATAATATAATTTATGTATCTTTCCGGATACGGAGAGATTACATATGGCGTTATTGCCTGCCTCGGTTACTTTAACTCGGTGACTAGCTGTCATTGGATCACAGTGGATACGAGAAACTGGCTATTTTTGGAACCAGTTCTTATCGGATTTATAAAATCAATACCTACACTCAAACTGGGCGAAGCCGAACCAAAAGCCGCCCGCAGGGCCCAGCAGCAAAAAACTGCGGAGCGGGTTTTTAACTGCTAGTCCACATATTATTATCACTTATTATTATTGCGAAGAACGCTTATTTAGCTAGAAAATATAATAGAACTTTTTCGTGTGTCTTCCTTATGGTCAGTATATTTTTTTATAACGTTGTAGAGAGAAAAAACATTTCTCTGAATATAAGTAGTTTTCCTGGGGAGACTACATAAGTGGGCATACATTAATTACGTTAACTCAAAAGAGATGTTACAATTTACAAAAACATAATTTTGCAAAAAGGAAGTGAGTTATTACGAAAATAGTCTTAGCCGGCGTACTTCGGGCGTATGGAATTTCACCCCTGGTATTCTAAGCATAAATCATTTAATTTAAAAGGATAACTTATTGAAGTTACGACCGTTACATTATGTAATATTATTATTGAAGTGAAAAATTCTTCAATTGAAAGAGATAAACACGTACACGTAAATAATTTAGCCTGCGAGAGAATGAGATAGTGTAATCGGTCTCCTCTGTGTGCAGTGCGTTGTAGCTAATTGGTATCTTCTTTGTGCGGTGCTTCGTAGCCTCCCCACTCTTGTCTACTTTAGTTTTATGGATGTTTCACTTCTACCGCGTGTGAATTGCACACCTTGATTTTTTAAATGTTATTATACCTATACGTTTTTATTTTATAAATCTCACTGTGATATTCATTATGTTATATTATTATTATGTTAGTATATTAGCGTTTAACGACCGTTACTTTTTTATTTTCTGTGTCTCTCTGTTTAATATTTTCATTTAGATATGCTGATTTGTTGATAAATGACATTTTAAAAGTTGTTTAAATCATCATTAGCAATGCGCACGATGATGAGTTTGCGAAGTTGGCTTATATAATATCAATGCAGCAATGCACCACCTAATTATTTTGTAGTTGACTTTGAAAACTGTCCGTATTTTTAAATACTTTAAAACTATGTTGTGCCTATTAAATAAATATAATAAATACAAATAATTAAAACCTGCACAAAATACAGTTTACAGTACCTGTTATGCGTTAATTATGATAAATTGCTAAACTCTTAATTATTCCTTCAAAATTTGCAAATATACTATGTGTGTCATTTTTAATAAAATGAAAAAAAAATACAATTGTAAAAACCACTATTTAATCAATATTATCAACACCTTTCGAAAACTATGATTTCTTCATCAGGATAAGATGAATATTAAATGAAATATTCATCGCATCCTGATGAAAAAAAATAGTTTTCGAAACATATTGATAAATATTGCTAAACAGACTATTCCTACTCCAATGTAAATAGGTATACATTCAAAAAGCAATAAAAAAATCGCATACATCTTAAATATAATAACAATTTGACAATAAAATTAGGTCATTAATTACTCATATTACTTGTAAGGTTTTTCCCTGAACAATATTGAAGTGAGCTACAAACTCAAGGTAATTAGACTACCGGAATTACCAAAATATTTAGAAATTTGACAATCAAAAACGACTAACTAACAAATGTAATTAATATAAGTGATTAAAATCATTGTAGACTCACCCTCCCCCGTAATAATAATAATAATAATTGGATAATTTATAGAGCGCCGTTTTTGTGAAAAATCACCTCAAGGGCGCTGTACAATTTATTCATAATTCTTAGGTTCTATCTAATTTTAATATTTACAAATGGATACAGAAACATACTTACCTGCAGGTCACTTCCGATAAACACTTTAATTAGAAAGTTTGTGCTTGGAGAAGATACGGCTTTGCTCGCGGAGGATATTATATTTAAAACACTGGACATTGCATGATTTTACATTTGCTATGTTGTGTATATAAATTGTAGACTAAGAATTATTTGTACCAGTCTGAAGATAGCTCTAACGAGCTGAAACCGGTTAAGGTCAATAAAATTACGTGGAAAAATTTTTAATATTTGTTTTATTATCAGGTGTATCGTGCGTTTTGTATGGGAGGAACTTTGTATGGGAGCTTATGAGAGTTTTGTATGGGAGCTTTTTCACCTTCCCAATTTGCTTCAAGTGGATTAAAACAGTTTTATCTCCAACACTGGTTTGCGATGGATCCGCTTCCACAATAGCCTTCAATTCTTCATTATCATCTTTGGTTTCCGGCCGTCCACGGGGCTTGTTCTGCAGGTCGAAATTTCCAGAACGGAAACGTTGGAACCAAAAACGCACTATGTTTTCTTTTGCGGCACCGTAGCTATACACATCATTAATCCTTTGAGCCGTTTCTGCAGCACTGGTGCCACGGTGGAACTCGTACTCGTAAATAACGCGATAGTTCAAGTTTTCCATTTTGTAAACTAAATGACGCAAAGAAAAAAAACAATTAAGGAAAAAACAAATGAATTATACATATTTGTAAAAAGCATTAACTTTGTGGCTCGCCATAATTTACAATAAATACACATATAAATTTGTTGTAGACCACTTTTATTTATGAACACTCTACCGGTTTCGGAAGCACCCTTCCTTCGTCAGGAGAATATTATAACTAAACTATAAATGAATTATAATTTTCGAAACACAAATACATGAGTAAATAGCTGTATAAATCTGAATTTGGAATTCCTAACCAAAGAGAAGATATTTGAGATCAAAGTTGACAGTACGGCAAAACGTCAATTTCATATGTAAGGACCCAATATAATATATTATAATGGAATTCCACCACGAATTGTCAGTTTCGAAAATAGAAATATGTTGATATTGATTATATAGCGTTCTTTACAAAATTTATTTATTTTTATTTTATCTTTTTTACTAACATATATTTTTAATTAAAATAATATAATGTACCTAATATATTAATTTGACTATCCTAAAAGGGGATTTCCTAGATGGATAGTCAGTTTTCAATAATCTGTGTACGTAATAAATAAATGAATAAAAAACGAGTATGCTTTAGACCACACGACTGAAGTAAAACTTCACTAACTTATGCCGTCTATTAACAATATAACAATAACAGGAATAAAAATATCCCCATCCCCTCAACATCCGCATCAACTCAACTCAACTCTCAACTCTCAGCTCTCAGCTCTCAGATCTCAGATCTCAGCTCTCAGCTCTCAGCTCTCAGCTCTCAGCTCTCAACTCAACTCAACTCAACTCAAATCAACTCAACTCAATTCAACTCAACTCAACTCATATCTTTGATAAGCGTTTCACATTGATAACGTTTCATATTGGTTAGCGTGTCACATTTTTTCGTAAAGTTTCATATTTTTTCGTTACGTTTCGTAACGCATTCATCATTTTTCCCCCAAGTGTCGAGCGTGCGTAAAGAAATTTTACTTCAATAAATATCTTTCAATGCCAATTAGTAGGGTGAAGATCCTTGGGTTCGGATTCAAAGGTTCCAGGTTATTTTTTATCATAAGGGCTGTGATAAACCCCCCCCCCCTACGAAGTAAAACCTTTTTTTTGATTTCCAAATGCTGCTACAGTGCTACAGCTACAGGCGCAACCCCGGCCGGCCTTTAAAAGCTCGTAGCTCGCCCGTTCTCGCGTCTCTCCCCTGCATTTCTTTTGCAGCGCCTTTTCAACCCCATCACGTAATACTTTTATGCAAACGTGACGAGATGCTCTCAATTAATCAATTGTAATTAACCCCACAACGTTGTGTACTTTTTTGTTTTAGTGGTTTGGTATAGTTAATCCAATTTAATTAATAATTTATTTGTGGTAAACCCTTGTTATTTTAGGTATGGCGTGTTACAATTTGCAAGGCTTCGAATAACAATGACTGAGTCTGACTAGCTTGAAAAATAACTAATTATCTATCTATATTCATCCAGCTTCCTCCCCTAGCACCTGTTATACACCTACGCTCATCGACGACTATTTTTATTGAAGTAATCTGCATTTTCCCTCCTAGCATCTAGTATATAAATTTATATTCAAACGGCGAATTGAGAAGTTCCTACCTTTCGATGCGATGTCGCGTACTCTCTGCAGCTCTATAAAATGCTATCATGAAAATAATTTGACATTTATGTATATTCTAACAAAAGATTTACACTCAAAGCAGTACGGAGTGCAATAATTCTACACTCACAGTTCTAGATGCAGTTTGTTAGTTAGCTAGCTTGTTTTATTTTGTTAATTTGATTCTACGGGTAGGTATTTTGGATTAACATGAGACAGAACATGTGCTGTTTAAATAATTGGACTCCTCCATAGCCCAACTGATAAGGTGATGGTCATAGACCGCCAAATCAGATTCCAATTCCAACGCCTCCAGAGAATATTAGGTCGCAAGCGACGAATGAAAATCGACATGTTTTGCCTTCTGTCGGGAAAGGGTTTGATGTGTGTTTCTGGATCATAGAGTGGTAATGGGAATAATATCGACCACTACGCCGCCAAATTATAAATGTGTTGATGATGATGATGAAAGGTCATCTCATACCGTTTGATATGAGGGTCCACTGAAAAAAATGAGTTAGCTAAAGTGTTAAGCTAATTGAAGTTGTGTAACCATCGCCTAAACTTCAGCTACTAGTTCCTAAACTACTTTATGTGCAGATACCGTCGTTGTTTAGTAAAAGGTGCTTGAGCTACTGCAACTAAACTTTATTAATAGTATACTAAAAGCTTACTTACCTAAACAAAATAACCTGTTTGGTTAATTAACCTAAAGTAATTTACTAAACCTATTTCACTTTAGTAGCTTAAGTTTATTTGTTACTTCCCAAAGTATTTAGCTAAATTTAACTAAACATCGAGTCTGGTTAAATGTTTTGTTCAAATAGCCAAACTGAGGTTGGAATATCTAAATTGGGTATTTTTACATAACAATTAGTTGCATTGCACAAACTTAAGCAAACTGCTACAAAATTTTAGTTAAATCCACCAAACTTTAGTAGACGAGCATATAACGGCATTTTCGTTTCGGCCAGCTGCCCGGCCGAGATGACCAGATGTTTCAGATGACGCCGTTCTCATTGTCTTATTCTCAGTTCTAAGTGCGCACTACAGAGGAATTGACGTTCGTTGTGAATTTATTTTATGCCGGCCGCTACTTCTAAATAGTTGTAATGGCAGACAAAACCATGGAGGACTATCTAATTTCTTGGAATCTGGAAGCTTACGTAGAAAAAATTAAAGGTGAGTTTTGCTGGTAGCAGGAAACAATATTTTGAGAGACGATTCTTAACAAAATAACTTTTATTTGAATGAGGTTTTTAATAAGTAGATTCTAGTTTTACAAAACATAATATTTATGTATTTAGGTTTCATCTCTCAAAATGGTTGTAATAAACTACCAGCAACTCAAAGTATTTAACCCATGATTCTGAATCATGGGTATAATCCTTCGAGTTGATGGTGGTTACATTTACACCCTGTATTGTTTTCAGCTAAACTGCAAAGCTGCACTTCCTATTTAAAATAGATAATCTAACCAAAAAGCTAAGCTACAGTACCTAAAGCTAGCTAGCAATAGAGAGCTAAAACATCTATATCAGTAGGGATATTCCAACCAAAGTTTAGTTAATCAACCTAACCATTTTGGAATATTAAATAATTAATAAGGTTACTACATCTAAACAGTTATGCTTTTTTAACCAAACACTACAAAATGGTTTAGATATAAAATACACAACAGTTTAGGTAACACAACTAAACACAGAAAGCTGTTTCAACCGATTAGTTTAGCTAGAATATCTGAATCGTTTAGCTGTCATAAATAAACTGCTGTTTAGCAAACAGTAGCTAAAAAATCGGCAGTCACCACAGCAACTAAACTGTTTGGTAGATAATTACTGAAAATTTAGTAAATAGTACCAAAACATTTCTTTCAGTGTCTGCTCCGATTAATGGTGTGATAGCCGATGTCAGGAACTGTTCAGGAAATGTGTGGGTGGCACGAGGTTTTGGAACGTGACATCCTACTCTGGATTGATGATGATGTTGAAGTTCTTCAGCATGCCGATGACTTGAGTTCCATTAACTCCTAAAGCATCGGCATAAATATTAAACCGAAGTTGATTAGACAATCGGCAATGTCAGGAGATCGGTGGGGCCGCTCTCTCCTCTGATCTGGCGATGTATGAATTTAATTAAGGAAGATTTTGATGTCACCGACCCTCGCCTTGGCAGTCACTCATGTCCTCAATAGTCCCGTTCTCCGTCCAGCACGCCGCCTCGAACCAGTAGAAATAATGATTACGTTTTTTCTAGGCACGCTACAGAAACATGCGCCAGCCTGCAATCGCGATGGTCATCAGTGATGTTTGATTTGAATGAAAAATACATCCTCTCGCATAACATACACAAGCGTAACTTGGGACCTTCCCCGATATGGTGTCACGGGCATATGCTCCACGATAGGCGTACCCCAAGCTCAAACTCAAATATCAGCTCAAAGAAGGAATGTCAAGCTCGGTGTCCAGGGTGCTGGGTCCAAGAATGAAAGGCACCAGGTCGTGAATCTGGCTTCCCTTCCTTCTATTTCCCCGGCTGCGCTTTCGTCCAGAGTACATTCCCACCCTGATGCTGGATGATCCCTACTTCTAGTGTAAGGGAGTTAAGACAACTTATCCGGATTCCAACAAAGAAACGTCGAACCAGTAGAAATATTGATTACGTTTTTCCTAGGCACGTTACAGAAACATGCGCCAGCCTGCAATCGCGATGGTCATCGATGTTTGATTTGAATGAAAAATACGTCCTCTCGCATAACATACACAAGCGTAACTTGGGACCTTCCCCGATATGGTGTCACGGGCATATGCTCTACGATAGGCGTACCCCAAGCTCAAACTCAAAAATCAGCTCAAAGAAAGGAATGTCAAGCTCGGCTTCCAGGGTGCCGGGTCCAAGAATGAAAGGCACCAGGTCGTGAATCTGACTTCCCTCCCTTCTATTTCCCCTGCTGCGCTTTCGTCCAGAGTACATTCCCACCCTGATGCTGGATGATGCCTACTTCTAGTGTGAGGGAGTTAGTAAAAGGTTTGCTACTTATGTAGGTGGATATAACGCATTACGCTTAAAATATGATTACCTACCGACGGCTTCATTCAACCGACAATGTGAACGTTTTTGCTAAATCGAATATCGAATGAAATATACCTACCTAAGCGTAAACCAAAAGGTGAGGATTATACGATAATTTTATGTATAGTCCTATGTAATAGACTTGTTGTGATACCTAAAAATTTGGAATAAGGTGCGGGAAATTTTAGAGTGGGGATTTAATTATGTCAGATTTTGTTAGTAAACAAAAGTGCCCATGCTACGCACCATTTTATAAACTGTTAAATTACCCAATGCCTTTTCAAAAAAAAACCTTCCTGAATATAGTCCCCTAGCTACGTTTAAAATATTATTGCGAGACTCGAAAATAATAATTATCACCTCAAAGGTGCTTTACACATTAATTTATACCTACATTCTATACCTATGTATTTTGGTACCCGTTATGTATTGGAGAATACCCAGTAACCTAGTTTTCTAGATCACCAACAAAGCACTTTTAAAGGATTTTATTATTGTTTTGTGGTTTCAAAATCCCGTCTTTTAAATGAAGTCTCTCGTCTAAGATTTATTGCCCGAAAGCGCACTTTGTGTTTCAAATGCTATTTAGTTAACTGTATCCCTAAATTATTATTTTACAACGGTCTTGTCTCAAGAAATCGTCGCCGGTCAACCCGGAAACGTGCAAAGCTCATTGTTCCCCAACCTCGACAAAAAAAGGTCCTAGATTCCTAAGGCTTGTATATAAACCCTAATTGACTCTTTCCTGCAAGGCCCGTACTGAATATGTTAATAATTTTATACAAACTTACCAAATTCGCCATGTTGCACAAAATAATTTCACAAATCAATTCACTACAATAATATTTAATTCAAACAAGCACTTCTAAACCACAACCCGTCATGCAGTTATTTATTCCAAGATGCAGCCGTCAAACACAATTCTCGCGTCGATTTCTTTTTTTTAATAAAGACGAACTATCCTTTGTTCAATTAAAATGAAACATCCCCGATTCAGAAGCACCGAGCTGGTCTCCTCGCGACTACCATCCCTTAATTTAAACCTTGCTTCCCAACGACCAAATCTTGACTCCCCTCAATCGCGCGAACCATTATCCCTTGATTAAATGAATTATTCCCGGTTTAGAAGCACCAAACTATTATTCTCCCGTTTATCAAAACTCGATGATTCTAATCCCGACCGTGCGTCCCCAGGTTCCTTCCCCGACTGTGCTCTCTTTAATTAAATGAATTATTCCCGTTTACGCGCACCAAATTATTATTTCGCCGTTTATCAAAACTCGATGATTTTAATCCCGACCGCGCCCTCAGGATCTCTCCCTGACTGTCCTCCAACACTTCCCTGCCCCGACTGTCTTCGTCCCCACCCCCTGCCCCCTGACTCCCACCCATCTACTCGTGTGGTTTCAATAATTTATTAGCCACTTTTTAAAACCTCAAGTGGGCACATCTCCCAATATGCATATTTCAACGTTTAATAGTGTTCTGTCACATTAGGTCCCAAATTTCCAGAATTCAGTGCAACTTTCATGTTTGCTATTTTTTTGTGTGTAACCTTACATAACAAAATACAAACTAATTTTGTCTGCGCCGGAGTCATAAATTATCCCAATAACGCTTAAAAAAAAGAGCTCAGTGGCGCACTTCAATTCACTACTCGTCCTAATTACTTGCGTCGACTTTATTGGTTATATAATAACATTATATAAGCATTGTCTGTACACGTTTTCGTTCTTTCTGCGTGCGTCACTATTTAACGAATTCTGCAATCTTATTTCGACAAATATTATCACAAAGCATTTCAACCAATTTTTCTCCACAATCGGATCAGACCTAGCAAATAATATCCTTAATAGAAATAGAACATCTGAAGATAACCTTGCAAATAAAATCTCTCTCGATAATCTGAGTTATAACCTTTTTAATCTCACTCCAACTTCAGAACAAGAAATCAATGAAATCATATCTTCACTCAAAAATACACACTCCACGGGAATTGACAATATATCCACTAAACTAATTAAACACCTCAAACCAATCATCACTAAACCCCTTCAACATATTACAAATCTAAGTTTTCGAACTGGCCTTTTCCCAAGCACCCTAAAACATTCAACCATTATTCCTGTCTTTAAATCAGGGGACAGATCATCTGTGAATAACTATAGACCAATATCCTTACTAAGTCCGATTTCAAAAATAATTGAAAAAACAGTTAAACGAAGACTCTACAAGTTTCTCGAAGATAATAAAATCCTGTCAAATAATCAATACGGCTTCCGCAAAGGTCGTAGTGCCTCAGATGCAATTGCAAATTTCACTAAACTAATTTCTGACAAACTCGATAAAAGTCGCAAACCCCTCGCTGTATTCTTGGATCTAGCTAAAGCCTTTGATACTGTATCTCACCGCATACTCCTGAAAAAACTCCTGCAGATAGGAATAAAAGGTACTCCCCTTAAATGGTTTGAGAGCTATCTAACAAACAGGTCCCAGTCAACTATTATCAACTCGGCTAAAGAGTATAGAAGTACAAGTTTACCAATCACATATGGCGTACCCCAAGGCAGTGTTCTAGGCCCACTTCTCTTTCTAATATACATTAACACGTTATGCAATCTGAATACTGGTGGCACTATTATATCTTTTGCTGATGACACGGTTATCATATTTGATGACGAAGATTTGAATTCAACCTTTGAAAAAGCAAATTATGGCATGAACATAGTAAAAAACTGGTTGGATTCTAACCTTCTAACTCTAAATATAGATAAAACGAAATACCTACTTTTTTCCATACGTAAACCAAATATCCTCCACAACTGCCAAAAACTTACCATACATACATGTTCACAGAACCTTAACACGCCTACATCACCTCACAAAAACTGCTCATGCGATAACCTAAAAATATCAAATGAAATTAAGTACTTGGGAGTTATCATAGATGATCAACTACGATGGGAGGCACACATAAATTCTACAACAAAAAGGCTTCGCAAATTATGTTACATTTTCTACTCTCTTAGATCTATCCTTAGCCTACAAACACTAAGATGTATTTACTTTGCACTTTTTCAATCAGTTGCTACATATGGTATTGTAGGATGGGGAGGCTGTGCAACATCAATTCTTCATCCCTTGGTCTTAATACAAAAACTATTGCTAAAGATAATATTCAAATGTAACCCATCACACCCATCAGAACCACTTTTTAAAAAATTCAACGTATTAGACATTCGACAATTATTCATAAAGACGATTCTCATATACTTATGGAAAAAGGATTTGATGAAAAAAACCCAACAAAAAATTCACACCCGGTACTCATCCCAACTAAAATGCATAATTCCTCCAACAAAAACAGCCTTCGCACAGCACCAGTTCTCTTACATTGCACCCAAAATGTTCAATTTGCTAAGTATTGATACCAGGAAATCAAAAACTGACAATCAATATATCACAAGTGTTCAGAACTGGTTAATTATAAAGGGAAGGAACTATTTTAAAGAATGCCTGACACCACTAAATTGAGTCAACTTGATCTTAATTAACCTAACTTGACTTAACTTAACTTAATTGACTTAACTTAACCTGACTTAACTTAACTTAACACTTTCTGCTAAAACAGGGATACATTTCTAAAAAAAAAAAAAAAAACATGTCTAATTTTATTATAAAGGTCAACATCTGCCTTAACCGTTTCTGTTACTGTTATCTGTATAATATAGTATGTCATATTACTTAATTTATTTGGAGGAAAACATCATTTTATTTTTAAACCTAACATTTATTTGTACAAAAATTGGTGTAAAATAATGTACCTACCAATACAACCATGCACATTTAGATTTTCAACAAAATAAAATTCCTTTCTCATATGCATACCATATAGTACCTACTCTTATTTTATATATTTATAATTACATACCTTTGTTATATTTATTATTATTTATTTATTATTATTTATTTATTAACTTATTTATTTATTTATTATTATTACAACTCTTTTATAATACTCTATAGCAATTTAGATTCTTTTATATTTTTTTGTATTCTTGAATATCATATAATTTTATGTATATAATTTCTTAATTCTTTCACATTCTTCATATTTCATTTGTTAATGTACCTACTGTATATAAAATCGACCACCACAACACGGGCATGTGCCTAGCATGGTGGTCGAAAAATCCCCAATGTATGTAATGAAAAATCTAATGAATAAAGAAAACTTAAAAAAAAAAAAAAAAAATTTTAACCCCTAATCGGCGCGTCGCTCTAGTATATTTAAATGCACCAAGATTAATCTTTATTGCCTAGTTTTCAATTCCCTACTGCCATAGAAAATTCACAAGACAATTGCTTCGCAAATCAATTTGCTCGCGTTAAAGTCAGTCACCACTCGGGCAAACATTCATCGGCCGCCCCTGACTTGATAATGATATATCCTTTAGGACTCCTCCTCCAACCAAAGTATTTTGGCACACGTGTTTTTCCTAGTAATGGCCCGGTTTCATAAATCACCCTTAAGAGTTGAGAACAGAGAATCGTATTCTGAAACCATACCCTGTTACAAAATTAAATATATTTCTAAATCGATCTCTCAATTTTAAAGGAATTATTTCGTAGGCCCAAAGGCGAGATCATCACAGGGCAGATTTAATTATTATTATTTTAGCAGCCACTTCTGGTCTGGAGGCCCGAAATACCTGAAAAAACATTCGACCTTGTGCAGAAATGGGCGGTCCGTTAGTTTGATTCTCTCATCTTAACAAACGGATTGCAATATTTAAACACAGGCGACAGAGGGTGAGAATGCTGTCCTTGTTCTACCAGTATTTCAATGGAATATGCTCCGAGGAACTAGCGTCGCTGATTCCCTCGGCACCGGTGCATACTCGGAAAACATGCACAAACAAACACAGTAAGTATACAAGTAAGAACAAACACAGTACGTGGGATGCGCTTAGATCTATCTGCCTATAGCTGGCGATGTTGACTGTCTCGGACCAGTGTCTTATGTATTATACTAGTGTGTAAGTCATTCTGCATAATATGTCATAAAGCCAAAGGCGTTAATGTTAAAAATAAGTAAATAATTATCAATGGCAGTGAGAGACACGTACGGATGACCGCAACTGACCTCGAAGTTGAGCAATTAAACGTTTTGACACCTTACTCTCTATTTTACACAATTGATTAACTATGTGTGAACTTCTAAATGCATATTTTATTTGAAAAAATTAAATAATGACATAATGTGGATTTTTAAAAATATTTTGAAAAAATGCAATATATATCGGATTAAAAAAAAAAATTGATCAACATATAATTATGTACCCACTTCTTTAAAAAGTGGAAACGGTACAAGAGTCCCAAATACGCGAGGTATGTTGTAAGGTAAGGCCG
Organism: Limnephilus lunatus; assembly: GCA_917563855.2. Lineage (NCBI taxonomy): Eukaryota > Metazoa > Arthropoda > Insecta > Trichoptera > Limnephilidae > Limnephilus > Limnephilus lunatus. The sequence goes on from OU830592.1 coordinate 77,685,476, forward strand.
AAAGCATCAGGGAGGGGAAGAATATGGGGAAGAGAAATTTAATGTTGAGAATTTAATGAACGTCACTCTCAGATATGGTTACCAAACCCGTATAAAGTCAATTCAAACGAAGAATCGATTACAATTCGTTTTATTTTACGATTTTTTTTATTTATTTTAGAACTCTAATTTTATGTTCATTAACTAAATACGTGCAGTTTGCTCGTCAACCGTCAAGAGCCAGTGAGACTATGGTATCCCCAATTATTCTTGTGAGGTTGAAGGTAAAGAAAAAATATTAGGCAAAGAAAACGGGGTAGACTACTCAGGCTATTCAGATCTGTTTACCAAAACACGGCTCAAGCCGTTTCAAGCAGCGTTTCGATTCTGAATGGCAGTTTTTGACTAGGGCGATACTGAAAGTATTTACCACACTGTAACCTGCAGCAGATGTAGGAATTATGTATAATTTTTGATTAATAAATTGTAAAATAACACAAATTAATCAAATAATTTTATTTTTATTTTTTATTACAACAACTCTCTTTTTATAACTTTAAGGTTATTTCCATCAATTTAAAATATCATTTAAGAAGAAGATAACACTAATAATTTAAATGAACATAATATGAAAGAGAACAAGACACAGAAAACGGAAAATGATAATGGTCGCAACTGCGACAATGTTTCAACTGGGGTTGTTCAACTGTCCAACTGGAACGATGTTCCAGTTACGACCATTATCTTTATCATTTTTCTGTGTGTCGTTCTCTTTCTTTTGTTCATTTAGATTATTAGTGTTATCTTCTACTGCAATAAAATAAAATTTTCTTGAGTAATCCGGGATTTGATTCCATGACCTCCGTCCGGTAGCCAAGGATAATCGGTAACCGCTCAACCACCAACAAGCTAGATTAATCAATAATATATTGACAGCTGATAGCTGGTCTATAGGATATATTGATAGCTGACCTGCAGGTAGGTAGTTCAAAACCAAGTTCTGAGAAATGTTTTTGAACTTCATTTGACACTCATGTCAGGGACATCTATTCAATTTCCGGTACCACAAAGTTATATGAAATATACAAAGATATATAAAATCACAAACACCACCCAAAAAATTACTCAACAATCAACTTACACTAACATTAAGCCACTTTCCTGAATCCGCACGTTCCTCAAACACACACTACAGAACATTCAAGAAAATCTCTACTGCCTAAACTATATTGCCTACAGACTGTGTAATTCGCTTCTACAAGTGTACCAAAACATTCAACTATTCTTAAGTAAATTTAAAAATGAAAATATGTAATTTTCTTGTTCTGTTTTGATCCGTCTATTTTTATCTTCTTTTCTTTTCCCTGTATTTGTAATCATCCATATTTGTATATTCTTGTTTTTTTTTTCTTTATTTGTTTTTTTTTTGTTGCTTGTTACACTTAATCTGTCTTTTTTATGCTGTACTGTATGTGAAACTTATTTTTTATAAATCAAAATACTTTTGCAAAATCGTAAACATTACCTCCCACTTACGAATTGTAAGTTCCTCCCTAGCAAGAAATAATTTATTTATTTTTAATTCTTGTATTGTTTATGATTGACTCCCAAAGTTTTTGTTTGTTTTTGATTCACTCCTGAAAAATGGTCATTTACAAATAATGCTGTATATTCGGGGCGGTCTTTCATCGATTTCAGTCATCAAACCTACCATCCCTGCTCCAACCTTATTCCACACAGTTCTACCTCGTCCTCGGAATGCAACACTTCCAGTGGTGCCCTCACTTTGTCAAGATATTCGGTGTCTTGCCATCCGCAATCTTTCTGCATGTCCAGCCCTTCAAAGAGTAATCGACAGAGAGTACAGTGGTCCGTGATCAATTTAGGGCAATTTTTGATGTTGTAGTTAATAAGGTTATTCCTAAGACTAATTATAAACTAAAAACGCTACGAGTGACTCTACGGTACGCATTCGACAACAGACTGTAAACAAACAGATTAGACGTTTATTATATTAGCGCATGTAACTTTGAAATCAGTCAACGTTCACCGTGTATTATTTAATGCCTTGCAGCTAATCACAATGCTGCTAAACGTGAGCAATAATGATGATTATCTTTATAAGAACCGAAGCCACAATGACCTGAAATCTACGAATGTATGTGATGTCAGGCCAACGTCAGAGACTGTCTACTGACGACATACGTGACATACGACGTACGTTACATAAAATAGGATTATTAGAAATCCTTTAATAAAAATATTTAAATAAGAGAAGAGTTCAAAGGGTTAAATTAAGCGCAAATAAGATTATTTCTACGTCTATTTCAATTGTATCAGCTACCATGTTTAGCCTGCAGAGCCTAATGTAACATTAGCCTGCAGAGTGGATATTGATGATTGAAACTCTCCGACATGAGAGGGCACCATGGAATAAATAATAAAATCAGAAATGCCTTCCATACAAATTTGAATGGAAAAAATGTTCAATTTAGCCCAATAGTCCTGTGCTTCGTATCGTACAATATATCTGGTACATTTCATCTCACACACATTCCTGACAGTAGATCTACATTCCATCCTATATGAATTTCATAAACACAGTTTTGTTTTTGCGATTTAAGCCTCGATTATGAAAATATTTTGATCACGTTACACTCTTCTAATGGTGTTCTTTATTATAAGGATGTTTCAAATAAAGGAAGAATGATATCATTTCGATATATTTTAAGAGAAAAGTCTTATCATTCAAATATGTTATATTTCATTAAATAAGTCATTTCCTTAGATTTAGACATTTAACATTCAAAAATAATTATTATTATTATTTGTTGAACAATCTATCTATCTATTAATAAAAAATCAGAGTGTGCAATTCACAAGCGGTAGAAGTGATACCATCAGAAAACTAAAGTAGACAAGAGTTGGGAGACTCGAAGCACTTTTTATCAATATGAAGAGTGATTTTCTCCATATTTTGTCGTCGAATCCCAGTGCAATTTTTCTTATAAATTTTGCCATTTTGTTGGTAATTGTGATTTATTTTTCTTGTGGAGTCGCATGATGTCTATTTTTTTGTGTTTTCATTTTGGAGTGGTTTGAAGATTGCATATTGATTATATAAAAAAAAAAATTAGATTACATAGGATTCGATCTTTGGACCGCTGAATGTCGGGCCGCTGAAGTTCGTCAGACGTTTTATACCACTAGATGAAAGGAGACTTGCGTGGGACCGTGGATTTATCGTATTATATTAGAACCGAATACCCGTGAAATAAATATATATTTTATTTACTGATTTTCTCGCAGGCTAAATCCATAGATGTGTGTTTGTTTCTCTTTAGTGTCGCTATGTTCCGTTTCATCGAGTTTAAAATCTCAACGGCGCTAAAGAATTTTCACTTCTAATAAGGAGTATCTGTAAACTGTGACGGCCGGGCGGTACGGAATTGATTTACAGACAAATCTGCAGTTTTATTATGTGGTTAATGAAATTTTGCGAACAGAAAAGAAACTTGCGAGCATTATTATAATTCGTATTATTTTGGTTGCGTTGGAGTTTGATGGCGAACTTTGTACTTCACCATTATTTCGTACAAGGTTTCAATATACCATAATGCTTATTTGTGGTTATATCTATGAAGAGTATTACAATTTATTATGAGAAAGGTATATAATAAAGCTTACGTTTTAGCTAACGAACCGTGAATAACAGTTCGTGGGTTGTGTTACCGATAATTATTGCATTTATCGTTTAGTAAACAATTCATCGCGGTTTTATCTGTTTGTGAGAGTTTCGTTGTATTTACATTTTCCTTACAATGGATATTGAACAAAATATTAAATTTATATTTCCTAGAAAAACATTGACAAATCCGGAGAGTAATGAGTTTAGGAAAAGCGGATGAGGTTAAGGATTGGGATGGGGAAGGGATTTGCAATAATTAAGAAGAAATTAGTCGTTTCCATTCTGCCGAGATCAATAGTAGGTACATAGGTTGTGTCGATCTCAACAACTTTGTTGGGAATTGTTAAAGTTGTTAAAACCGTCATAAAAAACGACGTTTTTAATATGCATTAACATATAATTTAACTTAAAAAATTTTTTTAATCCTTTATTTTTCCCAATTTTACATTTTATATTTACATATTTTTAAAATCATTAAAGTAATTTGACCCAATAAGGCGCAGCATGTGCGTGGGTAATATATTTTGTTGTACCTAGGAAAAACAAAACAGTGGGAATATTAAGCAAAAACATAATTAAAATGTGTCTAAATAATTTGTACAAAAAGTGTATACAATAGTGAACAGTGGAATAATAAGTGTATAGTGTAATAATAAGTGTAAAGATTGTGTGAAAAAATTAAATTGATATAAATTATAAAAATAATATTTTCAATTGAAGTAAAAACTTCTTTAGCACCGTTGTGATTTGAAACTCGATTTACCTCCTTACTCTTGTCTACTTACTTTAACTACTACTGAAGGTTTCATATTTACTACGTGGGAATTGAACACTCTTTATTTTTTTCTTCAGTAAATTTAAATTTAAAATATTATATCGATTGAGGATCATAATATAATATCCCAAAAAACAAATTTGTTTTATTTTTTGTTAAGAATTACGTGCATTTGCATTAAAATATCATAAAACTAATAATTTCAGCACATTCTTGTAAAATAAGCTTTTGCTAAAAATACTTCAGTAGTTAAGATAATGAACGGATATAAATTAATTATCAGCTCAGAATTTTTTTTTCTATGAAAAATATTTTTTTCGTTCTCCAGTTCAGCAAAAAACAAGTTAAAATAATTTCGATATTATGTACAACCACTTATCGACAAATTAATCACTAATTAAAACGAGTTAATAAAAACCAAGCACATGGGTAAATTTACATACACAGAACTGCCATTTAATATTATTTTCTCGTCATTTGGCTTTATCATTTTGAATCAAAAAACTTTGTCAAACGCGGCAGCATCCTTTTATTTTGTTTTCCAAATAAAACAGTTTTGTGGAAGTTGTTTGTTCGTAATTTCTGCATTTTTGCACAAGGACATGCGAATCATTCGTTTTTATTGATGTTTTACGACTAGTATTATATGAAGCATTAGTATCCATGCGAATATTAAATATATTGGCTAAAGTGTATTTTTTATGGATTTGCGGAATATTCGTTTTATCATATTTTTTTCTTACGCGGAAGTTCATATTATCGGAAGCTAACAATTCTTGGGGTTTTAGGAAGGACAAAATAATAATAAAAGTTATCTTAAAGATAAGGCAACTAATTAATTACTAATATGACGAATAGCAATAAAATGTAATAAAAGCATTTAAAATTGAGTTAGGTCAGATAACAGCATATAATTATTTATTTTTAAAAGGCGAAAGGTAAGAGAATCAAATTATAAACATAAATTTAAAATTAAATGAAGACAATATTAGCGACACTCAATAGAAAATCTGGAATTAGAAAAATCAGTAAAAGATATGGGCTTATCTGGGATTCGAACCCAGGACCTCAGCCTTCCCGGGCCGCAATTCTACCAACTGAGCTTATGTGACCCTATCTGATTCGATAATTTTTAACTGTATCATACTTAACTAATTAACTACCAACGTTATATTCATTTTCTTAACGCATATTTTCATGGTTGCTTTCTTTACATATGATTGCAAGATTCAAACCCTAACTAAACGCTATCTAGATAGTGTCTTGGATAAATTTTTATCATTTTTTTTTACTTATCTGCAAGTCTATGATGACTATTTATTTTATTTTCAGCTTGACAGTAAAACCTCAAATTGTAATATTAAATTAAATAAAGACAATTTTAGCGATTGAAAATCTGGAAACAGAATAATCAGAAAAAGATATAGTTACGAAAGTCAATAGATGTCGCAAATTAAAATAAAAATGATCCAAAACTTTTGTGCCCATATCTTTTTCTGGTTTTTCTGTTTCCAGATTTTCGGTTGAGTTTCGCTATTATTTTTTTAATAAATTAATACATTTATTTTAACTGTTAAAAAAAGAAATAAATAAATTCTGATGCATCACATCTAAGTCATTTTTAACCAAAACTATTAAATTGTTTCTTTTATTCATTATTTTCAACACGCAATAATATATACAAATAAGTAAAAAAATATATATATAAATATATTTATTTTTTTACAATAATCCCATAATTTCCCTCGGGGCCTGTGTCATCTATGAAGATGCTGTGTGGGGGGATTTTTTTCAGGAAAGAAAGAAAAGGAGGCTCTGGACAGGAAAATGGTATCAGGGGTGGGTAGAAATCTAGGGGTCAATCTGTCCAGGAGTTACGGACGTAGGTATGTTGAATGTGAATGAATCCATCTTCTCTCCATCCATCGCCCTGCGGATGGATAGGTCAAAGGGTTTCCCCAAACCGGTCTCTCCCGACCGGCCCGCCACGCAGCTGGTAAAACTCATCCAATTAACCCGGGAACCACTGCTAAGTTACCAAACGTGGTAAACCACTTTCTGTGACCTATGGCAGTCCTAAGAGTGTTGGTTATTCAATCGCCGATTTTTGAGTCGCCGGTACCCAAACCCGCATCAATTAAATATGTAAAAGTGTAAAATAATCGTTTTAAAGCTATATGACCCAATTGATTTCCTAATTAGGCCAGGTTTTTTTTATAACTCAAATATGCTAGACTAGATTTTTTTAAAAACAATCTCGCGAAATGAAATTGTAAAATTGACCTTTTCAAAAATATTTAAACGTTATTTAAGCATGTTAAAGGGAGCCAAAGGTGAATTTTTTTTGTCGAAACTAGCTAATAAACGCATAGAAGTTTTTAATTTTATTTTATTTGATACTACCATTGTTTTATGATTAAAACATCGCCGGATCCCAGAATTTGTTGTTCAACATCTCCATAAGATCGAAACTTTATTTTAAGCCAGCGTGGTTTAGCGGTAAGCCTTTGGACTCGCAATCCGAAGGTTGCGGGATTGAATCTCGGCGTGGGCAAATAAATTTTATGTTGATTAATTTGTGTTAACTCTTAGTATCGCCCTGGTGTAAGACCACCATTCAGAATTGAAAAGTTGCCTGAAATGGCTTTAACCGTGTTTGGTGACCAGATCTGAATAGCCAGGTACCTACATCCCTTCCCTTCCTTTCCCCACTACCTTCAGCCTCAAAACATACCCCGATTGGGGATGCAATAGACTCACTGGCTCCAGACTGGAGCAGCTGGGTCTCTGGTGAGGTATTATTCATATAAAAAATAAAAATAAATAAATCGACATTTTATGTTATTGTGGTTGACAATCTAATTTTATAATACATAGTTTGTTACGAAACGATAGTTACAAACTCAACATTTGCATTTGAATGTCATGACTTTTGGTCGCAGCAGTTTCCTGTGTGATGCTGATTTCAGTCAGTTCAACCATGACCTAGACCAGGGGTTCCCAAACTTTTTCAGCCACGGTACGAGTCGTTTCAATTTTGACTAAACCCCTAATTTTTTTTTATTCCTTCTCTTATGGTTTCTTATCTTACAGTCCTTAGCGTGCGAGATTAGATTTAATTTTAAAAAAGAAATTTTCGTAAATATCGCTTATTAACTCCAATTTCCTAGATTCAACGGGGGTATTGCATCTCCAATTGGGATTTGTTTGCGAGATTAGAGAGAAAGATAAAGGATTTACAATATTTATGAATAAAATACAGATAACACCGCAGGTGTAAATTTTAAAATATGCATTTCTTATCCACTATAAATATCCTGAGCCTATGGGTCTCTGGAATCCATAATCGGGGTGTATTGTGAAACTGAAGAGAGTATACGCATAATAATGAAAAATACCATTTACAAAAATACAGGAAAATGCGCCGCAGGTCAAAATCTTGAAATGTCTGCATTTCTTTTCATGAAAAAATAAATGTCGATTTATATCAATCAGAAGCTCAGTTCATTTAAATAATCTTTTTAAAAGGAAACTTTTAAAACATGTCAAACGTGATTCCCGAGAAAAATACCACCAAGGAAAAAATTGCAACCTTAAATGTAAAAAAAAGGTACTAAATTAAATGAAAATTTTGCTAGATCCAACATCCATAAACGCTGTAGTTTTTTTCACATGGTAACCATATTTTATCATAAAGCGCCCCAGGCCGAATGTTTCTGCGTTGAGGCCACTTAACGGGGAACTGTCGTTTTTATTATCTTTACATAGTATAAAGCAAATTCGCGCCCGCTGTCTATGCGCTTAGATCTTTTAAACTAAGCAACGGATTTTCATGCGGTTTCACCAATAGATAGAGTGATTCATGAGGAAGGTTTTATTATATAAATTGGTCAAGTATTTTTGTAAATCTGTTGAAATATATAATATATAAAGCGGGCAGCAGGCTGGCAAGCGGGCGGCATAGATTTGATATGTATGCAAATTAACAGATTGCGTTGGTCATAAAGGTTGGGTAGTGGCGTTGTCAGTAGATAGCGCTATGTTCCGTTAGCCACAGCAACGTGTTGTCGGGTATGCTAGTTCTGAAATATAAAAAAATCTAAAAAGGATGTAATACTTAATATTAAAGACGCTTTTATATATAATGTTTAACAGAAAGTAAACCGTTGCATGTTTTTTGTTGCATCTTGGAAATAGATATTTGGTCGAACCGACTTCGGGGACCCCTGGCTTGGAATACCTACTCCCGTCCTGGTCCTGCCTGTGAACCAGGAGTAATTGGGAATCCTGAGAATGTGAAGGAGATCAAACCAGTATTAAGAGGAATATAAACGCTAGAAATATTTCGATTCTCATACCTGCAAAATTTAAAATCGATCGTCTTTATTTGCAAGAGGCAAGTAAGTGAAAAAGTGGTTTTTATTTATTTTTTGCATAATTTTATAAGAAAGAAAAAAAGTGAGAACATATAAAACCTCAATAATAGTTTTGACCTAAATGGGTATTTTTTAAAAATTGTTTCTTGTATTATTTCATAGTTAAGTCATGAAAGAACATTTTTTTTAATAGTCTACGCTTATATTTTTTGTTATGTAAATAATAATTTTATTCTAATTCTAATACATAGAAAAGCTAGTATAAGCTTTGATTTATCCGTAGCATAATTTTTGATGTACATACTGTAAGCCGATTTGTCGTAAAGATTAATCTAAATAGGATTTCACGTATAACTTCACCTTAAACAGGTACACACAGCTTCCTGGAGCCTTTTAAGTTTGACTGATCGACACATCCACCGGAACCAAGGTATGGATTGAGATTTTGATAAATATTTCAATTATTTTTTTATTTGCCTCTATTTTTCAGAATCCATTGCTTTTCGTTTCATATTTTATTTTTTCACGTTCGTTCAACTTTTATTTCTTTTCTTTCTTCCTCCTTCGCTTTCCTTTCCAAGATTTTATGAATTTTAAATATTTTATTTGAATTTTGATCTTCGGGTAATGGAGATGACGAACAACATTATTTATCATAAAATGTGTTTGTTTTATAAATAATAATACGTGCTCGTTCATATTGTTGACAATATTTCTGTAACCGTGAAGACGAATAAACATTGTATTTAATTCTGAAGTGTTTTTATTAATCTTTCTTCAAATGGTTGGTATATACGAACACTGTTATGAAGAAACGTGAGAAAATTATAATGCTTGTTTTTTCTACAGAAAAACACTTTATTGTAATCATTACGATGAATTCAATGAATTGTATGAATTCAATGAATTCATTGTAATGATGTTAATAATATGATACGAGGGCTGTTCGGAAAGTAACCACCGTTTGGCAATAAATACATAAAAAAAACCGGCAAAGATTTTTTTGTAGCGAAACTTCTTTACCCTCGTTGTGATTAGAAATTCGGATGAAAAGGAAGTGTGTCACTAAAATTTATTATTCGACGGGTCTTCGGTTGTAATATAATGGTGTAAATTCACGGTTCCGCGTGAGCCTCCGATAGCGCAGCGGAGTAAAGCGCCTGAGCGGCCAGAGAGACATCCATCGAATGGTGGGATTTATTTTTGTAAAATCAGTATCCAATCTTCAAACCACTTTAAAATAAATAGGCAAAAGAAAAGAAAGCGACATCTGGCGACTTTCTAATTTCACTTCCACCGCGTGTGATTTGAACGCTCTTCATTTTTTGCATCATCTTCACACAGGAGGTCCTGAGGAAAAAAAAACTGCTTTGGGCCTATGTCAACTTTGGAAATGCTGTGTGGAGGGTCTTGTTAGGCAAATAAAAGAGAAGAAAGGGAAAATGAAGGGAAATAAAGAAGGTTTTCTGGGAAGGAAAAGTGTATGAGGGGTGGATTTAAATGGGTTCAGGAGTGACGAACGAATTTATCCATCCCCCCACTGCAGTGCTGATGTGATGGATGGAGAGAGACCGCCTGGAGAGGTCAAAAGTCTCCCTCGATCCTGCCCATTACGCACTAGGTTGGTAAAAGCATCTTCCGCCAAGAAAACAACAGCCAATGAACCCGGGCACTCCTGGTAAGTGCCACTTGAGGTAACCTATAGCAGGGGTGTTAATAACCCAATATATGATTCCCTGGTAGGCGTTACCCAAACCCATCTCCCAAATTGTAAAGATAAACTATAGACATATTTTATTTTCTTAAAACTACAGCTTTTTCCGTATTTCATAGCGTTTCTTCAATTTGCAAATTCCTTTTGCGTAATACTCGGCCGCCTGAGAATGTATGCAGATAACATGACACCGATTTTTGAAGATTTTCGTAGTCATCGAAGTGTCGGGCCCCAAGCCGCTGTTTCGTGTGAATGAGCAGATGGAAAAGAGGTGGAGCCAAATTCAGATTGTACAGTGGGTGGGGGATAATTTCCATCGGTTCACTCACGTGAAGAAGCGCCTTGGGGCCTAGTCATTCTACGCCGAGCCAGTACGTCCGTTCTGCTATGTGGGATACTTAGAAGATCATGGTACCGTCCCTGGCTTTAGTTGTTCGGCACACAGAACTTATAACATTCCAGGAGGTATGGCTCTCTATTAAATTAGTTATATTCATCATAGGCTCTAACAACGCCTACGGTTTGCCACATGTAAAACAACGGCTTTCTTCTGTCACCGTTGACGATTCTAAATCTAGTTTTACGCTTCAATCTGAAAACGGAATGCATAAGCAATTAGTTACGGGTACAATTAACGTACACATCAGTGATAAGTATAACTTCGGGTACCAATTAAGGAAGGTTATTAAAACTACGGAACTAATTATGTATGGGAATGCGTCAAATAATTAATGACCGAAACAATTACTTACTCGCTCTATCAAGATGCAGTTCACTAGTAGTGATGCAATTTCAAAGTTTGACCTGTTAGACGAAATAGTTTAATCACTTCTTAACCTTTTTTCTCAAAAATTAATAACATTGGGACTTAGAGGGTTGAAGTAGATTTTTATTTGGTTGTTAGGCATTTTTTAGTGTGTATGTGATTAATAAGCCTGATGAGTCATGTCTTTAAATTATTATTATGTTATAATACATGCCAGGATACGCAATAAGTGCGAGCAGGATTTGGATGACACTCAGTTTGGCTTCAGAAACGCGTCTGGGACGCGTGAAGCATTATTGTCTATCGACATACTATTGCAAAAGTGTCGCGACCAAAGAAAAGAAGTCTTTGCCTGTTTTATTACAGGGTAAAATATGCTGACCTAATGACAATGCTTGCGGATTGTAAAGTTGACACCAAAGACCAGAATTTCATTAAAAACCTATATTTGTTCCAAACAGCAGAAACAAGACATGGGAATGAGAGATCTAATGCAATTGCCATTCAGCGTGGAGTACGACAAGGCCGTATCCTGTCGTCACTATTATTTAATCTCTATTCCATCTATGTCTTCAAAAGAGCCCTAAGTAATACCGAGAAGAGTCTGAAGATCAACGGAGTTGTCATTAATAACATAAGATATGCAGATGATACTGTATTACTAGCTGACAGTATCAGTGACCTCCAAGACCTATTAAATCTTGTTAATAATGCTGGTGAGCAACTGGGCCTAACAATCAACGTCAATAAAACTAAATGGATGACTTTTGGACGACTAGATCACTCTGGATCAATGATACAGTTAAATGGTTGTAATGTCGAAAAGGTGGAGAGATTTAGATACCTCGGCAGTATTCTCAATGACAATATCAGCTTAAAACTAAGGCAGAGAATTCTAAAATGTTATGTGTGGACGGTCTTGCTGTATGGTTGTGAAACATGGACCTTGAAAATAAATACCATGAACAGCCTAGAGGCTTTCGAAATGTGGCTTCACCGGAGAATGCTCAAGGTCCATTGGACCGACATGATCACCAACACAGAAATTCCCACCAACACAGAGCATATAGAGAACTGCTTACATTAATTAAAATCAAGAAAATTTCATATCTGGGTCATATACTTCGAGGGGAGAAGTATCGCTTGCTCCATTCCATATTGAAAGGCAAAATAGAGGGTCGCCGAGGGCTTGGTAGGAGACAAATGTCTTGGCTGCAAAAAATACGAGAGTGGACCGATATTAGAAGTGTGGAGGAGCTATTCCGGGCAGCGCAAGATAGAGAGACCTTTTTAAGAGTGATCGCCAACGTTGGGGGGACCTGATAAGGCACACAAAGAAGAAGAAATATAAATATAAAAGCACTTTTGCCACTAATCTTTTCCACTGATGTAATACTAATAGTGACGGGGGAAGCAAATGTAAAATCGTGCAATGTCCAGTGTTTTAAATAATAATGTCCTCCGCGTGTATTTATCGGAAGTGACCTGCCAGGTAAGTATGTTTCTGTATCCATTTGAAAATATTAGAATTAGATAGAACTTATATTAATAAAAAAGATCGAAAATCAATAAATTGTACAGCGCCGTTGAGGTAATTTTTCACAAAAACGGCGCTCTACAAATTTTTTACGGTGCTCCAGATTATATGTCCGGGTTGAATCTTTCCCAAATGAAAGACTAAACCCTTCCACACACTTTTCCACAAATGAATATCTAGTAAATGAACGCAATGTAAGTGCACTATATAAGAATAAAACAATACAAGAACAATACGTCAATCCACCAGAAACATAATGGGAAAATATTTCACCGACTCCAGATATTTTCATATCAGAGGGTTCGGCTCTGATGAAATCCTAACTGGTCCAATAAATCCTACTGATCCCTCAATATAAATATTTAAAAAATCTTTCGTAATCCTACATGTATTTAAAATGACCGACTTTTGCATTTTTATGTACAAATTTTTTGACAAATCTAATACGCCTAAATTTTGAATGAGAGAGCTAGGTATAATGCCAGTAGCCGAAATAACAAATGGTAATATTTTTATAGTCTGAGAATGCCAAATTCTTTTAATTTCATTTCCTAAATCTGTATATTTTCTTATTTTTTCAGAAACAGTTTTCTGAATATTACAAGAATTTGGAATAGCGACATCAATGATATAAGTTATTTTCTTAATTTTGTCATGTAAAACTATATCGGGTCTATTATGACTAATTGTTCTGTCTGTCAGAATAGTTTTATCATAATAAATTTTATAAAATTCATTTTCTAAAAATGAATTTGGTTCATATTCATAATATGGTACATTACGGCAGTCAATCAAGTTATGTTTAATTACCAAACTTTGGTGAATTATTTTTAAAACTTGATTGTGCCTAAATGTATACTCGGACGGCGCTAATACAGAACATCCCGATATAATATGTTCTATAGTTTCCGGAAAAGCCAAACATTTTCTACATAAATCATCAATTTGATTTGCATCTTTGATGATATGCTTCCTATAATTTTTAGTATTAATGACTCTATCTTGTATGGCAAGCATAAAGCCTTCTATTTCTGCGCTCAACTCTCCAATACTCAACCATTTGTTTGACGAAAATTTGTCAACATATGTTTGGTTGAGATAATTGAAGTGTTTTGCGTGAAGAATTTTATTTGACCAGGAATCTAATAATTCCTGGTTGGTATTTATAAGAATGCTGGCATTCTCGTCGTATAAATTTAATGGTGAAATATTTCTATCTGCCTTGCAAATAATTTTGTGCATTTCTGAGCTATCAGCTTTCCTATGGAAAAAATTTCTTAGCATTTCAACCTTATTATGTTTTAAAGATGTTATTTTGACTATACCATGTTATTATTATTATTATGATAAATAAGTAAAATGAAACTGAAAAATATTAAACACAAAAATGAACACAAGCAGCCGTTTATGAAGGAAATTTGACCATCTCCCGTCTCCAGAGGGCTATTAGAAGGGACTCCATCCAGGCAGTCATGGCAGTGATGATTGTATTCTTCTGTGGCGGAGAAGTGCTCTAAAAGTGTGCAATTGAATTTTCAGGAATATTTCCATAGCGCTGCAATATCTGGGCTGGTAGAATAATTAGCGAAAGGCAATATTATAAAATACTTTCAGCTTATGTCATTGGGATGCAAAATAATCTACCCACAGTTCTGAGTTTACAGCGATTAGCAGAATGCGTTGACTAGTATTCTTTTTTAAAGTGTTGGTGTAAAAAAAAAACGTTTTTTTTTTTCAAATGTTTTGAAATTTGGCCGTAGAATGAAGTTATTTTGACTAAATTAACGTTGAATAAATATGTATGTACCTTTTCTAGTAAATTATACATAAGATGATTCCAGTCAGCGATAATTTTAATAAATAATGTTATGTCTCAAATTAGTTTCATTCAAATAGAAAACTTGTTTTGGTAGATGAATGACTACAATTTACATTAATTTAAGTAAGTTTTTATTTCCCCGGGTGGTTTTTCTTGATACCGCTATAATGTATCTGTTAAAAGTTTTGTATTACAGTTTTTTTAATTATTTTTTTATTTTAGTTTATTAGGGAAACTAACAGTTATACATATTATAAGGTAATTACATATTACATGGGTACATTATCCAGAGAAGTTTCCGCAAAAAAAATATAGCATAAAAACATAGATTAAAACATTAAAGAAAACATAAAGTGGTAGAAAAAGGGGGAGAGATTTGCAGGAATGAAGGAAAACTGAATTACATGAACCATTTGAATATATTTATAGTTTGGAGCAAAGTTGAAACGATCACTTTTGACTGTTTCTTTTGACCTTGAAATATGTTAGCTCAATAAAAATGCGGAAAACTCATCGGATTCCAGTGGCTTGTTAAAATATTATAAAAACAACCATTTTGCAAGCAAATAACTAGCGGCTAATGATTATGTTCTTCTAGTAAATTGTTGCATTTTATGCTAATATAGAAATGGATTCCGCCGTAGAAGGTAACGTTTTATTAAATTTATGCAAGAGTACTTAACATTTTAAAATAAATATAATAGACAAAAATATATTTTTACATGTTTTTAAATATAATATGTTTTGTCGTACGAACACAGATGAATTATTATCCATTTGTAATAAGTAATTTGTTATTATAGAAGACATGTATCTGACATGACATCTGCGTTTCTTCCCTCCTACAACATGAATCTCTTCAAATGTTTCATGTTCAGTCTTTCCTCTCCTCAAAAAGATCGTATACACAGCATATCCAAAGATGACAGAGGCCCTGAGGGTTATTATTTCCCTGTGTGGAGAAAATTAAAAAAAAAAACACAATAAAGTTTTAAGGTTATTAGTTTAATTAGAGAGTAATTTAATGTGTTCACTGTTTTAGAAGTTTCAACCTATGGCACCAATCCTCTTGTCATGCTATGCTGTGTTAGAAGATTTGTTCTACAGTGCGGTATCTTCAACAAATCATGGCGGCGACCACGGCTGTTTCTAAAATAACTCTCCGCTTACACGACTGGGCTCCCGCTGTCAAAGCAAAGGGGGCTAAGACATCCTTATTTCTGAAATATTAAGAGGTGGAAGGAGATGGGGACCGGAAGAAGAAGGTTAAGTGTAAGGTTTTAGATTTTGGAAATTAAATACCAAGACCATAAAATACAAATATTAAGCCATTATTAGGTAAATATTTTTACCAATATTAGGTAAATATTTTTATTTTAATGCAATTTTTTATATCTACTACAAAAAAATAAGAAAACACTTTCTGAACTTAACCTCGGAAAATATGGTGTTTTATTGTTAGAATTCGTGAAGAACTCGTATATAAAGTTATTGATAAGCTCTTGAAGATAGCAATAATAATTAACATAAACTAAACACATTGATGATTAATTTTATTATAGATAATGTTGGCTTTTGATTTAATATCATTACTTTTACGGTGGAATCTTTTTTTAATAACATTTACATCTAAAAGAGTTTGTAGTATGCAAATATATATGATGCTATACTTGTATTTTATCTTTTTATTAAACATTTTTCATATATTCCTACATTATATAGATTGTACTGCGTACGCCGTTTAAAGTTCAACCACATAAATACTTGCACTAAGTTGTATGACTTTTAAAAATATTTTTTTTAATTATTTAAATTTAATTTTGTATCAGATTTTTTTTTATTTCATTTTTTGATGCAAGTGAAAGATTGTTGAATGATTTTATTGCCAGGTATCTGTGTTGTCTTTGTCCAAAGCTTGTGTTCACCGTCGGGGTTTTTATGTTTTTTTGTACGCTTGTCTAACTGGTCTATCAATGATAGTTTGTGCTTTGATAAGTATATTGTGGGGGACTAGCACGTTATTAATTAACAGCTTATTGAAATTTGTATTTAGTTCAAAAATGTAGTTTAAAAGTTTAATGTTTGTTTGTATCCTTGCGCTTGTTTAAGTAACGGTCTACGCAATTAAATTCTGTCGAGAGTTGCGAGTTCTATTCCAAAACCATTTTTTAATAATACTTTTTAAGTTTCTAGTCTAATCATGAAAAATTGGAATGCAATTATCAAAAGATACGCACGATAATTGTGAAAGAAGGCTCAAACAATACTTAAAAAGTGAGGTCATAATCAAAGAGACCAATGAGCGCAGACCTAGCGTAGTTTCAGTTTAATTTATGAACCAATAGAAGCCTTTAAACGTGACTTCATAATCAAAGTGACTAATGAGAGCAGTTGATGCGTCGCAGGTGCAGTTATCGTCCGAATTCCGTTTCGGGGCTATAGAAGTTTCACTTCCAATCGCTAATGGGACTGTCATATTTATTCACCTGCTCCCAGCACTCGAAACCCTGTATGTTACTGACTTCAACCCTTCGCTTATGGAGCTAAAATGTTCCTCTTGCTCAGGCGCTGTATACTTTAACAGCACCCGAGCTATAGGGACACGAATTTAAACTTCTAAGTATTCAGAATTTAGTATTTGTCATTTTTAAGTGGGTTAAAAGCGAATAGTTTACATGTATTACCTACCAATGATAATAATTTTATTAAAAGCATATGTGAACACATTGGCGTAAGGAAAATATAATGTTCTAGTGCTGAAAACGAAGAAAAATCATGTAAAGGATTTTTTTACCGATTTTTAGATACTTATTTTTATCGTTGCGTTCGATAAACACTTATGCATGAATTTTAATTACTTTATCTAATACTTAAATAAATGTTGTGCTTAGGAACACCAATAATATGAACGGTGTGTTTCGTAAATATAATTACAGAGATAATGAAATAATTATAGATGTGTCAAATCATTATTCAGAAGGATTAAAATAAAAACCGGAAAAATTGACTCGATTACAGAAGCGTGCAAAACGACATTGTATGACACTGCATTCCTTACGAGACCTGTCATTATTCCATAATAAAGATATAACCTAACAAGGATATTCCCTATTAAAGTATGCTTTGTTGCCATGAGTGACCTGAAGGTTCTGGTAAACGAACAAGTTTTCAAGCAAATTTTTTGGGAACAAGATTTCCTTTCATTCATCCGGTTGCAATGAAACTTTCAGGATTTGATGTGTGCATGCCCGCGATGGTTTCTATATATAATAATGAGCTCTGGCGTCATGAAATTATGCATTTCTAAACAATTCATCCGATTTTGGTGAAACTTTGCGGAATGTGTGTGCGCACGCCAGCGAGAGTTTCTATATATGGCGTCATGAAATTATTTCCTACACCATTCATCCAATTGCGATGATACATTAATGAGTTAATGAGCGCGTGCCCGCGATATACACTGGTGAGCTCTGGCATTATAAAATTTGTATAAAAAATCGCAATAGGCGAAACGAGAGCTGTTTGAAAATTGAATAAACCGGGACTGAATGTATGGAATGCGGAACGTGGTGAGAACGAGGGAAGGGGGTTCGCGGGCCAGGGAAACTGGAGTGGGGAGAGGGAAGGCGGAGTGGAAATGCGTGAGGGGAAGGGGACGCTAGAGGGGTAGGAGAATAAGGGGAACGGGACGATTGGGAAAGGATACGCAAGAAGAAACTATTTCTTTAGTGGCATTGCAACGCAGGCCGGGAACTCGCTAGTATATAATAGTTATCAATCAGTAGTTATCTGTGGTTAAAGTCAATTAATGGTTTGCCGTCAATGCACGGAGGACGAACCGTTATTTCAAATGTCTCAAAAGTTGCGAATGGCGTAGATGCTAGGGTCCCCTCTAATTTTCATATTTTAGTGGCCGAGAATTCATATTTCGTCGAAAGATTCTTAAGATCGTACAGGGTGGTATTATTTGTGCCAGCTTTTCAAATAATAACTCAATATAGATTTTATTTGATTCAAAATTTTGCTTTAATTTATACCTCCATTCAAAAATGCTGAAAGGCGTTATGATAAAGCTATTCAAATTATGTACTTTTTGTAATTATATTTTGATCATAGGTATTTATAATTTTTCAATAATGCCTAAGAAAAATAAGAATGTAAAAAAAAAAATATATTAGTTAGTAAGACCGTAAATAAATAGACAAACTGAAATATTTCCGCCACGAAACACGTGTGCGGATATTTTTTAAAAATGATTTTCTTTAAACTTAAATGAAAATTCTAAAATGTAGCTTCCCTAGATAATTTATTGATTTATTTTACTGCATGATTATATGATTTGAAATGTGTGTTGTATAATACAAATTTTTTTTTGAAAATTTTACAAATTTGCCAACGACCTACGGTAAAACCTTATTGAACTAAAAATTAACATATTTTCTCAAAATTTAAAACTTATTATATTAAATATTAAAATTTAAACTTTCTTTCATGGCTTTACTAGATAAAAGAATAGTCTTTCGAAATCAACTTATAATTTTTAGTAGAAAAGAGTCATTTCCGGTTTTGTCTGGTTATTCCCTCTTAATAGTTCTTTTGACCCCATTCATTGTACTAATTAGTTGAAAATATGGACCAATAAGTTAGGTTTTACCAAACCATGTGATTCCCTTGTGAGAACCCTGGAAGCGGTGTGCGGGGATTGTCAGTCTTTCACCGATAGAGCTTTGGTGTACCTACTTACCCCAACTAAATTTTATATTCCAATTTTTAATAATAACCAAATAACAATTTTTAACAATAACCAAATGTTACATTCAAAGGATTTTACGAAGACGAATAATCATTAGTATACAAAATTTAATGTTTCAGAAGTTCGCTGACACGAGTATGAAAAGCAACATAGAGATATTGAACATAGAATTGAAAGGTTGTTTGAAATGGCTTCAGCCGTGTTTAGTGAACACATCTGAATATCCAGGTATTTCACCACCTTCCTCTGCCCCATCTTCTTCTTCTCTCCATAAAAAATGTATGTTAATATTTGGGTGCCATGCCTGTCTTATGTACTAAAATAAAAAAAAAAATTAAAAAAATAATAATCTTTTAAAATTTTCAAAAACATTGAAACTGTTTTCGACGTGTTCGGTGACCAGATCTGAATAGTCAGGTGCATTCCAACCATCCTGTTCCTTACTTCCTTTTCTTCTTTTCCCACTTATTTAACTATACCTTCCTGTAAACCCAGTTAAACATTTAAATCATTTTAGCACTCGTGTTCTTAAATTGTAATATTATGTAAAAACTTTCTACTTCTTCTGGCGCTCATCTTATTGTAAATATTGTTACGATACAAAAGGTTAGTGTTTGAACCTACCGCATACCGACAGACGAGAATGGCGCTATAATCAGCACACTCGCCGCGACTAGTTCAAACCCCCCCCCCCGCATACCTCGGCCCGCGGCGGAAGCCAAGCGCGGCCATTCATTCCCCCGCCAGCGCCCGGAGTGCACACATCCCACGCGTGTTGTTTCCGTGTTTGAATCGACGCCAGCCGCGTCTAACAAACGTTCTGGGACCGCCATTTTGGCGGGTTCTAAAGGTGAGCGTCGACCTGTCCGCGCCGGCCGCAACGCACGCACGGCACGCAACGGATTGAACGGATTTGCCGATGGCATGCGTCCACTGTAAACGGATTTTAAATTTAGTTTGAGTACTTTTGTAGTAGACGACGGTCGTCTGTCATGGATATTGACGAACGTAGAATGTGGGTTCATAAAATAAACTTGAAGCGACCAATGTTTGGGGAATATCATTCGTTATTTGTTCCTGATTTTCTTCATGATGAAGATTAATTTAATTTTTGTGGGTTTTCAATTTCAATTCAATTTTCTAAAACAAGCAACCAAGCCTCCAAAGAGCACGCAAACCCCAATAGCTCGGTTTGAAGCAAGGAATGGAAGGTTACCTCGAGAGTGTTTTCTCTTGAGGTAAGAATAACCTCGTCGAATTTAATGTTTCGAAGACTCAATCATATTTGATAACGTCTAAAAGGGATCGAAATGATAATCTAGTCTCCTTCAACGGAAGCATTCTTCCGAACAGGACCTCCATTGATATGCTGTGTCACTCTTGTGTAACTCTAAGTGACCAGCTCAGGTATGGGGGCTCCATCGAAACCAGAGTTAAGTTAGCCTCTCAGAAACTGGGCGTACTGTACAGGGCCGTAGATACGTTAATAGTACACAACTGCTAACCCTGCACAAGTAGCAAGTGCGCTCCACGATTGAATTTGACAGCCACCTCTGGCCTGGAGCTCCAAATTAACTCAAAAAAAACCCTTGACTCTGCAGAAACGGGCGGTCCATTTGACAGATTCTCCCATCTTAACAGACGGATTGCAATCTTTAGAGCACACGCGTCAGGTGGGAATGATGTCCTTGTTCTACCGGTATTACAATGGAAGATGCTCCGAGGAACTAGCATCATTGATCCCCTCGGCACCGGTGCATAGTCGGGAAACACGCGACCAACATTTGTACATGGTTGACATTAGTCACATGAGAACGGGTCGTTTTTACGACTCGTTCTTGAGTTCAACAGCTCGGCTGTGGAACGATTTACCGGCATCTGTGTTTCCTCCCTCCTACAACAAGGGTCTCTTCAAGACCCATGTTCACCCCTTCCTTTCCTCAAAAAGACCCTCCACACAGCATCCTCAAAGATGACATAGCCCTGAGGAAAATAATTTCCCTCAGGGCCTCCTGTGTGGAGTTAATGTAAAAAAAAAAACCAAACAACACTTGCGGCAGTGAGCGATGCAAGCTGCGAACTAAAGTCAATTAATCCGTGTGACGTCACCGGCATTTTTTTGCTCAGTCAGCTAATCCGTGTGACGTCATCGGCACGCAACGCATTTTTTTGCTCAGTCAGCTAATCCGTGTGACGTCATCGGCACGCAACGCATTTTTTGCTCAAAAATACCGGCGGGCGGGCCGGTATTTGCCGGTAGTGGACGCAATGCTGTACTAATTCATATAAAGATATAGAAAAATCCGTTGCGTGCCGTGCGTGCGTTGCGTGCGTGCGGACAGGTCGACGCTCACCTTAAGTATGAATCGTAGCAGGACCCCGCCATGGAACTCCACGAGAGACTCTCCTGTCATCGTAAGCCTACAAAATTCCTCTATTTTCGTGCTGAATTAACTGTTTGTCTTACCGCGGAAACCGGGATGAAGTCAGAGAGAGAGAATTAAGTTTTACAGTATAGGAATACTCACGTGATCAATTGTTCTAACATTGTAATTTGTGATGTTTTGCCGCCTTGTTCTGAAGAATAAATGAAGCGAAGGAAATCTCACACTTCTTATTTTGCTAGCAAATTAACCTAAAACAATCTAGGCATCCCTACGATGTATGGTAAATCTCAGCTGAGGTCGGATCCACGCCCTGAACATCATGCACCTTCCGAAATGAGCTATTTGCAAGTAGGTACTTGTTGGCTTCCACTGTGAAGCGCGGGGCCCTCCACAGTCGCAGTTCACCCCATGTTTAACCCCGGCGCCTCTGGAAGCCAATGCCTATCAATATGTATGTTCGTAAGTCACTAGTTTTAGGTCAGCGTTTATATGTCTTAGTCATAAGTCACTAGCTATAAGTTTTAGATGTAAGTCAGTAGTTATAATTGTAAGTCTTAGTTCTAAGCGAGTAATATAAGTCACTTATGTTACTTATATTACTCGTTACAGTGACTTATATTACGTAATATAAGTCTTACATGTAAATCACTAGTTATAATTGTAAATCTTAGTTTTAAGCCAGTAATATTAATTATTTTATAGATTCATTTGTACAGCGCCCTTGAGGTGATTTTTCACAAAAACGGCGCATATAAATTAGTCAAATATTATTATTATTATTTCTTCCAATCACAACAATTAGGGACGCAGTCCTACACTCTCCGGAGTGCTGGGAGAAATTGGGACACTTTTGCTGTAATTACATTTAATTATTTTATTTACATGAAAATGCAACTGCTATTAAAAGAAACATAATATTGTACCTGCCCACTGGTAGTCGGGGATGTTAGGTACGTATGTAAATGTAGCCTTATTCGTTAATAATTATTGAAACAAGATATAGGGTACCTGGGTACCTACTATACTTTTCCATTTTTTTATATTTAAAAATATCTGCTTTTTAATTACAAAAAAATAATGATGGCTTTCACCAACTTACCTATTTACCCGTTATCATGTGCGTATTATGGGATCATTAAATAAAAAAAATTACGCTAGAATAACGTCACTATGAGAGCGTCAAGTGATCTTTTTGAACTGCCATTAAAAGAATTACGTGTTTATATTTATCTACAGGAATGTATGTTAGTCTCGTCTATAATATACCTCGATCATAGAAGGATTTTAAAATAAAATAAGTAAATTTCAAGGAAAAATTATATAATATAACATCATTTTAAGACTAGCACAGTCTACATGTTCTTGGTTTTGAATAACTGTTGGTATCCTTAAAAAATTATTTATTTTTATTATTATAAGAGCAAAATCTACACCAAACGAAGACAGAAATGAAAAACAGACAAAAGACTGCGTTCTCTTACCTTGTATTCACGATTGCCAGGATTGTCAGGATACTGAGAAAATAAAGTACCTATCAAGTGCGTCTTCGGAGCCGCGACAAAAATTCAAATCCTACTAAGGTCTTCAAAAACCATGTTTTCTTTGGAAACAAATGAAGTTTATGAACTCAACTCGATACGCCAGTAAGGTCACATTCTTTTCGACTTTTGTAAAAAAATGTAAATGTTATAAAAAAATATTAAAATTAAAGATTAAAGATTAATTTATACGGAAACTCGGCCACCCTGACAAATCGGCAATTGCCGAGGATTTAATTGAAACCGGCCATTACTTTGAACGGCCGGTTACGTCCAAGAAACCCGAAATATAAATAGCACGCCCAATTGAAATTCACAAAAATAACATTAATATTAATAAAGACGAAGGACTAAACTCAAGGACTAATAGTTCTTGGCATTCGGAAATTAACGGCTACACAAAAACTAAACGCAGAAAACCATTTTAAATTATACTGTAATACCAGCTCGTAGAGGATTAACAAAACGGTATCATATATATACATTCAAGTTTGGGTTAAATGAATTATGGTGAAAACAAGAGATTCGAGAAACTTAATAAAATTCTGGGGCTATCAATAAATATATCTAATATGAATCTAATAATAATAACTACAGTTAATGTTATACTATCGACATATTCGCACAAGAGATGGGAAAAGGTTAAGTTGGTTCTTTGTAAAGGGATGTCGAAAGATTGGGTTTCTTAGAAGACGGTGATTGATATTGCTTTTGACTGTGGCCAAGAGGGAAGATTCTACAAGGTTATTTATAATTTTGGAAAGAAAATTGATATCATTTTGGTCACGATGTTCATTTAATGTTTCGTATTTCAAATATTCTGATCGTTTTGTATAATCTGTAAATAATGTGGACTACCAGGACAATTCCAGAGTTCGTATATTTTGAACTGATTCTATCCTAGATTTTTCGTAATGCAGTTGCACTAGAAAAATGGGAGGAAAGAGAAGTAGAGGATGGACAACAATTTGTTGGAGTGATCAGGTGTCTATGCCTTCATATTTTTTTGTAATTGAGGAGGGAAGGGAGCGTTCAAAAAAATATATACCTGAAAAGAGGGCGGTGAGCCTAAGAAGATTGGGAACCTCTGCAGCATATTTTAAGTTTTTCGTCTTCTAAAACCAAACTGAAAAATTAAACAAATCGTCGAGAAAATGGATAATTTGAAGAAATTGAAATTTTACGCGTGGTACAAATATTGATAAGGAAGACAATATTTAATAATAGATTGCCAAAAAAGTTAAAACGTGACATTTTTTACCAATTTGTGGGTGTTACAACAAGATATTTCAAGTTCAACTTGGAAAATTGTATTTTGGTTGAAAATAGAAATTCTTACGCGCTTGTTATAATATTGGCGTTAGTAACTAGTACAAAACATATTATAGTATTAACGCATATTTAACGCAAGTAAAGAATCTGATATTTTTTTTTTTTTTTTTACAGTGAATACCGCACAAGAATCTTAACTGCTCCCGTCTGGAGCCATTGAGACTATGGCATCCCCAATTGGGGTATGTTGTGAGGCTGAAGGTAGTGGGGAGGGGAAGGAGGTGGGGAAGAGGAAGGTTGGGAAGTACCTGGCTATTCAGATCTGGTCACCAAACACGGCTAAAGCCATTTTCAAGCAACGTTTCAATTCTGAATGGTGGAGTGATCAAGTGTCTATGATATTTGGTAGATTCCAAAGCTATTCACACCAATCTAGAATGTAGGTACACCACTGCATTACGAGTGTGGAGTGTTAGGTTTAAATATCTTCAGACAGATGATGCGCAATCGATGCAAGACTTTGTGTAAAATCCGTGGCTCGTCGCGTGTTCTTGTACTTACGTTGTTAGTTTCAATTTAGGTAATCAAAATTTATTTAGAATAGGTTAGATTAGTCAAAATTTGTGGCTGTTAATTTTTTAACGAAAATTAAATTTGCTATAATATAATTATTATCCCTAGAAGGTTACGTAATAATACTGACACAGATATAATAACACTGCAACCAATCCAAATCTATTGTTTTCAGATAATCAATATTAGTTTTTACTACGTATGCAAAAATGTTAAGCTTCAATAGTTTTCAACGAAATTTTTTATCACCTCAAATGCAAATCCTTTTTTTTAAACAATCTCGTCACTTTCAATGGAAACAATTACAATTAATTTGTGTAAAATTGGATACATCTGATTAATTGGATATTTTCGACTCTTAGGGATTCAAATATTTATATTAATTTTGTTGCTGTTTAATTTGTTTGCCTGATAATTTTAAACTCCCTGAAATAAAATTGTGTTGTGCCATTTATATTTTAGATAGATTTTTTTGCTATCATATGGCCGTAATTCCTAAAATCATCACATCATATTCCACGAGTATTTTAAGAAAAAAATGACAGGTATTTTTTTTTGTGTCCTTTATTTTTTCCCGATTTTATCATTATCATTTATTATTTTTCCCAATATTATAAAAATAATGGGTAACCAGTACGGCGCAGCCTGTGCGTGGGTAATATAGTTAAATATATTATATTATTGTAATTGACAGGGGGCCAGCACATATTTGAATATTATTTTCTGGGTTACTTAGGGACGGATTAATACTAAACTCAATTTATTTGGTTTTGGACACATTCATTGTTAGTGTATTCTTGTCTAACCATCTTTCAACTATAGCTACGCCCTTTTTTGCTTTTATGTTAATATCATACCACTTACTTGATTTAAAGAGGAGAATTGTATCATCAGCGAAACTTACGATTTTGGTATCTATTGGCAGATTACACAGTTCATTTATGTAATTAGGAATAAAAAAGGACCCAGGACGCTTCCTTGAGGCACGCCAAAACTAATTGGCATCACATAAGATGCACTAGCATATCATCCTGGGACTAAGGCTTATTGAAGTTACTGCTTTATATCATCAAAAACACACAAAAATAAAAAAATAACAAAGGTGTTTGACAGCTTTTCAGTGCTCTAGGTAGCTAGGCAGGTTCGCTTTGGCACATACTGGTTGCTCTAATTACATTCATATGAAACTCACAAAGATTTACTTAAACGCAGTCTCATAAATACAAATACAGGCGTAAAAAGAAAAGGTCAGATTGTAAAAAAATACATACTTACGTACATAAATTCATGCTTACAAAGAAAATAAATATATTTTGCAGACTTATAAAAATGTAAACGCAATCTCAAAACTTAAGCCCAGGCTTAAAAGAAGAAAAAGCGGACGCTTACAGTACACGAGGGCAGGCTTACAAATACATAATATGTATATACAGGCTTAGAAATACAAAAACAAATGCCAGATAAGAAATACGTTAGCACCGATTTACAATGACATAAACGCAGGCACAGCAAAAAAAATGCCAGACAACAATGGCGAAGAATAAATGTATTCGATAAAATAATGCATTTTAACCCTCTGCCATTGAGGTGACTTTTTGTCTTCATTCTGCCAGGGAGTAGTCTAACAGACGTGCATTTTAGATACCATTATTCGACATCAAGAACTCGTACATTATATGGAAGGTACGAGTTCTTATAGTCGAATAGTATTTTTTTATAAATATTTAATATTTATTCCAATAGTTTTTACAGGAAAGGGTCTAATAATTTTTTTTATAAAAATATATGATGTACTTATATTCATTAACGTTTACGAAATCATGAAAATTTTCGCATAACCATCTTCAAAAATTTCTGAAAAAATTACGTGATCAAAATGTAACAAATTAAACATAATTTTATCTCTCCAGGCATAAAATTAATAACGCACTTTAAAAAAAGATAATGTATTTAGTGTGTTTTTCTCAAAATATACTTAAAATCATTATCTTGATTCCATATTTCGTAGGTTTGTTAGGCATGTTGACGATAAATTTGCAATGACATTTGAAAGCTAGTAGAATTTTGTCGATACTGGTTTGTATACATGTCTTTATTTAAATCTTCTTCGCCTCCAGAAAGTTCATTCTCTTCTTGGATTTCCTCTTTTATAAAAAAAAATTGATTCTCTACTTCATCGTCAACAACACTAAATTCGGTGGTTAATTCACTGGTCTTCCTCCAACGGTAGCTGAATTTTCTCATCTTTATTAACATCCGCTGATGTTCCAGTAGCTTTTCTCTTCTTTGAATGTGAAGGAACTGAGCAAGATAGAGAGAGAACGATGCACCGCGAAATGGCGACGTAGCAACTGTGCGTAGATTTTGCGGTGTCTCTCAGACGGATAGAAACATCAGCGGCTGAGGGTTAAATTACATAGGTTAGATCTACTTATATTTTTTCTAATGCGGCCTTGCTTCTGTACTTTACAACTATGGTTAAATCCTTTAAAACCCAACCTAGTGAAGACAAGTTCACCTTGAAACTTCTTGCAATAATTTCCCACTGCATTAATAGGAAACCACAAGCCTATTAGCGTGCATTATATCGCCCCGAATATAGGTAATAGCCATAAAAGTCGCTTGGTAAACGGAGTCTAGAGGTCACGATTCAAGCGCAAGAGTAACATGTATTTATTTTTTGAATAATTTTATAAGAAAGAAAAAAGGAAATCTATGAAAACTTTCATATAATTTTAGCCTAAAAATAATAATGAAGTTTTCGCTTAAACTTTTTAAGAAGGAAGCAATTTTATTTGAATTTTTCTCCATGGATTCGGTAAGAAATGCTTCAATTTCTCCTGAACTATTTTTTTATGTATTTATAATGTTAACCGATTCATGGTAAAGTTTAATCGAAAGTAGTTATTTAGCATCAATCATCGCCTTCTATGTCGATATTAGTCACCATAACTCATTGGTCAGAAGCAAATTGGAATATGGTAGTGTTATCTGGAACCCACACTACTTAAAATATTCAAAAACTATTGAATCTGTGCAAAAAAAAATTCTGAGATTGTTATCATTTAAACTAGGACTAAATGCCTTACTCCAATCTTATGAGGAACGACTACAATATTTTAAGTTTACAACTCTGGAAAAAAGAAGAAAAGTTGCTGACTTAATGAGTCTATACAAAATCATCCATGATAAGCTTGAAACAACTCATTGTCTGAGCAATATTCTTATTAAGGTCCCCAATAGACGTAATTTAAGGAGTCAGAATATATTTAATCTTGAATTGTTTAAAAACAATATTGCATACTTCAATCCACTGTCTCGAATGTGTCGTCTGTATAATTCCATTGAATGTAACCATATAGACATCTATGCAAATAGTCTCGCTTACTTTAAAAAGCAAATTAACAAAAGACTAACCTAACAAGTAATTGAGAATTGAAAATACTTATATTTGATCTTGAACTTGAATGTGAATGGCTGTTTCTTACTCTATTTGTACCTTACTTTTTTTTTCTGTTTTTTTACATCGTATATCGATCTTTTTTTATCTTTGTCGTCTCTATATTTTATTATCACTATTTTCTTTATCTCTTTTTATACCTCTGTTTATATTTTGCTATTTCTAATTTCTGTTAACTTCTATGTATACATAGTGAAAAACTATTAAACTGTGCATTCTGTGAACATTTTTAAGTGGACTATTAACATCTACGCTTTTTAAAATACTAACCTAATGACTTTTTTATGTTAATACTCTGTAAATGTTCCAAAACAATAAATAAATAAATATTAAAGATTCTTGGATAAGCTCTCAATTTAAGCAAGGCAAGATAAAATTTAAATTGTTGGGTCAACCCAAATAAATGACGTAAATAAAGGAAAATATTCAGTCATACGAAGAGAGAACAATTGTTGTATAACAAAATATCAAATATTAATTTTAACTTTCTCTCTTTTCTTGAATGACATTTTTTCTTTTGATTATACAGCCAACGTCATCAAGTGCGTACAAAACGAAATATGTATGTAAACTTAATTAACATAAATTCATGTGTTAAAAATTCATTATTAATCCGTGGATTTAGGTTCTAAGTTCTTTTTTTAAGTGAAACTTCTTTAGCCCCGCTGTGATTTGGAATTCGGATAAAACGGAAATGGAAATGACGCATTACTGCACCTGCGAAGCATCAACGTGCACTCATTGGCCGCTTTGATTATGGTGTCACTTTCAAGGCTCCTATTGGTTGAGATATGAAACGGTAATGACGCTAGGTCTGCGCTCATTGGCCGCTTTGATTATGACCTCACTTTTCAAGTATCGGTTGAGATTTTTTTGGTAATGTTTCGCTTCTACCGCAAGTAAACTGCACTCGAGTTTTTTTTGATTCCTTGACACTGAAGGTGGAAGTATTAAGAGAACAAATACAGGTATTTTAATCAAAGCAAATCTGGTGTGAAAACTGTGATTATCTTCTTGGTATGTATATTAATATATATAAATCTGTAAAAGCCGTGTGTTTTATTTATTGAAGAATTATCTGTCTATTATTGTTATCAGTGAACGAATAAACTGAAAGAAGTGTGTCGTGGGCACGTCTGTGTGCCGGAAGAACGCACGCTTTTCCATATTTCAGCTGAAATTGATAAAACTCAAACTTTAAAATTGTTCATCGAGCAGATAAAAAACTTCTCTCCAGTCTGTCAGTGGCTAAGGGTAGAAAGGTTGTTTTTAAATTGGGCAAAGCCATTTTATATAGGTATTACACGTCTGAGGATTATATGTTCAATGAATATCAGTAATTGTTTAAGGACTTGCTTTGTAACAACAAACTCAAAAAAATAGTGATATTTGTAAATAAACATACAGACACTTATCTTGCTTTTTTTAAGTTCTACTTTTTTTAAGTTTTTTAAAAAAACTTCTTTAGAACCGTTGTGAAACTCGGTGAAATGGAAGCGAGCGACACTAAAAAGAGACAAACACATAAATTTGAAGGATTTAGCCTGTGAGAGACTGATATTACAACACAATATGAATTTATTTCACGGGTATTCGGTTCCAATACGATACGATGAATCCACGGTCCCATGCAAGTCTCCTTTGGTCTATAGGTATAAAGCGCCCGACGAACCTTAGTGGCCAGACATTCAGCGGATCCGATGGAAAAAGTGCATCGTACTCTTCTTTAATTTTCTGAAAGTTTCACTTCTATCGCGTGTAAATTGCACTCTGATTTTTTTTTTTAATTTTAACTAAAAATCAGTAAGTACCTATTTCTTAGTTATTTGTTTTTGGGTGTTATGCCGTGTTGCGCTACCTCCTTCTTTAGCCAATGTTTCGGAAAGCGTTGGCTAAAGAAGGAGGTAGCGTAACACGGCATAACAACCCCAAAACAAATAACAAAAATACTTTTGGCCGTAAACATCTGTAATCGTAATAATTATATTCATTTCTTGGTGCTTATGTGTATTGTGTACCTCTCATTCTAGGGACTATCTGTTTAGTGTTTGAAATAGACGTCATTGAGTGTGAGGCAATCGCTCAGTTCTTTGGAAACCCGTGCAGACAGAAAGGTGCTAAGTTCAAATTGTTCGTCACGAGAGCAAACAGCTCATTGACATTGAAAGATCGTTGACGTCGGAGACGATAGTTTCAATGGAAATTTTTGCCTTAGTGATACAACTGCATCTCTTTTTTCCTTGTGCAGGGTTGTCTAGATTGGCGAAAACAGAATCAGAAAAATGATAAGAAACTTAAAAAAGAATCAAAAAGATTAACATAATGATTTATTTTTATTTTTTTATTTTAATTTTTTAATTTTTTTTGTTTTATAAATTCAATAATATTATTATCCAATGTATAAAAACAGTTAATTATAAACATAATGAGTAACTATTAACATAAAGAGTAAAAATACAAATATCTTCAAAAATTACATAAGAAGAAACATAACAATTAAAGTACACACAATCATAAAGAGAAACAGACGAACGCCGTGGTCAAGGGGTAAGGCTCTTGACTCACAATCCAAAGATCTCAGGATCAAATCCTGACATGAGCAAATAAATTTTATTTGATTAATTTGTGTAATTTCAAAATGACTTAATTTAAAAATAATATTTGTGGAATGTTCCAGAAAGGAAAATGCTCTCAGTATCGCCCTGGACCGCCATTCAGAATTGAAACTTTGTTTGAAACGGCTTTAGCCGTGTTTGGCGACCAGATCTGAATAGCTAGGTACTTTTCCACCTCGTCTTCTCCATCTCCTTCACCTCCCCACTACCTCCAGCCTCAAAACATACCCCAAATTGGGTATTCCATACTCTTACTGGCTCCAGATGGGAGCGGCTGGAACTCTTGTGAGGTATTCACATTAAATTAAAACATACAAATGAACATCTAACCATGACTGTTCTCTATATGCCTTTAAACTATTATTGAAGAGTCGCCTGCCTAAATGCTGATATGGTTATTAAATTTTATTGTAGTTGTAATAATTCTGTTATACAATAATAATAAAAATAAAATGAAATAAAGATGAACATAACGAGTAAAAAGAAATAAATATAACAAGTAACATAGAAGTCACATAACACCTAGCACGACAAAAAACAAGTGGAAAACAAACGTTATAGAATTGAAGATTCCCTCAGTATCGCCCTGGTGTAACACCACTATTAGGAATTCAATCGCGTTGCTTGAAATAGGTTCAGCCGTGTTAAGGGGTCTCCACACGATGCTGCCGCAGTACCAACTGCCGCAGAACTGTAGTCAAAAGCGCCAGCCGTATTGTTATTATAATAATAACAATACAGTCAACTACAGTTCTTCGGCAGTTGGTGCTGCGGCTGCACCGTGTGGAGACCACTTTGGTGACGAGACATGAATAGCCAGCTACTTCTCCACCTTCCTCCCCTCCATTGTCTTCGCCTCCCCACTACCTTCAGTCTCACAACAGACCAGGAGTACCCCATAGTCTTACCGGCTGCAGACGGTTAGGAACAATTGGAACTCTTTTCCAGTATTCGCATTACAAATATAAATATAAAAAACAGTAAATATGACTATAAACATAATATATTAGAATATTTTTTTCTGTACACTTAAATTTATTATTATTTTATTTATTCTTTATTAGTGACTACCTAAATATAAAGTAAATTAGTTTACTCACATTCTTCATTATAGATTCTTGATCTGAGGTGGACTGTAGATAGTTTTTAGTTATGTTTGTGTTATATCATGATGTATTTGATAACGTCTTCAGTAGGTGAAACAGCCGACATGCGTAATAATAGTAACACGGCAGAACTGGTTTATTGATAACAATAATGACTGATATAAAAACTTTATGCAAATCATTTATTCATAAACTTACCGTTGTAAATTATTTCGAATCACCTATAATGAATAAAGTTGCCCTTCATTGCAGTCGTATTTATTAACCTTTCGTCCTGACTTCGCAATTTCATATTCGAGGAAAAAATGTTAATTTGTCGGGAATACCTTGTGTTCTGCTTAAATATGAGTCTACACTACATATTAATTCTTCCATCCTTCTTACCTTGGTTTCTATTGGCGGTTGTTTGAAACTTGTTTTATCCCTTTCGCTCTAATTAAATACTTCGTGAATTATAATCAATAAAGAAGAAGAAAATACTAATAATAATCTAAACAAAGCACAATACCCAGAAAAATAAATAAAGGTAAAGGCCGCAACTGAGACTCGAACCAATAACCTCTCGTCTTACCGGGAAAAACTCCTTACCAATTCAGCTACTGGTCAATTTATTTCAAATTTTAGAATTAACAATATTATCTTAGACTATTTTTTTTCCATCTACCTTTTTCATGGAAAACGATTGTTCTAAGAACTGGTTTGTAACCTAGATAGTGTCTCGGATAAATATATCCGATTTTATTTATATGGAATACCTATTGATATTTTTGTAAAAGTACAAAAGAATATATTTTTTTATTAGAACTACTCTCTTTTTATATTTTTTAATGTTATTCTCATCAATGAAAAAGAAGATAACACTAATAAAATCTAAACGAAAAAATGAAATGGAATAAGACACCGAAAAATAAAAAGATAACAGTCGCAACTGGGATTGGAATTCAGAACCTCTCAGAGGTGGCAGTAGCCGATTGAGGAAAATAATTCCCCTCATGGTCTATGTCATCTTTGGGGACGCTGGGTGGAGAGTCTTTGTGGTAATGTTTCGAGATAGTCCTGCTGGAGAAATTAAAAGGTCTCCCTCAACCAATCTCTCCCAATCTGGCCTACCATTCAGTTGGTGGGTACACTCATAGGCCGCCGACAGCCGTAAAAACCTCATCCCATGAACCCGGGCACCCCTGCTAAGTCACCAAACATAGCAAACCACTTGGGGTGACCTGAGACAGAGGTGTTGGTTATCCTAAAAATGGTTCCCGGGGCGGCAGTACCCATGCCTTTCTCCGAAATTTTAAATATCTTATTCGACAGTGATGGCCTAGCCAACATTCCTTTGTCGTGATAATGTCTACTTATTAGAGAGAAAGGTGTATATGATTTCACGTCGATCTTCTAATTCGAATATTCTTCCAAATTTTACAGTTTTTCAAAAGGTTTTACAGTGAATTAATTTAATATTTACAACATCGAAATAACAAAAATCAATTCCTTTTTTTTCTGAAATCTATAAACAATTTTGAAACAAGCTGCATGCATTTATCTGGTTGAGCAGTTACTGTGTTCGACTGAACTCTAGTTGCCAAAATACACCATCGTAAATTTTGAATCACCAAGACTTTAACGATGGGTTTATTTTGCAAGACAATGATGTCCTTCATTGTTTTGTTGTATTTTTATGACCTTTGCTCTGATTATACAATTTAATATTCGAGGAAATATCAATTTACGGTTTAACAACTCTTTAATCACCTCCAGCTGCAACTGACCTTAGTGTCTGTGTCTACTGGGGGCACTTGCAGAAACGTTTTCCATTATGGATTTGGCATTGCGACCCCTTTGAATAAAGTGGCATCGTCTGACTCTTGCTATGCGATAATGGACTCTGTTGAAAAATACGTAAGGGGTCATTATCGTGTAACGTTACTGTGTCAGATAGAACCTTGTTTTTATAAGTGGTTGATTGGTCGAACACTTGTGAATATTGCGACACAGATTAGAAATGATTTTAGTTCTTCTTACTGAATTTTGGTCACGGGCAAATATTTTTTTATATAGTTCTTCTTAGGAATATGAGTCAGGATGATGATATACTTGCATATAATTTTTTTCTGGAAAATTTTTCCTCTTTTTATTCTATCCATGAACGAAAACGGGTTATTTTAGATATTTGATCAACACATCAAAAATAAAAGCTGTCAACGATTGTAATGTCAAGTAAATCACAAAATCTCCGTGGACACTCAAATCTCCGTGGACTCCCAAAAGTGAATAAAACACCTTTGCATCCAATCCTACGAAATGCTTCCCTGCGAACAGAGTGGCTTGCTAACAAGCAATTAGGCGGGAATGGGTACCGCCGCCACGGGAACCATTTATTTATTAACCGACATCCCTGCTATAGGTCACCCCAAAATAGTTTGCTGCGTTTGGTGACTTTGCAGGGGT
The DNA here is from genome assembly GCA_917563855.2 of Limnephilus lunatus. Classification (NCBI taxonomy): domain Eukaryota; kingdom Metazoa; phylum Arthropoda; class Insecta; order Trichoptera; family Limnephilidae; genus Limnephilus; species Limnephilus lunatus. The sequence continues at coordinate 77,720,279 of OU830592.1, forward strand.
GCCTGGTTGGGAGGGAGAGATTGGTTGAAGAATATCTGTACTCGAACACTCCAGCCGGGACGCATCGCCTACCACCGCGGGGAATGGAATCATAAGTTCGTCACTCCTGGACACATTGACCCCTAGATTTCTACCCACTCCTCATAGATACCTTTTTCTTCCCAGAACTTCCCCATTGACCCCTAGATGTCTACCCATACATTTCTCTTTCTCAGAACTTCCTCTCTTTCCTTTCCATAAAAAGACCCCCTAGCATCCCCAAAGATGTCATGACCGAGGATTTTTTATTCCTCAGGGCCTGTTTTGTGGGTAAAGAAAGAAAAATCGAATCATAGAAAAACTTGTATGACACGTCATCGATGCTACAAATTAATATAAACCAATTTAAGGCAAAGCTACACAATAGTGAATAATAAATCATAGAATTCATAGAACAATAAATCATAGAATAATAAATCATAAATCATACAATATAAAGTATAATAAATCATATAAAATATGGAATAATAAATCATAGAGAATAAAGTATAATAAATCATATAAAATATGAATTAATAAATCATAGAAAACTGGAAAAAAATTAATCATAGGAAATAAAGGGAAATTTTACTTAGATTTTATTTATTCTTTTTATTGAATTATTCACAAAATAAATAAAAACACCTTTTGAGCTAAAATCGATCATTTCTAGACTGCGTTCTCCAAGTGATGTGAATGTTTATTATCTACATTATTCGTGATATTATAAGGTACACTAAAACTGTACACAATGTTGTCTCGTTTATGAATTTTAAAACTCGATTGGTTTCTAATATGGAAGAAAGGATTGATTTGAAGTGAAATCAGATATTATGGACACGTCAATAGAATGCTGACACGTTAATTAACAACAATAACAATAACAAATAGAATTGTTTACCTACACGTGGTAAAACCAGCCAATTAGGGTAAAATATCGTAGAAATATTAAAATACGTAATATTTGAAATATCTAAGATAAAAAATAAGATGAAAAATGTATTTATTAAAAATTCGCTGCCAATCAACGACGCTGAATTGTGGTTGAATTGGCATTGCGTCTAGTTTCCCCCAATTCTTCGGCAAGCTAAGTCCTCCATCACGACACAAGCAACATTTTTCGCTTACTACAATCGTAGTAATAAGTTTATCTTTAATATTGTCGAGTTATTTGTAAGTGCCTAATAAAATAATACTAAACGGATTTTTAATTTGCTTTAGCGTGCTAAAATAACGTTGTTGTGTATTTCACCATAAAAAAAAGTATATCTTTCCGTACTCGCCGTATAAAAATAAACTATAAAGATTTTTTTAAATGAATGCAAGTGGCTCATTGATTCATTTAAGATTCCTACTGCTTCTTCGAATCATATGTACATATTATTATTACATCTAAAAATAACGTTATTACCGCCTTTACTGGTTTTACTTCCATGCAGGATTAAGAAGTGGTACATATTCATCCATATTTATACACATTTATTCCCACGATGCTTCGCCCTCACTCACCCAAAACGCATTTCCTCTAGCAGGGAGTTGAATTTATAGTTAAAACGACTGCTGAAGCCTTTGCACATTATCATCATTACATAGTATAATTTTTTTTAACAAAACAGAAAACGACTTAAAAAAATGCACCAAAAATTAAAAATATAATTTCTTACGATTGTTATTTTTGGAGTCGGTGTCAGCCAAGGTAACTACATATGTACATAGGCAGTTATAGGTGAGATGTGGAGATCTTGGCTGACACCGACTCCAAAAATAATAATCGTACAAAATTTTTTTTTTTTTCTTTTTAGTCCATTTTTTAAAGTCGTTTTTTGTTTTGTTAAAATTTTTGTTTATTTTTTGATTTTTAATGACGAGCGTGCGTAAAGAAGTTTTACTACAAAAAAGAATCATCGAAATCTGTTGGCGTAATACTGAGTTATTCGTCCATTTGTCGCGCACATACTTATTGCAAATTTACGACATATATGGTTTTCTCATGGATCCCAATGTCAGAACTGGACCAAATTTATATGGTACCACACGGAAAGCACCAGCTTTCTAATAAAAAAATTATTATTAATATCGGTTCACCCAATCAAAAGTTCTGAGGTAACAAACATAAAAAAAAAAAATTAAAAAATACCGTCGAAATGATAACCTCTTCCTTTTCGAAGTCGTTTAAAAATGAAGTTACTCAAAATGTTTGTGCGCTTAGATCTTTTAAACTACGCAACGGATTTTCATACGGTTTTCACCAATAGATAGAGTGATTTGAGAGGAAGGTTTATATGTATAAAACATGCTTATTATAGAAGAGAAAAGCCGAGAAATTCAAATATTTAATTCAGGCAGCGGGCAGCGGGCAGCTGGCAATCGGGTGATGTGGATTTTAAAAGGTTGGGTAATGGCGTTGTGTTTTGTTAGCCACAGTAACGTGTTGCCCGGTCTGCTAGTATTACATAATTAAGTAAAACTATTACTATTTCGTTTTTCATTAGAAAAAAACATGGACTTTGTCTTTTAAATATTATTATTTTTTCTCTCCCATCCATGTAATACTTATGTTATTAAAATAGCATTATGTTCGATCCTTATTTAACAAAAAACCAGTTATTCGACTAGGTTTTTCTAAAAAAACTGTTTTGTGAATAAATTTTACTAATAATTCTCTTCACATACCTATAAGGGGATAACACCGTTCAAAGGTAACGATTATGCAACAAACTTGCGCTCAGTAGTTCTTACAACGCTACATTGAAAAATATGTACATATTTTTGAATTTCATTATTGTTTTTGTGAATTAATGCAAATCCTGGAAGTGGAAATTACCCCGTTTCCCGACAACCGATCGAGCTCAAACTCGGCAGATAGACTTGCTGTCGATGACAGATGCACTTTCAGCAGATAGACTTCCTGTTTTGTTAGGACTGATGCACAAATTCGCGCACCTAATCGAATTTTTCTGATATTGGAAGAAATTATTTTTCATTTCAATTGGTCGTGCCGTTCGACGCGTAAGATGGTGCAAAGTCGAAACTAATTCACTAAACAATAAAAATAGATCTATTACAGCAAAAAAAATATATTTTTACTGCTTGATTTTTTATCTGGGCAAACAACAGCATCGGCTTTTTCATTCGTTTTTTATCCTTGTTTGTATTTACTTCTTTATATCTCTATTACCATAATTATTTAAGTAATGTTCTTTTTTTTCTCACTGTTTAACCACTTTTCTTTAATTTTGATTTAATAAGTACAATAAACATACAAAATTCACAGTCGAAGTCGATATCTTATCTTATTACCTCTCTCGAGATGAAATAAATGTACGGACTACCATTATTATTATTATTAAGAAAATGTTGTACAATTACACGAAAATAAAAATAAAATAAATATTACAGAAAAAAAGAAAAGTCCCAATAAACTACTTTTAAGTAGTTTGAAAATGGGTGCCTTTACCTTGAAGTTTTCTGAAAAAATGAAACTAAATATTCAGTTAAAAAAATAAATTGTGTTAGTCTAATACAAACTTTTTCTTTCGACGAGCCAATTTTTCAATATAATATTTGTTTTTACATTATTTGGACCATGGAGTTCAAATCCCAGTGTCACCAATAAACGTTTTCCTACTACAATTTTATAAACGTGTAAATGCATAATTAATGTTAAAGATATCAATGTTTTAAATTTATTCACTTTAATTAGATGTAATGGGAATAAAATTAAATATTCTGCTAATTACAGCATGATTCTATCTTCGTTTGTCCAGGACGCTAACACTTAACTGGTATACATATTTTCAATAACGTAAACGGTATACATGGGTTGAATTGGACACGAATTCAATTATAAAGTATTGTAAACTTTGAAACCGAGTATTTTTTCATGTGTATTTAAATTTATTGTTATGGTATATTTTACTAATATGGTTATTCACACAATAAAACACAGGTATACAAGAATACGCAATTTTATTGGACTGATTATATATTTATCATTTGATAAAATCTTTTTAACTCAATACAGTATATGATCTCCTCTAAACTAAAATTAAGGCATATCGAATCATCAAATACACTTATTTTTCTTTATAAATAGAAGTAGAGAATAAATAACGATCAACCTTTTGCGGGATTTTTCATACTCGATAAGATATCTATATATATCATTTGATAAAATCTTTTTAACTCAATACAGTATATGATCTCCTCTAAACTAAAATTAAGGCATATCGAATCATCAAATACACTTATTTTTCTTTATAAATAGAAGTAGAGAATAAATAACGATCAACCTTTTGCGGGATTTTTCATACTCGATAAGATATCTATATATATCATTTGATAAAATCTTTTTAACTCAATACAGTATATGATCTCCTCTAAACTAAAATTAAGGCATATCGAATCATCAAATACACTTATTTTTCTTTATTAATAGATGTAGAGAATAAATTTAATAACGATCAACCTTTTGCGGGATTTTTCATACTCGATAAGAGAAAACGTTCTTTCAATATGAGCCCAAACTTAAAAAAAATAGGAAGCCTTACCAATCCGTATTGGTAAGGAGTTTGTCCCGGTAAGACGAGAGGTTCCGGGTTCAAGTCCCAGTTGCAACTGTTATTTTTTGTGTCTAGTTCTGTTTCATATTTTTGTTTAGATTATTAGTGTTATTTGCTTCTTCAATGAAGTATGATTGATTGATGAGAATAACCTTCAGAAGTTTTTAAAAGAGAGTTGTTAAAAAAATAGCAGTAGAAACTGGGCGCACGTGCACCTATTTTCGTTACAGAGTTTTGTGGCATTACTTGCCACTGTTTTGTCCGGGTCTATTTTGACCCATTTTTACCAGTTTTGTGTTAATTATGATACGGAAGAGGTTATTAAATCATTTTTTTCTGATATTGATAAAGAAAGATGATAAGAGAATCCACATTCTTGGCATAATCGCACGACGTCAATATTTTAATGATTGTGAAAAAGTTATTTGAACTAGTCATTCTAGTAAATAGTTAACATCGTATCAATACATCCTGTTATATTGTGGTGAGTAACAGGATTCTCCCACCATTGTCCTATCTGACATCGGGAGTCAACAAGGTTTTTTTTGCTAATTTTTCGAAGAATACTTTTTATAAAGGTACTATAGGTTTGTTTTATGGTGACATAATGAGTGAATAAGCCACATGCATGGATTTCATAACGACTTAGAAAAAATCATGTAGATAATTTTTTTATACTTACTAAGATTACGAAAACGTTAGTATAAATTCTTAAAAATGTATAGGTTTTTTTTTTTAAATAAATAAATCCATTATTTGAGCTCGTGACGTCACTACATGAAAATGTCCCGTCTCCGATTATGTTCTTTTAATTTTTTAAAATTCCACACTGATTTCTTTTTATATGGCAACACTTTGATTTTTATGAATTTTACGTTTAACATTCACTAGATTTATTGCTTGTTTTCTGCGAGCTTATCCTTTGGTTTGAAGATTTTATAAAGATGGCTGTGTTTTGACAGATATTACGAAGAGAACCCCGTACAATTTTTTGCCATTCGTGTGGAAAACGTTATTTTTTTGAAAATAATTTTGGCTACGTAATTATCGTTTTTTCGCACCCATAAAATTATGTCCCGTCTTTCCGGTTTATAAAAAATGGTCTGATTTTTTGGATTGAAATTTTCAAAAAATCGCCAGCGTTTCAAAAATACGATTAAAAAAAATACGGAGGGTCTTAGAATATTTACCTTAACCAGAATTTTTTTTTTAAATATGATGCAAGTGGCCTATTACACTCAAATTTAGTTTACGCCACTTTATCTACATGTTTCAAGAACAATGATTAGACTTTGTATTGAATATGGAGATGGAGCAGGGTAAAAAACACTACCCTTTTATCAGAATAATTGATTAAACGTGTACACAATTTTGGCATTTGTATTTAGGTGACTGACTGAATAAGGTAAATTATAATGCTCTGGTTAAAAATAGCTTTCCAATATTCTATAAAATATCTATGAAAAAACCTATCAAAATCGTGGGACATGACAAAAACGCAAGGCACAAACTTTGACAAAAATGTCCATTTCCGTAATTAATTCCCCCCACTCACTCACACCTCTTCCACTGTCCATTAATTCATCAATTCTTCTGCCGATTTTGGTTTCTCCTTACCCCGCCCTAACCCTTCTCCCTATAGTCTATATTTAAGTTTTTGCGCAAATTACCGATTTTGTATCTAATAAAGTGGCATAAACTAAGATTTTAGTTTATTATTTTTTTGCTTTTATATTTTTAAAATTTAGTTTTTTTTTATTTAGATTTTTAAAATGATCAATATAAGTTGTTAGTCGAGATTTATTTGCAGTGCTAGGAAAATGGCTCATAATATTTGACAGTTGTTGACAGTTGACATCGACTTAAATGTTGCTAGTTTTTTATCGAGCCCGTCGTTAATGTCGATAATTGAGTTTCTATTTTAGAACTCTTTATGGTCCAGTCAATGAACGATCCAAAACGAGGTGTAGAGTGCGTGAGCAGGGACCTAAGCGATTTCTTCAGAAACTTTTTCAGGGTGCTTAGGATGTGAACATACTAAAATTCCTGATGTCTAAGGTGGTGAGATAGGTGGTGAGGCGTGGGGGGAAAGGTTCCAATTTTCGGGTTTCCGTTTATATCTCGAAAACGGTGCGTCGCGAAAATGACAACATTTTCCGAAAAAACTTAAAATTACTGTGAATATTGACCACTTATAGATTAGTTTGCATATGTATATATATTCTTAAAGGGAATTAGATTCTATACAACTTCTTTCTAATAAATTTCTTGCTCTGATGAATATTTTAGACGATATGAAGGAATGTTAGATAAAAAATGTGAGGAAAAATGATTTTTTTCTAAAATATTTTCAAAAACGGCTGAGAATTCGAAAGTTACGTTATGGATAAAATTTGTAGATAATTTTATGAGCTTTTATTAATTTTAAGATAATTTTCCCCTGCAACGCAGCGTGTTTGAGATATAAGCGGAAACCTGAAAATTGGGACCTCACCCCCCCCCCCCCCCCCTTCCCACTCAAATCTCGTCAACCTGAGCACCCTGAATAAGTTTCTGAAGGAACCGCTTAGGTCCCTGCTCACACACTCCACACCTTCTTCCTTGACTGGACAATGTGAATAAACCCATTTCTCTAGCAGGAGCGGAATTTGTACGATGAGTTTGTTTAAAATAGCCAGCGTTCAAAATATTTTATGATCAGAGAAATTCTAAATTGTTTTTTCACAATAACAGACATAATCGCGAAGAAGCATTGTAAACAATGAGTCTGGTGCACAATTTTCTACATAATAACTATAAACCTTTACTTTTCCCATAGAGATATATATATCAATGACTTTTCCAAAATATTTACTTGTAAACTCTCGAGAACACAAGGAACATTAATTTTAAACAGGGGTAATCAGTAAATTAAAAAAATGAATCGAATTAATTCCAATTTACACAGAAGGAATGTCGCATTAGTGCTGATGGTTTATAAGCTTCTGAATGGTTTTATATCAGTACTAATTATTCTGGATAAAATAGGATTCTCTTTTCCGGATGATTTCACGCATGGCCGCCGACACAGGCTTTTGATCCTTCCCTCTGGGAGGATTCACTAGGTTTATTAACTTGAAACTCATTAGGTTAATTAATTTTCAATTTGGGAAGTTGGTATTTGTACAGGCCGGATCGGAAGAAAGTGGTTGAGGGAGTCCCTTTGACTTTTCCAGCCGTACCCTCTCGGAACATCGCCCTGCACCGCAGTGGAAGGATTGGATTCATATGTCTGTCGTTCCTGGACACCCTGTCTCCCAGATGTTTACCCACCTTTCATACCCTTTCCTTCCCAGAACTTTCTCTCTTTCCTTTCCTAAAAAGACCGTCCCCGAAGTATTCCCAAAGACTACTTAGGCCCTGAGGGGAATTATTTTTCTCGAGGCCTCCTATGTGGAGCTAATGTGAAAAAAAAAATGCCTCGCAGGAAATGTGGATATTTTCCACATGTTCTACAACGATTTTAAGCGTGAAATCACTTTATCACTTTATGCTTTAACTATATGTATCTACGTGAACATTTTTTTCCCAAATGAAAATGTATTTATTATGCTAAAAAGTGTTTTTGTATTTTCTTTACCGCTTTTGCAATTTATTTGGACACTGTACTGTTTTCACAAATAAATAAATTACTTGAGTCTTGAGCCTTTAATATCTGAAATACAAAAAAAAATCAGAGTTTGCAATTCATACGCAGTAGAATACTAGAAAGTCGGAAGATGTCGCTTTTTTTTTCTTTTGCCTCTTTATTTTAACGTGTGGTTTGAAGATTGGATATAGATAAAAAAAAAATAAAAATGTTTATTTTTTATTTATTTCGTAGAATTCGAACCTCTATTCGCTGGATGTCTGTCTCTCTGGCCGCTGAGATTTGAGACGCACTATACCGCTGCGCTATGGGACGCTCGCAACGAGGCGCGTATTTACCGCATTATATAAGAAACGACGACCCATCAAATAATACATTTTGTGCCGCATTTCCGTTTCATCAAAGAAGTTTCACGAAATAAATTAACCTCTTTTGGTTTTCACTATGCTGAATGAACTTTGCAAAGCTTTAATTGGATCGTTTTCACTGAAGTTCTTCAATCAAAAGATATCAAAAATAAGTTGAATTTAAGAATATAGAAACCAATTAAAAGTTTCCCTTCGAGTTCATGTTCACCCAACAGACGGTGTTTCCCGATAACATCTCGGTTAGAATATCTTCAATTAGCGTTGCGAAATACTAAGAATTCATTCCGTTCTTTTCTCGTCCTTAGTGCACTTAACAAAAAGAGTAAATATTATTGTGAGTTCTATTCAACATCCAATAAGCACCTATATATTTGGGAAAACCAAACGAAATAGAAATGAAAAGAAACTTGAAATTAAGTTTTGAATGATTCGTTTTAGAAATGACGGTAATTTGCACTTTCCTTGGTCAAAACACGTGTGGTTATAATCCTTTGCTACACATCCGGTTATCATTGATTAAAATTACGGCGTGCGCTAGAAATTTTTTGTTTGATTGAATTGCTTTATTTCACAATGTATTAATTATATGGTCTGGTGCTAATAGGTCCAAAGTACGTTTTGTATAAAATGGGCTTGTAATTCCTGTTTGTTGAAAAAGTATGACATTTTTTTGTGCTAAAAGGACATTAATTTATCAACAATATTTCAAAAGTTACTCTAAAAAAGGCCAATGTAGGTAGTCTGCGCTTTCATAAAGTTTACTAAAAAAAATGTGATAAAAGGGCTGCAGTGTACTTAAGCCAATAAGAAACATTATTTTTTCAATTTTCTAGTAACAGAGTAAGAACTAAAATGAACAAAGTTAACATCTGCTTTATTTTAATAAAACAAAATTGAGGGCAAGCCCGGGTTGGGATTAATATTTTAATAATAAGTAATTAAAAAAATCGACTGCAATTCACACGCGGTAGAAGTGAAACCTTAATCCACACAATCTCAACCAATAGGAGCCCTGAAAAGTGAGCTCATAATAAAAGCGGCCAATGCGCGCAACTTAACAGAGCATGACGCTTCCTAGGTGCTCTACGTAGGTAATGTTTCATTCCATCATGGGTCGACTCACAGTGCCCTTCTTAACAATATCAAGGAGGATACGGTGTATCTACTTATGTCGACAGAAAAGCACATATTTATTACCAAACATGGGAACACTTCAGCACAAGTTCACCTAGTGAGGTGTTCACAAAATACTACTATTAACCTATTTACATACAGTTACGGATCATTACGTTTTTTTTTCTTATTACTTAACTTATTATCTATGTAAACCAATGTAATAATCTGTATAGTGTGTGTTCAAGAAGAATAGAAATAAATAAATAATCAAAAATCTCATTGTTTCGCGGAGTCCTGTAGATTTATGTATCGTTTCCGTTTCATCTAGTTTAAAATCACAAAGGTGCTAAAGAAGTTTCACATAAAAAACAGAGTGTTCGATTCACACGCGGTAAAGTAAACCTTCAGAAAAAGAGTGCGGAGGTTACGCAGCGCCGCACAAAGAAGACCTGTAGGCCACGAAGCATCGCTCGATATAGCCATATATATTCATTCTTTTTCCGGCCTAAATCCTATAGATGTATGTGTTTGTCTCTTTTTAGTGTCGATATTTTTGGTTTCATCGAGTTTCCAATCACAACGGTGCAAAATAAGTTTTCTCTTTGAAAAGAACACAAAATAATGTACAAAGATATTGAAGAAAAATATTGTTACATTATTGTTTCTTACACATAATGGGTATCTAATAAGCAGAAGGAAACTAATCTTTACATAGTACAAAGCAAAGTTGCTCCCGCTGTCTGTACGGTTAGGTCTTTTTTTAACTAGGCAAAGGATTTTCATGCGGTTTTTTAACCAATAGATAAAGTGATTCACGAGGAAGGTTTAGGTATATAATTTAGTTTTTGTGTAAATTGGTTGAAATATATAAAGGGAGCGGGCTGGCAAGCGGGCAGCGGGCTAGCTAGCGGGCGGTGTAGATTGGATATGTATGCAAATTAACAGATGGCGTTGGTTATAAAGGTGGGGTAATGGCATTGTGTTTCGCTAGCCACAGCAACGTGTGGCCGGGTCTGTTAGTTCTTTATAATGTAAAGATATGGGGAGGCATTGCGTTGAATTATATTAATTATAATATGCATTTGAATATATTCATTACGTCTAGTACATTTGTATCCCATTCCACGATGAAAAAATATTTTTGTGTCGCGCCGTGGTGAATGACCATGAAAACTTTGCTTGAAATGGCTTTAGCTGTGTTTGGTAACCCAATCTGAATAGTTAAATATTTCCCCACTTTTCTCTTCCCAATCTCCTTCTCCTCCCCTATAATTTCATCGTCGTGGCATTCCCCCATTGGGAATGCCATTGTCACACTGGCTCCAGTCGGTTGGGAGAAGCTGGACTCTTGTGCCATACTTAGATACATAAAAAAGGAGAAAACCGAATATATTAGAAACTTCTCTTAAGCCTCGATGACACACGGCGAGTTTACAAGCTACTATCTTCTAAATTTAAAAGCGGGTGAATCGGCGAGTGAGATTGTCATGATGACACACAAAACTGTCCACTCGCTCAGTAGCTCGCTACATATTTGTGGAAAATTGGACTCGCACGTAGCTGCTAGCGCCAATAGCGGAAATAACGTGAACTAATCCTTCAGACAGTTGACAGTCAAAATCAGCTGGTTTTTGGCAGCCATTTTGGAAACACAAATAAACCAATCACGAGTCGGCTTGTAGCGTGTAAAGTTGAGGACCTTTCAACTTTTTCCGTGGATTGTCAACAATCTGCTAGTTAGCAAGTAACACGATGACACTGGGCGAGTTTACTAACAGATAGTGAATTTCCGAGATAGTAGCTTGTAAACTCGCCCTGTGTCATCGACGCATTATCTGTCGAGAAAACACAGACACATAAATTAATAAACAAACAATATTATTAAGTCGACTGCTTTGATACTCTGTACAATTTTACTAAATTTAATGCTTAATCAGTAGTTTAAAAGTCCAAAAAACGTTCATTGATTAGGGTGATTAATTAGTTTTCCGGGTGAATTGAATAAAAAAAATCATTTAAATTGAGCGTTTTTATTATAACTGTGACGATCCACGATTACGGTACCGTCACGGCAATAAACATGCGTTCCTTATCCCGTCGCCGTAGCTGAGCCGTAATAAGATGTACGAGTATCTGTTTCCTCCAAAGGAAAAAAGTAGTACTTTGGAAGAAACAGATACACTTAGATATATTGTGTGTCTCATATTTTGTCTCACCATTATTTAATGTGTAAGAAAGAGCTGCAGCATTATTAGGATAAATAACATTCATTTTATGCTTTTTTTGTGCCGTCGCCGTACCGTAATCGTGAATCGTCACGGTGATAACAAAAACGCGCATCGGTTGTTTATTCATTTTTATTAAGTTGAGTTTTTTTAACTCCATTTTAAATATATATTAGGATATTTCAATTAAGCGCTTCCTATCTTTAAATTTAAATAAAACAAAGTGTGTGTGAAATACAATCGAAATTTTTTATTCGTTTGAAAGGCCTATCGATGCCATTATGTATGGAATATAAAATCGTTCAATTGTCCGCCGCGGTTTCTCTGGGTGACTTGAAATGACTTTGGCGCATAAATCGGGCTGAATTTGACCAATGGCATGGGTCATATTAGCTTTGATGGCCGCTGTGGTTTGTGACTTATTCACATAGACCTGCGACTTAAGAAAACCCCACAAGAAAAAGTCTAACAGGGTCAAATCGTGAGATTTTATTATTAAACAATTGTAACAATTAAACAATTAATAAAATTTTAAACTATTTTATCATTTGCACTTGTTGTTGAACGCTATACCCGTCCATGGTGATTTGGCAAAACAGACTGAATAAGTGACAGTCAATTCGACAGATGTCGCTTTATCAATATGGCGTCTATCAACTTTCAAAGTTAGGAAGTCCCTATTGGAAGACCCTTTATAAGTTATTGGTTGTTATTTTTGGCTTTATCGGTTAAATATTCTTTCGTATCTTCTTGTTTAGGAAGTGGAATAAGCTATCTACTTTGTCACATTTGTCAATTTAACTTTATCTAATTTCTTATTTGGAGGATTGATTGTGGGTACCTACTCTTTGCGTAAAATCAAATCAATCTTCAAATGGAATAACTTTTCAGAATACAAATATTGCTGACTAATATTTCGATAAAAATACAGCATTACTGACATTTTTTATATGAACTCTACACTCTACAGGAGGCATCAATGAAAATATTTTCTTTCAGGGTCTATGTCATCTATGTCATCTCTACTTCATCTGTTGTGTATAGGGTATTTCTTGAGATGAGGGAGAGGGAGTTCTGGAAAGGAAAAAAGTATGAGGTGTGGGTAGGAATCTGGGTGTCGGTGCGTCCAGTAGTGAATAACGTATGAATACACCCCTCCCAACGCAGTGCAAGCGATTTATTGAGAGTAGGTCAAGTTTCTCCCAAACTCGGTTGTCGGTGGACGGAGGCATCCACCGCCAAGACCTCGACACTCATCCCATAAATCCGGGCATTCTATTTTAGGACATGTAGAGAATAATTTTTTGTGACCTATGGCAGTACCCAAACCCACCTACCAAATATTTTAAAAATAAATCGAAGCAATCCAAAAAAAATATTCCACAAGGAAGGCCCTAGGGGAAAAATTTCCTTAAGGTCCTCTCATATTTGGGGACGATGAGATATAATGAGATTGTTAAATTATAGTATGAACTACCTATTTTATTATTACAATTTGGGAGGCGGGTATGAGTACCGCAGCCCGGGAACAGTTTATTGGATAACCATCACCCTTGCCATAGGTCTCCCCAAGACCTTTCTTGATTTTGAGCTTATGTTTTATTTTCTATAATAATTTTATAGATATTTTAATATCGCATACAATATAATTTTATCGTAAATAAGAGCATTAAATTTAAAGCAGTTACCTAATTTTGAAATTATAATATCATATAACAAAACCAGCAATACGAATAGTAAAATTATTATTGATTTTCAAACAATTTGCATGCTAATAACTTCTTAAAGAACACGTGTTACATGTTAACGAAAGACATAGAAAAAATCATGACATTGTCAACAAAAGCGACCGAAAAAACCATTAGTTTTTTTTTTGTCTTGGACGAACGTGACTTTACGTGCGTAAAAGATGTAATTTTAATATACTACTTTAAGAACTAAAAGGTCGACGTGCGCCAGTGTGATAATATTTTCATTATACCTAATTATGTAATTATCATGAATTATTTTCAATACCTACTTGCGTATTTGCCACTGGTAGGTGTCGTCGTGGATCTGTAATACACTTCTATGAATTAAAATAAAACATGACCTTTTCTTGTTTACAAATCAAAAGACCAATCAACCGACCGGAGTCTGTGGAATCTATTCATTTCCCAATAAGGATATGTTATGAAGCTGAAGGCAGTTAAGAAGTGAAGGAAACGTGGTAGATGATTGTCAGAAAGTAGGTAAGTAATTGACTACTCAGATCTCGCTACCAAACACCTTATAATGCCATTTTAAGCAACTTTTCAAGAGTAGGTATGTATAAATTAAATATTTTTACAAGAGTAGGTATGTATAAACCACTATATGGACGTCCTTGACTTTCTTTAACAATTGACTCTTGAAATTATTTGGTGTAAAAAAATGTAAATGAAATTTTTGTCTCAGGTGACATTTTTGATTTTTTTTTCTACAAAAACATACAAAATGGTAGGTGTTGGAGAGTTGGAGGCGGGGTGAAGTGTTGGTCGATTACTCGGCTGAGTGACCAGTGACGACATGCGAAAGAAATTTATTTTAATTTGATTTTAAAGAAAAATAAAAATTTAAAAAAAAACGTTTTCAAAAAAGTCACCGGAGACCAAATTTCATTAACATTTTTTACTCCAAATACTTAATGTCAGGAATCACTGTTGTTCTGACGTTCGTGATAGTAGTCACTAATATTATTTTATGATTTGATATTGATATTACGCACATTGTGTACACTTTTGTAGGGGATTCCAGCCCAAATATAAATGTTATTGTAGTAAAAGCGTGTCTGGTTTGTCCGAAGTGAGGTAATTTCTCAAACCTAATGTATCAAAATTCTTTGTTAAGCAAAATTTTTCATTGGTCCGTCTGAGTCCTAGAAGCAAAAATATGTTCTTTAAAGTCGGTTCAAATGACGTAGGTATTGACTGGTTTTCTGTTTAGCGGTGACAACAGGTATTTTTTTCCGTTAAATTTGTAGACTCATTATCAGTCATGTTCTAGTCGATGTTCGTCACAATACTTGTATTCATCAAAGCTAATGATTTATTTACGTTTTATTAAATATTTTGGCAAACAGGTGATGCCTGGCGTATTTTTTGCGACTATATTAAGTTGTAAATTGATAACAATAACATGTTTTAGGAATTCATTATATGATGGACTAAAAAACTTGGTAATATTTCGTATAATTTGATGCTTTTTGGGTGATACGAATTAACGTACTTTAAGGAAAAAATGTTATTAAATAATACTATGAGCGAAGTGACGCCACGGCGAAATTGAATGGACATATTTGACGAGCAATTCTCAATTCTCGCATAACCTGTTTCAATCATACAACTAAAATTTTATACATGAAGTCCGGAAACTCGTAGGACAAGCGGAAAACTGGGGAATCTACAACACATTTGAAGAGGATTTTGGGGTATAATTTCATTTGATGTGAACGTCAAGTACAAGGCGCTCTTTATTAATATTTTGAATTGATTTTAGGCATTTATACAAATTTTTATTCCTAAATCATAAAAATCTTATTCTCAGAACAAAACAAAATTATCGGTTATTTTTCACAATTTTTTTATGCTGCAAATTGCATTTCCAAGGAAATGTTTTTCTTTCTTACTTTGGTCGAAATCATATAAACGATCGTCAAATATTGTAATTTCAGTTGACTGTGATTTGTGAAATATTCCTATTTATTGTATTTCAAATTACTTACCTTCATTGAACCTGAAATTTTCCAAATCAGAACAGATAAGTATAATCATATCAGACAAGCGATAAAGTAAGAAGGTGCCTAAATGATTTAATTGAATTATTAAGTTTTTAACAAACGATAAAACTTTTCATAGTATAAAGCAAAGTCGCTCCTGCTGCCTGTACGTTTAAATCTTTTAATTTACGCAACGGATTTTCATGCAGTTTTCACCACTGGATAGAGTAATTCATGAGAAAGATTCAGATATATAATTTGTCAAAGTGTTTTGTAAATTGGTTGAAATAAATAATATATAAAGGGAGCGGGCTGGCAAGCGGACAGCGGGCTTTCAAACGGGCGGTTTGCATTTGATATGTATGCAAATTAACAGATGGCGTTGGTTATAAAGGTTGGGTAATGGCGTTGCTAGTAGATGGCGTTGTGTTTCGTTAGCCGCAGCAACGTGTGTCCGGGTCTGCTAGATTATAAAGAAAATTATCATTATATATTTGTTGTAAAAATTCAATGATTCTTAGACATATACTTTTTTTAGCTTCGAAAATCACAATTATAATATTCCTTGATTTTTAATGGGTTACGTAAGTAATATAATTAAACATTGTAATTTTGATTCAGCACGAAATATCCTTAATTAAAAAAAGGAATAATTCTTTATATCAGTTAATTTGCTAAATAAATACATACCGCCGTTATTTATTGTAGTCGTTGGTGGTGTGATGGTAACTTCCATCACCTTAAAAGCAGTTGATCGGGGTTAGCTTCTCAACTATGGCAATTTTTTATGTATTTTTTAAACTTTTTTGTGATTGTTCACGAATCTGCAAACTAGGGATGCAGTATCTATACCGAAGTATATACTGCTGTATATATACAATAGAACCTACTTCACGTATTATAAAATATTATAGTAGTTATTACTCTGTACCAGTAAATTATTACACAGGGTGTTTTAAGGAGCTTACCAGACTTAATCTAATCAGTGATTACTTAAATTATGTGTTTTACAATTTCAAACCTAAAATTGACTTAAAAATACCCATAATAATAAATTGGAATCGATATCAAGCAAATTTATTCACAATGTCGATTTTTTATACTTATACGCAGGTATATCTTTACATAGTATGAAGCAAAGTCACTCCCGTTGTCTGTACGCTTAGATCTTTTAAACTACGCAACGGATTTTCATGCGGTTGTCACCAATAGATAGAGTGATTCATGATTCATAATTTGTCAAGGTTTGTGTAAATTGGTTGAAATATATAGTATTAAAAGGGGCGGACTGGCAAGCGGGCGGTGTGGATTTGATATGTATGTAAATTAATAGATGGCGTTGGTTATAAAGGTTAGGTAATGTCGTTTGAAGTAGATGGCGTTGTGTTTCGTTAGCCACAGTAACGTGTGGCCGGGTTTTCTAATACAGTATAATACAGACAAGTAGTTTTTTGCTTTATTCACTTGAATGAAAATATTTTTCATTCTTTAGTTATTCGGCAGTACATCCTTTATGTACAGTGTACACCCCTTTCAGAACACTTAATTATATTTTGTGCTTGTAGATATATCGTAATTTTCCTAAGCCGACTCATCAACTTTCATGAAACCATAATAATTTATAATATAGAGTAGTATAATGTACGGGAAAAACCTTTCGAAAAGTCACAATTTTCAACGAAAAATAATTTTCCACGTGATAATTTATCGGCGGAATGCGGACGTGAATCAAAACAAATATTACATTTCCGATAGCAGTGATTTTTTACTAAGTTTAAGGAAATTTTGAGAAAGAGTTGAATCATTATCATTTCGGCGCTGTGTGAAAATTTAATCGCTTCATTAAAATGGAAATTGGAGGTCAAACTCATTTGCATAATTATTATTTACATCTCGTCGCAATATAATACGAATGTTGATAATATTGTTATATTAATATGTCTTTTAGATGTCTAGGACCTGCATGGAAGTATTTAACGAATAATAAAAATTTTAATCTTTTGAGACCATGCGGTTGTAAAACGAAATGCTTAAGGTGAAACAGATGTGACCATTCCCATACAATCTATTTTTCAACCGCATTTGAAAACTACAGATAATATTTTATTTATTTTAATGTCGAAAAATAATACTCATAATGAAATATTCGCGAACGAAAATTTCACAGTTCTATCACTTATAATAACCCAGTAATTAAATTAACAAAATTAATTATTTTGTGCAGAAACTGCTAGCCAAAATGCCCTAATCTGCGTTAGAAGGAGACAAACCTATGTGCGAGCCATACGTTTCACGTGCACTCTTTCAAGCCATTCCTATGGTGTTAAAGTGGTCAGTATATTTGTAGTAAAAATGTCAATTTGCGTGGCGCGATTTGTTATTCTGATAGAATGTTCGTTTTGCTTTTTTATGAATGTTCCAGTATTACTCGGCGCAAGGAACATTTGCGGTTTTGGCACGCAGTAAAAAAGGACAAATTAACTATATAATTATAGTGAGAACGACTGTAATTATTTAGAACTTTCTTAAAACTCCAACTATCACTAGACGCCCGCCTAGTTATTTTGTTATTGAGACTTGCTAAACAATAAAATGCATAGATCGAGCTGGGTACCTACATTCTGTCCGATTCTCGTCTGTCTGCCACGAGTTTAAATTGAAGCTTTTTTCGACTTTGTACAACGCATTATTGTTATTCCATAAAAATGAGGCGTGCTCTTTATAAGAATCAAAAGTATTATTAGAGAGCATACTTGGTCGAAGGTAGAGAGTGGATCCAGGACTAAGTTACAAATTTTTTACAAATATTTTCTCGGTAACTACCTAACTAACCATAACGCCGGTTCCTCGCAGGGGAAGGCAGTGAGGACGGACCGCCAAACAACTCGGTCTTGGCACACACTATTTGCCTCACTCACATTCATACATCGTCTCATACATAGTCTTCTATTATTCTGACTCTTGACATGACCCGACTCAAGTATCTGATTCATTTGATCGTGCCATGTCTACCTTGTGCGTCCCCAACTTCTTCTACCATTCATATTTGCGTCATATATTCTTCTTATACTAGGTACCTAGGTACTTTCTTCATTAATTCGCTCTATATCCACATTTTCTAGGTACATTCTGTAGTAATTTATATAAAATTAAAATTAAATAATAAATATTTTAATTACTAATAAATATTTTAATTACTATTTTAATTTTAATAATTAAATTATTTTATTCTGCAGTAATTATTACATTCTATAACAATTGTGTAATTTTTACTAATTATCTATCCCCGTTTTCTCGCTGAGATGATGGGTCACAACTAAGAGTTGAAAGTTGAGAATGTGAAGAATACGATTATTCACATTCATGCACATCTCTTCTATTATTCCGACTGACTGTTCCCAAATAATTAATTCGCTTAATTGCGCCGTTTTTTGCGAAAAATGATCTCAAGAGACACTATACTATAATGTTAGGTAGTTGGTATCACAAAAACAGAAAAAAAAATTGTTAGATTTCGCAGAACGAAAGTTGAAGTCGATTTTGTGTTTCTATTGTACAGAAATCGGGTTCTCACCGATATTTTTCATAGATTCTATGAAATAGATCATGTGGAATCCCAGTTTGTTGTGTTGTTGTTATGGAAAGCCATCGTATCCTGACTTGAGCACACGACAAATTTGTTTCTCCATCTGGCAATTCTAACCACTTAGTTGGTTTGATAAATGCGCCCCATAGAAATGTAAGAATTAAATGTAACTTTTTGACTTATTCACGAAATATTAGCGAGCAAGCAACCGAGAGAATGCATGGTTAATGAGTAGGTATGTACCTACATCGCTTGTTATGAATATGCCCGTTTAGCAAAAGCGGCCTCTAAAAAAAGGTCCAGTTAACATAAGCTCCCGCCACACATGCCGTTGTTCCCAGCCGGTTCCTTTTATAAATTTATTCAATCTTCCCAGGCGTTGATTTAATTTACTGAATACAACAAACCTCTATCTCGCGTCTCTCTTCCACGCATGCAAAACATCGTAAAATTTTTGAAATACATCTTTTTCGCGAATGTTTTTTGATTGGGTAAATAAAAATGTTCTTTACCAACGCGCGCGGAGCTGTGGAAAATCTCTTTTGTGAAAATTTTTTGCAATGAAATTGTGTATTTTTCACCCGTTTTCTACGATTATGTAATTATAGGTACAATTTTTTTTTTTTATATAGATTAATATTACTAATATACGTTCGCGAACCAATAATTCATCTCAATATTAAAAAGCATAACGTGTTAAAAGTGTTTTATTAGACGATATTTAAAATAGCATCATCTATCGGCATAAAGTTTCTAAAAATATTTTGAGAATACCCTTAATCCAAAAACTTAAACCATAACCGGTTAGTGGCAGAGTTTACAAATGTGTCAGCAAGTATTTCATCGTGATACAAGGAAATATGCCCGTTTGGACTAGGCTAGTAATTTAGTCGAGTAGCATTATAGTAACATGTTAAGTAGTAACAATAATAATAAGTAGTAGCATGTTCGGACACGTTTGGTAGAGTCAATCCATTTTGTTCAAGTAGCATCCACTTCTACGTGTCACAGTTCACTTGCTCAACCACTAAACAAGTTCGAACCCGTTGCCTTTGTAGAGCTCATAGCTTAGTAGCTGCAGAAATATCGTCTTAAGATGAAGCCATACTAAATAATGCAAAATCATACAAAATCGTATGTTTTAGTTTTGAAAATTTGACCGCTTAGAAGTATTATAGATGCTTCAATTAAATACTGCGTGTAGAACATACCTTGGCCCTTAAAAATATTGGTCATTTTTTTTAATAAGTCTTTTAATAAGCTTAGAAAAAAATAAAGTATTAGGTCTATAAAAAACATTTTTAACTGAAAACTCTCTACTTATAAACACTTTTTCGGATATGGTTTTATTGCATAATGAGGCAAATTCAGTTTCTTATATAATTATCGCGAAAAAAAATGATATTTACGCCCGAACCTCACAAAATTAAATATAATATGCATTTTCCCGTTGGTATATTTGACATCACGGCGACAATACGGCAGTCGACGAATTTGTTATATCAAAGTGAACCTTATACCGTCCACCGAAGAACGACTGGCAGCCGCCCCGATTTTCTGTCATTACTCCTCCGAACGGAGCGGAGAGAAGACGTGTTAGCTCCGCGCCGTTTATTTTCGTGAAATCAATTTAAAAATTCCTTTTTATTGCAATAAACAATGCATACAAAAGAAATTAATGTGTTTTACAGACCTTTACGAAATCAACATGTAAAAAAAAATCTCAAATATCTTTTCCAACCTTTCCAAAAGCTTTTTCTCAAGTATTTTTAAACTCCTCCCATAAAAGGGCGAGAATTCCGATTTCGATTTTTTCCTGTACTAGTGGATCGCCTTAATATAAACTATTTATTTTTTCTGCTATTTCAACTAACAAATTTCTTATTCCACCTCTTCTACAATATCCATTAAAATCAGCTTAATTAGCCTGTTTGCTTAGTTGCGTTGCAGCCCGTTCTTCTTCCAACGCGCAACTCACTAAAGTAGGTACTCTACTCGACGTGAACGCTTTTTGATCGGTCAAATGTCCAAGTTACTCGCCACTCGACTTAACTCAGTTCCAATGTAATTCGATAAATCCACGGTCCCATGCAAGTCTCCTTTGGTATGGTGGTATAAAGCGCCTGGCGAACCTTAGCGGTCAAACATTCAGCGGACCAAGAATCAAACCCTGGAAAATCAAAAATAATTTAAATCAATATCCAATCTTCAAATCACTCCAAAATAAACAGGTAAAGAAAAAACATAATAAAGCGACTCCGAAGAAGAAAATACAAATACTAATAAGATGACCAGTATTTGAACTGAAAGTATTCTAGAATATGAATATACATATTATGTATTATTTTACCAACAGAATAGTCAACACTATAATTTACTATAATTTACATGTAAAAACATTATCATACTGGAATGTCCTAAAACGGGCAATTGCCTAGTTGGACATTTTAAGTTCATTATATTGTATTATGTAATATTTACAAACAATAAATAAATAAATAGATATAAGAAAAAGTGCACTGGAATCCGACCCCAAAAATATGGAAAAAATCATCCTTCGTATTGAAAAAAAAGTTCTTCATTGTCTCCCCATTTTTGTTTAGTTTAATTTTCTGAAGATTTCGCTTCTACAGCGTGTGAATTGCACCCTCTGTTTTTTTATTTTTCGGTTATTTATAACCCCGGATCTTTGATTAATCAAAGCCCGGGATTTGTATTTCAAAAAGATTATTGTTTTTAAATGAAAAATTATTTTGCATTAATTTTTTTATTGGAAAAAAAATTATTGCAAAAAATTCTTTTACAATCTGTGTTCCTACCCCATCGGTATACAATACCAAGATACACACTCAGTCCTTTAAAATGACCCCTTTTTGTAGAATATTCCAGACACATCAATTGAAACACTGGACATCTGCGTCACGCATGTCACAGCGTGAGTGTCTTATTTGCGACCAGCCGGATCCCGCACGTAGGTATAGCAGTTCGCATAACTTGGTCGTAGGTTCGTTCTTTTTAAAATGCCAAAATGCGTCGTGAATCGATGTCATAATACGATAAACAACAATCGAGGGAAAATAGCACTATAGTTGTTATTAGTTTCGATAGAATAACCATTGAGGTATTCTCAATGAGAATAACAAATGTCATAATACGACAAACAACAAATCGAGGGAAAATAGCATTATATTCGTTATTAGTTTCGATAGAATTGAGGTATTCTTAATGAGAATAACAAATTCTCAAAAGAATAACAGGCGTCAGTCTTATTGTTGATCAGTGAACCTGACCAGTGACCAGGATGGATGTTTTACAGTTTAGCTGTATGTATGTACGCGTATGTGTATTAGTAATCAATAATAGCGCGTGTATTAGTAAGTGAGTAATAAATAATTACATCAAAAATCTGAAATGCATTCTCACCCGCCAGAATTTTTTGCCCATACATCGTATAAAATCTCGGAAAGAGTACTTTTGAAGTAATATTTTGAGCATTTATTTTGAACTACCTATCGTTTATTTTATTCACCGAAACACATTCTTTGAACAATAAACTATCGATAAAAACACCATTACTTGTGTTTAATTGATGAATTAATAGTTTTTTTTAAGTTTTTGTTTTTAGACATTTGAAAGTTCGATCGCGACAATATATGACGTTCGTACTCCACAGAAAATGCTTTTTAAATATTCCAGTGCTGCCAGATGAATAAAACTTTTGGCGGTATCAACAGTACTGTTGGCGCAAGCGATTCTGAGCTTAACTTTCATACAGTTTCTTTATATATTAGGGTCGAAATCGCATATGATTTTTTTTTTGCCGATCTCACTGGTGAGCGACCGGCGGCTAACTGGACTTTAAAGGCATAAAATGAAGTAAAAAAATGATAAATCGAAAATATTAAATAATAAGAAGCACTAAAATTTTCCTCCGCTAATTTTTGATTAAACTTTAAAGCAGAAATCATTGCTATGATTACTGGACACAAGTAATAACTATGCGCTTTTAGCTCGCATCTTCGATTTTATGGCATGAGCTGTAATGTTTTGTGTCATTCATGAAGCTGTAAAATTACACAAATTAATTTCAGGCAAAGCCGGGTAGTAAAGTCAGTTGTTTACATGTTTAAATTTGGGAGGATACCTGCTTTAATTATATTCCCCTGTAACAGTCATTCTGCCCTTCCAAGGACCTGAATGGGTTCGTCTCTTCGAACCTATTTTCACGTTGATTATACGTGGAGTGTCTTTAGAGAAACGTAAAGTGAATTCTGTCCTTTGTAAATCCTACAATTTACCTGATAAAAATGTCAAGAAATCAACTATTCAAAGATTTTTTTTTAAATATACATAATATGAGTCTTGCCAAAGTAACCATAGAGTAAGTATAACAATATATATTTTCAAGTGTTTTAAGCTTTCTCCCTTCAATGGTGTTTTCGGTATAGTTTCAAATTATGGAGAGAGGTAAGGCGAATTTATAAAATAATTTTATTTAAATGGACCAATTTCATAATTATACGGAATATTTGAGTCGTGTCCATACTTAGAACAGATGAGACGTTGATCGAAGGAAGAAAATTCAAAATATTTGAACGGTTCATCAAATATATATTTTTTAATTTTCACGTTTTGTTAAGTTCTTTTCAAGTTTTGTGATTATTTCAGCTTTATGAAGTACCTGGCCTATAATGATATAATAAAATTTGCTTTTGAGACAAATTTAGGACTCTATAAATTAAATTATAATGATTGTGGAATTTTTTATAAGTGCAAGACTACGAGGAATTTGAAATTAGGATAAAAGAGCGTACGAGGTGTTTAAACAGTAATAGTTTCTCGGAGTTTGCTAATCATTTATTGGAAATGAACCATACTCTCAGAATAATGGAATAGAGTTGCTATACTATACTTATATTACCCATGCACAGGCTTGTGCCTAAGTGGGTTCCCATTTCCCTCAAAGCGCTCTTGAGGTGATTTTCCCACGAAAATGGCGTTATGAAAATCATCCAACAATTATTATTATTCTCATTATTCATATAATTTCATTGTACGAACATATAAAATGTGAAAATTGGGAAAAAAAGGAAATTAAAAAAATATATATTAACGGTATCCATTTAGACAAACTTTGTAATCTTAGTAATTAGATAGAGTATAAAGAAGAGTTTAAATAGATTTTATCAATAACCGAAATATCTTTTTAATTGAACGTAATGTGTTAAATAGGTTTCTTTTGTAAATAACGCTCCAACCCCCCCCCCCCCCTTTTGCCACTCCCTCCTATTATTTAAGTCTACTGTTGTAATTACATAGTTTTATGTATTCCCTGATGAAGTAGGTAAGTATTGCTCATGAAACAATTATGGTTTTAAAAATATGGTTAAAACGTAGTGTTTATTAATTTTGAAATAAATATTTATGATCTAAGGTTCTCACTTTAGAGCTTACATAGTACAATCTAGAATCTAGAGAGTCAAGCATCTGCATTGAGGCTTGCACAAAGATTAGTGGGAACGGACCAATCTACCTGTTCACAGAACTACTGATTAAAGTTTAAAATATAATATTTAAAAAAATATAAACAATAAATTACAATGTCAAAACTGTTTTTCAGAATATTGAGGTTCAAAAAATGGAATGTAAGTAAATAGATGTATAGGGTATTAAGAAACATACTTGGACTTATTCTAACCAATTGCTGACATTATTTGGAGTAAAACATGTAAATTAAATTTTGGTGTCCGGTGACATTTTAAATGTTTTTTAAACATCAAAAATCAGTACAATACCTACTTACAGTTACGGCCGGGTGAGGGGTTGGACGCTTATTTGGCTAAGTGACCAGTGACGAATTTTATCGTTTTTGAAAAAACAAAATTGACAGAAAAAATCTTAAAAGCCACCGGAGACAAAAATCTCACTTACATTTTTTACTCCAAATAATGTCAGGAATGGCAGGAATCTATCGGTTAAAGTAAGTCAAGTACGTCCCGACACATAATTTACCTACTTCACATATACGCCGAGTAATCCTATCATTAATAATTAATCGACCAGTCAGTGGTTGAGTGGGCATAGCGCTTGGGTCCCACCCGGGCGTCACATGTTTGATTCCTCGGCTGTCTAAGTCCTCCATCACAACCCAAGAAATTTTTTCGGCTTTTTGTGGTAGTAGTAGGAGATTTTCAAACATTGTTATTATTCGTAACCCGGGAAAATTTGTCTTTCGTTCAAAAAAAAAAATTGAAATATCAAATCTCTCTTCTCTTTTACCGTCCTAGAACTATATAAATAATCAATTTATTATATATGTTCATCAAGTACAATAAAAAATGCAAATAAATGTTAAGTAACTAAGACTTTTCCAATGCTTTCCTATTTAAGTTAACGACCATAAGCAAGCATGGTGACGTTTCTTCGAAGTATTAATCAGTTAAGGATTTCATGCAATTATTATTAGGAAATAGTCAAGGTTGCAGCTTGATTTAAATTTATGACGGCCTATTAAAAATAAATGTCTCAATGTATAGTGTTTATTAAGCTATGATTTATTTGCCGTCATCATCAATAATTGGCAGTGTAGATAGATACACATACACACATGTATTCGTATATTTAAAAAAAAACTAATAATATTTCGTCGTCAATTCGTACGTCTCTCGAAAACTAATAATATTTCGTCGTCAATTCGTACGTCTCTCCAAAACTAATAATATTTCGTCGTCAATTAAAACTAAAAATAGTTCGTCGTAAATTCGTACGTCCCTCGATAATTAATAATAATTCGTCGTCAATTCGAAAGTATCTCGATATCTAATAATAATTCGTCATCAATTCGTAATAATTCCAATAACATTACTTCAATTTAGATTTTGATTTTTTGAAGCGAAAACTTCTTTAGCACCGTTGTGATATGAAACTCGATGAAAAGGAAACGATCGACACTAAAAAGAGACAAACACATACATCTATAGGATTTAGCCCACGAAATAATGAGATAGACAAACCGGTGTCCTCTTTGTGCGGTGCTTCGTAGCCTAACGGCCTCCTCTTTGTGCGGTGGTTCGTAGAATAAAATGTTAAATAATTTGTAAGCTTTGTAACAATATTATAATAAAAAAACATTACAATTATCCAACTCAAAACTCTGCATTTGTCTCATTCTCTTGAAGTTTAGTTTTCTGAAAACTCTACACAATGTTTATTTTTTTCTTTGTTTTTCAATTGCGAGTTGAATAAACATAAAAATTCCACAAAATACTGTTTTTCTGACATGTCACGAGTAACTTTTCGGCTTTTGTTTATATAATTCTGTAGTGAGTTGAAGTTGTTTTATGTACTTACATTCTGTCTCTTCGCCCAGGGAGTAGAAACTCGACCTGCAATAGCCATCCCAAATCAAGGTGTGAGCTACCGTGCTCAGACTAAACGACACTGGTTA
The DNA here is from genome assembly GCA_917563855.2 of Limnephilus lunatus. Lineage (NCBI taxonomy): Eukaryota > Metazoa > Arthropoda > Insecta > Trichoptera > Limnephilidae > Limnephilus > Limnephilus lunatus. Next base: position 77,746,965 of record OU830592.1, read on the forward strand.
ACAGATACGACGTCGCATCTCAGAGTGTTTAGACCTTACCCCGGCACTCGAATTTTTGGTGGGGTGGACCTTTTACTTCCCTAGATACTCGTGGGATCAAAAATGGATCATTCAACCAAAAAATCTAGAGGTCTTTGTGGAACCTAGGAGGTATGGAGAGGAGAGCTGAGGCCATCTCCGTGGACTCTTCCCGCGTGGGACCTTCTGGATACCAAAGGGAAGGAACCCCACGGTCCATCACGGGATCTGTAAACAAACTCTCAGGAATGAGGTGAAATAAGAAATAGCACAATGGGCCCGTGGCCTGAGTGCTCATGGAATTATCTAAATACCGCATGTGCTTTAATGATGAAATAAATACTACATAATCCCTGCCTCTGTGTTTCCTCCCTCCTACAACATGAGTCTCTTCAAGTCTTTCCTGCACAAAGCACTCTTTTTAATGTTACGTTGCATTATATTATTCTTTATGTTACGTAAGAATGGAAACAAAGGATAAAATATGGGATGTGCAAGGTGCCTTTATGAGTGGAAGGGGATGCATGGACCAGATTTTCTCCTTGCGTATGCTCACTGAGAAGTTTCTGGCAAAAAACCAGAAACTTTTCTTGCGCCTTTGTAGATCTACAAAAAGCATACTACCGAGCAGACAGGAAAAAGCTATGGAAGGTGTTGTCCAAGTATGGAGTGAATACAAATCTCATACAGGCAATTGCGTCTCTGTACGAGAGAAGCGTTGCATGTGTTAGAGTGAACGGTGGTTTTACGGGGTGGTTTGACATCACAAAACGTGTTAAGCAAGGCTGCGTAATGTCACCATGGTTATTCAATCTATACATGGATAATTGTATGCAAGAATTGAAAGAAGTGGGATTGGGCGCGAAATTGAGTAATCTGAAAGTATGTTGCCTGTTGTATGCTGATGATGCGATGCTGATTTCTAACACTATGGAAGATCTACAGTCTCTCGTATCTAGGATGAACGAAGTGAAAAATGAAAAAGAATGAGTTAATGATGAATGTAAGTAAGTCTAAAGTCATGGTGTTTGAAAGAGAGAGTACGAAAAAGTGTGCAATATAGTTGTGAATGATGAATACTTGGAGCAGGTGGATGAGTTTGTGTATCTGGGTAGTATGTTTACGAGAGATGGGAAGGCTGATAGAGATATTGAAAGAAGGATGAATGCCGGTAACTCCATTAATGGAGGACTGAATGCCGTTGGCGCTAATAAAAAACTGTCAAAAGAAGCGAAGCTAGCAGTCCACAATGGAGTCCTGGTACCTACCCTGATGTATGGCAGTGAGGCATGGAACTGGCAGAGGAAGGATGAAAGTAAACTGAATGCTGTTGAAATAAGATCCCTGAGGCGTATGTGTGGTAAAACAATGTATGATCGTGTGAGAAATGTGGATATCCGTAAAGAATGTAAGGCTGATGTAAGCATAATGAGTAAGATTAAGAAAGGAACCCTCAGATGGTTTGGGCATGTAGAGCGAATGAACGAAGAAAGTAGTGAAAGAACAATATACGACGCAAATGTGAATGGTAGAAGAAGTCGGGGACGTCCGAGGAAGACATGGCACGATCAAGTGAATCAGATACTTGAGTCGGGCCATGTCAAAAGTCAGAATAATAGAAGAGAATGTATGAGACGATGTATGGATTGGCGGTCCGTCCTCTCTGCCTATCCCTACGGGAAACGGCGTGATGGTTAGTTAGTTAGTTACGTTGCATTATATTATGGTTTTTATTATACGCAATTCGATTGTGTTATTTTGTTCTGTTAATTCCGATCATTTCTTAACACAGGGAGGTAATCAATAAATGGTTGTATTTTGGTACAATGTAAAAAATGTTGATTTTCCAAAGATTAATAAATAAAATGTTGTTTAACATTAGTAGTGTAGCGGACTAAGCCCGTCAGAGGCCCGGGGCGGCAAAGCCGAATGATGCCCCCCCCCCCCCCCCCCCCCCCCCCCCCCCCCCTCTCCCCCCATTATAGAAAGTTGATGTACCTAATTTTTATACAGTTCTCATGGGCCTCTGGTTCTGGAAGGCCTCACCGTAAAAAAAAATGTCATTTTTTTGTATTACATTTTCTAAAAAATGAATTTGTCAATAATGCTATCACATGTTTTAAGGAAATTCTAAAAAAAATCATGAAAGTTTTAAATAGTTTGTATGTTGAATTAACCTTCAGAAAAACTTTTAACGCATTTTTCTCGAAACTACTTTTTCAACCTGGTTGACATAACATATTAGAAAAACTATACACCCGATTTGCATGCACCAAGTCTTAAAGCGCCGCATCCGCGCTCAAAAAGAAGAAGATGGAGATATATGTAATTACGAATGTTAGAGGAGCGCGCTAATATTTAAGCGATAAAATCGATGTGAAATAGTTTAAAATAGAGCAAAAATCTCGTGGAAGGCGTCTTAGGTATTATTTAAAGAAACATTGTGATTTTTTTCACTATAGCTGGTAAAATAACTGAAACAAACATTTCTATAATAATTTTCGGAGCAGTCTTTGCGAATTTTTTCTATCGAGGGAATTTCATATAATTTGCGTTTCAGTGTGGAACGCGTCTAAATGTTATCTTCAAAAATAACATATATTTTTTTAAGAGCTTAAAAACATCAAATGTTTAAGGGAGATATGTAATAAATCGCTAGAAATTCGGTTAGCGGTGGCTTAAACTGTTAGAAAATCCAGTCACTATGACACCCACATAGAGATTTTTTTATAAAGGGCCTCCTTCTATTTTTTTTAAAGAACGCTGAAAATTTTCCATTAAAAATCGAATATAAATTTCGCTGGTCTGCCATTTTTTTTTTTTTTAATACGAAAATTCCTCTACGTGGTGCCATAGGCACTGGATTTTCGAACAGTTTAAGAGTTGGTACATGCAAATGAAAATGCAAATGGAATAAAAATACACACATACGGATCTATAGTTTTTTTAAATATGTTGTCAACCAGGTTGAAAAACGAGTAAAAAAAGTTTCGAGAAAAACGCATTGAAAGTTTTGCTGAAGGATAATTCAACATACACAGTTTCAAACGGTAGCACATAAAATGTTGTAAAAAATATTTGGTGAGAGCATTGTTAACTCGGAAAATGAAATTTAAAAAATATATATAAACCAGGGGCCCAGACATGTTTTAGCCGGCCCTGGCATGACCGTATTTTCCATATATAAGGCAGTGTAGGCCACTACCTAGGGGCCCCACATTGGGTAGGGGCCTCGAGATGTGCATTGCCTAGGGGCCCATACATGTTTAATCTAACCCTGACAAAGACCCTACGAAGAGATTGTTTTATAAATGGCCCACTTCTATTTTTTTATGTTTATGAACGATGAAAATTTACCATAAAAAATCAAAAATAAAATTCATTATATTTCGTATTATCCATAAGACGTATAGGCAACTGCCAACTGCCCCTACCCAATGCTTGCCCCTTCAGGAAAAGGACCCCAAGACGTGCATTGCCTAGGGGCCCCGACATGTTTTAAGTCGGCCCCGACTATGACCCTACGTAGGGATTGTTTTATAAATGGCCCACTTCCATTTTTTTTTTATGAACGATGATAATTTACCATAAAAAACCCAAAATTAAATTCATTATATTCCGTATTATCCATAAGAAGTATAGGCAACCACCTAGGGGCCCCGCATAGGGAAGGGGACCCTAGGGTAAAGGGCCCCCGAGACGTGCATTGTTTAGGGGCCCTGACATGTTTAATCCAACCCTGAATATGACTCTACGTAGGGATTGTTTTTCTGAAATGGCCCTTTTTCATAAAAAATCAAAAATAAAATTCATTATATTCCGTATCATCCATAAGACGTATAGGCAACTGCCTAGGGGGGCCGCATTGGGTAGTGGCCCCAAGGGTAAAGGGGCCCCAAGACGTGCATTGCCTAGGGGCTCCGACATGTTTAAGCCGGCCCTGACAGGATCCTATTGTCCATAAGGCAGTGTAGGCCACTACCTAGGGGCCCCGCATTCGGTAGGGGCCCCTAGACGTACATTGCCTAAGGAGTCTAGGGACCTCGACATGTTTAATCTAGCCCTGACTATGACCCTACGTAGTGTTTTTTTATAAATGGCCCCCTTTTATTTTTTATTTTTTTTATGAACGATGAAAATTTACCATAAAAATTGAAAATAAAATTCATTCAAAAATAAAACGCATTCAAAATTTTTCTGAAGGTTAATTCAACATACAAACTGTTTCAAACGGTTTCCATTAAATGTTGTATCTCCGTCAATTTTTCGAATTTATTTTTTAAAAATTAGGTGAGTGCATTCTTAACAAGTGCATCAATCACAAAATGAAATTAAAAAAATACAATTTGTTTTATACGGTGGCGCCTTTTACAGCCTTGTTTATAATTTGATCAAGGGAACATGGAGGAGTTTGGGGGCCCCCCAGGACCGGGGGCCCGGGGCGGGCCGCCCCCCCCCCCCCTTAGTCCGCCACTGATCTGAAATCTTCTGAGATCTTAGCTAGTTTTCCGAAAATAGGAAATGTTCTTAAATCAAGGTAATTTCAAATCTAATAGTAACGCTACAATATTATTTGACAAAATATTTCCAGTTATTATTGTGTAAGTGGCATCGTAATTACATCACTTTCCAGTGGCTAATCAGCAGCTGACGAAAATGTGCGTTCTAAGACCTCTATACAAGGATTTGCGAATAAATAATGAAATAAACACATAACTTAGAAAGAAAAACAAAAAATTACAAATCTGCCATTTAAAAAATAACGCAATCTTGATCCAGTGGCTGTTGACCTGTTGAAGAAAATATCCGTTTTGAAGACCTCTACAAGGATACGCGAATAGATTCTGAAATAAACACATAATATGGATAGAAATTTCAAGAAAAATACCCAAGTGTCTCTTTTAAAAAATTATGCAATCTAGTTTTAATTGTTGTTGTAGTCCATGAAAAATTAAAAAATACGAATTCCACAGAATTCTTTAATTTATCCCTGTTCTAATATACCCTGTCATAACTGGTAAACGATTTCAAAGTAATGAAAACGACGACTTGTCGTGATTTTCGAGTAAAAATAAAGTATATTTTTAATGTGACATAACAAACAGTATAACTTTCCAAAAAATACTTTTGAAATATTAAAATTTGATCGGTTTTGTCTTTGAAGCCCTCACTTGTTGTTCTTTTCTTGTTTATAATTATTATTATAATTTGGAAGGCGGGTATGGTTACCGCCGCCCCAGGAAACGTTTATTGGATAATCAACACCTCTGCCATGTGGTCCACCAGGTCAACCAAAGTGGTTCTCTACGTTTGGTGACTTAACAGGGGTGACCGGGTTCATCGGGTTCATCGGGTGTCCAGGTCTTAGCGGTGGATGTACCTGATGTCTGGAGGACCATATCTGGGTTTGGGGAAAACCTTTGACCTCTCCAGCTGGATTTTCACGACCCATCGTCTTGCACCGCAGTGGGAGGGATGGATTCAAACGTTCATCACTCCTGGACATACTTACCCCTAGATTCCTACCGCCCTTCATTACTTTTTCCTTCTCAGAACTTCCCCTCCCTCCTTTCCTTAACAAGACCCTCCACAAAGCATTCCCGAAATGACATAGGTCATGTGGGAAATTATTTTCCTCATGGGCCTCCTGTGTGGGGTTGATGAAAAAATAATTAAGACAAAATTCGCAAACATCGACATTGGAAGTGTCGTTGTATTGCCTAACTTTAGAAAATAGTATAATAGAAAATAGAATAATTTGGTAGTAAATTTTAATTTGGTAGGCGGGTATGGGTAACGCCGCCCTGGGAACCATTTATTGGATCACCAACACCTCTGCCACAAGTCACCCCAAGTGGTTCGCTACGTTTGGTGACTTAGCAGGGGTGCCCGGGTTCATGGGGTAATATTTTTCTGGGTCTTGATGGCGGGTGCGTCGGCCCACCTTCTGCGTGGCAGGCCGGATTGGGAGATGCTGGTTGAGGGAGACCCTTTACAACCGGTTACCGTTGTCCGGGCCGCTCGGTAGTACAGGGGCCCGACCCACAGGCTCACGACTGAGGGTGGGCTGCCCCATCAACGAGTGCAAAAACCCCGCCGCTGCTGTTGTGCCGGTTCGTGACCGGAGGGGACCCAGCAGTAGCGTTTGGGGCGCATTGGGCGACCTCTCCAGCCGGACTCTCCCAGCCCATCGCCTTGCACCGCAGTGGGTGGGTTGGATTCATACGTCCGTCACTCTTGGACACTCTGGAACTCACTGTTACAAACACACAAAGATCAATTCAATACTATAACAACAATCACAAAAATAAGTAACCGATCACGATCACGTGGCAACTTAGAAATTCCAAAATATAAAACAAGTGCTTCTCAACTCCATTATACTTATCAAGGTATAAAATTTTTTAATGCTCTCCCATATAAAATCAAATCTGAAGAAAATTATAAAGCCTTTAAATCACAAATCAAAATACTACTAGTAGATCAACCCAACACTAATTATAAGTTTTAATTACATAGAACGAATTTCTAAGTTTATTTTTATTACATTGCACCTACTAGTAATCAATTGATCAAGTGTTAATTATAATATTATGTACTTAAGTTTAAAATTAAATATTTAATTTCATCATTAATTTTACAAAAAAAATCTTTCTACACTTCCAGACCTTCCGTACCTACATATTACACCAGTTCACACAATACTACAATTGTGTCGGTCATCTCAACAATCATTGAGCAACCAAAAATTACCCGGCTTTTGTCCCAGAGCATCTTGTCTTAAGTTCAATGAATTCGTCAAAATAATAAACGCTATATTGTAAGCTGAAAATAGTTACGTTAAACTTGACAATCATCATTAAAAAAAATATTTTCTTTGCCAAATTGAGGTTTCTGCTTTGCAGATAAGATAAATATCACGATGTATCAATGTTTTACGCAAAAAATATGGCGAAATGTTTCAGCTTCGGTAATTTAGTCCTGTTAAGCTAGTACTATTGTAAACATCGGCAAGGCCAAATGAATCAGTTTGAAGAAGGTTAAGATAGGGTTCATTGGCTCGTTTGATGCAATTCCAATGTTTCATAGTCTCTCAAGTAGTAGGCGATGTTGTTTGTTTTCGGAATTGGAAGCTTAACCGTGACTCTCACGCGTGGGCGTGACAAACGACACAATCGTTAATATGAGTATTAATATATTTTCATAGACCAAACGGGTTTCTTGGATATCTATGTGGGTGATATAAAAAACGTAGGTACCTACTTTCATCAGTATTACACCTTATACTGGCTGGCGGGCTGAATAGCCAAGTCAACACTAAAAAAAATGTTGATATTTTTTTTCTCTGAATTTGAGGAATTAAAAAAAAAAAACTGAAAGCCTTCTACCCTGGTAAAAAGTTTCTGATTTTCAGTTGCAACTTATCCTTCAATGAGAAAAGGCTTTCTTCCTCGAGATAGTATTTTTTCGAAAGTGATACATCAGTGACCCTTTGGAATAACAAAGTTCCATCTGTTGCGGTAACCTCATGCGGTAATGAACTCTAAAGTAGCTTACTATAGATCCTATTATCGCATGATGTTACAGCGACAAATGGAACACTACTATTCAAAAGGGTGGACGTGGTGCAAGACACTAAAAATGAACCAGATATCTGGCTAAATCAAGGGGCCATTGTAAAATATTCAACGTACAACACATATTAGGAATATCTCTTAGAGAGCAATCCACGCCACTGCATAATTACTTTTTTAAGATATTATTTTTCTCTATTTTTCTTTTCATAATATTAATTAAATTAAATTTAAATCAGATTAATTAAATCTAATACAATATTTTTAAAGTTTTAAGAGAAGTTTTAAATATTTATCTTGTTTCACTTCCAGGATTCAAGACTTTGGAAATAAAAAAAATATTGATGTCAAGCAAAAAAACAGACTTTTCCTAATACATGACAACAGATAAATGGAATTGCTGTACAGCATTTGTACACATCCACTGATTATTTTTCACACTGCTACTTATTCCAGAAGGTGAAACAGCTGTCACACCTGACGTTTTGTTTTAATTTTAAAGAAAGACAAATATTTCGGGGTTCCGAATAACTTTATGATTTATGAAAATGTTGCTTGTGTCATGATGGATGACTTAACCATCCGAGGAATTGAAGTCACGGCGACACCTGAGTGAGGCCCAGGTACGATGCCAACTCAGCCAATAAACAAAGTCAATATGTAGGGAAGTCTTTTGGAAAGTCTTTGGGAAGAAATTCTAATGACGTTGTATCTGAATATTGATAATTTTTTTGAAGTGATTTAAAAATAATAGTAATTAATAGTGATTTATAACGGCTGTTTGAAAAAACCTTTTTATAATAAAAACAAATTTGAGAATGTCAGTATTGATATTTCGGGTTTTGTTTTTTTTTTTAACCGATTAATGCGACCATAGAATATTCGCAATTTTACACCAAAAGTATTCATTCTCTTCTCCTGGTGACCTCTTAAATGGAAGGTGGCTAACATCTGGGAAATCTTCATCCTTTATCTTCATCAGCAGTCCGGAACAACTTCTCGGAACTGCACCCGTTCCAGTTATTTGTTTTGTTTTGTTTTTGTTTATTAGGGAAACAAACAGTTATGTGAATTTTGAAGCCATGTAGTTTGGCGTTATCCTTTTATATGTCTTTCATCATCTTATCTTCTCCCAGATTATCAATCGGACAAACGTTTCTCGTGATATTATGGGAATGTTAGTATTTCTCAAAAAATAATTTGCGAGTGTTTTATGCAACATACTCATATTTCGCTATTATTAGAAAATAAATTCATCTTATGGATTTCATTCTCAACAGACTAATGTAATGAGATTTAAACTTATATATTGTGACAAAAAATCGATCACCGTGAAATTAAACATTTATATAAGTGGTGGGCGAATAAATGTCAAAAGAAAAACGGAAATGCTGCATGATTTTGGCGATCAGAAATTTACGAAAGGTGGAAACTTTTACAATATATTATTTTATTTCATACCTATCTTCTTTACTATTTTATTTCCAATATGCTAGTTTTAAGCAAAATGAATGTTTAAATTTGGTTGAAGGATAATGACGTTGTCATAGTTTAATAACTCAGGTAGGCCTCGTACCTCATATGTATGACGTGTAATGTTTCAGTGTCGTGTAAATATACTTATGGGTCCGAGTAGTTAAAATGACCCATTATAGTTTTAAAAAGATAGACAACGTAAAGTGTTAACTTGAAAATATTCTAGATGCGTTGAATTCCACTTGTAGAGGTAATTGTAGTAGTTTATCGGAAAAATAAGTGGTTATATAAAAATAAATTTGGATACACAAATTTTAAATGATAAAAGGATTTAGTATGATGTGATAGTTTGAGAATTCGATTCCTTCCGCGGAGCAAAAATATGTTTCTATTGACAATAAAAATATAATGATGAAATAAAAACGTAAATTCTAACTTAATGCTTTTATAAGAATTTTTCAAACGCATCAATGCGACGAAGGTCTCTTGTACTGAATGCATTAAACAAATACGTTTTTCTAAGAATATTATTGCATCCGTGGGAAAACACCATTTGTATAAGGATTTGCTAATGAGAATCCATTCGTTAACTGCATTCTAAACAAAAATTCCACAGTCCCTTCAATGCAATAACATTTTATTACATTTGATAAATGCATGAGTATTAATAGGGAAAAGGTTTCCAAATTTTCCTACGGGTAACTCCAAAAGAATGGCCATGATACGTCGTGCGTATTGCGGTTTTAGGTGACGTAAAGCACAATAGTGTTTGCATTACAATCATTTATAAATTATAGGACATACCTACTGTTTTCTGACTTTGCGGTTTTCCGCAGGTGATTATAATAATGTAATAGTTACTTAATGAATTATCATGCAATGGAATAAATTGTATGTTTTTTTTTCTGGTTGTTCTATTATTATTGATTGCGACTTACAAACCAGGAAACTAAACCAAGAATTGGCAAAGAAGATATTTTTAAAATATGTGTTTAATGAGTGCATCCAGATAGGATAAAAACTAATAAAATGGTTCAAAGACTGGTCCAAAAAGCGTATTTTCAAAAAAAAGTATCGTATTATGAAAAGCGACAAATTAGTACAAGATTTGCCAACAGAATATCCAGGTAAAGTAGTCCCAGTACGTACGACATCGACGAAGAATCTTCCTTCATACGCGTCTTATTGGAAAACGAAAACGACAAAATTCACTAGATAGATGACATCACGTACGACCTCTCTCTGTAACAACTGTACGTGTAAATTATTAGATACCCTATATTGTGTAGCGGGTATGTACCATGAAGCTGAAGAACGAAACAACACAAAAACGTTAAAATAACATTAAGTTGAAATTGAATCGCGAGTCTAAATTAAAAATTACCATTCATCCGGTGTCGTTGGGTATTTTCAGGGCAAGAGGGGACTGCGTAAGGGTATTCCAAACTATTTAAATTTTTAATTAAATGAAGACAACATTAGCGAAACTCAATCGAAAATCTGGAGACAGAAAAATTAGAAAAATATATTGGCACCTCTGGGACTCGAACCCAGGACCTTCTGCTTTCATGGCAACAGCTAAACCAACTGAGCTAAGGTGTCTATATCCAATTTGGTCACTTTTAAACAGTATCATACATACTTCGACTAAGAACTACCAACATTATCTTCATTTTCTTAACGCACAAATGCTGCTATCTTTATATATTATGATTGCAAGATTCAAACCCGAACCTAATGCTATCTAGATATTGCCTGGATAATTTTTTATCCATTTTGTTTTTAATATGCGACATCTTTTGACTTTTAATTTTTGACTTTATGAGTAAAACCTAAAATTGTAATATTTAATTAAATGAATACAATATTAGCGAAACTTAATCGAAAATCTGGAGACAGAAAAATATATTGGCACCTCTGGGACTCGAAACCAGGACCTTCTGCTTTCATGGCAACAGCTCTACCAACTGTTTGATAAACAATTCAGGAGGATCTAAACCGTCTTAATGTTTACTGTTCAAAGCATACCCTTAAAATAAATGTTAAAAAGTGTTTCGTCGTGAATTTCACACGAAATAAAAATATCATTTTGAAATGCGATCTATCTGCTAAAAATTTAGTAAAGGCGATAAATACTTGGGCAATACCTCTATTAACTTACTCATTTGGCATAATTAAATGGTCTAATACAGATTTAGATAGCTTAGAACGATTAATTAGAACTACATTAACAAAATTTCATTGCCATCACCCAAATTCAGCTATAGAACGAATTAATTTACCGAGAAATTTAGGAGGTAGAGGTATAGTCAAAATAACATCTTTAAAACATAATCAGGTAGAAATGCTAAGAATTTTTTTTCCATAGGAAAGCTGATAGTTCAGAAATGCATAAAATAATTTGCAAGGCAGATAGAAATATTTCGCCATTAAATTTATACGACGAGAATGCCAGCATTCTTATAAATACCAACCAGGAATTATTAGATTCCTGGTCAAATAAAATTCTTCACGCAAAACACTTCAATTATCTCAACCAAACATATGTTGACAAATTTTCGTCAAACAAATGGTTGAGTATTGGAGAGTTGAGCGCAGAAATAGAAGGCTTTATGCTTGCTATTCAAGATAGAGTCATTAATACTAAAAATTATAGGAAACATATCATCAAAGATGCAAATCAAATTGATGATTTATGTAGAAAATGTTTGGCTTTTCCGGAAACTATAGAACATATTATATCGGGATGTTCTGTATTAGCGCCGTCCGAGTATACATTTAGGCACAATCAAGTTTTAAAAATAATTCACCAAAGTTTAGTAATTAAACATAGCTTGATTGACTGCCGTAATGTACCATATTATGAATATGAACCAAATTCATTTTTAGAAAATGAATTTTATAAAATTTATTATGGTAAAACTATTCTAACAGACAGAACAATTAGTCATAATAGACCCGATATAGTTTTACATGACAAAATTAAGAAAATAACTTATATCATTGATGTCGCTATTCCAAATTCTTGTAATATTCAGAAAACTGTTTCTGAAAAAATAAGAAAATATACAGATTTAGGAAATGAGATTAAAAGAATTTGGCATTCTCAGACTATAAAAATATTACCATTTGTTATTTCGGCTACTGGCATTATACCTAGCTCTCTCATTCAAAATTTAGGCGTATTAGATTTGTCGAAAAATTTATTCATAAAAATGCAAAAGTCGGTTATTTTAAATACATGCAGGATTACGAAAGATTTTTTAAATATTTATATTGAGGGATCAGTAGGATTTATCGGACCAGTTAGGATTTCATCAGAGCCGAACCCTCTGATATGAAAATATCTGGAGTCGGTGAAATATTTTCCCATTATGTTTCTGGTGGATTGACGTATTGTTCTTGTATTTATTATCTTATATAGTGCACTTACATTGCGTGAATTTACTAGATATTCATTTGTGGAAAAGTGTGTGGAAGGGTTTAGTCTTTCATTTGAGAAAGATTCAACCCGGACATAAAATCTGGAGCACCGTAAAAAAAAAAAAAAAAATGAATATAATCTGAACGGCTCAATATTAATCAACAAAACTGAAGTCAAAGATTTGGGAGTGACATTGGACTCTAAGCTTATTTTTGATATTCATATAGACTCAGTCACATCAAAAGCCTCTAAAATGTTAGGATTCATTCTTAGGACATGTAAAAAATTCAATAACTTTAGAACAATGAAAATCCTATATTTTGCTTATGTCCGCAGCTTACTAGAATACGCGTCACAAGTTTGGAACCCGCAATACATATCATATGTAAAAATTCTAGAACGCGTTCAAAATCGTTTTCTACGATACTTAGATTTCCGGAGCTACCGCCCACACCTAAGTCACGAAGATTCAGCCGCGCACTTCAATATACTATCATTGGAAGTTCGAAGAAACTCGGCCGATGTACTTTTTCTTCAAAAAATAGCCAGATCCGTCGTTGATTGCCCAGAACTCCTACAACGTATACAGATACGAGTTCCTAACAGACGAACCAGGTCAGACATGATTCTTAGCCTACCTCGGTGTAATACTAATTCTAAGCAGAACTCTTTCATCTATCGTGCGTCCAATACTTTTAACACACAATACAAAAAATTTGACATATTTAATTCTGCACCACATTCCTTAAAATCACACAGACGCTCTCTCGACACTTTATAACAACAATAATTTCTAATACCACCAGTCACCATTATATTAAATTCTTTTTTTTTTTCTCTTTTAATTTTTTGTTTACTCATATTTTTATAACTATACCTCAACCTAACCCATTCTCCCCCCCCCCCCATCCTACCCCCTCCCTATTCCCCCCTAATTAACTTGTCTCTTGAAATGTAATTTTTTTCTTCTTTAGCAAATATCTATGGAACCACTACACGTGTATACAATACCCATGTGGAAACCTGTAAATGGTTCAATTATTGTCACTTAATTACTATTATGCTCTGTTATGAATGTAAACTGTTGGTCTCCCAAATAAAATAAAATAAAATAAAATAAAACCAAGTTTGATAAACTATTTTGAAACTTTCGATGGTATCGGTGTACCAAATAGAATCAAAAGTCTCTTATTTGTAATGATTTGCCTGTAAACTTGGTAAAAGACGTCGCGTCGCGAAAAAAAAAGATCATATCGCATTACTTATGTGACTGATTTGAACGCAGTTCTCTTGTAAGCAGTTTACAGAATGAAGTTTGCCCTGATGACATCCAATCTTCTATATTAAAGGCACCAGGTGTAGAAGAAGTATTCAAGAGATCTTTAAAGGAGTTATAATTATTTAAATTTATCATATTTATTCATTCACATATGACAGTTAATAACAGATAAATCTGCTTATGTAGGTAACACCTTCTGACAAAAAATTGGCACTTTGGTTTTTCCCAAAATCTATAAGTAGGTAGAATCAATTCTTTTCCAATGTTTGTTTAGGAGTGACGTAATACAGTAGGCAAATATTGAAACCATTATTTATTATTTTATAGAAAAAAGTTATTGTCGCAATCGAAATTTGGACTTCTGCAGATTCAGCGACTTCTCTAAATCAACGGGCTACAGCGGTAACCTTCAGACATGATGCTGAGCTACGTGTATATTTTCATATTTATAATCACAGTGGCGCACATGAATATTGTGCATTAAAAAATTGAAAATGTTATTATTGTATACTTTCACAGATATCAATCACTCTGTGGTTTAATTTGCATAAATAAATTAACTGTTTGAGTATATAAACATTCACAGGTAGCGATCACTCTATGGTTTAATTTGCATAAATGAACTGTTTGATTCTATATAAAAAAACCTCTCCTCGGAGATTTATAAAAACATACCTTCTCAAATAATTGCAGTGCGTAGGAAAAATAGATGAGGGGAGGGATATCCAACTTTGGTCGGGGGCGAACGGGAGGTAGGTATTATTTTTATGGTTCGTGTTTTTTTTATTTTTTAAGTTAACTCCACCCAGGAAAATAATTCCCCTCGAGACCTATGTCATCTTTGGGGATGCTGTTTGGTGAGTATTTTCAGGGAAAGGAAGGAGATGAAGTTCTGGTAAGGAAAAAAGTATGAGGGTGATAGGAATTTAGGGGTCAGTATGTCCAGGAGTCAATCGATCAGGGAATCAATCCCTCTCACTGCGGTGTAAGGCGATGTTCCAAAAGAGTCCTTCTGGAGAGATCTAGGTTAGTTCTCTCTCAACCGGTCTCTCCCAATCCGGCCCGTCATACAAGTAGGTGGGCAAATGCATTCGCCGCCAAGACCCCTCGAGTTCGTTTAAACACCCTGCTAAATCACCAAACGCAGCGAACCACTTGAGGTTACCTATAGCAGGGGTGGTTATCCAATAATTAATGCTTCCCGGGGCGCGGAACTCATACCCGCCCACCAATTTCACGCATTTAGAGACACATTGTGTATATTGGTGCATGTTTTCGGACAGTGATGTTCTTGCCAAATGTTACTTTAAGTACTTCAAAAAATATATATTCCTCTCATTCATATAAAGCTGATACTGTGATGAAGCCCTTTATTTAATGACAGGCAATATTGGGATTGGTTTATTTATGGTACCAACTAAATTATTGTCCCTTCAACACAGGTGCCAATAATAAATTGTTTAGGTACTTTTGCATGTTTAGGTAACCATTTTTATTACCACTGTTTTTTTTAATAATTTCTAGTAATACGTTGTATTTGAATCATTTATGTATGTAAATTTTTGGGCATCATGCCTGTTTTATGTACTAAAATAAAAAAATAAAAAAAATTGTTTATTATTAAAATTAATTTATGTGATCTAAACTGTCACGGCTCAGTCATTAGTTTTGCATATGACACAGTTCTTCTCTTCCATGGAAAGTCGTGGGAGACTGTATTTGAAAAAGCTGAACAAGGGACAAATCGGAAGGAATCGGGGAAACAATGGCTTGATTCAAATTCACTAGCATTAAATGATATAAAAACTAAATATATTAAATTCAAAATACACAAAAAAACTGACAGATAACCTCAATACAAACCTAAAAATAAAAATTCATTAAGACTTTATAAACGTGAACCGAGAAATTCCTTGCAACTGCCCAAAATTGAATGATATACAAACAATAAAATACCTTGGAATAATTTTAGATCAAAACTTAAATTGGAACTCCCAAGTGGAAAATGTGAGCAACAAATTTAAAAAAAACTAACCAATTTTTAAATTTGTAGATAAGATTTGTGTCCAATAAGAAACATTTTAGATAAAGAACAGCTAATTAAAATCTATTACGCATTAGCCCAATCTCATCTACAATATGGTCTAATCGGATGGGGAAGCTCGTGCGATTCCACAATAAAACCAGTCCTCATTGCACAAAGGGCAATTTTGAAAATTATACTTAGAGTCCCCATCAGAACCCCTACATACTATGTTTTTAAAGCACTGAATTTAATGTCACTGAAACAATTATACACAAAAGATATTCTAATGTACGCATTCAAAAACCAGGATAACTTTACACGGACAAACTCGAGCCGATTCACAAGATCTACACTGCAACATACATCCACCAACCTATAACTAAAACGAAATTTTTTGGACAAAGAAGAATGCAGTACTTCTCCATAAAATTATTTAATTTACTCCCTCTTACAATAAAAATAATTAAAAAAATAACTGACTTCAAAAGAAACATAAACATATACATTATGGACATGGGAAGGAAGAAGATAGACAGACACAATTTTGCAACCAAACATAATATATTAACGCATTGCACATTATTTTAGATTCAACTTTATAATTTTCGTATGTAATATTTCAACACAAGGTATTTACTTATATTCAACCAAAAAAACTTGTACAATGTGTCCGTAGAATGGGGTACCCCAGTAAGGACACATTTTTCTCTGAAAAAATGTAAAATAAATAAATAAATAGCCTACTTATCGTTACCAGCGAGAAAGGGACGACAAACGTACGAGATCACCGAATTTTGAAGTTTGAAATTTTTTACAATTTTTGGAAGAGTTTTCCCTTCTCATTTTATGTAAAATGAACTTTTTTTATTTCCACTGTAAATTTCTTTTCTATGGACGTGTGCTGTATGGACGGAATCCGTCTGTGTGAGTACGGTGAATCCACCTGTGTGAATACGGTGTTCAACTAAATCTGTTCGCGATTCTTTCATTGTGGGTAAGCTTGATGTTTCTTATAGTGCACTTTCTTATAATTTCGTTGAATCGAAAAACCAAACTCTAATACTGCTCTCGGCTAAATAACTACCTCCTGACCGATGATTAAACATGTTTTTCACGACGCACGTTTCGTATATATGGACTGTCTACGTTTACTGTAATAGCTCTTTGACCTACGCCAATACTTGACCCGCTTTCAAGGCTTTTCTCTTAGAAGTTTATAGATTGATCCGACTGTATTTAATTACGTTAATTATCGTTGTATATTATGCATTATACATTTGCATTTTACGCAACGAAGCGCAACCAATACCCATAACAATATCGTTGCGACATGGTTTTCAGCTGAACATAATGCATATTTAATTAATTGTTTGATTTCAATGATTCTAACATGTACGGACAAGTTTTTTCTACGGCTGTTAACTGCTTACTCATGTAAAGTCTGTATATATGTACTGTCGCAGTAATTTTATACATTACCTACAGACGATGAGATATTATTTTATGACAGGTATCCATTAAACTTATTTCTAATGATTTTTGTTGCTAACCAAAATAATAAAACATAAAATGAGAATAAAAGTGATCTAATAAATAAAAACTTTTCATATAAAGCAAATACTTTGTATTGTTTAATATGTACATAGAATAAATCAAAGTCGCTCCCGCTGTCTGTAAGCTTAGATCTTTTAAACTACGCAACGGATTTTCATGCGATTTTCACCAATATGTAATTGGCAAGGTTTTATGTAAATTGGTTGAAATATATAATATATAAAGAGAGTGGTGATTTGATATGTATTTAACAGATGGCGTAGGTTACAAATGTTGGGTAATGGCGTTGTATTTTCTTAGCCACAGCAACGTGTGTCCGGGTCTGCTAGTAATAAATAGAGCGAAATAATCCCTTAATTTAATGCCACATTTATTTTTTACTCTCATTGTTACAACAACAACAAAAAGATGTGTTATAAACACTGTTTTTTCAGTTGCGATATAATCATAAAATGTTTATTTCAAAAAGTGGGCGGTTAGTGGCCGAGTGCAAAAATGCGTCGGGTTTCAAGTCGGTCATCGAGATGTCAAGTAGGTACATTATTAGTTAAGTCCTCCACCATTGTACAAGCAACATTTTCCGCCTAATGGTGGTAACTAAATAAATTATTTTTACCAGAAAATAAGACGCAATCTGTTTAAAATACTTCATATCTTAATTTTTACATTCGATTGGGCCGATATCTTGCCCGAGGATGGCGAAAAGGTAAAAATTCCCGCCGTCTGCGCTGATGTAGATACCTGTGCAAAAAACATCGCCAAATTTCATCTGTTTTGCGAAGTTCTGGTACAAATATAAAATGTTTTCAGATCACAATCCAAATAATTTAATTTTCCGCATTGAACAATAAAACCAAATCGAAAAAGGTTTAAAAAGCAGGAGATTTTCCACTTCAAAGCATTTTTTATGAGATTGGCATTATATTTTTTTCCCCTTACATTACTGCTAGACAAAGTTTTGCCAAGGTAAAAGTCGAGAATTTTTTTACTCGCAGTATTCATTAAAGCGTTTATTTATTATAATTCTAAGTGATCAAAATTTCAAATCAAGAGCACATGATTTTGGATAATTTTGCATTACTTCACAATACACCCCCTTAAGGCGAAGATTAATGCCAAATCACTATTTTTGAATAATCTTTACTACATATCGGTTTGCGCTCTAAATACTCTTTATATATTTTGAATAAATTGATGCTTTTCTTAGCGTTTCCATTGAGTAAAATTAAGATAAAATTTTTGATTACTTTATACAAAATATTAGCGAAAACTACTAAAAAATGTGTTTTTTCATTGTAAATGTACAGTACATGAACGCGAAAAAATTATTTTATGGCTAAAATTATCTGTGACGTTTCCGTTCATTACCTTTTTTTCTTTCTTATAAAATTATTCACAAAATAAATTTTTAAAAAACACTATTGCGCTTGAAATCGCGACCTCTAGATTTTGTTTGTCAAGCGGTTTGTATGCTTATTACCTATATAGTGGAGATATAAGGCACACTTTGAATAGATACATTTTTGGCTGATGGCTTCGTCTTAAACCATATTTGCGCTAAGTTGATTTGATTTATGGGAACATTTAAATACCTACATACTTATCTATGTCGTCGATGAGTTAAGCAACGGCATTGACGACTTATAACAGTTTATTAATTTGGTAGGTACTTAGAATGACTTGCATGTTATTATATTCCATTGCAGCACAATATACAGGCGATCACAATAGCTAGTGATTTAGCCGCACTGTAGGAAAGTTCCATCGTATTTATTTAATCATAATGATTTAAAGTGTTTGTAAAGAATTTGTTTGAAATTACATGAATAATGTTTAAGTCAAATTATTGTTTATGAGTCTAGTGACCTTGAACAGTATGATGGTATTATTATAATGTTTATAATATATTCAGCAATCAGTCACATGGAAATCGTGCAGAAACCTATCGTAAAGGTAATATATACTTCAAAAAACATAGAATAGTTTACACTGACCATAAATTCAACATGTTTGACGTGGTAGATGTTCGCCAAATATGCATTTGAAAACGCTACCAAAGTGCATTTTTAACCAATAAACCAAATTCCAACAACCACAGACTAACATTAATAGACCAGTAAGTTAGACGAGCGATTCAACAATCTCATATTCGATACAAAAGATGAGGTAAAAAAAAAACTTTTCACCAACAAAATAAGATATGAATTAATGAACAAAAAAAACATATCTTGAAATAATAATAAAAAAATACCTTAATAATAACAAGAAGTACCGACACATATAGCCTGATTTTTTTTATTACGGCCTTTATTTGTTTTATTATTATTTCGTTGGTTGATATGTCATTTAAGTTAGTTTAATTCAATTTAGCGTAGTCCTTTCGACGCCTGCGCCGCGACTATAATAGAGACTATTTGTACAACACGAGGCAGAGGGGGGCTATATAGCTTGTTTTGTTTGTAATGAACTTAGAAGAGGCTATTTTATGCGATAAAAATTTGTGACGAAAATATTAGAAGTTATAAACAAAAAACGTTTTAAATGCGGTCGATTCGATGCCGCCCGCCTTTTTGAAGGTTAAGGTAATCTCAACGCAGTCCATTTTATTTAACCCCTGACGCAAAGGGAGAGGTATTATAAGTTTGACGTGTCTGTGTGTCTGTCTGTGCATGGAATCGTAGCTCCTAAACGAATTAAGATGGTTATTAGCTACAATTCATGAAAATGTGTTCAGGCGTTTTAAGGTCATTTGCTCTTTTTGGTGTCGGAGGTTACTTAGTTTTTTTTTTTTTTTTTCATTTAGGTAAAATTGTTAAATGGGAGTCGTAGTAACAAAGAGGCTAGCATTACCATATCATAGTTTTATACGACAATTGCGGCAAAAGAATCAATAAAAAAATGTATATATATATATTTAAAATTTGCATGCCGTGATAAAATTATATTATTACACTACTGTATTTATTTTAATATTTTAATTGTTTATCGGTTTGAGGAGAATCCTTCCTTCTTCGGATCAAAACAAACTAACAACAGAATACAGATACTTATCAATAAATTAATTAAAGTAATCTGGAAACTTTTTAGGATGGTGCTAAATTGTACTGAAAGCGAACTGAAGATGCCTACAATTAATATAATGACGTATTAAATAAATTGCCAATAATGTTTTCAGTGGTGTATTAAACGATATCTGCATGAACGAAGCAACGAGTTTGTATCAAGATATATTTGTATGAAGGTAGATTCCACGCAACAAAGGTTTAAAACCAAGTATTTGCATAGTTTAATCCTGCGAAATAGATATTTCACTACCATAGGTATTGCCTCCGGCTTCTCCTAGAACTGTTTATAGATAATTGTTTACTCTGAGATATTTCTAAAGTCACACAACTTCTATTTGAACCTAAAGATAATATTATTTTCTGTGAACGCCTCGGGCCGGAAACGACTAACATTAAAATGAACAAAGAATCGTTTTAATTGCGAACGTCTAGACTAGAAGTTTCCTAGTTGGACAGGCAAAGCTTCCTAACATATAATTTGTACTTTCTTTTGTATCTATCTTTAATAAATAAATAAATATAATAAATATACTTACTCTAAGGTATTACTCTCTAAGGTAGTACTCTACTATTATGTAAAAGCCCCGAAAAATGGCGTAAATAAATTATTAATTCATGTTGTAAAACGTTTCAGATTTGTGGAATAAAATCAAGAATGAAAGAAAAACAGGAAATAATTTCTTCCATTGAATTAACAGAACACGTTGTATTATAATATGTTGCAATGGGATGGTAGGTAAACAGTGATAAAATTAGTGTAAGTAAACGGCTAGGACTAAATAATATGATTTATAAATTGTTTGTAAAAAAACTGTTTTAAATTATTAGATTAGAATTTCACCCTCTAAAACCACTTTCTATTGCATGCCGTACATGCGTCATTTTTGGAAAAGAGGGAAAGATTAAAAATAAGAATTGATTTTAACTGCAAAAGTTATCGAAGTTAAGTTTCTGTATCTGCGGCACCACAAATATCGTCAAAAAATCATTTAAAACACTGTCAATTCTATTGTTCAGCTCTTCGTGAGATTAACAAAAAAGATTTGTGTTGACTTTTTTTAAAGAATTTCTTTTCACCCCTCTCAGGAAACTATGTTTTCTTCGGAAACCATTGCCATTCCTAACCATTTTCGATTTTCTCTAGCCTCTGACGAAAGAGGCAAACCGTTATTTTCACACGAATTCTTTTTAAACAATAAGACAATACCTTATAATTTGATAGAAGAAGCCCTTTATGACAATCAATGTGTCATCAACTCAGATGCCAAGTAATAATAAATTATTGAAAAAGAAAATCACGTTATCTAAATGACATATGAAAGAGAACAAGACACAGAAAAACAAAAAGATAACGGTCGCAAATGATTATGTTTTAAAAAATAAATTGTTTATGTTTTTTTATTCAACTTTTTACCCTGATATAAATATCTAAAATGTACATTTTATTTATTCAATCCGGAATGTGGGTAGGTTAGTGCTATTCCACATACCCCATAAAGTATATACACAAAGTAAGAACGTCAAAAAGTCAAATCTTCAAAGTGGTTTGAAGATTGGATATTGATTTTACAAAAATAAAAATGTTTTTTTTTTTGGATTTGGTAGGTTTCGAACCTCCATTCGCTGGATATCTCTCTGGGCGCTGAGAGTCAGACGCTTTATACCGCGGCGCTATTGGAGGCCCTTGCGTAATCGTGATTTACCGCTTTATATTAGAACCGCGGACCTTCAAACAATAAATTTTAGTTACGCACTTCCGTTTCATCCGAATTTCACATCACTAACGGGGCTAACGAAGTTTCACTTCAAAATGGAAAAAAATAAGATATAGAACAAAAAAGATTTAATGATCCATAAAGCATTTGTGAATTACTTTCTCCAGTATGCTATGATGCTGGAATGTGGACTCTCGCTTAGATCTGCTACCAGGTCCTTGCGAGGGCTGCAAAACCTGGAAGTCGCCCCTTTGTGCAAGCGTGTTGGAAGTGTTGCGGTATCCGAGAAGGCCAAACATCATGCGGTAGGATTTCTTATTCTGCTTTTCATGCTACTCTTAGAGGCATACATTCCCTATCAACACGTAAGCATTATCTACCCTACCGTATTCGCGTATCCTAAACATATTCAAATTAATTCAATTTTTGCAAAAAACAAATCTAAACTTTAAAAATTTCTTGCCGCGAAATGCAGCTACTCGCGCGCCCCACTGACCGCCCTATTAAGGCCGGCCGCACACATCCGATTTTTTTTAATCCGATAGTCTGATCAGACTATCATAAGGCCTTCTCGCATTACGTTTGTTAAGAAAGCCCACACATATCCGATTTGACAAACGGATCGGTAATAAAATAGGCGAGGTAAAATAAATTAGGACGATGGAAGGGCGTAGCCTATTTTATTACCGATCCGACTATTTATTCCGAATCAACAAATGGAAAATGAGTATTAGTAAAACTACTCATCATTACAGAAGAAACGTTGCAATAATTAAATAATAATATGAAACGATGGAGAGGAAGTTCTGGGAAGGAAATAGGTATTAGGGATGGGTAGGAATCTTGGGTTCAGTGTGTCCAGGTCATCCGCCGCCGAGACCTAGACAAACCTCACCTAATGAACCCGGACACCCCTGCTAAGTTACCAAATATAACAAACCGTTTGGGGAGACCCGTTTGGAGTATTGTTTATCGATTGAATGGTTCCCGGGTGGCGGTATCCATTCACGCCTCCCAAATTGAACAATTATTTATTATACAAATTAAAACCTTAAAATAATTATATATATGTAGTTCTATAAATTAAACTTGATAACAATAAATAAGTATCAATCTATGTAACGTAAGGTTAAAAGAGCACCATGCAAGGGAAATAAAGGACTTGGCCTGGGAGGAAGTCTGTAAATAAATAAATTGTGCCTTCGATTATATTTTGTGCTGATAGTAGTATTTCGCCAGAGAGATCATAAACAACTGAGAACAAAAAAAATCGTTAGCGTGAATCGGTTGTGTGCGGGGTTCATCCAATCCGATAGTCTGATCAGACAACCGGAAAGCAAAATCGGGTGTGTGCGGCCGGCCTGAAACGCGGCATATTAAGCATTAACTACCCTAGTACCACCGACGTCAGAGTAAATTATTCAATGTTTACGTACTACGCCGAATATTATGAATATTACGCCGTGAATTAATGACACTTCGTAATTAGTTGACTTTCTTCTATGAACTTGTCAGGTGGAAAACATTTGTCAGTATTTATTAATCGTGATTTATCGGAAAAATATGAAAATTATAACCTTTGAAACTTGTGGTAGTTAAGGAAATGTGTGCTTAGCTAGATTTAAAAAAAAACAACTTACGACGTATGTGTATAATATACGAGTATATCATTAATTCGTTGTTTTTCATAAATACCTTGATTGCATTAATAAGCACATGGACTCAATCGTTCGTAGGTAGTATAAAATACATGGTTTTGTTCTATTTATGAGTAAAGTACCTATTGAGTAAACCGCCTACGATAGCAATGTTATATTTCTTATTGGTCAGAAGTACACTGGAATGTGCTTCACAAATTTGGAACCCGCAGAACATAGAACACATTTTAAACAAAATTGATAAAATATCTTATCTTTAAATTCAACGATAACTTTGAATGAACATTTCAAACTTTGCAATAAAGGCGAGCAAATGGAGCAGTAGCTGATTTAACATATTATATGCCTTTGAATCTTTGATTATAGACATTATATAATCAAAGTTATACGCACAGAATTTTAAATATTAAAATCAAATGATTTTAATTTTCATTATACACGCCATTCCATTACATCCATCAATTCCTTTTCATTTCATTCAATTTTTCCACACGCTTAATTATAAAACAAATTCAGAAACTAATTCGACAATTAACTCTGCCCTTCAAATAATGAATAATTTTTGCCTAAACTCTAAGAACCACATTTTCTCTGATTTACAGCCAAAACTTAATGGGAAATTCATATTAATGACATAAACTGCTCAATGCGCATACATTTCTCGTCACAGATCACCACTTCTCACACCTACAAATATAGTTACATATGCACATACATCTGTATTCTACGCACATCAGCCGGTAATTAATTACTAAATATAGTACCGCAAAATAAGACATTACAAATTACAAAGAAAAATTATCATGGGTACCAGCTATGAAATATTATTTAATATCTGTACATTTTTTCACCATTCTAACCGATGTACTGTTTGTTTCCATACTATAAAATAGAAATAAAATTTTAATTAAAACCCCGTCCACGCGACTGCTCTTATTAAAGTTGACCCAAAGCACGTACAAAAAGGGCCATCAAAGAAAGGACATCAAGAAACCTTAAGGAGAAATATTATTTTTACAAGTGGGCGACAAATCCGATACCTTCTACTGAGCGTGTGTGACTTTTTTGGTAAGCGCTTTTCTTTCCATGTCGATGTCATCGACGCCCATCAACTTATTGTTAATGTTCACCAGATAGTTTCTTCTACAGCTTTCAGAAGCTCACCCTTCAGGAAAGTTGGTTGAATGCTTTTCGAACCTTGCCCGTATCTGATGACCAACAGTGCTGTGTTTTCGGGTTATACCAGAGTGCAAATTCTTCACATATTTTAAGAGCGTAAAACCAAAGAACACCAGAAATATGTCATTTTTAAATCAGTGTTTAGACGTATTGACTCTTTTCCACAAAAAATTATAAATTGGTTTAGAAAGATAGTTCTTTTATCTAGTAAACGTATGTTTTAAATTTTCAGAAAAAATGATATTCTTTAGTAGAATAAAGTTATACCATAGGTCGTTGGCGGATTTGTAAAATTTTCAAAAAAGTACATTTATTTTACAACACCCATTTCAATTCATATAATCATTCAGTAAAATTAATCAATACATTATCTGGTAAACGTATGTAACAGAATTTTAATTTTAGTTTAAATAAAATCATAAAAAAATATAAAAGTACATGTGTTTCTTGACGAAAATTGGTCCGTTTGTGTATTTATTTGCGCACTTACAGACTAATATATTTCAATTTTTTTACATTCTTATTTTGCTGAGACATTATTGAAAAATGATAAACACTTATGATTAAAAAAAATAAAAAAAAGTACATAATTTTAATAGTTTCAGCATTTTTTGATGTAGGTATAAATTAAAGCAAATTTGGAATGAAATAAAATCGATATTGAGTTATAATTTTAAAAAACTAAATTATCTTTTTCATTGGAACAGCTCTGTACGATTGTAAGAACCTCTTTCGACGAAATGTGGATTTTCGGCCGCTGGCTGGTTATACTCTCTTAAGAGGACGCGTAGCACCATTATCGACGTCGTCATCAAAACATGTCATCTGCGTAACTTTTAAGTAGGTTGCTAAATATTGTTTCTTAATATTATAACATTTATTATTACTATTTATCTTACATTTTACATTCACACAGGTTTGTAAGTTTTGGTCATCTTGCCTGTTTTATGTAATAAAATAAAATAAAATTTTAAAATTGGAAAAAATCTCTCGAGGAATTTACAAAGGGACCCAAACTGAAATTTACCTACACAAAATGTGACATATTTTAGGAAAAGTGTTATTATTTATCGTTTAGTATTTCTTATTTTCATTAAATTCAAACAAATATAACAAAAATAATCGATTTTATCGAAGAATTGACATTTTTGCTTCCAACATATACATTGTCACCATTATTTTATATATTTTATTGCTTCAATATTGTGAAAATAGTAGTTTTTTTTCTGTAGTGCGGCGTAGTATAATTATTTAATTTTGTAGGTTCCTAAACACTCTTGTGCTCTCTTGATAACAGACAAGCAAAAACCACTATGTTAATTAATTACTTCGCGTGCAATGTGCTTAGCATGTCGGCTGTATTTCTAAAAATAAATAAAATTGGTTCCTCCTCGGTAAATCGTTGTTTTAGATATTTAATTAATGTAAAACTGGTTTAGTTAAATGAAAAATTATCAATTTTGGAGGCGCGTAAGGTAACGCCGCACCGGGAACCATGCGTTACGTAACCAATGCCTCTGCAAATTCATTTTGGACTTTTGCACAGCCATTTCGTTTTACGAGGATTTATCTTTAAAATCCGAAAACTTTTTTTTTTCATTACAAAGGAGACGCTGAGAAAATCAAATTCCCTCAGGGCCAATGTTATCTTTGGGGATGCTGTATGGAGGGTCTATTTAGGGAAAGAAATAAAGAAGAGAAGTTCTAAGAAGGAAAAAGGTATGTGTGGTGGGTATTAATCTGGGGGTCAATGTGTTCAGGAGTGACAAACGTATGAATCCATCCCTCCCACCATGGTGCAAGGCGATGGGTGGAGAGTCTGGTTGGAGAGGTCAAAAAGTCTCCCTGAACCAGTCTCTCCTGATCCGGTCCGCCTCGCAGTAGGTGACCTATGGCAGAGGTTTTGGTTGTCCCCACATCCCAAATTGAGATTTAAAAAAAAACCAACTTTCTGTATTTTACAGTCCGTACGTAATATCGATGCAAATGTAATGCATTCATTGCCACGCACGTGCAATCAGGTTACAGTCAAGTCGTACAAGGTGCAAGACCAAGACATAATCGGCTGGAAATCCCAAGCATTCGTCAATGTCAACATTGCGGCCGCGGCGGCCAGACATGTAAATGAAACTCCATCGTTGCGTAACTAAGGTATTGGCCTTCCCCTTTACAGTGCTATTGACGTGCTCATAATATTGTGCCTTTGAACTTGAACGCGGCGACGGTGATGGTGAAGGATGTGGGCCGGATTTCAAATCACGCCGAATTGATTATTCACATTTTTTATTAAACGTAATTATGAAATGAACTGGAAGCTTACCAAAAGGGTATTTTTTTATCATCGTTTACGCTTCGTTGGTACTTTATTTTACCTACTTCCATTTTATTTCTACATATTATACCTACTTATTAGTCATTTAAAAATACTACTTTAAAATAAAAAAAAAATAAAATTATACTACATTTATACTTTTGTTTTAATATTTTGTGTATAATTTTTTTACACTTTTTGTACTTTGTTTATAGATACTTAGTTTACACTTTATTTATAAGAATTGAAATTAAAAAACTTTTTCACTTTGATCCACTTATTTATTTTTACCAGGACCGGTTTCATCGTACTACGGACATTTTCAGACAGTTTGAATACCTTTTATTTACATGAATACCGCACAAGAGTCCCAACAGCTCGCGTCTAGAGCCAGTGAGACTATGGCATCCCCGATTATGTGGGGAGGGGAAGGAGATGGGGGAGAGGAAAGTGGGGAAGAACCTGGCTATTCAGATCTGGTCACCAAACACGGCTAAAAGCCATTTCAAGCAACGTTTCTGAATGGTGGTCTTACACCATGTGTAATGTGTTTGCTGTGTGCTCCAAGTGATGGAGATCTTAATTCATACAAATATTGAAAATTTTAATGGTAAATATAGAAATATATATTATGTGGATATAGTTTGACGGCTGGTGTAGCGCAGCGGTAAGGCGCTTGACTCGCACACCAAAGGTCGCGGGATCGAATCCCGACGTGGCAAATAAATTTTATTAGATTAATTTGTGTTATTTCACAATTTCTTCATTTAAAATAATTTATAGAATATTTGCGGTACGTTCCAGAGTGGAAGATACTCCCTATATCGCCCTGGTGTAAGACCACCATTCAGAATTGAAACGTTGCTTGAAATGGCATTAGCCGTGTTTGACCAGATCTGAATAGCCAGGTACTTCCCCACCTTTCTCTTTCCTATCTCCTTCCCCTCCCCACTACTCTTCGCCTCACAACATGCCTCAATTGGGGATGCCATAGTCTCCCTGGCTTCAGACGGGAGCAGTTTGGACTCTTGTGCGGTATTCATATAAAAAATCATCATTTTTGCAGATGTAATCAAACTCTTCTTGAGAATAAGATATTTAGAAGACTGTAGAAAACTCCAGCAAGATATAAATGCAATTATTGACTGGAGTATCGATAATAAACTCGATTTCAACTTCCAAAAATGTTCAGTTATGTGCTTTACGAGGTCACAAAAGACCATATATTTTAATTATAAAATGAAAGACACGTCATTGAAACACATGGTGACTTGCAAGGACTTAGGAATTGTGTATGACGATCGCTTAACATTTCATGCTCAGTTTGAAAAGATCTGTAAATCAGCCACAAAGATGTTGGGTTTTGTCATACACAATTCAAAGGAATTGACCAACCTCACAGTTATAAGGCTGCTTTACTTTAGCTTGGTGCGTAGCATTCTCGAGAGTGGATCTCAGATATGGGGGCCAGAGGACATCGTGTATCGTGGTCGAGAAAAAACAAAAGAAATTTTTACGATACCTCTTTATGAGAGAGTTTGGTTTTTACCCATGGCTGTTTCCAACAGCATTTATCTCGGGAATGCTGGGTATCTGCAGCCTTAGTTCCAGAAGAGATGTCGCATTACTGCTGATGGCTTATAAGCTTCTAAATGGTTTTGTATCGGTATCAGATATTCTGGCTGAAATAGGATTCTATGTCCCGGATAATTTCACGCGAGGCCGCCAACACAGGCTTTTGATTCTTCCTAGGTGCAGAACTAACATACCAATAGTGATGCCCCTGGGACGACTCACTAGGTTAATTAACTGCCTCGCAGGAAATGTGGATATATTCCACATTTCCTACAACGATTTTAAGCGTGAAATAGCACTTATGTTTTAACGAAATGTATTATTTTAACTGTAAATGTATTTATTATGTATATTTTCTTACCGCTCTTGCAATGTATTGGTTTTATGCTATTTTTTCAAATAAATAAATAAAAATTGACATTTCATTTAGTTCAGGTCTGTTCATTAAAATGCGATGTACCTACAGTATTTACAAAACAATGGTTTACACTCTTGGCGCACATAAGACCGGCCTAAAGAATTTACGGCGCCAAAAATAGTTAAAATTATTGTCTTCAAACTAATGATAAATACATTTAAAATGTTTTCTAAAAAATAAATTGCCTGAGCATGTGCCCAAGGCTAAGTTATCTTTCGCGTGGCCAATACCGGTTATCATCACTGTCATGATGATGATGATGATGTTGAAAAACATGAATCGTTGACGGAGTTACTGCGTTCATCCTATTTTCCCTATTTTAAAATCAAAATCTTTTCAAAATGGATTTTGAAGCGTCAGGTATGTACTAAATTCTGCAAATATTTTTAATATAACAGTTGAACTTGATACATGTTTTACGAAATACTAATTGTTAAAAACCTATGTTGAAATGCTTACTTTAGCTATAGTTGTAAAAAAGTTCCACAGAGTTCCACTCTTCTTTTTAACTAGTTAGAAAAAATATCTTATGTATGTTCCCCCTTTTTCCTTTTTGTAAAATCGAGCGCATTATTTTCTGAAAGTTAACCCGCTCTGAAGGAAATGAGGATTGAGAGAAAAAAACTACAAATATATAATATTAAAAAACCTACAGTTTTACAGTTATCGTCATTTTACAATTTAATCTAAATTATTTTAAATTGACTTATATCACTAAACCAACATAAAGAAATAATTTAATATGATATAATAAATACAATTTAATTAGGTTACTGCGAGCAACTGACCCCAACTTACTCTAATTAGATAGTTTTCTTAAAGTTTTTCTTAAGTAGTATCTCCTCATAAGCATTTGTAATATATTTTTTATATTTCATTTGTAATATATTTTTTTTTATATTTCATACTGTATAAAATATTTTTTCTACTACGCAATTCATAAACATTATATTAATTAGTATTTTGTAATAATTAGTATTTTAGTATTAAGTATTATATTTAGTATTTACTATGTAAAACTGTAAATTATACTGTATTAATTAATAAGAAAAAAATATATATATTGTTAAATTAAAACTGAATAAACATACTAAAAAAAAGTCAGAATACCAAATAAAATAATTTTTGGCACCGTAAATTGATAATTTGGTCTTGTGTGCGGCGTCCTGTATGGGAAGTTTTTATTTTAATTAAAAACATAGGTACAAAGTTATTTAATTATGGGTCCGTAAGCATAATTTATTGTACTGTCTGTCATTATTGCTGTAGCTCTGTAACAATCGTAAGTGCAGAAGACACATCAATGTAATTAATGCAACCATTAAATGCATTGGATACATTAACAAGAGTAGATGCAGTTAAACAATGGAATAATAAAGTGTACGAGAAGATAAAATTAATTTTTGTAACAAAATTAACACATTTTTTTGAAATATATCCTAGTCAAATAAGTACGATTTTTTCAATCAAAGAAAAATTAATTAGTTAAGGATCTTAATAGCTTTGTGAAAATTATATTATGGCTCAAAGGTTAACAAATGTATTGCACAATACTATTTTCTTTAAATGGTTTTTTTTTCCTGTTGTCTATGGCATGGACAGCTGGCTGTGGGACTATGGCATCCGCAACTGTAGTAGGTATGTTGTGAGGCTGGAGCTAGTGACTTGGGGAAGGTTAGGAAGTACCCAGCTATTCAGATCTCGTCACTGAAATAACGTTTTGGTTACGAATGGTAGTCTTTCACTGGGGGATATTTTTAGCATCTAAAACCAGTTAAACTTTTCTAAAATTCTGCGTGGTTCAAACCACGCAGGATTTTAGAGAAGTTTTACTGGTTTTAGATGCTCAAAATATCCCCCAGTGAAAGATTACTAACTATCCTCAAGGATAGTTAGTAATACTCGTAATATATTTTAACTTTTAAATTTTATTTTGTTTTATCGCGCGAATGCCGCAACAGAAATTGTGATTACTTTTATGAATTTAGAAAGTGGGGATTGAACGCAGACAAAGAGTAGAGAGGTCAGGAAAGATTTTATATTTAGATCTGGACATCAATATGACTAAACCTACTTCACGCAATGTTTAAGAAATTGAATACCTGCTTCTTTGTGGAAATAGTTAGAGTTACTTCCACTTTGGAACGACAGATGGGTAAATAATACATAGGTGATAGCTGGCCAAATTACAAAATCCAAAGTTGAAAGCCTGAAAGCTCATTAAAAAGATATAACAGTCGGGTGCCTATTTTCAGTAAGGTTTTTCGTCAATCAAATTGGCTGTAAACGTCTTAATCGTATTATTTACGCGTTCTCGGAGATAATCTCTGGGAAACCCGGGCTGTAAGCAGAATAAACACCTCTGTACGTGTTTCGTATTGTATTTTTAATTTGTCAATTAACATGTAATCTTCTGTTTATTTCACACGAACAACTTCATGATTTAAATTTTCACATAAAATACGATGAAAGCAGCTAAATTACCATCGCGCCGTTCTCAGCAGGGGTATGCAGAGAGAATGAGCCGCCACACAACTAATATTTCATGCCATAAAATCCTTATTGTATTTATGTTCACATCTCATAAACTCATAACTTACACATTTACTCTTTTGAAATTCTGATCGAATATTGCCTGACTTAAGAATGTATTTATGTGATTAACTTAATAGCCAGATTATCTTTATCAGGCGTCACAAATTCTTCTACAATTCACACCTGGATCATATATTCTCCTTACACGCCTTTCTTTGTTCATTCGCTCTACAAGCCCCAACCATCTGACCGCCCCTTTCTAGAGCTTGCTCATTATGCTTACCTTAAATTCTTTACGGATTTCCACATTTCTCACAAGATCATACATAGATTTACCTCAGGGATTTTTATAGCATTCTGGAGGATTTCTACTTTCATCCTTCCTCTGTAAGCTCCATGACCCACTGTCATACATCAGGGCAGTTGTGGAATTCTACGAGGGTGGGCTGAAAAGTAATGCACACATGCTTGACATTCAGAAGCGCTCCAGGTGGAATATGGAAGTGACATTCCTCCTCTATACGTACATGCTAGTTTGAGGTCATTGAATTCATCCAGTGTATTTAGAGAAGCGGGAGTATGGAGACGTGTTTTAGTGTTATGTCAACGCAAGGTAAACAACGTGTTGTTATCAAATTTTAACTTCTGAAAAAGTGACACCTCTGAGATTCATCGTCATTTAAAGGGTGTTTATGGTGACGATGAAGTTCATAGGTCTACCTACTGTAAATTCGATGGGTAATAAAATTTCATGATTGTGAGCCTGAAAAAGCAATAATTATTGATGAAACACGCAGCGGACGTCCGATCATTGATACAGACGATAAACAATTCAAACTCATCCACAATTTAATTCAAAATGACCGGCGAATCCCTCAAAAGCGTATCACAAACCATTTTGGAATATCCAAGAAACCTGTCAGCTTCATTGTTGAACAATTGGGATACCTTAAAATCTATGGACAATGGGTACCACACCGTTTCACAGACGAGAACAAACAATGTCGATAGAAGACTCTGCATAACCTGAATTCCACACACTTCTCACTCCACCGATCTTTCACCTTGCGATTTTTATTTTTTTTTCTTCTACTCAAGAGACACCTCAAGGGTTATCATTTCACCTCGGACGTTGAGGTGAAGACAGCTGTCAAGTCCTGAATTCGAGAAATGTCGGAAGAAACTTTCAGTTACGTAAAGAAAAAACTTGTCATAAGTTGGAAGAAATACGTCAACCTTAACGGTGACTGTGTTGAAAAATAAATATATGATTTTGAAGCTAAATAATTGTACTTTAAGTCCGATCTTGATATTTGTTTTGGTTCGTGTTTTACAAGAATGTGTGCATTACTTTTCAACCTACCGTAGTAGTTTAGCCAGTTTGGACAATTTCGGTCTGGATGTTGTAATTAACACCAGCCTAGAGTGAAGGAGATACAAACTTCGTCCAACAATTGATCGAGCATGGCTGAAAAGGTATAACAAATTACGTCAATCTTCGTGTCCTCATACAACATCGTTTGATTAGATGACTATTCAAAAAACGTGTGAACACGATGAAAACCGACATCAGTGTTTACATAGCAACAAGTTGAAACAGGAGTAGAAATTGATATCTGACAACTTTACTTTGACTGCTACTGCTTTGTATTCACTTTCGTTGATCTACATATTATACGTACTTATATGTAAGGCGACACAAGACCCTGGTAACGGGGGTTTGCTCGGGGCTCACATTTTAATCAAAAAAAAATTTCATACCGATACCCATGAATGTGTAATAATGTTAACAAAACTACTGAAAATTAACTAATGTTAATAAAAATAGTGCCTCACAAAGTATTTTCCGTAAAATGGTTTGAAAATTTTTTAAAACGTTTTTCAACTATTAATTAGTGGGTAACACCAGATTTTGTTTTATTTTTCATTCGTATGTCAGAAATAATTAAAATAATCCCAGCGGAAAGATCAATTTTCTAGGTGCTTCCTGCTGTGGTAAATTCGAGCGTAGGTCCATCCAATAAAACGCCTGCCGGGCTGCCCATCGAATATTTAATTAATTTTTTTTTTTTTTATTTATTTTATCATTTATTTGTACAAGTCTTCTTCATTTTCGTCGTCAATCCCTATTTTGTCAGAAGTTTAAAATATTTCCGTTTTACAATAAAATCCAAATAACTGGTATATTTCTGAACGCATCCGATATCTGTTTTTAAAAGGTAATGAAATTCGCTTTCAATTTTTTGTAATTCGAATTATATAATTTTTCAATTATTAATTTTTTTAGAAATGACTCACCCTACATTTTTTGTAAATAAAATTACTGATAACGAAGAAAAATAAAAACACACGCATAATTTATTAGGCAAGTGTACTATAAACGTTACCGTCAACTTACTTTTTGCCGTTTCACGTTAAAATAATTAATAAAAAATTCCGAGGTTCATATTTTTTTTCAAATTGCGGTCGGAATGTTTCGATTCATAATTTAATTATTTTGGTTAAATTTTAGATTTGAACATAAAGCGTAGTGTTTTCTCTTTCTATCGCCGTTTAGATCATATTTCTATCCATAATAGTAAGAGAGCCATAACGATTTCTATGAAACGATGAGATTGTCGTTTTATTTTAGGGTCTTGGGTCGCCTTCTCCCTCTCTGGTTTCAATCCTGGGATTGGTTTGCAGCAATTTCCTCTAATCTTCTCTTCCATTCTTCCCTGACTTGTGCGGCTCTTTTGAATTCTGCATATGATGAGCAGCGCACGCCCACCAGCAGGTCTTCCAGGTACTCTCGGCGTTGGCGTCCCCTGGAGTTTGTCCCCTCGGTCATACCCTCCATTATGGCATGCAAAAGGCCTTTTTATCGTATAACATGGCCGATCCATCTTGCACGCCTTTCGGACAATGTCCTGAGCAGATGCCTTCCTCCTTCGATTCTTTGGAGAACCTCCTTATTTGTAATATGGTCTTTCCAGGAAATTCCTAATAGTCTTCTATTGGACCACATCTCAAAAGCCTCTAGTCTCCGTTTATCTCTTTCGGATAGGCACCATGTTTCGCAACCGTAAATCAAGATACCCCATAGATAGGTCTTGATGAGGAGTATTCTCAGTTTAACAAAATGTTTTTTTATCGAGTTAAAACTTTTATCGACTTTAAAATTAACAACTAATTTGGTCATATATTATCAATGTTATCATTGTTAAAATGTTGCTTACTTTTTGTGGTTTTAATTTTATACTTTTGTGTGTAGTATTTTACGATAACAGCAAAATAAACACAGTGTCTAATTATGGAATAAATATGTTATTTCCAAATACGTGAATGAATTCTGACCTAATTTCCGATAAGATGAGGGTTTAGGGGATTTTTTTAATATATTTCTATCGTTAGTTCACTTGCTTTAGGATTTTTCATAAAAACTTTTGTTTTATTATTACGTTATCTCTTCATACCAAATTCAAGTAAAAATGTTGACTTTTTACCTTCTACTGTCAAATACTTGTAAAAGTTTGCAAAAATATTATTATTGAAACATTTGGGACGAAAAAACTTGACAGCATGTTGAATATTTAGCACGAAAAAAGCTGTACAAATTACATGAGACTAGAGCTAACTTTCCGAGTGTTAATAGTGCTATATATTTTACCCGCTTTACAGTTAAGACATTTAACCGAATAAAAAAAAGTTATTTGATTATGCTTTACAAAGTAATTATTTATTTCGAAGGATTAATTTTCGTAACATTTATTAAATTAGCTAGGATCAGCATTTAATTTTATTTATAATTGCCTCCAAGAGGGTATGTATTTTTTAAATATAAATGCGAACCGAAAAATTTTTCTTAATTAAAAAAAAATATTTAACTGTCGAAGAAAATTTTCTAAATCTAAAAACAATTTCATATTTTTATTTGAAAGTGTTCAGGAAATATACTTAAGGTTTAAAAAGAATTTTTGTGCTGCTGATCTTCCAGTAATAATTAACTTACGATTCTTAGCATTTTGAATGTGTCATTTTAAGTACCTTAGACCTTCGACTGCTTATTCCTGCATACGAATAATAAGAGAGTCCGAGATTGGGCTGGAGGTAATGCGGTTATTGGGCAAAGTCCTCGTGCGCCAGAGCCGAGCACATTGACCTAAAAAGGAGAAAAGGGAATACCCAACAAGGAATAAAAGAAATGTAGCCATTCATTTTTTTCCTCAAAGGGTCTGCAAGTTTGGAGTTAAATCAACGGTAGTACGTGGTAAGATCTTTGTACTCCACACGAGTACTTCTTTTCTTCGTTATTTCAACTTAACATAAAATCTTCTCATTCTCTTTTTTGGGTATGCCATTTGGGAGTTTTATGTCGATGAAAATTGTTTTCAAATTCTTGGGCGTAGTTCAAAAGTATTATTTTTAAATGACCAGATTTAAATTTGAGGAAACGGTATTTAAGCATTTATCTGAATTAATAATTCATAAAAACGTTTTTATTTTATCTGGAAATCTTTTTAGTCCAAATTAAAGAGATTATCAGTTTTATAAAACGAACTCATTAAATATTATTGGACTGTGACTTGTCTAAACGACTAAAAACTGACAACTTATGGTTCTTCGTCCGAAAATTTTATTTAAAAATTTTATTCACCGTGAAAGTGAAAATATAACTAATTAAAAAAATTACAAAAAATTGTTCATTGTAAGATATATACATTGTTTATACAGCTAAAGGGGGTTGTTTATCTCTTGTGTCCACCGTTAAAAAAATAATTCATCATCGGATTTCGGAATTTTTCCAATGTATTTTGAATGTCAAAAATATTTCTTATTTTTGAAGATGTCGTAAAAACGAATACCATCGTAGGAACCAGATAAATTTACTTTTTAGATTTATGTACTTGAAATATACCTACTGTATTTAAAAATTGCCATATTTTAAACTTCGGCACGGAAAAAAATGAAAAACATTTTTAATTGAAATGTAGAGAAATTAATAAAAAAAACACATTCCTTTTATTTAATGAATTTGGAAGAAAACTGTCACTTTACTTTTTTTCTCTTTCATATAAAATTTTTTAAAAAATATTATAATTATTCCCCGAAATTAATTGAAAAAATTTGGAATTTTTGATTGATTTGATTCCTCGAATTTGGTATTTATTTAAACACGCACCAGTCATTAAGCATTATTAAATAACATTACTTTAATGGAAGTTTTATTAAGCTCAAGCGAATAATTTACATAAAAAATAATTTATCCAAAGTATTCTATATTTTTATGTTAATCAAACATGACATTATTAAAGGACTAAAACTGACAAAAATAACACAAATAAAACTAATTATTTTCAATTACACCAATATAATAATTAATTCATCATTACAATAGAAATCATGAACAAACACATTATATGAATGTGCTTGAAATATCACATGTCATTACTGGAATTTTGCAGCATATGAATGAAAAACATGGCAGCCGCGCATGCGCAAATCTACCGATGTTCAATGTTGCCAACATAATAATGACATTATGTTATTAGTAACATTCCGGAAAACAAAATGTCTTAACATACTGTGAAACAAAAATACCGTTTAACCACTCGGACCCATAATCTTGTTCACACGAGATAGTAACATTACTATGTCTGTATAACGTATGAGGCGTACCTGAGTTTTAAAGATCGTGAAGTATATTTTTTATAAGTTAGGCTGTTAGTGTATATGCCAAAGATATGATATGTCAGTGTAGCGCAACTTTTATCCCGACATTGATAACGCTATCGATATGACATTGATAACGCTATCGATATGACATTGATAACGCTATCGATATGCAGCGCTGGGCAATATTAACAAACTAATAAACGATAGCTTATTTTGTCGTATCAATCATGCTAAGTTATTGAATTGACGTGGTAGTGCTAAGCCCCCCAGGGTATTTGTATCAAACGCCTCTATAGAAAATCATCATAATATTGACCCGAATACCTTCAAGTTGAGGTAGTTGAACTTTGTAAAATGAGAATAATAAATGTTCTAATCCTTCTTAACAATAACTGTATGAACGTCACTGAATAATAATACACTTTAAAGTGTTGTCGCGATAATAAATCTTATTATTCTTTTGCAGATGAAACAAAAAACATCGACAACAAGTTCATTTTAAATACTCAAACGTTTTTTCGGTAAACAATAACGATTTTGTATAAATATGATTAAATTTAGAACTCCGCAGAAATTGCTTTCTAATGGTGTAAAATCAATCAGGTTTTATTAAATTTAAACATGTTTTATTTTTAAATCATTCTAAAACGTTATAGTACCTATTCTGTAACATGAATTCTCTTAATTCTTTTTTTTTACATAAAATTAACATGGGGATGATGTCTAAGGAACTAAAAAGAAAAATACATTATAATAACGAAACACACGGACAAGAAATTCAAAGAAAATTAGACTGCCGACAAGAAAAAATCAAGCACCCAGAAATCTCTGATGTACCAGGCCGTTCAACTGTATAACAACATCTCGAATGAAATTACTGAGATAGAAAATATAAATAAGTTTAAAAAAGAATTACGAAAGTATGTCTACCTCAATTATTAATGTCTTTATTTATGTGTTATATTTAAAGAATGATTATGTTTGCCAACCAATGTAAATGTTTATATCTTTATAAAATATTAGCACACATAAAGATGTGAGCTAACTTCAGATTAATAAATAAAAAAAATGAATTATCTCTATTTAATCACTGTTCTGAACGTTGTCTAACTTGAATTTTCAGAAACCTTAAAATCAGGCGGTTTTAACGCTAAAGTTTATACACCCTTACTTGCAATCGCGGTGCAAATATTTCGTTGTCCATAAGGTCGGAATAATGAAAAACGTGACTTATTACCTCGATGTAGGTATGGTTAAACCGGCCTTCCACGGAAGGCCGACATACTTACATAAACGCTAAACCGGCGTGTAAGAATCTAATAAGTAAGACGGCTTATTTTTATTCCAAGTTTTAAAATTTTTTATAACCCTAAAAAGTGTAGAGCGGGCTAAGATGTTTGTACTGTTACTAAATGTTACAAATTATAATATTAATATAGACACAACAATTCGAAAACTACTGATTTACAACAACAGAGAATCCATTTTTTTTTCCTTTTTTTATTATTCAAAATCTGCACAACTACTATTGTACTTTGTCGCCAGGTACATACGAACATCGTTATCTAACACACTATATGTATATCTAACACACTATATAAAGAGGTAATATTTGTTTGTTTGTTTGTTTGTGTGTTTGTTTGCATCGAATAGGCTCCGAAACTACTAACCGATTTAAAAAATTCTTTCGCTGTTGGGAAGATACACTATCCCTGGGTGACATATGCTATATTATATTTAAAAAAAAAATAGGCATCTTTACTAAAACTTCAATAATGTAACCCAGGGTGTAAAAAAATTACCTAAAATATTCTTTAAATCGCGTGCGCTGCGAAAACTATTGATGATAGAATAAAATAATGTACTACGACTTTATAGAACACATCATTATTTACAAAAAAAGTCGCGGCAGCATATGTCTAACTATTATGGTTATGCCACAATAAGTATTCTTTTATTTTAAAATTTTAATTTATATGTCACCGCTTGGAAAGGCTCTTTATTTGTATCTTGGTTTTAATCCTTATCAAAATAAATTACTTCATATTCAAGATAGCTTCAATATATTTATTTAACTTTTTGAATTTTTCAATTCGGATATTTAATTAGAAAGATATCACGAGTTTAAAAATGTTGGTATTAGAAAAAAGTTTCGGCTACGTGCCGCGCGGGAGAGGAGTCAAGAAATGCAGTGCCAGGGGGGTTGGCGGGACGGGGGAGCGGGAGAGCGGTGGCGGGGAAGGTGGAAGTGGAACGCTGGAGGGGAACGCACTGGAAAGGACATGTAAGGAGTAACATTTTATTTATTTGAATATGGCATGTATTATAAAAGAAAGTCCAAAAAACGTGCAACTCGCAAAAACTCAGAAACGAGTCCCGGTTCGATCAAGGGAGTTATATGGTGTGGTAGATCTCTATCCCCCCTATGGAATAAGGGTATCCGTTTTTACCTAAAGGCCGTGCTTTTAAAGATATAAGGGCTGAAAATTTCGCCCTCTTGAAATTTCTAGAACAGTCTTCCGGAAAGTTCTAGAAGGTTCCATAGAGCTGTAGAAAGTTGTGGAAGGAGTGGAATGATCAGGAATAGGAAATCGGGAACATCATTGTGCAACATTCCAGAACACTATCTTATTGTCCTGAGCGAAGCCGGGTAACCCAGCTAGTATCTAATAACATGGATAATTTTTAAATCAATTTGGAAGGCAGGTATGGGTACCACTGCTCCCGGAACCAATTATTGGATTACCAACACCTTTGCCGTGGTTCGCTACGTTTGGTGACTTATGAGGGGTGTTAGAGTTCACTGGGAGAGTTGTGTTCAGGTCTTGGCGGCAGATGCGCCTCCCAACCGCGTGGCTGGCCTAATTGGGAGAGGCCGGTTCAGGGAGACCCTTGGAGCTCTCGACCCAATGTCTTGCACCGCAGCGGGAGTGTGGATTCATTCACTGACTCCTAGATTGCTACTACCTGCTAACAATGTATGCCCGGACATTGGAGGTCTAGAACCATTTTAAAATAAAAAGTAGCTTTTTTTAGAAAAAAATTAGAGTCCTGAGGAGTACGGTGAAGAAGAAAACCATCTGTTTTCTTAGAACGCCGTGGGAAAGTGGTTGGGTAACCTGCAGTGACTTCTAGATTCCTACGTACCATTCATAAATTTTCGTTCCCAGAACTTACTCTCTTTCGTTTCCTTAAAAATACCCTCCACATAGCATCCTTAAAGATGACCTAGACATTGAGGGAAGTAATTTTCATCGGAGCCTCCCGTGTGGGCTTATTGCAAAAAAATAATGTTTAGAACTGTATGAAAATGCATTTAGAAATAGAGTTTAGACTTATAATAATAATAACATATTACATTAATAATTACATAAAGTAGAACATACAAGATAAAAGATAAAATAAAACAACAGTTGTATGGATAAACGTTAGGTAAGCAGTTAGGCACACGATTTGTTATAAAATTATAGCACATGATGTATTATAAGTTTAATGTGAATTCCAATAAATATGCAATATATTTCGTGCATTTTTTTTTTTACTTTTTGTATCTTTTTCGGCATCTACAAAGGAATAAAAAATTGGAGCCTGGTCTAATCTTTGACGCACAAAGACAATAAACAGTTGATAGTAAGAAGACGTCCGATTTTCTAAAAATTAATCAAAAAAAAATCGGACTCTGGATTCGATGTTTTTGAAAACGGAGGCTTAAATAATAATAAAAACTAATTCCTTAAAATCGACTCCAAATGTGGCTTAGATTCACCAACTTCTTGAGGACTTTAATGTTTTGATCACTTAATATCGCCATTTTTTGTAGTCATTTAATATTTTTAATATAATGTTCTTTTTTATTTGCCTCTAAAACTATACAGACTTTCTCTATGTCGAAAAGTATTATACGCCACTGTATTAGGGTTTGAAGTTACCGTGGCGTAAATAATATAGGTACCTACCTATCGACGTTCTTCACGTTTTTTTTTTCATACATGTTTCATGTTTGTGTTGGTACATAGGTATATGCTTCTCTTTGACTTGTCAATTCTTGCAAACTTTTTAAGTATGTTTCAAATGTGACAGCGTCGTTTAAAATGGAACAATCTTATTCATATTTGAATTCCATTTTCGCAGAAAACTATGCAAAACTTTTGGGTCGAAGAAATTCGTTTGCATTTTGCATTTTTCAGAAAAATGTTGTCATTAAATTTTTAAAAATTTCATAATACTTTAAAAGTAAACCAAATCTAAAAAAATGCTTATTTATATTACGAATCGCCGCTATATCATTGTTAAATTAATTAAGCGTTAGTGTAAAAATCAAGAAAATATGTTATTGTAATGTTGTTCTTGAAGAATAAAATATTATAATTTGGTCGATCACCCGTCATAAAAATAAAAATTAAAAATAGAGAAAACTCAAACTCAGGAGCCTATCTATTTTGTATTGCCCATTATACTTACTATGTTTATTAGGTACTGTAACAATTTTGAAAAAACATATTTTTTTAAAAAAGTTTTTAGTTTACATTTTGTTTCCAAAATTGTAAATTTTAATTAATTTAAATCATATGTTAACACTGAATAATTGATTTGTATACCATTTTTATGGTATTTTTTTTATTCTGTGTTTAAACGAATTTGAATCATAAATAAAAAAATATTGTTTATTGTTTTATTTATGTGTTTTTACAAATATATAATGCCGAAATATAAAACATAATAACGTACGTACAATCTGTGGTTACAATAAATACTTTTCATTTTACTTTGTAGTTATATTATCATAAAAATTTTCACAATGGAGTTCAAAAAGTACATACAAATATTTTTTTTTATTTGTATTTTTACTGCCGTTAAATTGACTTTTTCAAAGATATTTCTATATGTTATACAATGTATTAAAATAAACGGGAAAGAAAACAGAAATTTTTATTTTTTTGAGTCATCTACCAAAGTTTTTTTGCACACAATTTCACTACATAAATCATCTTTACTCGATGATAAAAACGTATTAAAGCCTGCTTATATTTCAATATTGTTGAACTAAATATATCTACAACATCAGAGTATACCTATGCTTCCCAATTTTTTAGATACGCTAAAAGGCGTACAAAATTGTGACGTTGGTATAATTTATATGAAATAAAAAAGTTTATATATCATCATTAATTGCGTTTAGAGGTTGCAATCCGGATTATCCGAATTAACGAATTGGATAATGCACCCCAATCGAGTGACACTTTTTTAAATTTCAATGGGACACTCTCTCATAATCTTATATAATCTTATCAGAAAATAATATATTTTTTTAGTTTTCTTCTGTATTTTACTATTATTTATCCAATTTTTTTTATGAAATTTTTATTTTTTTAAAGATCTCGTTTAATCTGGATATCCGGATTATGAATTCAGCAAACTAGAAAATCTGATAGTTTAGATTCAAGTTTTTTTCTTCTCAATACCAAGTATTGAAATTCTAGCAGAAAATAAAATAAAGCGCATTGTCATTATTTAGCTAGCAAGTGTATCAAGACAAAGTCGTCAGTTGATGTGTTTGTGTTACTTTTCAGGGGAATTCGACCGAGGCAGACGGGCCAACAGCCCAGAGTCAACGCGTGATTCACGTGAGCCCTGTGTTTGCCTTGACAACAAGTCCAACGCAACGGAACTGGGAAACG
Source organism: Limnephilus lunatus (assembly GCA_917563855.2). Lineage (NCBI taxonomy): Eukaryota > Metazoa > Arthropoda > Insecta > Trichoptera > Limnephilidae > Limnephilus > Limnephilus lunatus. The sequence continues at coordinate 77,790,105 of OU830592.1, forward strand.
TATAAACCCAAGTCCAAAGCACCGACGCAATTGACACCGGTTGTAATTCCGAAATGCATTAAAACCACGCTAGGCCTACGTCACACGTCGAGCCTCTCGCCTATATATACGCTGCCGGTTTATCGGCTCTTCATAACAAAACAGACAGTCGGAACGAGCACGCGCGCTGAAGTATTAACCAAACAAGTTCTCGCGTATTATCTGCCGGCAAGTCAATTCTAAATTAAAGCATCCTGTCCCAATTGACCGAGAAGCTACCATCTATCAGTGAATACTATTGTGTTATACCCGAGTGCTAATACAGAAACGCACCAAGTTTGTGATTAAAAAAAAATTGTTTACTGTTGTGATAACAACTTCGAAGATGTATCCCAACCCGTTCGAGAGGAAGCACTCCACGATCAGGCAGGTCATCGACAGGTTCCTGAAACCTGACTCCAACAGCAGCAAGAGGAACAAGTGGCTACCTAAGAGTGACTTGGAAAGACAGAACAGTTCCAGATCTTCCTCATCCAATGGCTCCACAAAGACCTTCTCCAGTACCAACCACATAAAGCATTCCTTCTTATTCGCCATCAAGACGTGAGGACATCCTGAACAGTGTCGTGCCAACGAGCTATGATCTCTTTGATCGCCAAATAAAATGTTCCTAATCTGTGCCAAGTGAGGAGGTGTTCCTAAAGCTGGTGATTTCGAGACAGCCTACTATCTATCTTTAAAAAAATGATCTAGGTGTATCAATAAAACTAGCGGCCATGCTAGCAGCATATTTTTTATAAATTAATTGAACGCTCTATACGCCAGTGAAGGGTCAAATGAGTTGAATTGCTAGGTCATTCCAATATAAGATTTAATTCCATAAATATTTTGTGTGTTGGCCATTGATTCGTTTTGGTTATAAGAATCGTTCATGATTCGTGAAGATATACGTAAATAATTATGATTGCTATTGAGACAATAATCTCAAATTGTGATAAAAAACTGATATTTTGTAGGTAATGAAAATTGTTATTTAATAATCATAAATAGTTGTATTTTGTTCGATGAAGGGTATTGGATATTATTAATTCAAAGAAATAAGTATTATGCTTAAATTAACTACTTATTTAAATGTAGACTATGCCCCCTGTGATATTATTTTACCAAAAACATTTATTTGTGAATTTTAATAAAAAATTATTACATTAAATTGATTTATTTATTGTGTAAATACTTAGTTAAACGAGATTGGAAACAATAATGTTTTTTATATGTTTTTATATGTGGGTTTGACGGGTTAGGTATAAACATTGAAAAAGAAGATTTATATTTTTTTACCGCTGGTTAAAATGTTGAAAAATAAAATTAACTTATAGTAAACTTTTTTTTCAAATCAGTAGATACATCGATACATGTTACATTTCTACACTATCGGTTCATATCTGAAGTGGATATATAGAATATTTATGCATTATAAAAAAGGTGGATCTTATCCAGACAATGATGCAATAACCACTTTGCACTAGAAACTACATACTCTACCTCCAAACATTTTTGGTCGCTTGGCAACGCTTGGTTAATGTCAACACCGAGATCAGTTGTTTTCTGTCGTGCTATTTTAAGATCATAAAGAAGGGTCGGTTTTCAGAAGGACCTACTTATGTAAAAAAATAATATTTTAAGTTCACTGCCCCGTTTAGATATTTTTCTGTGTATCTTTATCCGTGGTAGAAAACTTAAACAATGATTGTTTAAAAATGGATAAAAACCATAGAGATATACCATAGAGTCGCTATCCCGTACATAATTCTCCGAGATTCGTGTTCAAATCATGCACGAACAGGCCTTCGGGAAAGTGAATTCTAACTGAAGCCACCGCGTCGAAAGGCTCGGCCGTCAGACCGTCCTTTCCTTTTAACTCAAGCCCATGGTTTCATCCTTTTCCATCCTACTTTGATACGTCACACGCCAGTCACAGTCGACATTTGTTGTATCTACTAATAGAGAAATGGAGGTACTAACCTACGATTTCGTCGAATCAATTTATTCGCTGAATGTCTCATCTATGTATATATATATATATCAATGATACAAACTCATTGGTTTTAGCGCCTATAACCTTCAAGTTAGTAAATAAAACTGTATAACTAGTGGTTATGTAAAAAGTATACTTCGTATGTTTTTCTAATTTTCTCATATTTTATAGATAAATCAAAACCAAGATTTTCCCTGAAATCATAAGATTTGTAAGTAGGCACAAATTTGACAGTAGTTGACAGCTATTAGTAGTAGGAACCATGATCCTGAACAATCTTGATTATTTATGCATTGAACCGCTTACTCGTTAATACGGAATATTTTTTATTCAAACAGTTAGATTTAGCTTTATTTAATAGTGCTAATTTATGTCGGAGGAGACAAAAAAACATGCAAAAATATGCATTTAACATAACATCTTATTTTTTATTGATAAACTAACGTTTTTTTTTCAATGTAGATTAGAGTTTCAGGCTGATAATTATTGCTTATAATAATTTTATTTTTGTTAAAATTAATCCACTTACGCGGATACGCCATTTTTATATTCACCTTTTTTATTTAACTTTTCATAGACAATCAATCAATGCTGCCAATCATAGAAAAATATTATTGCCATATAAAACAATAATTTATTCACGTAGTGAATGCAACTGTATTTATAACAGCAAAACATGGAAAGAAATGTAGGTATTAGAATAATTACACATACCCGCTAGACGCTAGACAAACCCTGCTTTGCCAAACAAACCATTTAAAACCTTGGATTTCGTAGTTTGAATCTCAACCCAATAATTCGATGTAGGTAGGTACCTACCTACTTTTTTGTTTTTATTTTGAGGAGAATTTATTATATAAGATTGGTACTTCCGACAAATGTCATATTTGATTGTCTATTAGTTAAAAAAGGAATATTCCGTATTATCCGCATCAAACTTCGACAACACGAACGTTCCGTATTATCCGTGATGTGGACTTTATGCATATTAACCGGGACCGGAATGTAAAAAAATAATTTTACAGGCAGTTGAAATGCTAAATGAGCGAGTTAAAACAGAACTTCAGTCAAACATAATATGTGATTAAGGAGGTAGGAACCTATATCTATTTTGAGTTGTTCGTGTATAATTGTCTATAAATAGGCGATGTTTTAGAGGTAGCTTCATTTTATCTTAGAAGATAGATTACCTACTAGCAGGATCACCCTAGTGAAAGACTAGCATTCAGAATTGAAACATTGCTCGAAATGGCTTTAACGGTTTTTGGTGGCCAGATCTGAATGGCTATATACTTCCACACTTTCTTCTTACCCATCTCCTTCCCCTCCCCACCACCTAAAGCTTCACAACATACTCCAATTATTGGGGATACCATAGCATCACTGGCTCCAGACGGTTGCCAGCAGTTCGGACTCTGTGATATTCGAAATGAAATTATTCGTATTGCGTAAAAAAATCAGTTAATGTTCAGTCAGGTAACGTTCATCAATTTATCATAATTTTAAGAAATTTAATAATTAATATTATTTGATCCACAAAGGAAGCATTCAGCGCCATCTGCTTAAATATTTTGAAAGCATGTTGACTTTACGTTAACTAAACTGGTTGTTGTCCTTGATAAGAAATCAGCACAAGTTAACTGTTTACACCGCTTTTCGATAGATGGTGCCCTCGGCCACATTTTTAGAATAATATTAGCGGTGACCCACGAAAAATCACGAGATGTATAGTACTTGTGGGTTTTGCGAAGCTGAAAGTATTTACGAAAAAAATATTTGCAGCATTGCCTTTGAAAATAAGGTATTGACGACAAATTAAAAAAAATTATATATTTGTAGGTATACATGTTAATTTATTGGGGGATCCAACAGTGAAAAAACAGTTTTTTTCTTTTTTTTTAAAATTTTATTTTCCGAAAGATGCATAATGTTAAAAGTGCGCTGAAATTCATAAAATTAACAGAGATACAGCATTTTATGTGAAACCGTTTGAAACAGTTTGTGTGTTGAATTATTATTATTTTTTTTTTTTTTTTATCCTTTATTCCAGATCTCGGGGAGGGTGGTGCAGTCCCACGAGTTCCATATAATACATATACAATATATCAAGTAAAATAAAAATATTGCAAGATGAGAGAAAAAAAAAATTACATGGTAAAAGAAAATAATAGATAATAATACAAAACAAAATAAGAAAATTTGAATTAAGTTAACTTTTTGTTATAAATCTATGTCATCAGGAAGTGGCTCCACCGCTTGTAGATGGGACCCTGCCAGAAGTGGAATGCTGCCATCACAAGACTGTTTTCGCTCGAGGCTAGTCGCGTTCTGAAGTTAGTGATCCGTTTCTTCATGAGTGCTCGGAATCCGGGAACTCGCCCTTCTTCAAACATCTCGGTGGCACTGCAGTACCAGGACAACCCAAAAAGCGTTCGATACGAGTTGTTGTACTGTACTTCCATTCTTTTTAGTGATGCTTTCTTGAAGTTGGTCCATAGCTCCGAGGTATATAGGCTCGTGCAGTACGTGTTAAAAAGTTGCCTTTTTGCAGCTGGGCTGCACTTGTTAAATCTTCGAGAAATCATATTTGCCCTTATGCACAGTGATCTTCTCTGTCGCTCAATATCCGAGTCATCGCTGAGGTCCGCTGTTATGATGTGTTCCAAGTATTTGACCTCGATTTTTTCGGTTATTTTTGTGTCGTTTAGACTGACGGGTAATACTTTTATGGTGCCTGCGCCTGACTTGAATACGAGCAAAACAGACTTAGTGGGGTTATAGACCATGTTATATTCGGCAGCGTATTCTTCACATATCTTTAACAGCTTTCTCAGTCCTTTTATGCTTGGTGACAAAATGACCATATCATCTGCGTATGCAATATTATTTACACAGTTATTTCCCAGGTGACAGCCTACATTTGCCGAGGTGAGTTTATCGCTTAAATCGTTCATATAGACGTTAAATAGAATAGGCGATAAACTTCCCCCTTGTCTGACGCCGCATTCCATATTCACTGGTGTTGACATTTTATTTTTCCAGATAACTTGGTTCTCTTGTTGATGATGCCAGACTGCCAGAATATTGATTATTGAACCTGGCACCTTCCTTTCTTTTAGTTTTTTCCAAAGCAGTTCGTGAGAAACCCGATCGAAGGCTTTACTTAAATCAAGAAAACAAGCATACACTGTGGTTTTTCTTGCCTTATAATATTCGATACATTGTTTTAAGCTGAATATTGCCATATCTGTAGACAATTTAGATTTAAAACCAAATTGATTGTCGGATGTAAATAGTTTGCCTTCTATTTGAATTTGTATAACTCTTTCAAATATTCTAGATATTATTGTGGCAAGAGATATCGGCCTATAGTTGGAAGTACTGGATAAGTCTTATTGTCTGGATTTAACTAGTGGTACAATAATTGTACGTGAGAAGTTTCTTGGCATGTGCGTGTGTTGAAGAATCTGTGTAAATAATGTTGCTAGAAGCGTGTATATTTTTTCGCCGGCGTTTCTAACATGTTCAATGCTCAGGCTATCATAACCGGGAGATTTTCCAGCTTTCATTCGTTTGACAGCGGTTTTAACCATATCTTCTGTAACGATTATGTTTTCGTCATCATTTTCACATGGTTTTTCTAAGAAGGTGGGTTCTTTTCTTTCAGATGTTTTCGCAAAGTAGGTTATGAAAATATTAGAAATCTTTTCTGCGTCTGATTCTCCTTCAATGTGGGTTGATATCTGTGCTTTGGATTTTAAGATGTTGTTGGTTTTTTGCCAAAATTCTTTAAAATCTCTATCCTCAAATGCACCTGATATTTTGTCCAGTTTTATTTGTTCCGCTGTTTTTTGACATTTTCTTAGCTCAGATTTGAATTTTCTTCTCAATATTTTTCTGTTTTCTGCCAAAGGACCCGTCCGGGGTTTTCCATTTTCAATCCATTTAAGAAGTGCATTTCGTGATGCTTCATAATGAATCGAAACACTGTCATTCCATCCAGGAATATGTTTAGATGTGGTGCTGTTATGTTTAAGTCCACTTTCGAAGACGTTTTTTGCGGCCATGCACAGTGACTCTACAATCCTCGCATACAGTTTATTGATGGCATCTTTATGAAAGTTATTTTTGCATCCTGACTTTTTACAGAGTTCGACATCTCTGCTGCAGTTAATGCGGTTTATTAAAAATGATGCTGTTACAGAATAGGACATGATCTGAGATATAGTATGTGCTCTCCATTTTACTGGATCCAACGCTGTCGGGGTAATTCCCTCCGTAGTGGTTATTCCTGTTGTTTCTAACCAAATAGACATGGGCCGGTGATCTGTCCAGTCAACATCGTATTTTATGGAAATATTTTTTGTCATCTTTTTAATTGTGGCCGTTCCTATGCAGTGATCTAACCAGCTCGTTGTATTATGGGCATCGCTAACATAGGTGTAAGAATTTCCTGGCAGTTTTTCCACATCAACACAGTGATATTTATTTTCTTTGCAGAACGATAATAAATCTTTCCCAAATAATGTCCTTGGATCCGCATTAAAATCACCCATGATAAGACAGTTCGTATATTGCTTGTCTTCAATAAGTGTATGCAGGTTTGCCAGGCATCTTGAGAATTCGGGTATGTTGTCATTACAGAATGTTGGCATGTAAACTGTGAGAATGCACAACAATCCTTTATCCAGGGTTATTTATTATCCTTCAGCAAAACTTTGAATACGTTTTTCTCAAAACAATTTTTTCAACCTGGTTGATTTTGCATATTAAAAAACCTACTCAACCGATATACATGCACTAAGTCTTTGACTGTTCAAAAATCCAATCTCTATGGGATTTTTTTATGAACCCCTTCTTTTTTTTTATGAACGATGAAAATTTTCCAGAAAAACGGGAAATAAAATTCGCAGGACAGCCATTTTTTTCTTCTTTTTGTGTATCATATATATCAAAATTCCACTATGCGGTGTCATAAACCTATATGTCTAGTTTCTAAATATATTTTAATTTTATTTTTCTGATGAACCGTATGGCTTAATCGCTGTCAACCACCGAAAAGCAAGTGTTCCGTTGAAAGCGACGTACACCGCAAACCATACTTAAAATTCGTGTACAAAAATGTGTATATAGTCCTCTATATGTATATATTGACTATGAGTTTTAATAAAAAAAAATTACATACATCGTTTGCTTAATTTCGAAAAATACACCCCTTTACCGCCCGCTCACAGTGGGCTCCCCCTTAATTCAATGGAATATAGAGTGGTGTGGGCAATGGTCTGATAATTATGAAGAAAAAATAATTCAAGACTTCCTTAATACAAAAGGATAGAAATGACATTTAAATAATTTTAGTACATTCGTAATCGCCTGTAAAATAAATTAGGTACCTACCTACCTAGTTCCAATTTCCAAATTAACGCTTGTACGAGTATTTGAGTGAAAAGTACACATAAATTGGTGTGTTTAATAATTATTCAGTCGGGTATTTGGGAGGCGGGTATGGGTACTGCCGCCCCGGGAGCCATTTATTGGATTACCAAAACCTCTGCCATAGGTCACCCCAAGTGGTTTGCTACGTTTGGTGACTTAGCAGGGGTGGCCGGGCTAATGAAGTCAGGTTTGTTCGCACCAGCTGCATGGCAGGTCGGATCGGGAGAGAATGATTAAGGGAGTCCCTTTGACTTCTCCAGCCGTACTCTCTCGAAACATCGCCTTGCATCGGAGTGGAAGGGATGGATTCATAATATGTCTGTCACTCCTGGACACACTGACCCCCAGATTCCTACCCACCTCTAATACCTTTTTCCTTTCCAGAACTTCCTCTCCTTCCTTTCCTAAAAAGACCCTCCACATAGCATCCCCAAAGAAGTTACAGGCGCGGAGGGGAATTTTTTTCCTCGGGGCCTCCTGTGTGAAGCAAATGTAAAAAAAAATCGTTAAAACATCCGAAAATCTGAATAATTCATCGAATTTGTCAACCAAAACATACAAAAAACTTTAAACATGACACGATTTATTTTCGAAAAATTGCTATAGTTTATAGTTCGATATTATTATAAATCTTAGTTTAATTTTTTAATGGGTTCTTTCTACCGATTATACCAATTTTTGTTGGTTTAAAAAATATCATTGACACAAGATACAGTTCGGAGTAACTGCTACATAAAGATATAGGTACTATTTATACTGAAGACAATTATCATTGTCGGGGGAGATGACAAATTACAATACAGATTACAGATATCAATTAATTTGCGTGAGTACAATTATAGAATGTATTAGTGAGCTGTGAGTGTAATTTTCAGCTGGTGGAGTTATTGTAAAAAGGGTCATATTGAGCAAAGTAATAAGAATAGTGAAAACAAATGAAAAAAAGTATTTACTGGAGGATAGGTGGTTTGAAATGGTAAATAGACATTTATTTTTAGTTTAACCCCACACTGTATGGAAAATATTTTTTTTTTAGAAAGACAAACGTTCTTGGGTTACGTATAACTCGAAAATATTTGAAAATCTCCTACCACCACAGTAAGCCGAAAATGTTGCTGGAGTCGTGATGGAGGACTTAGCCAGCCGAGGAATCGAACTTGGAACGCCTAGGTGGGACCCAAACGCGATGCCCACTCAACCACCGACCGGTCAATTTTATCAGGTATGATGGATGGGTACGAATCTAGGGATCAGTGTGTTTAGTAGTGACGGATGTACGAATCCATTCCTCCCGCTGCTGTGCAAGACCAGCTACAGAGATCATAAGGTCGCCGCAAACCGGCATCTTCCGGCCTCAACAACGCAGCTGATAGAGAAGCTGTTTCGCCGCCAAGACCTGAACACACCTCACCCGATGACCCCGAGCTACTAAAGCCTCGATGACACTGGGCGAGTTTACAAGCTACTATCTGGGAAATTCACTATTTGTTAGTAAACTCGCTCACTGTAATCGTATTACTTGCTGACTAGCAGATTTTTGACAATCTACGAAAAAAATTGAAAGGTCGTCAACTTTACTTGCTGCTAGCTTACTCGTGATTGGTTTATGTATGCGTTCTAAATGGCTGTCAACAAATAGCTGATTTTGACTGTCAAACATCTGAGAGAATCAGTTACCTACGCTACTGAGCGAGTGGACAGTTTTGTGTGTCATCATGACAATCACACTCACCGATTCACCCGCTTTTAAACGTAGTAGATAGTAGCTTGTAAACTCGCTCAACGTGATTCGCATGAGATCTGTATGGGGGGTGATGCTTCGTTCTTGCGTAGGTAGATTTTTCAGTTCTTTATCTATAAAAACTGATAATTATGTTCGTTTTTAAAGCATCTTTACATTATGTTCTGGCTAATCTCTTTTAGTAAATTTTTCGTTGAATAAATTTATCTTACTTGAAAACTATACCATATATTATATTCCTAAGAGCAATGCTAATTATCTTCAAAATGTGTTTATAAGAAGAAGCTGTAGCACCTTCAATACATTATGCACAGACATTGACGTGTTGAGGTGAGTCGAGAGTAAACCTCTTTCGCGGCTGGCGCTCTAAAGTGAAAACGATATCGACTCCAACAAGAGTCAAAGTAGAAAAATTGCAAAACGCAAATGTCAGAAGTGAGTATGAGAATTGTGCAGGGATGAGATTGAATGAGAAGGAAATGGACGGTCTAAGCATTGATGAAACATGGAACCACATAAAGGTGAGTCTTTGTGAATCTGCTAGAGATGTATGTGGAATAAGTACGCAAGGTAGGAAGAAAGGTGACGCATGGTGGGATGACGAGATCAAAGCATTGGTTTCAGAGAAGAAGAAAGCATGGTTATGTCTGATAGCGGCTGGCACCGCTTCTAGCGAAGAGAGAGATAGAGCGAAAGAAGTATATAAGGGATGCAAGAAAAGAGTAAGTGTTGGAGTGAAAGAACGAAAGAAAAGTCTGGAAGAGGAAGAGGGAATAAAAATGACAAAACACTTCCAAGAAAACATTAAACTGTTTTGGAAGGAGGTCAAAAGGTCCCGAAGTGGTTCAGAGAACGGAAGTGTGAAAGTGATAAAATCGAAAGATGGAAGAATGTTGACGAATGAGGAAGAAATAAAAGAGAGATGGATGAAATATTTTGAGGAAGTCTTCGAAAGCAACCCGGGTGACAGTGAGACCAGTGGTGAATCGGGTATGAACGATGACGGAGTGAATGTTACTAAAATCAGCGTGGATGAAATTAAAAAATCGATAAAATGCATGAAGAATGGTAAGGCTGTTGGTTTCGAAAATATTGCTGCCGAATACTTTAAAGGAGATAGCCATATTATTCTCACATGGTTGTGCAAACTTTTTAACCAGTGTCTAGAGGAGAGTTACACGCCATTAGATTGGAGAAGGGCTGTAATCATGCCATTATACAAAGGTAAAGGGTCGCGTATGGAATGTGGGAATCATAGGGCTATTAGCCTGCTAAGTTCAGTCGGTAAGCTGTACGGAAGAATATTGATTGAAAGGGTAAGAATGGAATCAAAGGATAAAATATGGGATGTGCAAGGTGCCTTTATGAGTGGAAGGGGATGCATGAACCAGATTTTCTCCTTGCGTATGCTCACTGAGAAGTTTCTGGCGAAAAACCAGAAACTTTTCTGCGCCTTTGTAGATCTACAAAAAGCATACGACCGAGTCGATAGGAAAAAGCTTTGGAAGGTGTTGTCCAAGTATGGAGTGAATACAAATCTCATACAGGCAATTGCGTCTCTGTACGAAGGAAGCGTTGCATGTTTTAGGGTGAACGGTGGTTTTACGGGGTGGTTTGACATCACAAAAGGTGTTAAGCAAGGCTGTGTAATGTCACCATGGTTATTCAATCTGTACATGGATAATTGTATGCAAGAATTGAAAGAAGTGGGATTGGGCGCGAAATTGAGTAATCTGAAAGTATGTTGCCTGTTGTATGCTGATGATGCGGTGCTGATTTCTAACACTATGGAAGATCTACAGTCTCTCGTATCTAGGATGAACGAAGTATGTATGAAGAATGAGTTAATGATGAATTTAAGTAAGTCTAAAGTCATGGTGTTTGAAAGAGAGAGTACGAAAACAGTATGCAATATAGTTGTGAATGATGAATACTTGGAGCAGGTGGATGAGTTTGTGTATCTGGGTAGTATGTTTACGAGAGATGGGAAGGCTGATAGGGATATTGAAAGAAGGGTGAATGCTGGTAACTCCATTAATGGAGGACTGAATGCCGTTGGCGCTAATAAAAAACTGTCAAAAGAAGCGAAACTAGCAGTCCACAATGGAGTCCTGGTACCTACCCTGATGTATGGCAGTGAGGCATGGAACTGGCAGAGGAAGGATGAAAGTAAACTGAATGCTGTTGAAATGAGATCCCTGAGGCGTATGTGTGGTAAAACAATGTATGATCGTGTGAGAAATGTGGATATCCGCAAAGAATGTAAGGCTGATGTATGCATAATGAGTAAGATTAAGAAAGGGACCCTCAGATGGTTTGGGCATGTAGAGCGAATGAACGAAGAAAGCAGTGTAAGAAGAATATACGACGCAAATGTGAATGGTAGAAGAAGTCGTGGACGTCCGAGGAAGACATGGCACGATCAAGTGAATCAGATACTTGAGTCGGGCCATGTCAAAAGTCAGAATAATAGAAGAGAATGTATGAGACGATGTATGAATGTGAGTGAGGCAAAGAGTGTGTGCCAAGACCGAGTTGTTTGGCGGTCCGTCCTCTCTGCCTACCCCTGCGGGGAAACGGCGTGATGGTTAGTTAGTTAGTTTGACGTGTTTAACACGAACCTTGCTAACTTCATAAAATTCGTAAGAAGTAATATTCAATGGAAAACTTAATGTTTCATTAATTCATTATCTTTCTTTTTCATTTTTCATTATCATTTTCATTACATTTTCTTTTTTTTGAAATTTTTTTATTTTTTTTTTTTATTTTTTATTTTTTTTTTTTATTTTTTTATTGAGTAAATTTTTTTCAATAAGTTTATTTCATTCTAATATTACATATTTTATATACTCTCCTAATAAAGCTAGTGCTTGTGTTTAGGAGAGGACAACTTGATAATAACTTTTTTTTTTTTTTCAAAACCTTATAACAAACTTAAGAACTTAACTTATGAATAGATTTAGACTTAATAACATATTTTTTTAAGATTTTAAGGGTAATTAAACAAAATATATATAGGATGTACATAAAACCTTTGGAATAACAAACAGTCAAAAACATATCTAATAAAAGTTAAAATTATATGGTGGGACTACCAAAATATGATTTAATTTTTTTTTTATATTTGTCGTATTTTTTTCTGTTCGCATATCGGCGGGTAATTGATTAAATAATTTTATTCCTTTATATACATAGTGATTCTGTGCTGTTGTGGTTCGTATGGGTGGTATAGTTAGTCCACCAATAGAAGTATTCCTTATGCTAATATTTAGCAGTGGGGTAATATATTTTTTAAATATATCTTTGTGTAGCGGGGGAACAGGGAATTCTTGGAATACGTTTATTGTTGGGTAGTAATACGGTTTTTTTAGGATAATTTTTATAAGAATTTTTTGAATTGTTTCGAGTGGGAGAAGGGATGATTTATATGCACCCCCCCAAGCTATGATTCCATATTGTAATACCGAGTGCGCAAGTGCAAAGTAAATTTCTTTTAATATTTTTAATGTGATAGTATTTCTAAGTCTGAAAAATATATATATTAGTTTTCTCATTCTGTCTATTGTGGAGTTTATTTGATTTTTCCATTTAATTGTCGATAATTATTCCAAGATATTTTATTTGTTCTTTACTACTAATATGTATACAATTTGAGTTACAGGGTGTGATTTTAAGTAGACAGTTTCTGTCGTGAACTTTAATGTTTACATTTATATTTGAAATATGTTCTGTTAGGCTCAGAGGTAGAAAATGAGTTTTTTCAACATTTAAAGAAAGTAAGTTTTTGTCAAACCATTGTTTAATGATATTTATTGCATTATTTGCCGATATTTCGGCTTCTTTCCAAGAGTTTTCTTCAATTGTCAATACTGTATCATCCGCATAAGATATAATCTTTCCGACGATTGGGAGTTCAAAAAGTTCATTTACATATAATAGAAATAGTATTGGGCCCAGTACAGTTCCTTGTGGGATTCCAAAATTATTTTTTTCTATATCACTTAACTCGTTATTTATTTTCACTTGCTGTGTTCTTTGATATACATAACTATTTATCCACGATTTAGCTTTGTCGGTTATTCCTATATTATTTAGTTTGTTGATTAATTTTGAGTGTGAAACACTGTCAAAAGCTTTACGGAGGTCAATGAATATACTTAAGCATTTTTTCCCTTTATCCAATGCTTTATAAATAACTCTAGTTAATTCCGCTATTGCGTCTTGTGTGCTCATTTTTTCTCTTAAACCGTATTGACTAGGATTAATACATTTTTTTATTTTCCACATAATCTACAATTTGTTTCTTTATTACTCTTTTGTATATTTTAGCTACATTGGATATTAACGATATTGGGCGGTAATTGTTTATTTCTTATATAAATACCCAACAATGTTCTTAAAAAAATTGCCCCCGGTATACTTCAACCATTAACGCATCTACTTAATATTAGCATCCGCCAAGGGCTATTTCCCTCCATTCTAAAACAAGGTCTCGTTATCCCTATTTTTAAAACTGGCTCCAAACTTGATATTGCTACGATGCTATAGCCACAGTCACTGACCATATTTCTGGCCACCTGGATAAGGGCTTGAAATGTCTATCGGTATTTCTCGACCTATGTAAAGCATTTGATACAATCTCACACAGCAAATTAAAACGCAAAATGTTTAATATAGGTATTAGGAACAAAGAATTAGGCCTCCTCTCCAGCTTCTTATCTGACAGATCCCAATGTGTTAAACTCAGTACCACAAAGAGCCAGAATTTGCCCATTAGTTACGGGGTCCCTCAAGGCAGTGTTATAGGTCCAACCTTCTTTCTAATATATATTAACGAGTTATGCAACCTAGATATCGATGCCACTATTATCAGTTTCGCCGATGACACCGTCCTACTCTTCCAAGCAAAAGATTGGCTTACCATTTATTCCAAAGCGGAGGAAGGAATTCAACAGGTAAAATATTGGCTTGACTCGAACATATTAACTCTAAATGTACAGAAAACTAAATACTTACTGTCTAGTCTCACCAATATCCCAAAGTCAAACCTACCCCCGCCATTAAAAATACACGTATGTAAATATACATCTCTAAACCGGAACTGTGACTGCCCATGCCTAGAGCAAATAAACATTATCAAATATTTAGGAGTAACCTTCGATACACACCTAAATTGGAAGCAACATATACATAATACTACAAACAAAATCCGCAAATCTATATACTTTTTCAAACAAACACGCAATTTCCTTAACCTTAAACTTTTAAAAACAGTATATTACTCAGTGTGCCAATCTCACATTGAATACGGAATTTTAGCCTGGGGTAATGCATATTCCAATGCCCTTGATCCCATCATGAAAGCACAAAAACTAATCATAAAAATAATTCTTAAAATGCCACTTACTACCAGCACGGATACTATATTCAATTCCTTCAACGTTATGGACATAAAACAGCTCTACTCAAGATCCATACTAATTAATTTACACAAAAACAACAAAACACTATACAAAGCTACACAAAAAATACACAATACCCGAGCCAAAAACAACGAACTTCTCCAAACTCCTTTTTTTCAAAACCACCTTCGGGCAAAGACACTCTAAATACATAGCTTGCAAACTATACAATACACTACCAACCACGATCAGACAAACTGACTCCTTTACAAAATTCAAACAAGATATTAACAAATGGATTATAAGTATTGGACGCCTCACTATTACAAACATCTGTAAAATAAATCTCACATAGACAAAAATAACTATGCACATACAACCTAACCCATATAAAATAAATGAAAATAATGGAATCCTGTCAAATTGACCTTTAAATAGATTAGGCAGAATTTACTTCTCTACTTCATCTCCAACATTTATAAAATAACTCTCTTTAAAAGATTTATCACCCTTCCAATCACCTTTCTGTTTTAATTCTATTCAAAGTGATATGTATTTTACCTTAAATATCCTTAATAACTACAATATTCATTTATATATCTGTACGCCTATCTCGACACAGGTATACCCTAGTGAGACAGGCATATACATAAAACCATTGTAAATATATTTTATTATAGATAAAGAAATAAAAAATAAAAAAATAAAATAACCTCTTCAAATGAAAATACTTTTTTTGTAGATTTAATTGAGTAGATGCACTTTTTCAGAACTGTTTATATTACATACGTATATTGTTTTGTTCGTTTTTCTTTTTATTATGGTCTCAAATTTTTATGTCGTTATTTTATTGCTCAATGATATGATTATCTCTAAAACTGTTTGTATATGAACTTGTAATGACTGTTTATAACGCTAAAAAATAAAATAAAATAAAATAAAAACTCTTCCACCACATTATTATTGAAAACCACGACCTTTTTGGATTCTCCAATTTTTTTGTTAATTTGTAGTGACATCTAGTTGTAGTGACATTTTTCTGATTTCCATAGTTAGGAGTTCATTGCTTTGGTTTTGATCGGGATTTGGATACAATTATTGCATTTCTATACATCCTTTTTTCCTTACGACATGCATTTAATATTAGCACATTCCAATTAGTTGGTGCATTTGCAGGTCGAACCCTTTTTACACTCAGCCTCTTTCAGCTGCTTAACGCAGTTTTTGAATATTGTATCCAACTTTTGTTTGGCTTGCGGCTGCAATAGGTTACAACACTGTGGGTAGCTTGAAGATTTTTGGAGAATAACCAAAAACTCTGATTTGGCATCGTTTACACACAAAACCGATCACTCACTAACTTTCGTTTTCAGTACAACATTGGTATATTTATGAGTACCCACAACTGAAGACCCCAAGGCAAGAAGTTGTTAACTCACATTTTTGTAAAAAATGAGTTAGAATGCTCTCTAAACTAATTCGCATACGCTCTTTCCAATGAACACCGTGCCAGAGCTTAAAAACGGCAAGAACATGCTTAAATCAATGTGATGAACATGTTAACTACGTGTTTCTGTTGATAAAATAAGGGCAAGAACGTGTTAACTACAAAGTTAACAAGTTCTTGCCGTAATTCTGTAATTAACAACTTCTTGCCATCTACATTGGTTGAGATTTCTAAGGTTAACATGTTATTCACTCACTTTGGCGTTTACTTAGGTGGTTTTGCAGTGCGTGTTTTTTATTTAAAAATCATTAAAAATGAGTTCCAGAGGTGAAAAAATAGTGAAAATGTGCCAACAATTGATCAGGGAATCAGGTAAGCTGTATAAAACATTAGCCTCCATCTTAATTTATCCATAAAGTAGTTTGAGGTTAGGAGTAGTTTGAAAGTGGGTGAAGCATTTTTGTTTTAGTGTTTTTCTGTTTAAAATTCAACCATTTTTGATTGTAATGCTTATTTATTTGTTTCAGGAAGTGTTCAAGAGTCCACTAATTTAGTACAACCCGAGAAGCATTTAGAAATACCTCAAAATAATGTCATTTTAATGGAAGGTAAATGTAAAACAAATGTTTTACTCTGTGGCTCTAAATATTCTTTTATGTTTTTTTATGTTTTGAATACCTTCATTAATGCTTTGTAATATTTCATTTCAGAAATGAAATGAAATGTTATAAAGCTGACGGCCGGCGTAGCGCAGCGGTAAGACGCTTGACTCGCGCACCGAAGGTCGCGGGATCGAATCCCGGCGTAGCAAATAAATTTTATTTGATTAATTTGTGTTATTTCACAATTTATTCATTTAAAATAATAAATAGTATATTTGCGGCACGTTCCAGAGTGGAAGATACTCTCTGTATCGCCCTGGTGTAAGACCACCATTCAGAATTGAAACGTTGCTTGAAACGGCATTAGCCGTGTTTGGTGACCAGATCTGAATAGCCAGGTACTTCCCCACCTACCTCTTCCCTATCTCCTTCCCCTCCCCACTACCCTCAGCCTCACAACATACCCTAATTGGGGGTGCCATAGTCTCACTGGCTTCAGACGGGAGCAGTTGGGACTCTTGTGAGGTATTCATGTAAAAAAAAAAAAATGGACTCCGATAGAGATTTTGCATTGAATAGATGCCAGTCCGTTCAATCAGTGAACCAATATGTAAATTTAATGATGTCGGCTAACACAAAAAATATACCCATCGTGACAATGATGGCTGATAAGTTTATTTATATTAAAGAATTAGGGCAGCAACTGAACCTTATACATAATACAAAAAACACTATCGGAAAAAAGGTTAATTTTCAAAGAGGAATTCGCTGGATAAGAGTGGAGGAATTCGGGATTTATAAATGTCGCAAATCACTCTCCGAAGAAGAGCCTAGGAAAGAAGTGGACCTTAAAAAAAAAGGAATCAAACATTATCTTCCCAGCCAATGCTTTCAGCAAAACTGAGAGATAACTTAGAAATCAATGCGGCCAAATGGAATGATATCCAAAAATTGTTACCATACCTGGATGAGGTTTTTCGTGGATTTTTCTCGTGGAAGTCTTAAAAAAAAATTGACACATATGCCCTGCTACCTTTTCTTTTCAATAATTATTATTATTTAGTTACTTTACATATTTAAAAAAAATGTTTAATTTGTTTGATTAAATAAAAAAAGAATTTAAAATGTTCTTGCCTTTCAATTTTGTATCTTCCTCACCTATCCCTGTAGATGGCATGAACATGTTAACTACATTTTTTTGTAGAAAACATGTTTATTTTAACTTTTAGACTGCAAAACTACTTAATATTACTAGATGTAATGTAAATTTGGTTTGTTTACTACACCATGAAGGATCAGAACATTGTATATGACATTCAAATAAAAAATTATAAGGCAAAACGCAAAAGTCTAAATATCTCAGAATGCCTTCAATGTAAGTTAACAACTTCTTGCCTTGGGGTCTTCAACTAATATTATCGGCCGGCATTAAACCTGTGGGACAAGATTCCATTTTTTTAATATAAAACTTTAAATAATCGTGAAGTGATTGACAAACAACAGACTATATCATGGTATGTAGTTCTTTATTAAATTACAGTATGTAACATACCCCAGTTCCAAAGTGTCGATTGAAAACGATTGAAAAAATTGAAGTTTTGAATTAGGTACGAAAGTGTTTAGAATTCAAAAATGTATCATGTGGTAAGATAATGGTTTGGAAGTTTGATGCACGGATAATACGGAATATTCCTTTTTTAGGTTGAGGTTAAACTACGAAAGCTGCATGTCATCATAATTTTAAAAACCATCACAGGTTTTTAATGGTTTGTTTGGCAAAGCAGGGTTTGTCTAGCGGGTTTGTGTAATTATAATTGATTGTCTATGAAATAAAAACGGTTAATATAAAATGGCGTTACCGAGTAAGCGAATTAATTTAAACAAAATTATAATGTTAAAAAATGCATATTTTTGCATGTTTTTTTGTCTCCCGCGACAGAAATATCACTTTTCATAATAATAAAGCTAAATCTAACTGTTTGAATAAAAAATATTCCGTATAAATGAGTAAGCGGTTTAAAGCATAAATAATGTGAAAACTTCTTTAGTACCGTTGTAATTTAAAACTCGTTGAAACGAAAAAGCGACACAAAAAGAGACAAACACATTCGTCTATTCGATTTTGACTGTGAGAGAATGAGACAGAACAATCTGTCTCCTTTTTGTGCGGTGCTTCATAGCCTCCCCATGTCGACATTAGTTTTCGGAAGATTTCACTTCTACTGATTTTATTAACAGCGTAAGACTTTGTTTCCTGATTATCTTAGAACTGTGCTTTTCGAGTTGTTGCACTTTGGATTTGAGGTATCGAGTTGATTTGGGAATTCGTAGCTTGTAGTATAGCAGGTAATCCGGTATGATCTTGAACGTGAGAAACCAGTGATTCCAGTCACGCAATGCAATGCGATGTTCTTACCAACTTATCTCGGTATTTTATTATTGAACTATTAGGTGTTGTATTCCAACGTTATTAATTTTATTATACGTAATGAACTGTAAAACAAAACCTTCTCATAAAAATACCTTACTCCATTGGCGTGCAGTCTGTCAACTCAAAGCACTTTCTAAATGTTCTTGAAATTCAAACGAAATCACGCATTACTTGCGCTTGCGCAAGTTTTAAATTTTCACTCTATTTCGCCAATTTACCCCACCATAATAAAATAAAACTACCACGTGGAATGTTTCGTTTCATTTATTGATTCAAAAAATTGTGGTCCGGTACTAAATAACTTATTTTTCGATCGTAAGCAAAAATTAATTGAAAAAAGTGTCTGTAAATTTGACATTCGACACTTCAGAGTATTTTGATAGTCTCCTTTTTTATAGACTTAAAAGACGTGGTGATGGTCTGTTCTGATACAACTTGGATTTAAATATACCTACTCGTTACTAGGTTGGTATGTATTTTGACAAAACTGTGATAGACAAAAGAACAGACTGGAAAAAATGCCTTATGTATTTTTTCGTTGTTTTATTTTTCATCAGCTCCCCACAGGAAGCACAGAGAAAATAAATTCCTCAGGGCCTGTTTCATCTTTAGCGATGCTGTGTGGAGAGTCTTTTTTCTAAAAAATATGGGTGAGGAAGTTCTGGGAATGAAAACAGGGGGAGGGGTGGTTAAGAATCTGTGGGTTTTATGGGAGGGACGTTTGAATCGATCCCTCCCATCCAATCGGTCTCTTCCTATCCGACCCGCCACGTAGTAAATGGTCAATCGCTTCCGCATCAAACCTCACTCACAACATGAACCCGGGCACCCCTGCCAATTCACCAAACGTAGCGAACCACTGATGGTGACGAATGGCAGGGGAGTTGGTTATTCAATAAAAGGTTCCCGGGGCGACGTTACCCAACCCTACTTCCCATATTGAAAGCTTTACGTAATACACAACACATGCATTTTCTTCAAAATTAGTTTCATTTTTGAAATTTTCCACTAAAAAAGGAGAATTTCCCATGGTAAATTAACTTATTAACTGTAAAAATATAATTTCTGAACGATCCAACACGAATTCATTTTTACAAAGACACAAAAAATATATATTGTGTACATCGTTACATTATATTTGTGAATAATTTTTTTTTTTTTTTTTTCAATCCAAAACTTCGATTACCTCCTCAACTAGCTAGCTAGGGGCTAGCGATGTTTCGGCTGAAGTGGGCTCTTGAACTCGAGTTTTCGCGGGGAGCGGATCCTACTCCTACTTCTTTTTCAAATCGATTACTCCCTGTACCAATTTCGGTATTGCCACCTTCTGTCAAATTGGTTAACGCGCTCGTCCCGGTTAGACGGAGAGGTCTGGATTCGAGTCCCAGTTGCAACCATTATCTGTTTTCTGTTTTTCTGTGTCTTGTTCTCTTTCATATTTTCGTTTAGATTATTATTGTTAACTTATTCTAATATGACATATTTCACTGATGGGAATAACCTTCAAAAAAGTATAAAAAGAAAGTTTTTCTTATAAAAATTGAATATTCATTTAGACTTTTACAAAAGTCAATAGTTCCATATAAATAAATTCGGATATATCTATCCGAGACGCTATCCAGGTTACAAACCAACTCTTAGAATGATTGTTTCCAATGAAAAGGGTAGTTGCCCGTAATATGGAGAAAAATAATTAGTTGATAATAATGTAATTCTAAAATTTGAAAATATGAGATTGACAAATATGACGGTTTGACAGAAGGTGGCAATAGCGAAATTGAATAACGCGCTCGTCCCGGTTAGACGGAGAGGTCTGGGTTCGAGTCCCAGTTGCGACCACTGTCTTTTTTCTGTTTTTCTGTGTCTTGTTATCTTTCATATTTTCGTTTAGATTAATATTGTTAACTTATTCTTAATTTTTCATCTCGCTACTTCACTTTCATAGTGAGCGATGAAGTTTTGAAAAACGAATTAAAAAATTTAAAAATTCACAGGACATAGCTTATTTTCATGTTTTAAAATAAATTGCCCCACATAAGATATTTCGAGGAAAGAGTGCACAAACTCAAACGATACCATTACATACCTAATTCTAATGAAATTCGTAAACATGTTTGATAAAGGCTCCATTTTCAGAAATTGGAGGTTGGCCCAGGGTATTCACCACGAACCGACGAGGAATAACCCATAATAAATAATATCATCTTTCAGTCTTATGCCTTATGTATGCACGACATGCACGTATCACACACAGTGATTCCTAAAGTTTTGGAAATCGCCATATGTTATCTAAGACACTATCTGAGTTACAAACCATTTGAAAGCATCCAAAAAAATTGGTAACATTATTCGAAAACAATATTGTTACCTAATTCTAATTTTGAAAAATGAGATCGATAAAAATGAATTAAAAATAGGAGGTCTTAATGGCCGAGTTTGTTTAGGCGTTTGTCCCGGTAAGACAAGTGATACTGGGTTCGCGTCCTGGTTTCGACAGTTACCTTTTTATTTTTCGGTTTCTTGTTCTTTGTCATGTTTTTCGTTTAGATTAGTATTAACTTCTTCTTAAATTATATAATACATTTATTTGTTGCTGTGATAATGATGGCAAAATCACAGGGAATTTCCTGGAAAGGGGGGGATGCGCTGAAAAAAATAATATTTTATAAAGGGGCGGCGAGCCAAATATGTTTGGAATACTATGATGTTGCAGGTATTCAAATGTTCTCGTGATATAAAAGATAAAAAAAATTCGGTTTTATACCAGTGCATGAGTGCAGTCCAGTGTCAAAACGAAACTGGAAGTCCGCAGTTCCATTAGAAATCAGCTTAAATATATAGTGCCGAGAAAAACCATTTATAATCTTTCTTTGAGCCGATCATAAGCAAAGTTCGTTTGTGACGTGAGTATCAATTTCTTAATTATTATTCACGATTTAGGATGTAAACTTCGTATTATATTTATAATTTTTCTTCTGGCTTGAATCATTAATCTAAACTAAATCCTATATTTAGATACAAACGTAACTTTTGAAAATTTCGCTTCTCGTGCAGGGCGAAAAGTATTAGTGGGAAATATTCAAACATCTAAATACTTTTATATATTTTTTATAAGAAAAACTTTATTTTTATACTTTTTTGAAGGTTATTCCATCAGTGAAATATATCATATTAGATTATTATTGTTAACTTATTCTAATATTATGATACTTTTATTTTTTTTATATCTCAGATTTTTTTTATTTAATTATATCTGATCTAAATCGGTTGACGAAAAATTCCTACGACGCGTAAAATTTTTAGTGGCTATTGGAACAGGAAATCTAAGCACTTCGTGGAATGCTCAAAATCGTTATAATTCCAAAGAGATATACACTTTTTGTATAATTCCTGTTTAACGGGGGGTGAAAGATGTGGATTGCAGATAACTGTTGGTAATCGATAATAAGCATTGATATATATATACATAGATGAGACATTTAGCGAATAAATTGGTTCAACGGAATCGTAGGTTAGTACCTCAATTTCTCTATTAGTATTAGTATTTCTACAACCGTCAACCGTGGCTGGTGCATGGCTGGCGTGTGGCGTATCAAAGTAGGATGGAAAAGTATGAAACCATGGACTTGGGTAAAAAGAAAGGACGGTCTGACGGCCGAGCCTTTCGACGCGGTGGCTTCAGTTAGAATTCACTTTCCCGAAGGCCTGTTCGTGCATGATTTGAACACGAATCTCGGAGAATTATGTACGAGATAGCGCCTGTATTGTATATCTCTATGATAATAAGTGATATTTTATTAGTATATCTTCTGGGAAAAGCGTAAATATTATGTGTACCTTAAATAAGCGAGCAGGTGTCTTTTTATAACTCCATCCACTGTACGATCTGCTATCTAAGGTTCGATAAAGTTAAAAATGTTTTTGAAACCAACAGCAGGGACGATGGAAACCATAGATCGTATTCTGTCGATTACTTTAATCTTAGACTTTTATTTTTATTTTGTGATAAGAAAAATTTGTAGACATATGAACTCATGAACCAAATACATTTTTGTACCAAAAAAATTGCTTTCGGCTCAGTGCGGTATTTTGTTGTCATCTTAATATTTTACATCATAACTTGCCAAAGGTTTTTTGTTTTAAACAAGCAGATTATTTTTCGAAGTCATAACTCTTGGAGAGTCCTGGTCAAATCTCGGAGAAATCGTCATTATACAGCTTTCCTGACGTTCTAATTGCTTTTGTCAGTTGATGCGAAATTTACATTCACGTAGTTTAGTTGACTTAGCTTAGTCCTTCGTTTACTCATTTTACCTGAAGGCTGTATAATGTATAATTAAGAAGCCTGAGGTGGCCGGATCTCCTGTTCTTGCTACATATTCCGCGTTCTGTCTAAGAGAGCCATACAATATTTTACTGATTCTTAATATAATTGGTGTTTGTTGCACGTCACAAAAAAAACACTTTTTGGTATGGCTCGGAAGATTCGCATTTTATTTAAAACTTGTTTTAGAAGCTTCACGCTCAATCAATAAATATTATGGCAAAATTTATAATGACAGTTTAACAATGAATTAAAAAAAAAACCATACACACATTCAAATCAGAGTGTGCAGTACAAACGCGATAGAAGTGAAACCGTCAGAAAAATAAAGTAGATTAGAGTGGCGACGCGCAAAGAGGAGACCGATTATATTAATTCTCTCGCAGGCTAAATCCTATAAGTAGACATATGTTTGTCTCTTTTTAGTGTGGCTATATTTCGTTTCATCGAGTTTCAAATCACAACGGTGCTAAAGAAATGTTTACTTCAAAAGAAAAAAAAATGGCCACTGATTGATCCTGGATCTTTGGCTTGCCTTGACAGTGTATGTGTGTATCAAAAAAAAACTTGCTTGATTAATATCTTGCAATTTTTGGGAAATGTCACCCAAAGGCATTTAAGTTCCACGTCTACATCTTGCCCAACCCGGAATAAGAATAATAATAAAAATATCTATATATTTTTTTTTTTTCTTAAAATTCACTAACGGGTTGATGATACTGTTCAAACTTTTTCGCGATAGAGACATCCATCTTTATTTTGCAATCTATGATTCAAACCAAAACAGAATTATATAATTACCTTTCTAATAATTTGGTGCCGGGAGAGCATCAAAAACAACATAAAAACGCATTTTTCAGATCTGGTTTTCTATCTTTTTATGTATTATGACCACCATCTTTCTTGTAAATAAAGGTGTGTAACAGAAAGAGGTTACAGCAGAACGTTTTGTGTGGCTGGACCATAGCACGGATTTGTTATCAAAACATGTTTAATACGTTTTATCAGCATGTGTTTTGAGGTTCGTAAATGCCTACCACTGCCTTGAATTAAGCTGATGGTTTACTGTCAAAGTGTCAAACCATCTCACCTAATAAAGAAATTAAATAAAATCACTGCAATAATCCTAGAATCGTCTGTCTATTATTCTTCATACTGAGATAACATTATAATATTATCGCGTTTACCAATAAACGGGGCATCCCCTGTCTCCGATTTTCCTAGGCACTTGGTAACGCAACTAAGTTGTTATAAAATAGTTATTGATAACGATAACCTTGTGTCTATTATTGAAATCTTATTCAGTTAAGATATCCGTTTTTAGAGGTGGTGTACCGTGTACCGTTGAACGATAAACATTTTCCGTCCCGATGATCCGAACCTAATTGGTTTACATATCGATAAAATTACTTTAGTAATCAGGCAAACGACTTTTTGAGTCAAAAATTACTCCCAATAGACTGGACCCAGTATGACTATGGCATCCCCAATTGGGGTACGTTGTGAGGCTGAAGGTAGCGGGGAAGGGTATGGAGAAGAGAAAAATGGGGAAGTATCTGGCTATTTAGATCTGATCTTTCATTACTTCACTTCAAGGAACGTTTCATTTCTGAATGGCGGTCTCAAACCAGGGAGACAGTATCTTCCTCTCTGTAACGTGTTGCAAATATACTACATATGCACGGTGTAAAGGAGCGTACTTGACTTGCTCTAATCACTGATTCGTGACATTATTTGTAGTAAAAAATGTATTTGAAATTTTGGCCTCCGGTGACTTTTACAAGTACCTAATATTTTTTTTTTAATTATTCATAACCTAACAAAAACAAAAATTCTTCCACATATCATCTTCACTGGTCACCCAGCCGAGTAACCGTGTAACCCCTCACCCAGACCTCACTACCAATAACCATAAATTTTTATTAAAGGCAATCCAATAGTCCAGCAAAAAAAATAATTATATGTCTTTTATTAAAATTACCCATATTTTTAAGGGCCAAGGTATGATCTACACGCAGTATTTAATTGAAGTATCTGTAATACTTCTAAGCAATCAAATTTTCAAAATAAAAATATATGATTTTGTATGATTTTGCATTATTTAGTATGGCTTCATCTTAAGTTGAAAAAAAAATCAAAAATGTCACCGGAAACCAAAATTTCCTTTACATTTTTTACTCCAAATATATCCAGGAATCACTGGTTAATCAAGTATGTCCTTAAACATCCTGTATATTATAATAATTGGAAATATTATGAAGAATAAAATGCTATATACTTGTGCACGCCGGGGATTTAACCCATGACCCCCGCTGGCTAGTCGAGAGCCTTACCCTTCGACCACGGAGACCATCTAAAAAACAGTATCACGCTTTTTCAACCTCAGTGGTAGGAACATAAAATTGACCTCCATTCAACTCGGAATTTGTGTACACTCCTTCCTTCATTCACATTCACACCCATACACCGAAAACCGAAAATAGTTATTAAACTGGTTATATCAATAATGACGGCCTTCGTGGTCGAAGGGATTGGCTCTCGGCTACGAATGTAGAGGTTGTGGGCTCAAATTGATTAATAAACGAATAACTTTATTCTAGGCATGCTAGGACTTCACTCCTTGGAGAAGAAAGGCGTATGCCGCCACCCACTTATTCATACATAGTACCAATTCATAATAGATATATTTGGTGTTGACAATTTAGCGTGTTTCAAAAGACAACTAACCTCGATTCTATCTTCTGATTAACTTTAATTCTTTTTATAATAACTTGTCTTTTAATATTTGATACTTTACGATTTGATCACATCATTATTTTTTTGTTTTATTGATTTTAACATATACAAATAATCGTATCTTACCATTATCATTACCTACTCTTTGTTTTACGTCAAATCTTAATGTCTTAATTGTATTAGTTTTTATTGGAAGAATTATATTTATCGCTTTATACTTCAATACCACAATTAATTTTTAATTAAATGAAAACAGATAAATATTAGCGAAACTCTATCGAAAAACTGGAGGCAGAAAAATCAGAAAAAAGATTTGGCACCTCTGGGACTCGAACCCAGGACCCTTTGCTTACATAGCATGTGCTCTACCGATTGAGCTAAGGTGTCTATATTTAATTCGATCACTGTATCATACTTCGACTAAGAACTACCAACATTATCTTCGAAAAACGCACATAATATTATTGGCTGCTATCATTATATATGATTGTAAGATTCAACTCGAACTAAATGCCATCATGATAGTATCTGGATAAATGTTTATCCATTTTATTTTTAATACGCGACATCTATTGACTTTTCTGCAAGTTTTCTGATTTTTCAGTCTCCAGATTTTCGATTGAGTTTCGCTGATATTGGCTTCATTTAATTAAATATTATAATTTGAGATTTGACTCATAAAGTTAAAAATCACTATAATTAATTGTGAAATTTAATGAAAAAGCCAAAAGGGCGTTAATAAATAATAAACAATTGTGACATCATTGATCTCGATTGATGACCCGAATCAAGTGAGCATTTTTAATTCACTTGATCATGTCATGTCTTCCTTCACTGGCATGACAAAATATTATTTTTCACTTCTTTCTCCATCAATCCGCTCTGGATTTTCGAACTCTATGACGTCCTAGCAGAAACGCGTCGATAAAGATTTCATCGATAATGTAGGTAACATAGTTCCCGAGCAAATTTAAATGGCACATTTTATCGACATTGTCGATGTGCGTGTATAGATAGAAGTGTTTTTTTTCAAAATCTAGTTAATTAAGCTAACATGAAGATTATTTTAAGATCTCTACGTTTGTAAATCGGTAATATTATGTTTTATCACACATACTACGCCTTGGACATACTTCTTCATAATGCCTCTTTCAGACGTTGCAGCTTTAGTTGATTGAATTTTATTGAACGACAAAAATGGAACAAGGTTTCTTTCAATGGTTTCAATTTCAGTTTCAAACTAATGCACAAAAAATCATAGGTACTTGTAAAATTTATCATATAATATCGGATAACATAATCCAGGATTTTTTACTTGTTGTATTTTATATTTAAATCTTTGTAGGTACCTTTTAGAGATATCCTATATTTTTAAATTTTACTTTTTATTGTTTTATTTCTCACTTTAAATTTTTATTTTTACTTTTTCCCTAGTAATTTATAGTTAGTAGTTTATATTTTATACTTTATAATTTACTTTTATACATTTTACATTTTATTCACTGCTTATTACCTTACTTGTTTACCTTTTTTCTTAAATTTCACTAACATTTTTCATGTTGTTGTACTATTTATAAGTATGTCAGTTATGTTAATGGCACGTGTTGTGCCGTATATATGTAAATAAATAAATAAATTAATTTAAATTGAACCGATCTTGTTAATCAAGATGGCATAAACTGTAGTTATTAGTGCGTGTGTCTCTATAATTTCTGACAATTTGCGAAACAAACATTTGTTGAAATGTCGTATTTTGATTAGAAATCGATTCTAAGAAGAATTGAATTAGGTGCACCTAATACTTTTTTGAGAGAAGACATTCGAATATTGGAATATACTTAAGTGTTAATTACGATCTAAATGATTTACGAATTTTGGAAGAAAAATTTGCTTAATGTTTTAAAATTCAAGATAAATTTAACATAGCAGCATTAAACAACATTGTAAAATAGTCGGCCTAATTTATTTTAATGGTTCTATTTATGTTTTTTTATGTCTAATTGAGAATGTTTTATTTTTATATCTAATGGAAATTTTTTTTTTTCTATTTCGGTTATTTTATTGTCTATAATTTTTAAAAAGCATTTCTATTTTTATACAAATCTTGCTTTTGATCCCAATGAGAGGGATTTTTTCGATTCAGGTCGTAAAATTTGAACATCATATCTTCCGACCATTTCAGATATATTTTTTTTTAATTTAAGAAGATGCCATTATGTAAGTACGTCTAACGTCTACTTTCGCCTGCAGGGAAATAAAAATTGGAAGAGATTTGTAAATTGTGATCAGACATTTCGAATCGGTGTGAAACTCGAATAATGATTCAGACTTGAAAAACAAAAGTAGAACTTTAAACTATATTTATTCAACTAAAAACTTTATCAATCTTATTGAAATGGTGTTCACAATTATTGTCAATAAGCTTTCAAGTATCTTTGAATGGAGAGCTGATCAACTAAAATTGAAACGTCTGAATAGGCAACGGTTTCGCGTTTACCAGTAAACTGGACTTCCCCTTTCTCGGGGAAATAATATATATAGGTACCTACTTGTACAAATAGATTCTATAACCTTTTGACCTCTCATTGCGTACTTATTTATTTAATAAATATATCTATTTTATTTGTATGAATGTCGCGTTGTGATAACTGCCGATAAGAAATGTATGGTACATTAAATACGTTATCTTTACTACCAGACTTAACAGTATTGCCATTGCTGCAGTCATTTTTCTGGCATTTTGGATGACAGGGGTACTTTTTGCTTCAGTTTTATTTTGAAATTTGTTTATTATTATTCATAATTCAGATAAAAAGTTAATTAGTTTAATCAATGGTATTAATATGTATTTAATTGTAGCTATACGTCTGTGGCTAATGTTCAGTAATGTAATTTAATATTCTTTTTCGTGAAACCTCACAAGAGCGCCCCTTTTTGTGCACTGTACAGTGTTCAGACCGGGGAACTACCTACATCGCCACCCGGTTGGGCAGCGTTTTGAAGCGGGTTATGGAAAGGTTGTGGGAAATGGTTTATAATGCGGGTGTTAAAGATACTCAGAGTTAATGAAGGAGGGAAAACAGATACCGATACGTTCAACATACGGTCCGACTTATACAAAAATGAGTCGAAAAAAAGACCCATTCTAATGAAACCAACATTAATTTGTGAACGATTGTTCCGCTCATCTCCGTCGAGTTCGCACACGTGCACCGGAGTACAGGGGATCAATGCTGCTAGCTTCACTGAGAAGGCTCAGAATTAAATTCTTTTATAGTTTTTGGAAGTTATTAAATTCAGCAAAGAAAACGGCTCGGATAGCTGAAGTTCTGTATTTTCTATTTATTTTATTTACACTATTTACAAGCGTTGGAGTCGATTTTTTGGGTTTTCGTTTTCGAGTAAATTGAGTCCAATGCTGAAATTGGACAAAAATGGTCACTCGGGGTTAATATCAGCGGCTTAAGATCGTATAACCAGAGAAAATCAGAAATATGTCATTTTTAAATCAGTGTTTAGACGTATTGGCTCTTTTCCACAAAAAAATATAAATTGGTTTCGAAAGATTGTTCTTTTATCTAGTAAACACATGTTTTAAATTTTCAGAAAAAATTATAATTTTTAGTAGAATAAAGTTATACCATAGGTCGTTGGCGGATTTGTTAAATTTTCAAAAAAGTACATTTATTATACAACTCAAATTTCAAATCATATAATCATGCAGTAAAATAAATCAATACATTATCTGGTAAACGTATATAACAGAATTTTAATTTTAGTTTAAATAAAATCATAAAAAAATATATAAATAGATGTGTTTCTTGACGAAAATTGGTCCGTCTGTGTATTTATGTGCGCACTTACAGACCAATATATTTCAATTTTTTTTAAATTCTTATTTTTCTGAGACATTGTTAAAAAATAATAAATACTTATGATCAAAAAATAATTACAAAAAGTATCTACATAATTTTAATAGTTTTATCAACACGCCTTTCGGCATTTTTGGATGTAGGTATAAATTAAAGCATATTTGGAATGACATAAAATCGATATTGAGTTATAATTTTTAAAATCTAGTACGGAAAGTAATTAATCTTTCTCATTGGAACCGCCCTGAACGATCTTAAGAACCTCTTTCGACAAAATGTGGATTTTCGGCCGCTGGCTAGTTATACGCTCTTAATGTATTTAATGTGTCAAATCTTTGACCCGGCTCTATAGTTTTTTAACCTTACCCTGGTTGTCTAAAAAAGTCGAAATGCTCAGATAGATTTTTTTTATGGGTTACGTTCTCTGTGTGATGTATATTCACCAATTTTCTCGATTGCACTACGAGTTTCCGGACACCGTATTTTTTGTATTGTATTGTTAAGTGAAATCTTTTTTAACCCCTTTGTGATTTTAAACTCGATGAAATGAAAAAGCGACACTAAAAGAGACAAGAGCATACCAGTGGCGGTCCGTGAGTTTTCAGTGAGCTAGAGCGCTAAGATTGAAAAATAAGACGTCATTGGGCAAGCATCACCAAGTTACTAGTAATCTCATCTTAGTCTTAATCCTCACTCTTTATTTACATAATATGTGTTAGTTACGAGTACTTACAGAAATTTATTCTTACTTACAAATACTGCTTTCGTTTTACGAATGCTTATATTATTATTACCTCATATGTATACTTATATTATTTTGTTGAAAATTAATAGTTCTAGATTTAGATTCTAGCATTTCTATATGTATCTGATGAATTTTTGGTTTTATGAAAATATGTCAATTCCATGATAACTTTATAACAACTCCCAATAATTCTCATTTGATTATATGTATGTACTTATGTTTTATACGTATTTATGTGCATGATTATATACATGTATGCAAATACCTGTTTGTATATATGTGTATATATATATGTGTGTGTAAGTTATATGTGTAAATTTATAAATATGTACCCGTCTCGGAACAGACTTAGTCTAGTAAATTTTAAAAAAATGTCGTAGTTGTAGCTGAAAATAATTTTATTTTTCAAAATTTCAATTTTTTGTATGAAGATTTTCAGGATTCTTTCAGTCAAGGGATGCGCCTGGTGATGAAATTGCTTTAAAATAAAATAATCATTATTTGGGTACCATTCTCTCTGCCATTGGGGTCCTAACCGCTTTGCGATAGAGGTCGTCAAGATATCCGTAAAATAGTATTTTATCGCTGTTACCAGACAACAGAGAGTCATGCATACATGGAAGACAAATCAACACACTGTATAATAACTGTCCCGTGTGCAGAAGATAATAAAATAATCTTCTTCCTGTGTTTGTCCTCTTTATCAAAACCAAATTTTCTAAGCACCCACACATAAGGGAGTAACAAATAGTTCTGCTGTCGTTGTTTTTATATTCATTTCTTTAATTTATAATCACATTTTAATGACAGTAATAAAAACGTCCATCAATAAGATATTTTCATTTATTACTTGAGCCATTTCCCGATGTCAAATCGGTAGCGGCCAGACATTTAGCGAACCAAGGATCGAATCCTACGAAATCTTAAAAAAAAAAAAATATTTTTTATTTTTCTAAATTAATATACAATCTTCAAACCATTCCGAAATGAACAGGCAATAGAAAGCGACATCTAGCGACTCCGAAGAAGAAAACACAAATACTAATAGGATGACCAAATAAAAACAAAAATACAGGAAAAGGTGCACTGGAATTCGACGACAAAAATATGGAAAAAATTATCCTTCACATTCATTTAAAAAAAGTGCTTCGTAGTCTCCCCGCTCTTGTCTATTTTATTTTTGTGAAGGTTATACTTCTACCGCGTGTGAATTAGATCAAATTGGGCGCCTTTGAGGTGATTTTTCACAAAAACGGCGCTATACAAGTCATCCAAATATTATTAAATAGAGATATGACCAGCTGTATAGGAAAAGGTGCACTGGAATTCGACGAAAAAGATATTGAGAAAATCACCCTTCACATTGATAAAAAATTGTTTCGTAGTCTCCCCACTCTTTTCTACTTACACTTCTACCGCGTGTGAATTGCACACTCTGATGTTTTGAAAATTTAATTCCAACTTTCTTCTTTTGTTTTTGAATGATTATTTTATATTTTGTTATTTTTCCTATTTTTATCTTTACTTTGATATATTCTATTTATAATTCACCCTGTCAGGATATTGATTCAGGATGTCAGGATATCGAAGCGTGTTCCACTGTCATCACGTGAGTACCAGTGCGCGGGCACCGGATTCGGTAGTTTCTTGTCTTTCGGCGTTAGAGGTCAAATTGGACAACTTGGAGTAAAAAGAGTGGAACCATTTTTTCATTTCGTGTTAATTAAAATAATTTTCTGTTTAAAAATATAATATTAAAGGCAGGTATTTTATTGCTTTTCTGAATTCTCCATACTATTCCAATTACTACTTCCAATTTTTAAAATGATCTGTTAAATTGCTCAAATTCAAAGCAAATCCTAGTTGTTCTAGAGTTCATTAAACTGGTGTTAATGACTGACGCATATCCGAAATTAATTTGTTTTTTATTATGCTCTATCAATTTATTTATAATCCGAATTAAATCATCTTGACTGTTTGTTTGCCTAACCTAAGTTTGCAAATAGCTTCTATTGTTGTTGGTACTCGTTTTCACAGCCGATTTGTTTGTTTTTTTATTCCCAAACATGTTAAATAAACAGAGTGATGAAACTATATATTTAAAATAGTTAAATTTACTTAGCGACAGCACTGACTTCGTAATTTGGAGGACTCGCGTCTCGGGATGGCGACAATGGCGTCACCCCGATCTATGTATTCAATGGCATAAGAGGTACAGCCTTTACACCGATACCTGTTGACTTTAGTAAGCCTAAAGTAAAACTGTATCTGTAGTATCTTATATTGATCATTTTTCAGAAACTTTCAGAGCACGTGTTAATATCGAAAAGTGTGTAAGTTTAAAAATGGGGCAATAAAAATATAACACATGTACGTTATTTTGATATAAATGAATCGCCAAGAATAAATAATCGTTTGAGTAGCTGAAATAGGTACCTAATCAAGTTTTATTTGAGAAATTATGCAAATAAATTCAAATCATATCCAAATTCAGTTTGAGAGGCGGGTTTGGGTACCGCCGCCCCTGGAACCATTTATTTGATAACCAACACCTTTG
This sequence comes from Limnephilus lunatus, assembly GCA_917563855.2. Lineage (NCBI taxonomy): Eukaryota > Metazoa > Arthropoda > Insecta > Trichoptera > Limnephilidae > Limnephilus > Limnephilus lunatus. Next base: position 77,823,412 of record OU830592.1, read on the forward strand.
TCGTAGGTAATCCCAAGTGGTGCGCTACGTTTGGTGCCCGGGTTAATGGGGTGAGGTTTGTTCAGGTCTTGGCTGTGGATGCGTCTGCCCACCAGCTGCATGGTAGGCCGGATCGGGAGAGAATGGTTGAGGGAGTCCCTTTGACTTATCCAGCCGTACTCTCTCTGCACATCGCCTTGCACCGAAGTGGGAGGGACGGATTCTAACGTCACTCCTAGACACACTGACCCCCAGATTCTTACCCACCCCTAATATCCTTTTCCTTCCCAGAACTTCCTCTTCTTCCTTTCCTAAAAAGATCGATTGCACAGCATCCCCAAAGATGACGTAGGCCCTGAGGAAAATAATTCCCCTAGGTAGTAGGCCCTGAGGGGAATTATTTTCCTCAGGGCCTCCTGTGTGGAGCTTGTAAAAAAAAAATGTAACCAAAGACATTACGAAGCGAATAGCTACCATAACCAACCCAAAATGTGGCAAGTAACAAACCCTTTTATATGTTTCTGGTAAATTCTTAATTCATACGTTGTTCATATAATTATGTATGATAAAGATACCTATAAGTTCAAAGAACATATACATATTATGTATGAACGAAATAGATGAATTACTACATTCTAGACCACGGTTGTGACTGATGTGACCATTGGACCTAGTTCAGTAAAACCACACGCATTGTCTCAAAAAACTATATTTAATTTTGAATTTGTCTAAGAACACAACAATGGTTTTTAGTTTAAATAATAATAACAAAAATAAATAGGTACATTTTCTTAAACAGGAATTGTTATTTAAAACTTATGGAAAAATTAATATTATTTATTCTTTGAACCGCTTACTCGTTAATACTGAATAATTTTTATTCAAACAGTTAGACTTAGCTTTATTATTACGAAAAGTGAGTATTTATGTCAGACCAAAAAACATACAAAAAACACGTAAAACATGTATTTATAAAAGCAGAACATGGAAAGAAATGTATTAGAATAATTACACATAAACAAACGTTTGACAAACCCTGCTTTGCCAAACAAACCATTCAAAACCTGGGATGTTTTTTTAAATTATGATGAACCTCAATACAATAATTCGAAGTAGGTACTTTTTGTTTATTAATTTTGACGAGAAATTATTTTATTGGTACTTCCGAAAATGTCATATTTGATTTTCTACTCATTAAAAAAGGAATATTCCATATTATCCGTGCATCAAATTTCGAAAACTCGAACGTTCCGTATTATCCGTGAGGTGGACTCAATGTATATTTACCAAATTAATATTATGCTACAGTTGAAATCTAGCTGATGTTGTGTATGTATAATGTATGAACTTCCTCGGTTTTTTTTTCGCAGTGGTGAAGATGGCTTTTTGCTATAATAAAATGAATATTATTTAGTCTCAACAACACTACATTTTACATACTTCTCCAGAACGGACAAAGCGATGAAATATGGATATTTCATACCGGCATCGGACAATGGTCACACATGAAACAAATATTTCCAACAATCACTATATTCACAGGGTGATAAGGGATGTACTCTACTTACTATAAACCAGTGATTTCTGAATTATTTGGAGTAAAAAATCTGAATTTAATGACTTGGTACTTTAACCAGTGAGTCCTGTCCTGGTATTATTTGGAGTAAAAAATATTAATGAAATTTTGGTCTTCTGTGACCTCCTCAAAATCTAACAATTTTTTTTTCTTCTGCATATCTTCACTGGTTACTCAGCTGAGTAACCGTCCAACTTCTTACTCCAACCCTAATTGTCAAACACCTACTATTTTTTATGTTTTGATTGATATTTATATCGCATGTGAATGGCTAACAACCAATGTTCGAATATTATTATCTATTGAAAATAATATTGATAATATTTGTGAGAATGTTTGACGAAGATAAGGAATCGAGGGCAAGTCAACGTTCAAAGAAAACTTTTGAAATCCTGCAAATCTTGGAAAGGGAGGATCATATTGTAATATTGATCGTTTAATTTTTTATTTATTGTAATGAATAGTAGGAACTTTAACTCAATAAATTTCCCAAACTCTGTAAATATTTACCAATGCAGGTACATATTTCACCTGTTCTGGAAGGAAAAACCGTGATGCATAACGTTTCGACGTTTTCATTTCTGGAGTAAAAAATGTTGAAATTAAACCGTTCTAACACAAGTATTTTCACTCTACCTCTGGACTGTGGGAAGAATGTAGTGCATCCCAATGGCATAAACTAACCTATGAGAATAGTTGTTATATCGCCTCTCTATAATGTCAGTTGTCCTCCCGAGGTACTGCAGCGCTTCGAAAATATTGAACGAGGGAATAGTGATAAATGAAAAGCTGATGGCACAAACTAAGCAAATCCCACGAAAATATTCTTAAGGCTTTGATAGTCTTGATCGAGTTCTCCTTGTTTGCCTTCTGAACACAGGAGACAATCGAATATCCTTTTTTTTTTTTTTTTTTTTTTTTTTTTTTTTTTTTTTTTTTTTTTTTATTGAAAAATTTTTCTTTCGGTACAATACAATAGATACATAAATAAAATGAAAGTATATAAAAGCTTAATGCAATTATAATTATTACAATTATATAATATATATTTTTAAATTATTCTCCCATAATAAGCAAATGCTTGTGTGTACGGGAGGAAGTATTATTTGTTTGGTTATTTTTTTTTTATTGTTGTTTTTATTTATATTTAGTACTTTTAAATTTAGTTTATGTAAATAATAAGATAAATGTATGTTTATATAAATATATAAATTTTTATTATTATTATTATTTTTTTTTTTAGTTAAGGTTTTCAGTATATTTTTTTAATTGTGTTTTGAAATTTTTGAAACTGTCACAATGGGATTTTATATTTTCTGGTAATTTATTAAAGAAATTTGTTCCCAAGTATTTGTAGTTTTGTTGGCCTAAAGTTTTTTTACAAATGGGAATTGGTAACATGTATTTTTGCCTGAGATTTGCTGTGTTTTTGAAAGGTATAGTTTTGTTTAGGATATCCTCTTTGTAGACTTGTAAGGTTGAGTGATACAGAAAAAGAGTATTTAATTTTCTGACTTTAAATTCTTTGAATATGAGTTCTGATGGATATAAAAATGATTTTTTTAATATTATTTTAATTATTAGTTTTTGCGCAATGTAAAGAGATTGTGTGTGAGTTTTATAGGCGCCACCCCATCCTATTATACCATATTGGATTATGGATTGACAGAAAGCGAAGTACGTCATTCTCAGTAGTTCTTTATTTAGAATGTGTCTCAAACAGCTAAAAATATAGGTCAATTTTCGTACTCTGTTTTTAAGATTGGTTATATGCGGTATCCATTTTAGACATTGGTCAATAGTAATTCCTAGATATTTGGTTGAAGTTTTCATTTCAATATGAGTACACAGTAAGTTACAGTGGTGTTGTTGAGTGTTTGGGGCAGAGTGGATCCTTATGTTAATTTCATGCGGCGTGTTTGGTTTTTTTATGAAAAATGGTATATAATGTGTTTTTTTAGAGTTTAACGTTAGTAGGTTATTGAAAAACCATGTTTTTAATTCGTTTATGTCCGTGTTAGCCTTTTTATTCAGTTCTAACCACGTGTTTGCTTTTAGAAGAAGCACTGTGTCATCTGCATATGATATTATTTCCCCGTATTTAGCAACTTCAAATATATCATTTACATATAATATGAACAAAAGTGGTCCTAGAACTGTGCCTTGTGGTATTGAGAAGTTACTACTTTGAGAATCACTTAGTTCATTTAATAATTTTACTTGTTGTGTTCTATTTTCCAAAAAGCTTATTTCATTCCTTAATTCATTTATTGAAATATTACTCATATGTATCTTCGTACGTATATTTGTGGTTATGTTTTGTGGTTTGTGTATTTTCCACTTCATTCTTTGAATGTTTCCATTAAGGCAATTTACTCGTGGATTTTTTTTGTACCTTTTTTAACACCCCCGTTTAGGTTGAGTTAATTTTTTTACTCTTGTAACTATGCAGACGTCCCTCGATTACCAAACAGCTGCTCAGTTGTACATATACGATATACACATATAGGTACGTAAAAGAATTTCACTGTCATTCATCTACCAAATGTTCCATCTAGCACATGTGACACAAAGTGAATCCTAAAAGGGGTCTTTTACAATATAAAAAAAAACACAGAAAAAACACAACAAACCATAGAAAGGTACGCATATTTTATTTTGCTATGTTTAATCGTTGAGAATATAATGGTTTGTTTTAAAATTTGATTGAATCAAACATTCTAACAACTTCGAAAGTGGCGAGAAAATTTCTAACTGTGGTGAGAATTGTAGCTTATTTTCTATCGTGTGATGTTCTTCTTCGTCATCCTTCTGAGATCCAACTTTACATACAGTCTTCCCAAAAACATTTATTTAAAAGTTCTATCCATAACTACCATTTTTTGATAGCTAACAATATTATATATTTACCTTCTTAATTTTATTTATCTTCGACGTTTATGTTTTTCATGAAGTGGGACTGATTGGGAACAAAAACGAAAGTCTTTTTCAGCTCCCTACGTCTTATTACCTTCACTAGCCCATCTTGTGGCCAAAATCCGATGCAGAATTTGTTTTAATATTTGTTTCTTCTAATCCTTGATATTTCTATTTTTTTCAGATGTCGTTAACTATTAAATTGGCAATTTTGGTGACCATCGTTGGACTGATAAATGGAAATGCCATTTCTAGCACAAACGTGAGTGCGAAACAACCAAACAAAGTAAGAATTATTTTATAATAATTGCCAATTTTTCTAAAATAAATTTCGATACTCGAATTGTGTTCACCTAACTCGTCAACGATGCAGCGAAAGCGGTTGAATCGGATTCCTGAAAATAATACAAAAAATATTTTATGAGTTTTTTTATGGGCGCTATAGGGCGAAAAATGTTGAGTTTGTTGAATTTTATAAAAAAAGCACAAAAGGTCGAGTAATGTTCCCAAATAAGTAGTTATATTCTCTTAAATGGAATCAAATTTTGGTTTATGTGTGAAGTGTACATCCGTCATAGTATTACTATCACGGAAGAATGTACAAAAATTGAAAAACAGTTTTTATCAATGTTATAAGTTATATTAAGTCCAAATGTTCCTAACACGTTTTGGCCAGTGTTAATAACTATATTAAAATATTTTTGTTGTCTTTATTTCAGCTCCAAATGTTTGTAGACATCATCACTGAGAACATGCAGTCAACTCTGGACACTGATGTACAGGACACTTCCTCCACTGCTTTCATCATTCTGGAAGAAACTTATCGCGTGAAGCATTTGAAGACAACTCAAAGGATCCAAGACAGGTACACTGGCCAGTATGTGAACAGCGTCACAGACAAAGAAGCAGGTCGCTACACTTACGAGACCATAGCCAAGGTGGAGAGTTTGCAAATAAAGAACGGTGATTATTATTACAAAAACAGTGACTCCGCCTCACTGCTATACTCCCTGGAGACCCCAGATGGGGGTTCACCGACGACCATTCCAGAATCATTTCATATTCCGTCATTTTTCGATACCATTACTATAACTTACCCGAAGAATAAGGCTTTGAAGATTGGAAACATCGAGATCAAGACAGACGTGCTTTACAGAAAATACAGAGTCGCTCACCACTTGCTGGAGAAGTTGTTTTTCATCGGATTTGAGGAAGAAGATGATACATTGGGGGTTCTGTACGCGGCCGACCTCTCAACGGACTCCTTGGCTTCCGTCACTGCGGAGCAAATAAACAAAGGGGGGGGGAAGGCTAAATTCATCGACGTGGTAGTAGACCAGTACACGGGAAATATACTGCTCGCAAGTGACACTAAAATATTTTCTCTCCACAAATTGGTTTACGCCGCCGATCTGTGCAGATTTGCAACATGCACTGACGAAAAAACCATAGTTGATAAAGTGAAATGATTCCCAATTGCAAATACCTAGTAAGACACATCTACATTATGATTTGCTTAGTTAAGTTTAAAAACTTACATTAATCTCTAAAAGAATAAATATTAATAAACAACATTAATACATATACAATTTGTAATATTATGGGTGTTATTTCAATTTCACAAATCAATAGAAAAATATTGTTATTTTAATTACGAGGTTTGGGTTTTGATCTACTCTTATACCATAAGACCTCGTGATCAAAATATATATGCCTAAAAAACAATTGTTTGTTACGAGAAAGATTAATCTTTTTTTTTTATTTAGTGGCTCTGTTCATGACTTTTCATTCAATGAAAATAAAATGAGTAGCAGAAACAAATGTAAATCTTGAATGCAGCGCACTACAACGTAAAAAATATTTGCATTAAAAAAATGGCCATTAGTCATAATTAGACATCGGATTATATGCACTAACAAAGTGCCAAAATATGCATGCAAATATGCACTAAAAAAGGCCGAAATATGCACTAAAAACTCTTGATATGCCTAAAATATGCACAATGCAAAATCAAAAAACCATTTTTATTTTTATATATTTTAATTAAAGACGATACAAAAACAGCGAAATATTCTTAAAATTATGCATAGTTTTTGCGACAATATACAATTAAGTATTTTTCCAAATTATTGAGCAAAAATTTTTGTTGTTTGTCACCCACCCAAAACGCCGAAAACGACTTCTCTACGTCAACTGACGTCATCCGACAAAATTTAAAAAAATTGGCGCCCTTTCTAGAGATACCTGTTTATGCAGGGTATGTATGACCTGTGCCGTTGATGTAGACATTAATGTTCTTCATGTCTTCAAGACTCGGTTTTTTAAACAAAATAGCGTCTAACTTTTCACGAATCTTTTCTGATATTGAATTGGGAAGGGCGTTGGCGAGTTCAATTATTGTTTCCAGTATTTCTATTGATTTAAATAGAGGAAAGTTTTTTGTTTCCAATTTCTCTATGGCATCTGGTAACTTGTGGAAATGAGTTGAGATGAGGGCGATATTCTGTATAATGGATGCGTCTTCAAACGTTAAATATGCACGATTGGGAAAAAAAGGCTAAAATATGCATTAACGCCGTAATTAGAGAGTTATATGCATTTGCATATGCAAATATGCAAATGCATACAATCCGATGTCTAGTCATAATCAACCTATAAAAAAGCATTAAATTGCTCTTATCTTTATCACTACAGGAATCGAAGTTGTGTTGTGGACTAGCAGATATCAGAAATAATTTGTGTGCACGAAATTCAAGGGTAAGATCTAAAATAACTTATTCTATTAACTTAATCAAAAAAAATTATGTTCATTATTTTCATTCGTGCTAGTGTTAAAATTTGTCTAATTATTCATTAAAATTACTTAAATCTTCGTGTGGACCCTGTAGCCGTAGAGCCCTTTACGGACATCATCATTTTAGTACATGTTTGTGGACATTACAAAACAAATACATGTACTTAGTTTTAATTTTTTTTCACGTTTCTATTTCTGAATCCTAGTTACGTAGTTAATAAAATTAAAATCTCCAACTATCTAAAATGCAAGAAAAAATAAGAAAACAAATGGAAGTTAAACAATTTTATTGATTTACTGTTGACGATATCTTGGTTTTAAAACGACATTTTGAAGAACTGATTTGAGTCCTTTAGTGACGTCTTTTTCATTTGTATCTAACCAAAATTCTGATTTTATTTTGAATATGTGATTGAAATTCTTAAGACGGGTTGTTTTACAGAATTTGAATAATTCGTAAAAGTTGTGTGAGCGTTCTATTCAAGTAGGTACTATTATCATTTCAGTTATGTGAAGTGAATGGCCAGTGACGATATGCCAACAAAACTTGAATGGAAATTTCACAGAACTTCGAAATTAGCTTTGAAATTAGATGAATCGCTTAAATTCGTTAAAATAACTGGCTACTATTTAAGTGTAGGTTTCATCTTATCAAACAAAGGCACACACCAACATAAGATATATTGTGTTGTAATTAAATAAAAAATAAATATTTTTTTAAATGATCATACTGAAAAGTAGTAGATATATATTTTTTATGTTTATTGAGCCTTACTCCAGATATTTTATGTTGTTCCCCAACCTTTACTGTTGGATAGCGAAATGATAAATTTACGAAGTTCTGCAAAGTTTTCTAAAATACAGATATTTTTAAATTTCGTGGTTCACATTCCGAGAGTAGTTAAGTTTCATATCGTTCCCTTCCATATTAATCCTTTAAAAATATATTTCATATGTCTTCATCAATACCGCTGGCCGTTTTGGTTACATGTATAGGAGTCATGGTACATGGCAGTGGGCTTTCCTCCAACGATATTCAACTTAAAGGAAGGGATCCTAACAAAGTATGTTCTATATCCAGATTGTTAATAATAATGAATTTGAATTTTTATTCACGAATGTTCCAAAAATCGTAAAGAAATGTGTTATTTTATGGCCTATTTTTTATAATTTAAAACAATCATTGTTTCAGATTCAAATGATTTTGGATTTGTATTGTGCAAAATTACAAGCCTCCCTTGACACGGATGTACACACTACTTTTTCCGAAGCATTTTCAATAATGGACGGATCGTATCGTTATGAATTCTTGATGAAAACATTTACGATGAAAAAAGAGTTGAAACCAAACTTTCAGTATTATAATACAGGTCATGGATCAGAACGGCATAAATATAACAAGGTATTCGGTCCGATTGAAAGTTTGAAAGTGGACAATGGAAAATGTAATTACAAAAATGACAGTAGTACTGATTCATTCTACTCAGTGCTAATCGATGACGATGGAAAACAAAGTGTTATTGAAAGGAAAGACTTACCTTCGTTTTTCGACTCCATCACCATATCCTACCCAGAAGAAAAACTACTTAAATTTGGAAATATCGAAATCAAGACTAAAAAGCCATACGTCAAATACAGAGTTGCTCACCACTTATTGGACAAGTTGTTCTTCATCGGCTATAATAGTACCGAAGCCACCTTAGGAACTCTCTTCAGCGCAGATTTGAGCGGAGCAAAGTCATCATCATTGCAAGCCTATCAAATTCTTCAGGATATGAAAGTCGATGAGTTCGTTGATGTGACCGTTGACCAATACACATGAGATATTTTCCTTGCTTCCGAAAAAATAATATTTGCTCTGCGTAAGATGACATATTTATATAATGTTGACCGATTTACGTCTTCACCAGATGGAACAATCTCTGTAGAAACGTAAACTTTAGGATTGAAGGGTTTTTTTATTCCACTTTATAATTTATTTTATGTTAATAAAATATTTTTTGCGTATAAACTGAAAAATAATTTTTATTGAAAAAAAATGCATTAATATTTTCTTTTCAATAAAAAAAGTTCAGTTTTCATGTTCTACCGTTGTGACATTTATGCAATATAGTTATTGAATAATATTTAGACTTATTTTCGAAACCATGACTTATTTAATTTAAATAAATCATTATTAATAAATTATTTTTGTATATAATGTAGTTATTGGTGGGTTATACATAGGTATGGATACCGTCGCCCCAAGAACCATTTATTGGATAACCAACATCTCTGCCATAGTTCAACCAAAAGTGGTTCGCTACATTTGGTGATTTAGCAGAGGTAAACGGGTTCTTGCAGTGAGGTTCGTCTAGGTCTTGGTGGCGAAATATTGGAGAAGGTTTCCTCACTCTGCGTGGCGGTCCGGATCGGAAAAGACAGGTTGAGGCAGACATAATCAGTACCTCCCCAACCGGACTATCTCGACCCATCGCCTTGCACTGCAGTGGGAGGGTGGATTTATACGTCTCTCACTCCTGGACATATTGACCCCCATATTCCTATCCACCCTCATACCCTTTCCTTCCCAGAAACCAGTTTATATGTTTATTGTCCTGAAGAAGGTTGAGTTCAACCGAAACCGGTCGACGAATATAAATAAAAATAAAGTGGTTTTTAAACAAAGTAATTGTTTCATTCTATATAATGTCAAGCCACAAAGTGTTTGCATTCTACGATAATTCTATTTTTAGAGTCGCAGTGAGGTAGCTGGCTGTCGTGTGGACACAGATAAAGTGCATTCTTGTGGACCATTGCAAAATAAATATTCTTAAAATTAGAACATTTTATCTTGATAAAATGTTCTAATTTCTAATTTAATGCTATTTTCGGAAGTACTTATTATTCAGTTTTGTTACAATTTTTTTTCACTTAATTTATTCTACCTTCAGTTATTATTAATCAATAAAACAAACACCCTCCATGAGCGCATAAAATAAAATAAATAACTCCACTGAATGCATCAACTGTTGGTGAGATCTTCATTTAAGCAAGACAAACTTTTGAAATTTATATGAAGACATATATATATATATTTTTTTTTTCTTCATTTTAAGCACCCGCTAATCTGCGAGAGCAGTTTGTCAGCAATCGATAATAGATGATTTGAATTTCTGAGCGATATCATTGACAAATTTTTCGTTTGCCGTATTTAAAGAGCGTTTATAAATAAACAACACGAATAGTGCAAGTCATTTCGAAACCTGGCTTAAAGAAATCAAAGAAGAGGAATAAATAATACAATATTATGAGAAAAAAAAGTCATGGAATCTGAAACACTTAAAGTACTTAAATGAATCCTAGTCCCCCGCAGCGTAGGAAAACGTTATGATTAATTATTTATTCTTCTTCAATAATCGCAAACTCACTTTGTCGCATCATTTTAACTGTGTTTAATTGAAAACAGATCAGTTTGAGTACACCACTTATTTATTTAAAATTATCAACATGTTCCAAAACCTATTATTCCTTCGTGAAGATATTTTTTAACGAAGAAACCATTGGTCTCGAAATATGTTGATAATTTTGATAAAATAATTATTGTATGCAAGATTATGTGTTTCACATTGTTATCACACGCATTCGAGAGAAGTAAGATTTAATATTATGGTTCCCTTTTACAATTTACAAATTGACATGTTTGATCAATTATTTCAGATGACTTCGTCCATCTCACTGGCCATTTTGGCTACATTTATAGGAGCAATGGTACTTGGCAATGGCCTTCCCTCCAACGACATACACATTAAAGGAAGAGAAACAAACAAAGTATGCTTAAATACAATTTTTTATTACCAAATTATTAAATCTTTATTAAAATATATCTCTAAAATCTTAAAAATCGAATTCTTTCGTGGCCTGTACTAATCTACATATTACAACCCATGATATTTTTTTTTGTATAAAGCAGGCCTTGAATTCAATCCTCTTAACACCTATTTAATATCTCAACGGACATATTTAAAAGTTGCACAGCTTTAACCTTCAAACATATTTCTATTATATAGATCTTCTTCCTATAATACGAGTATATGAGTATTAAATTTAATTCTTTATTAAGTTTTAGGAGTGAGTTTTATGTTCATGCTTTATTTTTCAGATTCAAGTGATTTTGGATTTGTACTACGCAAAGTTAAAATCTTCAATTGATACAGATATATACTCAACTCTTGCCGAAGGGTATAAAATACTGAATGAGACTTATCGTTATGAATTCTTGGTTTCAACATCTAGCATGGAAAAAGTACTGATTCCAGATGATTATTCTGATTACGGTGAACCTAATTATCATTATGTACCAACCCCAACCCCGATAAGCAGTTTAAAAATAGTCCGCGGAATATATTATTTCAACAACGATAGCAGTTCTACTAATTTTTACTCTGTGCGAACCGATGGAACAACCGATGTTATCGAGAGGAAATCTAGTCCTTCGTTTTTCGACTCCATCACCATATCTTACCCGAATAAAAGAATGCTGAATTTCGGAGATATTGAAATTATGACTGACGAGCAATATGTGAAATACAGGGTGGCTCACCACTTGTTGGAAAAATTGTTTTTCATTGGTTTTAATAGTACCAAAGCCATCTCAGGAACCCTCTTCTGTTCTGATTTGAGCGGAGCTAATTCGTCATCCGTGCAAGCTATTAAAATTCTACAGGATCAGAGGGTAGATAATTTCGTTGATGTGGCTGTCGACCAATACACTGGAGATATTTTGCTTGCTACCGATTCAAAAATATTTGCTCTTCACAAAATGATATACTTCTCTAAAGTTGATGAATTTGCAACTTCACTACACTAAATAAAACCTGGAGAAATATCATTTTTTGGAGGCAAGAGTTATTTTTTCCGGCGTGATTTTGTTGAGGGTGATGCACAACCCACCAAAACTTAAATAATTGTACTACATGTGAAATAATTTTTATTTTTTAAAAGATTAACGTATGATTTTGGAAATTTAAAATATGGAAAATTAAATAATTATTAGTTTTAATGGAAGCATTACATAAACATTTATATTATACGTGAATTGGCTTCCAACTTCGAAAAATGGACTAATTATTGTCAAAATAAAATATTTTTAAACTAGCCTGTCTCAAAACAGGATATCACTAGCGAGAGAGACACAGAATAAAATGTGTGAACCTTTCTTATACCTAATAAATAAATAAAAATAATAAAAACCAAATAAATAAATCAGTTTAATTTTTATTTACTTATTGTTTCTTATCTATCTTGGTACGAGAGCACAACAGAATGGAGTTTGCAGGAAAACACTTCTTCTTCTTCTTTAACACGATTTATTAAATGCAATAAAAATACAATTATTACAAAAGGGTCTATTTACCCTTTGATCGGTGGATCTTCACGATCACACCACACTGACAAATATCGAAGTCTCTACTTCGATATCTTTATCAGTTTTTTACAATACTGAACTGTAGGTACAACATGTACCGCCCAGTTCAATCTTAACAACAATACTGACGCAAAGGGCCTATTTTCCCTCTGCTCAATTGAAGATTCACCTCGTGTACCTTCCAGTTCCACCGTAATAACAACACTAACGCAAAGGGCCTATTTCCCCTCTGCTCGGTTGATCTTCCCGATCACACCACACTGACAAATATCGAAGTCTCTACTTCGATATCTCTGTCAGTTTTTCCAAACTCAACTGAAGGACATCTCATGTACCTTCCAGTTCAACCGTCACAACAATACTCACTCTCTCTTGAACACGTCACCATATTTAAAGAAAAACATACAAATACAAATAATTAATATGGTACATTAACTGTGGGAACAGAATATTTCAGCGGTTCCCACAACAGGATTTTAAAATCTAGCAATAAAACAATTGCTCAAAAGTCGCCGAAAAGGGCCACCAATAAAACTAAATCTAAAACACTTAAGGACAGACAAATATTGCAAATATTACTCTAATAAAAGTTCCTCTTAGGTTGGGCCATAAAAGGCCGACAGCAAACACTTTCCCTTGGGGCTGCCATAAATAGTTTATAGGTGCTATTTGAGGGTCCTATTCGAAATGTGCAAATACCTACTTAAAAATAAAACAATTTAAATATTAAACACTTTCTTCCAAATCTTTGCAAAGCAATGCATTTATATGATACCAGGCAGAATACATATTATTTCTCAAGGTTGGGACCTTACTTGAAGAAACCGTGGGATGATATTTTGTTTGCATATTTGAAAAACGGGAACTACGCGAAATTAAAATAACATGAATATTAAGAATAATTATTTTACTTAAAATTAAATACAAAAAATCGCATTCTGGAACGAACATACCCCTTCCCGTGAATTTACTTCACTAAATAGGTAAAGAATGCGATTCTAGTATCTTTAATAGGTACTACTGATTTCAAAATATTTACAACGCGGTATCAAATGATGGCGTACCCCTTTTTATGTAAGGGGCATCATTGCTGATACACTGAAAATTAACGGGTCTGTTGCCCGCATCTCGAGAAAAACCCTATCAGGTTTTTGTTTATGCTTTGTATAAACAAACAATCTTTTAATCGCTTTTACGGCGATTATTTGTCCCGTGTCTTGTAACCAACAGTAGTGTTTACACGGGAAAACAAACAAAATAATAATTCTCAAAAATTCGTGAATCGATTTGCCGTTATCATCTTGAATATCATCCAAATCAATTAATTTGTTCTGTTGGTTATTATATATATTTTATTATCACATAGTCTCTGAACTATAAAACACTAAAAACTTAATTAATTGGTTTAATAAATAATGTAGTTATTACATATTATAATTAATTATTATATTAAATCATAAAATACAAACGGTTTTTGTTATTCACTTCTTGTATCAAATTCACACTGTTTTTTTTCTTCACTTGAAACGAAAAAAAAAAGATTTTTTAATGAAATTTTGCTAAAATATATTAGGAATTGTTTTTTAAATGGATTGTCTAAAGCAATACTAACAAATGGAGTGTTACACATCAGGTCAAGAGCAGCACGAAAAAATATGTTGAATAAACGAGAAAGACTATTTCAAAAAATATGAAGTACCTCAAGTAAGTGTTCCAGGACCATTGTTATTCCTCACATACATAAATTTAATTACTGCTCTGTCCGTAAAGGGAAAAATAATAAACTTTTCTGACGATATTGAATAATATTTTATGAAAATAACTAGACCGATTCATTTAAAGAAACTGAACTGAAGAACTGAAGGGTCTTCGTTTTCCAAAAATTGCTAACCACCAACTCACTTGCGTTGAATGTTAAACAAAGTACCTACTTAACTTTCCAATAATTGACACGAGAGGACAACTAGAGTAAGATAATTACTCTTTTTTATGTATTTTGAAGGTTATTACCATTTAAGAAGATAATATTAATAAATCTAAACGTAAGTATACAAAAAACAAGACACAGAAAAATAAAAAGCTAACGGTCGCAACTGGGACTCAAAATAGCCAATAGGTGGCCAATACAAATAAAATCGGATATGTTTATCATAGACACTATCTGGGTTACAAATCAGTTCTTTGAAAATTTATTGTCATTAAAAAAGGTAACTGCCAAAACATATTACGAAGATATTATTGTTAATTCTGAATTAATTAATAATGAAACATGAGATGACAAAAATGGCTTAAAAACAAGAGGTTTCAGTTGCCGAATTGGTTAGGGCGCTTGTAAGACGAGATACCGTGGATTCGAGTCCCGGTTGCGACCGTTACCTTTTTATTTTCCTTTTTATTTATTAGTATTATCACCTTCAATAATATTTTTTAATTTAAAGTAACATGAACGCCAAAGTAAGTGTCCTCAAAATGCTCAAATGAATTTTATAATATGAGAAAAAATATAGCTACGTACTTCTTGATCGCACCTCATCCCAATGTAAAAACAGTTTTGATTAAAAAATATCGCTATTAGTCATAAGCAACCCATAAATAAGCATGGAATTGACCTTATCTTCACCACTCCAGGAATTGAATTGAAGTGAATTAAAGTTGTTTTGTGGACCAGCAAACTTCTGACACTCATTGACATCCACGAAATCCAATGGTAAAATATATATTACAAATTATTACGACAATTAAAGGCAAATATGTCTTTTATTTTGATCTACTGGTGTTGTGTTAATACAAGTTTTATTTATCTAATTATTCATCAAAATTACTTTAATCTCCAAGAAGACACTGTAGCTGTAGACCCTGTTTCGGACACAAGTGCATACATAAAACAACATTAGTTTTAATCTATTTCCGAAGTTATTACGGTGTTTATAATGGTTTTAATGTGTTCATTAATTTAATTCACAAAAATACATATTTATGTTTGTCGTCAGAGATTTGATGAAATATAAAGGAGTATTTTTATTTTTTATTTTTAGCTTTATGAGTAAAACTTCAAATTGTAATATTTAATTAAATGAGGACAATATTAGCGAACCTCAATCGAAAATGTGAAACAGAAAAAGATAAGGTCACATCTGGGACTTGAACCTATAAGCTTCGGCTTTCCGGGCCCGGAAAGCTTTTCTGATTTTTTGGTTTCCAGATTTTCGATTGAGTTTCGCTAATATTGTTTGCATTTAATTGAATATTTTAATGTTATTTTTTATAAAAAAATCAATTTATTTGCATTTTCGTCAATTATTTTTGGGATGTTATGCCGTGTTGCGCGCTACCTCCTTATTTAGCAAACGTTTCAGAAAGCATTACAGTGTCCATCATCAGGCAGTTTATTTGTATGTTTATTGAGCCTCACTCCCGATAATTACTGATTATGTTGTTCCTGGACCATTACTGAAGAGCGCAAAATCATAAATTGCCTAAGTATTGTAACTTTCTAAAATACCTAGAGTTACCGGAACATTTTAAATTTCTTCCAAGAAAAAAAAACATTTTCTTATGCACCCTTCCACAATTTACAACAAATTTATTTCAGATGCCTTCGTCCATCTCACTTGCCGTTTTGGCTACATGCATGGGAGTCATGGTACTTGGCAATGGTCTTCCCTCCAACGACATTCAAATAAAAGGAAGGAACTCAAACAAGGTATGTTTTATAACGAACTATTCTAGTAATTTATTTAGTTATTATCACCATTCACAAGTGCCGCCAAAATCATGAAAAATCAAATTCTCTATTAGCCTGCACAAAAATTTATAAAATATCTCAAACTCTGTGGATAAATTTGCCAAACTACTTGAATAACAAAATATCATTTAGTTTTTAGATCTAGATTTTTACGTCTTGAATGGAGAAATCAATCTTTTAAGGAATTGTTAAAAGTCACACTGTCCCTTCTAAATGTTCAGTTTGTCACGTTATGATTACATCCATGCTTTTATATGTTTCAGATTCAATTGATTTTAGATATATATTGCGCAAAATTACAAGCTTCACTTGACATGGATATACAGACAACTCTCGCCGAAGGGTATTCAATAATGGGCGAATCGTATCGTTATGAATTCTTGATGAAAACATTTATGACGATAAAAGAATTGATATCAAATTATTACAGTCAAGGCTATTATAATTCTAATTCAGAACGCTATCAATATACCCAGATATCGAGCCCGATTAAAAGTTTGAAAGTGGACAAAGGAATATGTTATTACAAAAACGACAGCAGCACTGATACATTCTACTCAGTGCGGACCGATGATGATGGAAAAACAAATATTATTGAGAAAGGATCTATTCCTTCGTTTTTCGACTCCATCACCATATCCTACCCGGAAAAAAAACTGCTGAACTTTGGAAATATCGAAATCAAAACTGAAGAGCCATACTTCAAATACAGAGTGGCTCACCATTTGTTGGAAAAGTTGTACTTCATCGGTTTCAATAGCACCGAAGCCATCTCAGGAACACTCTTCAGCGCAGATTTGAGCGGAGCAAATTCATCATCTGTGCAAGCCAATCAAATTCTTCAGGATATGAATGTAGATGAGTTCGTCGATGTGGCCGTTGACCAATACACCGGAGACCTTTTCCTTGCTTCCAAAAGTGCAATACTTGCTCTTCGTAAAATGTCATATTTTTCTAAAGTAGACCAATTTGCATCTTCACCAGACGGAACAAAACTTGTGGAAACATAGTTTTCTTTAGATGGCATGATGGCAATTTGAAATAGGAGGGTACCTATTAATTTTTTTCATAGAAGCACTATTAACTTTGCTATTCTAAATAATACTAGCGCAGAACCGTCAACAATCGTGTGATAGTCTGTTATGAGTTGCCCATAATTCATACGAACATACTATACAAGCGGCGGGCTGCCGTGTTCACGCGCACAGTACGTGTTCAATATCGCATGTTTATTGCTGTCCCTCTCAGGCTGGCAGAAGACATTACCATATATGGCCACACGGCGCGAAATCCAGCCAATGGCAGAAGACATTACCTTATAGGGCACGCGTTCGAGTCTTCCGTCTCGCTCATCACGGGCAGGGAGCTCCGGCCACCGATCACCAAAGGACAGACATATTTCAGACAACGGCGCGAGCGGTCGTACGCACTACTACGTACTGTCGGGCAGTATGCCACCCTTCGACGCGGCTAATTAAGTCTTCACCGACGAACCAAGTATGGCGCTATCACCACAGCCGCCTGTATAATCCTACTGCCGCCTACCATGGCAGCCCAGACGCTCCCGGCTTTTAATCCGCCTACGTGCCGACGAGCCGAGTAATTCACAACTGCCGCCTACTTAATACCATGGCCGCCCAGACGCGCACGGCTTTTAATCCGCCTACATTGCCGATAGCCGCTTAATTCACCGTTATCACCCACCGGTTCGGTAAGCTGACCGAATCCGCCCACCATGACGCCGAGAAGCCGCCCACGCACCCCGAGCCGCCCCGTTCCTGCACACGATCTATGAGCTTTGCTCTAGATCTCTCCACTTCATAGGGAAGCTGCCTGCATCCGTACGACGCCACGTGAGATTCTAAACCCTCTTATAGTATTTCCGAGCCTAAATTCAGTAGTATTTCTAGTGCCTCTCTCTCTCTAATGCTAGGCCTTAAACAGCTTACCTGGTTGCCTGTACTGTTCACCCTTGCATTATTGAATACATTTGAATTGTGCCCAAACCTTGTTTCATTGGAGTCAACCATCGACAGCCTCGGAGGAGCCCTACGACCCTGAGCTGAGCCTTCCAAGCCGAGGCATATTGCCCCCGGGGGGCCTGCTTAACACTTGTTCCCCCCCCGGGAGGGACATATTTCTGGAGACCAGAAGTATAACACTGGACCCTACGTGGCTTCAGTATCACCCTGGCCCCAGGAAGTATGACAAGTCATAGATACCCTATTGCGAACTGTATTCCATTGTAAGACTACAGCAGATCAGGTTATTAATCGACACATCCTGGCTTGATATTGATGTTTTTATACTATCATTTTGATTTATTATGACTTTTTTTTTTCAAATTTACTGAATGAAAAATTGATCCATAAGCTCCGCGAAATTTTTTATTTGAATGCTTTGCTCCGTTCGATCACACACGATTGATACATTTCACCAGACTTTCCAAATCACAATATATACGTTGGCGGAATAGATTACGTATATTGTCTTAAGTCTATAATTTATTAAAAAATCATAACAATGAATTTTTATGACATGTGTTAACATAGAATGTTTTTATTAATTTTATAAATGTGCCTTAACTACAGAATTTTTTATCTTTTTAATATTATCATGTAATATTGTAAAATTCCAATAAACAATAAAATATATTTTGTTCGTTTTACTTCTGCGTCGAATTTCGTAGCTTTGTTTGTGTGAAAACGGTAATAGGGCTGACACTTGCGCCATACTCTTATACAATCTGCAATCAAACATTACCGGTGGGAATGTATGTCGAGCGCCATGCTAATTGGCCAGACCACAAGAAAATATATTTATGTACGCCCAAATAGTTCATTAACAATAAAACGAATCAGAAACAGAGTTGACAGTTAAGGGAGAGTAGGTACATATAATTGAAGAACAATGACAACGTATAATAAAAATGTTATTTATTTTATTTTATAGACGATAACTACAAGTCAAAGCTTTAAGACGGATTTAAAAGGCTTTAAAAATTACACATTATGTATCGACTGCCGAAAGTCATTTAGGCTTACACCAAACAATGCAAGTCAAAGCATTGCATTTTTTGTTGACAAGTCTTGACATTCTGGAAAAAGGAGAATGATATCCATAATTAAGAGAATGTTGATTGCGGAACAACAAATCACTATTTCGGAGTCTACGGGAAGGTAGGTTGAAATGGAACGATGTTGAAATAACAAAGCAGGTGTGTCAGTAATGGTTCCATGACAGTTCGTCCGGCGAGAATTCGTCCGGCGACAGTTGGTCCGGCGACAATTCGTAAGGCCGACAGTTCGTCCGGCCGACAGTTCGTCCGGCGGACAATTCATCCGGCGACAATTCATCCGGCCTGATCATTTAGAAGATTTTTTCTTCAAGTAAATATGCAAAGAGGATATACGGCCGTACAACCAAAATCGATATACTTGAACGCATCTTGAGTGGAAATCCGCTGTAAAAATGTTTTTACTAACAATAATTTCGACTCTCCAAAGAAGCATTTTATTTTAACGTTAGCCCCAGACAGGAGTCCCTGAGGAAAATAATTTCCCTCAGGGCCTGTGTCATCTTAAGGGATGCTATGTGGAGGGTCTTTTTAAGGAGGGGAAGGATAGGAAGTTCTGGAATGGAAAAAGGTATGATAGGTGGGTAGGAATCTAGGGGGTCAGTATATCCAGGAGAGTAATCAGTATAATCCATCCCTCCAACTGCAGTATACGGTCCGCCATGCAGCAGGTGGACAGATGCATCCGCTGCTAAGACCTGGACAAACCTCACCCCATGAACCCGGGCACCCCTGCTAAGTCACCAAACGTAGCGAGCCACTTGGGTTGACCTATGGCAGAGGGTGTTGGTTATCCAATAAATGGTTCCCGGGGCGGCGGTACCCACACCCACCTCCCAAATTGGAATTGGAATTGAAGCATGCGGCAATAACAAAATACGACATACTTATTCATGCAGTTGGCTTAGCAAAATACCGTTAAAGATTACTTGAATATAATATTACTTTTTTTATCTGAAAATAACACAAGAGTCCCAACCGTCTCGAGCAAGTGAGTGCCAATGGCATCTCCAATTTTGGTATGGTGTGATACTGAGGGTAGTGGGAAGGGAAGGAGCTGTAAAACGTACCTGGCTATTCAAATCTAGTCACCAAACATGGCTTAAGCCATTTCAAGTAATCAGACTAAAGCTAAAAACACTCTACAACATCGAAAAACAAAACAAATCAAATTATATAACTTTTTTTATATTTTTATTTTTATAACTTTTTACTACAAAACAAGAGTCCCAACTGCTCCCAACCGTCTGGAGACAGTGAGACTATAGCATTCCCAATTTTGATATGTCGTGAGCCTGAAGATAGTGGCGAGGGGAAGGAGATTTTATTTTATTTATTTTTTATTTATTTTTATTTAGGAAACAAACATTCATACAAAATAATAATATTACAAAGAACATTCATATGTTGTAGACCAATTAAGTTCCATTAAGTTAAAATTTTCATATAGTTATTTTACTTATTTAACGTATGTGATAAAAAAATAAACATAATAAGGAAAAACATAAAAAAGAAAAACATAAAACGTAATAAAAAAAGTAAAGTTATTAACAAACATAGTTATACTATTTACTACGGAAAATAATATTATAAATTTTCACAAAAAATAAAAAAAAAGTATTTTAAGTTATTAATATATTAAGCTGCATTTTATATGATTTCAAGTCATGGTTGAAAATGTCTACATCTCGTAAGGCATTGTAAGTTTCAATTTTAATATTTTTGTGGAAAACGTACCTGGCTATTCAGATCTAGTCACCAAACTTTGTTTGTCTTTGTTATTCACGCATGCTTCTTCGGAAAGTCGAAATTATTGTTAGTAAAAATATTTTTACAGCGGATTTCCACTCAAGATGCCTTCAGATATAAGTATATCGATTTTGGTTGTACGGCCGTACATCCTCTTTGCATACTTAATTGAAGAAAAAATCTTCTAAATGATCAGGCCGGATGAATTGTCGCCGGATGAATTGTCCGCCGGACGAACTGTCGGCCGGACAAACTGTCGTCGACCGGATGAACTGTCGCCGGACCAACTGTCGCCGGACGAATTGTCGCCGGACGAATTGTCGGGTTACCGTCAGTAATACTGTTTATAATTTTGAATTTGAAAATTGTATCAGAGTCCTTTCTTCGTATTTCTAAAGAAAGACATGTTTAAAGTTTGTTCAATTTCATCATACGAGTACTCGCCTCTTTCGTGTCCTAACCTTCAAGCAATTCCTCGCAGAATTCGATGTGACAAATGTGGACAGCATATAAAGGAGACCAAATGAGACTAGTATATTCAAGGTGAGGGCGAACCAGCGAACAGTAAATAATTTTAAGTGTACGTACATATATGTTTAAAGTCAGAAGTAATTCTATGAATGAAGCCTAGTAGTTTAAGTCTTAAGTGATTTGTTTACGATGTTAAATGTGATTACGAAAAGAAAGCTTGCAGTCTAGACTCTAGAGTGACCCAAAGGTCCTTAATAGTGGTGACATTAGAGAGACAAACATTATTTAGTTACTAAGGAAACTGAATTGGTTTTGTGGTTCTAAAAAAGGGTGTTGGAAGTGTTTGTTTAGCTAGTGTAGGAGTGGATGGAGAGTGTTTGGTGTGGTGATCCTCTCCACGTCAGGCAAGGTAGCCTTCATACTTTACCAATACAGAGGTTTGAAATTCTCCTTGGGACCACGGTACTTCCAAGCCGTGATCCGGTGTTCAGAAACTTATAATTATGATGATGTTCAATTGATAACACTTATTTGTCCGCGATATTACATTTTATTTAGAATATTATTTACAAGAAATATGCGTTCGCGTGCGAACGGGTAGAGAGGTAAATTGCACGTACAACCGGGAGAATCGAGTACTAGAAGCGGAATAAATTGCTTCGTCATTTCGGAGCAATCGGAGAGTTTTCGTCCGGATCATCGGGGATACCATATGCGTGAAAGTATTGTAAATAAGTACTGCCATAAGGGAAAATTTGGCTTTTATCAACATTAAGTTCCATGCAGATATTTTGCACCCATCATTAGATAAATTAATCAATATCTTCTTCAATCTTTGCAAAATAACTTTGTGACATTATTTATTATTTAATTAATAGCTGATAACTTTGTATAAACCACTTTTTAATAAACAATATCGACATGTTTCAATAACAATGTTATCTTCTTCAGGATATATAACATAAATTGTTATTATATAATATCCTGAAGAAGATAATATTGTTATTGAAACATGTCGATATTGTTTATTAAAAAGTGGTTTATACAAAGTTATCAGTTATTAATTAAATAATCAATATCTAGTTTAAAAAAAAGTAAATGTAGGATTTAAGAATTAAGAATCATATTATCATTAGCAAAAAGCCAGAAAAGTGTGTGGGACAAAACTTTAGTGATATCGATAATTTCAATTTGGGAGGCGGAAATGGATGACGCCGGCCCGGGAACCTTAAATGGATAACCAACACCTCTGCCATATAGGTAACCCCAAGTGGTTCGCTACGTTTGGTGTTTTAGCAGGAGTGCCGGGGTTCATTCATCGCGCCTACCTGCTATGTAAGTATGCTACAACTAAAGGGGTACTATTCAAAAAATAAATATTGAAGACATCAACAGCCATTCTGCTATCGACTATGGACGAATGGGACAAGATCAGAGTAACGACAATAATCTTTCTAAGGCACTTGAGGACTCCTCCCTCGTCCTGCTACTCCTACTACTACTACTCCTCCCTCCCAATCCTGGTGACTCCTAGAACTAATACTTCGTTGTGGTGTGATGTTTCTACCGGTCGTGTTAGGCCCTATCTTCCACTTATCATGTCATTGAATATGTCCATAATGTTTGCCATCCAGGCATTACTGGGACTATCAGCAGAATTAAATTGAGATTTGTTTGGCCCAAAATGGCGAAAGACATTAAGTATTGTTTAGTTTGTCAAAAGGCTGACATCTCCAAACATACGGTCCAAACCACATATGTTCCACCTGACGACCGTTTCCGAAACATCCACATCGACTTGGTCGGACCTCTGCCTGCTTATAGTGATTGATTATATTACCAATATATATTTGCTCACTACGATTGACAGATTCACTTGCTGGCCTGAAGTGGTCCCATTAAAAATATGTCAGCAGACACCGTCGCTATGGCACTGACAACCCATTGGATCGCATGCCATGAAGTTCTTGAAACCATCACTACGGATCAGGGATAGTGCGAGTCATGTTTTTTCAATAAGTTCACTGAAAAATTCGGCATCAAGCATACAAGGACCACCGCTTATCATCCCCAAGCTAATGGCATGATAGAAATGTGTCACAGAACTCTCAAGGCATCACTTATGGCAAACGGTGACAAACTCTTCCTATTATCTTACTTGGATTCTTTTTTTGTAAATGCATATTTGTACATTGCGAGGAAAGCTGGTGAGGTGGTTTGTAGGAACTATGTCATTTACTGATATTCTAAACTGTCAAGATTTATTCAATGGTCACACTTGCGCGAATTGATGAGCAACCGTCCACCGGCCCTCAGCTGTCGGACGATAGAGATTTGCGAATTTTTCATAGTTCCCTAAATTACCTTGAAATTCGTGTTTCAACCTTCTGTTATATTTATCGCGTGTGTGTAACATGTTATCGAATAAAACTTATTCGTTTTTAACGTAACCAATATTTTATTTCAATGCAAACTAAACACATAACGAGTCCTCGTGCATGTGCACGCTTTGGGACGATACGCCACAAATGGTGTCATGACGCAGGAGATAGATTAACTTAGGTGGTTTATCATAAATGGTTGACGTGACCGGTAGATCAGATAGGATCAGAGACCATTACAACCCCAACCCCGGTTAGCCTTTAAAAAATAGTCAACGGAATATATTATTTTAATAACGAAAGCAGTTCCACTCATTTTTACTCCGTGCGAACTAATGGAACAACTAGTAAGTGCTACCGAGTGGAAAGCTAGTCCTTCGTTTTTCGACTCCACGATGGTTGGTTGGTTTTTATAGTACCTACCAAAGCCATCTCAAGAACCCTCTTCTACTCTGATTTGAGCAGAGCTTATTCGTCATCCATTAAAATTCTGCAAGGCATTAAAATTCTTCAGGATAAGAGTGAAGATAGAAATAAGCATGAAATTGACCTTATCTTCACCACTCCAGGTATTGAATTGAAGTGAATTGAAGTTTTTTGTGGGACTAGCAAACGTCTGACACTCATTAGCATCCACAAAATCAAAGGGTAAAATATATTACAAATTATTATGACAATTAAATGAAAATGTGTGTTTTATTTTAATCCACTGGTGTTAATACGGGTATTATTTTTTAATTACTTCGCAAAATTATTGTAATCTTCCGGAAGACACTGTAACTGTAGACCCAGTTTCGGACACAAGTAGTAGATATTGTACATTATTGTGGACATTTTGAAACAACATTAGTTTTGATATATTTCCATAAAGATAGACGAATTATTATGGTGTTTATAATATTTTTAGTATGTTCATAAACTAAATTTACAAAAATACATGTTAATATTTATGTTTCTAGAGGTTTGATGAAATATAAAGAAATATTTTAATGCTTATTTGTTAAAAAAAAAGTTTATTTACATTTTCGTCATTTTTTTGGAGTGTTCTTCTTTAGCAAACGTTTCGGACAGCATTACAGTATCCACTATCAGGCAGTTTATTTATAGATATGTTTATTGAGCCTCACTCCCGATAGTTACTGATTATGTTGTTCCTGGACCATTACTGAAGTTCGCAAAATCACAAATAGCCGAAGTATTGTAACTTTCTAATATACCTGTAGGTACCGGTACATTTTAAATTTCTTTGCATGCATTCCGAGAAAAAAAATCATTATCTTATGCACCTTTTTACAATTATATCATTCTCCAAATATATTTCAGATGCCTTCGTCCATATCGCTGGCCGTTTTGGCTACATGCATGGGAGTCATGGTACTTGGCAATGGTCTTCCCTCCAGCGAGATACAAATAAAAGGAAGGGACTCAAACAAGGTATTTTTTTATGTAGAACTTTTACGATATTCTATTCTATTCACAAATGCCTCCAAAATCATGAAAAATCAATTTATCTATTGGCTTGTACAAAAATTTATAAATATCTCAAGCGTGCTACTGTGTGGATAGATTTATCAAGCCACGTAAATAACAAAAGATCATCCAGTTTGTTTGGGTATTTTAGGCCTTTTTTCATAGAAACTAATCCCAATTGAGATCCTAGTTACCCAGTACCAAATTATTTTGGAAATTAATGGAGAAATCAATGTTTTATAGAACTGTTGAAATTCATTCTGCTTCACCCTTCTAAATGTTCAGTTTTTCTAGATATGTTAAAAGCCATGCTTCCGTATGTTTCAGATTCAAATGATTTTGGATCTGTATTGGGCAAAATTACAAGCTTCACTGGACATGGACGTACACACAACTCTTGCCAAAGCGTTTTTAATAATGGGCGAATCGTATCGATATGAGTTCTTGATGAAAACATTTATGATGAAAAAAGAATCGAAATCAAATTATTACAATTACTACAACACTCCTTCATATTCAGAACGTCATCAACGTACCCAGATATCGAGCCCGATTAAAAGTTTGAAAGTGGACAAAGGAATATGTTTTTACAAAAATGACAGTAGTTGTGATACATTCTACTCAGTGCGAACCGGTGATGATGGAAAAACAAATATTATTGAGAAGGGATCTATTCCTTCGTTTTTCGACTCCATCACCATATGATGCTGAACTTTGGAAATATCGAAATCAAAACTGAAGAGCCATACTTCAAATACAGAGTGGCTCACCATTTGTTGGAAAAGTTGTACTTCATCGGTTTCAATAGTACCAAAGCCATCTCAGGGATACTCTTTAGCGCAGATTTAAGCGGAGCAAATTCATCATCTGTGCAAGCCAATCAAATTCTTCAGGATATGAAAGTCGATGAGTTCGTCGATGTGACCGTTGACCAATACACTGGAGATCTTTTCCTTGCTTCCAAAAATGCAATATTTGCTCTTCGTAAAACAACATATTTTTCTAAAGTAGACCGATTTACATCTTAACCAGACAGAAAACTCGTAGACACATAGTTTTTTTAAGATGTCATGTAAAAATAACCATATTTTCCATTTGATTTTCTAATTTGAAATAGCTTTGTACCCACCTATTTATTATTTTTCGTATAAGCACTACTAACTTTGCCATTTTATGTAATACTAGCGCAGACCCGTGAATAGTCGTAGGAAAGTCACAGATACGCTATTGTGCACGAATGTGTTCCATTATAGGACAGTAAATCATGATTTTTACATTTTAAAATTAAAAATTTTATTAGTTTTTCTTTTTTTTCAAATTTACTGGATTTGAATGCTTTGCGCCGTTAGATCACACACGTTTGTGACAACCAGACTTTCCAAATCACAATATATACGTAGGCTGAATAGATTACGTATCTTGTCTTCTATCTTTATGTATAAAAATCTCGCGTCACGATGTTTGTTTGAAATAAACTCTAAAATTACTTAACCGATTTTGATGAAATTCAGATTACTGTGTGTAATTTGTTCCAACGTAAAAGATACGATAGTTTTTATCTGGATTGTTGACCTCAATATTTATTATTGCGAATTAAATGTTCACTAAACGTTTCTTATAGGACAACTATTTGTAATTATTTTAAGTTCCATAAGTTTCTAACAGATGGCGGTGTGAGTTAATTTATTGACACACCACTTGGTTATCTAGGTTGGGTAACCATCTAGTAGATGGCGTTGTGTTTCGTTCAGCAACGCGTTACCGGGTCAGCTAGTAATTTATAAAAAAATCATAGCAATAAATGGTTATGACTCATTAAAAGGGTGTTTTATTTGTATTAACATAGATAATAATTAATTTATAATTAATAAATAATTAATTTTATAAATGTGCTTGAACTCTTGCAGTGTTTTTAATCTCATTAATATTATAATATTTCAATAAACCACAAAATGTATTTTGTTCGTTTTACTTATGCGTTGAATTTCGTAGCTTTGTTTGTGAGAAAAACAAGTGATTGGGCTGACACTTGCTCTGTAGCTCTGTACGCTTACGCAATCAAACATTACCAATGGGAATGTGTGTCGAGCGATATGCTGATTGGCCAGGCCAAAAGAAAATAGCGCGCAAATATTAAATATTTTAGTTATTATCGTTATTGTTAGTATTAGTGTTAAGAGACATACCCAACTTACTATGACTAGTGATGCCTGACCTTATTTGGAGTGAAAATTTTAAATGTGGGTAACTCCCTAACTTTAGTATCGGTTGATATTTTTTGCTGTTTTCCAAATGTCGCATGTCGCCACTGGTCACTCAGTCTAATGACCGCCATCTAACCACCCCCCATCCCGACACCAACAGTCCAATCTATACGATATCTGTACCCAAAAGAAAAGACCTGGGGATAATATTTGACACAAAATTATAATGTATCTAATATAACCACTAAAGCGATGCAAATGTTGGGTTTCATATTAAAAACTTCAAAAGATTTCAAAAATTTTAAAATTTTAAAATTATTATATTCATCCATTGTCAGAGGCCATTTAGTATTCAACTCAACCATTTGGATCAACAAGGCCATTTAGAATTCAACTCAACCATTTTACAATATTCATGAAAAATCTATGGAGCAAATCCAACATAAATTTTTACGAAACATAAATTATAGATTAGGAATTCCTATTGAAAACATTAGCTACATGTCGCTGTTGAAAATTATGAACCTTGCCACATTAAAAGAAAGAAGAATGTACTGATCTATTTTTTCTGTATAAAATTGTTGATGACATGTTTGACTCACCTGAACTCCTTAGGCTGATTAACTTTCATGTGCCTAGTAGAACGGTTCGTCAGAATGTACCTTACCATAGTAACAATTCAGGTACCAATTCAGAAATAAACTCAGTAATGAACCGACTGCACAGTGCAGGGAATAAATATTACATGAATACCAACAGTACTGAATGTCTGTCAGCCTACGAGTATAAAAACATTATTATTAAATCTGTATGTCTATCTAGATAGCTTTGAAATTTTTATAAATTTTCAATTTGTGTTGAAATTTATTTTAATGTACATCCTATATTTTACTCTGTTGTTTTCAAGTATTTTTTTTTTACTTGGTTCTTATTTTAATTGTTATCTCTTTAATTCTTTGATTATACCAAATGTATTTTTAATTTTATCATAGATATGTAAAAGCCCTAATTGGGCGTATACAAATAAATAAATAAATATAAGTATAAAAATGTAGGTATCGTATGTTTGGATTCGCAAATCTCCGGAAGTAATCGATGGATTGATTCAAATTTTTTACACACCCTTTTAATTTTAGCAGAAGAGTGGTTCTGTATATAATGTAAAACTCTGGCATTATGGAATTAGTATTAAAAAAATAGTACAGGTAGTGCCCGAGTGGTTTGAAAATGTATGAATTTCATATATTTTAGTGTCAGGGAGGGAAGGCATGAGTGGGAAGTTTACGAAGGAGGTGGGTTTAGACGTTTAGAGGGTGACGAGGGAGGGGAAAGTCGGGGAAGGTGGAAAAGAACGCAGGAGGAGAAGGGGACGCGGGAGGGGACGGGTCGGATGGGAATAAACATGCAGGGTGAAACAATTGATTTCTTTGAATGGCATAGCAACGCATGCTGGGTACCAGATATCACCTTATAATTTCTTATGTTTTTTGGTAAACAAAGATTAACGCCAGATACCAAAGCGCTTTCGACTTAAAATAAGGTCAGAACTGACTAAAGTAAGTCAGCTGCGTCTCCTAACTCTTGCTTATAATATTATATATTAAAACTGATAACCGTGCATTCATGATGAACATATTAAAATATAAATATATAATGTTATCTATACATTTTATGCAATTATACTTTAAATTTCTGGTATACATAGTATTCTGATAACACGCCACATAATGCTGAGTATTATTGATTTATATATCGATTTTCCTATAAATAACTAGAAAATAGAAAGAGTATTTTCATTTCATTGGGTGCATCAAGTGCTTGTGGGGCTTCATTTGGACCAATTACATTCATAATTAGTGGCTGCATCCAAGGTACGTAACAAATCACACATCACAATTTATTTTATTCAATTCTCCGAAAATTCACATTTAAATAATATTCATCTTTAGAAATGTTTTAAAATATTCACTGCAAAAGTTGCTGGTGAATCGACTGGTTGTAAATAATAAACTATTTGGAGAGATTTTGAATAATTTTTTTTTTATGGTGTACAGTGCGAAAAAGTACGTCTTTCAATTTTAACACAATATTATGCTAATTAGAGCTTTGCGTAAATAAATTAATATATTAAATTATAAGTTTAATACTTATATCGATGTGAATGTTTTAATTATGGGGATGTCAATTTCTCATAATTTTTTTGTGTACAAAATTTTGATATTCATCAAATTTCAAAATTATCTTTCAAGTTCTGTAAAATTTATGTTCAGTATTAAGTTCTGTTATCATATCATTATTGGCCAATTGTTCCACATAACTGAAATAAAAAACTGAACTTTAATAGAGCATTCACAGAACTTGACAATTTACTTTGAAATTAGGTAAATAATTCTCTGAAACAGGCTCCAAATGCCCCGCAATAAATCTTTGTACTTGCATCGATTTTAATTTCTTATTTTGCTTTTATTATTTGTCACCATTTTTCCAAATTACCAAAAAATATATATTTAAATATTTACCATTGTCATAAATATTGCAAAGATTGCTCTAAAACTGCAAAAATTAACGTATTCAATTACAACGTTTATCGGGGTATGCATTAAATTAATTGTACCAATAAATTACATCATTTAAAGAAATGTTTTCGTAAGAAAGATTTATACTCCTTTTGCAGGCTACCTCACTAGCAAAATTTTATATTTCATATGAGTATCTTATAAAACTCCTAATAAATGGAAAATCGTTTGTTTTATTTCAATTTTCATTTCAGATGTCTTCGTCTAGCAATGTTGCCATATTGGTAGCATTTATCGGGACCTTGGTGCTTGGGAAGGGAATCCTCTCAAATGAAATAAGCATCGTTGGAAAGGAAACGAACAAAGTACGCATAAACTATTCAAATTCATTTTTTAGCGATTCCAAGTGTTAAACTCTAATTTGAATGCATTGATAACAAGCTTTCTATCCCTCACCGCTTTCAGTCAATATAAATTGATTACTAAACAATACGTATTACGATCTAAGAATTACTATGATTATGTAAATAAAATAATTCAATTGTTGTATTTTCACTTTTTCAATAATTATTGCAAAATTACTGAAGGTTGTCTTTTAGAACACTGGCTGTAGTAAAAGCAAGAGTAAAAGAAATAGCTAAAGTAAAATTTCACCTAAATGCGTTTTTCATCACACTTATTAGCAATATGATGCAATATCACACTCATTAGCAATAGGATGCAATATCTGGGCAATAAGTTTGGGGGTAGGTACTCTTGATATTGCTGGCTATATTTACAGTATTAATCGTAACAAGCACTTTGCTAAATCCATAAAATTAAAGTAGCATTGGTAATGTAGTTTTAATGCTTTTTCCCTTGGCGTATTTCTAGTTTTTATTTTACTGTTACACGTTTTAATAATATCCTCTCACATTAAAAACTTTTTTGAATGATTTTCAATAGCTCATTGGGTGTATTCTGTACATATAATAATCAATATAGAAGCCCAACAGGGAGTTAAATACAACAAAATGAATTTAAAGAAACCATCAACCGAATAAATGTGATATTAAATTTAATTATATGTACTATTTTAAACCATTATTAGCCTATTTATAGTCGTGCAACTATTATCTTGCCAATTTTCTTATAAGGCAAAATTACTTCTTAAATTTTAAAAAATGGTGCTTTACTTTGTTTCAGATTCAAGTGATTTTGGATTTGTATCATGCAAAGTTACAATCTGCACTTGACAAGGACATACTCTCAACTCTTGACAAAGGATATAACATACTGGACGAGACTTACCGTTATGAATTTTTAGTTTCGACATCTGGCCTGAAAATAGTAGTGAGACCAGGCTATGAAAGTTATTCTGATTACGATAGACCCTATGATTCTATCCAGAGAATAAACCAGATAAATAGTTTAAAAATAGTCAGTGGCATATTTTATTACAATGAAGATAACGGTAGTAATAAATTCTACTCAGTGCGAACAGACGGCGATACTGAAAAAGCCAGTGTTATCGAGGCGAACGCTGTCCCTTCGTTTTTCGACTCCATCACCATATCCTACCCCGAAGAAAAACTGTTGAACTTTGGAAATATCGAAATCAAGACTGAAGTGCCATACGTCAAATACAGAGTGGCTCACCATCTATTGGAAAAATTATTCTTTATTGGTTTTAATAGTACCGAAGCCATCACAGGTACCCTCTTCAGCGCTGATTTGAGCGAAGCAAATTTGTCTTCTGTTCAAGCTAATAAAATTCTTCAGGATATGAATGTCGATGAATTCGTTGATGTGACCGTTGACCAATACACGGGAGATATTTTGCTTGCCACTGAAAATGAAATATTTGCTCTCCATAAGATGTTATACTTTTCCAAAGTTAATCAATTTGGATCTTCATTGGACGGAACAAATCTCGTAGACACATAATTTTTAAGATTGCAAGCAAGTCCTTTATTCGACTTTATATAAAATAGAATAAGATGACATATGTATTATGATGTTTTTAATTTTTTTCAGAGTAAATAATGAATCTATAAATGTTACAAACGAATATTTACTAGACATTATATGTTTTTAAAGTTCATTTTCTACAGTAACTAATAACATCGTTAAAAACACTCTCATTCTCAACATCATTTATTATCTCTTTATTATACATATTTCCTTTCTTTCTAATGTTCCCCAATTTGCTTCTTCCTGGTTTTTGGAGTAACTTAACTTTTTTAACTCGAAAAATTTTTTTTCCAAACGATTGTTTTTTATATGCCTAACTGAATCTTGCTCTTCAATCACCCTTAAAAAAATAATGCAAGTGTTAAAAAAATCATGGTTAAAACTAGTTTAGAATTTTGCAGTTTAATTTAGTTCTAATATCCTTAATAAATTTTAAAAAATCCATAATTAAAATAAAGTTTCCTCAGAAAGCACATTGTTTCTTTTACTTTCTTGTCCCTTTCTTTATTTTAAATGTAGCGTTTGTACGAGAATTTTTAGAACTGTAAGAAAACTTGGAGTGTTAATTTATTTGTAATTGGTGAGATTATGCTTTATTTATGCCGTAATATTTGCTCATCGTTTTAATATAATGCATTGAATATATTTACCTATACTCAAGAGTGGAGTGCCGCCAGTTGCGTTGGCAAAATTTTGGTAAGATTTCTTACCAAATGTCAGTTAAATACTGCTTAGTGGACACAATAATATGGAAGAACGAAGGCTGAAAGACCTAGAGTCAAATTCCCCTTATATATCCTTAGCTAAGGAATATACCTTTCCCCCTCTATTTAGCTTTGTGTATGCCAAAGATATATAAAATGAGGCGATAGGTATATTCCTTGGCTAAGGATAAAGAACGGGAAGCTATACGAATTAAAGTTTTTTCTTTTATTTCATGCAAAAAAAAAATTATAAGTTTATTTAATTTTTTAGTATTATTTCACCCGCCATGCTAAGAATGTCCCTGCGTTACGACGGATGAAGTTTACTGATTGAAAATTTACGTAATATGCTTGATAATAATAATTATTATTAAATTATACGATTCAGATTAAGATGAAGCCATACTAAATAATGCAAAATCATACAAAATCGTATGTTTTAGTTTTGAAAATTTGACCGCTTAGAAGTATTATAGATGCTTCAATTAAATACTGCGTGTAGAACATACTTTGGCCCTTAAAAATATCGGTCATTTTTTTAATATGTCTTTTTAATAAGCTTAGAAAAAAATAAAGTATTAGGTCTATAAAAAACATTTTTAACTGAAAACTCTCCTACTTATAAACACTTTTTCGGATATGGTTTTATTGCATAATGTGGCAAATTCAGTTTCTTATATAATTATCGCGAAAAAAAATGATATTTACGCCCGAACCTCACAAAATAAAATATAATATGCATTTTCGCGTTGGTATTTTTGACATCACGGCGACAATACGGCAGCCGACGAATTTGTTATATCAAAGTGAACCTTATACCGTCCACCGAAGAACGACTGGCAGCCGCCCCCCCCGTCTTCCGTCATTACTCCTCCGAACGGAGCGGAGAGCAGTCGTGTTATGCTCCGCGCCGCTTATTTTCGTGAAATCAATTTAAAAATTCCGTTTTATTGCAATAAACAATGCATAAAAAAGGAATTAATGTTTTTTACGGGCCTTTACGAAATCAACATGTAAAAAAAAAATCTCAAATATCTTTTCCAACCTTTCCAAAAGCTTTTTCTCAAGTATTTTTAAACTCCTCCCATAAAAGGGCGTGAATTCCGATTTCGATTTTTTCCTGTACTAGTGGATCGCCTTAAGTCATAAATATTGTAAATCATACTTAAATTGGGAAAATTGTATAGAGAATGTGAGAAATGTAAGAAGGGAGATTAGGCGGTTAAAATGTGTGGGTATTGCGATTGAAATATATTGCAGATAGCATTAGCATCTATGCATATATCGGAACTATGTGTCCGACAAAACTTATGCGAGAGACAGGTTACTCTAAGGTCAGCAGATCTAGATGATACTGATCGTTTAACCCACAGATTATCAACCTTTTTTGCCCACCGCCCACTTTGACAATATGTTTTTTTCTAGCGCCCCCCAACTGCTTTTACATACCAACTTGGCAGGGGGGGGGGGGGGGGGGGCGATGGGTTTCTCTGGGTTTCCCGAAAGTACATTTTTATTTTTTACATACTAGGTTATTATATTTAAACGTTTAATTACACTGTAATATTGTAAGAAAGGATATGACTCCTATCCTATTTCTGAGAAGAAGATTGTTTCAATGAGAACAATTAAAACGCATACTTAATTATGTGGAGAAGTATTTTTATTAACATTGAAAATATATTGAATTAATAACATATCTAATAAGATGGTTGAATTTGGTGCGTTTTAAGAAGTTTGTTTATATTAGGCTCGATTTTACTTAAAAACAAAGTCGCCGCGTTTAGTAATATGGAGCCTATTTTTCTTTTTGATTACCAACGTTGCTGCAGCACTGAATCCACGTTCAGCTAAATAGGAATGGGAATGCCATTAAAAATCGTTGAACTCTCAACCATAATCCTGGGTACAGTTGCGAAATCGGCTTCTGCAGCCAGACCCCCGGTAGTCATTCTTAAATTTAATTTCTTATTCATCATTTATCGTCAGTTCAATTAGTTCTTCTTCTAACTGGTATGATCCTGCTATGTTGACATTTGAAAACAGATCCAAAACCCAGTCTGGTATGTCCATGTTTAAAATATCCTGGAATCGTTCCTTGAAATCACTGTGGAGGTTTTCCAAGTGTTGACAGTAAACAAGCAAGTCGTCGTTCTTGAATGATACTGCTGATAAATTTGGGAAGTTATTAAATTCCCGTCTGCCGGTATTTCTTTTGTATAATAGCAGTTTGGATACAAAAGCTGCAACACAATTTTTTGTCTTAATCAAATTTAACTCTATCACAGACTCAAAAAAATTGTAAAATCGATTCAAACTTCAAACAAGAACCTTTTGACAGCCAGCGCACCTCTGCGTGAAGCATCAATCGGTTGAAATTTCCATCATTCGCAATGCAAAGCTGACTAAATAATCTGTCATTCAATGAGTTGCTTCTGATGTTATTAACTGCTTTGATAACATATTGCAGTGACGTATGCTGGCGTTCACTCAGATTTTTCGCAACCAAATGCTGGCGATGAATTACGCAATGCACAGCAAGCAAGTCAGGAACTTTATTTTTTAAGCACGCTATGAAGCCTTTGTGACGCCCTGTCATAGCTGGGGCGCCATCTGTAGCAGCTGACAAAATATCATTAAAAAGAATTTTCTTTTCGTCACAAAACTTTTCCAGTGTATTAAATATGGTTTCGCCTTTCCAAATTTGTAACAAACAATAGTTCTTGACATATTTTCTCATCTTTGATGAACCTCACGTATGACAATAATATTGCTTCATTGATTGGTAAAGTGGACTCATCCAGCTGAATTGAAAATCGTCAAGACTGCAGATGATTGCACAATGATTCTTCAATGTTTTCAGCCATTTCATCAATTCGTCTTTGCACAGAATTATTGCTTAAAGGAATTTTTCGGATAAAATCTGCAGCTGGTTTATGGAGCACAGTGGTTATTACTTCTTTTACTGCTGGTAAAATTAAATTTTCCCCAATAATATGTGGTTTGCTGGTTTTAGCAATCAATGTGATATTGTATGAAGCTCGAAGTGCATCTTTGTCTTGCTTAGAAGCTGTTGAAAATTGTTTCGATACAGTTGACTGAATTTTTCTACTTCTTTTTCATGTCCTGAAAATAGGTGACACCTTTGTATTTCTTATCCGGGTGGATTTTAGCCTAGAGGGCTTCAAGATCATTTGAAAATGTTTTTCAATAAATAAGGCACATTGGCGATAATGGATTTGTGGGATTCCACACCGTATTGCCGTATCTTCTTTTTTTACTTCTGACGTGGGTTTTTAATAACAAAAGTTAACCAATATTAAAGTTTACTTTGCTTTATTAGTTTGTGATTAGAGTGTTTTGTTTGCCTTTTTAGACCATATTTCTTTACTTGCCAACGCCCCCCTGTGCCATCTTAATGCCCCCCAATTGTCTCTGGATCTTCTATCGCCCCCTGAACATCTCAAATGCCCCCAAGGGGGCGTTTTCGCCCACGTTGAGAACCTATCAGCAAGATTTGCTGTTAAAATTTTTCAAGTAGGTACCTGACTGACCAGTGACTTAAACCCGTTTTTATTTATTTTATTTTATTTTATTTGTGTACAAAAATTTACAACATTACAGATATTTTATCTAATTAATTGTAATACCTACTACCATTTTCACAGTGAGAATGTAGCGCCAAAAACCTTACAAACTTATTGAATTTTTCGAAGAATATGTCGAAATTTTTATCTAATATATTTAAATAGCGTATCGCTCTTCCCACGCGTGAATTCGGATACAGATTTGTACGACTCAATCGGCAATATAATATGTTATGGCGTCGTCCCCGAGAGTGAGACTCTGGTACAAATAAATTGATTTGCGCCAGAAACTCACCGTTAGAGACGAGGCCATTGATTAATTGAAAAAAGTCTTTTAGCAACGCAAAACATCTACGAGTTTCTATAAAATGGTAGTTAGTCATACCTAGAATAAATCTCGATGGATATAAATATGGATATGTTCCATAGAGGCGTAAAAATAAAAAAAAAACGAAGGAATTTTTTATGAACTCTTTCAATGTTTAAAATATAGAATGCTTCAAATGGGGCCCAGATAATACAGTTCGACTCCAGTACACTTAGCACCAGTGAGTTGTAAAGTAGCCTAATTGTTGGGTTTTGAAATGAGCATGAATTGCGAATGACAAAGCCCAGCAGTTTATATGCTCTGTTGCATAAGTCATTTGTGTGATGGTGGAATGTCATTTTGCTGTCAAAAGTAACCCTTAGATCTTTTATTTGACTAAAGCGATGAAAAATGTTACCATTAATTAAATATTCAAACACGATCGTCTGTTTTACCCTTGTGAAAGAGACTACATTGCATTTAGGTGCACTGAAGCTTAAGCAGTTAATTTTAGCCCAGTTTGCCACAGAGTTCACATCGATTTGTAGGAGGAAACAGTCAGCGAGATTTTTTATTATGCGGTAGAATTTTAGGTCATCAGCAAAAAAAAATAAGAGGAATGAGTGATGATTGAGCCAATATCGTTGATGAACAACAAAAATAAAAGCGGTCCAAGAATTGATCCTTGCGGGACTCCAGAAAAAATCAGGAATTCAGCAGAACGAGAACCCTTATAAAAAACGTTTGTTTGCGATTAGTGAAGTATGACGCAAAATTTATGTGTTATAATTGATGCGGTGGTTTCCAGAAGTTGCACTTTTTTATTTATAAATTATTTGCGCGCGTACTTGTGTGTCAAATATTTGTTTTTTGGGAATAAATCTAGCGTTTGGAATACCAACACTCTTACACATCTGCCCTGATGATGGACACTGCAACGCTGTCGAAAACTGAAACGTTGGCTAAATAAGGAGGTAGCGCAACACAGCATAACACCCTGTTGGAAGTGTTGTTAAGATAGTGTAGGAGTTGATAAAGAGTGTTTGATCTGATACTCCTCTCCACATCAGGCGGGGCAGCCCTAATACTTTATACCAATAAAGAGGCTGAAATGCTCCTCAGGATCACGGTACTTCCAGGCCGCGATCCGGTGTTCAGAAACTTATGATTTGATGATGTTTGATTGAAAACACTTATTTATCTTCGATATTAACATTTTATTTGAGAATATTATTTATTTATTTATTTACGCCTATTTAGGCTTTTACATAAGTATATATAACAACATTTACAAAAATTCTACTCATAAATACAGTGCAGGAAACAACTGTTTAAAACACTTGCACAAAAATAAATATAAAATAAAAATATTATTGAATTGATCCACACAGTATGTAGGTACAAAATATAAGAAATCCAAAATATTTTGTTACAAAATATAGAAATCCAAAAATACTGTTAATGTTTTAGACAATTCAAATAGATTTATAAAAATATTCCCCTACTTGATGAAAAAAACTTCAATAGGGTATGCTTATATGTTAAAATTGATGTACTAAATATATCAACAACATTGGAGTATTTGTTTCCTAGCTGTTGAATCCGTCGCATAGGAGTGTAATATTGTGATATTGATGTGGAATTGCTACAATAATATGGTAGGTACTGTCTTGTTACTGACCTGCCTGGAGTATGAAAAGAGATTGCATATAATAAATCAGGGGTATCAAACATTGAATTAATGATTTTATACAAACAGGTTAAATCGGAAATGATTCTACGATCAGATAATTTTATTAAATTTAATGAACAAAGTACGTTATCGTAATTTAGGCATTCACTAGGAATGCCCATTTTAAAATTTACATATCTTAAAAATTTATTTTGGATTCTTTCAATGGCATGTGAATGAACCTCATAATTTCGGGACCAAACCGTGGAATTGTATTCTATATGACTCCTTACTAGTGACATATATAATGTTTTTACAGTATTGACATTATTGAAATCACTAGATATCCTTAAAATAAATCCCAACATTTTCAAAGCTTTATTGGTTATAATTTCTATATGATTGATAAAGTTGAGTTTCGTGTCAAACCAAATACCTAAGTCATTAATTTCCGTGACAGATACTAACGACATATTGTTAATGGAATAATCGAAAAATATTGGATTCTTTACTCGATAAAACCTCATAATTTGACATTTGGTTACGTTAAGTTGCAAGCGGTTATCATGACACCATATAATAAATCTCAACAAGTTATTTGACAAAATATGGCAATCATTGATGTTTCTAATTGCTTTGAATAATTTCAGGTCATCTGCAAACATTAATACTTGAACATCATTGAAAATATATAACACATCATTAACAAATAATAAAAAAAGGATTGGACCTAAATGTGACCCCTGGGGAACACCACTCGTAGCAGTGAATTTGTATGAAAATATACCATCAATTTTAACAGCCAGTAATCTTTTGATCAAGTAACTGCTAATCCACTCATATAGTGAACCACCTATACTGAATTTATGCAGTTTATTCAGCAATAACTCATGATTAACTTTATCGAACGCCATACTTAAATCGGTATAAATAGAGTCAACTTGACATTTACTAGACATGGAGTCAGATATATAGTTTTGATACGTTAACAAGTTAGTAAGGGTAGATTTTCCAGTACAGAATCCATGTTGTTTAGGAGAAATGATGTGGTTTAATTGGAAAATAATTTTTTTAAGAACTAATTTTTCAAAAACTTTAGGAATTGTTGATAAAAGGCACACCGGTCTGTAGTTAGTCACCTCGTGTTTATCACCTTTTTTAAAAATAGGCGTAAGGAAGCTGAATTTCCATTTAGTAGGAAAACATCCTGTTCGTAAAGACTGATTAAACAGCAAATATAAAGGATACGCCAGATTGGAAGCACAATTATTCAAAAATACAGGAGGTATTTTATCAGGTCCACCACTTTTGCTTTGATCTAGTAATTTTAGTTCAGTCAATATATCATTATATTCTATGTGGATACAAGATAAATTAAGATTATGATCAGTGGTAAAATTTGATGTTGTACTAGCAGAAACTGGTGTATCACATTCATAAACACTTTTAAAAAAATCAGCAAAAAGGTCAGCGATACTTTGAGTGTCTTTGGCCTTTTTACCTGCATATTCTAAGTTGGTGGGTAAATCAAAGTTGTTATTTTTCATTGATTTTGCATAGTTCCAAAAATACTTTACATCATGATTTATTGAAGTTTCAACATTATTAATAAAAGAATTGTAGCAAATTTTTGATAAGATTTTGCAATCTTTTCTAACTTTTTTAAATTCAATATAATTTGATAAAGACCTGTCTTCTTTATATTTCTTATGTAAAACTTTTTTAAGGGCAGTTAATTGAACAAGTTCTTTATTGAACCATCTCGGATATTTCAATTCTTTAAAATGAATGAGTGGGATGAGTTCTGAAATAATTTTATCCAACAAATAATAAAATGATTCAATATTTTGATTAATATCACCTTCTTTAAGAAATAACCAATCTTCCTTGTGGAGACGATCATTTATGTCCCGATAGTTCGCATTTTTAAAGTTAAAAGTAGGAGTAGAAATTTTTTGATTGCTTTCTTTAGTACTAGGGATAAGTATTGCTAGTGGGGGATGGTGGTTGTCTATCGGAAGAATAGACTCCAATGATTCACTTACAATTATGTTGCTCTCATTTGACAAAACTAGATCAAGAACACGATTATTAATATTACGTACATGGTTAAATTGGGTTAAATTAAAAAGTAAAGACATATCTAGAATTTCTCGTTCGTAGGCGGTTGTTGGTATTGAATTAGAGTTACTGTCTAAAACGTTAAAATTGCAATTAGGTAAGTTATAATCGCCGCAAATAATTATTTTATGATTTGGGTATTTTGTTATTACTAACTCAACATCTTCACAGTGTTTTTTTATAGATTGAAATGTTGGAATTAGGAGGGATATAAACAGTTCCAATAATAGTTTTCTTAAAATCACCACTTAACAATACGAACATTTGTTCCACATCAGTATTTTTGATTTTAAGTATTTTCGAATTAATGTGTTTGCGGACCGCTATCAGGACTCCACCTCCTCTTGTATTGGAGCTAGTATTCTGACTCCGGTCTACTCGGTGGACATGGTGACTATGTAGTCCAAGCTCCGCTGAGAAGATTGATGATGTTAGCCAGGTTTCAGTGAGTATGATGACATCGTTTGGGAAAGATGGAGCATTTACTCTGAACTCCTTTAGTTTTGTTCTGATGCCCCTGACGTTCTGGTAGTAGATGAGGCGTTTATATGGCTGGAGTTTTTTGGTTGAACATTAACAATTTTAGGTGAGTTATTAATATATTTTATAGTTAAATTATTTTCTCCCTTATTTTTCCGGTTTTCTAACTCCTTCCATACATTTTGAATTTCTTGGCGCTAAACCCACCTTAAGTCTTTTTTGGTTTTAATACTGACATTTTGGTTGTCTATTGCCTTTTTTTGAAGAACCAGTTTCACTTGATGTTGGTCTGACAGTTCAATCTTGATCGGACGTATTTTATCCATTTCTTTTTTACCTAAACGGAACATTTTTATTTCAGAGGTATCAACATTTTCAACTTTGCTTAGGATACTCAAAACTTTGTTCATATCTTCCCTCATGCAGTCGGTTTGAGTACCAGCTGAGCACTCGGGTACATTAAACATTATAATATTCTTGGAACGTAATTTTCTCTCTTCCATCTCCGCTAGAGTTTCACAAATTCCAGGTAGATCTTGGATGGTGTTAGGTAGAGGTTGGAGCTGGGGCGGTTTCTGCTGTGAGATATTTGTATATGCCTTCAGCTCTCCTTCTAGGAAGCCCACTTTCGCACCAACTACACTAATATTACCCAAAAGTTCCGAAAGTTTAGGAGTTAGTTTAGCCATTTGTTCTTTGGTAAATTTATTAGATGGATCCATAATGGTACTATTTAAAGAGTTTATTATATTACTAGCCATCGTAATAAAGTGATAGGGATCACACGAATCCATAATTAGCAGTTCGAAGTAGGAATATAATATTAGGAAAAGTTTAGCTGCCCTGGATCACATACTCGAGATAGTATGCGTAAATGTGAAGGTAACGTTTTGTACACGGATTGGTTTAATTATGCACACACACTAGAAGCAAGTTCGTACTGACAATTGACAGTTCTGATGACAGATTTATAATTATTTTGTTTTTGATATATCTTTTAACTGCAAGGTTAGAATTACTTAGAATTCTATCACTACACTAAAACTCGATTTGAACTTGTAAATCAATATTTTCTATACGCACAGATATAAAATTAGATATTCTTATTTATATTTTAAACTGGAGCAGAGAAAAAACCGTGCACTGTATTCATGTAGTATTGTTGTTTGGATTTTGTTGTTTGGATATTGTTGTTTGGATTTGTTGTATTGTTATTATACACAAGAAATTATACGTTCGCGTACGAACGGGTAGAGAGGTAAAATTACGCGAATAACCGGGAGAATCGAGTACTGGAAACGGAGTGATTTGCTTTGTCATTCGGAGCAACCGGAGAGGTTTGCTCGAGTAATCAGGGATACCATACGCGTAAAAATACTGTAAATAAATACTGCCTTTAACCCCAAAAACAAATAACGAAAATACTTTTGGCCGTACAAATCTAAAAAACGTATCTCACTCTTATACCAGATTATGTGGACCATAATGACAATCCTTTTCGGGTATCACTATCTGTGCGTCAAAGTTGACACAAATCTCAAGATATACGAAATTTAGATTTATAGTTTTTTTTTTAAAATCAATTTCATGATAATAAAGTGCTTATGGCTGCACGCAAAAGCTTGCCGGGCCACAGGTTGAGTATGGTTGTTAACCGAACTTTCTAGGTCAAATCAAGTCGTTTACTATGATCACTCTTTTCGTGTAACTGGCCGTCTCATTTGGAATAAACTTCCCTCAGCTCTTACTAATATCCAGAATTTGGCTGAATTTAAACGGGCTTTAAAAAAATCATTCAAAAAATCATACCATTCATTAATCCTAACATCTTTTCCATACACGTAATAAGCCACGTTCTTAAGTTTCCGGTAATTGTTTGGTTTCGGTTTCCTGCTAATTGTACTTGTATGTTTAATGTCCGAATAATGTCTAATTTATTGTAAGAAGTTAGTATATTACGAGTATATTTTAGTTTAAAAGTTCTTGTTTTGTCCCGTGCTACAACAACACTGTTATTGTCTATTATTATTGTCCTGTGTGTGCTGTAACAGCACTGTTTTTGTTAATCTTTGTTCTCTTGACATTGTTTTGTAAATACTGTATATTCTTTATTTCATAGGTATTATTTTACCAATATTTTGTAATGGACTCGTAAGGAGCATTGTAGAATTATTTTTTAAAATTTATCATAGTTGCGAAACTGCGCTATACAAATATGACGTTATTATTATTATTATATTACGATAGAAAAAATCTCTTTGGCAGAACAGTAGATTCTTGACTCAAGGCCCCAAGGTAGCAGTTTAAAATTCTGAATTACCATTTTTAATAAATATTATCGTATAAGAACTTCCTTGGAATACGTATACCGAACCACAAACCTATCTACATCAAAAACTTACAAAAGGACATGATTCAAAAGATACCTCTAGAGTCTAGGATTTGAAAAAGGCAAAATATATTAAACTCCGTAAATTTGCATGTAGATAGTTAGGTAACTCTTTCCGAAATTTGATTAGTTGAAACCTGTATATTTTTTAAAAAGGTTGTACTTTCTTGAGTATTTTTATAATGCAGTTTATTTGAATAATCTTTATATTTGTTTAATGCCTAGTTTAACCATAGTGGACGAAACTTTAAAAAAATCTTTTCAGTTAAGATAATTTATTTTGAATGTTTTTTTTTTAATTACTGTACACATGAAGGACGGTATTTTCAAAATATTTAAGTCCTATGTACAAAGTTTAAATCTTAGATGAAAAATAACCGCCTTGGTAAAAAAAGTTTTTAAAATTTGAATGTTTGAAATTTAAATGTTTGACATTTTAATGTCAAACATTTAAATGTCGAAAACACAGCTGTGAGTATAGCCATAGCCGTTGTGCTCACATGATGCATAGATGGGGCCTTAAAGAGTCGGCACTCCACTCATTCCCCGGTGGGATTGATGAGTTCCTGAGGGCACAGACTGGCTCGCAGACCTAGATGTCTCCCTCTAACCCCCCACCATACGAAAGAAGAACAGCCGTGAGTGGAAATGTAGGCCCATGTTAGGCCTATATTTGAATTGGACACTTTTTGACTTCACACACTCAGGAAGCCCTGAGTAAAATAAAATCCTCGGGGCATATTTCATCTTTGGGGATGCTGTGTGACGGGGTCTTTTTAGGGAATGGAGAGGAATTTCGGGAAAGGAAAAGTTATGAGGGGTAGGTAGGTGGTCAATGTGCCAGGGAGTGACGGACGTATGAATCCATTCCTCCACTGCGGTTCAAGGCGATGGGTCGATAGAGTCCGGCTGTAGAGGACAAAAGATCTCCCTCAAGCAGTTTCTCCCGATCCAGCCCGCCGCGTAATAGGTGGGAAAAC
Organism: Limnephilus lunatus; assembly: GCA_917563855.2. NCBI lineage: Eukaryota > Metazoa > Arthropoda > Insecta > Trichoptera > Limnephilidae > Limnephilus > Limnephilus lunatus. Next base: position 77,867,889 of record OU830592.1, read on the forward strand.
TCATCCGCTACCAAGCCTTAAACTAACCTCACCCCACGAATCCGGGCACTCCTGCTACGTCTTGGGATTATCTATGGGAGGGGTGTTTGTTATTCAAAAAATGGCTCCTGGGGCGGCGGTACCAATACCCGCCCCCAAATTGAAATTTTGTGTTATTTCTTATTCCATTTTCTTCGGTGAATAAACCTGTCTTTCAAACGTATAGAAATAAAACATGTAAAAGTAACTATCAAAAAATGTGAGAATAGGTATTTGGAAAATTTAATAGGTCTTTGTTGTTTTTTTTTTTTAAATATTTCTTACATTATAACATATTAATACTTATTATTACATAAATAAGAAATACTTCGAAAAGACTCACGAAACTTATAGTATTTAAAAAATAAATTTTAAAGCACATTGTAAATTTTCAAATTTATTTCATCATTTTGTTATTCATATTTAGTTTAGACATTGTATCACCTTGCTAAGGCATTCTCCTATAGATTTTATTTGTAAATTAACTACTATTGTTTTTATAAATATGATGATATTATATATGTATATATTATGGACCTCTAGCACGGTCGATCGAGAAGGATTGTATCGATAACTTTCGTTCGCCATAAAATTACCGATTGCTAACATACAAACAACGATTGACGTTAAATATATTAAGAACACCTAGTCAATGTGAACTGTTATTTATTCGTTGGCGATCTGAAGTCATGCTAGGGATCGATGAGAAGTTACCGAAAGTTTTCGATATAATCGTTTGTGCTAGGGGGGTCCTGTTCATGTTACTATTTATTTTTGTCACGGCCTTACTTCATTGATAAGAAATTCAAATAATTATTTATTGAACCTAAATACGTTTCACTTTCGATTCACGTGTAACAAGAAATTGAAGGGGTTTCTTGATTTAAATGTCCTTTTTTAAAAAGTTGAAGATAGATATTTATTATTGTAGAAAGCAATCACTTTGTGGTTTGATATATTATAATAAAATAAAATACTTTTTTGTTTAAAACGACGAGTTTTATTAATTTTTAGAACCGACCGGTTTCGCTTTACTCAAGCATCATCAGGGTACAAATTAATACTGTTATTAATTTGTATTTATTTGTACCCTGATGATGCTTGAATAAAGCGAAACCGGTCCGTTCAAAAAATTAATAAAACTCGTGGTTTTAAACAAAAAAGTATTTTATTTTATTAGATAGATATTTATTTATTTATGAACGCATATCAGACTTTTACACATATACGTAAGGGGACCCAAAAGAAAATAGAATTTATTTTTAACTTTTTTTATTTTTATACCAAAAATTGGTCGCCTTTAAAGGGTTTACCTTTATTGAGTTCAAAACAATTTTGAAATCCACTGATTCGAATGTCCTTTATGGCCTCAAGCGATTTTTGTTTCACTTCTTCAACAGTATGAAAACATTTCCCTTTTAAGTCCATTTTCATCCTAGGGAGCGGAAAGAAGTCTCAGGGAGACAGGTCGGGTGAATAGGGCGGGTGAACAATTTCATATTCCATACTGCTTCACATTCAATGCGGTGTGAGCAGGTGCGTTGTGCGCCAAGGATTCAACATTTTTCGAATATTTTTCCTCATGCTCTATCGCAACCTCTTTAGTTCTTCCATGTAGAACTCTCGGTTGACTGTTTGGCCTGGAGGAACAAATTCTGTGTGCACAATATCTCTGAAAAAAACTAATGAACATCGTCTTGATGTTTAATTTCACCTGACTTTTTTTTCTGAAAAGGAGAGAGATCACCCTTCCATTGGCTTGACGGTTGCTCGGTTTTGGAATCGTACCCATAACACCATGACTCATCAGTCATCACTCATCACTAGAGACCGGATTATATGCAACAAAAAAAGCCCAAAATATGCATGCAAATATGCAATAAAAATAGCTAAAATATGCACGAAAATCCATAAAAAGGGTCAAAATATGCAAAATGAAATAATACAGGAAGTCGTATTTTTACATATTTTTTATTTATTTTAGTAAGCTATTAGTTCTCAAGGATAACAATAATATTTTCGAAAATATTAATTATAAAATGTTTTAACAATAAAATTTAGAATTTACCTTTAAAAACGTATATGACTAAGTACTGTTCTAAATGTTCTGTAGACAAAGTGTCTATGATCGCTTAATATATTTTTGTAAGCGGAAAAGGAACGTTCTACGTCTACTGATGTGGCTGGACAGAATTTAAATTTGGGTGCGATTTTTGAACTTATTGTTCCGGGCTAAATTTCACCCGCCCCGTTGATGAAGTTATCAATTTGGCACAAGGGTTCAAAACCTGGGTTATTTTTCAGTACGTTTTCAAATTTTTCTTTGAGTTTACTCGGGAATAGCTTTGGCAACGAGGAATTCATAAGGCGAATTTTCTTCATAACCTGAATAGATGCATTCAACGCCAATCCATGAGTTTCAAGCGTTTTTATACTTGCAGGTATGTAGGCGAAATGAGTGCTAATCATAGCTAGGTTTTTTTTTAATACTAGCGTCGTCAAACGATTCTTTGCACTGGAAAACTGCCAAAGCCTCTGCACTATCGAAGTCATTGATAACACCCTTGATGGCTTCAAAATGTTCATGGTAAAACATCGCAGCTTCAATCCATGTACCCCAACGTATTATTACTGGCTCGGGAAGTAAAGGGATATTTGGCAGTTTTTCTTTGTAGGCCTTTATACGAGCAGGCGCTTTAAGGAACAATTTCTTTGCTGATGAAATCAGGTTATTTACGTTCGCAAACGTGGATCTCACTTCTTCGGCGAGTCTGTGTATTCCGTGAGCAAAACACGTCACATGAATCAAATTGGGATAAAATACTTGGAGGGCTTTGCCTGCTTTGATCATATAGGGGGCAGCATCTGAGAGCAACGCATACACATTTTCATACGCAGAAGATTCAGGAAATATTTTTTTATACCCTCATTCACAAATCTGGCGATCGTAGAATGATTTGCTTTTTCAAGTTCTCTGCATGCCACCAAATAGGAAGGTGAAGGTTCAAGTTTTAATGCACCAACAATCAAATTTGCAATGTAACGGCCGCAAGTGTCGGTGGTTTCGTCAGCTGAAATCCATATGATGTTATCCTTGAGTTCATTGCGTATTTCTTCCAGGACATGTAGATAAATTGATGGTATGTAATTTTTACGTAAAGTAGATTCATCCGATATATTTTGATTTATGCAATATTTTCTGAGAAAATCCTTCATGACAGGATTTGTCAGTTTGTATGGAGCGATATTGCTTGCAAGAAATTCTTCACATAGATCCATGCAAAAGTGAGTTTGTTGTTTACCTTTGGAGGTTACTTCACTGTTACTGCTACTTGCCACTGTAAAAACTTGTTGTCGTGGGCCCTTCTTCTGCACTCCTGCGATATGAACACTGGTTTTGACATGCTGGTCTATTTGGAACTTTTTTGTGCTAGAAATGTTTTTCTCGCAAACTCGGCAGTATAAAACTTTTCCGTCGTATGTAAATATTCCAGGAGATTCAGCTATCCATGTATGGGCACTTTTTTATCAGAGGGCATGGTTCACTTTCACAATGTACAACTTCGTGCAAACAAACAAAACACTAGACGAAACTCTAAAAAAACAGCGCGTGCAACCAGTCAAAAACAAAATTTGCAATTCACTGAATTACCATAAAAAATATACCAAACTACCCCTCATACGAATGAATGAATTATTTTCGGCATTATTTTAGGCGAAGATGAGAGAGGTTCCGCCGGCCGTAGCGATCAGTAAGATCAGTTATCAGTTCGCTGGCCGCGCGCCTTGCTATCTGACGTTTATAGTGTCGCTATGTGAGGCATCTGAATGATATCAAGCGTAAATATGCAAGATCTCAATTTTTTTGCTAAAATATGCAACTACCGCTGAAAAGGGTCAAAATATGCATTTGCATATGCAAATATGCATTTGCATATGCAAATATGCAAATGCATATAATCCGGTCTCTACTCATCACCAATCATCACCTTAGAAACAAATTTGGGTCCTCTTCCAGCTGATTTTTTAATTTGTGGCAGGCTTGAAGGCGAGGGCTATCGTTGATCCTCAGAGATGAGACTTTCGCATTTTCGCCGAAAGAAGAAATCTTGATTTACTTAAAATTAAACCCACAGCGACGCGGCTTCACACACCGGAAGAGTTTCCGTACAACAGCCGACCACACAAAAACTTATTCCCCCTCCACTTCTCCCTCTACCGATCGATTCTCATTACTTTTGGGTCCCCCTACGTATATTCGTAAAAGTAAATTTTCAGGAGTATAATAACACATGTATAGTACGAGTATATAATATAATAATCTGAATATGAAAGATATAAACTGATAGTGTGAATTCTCTAAAATAGGGTTTTGAATATCTTCGCAACTCCCTGTCTTAAACGTTATGTAGGTATCTCAGCACAACTGATATTATTTGGAGGTGCTCAGTTAAAACTTTTTTTAAAAATTATAGTTTGTACCTCTTATAAGAATATATGTTCAAATTTTCGTACTACTCTGAAAGGGTTCTAACCGGGATTTAATTTTTTTAAATCAACAATCAGTTTTTTTTTAAATTTTATTTATTAATTTGTAGATACATTTAAGTTTACAAATTTCTATTTTATGATAACATTTCATATTGCAAACTTTATTTTTTACAGTTTGATGTAGCTTCTACAACACACTTTGAACCTTCCAATTGGTGCGGACTTTAAAGTTTCTGGTAGCGTGTTATATAACTTCATTCCTTCTTTTACAGTAAACTGTTCTGCTTTCAGATAAGTAGTTGTATGGAGAGATATAGGGTTTTGAATCTCTATTTTACATCTATTTGTGATTGGCAACCTGTTATATTAGAATAGCGATAAAATAATTTACACAAAATTGAATAAATACTACTGGAAATTTTCAAATAAAAAAAAAAACTGTAATATTTGTTTAAAATAAAACAATAACTTTGTAAACACCACTTTTATTTTTATACTATATGCCGACCGGGTTTCGCTACAACCGTAGTTTCTTCAGGGCAGAACAATCTCTACTATAGTAGAGATTGTACTGCCAGTACTGATTGTATTGTTTTATTTTAAATTATAATGTCACATCACAAAGTAACTGCTTCACATGAACAAATATAATATTTTTTATAAGTTTTTCAGCGTGATTTGCTAAATATTCTAGTAAAAAAATTCCAATCTGAAAAACAGATGAATTAATTAAAATAAAGCTCTGTTGTGTTCGTCACTAACTTTACAGCGCCCTTGAGGTGATTTTTAACAAAAACGGCACTATACAAATCATTCAATTATTATTATTATTATTAAGGTCCGGTTGTTTCGCAGAAATGTACGTGTGTTAAAGTTTTCAAATGGCCATTCAGCACCAACTCCGTTTCAGCAAATTGTGATTAGCGGAATTTTGAAGCGGAAGAGGACAACGATCGTGTTATTAAGCTTGTCGGTTTATTAAAATTTGATAGATAGCCAAAAATCACCTAGAATCAGCGTTTAACGGGAACATTTAAAATGTAAAAAAAAACAAAATGGCAAAGAACGGCAATTTGATGACTTTGCTACACGTAAATTTCTGCAAAACAACTTGGTCTAAGTCAATTATATACATCGTATGATTAAGTTTAATTAAAGCAACCCATCTTGACTACATAGGTATGTATTTAATAATTCCCTTTTTTATAAATTAATTCTTATATATTTTTTAAAAATACAACATATATTATAATGTTTAATAGTCTCTTTTCATAGCATCTTTTATTTTTTTAAGCATGAGGATTTTTATTGAATCATTCTGCGAGAGTTCGAGGTTACCTACCAAAGGAGAACACATGGAAAACTCTTATCGAAGATTTCATTTTATTTTACATAGGTACTTTTCACGCCTAATGTGTTCTAAATTTTGCGTACATTATGAAATTGAACATAAAACTATAGAGTAATACAATAAATAAAATGAAATAAAGTTAGTAAGAAATTGAAAAAAGAAAAGTTAAGATAAGTACAACAAAATTGTGATGTAATTTAAAATAGTTTCATTATAAATAACAAATGCAAATTTTCATAAGTAGTTTGGTAGGTATGTAAATGTCAAGTCTCCTGATGTAAAAAATAGTTAAAATGAGTAAGTTTTAAGTGGAAAAAGAATCATTCTTAACCTTCAAATTAACGACTTATTGGTTATTCAGATTCCAGTTCTCCCGAATGACAGCGAAAAAGTCGTTAATTTTAAGCACAGATCCTATTTACTTTTACTTTTTACTTTTAAAAGAAAGACAAACATTCCCGGGTTACGAATAACCCAAAAATGTTTGAAAATCTCCTACTACCACCACAGAAAGCCGAAAATTTTGATTGTGTTGTGATGGAGGACTTAGACAGCCGAGGAATCGAACATGCGACGCCCGGGTGAGACCCAAGCGCTATGCCCACTCAACCACTAACCGGTCATTCATACATAGAATCGGAACCCCTCAGGATCTTTGATTGTAAATTGAAGACGGTTTTTTTTTCTATATTGTCTTCTTCTTTGCCCTGTCGCAACTTCTTGCCTAGATAGGCTGTTGGGATCGGCTCTTCTCGTCCTCAGACTATATCTTCGTCGGTTCTGGGTATCGCTTTCATCCAGGACGTTCCTCTGAAATATTTTGGAGCATTGAGTCATCCAGGAGTTCTTTAGTCTTCTTTTGGATGATTGTCGATAAAACCCTATAGACATTTCCTGCTTACTTCACATACCATCTCAACTGTCAACTGACACCCAGGCTACCACGAATCCCTGAACTTAAAAAATATAGTCTCTCTTCAGAAAGCCTTTTAAACCATTATATCCCCGATCGTACGTGTTGGGAGAGAGGAAGAAGAAGAAACGAGAAATTTAATGTTTTTTGAGTAGATGCCTAGTTATTCCAAACCCTTTGGGCGCGTGTTTTGAGAAAACAATGACATATTATATACTATCGAGGGACTTTGCGAGAGGTGCCACTAAAAATTATATGGATAAATTAACGTGTTATTCCGTTGAATTAGTTCTTTGTTGTCTTTGCATTTATTTTTTCATAATATGTAAAAGGACACATTCAATACAGAATCAGATTTATATTTTTCTTCTGCAAAATTACCAACTTAATAATATAATATTTAGTTCGACACCGTCTGCGTCCAAATTTTATGATCAGCCCCGAAAATAATGCACGTTTTAATGTTTGTAAATATGCGCCCCATTGCACGGTAACTTGTTCATGTCTACTGATGTCCTGTTGCGAAGAAGGTTTTGGTGTTTTTCGCCGTGAAAAAGTACGGAGTCCTTTCATTCGGACAAATGAAGTTTTGCATGATGTAGTCGGGCTTGACGGCCGTCTTGTTGCCCAGGGGCTCCAACATGTTGTTCCACAGGAGATTGGCAGCTGAAAATATTAAATTAGCCGATTACAAAACTTGTATTGGTTGGGGAGCGTCAGGTAGAACAATTTTAGATCCATTAGTGAAGGCCCAGAAATCCATAATTAGAGTCATTATGCGTAAACCCTATAGGTTTTCTAGCGATCAGCTCTACAAAAAATTTTATGTACTTGATATTCGTAAAAACTATTTAAAAAAGGTTATTATCATGTAAAATGGCATGCATCGGTACAATAATAACTAAATGGTTAATTAACTTAGGTAGGATTGAGTCTGAAAAATTATTAAATAATGTCACTTAAAACTTAAAATTATACATGCTTAACTATTAATGGTAAAATCAGTAAAAACTTAGTAAAGTATATTTAAACTTAGTATATATTTAATCTAAAAAAAAAAACATATTATGTTATTGTTTTTTTTTTCTTTTTACAGAATACATTTTTGGCATTTTTCACTAGCATTTGGTTCCTTAGAACAGGCAATCTGCCTAGCTAGGAACTAATAACGAACAAGACATAATAAAACTTGTACACATTTTAAAATTTACAGTTATTTGAAATATTATTATTATGTAATTTTGCTGTATAAATGTAACTAATGTAATAAATAAAATAAAATAATAAAAAAAAAAAAAAAAAAACAAAACTGAAAATTTTTACACGCCTGGTAGATAATCTGCATAATACTGTAAAACTTGTGCGTGCTTCCTAATTTAGTTGTTTGTTTTCACATTAACTCCACAAAAGGAGGCTTCGAGGAAAAAAATGCTATGACATCTGTGTAGAATCTGTGCAGAGGGTCTTTTTAAGGAAAGGAAGGAGAGGAAGTTTAGGGAAGAAAAAAAGCATGAGGGGTGTCCAGGAGGGATGGACGTACGAATCCGATCCTATTGCAGTGCAACCCGATGGGTCGAGAGTGCCCGGCTGGAGAGGTCTCCCTCAACCAATCTCTCCCGATCCGGCTCGTCACCCAATAGGTGGGCAATCGCAATCGCCGCTAAGACCTATGCAATCCTCACCCCATGAACCAGGGAACCCCTATTAAATTACCAAACGTAGCGAACTACTTGGGGTGACCTATGGCAGGGGTGTTGATTATCCAATAAATGATTCGTTGGGCGGCAGCACCCATCCATCTCCCAAATTTAAGTACTTAATTTGCTAGTTGTCTCTGAGGACAATAATAATATTATTCTCTCAAACTTAAAATCTCACGTTTACCCCTGTAACTCCATATACTCAAATAATGGGTTTGTCTTTATTTCCACCTGTTTATGCTCAGTTGCACTCTGGATCCTGAACACTGATAGGACAATAATATAGTTAACCTACCGTTTAACTATTAAATATATTAAAATCTCCATTCTGTCCTACTCTCTCACTGTGTAAAGTGAAATAATACATTAAATTTCCTTACTTCCAATCCGTACTCATTTAACACTAGGAAGACCAAAATTTTGAACTACCTATAAAGACCAAGTGGGGTCAAATGACTCATTCATAGGTTGTAATGTTTTATTCCTATAATTTTATTTATATTTTATTAATTGATAAATTTAATACTAAATAAAAAAAAACTTAATAGTTATAACGGGCGCTGTTCTCAATCCTATTAATTAATTGTTAAGCCGAAACTAAGGCTCAACACTGCTCAAATGCACAACTACGCTCTTTCCAACAAACAAACACATCGCTCAATCTAAGGAGGCCGGACTAGTGGATTAACCTCTTAAGTAAATTTGACCCATATATGGGTCAAACAACTATTTGACATAAAGTAAATTTGACCCATATATGGTGTTACGATACGCCCCTGTAGCAAATAGATTCAGATTCCAGAACGCGAGACAAGCCACAACACGGTCTCCCCTCTTCCCCCCCTGTTTCCTGCTTCCCGCTTCCTTCCCCCTTGCCCGGCACTGGCCCATTCCACCGCCACTCCCGCAGACGAGATTTGAGCGCCTTGGCAAGCACACGTACGCGGCCCGCTTTCGGGCGAGCGGACCAAATTCAATTGTAGCCCGCGATGTTTTATTGAAATACCTACGAGTTGGAGCCGGCTTCGCCGCGCTGTAATAATTTCGGTTTGTTCAAACTAAGAAAGTGCCCTGGTTGTACTTCCACATGAGGCGAGGATCCTGCGAATCCACATGTAAGCTGTATCTTTGATTTCCTCTTTTAAATGTGTCCGTAATCAGTGAAATGTAGGGCCCCGCGAAAATCACCACTCGGAGAGTTTCGTTTCAGAGAAAGATAATGAGAGTTAAACACTTTAGCTAGGTTTGTGTAAATTGCATTTCTTGTATTGAATTGTACTGTAGAAACCTATGTACTGTGTTTGAATTTACAATACATGTCCTAATGATTTAAACTTGTTATTATTCTGCTACGGCAGGAGGATTATTGACCAGAGTGTATCCCGTTGGACGCCGGAAGGTAGGGAGAAATTCCATAGCTTTGAGCGACTCGCTCCCTGAATAGAGAGTATCATTGTTCCCACTGAGAGCTAGCCTGGGACATGTTAGGGCCCCCTTGGCCCCAGAGCTGGTGTTGGTTTGGTAGCCAACATCGGTGACCCTAACAACTGGCGCTATAACGTGAGGCTTGGAATTTTTTTCTATCCCGGTCGCTTTGCGGGACATTACTTGTCGAAACCCTCCCCGCATAGCAACTGTTTTGTAAACATTAATTATGCCTTGATATTCTACACCCAGTGTACAGTGAATCCTGTGAAAAAACCACAGAAACCTACATGTAAATTAGATCCATAACACAGATCTGATTGAAAGTATGAATTACGCCGCAATTGAAAACACGGCCATTTTGAAGCAACTAAAAAGACGCCAACATTAAACCGCGAATCTGACTGCGCACGCGTCACAAAACAACGGGCGGGCAGCAACGGTCATTCGCGCCAATCTCAACGGTCCGATGTTTCACGCGGTAAATAGCCACCTATTCTCTGGATTGCGCGCGCAAGTGCTTTTGTCCCGCGCCAAAATTCCAACGGAAAAAACCCGTCGGAACGAAACAATTAACTGTTGCTATGCAGCGTTTATAATCAAACCGCCTTTTTATGACTGAACCGGATAGCAACGGAAATTATTATTATAAATTTGATTCTGGAACCCCAGTTATTTTGCGAATTCCTTAATCTAAAATTTCGGACTTACGTATTTTTGTTGTTTCTGCACAATATACCAATTGGCCCACTTGTGTCTGTCAAATTTGTACAACTTATATTTCACCAAATGGACAAAATAATGACTTTCTTTCCCCATTCTACATTATAGGTACCGCTTTTTTTTTTCAGCATAAGTGAAAGTGAATTGTGTTTTTTCCCTTACATAAGTGAAAAGTGGAATAATAATAAAGCCAATGATTGGTTCCATGAATAAATAAAATAATTTTAATGTGGTTGACTAAATGAATCCCATATTCAGTTATTTTCATCCGGAAGTTTGTCCTTTATTTGCCAGAAAAGTGCCTTTTGTGAATTTTAGTGCCTTTCTCAGTGCAAAAGTGATTTGTGAAAAATAAAAACCCTTTTTCTAAAGGTCAGTCCTGGCAAAATTTTTCAAAAATAAATAAATACTTGTGAATTTCACAGTTTTCTCAAAAGTGGTCAGTGAAACACAAAAACCTTTACTACTAAGGTCTTTCCACGCAAATTTTTTTTTTCTTCTTCCTTCCTTTGACAAAATTCTGGTGTCATGTATACCAAATTGTAATATGGAATCTCTGTAACCATATTTTGAAAGTGCCAACAAGTGTTTACCAAGTGAAAGGTGCCTCACAAAAATTAATTTTGCGCTTTCTAAAGGAAACCCCTGGCCAATTTTTTTTCTCACCACCCAGGAAACTCACAATGGAGGACAATCAAGCTATTACACCATCCAACTTGGGTACCATTCCCAGTGTGCACAGTTTATCCAAAGCCCACTTACAAGCTGCTTTAAGGGATAGAGGACTCTCGCCATCTAGCAAATCTAAATCTACATTAAAGGCATATGCACTTTTATTCAACAAAAAGTACATTAGGAGAATAAACCTCTCTCCCTCCAACGAAAATAATTCACGTTCGGCCACGCAAGTTTTGGATAATCTTGACAAAGGACCTATGCCGCAAGTAATGATAAAACAGGACGTCGCACCCATCTTGACACAAGATAAAACTTACGATTTATCCTCTTGGAAAGTCAAATATAATGGCGTCTCCGATGTGCTGGATTTCATTGACCGTATTGAAGAAACGGCTACAATCAAAAATATCCCATTCGAGATTCTACGAAGAAACTTTATAGAACTCATCTCCCCAGAATTAATACCATGGCACCGCATCCAAAAGACTAAATGCAAGGATTGGAATAAACTCAGATCTGCCCTAATCTCTAGCTTTGGAAAAAAGGAGGCCCAGCACCGGATCAAATTATCTTTACTATCTATTAAACAACTAGTAGATGAACCTGTGGCAACATTCATAGAAAGGGCTGAGTCCATCAACATAAAGCTTTCACATCCTGTTTCGGAAGCTGAACTATTACCAGTCATAACTGATGACCTTTTAAGCAAATACGAGAACATCATCACCTCACAGAAAATTGCATCCCTGGCCCAGCTAAACGAAGTCTGTCTCCTCCTGGAATCGTATCAGGATAGGAAAAACATAAAGAATTTGTCAAATAATGTGGTTGTGCCAAGCCGTTCGTCTGGTTTAAAACCAGAATTCGACAACAAAAAAGTGTGCTCCTTTTGCAAAAAAGTAGGCCACCTGGCCGCTACTTGTTTCAAGCAAGCAAGGCTTCTGGAATCCAAGGAACCCCGAACCTCCAAGAGACACCACTCTAGGGACCGCTCTCCTCCACGCGACGAACTGCGCAACATTTTCAAGAAATCAAGGCACAATGCAGAAAGGTTACAAAACCCAAGCGATGTCAGACCTCAGGTGGATTTCTCCAAACCCCCACCAAATTTCTACATGAAGAGGCCAAAAAACTAAATAATAACCTCTCAGGCACCCATTCTGAACCAAGGTCTAAAGAATGGACTGATTGGTTATCACACATTAAGTATTTTAACCAGGCCTTAAATGTTTCCTCGGTTTGTTGCAAACAAGCTAAAGATGGGAGACCCTATGCCCTTTTCTCTGTTAACAATGTGCCCTTTTCCGGATTACTTGATAGCGGTGCATCTGTCAGCTGTCTTGGCAACAATGCTCACCTGCCTTTTGTTAACAGTGATTTTAGAATTTCGCCACAAACGACACACCTGACGACTGCGGATAATGTTTCCCAGACGGTCATCGGTACCCTTGCCCTGCCAATTAATTGTAACAATAAAATAGTTACAATCAATTTTCTAATAGTGCCCTCTATATCCCAGAATTTCATCCTTGGCGTTGACTTCTGGAAGGCTTTCAACGTTGCTCCCCAAGTATTTAATACTCTTGGCGAAACCTCCACTGCTGCTCAAATTAGTGAGATCCGCACAATAATACCTCACGAAAATTTAAGCACGGACCAAGCTCTCCAACTAAAGGAAATGGTCAATAAATTCGAATCAATATCTTTCGAAAAATGTGGATTGGGTTTGACAAATTTGGTAGAACACCACATTAAAACCAATGGCCCACCCATAAAGCAACGTTATTACAACTTAGCCCCCCAAAAGCTTAAACTGTTAGAAAAAGAACTTGATGAAATGTTAAAAATGGGTGTGGTGGTTCCCAGCAGAAGTGCATGGACCAACCCAACCCCTTTGGTTTCTAAAAAAGACGGCTCTGCACGTTTCTGTCTCGACAGTAGACGTTTAAACTCTTGCACGGAAGCTGACGCATACCCCTTACCTTACGTCCACGCAACCTTAGACAAACTGCGCAACGCCAAGTTCATCTCCTCTGTTGACCTAAGCAAAGCTTTTTGGCAAATACCTTTGGACGCAGAATCGTGTGAAAAAACTGCTTTCGTTGTACCTGGTAGGGGAATGTTCCATTTTAAAAGATTTCCCTTTTGGTCTAAAGAACAGCCCCGCCGAATTACAAAGACTGATGGACAAACTCTTCGGTCCTGAAGTCGATAACAGCCTGTTTTGTTACCTTGACGACCTCATCATCGTCAGCGACACCTTTGAAAAACACCTATTAATGCTGGAAAAGGTTTTTCAACAACTCAAGTTCGCTGGTTTAACCATCAACTTGAAGAAGTCTGAATTCTGTAAGTCCCGTCTACGTTATTTGGGATTCATTGTCGACGAAAAAGGTCTAAGAACAGACCCCGCTAAGGTGGAAGCCATGGCAAATTTTCCCCGACCCAAAAACGCGAAGGAAGTCAAAGGTTTCCTTGGACTTGCAGGTTACTACAGGAGATTCATCAAAGACTTTTCCACTATTGCAGCCCCCTTAAATAAAATTACCGGCACCCGTAAAGGTGTCAGCAATTTCCGATGGTCTGCTGAAACTGAAGAAGCGTTTACAACTTTAAAAAATGCCCTTCAAAAAGCCCCCGTTCTGAATTGCCCGGATTTTGCACTCTCTTTTACCCTCCACACGGATGCCTCCAACGTAGGAATCGGTGGAGTCCTAACTCAAGAGTTCCCAGATGGCGAACACCCTGTAGCGTATTTTTCCCGTACATTAAATAAACACGAGAAAAACTACGGAATTACCGAAAAGGAGTTATTGGCTGTATTGGATTCTGTTCACCATTTCCGCGGTTACATAGACGGTAGCAAATTTACTGTAGTCACAGACCATAGTAGTTTGAAATGGTTGATCTCTTTAAGTAATCCCTCCGGTAGACTCGCTCGTTGGGCCTCCCGTTTGTCTCAATACAATTTTGATGTTGTACACCGTAAAGGCGCGGACAATATTGTTCCCGACGCTCTTTCAAGAATTGAACTGGCTTCATTAAATGTTGACACAATTGCCCCCCCTCCATCTACAAAAGATGAATGGTACTTGAAAATCTTCGAAGGTTGTAAAAATAATCAACAAAAGTTTCCTAATTTTATCATAAAAGAAGGACAACTATACCGTAATTGCAAGGTACCACTATCCATCCTCGAAGATTACTCTTGGAAACTTGTCGTTCCCCTCGAAGGAAGAGAACAAATAATAATTGACAATCATAGTGCTGCCGACTCTATACACCCAGGAACTTTCAAGACGTATAAAAAGATTTCCTTGAAGTATTACTGGCCTGGTCTCTTTAAACAAATTCGCAATTACATCTCTAAATGTGAAACTTGTAAAGCTTATAAACATAGCACGGCAGCACCTGCCGGCCTAATGGGTAATCCCAAACGTGCCGACAGACCCCTACAGTCATTGTCAATGGACCTCGTCGGACCTTTTCCTCGAAGTTATGCCGGACACATGCACATACTTAGTGTAGTGGATGTTTTCACCAAATTCTGTTGGATCTTCCCTTTAAAAAGAGCCAACGCGTCCGCCATCATCAAACTTCTGGAAAAACACATTTTTATACCTTACGGAACACCCAGAACCGTAATTGTGGATAACGGAAAACAGTTTATTGCCCAGGAATTCAAAGAATTTCTTGCCAAATACGGAATCAAGGACATTTATTATAACACCTTGTACACTCCCCAAAATAACACTGTCGAACGTTACAACCAAACAATCAACACAGCTCTAGCTATTCTAGTTGATAAAGATCAACGCACTTGGTGTAAAAACCTAGATAAAATTCAGGCTGCTATGAACAACACTGTTAATCTGGCCACTGGTTACACACCTTTCTTCTTAAAACACGGTATGGAACAAGTCGTCCATGGTTCTCTACATAGGGACACAAACTTTCCTACGTCATTTGCCACCACAAGCAACCCTACCGCAGACTATGCCCATCGCCTGGAAGAACTGTCGGCCATTTACAGTGAAGTCACTGATGCTTTGCTCCTGGCTCACCAAAAGAGTGCGGACAGATATAACTTACGTAGGAAACATGTCACCTTCAATACAGGAGACATAGTTTGGAGAAAGAACAACACACTTTCCCAAGGAGCCATGTATTTCTCTGCCAAGCTGGCACCACGTTTCGTGAAGGCCAAAGTTCTAAAGAAAATATCAGACCTAGTGTACTCCTTGTCTGACTCATCTGGAAAGCACATTGGTAATTACCACATTAAGGACATTGTAAAGTCTGGAAGCGAGGAGTCAAGTAAAACTGCCCCCACTATCTCAGCAAACTTAAAATGATCCAGTATGTATCACATTTTTTTGTAAGCTTACAAAGTCTTACTACGTCAGGCGTGTATTGTGTCAATCACATGCCCATCGTTTCGTTAATGAAACAAGTTGTAAATTATTTTGTAAATTAATGCGTACTCTCATTGAAGGTACTTTCAAATGTTGTTTTTGCACTGTTTTTCTTTCCCTCACGGCAATTTTTTTCTTTTTTCTTTATTTTTTCACCTGTTCTAAAACTGATCACTTTGGAACGGAGACACTTTTCGAGTCTCAATGTTTGGGAAGTCGCGAGCCCATTTATTGTCTCAACCCTTACACTATGCAATGTTCATGCCATGTCATATCCTGCCTTGTCATGTAATCTTGTAATTTTTCTCCTATTTTTTTGTTGCATTTTTGTCGTGTGGAAAGGAACTTTCTCACCTGTTTATTTTGTTCATGTAAAGTAGTTGACAATTGCCCATCGGCGTGTCGTTCTAGAAGTCGGGTTTTGTAAATTTCAAAGTGTTAAATTCCGACTCAGAACCAGTTAACTATTTTTTACAATTTTTTCCCTTTTATTTTGTTCATCATGAGTTGTAAAACCTTCCGAGGTATCTCTAGTATGAAAATCAAATAGTGGTTACTTACATAGTCGCCTCCCGTGTATATAAGTTTTTTCAATTTTTTCTTCTTAAATTAAAAATTGATGGCGTCCTACCCAAATTCATGCTTATGTACCCAAATTGGATATCGACACGTCCATTTTGGAACTCGTATTTATAAAACCAATGATTGGTCTTTATAACCCTGTATATAAATCAATTTGGCTCGTTTCAACTAAAGTACGTAAAACCGAATCATCCGGTCTTGGTTGTTATAACAAAGTCATTTTTTTTGTTATTTTGCTTTTTTTGCTTTTACGTTACGTATGTCTTACATGGCACGTTTCAACCCTACGGGACAGGTTAATAAAACCTTATGGTTATCCTGATTTTGGAATTCACAACTTTTAGGTGTTCATTTAACCAAGTATTTGCAACCCAAATTGCACATAACCTGGTATGTTTGTAACTGCACAAAGGGTATGTAAAACCGTAATTGGTCCCTTTTTCTTTGGTCTTCCTCACTGTAGGTTGCCACAACAGACAGTATGTAAAACCATTATAGGTCTGTCTTTGTTTTAAATACTTGGTGTAAGTAGAATTATACTCTACCATCACCCTCGTACTTTGTAACACGGAGTAACATTAAATTGCTTACCTCCTTGTTATTCTATCGTATGCTCTTGGGCTACGGAGTTAGTTAATCTAACAAATCTTCATATTATGTGTTAAAAACAAGCACCGGTAACGTTTATTGTGTTGTATTTAAACGTATCCCACCATTATAGGAGAGATCCTTAGAACATCCACCATTATAGGAGAGATCCTTAGAACATCCACCATCATAGGAGGGATCCTTAAAATACCTGCCACGATACGAGAAGTTCGTCATAATCACTTTTGCTCATAGCTAAATGTTATTGAGTTGGTCGTGTGACATTTGTCATGAGCACCGTTTTGTACAATCTGTTTTGGTCGTGTGTCATTCATTTGTCATGAGTACCACCCTTTCTGTACAATGTATTTTGGTCGTGTGTCATTCATTTGTCATGAGTACCGCTTTTGTATTTTGGTCGTGTGTCATTAATTTGTCATGAGTACCGCTTTTGTATTTTGGTCGTGTGTCATTCATTTGTCATGAGTACCGCTTTTGTATCTTGGTCGTGTGTCATTAATTTGTCATGAGTACCGCTTGTATGTATAATTGTGTACAACCTTGTACACGAGACGTGGAGACGTAATAACAATACTTACCGTGATTCGTGCGAACGACATAATATCGGCCTTGCCATCTTCTTTAAGAGGCATTGTATAAACTCTTGACTTCTGTCTATAATTGAGTTTTATCTTGTATGTACTTACATGTTTTGTACACTATACGTGGAGACGTTAAAACACTTACCGTGATTCGTGCGAACGACATAATATCGGCCTTGCCATCTTCTTTAAGAGGCATTGTATAAACTCTTGACTTCTGTCTATAATTGAGTTTTATCTTGTATGTACTTATATGTTTTGTACGCCATACGTGAAGACGTGAAAATACTCACCGTGATTCGTGCGAACGATACAATATCGTGTGTCATCTTTTATGATTCAATTTGTGCCTTTTTACATAACTCGTTGTCTGGGGAACGAAAAAGAAAACCCCCAGGTTTGTGAAATTGGAGCAAGGGTCTGTCTTTTCTCACAATCATGCAGAAGTTTTTAAAATGAGCCCTAATCTTTTGCCCAATACACGCAAAAGATTAGTCTCTTTGACATAATGTGTATTCAAATTTCTCCTCATCCTTTTCACAAATGTAAAGAGTCAGGAAATCTGCTGGTTGATCATGTTTCATTCTCACATGGAGTTTGAAGTGGAAATTAGTCCAGTCTCTAGCAAGTTTCGTCACTCAACTCCTTTCCTTTTCCTTTCCTTTCTCCTCACCATCATGTTCTCAGGTATATGTTATGAAGAGGAAAATCTGTTGTTGACCATAATTCGCACTCACTGGGAGTGCGAATCGGTAAATTGACCAATTATCAGCAGGCTTTCTCCCTCACTCTCTGCATATGTCTCACCTTTTGTTCTCTTGTCTCAATTTTACGAAACATATTCATGAATGTTGGATATGTACGATACGCACTTGGCGTACCGTCTGTCTCCTTTTGACAACCTTTATTCATGAATTGGTTTCTCTGCTTTTACCGTGACTCATTCACGACTTCTTTGTCTTTTTTTGAAATTCTACAAAAATGTTACCACCTTTATGTTAACATAGGCCATAGAGGGCCGGTTGTTTTTTAACCAAGACATATTGTCACTCGGCAAACGCCAAGTCATCCTGGTAAAGGAAAATGTTCATGTAATCACAATTTAGTTAGAAAACTCTCTCTTCGTCACTCTCTGGGTCGGTGGTTAAAATTTCGTTTATTTCATTATCTGGACACATTTTGTTTCTCTCCAAACCTTTTCTTCATTGGTCCCTAGGCAGGTAAACTTCAAGAATTTTGCTCTAATAATAATTTCTCCCGGATTTAAAAAGAAGCCCAGGCGGATGTCATCACCAACAGCCAAGCTGAGCTCCACTTCCTGACAGCACGCGCTGTGGTTACTAGGTCCCTCCTGCTGCCATTTTTCTACGCATTTGTTCCTGAAAGCACAAACCATACCGCCCATATGTATGTTGTTTCGTCATGCCACAGCAAGCTGAGTTGTCCCACTATACATTATGACACTCTGAACCACCTTTTGGGCACGCTAGCTCCTAGGTTTGTTCTTACTCTTGCTATCAATGCCAACCATGTCGTCTCTTGCGCTGTCATGCAGTGACGCATATATCGTCATGTGTAAACCATCATTACCTTGACCTCCAGTATTCGCTGAATGCGTACCAATACAAGTTATTTTGAGCTACATTATGCTTCAATAACCATTATATACGATCCGTGTTTACCTTAATAACACTTAGGATTCGTACTGGCATGTCTGCAGACACTGGATTCTCCTCTTCAATGATCTCTGTAACCATAGTCGCGGCACAGCAACCACAGTCTCCACTTCGTGAACTTCGACGTCTTCGACAAAACCAAGTGTTTTCTAAGGCCCAAGTGTACTTCTGAGTGTTATCGCAAATGGGTCTGATTACAGTGATAATGTAATCCTTAGAATCTGTGAAACCACGTCCTCCTCTTCGAAAGTCTCCGAAACCAAACAAATCCACGCTTCGCAAACTTAGCTTCCAGACCAATGAAACCTTAGAATCACACAGGCATTTTTTGTTTTTGCTTTTTGTCCTTCTATTGTACAAATATGAATTGTCATTTTTCAATTGCATAAAATTCAATGTATTGTCATCTTTCAATTGCATAACCATGTATTGTCATCTTTCAATTGCATAACCATGTATTGTTGTTTCTCAATTGCATAACCTTGTATGTTGTTTTACACCATGTACTTTTACCAAAACTGTTCTTTTCCAAACATTGTATGTACCCCCCCACCCATTCCCTACAAACATTGTGACCTAAACTATAACATAAACTGTATGTTCTAGCTAGGCATCTCTCAAGCAACGAATCTCTCAAAAACCCCGATGGAAGCTTAAGAGGATTTTTTTTCCTACAGCTCCATTGCCACGTCGCTTTTTTTCCAAGCGCGGGGGGAAGTGTTACGATACGCCCCTGTAGCAAATAGATTCAGATTCCAGAACGCGAGACAAGCCACAACACGGTCTCCCCTCTTCCCCCCCTGTTTCCTGCTTCCCGCTTCCTTCCCCCTTGCCCGGCACTGGCCCATTCCACCGCCACTCCCGCAGACGAGATTTGAGCGCCTTGGCAAGCACACGTACGCGGCCCGCTTTCGGGCGAGCGGACCAAATTCAATTGTAGCCCGCGATGTTTTATTGAAATACCTACGAGTTGGAGCCGGCTTCGCCGCGCTGTAATAATTTCGGTTTGTTCAAACTAAGAAAGTGCTCTGGTTGTACTTCCACATGAGGCGAGGATCCTGCGAATCCACATGTAAGCTGTATCTTTGATTTCCTCTTTTAAATGTGTCCGTAATCAGTG
This sequence comes from Limnephilus lunatus, assembly GCA_917563855.2. Lineage (NCBI taxonomy): Eukaryota > Metazoa > Arthropoda > Insecta > Trichoptera > Limnephilidae > Limnephilus > Limnephilus lunatus. The sequence goes on from OU830592.1 coordinate 77,888,171, forward strand.
AAATGTAGGGCCCCGCGAAAATCACCACTCGGAGAGTTTCGTTTCAGAGAAAGATAATGAGAGTTAAACACTTTAGCTAGGTTTGTGTAAATTGCATTTCTTGTATTGAATTGTACTGTAGAAACCTATGTACTGTGTTTGAATTTACAATACATGTCCTAATGAATTAAACTTGTTATTATTCTGCTACGGCAGGAGGATTATTGACCAGAGTGTATCCCGTTGGACGCCGGAAGGTAGGGAGAAATTCCATAGCTTTGAGCGACTCGCTCCCTGAATAGAGAGTATCATTGTTCCCACTAAGAGCTAGCCTGGGACATGTTAGGGCCCCCTTGGCCCCAGAGCTGGTGTTGGTTTGGTAGCCAACATCGGTGACCCTAACAATGGGTCAGCTCATCTGGTCTCATAAAAGTCGTTTTATCTCCCTTACTATAATGACGAGATATATGATTTAAAAAGTGATAGAAAGAGACAACCCTACACTACGATTTGAGTTCCATAGATATCCGCAAAAAAGACAAAATTATTCGTATTTATGACGTCATACGTTCACTAAAATGTTAGGTGAAACTTTATAATGTTTGCAATCAAAATTTTAATATTTCAAATATAACAAGCTTACTTCTAATAACACAATTTGAAAGCGTATATTGACTATTAAAAAATGAGTTTCTTTTTACGTTATCAGTTATTTTTGTTCAGTTTTTAAAGGAAACAATGTAAGGTGAGTCACTTTTAAAACTTTTTAATTTTTGCATTCAAAATATCAATATTTCTAAAATAAAAGGCTTACTTCTAATGATACAATTTGAAAGCTTATTTAATCACCTTTCAAAAACAGTTTTTAGTTTTTGGATACGTTCAGAAATATTCAAATTATTTTGATTTTATTGAAATGCGGAAATTCTCAAGAAATCGCCGGCATTTGACATAATTTTTATGAGCAGTATCAGCAAACCCTGAAGGGTTTTAAGCTCGACTGAGCAAAGCAAAGTTATAAAAAGTATCAACAGAGTGGCGCCAACGCCAAGAAGTACCTACCGAAGCGACGGCGGCAAAGTCAAGCCGACACTTTATTATTTTTATTATAGTATTTTATACTTTTATTTAAAAAATATATAAACTGCCAGTTTATGTATAACAGTATTTATAAGAAATATTGGGTACTAATAATAAATACAATTATTAACTCTTTAATATTAATTTAACTTTGAGAGATTTTACATTGATGCCGTCTATTGAATTCCTAAGAAAAATTGATAAACTACAAAGCAAACATACACATGAGACGAGGAAAAGAAATGAACTAAGACTTCCCTTCAGGAAAAAAAAAACAGAGTCAAGAGTCATTGATGTACGGAGCATTGAAGATACTTTGAGAATTACCAGAAGAAATAAAATTGGAAGAGAGCATAAAGGCATATAAAATTAAATTGCGAAGATATGTGATTGATTTGGTATAGATGTGCTATTTTAAGTGTATGTATATATAAGGATTGTATTAGTATTAGGACATAGATAACTATGTACCTATTTAAAATACCGCAATAAACAATACAAAAAATTATTGTGTATGAAAGTAGGCGGATATTCAACGATAAAATATTTGGGAACAGCGCGAATCGAGAGTTAACTTTAAAATACTTAGAAATCGCTTAGCTGATTGCAGACTCGGATTAGTCGCTCGAAAAGTTAGGAACAACTGCCATAAGACCCAAAAATAATATATTATGGGTACCAACCTTCGACCAAGTATACCCCGTCAATGGTACCAACCCTTAGACGTGAAACCCACCCGTGTCTGGATCTTATTATACCTAAAGTTTATTATGTTTGAGAATGCATTATGCCATACTGGGATAGTCTAGAATTCTAGAAGTCTAAAAGATATTCAGTTTTACTGATAAGAGTACCTAAGCAAAAATATCACATTAAAAATCTGATCCCGGATCAATTCTAGACACGGATCGTTAGGTATAATAATAATATATTGATCACAAAGTCGTAAGCCACTAATTTAATGAGATTACTTTGCAATATATGTTACAACCTATGTAAAAACACGTAATATTAATAATACAAAAGATCAGATGTCAAACGTTGATTAACTGAATTAAACAATATTTTTAATATTAATACTTGCACTTTATAATCTGCTTATAACATTCAAAGCACATGTTATTCTAAAAATAATCTATTAAATAATGAGCTGCGATTACAAAACTAATTAACAGTTGTGTTCAGTACTTTTTAGATACTCCAAACACTTAACTTGTGGAGGTAACACAATGATCAGTAGATTCTTATGACAATCTGTTTTATTTATGTTTACGTACTTATTTAGATACAATAAAAACGCTGCAAGTTAGTAGTTAGCCGGCCTAACTGGAATATAGCGAGAATTGGCAGAGGCGACCTCGGCGCCTCTGTCGGTTACGTAGAGAAGTAGAGAATTACTTCCCTACTGGTACTCTTAAGTTTAAAAAAAGTAAGTTAAGTTTAAACTTTCTATAAAACTGCGTGTTATCTGAAGTTTCCCACCGTAAGTAGGAAAGAAGGTAGGTAAGTAAGTTTCTGTGTATATTATATTTTAACTAATTAGATGGATTTATATTTGCACAGCGCCCTGGTGATTTTTCACAAAAAAACCGCGCTGTATAAATTAACCAGTTATAAGTGTTCTTTGTTTGTATCATATACGAGTATGTCCCGAACCAACCTAAGGCATGACCTTTCTGCGAGAAGTGGAAGCAGTCGTGCGTGACATAGGAGGAGTCGATGACCTCCTCGAATCTGCGCTCCCTCTCCCTCGGGAGGTTGAAGAGCTTCATGAAGGGCTGGATGACCACTGTGAAGTCATCCTTCTTATCGTATCTGCCTGTCGCCACCTTCAAAATAACAAATAAATTAAAAAATATATATAAAATATAGTGCAGAAGTAACAAGGTATGTATGGGGTTCATAGATGAACCGAATTTAACTAACTAAACAACAAATATTAGAAATCAGTTAAAGAAAATAAAAGTGTAAAAATACCTATACGTGATGTTCATAGATGAGTTAAATAAAACCAACAAAATATCCGCATTATGATAGAACAAAGAAACTACACATATTTTGCAACAAAACTCCACAACATCTTATCTCCAGATATAAATCAGATTGAAAATTTTTATGAGTGGAAGTCGTGAAATAAAGTCTGGCTGAAATAGTCCATTGGAGAAACTTTAAAAAAACGATATTGAAGATGAAATTAAATAACTTTATTGTATCATTGAAGATAACATTCGAGACTCTCAAACTAAAATTCGAAGTAGAAAAATCAGAATCAGATTCAATCTTAATTCTTGCCTTGAATGATTGATCCTTAAAAAATTATTATCCTTGTCATTTGGACATTTAGTTAAAATGCAAGTAACGACCTTTAGCGTATATTCTCTAAGCCAACTGCGTTGATAAGTTTGTCCATTTTTCGTACCCGACCGTATATCCTATCACTGTATATTTCTTTGTGGACCCAGCGTCATTGTTAGTAAAATATTTGTATGAGGATTTCCACTCTATACGCCAGCAGATAAGTTTAACGACTTTTGTTAAACCTACGGCTGTAGGTATACCCTTTGGGGACACGTAGTTATATTATATGCAAGTAGACACGATATATTTCCCTAAACAGACTGTATATAAAAGAATATCGGATTGTGTTATTCGATCCTAATTCTTACTGCATACTTTTTCGGGGACTTGGCATTATAGTCCAAGAGCTTGTGACGATCAGTCCTTCGTTATTTTATAAAACCTGAAAGTTTCTCTGTGTATGTCTCTAATACAGGTAAAGACGATCCTCGACTATGCTGTTTGGATCACGGTGGCTTTGAAAGATATTATATTAATTAATTATAATTGTACTTACGTTAAATTATAAAAGCTGAATTTTATATATGTTACTTGAGGAACTATCAACATATGTTTTCTCAGTAATAAGACGGTTTCGATGGTTCCTTCACCTTGTCAGACACATTAAAAGTCTTCCGTAGGTGCGGGCGCGATATATAAATGCAAGCAGGTGGGAGTGAAATTTCGACGCTAGCCGACTAGTACCTTGTAAAAGCGCGAGCCAAATGCTTTTGAAATTGTGGTGCAATTTTATATATTTTTGCAACCTGCTATCTTTCAAGGCCACCGTGATCCAAACTTCATAGTCGGGGATCGTCTTTACCTGTATTATGGACATACACATAGAAACTTTTAGGTTTTATAAAATAACGAAGGTCTGATCGTCATGGGCTCTTGTTATAATATTGTTATCAAAATATTTGTACAACGGATTTTCACTAAAGACATCCGCAGATATAAGTATAATCTATATCGCCTTTTGTTTTACGGCCGTATGTCCTCTCCGCATCTTGCCTCATCAATAAGGACGTACATCAGGGGATAAACTGTCCGAGGGATCAATCGGCAGAGAGGTCAACTTTCCGAGAGATCAACTGATAGGAGGACCAACTTTTGAGGGATCAAATATATGGTCACCGTATTGAACACACCACCAACAATGCAACACAGTCGAAAAAATATAATAATCTCTTTCTAAAAATGTTAATATTCATGTATCTACTTTAATACCAGTGAATGAAATCCTTATTTACCCTTCGTGTAAACAGTGCAGGAAATTGATAAGAAAGGCTTATATTGTACATACACGAGTAATAGTATCCAAACAACGAATGAGATATAAAATTAAAACATATTCGTTTTTTTTAATGTTCACATATAAACGACATGGCCTTTGACCATGTCTTATTAAAACCACAGTAAAGTGTTCGAACCATCGATAAAAAATAACAGCAATCTGCCGTATAATAACAATAACAACAACAGCAGATTAACCCTATCGTACCTAGATTCCTATATAAAAATAACGCCACCTAAGAGTAATTTCATAATACAACTCCCCATCGAACACCGATTAAATTGGCTTCGAAAGTATACAAATAAAAGCAACTTCCCTCTAGACTCTAGAATATACAATTTGCTCCTTGCAGACCAACGAAAGGAAAAAAGCAATTATTGTCTCCATGGGTGGTTTGGTATATTTATGTCTCCAACCTTTTGACTGCGAGACGATGCTTTTTTTTATAAATGATTGATTGATCAGCGTTATACAACATAAATTACTACCAAATACTTAGTCGACTTTCAACTAATAATTATTATTATACCTAATGTGAATACCGCACAAGAGTGCCAATTATTCCAACCCCTCTGGTAATAATAAATAATGCATTATTAATGTTTGTTTAAAAAATATGTTCTGCCTTACAAAAAGTTCGTATCTACGATAAGTCCACTGGGGTGAAATGTCGGCAAACCATTTGTTTTTCTATTATAATTTAAAAAAATTAAAACTTAGAAAATTATTCCGTGAGATTTTTTGTTGGACTACCTTTGATTAGCACACTAAATAAATAATTTTCGATATTTTTATTTTTAAAAGTTGTAATAGAAAATCTAATGGTTTGTCAACATTTTACTCGAGTGGACTTATCGTGGATAGGAACTATACGACTCAATTTGTTTATTTAAAATACTTATACTTTTCTTAAATACTCACAATCCTCAGCACTTTAATATAATTATGAAAGTATTTTGCGAAAGCAATCTATTAGTAAATAAATATGTTTTTAATGAAAAATGTTAAGCATAATGGACACCGTCCTGAATAAATAATTTATAACCTAAGCCAGATTTTCCTTCTGTGTTTCACACATATCCCACTAGATGTCACTATTCAAGATATAAAATTATTTCAATAATTATTATTATTTCCATAAAATACAATAGTACAGCTACATGTAAATAATACGGCAGGAAAAATCTTTAAATACATTTATTGCATTTTGGTTACCATCCTTTTTGCTGGGATTGAAAATTAATTATTTTAGCCGATGGTTTCCGCCTTGAATTTTACAGCAACGTCCTGTTGTTTACTAGTTAGTAACAAGACATGATTGTGGGTCTCGGAAGTGATTCAATTTTACTAACCATTGCCTCCAAGGCCCGCTGGTAGCTTACTGCAAGTTTCGCTAGATGGCTCACGTGGTCGTAATTGCCTTTATGGAAGCAAAGGCAGAACAACCTGTGAAGGACGTGACACATCGGAGACCTCTTCACTCGAACAGAAACTGTGACATCTGAAATTATTAGAGACAACCAACGATATTTAAATAATGTAAAGATTTAGATGCATACCGATTGATCATATATTGCATAGTATAAAGTCCCTCCCGCAGTCTGTACGCTTAGATCTTTTAAACTACGCAACGTATTTTACATATATTACATATGACATAATTGCCTGTCGTGGTTACTTTATCCCGGTGACTAGACACTGGATCATAGTGGATCCGAGGAGTCGGCTATTTTTGGAATCAGTTCCTATCGGATTTATAAAATGGTCACCAACCCTCAAACTGGGTGAAGTCGAAACAAAGCCGCCCGCAGGGCCTGGCAGAAAAACCTGGGGAGCGGGTTTTTAACTGCTAGTAATAATAATAATTATTATAATAAAGTCTTTAATCCAGGGTGTGGGGAGGTGAGTGCAATCCCACACATCCCGTAGAGATATATTATATTAAGAGGCCGCTATCCGAATTTCTACCGATTTCTTGCAAACCTCCATTAAACATTTGAAGTTTTTCAGCTCCTTAAAAAAATATATGTTATTCTTGAAGATAATATCTAGACATTCGTCGCGCCGAAACGCAAATTATATAAAATTCCCTCGATAGAAAAAAATCGCAAAATATACTCCAAAATTATTATAAACAGTTTCAGTTATTTTACAAGTTATATGTATGAAGAAATTCACAGCGTTCCTTTAAATTCTGTTTAAGATAACCTTCGCGATATTTTTGCTCTATTTTAAACGAGTCGTGTTTTATGAAAGATTTTTCATGATTTTTGCATCGATTTTATCGCTGTAAATGGTAGCGCGCTCTTCTAACATTCGTAATTTCATATATATCCATCTTCTTCTTTTTGGGGCCGGTAACGGAGCCTTAATACATTAATATGTTCCACCAAGAAAAAATCTCATGTTTTCGCACAAAATTTGAAAAAAATGCTTTCGAATTCAGTTACTCAAAAACTTCGACCCATAGAAAACAAAGTTTCTTACGATAATACTTATACATAAAATTTTTTTTTTAACTTATTTCACCCTATTGTTTGAACCTTCAGTGATCGAAATTAACAGAAATACCAACCAACCTTGGCAAATCTGCAAAGTTTCAACTAGGATCGGATGCAGTAGGTTTAAGTAATAGTTACCAATGACAGATACCAAGTTGATGAATGTTCTTGGAAGATTCTCCTGCAGATAGTCAAGTCCTTGCTGGATGTTCTTCACAAAGGTCGATGCAGAGGCGAGGTCCTTATTGAAGCACTCCAAGGAACACTGGTCATTGGCTCCGAAGAAGACGGTGACCATCTTCCAATCTTCCTTGAAGTTGACTTTCGGATCGCGTTTCATTCGGTTCACCAAGATCTGACAGAAATAAAAAGGAAAATAAAAAATAAATAGTGATGAATAAATAATATAAATAAAAGCATTTAAATAATTTAAATAGTTAAATTACACAAATAAATAAAATAAAAGCTATTCAAATTTTGCTAATTGAGAATTTAAAATTTGACTAAGGTATTCATTAAATGGTAACAGTGGATTGAATGGATCTACATTGGATATCCAATACCTCTGCCGTAGGTCACCCCAAGTGGTTTGGGGTGACCTACGGCATCCCAAACCATTATTTTTAATCCTGACGAAAAAAAACGTTGGTTTTGAAACATATCGATTACTTTGAAGTACACAAAGTTTTTATTATCATTAATTTTTGTTTTTATTAATTTTAAATGAAAACTAAAAATCATGGATGGAAAATGGAAGATTGAAGACCTGGTTGTTTGAAACTCCGACACCCTATCATGACGAATTGGTGACATTTAAACGGTGAGCAGTTTGAGAAAAAACATAATATATGTTGCGTTATTTGGTAAAGAATAATGGCATTCCAAAATTTACCAAACCGTAGCGGTTAATGTAGGTGTCACACTCAAAGATAAAAGTGCGAGCACTTATCTGTTGAACCGCGAGCGCTCGTGTATTGTACCGACACACTACGCTATAAAATATTTCTTCCTATGGTAGAAAAGTTGAATTAGAGAGCTACCACGAAATGCCACATCTTTATACTGAATCTGTCAACTTGACAGCTGTCTTCCGCCCGTTTAGGCAGTTCCGTAATTAAAATGACCCCCTCTTCTGTTTACAGCGGAGAGGGGGTCGCATAACTGCAGGTTACGGCGTATATCTTTGAGCTTCGAACGCATCATATGCTTAGGTGTGACAGGTCTGTATGGGATTGTATCGAGAGCGTTATTGTGCGTGCGATGATCTTTTTTTATCTTTTATCTTTGCGTGTGACACCTACTTAAGAGGCCGCTTTTAAAAAACCCACGATAACGGCGTATGTGAGTGTGATGCAGTAAAAAAAGGTGATTAGTGCTGTATAAGGACGACATCAAATATGATGGGAGTTTAAAGGCTTTAATTTAAATATGTTAACAAAGCTTTACATTTATTTCTAATATTGGAGGAATAATGAATTAAATCCTACAAGGTTTTAATGGGCATAGAAAGAACAAATTTCGTTTTCGAACAATCTAAACAAAGTCCATGTTAATCCTCTGCGTAAATCTAATATCTCCATTCCATATATGCACAATTCACAAACCGGTTTAACACCTATAATATAATATGATTTCTTACATAATTCAATTAAACATGTTATTACTCAAGTTAAATATATTAAGCACCTTTAGCCATTTGATTTTAGCTTTTACCCGAATAGGCGAACGAATAATTGTATCCGAACAAAGACTAAAAACCCGTATCCAAAAAGTATGTTGCAACCTGCAGTCATTCACTGTACATGAACACTTGTTGCCTGTTTGGTAATAGTTGTTTTATTTGAAGCTTTACTGTTCATAAACAGTTGTTGTCTAATATGTTGCCCATGACCGTAGTTCAGATGATTGGTTACGTAAATATGTATGTAACATATAAGTAGTGAGCACAAAAAAGATTAGTTGTGCTCGTGATATACATATGAACGTCTTGATGGTATGCATATTTTTTGTATATTTGATCAAAACTGGGGCTAGGGCAAGGTGGCTTCCAATCATTTGTAGAAAGTGTATAGCAACAAGCTTATGCTTAAGCTTATATTACCAATGAATTCTTTAACATGCTTGAGGAGGTACAAATTAAAAACTGCATCTTACTAATATTATACTCTTATATTATATACTATAGATATATATAATATATAATATTATAAATGCGATTGTTTGTATGGATGGATGGATGGATGTTTGTTACTCTTTCACGCAATAAATACCGAATGGAATTTAAAAATTCTTTCACTAATCGAAAGCTACATGAATTGCGAGGAATAAAGGCTATTGGTAAGCTCTGGCGTTATGAATAAGCTGAACGTTAAGAAAATGAATAAGCGTTATGAAATTATGTATTGTACGTTTATTGGCAAAGCGTGTTGCTAAGTAAATGTTTGACGTGGGCTGTCATTTTGTTATTTGTTTAGGTTACTATGGAGATTTTTTTTGATAGCAATAATTCAAATGTGAGTATTCTAATATGAATATTTAGTGTAGTAAATGTTTGACGTAGGCTGTCATTTTGTTATTTGTTTAGGTTACTATGGAGATTTTTTTTTATAGCAAAAATTCAAATGTGAGTATTCTAATATGAATATTTAGTGTACAAATATAAAATTGGTTCTAATCTACATTTTGACCTAAGCCAACAGCTATACTAATATTATGAATGAGAAACGGCGCGTACTTGATGGTTGATTGATTTGGGGATGGGAAGGGGGGATGGAAGAGGGGGGGGGGGGCAAAATCTAGTATATAATATGTTTGGAAAGACATTCAAACCTTTTGACCACCGACACAAGAAGCAAAATAAAAATGTTTTATTTTTGTATTAACTTTTTGCGTGGCATTTGTTAGGGTTAGACGAGCATACAAAGGAAACAATTTTAAATTATTTCGTGTATGACCTTATAGTTTTCTGTTGACTGATAAATTGCTGTAAGGAACATAAAATTCTTGAGCTCCAGGAGTGTGATGGATTTTTTTTATTTATTTAAAGTGTAAAATCAAGAGATTAATTACATTTATAACCATAAAATTAATAGCACACATAAAATCCAATAATAGATTTTCACATAACTTAAAATATTATAATTAAAAAACTAAGGGTCCTGTACTCCTGAGATAAAAAGTTTTAAAAATACAACATTATGAATGTTAAAAATGAATAAAGAAGATGTAAGAACACAAATATAAACTATCAACCTGCTTAATAAATTTCAAAACAAAGTATTCAGAAATTTTTCCTCACTACACAACAGCAATAATATTAATATGTAGGTACCTATAACTCATTAAAGTAAATCGAATGGCAAGTAACTGGAAAGGATTTACAGTAATAACATTATTACTTGCTAAAGGGTATTTAAAATTATTAACGTTAGCTATGACATATTGTTTTAAGGTTCTTAAATTACACGATAATAAGTCTATATCATTAAAATTCTTATCAAATGTATTGCATGCTCTGAATATAAAAGCATTTAGCATGAGATTGGTAGAATTGTGTTTGTATGTGTGTGTGTTAGTGTTTTAGTTGTGTTTAGTGCCCAGATCAAAATCGATAGGTGGGTACTTCCTAACCTTCACATTTCATGTCTCATTCCCCTTCCACTTCCTTTGGTCTCACAATATAGCCCAAATTTGGATTAAACCTCGTATCACAGAATAAGGTGAGTAGCCCCCTTAGCTCTAGGTACTTGGGAATATTGTCCCAATTACATGAAAAACTCTTGTTGATTAAAAACTTTCATGTCAAAATGCATTAATTGTCAGAACAGGGAATGGAAGGTAAGGTTTATTAATTTGCTCAATAATATTCTTTTGAGCAAAACACGCCTAAAATATTAAAAACCCAGCCTAAGACTAATCATACAAACAATCCTTAAACTGTAAGAAATAGTTTATGATATACACGAAATCCATTTTATTACTTGAAATTCTATGGACGGTAGACTTCGCGTAATGTTGATTAATCTAATTTGACAGCTCGTGCGCCAGAGCGCTCTGGAAAATTAAAAAAAGATACTATCGAACACGGTTACCATCCTCACAGGATTGACTAGACCCGGAATACACAAACAAATTTACAGACAGTCGAAATGCAAAGTGTTCGAGTTGAAACAGGATTTCGCTTCGCTCAGTCAAAAATCAGGCATTTAGTAGGTACATTGTTTTATTTATCTATATGTTTCCCCGCAATAAAAAAATATAATTCAGGGATCCTCTTGAAAGAGAAAGAAATAATTACAATTATTTGAAGTGCGTAAACTTACGAAACAGGTGATAATAAAAGAGAGCCTAATTGATAATCCCTATAATACTTCCTACACCGTATAATAATAGTACCTATTTCACGTAATTAAAACGAATACATTGTGAGAAATTATACTGCGCTAAGTATAACGATAATGCGCCATTCAAAATGGTGCACCGAATAATTGGATTTTAAAAGACGTGTTTAACGTGGTACCTACTTTGTTTTTGGAGTAATAGAAATTTCGTGTTACTTCACCGTAGTATTCTAACCTAATAGCACGTTTGTCACTTAAGAGGCCGCAATTCTAATTTCTACCAATTTCTTGCAAACCTCCCTTAAACATTTGAAGTTTTTAAGCTGTTAAAATATATGTTATTTTTTAAGATAATATCTATACATTCCCCACGCCGAAACGCAAATTATATGAAATTCCCTCGATAGAAAAAAATCGCAAAATACGCTCCAATTTTTTTATTTTCAAGTCGGTTTCCGTTATTTTACAAGTTATATGTATGAAAAAATCCACGGTGTTTCATTAAATACTGTTTTAGACAGTCCCCAAGAGATTTTTGCTCTTTTTTAAACGAGTCGTGTTTTATTAAAGATTTCCGTAATTTTTGCATCGATTTTGGCGCTGTAAATGTTAGCGCCCTCCTCTAACATTCGTAATTTCGTATCTCTCCATCTTCTTCTTTTTGGCGCCGGTAACAGAGCCTTAACCAATAACTAGAATTAGAAGAGGTCTGATAAGTTGTTGCTTTAACCATAAGGCTAATAAATGAAACAGATTGCTTTTATTCTATAATAATTATTAGTACAATCATTTATTTTAGAGATGGTTTTCATTATTGTCTACCGTCTCATGCCCTCAAATCAAAAAAGTTTCAAAGTTTTTGAAGTGAAAACTTCTTTAGTACCGTTGTGATTTGAAACATGATGAAACAAAAAATCAGCGACACTAAAAAGAAACAGACACATACGACTAAAGGATTTAGCTTGCGAGAGAATGAGATAGTATAATTGGGTATGCTCTTTTTGCTGTGCTTCGACCCGACGCTTCTCTCCCTAGGGTCTTCTTTTTGATTTCCACACACTCCTCGTCTAGGCACCACCGGGTAGCTGGCTTACGGACGACGCTGCCGGTTATCGGGAGGCCTGACAACCAGCCTTCTTCACTGTCTCTGGGACTGCCGGTGGCTGGATTTCGGTATCACCAGTTCTACATTGCATATATGTTTATTTTTTCTTCCATTTTTTATGTACAGTGCACGGTGCTGCCTGCTGGATCATTGTGTGGTCCTTCGCCGCCATGAGCTTCCCACTCATGACGGTTGTCGTTCATTTTGTTTTTTTCCTTATATTTTCTCTATTACCTAGTTTTGTTACTAACACCTCGTTTGACTGTCCATGGGGCTCACTGCTTTAGCAGTGATTACCTTCATGGGCTTTAGAATTGTAGAATTGACCATCACAGTACATTCCTGTAGGTGCGCCTGCATACCGCCCTCTAACAACGTATGCGGGGACATTGAAGTTCTAGAATCGTTACATATTTTAAATGTAGAGTCGTTCATTCAAAAAAATTAGATTCTTGCGAGAACTCCGAAGGGGCGACCATAAGTCGCCTATACCGGGGTGGGAATAGGTGGGTGAAAGCTTCAATGTGCTTCGTAACCTATCAGTCTCCTCTTTGTGCGGAGCTTTGAACCTCCGCACTCTTGTCTACTTTAGTTTTCTGAAGGTTTCACTTCTGCCGTTTGTGAATTGCACACTGTTTTTTTTAACATTTGACATGAAAAGAAAAAATTGTGTGCCGTTCACACGCGGTATAAGTGAAACCTTCAGAAAACTAAAGTAGACAAAAATGGGGAGGCTACGAACCACCGCACAAAGAAGAGGAAACTATTCTATCTCATACTCTTGCACTCTCATAGAGTTTCAAATCACAATGCTGTTAATAGAGAAGTTTTCACTTCAAAAATATTTTACATTAAATTAAAAATTGACAATAAAGTATGAAATGTGTTACAATTGTCTATGAGCCTGTTTTTATTTATTTGTTTATTCGGAATTTCACGCCCGGCTGGGCTTTTACATGCATATTTATTTAAAAACAAAGAACATCTAAATCTAAATGTGCATAACAAAATAAAAGTAAAAAACAAAATCATAAACAAAACCAAAAACAAAATCAAAATCAAAATCAAAATCGAAATCGAAATCAAAAACAAAATCAAAATCAGAATCAAAATCAAAATCGAAATCAAAATCAAAATCAAAATCAAAACTCAAAATCAAAATCAAAATCAAAATCGAAATCAAAATCAAAATCAAAATCAAAATCAAAATCAAAATCAAAATCAAAATCAAAATCAAAATCAAAATCAAAATCAAAATCAAAATCATAACCAAATCTAAAACAAAAATAGAGTAAAAAACAAATTGAAATAAAAACAAAATACTCCACCATGCAAGATGGAAAAACTGTAGACTGGGAAAAGTGCAATACATGTGAAATAATTCGGAGCAGAGCTATGCAGTTGGAATTATTAAATTTGTGGTTCTTCTTTCTGATGTAAATTCTACTATGACTTGTTTATATTTAGTGAATGATGCGTTAAATATGTCAACAACATCTTTATAGTCATTACCCAAATTTTGTATACGGTGAACGGGGTTATACAATTGTGATTCTGTGTTCGAGTTTTCACAATAGAGTGGTACGTAGTGTCTCGATTTTGAATTGCGAGGTATATGGAAATAAATCAAGTATGAATTTATGATTTTATGTAAACATGTTAGGTCATATACTATTCTACGTTCGGATAATTTTAATAAATTAAGTTGACATAGTAGATAATAATAGTTGATACATTCCATTGTAATACCCATTCTGAAATTAATATATCTTAGGAATTTATTTTGAATTCTTACTATCGTGAGTGAATGACTAGCATAACTAGGTGCACATACTGTCGAGTTGTACTCGATTTGACTCCTAACCAATGACATGTACAATTTTTTTATGGTTTGAATATTTTTAAATTGGCTGCAAATTCTTATTACAAAACCCAACATTTTCAAAGCTTTATTTGATGTAATTTCAATATGATTTATAAATTTCAATTTTTGATCAAAGTTTACACCTAAATCATTCACCTCGGTTACAGTTGTTAGTACTACATCATTAATGGAGTTTTCATAAATTATTGGATTTTTTATTCTATGAAATCTCATAATAAGACATTTACTTAAATTTAGTTGTAGATGGTTCTCTTGGCACCAAACAAAAAGTTTAAACAAGTTATTAGACAATGTTTGACAGTCGTTAATATTTTTTATAAATTCATATATTTTCATATCGTCTGCAAACATTAAGGCTTGGACATTGTTGAAAATAGAAAGAACATCATTCACAAATATCAAAAATAAAATTGGTCCCAAATGTGACCCTTGTGGAACGCCGCTGGTAGCGATAAATATATATGAAGTAAAGCCGCCAATTTTTACGGGTGTTGGAGATGAATCTAACAGCTTTGATCATCTGCGCACCGATGGATACAGTCACTCGTTCACTATAGATATTGACAGCATGATTCAAGGCTAATTGATGAACCCAACCTAAATTTGATCCAATGCTGATGAAGTGGCTAATATCAAAACATCCAAAATGGCGTTCATGGCCAATGTTATGAAAATATCTGGCATCAACGTAGTAATTTAACCTATGGACCAGTTTTTAGGTCTTTTATGATCATAAAAACAAGCTAGATGCACCATGAACGCCGTTGTTAGAATGAAACCGCGCGCAGAAAAATTACACAGCATCGTTCACTCATACGAGTACTTAGGTACTCGCCTCAATGTTTTTTTTATCTATTCGCTAAAGGGCTTAAAAGCAAAGGATGGGGGAGGGGGTTTCCTCTTGGGTGAGAATAACCTAGTCGAATTTAATGTTTCAAAGACCCAATCATGTCTGATTACGACTAAAAGGGATCGAAATGACAATCTAGTCAACTTCAACGGAAGCAATCTTCCCAACATACCTTCCATCGATATGCTTGGAATAACTCAAAGTGACTAGGTACCTCGGGCATGTGAGCTCCATCGAAGCCAGGAGCCTTAGGAACTGGGCGTTCTGAACAGGGCCTGCAGATACTTTAATAGTTTAACTACTGACCCTGTGCAAACCGCATGTGCGCCCAATTGTTAAATTTGGTGGCCACCTCTGATCTTTACCTGAAAAACCCTTGGCTCTGTGCAGAAATGGGCAGTCCGTTTGATAGATTCCCTTATCTTAACAAGCGGATTGCAATCTTGAGAGCAAAGGCATCCGGAAAGTATGCAGTCGATGTTCTATAGGTATTACAATGGAAGATGCTCCGAGGAACTAGCTTCACTGATCCCTTTGGCATCGGTACATAGCTGGGAAACACGCCAAACGTGCGACAAAAATATGTACCCGGTTGACATTTGTCACATGAGAACGTTGACATTTGCCACGCTTTTGCGATTCGTTTTTGAATTTAAGTGCTCGGCTGTGGAACTATTTGCCGGCCTCTGCGTTTCCTCTCTCCTACAAAAAGAGACTTCAGAGAGTTTTGAAGAGACCCGTGTACATGTATACTTCTTCTTCTGCTCAAAAAGACGCTCCACCAGCTTATTCAATGAGTTAACTTAGGCAATAAGGGAAAAATATTTTCCTAGGGGCCTTCTGTACGGAGATAATTTAAAAAAAACACTAACGCTTTGTTGTTTTGACAGTCTGTGGTCAAACTTGATAGTCGCTTTTAATCGGCAAGTTATCATGACAAATTTTCTGCTGTTTTCATTATCTAATGTTTTATCACTTTTATAATAACAAAATAATTAATTTTTTATCATTTTACTTGAATTTTTTATTGTACGAATTTTATAAAATTGTGAAATGGGGGCCTCAGAAAGGGTAAAGCACAATGTTTTAAAATAAAGTGGTTGTATTATTAGAATATTTATTTACCTTGGCTTGTAAAAGGGCATCCATAGCCGACGAGACTGGGAAGCCGATGTTCATATGCGAATTAGGGGCTCTGTATTCGCCAGTTCCTGTGGAGTACCCCGTTACCCGGGGGTTGAACTCCCTTAGGATGTTTGGTAGCGTCATCACCTCCCTCCACGATTGGTCACCCCCTGAAATGATAGTGAGCAACTGATCAATTTATTTGTATTTTCTTTTCCAATATTCACCGTCTTACTTTCTCATAAATGAAGTTTTTTTACGATTTACGAGACGTCCGAGGAAGATATGGCGCGATCAGACTATTTAGTAAATGAGTAAACAAATGCTTAGAAGTTCCCGCCTAAGCACAGCATCGCGCAGTGGACCGTCTAAAATCCAGAAGAAGCCAGAAATCTATTGCATCGTTTTTCATGAAATGTCAATATTAAAAAAGCATTTAAGCAAGATTTTTAATGAAATGGAGCGCTCTTTTTTATTTTTGATTCCACACAAATTTAAGTTACTATCGATTACATTTGCTGGGTGTATTTTGAATGGTGAAAACAGTAAATTTTTTCCACACATTTCTCGGAAGATCGAATGCGACTGACCTTTTTTAATAAGTGGAGGGTGAAAACAAATTGCACACGTAGGCGAATGTATAGTGAAGAGCGAGAGAGCAAGACTTTTTGACTTATAACGCGCCAAGAGCAAGCAAGTAGAAGATAATGGATTAATGTTAAAAAATTAAAATAAATGCATAGTATTTTTTTATGTTTGTGAATCACCGCTTAACATGTAGGTATTGTAAATATGAATATTTATGGGCCTATCCATAAAGAAACATAATTGCTTTAAAGATATACGGTAAGTGAAAACTTCATCATTAAATTAATATATTATAATATTACATAATATCTTTCATTAATTCCTCACCACAGTAATTCTATAAAATAACGAGAGTAATTAAAATATAGTTACAATAAAGGTTCCTTAAAAATATTCCAAGGCCATAAAGTTTTTTCGATATTACACCATTGTTTTCGATACGAAACTGTGATTACGTGATTATGCCGAAGTTGATTAAATCCCTAAAACATTGCTAAATGTATTCATTGTAATTACGGGCGTATAATAAAGTCATGCAATGAGGCATTATAATTAGCATGAGAAAATCTACTGATTTTTAACTGAAGGTGTCTCAATTTATTTATGAGACGGATATAATGCAAGAAAAGATTGATTGAATTTTGTTAAAATTTACAAGGTTTAATGTTTGTTAGTAACGTCAACACGCAAGCATCTTCGTGACAGGGAAATATTTCGTATAAAACAATAAAATTAGGCATTGCTTAATACGAATTTTGTTTATTTCGAGATTTTAGCAGTCGATGGTCTTAGCATAGCGTGGCTTGTCTGCATTCTGCACAAATATACCTTTTCATTTACATACAAAAAATTTGTTCAATAGAAAACTTAAAATACCTTAACAGGGCCGTACTGTGTCCCTGATGCTGATTTATGCGTTCGGATATTATAGTAATACAAAATAAATTAAATACCAACCTAAGCAAATAAATTCCTGATAAAGACCATTATTATTATTATATAAATGTGATGAATTTCTAGTAGTAATTTTATGAAAACATATTATTTTCAGTAGTTTATGACGTGATGTGAAATATTCTTAGTTATATTCATGTTTAATAAACTATTATTATTTATATTAATGAACTTTTGATTTACGAAATTGGAACTGATTGTTGGAAAAAAATCAGATAAGCGATGAAGTAGGCATCAGAATTATTTTTGTTTTAATGAATTAATTAATAATTATATTTAAAATGTGTAAGTATTTTTTTTTATAATTTTTTCGACAGAATATCGTTATATTTTACAAGTTAATTTTTACAAGGTATTCGAAATGGTATATTTGAAATGTAAATTTTTTGATCGTCTCTAATATTTATTCAATAAATACTTAAAGCTCAATAAATGGTGCAGTTATAATAAATATCTCGTGATTTTTGTGAATAAATATCTCGTGATCAAATGTATGCTACTATGAATGATGACACAAATTATTAATAAACTCTTTCCGTTTAAAAATTATGAATATTTTTAAATGAAATTGTCTATGATTGATGAATAAATTGGTTAACGAGTCACTCTTTTAACCTTTGGAACGCCAAGCTCCCGTGACCTTATACCTCCGTCACGTCGTGTGCCCGCCGTAAATTTTCGCGCGGCTCAACGTGCGCCAGCTGATTTTATTTTCGTAATAACATACTTGTTTTTAGCAAAATGATTTTTTTATTGTTCGTCTTACCAGACAATGTGTTTTATAAAGTAGTGCTTAAAGAAGTAGTTTCCCCGGAATTGCTAGTTTTTTTTTTTTTTACATGAGCTCCACACAGGAGGCTCTGAGGAAAATAATTTCCCTCAGGGCCTATGTCATCTTTGGGGATACTGTGTGGAGGACTTTTTAAGGAAAGGAAGGAGAGGAGAGTTCTGGGAAGGAAAAGGGTTTAAGGGGTGGGTAGGAATCTGGGTTTCAGTGTGTCCTGGTCATCCGCCTTCAAGACCTAGACAAACCTCACCCTAAGAACCCGGGAACTCCTGCTAAATCACCAAACGTAGCGAACCACTTGAGGTGACCTATGGCAGAGGTGTCGGTTATCCAATAAAGGTTCCCGGGGCGGCGGTACCCATTTCCGCCTCCCAAATTGAGGCAAAGTTGTTACGTTCAAAGAAATATGTAATAAAATAACATTTTAAAGAAATAATTTTTATCACAATAAAAAATGCGGGCGCAGTGAAAAATGACACGATAGTAGTAACTATATTATAATTTTAAAATAGCTGTTCTTTATGGAATGAAAGCAGAACTCTTATCTCATTGTTTCTTTTGTTTCCAATCGAATAACATTTACTTTAGTTAGCTACGAACTTTTTACGATGAAAAATCTTACGAAAGGAAAGTGTCGTTTGATGTGCCTATCTAGCACTAGAGTTAATACAAATATTAAAATACAATGAGTTTCAGCAAACAAAGAGGAATAACGCTTCACACAAACCTTGTTGATAAAACTTACCTACTGCCACGTGCTGTCGAAATACTTTAAGGTGGATGTTTACCTGCACACCAAGAGACTCCCCTGTGCTCGAACACGGCCCCCATTGCCCACTCCTCCATCGCTCCGTTGGCGGCCACCAGCGAGTCCCCCAGCGCGCCCACTACCGCGATGTCCTGAGGCCGGAGCGCGTGCACAGAGCGGGCCCGAGGAGCCACCTCGCCCACGTTGTTTGCGCAGGGAAAGGCCACTTGGGCCCCGTAGATTGGCTGGACGCGAGCGAGAATGGCTCTTCGCGGATATCGAAAATGCGCATTCTGAAAGCGAAATTTGATCATATTTAATTTTTAGACAAGTCACAATTTAATTATCAGAAAATTTTAAAAAAAAGTACCGGACCGTTGAAAATAAAAGTGTTTTAATTTGTAGAAATCCAATTGAACAACAAATATAATGCGATAATATAATGAAACTATTAAAAAATATGGAATCCTCTTCTAGACCGCGTATACAAGGTTAGTAAAAAATCTTTTAACAAGGCTCGATGAGCTATCGAGGGGGTAGAGCGATGATTGACTAAAAATTTGTGACGTAGCTTGAAGTCCATGTTCCACTGGAAGATTTGAATAAATTACAATACAAGTGGCAGTGTTTTATTTCAAGCTACGTCACGCGTTCGAAATGTCGAATCCAACGAGTTTTTTGTTGCTGATAAAGGCCGGATAAACGTATGAGTTCACCTTGTAAGACGCTTTTTCTACGAACCTTGCCGCGTATCCATCACGATAGATCAAATAAAAATGGCACAAAAAACATTACAAGTTATAAAACCACATTCCGACATAGAAACTTAATTTATTTTACAACAAAACTCCACAACATCCTTTCCCTACATATTTAACGACTAGAAAAGTACTGAGAACCTACCTAAAAATCAAGAATAAAAATTGTGCTAAAAGGTAAAAAAAAATAAAAATAAAATTCGTAACTTTAGCCCGCCTCAGCGCTGGACTATTGTGAGGAGGACTGTGAAATACCATTAATATACTTAAATAAATATTATAGTCGCAAAATAAAAGAATAAAAAAATAATCAATAATCGTTAAATGAACCTTTAATTTTAAGAATTGGAACTGATGACTCTGGGAACCAAGTGATTAAGGAGGAACAAAAATTATTATATTTAATGATAAGAATTCAAAAATGTTTGAAATATGTATTTCTTTTGTTTAAATTTTTGACACACCTATGTAAATATGAATCACTATCTAGAGATTTATAAATTTTTCTAACGGTAATTCGAAAAGTATAAATTATAATATCTTGATTTTTAAAATTGTTAAAAACAAAATATTGTATACTTAGTAACTATAGAAAGAATCATACATTTTATATTACAGTTTTTTTTTACTTTTAACAAAAATGGACCATTATCTAACATAGATGAACTCATCCCCCGATGAAAAGAATGCACAATAACCTATAAAATGCAACAAAAATAAAGTGCTGCCTACTTAAAGTCGTTCTGATACCTACTGTGTATTGAACAATTATTATAAGAGCTTTATTATAACAATTCTCACTTAATCAACAAAGAAACAACTTCTCGTATTACGTTGGCAGACTTGCAGACAATCGCAATGTGGATATTTAAACAACGTTTGCATTTGAATAAAGGCGTAATAATATGTGTCATTGCAAAGAAATTTTAGTTTCACCTGACTCCTGCATAATTCATAATATTATTCTAGTCACAGCATGGCGGCTGCTGGTGATATAAATATGTGGGTAGGCCCCTTGTTAACTAAGCTGTTGCATAAAGCCTGCAAATGTAGGTGACCGCTTATAAATCGTTATAATTCGGTATTGCGTTCATTCACTCTGTTTGTAAAGTAAAAACAATATGTCACCACACATTGGCGAACGCATTGGCGTATTGAGAAATATCCGTGCCCGGGCAACTTAGTATCCCACCGTCATTGAAGAATATATATTTAACAATCAGCATGGTCATTATTTATTTTTTATGTGGGTACGGCGTAGAAACCGAACTGCTCCCAACTGTCTGGAGCCAGTGAAACTATGGCATTTCTATTTGGGATACGTTATGAGGCTGAAGGTAGTGGGTAAGGGAAGGAGTTGAGGACGAGAAAGGTAGAAAAGTGCCTAGCAAGACCTTTTTTTTACAATAGCTCCAAACAGGAGACCCTGAGAAAAATAATTTCTCTCAGGGCCTATGATCTTTGGGGATGCCGTGTGGAGGGTCTTTTATAGGAAGGGAAGGAGATAAAGGAAAAAGCCATGAGAGGTGGGTAGGAATCTGGGGTTTAGTGGTTCAGATGTAACGGATGTATGAATCCATTCCACCCAATG
This sequence comes from Limnephilus lunatus, assembly GCA_917563855.2. Taxonomy (NCBI): domain Eukaryota; kingdom Metazoa; phylum Arthropoda; class Insecta; order Trichoptera; family Limnephilidae; genus Limnephilus; species Limnephilus lunatus. The sequence goes on from OU830592.1 coordinate 77,910,096, forward strand.
CGGTTCAAGTTTATGGGTCGAGGGAATCCAGCTGGAGAAGTCAAATGGTCTCCCTCAACTAGTCTTTCCCGATCGGCCCGCCAAAGTCACCAAATGAAGCGAGCCACTTAAGATGCCATGTTCCCGGGGCGGTGGTACCTATGCCGCCTCGTTTAAATCGCCGGAACGTTCATTGACGACCTCCGTAGTCCAGTGGCTAAGACTCTTGACTCACAATCCGGAGGTCGCGGGTTCGAACCCGGCGTGCGCAAATAAATTTTATTTGATTAATTTGTGTTATTTCACAATTAATTCATTTAAAATAATATATAGTATATTTGCGGCACGTTCCAGAGTGGAAGATACTATTAGTATCGCCCTGGTGTAAGACCACCATTCAGAATTGAAACGTTGCTTGAAAATGGCTTTAGCCGTGTTTGGTGACTAGATCTGAATAGCCAGGCACTTCCCAACCTTCCTCTTCCCCACCTCCTTCCCCTACCCACTACCTTCAGCCTCACAACATACCCCAATTGGGGATGCCATAGTCTCACTGGCTCAGACGGGAGCAGTTGAGATTCTTGTGCAGTATTCACTATAAAAAAATTAAAAAAATTATTGTTCCTTTCCTACGAGTTACTTAAGTCGGTCTTGTTTTAATTTCATATTACCTCATTTTTATATATTGATCACATGGTGTTAACACGCACGCGCCCCTGTGATCTCATTTTCACTGTTTTTAGTTTTTCTTTCTTATTTTTTTACTTTCAACATTTGTCACAATGCTAAGTGATTAATTACAGATACTCGTGTGGGATAAATATAAACATTTAATGCTATCTGATTTATGAATTTCTTCATTTTAGTTATTTAATAGTAACGATTATATATTTATGTTAGAAGTTAAGTATTAGTATCGCTGTGGTGGAACCTAACACAACCTTGGTTTCTTAAGAGAAATCCAAAATAAATTGTTGTCCTTTTAAAATTTCCAATCCATTAGTTAAAAATAAATAAAAATATCTCGCTTATCGTTGGTAAATAACATAAAAAAGGGATCGGCAAATGCTTACAATAATTTAATCAGTTTTGAAAAACGAACTCATTTGAATTTGTCGTTTCAATCTTATTAGATATTATAAAGGCGAAAGTTTGTATGGATGTTTGTTCGTTACTCTTTCACGCAATAAATACCGAATGGAATTTAAAAATTATTTCACTAATCAAAAGCTACATTATTTGCTATAGCTAATGGGCTATATACATTTGTAATCTCTTTTGTTATGAATAAGCTTTGGCGTTATGAAATTATTTATTATACTTTTATTGGCAAAACGTATTGCTAAGAAAATGCTTGCCGTTGGCTGTCATTTTGGTATTTGTTTAGGTTACTGTGGAGATTTCTTTGTTAGCGAAAATTCAAATACGAGTATTCTAATATGAATGTTTAGTGTAAAAATATAAAATAGGTACTAATCTACATTTTGACATTACATATAGCTGACTACCTCGTGGGTGACGGCTTCTGTAGTCTAGAGGTAAAACACTCAATTACAAATTAGGGAGGTTGCGGGTTCAAATCCCGGCGTACGCGAGTAAATTTTATTTTAAGTAATTTCTCCTGTTTTACGATTTTTTTGTATGTGGAATATAATATCTGAGGAAAATAATTTACCTCAGGTCCTATGTCATCTTAGGGGATACTGTTGGAGGGTTTTTTAAGGAAGGGAAAGAGAGGAATTTCTGGGAAGGAAAAAGGTATGATGGGTGGGTAGGAATCTGGGACTAGTGTGTCCAGGAGTGACTGATGAATGCATGACCGAATGAAAGAATGAAGTGACTGACTATCCAACCGCAGTGCAAGGCGATGGGTCGAGAGATTCTGGCTGGAGAGGCTGAAAGACCTTCCTTGATCGGGCCCGTCCCGAAGCAGACGCATCGGCCGCTAAGACCTGGACAAACCTCAGCCCATGAATCCTGGCACCCCTGCCAAGTCACCAAACGTAGCGAACAACTTGGGGTGACCTATGGCAGCGGTGTTGGTTATCAAATAAATAGTTCCCGAAGCGGCGCGGTGTTACCCACACCCTCCTCCCAAAATAAACGATTAATTCAATAAAATATTGTATAATCAGTCCCTATATTTGTGGCTCATTCCAGAGTAAAAGATACCCTCAGTATGGCCATGGTGAAAGACCACCATTCAAAATTGAAACCTTGCTACAAGCCGTGATTGGTGACCAGATTTGAACAGCCACCTACCTTCCTCTGCTCCATATCCTCCCGCCACCCCTCTACCTTCAGCCTCACAATTGGGAATAATGGAAATGCTGTAGTCTCCCTCTGACTCCTGTGCGGTATTCAGATATGAAAAAAGTCTATCAGTCTTACATTGCGATTCTTTCCCCAATTGACAACATTATCTTCAAGTTTCAGAATTTATTTGAACATATTAGCGAAATTAAAAGGCTGACAACTTAGTTGGTCACATTGATTCCGTTTGGTAGTCGATATGGCCATGATGTTATTAGCTGGCCTTCTTGAGATATATTTGAAAGAAAGCCTTGCGTAAATGAAACACAAATTATCAGTCAAGTCACATAACATGCGGCGACTTCTGAATATTTATAATCACGACTCGCAGAAGGAATAATGAGGGGTTTGGTATTATGCCATTTTCGTAAGCTAGGAAAGAAACGTATGGATTTCAAATCGTGCGTTTTATCTGTGTATCTAGGTGACATTAATACGATTATATCGAAAGATTAGCGATATCAGGCGATGCAAGAAAGAGAGTGGATGTATTTAATAGTGTGTAGGTACCTAGGTAAATGATATAATTGTTTCCATCTTGGTTCCATCGTTCATCGATAGAACATAATAATGAAGAATTACGATTATTTAAAAAAACCTATTCTATCCTATACCAACCACATCTAACCCAACCTAACCGATAATTTTATCATGTTCTCTTTTGAAGTTGTTCTTTTTTATCCGGTCACTAAAATAATCATTCAAAATTGATCTGTTTAGATACCTAAAATTATCCATAATATCAGAACTGAGTCATTTAGAAACTCGCTTGTGAGAAAGCTATAGGTATGCAGGGTGTCCCAAAAGAAAGTTTATATTTAGTGGATCGATTTTTAAAAAAGTAAGGGTTGTATCGAAAAAATGTTTATTAAATACTAAAATACAGAATTTGGGAATTTATTTCTTAAAAATAACGTCGTCCTAACTTCATTAAAATGTAAACGCGGCATTCATTTAATCGAAGAGTAAAATTTCTTATGACGGCTCGGCAGTTTGGCTTCGTGATGGCTGCCATTTCGTGACGGATATTTTCTTTTAATTGCATCAGGGAAGTCAGATTGTTGGCGTACACTTTAGATTTGAGATAACCTCACAGGAAAACGTCCATAGAGGTTAGGTCAGGACTAAGAGGAGGCCAATTTATATCACCTCTTCTGGAGATCAATTTTCCAGGGAAAATTTCACGAACTCGTGGCAGAGACGTATTGGACGTATGTGATGTTGCTCCGTCTTGCTGGAACCATGTTATTTGGTTATAGCCAGTAAGTTTGTAGAGCTGTCTTTGTGCAAAATGCTGTGGAACGATGATCTATTCACATTTACAGCACTTGCGCGCTTCCGAATCGAAAAGTTTGAGTCGTCACGAAAATACTGATAAATACTATATACGTTTTCTAAGGTTCTCGATGACCTTGGTTGCCCGGATTTTGGTTTTGCCAGCGTAATACTGATCTCTTCAAACTTTTTGACCCATTTTCTAATGAAAGGAATGTTTGGCGAATCATTGAAATCACAATAAACTCGAATATTGCAAAATCTTTTACGCGCTACAGTCGCCGAATCACCATTTTTGTAAAACTCACGCGGGCACAACGCACGGTCGCTCCCGAGAAATGCTCCATAGCGAATGAATTCCCAAGAGCCAGGCTACTGATTGACATACCCCCCGCGCCTCTCGAAAAAGTTGCATTCACACAAAAAGCAAAACAAATATAAACTTTCTTTTGGGACACCCTGTATAACATTTTTCATCTATATTGTAAACTTGTAATATTAATTTATTACCCCTTCTTACTTTTCTATGTGAACACCGTACAAGTGTCTCAGCTGCTTCTACCCGTCTGGAGCCAGTGAGACTATGGCATCAATAATCGGTGTATGTTGTGAAGCTGGAGGTATTTGGGATGAAATTAGATGGGGGACAAGAAAGATGGAGAACTATCTGGCTATTCAGATCTGGTCGCCAAACATGGCCAAAGCAATTTCAAACAATGTTTCAATTCTAAATAGTTGTCCTACACCAGGGCGTTACCGAGAGAATCTTCCACTCCGGAATGTGCCGCAAATATATTTAATTTTATTTTTAACTAGCTGGGTTACCCGGCTTCGCTCAGGACAGCATTCGAGAATGTTCTGGAATGTTCCACAATAATGTCCCCGATTCCCGAACATTCCATGACATATTCCGCCACTCCTTCCAGAACTTTCTAGAGCTCTATGGAACCTTCCAGAACTTTCCGGATGGCTGTTCTAGAAAGTCAAGAGGGCGAAACTTCCAGCCCTTATATCTTCAAAAGCATGTCCTTTAGGTAAAAACGGGTACCCTCATTCCCTAGGGGGGATAGAGATCTACCACACCATATAACTCCATTGATCGTACCGGGACTCGTTTCTGAGTTTTTGCGAGCCGTGCGTTTTTTGGACTTTCTTTTATAATGTATATGATTAATAATTTATGAAATGATACAATGAATCAAATCAAATTTACTTGCCCACGCCAGGGTTGGAGCCCTCGACCAACGGATTGCTAGTCGAGAGCTTCTGTTTGAATTAGCTGTCGTTAAAGTTGTTATTGCATATACAATCGTGGCTATTTATATTAGCAAACCATTTACACCTGGAACGCTATAAAATCCATTAGCAAGTAGATATGCAAAAAAATAAATAATATGATATCATCTTTGGAGTACGTAATAAGGTTTTAAGGACCTATTAAGCCTAATGATTTGTATTTAGTTCGTGCAGAGTTGTTGATGATATGTAGTTTTTGATTTATAGGATGGATAAAGGGAAATTTTATAGGTATATGCACTCCAAGTCAAAAGAGAAAATTTCAAATAAATGCATTTCTATGCTTTGATACTAATGATATATATACGTTGATATGGAACATCGCTAATAACATGTTTCACGCACATTTATTATTGAATTCTCTTGTGAATGCATTTTGCTCAATTACGCAAATTGTACATTGAGATGTTAAATAAATAATACTATTCAATTATTTATGTAATTACGAGTGTGTGTCGAATAACGAATATAGTTAATAACTACCCACAAGCATGCCTTACGTGTGTATTACACAAATGAAGTAATTGATTTTAAAACGACGATTAGAATATTATTAAAAATAATTAGACTGTTTATAAGTGTTCAATTTGGAAGTACTATTATCTGCAGAATAAATTGAAAAGTGAGTATAATTGTCTATCCAACAAGCATGTTATTTGATTTTTAAAATATTATAATAATATCTTATTTTAAAATATATACTAATATTTACATAACATTACTGTCTTATTTCGATGTAGTCGTCTTAATACGTAAGGGGGTATTTCACCATCCTCTTGATAGCTTATCCATAGGATAACATATATCACTGGTTCTTATTCTTATAGATTAAGGATAGGTTCGGTTACCGGTTACGAAATTAACCATTTTCCCCACAATTTAACAATTAAATGCCAAGTTCATAGATGTTTTTTATACATATGTGTAACTACGAAAACCTCGTATGCAGGTATACATATTTTTATGTAAATGATAAAATTGCAGAATACAATATATCTACCTTCCAGTTGAACACGTACCTGTTCTCTACGAAGTAAAAAAAAAAAATTTTTGCGAAAGAATACCATTTTCCAGTATAAATTGTGTTGATTTCACTTATCAAATTACATTATTTAAATATATTTATCTGTTTTCTTAAGAACATAACGATACATTCATAAAAAGCCGCACCAATAGATTTTTTTCAACAATTTATCGAACTAATTTATTTAACTAAGAAACTCTCGGAATGTTTGAGCGATTTGAATAAAGGAGCCCTACGAATGTGTGGGATTTATAATATTTATGTTTGCCGATTGTATATAAGCTTATTCTTGTGTCAGTTCATTTTTTGATTAATTTCTCTGTTATTTATATGGAGATGGTAGCGATACAATTGCTTTTAACACAATCGTTTGCTCAACCGCAGAACAATGGTAATTTAATCGATTTACTATACAAGGTCTTGATGGCTGATGTTGGGATTTGTAGATATTCAAATTAGTTTTCAATGTTCTTTATACGAGGTTTTCAAACGAATTGTACATTTCGTCACATAAAAGTATACAGTACCCCCGTATCTACTACTGGTGCTACCTACGAAAAAACGCTTATTTTTTTTTTCAATACAACAATTTGAATATCGATATCGTCTTGATTGAATGAATAAATAAAGCAGAAACTAACCCACTTCCGATCGAGCTGAAACACGGCATATATATCCGTTGCTAATGATAATGCATTGTATCAACTTTTGGTGGCAATCACCCATACGCACACGGCCACATATACCTACATTTTTCTGAAATTGGATGACTTCTTAATATATTCAAAAATTTACATCAGCTAATATACGAAATAAAAATTGGTTCTATCTAATTGGGATTTGGCTTAGGTGTAGCGCCGATAGCGGTGTTCACATATTTACATATTTCAAGTTCAGGATCTAGGTTCAATCCTCAGTCAAACCAAAAAAATAATTAGTTTTAAAAGACATTTGAAAATGAAATTATTATTGTATTATAGTAAAAAAAACTTTGTGTTTCACACTACTGTAAAAATCCGTTTGGATTCCATGATTCCATGATTTTTTTGGTTCTAATGTAGCGATGGTTTTTGTGAAATATGTTATGAGTGTTATCTAGTCTTTAAATTCTTTTTTCGGTCACAAAAATCTTTAATGTAAATTGTAGCAAGATAGTTACTAGCTTTATGAGCATCTGTAGCGAAGTGTTCTAAGTATTTGAGATTGAATCAGAAATTTAGAGGTACCCGAGCAGCACAATTTTTCGTCATTGATTTTTACTTTAATACAAAGGTGATGAAACAAACAAACCTCACTCAAAATGCAATCACTCGCTATTAATGGGAAAAATATCCAAGTCCATGATGACCCAAAAACCTTAGCCGATCACGCCAACCATTTTTTCAGTAATATTGGCACGAACTTAGCCAACAAAATTCTAAAAGCAACAAACAAAACACAAAATCTCTTAACCTCACGGGTAAGACAACAGCGCTCTTTGCACCCTGAACTAATCCTAGCCCCTACCTCCAACAAAGAAATAGTTGACACAATACTCACCATTAAAACAAACAGTGCTGCTGGTAATGACAATATTTCTCCTTATATAATAAAACACATAGTTCACTTTATAACAACGCCGTTAAAGCATATCGTTAATCTAAGCTTTAAAAGCGGTTCCTTCCCACACTTACTAAAACATACAACGGTTATCCCAATCTATAAAGGCGGCGATAAAACAAATATTGAAAACTATAGACCCATTTCTTTGCTAAGTGTCCTGTCAAAAATCATTGAAAAAATTGTTAAAAGTAGGCTTGTCTCACATCTTGAAACCCATAAGATCCTCTCGCCTAATCAGTTTGGCTTTCAAAACAATTTAAATACAGAATCTGCAATCTTAGACTTGACGGATAAGATCACTAACAGCCTGGATGAAGGTGATTCCTGCTTAGCCATATTCCTAGACTTGGCCAAAGCATTTGACACGGTTTCCCACCCCATACTTCTAGAAAGACTATCTCAAATAGGCATCCGAGGTAAAACTCTTAACTGGTTCTCATCATACCTAACAGACAGATCGCAAACTGTAAAAATTAACAACACAGCTGTAAGTAACCCCTTACCAATCCATTTCGGAGTCCCACAAGGAAGTGTTCTAGGCCCTATTCTGTTCCTCATCTACATCAACAATCTCTGTAATCTTCCCATAACCGGGAAACTAATATCTTTTGCAGATGACACTGTACTAATAACTAGACACAAAAACTGGAAAGGAGCATTCGACATAGCTCAAAACGACATAGGCCAAATAAAGAAATGGTTAGATGATAATCTCCTAACCCTTAACGCCGGAAAAACAAAATTCTTAACCTTCAGTCTTTCTGCTGCAACCCAACCTACCAACAATCAGAAGATAATAATTCACTCCTGTCTAAGAACTTGCTCTTCCTGTAATTGCCCAAACTTGGAACAAGCCACCCACATAAAATATCTGGGGGTCATCATTGATCAACACCTTCGTTGGGATCAGCACTTGGCCAGTCTAACCCCACGCATCCGCAAACTCTCTTATGTCTTTCGATCCCTAAGAACTATCCTTACTACCTCAACTCTTAAAACTGTTTACTACGCTCTCTGCCAATCCCTACTAGCATATGGCATTATAACTTGGGGTGGCTGTGCTCAATCAATTGTCGAACCTCTACTAAAAGCCCAAAAAATGGTAATACGTGTCATTAACAAGCGACCGACTAGATACCCCTCCAAACGACTCCTCATCGAGTATAACGTCTTAAACGTACGGCAACTCCATCTAAAATTTATGCTAATACATTTCCTGTTCAAATACAAAAACAAAACTCTCTTACAACACAACTACACAACCAGAACAATAACCAGCGGACACTACAATGTACCTAAACTACACACCACGACAGCTCAAAGACAATTTTTCTTCCTAGCTCCTAAAACCTTTAACCTTATCCCTGAAAACTTAAAAACGTTGAGCCAACCCCATTCCTTTAAAAAACAAATAACGAAATGGATCCTTACACATGGAATACATTACAATTTTAATACCCATTCGCTTTACACTCTATCAATTTAATCAACTTTCAGACAAAACATAATATATCTCCATTTTCTAAATTAGCGGCATTGTATGTACAAGATTATTTAATAACTTAACTTAATTAATAAATAAATTAGTGTGATATACATATATCTAACAACTCCTCAAATTTTTCATTTTCTAAGAATTCTCTAACTTCCTCATCTTCTTGTAACTGTAAACTTCACCCGCCATAACACAGGGTCTTCCCTAGCATGGAGGGTGAAATATCATAAAAAAAACTATATGTACTTTCGATTTTCCATGTATTAAATAAATAAATAAATAAATAAATAGCAATCAACACAACACTAGATCTAAGTATTGTGTTGATTGCTTGGTTTTAAGTACCTTTCTCACAATATACTATTTCCGTTGGAGTGTTAAAGAAATTATTTTAATTTTCAAGTAATTAAAAGTTGATGTCAAATAAATCAAACAAAATGTACACATGTAAGTAGTATCCATTTCAAAAATTTCGGTATAAAATTTAAAAAAATAGAATAAAGTTTCCGTGATGACCGTTGATATATCTTCTTTATATTTATAAAAATCTCGCGTCACGATTTTTGTTCGAGATAAGCTACGAAACTATTTTTACGATTTTTATGAAATTTGGCTTACTGTGTGTAATTTTGTCCAGCTTAAAAAATAGACTAGTTTTTATATCGATTATTAATATTTATTATTGCGAATGAATGCTTCATTAAATGCTTGAAACAGGACAATGCTTTGTAATTATTTGTAAGTTCCATAAGTTTCTAACAGATGGCGGTGTGAGTCAATTTATCGACACAACACTTGGTTATCTAAGCTCAGGTAGCCTTCCAGTAGATTGCGTTGTGTTTCGTTAGCTAATGCAACGCGTAGGCGGATTAGCCTGTAGCTTTATATAATTGCCGATTTAAAAAAAAAATTATAGTCTTCTTTTAAGTTTGAAAAATCATTGTCAATAGTATCAGTAAAACATAAAAGTTATTTAAAAATGTGTCAATTTTGTACGTTACCTCATCTTTGGGTTCTGGTTCTGATGCACTATTATCTTCCTGTCCTGACACAAAACACAGAAATATCACCAACACAGCTGTGCTTCTTGACTTTCTTAGATTTTCCATCTTAATATTATATAATTATTAGTTACTTTACTATGTTTCAATTTCCCTTTGACTAGAACTTCAGTGCAAGGACTAAAGCAATTACTCGATTAATATTTTTTAAAGTTCACTTTTAAGGCATTTCACACACTAAATTATCACAGAATTTTTATTCTTTTACTATTTCGTCACACACTTCCATGGATACGATGTTGATCCCTCTTTGCTCGAGTCTTGTTTTAAAAAGACATGTCTGAAAATAAAAATCGTTAATATTAATCACAGAATAATCAATTAGATTGAATATGACAAATGAATATTAAACAGATCTAGAATAAACAAGAAATGAATACAAAAATAAAAATAACATGTTTCCCCTGAACAATTTTTTGAGCAAGAAATTTAACCCATAAAAACAATGTTTTTTTACTACGACACATTATTTTCAAATACACTTTAAAAGCGTTTTTTGTTTGTTTGACTGAGGTTTGAAACTTTGACGACCTTACTGAAATCCATTTTTTTTTACCGACATTTTTTTCGTATATCAAGTATATACTTTAATTTATTTTTTATAAATTATGCGTATTTGCCCACGTGTTTTCCCAGTGATTGTCACCAAAATATGATAGAATGTATTGTAAGCGACATCGATACTATCTGCCAAGTTTCAGCTCGATCGGGAAGTGGTTTAGTTTCCACTCATTCATTCATTCAATTGAGAAAACAATAGCGTAATTTTAAAAATATATATTTTTTAAATATACCTAATCTCTATACAAATGCGGAATTAAAAAGTAATTATATTATGCATTTCGAAAATATAAAAACTAAGAAAAAAATACCTAGGCTCCGAAAATTATAAAACACTTTTTCGGGTTATTTCATTTAACATGTAGATATAGTTATATTTAATAGACCGGTCAGTGGTTGAGTGGACACCGTGATTAGGTCCCACCCATTCCTCAGCTGGCTAAGTCCTTCATCACGACTTTAACAACATTTTCGGCTTACTGTGGTGGTAGTAGGAGATCTTCAAATATTGTCGGGTTTAATAATAACCCGGGAATGTTTGTCTTTCTTAAAAAAAATGTTATGGGTGTGAACAAATTCGCAGTGTTTCTCTGAATGCTAACTTAATATCGGGAGAATTTTTTTTCTATTTTAATTAAGTAGATATGTAGTGTTTTAATAGATATTTTCACAACAGTCGCTTACACCAATTCACCATATATTTTTTTAAAATATTAAAGCGCTCACTCTAGCATTACGTATTTACATAACATATCTCCCTTTCAAACCATCTTCAGCAATATTTTTATTTTTTAATGCTTGAAATAGAGCCTTCATTAAAAAATACGGAATATTAAGGCACTATGCATCATAAGCGGTCTCTTTCATTTCGATTTGATTTTCATTGACGAATCGTCCAATTCAACTGTTCTTTTCACCCAAATAATGTATTTATTACAGCCTATTCACTATTCAGTCACAGCTTCCATAGTGCATTGCTCCATGTATTTAACCAAGTCCAAAGGATAAAGGTTTGATTCCACCACAGTCCAAAAACAATATTAGAGCAAAGAGGCTAGCACACCGGTCGGTATTAACACACCGGTCGGAGCGTTCCAAATGCGTTCCCAATAAACCAGACATGATATTTGATGTAACAATCTAACACCTCGTAATTAATAAAAACTAAAAACGTTAATGCCATGATACGAGTCATAGTTGCATCTGATAAATAAATATACATAGTGCAATCTGTTTTTAAGAGTGTTAATATCCGAGGATGATAATTATAGACTTTGCAATAAAATTTTATTACATTTCGGTCTCCCAATTAGGAGCTATCTACATATAAAAAATATTCGATGCTGCAATATATACGCTAAGCTACGAAAAATCATTTCTGTTGATTTCGTCAAGAAGTTAGATATAATAATAATAATAATAATAATAATCTTTATTTGGAAAACAAACAGCTTTACAAAGATGCATAAAAATAAAGAGTGCTAAAATAAAACAGTAAGCCTAAAAACATGTTTTCGCTGATAAAATTTGTTTTTTTTTTTCGCTGACAAGAAAAACATAAAGAAAAACTAAGAAAAAAATAGTTAAGAGAAGCTAAATTAAACATAAAGAAAAACTAAGAAAAAAAAAAAAATAGTAAGGAGAAGCTAAATACTTAAATAATGCATGATAAAATATAGAAAAACACAATAAAGGGTAAGCTTATGATCTTATAGGAGTATATGGATGATTTTTATGTAATTAGGGAATATGAAAATATATTGCAAATTAGGAAAAGGAATCTGATTAATAATATAATAAATAAATATAAATATGGATGTTAAGTGGTGTGTTGTGATGCATTACATTTATCTGATAGTGTTGCTTTGAATTTGTTGAAAGTTATATTGAAGATGTCTGTATATGTGAGGTGTGTGTTATGATAGTGGCAGGCTCGATGTATGAATTCATTTTGTAAGTAGTTGGTGTTGGAGCGGCTGTTATAAAAAAGGGATACATTTCTGCCATTGCGACCAGGAACTCTAATATCTATATATTTAATTATTACGTCTTGCATACAAAAAAATTCACATAGTAAATAAAGCTTAACAATAGAAATAGAATGCAAGGTAGATAATTAGATGAACTTATCTTCATTTTCTAATAAATTTATTACAAAACTAGAAAATATTCCACTATCAGATATTATTTTTCTTGTTTTAGTTGAGTTGAACTCGATATTACCAAGATACTTATTTTCATGAGAAATAAATGAATTCGTAATTACACTGAGTTCATATGGTAAATTTTGAGAAATAATATCACTCGGAACTTATCTATTATTTTAGTGACTAGATGTAGTGAACCATCTACCCACAAAAATGTCATTTTGATAAGTAGGTACCAATACCTATAATGACCTGTTTTAATATAAAAGAGAGATAATTTGTACTTCAGAGCATGAAATGTCTAGTGAAGCGGGTAACGTGTAATACATATAAATGTAAAATGTAATGAACGCCCGGTCAATGATGTTATTAAACCAAGTCCAGTATAGGATATTAAAATTCAATTAATTAAATTTAACGGAAGTGTTTAACATTGTTTAAAGATAAGTACTTATATAACTTAAGGTCAATTAACAAACGAACGAACCCATTTGTTTTGCTCCGGAAGATACTAACTCAGAACATCCGCAGGCTGCCTCGTACATGCAAATAAAAAAACGCGAAACAAACCGAATGAATTATCTATGGGAAAGGAATGAACCAACAGCAATTGGAACGAAACGCCACTTGCAGTTACATTGTTCCTTTCCCATAATTCGTGGTTCATTTCGCATTTTGTTATATGCATGTATACGCTACGCAGCCTAACTCTGCGTATACACAGGTGGGTATTATCGTGAGCCGAACAACGAATTATATTGTTCGGTCCGCGGTAATACCTACATGTTTATACGCCAGATAACAGGCTGTAGTACAATCAGCGGTCTTATAATGTTAACTAGAGGTTATTTAAAACCACTCGGACCAATAAGCTTTTTTTCACGATAATATAACATTACTAAACATATGTATGACGTTGAGGGGTATCTGACTTAAGATTTCTTACGAAAGGTAAAGGAACATGACTTTTCATGACATTTTCATAATATAAATACTCCTTTATTCGCTGGCTGGTTTAAATTGGCATCATGACACGTACAATGTTTACCTAGATACAATTTGTATAGTTAGCAATCACCGGATGAAACGTATCTGTTGAAATGGTATCTAATAAAATAATAAAGGTACTATCTTTGGCGACAGTGAGTAAGTAATAAATATTCATCTGTCAATTAAAATAATTGGTTATTAGTTTATAATACAGCAGTACCTGTTGTCATGTGAAGGCTTCATTAAAATTTTTAACTTACACAAGAGTGGCTTTATCAAAAAGCATAATTAAACTTGCAAAAGAGTATCTAATAAATTCAGTGGTTCCGAAGGCTTCTTTGGCTCAATAAAAACACAAATAATAATAAATTTGCCATAATTATGTTATTATATTGTATTGTATAAACATGATCATCCTACAAACGATAATTGTGAAGCAATAAAAAGAAAAATCGAATGTTTACAAATATTCTAATGAGAAATGCATTTTTCGCATTTATCTTCACTGGCGAAGCGCTAATTGCCAGTCGTAGCATTTACTTATGTTTTAATACTCAATGATTGCACGTCCATGGATTTTTTCCTGAAGAACTGCTTATTTTTTTTTAAATTTTGGATATAACTCTAAGATCTTAAGATCCTGTCTTTAGATGAGAGACATTTTCGGTATGTAGAAGTTGTTAAGGTCAAAATGTTAATCTATAAATAGGTCATGGAATATTACAAAAATCACTACTATGCAATATTTTGTTTTGTTTAGACCCTGTCAAATTCTTTGAACCGTCTTCATTTGTGGTCGACCTTCGATTAACAAAAGTCAACAACATTCATCAAATTCAAAGCGAGTCATTCCATTCAATTTTTGACAGTTGTAACATCGGATGTTTATTAGGATCATGGTAAAATCGTATATATTTTTCCGACGTTTATTGAATGGTTATTTCTTAACACCTTACAAAGACGTGTTTACTGGATTTCGTTAATCTTTGGAAAAATTTCGAAAAAATGCAGTGAAACAAGTGTTGTAGATACACCAATTAATTATGGGCTCACTTATTATATAAGCACTTTATTTTAATTGGGAACGTTGTATTTAAGATTTAGTGAATAACGTGATTTCATCTGAAAGAGATTTAATATAGTATCATTGTTCTACCATGTAAATAATATGTTCTACAATGTGTTACTTACAAACACGTTTAAATATTATGTAATCCGATGAGAAATTTGAGTGAAAAATTTTAAGCCTTAAAAAAATTTTTTTTTTAAATTAAAACCTCTTTACGCACGCTCGACACTTGGGGGTAAAATGATGAATGCGTTACGAAAAAGAACCATATATTTAATGTGAAACGCTATGAAATGCATAAAACGCTATGAAACGCATATATTTAATGTGAAACGCCATATATTTAATGTGAAGTTTTACTTCGGTGGTGTGGTCTAAAACACACTCGTTTTTTTTTTAAAAGAAAGACAAACATTCTCGGGTTACGAATTACCCAACAATGTTCGAAAATCTCCTACTACCACCACAGTAAGCTGAAAATGTTGCTTGAGTCGTGATGGAGGACTTAGCCAGGCGAGGAATCGAACACGAAACGCCTGGGTGGAACCCAAACGCGATGCCCACTCGACCACTGACCGGTCAAAAAATATATTCGTTTAGGTAAACAAACGCCGATTCTAAATGTATAAGTTTTATTACTATATTGATTATTATACTTAGAATTAATCAACCGTCATTTAAAAATGAATAAAACACTATTCCTGGTAAACACTTGGTTGGCATCACTGTATCGGCTGTTTCTAGTGTCACTGAAATTCTGCTTTTTCCTTATCAGAAATGGTTCCATGCCAATTCAGAATCAAGTCAACTCAACACCTCTTTGAAAAGTCATTAAAAGTAATGAAAAAAATAATTTTAAAATAGCCATTAATCTTAACCTAACGTAACCAATTTTTGATATTTTTTATCATCACTTTTAATGACTTTTCTGAAGATGTTCTGAGTTGATTTGAAAAATCAGAAAAAGATATTGATTCCACTGGGACACGAACCCAGGGCCCTGACATGACAAGAGCTCTGGAACCAATATCTTTTTCTGATTTTTCTGTCTCCAGATTTTCGATTGAGTTTCGCTAATATTGCCTTAATTTAATTAAATATTATAATTTGAGATTTTACTCATAAAGTTAAAAATAAAAATATATCATATTAAATTGCTGTTTTTGAAATCTGAAAGAAGAAAGATGAAAGGTTCTTTTGGATTTAAATATTTCAAATGGACATGTGCAATTAAAAATATGAACTATATTATTTTAAAAATAGAGGTATTTTTTACGATTATTTGTCGTTTACCAACTATTAATTCTTGTACATTTTAGAAATCCCACGAAACTAAAAAAACATATTTAATTACACAGACGTATTACAAAGGTCACCTCCCTACTTTTCGTTTAATATAAAAATAAATCCCAAACTTCAATAAATCTTTCGTAAACATGCAAAATTTTACTTTATTAATTTAGGAATACCTATATTACAATTATTTCGTACTTAAAATGAGCTTTTAGACACAAATACAAAGCGTGGTGTTGTATCTCTAACACTTTAAATCATATAACTCACCGTAATAAAAAATGAAATAGAATGACTGTTGTTATCAGTTTAGTATTGAATTGACCCTGACATAAATAGTAAGTTTCCTGAGACGTCACAAGATTATTGTCACATGGTTATGGTCCACCTTGTGACGTTACTGGCGTTGAAAAATAAAAACTTTAAAAATTATTTTAATTACAAAAACTAACAAAAATTATAAATAACATGCAATTTTTTAAAGTTTTAATTAATAAAAAAATAATTAAACATTTTCTGGTGTTCTTCACAACAAAATTTGTAAAGAAGTACTAATACACGATAAATTTTACGTTAAAAATTTCAATTACTGAAACAAAACTAAGTTTTTGGTTAAAACTCGTTTTTGCTTACTAATTTTACTGCGCAAGAAACCATTCGAAATTGGTGGAAAACTTCAGATTATGTGTTAGTTGAGTATTATTTAGCTATTCGCGTAGGTGTGTTTATGTGTGAGTATTTTTAATAATATTTGTACCTATATGTTCTAAATTGACAGCATATAAACAATAGAAATAATACATTCAAATCTGGTCACTAAGCATCATTGAACCCATATCTGGCCAAGTCCCCATTTCTAATAAACCCAACCAATTTGAGAGAGAGTTAATTAGGTTAATTAATATGTGTGAAAATTCTTTTGTTTTTGTTTGCACAAACTAGTTTAGAACCCTAATCACTGGGTCCACGGAAAAGTAACTTACTGCTTTTCTATGGAACCTATCAATTTAACAGCACTTTTGGAAATTCGAAACAAAAAAAAAACAAAAAAATCCCAAAAAGACTGTAAATTTAACGACACAAACATTTCGGGATATCTTGGCATACTTTGCATATTACCAATAATTAAGCAACATTTATTGTAATTTTTTTCGCTTTTCGCAGATGGAGTAGAAATTTACGTCTCAATCATTTCTCACAACATACCCCAATTTGGGTTGCTATAGTCCGAATGACTCCAAACGGTTGGGAGCTGTTTATTCACGATAACAAAATATTAATTTTTAAAAAATATGTAGAAATTCCTGGTGAAGTATAAAAAAATAAAATAACATTTAAGAACGACGTTTTGAAACGCAAATAACTGAATGATTATGTTAAAATTTATTTTATTAATTAGAAACCCTTTTGGGCTTTTACATTTTTTTAAATATTGTACATATTTACTACATGACACAGAGACAACAAGCGCTTTTAATGAGATGGCAATTTTTGTTTAAGATGAAGCCATACTAAATAATGCAAAATCATAGAAAATCGTATGTTTTTGTTCTGAAAATTTGACCGCTTAGAAGTATTATAGATGCTTCAATTAAATACTGCGTGTAGAATATACTTTGGCCCTTAAAAACATCGGTCATTTTTTTAATAAGTCTTTTAATAAGCTTAGAAAAAAATAAAGTATTAGGTCTATAAAAAACATTTTTAAGTGCAAACTCTCCTACTTATAAACACTTTTTCGGATATGGTTTATTTGCATAATGTGACAAATTCAGTTTCTTATATAATTATCGCAAAAAAAAAATGAAATTTACGCCCGAAACTCACAAAATAAAATATAATATGCATTTTCGCGTTGGTATTTTTGACATCGCGGCGACAATACGGCAGTCGACGAATTTGTTATATCAAAGTGAACCTTTTACCGTCCACCGAAGAACGACTGGCAGCCGTTCCATTGTTCCGTCATTACTCCTCCGGACGGAGCGGAGAAACAACTTGTTAGGGTCCGCACTGCTTGTTTTCGTGAAATTAATTTAAAAATTCGGTTTTATTACAATAAACAATGCATAAAAAAGGAATTAATTTTTTTTCAGGCCTTTACGAAATCAACATGTAAAAAAAATTTCTCAAATATCTTTTCCAACCTTTCCAAAAGCTTTTTCTCAAGTATTTTTAAACTCCTCCCATAAATGGGCGTGAATTCCGATTTCGATTTTTTCCTGTACTAGTGGATCGCCTTAATGAACACATATTATTACATGGTTGATCTAAAGTTACATTTAAATTTATATAATACGTAAACGTAGAGAAAAGAGAAGGAACCAAATCAGAAACCAGTTTTTAAATTGCAGATGGCATAAAAATAATATGAAATAAAAAGGTTAAATAAATAGGTTCATAAAACATAATTTACGATAAAACAATAAGTAGAATATAAAACTATATGCAATCGCTCCTATGATGTTCTACATAAAAAAATATTATTCGGGTGTCTCATACTTATAATATATGTCGGTATAATAATTGATTTCCACAAACACCGCCAAGAAGGTGAGAAATAGGTGCACGTATTGGTAGTTAGTTCCGGAATTATTATTACAGAATAATATATTAAAACGTAGATTTATAATTTCGAAAAAATGTGTTTTTAAATATTGCAGTTTCCCTTAGGGCCTGTGACATATTATGGGATGCTAGGAGAAGGTACCAAATGAGTATAGTAAGGGGGTGAACCTGTGACTTCATAAGATCCATGTCGCGTAGAAGTCTACATTAACTACGTAGACTAGTTCAAAGCTGGGCTTTTTTATGTGAACACCGCACAAGAGTGCCAGCTACTCCCAACATGGTGGCACAAGATTATGGCATCTCCAACTTGGGTATGTTGTGATTCTGAAAATAATGGGGAAGGGAAGGATATGGGAAAAAGTACGGTGGGGAAGTATTTATAAGGCGCATTGCCGGTTAGCAAATTCTTACAAATAACAAAATTCTCTATTTTTGTTTGTCATCAATGCATTGTAAAATCTGGTATGCATAATGTTAGACTCAAAAATATTTTTAAAAGATATTTATAAACAAAAATTTTTTTGACACAATCTAATAATATTAAGCATGGCCTGCATTGTGAGTTTTGTAATGTGTCTATATGCGTAAGAGCACCTACTTGGACGTTATATTATTATGAATTCCGAAAGTCGTGATGAAGATTTTAAATTAATAATAGCGTCAGTGTTGTATCTTCCTGGTCATTAGCGAACCTTCTGATCTTGGTCGAGAATAAGCCTGCACAATCGTTCATGTTGAACTTTAGCCGGTTAAAAATACCATTTTATCAATGGTCAAATCCAAATAAAATCATCGCTGATTTATTACATAATTTATGGTGAAATATCACAATAAATGCAAATATTTGAAAAACCGGGCGTAAACGTAAATGACCGCACCCTAATTTCACAAAGTCATCTATTTCAGTTATTGCCTTTGATAAAGGCTACCCTTCAAAATCGGAACGTTGCTTGGTACGGCTTTTGTCGTATTTAAGGCGATCCACTAGTACAGGAAAAAACCGAAATCGGAATTCACGCCCTTTTATGGGAGGAGTTTAAAAATACTTGAGAAAAAGCTTTTGGAAAGGTTGGAAAAGATATTTGAGATTTTTTTTTACATGTTGATTTCGTAAAGGCCTGTAAAAAACATGAATTCCTTTTTTATGCATTGTTTATTGTAACAAAACGGAATTTTTAAATTGATTTCACGAAAACAAGCAGTGCGGACCCTAACAAGTTGTTTCTCCGCTCCGTCCGGAGGAGTAATGACAGAAAATCGGGGCGGCTGCCAGTCGTTCTTCGGTGGACGGTATAAGGTTCACTTTGATATAACAAATTCGTCGACTGCCGTATTGTCGCCGCGATGTCAAAAATACCAACGCGAAAATGAATATTATATTTTATTTTATGAGGTTCGGGCATAAATATCATTTTTTTTTCGCGATAATTATATAAGAAACTGAATTTGCCACATTATGCAATAAAACCATATCCGAAAAAGTGTTTATAAGTAGGAGAGTTTTCAGTTAAAAATGTTTTTTATAGACTTATACTTTATTTTTTTCTAAGCTTATTAAAAGACTTCTTAAAAAAAATTACCAATATTTTTAAGGGCCAAGGTATGTTCTACACTGTATGATTTTGCATTATTTAGTATGGCTTCATCTTAACTTCCATTGCTATTTTCAATCTTTCTCTTCTCCATCTCCTTCCCTTCCCCACTCATTCAACCTCAAAACGTAGGTACCCCAATAGGGTATTTTGATTGTTAATTTTCGAATAAAAATTAAGTCAGTGAGGGTATTTTTATTTTATTATTATGTAAACGAAAAATTTTCTACGACGATCTAAAAAGTTCCATTTTCGAAATGCTGCCAAAACGTCACATTCGTTTTTATTCGTGAATTCGGCGGCGTTGACGCCACGCCGGGCAACGTTGGTGACAGCCGTTTCTATGTAATAATGACATTTTAGTCAGATGGAACCACAGACAAGAGAATTATAATATCTTTGGATGGAACCATTTCATAATGTGCTGATATTGAAATCAAAAATTATAAATTAAATCATTAAAATTACAAATTTTTAGTAAGTATCTAGAATTGTCAGAATCGGAAAGTAAACGTTAAATATTCCACATATTTTCAACGGCATTCATATTTTGTGAAAATATCCGATTAAGGACACCAGAGTCCCGCTGGCTCCGGGCAGTTGAGACTCTAGTACGTACGGTAATTAAATGTAATATGCATTGGAATCAAACACTCACGCATTTGGTGATGAGATAATTTTTATTTGCTTACAAACTTCGGTCAGATATACTAGGTAAATTCTTACAAATCTTTACGATATGTTTTATCGGATAATATATGTATGTACCCATAAATATATTTTATTATGGAAAAGTTGTTGCTTCTACGTAAATGTACCAACTACGTAATATAATAAAGGTTTCAACTATTTGTTTTCAAACTCATCTCCTTTTTCCCATATGGATTTTCGACTGTGATTTTTGAGACCACCGTGAATAATAATGATAGTATTAAAGAATATTTCAAGATTATTGGTGTACAAGAAGCTAAATATCAAAATAAATTAGATGTTTCGCTTAGGTAAATAGTTATTATTTTTATTGTTTTGACTTAATACTTAATCCAGAAGGTTCAACTCGGGACATCTGGGTGGGATCCCAATGCATTTGACCATTCAGTTACTAACCGATGCTGTCATTATCTCCATTTGGTTTTATATGTAACAACTAAGTGTTTTGTGTGAGACCTTTCTCGTCTTTCTCGATTAGAATTAATACAATTGCGAAAATCTCACACTTACAAAAACAATATAAACAAATCAATTACTTATCCAGAGGCTTTAGAATTTTGTAATCCAAGCTTGTACGGTATAAACTAACTTCTTGAGGATAATAATACGAAATAGTAATTCCATATCCAATAACTGTATTAAAAAAAAGTGGGCCGTAGATATATATCACAATGTTGGAAACTAAGATTAAAATATGCTAGAATGGATGACCTAATGTTGATTCATTTTTATTTGATAACTACATCACTCGTATTTCCAAACAATATTAAAAATTAAACATCAGTTGGTCATCTTTCTAACAATCGTGTTATATCAAGATACTTTGCGCCCAGATCAATCGTTACATAATAATAATTAAACTAATTTCTAACAAACTTCGAACATCTACGTATCCACACAGCCTCTCTTCAAACAGTAAATCTCCTGAACATTATTGGTTTCGGTTGAGAAAAAGACAGCCAACAGTTGCGCAACAAGAGTTAGATATTCAGAAAGCATGTTTTCTTGGTAGAAGCATCTACTTGTTCGTAACTTGCGTGCTGTACAAAAAACAGTCTTTATTTATGCAGTGAGAAATTATTTGGAGATGTTTCTTTGAAATGTCGACACTTTTTTGTGTAGGTTTTAATGGTTAATTAACGCAAATTTTTATAATAAACAAAACGTTACTTAATAAGTGAGCTTAATTTTCTTGCGACAATGTCGACACAATCATCGCTTGTGGCGATTCAAGGTTGCCCAAAAATGAAATTATACAAATTTTATCACAACTACTGGAGCTTTTTTGACTATATTTTGGCCCATTTGCATCACCTGTGAGTGCCTGCCGGTCAAAACGTGCCTATAATGAAGATAATTTAAAACATATTATGGTTTTTTTTTAAGTTCCCACGTGTTGGAATCTTCGATAATCACAAGGCTAACTTAGTAGTTTCACATTTAAATAAGAGATTCCCCGCATGACATTCTTATTGACTTACAATATTGAAATATTTTTTCTCACAAATTACACATTAAAAATATAAAGTCGTTATAAAATTTGTATCTGTGATTATTTACAAGGCTAAAGACAACAAATAGAAGTCAAACTATTTAATATTGCTCGGAATAAGTACCACGTATGGTAATTTTTAAGTAAATAATAATATTATGAATTTAAAGATTTTTTTTGTAATTTTTCATGAATCCTAAAAATATGATGGGATAAACGGTCAAATATATGTATATTAAATGGCTCTCTACAAGCAAGCAGTACCTACATATGTCTTCGTATTAAAATAAAAAAGGCATATTTTTTAAATGAGGGCAAAATATTGAGGAACACTCCTTCAACGGAAGCAATCTTCCGAACAGGTCCTCCATTAATATGCTTGGTGACGCCAGAGTAAAGTTAGCCTCCCAAAAACTGTGCATACTGTACAAGGCCCGCAGATACTTTAATAGTACACAACTGCTAACCCTGTATAAATCACAAGTGCGCCCCACTGTTGAGTTTGGTAGCCACCTCTGGTCTGGAGCTTCAAAATACCTGAAAAATATCCTCGACTCTGTGCAAAAATGGGCGGTCCGTTTGATAGATTCTCCCATCTTAACAGACGGATTGCAATCTTTAGAGCACATGCGTCGGGTGGGAATGCTATACTTGTTCTACCGATATTACAATAGAAGACGGTCCGAGGAAATAGCGTCATTGATCCCTTCGGCACTGGTACATAGTCGGGAAACACGCCAAACGCGTGCCCAGCATATGTACACGGTTGACATTTATCACATGAGACAGAGGTCGCTTCTTCGACTCGTTATTGAGTTTAACAGCTCGACTGTGGAACGATTTGCTAGCCTCTGTGTTTCCTCCTTCCTACAACATGGGTCTCTTCAAGACCAATTTTCATTCCTTCCTCTCCTCAAAAAGACCCTCCACACAGCATCTCAGAGGACATAGGCACTGAGGGAAATTATTTTCCTCAGGGCCTCTTGTGTGGAGATGTAAAAAAAGGTGGTTAAAAGTGGAAAAATTTTTAGTTAACGAACAGTAACAGTAACCTTTACATTTTCATCATGAATCATGAGAATTTGAAATATCTAATGAACTATCAAAAAATAAAATTGTTCAATGGGTAAAAATTGTGTTTCAAATCGCGAGTAAAATTGGTTCGTAAAACTTGCAATCTAATAAGTTGATAGGAATCACATCTCTTAAGGTCATCTTTTTATCGCGATATCCTGGCCGTAGGTTTGAAAAGACCAACATGTGCCAACAGATGAAAATAATCATTTTACAATCTAACATTCAGTTTTAGGACGCGATTTGGTAGCAAACGTAAGAATTTTAATAGACTTAAAATAGTTTAAGATAGAAATAAAATAAATTTATTTAATCCATATGCTTTTAGAAGACGGTACCAATGTGGTTCTAAAATTTTCGCTTAATCCCTCAATAGCGAATCACGATATTACGCTTCCCACATGGAATTTTGCCATTTCTGAACGGGTTTCATAATATTTAAAAATTAGGACAGTAATTATTATTATTTTTCATTTAGGTTGCTTCCTTTTAAAATACCCACATTCTTCAAACTATTCGCTCGCCAAGATACTGCAATTTTTTAAAGAAAATTTTAAATGCCAGAGCTCATCGATATTTATAGAAAGCTTTGCGGACGAGTGCACATCAACTCACCAAAGTTTCACCCCAATCGGATGATCTATTATGTATAGAAACCATCGCAGGAATACGCACATCAAATTCCCAAAGTTTCATACTAATCGGTTGAATGATTTACGCAGAACGCACATGGACAAACAAAGAAATATTCTTTTTTTATACATGTATTTATAAAGATTAAAAAAATAATAAAATTTCATTTCTAATCTTTCTACGAGTATGTCCACTAACATTGAATTACTTTATTCAAATTCAAATTCAAAATTCAAAAATCATTTATTGCACAAAAATACAAAAACAAAAGGTGTAGCTTATAGTTAGTTACATTCTATTTCTTCCAGCTAACAGCTGGGGAATTGTTAAGTGTTAATTGGTTGGAATGGTGGAGCAGTATCTTTGGTAAAAGCCATAATTTCAAGTAGGGTACGGTAAGATGTTCTTTGCATCGTTTAATAAAATGCGACGTTTAGTAGTCACGTTAGATTTAATTATCTGGTTAAACCAATAATTTATTTGAACCATTTCTAATCAATAATTGATTTTGTAACATTACACATAAACCGGTAATATAACGCCCGGATCACGGCCGACCACTTTTTAAACCACTTAGAAAATGTTTCTCATTTTTTCTCATTGGATTATAAATTGTGCCAAAAGGCTGTGGTGAAATATCACAAAATTTATTAGATTAATGGGATTTTTTCTGTTAGATTGTTGGTCCAATACTCAATAATTCACGTCATTCAGGCCAGACCATAATGATTTGTGATATATTGTGCATTAATATTTGTATGCAATAGAATCTTCACAGTTTACAACGAGGAGAACTTGACCGGATTGTAGATGAATTGTCAAATCGTTGATTTCGCGCCCATGCGTCGCGAGTTTAATTCTCTGCAAGCTATGACAGTCATTGCACAAGCTACAATTTTGGATGTTAGTAGGAAGAATTCAAATATTCGTTAATTATCTGAAATTGATTTTTTATTTTTAAAGTGTATCATTCCTTGGATAGATGACGTTTTGCGGTGGGTGAGGGGTTGTAACAAGGAACTTATTGATGTGGATCTTAAGACGACACTATACCCTAAAATATATTCAGAATCTTGAAGAAGTAAGTAAAGAAGCCGTGTATACAAATTGCGACTCGCGACCCATGTATTGGACGGACCTACTGTCGAATTTACCTTATCAAAGAAAAGAAGAAAAATAAAAATAATGTGGGAATCTTAATGACGTAAGCGAAGAAAGCGTGTAAACAAATATGCGCCCGCAGCACGGCGTACCTATTGGACGGACGTACGGTCGAATTCACCCTAGCAGGCCTGAAGATTCCGACTTTTCGGGTTTATTTAATTAATTTGCCGGGTTCATTTTAATTAATTCTGAAGAACGTGCTACTAATATTTAAGATATTTCTTAATGAACACCTCCCAAAAATTATTAATTCTTAATAGTCTGGAAAAATAAAATCTGGTGCTCACCTCTAACTTTATAGTAAATAATAAAATCGTTTTACGTAAAATATATTAATGGTAAGGTATTGCTTTTATTAATCTTAAATATAAAGAACTTACACCCCCAGTTGTGGGTCTGAACAAAAAAGTTATTATAGTTATGAATTCGCCGGAAATGACTAAAATGTGAGTTTTGAGCAAACAAAAATTATTAGGGTTGTGTACCGCCTTAAAAAGGCCCAGATTAAACAAGGAGTATTCATCCTATATTTGTAGACAAATCAATAGACATCGCACATTATGATACATAATGTTATGAGTTGCCCATAAATTCTACGAACGGACTATACAAGCGGCAGGCAGCTGTGTGTCACGTGCTCAGTACATGTACATTCTCGCGTGATTATTGCTGTCCCTCTCAGGCTGGCAGAAGACATTACCATATATGGCTACACGGCGCGAAATCCAGCCAATGGCAGAAGACATTACCTTATAGGGCACGCGTTAGAGTCTTCCGTCTCGCTCATCACGGACAGAGAACTCCGGCCACCGTTCACCGAAGCAACAGACATATTTCAGACAACGGCGCGAGCGGTCGTACGCACTACTACGTACTGTCGGGCAGTATGCCACCCTTCGACGCGGCTAATTAAGTCTTCACTTACGATCCCAGTATGGCGCTATCACGACAGACGCCTGTATAATCCTACTGCCGCCTACTTTATACCATGGCAGCCCTGGCCGCCCGGCTTTTAATCCGCCTACCATGCCGATAGCCGCTTAATTCACCGTTATCACCCACCGGTTCGGTAAGCTGACCGAATCCGCCCACCATGATGCCGAGAAGCCGCCCACGCACCCCGAGCCGCCCCGTTCCTGCACCCGATCTATGAGCTTTGCTCTAGATCTCTCCACTTCGTAGGAAGCTGCCTGCATCCGTACGACGCCACGTGAGATTTTAAACCCTCTTATAGTATTTCCGAGCCTAAATCCAGTAGTATTTCTAGTGCCTCTCTCTCTCTCTTATGCTAGGCCTTAAACAGCTTACCTGGTTGCCTGTAATGTTCACCCTTGCATTATTGAATACATTTGAATTGTGCCTAAACCTTGTTTCATTGGAGTCAACCATCGACAGCCTCGGAGGAGCCCTACTACCCTGAGCTGAGCCTTCCAAGCCGAGGCATATTGCCCCCGGGGGGCCTGCTTAACACTTGTCCCCCCCCGGGAGGGACATATTTCTGGAGACCAGAAGTATAACACTGGACCCTACGTGGCTTCAGTATCACCCTGGCCCCAGGAAGTATGACACTGGCGCGCCAACTGGGCCGAAGTCTTGTCGATTGTTGTCTCCCTAGAAACATAATTATGTAATCTTAGCTATAAATATTTTATATTTGTGCTCCCATCAACAACGGTAGTTCTGTGTGAATTATTCTAAACGTCGCGAGTCCGTCGGCTAGTGCTATTCGAGTGTTAGGTATTTTAAACATCGCTTACTACCGTAGCATTCATTCCCACGCTATTACGTTTCTATCGTGGCATCTTAGCTATAAATATTTTATATTTGTGCTCCCATCAACAACGGTAGTTCTGTGTGAATTATTCTAAACGTCGCGAGTCCGTCGGCTAGTGCTATTCGAGTGTTAGGTATTTTAAACATCGCTTATTACCGTAACGTCTTACGCTATTACGTTCTACCGCGGCAGTCAGAGTTGTTCGTCATTCGCGCGGAATTTTTTTTAATTGAGTAATGAATCTCGTTATTTTAAATTCTCCGAGTGGCTGCTGTGTAAGTTGCGTTATTTCTTCCTTGAAGAGCAGTGGTTGTTTCCAATAAAAGGTAGTAACTACTGTCGGATTGTGCTCGTTCACATCCGTTCCCCTGTAATAGGAGGATATAATGTCGACTGCCAGCAACTGCTCTCGTCTTCTATAATCGTCCGAAATTTTTTTTTTTGCTTTGTTCATTATAATAACGCATAATCATGGAGGCCACCATACCAATAATGGATAGAATATTAAATTTCGAGAAAGCAAACGCGTCGGTAATAAGAAAAATGTTGATGGATAGAGGCATAGTCCCCAAAAGGGCTTTGTTGTCTTTACGGAAACAATGTGTCGAGTTTAATGAATCCCTTAGTGGGCGGGTTGAGTCTCCTGCTATTTTATTAAATTCTCCAAGTGTAGCAACCACCCCAAAAACTAGTAATTCGGGAAACCTCGTTAACATAGTATCCTCGCCTACGCAAAATCACTATGAAAGGACTACCACAAGGTACGTTGAAAGAAAAATAGTTAATTTAACAAATTGGAAAATTTCTTTTGACGGGAATTCGGATGTCCGCGCTTTTTTAGACAGAATCGCCGAATTACAATACGCGAGGGGCGTTGATTGTCAAGATTTGGCTAGGGGTTTTGTCGAACTTCTCACTGGTTCAGCACTATTATTCTATAGGAAAATTTTCAAAACTAATCTAAAGTGGGAAGAAATTAAAACAGCCTTTTTGAAGAGATTCGAGGACCCGACGTTTCAAATGACTGAGAAGTCGAAGTTATTTAACTTGTGTCAGAAAAATAACGAAAGAGCTGCGGATTTTATTTTGGAAGCTTTAGCTATCAATTCCAAGCTGAATTTGCCGTTAGAAGAGTCGGAACTTTTATCGTTAGTCACAAAAGGTCTCACGCCAGATTACGCACAACTGAAGATCGGTAAAAATATCACCAACGTTTCGGAGTTACAAGCATTATGTGAGGAGATGGATAAAATCAAATTCAGTCGCGCATCAAGTAAAAAGGCAGTCGAGCCGGAGGTCGTCTCAAATTATAAGGAGGTTGACAGTGATTTGGGAATTAAATCTAAAATTCACCGTTACAAGCAAATGTATAACGTACCGGTTCGGCAGTATGTAAATCTAATATCATCCCTGAATGATAAGTTATCATCACCATTGTCTGAATTAGACTTGGTTCTTATAATTAAAAATGGGTTGTTGCACAAATATAGTAAACTATTCTCGTACGATGTGCCCCGTACTTGCGCGGAGGTAATACAAAGATGCGAGATCTTAGAAGATACTCATTTCGATAATTCCCAACAGAATCACAGGGTTAGAACTTTCGGACGTAATAAGAACTCACAGCTCGCGGCGATTTCACAAAGAACCACGGATATCGCTAATCGTGCTTGTTTTAAATGCAATCAAAACGGTCACTTTGCAAAAAATTGCAATAAAATTAACAGCAACAGCGTCCCGCGCCGTAGCCCACGATGGAAAAAGCCTGATTACAGCAGAGCAAACGATTTTCCTGATCTCTCTAAACCACCCCCGACTCATTGTAATTCGAATCAAAAAAACTTCTAGGCGGTCATTGCAGTCCAAAGCCATCAGCAGAGACAATCGAAAAGGAATGGAATGACTGGTTAGGTTACGTGAAGGTTTTTCTGAATACCGATCCACTCGAGGCAGTGAATGTGAAGTGTAGCGGAGATGGCCGGCCACATGTCACATTCAAAGTTAAAAATCGTGTTTTATCAGGTTTACTAGACTCGGGTGCGTCACTATCTTGTATAGGTGGGAATTTGCACAAACAATTCACGTCTCGTGCGCTGTCCCCTTGTGATCTGGTAATTACTACAGCAGATAACAAGAGACAGGAAGTTTCTGGCAAGCTGTCACTTCCAGTAGTTTATAACGATAAGTTGCAGACCATAGACTTTGTAGTGATACCTTCGCTCGGCCGGAAAATTATTTTAGGCGTGGATTTTTGGAAAAAATTCAACATAGCTCCAAATTTATTTACAGCAAATCAAAGTATTACGTATACTTCCATCTCAGAAGTTAACGTAGTAAGGTCAAAAAACGATCTCACACCCGCGCAACTAAAAACACTTAGTGATGTGATAGAGGAATTTCAATCCATTTCTTTTGCTAAACGCGGTTTAGGTAAAACTAATTTGATCGAACATGTTATCGAAACTGAAGGAACCCCAATAAAACAACGTTATTACCCCCTGTCACCAGTAAGGTTGAAACAGCTAGAATGTGAGGTGGATAAAATGTTGGAATTAGGCGTAATCGTTAAAAGTAAATCTCCTTGGTCAAACCCGGTTATTTTAGTTCCCAAAAAGGACGGAACAGCTAGGTTCTGTTTGGACAGTAGAAGACTCAATGCTGTTACAAGGGCTCAAATTTATCCGTTGCCAAACGTTCATCGTATTCTTGATAACTTACGGCATGCAAACTTTATTACTTCCTTAGACTTGCTTAAAGCTTTCTGGCAGATACCCTTGCACCCTTCGTCTTGTGAGAAAACTAGTTTCGTAGTTCCAGGTAGGGGTACCTTCATGTTCGTAAGACTACCCTTCGGGCTACGTAATGCTCCTAGCGAACTGCAACGCCTCGTGGACACCTTATTTGGTCCAGAATTCGAACCCAACCTTTTTGCATATCTAGATGATCTAATAATTATCTCACGTACCTTTGAAGAACATATTGAACTCCTTAAAAAGGTTTGTAATATTTTAAAGGCCGCCGGATTAACATTAAATATAGAAAAGTCGGAATTCTGTAAATCAAGACTCAAATATTTAGGTTTCGTAGTGGACAAGGAAGGTCTCCGAACAGACCCGGCAAAGATAGATACTATCAAAAATTTCCCCCGACCTCAGAATACAAAACAGGTAAAATCATTCCTTGGATTATGCAGTTATTATAGACGTTTTATCAACAACTTTTCAAATATTGCAGCCCCTTTAACTCACATAACTGGTGGTAAAAAGAACCTACCTAATTTTACGTGGAATGAGGAGATAGAAAAATCATTTTCCGCCTTGAAGAATGCCTTAATTTCAGCGCCGGTACTAAGCTGCCCTGATTTTAAGTTACCCTTTATAATACAATGTGACAGTTCCAATTTCGCCATCGGAGCGTGCCTTTCACAACAATTTGAGGACGCAGAACACCCCGTCGCGTATTACTCCAGAGTACTCTCTAAAACGGAGAGAAACTATAGTACAACTGAACGCGAATTATTGGCCATTCTCGACGCCGTATACAACTTTCGCTCGTACGTCGAAGGGTCAAAATTCACAGTGGTCACGGACCATTCAAGTTTAAAATGGCTTATGTCACTCGAGAATCCAACAGGTAGACTTGCCAGGTGGGGGACACGCTTGTCTCAGTTCGATTTTGACATAATTCACCGTAAAGGCTCCCTTCATGTAGTTCCAGACGTACTATCTCGTATTGAAGTTACCCAATTAAATTCATTACTTGGCACGCCTGGCTCTAAAGACAAGTGGTACTCAGAGCTGTATAATAAGTGCGCCAATAACCCACAAGCTAGTCCTAATTTCTTAATACAAGGTAATAGGTTGTATAAGCATTGTAAAGCTGATTTTTCCTTACATACAGACTACGAATGGAAATTAGTATCCCCGGTAGAGGATAGACAGGCCTTAATCTCGGAATGTCATAATTCACCCACAGCAATACACCCAGGTGTGTTTAAAACCTTTAAAAAATTGTCGTTAAGGAATTTCTGGCCCGGAATGTATAATGATGTAAAAAAATTAGTGTCCAATTGCAATATTTGCAAGGCTTATAAACATTCAACTAAGCCAGCCTTAGGTCATATGTCTCACCCCAAAAACGTAGATCGCCCAATGCAAAGTCTTAGCGTAGATTTGATAGGTCCCTTTCCGAAAGGTTACGACGGAAACTTTCATATTCTGAGCGTGGTAGACGTTTTTACTAAGTACTGCTGGTTATTCCCATTACGCCACGCGACGGCAAAAACCATAATAGAAGCCTTGGAATACAATATATTTTTACCAATCTCTGTACCTAGAACACTCATAGTTGATAACGGTCGCCAGTTCACTTCAGGTGCTTTTAAAGCCTTCTTGTCTCAATACGGCGTTCCTGATGTATTTTATAATTCTTTCTATACTCCTATGAACAACACGGTAGAGCGCTATAACCAAACCATCGGAACCTCATTGGCTATTTTGGTGGGCAACGATCACCGTCAGTGGTCAAAGCACGTCAGAACGGTACAAGCAGCAATTAATAATACGGTCAACCTTACTACTGGATACACCCCGTTTTTCCTCATGCACGGCTTTGAACAGACAGTGCATGGCACGTCACATTGGCGTATCTCCCCGGGTGCTAGTCAAAATAACACACAACCAGATACGGTAGTGGATTATGCAAATAAACTACAAGAACTTGTAGCCGTGTATGACAAGGTGAGCGATTCACTCGCCGCCGCGTATAAACAAAGTGCTTTTCGTTATAACACTAGACACAAGTTGGAATCCTATAAAATCGGAGACAGAGTTTGGAGAAGAAACTTCCCTCAATCTAAGGCAGGCGTATATTTTTCAGCCAAACTGGCACCCCGTTTTGTAGAAAACAGAATAAAGGAAAAAATCTCTAGCACGGTATATGTACTAGAGAATTTAAATGGAAAAATTGTCGGTAAATTCCACATTAAAGACATAGTAAAAAAGGGTAGTGACACCCCGGTCGTTGCAACCTTATAAGTGTTTTTATTTATGTTTTTGTTGTTATTTTCTCTGATTAGTCCGGTTATTAGTTGAGACATAATTATTACCCCTTATGTACAACCCTAGGACGTCATGAACCCTAGTGGTTAGTACGAGGTTATAACGCATATAACTTAACCTTTGTTATTAGAGAAGTATACAATTCCTTTCTTAATGGATCGTCATCACAAGTGTTGACAATCCGGGACGCCGGTATGTCT
The DNA here is from genome assembly GCA_917563855.2 of Limnephilus lunatus. Taxonomy (NCBI): domain Eukaryota; kingdom Metazoa; phylum Arthropoda; class Insecta; order Trichoptera; family Limnephilidae; genus Limnephilus; species Limnephilus lunatus. The sequence continues at coordinate 77,942,472 of OU830592.1, forward strand.
GCACGTGAAGACGTGTTGTCATTATTATTATTATAAAAAAAGAGGTAACTCACCTTACACTAGTGAAATTACTGATGCGATATTTAGTTCATTTATTGTAATGACTATTATTGGTAGTAATAATTTATTACTTTCTCCTAGTGCGTAGCCACTTAGGTTGTTTTTTTTAAAAAAAAAAAAAAAAATGTTTTTTAAATTTATATATGAATGTGGTTACATAAGTATATAAATTCGTCTAAGAAACACGACACGATACACTGATTGAGGGCGTAGTTCAAGGAACCCTAAATTAGGCTAGGTTTTTCATTAGAAAAAACTGCGTTAGGTATTCAGTATCCTGCCCGGGACCGAAGTAGAGACCTAATTTCTATTTTCGTGGAACAATTTGCATTCTAAAAAGTACTTAATTTTAGTTGCAATGAAAGAATATGCAAGCATATTCTTTTCTTTTCGTTGGCAAGAGACGGCATAAGAAAATTCTTGTACAAGTGGTAGGTATAAAGGCACCTAGCTCTCATCATACTGGGGTAGGTCATTGAGTAGTAAGAAACTTAGGAACCTTATGGTTGTAAATAACCTTGTGTATATATTAATATAAGGTCATGTATAAATGGAAATATCATTTCAATTTTAATTTTTTTTATTTTTTGTCCTTTTTTTTTCGGGTTTTTCAATCTCTTTCATTGTCGAATTATTCTCACATGTAGGTTAAATCGTTATGGTATTGGACATCTCACACGTTGCGATATAGGAGAAATTGGGGCGGTAAAACGTTCACAATCGGGTAGTTACCCACTCCTTAACGGGGTATGTCTCAATTCTAGCGTATGTTGGAGTGAATTCACGATGAAAAGGCAATGTAATAATAATATTACCACATTTTTGTTATCAGAATAGGCCCAATAGACAACACTATTCGGTTCACATAGGTTGTGGTGGTATCGAATTTTAACCTTCTTCCGCGATCATATAACAACGGTTACTCGTTGTGTGGTATTATAGAGCTGTTACAAGTCCGATAGGATGGAACTTGGGTATCGACCTAACGTGTCATTCGGCAGGTAAACCATAATCCAAAGCGTGATAGGATGGCTAAACTCCTTAGAATTAGAGCAGAAGGATTGTTGGAAACGCGAATTTCCGAACAATGGAAGTATATATGATTCCGGTGTTAGGAAGAAATTCGTTACTCAATTAAAAAAAAAATTTTTTTCCTCTTCTAATAACATTGTCGGTAGTATTAAATTTTCGTATTTTTTGGTAAAAATACGTGGCGTTGTTGTTATTTATTTTAATTTTTTTTTCTTCTCTCCTTACGTAGTCAAACCCTGAGAGTTTAAGTTGAGTTGAGACAAACTCGAATTGAAAGTTATTTAACAAAATTGTACACACACACATAGAGTTTTTGGTGGGTAAACAAATGTATATTCAAGTGTTTTAATTATGATAAATGTAATTAATTAAATTACTATATAAATATTTTGTAAACACGTAATTGATTACTTCGGTATCAATATGGTAAGCCAGCGTGTAAAGTCCTTGCCATATCAGGACGCAATTGTACGGTGTTTTGTAACTTGCTATATCACTGTATTCAAATAAGGAGTAGTACTTCTCGTAGTAAGAAGATTTAAAAGTATGCACCCAGTTGAGTAAATTAGCTCGGTAATGTCATAAAGTTATGTCATTCGGGTCTTATTGTTCTTATTAGAGAATAATGTAATTGCACTTATGGTCATTACGGTTCGTCTGGTTATTTTGGTGGGAACACCTAGAGGGTGTCCTATGTGGTTTCGTCGAACGCAAGTTCACCGTGAGGATTCCAAGGGATCTATCCGGTTGTCTATGTCGTTGCGGCAAGGGTATATTTCTAGTATACCAAGTACAGCGCTGTACGGGTCACCGAGGGTGAGTCGAGAAAACATGAGAGGATTCATATTATGCCTGAAAATTAATATTCATGATAGGTTTTGTAGCATTACCTTACAATTATATGCGAACATGAGAGGATGGTCGTTTATGCCTGATAATTAAATGCAAACCAGACAAACCATGACAAGCTGAGAGTGCGGGAAACTAACATTTGGGTTGGAATTGAATTGTGAAAATAGCATAAAGTGTATAAAAACAAAGTTGTATAATTTAAAGAATTCCATTGTAAGACGCGAATATGAGTGATTTCGATCATTTCATGACATTGGTCAGCGTACAATATTCCATAACAGGAATAAAGTGTATAAAAACAAAGTTGTATAATTTTAAGAATTCTATTGTAAGACGCGAATATGAGTGATTTCGATCATTTCATGACATTGGTCAGCGTACAATATTCCATAACAGGAATAAAGTGTATAAAAACAAAGTTGTATAATTTTAAGAATTCTATTGTAAGACGCGAATATGAGTTGGTTTCGATCATTTCATGACATTGGTCAGCGTACAATATTCCATAACAGGAATAAAGTGTATAAAAACAAAGTTGTATAATTTTAAGAATTCTATTGTAAGACGCGAATATGAGTTGGTTTCGATCATTTCATGACATTGGTCAGCGTACAATATTCCATAACAGGAATAGTGTTGGAAATTTTTTGTCTAATTTTAAGATTTTTACATGGTAGTAATCCTTCTCGGAAGGGTCATGTTTTCTTTATTTCTTCATGCACCTTCGTTAGCGTGTCTTGTATCGCACTAGGTACGTCACATTTTTTTTAATTTCTTGAGAGAGTTGGCAACCTTTGTTCAGTTTATTGCTAGTTTTTTTTAGCTTGGCTCACAGGTAGTTAAAATTTTGTTGGCTCTTAGGTAGGGAGTGTTTAAATCCTGGTGAAGAGGTAGCTCTGTACCTCACATTGTGGCAATCATCGCATCACATGCTGTATGGAAGGTCGTGGTCCCCTGCATCAGCCTCGCTGCCTTTTCCCTTCATTTTTCAGGGGGAGGAGGGTAGTGTTATGAGTTGCCCATAAATTCTACGAACGGACTATACAAGCGGCAGGCAGCTGTGTGTCACGTGCTCAGTACATGTACATTCTCGCGTGATTATTGCTGTCCCTCTCAGGCTGGCAGAAGACATTACCATATATGGCTACACGGCGCGAAATCCAGCCAATGGCAGAAGACATTACCTTATAGGGCACGCGTTAGAGTCTTCCGTCTCGCTCATCACGGACAGAGAACTCCGGCCACCGTTCACCGAAGCAACAGACATATTTCAGACAACGGCGCGAGCGGTCGTACGCACTACTACGTACTGTCGGGCAGTATGCCACCCTTCGACGCGGCTAATTAAGTCTTCACTTACGATCCCAGTATGGCGCTATCACGACAGACGCCTGTATAATCCTACTGCCGCCTACTTTATACCATGGCAGCCCTGGCCGCCCGGCTTTTAATCCGCCTACCATGCCGATAGCCGCTTAATTCACCGTTATCACCCACCGGTTCGGTAAGCTGACCGAATCCGCCCACCATGATGCCGAGAAGCCGCCCACGCACCCCGAGCCGCCCCGTTCCTGCACCCGATCTATGAGCTTTGCTCTAGATCTCTCCACTTCGTAGGAAGCTGCCTGCATCCGTACGACGCCACGTGAGATTTTAAACCCTCTTATAGTATTTCCGAGCCTAAATCCAGTAGTATTTCTAGTGCCTCTCTCTCTCTCTTATGCTAGGCCTTAAACAGCTTACCTGGTTGCCTGTAATGTTCACCCTTGCATTATTGAATACATTTGAATTGTGCCTAAACCTTGTTTCATTGGAGTCAACCATCGACAGCCTCGGAGGAGCCCTACTACCCTGAGCTGAGCCTTCCAAGCCGAGGCATATTGCCCCCGGGGGGCCTGCTTAACACTTGTCCCCCCCCGGGAGGGACATATTTCTGGAGACCAGAAGTATAACACTGGACCCTACGTGGCTTCAGTATCACCCTGGCCCCAGGAAGTATGACAATAATTTAAAAAAATATATAAATTAAATTTATCCAAAGCACTATTTAGATTGCGTTTAGTACGGATAAAATCTTGCAATCAAGATTCGCAAGATAACAACCAAAAATATGCGTTGAAAAATTAAGATAATGTTGCAAGCTCTCAGTCGAAGTTTGGTACCGCTAAAAATGACGTAAGTTGATATGGTCGATATCTCATTGGTCAGAGATAAGGAAGTTGTCCTTGGTTCAATTCATATATGCGACTGAATCTTTTTAATTGTATTCTGTTTCACATTTTTCTTTTGAAAAAAAAAAAATTATGCAACGATATAATTGTCGGTAGCTCGTGTCACATTTTTACTAACTTACATAAGAACAAATCTAAGAAATAACCCATCCTTACAGACATCAAATGCAAAGGAATGTTCCTATATAGCTGACAATTAATTCCACTCATTCCTTCTAACAGACTCCATATGATCTGTAAAAAGCAGCACTCTCACATTGCGTCTGTATTTTGAGGTCGATCTTTTTTTGACGAATCGATTTTCAGACAAATCGACGTCCTCTGCTCAGGTTCGCTCAAGTAAGTAGCTTAATATTTGAAAAGTGTTATATCTGAAAATTGGCATTTTGGCAACCCTCATAATAAATTAATATAGGCCGCCTGCACAAAATGATGCAAGTGGCTCGATTTATGATTATTAATAGTGCAGGTTTGCGTTGCGTTCGAGTGGCCCCAATAAAAAGCTTAGGAAATGCTTGCAAAAGATGCGGCAAAGGAATCGCGCACAGATATTATTCCGACTATATTCTACATCAACATCAATAGCGTAGTTTCTCAATAACAAACTTAAATTTTATCTTCGCATTTTAAACCCATGATTAAGGAGGGATAAATTGTCGCCCTATTTGTCAACATTGACGCATTTTAGATTCATTTATCAACATTATGTGTGATTATTTTTTTAAATATGTTAGATACATGCTGAAATTAAAAACTGTGCCCAAAACAAACAATTGATGAATTTACTGAAGACTTGGCTTACGGAAAGAATTAATTTTTATTAGCTTACAATGACATATTGTTCTAAAGACTTTAAAAATGTTATTTATGTATTAAAATAAATATTTTTATCTATATTTCTGTAAAAAATTAAATTTTATTTTATATAATTGTAAAAATGTAACTATTAAATCACTATAATAAGATCTTTAACGTAAAGAACCCGTTAGACAAACTGCTAACAAGTAACAATTATTATAAGCAATAATTATTAGCCTGAAACACTCATCAACATTGAAAAAATCTTCCGAGAAAAGATAAATGCCGCCGACGGGACTTGAACCCGCGTCCTTTTGATATCCGGTCAACTACTCTACCTGAGTGTTTCAGGCTAATAATTATTGCTTATAATAATTGTTACCCTTTGTGCTATGCATAAAAATCTTGTCTTAAACATTAGTTTACCAATTAAAAATAATAATTAATATTTGACAAGTTAAAGTATTCCACCAAAAAATGTAGACATAATTTGTCTCGACGCCATCTAGTGGGAGAGTAAGCACTTATAATGCATTTCTCACAAAAAATAAAGTTGCTTGTTTTCAGGTGAAAAAAAAAATGTAATAAGCAGTAATTGTTGAATGAAACACTAGTATATATTGAATTATTTGGCGGGTGGGAGATAAACCGACGTAGCTCAGTTGGTAGAGTAGTTGACCGGATATCAAAAGGACGCGGGTTCAAGTCCCGTCGGCGGCATTTATCTTTTCTCGGAAGATTTTTTCAATGTTGATGAGTGTTTCAGGCTAATAATTATTGCTTATAATAATTGTTACCCTTTGTGCTATGCATAAAAATCTTGTCTTAAACATTAGTTTACCAATTAAAAATAATAATTGCTAACAAGTAGTTTATCGGGACTTGTCTTGTATTTGTAAATTGTATAAAATAAAATAATAAAAATTAAAAAATTTGTCGACTTTCGCCAGCACGTCCGTCAAGACGTTTGACAGTTGGCATCGAATCAAAGCCTATTTCGTAAAAATATAGTGACCTTATACACACTATAAAGATATCTAAACATCGTTTCCAAATGCTAGTTTTTTTAGATAGATAATTCTAAGTTGTGGAAAGGGAGTCACGACATATTTTATTTTTGCTTGTAGTATCGATTCTGCTTAGTCCATATGCATTTTTTTCTAAATCGTACTTTTTTTTTTTTTTAATTCAGTTTTTTTATTATCCCAATATTTTATCTAATAAATCTTACAAAACTGATCAATCAGTTTGATTTTAATTTGAATGCTCTTAATCTTGCTTGAATACGCAAACATTTATTGCATTAAACCAATATTAATAAATTTGTAGACGTAAGTAAAATGGGCTATAGAACAGGAACCGTTCGCTCGAGTAATTTTAAAGCTGGCAAACATAAAATAGAGTTTATGTACAGCAGACTGTTCATGAGCTAGAGTGCTAAGATTAATAAATACAACATTATTGATGTGGTTGTGACAGATTTTTTATTACAAATTTTAAAAAAAAATGTTTTCATTAAATTAACACAATATTAGGGAAACTCAATCGAAAATCTGGACACAGAAAAATCAGAAAAAGATATTGGCACCTCTGGGACTCGAACCCGGGACCTTCGGATTACATGGCAAAATGTTATTCATTCATTCATGGCCTTCCCACATTATTTTTCTTCTTTTCTTTGATCAAATTATACAGTAGGTTCGTCTAATACACGGGTCGCGAGTCGCAATTTGTATACACGGCTTCTTTACTTACGTCGTTAAGATTCTGAATATATTTTAGGGTAAAGTATCGTCTTAAATAAAAAAGCGCAGAAATGTTTTCAATAATTGCCTACTACAAAATAGTTCACTGCTCCAGTCACTGTAGGAAATCTCTAGTTGTGTGATCTGTGTCAGAGGCTTTGATCGATTTTATTTAAAAGAAAACTGTTGTCGCCAATTTACTTAAGGCCTTTCGACTCCTGGTCTTCAGCCTGGTCAATGATATGGATTATGTGTTTAAGTAAGAAATTCAGTTTTTTTTTTAAATTAATCATTTTTATTCCAAATTAAGACTATAACAGGATATGTTAATACATATTAACAATATTAATATATATTAACGTATCGTGATGAAGATAACATTGTTATTGAAACATGTCGATATTGTTTATTAAAAAGTGGTTTATACAAAGTGATCTGTTATTAATATTAAATATTACATATCCTGATGACGATAACATTGTTATTGAAACATGTCGATATTGTTTATTAAAAAGTGGTTTATACAAAGTGATCTGTTATTAATATTATATATTACATATCCTGATGACGATAACATTGTTATTGAAACATGTCGATATTGTTTATTAAAAAGTGGTTTATACAAAGTGATCTGTTATTAATTAAATAATAAATAATGCCACAAAGTAATTTCGCAAAGTTTGAAGAAATATTAACTTACTTCGGGCACACAGACACGCTTGTAATAAACTGCTATCGGTTTATTTCATCAATCATTCGAAGGAAGACAATATTAACTTACTTCAGGCACACAAGCACGCCTTATCGGTTTATTTCATCAGTGTCTAAAACCTAGATTCAATTCAATAACTAATTCATTGAATCACTCGATTTCACCGATATCAGATTTCCTTATTTCCTACGAATTGATCATTAATACTACAAGAGCTATATATATATTTTAATTGTTATTGAAATTTAATGCAATTTTACAACAATTTACGACAATATTTATGATGATTTGATAATACGTAGTTATTGTGACAGATATTCCTTACAAATTCAAAATATTTTATCGTAAACATTGATGGCATGATAATGCGAATAAAATAAATATATCTAGTCTTATCACATTAAATCAATTAATATATTTTATGTCGCTTTATCTAAATCAGCACTCTACCAAACAAGACATCACGACGGAATGGATCATTTTTCGGTAAGTTATGCAACATTGAATGTTTCAAAATTATTAACATTTTTCGTCTTAAATATTACCGAACACCTTTTATCTGAAACATCAAAGTTATTCTAAAGTTCAAATTAATAATACTTTTTTTATAATTGCTAATCAGACAAATAGTGTTCTAATATGACACCGAAATCTATGTAATAAAATATAATTACTATACGAACCTTAGAACATTCGTAAGGTTTTAATTATCTATGTGTAAATTCCAATATCTGCACCAAAATTACAGTATGAATAATATAATTATTCTTATTGATTCTTCCAATGTTCACATTTTTTCTTATTATATAACATAAATAATTAACTATGCCTTAACCAGTGTGTCAAGGCAATCATTTTGATGTTGGTCTATGTCCAATTAGTACATTCATTGCTTCATTACAAAATTAATGAAAATGCATTCTGTCGAAAATTCGTCCACAACGGTTAAATATTATATACATTCTGACATACTTTCTTCTGAATGAACTCCACCCAAACGTTGAAGGTTGCCGTTTATTAGAAATTAATATTTTTATTACGCTATCATAACGACTTGATTGTAAAATTAAGTAATATTACGATTCAATAGAATTTGCATAATTTTATGTTACTTAATATTATATTCGATAAGATTTCAATGAACTGAAAGTGATAAAATGTTATGTTTATATACTGGATCCAGAGTGCAACAAGTGAATAAGTGAGGATGGCATTTAATAGGTAAATATGTTTTATATTAGTTTTATGTACTAAATCCAGAGTGCAAGAAGTGAATAAGTAAGGATTACATTTAGCACATATGTTTTCTATTACTTTTTTTATGTATTATGCATGACTTAAATGCCTGAGGTTATTAAATTTTATTATTACGTTCTGGAAGTGGGTTAAATATTAGATATTTTCACGATACGCCTAGTGATGTGTAATGTTTAGTGTGCATACTATGCACCTTCCTTTACAATATTTCTTCATTCATTCCCAAGTGTTTTTTTATGAATCTTCGCCAAAATATAAACGAGTATATTTTTATTACCGCTACTCCGCCTCCTCCTAGGTATTACACCGCGTTATATTGAAAACAATATTGAAGAAGTTGTTTTTAATTTTTTGCCATGAGCTGTGAAACTTATGCACTTTTATTTTAATATTACTAAAATATACATACCTGGGTAACGTTATGATCATCTTTTTATTCGTTTATCAAAAAAATTTCATATTTATAAGATAGCAATCAAATAGGACACAGAAATGATTATTTAAATTTTATAAAGACGGAACTCATTTCTTATTATTTAACTATTTTTATTATTCACCTTTATTAATTCTATTACAATTGGTGATTTGTTATGCTTGTTTCGCTAGGAACTCTTGTGTTTAGAGAAGGCAAAGATTGTAACAAAAATACAAAAAATAATAACATATTACGCTAGAATAAAAGACAATAATCAGCATCGTACTATTGGAAACGCATTCTTAAAAGTGGAGGCGCAGTTTATAACAAAAATACAAATGACAAGCACAATGTTACGTTTAAAATATGAAGTAATAAAGATTGTAGTAACGATTTCATAATTATCTGCAATATTTTGAGGATTGACGCACCTATAGGGAAAAGACGTGGTAAACTTTGTAATATTCTGACAAAAAGACTGGTGTCATATTTCAGCTATTTCATAACAGTGCTTTTTTAGTGTATCCTTGTTGGGCAATCTAGGCCAGAGCGGCGGATGTCGTTTCAGTTTGCACTGTGATATCATTTTTTACGTAAATGACCCAATATCCTTAGTTGTTTGTTTCACCTAATAACCTAGTATTAAAATAAAATATTAACAACTTGTTTGACCTATTTTACAATTCGGACCTCGATATAGGCTTGACTACAGAATAGACTAAGTGAAAGAAGCATAAGTAATTCGACTAACAATTAGGCACTATATCGGTAAGAAAATTGTTTCATAAACTTTGAATCTAATTTTTTTAAATTACATTTAGCAATATGGTGGAAGGGCGTCGTTTGAATAGAGCAAGAACTAAATATATATATATGAAAGAAATCCGCTGCATTGAAGATCCTAATGGATTTCTCATTATTTTACCAAAAAAGGAGAACAATAAAACCTTTTGACATATTGTGAAGTAAAAAATCTTTTTCTACAACTATTTTATTTAAATTTATTCACCATGCGCCTTCGTTTGACTTTTTAAGCATTGCAGTACCTTGAAATAAAGAAACCTGTTTCATTAGGGTGATAAGGCTCACAATTCTTTAACAATATTTACCCGCTCATTTCTTTCTTTTGGTATGACCCATGCCACAGATAAACAAAATATGTTAAATGAAACCGATTCGTGCTAATTAAATTATTTTTTAAATATTTTGTATACATGGAATGGGCCGGGTCAAATCGAACACTAATTTAAAATCACAACGCATGAAATAAAATTATGGCCTACGCGGTCGAGGGTTCAAATCCTGAATTTTTATTTGATTAATTTGTGTTGTTTCGCCATTAATTAAATAAAGGTAAATATAGTATATTTGCGTCACGTTAAAAAGTGGAATATACTTTCGGTATCAGTTACATAGTGTAGTGACCGGCCAGTGGCTGAGTTGGCATCACCTTTGGGTCCCACCCAGGCGTCCCGTATTCGATTTATTGGCTGGCTAAGTCCTCCATCAAGAAAAAAAGCAATATTTTCGGCTTACTGTGATGATAGTAGGAGATTTTCAAACATTGATTCGTAACCCAAGAATGTTAGTATTTCGTTAAAAAAAGTATCGCGCTGGTTTAAGATCACCATTCGGAATTGAAACGTTGGATGAAATCGCTGCTAAATTACGTTTTTAACCAAATAAACAATCTTCAACAAATACAAAATATTACAAACAGACCAGTTAGACAAGCATACAAAGAAAACCTAAAAACTCCGACGGTAAATTCAAGCTTTGGACAAAGACACTACCAATATCACGCTATAAAAGCTTTCAATAGACTATTGAAAATAAAACTGAGGAAAACAAAAATAAATTCCGACACAAAATTACAAAATGGATCAAAGACCAAAATAGACAATACTAACAAGATAACATAGCATAAAATAATAAAACATACAAGTAGGTAACACACAAAACAACATAAAATACAATCACCCACAAACACACAACACTTATTAAAAATAAGGGTTTTACCCTTATATAATATTTTTTAATTTTCTTTATTTTAATTTTTCTTTATTTAAATTTTTTATTTTATTTTTTTTATTTTATTTTTTTTAATTTTTGATTTTCTTTAATTTAAATCTCTAATTTTTAAGTTTAATTTTTATATTTATATGTATTGTGTAAATTTTGTATATGAAATTGAGGCCTCAGCACGGGTAAACCACCCAGTGAGGCCAACATCATTGAATTGTGTATCAATTGTAAATATATTGCATCAAATAAATAAATAATAAATAAATGGCTTTAGCAGTGTTGAATGACCAGATCTGAAAGTCAGGTACTTTCCCACCTTCCCCATCTCCTTCCCCTCCTCGCTACCTACTGCCTCACAACATACCCCAGTTGGTGATTTCATTGTCACCATGGCTCTTGAGGGGAGCAGTTGGGACACTTGTGCATATTCAAATAAACATAAAATTAATAAAAAAAACATTTCGGATTCCAAAAGCTCTGCAAATTTCATATTTAATTCTGAAAGAAAATATTTAATCATAAATACGTATGTTAGCATTGTAATTAAGTTAAGCGTCAACACCATCTCAATAACATCTCTGATGTATAGATGTTCAGTATAAAGCTTTATTTGAAGGTATTCAGTACTCATATGACCATAGCTATATATAATATATGACTCCAAACGAAAGTATATTAGAATTGTCCTTGACCGATACACCTAAGATCAGATCTATTGCCTGTGAAATGAAAGTTTACGAGAGCTTAAAGCGAAACTGAATTCCGAAGATTCCGGTTTAGCAATATGAATTTCCAACAAAAGTGGTTTGATAAAAATCGTAACAACCGGTTCAGTGGCACAGTTAGGACACTCGTAGTGATTTGTTATCTGGGAAAACTAATGCAGGGGATTAAACAAAAGGTCGCCATCTCACCATAACGATTCAAATACAGCAATCAAATATTATGAAAGCAATCTTCTTAAACGTAAGAACCTATTTGGTAGGAAACTCGGTGTAAAAAATACGCACATGAATCTGATATTTAAGTATACATATTAAAGTTTTTGTGAATGTCACTTGTAAACAAAGCAAGTATTAGATCTTTTTTACATTATGTTTTTATTATTATATGAATAGAGCGCCCAGGTAGCAAATGAACTGAATTACTACATTTTTAACAAAAATAGATAAGAATAGATAAGAAGAAAGCCTTGGCTTATAAGAGAATCCAGAAAGCTCGAGCAACCAAAAGGAAAGGGGTAAGGGTATTTAAACCCCCTCAGATCAATTTTGATGCCGAAGACTATAGAGATATGATTGATTGGCAATCCATTTCAGCAACCGAACCCCCTCTTGTTACTGATATGAGCCTAGAAGAGTTGAAGTCAATTGCGGAAACTGGCAAAAGTGGAAGGGCTGAATTTAGAATTCCTTCTGACACTCAAGCGGTGAAACGAATTGTCAAGGAAGTCACAGAAGCTTCGAAGCGAGTATGTGGGCTGATCGAAAGAGATGGTTTTATCCGTGCCAGACTGGAAAACCGTAAAGAGCTACCTACGTTCGAGGCCAAGAGCCATTACAAAACCTCTGCAAAGGATTAGAATTTAAGTAAGTTTTTTCGACTATTTTGTAGTTATAATGTTTCTAAAAAACTTCTCTATCATACTGTCTTCCATATTAAATTGAAATTTCATTTGGGAACTGTCATAACATTTATAAAATTTTATAAAAATCATTAGGCCTATGTAAATACTATACATAACTTTGATTTAAGGTTTTGAAGCCAAGATGAAAGGACGAATACTTAAACAAGTCAGTAAATTTGCAGTAGAACAAGAACACTGCCACTCATGTCGTATGGAAAGTAATCAGCAACATTTTGTACTTAGTTATTATACTACATTTTATGACATGTTATAACCTTTTATACTTTTGTAATAAACAACAGTAATAGCAAATAACATCAGTTTCTTTCAACACCTTTCTCATACAATTTACACCGTCCAACTATCTTTTTTCAGGTTTAAAACATATCATATATATAGTATATATATGTGGTATATATTTTTACTATATGTAGATATGAATTATGTATATATATATATTGTCTCATTTTATGCCTTCTGTAAGAAAAGTACAATTAATTCCGGTGGTTTAAACTTTAAAGAAAACATGGTTCATATACACAAAATTACAAAATTTCATCAAAATTAACAAATTTTAGGGCTTGTGCGGGAGACCTAAAGTCCATTATTTACATAAAAAAATCGTTTCTTACTTATTTTTAGGCCCTGATATTACTGTTTTTTAACTTGGAATAAACATAAAAGTTACGTTTTAATTTTTTTAAATTTTTATAAAATTTGGTATTTTTTGAAAAAAATTAAAACTTTAGGCCTTGTGCGGGAGACCGAAACATTTTTTTAAAAATCAAAAACTTTTTGTGGTAAGTTGTGGTACCTAGTAGCAACTTTTTTTCAACTTGGAATTTGAAAACAAAAAAAAAGTTAAAAATCGATACACCCTACTGCGGAGTCGTGAAATCACACTTTTCAGTAAAGTAATTATAAAGACTTCGTTTTATAACTAATACGGAATCTTTAAACATGTCTACAATATTCCCGAATTTATTTCCAAAATGATGTAGTCTATTTATAGGTGTCATAATATTATTATGTGTACACACATATGTAGTGAAAAGGTCTGTACTATGTATAATTTCAACGACTTATTATTTATTTTTTCAAGAAAGGCAAATATTAGCGGGTTTTCAATGAGTTGGCAGAATTTTAATTTGTCTGTTACTAACATGAGCAAGTTGCATGGACGTTAGAGAGAGAAACTTTGGACTGCTCGAAAAACTAACCGTTCAAATTTCAAAGCTTAAAGCATATAAAAAGTTCAACAGTAAAACCATTGCAATCAGGTCTTACAAAGGTCGGTTTGGATTAATTGCTGGGTCGTAAAGACCACTAAAAATTCAAAAGTTGTGTAGACAAGGCATTATTTTGAATCCCAATATGAAACAGTCGGTTTTGCGCGATGCCTTAAACTGATGAAGTTCAACTGAATACTTTAATGCGATTTAGCCTCAAAGTTTGGGTTATCTACAGAATTCTAAAAGAAAATTTCGATTTTGAGAATGAATTAATAGCAACTAGCTTTTCTTAAAATTAAAATGTGTTGAAAAGAGCTAATTCTAAATATATCGTGTAATTTAAAAAAAAAATGACCTTGGCCTTTTTAGTAGCAAGACACAGAGTTTTGCTGTAATGAATGGTAGGTACTCATCAATGTTTGAAAAGCCTTTTTCGATGTTGGTATGGCATTTTCTACTGAGCAAGTGCGAGAAGGTTTACGTCATCGTAGATGCCTTCATTAGGAACAAAGTTCAATAGGTAAAATCGGAAAGTGTGATTTTTGAACAAGAGACATTGTGATGAAAATGATACAAGAACGGGGTCTCATAACGTTGTTTGCACATTAACAAAAATATGCGTTAAGAAAATGAAGTTAATGTTGGTAGTTCTTAGTCGAAGTATGATACAGTTAAATATGACCGAATCGGATAGGGATATGTTAGCTTAGTTGGTAGAGAAGGCTTAGGTCTTGGGTTCGAGTCCTGGATGTGAATTTGAGGTTTTACTCAAGTTAAAAATGAATTTAATATTCATCCTACACTTGCAGAAAAGTCAATATATGTCGAATGTTAAAAAAATTGATAAAATTTATCCAAAACACTATCTAGATTACATTTAGTTCGGGTTTGAATCTTGCAATCATACATACAGACGGCAGGCAATAAAATATGCGTTAAGAAAATGAAGATAATTTTGGTAGTTTAAGTTAAGACAAAAGTAAATAAAAATATAACTGTTTCATACAAACATAATCTGGAGTGCAGGTCAATATTGGCAGATGCATGGTTTTTACCTGTTTGGGGGGTTGTATTTTGGGTCATTTATGGCCTAAGACTTACAAGCCTTAGTTTTATACGGGTCACTAAAAATATGTCCTTTTGAGTGAGGAATGTAGTTTTGAAACTTCATTATGGGTTTACAGAGTCTTTTAATGCAATTAGTATTAACTTTGTCAATAAATAATTTAAATAATAATACTTAATAATGCTTAGCCGATTTGTGTAGCACCTTTTTCGTGAGAAATCATCTCAAGGGCGCTGACATTAATACAATGAAATTATTAAACATCAATAATAATAATAATAATAACTGGATAATTTATAGATCACCGTTTTTGTGAAAAATCACCTCAAGGGCGCTGTACAATTTATTCAGAACTCTTAGGTTCTATCTAATTTTAATATTTACAAATGGATACAGAAACATACTTACCTGCAGGTCACTTCCGATAAACACTTTAAATAGAGAGTTTGTGCTTGGAGACGATACGGTTTTGCACCCGGAGGACATTATATTTAAAACACTGGACATTGCATGATTTTACATTTGCTACCCCCATCACTATAAGTATTACATTTTAAAAAATTAGTGGAAAAAGTGGAGTTGATAATATCAAAATATGTATTTTAAAAGACTGGAGAATTTAGTACTCTTTAGGGCTGGAGAATGTTACTGAAATGACCTTTAAAAACGCTTACAAATATGTATATATTTTTTTTTCTCTCTACATTTTAAGGTTAGTTATTTACAGTGTCGCGGGCATTGAATGTGAAGGTGAAAGAATTTGAGTTTATGGATACGACTGTCTGAAAAGGTGGGTTTTAAGTTTAGCTCTAAATTCTGCCGAGTCTGTGATCGTTCTTAAGTCATGTGGCAGTCCATTCCAGGCTTTAGGTCCCGACACTCCGAAAGCGCGCTCACCGAACTTAGTATCTGGTGTGCGCTTTGGTTCCTTTAACCTTCCAATAGCTGATGGCGCTGCTGACCTCAGGGTTGACTGTCGATAATTGGAATTTTCTGGAATACACAATTCCGATAAGTATGCCGGAGCCATTCCGTTAAGGGACTTAAATACCATCCAGCAGAGCTTGAACTGGATTCTTTCAGGCCATTTGAGCCAGTGAAGATTTATAACTTTAACTTTTAACTACTGCAAAATGTAGAAAAAATAATTTATTTGAGTTGATGGAGAATTTCTGCTCCCTCTTCTCATAATTACATAAAAATTAAGTATATATTTTTTTAATATTATTTAATATTAAATGGTATTCCGCAGATTAAGTTTGATAACATTAGAACATTAAATAAAAACTTTTTGGTTTTTAATATGTGTGGTGTTTGTTAGTTCAAATTATTTTCATCCTTTTATTTAAAGAAAAAAATGTAAAATGATTATTTTTCATAAAACATTGTACATAATCAACTTATGTAACGTTCTTATATATTTAATTTCTCATTAAAAAGTTACTAAAAACTTGATTTTTCTATCCTGAAAACCATGGTAAAAATTTTTTTTTTACCCCTTAAACATGTTTTATTCTACTTTTATTTTTGTGACATGGCATCACTGACAACAGCCAAATACTTCGTAATATATATTCATATTACAAGCTCCCATTAACATAATAACAAGTTACTGAGCCTACCTAGTATTTACTTACTTAATATGTTGATGGAATCACAATTATTCAGCATATATACTGGCATTACGTAAATAGATATGTTTTACATTCAGAGTACTTTTGTGAAAACGTATAGGTACTTAGAAAAGTTGTTTATCTAATTGAAGAAATTAATCACAAAAATATAAGCAAATACGATGAATAATTTCAAATTAAATGCATTTTCCTCATAATATTATGTTGCAAAGATTCACTCCCTTACTAATAAATGTGTTTCAAATTTAAATAACTAATATTATTACAACCATTTACGATTGGCGTGTTTCTCGACTAAGCACCGGGCCGAAGCGATCAGACGTATGTTAAGATAGGGAAATTTATCAAACGGACCGTCCTCATTGTGTCAAATTCAACAGTGGGGCGCACTGCGATTTATACAAGGTCAGCAGCTTTGTACCTTATAAAGTAATGTCGTGATGACGATGATGCATTTTTTGCTCAAAATAATTAGTTTGTAAATATTTTTTTAGCTCATTTAACTTGTACTAGACATTCCTCACTTTCGTCAAACATCGTTCAGTAAGATAAGATAGTTTTTTTCCTAATTAAGGACTTCTCATCATTGCTCAATAGTTTTTCCATTTTTCATTTATGTGAATTATTATTATTAGATATAATATATGCGTTGTGTGTTATGCGTGGTCAATACATATTTCAAAGAATCGTGTGTTTCGTGCACCTAGTAAACATTTTGATAAATTTAAACCCATTAAACGTATTTTTTTATTTATTGATGTTTCATAATAAATAAGAAATGAAAGAAAGTGCTTAAGTATGCCGAGGCATTGCGTGGGCTTGGCGCTGAGTGGGTGTGTACTTGGCTATGAATACAAAGGTCTGTAGTTCAATAACTTAACGCGGTAAATGTAGGCGATCTAAGAGAATGCGATAGTTTACTTTCGGTCGCTACCTTAAAACTGTTAACACAACTACCATGAAGATATGTATGGATTCGCCAGCCTGAAGTGCCATCGGATCGCAGGAGTCAGTGCCTCTGACAACTAAAACTATGCAGACAATGACTTCTGCGCACTAACAAAATGCATCAGTCCCGATTGGTTTGATTAAGCTCACGCTACACCATAATTACAATTAAATCATGTTGACTATCAATGAAATTAGTTTTCACTTGCGGAAAATCGTATGTTTATTGTATAAAATTAATGTAAGAATGTAAATATGTGCACTGGTCGTTACCCGTCTCCGCCAATATCGGTTCTAAGATGGGTAATGCTGTATTTATCATTATTTTGTCATATTATAGTACATATTTGTCATTTTATTTTAACCCTCAAGCAATTAGATGCAATGAAAAACCTACCTCAATCTTTGGAATAAAACGGTTATTTTTGTATTATTTTGAACAAAACTAGATGAGTTAGATGAGCATGACCTCAAAACTGAAGGCGCATTTTCTGGCAACATTTTCTTGCACATGTTGGAACACATTTAGCCCAACTAATAAAATGTGTTTTACATTTTGCGGAAATGATGAAAAAACTGTTTACTAACAAAAATGGTTGTTTATCAAATAAGCAATTTTAAAATAGGTTTATTAGTAAGGGGGGTCAAAGTTTAACTATTATTTAACTCTTTTCTCTTTTTCCCAGGCAATTAGTTCAACTGTAAGACTTCTTTTTATCCGGTTACATAATCTGGCAGTGTGCACGCCTTTTGTCACCAAGTCAGTTCCAAGAACAAATCCCAAGATGTTGAAAGAACTCCTCACAATGCTTCTTGGTATGGTGAACACTTATCTTTTGTGCTTGTTTACCTTCCTTCTTCGCCTTTCTCAATGGCCTTTAGACTCAATGAGACTCAGAAGTATCTCAGCTGAATAAGTTGTGGTCGATAAATGTTGATTTCTCGTCGAATCCGTTCTATGGCAAACAATGCTTTCTCTGGGCTTAAAACCGACCACACGTTGCATCACCATCTGCAAAGATGCATTCCTGACTAAGTGCATCCCATGATGATGTCCCAACAATCCAATACGCCATCGAGATACAATCTTTCATACAAGGTCGTAAATATTTATGTGTTTGAACCATCGATATACCAACTACTCGTACTTTGTAGATTGTTCGTACTCATAATTATTTGTTACTACATGTTTTAGAATCACGAAACAGGTATATTATTATTAAGACCGCCATGTTTGCAGTGTTATCTGATTATATGAAAATAAATATGACGTAAAACGTCATTTATATGCGTTGGGATGATACCATGTATCATCTTTAGTATTATTTTTATTGGTGAAAGGTCGCATCTTTTTCCCTTGAATTTGTTTTTCACGCATTAATTTTTTTTTTCTTTCGCGGGTGGACGAATTTATTTAGTTTTTAATTAATTTATCAACGGTACGTGTTTAGTCTTTAAATGAGAACATACTTATTTCCTACCGGAATATCAATTAGACAGTTCCTACCTTTCCGTAACCATCATCATCACTACTGGCTCTACAACCCCTGATGGGTCTTGGCCTCTTCGAGAGTCTTCCTCCACTCATCTCGGTTTTGTGCCAGGAGCTCCAAGGTAGATATGTCTTTGAGAACGTGTCGCTTCGTTTTAATCTTGGCCTTCCTAGGCTCCTTCGTCCTATCGGTCTTGAGTTTCCGTAACCATCACTTTGCTGTAAACTATTTGAACATTGCAACAATTGTAACAAAATAGTGCTAATTCAAGTGCAGTTGTTTTGAAAATAGAAGAAGGATTAGGACTATAGTCGAAGAAAGTTGTTGGTGTTGTTTGTATTTATTATCTCGCTTTTGGCTAAGATGAAAGAATTAGACCACCATGGAAGCAGGTTTTGCTGCTGTTTAAGTTCATGTTAAAGTTTTTCGTATTCGTTCATTTGACTTATCAAGATATCGCGGTGGAACTATATAGCTATATTGTGATTGTCTTTTGTGCTTCTTCGCAGAGATACAGTGTTTATTCCTATACATTCTATCACTCAATTCTAGCAAACACCATTTTGTGAACTTTAGATTTGTAAATGGAATGTACATACTTTAGACTCTAAAATTGCCATCACCAATTTGACATAATACTCTGTAACGTGTCAAAGGCACAAATTATCGAGTACACGTACCCACTGCTTAACTGTGACTCTAATACTAAATGTATCACTAAAAGCATGCTCGATGACTTATGTACATATTTCTACTTTGTGTATAGAATTGACTTCTATCCTCATTATAATAAGTTACCTCGTAAATCAGCCATGATATTATATACAATCATGAAAATTACGACTCAACTAAGTTTATCTTTAATTACGTTATTTATTTTAAATGAAATATTTTTGTTTTGAACCAAGCGATATATGCGGAATTGACCTTTTACTGAGAAGAACATCACCTAAGAATTTGAAGGTAGTTCGATAATGCGATTTTTTACATTACAAATTCGTTTATTGATAAAGTTAAAATGCCTTATCATCGCTTTATGAAATGTTGTAATAAAATTGAAACACACAGTTCTCTACGAGCGAGGCGTTGGATAATAACGGATCATGCCCAAAAAATGTTAAAACTTTTTTTTTTTTTTATCGAAGGAAGCAAATACTTTGTGGTGTGACATTATATATTAAATGAAGAAATACACTTTGTAAAACACCACTTTATTAGAATCAATAATTATTTGACAGCCAACCAGGTTTCGCTTAGCTCAAGCTTCATCAGGGCTATTATATTAACTGAACTTATATTAATATAATAGCCCTGATGAAGCTTGAGCTAAGCGAAACCTGGTTGGCTGTCAAATAATTATTAATTCTAATAAAGTGGTGTTTTACAAAGTGTATTTCTTCATTTAATGTTAAAACTTTTATTTTTTAAGAGATTAACTCACTGAGACAAATACTTTTAACAATTAATATTCCCCTTTGAACAAGAATTTTATATCATTATGGAAGAAAGAAACGTCAGGATATTATTTATTTTATTTATTTTCCGGTGGGCATTATAGGTAGGCTTTAACGAAGTTTTAATTTTACTATGATTGTCAGCGGGTGGAAGGAAAATCTTGATTTCCCTGTGTCGAATCAAAAGAGCAGAAGAGTATGTTTGAGAAGATGTATAAATTTGAAATAAGCAAGAAGCGCACTTCTTTACGTTTTCTACCCCACCATCTCCACTGTTGTTTTTCCTATATCAAATTTATATTTCCCAAAGTACGGTCCTAATGCAATTTTAAATTAAATGGGTTATGACCATTATAACTTTTCTTGAAACCTGCTTTTGAAATAATTTATAGATTTTGTCAATTTTTTCCTATCAAAGCAATATCTTCTGAAGTACGATTCAAATGCAAATTTTACATTAATTTAGGTTATAATATTTTTTAAACATTTTCTTACATAATTTATAGATTTTTCAATTTTTTAAGGTTTGCGTCATTAAATAAATTTTGAATAATTCGTAAAATTTAATAATTGAAAGTTCTATACCAGTTCTGTTATTATTTAATTGTGGGCCAGTTGTTTTACAGAACTTAAATACTAACGGAACTTGAATAGAGCTTCCACCGAACTGGAAAATTAACTTTAAAATTTGAGATTTCTTAAAATTTCGTGATATTAAACTTCTTCAAAAAACTACATTTTCCGGCAGTCACCATTCAAATATCTTTAATTTGAAATGAGAATATCTAAAAAATAAAAAGTTGCATCACCTATCTATAGTTTAAAAAAAAACTGCATCTCATTTTAAAAAACATATCTCAAACTTTGGAAATATATCTACTTGTCTCAGTACAACGATGTACCCGTCAATCAATCGATTAAGATGACCTTCGCCCTCACAATTTACGTACATTATATTATTACAGTATGCTTCTCCACGTCCCGTTGCCTTCTAATAATTAAAGTATTTTTACCGATAAACTTGCATCATAGCACTCCGTATCGGACAAAACATAGTTTTCACATAATATAAACATGATCATCCGAGACCTATCGTAGCTAGATATTACATAATTTCACCTGTACTTCTGTTTACTTACTCGGAAGCGAACAGATGTTCTATACAATTATTTGTACTGGTTGAACCATTTCAGCATCATTGAAACATGTCAGATTTATTTCATCTGGAGTAGGAATCTGTATAAAACTGTCGGATTTGGGCCTGATAATGACAAGAGAGTATTAATACGAGAGGATTTTAAATCTTAATTTTGGATTTTAGGTCAAATTACACAGGTATATCAAATACCTACTACGGATATGTGCTACTTTATTTCTTTGTTTTTTAAATTATAAAAATTTAATATTGAAATCTTTTATTTTAAATAATTATACCATAAAAGATTTCAATATTTCATGACTTTAGAGGGAGCCAACATCGGTAATTTTTTGTTAGTAAATGATAAATATTAAAAAAATATATTTTTTCTCCATTTATTATAAAAATATGATGTTTTAAAATAAAAATGATATAAAAGCATTTTGATGGGCACAAATTAGCATTATAAATAACCTTTTTACGTTGGAACTAAATTAAAATTACTGCACTACCCAAAAAAACTATCTTTTATTTTATTTTATTTTTCTTTATGTTAACCACGGACGTACAAAATATTTGTATATCTATGATGTTAACACAGTTAGTAAGGCAAGATATATTTTTTAATTATTATAATTAATTCACAAAATAATTCCAAAGTTGCCTCCTAAATGAACCGAAATTAAATTATTTAATTACCTACCTTTATTCCATCATTAAAAACAAAACTAAATTAAATAGAACATATCCGTACCAGATATTTAGTATAACTTTTTATAATAAAAACTAATAATTCGGTTTGGTTGGGAATTTCGGCCTCAAATCCAAAATGAAGTTTTGTATGAAAAGGGCCGCACAGGCGTTCCTGTTAATGCTGAAAGAAGTGGAAAAGGTTGTAGAAGATGGGAAAGAAGAAGGTTGAAAAAACTGATATTTTCAGCAGAGGTATACTTAAATCATATTATACGAGCAAACTTAGATAAAAAAATAAAACCTCTTTAATAAATTACTATGAACACCAGGGATAAGCTCAAAAATTCTTGATGTCCAGGATTGGCGATCAAGCAAAAACTAAGCGCCGAAAACCATATTAAATAAATACCAGCTCTAAAGGGATTAACGCGCGCAACTTGGAATCACTTCTGCATACCCCAATCTACAAATAATATGCCAAGATGATGGACATTATTATGCTATCCGATACGTTGGATCAAAAGAAGGAGGCAGCTCAAAAGGTTATAATATTCCAAAAAATAATCACGATAATTCTTTTGGCCGTACAAATCTTAAATCGTATTTACACCACCAAAATACAAAATTTTATTGTGTGTGTCTATAATTCTTTAAATGTTATTCGTAAAGGGTATAATAAGATTGCAATAAAGCAATAAATGGTGTAAGTAGCTACACCAACATTACATGATATTTTTTACCAGATTTATTCTGTATAAGTAAATTTAATTTTTACGTAAGTATTCAAAGTATCTACCTGTACATAATTTTTTTTAATTACCTAAAAATCATTTTTATTTAAGGAACATAAACAGTCTTAGTAATAAAATATACATGAGAGGATGGCAAAAAAACAGACCAATTATTAATGTTCACAGATAGGTATTTAGAAACATAAAAGTAACTGAATGTAAACTAGAACATTTAAGAAAAACAGAAAAAATAAAAACAGAACTAAGCAGCAATTTAAAAATAATAATAATACAGATGTTAATTCAACAAGTGATAAACATGTTATACACAACAATAAAATAATTAAAACAATACTTAAATAGACTGCGAAATAGGTATTTGGGTTGGGACGAGTAAGGGGAGGAGAGGGATAAGGGAAAATTGCCACCCAAGTAATATAAAAATATTAGGTACAATAAATTTAGTCATGAATATGTGTTATGTGCTTCGACCAATATCAATGGTTATGTGTTATTCGCACCTAGAATGTAATACAAAGAAATTCTGCAACGACAGTAACTAGCAGTGAATATGTCAGCAAGTGTGTCTATAAGTGCAAGTTTATTATTATAGTAGTTACATATCCTTTGTATAAATTCATTTTGGTTGGAATTAGTGTTGCATCTATCAATGTAGAAAAGGGTATTTTGTCTGCTGTATGGAGTCGGCGCCGGCGTGTGGAAATTTATTTTATTTAGCAGCTCCGGGTAGTCAACTTTTGAGTTAATAATTTTGTACAGGAGCATCTGATCAGCGACAAGCCTCCTATTGAGTAGTTTCGAGATTCGAAAATGTTTCTCGATTTCGTCGTAAGAATTGTATACGTTGAATGATTTAAAATTGAGGATTTTGAAAAATCGCTCCTGAACTCTTTCTAACCTGTTAACATAAACAATATAGCGCGGGTTCCAAACCTGTGAACAGTATTCCAGGTGAGGACGAACATGTGAATTGTACAGAATCAGATAAGTCTTAGTGTTTTTGAAAAATTTGCATGTTCTCAGTACAAAGCCTAGACTCTTTGTTGCTTTGGTGACAATATTATCAACGCGTTTATCAAAGGTAAGTTTAGAGTCCAAAATAACCCCGAGGTCACGTATATAATCTTTATTTGTTAACAGCGATCCAGAAATGGTGTATTCATGCAGTATTTTTATAAGGTTACGTGTGAATGTGACTTTGCAACATTTAGAAATATTGATAAAAAGCTTATTTCTGAGACAATAATCCGTCAGTCGGCCAAGATCTTCTTGTAAACGCACAGAGCAGTCATGGGAGCTTATAGGAAAGTATATCTTTATGTCGTCGGCAAATAGTAAAATTTGAGCGTTGTGAAAACATGGCGTAATATCATTTATATATATAGAGAAAAGCAAAGGACCCAAAATGGACCCCTGAGGCACATCAGAAGAAATTATTTTCCAGATGGAAGAAAATCCACCTACTGTCACAGCCTGGGACCTGTTTGTTATGTATGAAGATAACCAACGAAGGAGATCTCCATGAATACCATTATATCAAAATTTACATTTATTTTACTCATTTATTTTGTTTGTTTAAAATTCTTAGAGATAATCTTGAAAATAAAGGTCTGATTTGGCAAATTTTTAAGGGTCTGCGCTTTTTTATTTTCAAGAAAACGTTATTCACAACGTTATTTAAGTTTTATAAACTTTTATTATACATTTATCGGTAAACTGTAACTTTAAAGCTTTAGTTTATTCCGCAAAAATTATACAATATTATAATAATAAGTAATAAGTGGAAACTTATTTTCCACCATGATTTGAAACTCGATGAAACGAAAGAGCGACACTAAAAAGAGATAAACACATAATATAGGATTTAGCCAGCGAGGGAATAATCGGTCTACTCATTCGTAGCCACCCCACTTGTCTACTTTAGTTTTCTGAAGGTTTTACTTCTACCGCGTGTGAACTGCACACTTGTATTTTTGTTATTATACTCTTATTACTGCATTACAAAGTATTTTAAAACGTTGAGTAAAAGCAAAGTATCATATACCTATAAATTATAATAAAATATTTCTTCGAAAGTCTTCATTTTTATGCTTTGCTCACTTTTCTCATATTAAAAGCTTATATATTAATATGTGGCACAGCTTTAAACTCGTTACACTGCACCAGTAGTTAGTGTACATTTTACCACCCTCCCTAATACATATCTTCAATAGCGATGCTCCAACCTAAACAGACACAGTAGGGAAGATGGTGTTTATAAACCACTAACTGCTTTCTAACTATTTATACGTACACTGTGAATGCTCCGTTATGATAATAATGTTGGGAGGTCATAATTAAGTAATTAGCCATGATGAAACCAATGCTATTGTACAAGCATCTGCAGAGTGCGTTTAATAGTCGCATCTCTGTACCCTCTCGCACCTTGCGCGTAATAGTGACATTAATATTAATTATTCCTAGCGCCAAGTAAACTTCAAGATATAATTGCAACACATTATATTATATCACCGTAGCATACTTCAAGTATCTAACGATTCTCGCTTTCTATGGACGAGACAAGAACTTATTGAAGAAATGTGCAAATATTGTTAATGACAAAAAAGTACGCCTCGCTGAAAAAAGCTTTTAACTAAAAACTACTTTTATGTGATGTCTATTTCATAAGAACTCTCCTGTATGTATTTTTATTTAATAGATATATACCAAGTGTACAAAGGTGTTACATTAATTACATATTGGTACAGAAATTATTTAAAATTGCAATCTCATCAAAGAAGAAGCTAGTTCTTGTGCTTGATGAGCGAGTTACACTAATTATAACAGAAATAGAATAACATTATGCAAAAGGTAAGCATGTAATACGAACAATTGAGACTTCTGGATCATCAATATGTGTAGGTGTACATACATAGGATACGGTACGAAATTCGAAAAATCTAAATAAAATAGAGATGAATATAATTTATAATAAATGGAAAGAAAGAGAAAAACAGGTAATTATTTAGTTTTAATTATTCCTGATGAAGTGTAGCTTCAGTTTGAGTTTCAGTTTATTGATGTCTTTGGTTTTTTTTATTTCAATTGGAAGGTTGTTGAAATACTTTATTCCTAAGTAGATATAATTGTTTTGCATTAGTTTGGTATTAAATTTTGGTATTTTGATGTTGTCTTGATATCTTTTTGATTGGTAGGTTTCAAATTTTTTGGTGATATTATCTTTGTAAATTTGGATAATTGCATTTTTTTTTAAGATATTCTCTACTCGAGGCACCGTAAAATCTGCGAAAAGCGTTTCTGTTGGATATGTGGAGGGTTTCTTTAGGATTACTTTAATGATTAGCTTCTGGATCACTTTGATCGGGTTTAGAATATTGTTGTAAGACCCCCCCCCATCCAATAATTCCATATTGAATTCATGACTGGATTAGTGCATAGTATACTCTTTTTAGATTGTTGAGTTTTAAAATATTTCTTAATCTTATGAATATAAATATACACTTTCTGATACGCTTAACCAATTCACAGATATGGCTCTTCCACTTCATATGTTGTTCTATTATCACTCCGAGATATTTAGTTTCTGATACTGATTTCAACGTTGAACAGTCTTGAATACATGTGATTTTATTACATTTGTTATTGTGGATAATTATTTTAGTGTTGGGGAGTGTTTTTAGTTTGTTAATTGAGAAGTGTATGTAGTATGTTTTGTTAGTGTTCAATGAGAGAAGATTTGTATCAAACCAATGTTTTAAGGTATTCATGCTATTATTCGCTTGCTCGTTTACTATATCCCAGTCGATCCCATTCACTATGATAGCTGTGTCGTCGGCATATGATATTATGTCTGCGTTGATTGGTAGTTTGAAAATGTCGTTTACATAAATTATAATAGTAGGGGGCCTAGGACTGTGCCTAATGTAATGTATATAATATTATATTCTCTCAAATAAATTGTATGTTATTAAGCCAGGTAACAATGTCGTCTACCATTTACACTTAAAAATTCAGAATATACATACATAAATGTTCACGTACAGGGTGTTAAGGGACGTACTTAACCAGCCTGGTTTATTCCTGACATTATTTGGAGTAAAAAATGCAAATCATATTTTGGTCGCTGTTTTTTTTGCCATTTTTTTTTGTTTTTTAAGTTAAAACTTTAAAAACGAGTGTGTATTGGCTTTGTAGGGTCGAGGTGAGTTGGGCCCACACTCATAAGTCAGTATTATATATTACATCCTTCTTCACTCGTTTACCACTCATACTCATAAGGCAGTATTACACATTAGATCCTTCTTCACTCATTTACCACTTATATTAATAAGGCAGTATTACACATTAGATTATTCTTCACTCGTTTAACACTCATATTCACAAGGCAGTATCACACGTTAGATACTTCTTCATTCGTTTACCACACACATTCATAAAGCAGTATTACACATTAGATCCTTCTTCACTCGTTTGACACTCATTTTAATAAGGCAGTATTACACATTAGTTCCTTCTTCTCTTATTTACCACTCATACTCGTTAATCAGCTTTACATATATTATTACATACTTCTTGGCTGAGTGAACAGTGTTGACATGTGAAAGAAAAAAAAATTGGGTTTGAAAATTAAATAATAATGGTCACCGAAGACCAAAATTTCATTTACATTACTTCTTACTCTGAATTAATGGTTAAGGTGAAGTTATACATGACATCCTATTTAGATTAATCTTTACGACGAATTGGCTTACAGTATGAACATCAAAAAATATGCTACGGATAGATTGAAGCTTTTACTAGGTTTTCTATGTAACGGAAATACAATAAAATTATTATTTACATAACAAAAAAATAAGCGTAAACCACAAAAAAAAATGTTTTTTCATGACTTAACTATGAAGTAATACAAAAAATATTTTTATAAAAATACCCCTTTATGGCAAAGACCATTTTTGAGGTTTTCTATGTTCTAACTTTTTTCACTCTTATAAAATTATGGACAAAATAAATAAAAACCACTTTTTCGCTTACTTGCCTCGCGCAAATAAGACGCTCGACCGCAAATTTTGTAGGCACGAGAATCGAAATATTTCTAGCGTTTATATTCCTCTTAAAATAAGTCAAGTACGTCCTTTGACACTCTGTATCTACATATTTTGATCTCGATTTCAAAATACCTCATCGATAATGACGATAACCGCCACACTTTAACCCGGTTATCTCAAACTTACAATAATTAAGTCAACTAAATAAATTGTGCGAAAGCTATGTTTCCACGACAATAAAACTTTTTTTTATTAGTAACTTCGCCATGTGCCACGCCAAACCGGTTTACTCTATGGAACCAGTTTAAAGAAAGTATACATTTCTATAACATGCGGTCGTTTTATAGAAAACTGCCGGTTTAGTTCACGCGAAAATCTGTTAACGACTGAATTGCGGAAACAGAAAATAGGGGACCGGCAGGTTACTTACAAACAAGCTTTACAGTTTTATGGGTTACGTATATGGTTTACTTTATACTAACCCGTAGACCTGGAATCTGTTAAACGTAACTGGATGTTATAATATGATAAATTGGTGTCAAAATGTTAAGACGAACATTGCCCACATTGTAATAATAATAACCAATGTGCGTAAATAATCCTAAGGTGCACATGATAATTGTTCATAAGTAGTGTTATGATATACATAATGGTTGTGTATAAATTGTATTGTTTACATATACAGTGGAATCCGTTTATAATGACATCGAAGGGAAATTACAAACACGTCACACTAAGCGGACGTCATACAAAGCATTTTGTAGAAAATAAACAACCTCCTGATTTTGTTAGTTATATATGTATGTATTTATTTGAACAGAGAGAAACACAGCATATTACGCGCCGAACGTTTTAGGAATAATGTCAGTCACTACAACCGACACAATTTTCCATGAAATTAGGACTTAATTTATTAAAAATGGATCATAAATGGCGACATGTCACTATAATCGAAGTAATGAAGTCATTATATCCGACTTTGTTTTACATGAAAACCAAACTTCGCTGCGTAATTACTTCATATTAAGCGGTTGGTCAATATAGGCGAAGTAATAATCAACGGATTTTACTGTATTTAAAACTCAACATAATTTTTTAAATAAATTAAAATAGGCATTTCCTAACACATTTGGTTTCCTAACAAAAAATGTTTCTTTAAAGACATTATTATTTTACTCATAACCCGTTGGCCTGTTGATATACAATATTAGAGCTAAATACCAGAACAGAACCCACAGGTCGTAAATGTGACGCAATCGTGCATTACACCGCTATATCTACCTGTACCTACTATTCAACGGCATGTCCAGCAGATTGTCCACGTGTGCTTACGGCATAATTATAGTAGAGCCTTACGCCTTACGGCAGGGGTACTCAAACCGGTAGCGATCGACTTGTCAGTTAGAGTTAGTCAACTACGGATCGTGAGAATCTTATATCATAAGTTCATGTTATATTAATTTGCTTCGGTGTATGTTTTTAGATTTATCGTTATATTGCGATCATTAGGATTAATTTATTTGAGGTTTTTTACACTTTTCGAAATAAAATTTAAAATCATGTAATACCGCAATCACAATTGTACGCGAACGTTTTTCATGTTGTATGGCTTATTTTGTACCATTGTTTGAAAAATGAGGTGACTTTACAGTTTACATCCATATGAAAGAAAAAAAAATCGTGATTAAATATCGTAATTTTCATAATTTTTGATACTAAAAAGTTACCCATGGAAAATTTAAAGTAGTGTCTTTCCTAAACTGATTTGCAGCCACGATGAGGGGAGTAGAAAATGAACGAATATTTCCTCATGGATGAAAAGATAGACCAGAAAAAAATCAGAAAAATTTTCAATAAATATATTGTATTTCTTAATTTATTTGTTATTAACAAGTTCTCTTGTCTATTATTATAACATTATTAAATGTAAAAACTTTCAATTAAAATGTAATTCAGCAAATTAAGGCTGACATCAATTTACAAGAAGTGATTTTAGATCACGACCGAAAGTATTTTCGTGATTTGTTTTTGGAGTAAATTATTCTTTAATCAACGTTTCTGACCATCATCAGGGTAGATGTGTTATCGATTGTAATGAAGTGTGTGCTTACATAAGTAGATGTGATACCGCATTGCCAACCTCTGAAAGCTGCATAATGATTTAAAATGGTTTTGTGCTTTCAGTTTTGGTGTAGCCGTCAATTACCGGATACCAAGAACTATTGAGCCTAGCTCCGTCGTCTTTATTATATCACATCTACTCTGATGGTGGCCACTGCAACGCTTTCCGAAACTATGCCTAAAGTTGGAGGTAGCGCAAAATAACATAACTTCCAAAAAGTAAATCACGAAAACAATAAATATATTTTTTTAAATACATTTATTGTGTTTACACAACTATCTTAAATCTCCCGCAGCCAACTGGGGCCGAAGGTAGACCCCAAAATAACTATCCTTTTTATATCTACTTAAATACATGAAATATATTTTTAGTATTTTAGGTATTCCTGCGCAAAGGATTAATACATAATATGCCATTTAAAAAAAATGTGAAAAAATCGTTTGATCGTAGGAAAAAATATTTTGTCAAATATAGGTAGGTAATATTCCCTGCAAAAACATAAATAACAAAAAAAAATATCAAAAAAGAAAAAGTGTTTTCTTTGGTTTAAAAGTTTAGAAAAAAAAAATAGGGCCCACGGTTACGGACGTCCTGTTTGGCATCTTGGCCTGTCGAGAGTTAAGGACATGGCACTTTATTTTATGACAAATTTCCATGAACTCAATGAGCGTCCCTGTTTCACGGTCTATACTAGTAGTGATAGTAAGAGTGAACACGTGTAGGATGCAGCGAACATTGCCCGTTCTGAGATAATACTGTACAGGTAGAGGTACCTGGACGGAACCGAGCCGCGTCGGCCCGCAGCGGAACACGGCGTAAATATCTTCTGCATGAATGGTCGGTATCTTTCATTCACACGCTGATAACTACACGACGATTAATAAAAAAAACAACCATAACATACGTACCGATTGAATGAATCGAACCAATTATTGCGATGTGTAACTTGTCAAATGAGAGAATTTTGACAGCTAAAATTAAATTGCAATAAGAATCGGAACGTATTAGACGAGTATTTCGTAAAATTTATTAATTATAAGATTAAAATAGAAGTCATGAACCGACATTGTCCACGTATCATATATGCATTAGGTCAGGAATGCTTAATGCTTATTTCTGTCAAAGCAAACAATTTAAAAAAATATATAAACGTGTTTTTAAATTGTGAATAAATTAAACTCAAGTTATTGCAGTATTATCTAAGAATATATTAATTGCAGTGATATGTTAACACAATATAAAAAAATATCGTGCATTAAAAAATTTTCAAGGTGAATTAACTATTTTATAAATTTATACTGTTGATTTGTCTTTTTTTTACGGTGCTGTGTTCCAGATTTTATGTCCGGGTTAAATCTTCCCCACAGGAAAAACTAAACCCTTTCACACAAATGTTTATCTAGTCAATCTACGCTATGTAAATGCACTATATAAGTATAATTAATACAAACAAATACAAGAACAACGCGTCAATCTACCAGAGACCAAATGGGAAAAAATATTCACCGACTCCAGATATTTTCATATCAGAGGGTTCGGCTCGATAGAACTCCTAACTGGACCGATAAATCCTACTGATCCGTCAATATAAGTCTTTCAATTTTTTTTCGTAATCCTACATGTATTTAAAATAACTCATTTTTGCATTTTTATATATAAATTCTTTGACAAATCTAATACGCCTAAATTTTGAATGAGAGAGCTAGGTATAATGCCAGTAGCCGAAATAACAAATTGTAATATTTTTATATTCTGAGAATGCCAAATTATTTGAATCTCATTTCCTAAATGTGTGTATTTTCTTATTTTTTCAGAAAGAGTTTTCTGGATATTACAGGAATTTGGAATAGCGACATCAATGATACAAGTAATTTTTTTAAATTTTGTCATGAAAAACTATATCGGGTCTATTATGACTTATTGTTCTGTCAGTTTTATCGTAATAAATTTTATAAAATTCATTTTCTAAAAATGAATTTGGTTCATATTCATAATATGGTACATTACGGCAGTCAATCAAGTCATGTTTAATTATTTATTAATTATCTTTGAAAAATAATTTTTGACGTCATTTTAATAGAATGAAAACGAATCTTTAATTTTTTTTATGTTTAATTTGCAGAAATCATTTTTTTTTAAATTTGATTAAAATTAAATTTATAAGTTATTATCAAGTTTTGCGAGTATTTTGGTATGTATTTTTGTTACAGCTGTTTCGGTTTGTAAGGTAATTTTAGTTAGAAAATGACCTTGCAAGTCAAAACAGCTGTAATAAAAATACTTTCAGACCTTGATAATAACTTATTATTATTAAATTTAATTTTAATTAAATAAAAAAACGTATCACTTTGTAAATCACAACATATTAAAAATTATCACCTTGTTTCAAAACCAATGATTAAATCAAAATTAATTAAAGACAAACAAGAAAATATTATTTGTTATGTGATTACTACTGGTTTTATAATTTACTACTTTATAAAAATCTCTTTTTTAATAAATCTGTTTTCTTACCCCGTACTAAAAAACATATTTTAAACAACTGGTATACAACTAACTGGTATACAATCATTTACCCTACATAATAATCATAATAATGGTGGTTTCTCAGTTGTGCAAAATTTTAAACACTTGTATTAAAAATGCCTTTAACATTTAATTTAACGTACCTAGAAAAAATAATATTGTGACTTGCTTTAATTGCATGTAAGCGCATAATTTAAAGCTCCTTAGCTCACGATATAAATGACTTTGTGAACTGAAAGTAAATGCATTTGGACTGGTCAGTGGCTGAGTTGGCATCGCGTTTGTAACCCACCTGGGTGTTCGATTCCTCGGCTGGCTAAGTCCTTTTTCTTTTTATTTTTAACAATTAATTTGAATAACATATAATCAAAGAATCTGCTACTTCTGAATAAATAATTTTCGCTAATAAGTAAGATAATGGATTTGTAAGAAGGCATTTATTTGTCTGTTCTGTTTTAACCACCATGTAACTAAATTAAGAAATGCCAGTCTCCGATATCCGGTTGACCGATGCCACCGACAAAATGTGAAAATGCTATAAATCCCGATACGCAACCATAAAGCCTTGTTGTAGTTTGGAGATAATTTTAATAAAATACCTGTTCTAACATGCGACTTCATGAACAACGTAACGCCGCCATGTTCATTTTTTACGGTATGCGAAATGCTTTATTATCTTCTGACAACATTTATGATTACAACTAACTGACTAACCATCATGCTGTTTTTTCGCAGGATAAGGTAGATAAGATAGACCGCCACACCACTCTTACTTGGTAGATTAAATCACATTCATACATCATACATCGTCTCATATGTACCTCCTGACATGGTTCGACTGATGTATTGAATTTACTTGTTATTTCCATGTCTTCCTCGAGTGTACTCATTCATTACAGGTCATTTATTATCCTTACACTTCTTTCTTAGACCCACTCTATTCATCCATTCTACAAGCGTCCCTTTTTTAACCTTAACCATTAATTAACCATTAATTAATCATTTTCTTAACATTTTCATCATCTCACATTTCACATTTTCCATCATCTTCTTAACCCTTACCATTTCAGTAACATCAGCGTTGCATTCTTCCAAATATGATATTTTACCATGTTCATACAAGATTTAATCACACATCGCCTCAGGGATCTTATCTCTACAGCATTTGTCTACTTAACGTTCATCCTTCCCCAGCCAAATGTATAATTTTTTTTTGTAGAAAACGACAAACGAATAATTATAATTGTGGACTTTGTTCTCTTCCACGACGTTTTGTTTTGGGTAGTTTTTTTTACAATTTAAGATACAATTTTAATGATTCTTAAAACTTTATAGTACTTGTGCTTTAAAACTGACCACACTTTAAAAGTAAAACCCAGCAATCAAATTATATAGTGTGGTTACCTTACGGTCAAATATGCAGTGACTTCCTCCGGAACAATCGAAATGCTGACATTGTTTAATAATCAAATGATTATTTTCTCTTTCTGTATCTATTTACATATTATATAGGTACCTACGAATAACTACTAAGAAAAATTTTAAATCCATGATAGTTAACTTTTACAATCGGTTTTTTCATGGATTCTACCAAAGCCTTTAAATTGAAGAATTGAATATATAAAATAAACAAGTATTTGACAACTTTTTTTTAATAAAGTAAAATTATATTTAATAGAGTACTTACACCGACCTTACCGACCGTGAATAAAATAATGTTAACCACTCGGACCCATTAGCTTGTTTTAAATCTACCTATATTATTAACATACATATGTAATGACGTGTGAGGCGTACCTGATTTATTAAACATAATTACAGAATCTTTCAAATGAATTTAATTTTGTATTTTTAATTATTTGTTTCCAATAATAATTTTTTAGGGTTTAAAAAAAAAGAAAAACAGACATTCCCGGGTTATAAATAACCCAACAATGTTTGAAAATCTCCTACTAAAACCACAGAAAGCCGAAAATTTTGCCTGTGTTGTGATGGAGGAGTAAGCCAGCCGAGGAATCGGTCACGCGACGCCCGGGTGGGACCCAAGTGCGATGCTCACACAACCAATGACCGGTCAAAATCCCATCAATGTATTATATAATCGAATAAAAAGATAATTTAATATTCTTTAATATTCATAAATTACAATTATCATCCAACACTGTTTGTTTTACTAATTTTGGAGTTTAAGTCATCACATGTATTTATAATTTTATTCATAACGACTGTGATTCAACCGTTCGAACTCTTTTATTGACCATAAGATTAACACCAATATTTTTTGCGGTTCGTTGTTCTCATGAGAGCATTATTATTTCATAACTTTATATCAGAAAAATCTGTTACAAAATTCATAACTGCAATAAATTAATATTAACCTATTATATTTATGCGTCTTGCAAATATGATAAAATAATTTTAATGCGTAAATTATAAATAATAATTAATTTTAACATAAACACTTTTTCTTTTTCCTGATTTTCGCAATTTTTTTTATTTTGTGGCATATTGTAACACATTTTTATTGAAGGCAATGAGAGAAAGGGAACGGAGATAGATTTTGATGTGAAGCTAGCAGTCCACAATGAAGTGCTGGTACCTACCCCGATGGTATAGTAGTGAAGCGTAAAACTGGCGGAGGAAAGATGAAAGTAGATTGAATACTGTATAAATGAGATTCCTGAGCCGTGGTAAAACCATGTGAGAATTGTTGAGATCCGCAAAGAATGCATGGCTGATGTAAGCTTAATGAGTAAAAGTAAGAAAGGGAGCTTAGATGGTTTGGGCATATAGGTCGAATGAACGAAGAACGGAGTGTAAGGAAAACATATGACGCAAATGTGAATGGCACAATAAGCCGGGGACGCCCGAGGAAGACATAACATGATCAAGTGAATAATATATATGAGTCGAGCCATATCAAAAATCAAATTGATAGATGCTTGAGATGATGTATGAATGTAAATGAGGCGAGGGAGGGAAGCTAGACCGAGTTGTGACGCTGAGTTAGTTAAGTACACCGTCCTTAAAAGTACCTATTATTTCAACAAATAAGCTATTTTAACCAGCTTAAAAATAATTATTTTATCAGTAAAAAAACAATAAAAATAACACATTTTTTTTGTACATGGTATTTTGTATTTTATTTAATTTTTTCTGGTATCGGAAAACTAGTGGTTCAAGCGGGAAACTGTGGAATACATATAACACAAAGAACAAAAAAAAATGATTTTTAAACATTTACTATTTTCCGTTTTTCGGCGACTAAAGTGTTAAAAAAAATTTGGAGCCATTTCTACACCTTGACGCGTTTTAAAATACTGCAAACGGTTGATAATATACCCCTAAGAACTCTTTTTTTTAAATTTTACTACAATTTCCTAATCTAACGTCTCATTTTTCTCAATCTAGGAGGTGGGAATGGGTACCGCCTCCCCGAGAACCTTTATTGGATAACCAACACTTCTTCCATATGTCACCCTAAGTGGTTCGCTACGTTTGATGATTTAGCAGGGATGCCCGGGTTCATGGGGTGATGTTTGTATAGGTTTTGGAGGCGGATGGCCAGGACATACTGAACCTCAGATTCCTACCCACCCCTTAAGCCCTTTTCCTTCGCAGAACTCTCCTATCTTTCCTTTTCTTAAAAAAAAATCCTCTACACAGCATCCCCAAAGATGAAATAGGCTCTGAGGGAAATTATTTACCACAGGGCCTCCTGTGTGGAGCTCATGCAAAAAAAATAATCTTGAAGCAATAAAAAAATATATATACTACAAAATAAACTCGCATAGATTCACCAGTTTTTCCCTAGCGCCATTAGTTTCTGGATGCAATGTATATGTCAGAATAAAAAATCTTCCAAACCAAATATTTTAATGCGCGGTTATGCCCAAACCTGAGTCAAGAAGATCTATTCGAAAATCCACTCGGATATATGTAATATATATCTATTCGTAAAAAATAATATCATCGCCGTTTCAAGTACATACATAATTTGTGCAGACGTATCGGAATAATTCTTGTATCAATTTGGTTATGTAACGAAAGTTTCTAACAAAATGGTAAACTCTTATTTTTTTGTGAAAAACCAGTTTGTCATACAAGGATTTTTTTAATGCTTATTTACATAAAAGCCATTTTTTTATTCATGAACAGGGAACACTTTTAATGTTTTTATTTCATTGTGCAATAGATACTTAATGAGAACGAGAAATTTTGCAGAAATTTGGAAAAACTATTGAGCAAAAAAATGTGATTTCTATGAATAATTATGCTCTCGAATTATTAACGAAAACATCGGTTTTTATAAATTGGTTAAGTAACCATTTTTTGTATTATTTCAAACATTTGGTACTTTGATTTCATGTTGCAAATATCGTTGACATGAATTCATACATATCAACACACCAAGAATATTAAAATTTAAAATTATTAATATTTTTATAATCAATATGCAACAACATTACAAAATTTGTAATAATTAATGAACGGGATTTTAAAAATTGCAAAATATCAAAAATTAAAAGTTTTGATTCAAACCTTAGTATGATACTACTTGGATATAAACTCGATTATTGCACAGCTCTTGCTTTGTAAAATAACTTCATCATTATATTATAATAAATGGTTTAACTTTGATGTGGTTAATATTGTAGTACGTGTGTTAAAATATATAGTAAACTATGTTTTCTGTATTATTCTCACAATTAAAGAGACTGGCTGCCTGGTTCTTTTCGTACAAAATTTAATCATGCATTTGAAGCCAAATATGCAACCAAACTGGAAAATTATGTTTTTATTAAAAAGATATAGCAAATATCTAGTACAGATGCAAATATCTGGTACAGATTTGTGCTATTTTATTTATTTGTGCTTTTAATTATATAATATTAATTACACATTATGAAAGAAT
Organism: Limnephilus lunatus; assembly: GCA_917563855.2. NCBI lineage: Eukaryota > Metazoa > Arthropoda > Insecta > Trichoptera > Limnephilidae > Limnephilus > Limnephilus lunatus. Next base: position 77,980,244 of record OU830592.1, read on the forward strand.
TTTCATGTTTTTATAGGCAACTTTGGCAATTATATATGAGTTAACGATAATTATAACAACAAATATATTTTTGTTCCATTAACTTTATAAACGTGATGAAATATACAATAAAAATTATTTCAAAAAAACATTTTGATATGTAGGTTTAAATTCAAATTACAAACGATTTAATTATATTGGCATAAAATTTTTCGTAATTATCGTCTACATAAATTAAAATTTCTACCCAAAGAAACTCCTTTTTTATGATGTTTATTTTTTCATTTTGTTATTACAGTTGGTGGGCAAGATTATTTTTTAATAATTTTAATCATCTCAAAAAAATGGAAAGCTTGCCTCGGAAATCTTGCAAAATTCCATTATTTGTATGCCTATATTTTATAATTCAAAACAAAAATAAATAAAATGGTACGTACTACATAAATATTCGCCGTACATTTTTATTTAAAAAAATGATTTTCCAGTTTGTCCTCAAATCCATAATTAAAATTTTGTATTAAAGTTTTGTTTTAAAAGAGCCGCGCAGTTTATGTTTCAACACGTTCATAATAAAAAAGTTCCCAAGAATTGTCAACACGACAATGATTATCAACAGCGACAAGTAACACTAAAAACAGTTAAATAAATTTGTGATGATTATAACAATGACAGGTAACTGCTAACACCGCCATATCATAGGACAAATCTTTCACACAACAATTACCAGCAATTATTCGAGAATCGTTATTCAAATCTTTGTTTATATTAACACGAAAGTGTACTTAGTTTCACGCTTCCGTGATAAATATTGCGGATTGCTAAATTTTTGAATAAAAAAGTGCCCAATTAAAATTTTGTAGGAATTGGCTCAAAGTCGTGAATATCACTAGTAGGTACGTATGTTGCATATTAGCATTACCTAGAATCAGCTCAGATAAATATTAATCTAGGATACCAACAAAACAACATTCTTTGCATGTTTACCAGAGAGATATTATTTGTTGGAAAAAATGTTTTCTGTTATGAATTTGGGTGTGAATGGATAGCTTGCTTTTTAAATTTTTTTCATTACATTATAGATTTATTTATTTATCATTTACAAAAACGTTATCACTGGAGGTGTTTCAGATGTGATTTCCAAGTTTATTGATTTATTATAATGTCTTTGGGACTCTTATGAGCGATTTTACTACAACGAAGGTAATTGTTGATAGTTATGAGTTCTTCACCAAACAAGGTGTTCCTTAAGGATCCCATTTAGGACCCCTACTCTTTATTATATTCATGAAATATCTAAAGGCACAACTTTTTTTGTAAATGTTAAATAAACGTGGATGATATTAAAAAATCTTCCCGTGAATTCACAATAAAATTGCGAAATTCTTCGAAAAGCCCTACTTACGTTGTCTGAATGGTGTGTAGATAATGCATTGGAATTAAATATTAGCAAATGTAATATCATTTCGATTACGAAAAATATACTTCAAATTGGTTGCCCTTACACGATCCGTGAAGAAATCCTAAAACAATTAGACTGCATTAGAGGTCTAGGAATCTTATTTGACTCGAAGAACATTCAAAAACCATGCTAGATTTTATTACTATAATTAGATTTTATTACTCGTTCAAGAACCTCAGTAGCTTCAGAATATTATTTTACTCGTTTGTAAGAAGTATCTTACAGTATAGCTCCGTGATTTGATCCCCGCACTATTCAATTCATAGCAGAAATTGTAGTCTATTTTAAAAAAATACTTAAAAATACTAGTTTACATATCTGGAGTACAAAGGAATTAGAAAAAAAATGAAGGTTTTCTCAAACCAACGTCAAGAATGGCTCGTCTGTATAATAAATAATGCGATGTGAAGACTTGAATATATTTTCGAATTCAATCACCATCTTCAGAAGGATACTTGCAGATACCTGATGATCTCTTCACTTAGAGCCACTTTGTAATTATTGTATCATTCACCTGTGTATGCATTGGCTCTATAATATGTGCATATATGTATATTTTGCATGAGTGTGGGTACATTTATACGCGTACAATGTACACACGTATGCATACACATAATATGCATCTGTCTGTATTTAGTAATATTTGATGTTGGTCCTCCTTGCTGTATGTATTGGAATTTAAATTATTATTATTTACTATAACTTATCATTGCACTAAGAATGTTGTGATGGATATATGCTATCCTATAATTGGAATCATCGCTATACACTTATTGAAAATGTAAATTACTATAATAATTATGCGATGTATTCTGTTGGCGAGCCAATGTATAAATAAAAATAAAAAAGATAATTTATATATATTAATACATTTTTATAAAAACAAAAATATTTGTGGAAAAATGAAAAAATTATTGATAGCAGAGTAATATTTGTGTTTATTTTATATGTATAATATTTGGTAGGTAATTTAATTGTTAAAATGACTATTTATTTACATTTTTTAATTAAAAAAGTACCCCCATAAAATGCTATGCAAGGAAAAAATATAACTAGCACCCTAATTAACAACCTGAATATATATTTGAAAAAAAAAATGTATGTACAGAGTTTTAAAGGACGTACCTACTTAGTGAGACCTGACATTATTTGGAGAAAAGATGTTGATTTTTTTTTTCTTCAGAACCAAAACAAAATTCTTCCACTGTTCACTTGGCCGAGTAACCCTCCTCACCCCGACTATACTTGTCCGATGTCATTTATCAACAGATTTTTGATGTTTTAAGTCCTTAAAAAAGGTCAACGGAGACAAAAATTTCATTTACATTTTTACTCCAAATAACGTCAGGAATCTTTATTCAAAGTAAGTCAAGTACATTTCTTTTACACCCTGGGTATGTTTTTTTTTCAAATTTCATTTTTTATATTTCAGGTTTTCAGTATATTTTTGTAAAATATTGTAGTCTTTTACTGAAAATTTAATTCATCGACTAATGCTTACAGTTTTCTTAAATTTTGTACTCAAAAATATATTCTTGAAAACCATTTTTACGACCCCACAATTATATACTTATATTCACATATTTAAAACATTAAACCGTTCAATATTCATAACTTTTGACAAAAAATCGGTTAAAATATCATAATATATTCGGTCTCCGAAAAACTTACTACCGAATTAAAAACAAAAGTAAAAATATGGTTGAGAGAACAAAGTGAAAATGAACTATCAAACATACTGAAGACCATGTAAAGAAAACTGGATACTAAATACAAATGTGGAAAAACTATAGGCCGCCTCAGAACAGGAAACCCTAGTGAGGAGGACTGTGAAAAAAAAATTATGTACCTTATAATACCTTAATATAATATAATTTATAAATACATTATGTACAAATTTTGCTATAGACACTAATAAAAAAATAAATAAAAAAAAATTAGGAATTCTAAAATTTGGGAACCGCACACACGAATATTCAAAAATAACCTTGACCAACCTTTCCCTAATTCTATCCGTTATGATATTTATCTCATGGTCAACTTATCAAACAATTCATTATGCATTCATTTCTAAACAACCATTATTGAGACACTCAGTTGCTGGAATCGCCTTGTTAATTAATAAAAAACTTAATATATTATTTTTAGTGTCATTGAAAGTGAACGCACATTTTATTTTTAGATTTGAACAACAAAGAAGATTTGAACTTTTCTTTTTATAACTTAAATGTTGTTATAATTTTTTTGCAATTAATAAGGAGGAAATCTTAAGAGGAATGTATCTCATCGCGTGCAGTATGCAGGCTTCAAAATTTCAGTAAAAATCATGATCATGTTACTGAAACCTTGATATATTTATCAGGCAATCATTTTTAATTCTTCTTAATTATTATTAAGCAAATCAAACGTTAAAAAAATATATACTGAGTTATCTTCCGTAACTAAAAACCAATTGATAATGCATATATGCATAAAAACTAATTGGTAATTGATAATGTATTCAAATCTGATAGATTAAAAAAATAATTTCTAAAATTTCACTTACCATGAAAATCAATTTGCAACAATTAAAAATCGATGCATTTTATATCACGCACTTAACTTTATTTGTTTATAACATAACTTATTAAAAAAAACAGTATTTTAAAAAAAAAATACACTTATATTAAAAAATGTTTTTTTTTATTGTGTGGCCTAATAGATTTGTAGTACGATGGAAGATGGTTATGTTTTATTAAGTGTTAAAAAATTGATATCGCACATTAGAGTCCGCAGTTGACAAAAGTGTCCGACATAATATGCGCGTAGAGAATGCGCGTGGCCCGTCTGCCATACAGGTCGGGCTAACACTACCACGGTATCAGTGCGCTGTTAGCAGCTCAAATAATCTCCCGCGCATACTAACTCGCTAACGGGGGTAAGTATCACAACTGATGTTACGAAACTGCCTAGCATACGGCTTCAACAGACAATCAAATATATGCATGCGACAGGAATTTTTGTATGGGTTTTTACAAAAAAATAATAATGGTAAAGGTGATTCATAAAATACCTTTAGGCGTTTCTCTGGTTTTTCAGAAAACAATGGAATCTTACGTATTTTTCGCAAAAAGTTCTGCTAAATTAGTAATTATTTATACGCTAATTCTGAAAGTAGCGGGTGCATATTGTTTTTCGATTTCAAAACATATTGTGTGCATGTGAACTTAACATGCCCAAGAGCTTTTTGTTCTCAGTGTGTGAACAAGTTTTAAATTTCGTGGAAATCATCACAAGGGTGACACGAACTGTTGAGAGATAGATATTTGCATTCTTTTCCAAGTGGAAATTCTATAGATTGTATTTTTAATAATGTATAATATCCGAACCGACTACAAAATATTGTCCATAGAAATATTTTTAATCTTACTTTTTTTTTTAAATTAACTCCACACAGGAGGCCCTGAGGAAAATAATTTTCCACAGGGCCTATGTCATCTTTGAGGATGCTGTGTGGAGGGTCTTTTTGACGAAAGGAAGGAGTGAACATGGGTCTTGAAGAGACCCATGTTGTAGGAGGGAGGAAACACAGAGGCCGGTAAATCGTTCCACAGCCGAGCTGTTGAATTCAAGAACGAGTCGTAAAAACGACCCGTTCTCATGTGACTAATGTCAACCGTGTACAAATGTTGGGCGCGTATTTGGCGTGTTTCCCGACTATGCACCGGTGCCGAGGGGATCAATGATGCTAGTTCCTCGGAGCATCTTCCATTGTAATACCGGTAGAACAAGGACAGCATTCCCACCTGACGCCTGTGCTCTAAAGATTGCAATCCATCTGTTAAGATGGGAGAATCTATCAAACGGACCGCCCGTTTCTGCTCTGTGCAAGGGATTTTTTAAGGTATTTTGGAGCTCCAGACCAGAGTTGGCTGTCAAATTCAACCGTGGGACGCACTTGCGATTTGTGCAGGGTTAGCAGTTGTGTACTATTAAAGTATCTGCGGGCCCTGTACAGTACGCTCAGTTTCTGAGAGGCTAACTTAACTCTGGTTTCGATGGAGCCCCCATACCTGAGCTGGTCACTTAGAGTTACACCAAGCATATCAATGGAGGTCCTGTTCGGAAGAATGCTTCCGTTGAAGGAGACTAGATTATCATTTCGATCCCTTTTAGACATTATCAAACATGATTGGGTCTTTGAAACGTTAAATTCGACGAGGTTATTCTTACCCCAAGAGAAAACACTCTCGAGGTAACCGTCCATTCTCTGCTTCAAAACCCTCCGAGCTATTGAGGTTTGTGTGCTCTTTGGAGGCTTGTCAAACAAAAAACTATCATGGACTGTACTGTCATCCGCGTAACAATGAATCAGTGCACATGACAAGAGGTCTTTGATGTGCAACAGAAACAAAGTCGGAGACAGAACCGATCCCTGTGGGACTCCAGCATTTATCGAATGCGAGGAAGAGGTGAAACCGTCAGCAACCGCCTGAATCGACCTCCCCCTCAAAAAGTCGGCAATCCACGCACACAAGGATGCGGGAAGTCCGTAAGAACGCAGTTTGTTGACAAGCGCTCGATGCCAAACCCGGTCAAAGGCCTTGGAAATGTCCAGTCCAACCGCTTGGATCTCACCAAAACGTTCCAGGCACCGTCCCCAAACATGCGTCACATAAGCGAGAAGATCGCCGCACGAGCGGTTCCGCCGGAATCCATATAGTAATTAGTAGGTTATTTCAAAGTATTGTTTGTATTAAAAGTCATATAAACGACATTATGAGCAGAATGTAGTTGCCTACTGCAGATGAGGAATTTTAAAGCCCATTACGGTTTTCTACCAACATTTTATTTTTTGTGAAGAAAATTACTTTTTTATTAGCAATAAACTTGTGATGATATTCGTGTAGGTTCCTAAAATATGGAGTAAAAAAGTTTTAGAATGTTATTCTTAGTCCTCCTAAGTCTGATGAATAATTCTGGCGTATAATTCGATTATTTTTTAAATTATTTTTTTTAAAAAAAGACAAACATTCCCGGGTACGAATAACCCGAAAATATTTAAAAATCTCCTACTACCACCACAGTAAGCCGAAAATGTTGCTTAAGTCATTATGGGGGACTTAGCCAGCCTAGGAATCGAACACGGAACGTCTGGGTGAGACCCAAATGCGATGCCCACTCAACCACTGACCAGTCGAAATATTTTTTTTTTTTCAACAAAAATCAAATCGCACTTTATTAATACGTCTAATCATGGATTACTGAAACTTGATAATTTTTTGCAATGTTTACCATATTTTCTGAAACGCACTTTTATCAAGAAGTATTAAAATGTTGTTGTACTGTAAATTTTTTTTTTTGTATTTCTTCTTTAAGAAAGATTTTTTTTGTAAATATTTGGTTTTAGAAGATTTTACTTTGTAACGTAGGTATATTATTTATTTTTTTGTTACTTATGTATTTTTTAATACTTCGCCAACGGTTTAGACACATTCGTAGAAATCATTAACTGACTTTTTTAAATTAACTTACTTCTGTAAATATTTAATTTGAAGGTAGTTTTAAAACCAGTAGTTAATGGTACGGGTGTGTCGTAACCGGTAGCGAAATATAAAATTGAAGTAATAAATTTATATACAAAATAAAACTCTTCTAAGACAAAATGTAGAATATATTTAAGTTGCTCAATACATACATTTTCATTACCAATGAAAATGTTCAAACCTTTTGTTGACATTATATTTTTTAGCTTTTTGTTAGTGGAAAAGCCTTTTTGTCTCATGAGAAAGTTGCTAATTTTTGCGTGTACATATGTTTAAACCTACAAGATTCTGTAAAATAACATTTTTAGCACTTAATAAAATAAACAACAACAATGCAATGTTCAGCATTTTGAAAGGTGATACGCGGTATAAATTTATTCAATATCTTCTTCATTTACCGGCAGTGGGTCGGATAGCATCAAGGACACCTGACACAATATCGGACATACATGTGTGACTATGGAATGTTTATGAGCAATGTGTAAGACCGGTAAAGGTGACCTAAATGTGTATGACGATTGAGTTATGACCGATTAAAGCGATCCTGATGGCGTCAACTGTTTAACAATATCCACTTTGTTTTTACAATTTGAGGGGCGGGTGTCGGTACCGCCGCCCCGGGAACCATTTATTGGATAACCGACACCTCTGCCATAGGTCACCCCAAGTGGGTCTTGGCGGCGGATGCCTCTGCCCACCAGCAGTAAACCAGGCCGAATCGGGAGAAAGTGGTTGAGGGAGTATTTTTGACTTCTCCAGCAGTACTCTATTGGAACATCGCCTTGCACCACAGCGGGAGGGATGGATTCATACGTCCGTTACTCCTGGACACACTGACCCCCAGATTCCTACCCATTTCTCATACATATTTCCTCCCCAGAACTTCCTCTCCTTCCTTTCCTTAAAAAAAACCTCCACACAGCATCCCCTTAGATGACAAAGGCCCTGAGGGAAATCATTTTTTTCGGGGTCTCCTGTGTCGAGCTAATGTAAAAAAAAAACTTGAGTATCTCTAACAAATCTGCAGTTAAAATTCTTACGATAGTAATAGATACATGTTGCAGACATACATGGGAGTGGAGTTCTAAAATGAACCAACTACGTTAAAGTTGATTTAGAGATAGTAAGACCTAAAGATTTCTTCTTTTCTACTAAATTTCCGTACAAGATCATGACAACACATATAGGTATAAATAGATACGCTAAAATGCTGTGAGAATTTTGGAGGCTTGAAACTAGATTTTAATTTTTTTTAAATATATATGTATGAGGTCTGCCAGTTCTAAATACCCCCCCCCCCCCCCCTCGTATATTTCAATAAATTATGCACGTGCCTTTAATAAATCCATTTGACCACGTACATAAAAGCAGAAAAGTTTGCAAAATATTCGTATGTAGTTCTAACCCAGTGTTCCACAACGTAGGCAATAACGCCCATTTTTTGATTTATGTACCTTATCGACCAATCAAGAATTAAATCTATGGAGGGTTCTCTCATATGATTTGGTGATAGGCATACATTGTTCACCTTATTATAAACCCTGTAGATATATCAACGCATTTTATTGAGTTTTAGGTACATTAGATGCTATACAAAGATTTCCAATTAATGAAATATCAAAAGACGAAAAAAGTCTCTGGTATCTGACTTTCCAAATGATGAAAATCAACAGCGTATATTGGTTTTTCCTTAAACCTAGAAAAAATTTCAAGGATAGGGGGGGACTACAGAAAAATTAACTTAAAAAGTGTGAAATGAGCCTAAGAAGATTGGTCTAACTGATAGAACAATGGAACAGAATGCTACACTTACCTTATTGCTTGTTTTAACTATCCACCTTTTTTTACAATTATTTTTATTATTGAGTAATAAAAAAGTGTAAATATTCACAAGGATTCATTTTTTTTTCAGATAATTCGTCATGTTCCAGAGTAGTAATTGTATCGCCCCGGTAAAGACCGCCATTCAGAATAGAAACGTTGCTTGAAATGGCTTTAATCGTGTTTTGTCCCTAGATCTTCCTCTTCCTCTTCATCTTCCTCTACCCCGTCTTCCCCTCCCATTTCCTCAAGCCTCACAACTTGGGAATGCCACTGGCTCCGGACGGTTGGTAGAAATTTTGACTTTCACGGGGAATTCACATTTTTAAAAACTGACTCAAGGGATTCAGTGACATAAAGATTTCCCCAAAATTTTCAGTTCTGAATGGTTTGGCTTTCACCATGGCGATGCTGAAAACTGAAAGTGGAGTTGTTGCAACATTACCTATCCGCCTAAACATGGCATCCAATGTGAACAAACCACGCATCTATATAAATACATCGTTGCCTGAGAGTTATGGTGGGACATCAGAAAAAAGTTTTCTTCGAGTTATCTATTCAACATTCGTTATTTTTGGTAATGTTGAGTGCTGTTGTGGAATATTTGGTCTTGATAGTAAAATTCATTCGTGGGGAAATGTACACTACAGCGTTAAATAAAAAAATCCTTCCATTTTAAATGTTATGCTCGTATGTCATATATGCCTCATCATGCCACTTACATAATTTAATAAATATTTTGCTGATGCCAGTACAATAGTGGGATGGATACATGTAATGTAATACTGTGGCAATCGCTATTATTCCGTATAAAAATGTATGTGGACGACTGATGACTTCCGTGACTGGGAATCCAAAGGTCGCGCGATTGAATCCCGGCGTGCGTAATAAAAAAAATATTATATATTATATTTGTCGCACGTTCCAGAGTGGAAGACACTCTCAGTATCGCCCTGGTGTAAGATCACCATTCAGAATTGAAACGTTGCTTGAAATGGTTACCAGATCTGAATAGCCAGATACTTCCCCACCTTTCTTTTCCCTACACTGCCTTGGGACTCTTGTACAGTACTCACATAAAAAAAAGCTATTAGGATGTGTAAGTTTGTGTCATTGTATCGTCATTCTGCCTTTTAAAGACGTTTAGAAACAACAACAACAAACAAAAAATATGATGAAAATTTTCATGCCCTGTTCTTATTTCACAATGTCCCAATTCTAGTGAACTTACGAAAATAATAATGACATTATATGTAAGTACTTTGCCGAAATTTATTTTTATTTTCTTCATTTCAACCATAACTATAAGTATAATAAATAAATAAAATATTGAAAAATCTGAATTTCTCAGAATCTTCCCCCAAATATTGCCTTTATAAATATATGAAATGATAAACACGTTTTAATTTTACTGTGATTTTAAATTATTTAATTTCTTTAAAACTCAATGTCTCAAAACTATGTCTTTGTGAGAGGTCCCACTACAACTCTCAGGCCACTTTACATCACTTCTCCATTAGGTTGTCCATAAGCTTCCAAAAATAGTTTTATTATTTCAAAATCACTGCAGAAAGTTATGGAAGTATGTGTCTATACCGTGATAGATACAATCAACAGTACCTACCTTTCTAAAGGGAACTTGTTAAACGTGTTGCAGGTAAACATTACCATCTACTGTTAGATGTTTTATAATGCGATGATGTAAATGCTTTTACGGAATTTATAATAAGAAATGCTTTTCTCTTAATCGCCACACATACAAGATATTATTGCTATCATAACTTATAACTTTAAACGCATTTGTGAACTTTTAGCACCCTTGAATAATACCTACTAATAAACAGGAACATATTTTCATATTTTGAACGATTTCTTTTTTAAAGTTTGCATAGGTTAATAAATTGCACTTCTACGTCTAAAATTTGTTATTATTTTGATCTCGAACGACAAAAATGATTAAAAAACAAATTATTTTGGCAGTTTTAATTTGGTCGTGTGTTAGAAACACATTGAAAGAACCCACTTATAGGCTTATTTTATCTTAATTGAATTGTTAATGGTTTCAAATTCTGTACCCGAGAAGCATACGGATGCAAGTCCTAAAAGGTTAATGTTCAGGAGAGCCAAAAAACATTTTTTCTGTTTCTATGAGACCATAACTTCTTTGGATATTAATGCTGATAGACAACAAAATGTAATTATAAAATCAATTAGTTTTGTTTTAAAAATGAGCAAATAAAACAAAACATTTTATATGCAAAGCCTTTAAAAATATTGTTTAAAAAAAGGGCTAAAAAGAAAACCACGGACCTAAGTCCTTCTGCTTCAAAATGAAATGGAATATTTTGTTATGACATGTGGTGTATTATGAAAGGATCAATGTTTGAAAATTGTTTACTTCCATAGAAATCGTAGTAATGTTAGAAACAGAAGGTTGCAAATGTATTTGAGTCATAAGTCACTCAAAATGAAACTAAATCATAAAGATTCGAGTCCATCTACATCTTTCTTCTTCTAAGATTGTTGTTGCATCAAAGGTAGTTGCTTCCATATAAATTTTTAAAAATCCTATTTTTCTTCATGATAGGACTTTTACCTTTCTGCCACTGATAAACATGATAATTTACGTCAAGTCTGCATCAAAAACTTTTTTCTTCAAATTTTGGACTTGCATCCGTATGCTTCTTGGGTACAGAATTGTTTCAACAATCAACAATCCCAGCAATGACTGACTATAAAATTGGTATTAAAATTCTTTGAAAAATTGAAAAATACGATAGAAAAAAAAACAATTTTATGTCCTCAGAGACAAAATTTAAAATCTCTAATAATGTTCATTGACTTGTATGGAGATGAAATTGCTGAAAGTAGTTGTCTTGACATCAAAATTTCAGACTTTGAGCTGTTTGGTATCACTCGGGTAATCTTACTACTTTAGTTATATCATTTCCAACCAAATCCATGAACATTATTCACCAAATGCATCTATCATAATTGGGACTATGTCCGAAAATAGAAAAGTATGTTTGTTTTAGTAAACTCCATGTCAAAAATATAACAATTTATTAAAAGTGTTTTATTTTATTTAATTATCTGCATTGATCACAAGATAATATGTAAGTATTTAACATCGCAATCGAAATTCAACCTTTTTTTTGTAATCTGTCACAGACATATTTTATATTTTATTACACCTCGAATGAGCTGTTGAAACTCGTTATGTGAGACGTGAAAAAACGCATTTCGCCCTAGAAGAATACTTGAACCGTACTCATAAGTCAACCATTCCTACTTATAAGTCAATCAATGCACAGTGGGTCAGATTGCAAGATTTGCAACCCAAGATGATGAAAATAAGACTCTATCAGTTCAAAGTTTAACACGTATTAGTAACCTACGAGGAGTATAAAATTTGTTAATTTAAGATAGAATTTTTAGCCCTCTTATGAGGGAGTAGAGTAATTTCATGATAATAATAATACTCGATATTCCGGGATTAATTCTAGTATGCACTTACCACGATATTAAGTTTAAAAAAAACGGTGTTGTGGGTACCTCAAACTAACAACTAGATTATTTTTTCTCCACGATACACTTCACTTCTCTCCTTCCTTTCCTAAAAGACCCTCCACACAGTATCCCCAAAGATGACATAGGCCCTAAGGAGAATTATTTTCCTCCTTATTATATTAGGGCCTCCTGTGTGGATCTAATGTAAAAAAAGTTGCTCAATAAAAAAAACGAATGTGCTTTAGACCACACGGCTGAAGTAAAACTTCACTAACTTATGCCGTCCATTAACAATATAACAATAACAGGAAAAAAAATATCCCCATCCCCTCAACTCAACTCAACTCTCAACTCTCAGCTCTCAGCTCTCAGCTCTCAGCTCTCAGCTCTCAGCTCTCAGCTCTCAGCTCTCAGCTCTCAGCTCTCAACTCTCAACTCAACTCAACTCAACTCAACTGAACTCAACTCAACTCAACTCAATTCAACTCAACTCAACTCAACTCATATCATTGATTAGCGTTTCACATTGATAACGTTTCATATTGATTAGCGTGTCACATTTTTTGTAACGTATCATATTTTTTCGTAACGTTACATAACGTATTCATCATTTTACCCCCAAGTGTAGAGCGTGCGTAAAGAAGTTTTACTTCAAAAATCGAGTGCAGTTTACACGCGGTAGAAGGGAACTTCAGCAAAACAAACTCAACCAATACTTGTAAAGTGAGATCATAATGAGCGCAGACCTAGCGTACTTTCCGTTTCATATCGCAACCAATAGGAGCCTTTAAAAGCGACATCATAATCAAAGCGGCCAATGAACGCAGTTGATGCGTCGCAGGTGCAGTAATCGTCATTTCTGTTTCATCCGAAATTCAAATCACAGCGGGGCTATAGAAGAAGAAATGTACACATTTTTATGAAAAAAACTTTTACTGAAAATATGCAGGTCCGACGTTTTACCGAAAAGATTATTTGCTTCTTCATTCTATATCTTGCCCACTGTGCGACTTACGACGGTTCATAACGTTACTTGTGGCGAAAGTGATACAGTATTTGGGCATCGGAAATGACGGACGCACTATAAATTATAATTAACTCAATTGCGACACAGTTTAGCTTTTTTACTTCGCGTGCTTCGCCTCACAATCAAACGCGGCTCATCATTACGTGTCCGGTGTCCGGTGGGTACCGATGCAAATTTCAATTGATCAATCGGATATTATCGATCGCTTTCTTTTGCAGAGCATTAAAATACTTAATTTAATTGATTTCTATTATTTTAAAGTTAATATTAATAATTTTTACATTTATTGTGTAATTTACTATACAAGGTGTTAATGAATGTACTTGACCTACTTTAACCAGTGATTCCTGCATTATTTTGAGTAAAACACTGTATAAAAAAGGAAATTTTGGTCTTTGGTGACTTTTTTTAACATTATTTTCATTCACAAAAAAATGACTTCTGCTTGTCGTCTCTGGTCATTCAGCCGAGTAATCGCACAACCTCTTACTCCGCCCCCAACTATCCAAAATCTGCTATTTTTTATGTTTTTGTAGGAAAAAAAATCAATTACGTCTCCGGAGACCAAAATTTTATCTACATTTTTTACTCCAAATAATGCCAGGAATCACTGGTTAAAGTAAGTTAAGTACGTCCCTTAACATGCTGTATATAAATGCTATTTTTTCATGTATCCAATAGCATCAAAATAATTTATATAGAAGACAATTTTTGTTTGAATAAATAAATTTTAAACGTAAAAAAACTTTTAGTTTGAACCAGAATATTTGCCATGAAAAGAAAAATCAAATAATACACTTTTTTTTAAAGAAAGACACACTTTCCCGGGTTACGAATAACCCGACGATATTTGAAAATCTCTTGCTACCACCACAGTAAGCCGAAAATTTTGCTTGAGACGTGATGGAGGACTTAGCCAAATAGCCAGCTGAGGAATCGAACACGAAACGCTTGGACCCAAACGGTGGGACCAAAACGCGATGCCCATTCAACCACTGACCGGTCATAATAACGTTTATAACGCTCTTACCATAAAACATAATTAATTGTAAAAATCAAACAAAAACGAGAACGGCGCTATAGAAGTAATCTAATCATAATTATTAAAAATTCATGGGTCATAAGATGCCATCAATTAAATATTTAATAACCACAATTTTGTCATCTGAACTTTAAAGCGGAGGATCCGAGTTCTGAAGCTGCAAAAACATTGGCGTTACAAAAATTGTGCAACTGTTATATTATACCTGCCAATTCAAACTTTTTTCTGCTCGAAACATCATGTTAGTTCATCGTTGAATACCGGTTTTAATGTGAAAAAAACAAGATGACACATTGTTAGTTCTTTCTATCTTGTTTTTAATTTGGGAAGCGGTATGGGTACCGCCGCCCCTGGAACCATTTGTTGGATAACCAACACCTCCGGCATAGGTCACCCCAAGTGATTCACTACGTTTGGTGACTAAGCAGGGTAACCGGGTTCACATTATATATAATAATAATATTTTCTTCGGGGCCTCCTGAGCGGAACTATTGTTGAAAAAATTATAGTTTTTTTTATTGTTGATTAAAAAAGTTTTAAAAATAGTGATGTGAAACTCGAGCTAAACCGGGTTGAAACTATCAGTTATATCATTATTGTGTAAGGACGAAAATTCAGTTCTGCTTACAAAGGCTGATCGATCCTGCCTATTACGTGATGTTTGAAAAACGGTTACGAAGTTCCACTTTCCGTGCTTCGAATCCATACATAAGTAATTACCTGCCTAGAGTGCCTAGCCTACTCAACTGTCCCATATTTCCTTCACTCATCGCTTGTCACTCGGCTCTGGGCCAATGGGTCACAAATTCAATTACGACGATTTAAGTAAAATAATGAAAAAAAAACACATTAATTTTTATTATTAAAATTTTTAACAACTCTTTAAATAATATCGTTCCACATTCTGAGAATATTCTTCATATTCTGTCAAATCCCGTAATATATGACCATTAGTTGCACAGAATATTAATATTAAATTCAATAATAACTTCATTTGTTCTATTTTTTTCTCATGGTAAAGATGAACTGCCTTTATTATTATTTATATAAAAGCCCTCTGGGCGTAAAATAAAAAATAAATAAACAACCAAATAAATTAATATTCCCCAAAACGAGCCTGAAAATTTCATTTGTCATATATTGGGTTTATAAATGTGTAAATTCTACAATTATTCAAGAATTTATAAAATTTGTAGTACTTTACTAAAGCCATAAATACACTGGGAATTTATATCATATATGTAAATCCTAATTATACAATTATAAATGTTCTCTATAATGACTTGGAAAGAATCTCCTACTTGTGATATCACTAAAGAAACCACTCATCCACTCTGAATGCAAGTATTAATGTTCTTCAAAATGACCTTGAAAAAAAACAAATCTTTGCGATTCTTTCAAAGGCATATAGAAACCATCGCTTCGTTCAGAAAACAAATTTTAATGTTCTTAATAGTTATCTCGACAGAGGCTCATTCCTGTGATATCTTGAAAGAAACCATTCCCTTGTTAAAAATATTATGAACTAAATATACAATTTTGCTGTCCTAAAACGGGTATCCTTCCCAGTTGGACAGACAAAGTCCTTCCCAATTGGACAGACAAAGTATCATTTTGTAATGTATTTAATATATATGTTTATAAAAAAATAATTAAATAATAACTTTGAATGCACAATTCAAACTTTGAAACAAGGGCGAGCAATAGCTGATTTGAAATTTATACACAAAATTTTAAGTAATAGCATTGACTGTACAGAACTTATTTCCCTAGTTAATTTAACGGTCCGTTTGATAGATTCTCCCATCTTAACAGACGGATTGCAATCTTTAGAGCACAGGCGTCAGGTGGGAATGCTGTCCTTGTTCTACCGGTATTACAATGGAAAATGCTCCGAGGAACTAGCGTCGTTGATCCCCTCGGCACCGGTGCATAGTCGGGAAACACGCGCCCAACATTTGTACACGGTTGACATTAGTCACATGAGAACGGGTCGTTTTTACGACTCGTTCTTGAGTTCAACAGCTCGGATGTGGAACGATTTACCAGCCTCTGTGTTTCCTCCCTCCTACAACATGGGTCTCTTCAAGACCCATGTTCACTCCTTCCTTTCCTCAAAAAGACACTCCATAAAGCATCCTTAAAGATGACATAGGCCCTGAGGGAAATTATTTTCCTCAGGGCCTCCTGTGTGGAGTTAATGTAAAAAAAATAAAAATAAAACTATTAAGACACCCACGCCATACAGAACTATTCCACAAGCTTAATTACAAGACAAATGCAATCAATCGTGCTCTTCATTATATGTTCAATAATATTCGTCTAAATTCTAACTAACTTAACTGATTATAAACTTATATTTTCTCCGATACACTGCCCAAATTTAAAAATGTCAATAATATAAATTGTTCAATGCGTATACATACATACATACATACACACTTACTCACACACAAACACACACCTTCCCACTACATACATCCCCCGGTAATTACATAAATATATACCATAAATAAGACACTACAATGAAACACATAATGTATCTAATGTACTGTTTGTTTTTGTTTATAAATAAATAAATACATTGCAGAAGAAGCTTTCGCTACACGTAAGAGTTCTGTGTTAACCACTAGTTCGGTGAACAGCAGACCACGGGCCCTAAAAAGGATATTTCAAATTTTCTCTTATTTAATAAATCATAACGAAAATTTTAACTAAATTATACGATTTCTAATAAGGTTCTCAAATACCTATCTACTTCATAATTTTTTTGTTTTATTGTTTTTATTTCTTGCTAGAGCAATCCCGGTGAGTTACAGAACTCATTTTAGGACAGGAGGAACACACAATTCATAGGTGGGAGGAAATGGTTACAGTTTTACATAGGAATTTAGATATTAAAAATATAGATGATTAAAACTAAATGGAAAAGAAGAGAAAAAGAAACAAGACAATTGAACGTGACAAGAAAATTACATAGCTTCATCCTTAAACGTACTTAAAAAATATTCTTTTAACGCATTACTCTGGATTTTTTTATTTTGCTGAATTCCGTTGTACATATCTGGAAGCGAATTATAAAGTGTGTAGGCAACATAGTTCAGAGATTTTATCCCATATTTTGTAGTGTGTTTGAGGTATGCGGATTTTATTGCTATTTCGAGTAGTGTGAGTGTCTCGATTGTAATCAACCATATATTTTTATTTAAAAATGTATATTTCAGACGAGGAATATAGAATTTTTTCCAAAGAAACATCACTATCTCGAAGACAACATTTTCATCAGGCCTCCTGTATAGTTTCAACAACTGTGTCAACAACAATCGTTAAAATTAAGTTCTTGCAGATCTTCTCACTTAAACGTCGATGACACTGAGCGAGTTTACAAGCTACTATCTGGGAAATTCACTATCTGTTAGTAAACTTGTTCAGTGTCATTGTGTTACTTGCTAACTAGCAGATTGTTGACTATCTACGAAAAAAGTTGTAAGGTCGTCAACTTTACTTGCTACTCGCTTACTCGTGATTGGTTTATTCATGTTTTCAATATGGCTGCCAATAAACAGCTGATTTCAACTGTCAAACATCTACAGAATTAGTTCATGCAGGCTTCGTTATTCTCGCTCGCGTTTTGTGTGTCATCATGATAATCTCACTCGCCCGTTTTTAAACTTAGTAGATAGTAGCTTGTAAACTCGCTCAATGTAATTGAGGTTTTACATGAAAGCAATCCAAACTCTAAAATATGGAGAAACGGTAGCCATTTATTCGATAACCAACACCTCTGCTGTAGGTCACCCGAGTGGTTCGCTATGTTTGGTAACTTAGCAGGGGAACCCGGGTTTATGGGGTGAGGTTTGTGTAGGTCTTGGCGGTGCATACGTTTGCCCACCTACTGCATGGCGGGCTGGATCGGGATTGAGAGAGACGTAACCTAGATATATTCAGCCTGAATCTCTCGACTCATCACCTTGCACCGTAGTGGAAGGGATGGATTCCTACATCCGTCACTCCTGGACACATTGACACCGAGATCCCTACCCACCCCTATTACCTTTTTATTTCCCAAAACTTCCTCTCCTTCCTTTCCCTAAAAATACTGTGAATGGGCAGCATCCCTAAAGATGATTTATGCCCCGATGGATTTTTTACTCACGGCCGAAATGAGTTATTGTAAAAAATCGGATATTATGCAAGAACTAGGTAACTACTTACATAATATTACAAAAACCCACTCAGTCAAACGTACATAAAAATTATAAATAATTACAAAATTTTAAAAACTCACGTAAATAATAAATTATACTAAGTAGTGTTGAGTACCTCATACAAGAGGCACCTCAAATGTCCCATACAAAAATGTAAAAATGTCCCCCCACCTCACAAAATGTATTTGTACCAACTATTTTTCTTTGTATTACTACAAATGTCATACGAGAACTCGCGGCTCGCGAGCGGAACAGAGCGCGAACACGGGGGTGCCTGCCGCAACGTCACTTTGGCACGTATAGGACAAATATGAAAGGGAGGACAAATATGAGGTGTGAGGTGGTTTTTGTATTGGACTACATTCATGTAATGTCACGTATGGGACAAATATGAAGGGCGGACAAATATGAAGTGTGAGGTGGTTGGTGTATTGGACTACATTCATGTCATGTCACGTGTGGGACAAATATGAGGTGAGGTGTAAGGTGGTTGGTGTATTGGACTACATGTCATGTCACGTTATCACGCATGGGACAAATGTGAGGTGAGTTGTGAGGTGGTAAAAATGTATGAGATGGTGAGGTGAGGTAATTCATGTATTGAATGAAATTTTTGTATTAGATCCGTGAGGTGTGAGATGCCGAGGTGAAATTTTTTGTTGTTGTTTTTAAATATTGTTTCCAGTAAAGAGTCCCAACTGCCCCAAATATTTTATATTGTAAATTATTATTATGTGAATACCGAACAAGAGTTTCAACTGCCCCAATTTTTTATATTTTTTTATTGTAAATTATTTCCAACACTAATACAAAAAGAGTAATAGATACAAAGACACAACGAGAGTTACAAGTGATAAATAAAATAATTAGCCCAATCTTAATTGTTTCATATTTCAAGACTTATGAATAGCAGGACATATATTTTTAAACTGTATAAATTATCAAAAAATGTCTACTTCAGAACACCAAGTGTTTCAACGTGATTTTAAACAAAAACACGTATTGTAACATTATTCTACTACGTCTAACTATTGATGTGTTGCAAATGAAAAATTCATGAGATAGAAAAAAAAGATATGTCTACTTTCTTACGCGTAGCTAAACAGAATACATAATTTATCAATCACACCGACGCTAAAGCGACAAATGCCATAGTAATTTAAACTTGGCAAACAAACCTGATGAAATAATAATTAATAGAAAAGTTAAGTTTGCAACTAAAAGATAATTTGGCAATAGCCGCGGCACGTGAGATAATATTAAACCTCATTTCATGTCCATGAAGGTCAGGTCAAAAATTATGCAAAACAACAGGCGATACTTTTTTTTCTCTGTAAAACGGTTACCTCATTCATTATGTCCACAGGCATTTAACTAGACCAGTAGTGACACACGATATTGCAAACTTTTGGAACAAAACCTGAGGCATAAGAGATAATGATGCGTTGGATTCTTATGAATATTGAAACTGTGTCATTATTGCAACAGTTTAATGTGTATTTTACGTTCATTTGATTTAATTTTCTCGGAGACTATTCATGACTTTCGTGAGTGTTTAGGCCAGAGATCGCGAACCTGTTTAATGTTGAAACATATTATAGATGTGTTCTCGTGTCAATACCACGCACAATATCTCCTTAACTAGTGTAATTAGGGTTTGGCACGAGCTTGAACGAAGTGGGGAAGGAAAAGGAAGGTTATGAAGTACCTAATTATTCAGATCTGGTCACCAAACACTACTAAATCCATTTACAGCTACGTTTCGATTCTCAGTGGTGGTTTTACATCACGGCGGTACTGAGAGTACATACCACTCTCTAACGTGCTGCAAAAGGTATTACATATTATTTTGTATTAATTATATTTAAAATAATTTATTTGCGCACGCATTTGGGCAAACGCGTGCAATCGCCCACGCACGCGTCCTTTTGATTCGTAGACGAAAATCTTAACCGCTCGACAGAGGTCCTCAATTTATTTAAGTGTGTCAAAAAATAAAAATTTCCTAATGTATATTAAAAGTTCTACGCATTACTTACCGAAGTAGTAATTCAAGGGAACTAAAAGTAATTTGCTTAGCTAAGTGATATCATAAAATGCGAATATTCCAATACCCACCATTGCCCTTACTTTGTTAGTTAAAAAATTAGTTTTAAGTCTGTGAAGCAGTTTCCTTGAGTTATATACACATTATTTGAGTTACATTACCTAGTGTCTTTACAACCAATAATCTACAATGTTGCGAGTCGACGTGAAGTTAATGGTTTCGATGAGAGGTTTCAATTTCAATTTCAGTGCCAGCAACCCGGGCGTTTATTTTATTTTCATGTATGTACAAATTGTACATAGTTCTCTTTTACCCACCTCACTAGACAGTCTATTATTCCGAGGCGGGTAAATAACATATTATATTTATAAAAAGATATGTATCAACAAAGATATGTATGTACTTAAAAAGATAACAATATATGCATACACGAGTATGTACACATAAATGCTCTTAGGTATTGTTGTTATATTAAATATTTACTTGTTGTTTTTATAATATGATATATTCCCATAAAAATATTCTTTTTTTTTTCTTTTAAAAAAAAAGACAAACATTCCCGGGTTACGAATAAAACAAAAATGTTTTAAAATATCCTACTACCACCACAGAAAGCCGAAAATGTTGCTTGTGTTGTGATGGAGGATTTAGCCAGCCGAGGAATCGAACACGCGACACCTTGGGTGGGACCCAAGCGCTATGCCCACTCAACTACTGACCGGTCATATAAGATTACACATGTAGGTAAGAAAATTTTAATACTGTAGGTACATGATTATATAATTAATGTTGCTAGCAAGCAGTACCCTGCATATTTTAATTTATTTGAATATTATATAGTTTTGTGAGAAATTATATGAAATGTGAATGTCTACAAAATGTACTCCTGTTAGTTTTTTAGTTTAACTTCTTGCATTTTCTCAGAGTTGCAATCTCTCGCCTGATATTTGGCGGGGTTAAGATTATTATTATTTTTTTTTTGTTAGTAGATTATTTTGTAGCGATTTAATTACTTCAATCATCCCTGTTTCTGTGTTTTTGAAGACCTTTTCCCATGATTGTGCTTTGATCCAAATTACTGTGTCGTCTGCATAACTGATTACTTTGTAGTCTATTTTTCCTAGGTTTATCTCAGTTAAACTATTTGTATAGATGAGGAATAATATGGGACCCAAGACGCTGCCTTGCGGAACTCCATACCTGACATATTCTTTGTCACTGCTCTATTTATTTATTTTTAATATTTTTTGTCTATTTTCAATGTAACTGACAGACCATTTTAGCAGTGTACACCGGTTAGGCCGATATTTTTAATTTCTTGATGTAGTAAGTTGTGTGAAATGGTGTCAAAGGCTTTTGCTAGGTCTAAGAATACTCCTCTTAATCACATTTGATCCGCCATCAATGCTTTTCACTATGTAGTTGGTTAATTCTGATAAAGCGTCTTCTGTACCCATTTTTGCACGAAATCCAAATTGTTGGGTTGAGAGCAGATTATGTTTTTCAATGTACGCAAGTAATCTTTTTTCCAAGCCTAAAACTTTGGTTGAAAATGTGTTGAAGTGGTATAAGTATGTGTTCTCGTAGATTTATGAGTATTTTATTGGAAAGATTGTCCGGTCCCATCGCGCAGTTTAGTTTGAGAGAATTTATGAGATCGAAAATAATCAGGTTAATTATCACCTTTCACACATCCAGGAAAGTAATTAACTTACTTGTGGGATGGAATAGTTCGAATCATAACTACTCGAGTACATGAGAGTGACATGTACATTGTAGGGCATAAAAACCTCACTCTCTCATAGCGTACTATGTACCGATCATCTGTAGTTGTTTATAACAATAAATGTATAACATTTAATTTAGAGTATTACTGTAATACAAGTATAATACTTTTAAAATACAGAGGGTGACAAGTTAAGATGAAGCTATTAATTAAAAATTGTTAATTTATTTGTTTTTTGTGTTTAATTCGTAGAACTCCATTAAATTTTTTTTAAATCATTAAAATTATATTTTAAAATGTTATTATCAAGTTTTTCAAATATTTTAGTATTTTTTTTTCAGCTGTTTCTTTCAAAATGAACCTATTATTTTTTTTTTAATCATTTATTGTTTGTTTATTAATGAACTTTTTTTACTTTAGCTCCACACAGGAAAAATAATTTCCCTCAGGGCCTTTGTCATCTTAGGGGTTGCTGTGTGGAAGGTCTTTTTAAGCAAGGGAATAGGGGACGTTCTAGGAAGGAAAAAGGAATGAGGGGTGGTTAGAAATCTGGGGTTCAATTTATTCAGAATAACGGAAATATGAATCCATCCGTCAAAAAAGTCCGTAAGGTCAAAAGGCCTCCTTCAACCAGTCTCTCCCGATCCGGTCCGCCACGCAGTAGGTGGGCAGACGCATCCAAGACCTGGTCAAAACCTCATCCCGGGCACCCCTCCTGCCCCCTTGCCATGTTTTTATAAATTTAAATAAAATATTTTTGAATGTGTACATAATAATTATACACATTACTCTTAAAAAGGATTTTAATTGAAATTAATTGAATTAAAAAAATCCTTTATTTCACTAATGTATATTAATAATACGCATATTCAATAATAATACTTGTTTATTTATAAACAATTTCTGCTATGTAATTGTTATTTTCCCGTGACAGCTGTTTCACCTTCTGAAGGCATTATCAAACTGGTTGATAGGCCAGTTACAGACGATACAATATATCGATAAAAATATATATACATTTTATATATATACATTTTTTTTATATAGGTACTTTTAATAATTATTGAAAATATAAAAGAAAAAAATGGAGTTCTATAAATTAATCCTGATAACAATAAAAACAGATTTATTTATTTGTAACGTTTGGGGTGTCTCGGAAAGACGTGAAAAGAATAAATTTATCAAATATGAAGTTTATTTTTTGTACTGGAAGATCGTGATTTCTTGGCAGCTGACGCAGTTATGATAAGTTTTATTATTATTAAGGCTTATTTGTATATACATCATGATTGAAGATGATCGTTGCTAGGTGAAACCAATCCCGTGAACTAATGTCACAGAAAATTGTTATTTGTTTTTGTAATCGTGACATTGTTTGACAAATTTGCACATAAAAACGAAAAATTCGAAATGTTTACTGAAAAATTACTAATATACGTGTCACTTAGCACGTGCTAGATAATATTTAATGGTAATTGAGGCATACCATTAGGCGGAGTCGGTAAATTATATCCGTTCTTCAACACTACATAATGTAGCAACATGACACATAAGATCGTAATAGAATTGTGGTATCCTGTGCAGAGTGAAAAAATATGACTATTCCGGTGAAGTCATCTGGGTTAGGTGAGTTTATGTTGGAATAGTTGAGTTTAAGTTATAACTTATGACTTCTCTTAAAGTTATCTTTAGCTGAAGTGACTCGACCGGATTTCCCATTTAATTTGTTAGGAAATCGGATGATGTTCAAATACCTATCGTAAAATTTTATTCAGAAAAATGATTGGTAATAAATTTTAAAATTATAATATTCGATGACCCCAATGGAAGAGCTGAAAGGTACTTTGCTCTGGAATCAGAGGTCAAAGGTTCAAACCCACATATTTTTCTCTTTCACCGTGATGAAATGCGTTTGTGCAGTGAACTACCATAACATAAAAAATAAGACAACCTTCTTTTTAAATTTTATCACACTTAAAAGCGCGCTATTCGATATCCTAAAATTTTCATTTTTTTAAATTTTAATTAACTAAAACATCCACCCTTTGGTATTAATTCTGCCCGAGAGCGAGCCCAATATGAATCCCATACATGCGTTATAACCACTGGAGCAACAGCGCAATTTGAAATTTTTTTTCCGATTGCTCGAGATTTTTAATGATCATTTTGAATATTTTCCGCCCACATCAAAAAAATCATACCTGCGAGTTTTGATATCGAGACATACAAACTGATTATAGATCTATATAGCCAATGAATTCACCTTCAATTTATAAAAAAAAAAAAAATCGTTAATTTTTACTTAATTACTTACAAATAAGGGAAAATTAGTGAAAATTGGCAGCAAAGCAATCCTATGTATTTTAAATAGTGCAATACTGTGGCAAAAAGTGCTCCAGGGGATAAATAAATTCAGCGACTATGGAATTTACTGAAAAAGTTCATACATAACAACGCGGCGCTGTATCAGTAAACCGGACCAGCTTGCAAACCTCTTCAGAATCTGGCTTCCTGGGCGCGCAGCGACTCTCAGATTTGTTAACACCAAATTTGTACGGAATGCTATGTTGCAAGAATAAAAAGATCTTTTTTTTTCTGTGAATGCAGCGTTTTAAGTTATTAAAATAGGTTAATTATTACTGAAGATGATACTTTTTATATTTATAAAAGAATAGTTTCTTGTGTAGATTGTGATTTTCGTATTTAAAACCATTTTTTGTTTTTCTTTACTCATTATCCACAGATTATTTTTGATGAATCGCCAAATGGGGTATTTCCACGTTTTTTAATTGCTTAAAAAATAAACAAAAAATTACGATGATTACACCATTTTTATTCTATTTTTATGTGGACGAATACATTTTCTGCAGCGAGTTAAAGTTTACCATTTTTGAATTACCGCTAAAACGATATTTTGGGGCGTGGCTATCGTGTGACGTCATGAGTGCGAACGCTCCCACAGTGTTTATTTATGCTGGTTCAGCTGAGCCACGCTTGTTACGTCACAAACCCATTTGCAAAAAACGGGCTGTTTTGATTTTGTCAATTTTAGAGCGTTTTTAAAATCAATAATACTGAATGAAAACATAAAAAAAAAACATTTTTAGTAGGATGATTAAAATCAGAAAAATAATCTTTAAATATTCCGAACATATTCAACAAAATCCCTCGTTTGTGGAAATACCCCTTTGTAGCTTTTGCTGGGTCACCAATATATAGGGTATTAACGAACGTACTAGAATTAGTTTATCCAGTAATTCTTGACATTGTTTGGAGCTGAAAATAGGAATGAAATTTTGGTCTCCGGTGACTCTTTTGATGTAGTGTTTTATTGTTTTTAAATTCGTCAATGGTAACTCAGTCGAGTAACCGCCCAACTAACCGCACTTCGATTCAATAACTACTGATTTTATATGTTTATGTAGAAAAAAAAAACCATCAAAACTATCACCGAAGTTAAAAATTTTATGTACATTTTTACTCCAAATAATGTTAGGATTAATTGGTTAACTGGTTAAACCATATATATTATATACATATAATTATGGATATGATCGACATAGGATTTGTAGATGAAGGATTTTTTCTCTTTCTGTTATTTTTTTCCATCACTGGTAGGTTTGCTTAAAAACATATTAAATAACAAAATAAAAATTTATTATCATTATTTTTTTTTTAACTTTTATGAATAAAAACTCAAATTTTAATATTTAATTAAATGAAGACAATATTAGCGAAACTCAATCAAAATCTGAAGACAGAAAAATCAGAAAAAGATATTGGTTCCACTGGGACTCGAACCCAGACACCTTAGTATTCATGGCCAACTGAGCTATGGGCTCATAGCTCAATCGGTAGAGCAGTTGGCCATGAATGCTGAGGTATCTGGGTTCGAGTCCCAGTGGAACCAATATCTTTTTCTGATTTTTCTGTCTTCAGATTTTGATTGAGTTTCGCTAATATTGTCTTCATTTAATTAAATAAATATTATTTAATGGTTATAATAACTGTAATATACATAATGAAACTTATTAGGTTTTTATCATTATGATATTGAACTTTGTAACTTGATCATTACAACAACCACTCAATTGATCAATTTTTTTATCCGGCGAGGCTTGAGAAATTGATATTGGGGTTTTTTTTTGTTCTTGTGAAGTTGAGACATTCAAGCGTCCAAACGCTCGTAAATTGCTATATTTTTATAGTTGTTCCGTTGTAGATTTATGAAAGCTTCTCTGTAAAATTATGTCTCTCTTTTGGTTCCAACTTAACGTCATTCTGCTTAATAAGTTAAGGATCAATTGGATTAAAGGAGTTTATAGTCTCTCGTCATTTGTTGACATCATCTCGGTCGCTAGGTTGCCGCCTTTTGTACTTCCAACCCGGCTGGTCACCGTGGAAGACCAAGACCAAAACCCTCTGAAGAAGAAATTCTGAACTTCCTCCAAAATACAAGAAGTGACACAAACACAAGAAATACTTAACCCTACGAACAAAACAAGAGATAAATGGAATTCTTTAGAGGAGGCCTTCAACTTCGCCTGACCTTGATACCTTTATTACATTTTTCGTACATAGCATTAATTATATTTTTTATAACTCTGTAACATACCTATTTGCAAGAAATAAAAGGCTTTTTATTTTTTTATTTTTTTTTATTTTAAAGTTACATGACGAGCAGTGAATCAACAGTTTATATAAAGGTTGTGAAATTCCCCCCCGAGTGTTAGACAGGGTAAGACAGAAGGTGGCAACGGAGTGACCAAGACCACGCCACACACCAAATGACTGGAATTAGAGAGATTGCGGTAAGAGAAGTGGTTTAATATCCCTTTAATTTTTAGTATTCAGAATTTTTCTACTCAAGATGGAGCCGATCTTAATTATCGACATTAGAATGGTCATTTGAATAGAGATTTTTACAGTATTTACAATAATGTTCAGTTTAAATTTTTTGTATTATTTCGCGTATTTAGAAACATTTTAAGTGTTTTTAGCATACTGTATGGCGTAAATGAGTCAATAAAAATACTATCAATAATAATCTACTTTATTTAATCATTTATATAATAATCAATAATATAATAGCTTATGTTCGCTTTTGATATCACAAAATACAGTTGTCCGTTTTGAAACCCATGAACCTGTTAAGAGGAAGCCTGGTCGCCGAGGAATTTGTACAATAAGTATTTAATCAAACTGTCGCTCTTATTCCCCAGAATATTGAGCGAAAGGAACAACTGCACTTCAGACTTATAATACCCAAATAAAATCAGCAAAATCTAGATTTTGTGTTCACCATTTTTCTCCTTCAAAACTGGACCGATTTTTAAGATATTTTTAGTAACTGTTTTAGAAAAAAAATCTATTTCTTCACGTTTTTTTAAAAATAACTTGCCTAATTTTTACAATTAATGGCTGTTGATGGCGGTCAAACCAGGCAATTTTGGAGGGTCCTTACAAATATGTATAAGAAGTAACTTATCAAAAAAAGCTAAACATACCGACGCGCTCAGTGGTCGATATGTATATTATATTAAAAAAATATTTGCTGCAGTGTCAAAATCCAGAGAGGAAATTTGCGAAAAGGTTTCTAGGGACAAAACGCGGCTCGGTGTCCTCTTAGTGAGTAAAATCTGGACTGGTTCCAATGTATTGTCAATTAACTTCCATCCCAATTAGTGATCAAAAAAAGAGTTACAACATATCCCGCTTGATAAATACATTAGTTTATCAAATTATTTAAAATGCAAATCAATGTATGATTTGACTACGTATCCCACATATTATTGTGCATAATATTAAATCTTATAAAAAAGAGAGTTGCAGTGATTATGTCAAAACTTAATGTTCTATTTTTCACACGTATTTTGTTGCAAAACCGAATTCCAAAATGACATTTTTCAATCAACACTTGTTTATAGAGGCACATTTTACATGGATGAAATTAAATTACGATATTTTCGATGCCACAGATAAAAACAAAACAAACACGTGATACCTCATGGAAGCTCTGAATGACTCTGAAACAGAAATTAAATTGTTCGGATATACTTTTAGAATATTGCTAGGTGCCATAACACTTCTGCCATAGGTCGCCCCAAGTGGTTTGCTACGTTTGATGACTTAGCAGATGTGCCCGGGTTCATGGGGTGAGGTTTGTCCGGGTCTTGGAGGCGGATACGTCTACCCATCAGCTTTAATGGTAGGCCGGAACGGGAGAGAATTATCGAGGGAGCCCCTTTGACTTCTCCAGCCGGGAAAGAGATGGATTCATACGTCTGTCAGTCCAGGACATACTTACCCACCCCTCATACCCTTTTCCTTCCCAGAACTTCCTCTCCTTCCTTTTCTAATAAGATCCTCCAAACAGCATCCCCAAAGGTGAAATAGGCCGTTAGGGGAATTATTTTCCTCGGAGTTCCCTGTTTGGAGCCATTGATATATATGCATCTCAATGTGTGGAGCTAATGTAAAAAGGATGTAGAATTATGTTTTATTTTATAATTCATTACTAAAATTGGCTTCAATAATCTATTTAAATGTAGAATCATGAAACAATAGATATTCCGTTAAGATATTATCATGATGCCACACTCTTTGACGTTCTGCTATATTAAACCAGACTAACACAGGTTTATTAAATATCTACAAGTTGAATTTGACATTTCAAAAATGCTATTATATCCTAAGGAAAATGCTCACAAAATACTATCTAATACCAGTTTCAGTCAGTCAAAATTAAATAATATGTCTGAGGCTAAATATAGCACGGGTTTTGGCTAAACGAAAAAAAACACAATATAACATTTTTGTATTTCTTAACATCTTTTGTAACTACTTTAAAAAAGAGGTCGCCTCGTGTTAAAGAGATAATCGCGTGTTTTTTTATTACTTGCACGTCTCTTTTTATTATATATTTATTAGTTCTTTCGAAACTTCGATATAAAACTGCATTTTTATTATCCATGGGGTAACCGATTTCGCCTTATCTTCAACTTCTCGGAAACGTGCGTTTTTTAAGCTTGTAAATTGTGAGGTTCTTAATACCAGATATTATCGTCGGCAAGTAAATATTTTATTTTTATTATTTAATACTTGATTTTTTAATAAATGTAAAAATTAAAAATATTCGCAGTAGGTATACTATATAGTAAAATCATAATAGCTAATATATACATAACATATAAAATCAATACAGTGAAATCTCTAAGTATCGTTCGTCGCGTTCGTCGAATAATCGTTTGCCCGTATGTGTCATTATTTCTTGTTGTCCAGAATTTCATATAAAACACCCAAAAGTAGATCGCATTGATCGTATTTCTTTATTTTAATCTGATCTTAACAAAAAGGTACATAACAATTTTGTTTTTTCCTCTATTATGTATAGATTAATCTAAAAACGTTCGCCTCGATTAAATTTTGCAAACAATGCGTTCACTGCAATGGAAATGCAATGAAATTCCAGCGTAAAATAATCAAATAGGTGATAAAGATCCCTCATGCCGATCATTGGAATTGCTTATTGATTTCTTTTAGCGTTTTTTGAATGTTTGTTTTTATGGCGATTTACACAATATTCACTAGACATTATAGTATTTGTTATCAGTTATTAGTCCAACCGGCGCGGAGCTTTGAACCGAGTAGTGGAATTCATATTCGATGCGATTCCGATCCATACATTTGCTAAATAACGAAATAAAAATGAACCAAAAAGTTAATAGGAATATGGCATAGCTGTAATAGGCCACTTGCATGGATTTCATAACGACTTGGAAAAAATCGTGTGGATAGATTTTTTTACTAAGATTACGAAAATGTTAGTAAATTTTTTTCGAAATGTATAGTTTATTTTTTATTTTTAAATAAATAAATCAATTATTTGAGCTCGTAACGTCACTACATGACAATGTCCCGTCTCCGATTATGTTCCCTTAATTTTGTAAAATTCCACACTGATTACATTTTTTTTACATGGCAACACTTTAATTTCCGGCGAATTTTTGAATTTGCGTTTAACGTTCACTAGATTGATTGTTTGTTCTATGTATTATTTTTACAGATGTTACGAAGAGAACCCCGTACAATTTATTGCTATTCATGTGGAAAACGTTATTTTTTAAAAATGATTTTCGGCTGTGTAATTATCGTTTTTTTCGCACCCATTACTTTATGTCCCGTCTTTCCGGTTTATAAAAATGGTCTGATCGGATTGAAACTTTTAAAAAATCGCCAGGGTTTCAAAAATACGATTTAAAAAATATATATACAGAATGTCTTAGAATATTTGCCTAAACCGGAATTTTTTTTTAAATGTGATGTAAGTTGCCTATTCATTTTTCTTAAAAGTGGTTTAATAGTCCAAAATACGTAACTTTACATCGTTCCGGTTATTAAAACCGAATTCGAGCTCTGATTAACTTTTCATATTACTGTTGATTCATCATATAATAAATGAATATAAAAATGATATCGACATTTTTAATGCAAAAAACCGATGTAAAAGAAACTTTTTTTTCTTCATATTTTTTTTCTTCAAATTTCTTAATTTTGTCCAATTGTAATGTATGTATGCATAATGAGTAAGATTAAGAAAGGGACCCTCAGATGGTTTGGGCATGTAGAGCGAATGAACGAAGAAAGCAGTGTAAGAAGAATATACGACGCAAATGTGAATGGTAGAAGAAGTCGTGGACGTCCGAGGAAGACATGGCACGATCAAGTGAATCAGATACTTGAGTCGGGCCATGTCAAAAGTCAGAATAATAGAAGAGAATGTATGAGATGATGTATGAATGTGAGTGAGGCAAAGAGTGTGTGCCAAGACCGAGTTGTTTGGCGGTCCGTCCTCTCTGCCTACCCCTGCGGGGAAACGGCGTGATGGTTAGTTAGTTAGTTAGTTAGTAATATAAGATATAATTTTTAACAACCCATTATTACTATCCCTAATGAAAAAAAATGTAAGCGTTGTGTAGCTAGCCTGTAAAAGCCCCACGGGCGTATAAATGAATTGCTTATTTTTATTTATTTACTATTTTGTTAGAAAAACTTTATTTTTATAATAACTTTTGAAGGTTATTCCCATCAATGTAATATATCATTGAAGAAGATAATACTAACAAATCTAAAAAAGAACAAAACAGAAAAAATAAAAGCTTACGGTGTCTGCTGGGACTCAAACCCAGGATCTCTCGTCTTATCGAGACAAACGCCTTAACTAATTCGGTTATTGAGACATTCCAGGTCATGCCGAACTGGTTTAAAAGCGCATTCAAAATTTGAATGTTTGTCCCTAGATAGACTATGGTATCAACAATTGGAATATGTTGCGGGGGTGAAGGGAAGTGGGGATGGGAATGAGATGGGAAGAGGGAGAGGGAAAAGTACATGGCTATTCAGATCTGGTCACGAAACACGGCTTAAGCCATTTCAAGCTACTTTTAAATTCTGAATGGTTGTCTTACACCAGGGCGATACTGAGAGTATCTTACACTTGGGAACGTGCCACAAATATACCGTATTTTTAATTAATTATATGTGAAATAACACAAATTAATCACATGAAATTAATTTGCGCACACCTTGATCTGAACCCGCGACCTTCGTATTGCCAGTCGAGGGCCTTACCCCTCAAACACAGAGGCCGCCAAATCTAAATTTTTACGTCATCTATATTAAATATTACATAAATGTTATTTTTAGTTTTTGAAATTCTAAAATGTATCTAAGTCAAATTTATGAATTTAAATTTAAATTAAATTTTACGTAAATTTTAGGATTTCATAAATTTGGAACTATTTTTTTGCAAACATTTTAGTATTTATTATTGTGACAGTTATTTAGGAAATCAAGGAAAGAATACAAATTTCAAATTGATTTAATTTTAATAAAAAATTAAAAAATGAAATTCTAGGCAATAATACGATAACAATCACAATATACATTTAAACAATTAAATTTTATCACATTTTTATTTACTGGTTTCAGCCTATCACGGCCATCTTCAGAATGGCACAAATTTTTCTTAAACTATGGTCAACATACACAACATTTTGGGAGGGGTGGAACGGGTGTAGTGAACAATGATTATATTAAAATGATATGGTTTTCCCATCTTAAATTCCAACCCTGTTTCGCAGGTGAATTTTCTTTTTTTTATTTATTACCAAATTAATCGTTAAAACCATTGTAAATATGTGTCAATTCTGGTAATAACTAAATAATTGTAAAACTGTAGACTTATACAATAAGTAATATAATATGATAATATTATATTATGCATGCGAGACTCAACGCCTATCTTTTATTTCTACTACAAATGCTCTTCATGCTATGACTATTGCAGATATCAAGGCGTGTTAGTGTTTTCTCACATATTATTTTTAGATTTTTATACGATAATTTTAGTTGAAATTTGACGAACTCTAAGTGGTGTTCTTAAAGTCTTTGGCATTCTTCGACGTATATATGTAGGGAAATTCAACAGTCGGACAAAGGAAGTTTGTAAAAGTTCCATTCCAATTGCGTTGTTTTTTCTCAGGAGGTTGTAGCATGTTATTCCATAGAGCGTTAGCAGCTGAAACCAAACATTGATATGTTTTTAAAAAAATTCCTAAGAATTTCTATTATTTCTTTAAAATATTGTTTGCAGTAGATATTATGATAGTTACATATCTTTAAAACAAATGCCTTAAATCCAAAGACTTTGAATTGATTTACGCTTAGATACTGGTAGCATCTTGGATTTATCCCAACGAATTAAACTTACGGACAACAAAAAACTTAGTTTAAACAAATTGGCTATTGCAACATTTCTTCATATGCTTTCAATTAGCATCGCAGTTAATTTAAAAAAAAGGGTAACATGCGTCAGATTTAATTTTGGAAAAGTAATCTGTAAAAAGCATTTTTTTAAACACCTCATTTATTAAACTGTGACACGATCAATATATTTATTTGATTTGACCACTGGTCTAATTCGACGGTATTAATTTCATCATTCCGTCCTCCAACTGTATCATACTTCGACTAATAACTGTCATCAACAATATCTTAATTTTCTTGTATTTTCTCATTATCTTCACTGACATATTTTTTAACTGGTTCTAATGTATGATAGCATAATTCTTCCTGAATGAAATTGCAATCTAGATGGTATCTTAGATTAATATAATGTCTGTTTTTATTTGTGACTTAGTTAAATCGTTGTTTAGTATTTCAAAAATAAATTATGTTGTTTCTTACTCCAAGCCAGTCCCTTTTGACTAAAATGAAAACAATCGGAAGAAAGCAGTGAGAAGTCCGTCAGCCCATCGGGTTTGTGGGGTATTATGATGTCGAGGTCAAATGGTTGGAGTACTACGGCAAAGTCTTCTTTGTCACGGAGTTCAGGGGCATTTTCCATCTGCAAATAAATTCACCTTAACCCGTTCAATCACAGGAGACCCAAATTGTCACAAAACATCAGATATGCCATTATAAC
Source organism: Limnephilus lunatus (assembly GCA_917563855.2). Lineage (NCBI taxonomy): Eukaryota > Metazoa > Arthropoda > Insecta > Trichoptera > Limnephilidae > Limnephilus > Limnephilus lunatus. The sequence continues at coordinate 78,014,073 of OU830592.1, forward strand.
AGCAGGAGACCCAAATTATCCCAGATTGACCGTGTTTATTAAAAGTTAGATATCTCTCTTCCTGTCATGGCAACCTTTATGATTTCAGTTATGTTAGAAAGCGAAAAAAACAATGCTTCTCATTGCCTTAGGAATATACGAGCTACATATATTGTACGGATATTTTACAAACACGATCGTCTTACAATAAGATAAATCTTTTTGTACCCCAACCAACACAACAAAGTTTAACATTTAATTTTAAAATAATCAAAAGTGAAGTGACGGTTTTTTTAAGTAAATTTATATTTGCATTATCAATTTTTTATATTTAGAAACAAAATAATTAATTTCTAATATACACATCAGAAAGATTATGTTATCTTAATATTAGAACAATTTTAGTTTTTTCAAAGGGATAAAAAATAACCAATACAAAGGTACATTTAGAATATATGGGAAGAATCGGGAATTTTGCGCGCCAACCTTGACCGGTAAAAGTTAATGCATATTATTTTCTTATTATTCGGAGGGTTAAGTGACAATTACATTAGCAAACCAGAATTCCGATTTTGTCGAAATACAGCGCTCGCGAACGGCCTTTTTTAGATCCAGATAGATACCTTTCATTTAGCCGATGACGCGACGTACGGTTTTGACACCTACTGTCGCTCGCATCAAGGTTTCAGTACAGTGCGTTCCGAAAAAAAGTTAAATATTCTCTGCAGAGTTAGAATTCATGTATTATTTCGAGACTTTTAAAATGATCGTATAATTTTTGTTTACAATTTTTTATAAAATGTTCTATATGATAGGCCACACGTATAGTAAGTTTTTATTAAGGTATTTTTACATATTTATTTTGAAGATCAATCCAAGACCTCCGTAGTCCGGTGGGTAAGACTCTTGACTCACAATCCGGGGGTCGCGGGTTCGAACCCGGCGTGCGCAAATAAATTTTATTTGATTAATCTGTGTTATTTCACAATTAATTCATTTAAAATAATATATAGTATATTTGCGGCACGTTCCAGAGTGGAAGATACTATCAGTATCGCCCTGGTGTAAGACCACCATTCAGAATTGAAACGTTGCTTGAAAATGGCTTTAGCCGTGTTTGGTGACCAGATCTGAATAGCCAGGTACTTCCCAACCTTCCTCTTCCCCACCTCCTTCCCCTCCCCACTACCTTCAGCCTCACAACATACCCCAATTGGGGATGCCATAGTCTCACTGGCTCCAGACGGGAGCAGTTGAGATTCTTGTGCGATATTCACTGTAAAAAAAAAAAAAAAAATCACACACGGTGTCCACTGTCCGGTAACTCGTAGTACGAGCTGAAAACTGGTTAATATACATCAAATTCGAAGTGGAGTTTGTAATTCACGTTTTTTTATTTGAGTTTTCGTTTTCGAGTAAATCGAGTCAAAGTTGTAATATTGTTGGTCGTATTAAAACGAAAGCTGCCACTAGGAGCATAATAAATATCTTATACTGCACTATACCGTGGATTGCCGAAAAAAATGAAAAAAGGGAAATAAAACACAACAAAATCATCAGTCGAGTAGTTTTGACTTTTGATATTTTATATTATTTCGGAAAAATAGCAAAATTTAGGTATTTGTTTTCGTTTTTACGTCAATTTAAAAAAAATAAACGTCTCTCGAAATGAAATCACTTGTAAAACCTATAAATTACATTTAATATCTCCTAAGCTTTAGAGTAAGTAAATTTCGCTACATTGACTGGTAAGTAAAATTACTAAAAATAAAATCGGTTCTCATATCCAACCTACCCATGGTTAATATATTTTATATATTTCAGAAACGTTTTTACATACAAAGGTTAAAATATAATTTACGCTCAAAATTTTATTTTCTCTAAATGCGGTTTTCATGAGTTACACCCCATGGTTTATATTTTTTCTACCCCATAGTGATTACTGACATTATTTGGAGTAAAAATTGTAATGAAATTTTGGTCTGCGGTAATATTTTTGATTTTTTTTTTAAAAAAACATAAAAAATCGTAGGTGTTGGAAAGTTAGAGGTGGGGTGAAAGGGCTGGTTGGTTACTCAGCTGAGTGCCCAGTGACGACATTCGGGAGGTTCTTTTTTAATTGTGAAGAAATTTTTTTTTTTTAAAAGTCATGGCAGACAAAAATTTCATTTAAATTTTTAACTCCAAATAATGTCAGGAATCACTGGTTAAAGTTAGTCAAGTCTACGTCCCTTAACATCCTGTATATGTTATACGTTGCTAAACCATTTATACGATTACGATGAAACTTTGGGGATCTGATGTGCGTATGCCCGCGATGGTTTCTATACACAATAGTGATTTCTGGCATCATGAAATTATGCGTTGCTAATCATTCATCCGATTGCGATGAAACTTTTGGATTTCATGTGTGCAATGTGTGCATGTCCGTGATAGTTTCTTTATATACTGGTGAGCTCTGGCATTATGAAATTTGTATAAAAAAATTGCAATAGGTGGCACGCGATCTGTTTTAAAATTGAATGTACCGGGACTGAATGTATGGAATGCGGGAGGGGGGCTCTCGGGACGGGGGAAGCGGAAGAGGGGAGTGGGGAGAGAGAGGCGGAGTGCGAACTCGTAAGAGGCAGGGGATGCGAGAGAGGAAGAGAGTCGGAAGGGGAATAGGACGAATGGGAAAGGACACGCAGGGAGAAATAATTTATTTTTTAAGTGGCATAGCAACGCATGCCGGGTAAACGCTAGTATAATTATAAATACAAAAGTCATTATCGAAACACCAAAACTTACACGTCACTTTGTTAACTCATTAAACTAACCAAAGTGAGGTGTTACGTAAAATAACTAATTAAATAGCGTTTTGGAAAAAATACAGCTCTTGAGAACAATATGTGAAATGAGTATGAATGTAAAGGATATTAGAACATGACACGTAATATGTATTTTTGCATGTTTACCCCTTGTTTGGGTTAGCCTGTATTTGTTTGAAATAAATATGTCTTAGGTTTTTACACAGAATATTTGTTTTATAAATACAAACATACGAGACATGATAAATATAAAATAACTTATTCCATTATTATTACTTTTGTTTCTAATTATGCGTATACACTTGCGAGCTGAACCACGAATCTTGTTCACGCCGCGACGCTTGAATTGTTTATATATTTTTTTACAATATCTCCACACAGGAGGCTCTGAGGCAAAAAAATTCCCTTCACGACCTATGATATCTTTGGGGATGCAGTGTGGAGGCCCTTTTTAGGTAAAGTAAGGAGAGGAAGTTCAGGGAAGAAAAAATGTATGAGGGGTGGTAGAAATCTGGAGGTCAATGTATTCAGGAGTGACGAACGTATGAATCCATTCGCATGGCAATGGGTCGAGAGAGTCCGGCTGGAAAGGTCAAAACTTCAATCATCCTTTCCCGATCCTACCCGACACGCAGTAGGTGAGCAAAAGCATCCACCGCCAAGACCCAGACAAACCTTAACCCATGCACCCCCTGCTAAGTCACCAAATATAGCGTTCAACTTCAGTTGATTTATGGCACGGGTGTTGGTTATCCGATAAATGTTTCGCGGGGCGGCGGTACCCATACCCGCCACCCGAATTGAATTATTTCTTTACGTGGTATTATGGTTTACGTTTAAATTTTAAACCTCACTAGGACAAGCCTATATGTTGCGGATAATAATTTTATAATATAATAAAAATAAAATATTGAGTGAACAATATTATCACTTTAATGCTAGAGATAGACTCAGCTATAAAGGCACCGGCGTTATTTGGCTTGGCCTATTTCGGCAAATCGCTCTAACACCGGCGCTTTTATAGCTAAGTCTGTCGGCCCATCATTTTCCAAATACATTCTTACAAATAATAGGTACCTATTAAGCTGAAGGAAACTAAAACATTATATTGGAGAAAACGTGTAGGGTGAAGGTGATTATCTGTTTGTATTTCTTTATTTGCTCGCAAGTGTATACGTGCCATTAGAACTCAAATTACTAATGAGCTCATCGTGTGTGTTTATTTAAAATTATTATACGTATTCTTACCTCAATGTCAATCTGCTGCCATCTTTTGGCAATTTCCCTAGATTCTTTGTATTTCTTTATTCTTTTTGTTTGGGCTCCAAATAAGCACGGACATAGGAGCGCTTGCATAATCTCACATATGGGAGGCGTTCCTTTGAATGTACCGAAGACTTCTGGCACATCTAAAAAATAGTTTTTCATATGAAGTTTATTTACGACAACCAGATATAGTTCTGGCATAGAGATATACTATAGCGGCGCTATCCCGTACATAATTCTCCGAGATTCGTGTTCAAATCATGCACGAACAGGCCTTCGGGAAAATGAATTCTAACTGAAGCCACCGCGTCGAAAGGCTCGGCCGTCAGACCGTCCTTTCCTTATACTCGAGCCCATGGTTTCATCCTTTTCCATCCTACTTTGATACGTCACACGCCAGCCACGGTCGACGGTTGTAGAACTACTAATAGAGAAATGGAGGTACTAACCTACGATTCCGTTGAACGAATTTATTCGCTAAATGTCTCATCTAGGTATATATATATTTAAAAAAAGCTTTTATACTCAGAGCATGCAATGTATTTGATAAGAAATTTAATATTATAGACATATTCTCATGTAATTTAAGTACCTTATAAAAATATGTCATAGCTAACATTTAATAATATTTTGACCGTTCTGCAAGTTATATTGATGTGAATCCTTTCCAGTTACTTGCCATTCGACTTACTATTGTGTTCACTCTGAGTTGTAGGTATGAAAAAATGTACATATTATTATTGCTGTTGTATAGTGAGAATAGATTTCGGATTCTGACTACTTTATGTTTTGAAATTTAGTAAGCAGATTATTAGTTTATATTATAGTTTATATTGTGTTTTTATACCTTTTTTTACAATTTTCAAGGTTATATTTATGTTAACTCTTTACGGGTATTAAAAAATAAAAATAAAATATTTATTTAACTGCATACCTGGGACTGGCACTAAGTTTACTAAAGTTCTTGGTAAGTTGTCCTTAAGAACAAGGAGAGCTTCCAACAGTTCCTTCCGATGTCTTTCGATAACCTTGAACGGCGACTTGTGATAGCAAACATCAGAGCAGACGTCATTTGGTCCTATCATGAGTGTAATGAGCTGGAATAAATAATACAAAATAACGAAGAAGTTCTCAATGCCCATCAGCTGTGACTTGATCTTAGTTACTTTTGACTTGCCATAAATACTCGTAGATAAAATAAAGCATTGTTCATTGTTATATAATAAAATAAACATATTCGAAATGTCTACCTTTTTTTAATCGGTGCATTGAAATATTACGAATTATGCAAACGTTTAAGACTAATTCAAATCCTCATTAAGTAGACATGTTTGCGTGTAGTATATTGCATGTATACGTGAGCATAATATCATGCTTCAGAGGAAGCCATAAGCCAAAAATGCATATATTCTTAACGTGCCTTATATCAACATGACAAAGGTAACAGTCATAAAAATCGCAAAGTAGGTAAACGGAGTGAAAACGGTGTTTATAAAAAAAAATTGTGAAAAATTTCATAAAAAATAAATAAAAGTTAATCAGGGGAAACTGCCACAGATAATCTTAGAAATAATATTACTTTTTTAACACTTGTTTCTTAAATGCGTTCATACATTTCTAATGAAAAAATACTTAACATTTTGTAACTAAACAAATATAAAACTTTTTCCACTTCAATTTTATTGGCCGTAGCCAGTTTCAGCTCGTTAAAGCTATCTTCAGATTGGTACAAATTATTATTAGCCTATGGTTTATAATGTAATGGGAAGAACATTGTGGTGCCTATGGCAGCACTAGTGTAAATAAATAGATCACCAAGGAAACTATAAATAAAGATATCACCATGGAAACGAAAAATAACAAAGGAGTACAAATAAAATCTGGGGGTAGTTAGATGACTGAAAAATAAATAAAGCTGTATTAATGTAAATGGAATGCAAATAAATAGTGTGACTGACAATCGTGTTGTTTTTATTAGTTTGTGAACCCAGAACGTTATTAAAAACGTAACAATTGGTGTCAGGTGTTGGGTTTCAAAAAAAAAAAACAAACTACAACAGTGAGAGTTCGGATCGGGATAATAAATTGTTTAACATTATACGGTGACAAGAAAAATGGCGACAAAGAAAAACAGATTGATGGATTTTAAGGTAGTGAAATTAAAGCGGGAACTTGAGGAACGTGACCTGGAGACAACGGGGACAAAGAGTGCACTGCAACAACGGCTACGAGTGGCTCTCGTGAACACTGGTGAAGATCCAGAGAGTTTTTCTTTCGAAACGACTGGCGGAATGGATGACCTCTGTCGACATATCGACACCAAACTGGAAGCAACCTCCCAAAGCATCAGTGACATGAGGACGCAGCTGGAAGGGAAGCTAGACAACATTTCTCGCTGCTTCAACGAGAAAATAGTCGACATGGAAGAACGCATCCGGAGAATAGAGGAGCGACTCCACGCGACTGGTGGTGAGAGCACCGTCATAGATGTAAAGAATTTATCAAGGCCTCCAAACGCTAACGTCAAGGAAAGGATGGTCCTGACCCAGTTGAGAAACGACCTACCCACCTTCGACGGAAAATCTTCCTGGAAGGAATATCTGACGCTCTTTGAGACCGCGGCCATGATAAATGAATGGCCAGGTATCAAGAAGGCGTCGATGCTGTGCCTGTCGCTGCGGGGAGATGCAGTAAGGGTATTGCAAACTATTCCGCTGACAGAGCGCCAGGACTATGAGCAGTTGACGCAACGTCTGGAAATGCGGTTCGGTCATCGTCACATGGAGCAGATCTATCGCTCGCAATTGAAGAACCGCTTCCAAAAGCCGAACGAGACGTTGCAAGAATTCGAAGCTGACATCGTCCGCCTGGTTAGAGGCGCCTACTCAACAGTGACTGACGATGTCTACGAGAGTCTGGCCATCGACAGATTCTTGGACGGACTGCGGGAGGGTGAAACGCAGCAGGCCGTCAAGTTGGCACGTCCGAAGATGCTGAGTGAGGCGTTGACGCAAGCTCTGGAGTTCGAGGCAGTGAAGCAGTCCGTGAGAAGCCAAGCTCTGGTACGTGCTCTGGAGACCACGGGGGAAGAATCGCAACCATCCATGGAGGAATTAGTGAAGCGTGTCCTGGAGGCTTTGAAGGTACAGAAAAGGGAGATACGCTGCTGGAACTGTGGTCAGACAGGACACCTTCGTAATAAATGCCCAAAACCAAGGAGACAAACCTCGGAAAACTAAAAAGGGTTGATTGGAAGGGGCAACCATCGATCCGTACTACCGAGGCCCCTGAAACATCCGTAACTATGGTGACACTTGGAGGGGGATCTAACGGAATTTACATAGAGGGTCTGGTGGATGGAAAAAGTCGCAGACTGTTGTTGGACACAGGAGCAACTGCGTTTATCATAAGACCAGATATTGCTGCCTCTGAGGCAAGGATCGTGTCGTCACGATGGAAACTACGTACGGCAACAGAGGAGTTGGCGTGCGTGTATGGGGAGACAGCCGCCCTTTTCAAAATTGGCAACACCACCTTCAAGCATCAGGTTCTAGTCGCTGACATAGAGGAAGAAGTGATCTTCGGGATGGACCTGCTGTCGAAATTGGGCTGTAAGCTGGACCTGAGAGAGGGAGTAATATGGATCGACAACGAGGAAGTGGTACTGCAGAAGGGGGGTGGCGAAACGGTGAGTGTGATCCTTAGTGCGGATACTCTGCTACCCCAGTGTAGTGAGACACTGATTACCGCGTGTCTAGATACGTGGAGTCCACCGGGGCAAACTGTTATCTTGGAACCCGAGAGGGACGGTGCGGGACTCGGACAATGAATTTTGGTCGGTAAGGCGCTAATCCGCACCCGTGAAGAAATACCCATCAGGGTAATGAATGTCAATGACTACCCGGTAACTCTGAAGAAAGGCACTCGGTTAGGGCATGGTTCACCTGTTTTGGCGGTTGTTCGGCAAGTTAACAACATGACCGTGACATCGAATAAGCTTCCAGACCAGCTAAAGGATCTCGTTGAACGGGCCAGTAGGGGACTTCCTGCCAGACAACGGAACGCTGTCGAAACACTGATCAGCAGGTATCAGAATGTCTTTGAAGGCTCGAACGGGTTGTTAGGAAGGACCGACGTCGTACAGCATCGCATAAGAACAGGGAACGCCGACCCTATCAGACAAGTCCCTAGGCGATTACCATTTGCGAGACGTGACGAAGCTGAACAGATAATCCGAGACATGGAGAAAGGGAAGATAATTGAGCCATCAAACAGCCCATGGGTTTCACCAGTGGTACTGGTGAGGAAGAAGGATGGGACCACACGTTTTTGTGTGGATTACCGACGACTCAATGATGTGACCAAGAAGGATAGCTACCTTTTACCCCGGATCGATGACGCGTTGGACACCTTGGGAGGCTGTCAAGTCTTTTCTACTCTGGACTTGAAGAGCGGATATTGGCAAGTGGAGTTGGACCCAAGAGACAAAGAGAAGACGGCTTTTTCTACAGGGACGGGACTCTGGCAATTCACAGTGATGCCATTTGGACTTTGTAATGCTCCTGCTACGTTTGACGGCTGATAGAACATGTATTAAGAGGGCTATCCTGGGAAACATGCCTGGTCTATCTGGATGACATCATCATCCTCGGCAAAACCTTTGAGGAACACCCGAAGAACTTGGAACAGGTGTTCCTGCGTTTGCAGGGCGCCCACTTGAGACTTAATCCCAAGAAGTGCAACCTTTTTCAAGAACAAGTCAATTATCTCAGTCACGTGGTATCCGAAAGGGGAGTCTCAGTCGACCCAGAAAAAATCCGTGCCGTCAATGAATGGCCAGTACCGAAGGATAAGCACGAGTTGAGAAGCTTCCTTGGCCTCTGCACTTACTACCGACGGTTCGTCTATGGGTTTGCAGATATTTCCAAACCATTGACAAGGCTCACCGAAGAGAAAAATTGTTTTGCCTGGGACTCTCACTGCCAACAGGCGTTCGAAAACTTGAAGCAGAAGTTAACCGATGCCCCTATCTTGAGCTATCCCAAACCAGAAGGGAAGTTTATACTGGATACAGACGCCAGCAACGTGGGTATGGGAAGCGTTCTGTCACAAGTCCAGGAAGGGGAGGAGAAAATCATCGGGTACTTCAGCAAGGTACTGTCTAGACCTGAGCGCAACTATTGCGTGACGCGAAGGGAATTACTGGCAGTTGTCAAGTCGGTGGAGCATTTTCACAAGTACCTTTACGGGAGGAATTTCCTGTTGAGGACGGATCATGCGGCGCTCAAATGGCTCTTGCACTTCAAAAATCCCGAGGGACAGGTGGCGAGATGGATTGAACGGTTGCAGGAATATGATTATGAATCCGAACATCGAGCTGGAGTTCTCCACCGGAACGCAGACGCTCTATCCAGGAGACCTTGCGCGGAGGATTGCATCCACTGCGGGCGGATGGAGGAGAAGTCAGCAGTAGTGCGTAGAACAGGAGTCATGGATGAGGATTGGGAACCTGCAGAAATCGGGAAGAACCAAGAGGCTGACCCCGAACTGAAATATCTGGTGGAGTGGAAGAAGGCGATACAGCGGCCAACTTGGGAGAACGTCGCTTCTTCTTCTCCAAACGTCAAATCATACTGGGCTCAGTGGGATTCCATTGAATTGGAAAATGGGGTTCTTAGAAGGGAATTGGAAACGCCGGATGGAGAACCACGGAAGTTACAGATGCTGGTTCCAAGGAAACGCATTCCCGAAACCCTTCGGTTGTTGCACGATGGAACCTCCGGTGGGCATTTGGGAGTCAAAAAGACCCTAGAAAAGGTCCGAGAACGCTTCTACTGGGTGAACTGCAAAAGAGATGTCAAGGATTGGTGCAGGAAGTGCGTGACTTGCGCCACGGCCAATGGACCGTACAAGAGGAAAAGATCACCGATGCGACAGTACAACGTAGGCAGCCCGTTCGAGAGAATCGCTGTGGATATAGCTGGACCGTTCCCTACAACCGAAAACCGGAACAAGTATATCCTGGTCGCTATCGACTATTTCAGCAAGTGGGTTGAAGCCTATGCACTGCCCAACCAGGAAGCAGTTACCGTAGCGGAGGCATTGGTCACGGAGCTAGTCAGTCGATTTGGTGTGCCTCTGGAGCTACATTCGGACCAAGGACGTAATTTCGAATCTGCAGTGTTCCAGAAAATGTGCGAGATCCTGGCAATTAGGAAGACGAGGACTACAGCACTGCACCCGCAGTCTGATGGAATGGTTGAAAGAATGAACCGTACAATCGGCAGACATCTGGCGAAGGTTGTCTCGGATCACCAAAGAGACTGGGACCGACACCTGCCCTTGTTCCTGTTGGCTTACCGATCGGCGGTTCATGAAACTACGGGGCAGACGCCTGGAAGTGAGCTCTTTGGACGAGAGTTACGACTGCCCTGTGATCTGAAGTTCGGATGTAAACCGAAAAAAGACATAGCTGGTGAGGACTACGTGTCAGACCTTCGTAAGCGTCTGGATGATGCCCACGACCGGGTCCGTGTGAATATCGAGGCTGCTAGTGATCGGATGAAGGAACATTATGACGTCAAGGCAGAGAAGGGGGGCTATCAATCAGGCGAACTAGTCTGGCTCTTTGACCCCCGTAGGCGCCAAGGTTTCTCCCCAAAACTCCAACGGTCTTGGGATGGCCCCTACGAGGTGTTGAAGCGGATCAACGATGTGGTCCACAGGATAAGGAAGAGGCCCAACGGGAAACCACGGATCGTCCACTTCAACCGGCTTGCTCCCTTCCTGTGTGACAATCAGGATGATCCTGAACAGCATGTCCGAGTCTGCAAGGTCCCTGAGGAGGAAATAACCTTCGAACAATTCATGTCCCAGGCTAGCGAGGGGCACAAGACCCGACATGAAGTGACACAAGATATAGCGCAGGACCTGTTCGGGCTTTCAAAGGAGCATGCTCTGGCCTTCTGCGTGACACACGACTTCGACATGTCACGGGGAATTTCGAGGGTTTTGCAGCATAAGTTTCTAGTGAAACAGGAGTTGGAGCGGCAGGCACCAGCTATCGGAGAGGTGGCGCAACTCAACAGGGAAGGACCACCAATCTTCTGCTTGGTGACCAGGGAGACAACCCAAGTTACGCCAGAGTACCGAACCATTTGGGACTGTCTGATGGTTTTGAGGGACCGCTTGTTGCAGTCTGATATCAACCGGATAGGGATCCCGAAGCTCGGTGGCCGTGGGATTGGGCTGGACTGGAGGATCTTGCGGAGCATGTTCGAAGAGATCTTCCGATACACTGGCATATTGGTTCTGGTATGCTGTTACCACAAAGGGTCAGAAGCAAGTGATGGTAAAACTGTAGCTTGTCATTTCTTTGCGTCGGCTCGATGCAATCGAGGACTAGATTGCCGATACCTTCATGAAGAGAATTTGGGGCCTGTTCCGGGACGAAACAGCCCTAAGGAGGGGGCAATGTAATGGGAAGAACATTGTGGTGCCTATGACAGCACTAGTGTAAATAAATAGATCACCAAGGAAACTATAAATAAAGATATCACCATGGAAACGAAAAATAACAAAGGAGTACAAATAAAATCTGGGGGTAGTTAGATGACTGAAAAATAAATAAAGCTGTATTAATGTAAATGGAATGCAAATAAATAGTGTGACTGACAATCGTGTTGTTTTTATTAGTTTGTGAACCCAGAACGTTATTAAAAACGTAACAATACACACACATAACATGTGGGGGAGGGGGGAGAGGGTTGCCCTACAGGGATTTAAATCAATTATATTAATTACATTTGTTACTAAGTCGTCTTAGAATGTCATTTGTATCTGTAAAATACCTAATCATTAGAAATTACCCGCTTAACCAAAGATTTTTTTTTTTTTAAAGAAAGGCAAATATTCCCGGGTTACGAATAACCCAACAATGTTTGAAAATCCCCTACTACCACCACAGAAAGCCGAAAATGGAGGACTTAGCCAGCCGAGGAATCGAACATGCGACGCTCGGGTGGGACCCAAGCGCTATGCCCAGTCAACCACTGACCGGTGATTTTATTTATTTGTTTTTGTAATAAAGAATACATTAGTACAAAGAAGCTTTGACTGTCCAACTAGGAGTCTCCCGTTCTAGGACAGTCAAATTGACATAAAAATTTTGATTGGCGTAAATTTAATTGGGACACAAATCAAAAAATCAAATCTCTATCATCTAAAAAACTTTATCTTACTTACTGAAGCTCAGGCAATTTTTTTAAAATTATTTATAATTAACGGCACAAGTGTCCTTTACGTAGGTACATGTTTTTTTTTCAATATAGAAAGAAGAAATAAATATAAAATTATAAGATTATTTGTAAATAAACCGAAAAAAAAAATTAAAACAAAGTTAGTGAAAGCAGTGAAGAAGAAACAAACAGAAAAATACCTGTTATAGTGACCTTTTTAAAATATGTACTGCTAAATTGTTTATTTAGTACAGCTTTATACTTCAGTAGAGGCATACAAAAATATCAGAATCATTAGCATAAAAGGTTTTGAAAAATGTTTAAAGTGTTTTCCAATCGTACTTTAAAGAACTTAATCGGCCACTACAATAAAACTCAACCCGAAAGAAACTTCGTAAGCAAATTATTTTACACTGCAAAAGCTTAATTATTCAAAATACTCTCAATTAATTACTTCCAGCAAGAAAACTGGTAGAACCATCAGATAAGCTACCATGTGACAAAGTTGCAGGAGTAATTTTTTGGTTTTTTGTTAAAATTATCGTAGACCTTAACTTTGTAATGAATAAGCAAATAGAATCATTTGCCAAGTCTCCGCTTCTATATCCATTGTAATTTTCATCATGTGTTCTAAAAGTAAAAATTTTAATTACCATTACGAGATTATTCCTACTCCAGTGTAAAACATGTGTCCCTTCAAAAGCCAATTAAAAAAAAATCCCATTTCATTTAAAATATAATAAACGATAAGACAACAATTAGGTCATTTATAATTAATATTACTTTAAAGGTTTTCCCTGAACATTGAAGTGAGCTACAAACCCCAGGTAATTATCCTACTGTGATAACCAAAATAATTAGTAATTCAACATTCCAAGATTACTTAGATAATTACAAATGTAATTAATATAATTGATTAAAATATCTGTAGAATACCCCTCTACCCCCTCCCCCATATGTAATGTATACAAATTTTTTTTCAGGTTCTCCATAAAACAGTTAAACACCAAATTATTACGGAGAAGAATAATTTGTACTAATCTGAAGATAGCTTTAACGAGCTGAAACCTGTCACGGTTAATAAAATTAAAGCGGAAAAAGTTTAATATTTGTTTTATTACAATATATTATAATGGTGTTGGTTTCAGCAGTATTGCTGCCGAATACTTTAAAGGAGATTGGCATATTTTTCTCACATGATTGTGCAAACTTTTTAACCAGTGTTTAGAGGAGGGTTACACGCCATTAGATTGGAGAAGGGCTGTAATCATGCCGTTATACAAAGGTAAAGGGTCACCTATGGAATGTGGGAATCATAGGGCTATTAGCCTGCTTGGTTCATTCGGCAAGCTGTACGGAAGAATATTGATTGAAAGGGAATAAGCAGATATTTTGGAATATAAGAGAGGTACTATCCGCAGTTTTTACTGGGTGGGACTGCGTTTTCTGGCATCGCCGATATTTTTAGCCAATACTACTGCACTCCTTCAAAAAATCAACTAAATTAACGAATTCTTTTCGTATTCAAACTACTACCATAGGGTAGTAATTCGCCGACGGTCGGGCGGTCATCATAGCATAATATCTCTTGTGTTTCAATATCTTTGGTAATAAGTAATTAACAATTTTATTTTAATTCTACTCAAGCGATGGGAAAAGTTTATCGAAATCATATTTTTGGTAATCAATATATAACCAATTCGTCGTAAATATTAATTTTGCATTAAGGGATTAGTTGTTTACCTCCTGGGGTAATGAAGGTAAAACCTAAGTACTATTGAAGTAAAGATTCTTCTTAAACAAAAACACACAAAAACACAGCATTAGTACTTTTTTAGTTCAACGCAAGTAATTTTAAAGCGTTCGCTACGGTTTTTAAGGAATTGTTTTTAATGTGTTTTCTTATACTTACTTTCCAATCTCTTGTCATATTAACCCTGACATCTCTTTTAAGCCTTTTGACCAGTTCTTTTGCCATGTAAACAATATCCCTGGAAGTAGCACCAATCTCCGCGATATTGAACTGCGTGGCTAGTTGGTAACCGCGAGCATCGTCCACTGAATACCCAAAGAGGTTTGGGTTATATACTTTCAGAATGTTGGGTAGTGTAAGGTATTCCCTCCAAGTTCCTTGACCACCTGAAAAACGAATTAAAAACAGAAAGCAAATTAAAAGAAAAAAAATGAAACCAGGATATAAACGTTGGGATTTCTCTATATCTGGGAGACTGCTATTACTCCTGAACTACCGCAGCAAACATCGGCATAGTGCTTTTTCAATACATAAGGTATTCATAAACATGGTGTCATCATCTGTTATTAATACCTTAAAACTATAATGGCGCTACTCCCCAATTAAAACAAGAAAACAAACATTCAGACTCTAGCAATCATTTCTCAATTAAGTTGAGTAGTTTTGTGTAGTTTTTTTAGTTCAAACGAAGCAAACACATTGTGACTTGACATTTTAAATAAATAAAAAGAAAATTTTAAAACAAAGTAACACAATTGTAAAACAAAGTATTTTCTTTTTATTTATTGAAAATATTTTTTTTGTAATAAACTTGAGCTTTCTGTATTTGTAAATATTAAAAAATGTATAATTTTTTTTTATTAATTTTATTTTATTTATAATTATATTTTTTAATAAATATTTAATTGTAAATCATTTAAATAAAAATAATAATAATAACCTTTTCTGGCGTTTACCAACAAAACAAAATAAAAATAGAATAAAATAATTAAGAAGATAACTTTAAAATCGCTAATATCTCTAACTATGATAACCGCTGGATCGTTTTTCGCCACATTTTGGCCAATGCACCAACACCCGCGAGCGCCAGCTGGCCAAAATATGGCCAATTTGAAGAGAAATTCGTCGGATTGCTTTTTAATGTTTCCCCATGTTGCGATCTTCAGATTATCACGAGGCTAACTAAGTAATTTCACAGTTTAACACGATACTAACTAGTATGTGTCGCATCTCTTCTAAATTTTTTTTAATGACATTCGGCAAACCGAAATTATTGAATCATTGTTTGTGTTAACACATTAAAAAATGCGTGTTTGAATTTACATCTGTGATTATCAACTAGATCATGGTCAACATACGGAAGTAGATTCCACGTATGGAAATGTTAACATAAATCAAACGCAGATTTCATGTGTTTATAAATTTAACCGTTTTTATAACTTTTTGATGAATCCTAAAAAATTGGTGAATTCTATGTGATTTTAATGACTCTCGAAAACTACAAGCAGTTCATATTCCTTAATACTATTACTCGCAGGCATGATTTTTCAAAAAAGGTCAGGAAATTTTCAAGCCGAACGCTGAAAATTTCTTAGCGCTCAACTCTAAAATTGATCATGTTGCAGAACACTCCAGTGACTAAATAACTTGTAAATATTATCTAGATAAATGTTCGCCATTAACCAGAGACAAATACGTAAAAACAAAGGTAGCGAAAGGAACAGCCCGTTTTTTAAGAGTCTTATGGCGTCATAACCAGTTAACAAAATTTTCACCGTAGAACTTGCATTCAAATTCTTGCAAATTAATAAATAGTAAAAGCAAGCTTGACATCGGATATAAAAACATATACTGTCAATTTTTACATTACCTATAGACCAAGATATGCCTCTATTTTCCGTTAAAAGATCTAAAATATTAGTTGCAACTGCTCCGACTCCTGCTGTTAATGAGTCCCCCATAGCTGCAACAATGTCTATATCTCCTGGTCTCAAGCGGTGGACTGACGTTGGTCTGACTTCAGACCTGGCTCTCGGAAGCTCTTCATCATAAACCCTGTTCGAAGTCCTCCCCAGTCGACTTCTCCTTTTCTTACTGGTCGGTACGCCTTTTGGTCCAATGAAACGGCAGGGAAATTCGGTTGATATAGGGACCCTATCCTGGATTCTCTGAATATTGAAAAAAAGTTTATTTATTCTAGTTAATTTACAAAAAATATTAATATTTTAAAATAATTGTAAATACTATGAAGTCTTCACAGGGTGACCCGTGATAGCGACCAAAATTACAGATTTAAGTAACTAGCCACCACACTGTTTCCTAGCAGGGGTACGAAGAAAGAATAGATCTGTGGTGGGCGTGGTGGCACACACTTCTTGGATCATTTCATTAATATATTCTCTCATTTATTCTTCTATTAATCTAACTGACACAAAATGACTAAAGTATTTGATTTATTTGATCGTGACATGTCTACTCGGGCGTTTCCAATTTACTTTATCATTAATGTTACGATTTTTTTTAATATTCCATTCTCTTTTTGGATTTCTCCGTTAATCCTGACCATTACGTTCGAATCAGCCTTGCATTCTTTCCGGATCTCAACATGTTTAACACAATAATTATAGATTTTACCGCACATACGCCTCAGAGATCTCTTTTCTACAGCACTCAGTCTACTATAGATATGCGTCAATTTCAATTAGGTAGTTTACTTTTATTATTATTATGCGTGTGATACTTATTAATTTCCAAGTTAAGTGATTGAAAATATAAATGGTTAATATTTTCAGTCATTCTACTTGTAAATTTATAAGGGCGGAGGTAATAAAAATAAAAGCAATTCATTTTTTCGTCATAAGTACCTATCTATAAATGATATAAATACACCGTCTGTAAGTGGTACAACCACAGTTTGATAATGCCTTCAGAGGACGAAACAGCTGCCATGCGTAATAATAATTACAAAGCAGAACATGTTTATAATAAACTCTTTTTATCGATTGAACCAAAATATTATTGAATATATAAAAGAAAGAAAAAATGTCATTTCTGCTCTTAATTCTAATCTTACTAGTATGTTTATGTTCGACTGATTTAAAAAAAAAAATTTTATACACACAGATATAATTATCTTTTTCACATAATATTGTTGAACATATCCTTACATTAAATTCCTTGAAGAGGGCATTTCTCGAATATCTTAAAGGTTTTGCGTAATAACATAAGTAAAATAGATTACTGTTCCTTCAATTATTGTTATGATGTTAATATAAACGAAAAGTACTTACACATAAATGTAAAATATCATACTGATTAGTTTATAAGAATCAATAAAACTAATTTGTACTTACCTCTATTACCAATATTCCTTAACTAATTTAGAATATTGAACGATTAAAATATTATCTACTATCTAAAATATTATGTTCTCTCCCATTCGTCCAATTCCCCTTCCAAAGCCCCTTCCCCTCTCATGTCCCCTTCAACTCCACCTTCCCCGCCTTCTCTCCCCCTCTTCTCCCCGGTCCCGCCAACCACCCTGCCGCGTTCCATATATTCAGTCTCAGTACATTCAGGTTTCGAACAGCTTGCGTGTCACGTATTACAATTTTTTTCAATTAATATTTTCGTTATTCATTTTATATTACATAATAAATTTTTTTTTGCATATTATAAAAAAATCAATCAATTCTAGTACCTTCTAACACAATTATTTATTTAAAATTCCTATAATTCTTACTTATTCAGTACTATAAGTAAATTCATCAATTTAAATAAAGAGTTTATTCGAAAATTGAATTTTGATTAAACAATCAAAACGTCATTCTCAAATTATGACATTTTTGACAGCTTCGCAAGAACTTTTTGTAATAATTAAAAAACTTTAACAATTAACAACAATCAACCTTCGCGGGGTTGGAAAGAAGGTATTTTGAAAATTTCAAACATTTCCTATACTTAATATAGCAATACATAGACAACTCACTTATATGCCATATTTATAAGCAGGCATATTTTGATTTTTATGTACATATAATATAGGTTTGCACAGGTTAGTTTGCATTTTTTGGGTCAGAATGCGGTATTTTCGTAAAAGCGACTTGACAATAGTATCACAAAAATCGACATATCACAAAAATCATTTTGCCCTTTTTATTGTTTTATTATTATTTGTTTAAATAACCCTTACTCACATTACATCGCTTGGCTTCCCGTAAAACTTTCGGGTGCATTGAGCTCCTGCCAACGATTTTGGTGCCCAGATCTCTCAAACCGTGATACCAAGCTAAATCCTGGCGGAGCTGAGCTGAACAGAATTCTAATAGAAGCAATGTGCTGAAGAGCTGCCATTGCACTTTGATCTGAAAAAAAAATTGGAATATAATATTGTTAGGTTAAAAATCTTATATTATAATAATAATAATAATAATAAATTTATTTCAGATAAAAATTATACAATTAAACATATGTGGAAACTTTGACTAGCCAACTAGGAATGGATCCTGTTTTAGGCCAGTCAAATTGAATATTCAATATTTAAATGATTCTTCTGTTTACTGTAGTTTAAGTACAATAATAAGGATTTTAATGATTTAACTGAATTGGCCGTTTACTGATTTTACTGATTTTTCTGAATTTACTGATTTTTCTGGATATTACTGATTTTACCGATATTACTGATTTTACTGAATTTCTTGATTTTGATGATTTCAATAATGTCACTGATTTCATTGATTTTACTGATTTAATAAATTTCGGAAAAATGGAAATTCAATTTGGGTGAAAATCTGCAGCAACAAAACCCCCGAATGGTGAGCTGTTCACAACTTTCTGGAATGTACATTTATAAGTATACGTACCTACTGTTTTAAGCTAGCATAATCATTTCCATCATGAGTCAGATAGAGCTTTGAAATTTACAAAGAACAATGAAAAAATATGATTTTTTAATAAAGAAAAAAAAAATTATAAAATTCGGAGCTCACCATTTATTGATTTTCGCGCAAAGCGTTCATTTTTATACAATTTTCTAAAACAAGACTAACCTAAAAACCGGCATATAATATGTAAGTGAGGTCTTAGCGATAACTGACTTACGTAATACGTACAATTGAACAGCCTTTGAATTTCATAATTGATTTAAGAACCTACGTAGTATGGGTATATTATGAAAACAGAATAAAAACCTACAATGTGTAATGTAAACCCACAGTTCTTATGACAAAATATGACAATCTCAAAAGAGATAACAATATATATATATATTTGTTGTAAATTGAACCTACTTCACGCATGTTTTTTGTTTGTTTGAATTCTGAGGTTTGGATATCCTCGAACCACAGATCATTTTGAACCTTGAATTATTATTTGCATTGAAGTATTTTTGTGAAGCATCACAAAAATAGCGTGTAATGTTTCTCTATTCAAATTGTTTGTACACGATTAGATTGCAAGATTTCCCTGACATCAGCTATGATTATTGTAAGATGCTAGTGGTTCCCAAATAGTGTTTCTAATAATTAAAAAAAAAATCCAACAGTTATCCATTTTTATTATTATCCATTATCCATTATCGTGTGTACGTGTTTCTATTCCTGTTTTACTTATGGCGTAGTTTGTTACGTAACCAATATTTTAACCAACGAATACGTTAAGCTTTTATTCTTTTATATATGACGAGCTGTTTCCCGGCATGCGTTGCAATGCCGTATTCAAATAAATAAAATTTTACTCCTTGCATGCCTTTTCCCGTGCGTTCCCCTCCAGCGTTCCACTTCCACCTTCCCCGCCACTGCTCTCCCGCTCCCCCATCCCGCCAACCCCCCTGGCACTTCATTTCTTGACTCCTCTCCCGCCCGGCCCGTAGCCGAAACTTTTTTCTAATACTAGCATTTTTAAACTCGTGATATCTTTCTTATTAAATATCTGAATTGAATAATTCAAAAAGTTAAATAAAGGTATTGAAGCTGTCTTGAATATGAAATAATTTATTTTGATAAGTATTAAAACCAAGATACAAATAAAGAGCCTTTTCAAGCGGCGACATTTTAATTACATTTTTAAAATAAAATAACACTTATTGTGGCATAACTATAATAGTTAGACATATGCTGTCGCAACCTTTTTTGTAAATAATAATGTATTCTACAAAGTCGCAGTACATTATTTTATTCTATCATTAATAGTTTTCGCAGCGCACGCGATGTAAAGAATATTTTAGGTAATTTTTTTACACCTTGGGTTACATTATAGAAGTTTTAGTAAAGATGCCTATTTTTTTTGAAAATATAATATAACCTTTGTAACCAAGGGATAGTGTAGCTTCCCAACAGCGAAAGAATTTTTCAAATCGGTTCAGTAGTTTCGGAGTCTATTCAATGCAAACAAACAAACAAATCTTACCCCTTTATATAGTGTAGTTGATATGTAATAGTTCACCCTAAAGTTACCATTACAACTTTAAAAGTAAGGACCGAAAAAATTCGAGTGGCTGAGACGAAAAATCGTCATTTTAAAAATGTAAATACTATCTTAATATAAGATTATATAACCACAAACTCACCAAACGTAATTACATTAACCAAGTTTATTTTAATTTTTTATTATTTTTATTGAATTTTCAAAAGAGTTACGATATTGCACCTGGTTGAGTTGACCACTCACCACAAATACCGTGATGATAATACAAATATACGTTAAAAAGAATGAAGATAAAATGTATTACTCGGTACATGAAAACATATTAACTAAAGAAGTTCAGGGGAGTTCAACAAATTAATAACAATTTTAAATAATTAAAATAAGTCAGAAGAAATTCTTCTGTCTTTTAATGTATGGAGTCGTAGTAGTAGTAAAAGTAATTAAGGTTTTCAATGAATATTCCCAATTTAAAATTAATGCGTCTTAATTAATGTGAATTAAGTAAATGATATTGTAAAGGTGAATAAATCTGCTTGCGTAAATATTTAGGTCCGAAACTCACGAACGCAGAGCAGATTTTATGTCCCCCGAAAGCTTTCGTTTAATGTTCGGTTGCTTCGTTCCTTTTTCATATTCGTTGTTCGGCTCGCGTCTGGGTTCGCAAATTTATACGCCTGAAATATAGGTAAGACTGGCTTTGGAGTTGTGGCGCGCTGTTCAAATTGTAATATTATTATAATTCAAATGAGTCCTGTTCGCCATAGTCCACCCCTCATCCGCACATTAGAGAAAATCGCCATTTAAACAATGTTATTTAAATATTACTTTAGCGAATAACTGTTATGATGCAGTACAAATCCGTATTACTTTAAATATAATTATTAACATCTTTATTATTTGTACTGCATCCTAACAACCCTACCCGTCGAAATCGTAATTAGGTAGGAACTTGTTATTAATTATTAGTGTGCCAGCTCTGATTTGATCGATGGCCTGAGGCGACACCTGGAACAGTTCCGGCGATATACGTGACTTCTTGCGTGGGTACAATTGGCGTCCAACGTGGGGCAATTGTTACGTGGGTTTTTTGCCAAGTAATACATTTTGTAAAACAACTTTAGTGTTATAGTGATGATCAGGTACCCACAGATTTTATCCCGTAGGAAGCGCCAATTCTGGACGGGTTATGGTTCCCGTCAAGAATACCTGTGGATCCCAAATATGCTCAGGGGGTGGATTTTAAACCATGATGTGTGTCGCTCTCCAAAGGAATGGTGTGTCAGGTACATAATTTAAAAGGCAGAGTTGTGAGAACAAGCTTATAATTTTTATAAAACAAGTGGCAATCAGGGTTTTTAAATATGTCATTTCACTTACCCCCATGAACCGACCTCCTTTATTGGGTATACTATCGCTAGCTAACTAATAAACTGTCCATCTAGTGGCTGCCAGGCCCAGGCAGCATTTTCCCATGCAGGATCTGGATGGCCCTCACGAGGCCGAGATCTGGAGACAGTTCCGCCGCCAAAGGGGAAACATCAAGCGGCCTTACGCCGCGATCAAATTAGCAAGTCTTCCCGCCGCCAAAGGGAAATCATCAGGGGGCCTGTCGCTAGAAGAATTATGAAGGAGGGAGACCGCCCTCAGTCCAGGCGAGAGTCAAGGTCGGCGTAAATTTACTTCTCCGCCACAAAGAACGGCAAATTGCATCACGGGCTAACGGTACACCGGTCATCCGTCAAAACAGGGCTCTGTCCCAAGTGTGATCGCACGTATTATATATCGATTGAAATATATCCCGGGTTTCTAGCACGCCTGCCGCCATTTTACGTTGCAGGAAACTCCACTAATCCCAATACAAGGATTCAATCTTTCCGAACACACAATGCGTACCCATTAATACTTTCACCGCCCGACTTTATTTAAAGTTAAAAGGAATTATTTTCCCGTTCAAACACTAAGTTCTCACAAAAACTGTCTTGACTGTCGCGTGGTTAGACACGGGGCCCAACACTCCCGAATCTACCCACGCAAGAAGTCACGTATATCGCCGGAACTGTTCCAGGTGTCGCCTCAGGCCATCGATCAAATCAGAGCTGGCACACTAATAATTAATAACAAGTTCCTACCTAATTACGATTTCGACGGGTAGGGTTGTTAGGATGCAGTACAAATAATAAAGATGTTAATAATTATATTTAAAGTAATACGGATTTGTACTGCATCATAACATAGCAATCATGATTTCATACACTTAACTATTAAAAAATAAAACTGTTTTAAAAAAACAAATTCGTCAGTTGTATGTGTTAAATAATTATTTAAAACACTTCGACTACGATGTTTGGGAGCTCCTGATCTGTGTAATGTGATTTTGCGTTTTACACGTTCTTACGGTTCACGGTTAACTTTATTCTAAATGAAAGGAATTTGATCTTTTCGTATTAACCATAAAATATTGTGCACAGTCCAATGATTCATACTAAGTGAGATGAGCAATGTGTTATTATGTATGTAAATTACAATTGTTTAGTTTTGATCCCACTGAGAATAACCAAACAAGATTTTAATTAATCAATATATATTTTTTATGTGAATACCGCAAAAGAGTCCCAACTGCTCCCAACCGCAGACAAACGTTTGGAAACTGTGAAACTATGGTATGTATATCCGATTGTGGTACGAGGCTGAAGGGTATTATTATTTTTAGTTATTTTATATTATTCTCTTGAAATAATAAATCAATATATTAACTTCGTCCGACGTTTTCTAATGACTAACCAGCCCTATAAGAAAGGGGTTCCATGCCAACTCAGAATAAACTCAACTCAACACCTTTTTGAAAAGTCATTTAAAAGCAATGATAAAAAAAATTGAAAAAAAGGCCATAACCTAACCTAACGTAACCTATTTAACCATTTTTAATATTTGTTTTTCATCACTTCTAATGACTTTTCAAGGGTGTGTTGAGTTGGGTTCATTCTGAGTTGTCCGGTCACATTAGGAAGGATTGCATTTCGTTGCCCCAAATTCAATACCACTTTTAAAATCTTATGTTACAGAGAGGGTGGTATGGGACGTACTTGTTTTTCTCCAAATTACGTCAGGAATCACTGGTTAAAGTAAGTCAAGCATGTCCCTTACACCCTGTATACAACATTTCAAGTCGAAATATACACAAAAATCTTACAATCTGCTACTATTACAAATCCCTAAGAGATGCTGATGTTTTCCACTGCACCATTGAAACTTTTTCAATCAAATTAACGTTAAAATCTATGTACTTATATCAAAAGGGTTATTTTAGTAACGTTTATTTATTATTTACTTCTTTTTTTACGTGTACTGTGTAATATTATGATTTTTAATATCTACTTGCTTTCCTTTCACCTGTATGTTTCCTAAATCAACTTAACGAATGGTAGGCGAAACAACACAAAAAATGTACATTGTTCTTTTTCATTTCATGAAATTAAAAAAAAAATAAAAATTGGCCCATGATACCAAACCAGAAAACTATTGTTCAGTTTATATTAAAATGTTAAATCTTAAACAAAAAACATGAAAAACATTATTAAACATCATAATATATGTCGCGACCCTCGAAAATGCTAAAGTTTTCCGCTAATTGATTTTTTTCGGCGATAGAATTCAATATTTTGTAAAATGTCATGCTTACAAAACTGAAGCATTATAATTATTAAGATTAATGACTTATTTGAAATATGTTCTTACCTCGGGTCAACTAGCGACATAGTAATAGCAGACCTCAATCAATCACAAGTTCAACAAAATCCACGTTAATTTTTCAAAAATTTCAAATACTTAACCCGCTCAAGTAAACACAGATTTTTTATAATACAAGCAATAATTTTTTTTTAAATATACGTATATGCTAAAAGTGCCTCAAATTTATGTCTTAATAAATTTGTGCCTCAATGTCCAATTTATAAATTGCTTTGGAATGAGGATTTTAATGGATATCTTGGCGTACAAAACGCAAAAATAATATTTTGACTTCTATGCACATCAGATTGGTCACAATTTAATCAATCTAGACCACGCGACAAAAGTATTTACAGCATTCAAATAAGGGACGTTTAAGAGTACTCTCTTGTACCTAAACCAAATTACCAAAAACTGACAGGCACTTTACATATACATATACATATATGTTTACATATAATATATAACCACAATAATGGATTTAAAAAAATCTTCGTATGATAAATAATAACTATAGTGGGTACGTATATCATTTTTTAACCACGATTTGCATATTATTTCGCGTACGTAATTATAACTGTTGTAACGCTATTTATTTAGAGTGAGTTCCCATTTAAATAAATCTTCAGATCTTTCAGATTTTATGACAAAAACAATAACAGCTAATTTGATCAAAATGATTCCAAAATTTATATCACTAAACATTATCCGGTTAAAACACTCCAAACACTGGTTATAATTCTATTGAAAACCTTTAAAAACCAGTTAATAAAAAGTATCTTCTGTAGATTAACACAAAAAAACTCACCTTCATTATATTCAAACTTCAAAAATTAACACTAGAATAGGACCAACTGCATGTAACAAAAACTTGGTGGCGATTATTGTTGAATCAGTTTGATAATTAAATCAATAATAAACTCATATTTTGTGCTTAACTGTTTTCACCAAAAGTTGAAAAATGGGAAAAATCAAATCTGATTGATTAATAACATACTAAAATTTGGTATAGTACGCGAAATGACCATGTTTCAATAAATCACTCCCCTAATATAGATAATGTTGCTTAAACCGTGTGTGCAATAAGAATGACATAATAGGCAGTCTGGTTCAGGCATTCGTGGTAGTAAGATAGGACAGAATCAACCCGAACAGAGATGAATTAGAACAAAAAAGCGTTCCGGGAAACCCCTGTTTGCTTTTGGCCAGAAATGACGTGGCATCATTTTTTTCTTCTTTTATTTGATAGAAAATAAACAGATAAATGTTTAAAAATATGTTTTATGCTAACGATGTATTTAAAATGAAATATGCATTCTTAGGTACATTTATTTTTTATTATCCCCCTTTATAGGGGTTTTCATATACATACATAAATTATACATTATTATTCATAACATAATTTTTTGTTCTTGTTTAATGATAAATTGATGATATCCACCGAATCAGCATAATTATTACCCTCCATTCGTATTCTGTACGTGGGTGACGTTGAATACAATTGGTGGTTAGTCCCAGAATTTCCACAATTTCAACCCAGACTTCTATTATTACGAAATGGAATCTAAAAGCGTACAAAGCATCAATTTAGAACTATCAAATGCATCATTTAGAATTTTATATAGAAGTACCAAGTCAGTGAAAATCCTTCTGTACGACAATTAAAACATATTCACTTTAAAACATTGTTCTAATTCAACAAAAGTGCTAGAATACTGATTTGTTTTTAAACTTAGAAAACGTAAGAATTTGTTTTGTATTATTTCAAACTTGATTTAAAACTTAGAAAACGTAAGAATTTGTTTTGTATTATTTCAAACTTGATTTAAAACTTAGAAAACGTAAGAATTTGTTTTGTATTATTTCAATAGCTTAAACGTGTATATTCTAAAAAGAATTCCAGACGATGTATTTCACCATCCTTTTTGATAGCTTACCATAGAACAACGTATGTCAAATAAACAAATAAGTACTCGCAGTAGGTAGAAAAGATAAATATGTTATATTATAACAAAATTACGTAACTAAATAAGTTCACAACTTCTACAGTCCGTACCTGACCCTAACCACATCAGATGCAAAGATGAACCCAGTGGACTTGTTAAGTCCATCCTTGATGTATGTTACAAAACCGTAGAACTATATTGTGTTGATATTTAGCATATTTTAACAAATACGTCACCGGGCTCACCTTTGTATGTTTTTTAAGAATAAAATAAACCCATAAGCCTTTTGATATTGGGTACCTATTACAAAGGTTATTCATTAAAAAATTAATTAACCGCCACGTTTGGCTGTTTATAAAAAACACGCATATTATGTATAAGGATTTTTTTAGGTCTTCAATCTTTGCAAAATCACGTTGTGGTGTCATTTAAATTGAATTAATTAAATTGATTTGTTTTATCCTTTCCCCGTCGCCTTTTAAATTCATCTCTCTGAACAAAATCCAGCCTCCTGGGAATGTAGCCCACCTGTCACAGCATTATAAAGATCTTCATTTTTATCGAAGCCACTTCTTCATGTGGGTAAACAACCCCCCGACCCCCGTAGAGCCTGGACCTGGCTCCATCTGATTTCCAGCTGTTAACTGACATGAATAATTTAATTGAATTTTGAGATGCGGATGAGAACCATTTACTGGATAACCAACACCTCTGCCATTGGTCTCATCAAGTGGTTCGCTACGTTTGGTTCATGAGGTTAGATTTGTCAGGGTCTTGACGTTGGATGCGTCTGCCCACCAATTACGTGGTAGACCAGATCAGGAGAGACCGGCTGAGGGATACCTTTCGACTTCTCCAGCAGGACTCTCTCAGAAAATTACCTAGCACCGCAGTGGAGGGATGGATTCAAGTACGGCACTTCCGGGAACACTGATCCCCAGATTCCTACCCCTCACCCCTAACACCTTTTTCCTTCCCAGAACTTCACCTCCTTCATTTCCTATAAAGTCGTTCCACACAGCATTCCCAATGATTACAAATGCCCTGAAGGGAAGTTTTTTTTTAAAAGTGGCTTGGGGCCAATCTTCGATAACGATGAAGATCTTTAAAAGGTTGCAAGCTTTCCCAGACGGCAGAGTTTTATGACAGAATTTTCAAATCGAAGGAATTTAGAAAATTGGTGAAATACTATGATAAGAGCGCTATATGCCAACTAAGAATGAAACCAACTCAGGACCACCTCAGAAAGGTCATTAAAAGCTATGGAAAAATAATTTTAAAATTGCCGGTAACCCTAAACTTACTTAACCTATTTAACCATTTTTTTATCATTACTTTTAATGACCTTTCTGAGGTGGTTCTGAGTTGGTTTCATTCTGAGCTGACCGGTCACCGATAAGAGATAAGAGCTTGGATTTAAAAGGTGACTAGGTTGAAAAAATGAGGAAAATTTTTTTATAAGAGGCAATATTTTAATCTATTTGTATTTTTTTTATTTACAGCCAAAACGCGGATGTTTTCTGAAAAACCCTCAAATAAAAATAGAAATTGTTGTTATATACCGCTTTACATTTATTCGACAATTATTATTATCGAAGGTCGTGTGTTTAAGTGACAGAAAAATATTATCAATATATTGAAAGCCATTTAAATTAGATTTAATTTATTTTTATCATAAAATAGCATTGATTTGTTATGACCATTAATTGACGAATCTTTGCGAGTTTATTCAAATTTTGAGACATTTTTTACCTTCACACAATGAATATTATGGTGGCCTTGAGACCTAGTACCTGCACATTAGACAAATTGTGTAACTCTTAAAAATATTTGCTTTAGATCAAAGGATCATAAATTGCTTAGGCTGGAAACAACTTGTCAAAAATTATACAAGAATAGGAAAAACCTCTAAAACCATGATTGATTTAGTAATTTCAAATGACTTTTATGCGGAAGTTAATGCTGTAGAAAAACTCAAAATATCTGATCACGAAACAATTGTTACAAAAATTAGATATAGTAGTCCGAAGCCACGGGAAATACGAAAGATAACTTATAGGAATAAAAAGAACTATGATAAGGATAAATTGTGTACGGCAAAACAAAAAGTGGATTTGCGATAACCAAGGAAATTTGGAGGAAAAAGCTGATGAACTAGTAGGACATCTGAAAACAGTAGAAAACGAGCTAATGCCTATAACTAATACTATATATTAATGCTCAGTTTTTCGAAAAACTCACTTTTCGCTTGACGGGAAAATCGACCTCACCGCCCCTCGCGTTTCACCAACCTCAAGGTTTAATTTGGCTTGGCGACGCAAAAATGCCGCTGGCACGCCAAAACGACCTCTCCGATCCTCGAGTTTCGCACACCTCAAGGTTCAATTTTGTTCGAAGGAAATTATCCCGACGGCTGACACGCGAGAATGGACATTAGCGTTCGGTATTTTAAAACACTTCAAGGTTCACAATCCTTCGAAGAGTCGATTATTTTCCAGCCACTAGCAGTTGTTTTTTTTTTTGATAGGGGAAACATTTTTCGTCGTTATCAATATGTTTGCCAAAACTTTACGGGAGACTTCTAGCGGTGCGGAATACAAGTATGGATTATTCACATTAGAAAAAATCAAATGTCTATCGAATACTGTTGTAGTTCTATTTTCATCCGTTCGAAATGGCAGCTTCGTCTGAATTTAAATAAATACGCTAGCTTCACGATTTTCACAAAAAAATAGACTAGACAGGAAACTCACATAAAATTGAACTGACACATTTTAAGAGCGAAAATTATATAAATTTGCGGCGAAAACTGGAACTACTCATTAAATCAACCAATTCGGCTCAGTTATAGTTCCCGCCGACAGGTTCGCATTAAAAAAAAAAACCACAAATTAGGCCTTAGTTTCAATGCAATGGAAAATACTAGAGAGAATGTTGAGACAGGTCAGTTATCCGAGATGTCAAAACAAAACGGATCTCTCAGCGGTTTGGGTTGTTGTTTTTCGGGAAACGGCATTGCAGCCGAAAAAACGATCCCCGGTTAGATGTTTTTGAAAAATTCGGTACCCGGCAATATAAGGCAACTTTTGATAACGATATAAAGTGTCCGTCCCATGTAAAAAAGTTCAGGGTCGCCGAAAAACCTATAAAATTTTCCAAAAAAAACAAGAAAATTGGTGTCCATAGATTCACTTCAGTAGGGTGGATATTTACCGGCCAGTACATTGAAATGTTATTAATTCACGGTAAATACCTACTTATCTCGGTAGTATTGCAAATATGATGAGAAAAGCAAAAACATTGCCGGAATTTTGTAAGGAAATGCGCCGGTACCTGCCGGAATGGGTAGTTGGACAATTATTTAGGTTTTTGATGCAATTTAATTTACTAAGGTAATGTTGTTTCCACGATACTGAATAATTTAACAATTTTTTAAAGTTCATTTTCACTTTCTGTGTAAGTTCTGTTTTTTTATCAGTAAATGCCAGTTGCATCATTAAACTGAAATAATTACAGAACTTGAATAGAATTCGAACCGAACTTTTACAGAACGTTAAAATTGACTTGAAAAATTGAAGAATTTTTAATTTCGTTAAACAACCCAGCCTAAATATGAGTTCTTTTTTACGTATGTGTGCAAGTACCTATACTCAGAATATAAGTAGGTTCCTACCTGCACATAAACACTCGATATCATCCGACGATATTGCATAAGTATTAGTTTTCTAATTTTACAATGAAATTACTCGAAGTTGAACGGGATATTTTTAAAGTATTAAATTAATATAGCGCTTATTTTTAAGCAGTAAAACTACTGGTGAGTTCTGGAATTATAAAATTTGTATGAAAATGTACGTACGCTCATAACTTCTGAAGGACTGCAACAAATTGAAAAATTCTTTTTTTGTTGTGTTCGTTATTGTTAGTTCAAGGTTTGTATAAAACTACTGGTGAGTTCTGGCTTGACGAAATTTGTAAAAAAAAATTGAATAGGTGGCGCGCGAGCTGTTTGAAAACTTAATGTACCGGGAATTAGTGAATGTAATGAGGCAGAGGGGTGGTGAAAACAGGAAGGGGGAACCTGGGAGGGGGGAGGGGAACTCGGGAGGGGGTTTACGAGACGGAGAAGCGTAGGAGTGAAGTGGGGGAAAGGGGAAGCGGACGCTGGTGAGGAAAAGGGGGGGGGGGGGGGAAGGGGATTGGAACAAATGAGAAAAGACACGCAAGTAGAAACATTTTCTTTATTAAATGGTATAGCAACGCATGCCGGATACCAGCTATCTTCTATATATATAAAAATCAAAAAAATATTTGCAAGTAAGTATGTATGTATGTCCGCTATGCGTTGCTAAACCATTTATCCGATTGCGATGAAACTTTGGGTTTTGATGTGCGCATGCCCGCGATGGTTTCTGCATACAATGGTGAGCTCTGGCATAATGAAATTACGCATTGCTGAACCGTTCATCCGATTGCGATGAAAATTTGGGGATTTGATGTGTGCATGCCTAAAATGATGTCTATATACTAACGTATGACATGTTTTTGCTGCTAGGCCCTGCGGCCGGCTTTATATGTATTTGTATGTTTAACCACTAAGCGTTGCTAAACCTTTCATCCGATTGCGATGAAAATTTGAAGATTTGATGTGTGCATACCCACGACGGTTTTGTATACAAAAGTGAGCTCTGGCATCATGAAATTACGCATTGCTAAACCATTCATACGATTGCGATGAAACTTTGGGGATTTGATGTGTGCATGTCTACAATGGTGTTTATTTACTAACGTATGGCAGGTTTTTGCTGCTAGGTCCTGCGGGCGGCTTTATACATAGTTTTGTGTTTAACCGCTAAGCGTTGCTAAACCATTCATCCGATTGCGATGAAAATTTGTAGATTTAATGTGTGCATGCCCACGACGGTTTCTGTATACAAAAGTGAGCTCTGGCATTTTGAAATTACGCATTGCTAAACCGTTCATCCGATTGCGATGAAACTTTGGGGATTTGATTTGACGTATGGCAGGTTTTTGCTGCTAGGCCCTGTGGGCGGCTTTATATATATTTGTATGTTTAACCGTAGGTACCTACCCGCTTACTATGAAAATTTTTTTTTCTGTTAGTAAGTAAGTCAAGTTAGTTTTAACCCGTTAGTTGCATTTGCAATGGGCATAAGCTAGTTATATATTAATGCTCAGTTTTTCAAAAAACTCACTTTTCGCTTGACGGGAAAATCGACCTCACCGCCCCTCGCGTTTCACCAACCTCAAGGTTTAATTTGGCTTGGCGACGCAAAAATGCCGCTGGCACGCCAAAACGACCTCTCCGATCCTCGAGTTTCGCACACCTCAAGGTTCAATTTTGTTCAAAGGAAATTATCCCGACGGCTGACACGCGAGAATGGACATTAGCGCTCGATATTTTGGAACACTTCAAAGTTCACAATCCTTCGAAGCGTCGATTATTTTCCAGCCACTAGCAATTGTTTCTGAGACTGTTAACCAAGGTCAGTTACACCGGGATCCATTTATATTTCATTTTCTCGCCGGCCGACTCGCAAACGCGATATCTTCAAAAATATCACGCCTGGAAGCCAAAATTTTGTATAATTACGTCCACGAGAGTTTTCAGAACGTTTATTTACCATCGGTTTTTTCACTTTTCACAAAAACAACGTTGGGATATTCGTTTGAAATCTGACGTTTGCTAAAAAAACGAGTAAAAAGCCATATTTGGAAACTAATGTTTAAAAAAATGTACACTTTTCACGGAGCCGCCGCTCGGCAGAAAATAGAACTACAGCATTTCTTAAGCAAAATTCAAATTTAGATTATATTGGAGATTCGAACGTAAGCAAAAAATAGTGCTATAATTTTGTTGTTGTTGGCTCATTTTTAGAACGATTTTCAAATTCATGGTGTTGGTTTGAGGGTGGATTATAAAAGACCGCTGGAAAAATTATTAATAAATTTTTTAATAATAATAGAGACTTTTTTTTTGAAAATTTTTTTTTTCAGAAAATCGATTCGGGCGTTTGCATTAACGATTGGGCAAGGCAGATTCATATCTCAAATTAAGAAGTGAACAATTTTTTAGTTTTTCATACATTTCTCATAAAAAAATACATATTTGTTAAGAAAACAGCACGTGTTTTTATGAATTCAAAAGATCGACATACAAAAAATATCAATTCCAAAAAAAAAGTTTAAAAAAAAAAGTTTTTCCAAAAACGTATAGTTATTTTAATTTTTTGTTGTTGTTTAAAATTATTATTTGGAATGTGAACCACCCTGCATATTTCCACAATTTTAATGTGGGTTCTCTGATTGGTTGGACACGTCCAGCCTATCAGATACTTTGTAGACACAGAATGTAATTTAAGGCTCCCGATTGGCTGATTTTATTTGGGCCACGCCCTTACCCAAAAAAAAACCGTTAATCATTGGGCGGATTAATTAAATGAAAAATTTATAGTTTTTTTTTTAAACTTATTTTTTGCGCTAATGAGTATGTCTGCCAATAATGAAATAGGTAGATACCTGCTAAAATGATTAAAAAAATAAATTAGGTTCCGTCCAACTCAACATTAGAATTCGTATTAATTATACAAATACATAATAATGTGAGCTTTTTTACAATGATTATTTGAAAACAAAATTCTGCATAATACATTTTTATAGCGCCGTTTAAGTGAAAATGAATATAAGGACGTTGGGTTCCTACTCGCGCACTATGAAAGAATATTTTTTCTGTTTTTTGTTTAAGGAAATAAAATATTTTTTTTTTTATAAAAAACTCTGAACAATACATTTTTATAGCGTCATTTTTGTGAAAAATTACAAGACGTACCTTCCAAGTACCTAACGTCGCACTATGAAATAATATTTTTTCAAATCAAAATTTTAGTTTCTGAGAAATTCTTAATAATACATTTTTATAGCGCCGTTTTTGTAAAAAAAACTCACTAAGGGCAATAGGTACTTACCCGCTTACTATGAAAAATATTTTTTCTGTATTTTTTTTACTCCAATAAATCAAATTTTTTTTTTTTAGAAATTCTTAATAATATGTTTTTATAGCGCCGTTTTTGTTTAAAATCTCACTAAGGGCAATCGGTACTTACCCGCTTACTATGAAGAAATATTTTTTCTCTAATTTTTTTACTCCAATAAATCAAAGTTTTTTTTTTCATAGAAATTCTTAATAATATATTTTTATAGCGCCGTTTTTGTTTAAAATCTCACTAAGTGCAATAGGTACTTACCCGCTTACTATGAAGAAATATTTTTTCTGTAATTTTTTTACACCAATTAATCAAAGTTTTTTTTTTCTTAGAAATTCTTAATAATATATTTTTATAGCGCCGTTTTTGTTTAAAATCTCACTAAGTGCAATAGGTACTTACCCGGTTACTATTAAGAATAAAAATTTCTGTAATTTTTTTGTTCCAATAATTCAATTGTTTTTTTTCTTAGAAATTCTTCATAACATATTTTTATAGCGCCGTTTTAGTTTAAAATCTCACTAAGGGCAATAGGTACTTACCCGCTTACTATGAAGAAATATTTTTTCTGTAATTTTTTTACTACAATAAATCAAAGTTTTTTTTTCATAGAAATTCTTAATAATATATTTTTATAGCGCCGTTTTTGTTTAAAATCTCACTAAGGGCAATAGGTACTTACCCGCTAACTATGAAAAAATACTTTTTCTGTAATTCTTTTACTCCAATAAATCAAAGTTTTTTTTTTTAAAGAAATTCTTAATAATACATTTTTATAGCGCCGTTTTTGTTTAAAATCTCACTAAGGGCAATAGGTACTTACCCGCTTACTATGAAGAAATATTTTTTCCGTAATTTTTTTACTCCAATAAATCAAAGTTTTTTTTTTCATAGAAATTCTTAATAATACATTTTTATAGCGCCGTTTTTGTTTAAAATCTCACTAAGGACAATAGGTACTTACTTGCTTACTATGAAGAATAAAAATTTCTGTAATTTTTTTGTTCCAATAATTCAAAGTTTTTTTTTCTTAGAAATTCTTCATTACATATTTTCATAGCGCCGTTTTAGTTTAAAATCTCACTAAGGGCAATAGGTACTTACCCGCTTACTATGAAGAAAAAAAAATCTGTAATTTTTTTACTCCAGTCAATCAAAGTTTTTTTTTCTTAGAAATTCTTAATAATATATTTTTATAGCGCCTTTTTTGTTTAAAATCTCACTAAGGGCAATAGGTACTTACCCGCTTACTATGAAGAAATATTTTTTCTGTAATTTTTTTACTCCAATAAAACAAAGTTTTGTTTTCATATAAATTCTTGATAATATATTTTTTTAGCGCCGTTTTTGTTTAAAATCTCACTAAGGACAATAGGTACTTACCCGCTTACTATTAAGAATAAAAATTTCTGTAATTTTTTTGTTCCAATAATTCAAAGTTTTTTTTTTTCTTAGAAATTCTTCATAACATATTTTTATAGCGCCGTTTTAGTTTAAAATCTCACTAAGGGCAATAGGTACTTACCCGCTTACTATGAAGAATTATTTTTTCTGTAATTTTTTTACTCCAATAAAACAAAGTTTTGTTTTCATATAAATTCTTAATAATATATTTTTATAGCGCCGTTTTTGTTTAAAATCTCACTAAGGACAATAGGTACTTACCCGCTTACTATTAAGAATAAAAATTTGTGTAATTTTTTTGTTCCAATAATTCAAAGTTTTTTTTTTTCTTAGAAATTCTTCATAACATATTTTTATAGCGCCGTTTTAGTTTAAAATCTCACTAAGGGCAATAGGTACTTACCCGCTTACTATGAAGAAAAAAAAATCTGTAATTTTTTTACTGCAGTCAATCAAAGTTTTTTTTTCTTAGAAATTCTTAATAATACATTTTTATAGCGCCGTTTTTGTTTAAAATCTCACTTGGGGCAATAGGTACCTACCCGCATACTATGAAAAAATATTTTTCTGTAATTTTTTTGCTCCGATAAATCAAAGTTTTAGTTTCTAAGAACTTCTGAATAAAACATTTTTATAGCGTCATTTTTGTGAATAATTAACAACAACGTACCTTCCAAATACTTACACGCGCACTATGAAATAATTTTATTCTGTACGATAGTAAGTTAAGTTAGTTTTAAACCCGTTAGTTGCATTTGCAATGGGCATAAGCTAGTACTATATATTAATGCTCAGTTTTCAAAAAACTCACTTTTCTCCTTGACGGGAAAATCGACCGCACCGCCCCTTAAGTTTCACCACCCTCAAGGTTCAATTTCGGATAAAGCATTTTCAGTTTTTTTATGGATCCGAAAATGACCTCTCCGCTCCTCGAGTTTCAAAGACCGCAGAGACCATTATCGGATCAAGGGCCGTTCACCGAAATCGTGTCCCGATTAGGACCATTTTTCATACAAAAAACCGGTGCACGGTTTACAGCGCACCAAACGGCGAAAACTATAATTAAATCTCTCACCTACGAAGAAATTCGGCCTTAGTTCTATTTCCTGCCGCTAGGTTCACCCGTTAAAAACGTCGCATTTTTCACGGAATCTAATGAAGTATTTTTTCCATACAAAACTGATTTTGCCCGGAATTTATACTAAATAATTAAACGGCTTCGAGAAAATTCTTGAGAAAAATTGTCATTTTACAGGGGCATTACGGAATTAAAGAATACGTTAAAAAAACACCTTCCGGCGGACATGTTTTTGATTAAACATAAGCAATACAAGTTTTATAAACTTTTAAATGCACGACATGTACCGCATTTCATTAAAATACCTCACAATTTTGCATCAAAGATTGGAATAATTCTGACATTTGTTGAAATTAATCTGTCCTTGACAATGAACAATTTTGCGGCCAGTTAAAATGAATTCTTGGTAGGTACCTACCGGCGTTGAAAGGCGAATAATTTACATGCAGAAAATAAATAGTACCAAGGTATATGAAACCAAATCGTACTACTACGAAGGTATTCAATTCCATAGAAAACTAAATAAAACGATAAAGATTTTATAATGCTGCATTCACATTTAATTCGCCAGTACGTACTTATCAGTGGGAACTGATTTATCGCAATAAAATGAATAAAACGCGTGGCCATAGAACATTCTGAAGTGAAAATTTTTACTTAAGGCAGCATCACAATAGGTTTTACTTAAGGCAAATTCACAATAGGTTTAAATGCAATACTGAGGTTGTGTTGTTTCCACGACACTAAATAATTCAACAAAAATTTTTTAAAGTTAATTTTCACGTTCTGTGTAAGTTCTATTCAAGTTCTGTTATTTTATCTGTACATGCCAGTTGCAACATAAAACTGAAATAATTATAGAACTTGAATAGAATTTGAACAGAACGTTAAAATTGACTTGAAAAATTGAAGAATTTTTTTTTTTTTAATTTTTTTTTTTTGCAAAAATGAGTAGGTACTTATGCAAATTATGGGTTCTTATGGGTTGTTATGGCTTCTTATGGCTTCTTATGGGTTCTTATAAGTTCTTATGGGTTCTTATGAGTTCTTATGGATTCTTATGGGTTCTTTTCGGTTCTTATGGGTTCTTAAAAGTTCTTATGGGTTCTTATCGGTTCTTATGGGTTCTTATGGGTTCTTATAGGTTCTTATAAGGTCTTATGGGTTCTTATAAGTTCTTATGAGTTCTTATGGGTTCCTATAGGTTCTAATCGGTTCTTATGGGTTCTTATGGGTTCCTATGGTTTCTTATGGGTTCTTATGGAAACTTATCGGTTCTTATGGGTTTTTATGGGTTCTTTTGGGTTCTTATGGGTTATTATGTGTTCTTATGAGTTCTTATGAGTTCTTATGTGTTCTAATGGGTTCCTTTGGGTACTTATGGGTTCTTATGGGTTCTTATGAGTTCTTATGAGTTCTTATGAGTTCTTAAGAGTTCTTATGAGTTGTTATGAGTTTTTGTGAGTTGTTATGAAATACTATGAATAATAATTTTTTTCTGTAATTTTTTTAACTGCAGTAAATCAAAGTTTCTTGGAAATTCTGATTTACACATTTTTATAATGTTTTTTGTAAAAAAATACAATAAGGGCAGTAGGTACCTACCCGCTTACTATGAAATATATATTTTTTCTATAATTATTTAACTCCGATAAATTAAATTTTATTTTGTAAGAAATTAAAAAGAATACCTACTAAGAACATACCCGCTTACTATAAAATAATATTTATTCTGTAATGTTTTTCGTCCCGATAAATCAAAGTTTTAGTTTTTATGAATTTCTGAATAATACATTTTTATAGTGTCGATTTTGTGGAAAAGCACAATAAGGGCAGTAGGTACCTAGCCGCTTACTATGAAATAAAATTTTATCTGTTAGTTAATAAGTAAAGTTAGTTTTAACCCGTTAGTTGTTTTGCAACGGGCAAAAGCTGTCTCAAAATAAATTGATGTACTCAGTCAGTATGTACTGAAAGTAGGAACTATTTTTTGATTTATCCACATTCAAACAAAGTTTTTATCTTTATATATTTAATATAACACCCGCTCCTCGCTTTGTGTTATAACCCGTTAGTTGCCTGCAACGGGCAAAAGCTGTCTCAAAATAAATTGGTGCAGTCAGTGAGTAGGTACTGAAAGTATGAATTAATTTTTTGCCTTATCCACATTCAAACGTCGTTTTTTCTTCATATATTTAATTAAACACCCGCTCCTCGCTTTATCCACGTTCACACATCAAATCGCATAGTGTTTTAACCCGTTAGTTGCATTTGCAATGGGCATAAGCTAGTATTATATTAAAAGATACAAATAATTGGTATAAGAAATCTCTACATCCTCTACAAAAACAAAGGGATACAGCTTATAAAGCCTGTAAAATACAATTTACGGAGGAAAGATGGGAAACCTATAAGAAACTTAGAAACATGTATAGCACAGAAATAAAACAAACTAAAAATTCGTACATTAGACAAAAAATAATTACCTCCTAAAGTGATTCAAGAAAAATGTGGACTACACTCAAAGAAATTATAAGCGGTAAACAGAAGGGAGACACTAAGGAAGTTCGGTTCCCCGATGGAGTTGAAGATGATTAACCTAAAATAGCCCAAAAATTTAATACAAATCTTATACTCAGTGTCGAAAACATAAATAAGAGCATTCCATTAGTCACAGACACATTTTTTCAATCAATGGAAAGAAGAGAGAATAATAATATTTTCAGGTTTAATAAAATTAACATTGAGTATTTAATGAAAATTCTTAATGCAATGAAACTAAAATCTTCCACGGATGGAATTACGATAGGCATAATCAAAGATGCACTGCCAGCTATAGAAGACAGATTAGTTGCACTAATAAATGAATCTCTGTTATAGGGAATTTTTCCACAGTCATGGAAAACTTCCATAATAACGCCAGTGCCCAAAATAATAAATGCTAATAATATATATAATATATAATAATATTATAGCAAATAATATTGAAGATGCATTGTAAAAAATACAAAGTGAACTTAATGAAATATCTAAATGGTTAAGCATAAATAAAATCAAATTAAATGTAACTAAAAGTAAATTCATGGTGTTAGGGAAAAAACAAAATGAACTTATTACCATAAATATAGACAATCAAAATATTGAAGAGGTAGAAGAAATTAAATATTTGGGAATCATAATCGATAATAAGTTAAAACTTAACTCTAACTTTGAAATGCTAACTAAAAAAATTGCCAAAAAGATTAATTTCTTAAGTAGAATAAAGGGAAAATTATACATTAAAACTAGGAAATTGGTCTATAACACAACTGTAGCATCCCATCTGAAATATTGCTCAAGTGTAATCTTTCTGAGCAATAAAACACAAATTAAAAGAATGGAAATAATTCAGAACAGAGGCATGAGGTCTATATTGTGCTGTAGCAGATATACCAGGATAAAAACCATGCAACGCCAA
Source organism: Limnephilus lunatus (assembly GCA_917563855.2). Classification (NCBI taxonomy): domain Eukaryota; kingdom Metazoa; phylum Arthropoda; class Insecta; order Trichoptera; family Limnephilidae; genus Limnephilus; species Limnephilus lunatus. Next base: position 78,053,156 of record OU830592.1, read on the forward strand.
CTCAATATATTAAGTGTGTGGCAAAGAATAGTTTTAAATACCCTAGTTTTTATTTATAAGTTAAAAAATAAAATGTTACCAGATTATATGTCGAATAATGTTAGAATCAACAGTACAGTTCATTGTTATTCTACGAGAAACTGCAACGATTTTAGGCTTCCTAAAACAAATTTATCGGGAACACAAAATAATATTTATCATAAAGGTTTTAAAATGTTCAATGAACTCCCTGTAAATGTTAAGGAGGCTAAAAGTCTTGCAGTTTTTCGTGGATTATGTCTTAATGTTGTAAAGTCCAAATTTTAGTCAGTAGGTAGTAAATAATATTGTAGTAGTCATAGAAAAGAAAACATTAGATATAAGATGTCAAATTTTATATCTAAATAAAATACACAAAAAAAAAAGATAATTCATATAGTGTGTTATGGGCGTGTCCGTTAGCCTGGAATTGGCAATTTTTTTCTTACTTATGGTAATAAATATTTGTTTAATATCTGTTCATATAGATAACATCTCTTCGTGGTACTTAATAACATTCTTCTTCTTCAATTGTTCTACAGCCCATTGTAACATATATATTTCGCCAGTGGGGGTACTGGCGAATTTTTCTTAATTTAATTCGATTTTAAATTTTAACTTGGTGTGGTTGGTCAAACTAACAACCGGAGATCGGAAAAGAAAACGGAAATGGTCGGAATTCACAAAATCATGGCGGCGGGTGTGAGTTTGAGTTTTTGACGGAGAGGTCAATTTTTAAGCCTTTGGGGCCAGTTTGGTTTTATTAATTTCTGGAAGCCTTAAATATATTTTAATACTAATCACGAGTTAGTGATCCAGTGTAATGGCGAAAGAGCCAGTTTTTACGCGTCTACTGTCCAACCCATACTGTCACGCTGCCTGAGAGGTGACTTTGTCGTGTCCGTGCACGCCAAGCTATGGGAGCCGCCTTTCTGTTGGAGAAGGAAGAGTTTGGACACGCGGATGGCCTGTAAGGATTCCTGTTTTTTGGCCCCCCTAGTTCAGAGTCCCGGAGCCTCGCCTCTTGAGGCCTTTCTACTCGTGACGGCCCTCCGTAACGGCGTAGCTTTAATTAACTCGTTATAAACAATCTCTCTCTCTCCGTTTCAACCTATTTGAATAATTCAGGTATTTATTTATTTATTTACGCCCTAGTGGGCTTTTACAAGCATAGAAGAAAAAGTATACTAAAAATAATAATTATGCACTCATATGTTACTAAACCAATAAAACAGAATAAATACGAAAGCAATCATCATCACAAGGTATAGAACATCATAACAGATTAAACATAATAGAAAGTAAACATCATAAAAGAAATGAAATAGCATGAGTAATAAGAAAAAACCAGGAATATGACTTGAAATACAATAAAGTGCATTGTGTAAGAGTTAGTTAGTAGGTATAAATAAACAATTGTATGTGTATAATAATGTAGGATGATAAAAAATAACTAAATAGAACACCAAAATAAAATAAAATAAGGTTATAAATTACTGGTAAGGTTTTACATGAGAGAAGGTTTTATGAAAAGAACAAAAATAAAAAAAGTTAATTATTAGCAGATAAAATATAGATAAGTTGTCTCTTGAAAATTGCAAAACTGTCAACACCAAATATATCTACAAATTCACAATGTTTATTTGCAAGGCTATGCATTCTAGGTATTGGTGATCTAATAGAATAGTTAGTATTGAGGGTATCGTTAAATTTGAAAATCTTTATTTTGAGTTTGTCTGGCAGGTTTATGAATACAAATTAGTTCTAACAAATTAGGGAGCCAACTAAAGATTTGGTAATTTTGAATAAAAATAACAAATCAATTAACACTCTTCTATCTAATAATTTAAGGAGTCTGTAATTTATAAGTTCGATTGGAATTTTCATTATAAAATTAACGTTCCGAAGGAATTCGTTGTGTACCTTTTTCATTAATTGAGAATGGATGTTTATACAACTTTTAGTTTACCAATTTCGAGTTCTAAATTTAGATGTTCTTATATATAACTGCTCTTTTACTTAAGCATCCAATTTGGACCCCCAGCCTTTTTCCCCACTATCTTGAGATGGTAGTCGATTGCTCTGAATTTAATGTGTCATCTTTTGGCCATGAATATGTGTTACAAAATGAACTTTTGTTACAATGTGTGATAAACCCCCCCCCCCCCCCCTACGAAGTAGTAAAACCTTCCTCTTGGTTTCCAAATGCTGCTACATTGCTACAGCTACAGGCGCAACCCCGTCCGGCCTTTAAAACTCGTAGCTCGCCCGTTCTCGCGACTCTCCCCTGCATTCCTTTTGCAGCGCCTTTTCAACCCCATCACGTAATACTTTTATGCAAACGTGACGAGATGCTCTCAATTAATCAATTGTAATTAACCCCACAACGTTGTGTACTTTTTTGTTTTAGTGGTTTGGTATAGTTAATCCAATTTAACTAATAATTTATTTGTGGTAAACCCTTGTTCTTTTAGGTATGGCGTGTTACAATTTGCAAGGCTTCGAATAACAATGACTGAGTCTGACTAGCTTGAAAATTAACTAATTATCTATCTATATTCATCCAGCTTCCTCCCCTAGCACCTGTTATACACCTACGCTCATCGACGACTAATTTTATTGAAGTAATCTGCATTTTCCCTCCTAGCATCTAGTATATAAATTTACATTCAAACGGCGAATTGAGAAGATCCTACCTTTCGATGCGATGTCGCGTACTCTCTGCGGCCCTATAAAATGCTATCATGAAAATAATTTGACATTTATGTATATTCTAACAAAAGATTTACACTCAAAGCAGTACGGAGTGCAATAATTCTACACTTACAGTGCTAGATGCAGTTTGTTAGTTAGCTAGCTTGTTTTATTTTGTTAATTTGATTCTACGGGTAGGTATTTTGGATTAACATGAGACAGAACATGTGCTGTTTAAATAATTGGACTCCTCCATAGCCCAACTGATAAGGTGATGGTCATAGACCGCCGAATCAGCTTCCAATTCCAACGCCTCCGGAGAATGTTAAGGTCGCAAGCGACGAATGAAAATCGACATGTTTTGCCTTCTGTCGGGAAAGGGTTTGATGTGTGTTTCTGGATCATAGAGTGATAATGGGAATATTATCGACCAATAAGCCGCCAAATTATAAATATGTTGATGATGATGATGAGAGGTCATCTCATACCGTTTGATATGAGGGTCTGCTCCGATTAATGGGGTGATAGCCGATGTCAGGAACTGTTCAGGAAATGTGTGGGTGGCACGAGGTTTTGGAACGTGACATCCTACTCTGGATTGATGATGATGTTGTTGATTCTGAAGTTCTTCAGCATGCCGATGACTTGAGTTCCATTAACTCCTAAAGCATCGGCATAAACATTAAACCGAAGTTGATTAGACAATCGGCAATGTCAGGAGATCGGTGGGGCCGCTCTCTCCTCTGATCTGGCGATGTATGAATTTAATTAAGGAAGATTTTGATGTCACCGATCCTCGCCTTGGCAGTCACTCATGTCCTCAATAGTCCCGTTCTCCGTCCAGCACGCCGCCTCGAACCAGTAGAAATAATGATTACGTTTTTCCTAGGCACGCTACAAAACATGCGCCAGCCTGCAATCGCGATGGTCATCGGTATTTGATTTGAATGAAAAATACGTCCTCTCGCATAACATACACAAGCGTAACTTGGGACCTTCCCCTATATGTGTTACGGGCATATGCTCTACGATAGGCGTACCCCAACCTCAAGCTCAAAAATCAGCTCAAAGAAGGAATGTCAAGCTCGGTTTCCAGGGTGCCGGGTCCAAGAATGAAAGGCACCAGGTCGTGAATCTGGCTTCCCTCCCTTCTATTTCCCCCGCTGCGCTTTCGTCCAGAGTACATTCCCACCCTGATGCTGGATGATCCCTATTCCTAGTGTGAGGGAGTTAAGAAAACTTATCTGGATTCCAACAAAGAAACGTCGAACCAGTAGAAATATTGATTACGTTTTTTCTAAGCACGTTACAGAAACATGCGCCAGCCTGCAATCGCGATGATCATCGGTATTTGATTTGAATGAAAAATACGTCCTCTCGCATAACATACACAAGCGTAACTTGGGACCTTCCCCTATATGTGTTACGGGCATATGCTCTACGATAGGCGTACCCCAACCTCAAGCTCAAAAATCAGCTCAAAGAAGGAATGTCAAGCTCGGTTTCCAGGGTGCCGGGTCCGAGAATGAAAGGCACCAGGTCGTGAATCTGGCTTCCTTTCCTTCTATTTCCCCCGCTGCTCTTTCGTCCAGAGTACAATCCCACCCTGATGCTGGATAATCCCTATTCCTAGTGTGAGGGAGTTAAGAAAACTTTTGCTACTTATGTAGGTGGATATAACGCATTACGCTTAAAATATGAATACCTACCGACGGCTTCATTCAACCGACAATGTGAAAGTTTTTGCTAAATCGAATATCGAATGAAATATACCTACCTAAGCGTAAACCAAAAGGTGAGGATTATACGATAATTTTATGTATAGTCCTATGTAATAGACTTGTCGTGATACCTAAATTTTGGAATAAGATATGGGAAATTTTTAGGAGTGGGGATTTAATTATGTCAGATTTTGTTAGTAAGCAAAGATGCCCATGCTACGCACCTTCCATAAACTGTTATATTACCTAATGCCTTTTCAAAAAAACCTTCCTGAATATAGTCCCCTAGCTACGTTTAAAATTATTATTACGAAACTCGTAAATAATAATTAACACCTCAAAGGCGCTTTACACATTAATTTATACCTACATTCTATACCTATGTATTTTGGTACCCGTTATGTATTGGAGAATACCCAGTAACCTAGTTTTCTAGATCACCAACAAAGCACTTTTAAAGGATTTTATTATTGTTTTGTGGTTTCAAAATCCCGCCTTTTAAATGAAGTCTCTCGTCTAAGATTTATTGCCCGAAAGCGCACTTTGTGTTTCAAATGCTATTTAGTTAACTAAATTATTATTTTACAACGGTCTTGTCTCAAGAATAACTTCACCCAACAAAGGTACTTGCTAGCCGGTCAACCCGGAAACGTGCAAAGCTCCGCTCGACAAAAAAAAGGTCCTAGATTCCTAAGGCTTGTATATAAACCCTAATTGACTCTTTCCTGCAAGGCCCGTACTAAATATGTTAATAATTTTATACAAACTTACCAAATTCGCCTTGTTGCACAAAATAATTTCACAAATCAATTCACTACAATAATATTTAATTCAAACAAGCACTTCTAAAACACAACCCGTCATGCAGTTATTTATTCCAAGATGCAGCCGTCGAACACAATTCTCGCGTTGATTTGTTTTATCCTGACTCTGCTAAGTGCCCCGTAAGTACGTCCCGACCGCCTCAATTTACAAATTATATTATCTAACTTCACAGATATGAACTCGCTAGCCTCAATCTCTGACTTCCTTATTCGCGTGGACTCTTTTTTGTTTAATAAAACGGAATTTCCTTTGTTTAATTAAAATGAAATATCCCCGATTTAGGCGCACCAAACTGGTCTCCTCGCGACTATCGGACCTCGATCCCTTAATTTAAACCTTGCTTCCCAACGACCAAATCTTGACTCCCCTCAATCGCGTGAACTATTATCCTTTAATTAAATGACTTATTCCCGGTTTAGAAGCACCAAACTATTATTCTACCGTTTATCAAAACTCGATGACTTTTAATCCCGACCGTGCGTCTCCAGGTTCTTTCCCCGACTGTCCTGTTCCAACTCTCTGCCCCCTGACTCCCATCCATCTCCTTGTGTGGTTTCAATAATATATTAGCCACTTCTTCAAATCTTAAGTGATAAACACATCTCCCAATATGCATATTTCAATCGTTTTAATAGTGTTCTGTCACATTAGGTCCCAAATTCCAAGAAATCAGTGCAACTTTCATGTTTGCTATTTTTTTGTGTGTAACCTTTAGATAACAGAATACAAACTAATTTTGTCTGCGCCGGAGTCATAAAGTATCCCAATAGCGCTTAAAAGAAGAGCTCAGTGGCGCACTTCAATTCACTACTCATCCTAATTACTTGCGTCGACTTTATTGGTTATATAATAACATTATATAAGCATTGTCTGTACACGTTTTCGTTCTTTCTGCGTGCGTCACTATTTAACGAATTCTGCAATCTTATTTTGACAAATATGTCAAATATTTCAACCCGTAATCGGCGCGTCGCGCTAGTATATTTAAATGCACCAAGATTAATCTTTATTGCCTAGTTTTCAATTTCCTACTGCCATAGAAAATTCACAAGACAATTGTTTCGCAAATCAATTTGCTCGCGTTAAAGCCAGTCACCACTCGGGCAAATATCCATCGGCCGCCCCTGACTTGATAATGAACCTGAAAAAATCCCTCTAAATGTTATTCTGGATCCCTTCTTAGTTCTGTGAAGAATGGCCTTTGCCGGGGCTCGCATGCACTTGAGCTACGCAAACACATGTGGTTATTTAGTGGTAAGGACCCATAAATCACCCCCGTGAATTGAAACAGAGAATCGTATGCTGAAACCATTCCATGTTACAAAAATTTAATATAATTCTAAATTGATCTCTCAATTTTAAAAGAATTATTTCGTAGGCCCAAAGGCGAGATCATCACAAATGGCATCGTAACAATAGGTTATTTTATACAATAACTTTGGTGCCCGGATAAATCAAGTCTTGTGGTTTTCAAATCGTTTGTTTATGTTAAAGAGTGGTTTCAAAATGTTATTTTGCGACGCATCAGTGTGTTTACTTTGTAATTTACATATTTTCCATTTCGCAATTAAATTTATTTACGCTTGACGTTTATTTGTAAGTGTTGCCACTAAAAAAAATTTCGGAAATAATTTAAAAGCATAATTTTGCGGTGATAGCCGTTATATTGTTAGGAAAGATTTTTCGGATTACTGGCAATTCGGGATTTTCTTATGTCAGCTGTCATCTGGTAAGGTTTTACATGCCAAACTGACTTGTTTGTTTACCAACGTACTTTTTTAAATACGTAACCAAGGTATTGCGAACATAAAATATATAATTTTTTAGATTAAAATAATTTTGATTATTTTTCAAATATTTTTTAGAAAATCTCTTTACAGACTGTCCGTTCTTAGCTACGACAATAGGTTTCACAAATAATCATTTTTGAACATTTTCTCTTTTAAAAAAAAAAAAATGTCTTTGAAATTTTTTTTTGGTTTTACGAAGGTCTACTATTCGATCATTTTCATGGGACTACCAGGGAGGAACTTACATTAATTCTTCAAGAGGTAAATATCGTTCCGGAACCTGCATTGTCAGATATGAGGGAACAAGCACGGGCTTACAACAAAATGTTTAAACATACCACCGACGCGACTAATGATCAGGACGATGAAGAAAATAAGGTTACCAATAAAACAACAAATATTGTTAATAACTACTATACCAATAATGTTCAAAGCCCTTCTATCCACAATTATTGGGATGTGAAGTTTTCTGGTTCATCAGGCATAAGAGACTTCATACTTAGAATCGAGGAATTAGCTAGGTGCCATCGAATCGAACTTTCTTTCGTTGTTGCTGCATTTCCAGACCTTTTAGAGGGTAGGGCTCTTGCGTGGTTCCGAACAATTTATAAGGAAACGTTAAATTGGCCTGAATTAAAAAATTTGCTCTTGCTGCGTTTTGACGAAAATGCCAGTCATACAGAAGCTCTTAAAGCGCTACTCACGATGAAGCAAAAGTACAACCAGGGCGTTGTAGACTACGTTGAGGACATTCAATTGGCAAATATGCGACTCAATGTACCTCTTCCCGAAGAACAGATTGTAGACTTAGTATGTAATAGTTTACTTCCAAAATATGCTATTGTCATAGCATATTTTAATGATAAAAACATTGATCCTTGGTTAATGTTTGTAAACGTTTTTGAGAGAAGTTAAGTATCTTTATCGGACAATTCTGATTCTAAAGCAGATCATTTTAAAAATAAGCCATACCTTTTAAGAAACCTTTCCAACAAAATGAGATCTCATCTGCTTTTGCGTCAGCATCTGCATCTTCTTCTGCTTCTAAACCTTCACCGTTTAATAAATCGGTGAAGATTTAATAAATTTTAACCTTCTGCAATACTCAAGGACACATCAAACCTTTTTGAAGAAAATGGAAGTCTGAATCTCAGAGGAATTCTGACAAACTTCAAGATGATTTCGCTCGCACAAACCCAAAAAACTAGCGTGTGATCCTCTGCGTCCTGCTAGCAAGGATGTCAAGAGATCATCACCCATAATTAATAGCTCCAGTAACCGGTTCTTCAGTCGTGACGTGGACGCATGCATGCCGATGGCTAGTTCCAGAATTTTCACGGAATTTTCCTCAACCTTGCTACCTCTGAATTTTTTTTAAGGAGACTTCGTTCATAATGAATGTCGTTTCCTCTGATCCATGTGATAAGTGGCGCCCATTCTTTTGTTTATGTCATATTTAATAATTAACGTATTCTCTGACGAGATTTTTTTTAAATTAAAATCTAAATAATTTTTTGTATGAAGCGAGAAGTTTCGCCTTCCTTATAGGCTACAATTATACTTACACACTGATGCGTTCGTAAAACAAGGTTATGTGATACTATTCTAGTGTTTAAGTGTAAGTCCTACTTCTCAAGTTCGTTGAAATATTCTGCCGAATAATGATTTTCCAAGTACTTGGAAAGAACGATTCAAAACTTCTGTTTATAAGAGATTTGAGCAACTTTCTTATACACAGAATGTTAAAATTTCACCAATTAGTGATAAAGTAAATTTTTGTTATAAATATACTATAGCTATGTTAATTTTTTTAAGTCTGGTTTAACTTTTCTTAAAGTCAGTTAGTTAAGTTTTTTTTTTGTTAAGAAAATTTGTTTTGTTACAATTAAAGGTGGTACCGCTCTGGCGTGCCTACCCATTAAAGTAATTCATATATGAAGGTTATCACTTTATCTCTGATACAGAAAAGTGTATTTTTGTTTTTTTTTCTTTAAAGTTAATCTCAAGTACATGCATCTATTGGTCTCTCACTGCTTAAACCAGTGTTGTACTGTAACTTTTTGTTTACTCGTGTCTTTCAAGTGATATTGTTCGAACACACCTTATCTAGTGTCGATTATCTAATAAGTAGATTCGAACACCAAATTACTATTGTTTGTTCAAGAAAATTTTGACTCTTAGCATTTTTGGTAAATGTTATTTTTTTAAGGAATGCCACCTGGTTTTATCCTTAGTCCTTTTGTTGCACAAGCAACGTCCTCTGAAGATGGTTTGTCATGGTTACATCTTGTATTTTTGGATAGAATCAAGAGAACTTTTGAGGTTCACTTTTAAAATAGCTAGATGTTTTGTTTAAATTGTAATTCCTAAGCTCTGAGCCTAACATTCTAGATCCTATTTTGCTTCTGTGTTCCTAATAACATTTTATAATTTTGATGGATAGGTTATTGAAACATTTAAACCCTAATCTGACCACTTTTATAGGTAGGTAGTGCCTCGGTATTGTAAAACCTCGTCTAATTTTTTTAACAGATAGGTATGCTTTTACATGTAAACCCTACACTGACCACTTTGTAATTAACAGTTTTTTTTATAAAACTTGTTTTACGATAGACAAGTAATAATTGTATTATTCTTTATCTGTTCTAAATGGAGTGAGTTAACTCTATATATTTGTTTATAACTGGATCTAGTTATAGTTTATAATTTAAGATGCATTCAGTATAATTTGTGTAACTTACCTTTAAAATATCACTTTTGATAAGAATATAAAGAGAGAGAGAGAGATTAATTTTATGTTAATAATAACTAAGTGTTGCTTTTTTCTATATACGAGTATGAAAGTGGGAGCTTGAGTTCTCCATGCTCACTAGTGTTTTCCTGAGAGATTGTCTCTCGTCATGTGAGTACGCGTTTGGTAGTCTTGCAAGCAAGCTTGTAAAAGTGGTGGTATAACCTCATTTTCCATGTTTTCTTTTGTTTTTGTACTCCATTCTGTGAATGGATCTTTGTTTTTTAGGTTTGCTACTATATCTATTTTGGTATCTTTTGTTTTATGTTTTACATATATATATATTTTTTTCTAATAATGTAATATGTTATCTTCTTTAACATAAACGGAAAGAGAGAGTCCTATTGGGCAGTGTCCTAATAATTTTACTTCCCTTTGCGGCGTAAAATTTTCGGGGTTGCGGGGAAATGTAACATATCTATTTCGCCAGTAGGTACTGGCGAATTTTTCTTAATTTAATTCGATTTAAAATTTTAATTAGGTGTAGTTGGTCAAACTGACAACCGGAAATCGGAAAAGAAAACGGAAATGGTCGGCATTCAGACAATCATGGCGGCAGGTGTGAGTTTGCGTTTTTGGCGGAGAGGTCAATTTTTGGGCTTTTTTTTTTTTTTTTTTTTTTTAATTCCTTTATTTTTCCCATATTTTACAATTTATATTTACATATTTGAAAATCATAACAATAATGTGGGAACCCACTAAGGCGCAGCCTGTGCGTGGGTAATATATTTAAAAAAAGTTTTTTTTTTTAGTACCTAGAAAAAAACAAACAGGGGTATATAAAGCAAAAACAAAAATTGTTTAAAACATTTTGTACAAAAAGTGTATACAATAGTGTACGGTTAAATAAGTGTAAGTGTAATTAATGATATACATTGTAATAATAGGTGTAAAGTTTGTGAGAAAAGTGATATTAAACTAAATAAATAGAGTTTTTAGAAACATAAAGTGAAATAAAACTAAATAAATAGAGTTTTTACATCTGTATGGTTTAGCCATAATTTTAACTCTTTTACGAAATGCGGAAGTTTTGTTGCAACTTGAATATGTTTTGGTAAACTATTGAAGGTACGAGGTCCAATAAAACTACTGTGAGTTTGCATTTGTTTTGTGTGTGTTTGGGGGGTATAGAATACATTATTATTTCTAATGTTGATTCTGTTTACATTTTTTTCGAATTTGTTTACGTTTTTAAAGATATATTTCATAGTTTGCAGTATAAATAGTTTACGGAGACTGAATAGTTTAGATTCTTTGTATAAAGCATCTGTCGAAAATGTTTTAATTCTATTATACATAACTTTGATAATATAATTTTGAGTTGGCCATTCGGGGCCAGTTTGGTTTTATTAAGTGCTGGAAGCCTTAAATATATTTTAATTCAAATCACGAGTTAATGATCCAGTGTAATGGCGAAAGAGACAGTTATTTCGCGTCATGGTATCGGCAGATGCCTTTAGATTTTCTGGGTGCGAACAGCGCGTTGTTTTGACATGATGTAGCGGTGAAATTTCGCCAACCCGCCGACCGATACTGTCACGCTGCCTGAGAGGTGACTCTTTCGTGTTCGGGCACGCCAGGCTATGGAAGCCTCCTTTCTATTAGAGAAGGAAGATCTTGGACACGCGGATGGCCTGTAAGAATTTCTGTTTTTTGACCCCCCTGGTTCGGAGTCCCGGAGCCTCGCCTTTTTCTATTCTCGACGTCCCTCCGTATCGGCGTACCTTTAATTAACACGTTCTAAACAATCTCTTTTTCTCCGTATCAACCTATTTGAATAATCCAGGTATTTATGTTTATACAACTATTTATTTACCAATTTCGAGTTATAAATTTAGATGTTATTATGTCTCAAATAACTGCTCTTTTACTTACGCGTCCCATTTGGACCCCACTGGTAGTCGATTGCTCTGAATTTAATGTGTCATCTTTTGGCCATGAATATGTGCTACGAATGAACTTTTGTTACGCCATTTCGAGCCTTGGCCTCCTTCAAGATGAGCCTCCATCGCCCTTTGCCCTCGGCCGTCGTCTTCCGATCTGCAACATGGAGTCGTCTTCTTGCATCCTTCCTGACATCATCCTCTCATCTCAATCTAGTTCTGCCCGCCTTTCGTTTACCTCCCGGGTATCTTGTTAGAACCTTCGTCGGTACTTGTGTGTTTGGCATTCGGTGCACATGTCCGGGCCGTCTTAGTCTTTGGAGCCTTAAACGGGTAGAGGGTCTGAGAGCTTGGTAGATATCATAGAGTTAATTATGGTGACGAATTCTCCAAACCAAACCTCTCCCTCTCGCACCGCGCTCACAAGATTATTCGAAGTACCTTTCTTTCGAAGGTGTCCAGTTGTTCCGCTGACTTTATTGTCAGTTTTCCCGCCTCACATCTATAGTACAAGAACGTTCTAATAATTGTTTTGTATGGGGTTATTTTGTTTTTCCTATGGACGTGTCGGGATTTGAACACTGGCAGTAACGCGAAGTATGTCTTGTTAGCGACTGTGATGCGCTTTCTTACTTCTACTGGGTCTTCGTTGAACTGCGTTATGATGGAGGCCTCTTATGTAAAGTACTCTTAAGAAAATTCTTCGACCACTTTGAAGTTATAGGTATTTTTAAATTTCACTTCATCTTTTATTCTGCGGTGTGGGGTTCTGGTTTGCATAATAATTTTAGCTTTATTATCATTGATTTGCAAACCTAGCTCTCTTGCCGCAGTCTCCAAAGGGTCACCTCTGTTACAGTCAGTAGGGATCTTCCGACAACGTTAAGGTCGTCTGCGTAGCCAACTATTTGATTTCTAGTTTAGCAAATGTTAAAGTCTGCACCGATCGTCGGTCAGATCGTCTTCCTCACGACGTGCTCCAGTACAATATTGAAAAGAGAGGGTGCTAAGCCATCACCTTGTTCCGACTCCGACTTCTTCCACCATTCAGATTCTCCTTTCACTCCTTTCTTCGTTCATTCGCTCTACATGCCCTAATCATCTGAGTGTCCCTCTTTTAATCTTACTCATTACGCTTACATCATCCTTGCATTCCTTGCAGATCTCCACATTTCTCAATTGATCATACACGGTTTTACCGCACATACGCATCAGGGATTTCATTTCTACGGCATTCAGTCTGCTTTCATCCTTCCTCTGCCAGTTCTATGCCTCACTACCATACATAGTTAGGTACCAGCCTTCCTTTCCTTAAAAAAAACCTCCACACACCATCCCCAAAGATGACATAGGCCCTGAGGGAAATTATTTTCCTCAGGGCCTCCATGTAGAGCTCATGTAAAAAAAAGCATACCATTGTGGACTGCTAGCTTCGCTTCTTTGAACAGTTAATATATTATATTTGACTAGCTGGCTCCAGGCAAGCGATGCAATGCCATATTCAAAGAAATAAATTGTTTCTCCCTGTATGTCCTTCCGCATCCCCTTCTCCTCCCGCGTTCCCCTTCCACCTTCCCCGCCATCCCTTTCTCCTCACCGGCTCCCACGCCCTGCCAACTCCCCTCCCAAGTTCCATATATTCAGTCCCAGTACGTTCAGTTTTCAAATAGTTCGCGTGCCACCTATTACAATTTGTAATTTAAATTTTCTATTTTTATATATTACAAATATTCATTTTTGTACATATATTATAAGAACAATAAAAAAATTGGTACCTACCATAGGTACCTATTTAAAATACTCGTATCTATAATTGTATCATTGATTTTCAAAATGTCATTCTCAAATTTTGACAGTTTTGCAAGAGTATTTGTAATGATTAAAAAAAAAATCAGATGTATTGTCATGTGATTGTAATAATCCAGAAACCTTAGCAGGGCGGGGGTTTAAAGAAGGTATTTTGAAATTTTCAAACACTCGCATACTCACGCTCACATATATACACACACGAAAGTACATTATGATTTTTAAATATGCAGATGACAAATTTTTGCTAAGCTCTAAACTTTGCGTTGGTACTCAGAAAACTAATGAGAATTTTTTATTCATACATCTTTACAAATCATTTTACTACATGTACTATGACTGTTTCGCTAGAAAATCTAGTGTTTAGAGCAGACACATTGAAAAATTAATAAAAAAATTAAAGTTATAAAATAGGGGCCTCAGCAAGGGTAAGCACCGAGTGTGGCCAACATTATTAAATTACAAAATAAAATGTCAAATAATGTATTAAAATAAAAAATAAATTAAAAAAAAACTTCAATACGATCGTATTTTATGTTAGAAATACTCAGAATGTGGATGAACATGGGTGGCATAAAAAACTTACTCACAAAACTTCACCACGATAATGGAGGCGTCTTATTTTACTTTTTTCCGATTCTAAGCGCTCAGCAATTCAGTTCGTTTTAAATCATCACAAAAACTCGTAGTTAAACCAAAATAGAAATGATCTCACAAACGGTTGTCACTTGTTTAATGTTTGTCACTACACTAAATTTGTGCAGTGACAAACATTAACAATGATATGTGCAGGCTTTGAGGCTTGATCAGGCGACCTTGAATGTCCTTTGTCCTGCCTCTGACTACCCAACGCTGAATTTTCTTTTAGTCTTCGGGTATTTTACCCCATATATTGCCAATTGATTTGAGATTTTTTGTATTACTTATGTTCTCTATTTTATGCAGGTGCTTGCAGGTTTTTACAGATGCAATGCCGCCTCATGGAGCCTCATGGAGCCTCATTAATGGGGTTTTATTTTGCCCTGTTTAATTTATCTTTGCCTTACTAACCTATTTTTTTGCATTTTGTTTTTCCTTTTAAGCACTTGCATACTGCTTACGAACAACGTATACAGGGACACTGGATGTCTAGATTCGTTCAACATAAATAAATGTAGCTTCGTTTAACAAACAAAATTAGAATCTGAAGAAGAAACCATCTGTTGCTTATAATACCAGGGCGGGTAAGTGGTGGATAACCTCCAATGCACTCAATTTGTGACATTATAGTTTTTGTGTCACAGGTTTTGTAGGAACAGGAATGATAACACCTAACAACACACATAATTACAATCAAAATAAAAGTCAAAATCGCATCATTGGTAATACATGTAAACAAGTGGATTCGTCTTGTTTCTTTGTTTGATCCAATCTAATCTAATGGCCAGTGGAAACGCTCTGTGAATCTTTTTTGCGAAGTATGTGAAATGATCTACGTACGAATACAGTTTTACATTTTTTTTCTCCGACGTTTTTCTGTTACCGACGCGCGCGATTTTTCTCGGTATTTACACCGGCATTTAAGGCTCGGTTATCTCTATCAGAAATTGCGATTTGGTTCTTCCCTACAACTAATAGTATGAAAAATGTCCTGCAGAGATACCATTGTCATATCAAAATAAATAAAGACATTAAATATGCCTCATTAGAGACATCTGTGAAAAATGACAGCAAACTAAATATGAGTTGGTATATCGTGGTTGTGTTCTCCAGGCGGTCTTCAAGTTCAACGAAGATTCACAAACTGTGAAATGAATTAAATATTTCTTAAATTTTACAATAAAATTTAACTTAATATATATATTTTTTTTAAAATCGAAATTAATGAAGGTTTTTCTTATTCGCATTTTTTACTCCAAATAATGTCAGGAATCACTGGTTGAAGTAACTCAAGTACACGTTCCTTAACACCCTGTATACACTCATACATTTTTGATGCTTATCATATTTTATTTGTATAACGAAGATAATTTATACACACAAAAGAAACGAAAATTCGAAAAAAGATGCCTGTCTTTTTTACTTCTACCATCATGTAGAATCATCTCATAAAGTTTCTGCACTTAACCCTCGGACATCCTGTCCATTATTCTAATATGAGAAATAGAAGATATTATTACAATAGAAGATAAATATACTCGTAACCGTACGTACACCGTTTCCCCGCAGGGGTATGCAGAGAGGACAGACCGCCAAACAATTCGATCCTGGCACACACTCCTTGCCTCGTTTACATTCATACAATCATCTCACACATGCTCTTCTATTATTCTGACTCTTGACATGGCCCGACTTAAGTATATGATTCACTTGGTCGTGCCATGTCTTCCTCGGGCATCCCTGTCTTCTTTTACTTTTGCGGATCTCCATGTTTAGAATTTATAATAACACGAAGATTATTTACATTTAGACGACCGGCGTAGTCCAGCGGTAAGGCTCTTTAAACGCACACCGAAGGTGGCGGGATCGAATCCCGGCGTGGAAAATAAATTTTATTTGATTAATTTGTGCAACAATTTATTCATTTAAAATAATATTTAGTATATTTGCGGCACGTTCCAGGGTGAAAGATACTCTCAGTATCGCTCTGGTGTAAGACAACCATTCAGAATTCGTTGCTTGAAATGGCGTTAGCCGTGTTTGGTGACCAGATCTGAGTAGCCAGGTACTTCCCCACCTTCCTCTTCCCCATCTCCTTCCCCTCCCCACTACCTTCAGCCTCACAACATACCCTTATTGGGGATGCCATAGTCTAACTGGCTCCAGACGGGAGCAGCTGAGACTCTAGTGAGGTATTACTATAAAAAAAATATTTATATATTTTAAGTTTTTTTTCATATCAAAAGGATTTGCACACTAGGTAAAGGCGTCCAACAGAATTCTTTTTTTTGTGATTATTTAAAAAGCTGGGGCATTATTTATGCACACGAGAAAATTAGTTTCTACCATTTTTAAGAGTTTAAGTTTTCAGAGTGCTGTCAATTTTATTTCGAATTCTTTTTGGTTATATTTTTAGATGTTATTTTAAGTTTTTCAATGTTTTATTATTTCATTTGTCAAACATATTCATTTAACTATACACATATAATAATTTATAGACGTCAGCAACAACAGGTGCATTAAAGTGTTCATGACGAATGAAACTGAGTGATACGAAAAATGACAACCTAGTAATAACGCTTGTTATTTGTTGGGACCATAATAAATAATAAAACTGGGACCTTTACTTGAACCGCTAGAAGTTTAATCAATGATAGGTATTAAGAGTTTATTGAAAATAGATCGCCAATGTACAACAAAAAAAATATGTTTTTTGATTTCGTAGTATTTGATACTTGGTCCGCTAAATTCCTGACCGCTAAGGTTCGTCAGGCACTTTATACCAGTAAACCAAAGGATTAATGGTATAAAGTGCCTGACGAACGTGTGGTAAAAAGTGCGTGGGACCGTGAATTTATCGTATTATATTGGAACCGAGTACCCGTGAAATAAATACATATTCTATTGCTATCTCATTCTCTCGCACGCTAAATCCTATACATAGATGTATATTAGGGTGTATCGATTTTAAATTTTTTTTTTGTTTTCAAATTTCAAGTTGAAAAAAAGTTGCTACTAGGTACCACAACTTACCACAAAAAGTTTTGGATTTTTAAAAAAATGTTTAGGTCTCCCGCACAAGGCCTAAAGTTTAAATTTTTTTCAAAAACTAACAAATTTTTTTAAAAGTTAAAAAAATAAAATCGTAACTTTTGTGTTTATTCCAAGTTAAAAAACAGTAATATTAGGGCATAAAAATAAATAAGAAACAATTTTTTTTTATAAAAAATGAATTTTAGGTCTCCCGCACAAGCCCTAAAGTTTGTTAATTTTGATGAAATTTTGTAATTTTGTGTATATGAACCATGTTTTTTTTTAAGTTTAAACCACCGGAATTAATTGTACTTTTCTTACAGAAGTCATAAAATGAGACAATTTATATAAACATAATTCATATATACATATAGTAAAAATATATACCACATAATATATGTAAGAGAAAGGTGTTGAAAGAAACTAATGTTATGTGCTATTACTGTATTTTATTATAAAAGTATAAAAGGTTATAACATGTCATAAAATGTAGTATAATACTAAGCACAAAGTGTTGCTGATTACTTTCCATACGACATGAGTGGCAGTTTTCTTGTTCTACTGAAAATTTACTGACTTGTTTAAGTATTCGTCCTTTCATCTTGGCTTCGAAACCTTAAATCAAAGTTATGTATAGTATTTACATAGGCCTAGTGATTTTTACAAAATTTTATAAATGTTATTACAGTTCCCAAATGAAATTTCAATTTAATATGGAAGACAGTATGATGAAGACGTTATTTAGAAACATTATAACTACAAAATAGTCGAAAAAAACTTACTTAAATTATAATCCTTTGCAGAGGTTTTGTACTGGCTCTTGGTCTCGAACGTAGGTAGCTCATTACGGTCTACCAGTCTGGCACGGATAAAACCATCTCTTTCGATCAGCCCACATACTCGCTTCGAAGCTTCTGTGACTTCCTTGACAATTTGGTCCACCGCTTGAGTGTGAGAAGGAATTCTAAATTCAACCCTTCCACTTTTGCCAGTTTCCGCAATTGACTCCAACTCTTCTAAGCTCATATCAGTAACAAGAGGGGGTTCGGTTACTAAAGTGGATTGCCGGTCAATCATATCTATATAGTCTTCGGCATCAAAATTGATCTGAGGGGGTTTAAATACCCTTACCCCTTTCCTTTAGTTTGAGCGAGTTTTCTGGATTCTCTTATAAGCCAAGCCTGTGATATGTTTTCGTTAATCGAACAGCATAGCTATCAAAACATGCTCTAGGTGAGCCATGAAAGCATTTCTCTGTAACGTTGCATGGACGACTTTTCTTAGCTCATCTCCCAAGTAAATGCTGAAAAGAATCACTTTAAAAAAATTAACGGAAGCTTGCGGGATTTGGGGATTGCACTTAATTGAGAACCATGATGATATGTAGACCTTCATTATGAACTCTGCAAGCTTTCTTAGCTGAAAGGTCGGATCATCGGGGGCTACATACAAACGAAGGACTCGATTTGCCAGAGTAAGCCACCTGGTGTGCGTGTGCGAGATATTGCCGGGGTTTCGTTTGGCCAACTCTTTTGTACATGTGCCTTTTGATACAGCTTTGGATATTTCGTACAGATACTTTTGGTCTATACTCAACTGTTGAAGATCAACCTTTGGTATATCACTTTCAATTGCAACAAAATTTACAACTTCCAGATTTTGGCAGCTTAAAAGTTGTTTACCAATAGTCCCACTAAATGTGTTCGGTCCAGAAGTTGGTCCATCAAGAGTAACCATAATTTTTCTCAATGGTAATTCTTTCAAATGTAGTAGACACACAACTGCCTGCAGTGGCTGTTCTATTTTATTAGTTATTTTCACTTATTACAATAATTCCAACCAAGCTCAACCAGATTTTAGTCAAATTTAAGGTTTGAACTATGAACAATACAAATATCAAAGTACTGCAAAATTTCAAAAGTTGGCTGAAATTTACGACTTTTAGGCCTTATGCGGGAGACCTACATGAAGTGCTAAATTTTTTAAATAATTTTTTTAACGTTTTTGGTACTTATTGTTAGAGGAATTTTAACTTGCAGCTTAGAATAAAAGTGTTTTGGATTCTTTTAATATTTTTGTAAAAATTGACTTTTTTAGTAAATTTTCTAAACTTTAAGCCTTGTGCGGGAGACCTAAATTTTTTTTTAAAAATCCAAAATTTTTTGTGATAAAATGTGGTGCCTAGTAGCAACTTTTTTTTAACTTGGAATTTGAAAACAAAAAAAAAGTTAAAAATCGATACACCCTAATGTATATGTTTGTCTCTTTTTAGTATCCCTCGCTTCCGTTTCCTCGAGTTTCAATTTTTTTTTGTATATGAATACCGCACAAGAGTCCCAACTGCTCCCGTCTGAAGCCAGTGAGACTATGGCATCCCCAATCGGGTGATGTGTGAGGCTGAAGGAAGTGGGGAGGGGAAGTAGATAGGGAATAGGAAGGTGGGCAAGTACCTGGCTATACATATCTGGCCACCACACACGGCTAATGCCATTTTAAGCAACGTTTCAATTCTGAATGGTGGTCTTACACCAGGGCGATACTGAAAATATCTTCCACTCTGGAAGGTGCCGCAAATATACTATATGTTATTTTAATTGAATAAATTGTAGAATCACAACGGCGCTAAATAATTTTCACTTAAAAAATCTAAAATACTTGCTATTACAAACATAAAATTTGATTTAATATATTTTTTAAAAATTAAATGAAGTTCAACGAATTAAACAGAAAAACAATTTAATAGTTTCGGAACACGTTCCGCTGCCCACGATCCGGGGCCAAACAATGATAAAACGTATGCCAATGATAGTTTAGTTCACGTGCGACAATCGAATAATCGATCAGTTCGCGATGTGGAGTTACTTAAAAAAAAATTACATCATTCATCGGCAAATACAAACGAACTTTCTCGGCATTTCCCGACATGAGTAGGTACCGATTAATTTTATATTTATTTTTATACAGAGTTGTTCCTTTATTTTATTTTATTTTATTTTATTTGGGAGACCAACAGTTTGCATTCATAACAGAGCATAATAGTAATTAAGTGACAATAATTGAACCATTTACAGGTTTCCACATGGGTTTTGTATACAAGTGTAGTGGTTCCATAGATATAGAGAAAAATAAATAAATTACATTTTTTTTTTTTTTTTTTTTTTAATATATATACCGCACGAGAGTCCCAACTGCTCCCGTCTGAAGCCAGTGAGACTATGGCATCCCCAATCGGGGTATGTTGTGAGGCTGAGGGTAGTGGGGAGGGGAAGGAGATAGGGGAGAGGAAGGTGGGGAAGTACCTGGCTATTCAGATCTGGTCACCAAACACGGCTAATGCCATTTCAAGCAACGTTTCAATTCTGAATGGTGGTCTTACACCAGGGCGATACGGAGAGTATCTTCCACTCTGGAACGTGCCGCAAATATCCTATATATTTTTTTAAATGAATAAATTGTGAAATAACACAAATTAATCAAATAAAATTTATTTGCCACGCCGGGATTCGATCCCGCGACCTTCGGTGTGCGAATCAAGCGTCTTATCCGCTGCGCTACGCCGGCCGTCAAAACAAGTTAATTAGGGGGGAATAGGGAGGGGGTAGGATGGGGGGGAGGAAGGATTATTCCTTAAGGGTAATTTCTAATATTGTCGTTGATTTTGTGCTTTGGCTGTTTTTATTTAATGGTTTAATTTGTAAATTGAATTTTATAAATGAATATATAAATTGTATAAAAGTATATCTAAGAGTTACATTTTAATTAAACGTATTATTAATCTTTAAAAAACATCATAATTCATTAAATCAAAATTTCTGATTCCCCACAGTTTAACAGTATATCAGCGGCGCAGACGACTATTATCGGGCCGCAGAAGAATAACATCTGACTGCGAGAGAGACTACCGCGTTTGGTAAAAAATATGTATTCTATTCTACGACAAATCATGTAAATATACGGCCATAGGTCCGCTACGCATGCTCTCCTGGTCAGTGTTGCCAACACCATTTGGCCTAATAACGCTGTTTCTCACACGTAAAGTAGCCTAATGTAGCCGAATTTCAGTTGCAGTAGCCTAAAGAAGCCCAAACGCCAAAATATCAATACCATGGGCGTAGCTACCGCCGTATCAGCTGTATCAATGATACGGGGCCCCCGGGCTACGGGGGCACCTAACGTGTATAAGCAAAAATTTGTAAAATGTTATCCACAATGTCACTTAATCTCGTGCTTCCCGAGAAAAAAACTGTCCTACGTGCCTATAGATTTTTCACTTCAGAAATGACAAAAGTCAAAAAAGGCAATCGCTTTTTACCCGTGCGCCCAAAAGTTGGCAACATCCTGAAATAACCGATGTTTAATGACAAACTACGGGGAGCAATATTTACGCGTTTTATTTCATTCCGGTTCAAACGTTATTTATTACATTTTAATACAATACAATCTTGTTATCAATCTTATTATCCAATCAATAGTTTGATTTGTGAAAAGAATGAGTGAAAGGAAAAGAGATTATCCCAGTGGAGCTACGAAAAGAAAAAAGAAAAGGGAGAAGATTATAAAAAAATTCCCAAATTTTCTTCATTTTTTTCAGCAATCAATTGCAATCTAAATCACTCACAGCTTCTGTAAGTGATTTAGATTGCAATGGAAAGTACTACCTATTTATCTACCAGTAGCGAAGGGTGAATTTTGTTTTTTGAAAGAATAATGGCAACCTTCAATACATGAAAATACCTGATCACGAATCGTATCCAACAATAATAAGGGCCCCAACTAATTTTGATACAGGGCCCCTCCAAGGCACGCTACGCCACTGATCAATGCGAATAAAATCAAATGTAATTTTTATTAATTTATTCTTAACATTTTTACAATGTATTGATAAATAGGCCTAAGCCTAATATAAAACACCGTCATGTATCTTAAAAGAAAGTTGGGTACTTAATAGCATTTTAAAAACAAATTAAAAAAATAAATTAACAAAGATTAAGATGATTCCGATTCGTCTTCTGCTAGCAATAATAAAGGCATCAACAAGACCTTCACCATCGTCAGTAGTATTAGATATAGTTGCTGTGCTAGTACCTACTGGCGCAAGATCCACGGGACACGTACATTTTTCTACCAGCCAGTAAACTAACCATTGTTATTTTACACGCTGGTGAAAAATGTAGATTGCTTGGTTGAAAGTTGTTGCAACACAAACCTCTTACATTCGTATGGGTATGAATTCTAAAAATGGCAACCAGCATGGGTAGTTGCAAGCGATTCCTCAATTTTGTTTTAATTGTCCCCATTACGCTGAAAATTCTTTCAACGACAGCATTACTCAAAGGTGATGATATAGGCATCGTACTGAAAACTCTGCTAGATATAACTAAACACAATAATCGCACAGTAGAAGTTGCACAAAGCGAAAGTGACATAATAGCTAACACTAATTCAGGGGATTCTCCGAAACAAAAGTATCATAAACAAATATGGTGACCATGTCAATATCAAATTGTACCTACATTACGCACACACACACAAATTTACATTTGCGTAAATATTGCATTTTTTTCTTAATTATTTGCGATTCGGCTGATTTAAATAACTTTTCTCTTATGTAGCCTAATCGGCGACCAGTCGCCTTTTAGATTTTTTCGTCGCCGATTCTCTTTCTGAGTAGCCTAAATGGCGAAAAATCGCCTACGTTGGCAACACTGCTCCTGGTAGCGACTGGCGGATATTTGAAAGGCACATAGGTTACACGCGCGTTAGACAGAGAGGACCTGTAATAATGATCTTCAGAATTAAAAAACGTAAGCGCCTGTTGTTAAAATATTTAATTAATCACGGTTTATTTAAAAAAAGAGCAAAAATCTCGCGATAATTGTCTTTAGTTTTATTTAAAGAAACGCTGTGAATTTTTTCATACATATAACTTGTAAAATAACTGAAACAAACGTGTTTATAGTAATTTTTGGAGCATATTTTGCGATTTTTTTCTATCGAGGGAATTTTTTATAATTTGCGTTTCGGCGCGATAAATTACTAGATATTATCTTTAAGAATGACATATATTTTTTTAAGAGCTTTAAAACTTCAAATGTTTAAGGGAGGTTTGCAAGAAATCGGTAGAAATTCGGAGAACCGTTTTGCCACAAAGTACATCCAAATATAAATATAAACCAATATCCAAGAATTTGGTAAGGGAAATTACGAAAATTGGAAACAAAGCCATGATAGTCCCTCTGAATAAATAACTACCTAATAATAAATTAACATTTATCTCACTCGCCGTGTTCTCTGACGTACGAAATAGCACCTCAGATTGCTAATAAGTATTGATTTTAATTGTGTACATAATAAATTTATTTTCAGTGACGTTATAATACCGTATACATCGGAACTTCTGTTCAGTACGTAGAAGTACATGAACCATTTGGTTTTTTTATGTCAAAATCGTCATCATTAACAATAGAATTGATAAATCGTAATCGAGAAAAAAACTTTTACGGAAAAAAATGCAGACAGGTGAGATGTTGCTTGTTACTCTACACAGCCGATTTGTCATAAACTACACCCTCCATAGCAGCACAAACGATTTTTTTTTTCAATCTGGTTACGTTAATTAATAATTATTATCAAAATATTTTTTTCTGTCTTTAGTGTTATTTTATAATTTCATCATAATCATCTTCTTCCCCTTGTCCTATTCGGGTCGGGGACCCATTGCATCGACAAGGCTCCTCCATACGTCCCTGTCTTGTGCTGATTGTTCGGCCTCCGTCCATGGTAGACCCATCCTCTTCTCACACAATTTCTGGAGTTGCCTCGCCCAACTGTGTCTGGGGCGGCTTACTGGACGTCTGCCCT
Organism: Limnephilus lunatus; assembly: GCA_917563855.2. Lineage (NCBI taxonomy): Eukaryota > Metazoa > Arthropoda > Insecta > Trichoptera > Limnephilidae > Limnephilus > Limnephilus lunatus. The sequence goes on from OU830592.1 coordinate 78,077,217, forward strand.
CTGGAATTGCACTCAGTATCTTCCTCGGAATTCGAATTTATTAATATTTTATAATTTAAGAAAGAAATCATTTCATATTACCTGATAACATTTCGACGGCTTCCGTGGTCGAGGGGAAAAGCTCTCGACTCGCAATCCGAAGGTTGCGGGTTCTAATCTCGGCGTGTGCGATTTGATTTTATTTGATTAATTTGTTTTATTTCGCAACTATTTAATTAAAAATAATAGGAGTATATAGTACATTCGCTGCACGTTCCAGAGTGGAAGATACTATCTGCATCGCCTTGGTGTAAGACCACCATTCAGAATTGATATTTGAAACATGCTTGAATTGGCAGTTTTTGGTGACCAGATCTGAATAGCCAGGTACTTCACCTCCTTCCTTTTCCGCACCTTCAACTTCCCTGTCTCCTTCCGCTCCCCACTACTTTTAACCTCACAACATACATCACAATTGGGGATGCTATAGTCTCCCAACGGGAGCAATTGGAACTATGGTGCGGTATTCACATAAAAAAATTGGAACAATATCCGTATACTTCAATCTGTATAAGTGAAATTTTTGTTTGTACAATTATGAAGGACTAGCAGGTGATTAAAACCGCGATGCCCGGGAATCCCTTGCTTTTGACCACTGTTTACCTACTCGGCTATATATTATATATTTCAGAATGCTTGTCTTCTTGCCATTTGTATCAGAGATCGATATTTTTTTTATTTATTTATCTATATAAGGTATGTATACATTATATTATTCAATGCCTGTCTCACTAGGGTATACCTGTGTTGAGACAGGCGTATGTATATCACTGAAAAAATAGCTGCTTTGGGGCCATTAAAAGACGCAACCACATATCTCACACAGTACGAATCAGTGAATAATGCATTTGGGACGTGTTTAAATCGTTGATAATATTACAATATATGGTATAACCTACATATAGTAGTAGTAGAACTATATATAGCTATATCTACCTATTACATGTGAGGGAGCGGGCAGCGATCGGCAGAGACGGGGGACGGTGAAATGAGAAGGCGTCCGTCGATGTGTGAGTCAGTCTTTATTGCTGCTACGTAGCGATGGTAAGTTTGAAGTAAAGTAACAGTGTAGACAGGAGCGATGATGATGATGAGGCTCGTAGGTGTTGAAGTGATGAAGGTCGGTGATGCAGTGGTGTAGCAGAACTCGTGTCTGCTTGTCGCCAGCATGTAGTTGCGCACCGTGTTGGTGGAGATGACCTTGACGTCCAGGATGGATGCTCGACGCGATGTCGCGGAGATGGCTGCGGTGAACCTGAGGTGTTGCTGCTCACGTGACAAGAAGGCCCGCCGTGGGACTTGTCGTGGGCAATGGTGTCTCTTGAGAGATGTTGCGTCCTTGAAGGTTGATGAGCACCGGCACAGGTCCGGCACGTCGCCGTGGACCTGGCGGTTACCGCACTGAAGCGTTATCACTAATGCACTGTCTATGTGTTGGTGATGTTACTGATACTAGAGACTGGAACTGACTGACTGACTAGCGCGGTGTCGCTGCGCTTTATATAGCCGACCGTTGAGTACCCGGAACGCCAAGTAATAGTGAGCGCCCGCGCAAAGAAGAGAAGCCTCTGGAACATTCCGCGGCCGTAAGAATGTGACGGCTGCGAGTCGAGGCCTTTCGCTGCGCTTCCCGAAATGTTTAGCCGTGTGCGGCGTGAAACACTACAATGTAGGTAGTATGTACATTTCGAGAATGTGCTTGCTATATCAGTGGCGGCGCAAGGATTGTGGCAAAAGGGGGCGACCGTTCTGGTCGCCACACATGGAATGACTGCCCTTCGGCGATCTTCGGTAAAAGTGTGAACATACAAAAAGACAACACGAGAGTCAGCAATTCATTACGTATCATTACGTGTCATAATTATAATGTTCATGTGGTGAGGTTTGGCTGGTTCTTGGCAGCAGATGGGTCTGCCATCGTGGTATGTCGGATCGGGAGACACCTGGTTGAGGGAGACCTTTTGACCTTTCTGGAAGGGCTCCCCCTGAACTTCGCCTTGCACCGCAGTGAGAAGGATGGATTCATATAATTCATATGTTTGTCACTCTTGGACATCGACCCCCATATGCCTACCCACCCCTCATTCCTTTTTCCTTCGCAGAACTTCCTCTCCTTCCTTTCATAAAAATACCCTGCCACAGCATCCCGCATAAAAATGACATAATCCTTGAGGGGAATTATTTTCCTGGTGATCTCATGTGCGAAACTAACGTAAAAGAAAAAATAAAATTTAAAATAAATAAACAATTGTCTAACTAACTAACCATCACGCCGTTTCCCCGCAGGGGTAGGCAGAGAGGACGGACCGCCAAACAACTCGGTCTTGGCACACACTCCTTGCCTCGTTAACATTCATACATAGTCTCAACAATTGTCGAAGTACTCAAATTTATATAGTTCCAGATGTTCCATAGATGTCGGGGATGTCATTTACTTTTCTGAAGTAGTGGGCCATGTCGTAAATATATATCAAGTGTTGCCCGAAATAACCCAACTGTTTTAAGGTTGGGAACATCACTTCATCTTAATTTATCAACATCTCTTCATTAAAATATAAGTACGAATCCAGCAAACATACTCGTAATTTGCCGTACGACCATATATCATTTCAAAATATCATAATCGTAAATGAATTCGACCAAATTTTGCTTTCCGACGACCAGTAAGGAAAACTTGATTTATGTACATATAATTCCTCGACGCCCAAATGTTATCATCCACCAACAACTGAACTCTGATGATATTAATATTGCGGTGATTTAGGCGTGAAGAAAATGTAATAAATAATAATCATTATTGTTTTACTCAAATAATACTATTCTGTTCTGCCATTTTCTTTTCTCTTTCTGTTTAATGTTGACGTCTGAACAAAATAATAATCATAATAATCACATTTTTTCTCAATAAAAACCAACAACTAATTTTGTTAATTAATGTCTCTGTGGTTCCATTTATTTATCAATATAAGTAGATTCCTGTTTTTCCGTGGTAACCAGTTTCTTTATTTATGAATGGAATTAGTATATTAAAATGTAAGTGGATAAACAGGTCTTTAAAACACGCGCGATTTTTCGAGCACGACGGCGTAGCCGAGTGCTCGAAATAAAGCAAGTGTTTTAAAGACCAGTTATCCACGAATACTTTACGCTATTTTTTTTATTGGTACACTTTGAAAACATAAATATTGATATTATTATTAAAAATTTGGAAATAAGAACTATTAATGAATTCGTGATGTGACATCACAATATCTTGTTGTCATGGAAACGAAAAACACAAACATTAATTTGCAATCTGTCACATAAGATTAATAGTTGACATCACAGTTTTTACTAGTTATTGTGTGTTGTAAAATGAGTTCTGTGATGATCTCGCCTTTGGGCCTACGAAATAATTCTTTTGAAAATGAGAGATCGATTAAGAAATATATTTAATTTTGTAACAGGGTATGGTTTCAGAATACGATTCTCTGTTCCCAACTCTTAAGGGTGATTTATGGAACCGGGCCATTACTAGGGTAAACACGTGTACCAAAACACTTTGGTTGAAGAAGGAATCCTAAAGGATATGTCATTATCAAGTCAGGGGCGGCCGATGAATATTTACCCGAGTGGTGACTGACTTTAATGCGAGCAAATTGATTTATGAAACAATTATCTGGTGAATTTTCTTTGGCAGTAGGGAATTGAAAATTAGGCAATAAAGATTAATCGTTGGTGCATTTAAATAAACTAGAGCGACGCGCCGATTAGGAGTTAAAATATTTAACATATTTGTCGAAATAGGATTGCAGAATTCGTTAAATAGTGACGCACGTAGAAAGGACGAAAACGTGTACAGACAATGAATATATAATATTATTATATAGCCAATAAAGTTAACGCAAGTAATGAAGACGAGTAATTAAACTACGCCACTGTATTCTGCTCTAGAAGGTCCACGGATAATTTATGACTCCGGCGCAGACAAAATTAGTTTACACCAAAAAAAAATAGCGAACATGGTTCCTACACAAAATTCTCTGAAATAATAGTTACAATGTGACATTTTTTTACTATTAAACGTTGATATATGCATATTGGAAGATGTGCTTATCACTTGAGATTTTTAAGAGGTGACCAATGAATTTATGAAGCCACACAAGGAGATGGGTGGGAGTCAGAGGGCAGGGGGGTTGGAACGTGACCGTCGGGGAAAGATCCTGGGGGCGCACGGTCGAGAAAAATCATCGAGGTTTAATAAACGGTAGAACAATAACTTGGTGCGCGTAAACGGGAATAATTCATTTAATTAAAGGAAAATAGTCCACGCGTTTGAGGACAGTGAAGGTTGGGTCGTTGGAGAGGGCAGTTGAGATTAAAATCGTCGAGTTCTGATAGTCGCGAGGAGACCAGTTTGGTGCTTCTAAACCGGGAATAATTAATTTAATTAAAGGAAAATAGTCCACGCGATTGGGGAGAGTGAAGGTTTGGTCGTTGGAGAGGGCAGTTGAGATAAAAATCGTCGAGGTCTGAGAGTCGCGAGGAGACCAGCTCGGTGCTTCTAAATCGGGGATATTTCGTTTTAATCTTATCTTATCGTATAATCACCTTTTGGTTCACGTTCAGGTATATTTCATTCGATATATTCGATTTAGCAAAAACTTTCATATTGTCGGTTGAATGAAGCCGTCGGTAGGTATTTATATTTTAGGCGTAATGCGCTATATCCACCTACATAATTAACAAACTCTTTTTCTTCAAACTTAATTGAGCGGGTTACGACTCGAGAATGGACGGCGGTTGTCGAATGGATTTACGGGTCCAGCTTTCCTATTCCACCATGAGGAAGTATCTCACGCGACTTTATCTGGGGGCGATGTGATCGAAATGCAGGTGGGCTTACACTATTTTTCTAATGTGGAGGTGAAGTAAGCGATGCAATCCGAGCAAATTGGAATCCCTTGTGATCACATCTCGGTAACGTGGATTTCGTATCGGCTCTAGACCTGGTTGAAAGCGTGGCCGGAGCCATTTCATGATGTCGACGTATGTACGTCACTAAGGCATTGGGGGACTTCAGGAGAACAAAGGACTAGCACCCATTTCCCCCCCCCCCCTCTACCGTTGCTCCGAGGTACTAGCGGATAAAAGTTGTTGTCGCGGGAGGTCAATTTGATGCAGGACGGAGATTACGATCTGGCCGGACTACCTTTGTCATGGGGGAAACGAAGTGACGAAATTTGCGTGGGCTTCACTACCTTTAGGTAACGCTCGTGTGGGGACTGCCTTGTCGGTGGAACGAAGGGAACATGACATATGGAATCGTTTTGGCAACTGATCGGCGGTTCTTTGTTGGAATCCGGATAAGTTTTCTTAACTTCCACAAAACTAGAAGTAGGGATCATCCAGCATCAGGTTGGGAATGTACTCTGGATGAAAGCTCAGCAGGGGAAAAAGAAGGAAGGGAAGCCAGATTCACGACCTGGTGCCTTTCATTCTTGGACCCAGCACCCTGAAAGCCGAGCTTGATATTCCTTTCTTTGAGCTGATATTTGAGTTTGAGCTTGGGGTACGCCTACCGTAGAGCATATGCCCGTGACAACATATCGGGGAAGGTCCCAAGTTACGCTTGTGTATGTTATGCGAGAGGACGTATTTTTCATTCAAATCAAACACTGATGACCATCGGGATAGCAGGCTGGCGCATGTTTCTGTCACGTGCCTAGGAAAAACGTAATCAATATTTCTACTGGTTCGACGTTTCTTTGTTGGAATCCGGATAAATTTTCTTAACTTCCTCAAAACTAGAAGTAGGGATCATCCAGCATCAGGTTGGGAATGTACTCTGGACGAAAGCGCAGCAGGGGAAATAGAAGGAAGGGAAGCCAGATTCACGACCTGGTGCCTTTCATTCTTGGACCCAGCACCCTGGAAGCCGAGCTTGACATTCCTTCTTTGAGCTGATATTTGAGTTTGAGCTTGGGGTACGCCTATCGTAGAGCATATGCCCGTGACAACATATCGGGGAAGGTCCCAAGTTACGCTTGTGTATGTTATGCGAGAGGACGTATTTTTCATTCAAATCAAACACTGATGACCATCGCGATTGCAGGCTGGCGCATGTTTCTGTAACGTGCCTAGGAAAAAACGTAATCATTATTTCTACTGGTTCGAGGCGGCGTGCTGGACGGAGAACGGGACTATTGAGGACATGAGTGACTGCCAAGGCGAGGGTCGGTGACATCAAAATCTTCCTTAATTAAATTCATACATCGCCAGATCAGAGGAGAGAGCGGCCCCAACGATCTCCTGACATTGCCGATTGTCTAATCAACTTCGGTTTAATGTTTATGCTCGATGCTATAGGAGTTAATGAAACTCAAGTCATCGGCATGCTGAAGAACTTCAACATCATCATCATCAATCCAGAGTAGGATGTCACGATCTAAAACCTCGTGCCACCCACGCATTTCCTGAACAGTTCCTGACATCGGCTATCACGCCATTTATCGGAGTAGACCCTCATATCAAACGGTATGAGGAGGCCTTTCATCATCATCATCAACACATTTATAATTTGGCGGCGTATTGGTCGATATTATTCCCATTACCACTCTATGATCCAGAAACACACATCAAACCCTTTCCCGACAGAAGACAAAACATGTCGATTTTCATTCGTCGCTTGCGACCTTAACATTCTCTGTAGGCGTTGGAATTGGAAGCTGATTTGGCGGTCTATGACCATCACCAGATCAGTTGGGCTATGGAGGAGTCCAATTATTTAAACGGCACATGTTCTGTCTCATGTTAATCTAAAATACATACCCGTAGAATCAAATTAACAAAATAAAACAAGCTAGCTAACTAACATACTGCACCTAGTACTGTGAAAGTATAACTATTACACTCCGTACTGCTTTGATTGTTAATCCTTTGTTAGAATATACATAAATGTCAAATTATTTTCATGATAGCATTTTATAGAGCCGCAGAGAGCACGCAACATCGAATCGAAAGGTACGATCTTCTCAATTCGCCGTATAAATGTAAATTTATTTACTAGATGCTAGGAGAAAAAATGCGGATTACCTCAAGAAAAACAGTCGTCGATGAGCATAGGTGTATGACAGGTGCTGGGGGAGGAAGCTGAACGAATATAGATAGATAATTAGTTACTTTTCAAGTTAGTGAGACTCAGTCATTGTTATTCGAAGCCTTGCAAATTGTAACACGCCATACCTAAAAGAACAAGGGTTTGTAACATATCTATTTCGTGAGCAGGTACTGCGCAAAGTAGGTACTGTTTATTGTCTATTGATTATAATTTTTTTTTCTGATTTTAACTTTGTTGGTTGGCAAAACTGGAAGGAGACCGGAAAGAGAGCATTCTTGGAATCATGGCGGAAGACGTAACTTAGTGCTTGTTTGCGGCGGGGTTTTTTGGGCGATTGGGTTTAAGAGTTTTTTTTTATCCTAGTGCAATGTAGCCGGGAAATATTATTTTGTTATGTCACGAGAGTGTGTGACGACCCAAATGGCATTGAAGCCTTTTTATTTTTATTAATCCCTCGCCGGATGTGGTTGGATAAAATGATCCGCGTGCGGAAGTTAATTTGGACTGGAATCAACGGATGATGTTCTGCCCGCAAGGATTCTTTTGCTGTCTGTTTGTTTGGCCGGCGAGATTTGCCGACGCCGCCTGAGGGGTGGCAAATCGCCGTGCTTATTTTGTTGGGTGGATTCCCTTTAATGAAGCGGCTCTTCGACACGCGCAGGACCCGCAAGTATTCTTTTGCTGTCTGTTTGGCCGGCGAGATTTGCTCGCGCCGGTGAGAAATCGCCGTAGCTATTTTATTGGGTGGATTCCCTTTAATCGAGCAGCCCCCCTGCGACGCGCTGGACAGCGTTTTGGGATGGCTGTTTGCGAACTTGAGGCTTTTCGCTCTGCAAGAGGAGAATCACGACGACGTGACGTTTGCGGTATTAAAAATTAACTGTAATTTTAATAACTCTCTCTCTCCAAATCTATTGCTAAATGCTCAAAGGTATTTATGTCCTTTTGTTAAGCCTTCTTTGGTGTTTATTTTCCTTGCAAAGTGCAATAAAGTATTATTATAATTTCACTAGAAAAACGGATGCTTCATTTATATGCATGACCTCAAATCCCTGACTCCACCATCCTGAGAAGGATGTTCTTTTGCTCTAGGATAAGCTGTCGGATGACAAAGGTGGGTTACCTTCATCTCCATAGTGTTACAGGTTTACCACAAATAAATTATTAATTAAATTGGATTATCTATACTAAACCACTAAAACAAAAAAGTACACAACGTTGTGGGGTTAATTACAAATTGATTAATTAAGAGCATCTCGTCACGTTTGCATAAAAGTATTACGTGGATTACGTTGAGAAGGCGCTGCAAAAGAAATGCAGGGGAGAGACGCGAGAACGGGCGAGCTACGAGTTTTTAAAGGCCGAGCGGGGTTGCGCCTGTAGCTGTAGCACTGTAGTAGCAGCATTATTAAAATAAAAAAATATGTATAGGGATTACTTCGTAGGGGGGGGGGGGTATATCACAGTTCTAACATTGATAATTTAAATACCAAAGCAGAATCGCGGTTAATACCTGAAAAATCCAAAGACGTTTATAAAAAAGAATATGAAAGGTTCATAACATGGATGGAGGAGCAAAACGTAGTAGATGTAGATGAACGAGTTGTGCTTGCTTACCTTCAGAAAATGTCGGAACAGTACAAAGCATCGACTATGTGGGCCATACATTCGAAATTGCAATGTCTGTTGAGGATAAATAAAGGGGTTGTTTTAAAATCATTTGTGAAAGTACATGCATTCATGAAGGCAATTAGCAAGGATGACGTTGCTAAGAAGGCGTATGTATTCAAAGAAAATGATTTGCGGAAGTTTTTCACGGAAGCACCTTACATTACGTACTTATTTTTGAAGGTGGTAGCCATTTGCGGAATCTTTGGCTCTTGCAGAAGATGTGAATTGTGCGATTTACGCTTATATGATATCAAAGAAGAAGGAAGTGTATTGCTTATTACCATCCGACCATCTAAAACAGTGATGGCTCGACGTTTTACTGTTGCCGACAGTGGTGCAATTAATTATGTGCGTTTGATGAAGCAATATTTATCATTGCGACCCCAAAATGTAAGTACAGACAGGGTTTTCTTACGGTATGGTAAGGGTAAGTGCACCAATCAAGTGGTTGGTATTAACACATTTGGATCATGCCCCTTACAAATCGCACGCTATCTTAAATTAAACGATCCTGAGAAATATACAGGACATGCGTTTCGACGTACATCCGCTACCATTATGGCAAATAGTGGCATGACAATTGATCAAATCCAACGACAAGCAGGATGGAAATCGGCAGCTGTGGCGACTGGTTACGTGGAAGAGAGCATTAGAAATAAGAAGAATGTTTCAAACATTATTGGAACTGCCATTAATGGAAGTGCAGCCTCATTGACTTCCGAGAATACTATTAATTTGAACAGCATTTCCTCCGATTTAAAAAACGGAGGTATTAATATTTAAAATAATACGAACTGCTCTTTTCACATCCATTTAAATAATTAGAATGTAAACGATGTAAAAAAGAATGTAAACTTTGAATAAAATTTTTGAAACATTTGTAATGTTTTATTTGACGTTTAAAATATTCCTGTCAGATTTATAGTTAAAAGTTGACATTTAGACATTTAGACATTTTGTTGATTTGTTGATGTTGCCATGGTAACTTTAAAAAACGCGCGTTCCATAAAGTGCGATTTAAACGCGCTAGAGCGTACTTTAAATGAGTAAAAAAGGGCACCAATGTATAGATTCCTGTTTTATCATTACTGTTTTCAATATTATAAGTGGAAAGGATTTTATGACGTATGTGACTGACCCATCCAAAAGTACCCTCTATTTAATACTTTCCTTTGTTTAATCATATTTATACTGTCTTATTAGTTCGTATAAATTTTTTGGATTATTTGGAGTACGTGTAAACAATCTGTAAAACCCAGAATAATAAGTGACATGTTGAATAACAAGAATATTGAAGATGATATTTAAACCAAACCCTTCAGTGTCATAACATCGATTTGGTAGTTACTAGTTACCATTCATAGTCAAGTCAGTGGGGAGTTTTACCGTGCAAAAAGTCATGTAGTAGCGATATTGATATATGTTGTTTAGATTGGAACTCTAAAGAAAAAAAAAAGTTTTAGACCTTGGGGGGGTTGAGCTTGAGCCGCCATCTTGGATTGAAGGTGCTAAAATTTGTTTTTTTTCCAAAGAATTGTGCAATTGTGAAAGACAAACTTAAGAAGCTAAAATTTCTAATAGTTTTCGTAGGTAACGAGTTACAGTGGCGGAAATGTGAATATTTTTCTAAAAAATGATGAAATTCCCTATTTTTGTTATTTTTTCGTGCTATTCATCACATAATTATAATAATTTTTTAAACTCATTTCCACAACACCATGAGGTAGAGAAAATGGCGCATTTTTTAATATGGTTTTCCCCTTTCTATTTTCTATTTTCTACTTCTATTTTATTTTTTCCAATTTTTAACATCACTTATAATAAATCCATATGTTTTCAATAGACTGTATATTTCATAAAATGTAACAATGCTCCATTGGTCATCATGAAACAGGCAGCCGCCTAGTATGGTGATCCAATATATCTACACTATGTTAATTACTCAATTATGTATCATGTATTTTATAAATAAATAAATAAATGGTATCCCCGGTGGGTCTTCTTCCTCTTCAATGGTACTTCAACCAGTAGTTACTCACGGGTATTGTCATATGGGGAAGAGGTCTGGTCGTCTAGTATCGTATTAAAGATTGAAGAAAGACCTTTAAATATAATTCTGTATTTTTATTATGTTTAATTGACATAAAAAAAAATTATGTTCATTTATTCGTTCGAGTTCGTTAATAAAGATACATTTCGAACTTATCAGACTAGACACATCACGCCCTTATTATAGGAGTTGAAATAATATAAGTACATGTTTATATTCGTGATTAAGAGGAAACCGGGCGACGTTTTGTGCAAATTTATTTTTAAAGAAAGACAAACGTTCCCGGGATATTAATAATCTTACAAAATTTGAAAATTCTTACTACCCGGGTTACGAGTAACTTGACAATTTTTGAAAATCTCTTTCTACTGTCGTGACCTCTGTGTTGTGATTGTCCTATTTCATATTTAAATTCATTCTCAGTATTTATATCGATGTGTACAGTCCTTTTTTTAACTTTTTATGTCTATGCCACTTATGCCTTTTTTTTTAAACTTTTTATGTCTATGCCACCTCTTACTTCAAATCTTTTTGTCTATGCTATTTCATAGTGTAATATTGTCATTAACTTCTCATCTATATTGTCTTTTCTCTGTGGTCACGTAAAATCTTGCTGTTTATAAATACGAGTGCATTGTTTGGCAAAGTCACTCTAAAAAATCTCTTTCTAAAAATACTCGCATCACTCTCTCTTACCGACTCAATTAAACGACTAATTGCCAGTCACCTCGATTGTAAAGTTATCAAATAAAGTTACAATTATATCCAGAACACAAGTGTTTCAAGGATAACCCTCAATCTCTTCTCCCAGTACGCCCATATTGGCGTTGAAACAAAAGAAGTCAAAAACGCAGCGTCAGCCTTACGACCTGACCGGAGACTTCCCGAGACCACGCCAGGACGCCTACTTCACCTACCACCACAGTAAACGGAAAATGTTGCTTGTGTATTGATGGGGGACCAGCCGAAAAACCAAACACACGACTCTTGAGTGGGACTCAAAAGCGACGACTACTCGGCCACTGACCGGTCAATACAAACGTAGGTATTTCAAACGAATACAAAAGTAATTCCCCCCTGGATTTTGAGACCACTGCCTATATTTTTCAATATAATGTAGATATCGACCACTAGGTTCCTGCAAAATCGTTAAAATGGTCTGGTTTGAACGCCACGCAGTTCAGTATACAAACTCGACAATGCATTTTTTTTAAAAGCAAAAGGCACAGACATGGTGTATTTAATGGAGTAGAGTAGACAATTAGTAAAAAAATCTTAAAAATCGGTCCAGTTTTGCCGGAGAAAATGGGGGAATACAAAACTTCAATGTTGATGATCTTATTTAGTTATTATCAGTCTGAGGTGCAGTTTAAGGAAATAAGAGCTACAGTGACAGCAACAATTTTTTCAAATTTTTAGGCGACCGGGTTTCCTCTTAGAGTTTAAATTCTCTTCCGTCACAGACGATACACTTGTAGGTACTACATACATTGAAAGATATTACAACAGAACTAGCGAAACAAATATATACACATTTATAAAGGATTCACATCTCGTCGCCTCAGTTCTTAATTGTCCAAACGACCATTTTAGTTTCTGTTCAATCTTAACTTTAAAACTAAAAATAAAGCATAAAAATTGATAATTTATTACTTAACTAATAATTATTTAAACTAATGAGACTTTTACCTTTACGGAAATAGCTTTATCTTAAACACATCATAATGTTTCATTGAAATAATGAGAGAAAACCTTCTCCTCCTGCATAAATTTCAAATGGTCGTTTGGACAATTAAGAACTGAGGCGACGATCTACTGAGCGAAAAATTATTTTCACTTGGCGACGCAAGGCAGAAATGCTAGCAATTAATAGAAGTTAAGTAATCAGGTACCTACTTAGTTTTTTATGATTAAAATTAAGTAAAAATTACAATGTTTCTTATGAAATACTTTTTTAAATAAACTCTTTAAAGCTTCAAATTTCTATTATTATTTTAACTATTGAAACAATAAAAATAATATTCAAACCGTATGCATTCGAAAGAAATTTTCAAAAAACTTTCACGAAAAATAAATTAAAACAATGTCGGCAAGTCGAGGGCTTTAAGTTCGATATTTTTTAAAAAATATTTCACAGTATTGTTGAATATTATTAATATCGTTTCAAAATTTAATGCTAAACAATTTTCAGTAATACAATTTATCTTTTCGCTGGGTCATTTTGTGATAAATTTAAACGTGATGTTGTGTTAAATCTTTTGCCGTTTTTCAGGGTATAAATATATGGAAATTCTACAGTCGGGCAAAGGAAATTTTTGAAAGCTTTCTCCCAATTGCGTTGTTTCTTCCCAGGAGGTTGAAGCATGTTGTTCCATAGAGCATTAGCAGCTGAAACAAGAAAATGTTATCTATTAATTTCAATTAAATTAATTAAAAAATAAATTAATGTGTTCTATCAAATCTGTATGACCTGTGTACTACGGTGGATTTTTAATAATGATGAATTTCAGGTTCCAAAGACCATTCACCTATTTTAATTATTATTTTCAGGAAAAAATAGTGCTTCTTAATTAAAGCCGAAGTGTTTATACTCATTTGAAGCAAAAGTATTTTAGTTTGAATAAAATAGATTAAAATAATATCCTGCTGTAATATTATTGCAATTTAAAAACAAACACCTCACTCGAGCGAAAGCGTGATTTAAAAATTTTTCCTCCGATTGCTCGTGATTTTTTTGAGATCATTTTTAATATTTTTCGTCCACATTAAAAAAATCATACCTCCGAATATTAATATAGAGGCATACAAACTGAACATAGTTCTATAAAGCCAATGAATTCACTTATCTTTTGTCGATTATCACATATTTGTAGGATATATAATAAAATATTATAAAATCGTAAGCTTTAAAACCGTAAAAATTGTTAAAAAAATGTTCTAATTTTGGAACGCTGTCAATTGCTGAAAAATAAAAGCGGTCCAAAATATATACAGGGTGTTAAGGGACGTACTTGAGTTACTTTATTTTGACCTTAGTCGCTCCAGTGGTCAAGCCTACTTTTAGTACTACGCTTTACACGAACGTACACGCTACTGATGTTGCGGTGATCTGGCGTTAACGAATAAATGTTGATTGTATGGACACATTCAAAAAATTGTCGTACTTTATGGCTTGCAGTTGCAAAGATTCATGATTTAGTTGTGAGTTTAATTTGAATCATTAAACCAACATTTTTATGGTATTTAACAAGCAAAATTTTGATTGATCTACGTCTTCGCAAAATAGTGAGATAACATAATATAAGATCGTTTGGTGATTTAGCAGGGGTGCCCGGGTTCATGGCGTGAGGTTTGTCTAGGTCTTGGAGGTGGATATCCAGGACACTGAACCCCAGATTCCTACGCACCCTTTAAACCCTTTTCCTTCCCAGAACTCTCCTTCCCAAAAAACCCTCCACACAGCATCCCCAAAGATGACATAGGCCCTGAGGGAAATTATTTTCCTCAGGGCCTCCTGTGTGGAGCTCATGTAAAAAAAATGAGATGAGGAGACTTTCTAATCCTTCTAATATCAAGTAACATATTATTATATCATTCAAAGCATACAATGGCGCTTATTGCAAAGGGTTTCGAAAGTCCGATTGAATCTAAGTAACCATTCAGCAGTGTATGTAGTAAAAAAGAGTACTTTAGCAAAAAAAAACTGTACATGTAACCTTAGAAAAACTTATTCCGTCGTTACACTGGCTGAGTATCGATACCAAATCGACAAAAACCAGAGAACCTGCACAGAAAAAACTCAAAAATTTTGGTTGTTGTGGTGCAAACCGTTTCTTTGTTGTGTCTACACATATGGTCTCCGGTTTTTGTCGTTTCGGTACCTACCGATACCAAGCTAGTGGGATGACAGCCATATATTTTTATTCCATTGTAAGGAAATTTGTTAAAAAATATGTTTCTTACTCCATGAATATGCCTTTTGACTGAAATGGAAGCAGTCCTCTGATAAGAAAGAGAAATCCGTTTGTCCATCTGGTCCATCGGGAAATACGATATCGAGATCAAATGGCTGGACAACCACTGCGAAATCGTCTTTATCGTTTAGCTCTGGAGCGTTTTCAATCTGTAGATAAATAAAGGAATATTCAAATTAACCTCAATTCGATAGCATTGTTTTATTTTTGAAAAGGTTCCAGGGAACCCTTACAAATACGAAATTTCTGGAAACCTGATTTTAGTGTTGGGTCTGAAAACTGTCAAGCTGAAATAATTCGATTTGATTATATTTGTCATGTCATGCTAACTTTTCAGATGAAATAATCAGGTTTTCAGAAACCGTTTTATCAAAACGTGAAATTTTCGGAAACCTGTTTTTAAATGTCTTTATTTCTAAAAGTAAATAATATATTATGCCACTGTGTTTTGTAAAAAAATGGCTTACATCAATATCTATCTGCTGCCATCGTTTGATAACGTTCGTCGTCTCTTTATACTTGTGCTTCATGGGTTCTCCGAATAGGCAAGGGCACTCCACCAGGTGGGTCAGGTGACACATGGAAGGCTTTCCTTTGAATCTCTTCAATATTTCTACATCTGAAACATTAAAAAAATACTGATTCCCACACTTTGAAAAAAAAGTTAATGGTGTCAAAAAGAGTTCTAACTATTTATTCCGTTTTCAGCCAAAATCTTAAGTTGCTTTTAAATTAAGATTACTGATGTCAACCAACCGTAGGTACCTTCCTTAGACCATTGAAAATAATTCATCACATAAAACCTGATTTCAAGGGATTAATGAAAAACTCCCTATTAAACATTTAATATTTTTAATCCCGATGTAAAAAAAAATAATTTTTTCCCACGTATGGGTTCAAACTGCTCTGCCACTGCGGCCATCATCATCTGACTTCGTTGAAACTTACTTGTTCTGATAAATAAAATAAACCTATCCGTGCCAACAACAACACCCAATCCACACCATTTAATTTTCTTAGGGTTTCTTGATTTGCAACGTGCGATATTATCGATTTTTAAATACTTCGACAATATTGATTTAAAATCGTTATTATTTACCCGGTGCCGGAACCAAGTTTACAAATGTCCTCGGCAGGTTGTTCTTCAGTATAAGCAGTGCTTCCATCAGTTCCTTGCGATGCCTGGAAGGAACTTTCTGCGGTGATTTTCGATAGCAAACATCCAAGCAGAAATCATTTGGTCCAATCATCAGTGTTACCAACTGTAACAAATAGATGTATAATTATTATTTAACTTTATCCTTGAATTGCGAGAAGTCGGTACTCAAGTCTTAAATCGTAAAGCTATGGCATCAACTTTCATACCTGTCGCTCAATACATATATAAAAGTAGGTATATAATTTATATAAACAATACTACCGCCGTGGGTCGATCCACTCTGCCCTTCTTGACAATAAGGAGGATTCCGTGTTTTGACTTATGCCGATAGAATAACACTTAATCCTAAACATGCAAACAACTCAGCACAAGTTCTCCCAGCGTTCAAAAAATGCTTCAACTAACCTTTTTACATACAACTACCGAATATTAAAATAAAATTTGTACTACCATATAAACCACTGTAATCATTTTTGTAAAATGTATCTTCAAAACATACATACTCATATAATGTACCTACGCATGTGGTTAATGGACGTACTTGACTTACTTTAACCAGTAATTCCTGACATTATTTGGAGTAAAAAATGTTGGTCTCAGACAAATCGCAGACACTCGATGTACACTCAGTGTTGAGTGTCTATGGTCGTAGTGCATACGTACTGCAATTTTTTGAAACTTTTTTTAATTTTTCACTACTTCGAGTTTATGAGTCTTATTTTTATTTTTCATTTTGAAAAAAACATTGAAAAATCCTGAGACCCGAGGCTTCGGATTAATGAGGGTCCCCATATGCATTTTTGCAGTCCGGTGACATGTTTTCTAGTTAAAACTAAAAATACGCGTTTTACGCATTTTAGCAAGACTAATACGCTTTACAGTCGATCGAATTTTGTTGAAATCAAGCCGATAATATAATATACTCGTATTCTGATATCAAAAATCAAAATGGATCTGGTCGATGATTTGACCAACGATCAAAAAATGTGACGGAAACAACCGAACGTAGGGTGTTATAAATAGTTTAAAAAAATAACGTCACGAAACTTGCGAACCTCCTTCTGTCTGAAATTTCTGAACAGCTTGCAATGGTTTTGGGTCGTGAGTGTTGGAACATGAACAAGCCGAATAGTTACTACTAGTTGACGTTAAAACTAAAAAAAGTTATAATTATGAAAGAAAATGAAAATATCCTATTTGTAAGTGAATGAAAAACCTCTCACCTTCCAGTCCTTTTTGAGATTGACTCTTGGATCTTTTGTTATTCTTGTCACCAGCACCTTGGCCATGTAGGGGATATCCGAGGACATGGCTCCCAGCTCGGCTACGTTGAACTGGCTGGCTCTGTGATAACCATAGGCGTCGTTCAATGAAAACCCGATCAGGTCGGGGTTGTACACCTTCAGGATGTTGGGCAGGGTCAGGTACTCTCTCCAGGTTCCTTGTCCCCCTGAAAAACACCGACAAAGGGCATCAATAACAGACTTAAGGCTACACGATTAAAATAAGATGCTTCCGTGTATGGCGGAAAGAAGAGAAAGAGAAAAAAGAAGTAAAACGGGAATAAAAAGAAAGAAAGAAAGAGGGCGGCAAATAGGGAAAGAAATATAGAGGTCGCTCATGAAATGAAATGATGAAATTTTTTTTTTTTTTTACATTAACTCCACAAAGGAGGCCCTGAGGAAAATAATTTCCCTCAGGGCCTATGTCATCTTTGAGGATGCTGTGTGGAGGGTCTTTTTGAGGAAAGGAAGGAGTTAACATGGGTCTTGAAGAGACTCATGTTGTAGGAGGGAGGAAACACAGAAGCCGGTAAATCGTTCCACAGCCGAGCTGTTGAACTCAAGAACGAATCGTAAAAACGACCCGTTCTCATGTGACTAATATCAACTGTGTACAAATGTTGGGCGCGTGTTTGGCGTGTTTCCCGACTATGCACCGGTGCCGAGGGGATCAATGATGCTAGTTCCTCGGAGCATCTTCCATTGTAATACCGGTAGAACAAGGACAGCATTCCCACCTGACGCCTATGCTCTAAAGATTTCAATCCGTCTGTTAAGATGGGAGAATCTATCAAACGGACCGCCCGTTTCTGCACAGAGTCAAGGGTTTTTTTTAGGTATTTTGGAGCTCCAGACCAGAGGTGGCTGCCAAATTCAACCGTGGGGCGCACTTGCGATTTGTACAGGGTTAACAGTTGAGTACTATTAAAGTATCTGCGGGCCCTGTACAGTACGCCCAGTTTCTGAGAGGCTAACTTAACTCTGGTTTCGATGGAGCCCCCATACCTGAGCTGGTCACTAAGAGTTACACCAAGCATATCAATGGAGGTCCTGTTCGGGAGAATGCTTCCGTTGAAGGACACTAGATTATCATTTCGATCCCTTTTAGACGTTATCAGACATGATTGGGTCTTTGAAACATTAAATTCGACGAGGTTATTCTTACCCCAAGAGAAAACACTCTCGAGGTAACCGTCCATTCTCTGCTTCAAAGCCCTCCGAGCTATTGGGGTTTGTGTGCCCTTTGGAGGCTTGTCAAACAAAAAGCTATCATGGACTGTACTGTCATCCGCGTAACAATGAATCGGTGCACATGACAAGAGGTCGTTGATGTGCAACAGAAACAAAGTCGGAGACAGAACCGATCCCTGTGGGACGCCAGCATTTATCGAATGCGAGAAAGAGGTGAAACCGTCAGCAGCCGCCTGAATCGACCTCCCCCTCAAAAAGTCGGCAATCCACGCACACAAGGATGCGGGAAGTCCGTAAGAACGCAGTTTGTTGACAAGCGCTCGATGCCAAACCCGGTCAAAGGCCTTGGAAATGTCCAGTGAAACCGTTTGGGTCTCACCAAAACATTCCAGGCACCGTCCCCAAACATGCGTCACATACGCGAGAAGATCACCGCTCGAGCGGTTCCGCCGGAATCCGTATTGACGGTCGTTAATAATTTTGATTATAAATGATAAATTTAATTAATGATAAATTTAATTGATAAATGATTAACGATCTGGATAAAACTGGATGGAATTGGATGGAATTTTTTTTTTTTTTACGGGAATACCGGTCTCAATTGTTCAGAAGCAAGTGAGACTATGGCATCTACAATTAGTTTATGTTATGAATCTGAAGAAAGTGGGGAGGGGGAGGAGGTGGGGAAGAGGAAGGTAGGGGAAGTACCTGGCTATTCAGATCTGGCCACCAAAAACGGCTAAAACCATTTCAAGAAACGTTTCAATTCTGAATGGTGGTCTTACACCAGAGCGATACTGAGAGTATCTTCCACTCTGGAACGTGCCACAAATATACTGTATTATATATTATTTGTAATGAATTAATTGTGAAATAACACAAATTAGTCAAATAAAAATTATTTGCCCACGCCGGGATTTGATACCGCAACCTTCGAATTGCGAGTCAAGAGCCTTAACCCTAAACCACTCGGTCGTCAGGTGGCAATGTTTAGGGGAGTTCTATGTCCAAATCTGGAAGCCAGAAAGCTGTTGAAGAAAAAGAGGAATGTGCAGTGGAAAGTTTGTTTCGGAAGTACAAAAATTACGATGTTGAAAAGATTATCTTTTTAGTAAGAATGTGAACCACAGGCTAAGGAATTTAGAGTCATTAACCAAGTCATTGTGAACGATCTCCGTATTTTTAAAGAATGTTTACTCAGTGTTTTGTTTGAGTCAATACGATAAAATTACATGTCATGCGTATTATGATTTAGCCCTTATGAGAAACAAATTATGTGTACTTATTTTTCAAATTTGAACGATGTTTAAACATTTTTCACACTTTTTTTATTTTAATGACAGTCTGTGACTTACGACTACAATGGGTTCACGCGCACAACATTTTATATCTTCTATCTTCTATCTTCTATCTTCTATCTTCTATCTTCTATCTTCTATCTTCTATCTTCTATCTTCTATCTTCTATCTTCTATCTTCTATCTTCTATCTTCTATCTTCTATCTTCTATCTTCTATCTTCTATCTTCTATCTTCTATCTTCTATCTTCTATCTTCTATCTTCTATCTTCTATCTTCTATCTTCTATCTTCTATCTTCTATCTTCTATCTTCTATCTTCTATCTTCTATCTTCTATCTTCTATCTTCTATCTTCTATCTTCTATCTTCTATCTTCTATCTTCTATCTTCTATCTTCTATCTTCTATCTTCTATCTTCTATCTTCTATCTTCTATCTTCTATCTTCTATCTTCTATCTTCTATCTTCTACCTTCTACCTTCTATCTTCTATCTTCTATCTTCTATCTTCTATCTTCTATCTTCTATCTTCTATCTTCTATCTTCTATCTTCTATCTTCTATCTTCTATCTTCTATCTTCTATCTTCTATCTTCTATCTTCTATCTTCTATCTTCCGTCTTCCGTCTTCCGTCTTCCGTCTTCCGTCTTCCGTCTTCCGTCTTCCGTCTTCCGTCTTCCGTCTTCCGTCTTCCGTCTTCCGTCTTCCGTCTTCCGTCTTCCGTCTTCCGTCTTCCGTCTTCCGTCTTCCGTCTTCCGTCTTCCGTCTTCCGTCTTCCGTCTTCCGTCTTCCTTCTTCCGTCTTCCGTCTTCCAATACATAGTTTTTAGCATTCATTGCCAATTTATTTTAACCTTAAACATTGATCTAAAATAATTTATATCTGACTTACCAATAGACCAGGAAATCCCTCTATTCTCCGCTACAACGTGAAGAATATTAGAAGCGGCAGCACCATTTCCCGCTGTCAAGGAATCTCCCATTGCTGCTATGATGTCGAAGTCTCCAGGCCTCAGCCGGTGGACTGACGTCGGCCTGACTTCAGACCTGGCTCTTGGAAGCTGGCTGATATCAACGTCGTTGAAAACCAGCTCGAATCGGCTTTTCCGCTGTTTGCTTTTAGCGGCTTCATTTGGTCCGATGAAGCGGCAAGGGAATTCAGTTGACTCGGGGATCTTATCTTGAATTTTCTAGATTTGGGAAAATTTTGAATTAAGAATCTTAGGAACAGTTACAAACAAGTAAAAAAAAAAGTTTAATAAATGAAGACAATATTAGAGAAAACTCAATCGAAAATCTGGAGATAGAAAAATATATTGGTTCCACTTGCACTCGAACCCAGGACTCTTTGCTTACATGGCAAGTGCTCTACTAACTGAGCTACGAAACCCATGGGTTCCGTTATCTTTTTCTGATTTTTCTGTGTCCAGATTTGCAATTGAGTTTCGCTAATATTGTCTTCAATTAATTAAATATTATAATTTGAGATTTTACTCTCAAAGTTACATTTTTTTTTTAAATAAATGTTTTACGTGATTTTTTGGCACAATATATTGAACATGAGAACAGAATAAGCTAGATTTAAAAGTGTTTCGCTACGTTAGGCATACGCTACGATGATGGGTCATAAAATGAGGTTTGTCGAGGTCTTGGCGGCCAATGCGTTTGCCCACCTTCTGAGTAGTGGGCTGGATCTACAGAGACTGGTTGAGAAAGACCTTTCGACGTCTCCAGGAGGACTCTCTCGATCCATCGCTTTACATCGTAGTGGGTGACGTAAAAATATTCTTAAAGTTAATTTCCTGATTTTTTTTAAGTGAAACTTCTTTAGCAACGTTGCGATTTGAAAATCGATGAAACGGATACGACACTAAAAAGAGACAAACACATACATCTATAGGATTTAGCCTGCGAGAGTATGAGATAGAACGAAACTTAACCACACTGGCCGCTTTGATTATGAGCTCACTTTTCAAGGCTCCTATTCGTTGAGATTGTGTGTAAGTTATTATGAAGGTTTCACTTCTACCGCGTGTGAACTTCCCCCCTATTTTTTATATATTTTTTTAAAATGAACTCAACATGGGAAGCCCTGAGGAAAATAATTCCCCTCAGGGCCTCGGGGGTGCTGCGTGGACGGTATTTTTGTGGAGAGGAAGAAATGAACCTGGGTCTTGAAGAGACCCATTTTGTAGGAGGGGGGAAACACATAGGCCGGCAAATCGTTCCACATTCCACAGCCGGGCCGTTTCATTCAAGAACGAGACGTAAAAACGACCCTTTCTCATGTGATAAATGTCAACCGTGAACAAATGGTGGACGTGCGTTTGAAATGGTGCGGTTCCAAAGAAATTAATGACGCTAGTTTGTCAAAGGATCTTCCATCGAAATACGGATAAAACAATGACAGCATTCCTTCCGACGCATGTGCTCTAAAGATTGCAATCCTTTTTAGTAGTTTTTTGGCTGGGGACCAGAGATGGCTACCAAATTTCACCGTGGGGGCGCACTTGCGATTTGCACAGGGTTACCAGTTGTTTGCTATTGAAGTATCTGCGGGCCCTGTACAGTACGTATAGCTTCTGAGAGGTTTACTTGACACTGGCTTCGATTGAACCCCCGTACCTGAGTTGATAACTTAAGAGTTACACCAAGCATATCAATGTAAATCCTTTAGGGATTTGTTGAAATTATGTAAACAATTATTATACCATTCTAAAGTAAATGCAAATAATATGTGTTTATTCATTGCACCGTTTATTTTGATAACTTTGTAGTAAAAATCGAATGCCTTCTGAGTGTGTCGAATGTCGGAAAAAAATAAATAAGATTGTAATCTTTTGCACAGGTTTTATGAGATGATGTGCGGTTGTTTTGTGTGGTAAGCAAAATGGTGTATTTTTATGATTTGTCATTAAGCTGTTATTATATTATCATTACAATAAATCACTTCATGACCTTGCTAAAAGGTTACGACTCTCATCACTGACAATAAAAGTGTGAAATTACAGTCTCCTACATCTCAATAAAAAAATCTTGCCCTTGAAGTGAATTGTGATTTTATCGATAAAATGATTCGATTTACATAATAATACTTTATAATATGATCGTATTATTGTGACCTGTGAAAAATCATAGAATGTGTCCTTCATTAGTAGCTTGTTTCTCGGACACAGATAGAGGTGTTTATATTGTTCATAAGTGTTAGCACATATATGTATTTATGCATGTGTATATGTGTGTGAATGAATGTGTCTATGTGTACATTTATATGCGTAAATTTAAAGTCCAAGCTGCTCCCGCCTGGAGCCAGTGAGACAATGGCATCCCCAATTTACGTATGTTGTGAGGCTGAAGGTAGCGGGGAGGGAAAATAGATGGGAAAGAGAAAGGTGGGTAAGTACCTGGCTATTCAGAGCTGGACATTAAACACGGCTAAAGCAATTAGCTCCACACAGGAGGACCGGAGGAAAATAATTTCTCTCAGGGCCTATGTCATCTTTGGTATACTGTGTGGAGGGTCTTTTTAGGAAAGGAAGGAAAGGAAGTTCTGGGAAGGAAAAGGGTATGAGAAGGAATCTGGGGGTCAGTTTGTATGAATCAATCTATCCTACTGCACTGCAAGATTCTGAGATTCAAGACACTGAGATTCTTACTGAAGAGGTCAAAACTTCAACCAGTCTCTCCTGATCCGGTTTACCACGAAGTTGGTGAGTGGACTAATTCGCCTCTGAGACCCGAAGAAACCTCACCCCTATGGACCCGGAAACCCCTGCTAAGTCACCAAACGTAGCGAACCACTTGGGATGACCTTTGGCAGAGGTGTTGGTTATCCAATAAATGGTTCCCGGGGCGGCGGTTCCCGTACCCGCCTACCAAATTGCATTTCAAGCAATGTTTCAATTCTGAATGGTGGTCTTACATCAGGGCGATACAGAGAGTATCTTCCACTCTGTAACGTGCCAGAAAAATACTTTATATTATTTAAATGAATTAATTGTGAAATAATAAAAATTAATCAAATGAAATTTATTTGCGCACGCCGATCCCGCGACCTTCCGATTGAGTATACAAATATGTATATTTTTATGTGTACATATATATTTCTTTTCACCACTAAAAGATAGGATTAAAAGTTCACACATTCGTGGTAGCCTGGGTGTCATGGACATACACAATAAGCTGGAGGAACGACAGTTGAGATGGTATGGACACATACAAAGGAGACCACCAGGCCACACAGAGAAGCAGGCAATGTCTGTAGAACTTCATCGATAGTCATCCAGAGGAAGACCAAAGTACTACTAGATGACTCAATGCTTCAAAATGTTACAAAGAAACGGCCTGGTTGAAAGCGATACCCAGAACCGAAGAAGATAAAGCCTAAGAACGAGAAGAGCCGACACCAACAACCTACCTAGGAAATGAGTTGGGACAGTGCAAGGAAGAAGAAGAAGAGGATGTGGGTTTAACCCCGAACTCCCTTGCGTGGGCGTGGGTGCGCCACTGTTAGTAAATGTAATATTCGTTCTTCTTCGTTAGCCTGCGTTTTGGACCATTTTCCCATTTCAACGATCAGGTCATATCTGCAATGGCGGTTCTTCACAGGGGGACAATGGGGATAGTCCCCACCAGTTTCACTCAAAACCAACTAAAGGAAATAATAATAATTAAAACGAATGATTTCTTTAAACATAAAAGTAATTAACATTTGCAAAAATAAAATAAAAACAATTATTCAGGATGATTTTAATAAGACCCTACGCGCATATAGCAAACAATGTACGGTGCAAAAAACAGCGGATCTAATGCGCACTTGGGGGACGATCCGAACTATCCCTATACTTTCCTTGCGTTGTTTCGCGATAGTATGCAACTGCGCATGCGCAGTAGTATGTGAATTCAAGTACCTGCGGGGACAATCCTTTGGATCCCCATATAACCATTTGTTTGCGAAGTTACGGGCGGGAATCGCTCGCGTTCGAATTAGTTTGATAATAATCTTACAAGGTAAAGCTTTATTTATATTATATTATATTGTAAATTGGCATTTATCTATAGAAATTTTATATTATTTTATGTTAAATATATCCGACTAGCATGATTAGACAATAATTTTTTTTTTGATAAATTTTATATTATATTCTACGGGTGGTGAGATTACGGTACAGTACGTAAAAAAACGTCGATCCCCATCACTAAAGAAGTGCTCGAGCCGCCACTGCATATCTGTGTAATATAAGACGGTCCATTATCATTGCAGGTAGGTACATCTAATTATTTATTGTTTCTTTACACTGCAAGTAAAATGTTTACAATACAATTTGTCACCTCACTAGGACAAGCCTGTGTTGAGGTTAACAATTTTACAAATTAACAAAATAACACAAAATTATACCGATATTGAAAGAACAATATTGTTGTATTTCTTACAGGTTGAGATTATGAGTAGGTACCTACTAAACTACTGGCGATAGGTAGTACATTAGTATAAACTTGTAGGCTTAGGGTGACCATGGTTTTGAGATCTGATTTAAAATAAAAAAAAATTTTTTTTTTAAGGATTAATTTGTAAATAATAAATATATGTACATAATATAACATGCTATAAACTTGGAAGAAGGAAGATAAAAAAAACGGTTTTACCAAAAATAGTATTAATTTAGCTTTAGCTAATAATTTAAAAAGGACAAAGTAGAGAAAATCCATTAGATGACTTTATATGTTCTGGAAGGCTATTAAATATCAGTGGAGCTTGATAAAAATAATTTATTTGACCGAAAGAAGATCTAGTTTGAATTGCCATAAAGTTCAGACTAGAGCCAATTCTGGTGGTACGAATTTGCTGTGTTTTCTCCGCAATATTAATATCGTTAAAAAATCTACAAAGCGTTTGTGTAATATACAACCATTTTACATTCATTACATTACATTCCTTAAAAAGCAAATGAGTTGGATATTTAATTTTTTTCTTGAACATAACTTTAAGAATCATTTTTTGGGCAATATAAAGAGGTTCTATATAAGTCTTTGGGTAGGATCCCCAGCACACTACATATGTTATAAGAAAGCAGAGATTGGATTATTTGAAAATAAACTGTTTTAAATTTTTCTTTGTCTAGTATATGTCTCAGTTCTTTAAATATATATGTAAGTCTCCTGGTATTATTTACTAACATATTGACATAATCATTTGATCTCAAAAATTGATCTATTTTTACACCAAGGTATTTGATGCTGAATACATTTTCTAAAGGGTTGCAGTTACATGTTTGCAAACAATTGTGAATAAGCAAGTTGTGAGTTTCAGAAGGCTGACTGTTACTAGGAATATTCAGACTACATAAATCGTTAATAAATTCATAAGAAACAATATTGGCCCAAAGGAGATTGATTTACCCTAGCTTAACATCTTATTTATTTTCACTTGTTGTGTTCTATCACTAAGGTAAGATCTGAACCAGACCATTGCTGTGTTATTAATGCCTAAATATAATAATTTTTTAAGGAGCAATTCGTGGGAAACAGTATCAAATGCTCTTGATAAATCCAAGAACATTGATTATTGGCTGTTCTGAATACCGGAAATCGAAATAGCAAGTGGTCTAGAAAATTTAAAATCACATCTTTGTCAATTTGTATTACATTATACTAAAGTATTAATACTTACTAACATTATTTCGCACGGCTTCCCGTAGAAGTCTCGGTTCACCCGTGCTCATTCCGACGATTTTGGAGGTCAAATCCCTCAAGAAATGAAAGAAATTATTTTGTTGGATCAGTTGACCATCGCAGCCTCCTGATGTAAACAGGGTGACCATCAGAAGCCATTGCACCCTGTATATTTCAACCTGCAATAAATAACCACACATGCATTAAGTAGATTTCAGATGAAAATAATAATAAATTGTTCACAGAGTGCGTACGTTTCAAGTATGATCAGTAGTTGTTAAAGTTTATTACTTATTCATTAAAACGGGAAGGTGTCTGTCAAGTTATACTCCAAGGACCCTACTAATAACATGTTTTAAATTTCATACATCTGATAAACAACAATAAATGTATCGTTAATGGTTATTTATCATTTGTGTACTTTTACTTTGCAAACTTATTTTTGCAAACGCAAACTGAAGTGCGTAATTCCTGCATTTATGAATCAATAAAAAATAGCTCGTTCCTGCTTTCAAACTAAAGATCAAATTATGTTAAAATTAATATGTCCATTCCACAAAATCGTGTAAGTATGTATATAGATATAGTGAAAATGTCAGGTAAGACTTTAGATTTTCCCGGCCAGTATTTTCGTTATTTGTTTTTCTGATGTTGTGTCGTGTTGCGCTACCTCCTTCTTTAGCCAATGTTTCGGACAGCGTTAAAGTGTCATCATCAGGACAGATGTGTAATTGAAATGAAAATGTCAATGTTAAACTTTCTTGTTCCTCCACTAAAAGCTATATATTTTTTTAACTGATAACCGCCATAATATAATACCAAAACAGTCAAGAGTTACTTAAAGAAACGATTTTAACAAATACATTTTCACGTCCATACGAAGTGCTAGATGTACTAAAGATATTTCTGATCGAGTGATTAAAAAACAATTTCCTTATTTTCTGAATACGCTCGCTTCACAACGACCGACGATTTATGGCCTAATGTGCATGCAAAGTGGTTCAGAAAACGTGAATGTCATACGAAAATATTCAAATTAACATAAAATTCAAGTCGATGAACAGCTAAAATGTGAAGCAGGTATCAAAACTGGTCAGGAAATCAACATCAAGGCCACATATCCGGAATATTCGAGCAATTTGAAATCCACGCATTATTTCGACGTTAAATTCCTATACTGGATTAATTTGTGTGTTTTTATGCGAATATACGTCAGATTTTTTTTTTAATTGTAATATAAATCATGAGTTACATTTATACATATATATTTTATAAAATTTTATAATAAAGATCTTTATTATTCATGTATACCTTATCAGAAAAGAGGAGCTCTTGTGCCTGATAAGGGGGCCACGATTCTTTCTTAGGTTGTAAGTTATAATATGTTTTGTATAAAATTATTTACTTTTTAATATAATTTTTTTTTGAAAATTTGTTTAATTTTATTTATTTGCTCTGATTGGTTGATGATACAGCGTAATTCAGAAGGGAGGTTATTAAAGTATTTTATGGCTTGGAAAATATGTATCGTATCAGATGTATCGTAATTTTTATTGTGCGCCGTATAAGATGACTCCAAGAGAATTAGTTAAAGAGCTAAATATTTAATAAAATGTTAGACGTGCTTTGTGCCATCATAAAAACAGCGAACAATATTTGAACTAAGTTCATTCATTCACCACCTCCTCAACCCATACCGGGATATGAAATCAAGTAGACTGTATATACATGATTATTAAATGTTTAAAAAACATGGAATGGTTTATAGTTTATATTAACATACATCTTTAGATGTCTTATACAGTTTCCGTATAAGGAACTGTACGTGACTCCGTGACGAAATACCCCACGACAAAATATCCCCGACAAAATGTCCTACAGACAAAACATCCTCCGACAAAATATTCCCCAACAAAATATCTACCAAAACCTAACCTAACCTAACAAAAAAAGGGACAAAATAATACAGATATCCTGTAAAGACAATAAATTATTTTTCAAAAATAGTAAAATGTTAAATAAGGGGGGGTTAGGCGTTAGGTTAGGTTTTAGTAGATATTATTGTGTTGGAGGATGTTTTGTCCATAGAATATTTTGTCTTCGGGATATTATGTCGAGGGATATTTTGTCGAAGGATATTGTGTCGGGGATATGTAAGAGCAGACGTCAGACGCGCACACGTCTAAGACATATCCTAAATACAGATTTATTCAGAACAACGTACTTTGCCTTCTGCCAATCTATAATACAATATGGCATTATAGGATTGGGTGGAACTTATAAAAAATACACACTGCAGCTTTATATAGCACGAAAATTAATATTATAAACAATTCTACTTAAAGCATATACATATTCATCAGAAATTCTGTTGAAAGAATTTAAAGTCAGAAAACTAAATATATATTATACTTCTACCACGCAATATTACAAATTGACAAAGATGATATTTTATATTTAACTCCATCATTTAAAAATAATAGAAAACTCAGACAAACATCAATTCTCCCAATTCTCCCAATTCCAAAATGCAAAAAAAACAAGGGGGCGATTCATTCGTAAATATCTTGAATTACAGTTCCATGGACCGCAAAGTATCAGATTTTTTAAAATTTCTCCTTAAGAAACACAATGAAAAACAAACTGAATACATATAAATAAAGAAAATAATGATGCATCCACTAAACCCATTTCCCAAATCCCCATAGCTTTATTGTGGTGGTTAATCTCATGTATAATAATATTGTGAAATTATTACTACGTACATTATAACATACACGAGAAAACTGTTTTTTTTTTAAATTGCAAAAAAAAAATTTCATTTGACTCACTGAGTTACTGAGTTCACCTTTAGACCTGTTGTAAATTGCCAATATCCACCTTTGCTTAAAACCTACATCCACAAATGGTAACAATATATTTTTAACACGACTCTGTGTATATTCGACACTCATACTACACAGTTGCAATAAATGCAGAAATTAAAAACGTCAATGAAAAAATCGAAATAAAAATGGACCTCGAGGGTTTCCTTAAAGCTATTTAAAATTGTTTTCTTGTTTTTTTTATTCTTTAAGTTATGCTGAACCAAAAAAATTGGGCTATCTTGATCATATTATGGTAATTAAAAATTAAGGTAAGTATATTTTATGTCTCTGATTTGATTTGCTAATTCCATGTTCCATTCGATGGAGCATCTATGAGAACAAAATCTTTAAAACGTGAGATCAGAAAAAATATAAAAGTGACTGTTATTTTTTTTTTTTTTTATTTTAAAAAAAGACAAACATTCCCAGGTTACGAATAACCTAACAATGTTTGAAAATCTACTACTACCACCACAGAAAGCCGAAAATGTTGCTTGTGTTGTGATGGAGGACTTAGCCAGCCGAGGAATCGAACACGCGTTGCTCGGGTGGGACCCAAGCGTCATGCCCTGCCCACTCAACCACTAACCGGTCCTAATTGAAGGTTAATCAATAAACTACCGCAGGAAAACTCATGGTTTATTTGCGACCTTCGTTTGGAGACGTCATACAAAACAAATTGTTCTTCCTGCAACACCAATCCTACAAAAAGCGCATTTACGTATTATTAAGACCTGGGCAAATTCTGTCGATCTCCGCTCTCCGCGGTAAGGTTTTTTTGTTCTTATTGGTTACAACTGCATTCGATTAAAAGTCGAACCAAGAAATAAAAATGAGCAAATTTATCCGACGTACGCTTCCAACGGGTAAAATGAATGTGTTTTCAATCAAAGGAATGTGTGAACACACATAAAAGATTAATTAAACGGCAATTAAAATTTAAAAATAACCTACTGAGCAGTGCCATCCACAATTTCCTTACAATCATATTCCCAAAAAAAAATCTTCCGTTTAAGAATAATTAGGGCAACATTTAAGTATTACAAAGTTGAGTGGCTCTAGTAAGCCCTCGACAACAAATCCGGAGGTTGCGGGTTCAAAATTAAAAATAATATTATGCTTCTTTTATATTTATATGACGACCGGTCGTAGCGCAGCGGTAAGACGCTTGACTCGCGCACCGAAGGTCGTGGGATCGAATCCCGGCGTGGCAAATAAATTTTATTTGATTAATTTGTGTTATTTCACAATTTATTCATTAAAAATAATAAATAGTATATTTGCGGCACGTTCCAGAGTGGAAGATACTCTCCGTATCGCCCTGGTGTAAGACCACCATTTAGAATTGAAACGTTGCTTGAAACGGCATTAGCCGTGTTTGGTGACCAGATCTGAATAGCCAGGTACTTCCCCACCTTCCTATTCCCTATCTCCTTCCCCTCCCCACTACCCTCAGCCTCACAACATACTCCAATTGGGGATGCCATAGTCTCACTGGCTTCAGACGG
This sequence comes from Limnephilus lunatus, assembly GCA_917563855.2. NCBI lineage: Eukaryota > Metazoa > Arthropoda > Insecta > Trichoptera > Limnephilidae > Limnephilus > Limnephilus lunatus. The sequence continues at coordinate 78,108,025 of OU830592.1, forward strand.
GAGCAGTTGGGACTCTTGTGAGGTATTCATGTAAAAAAAATATATATATATATTATATATATATATTTGCGGCATATTCCAGTGGGGAAGATACTCTCTGTATTGCCATGGGGAAAGACTAGCATTCCGAATTGAAACGTTACTCGAAATGGCTTTAGCCGTGACATCAGATCTGAAAAATCTAGTTCTTCCCCACCCTCATCTTCTCTCTATCTCCTTCTTCTCTCCACAATCTTCAATCCCACAAGATATCACATTTGGGGATGTCATAGTCACTGGCACGAGACGGTTGAAAGCGTTGAGACTGTTGTGCGATAATCATATAAAAAAATATAAAAATAAAACTTTACGTAAGGCCCTTCTCAAAGATCACAATTTTCCAATAATTCAAAAACATGTTTGCTGGAAAGCTTATAATTTGTTTGCATTTTTGCCTTTATTTTAAAAACACATTTCCCAGAACAAACAAGCACAATTTGGTTTCCTAAATTCTTTACAACCGTCCTATTCAGCTTTGCATATAAATGCGTGAAAATACTGTTGATATCTCATCTTTCTAGATGTAAATATTTAAGAATGACATATTACATTTTTCTGTACGTTTAATGAATGCTTCTCTTATGCAGTGATGTTTGTTTCAACGAATAATGCATTATGGAGAGTATTCAGAATTTGATTTCCTATTTCGTAGCAGACAGACGTGAACAATGCATACTAAGTTACCCAACCCGTATCGTTTTTTTGTTGTTTGTATATTTAATAAATCGGCATCGCATTGCCCTTGCAATTACTGTCGAAAATATTAAATTAATATTTTTAAAAATATGATCCTTTGCGTGTGTGTGTAAATAATAATCTTTCAATGTGTGTGACATCGACAAAATTAAAAATTATTTACCGTTGTGCGTTGAACAAATAATTGCCAATTTTAAATATATATATATAGTATTTGATTTTTGATTTAGTTTTCGTGAATGCAGATCTTGAAAGTGGAAAATACCACATTTCCCGATACCAAATTAATCTGAAACTCAGCAGATAGACTCGTCATCAACGACAGTGCATTCTGTCAACTTTTCACACCACGCGCGCTTTTCTGAAATTGGATTACATTATATTCGAAAAATTACAATACTTAACGTATGTAATAATCCAATTAGGATTTTGCCTTGGTATTAGTGGTGGTAACCCGTTTTATTCAATCCCTGGGGAGGAAGGTTCAATCCTCAGTTAAACCAATTTTTTTATTAGTTTTAAAAAAACTTTTTCAAAATTCACAGCAGTTAAGAGCCAGCCGCTGGGAAGGAAGGTTCAATCCTCAGCCAAACAAAAAAAATACAAAAAAAATACATTAGAAATTGCCTACTATCTTTCCCAAGAGATGGAGCTACTAGGTCGTAAATTGAAAGTAAATGTATTAGTAAAAAAAATAAAGTTTTTACGCCTTAATTTTTGTTAAGACAATCATCAGACGGTCAGTGGTTGAGTGGGCATAGCGCTTGGGTCCCACCCGGGCGTCGCAAGTTCGATTCCTCGGCTGGCTAAGTCCTCCATCACAACACAAGCAAAATTTTCGGCTTTCTGTGGTGGTAGTAGGAGATTTTCAAACATTGTTGGGTTATTCGTAACCCGGGAATGTTTGTCTTTCTTTAAAAAAAAAAAAACAGAAAAAAACAAAAATAATAATAATAAATTTCTAAACCGGACATGTTATAAAGTACCGAGCTGCAATAATTTTTCAAGACTTAAATTTATGTTTGATATATGTATTTTTAAATTTTTTATTTAGTATAAACAAAATTTCCATATTTTCACATTGGCAATACAAGTAAAAATTCATGGTATTTCACCGCTGACGAGTAACAACTAGAAACAGTTCTAAAATAATAATACTAACGTCAAACTTATTTTTGAACATTTGATGTGATCGCAGTTCTCAAATATTGCAATATTTTCCGTAAATGTCGTGAAGCTGAATGAAGTATTGGAGGGAAAGAAATAGTGGAAGGGGGAGATTGGTAAGTACCTGACTATTCAGATCTAGTTACTAAATATATCTACTTAAATCCAAATTTTAGATTCTGAATGACACTCTCTAACTAAAACGATGATATCTTCCACTCTGAAACAAAGTTAAAATTCTGGCTAATGTACCTACACACCGTATTTTATAAATTCGCTCATTATTAAAACCAGTTTTCAATAAATTAACAAAATGCATTGCAATCAACCTTGCATAAATTACTGGTAAATGTGTACATTACTGGTTTTGATTGTTTTTTTCCTTTACAGGTTATCAACCTGTTTGGAATGCATCGTGCTGAAGGTTTTTATTTGCTCCAAGGGCAAGAAAATTTCAAGGGCTCGAAGGTTGCAGAATATTCGCATCAAGTGTATTTACACTAGCGGCTTTTTCTGAGTCGGCCAGGCCGCACAGGAAAAATCGCCCATGTAAATAATTGTTTCAACAGGTCGTCACTGAAATCGACAGTGTCATCGTTTGCCGTGCGGCGATAGTTTGCAGGCAGCGGGTAACAAAAATCGACCGTGAATACTACCGGTCGTAGGCAATCTACTTGCCGCAATTTTTTAGCAAGATGAAACTAGTCGCAAGCGACATTGGTCGACTTTGAAAATGGAGGTTGTGCGTCTAGTCGCCACGATACGATGACGGGGCAACTAGCCGCACGGCAAAAAGCAGTAGTGTAAATCTTCCATAAGCAGGATTAAAAGTCTGGGTTGAAAATATTAAACGCAATTAAACTGGTTTTAAAAAATTTACTGTGCAGGTAGCGGTAAAACTGGTATTTTTTTAAATAATTATTTTATTTTCCGTCTATGAATTTTTTTTAGTAAATTCAAAATGAAGTACATGAAAATCCCAATATTTTCTTTGAATTGAACTTCTAAGCCAAATTTTTTTTTTTCACATGTCTTTCCATCTGATCTAAGAAAATTAGACTTATTAATATAACCATCGAATGATAGTATTATACGTCATGTTGCATGTTCTGTATTTTTTATTGTTAAATAAACAAGAGTTAAATAAATAAGATTTCGAAGGAAGAGCGTTAAAAAGAGATAAAACAAATCGCTTGACTTTTTGAGTGCACTGAAGTGTGCGGGGTTTTCAGGTACTTTTCAATGTCCAGTGTAATTTTAAGCAATAATGTTTCTTTTTTGTTACCGTTTTAAAATACACTTTGTATTTTCTACCTACCCACACACACATTACTTTACAATTAAAATGTAATTAAAATTTAAATAATGCGTAGGTATTTAAATATTTCTGACATATTTTCGTGAATACTACCCTCGAAAAACCAAGGGAAAAAGACAATTCTGAAATGTTATTGAACTTCGTGGCATTATTTTGATTAAATGATCAAATTAGCTCTGTTTTAATAACTGTGTCGTTTAATAATAAATATATACATAAGTCAGAACCAATATATCCGTCATCAGGATATAAAATAACCTTTTCTGAAAATCAAGTGGTAGGAGAAGGTTAAAATGGTAAAAAATGAAGGATAAAATGTTGATTAAACTTTTTATTGTTTTATTTTATTTCAGTACATAAAACAAGAATGATGCCCAAAGATTTATATACAAAGATGTTTAATGCAGAGTAATAAAAATAAACTATACCAAAAATAATTAACTAAATATGCAAAAGTAAATGTCAAACAAGAATGGGTAAGACAAATGGGTTCATAAACTGGATTTATCATTGGCATGTATGCTGATTTGGCAAGTACAATATTTTTAAATAAAAAGCTTCATCACAGTATCAGCTGATGTTAATTTAGAATGAAATGATGGGTGTATCAACTGATGCATATATAATTTGGAAGCAATAAATCATAAATTTTACGTCTGGTGGTCAAATATTGTAGTTTATAGTGCGAAATTCAGTCATTTTACTTTTCAAATTGATCAAATAAACCTTCGCAATCACAGGTTAATTTTCTTTGTATGGATTTAATCTTATAATTATAAGTCTCGTAATTGGGAGACCAAATAATGCATGCGTATTCAAGAATACTTCACACAATTGATTTATACAATGTTAAAGTTAACCCTGTACTTTTAAAATATTTTTTGATTCCCAGTCCTAATATTTGTGATGCACTTTTTGAATAATTGCATCTATGTGTCTATTGAAGCTAATTGGCAAGTCAAATGTCACGCCCAAGACTTTAATTGAAGTTGTGTTTCATTACGTGACATTTTTATTGTGATAATGGAAAATATACGTTTGAATATTGATTTTGGTTCTCTATGAAGGAAATTACAGCACATTTATTTTCATTAAAATATAAATCATTTAGTATGCACCATTCATTAAGTGATGATGAGTCTTTTTGCAAATCGGTGCAAACTTCTAATTATATATTTTTTGTACAACTTGAGGTCATCGACAAACAGGAGAAATTTTGAAAATTTTATTCTTAAAACTATGTCGTTGATAAATATTAAAAACAGCAAGGGTCCAAGGTGAGAGCCCTGCGGAATTCCCGAGGTTTTAGGTGCCCTCCTACAACTACTTGTAGTTTTCTTTCAGTAATTTAACTCTAAAACCATATCACAGTATTTCCATTTATGCCAAACTTTACCAGCTTGTTGATAAATAGTGAAGTAATTTATTATTATTGCATCGAATGTTTTTTTCTCAATATACCCATGGAATGTTTTTTTCTCAATAGTATATTTGCGGCACGTTCCAGTGTGGAAGATATTATCTGTATCGCCCTGGTGTAAGACCACCATTCAGAATTGAAACGTTGCTTGAAACGGCATTAGCCGTGTTTGGTGACCAGATCTGAATAGCCAGGAACTTCCCCACCTTCCTCTTACCTATCTCCTTCCCCTCCCCACTACCCTCAGCCTCACAACATACCCCAATTGGGGATGCCATAGTCTCACTGGCTTCAGACGGGAGCAGTAGGGACTCTTGTGAGGTATTCATGTAAAAAAAAAAAAAAAAATGGAAGCATTAAAAAGTCGCCAAATCGCATACTGGCTAGATTCATATAAAAAAATTATCTTTTCTTGTTTTAAACCAAAATTCAAATGAACATCAAAAATTGTCTATTTTAGAACAATGTATTAAAAACGTCGAAACTAGAGATACCTATACAATTAGTATTTAATAATTTTAAAGGATTCATAAAAAAATTGCATGTAAGCCTGGGAAACTGATTTATTTGCAGTCATGACAATATTCATTGCCGCTAACTTTATTTTATACTAACGAACTTGAATAATGATAGGAAAGCGTTATATTATATTTAAATATATAGGGACGGGCGGGCAATACAGAGAGGGCGGATATAATAATATTCATATCATAAAGGTGTGACAGGTGTAAACAAAATCGGTCGCTGAGTGAGCAAAACCATTTTTTTCTGTAAAACAGGTTGACGCGACGCGACGCATCATGGTAAGGAATTAGTTTATTTTTTATTTGAATGCAGCGGAGAACTACTATTAGTATCGTTGACGTAGTTATTATAAATCAGACCTCCATTAAAAAAAGTATGATAGCACTTACAAAGATTGAACCGATTGATAGTGTGGTAATTGGTTCCCACTCGGGCGTTGCGGGTTCAATCCTCTACTAGTTTAGTCTTCCATCACTGCACAAGCCATATTTTCCACTTTTAATTATGAAATTGAATGAATTTTTATCCGTAAATGTTGATTCCTAAATAAAAATTAAAAGTTTTTTTGAAGCAATATTATCACAATAACATAAATAATGTTATTCTATCGAAAGTTTCAAATCAAGATTCTTGCAAGGGTGTACTTACTTATTTGGATTCATTATGAAAACGACTTTTTTTAATTGCCTTGACCAGCATTTCCACCCTTCGTTGCCCCCTTGGAGCCTTTCATTTGGATATGGGGGCGATATCACCCCTGTTAGGTATCACTGCTATAATAGCTAATAAATGACATCTACCAATTATGAAATTTTAAACACAGATGATAAAAAATCGCTAATGAATCTTAACATATAAAACAATTGGCTTGTTAAAATATATTTTAACTATTAATATTTAAATAAAAATAAACCAATTTCTTGGTGATAAGATAACCAAAAAAAAGGCCGTCACATAAACCATTAAATAGAAAAACTATCAGTTTCAGGCTCTCAAAAATACCGACTTCATATGGATAAACAATGAGGAACCAAGTGAAAAATATTATGGCTGAAAAGTATAATTCAGATAGATCGCCAAAGGCTGATTCAGAACATATAATTTTTATTATAAAAGATTATTATAATTTTTAATTGATAAAATAGTGTTTTAAGACAAGTTTTTTATGCATAGCACATAGGGTAACAATTATTATAAGTAATAATATTTAGTCACTCACTCAGATAACTCATCTACATTGAAAAAATCTCTCTTCTCGGGAGATTTTTTCAATGTACCTAGATGAGTGTTTCAGGCTAAGAATTATTACTTATAATAATTTCTGTTGCTTTGTTTTATAAATGATGACACCTACACAGAATTTATAATTAATCATTTAAAATTGGATAAAACACAATCAAATCCAAACACCCCTTTATGTTGGCATCACTGCATTGACTATATCTAGCATCGCGATGGGGTCTTCGCGGGTATTTGTACTTTATTGTAATTTATTGTTTTTAAATATATATATTATTTTACTTTATAGTAAAGACTGAAAATGGGAAAAGAAGGATAGGCCATGAGGGAATACACTTATATTCGTACAACCTCCTTCGCAATAGCCTATCAACAGTAATCAGAATAAATACGCTTGAAAAAACTGTTTGCTCTTTGCTCTGTGAGCAAAATCAAAATTTACTTGTAAAATAAAAATATTTTACTTAGGTAGTAAACAATAACTTTATTTTATTTTTTTATGTATAATAAATAAAATATAGTTTAATAGAATTTTAGATAAGTGCAATATTTTGTAATTTGTGAGTGGTAGGTGCAGCAACACCTGGCGGGCAACTAATATTCAACAACGGTATAACGTTTTCTGTGCAAAATTTAATTAACTATCATCATCTTATCACGTGGACAACACGCGAAGTAATTTAAATGCATTTAATAATAACTAGTTATTAGAACTATTTTATGAATACAAGGTATCTCTCGGCAACGTGCACTAACTCGGGAGGTGTTTCTACTAGTGTCCGACTGAAACAAGACTTTCTTCCGAAACCGAATATTCGGTATCTGTCTCAGTTTCGGCCGAAACCGAAACATGAAAAAAATCATGACATGTAAAAAATCTATCGTTTACTTAAATTTGGCTTATTTTTTACACTTATACAGACAGTTAACACGTGTTAAATGAAATAAAAAAACCATAAATGAAGTAGTTACGTGAAAAATATAAAAAAATAAAAATTAACAAACGTGTTAACTACTTCTTCTAAGGAAGCGCCTTATTAATTGAGTATTATAATTTTAATTTCGTTTTCAATTACAACATTCTTATTACACGTGTTAAATGAACTTGGCTGATGGTGGCGAGTGCCTCCCGAAGTCACCACGACGCGCAATAATTCACGAACGCAGAGTTTCGGTGCGGCCAAAGGTTTGACAGATTTTCTGCCGAAACCGAAACTGATGCCGAAACTAGAATTTTTTGCCTAAAGTTGCCGAAACCGAACCTTAGGTCGGTCACTAGTTTCTACATAATAACAAAAGTTATAAGCATGAATAACTTTATTGAAATTGGGACATTTTAAGGTAATTTTAAAAAATTGGATGTAGAAAGTTTAAATCTGTTTTTCTTCTACAAACGTGCAGAATCTCATTCCAATACACTGTATATCAAATATTGTAATTGATAAAATCAAACGGTTTAAAAAAATATTTATTTTATTCGTTAGTTCCTCTGTTGGCCGCCTGAGCATGTTAATTAAGATAACCATTTATTTGTGGACATACTTACTACCTACTCATACATCAATTAAGAAAACAGGTAAGTAATCATGTTAAGTGTTTGTTTAAATTATGATTACGATATTTAAATTATTGCAAAATTTAAGTCGTAAATAATAATTTTAATCAAGAATGTACAAGCATATTTCCGGATTCCTCGAGGAACATTATATTATTTAGTACTAGTGAGTACCGGGCACGCGTTGCAATGGCATGTAAGGTTAGAACTTTTTTCTCCCTGCGTGTCCTTTCCTATGCGTTCCCGTTCCCCACCCGCGTCCTCTTTTCCTCCCCTTCCACCTTCCTCGTCTTCCTCCCTCCCGCATCCCCCGATCCCGTGTACCTTCCCTCCTCCCCGCGTGTCCCACCCGCCTTCATTTTTCTCGTCCCCCCTCCCGCGAACCCTCACCTTCGTTCCCCTCCCTATCTCAGATTCCCCTCCCCTCCCTCCTTCCCACCTCTAAACTATACGAAATACACACATTTTACAAATTACACGCGCGCCACCTGTTTGTAAAATTTTAAGAAATTTTGTAACTACAGAACTCACCAGTTAATATACAGAAACCTTTGAGGGCGTGAAGAAATAATTTCATAACGCCAAAGCTCACCTTCATATAAATATAAACGTTAGCGAGCTTGCGTACAACAAATCGCCATAGTTTCGTTGCAATCGGTTAAACGGTTTAGAAATGCGGGACAAACAAAAAAACTAAGATATAATATATGACATTGAGTTGTTAAACAAAATTTAAAAAACCGAATTCCATTTATAAATAGTGACATATGAAAATTTGCAAATAATTATTGTGATTCGTTTTTTATTTCCTGTAATCAACATTATAAATGAACGTTATTTAGGTAAACCTTAATAAGACACTTTGTATCTGGAAATAGCATTTCTTATATAATAATAGTGGAGCAATCAAATAACTAGAGATATGTATTTCGTGTCGAAATTACGTTACGTAATGATTATAGCACTCAATTGATATTATGTTCAATTAAACATATTTTATTTTCAAAGCGTGACCTTTAATCTTGGCATTGGTGCAATGTATAATTTGTATATTTATTGCATTTTTCTGTCCACGAGTGTACCAGGAAAATATAATATGATTTAATTGATGTAAGTACACGATTACATAGACAAAGCATAGTGCACAATGAATCTAAAGAATGTTTATAATCAAAAGAATCAATGAACCTGCTACCTACTCAATGTTCATTACAAATATTAAACCAGTTTATTATCTGGTAATAATTTGCAAACCGGAATAAAAATAAATTGGCCCTGGGGCTTATTGCAATTACTGTCTTCCTGAATAACTTTAAAATGTGTTTAATTAGTATGTGACGTGAGAATATTTTTTTTCTCTAAGCCCAACAAGCTGCTGCACGTAATCTTTATTCTTAATTTACTGAACTTATTCTAGTACCTATAGTAGTAATACAATATACAATTATAATTCTATTACTAACTACTATTTTCTTACGGGTGTTGTAACGAACCGTCATAAATAATGATTTATAATTTGCGTTATTTTTTTTTAAATTTCAGAAAAACTCTTAATATAATAGGCACATGATATGCTTGTATATGTATGTAAGTGGTCGCGATCTCAAAATAAACCTTCGAAGTACGCTGTGATATATGCATGACATTGACAAAAATGTATGCACCGATTAGATACATGATAATTCTTACATAGCTTAAAATGCACAAATATGTCACATGCACACTATTGCACAGCGGAAAAATGACTGAAGTCAATGAATTGCAAACCAATCATTAATTCGTTTAGCTTAATGATTAACAATATAATCAATGTTTTATATTAAATCAATTTGAGGTTGCTTCCTATCAATATGGATGCAGATTTTTCTTCGAAAGTAGGTACATAACAATTAAGAAAAAAACATAATTGTTACAATTGAGAAGAAAGGCAAACAATTGTTTTAAACTTTGATTAATTAAATCTGGAATAAACTATTTCCATTACGTAGGTCACTATGATATGACCCAGATCTATTAACATTATTTCTTTTAAAGCTTACAAATCACATAGCTTCTCGTTATGTCAACTATACAATACATAATTCTATGTAATTTATGATAATATTGTTCCCTTTCTGATCACAAGATTACTTTCAATGTTATTATGGACTATGGACATAATCGTTTAGGCCTCTCAATATTTACTGCAATAATATTTCTAATATTAATATATTCACCGATAAATGTAATAAGTAATAACCTTTTCCTTTAAACAAAGCAGTGATAAAACATATTGAACATTATTTAACAACCATTATTCTTAAACAGTGACTGCTTGTGACTTAAAAGTGATAGAACAAAATAAAAAATTTTAACAATCTGTGACGGTTCTCAAATTACCTTAAATATTTTAGACCGAATGTTCACTTCTCTAGAACTATTTTTTTTTTAAATATTTTAATCTTGTAGCACAAGATAGTCACGATCCACCACTACAAACTAATTTAAATATACCTTGTTATTGTACGGTAATGACTTATGACTTACGATTAAAACAGTGTTGGAACTTAATAATGATTTTCTTCAAATTTATTTCACTGTAAAAGAAAGATGATAAAAACAAACAAAAAAGTGATTTTTAAGATTGATGCGAGTAATAAAATCTGGACGTTTAAACATTCAACAAATATTTTGTTAACTTTTATCCCTTTTCTTACGAACGCCACAAATGCATTAACAAGTAGTATAATTAACTCACCTTCATTGCAGATACAGGCTGCTGCAGGTAAGTTAACCTTGGACTAGATGCAGTACTGGACTAGCCGCTGTGGTAGGTACTCCAATTCGAACCTAAGATGAGTAAACTACGAGTATTTGTATCACTTCACACAGTTTTTTTAAATGTAAACATTACAACTATTTTAAACCATTTGGTCAACAGATAACCCACGAACAAAGTGTTTTTCAGTGACTAATATAACATAAAATTCGTAATTTGTTGATTGGTGTTCTTTGTGTATAATATAATTGGTATATATTAACTTCTAGAACCGGAGATAGCACGCTTAAATGGAGTATTGATACCAACTGGTGTTTGGTATTGAGGCACTGGTGGTGGAAGGAATGAAAGAATTCTAAATGCAGTAAAAATGAGATCTCTCTGTTCTGTGAATCAATGGATGAACGCTAAAAAAATGTGGAGATCCAGATAGAAATCAAAGCTATTGAAAGCGTAAAATATAGATTAGGAAAGAGACGGTTTAGGCATACATATTGAATTCACAAATACAAAAGTTAAGGTAAAGGAGAATATATGAGGTAGAAGAGGGTGGTAGAAGAAGTCGGGGATGCACGAGTAAGACGCGGCACGAAACACTTCAGTCGGGCCATGTCAAGAGTCAGAATAACAGAAGAGTGTCTATTATGGGATGGTGTATGAACGTGATTGAAGCAAGGTGTGTTTGCTAACACAGAGTTATGTGGTGGTTTATACTGCTTTCCTAACCCTGCGGGAAAACCGCGTGATTGTTATTTACCTTGTGTTATGTGTATGTAAATAGTTTTTCATTATCATTGCATTGATTTTGTGCTGAACGAGACTTAACCGATTAAGTATTATATAGTATAACCCTCGATTACATAGTTAACGCATCACGCTTCTTTAAATGTCAGTTTATTCAACTTATTAGATGTTGCATTTTGAACTTATTTTTCCATTTAGCATTTTTTTAAACTTGTTAAAAACAGCCTTCAAATGTTCGTACTAATTCTTTGCTTTTAACACTTCTGTGCTAAATATTTTAATTTTGATTAGTTTACTGTCATTAAGCTCTTTGCTACGTTTCGAATAAACACATTTTCTGCATATAATAAATCAAGATTTTTTGTTTTTGTTTTTAATTAATCGTAAAATCTACACAGAATTATTAATTCATTATTTGTACTAAGGCTTTTCCTTACAGACAAATCAAATAATCTTGCATAAATTCCATAAATATAATAAATTATTGAATGATAAAATATGGAAAATTCTTGAAAGATCAAATTATAGTAAATTATTGAAAAATCTAAATATTCTACATTGTTGAATGATCAAAACGTATTAATTTATTGAAGTTTTAAAATATTAGAAGATCAAATTACAGTTAATGATTGAACGATAAATACAGTATATTATTGAAGGATCAATATTTAGTAAATTGTTGAAGGATCAAGTTATGGTAATGTATTAAAGGTTCAAAATATAATACATAATTGAATGATCAGAAATATATTCATTTATTTAAGAAATTTGATCCTTGATTTATTGTGATTTATTGAACTTTAAAAATAGAGTATAAACACATGTCGAAATATATTGAAGGATCAAAATATAGGAAATGATTTGAGGATAAAAATGTGTACCTTGTCAATTTGAGCAAATTCACCCCTCCGTGTAGTATTTTTTAACCGTGGAAAAAATATCCTTTGACACTGAAATTTACGTAACTGAATACTGTCACTGAAAAATTATAATAATCGTTGTAAAAAACAAACTTTTCGAAGTCACCCCTTTTGCAAGTAGTAGCAAAGTGCTGCCTCTTCAGTAGGTGCTATGTGAATGAGATAAGACTGGTAAACTTGACCTAGGCCGCAGAGTGAGGTAAGTGGGCAGTGTGGTACACATTATACTCGCAATACTAGAGTTGGGCACTGGCACACAACTCGTATGGCTCGATGTGTCGCCCAGCCATATCAGCTGCTGTGTGGTTGAACCCGGTCTTGTTTTGTCAATGAAATGGTTGGTTCGAAGAATGGGTGCGCGTTACAAATGTATATATTTTTAATATTATACAGGAGGACTAAATAATATTCGTAAATTTTATAAGGTATTTTTCAAAAGCTGGTTTCAGTTTGTGATATGAAGAAGATTTACTTACATGATATTAAAAAAAGTAATGTGTAATAATAAAATGTTTCAAAAAATTGCTGTTTCCCAAATTGCAAATTAATAATTCAATTAATTTGCAATTAATTTATATCCAAACATTACAAAACTCCCTAACAAAATTGTTAATCCATAAGTATACTAATGCACACAGAAGCAATACTAAATTAATTTATAAGTCTCTGAATATTTTACCTGCCAGGGGATTTTTTTTTAAATTTTTTTTTTATTACATTAGTTACATTCATACAGCAAAATTACATAATATTAATATTTCAAACTGTAAATTAAAAATGTATACAAGTGTTATTATGTCTTGTGCGTTATTAGTTCCTAGCTAGGCAGATTGCCTGTTCTAAGGAACCAAATGCTGGTGAAAAATGCCAAAAATGTATTCTGTAAAAAGAAAAAAAAAACGAAAACAAAATATTGTTTTTTTTTTGTAGATTAAATATATACTAAGTTTAAATATACTTTACTAAGTTTTTACTGATTGTACCATTAATTTTAAGTTTTAAGTGACATTATTTAATAATTTTTCAGACTCAATCCTACCTAAGTCAATCAACCATTTAGTTATTATTGTACCGATGCATGCCATTTTACATGTTTTAATATTTAATTCGTGGGGGATTTTATTATACAATTTCGGTCCCAGATATGTGTATGTTTTTTGAAACTTTGCCGTATTGCTCCCTGGGTCCACGAGATCCTTTCTGGTGTAACTTCTTCTTTTATATTTATGGTCAATTGTTTAAGATTTTCTACATTTTTGTGTACGTGGATAGTAACCTTTTTTATATAGTTTTGACGAATATCAAGTACATAAAATTTATTGTAGAGCTGATCGCTAGAAAACCTATAGGGTTTACGCATAACGACTCTAATTATGGACTTCTGGGCCTTCACTAATGGATCTAAAATTGTTCTACCTGACGCTCCCCAACCAATACAACCATACGTTAAGATGGGGTTGCATAATCCGAAATATATTTTTCTTAGATCTTGTTGTTTGATTATGTTTCGTAATACAAAGAATACGTGAATCAATTTTCTTACCCTTATTGAAAGGTTGTCGATGTGAAATTTCCATTTAAGATGATTTAGTTTTAGCTGTATTTAGTGTAAGTAGATTTTTGTCAAGCCATTGTTTTATCGCATTGATTCCACTTTCAGCGTGTTTATGTGTTTGAGTCCAGTCGTCTCCTTCAAATATAGCTACTGTATCGTCAGCGAATGTAATAATTTTTCCGCCTACTTTTAGGTCGCACAACTCATTTATGTAGATTATAAATAGAAGAGGTCCCAATGTGCTTCCCTGCGGTACCCCAAAGTTAGTGTCTAGTGAATTACTTACTATTTTTCCCATTTTGAGTTGCTGGCTTCTACCAATTAAGTAACTCTTTAACCATTCGTAGGGCATACCTACAATGCTAATATTTTTTAATCTTTTGAGTAGTAATTTATGTGAAATCGTATCAAAAGCCTTGGCTAAGTCTAAGAACAGTGCAATGTTTTTCTTTCCGCGATCTATATTTCTAGAAATATGTTCTGTAAGTTGCGCAATAGCATTGTCCGTTCCCCTCCCCAGCCGAAAGCCGAACTGATTTTTGCTTATAAGTTTTCGGCTTTCTACATAATTACTTAATCTATTTTTAAATATTTTTTCTACTATTTTTGAGATAGCACTTAATAGGGATATTGGCCTATAATTGCCCACTTGGTTTTTAGGTCCACTTTTGTAGATTGGTACTACTAAAGACTTTTTAAGATGGTCGGGGAAAACCCTTAAAAAAAAACTTTTATTGAAAATGTTCGATAAAGGTGATGCAATATTGTGTTTAATGATTTTAAGTATATGAGTGTTAAGACCGTCAGGACCTTTCGAATGTGTATTATTGAGATTGTCAATAATTTTTAACACCTCTTCTTTTGTCATGGGTGAAAATTGAAATGAAAAAGAATTATGTTTTGTTTTTTTATAATATTATAGGTTGACATGTTGTATTGTCGGATTCCTTGTACAGGGAAAGAGTTTACCATAAACATAATACAAGATTCACTAAAAATGAAGAATTGGTTGTTCCGAAATATACCAATAAATACGGTGAAAGAACCCTAAACTTTATTGTACCAAAAATATTTAATAAACTACCAATGACAATTAAAAATAATAACGTCTTTACTGCAAAAGTCAAATATAATCTAAGGAAATGGCTATTAGTTCATATTGATTCATATTGATGCCTTACCGAAGCCCTTGTATTCCAAATTGGAATTCATTTTCGAAGGAAATGGAATATCATTATAATTTTGTAATGATTCATGTATATGAATCTATTTATTTACTTGTTGATTATATTAATTTGCTTACATTAAATTCCTTTGTACTTTTTGTTGTGTTTGTTTTTGAGATGGACACTGCAACGCTGTCCGAAACTTCGGCTTAAGAAGGAGTTAGCGCAACACGGCACAACATCCCAAAAACAAACAACAAAAATACTTTTGGCCGTGAAAATCTAAAAACTCGTTTGTACTTGTTTATATGCAGCTTGCACTTACTGCTATTTATCTATTTACAACTATACTATTCTGTAATTTAAACAATTTATCTAAATGTTATTTTATCATCAACATTATACATATATACTGTTTGAAAACGTACCTGCTGACAAACTACATAAGTAGTTTAGCAGGTTTAAATTTAATAAATAAAAAAATAAAAAAATTTAAAAAATCAAACAAAAAGGGAAAGCACATATACACAATCATTGGAGACTAATTGTGTATTTGCCATCGATCGACAAAGGTATTTGCACGCTCCTTTGACGGCACTAGTATTATACAATTATTCCTAAAATGTTATTATTAAAATAATAATGCATATGATAATAATTATTTTACATCCAGACACTCGAACTGCATCACTATCAAAATATATTCCCCACGCCAAGAAATAAAAAATCAAAACGAACATACCATCGGGCATGAATCACCTCAAACATTTCTTAGATCCCCGCTGCAAATGCATGAAGCTACTAAAGAAACGTACATATTGGTCCTTCCGGATGGATCCAGGCCGCCGGGATAGGGGCGAGCGTCCAGAAGGAATGATGTACCTACATATATTCGCATACCCAAAGCAGCTGCACTCCTTTGCGGGAAAGGGTCAAAGGAATGTACTAGATGACCCCCATGACTGTCAGTATAATCGCTGTGCCCTTCTATAAATGCGTAAGCAATTGCTTGGTACAAAGATTACGTCCTATCGATAACGCAGCTCCAGCAGTTAGTTAAATGCAATTAACAATAATTTATGAAACAATGATGCCGGAAAATCGGATGATTCTTTGATGGTGGGGCTCGTATATTAACCGCAATAAATTTATTAAATAAGTACATTATATGTTGCTCTTTTGTCTGCTTAATTGTTTATTCGATAGTTCAGTGCGGCTCAAGGTGCGTTATGCGCTAATGAGTACGAACGTACTAATTTGAAAAAAAAATGTGCTTCTTAAGAAAACATCTAAAAGTATTGTGTTATGTTTTTACTCTTGTTGTATTATGGACAACACTTTTAACAGTTTTTATATTATCTTACTAAAAAACAATGATGCCTTTGTTAACAAAATTTGGTTATAAATTACTTAAATTTCGTGTTTTTTTCTTCTTCTTTACAATAATACTTATTCTTACAAAACAATAGGTTCATTATATGATTAGCATGATATTTTGTATTGTTGTATAAGAAATCACTGAAAAAAAAAAAACTTTGATAATCGTATTTTGTGAATTTGTGATTTTTTTTAAATACCTCTGATTTATCGTATTTCAAAAAGAGATTTAAAAAATCGTTATCTTTAAAATTAAAACTAATATTTGCATTATGCACTCAATTTCGTACTAAGGTTAATTTCCATAAGATTGTGCTAACTATGTACCTGTACACAGTTTTACATGTCATTATAGTGCGGCCTCAGTGGTTCAGCCTCTTGAACAAACTTCTGGACACAAGTAGTTTGAACAGACTATACGGCTGCGGTTTGTTCTTTAACCTTATTGGATTAATTGCCGGGGAGCCTTGGGTGATAAGTTTTCAAAAAAACTTGCCGTGATACTATTGATAATAACATAATTTATTATTCTGAATAATTACTAACCTAAGCCTAGTTCATACGAGGACAAACCAGGACACAATACAATATTGTATTGTACCAGCTTCGTGAACATCCTCGACCGCGCTGGACAGGACAATGGGACAATACAATCCTTTTGTCAGTAGTTCAAAACGAAACTCTGCGGAAATTGATACATATATATAATCTGCTTGATTTTACGATCGTACATATATATATACGATCGAAACATATATACGATGCCGCGGTATGTCCGCGCGGAGCAAAAGACATTGGGGTAAGGCATTGTCCTACTGATATAGCCTGCCCGTTTATCTCTAGGACAATGTCTTGGTTCTTTGTCTTGTCCTCCAAACTTCTGTTCACATTAGGAAAATGGGTCCGGAGCTGGGACAATTCAATATTGTTTTGTCCTCATAGGCATTACGAAAATAAAATAATTAATCTTTTAATCATTGAAAACAATATTCGAAAAATAAACGAAAAATGTGAAATAGAAAAGATAGAAAACGATTCAATCGTACCTGTGAAATTGATTCAGTACCTCTTCCTGGCCGGGAAGTGCTCTAACCACTAAGCTAATTCGACCATATCAACTTCAAGTCTTTAAATTGTTTAATACTTCAACGGAGAGCTATCAATATATATATTTATATTTTTTTAAATTTAATTTAAAAAGAAAGACAAACATTCCCGGGTTACGAATAACCCAACAATGTTTGAAAATCTCCTACTACCACCACAGAAAGCCGAAAATGTTGCTTGTGTTGTGATGGAGGACTTAGCCAGCCGAAGAATCGAACACACGACGCTCGGGTGGGTCCCAAGTGCTATGCCCACTCAACCACTGACCGGTAGTTAACACTAACATTATCTTTCTACTATCATTTTTGGCTGCTGTGTTCATGTACGATTGCATGCTTCTACTCGAAATAAATTCATTCTAGATAGTGTCTTGGATAAATATATCCATTTTTATTTCAACGGGCGACATCTATTGTCTGCTTTAGTTCAATTGATACAGAAAAAAAACATTTTTGAAATGCTGGACCGGTTAAAAGAGAATTTGGATGTAAATAAAACGTATAAAGCATTCCTAAGTAATAAAGTCTAAGTATCTTACTTAGTATGTAAATTATGTCAAACACAATGGTTGGCAATCTGAGTAATTCACAGAGGACGAATATTATATTATATAGTGTATACTTTTAATGTATGAAACTATATTATTCTCGTACAGTGTATCTGGAAATTGGATCAAAATAAACATAATAGGACGCATAAATTGATTATCTGTTAACGTATTATGATTCGTGTAATATGAAGATATCGATAGTGGAAATTTTAAATACAGTAAAGGACAAAAAATGAGTTTAACATGTTACTTTTCTCCGTTTTTGAATCTCTTTCAATCTGGCTATCGAAATATTTCTGGGAAAATAAGTGTTTATGAATATTTTTTTTCCGAAAATTTTTAAGTAAATTAAATTCTATTATAAAAGAAATTTACAATAAATGTTAATTTTTCTGAAAGTTTATAAAATTTCATAAATATTATACAGAAGTGGGAGAAATTGATTAAAAAAAAAACACTTTCTTTTCGCTCTCCTGAACAATTTAAATTTTGTCCATTACAGCATTTCAAATTAGAAAATATAAGGACACCACAAATTAGTGGAGGTTAATGAAACAGATTGAACTAATTAACATATTTTTTTACACATATCATATATATGTAGACAAAAATTAAAAATAATGTGGGGCACATCATAAAATTTGTTTTTTTGTGAATTCCTCGTAAGATTCGCAGCGGCTCCCGTCTTGAGCAAGTGGGACGATGGCATGCCTAATTGGAATATGTTGTCAAAAGAACTACCTCTGAAGGTAGTGGGGAAGGCAAGGCTATGGGGAAGGGGAAGGTGGGGAAGTACCTGGCTATTCAGATCTGGTCACAAAATATAGCTAAAGTCATTTTAAGCAATGTTTCAATTCTGAATGGTGGTCTTACACTAGGGCGATACTGAGAGTATGTTCCCCTCTGGAACGTGCCGAAAATAAACTTTATATTATTTTAAAATAAATAATTGTGAAATAACACAAATTAATCAAATAAAATTTCTTTGCGCACGCCAGGATTCGATCCCGCGACCTTCGGATTGTCAGTCAAGAGCCTTATCCCTAGACCACGGCGGCCGTCAGACCAAGATAACGATATGATACAGATAAACATCGGTAAGTCACAGATATGATGCAAATGCAGATACAGACACAGGTAAGATATCGATAAGACAAAGTTAATATACGGTAAGATTCATATAACATATTCATAAGAGCAGGTTTTAAACGGAAGCAAAACAGATGCGATAAAGATTTAATATTGTACTGATTTAGAGTTTTTTCCTGTTTAACTATCATTAATGATGTTGATCAATATTGGGCATCAAGTACCAATATACATACAATGTTACCGGTAGATACGTGCCAAATAATGGACACCCAAATATGGGATGTTTGAATAAAATTAATTTTGATTAAATTTAAATAGGTTGCATCATCCATGAACTGATCCTGCTGTATAATATATTATTTTTTAAGCTAACGTATACGAGACAACGATTATAAACTCATACAAAAATGTGTGATTTGAAATTTTCACGGCAAACAGTATCACCGTGATTTATTTTTCGGGTATTAAATTTAGCCAATGTTTTGGACAGCTTTACAATGTCCATCATCAGGGCAGACGTATAATTGATTACAAAATAATAATCATTAATAAAACACCGCCCGCTTGCCAGCCCGCTCCCTTTATATATTTCAACCAAATTATACAAAACTTAGACAAATTATATACCTTAACCTTCCTCATGAATCACTCTATCTTTTGGTGAAAACCGCATGAAAATCCGTTGCGTAGTTTCCAAGATCTAAGCGTACAGACAGCGGGTGCGAGTTTGCTTTTTACTCGTAGATACTATGTAAAGATTACGAAGCATTAAGACTCCCTTGGACGCAAGTCGTTGTATTTTTCGTTCTAAAGTAAAAAGACGATAATCTCGTTCTAAAGTAAAAAGAAGGAATTTTACCATCTTGGAAGTAGATGATATTATGGTTTTTTACTCTATTCGTTTTGTTGTGACGATAATTACCTCTGGGTACCGCGGTGGAACTATGTACCATATTGTGATTGCGTTGTTGTGCTCCTTCGCAGAGATACAGTAAGTGATACGGTAAGTGATAGGGCATACCTTTTTCCTTCCATTCCTTGTTCCATACTTCATATACCCACCTTCACCCAATACAAGCAAACAAACTTTCGTCTCCTTTCATTTGAAACTATTATTCTTAAGCGGTTTCGGATAGGTAGGTACATATTTGGTGTTCATACAAAAAACATTGTTCTACCAGTAAATCATTAACTGTGGCTTTATTATTCTTACTAACTAACTAACTAACTAACCATCACGCCGTTTCCCCGCAGGGGTAGGCAGAGAGGACGGACCGCCAAACAACTCGGTCTTGGCACACAGTCTTTGCTTCACTCACATTCATACATCGTCTCATACATACTCTTCTATTATTCCGACTTTTGACATGGCCCGACTCAAGTATCTGATTCACTTGATCGTGCCATGTCTTCCTCGGGCGTCCCCTACTTCTTCTTCCATTCACATTTGCGTCATATATTCTTCTCACATTATTTTCTTCTTTCATTCGCTCTACATGTCCAAACCATCTGAGGGTCCCTTTCTTAATCTTACTCATTATGCTTACATCAGCCTTGCATTCTTTGCGGATATCCACATTTCTCACACGATCATACATGGTTTTGCCACACATTCGCCTCAGGGATCTCATTTCGACAGCATTCAGTTTACTTTCATCCTTCCTCTGCCAACTCCATGCCTCACTGCCATACATCAAGGTAGGTACCAGGACTCCATTGTGGACTGCTAGCTTCGCGTCTTTTGACAGTGTTTTATTAGCGCCAACGGCATTCAGTCCTCCATTAATGGAGTTACCTGCATTTACTCTTCTTTCAATATCTCTATCAGCCTTCCCATCTCTCGTAAACATACTACCCAGGTACACAAACTCATCCACCTGCTCCAAGTATTCATCATTCACAACTATATTGCACACTGTTTTCGTACTCTCCCTTTCAAATACCATGACTTTAGACTTACTTACATTCATCATTAACTCATTTTGCATACACACTTCGTTCATCCTAGACACGAGAGACTGTAGATCTTCCATAGTGTTAGAAATCAGCACCGCATCATCAGCATACAACAGGCAACATATTTTCAGATCACTCAAATTCGCGCCCAATCCCATCTCTTTCAATTCTTGCATACAATTATCCATGTATAAATTGAATAACCATGGTGACATTACGCAGCCTTGCTTAACACCTTTTGTGATGTCAAACCACCCCGTAAAACCACCGTTCACCCTAACACATGCAACGCTTCCCTCGTACAGAGACGCAATTGCCTGTATGAGATTTGTATTCACTCCATACTTGGACAACACCTTCCATAGCTTTTTCCTGTCGACTCGGTCGTATGCTTTTTGTAGATCTACAAAGGCACAAAAAAGTTTTTGGTTTTTTGCCAGAAACTTCTCAGTGAGCATACGCAAGGAGAAAATCTGGTCCATGCATCCCCTTCCACTCATAAAGGCACCTTGCACATCCCATATTTTATCCTTTGTTTCCATTCTTACCCTTTCAATCAATATTCTTCCGTACAACTTGCCGACTGAACTTAGCAGGCTAATAGCTCTATGATTCCCACATTCCATACGTGACCCTTTACCTTTGTATAATGGCATGATTACAGCCCTTCTCCAATCTAATGGCGTGTAACCCTCCTCTAAACACTGGTTAAAAAGTTTGCACAACCATGTGAGAATAATATGGCTATCTCCTTTAAAGTATTCGGCCGCAATATTGTCGAAACCTACAGCCTTACCATTCTTCATGCATTTTATCGAATTTTTAATTTCATCCATGCTGATTTTGATAACATTCACTCCGTCATCGTTCATACCCGATTCGCCGCTGGCCTCACTATCACTCGGGTTGCTTTCGAAGACTTCCTCAAAATATTTCATCCATCTCTCATTTATTTCTTCCTCATTCGTCAACATTCTTCCATCTTTCGATTTTATCACTTTTAGGCTCCCATTCTCTGGACCGCTCCGGGACTTTTTGACCTCCTTCCAAAACAGTTTAATGTTTTCTTGGAAGTTTTTTGTCATTTTTATTCCCTCTTCCTCTTCCAGACGTTTCTTTCGTACTTTCACTCCAACACTTACTCTTTTCTTGCATCCCTTATATACTTCTTTCGCTCTTATTATTATTCTTACGAAGAGTATTATTAACAATGAAGTATGAATATTATTAAAGTATTAGATATTGCTTTTTGAATTGTAATTTATTCATGCTACTAGTACAAACGCACAACACCAGATGTTATAGACTACCTTGATGTAATATTAATTTTAATAAAATGGGTTCAATGATACTTGCCCATAACGAACAAGCTATAATAATATAATTAGAAGACCCCGGCCATACGTTGCTGTGGCTAACGAAACACAACGCCATCTACTGACAACGTCATTACCCAACCTTTATAACCAACGCCATTTGTTAATTTGCATACATATCAAACCTACACCGCCAGCTTGCCAGCCCGCTGCCCGCTTGCCAGCTCCCTTTATATATTATATATTTCAACCAATTTACACAAACCATGACAAATTATATACCTAAGCCTTCCTCATGAATCACTCTATCTTTAAGTGAAAACTGATAAAAGATGATAAAATAAAACAAAGTCGTTTTATAATAATATATAATATTATTATAAAACAAGTTTGGAATCATTATAAAACAAGTTTATAATCACATTATAGATAAATAGGGCTTCATTAAAATCCGTATTTTAAACTCGCGCCACCGCGCACCGCGTCGAAATCGGTACCTAAGTCCATTTGGTGCTTGATGTGGTTGCGCGCAAAATTCTCCTTACAAAAACATCCTGGCCCATACAGACCCCTCTGACGGTGATTTGAACGAAACTATCCATTTCTTTGCCAAATTCTTTCCGGCTTGGTGCGCCGCGATCCCATGTTATGGATATCACGTGATCTCCGATCTTTCACGAGTATTACCGATCGAGTCCGTTGGAGAGTGACAAGTTGCCTTTGCACCGGTGGCAACTATACAATGAAATTATACGTGAACTCCCATTTAGATACTATTTAGATTAATCTTTACTACGAATCGGTTTACATTATGAACATCAAAAAATATGTTACGGATAAATTGAAGCTTTTACTACCTTTGAATGGATTGGAATTACAATAAAATTATTATTTACGTTACAAAAAATATAAGCGTAAACTATTAAAACAATGTTTTTCATGACTTACATAAGTAACTATGAAGTAATATGAGTTCTTTTTTTTAAATACCCCTTTATGGCTTAGACTATTTTTACGTTTTGTATGATCTAATTTTTTTTCAATTTTATAAAATTATGCACAAAATAAATAAAAAAACACTTTGGTGCTTACTTGCCTCGTTCAAAAAAGAAGGTCGATTTTAAATTTTAAAGGCGTGATAACCAAAATATTTCTAGCGTTTATATTTCTCTTTTTTAGATTATTTTCGGCAAAAGTCGCATTGTCAAGTCGCTAGTTATGTAATTTTGTGTTGAACTTACTTCAGTATTGTTTTGGCCATAAATATACCAAACCACCCATCCACTCACGTTGTCGCTAATATTATGTCGTAATTTTTTACACGATCGCTGAATGCCGTGTTGTGTACATAAAAAATAATGCTAATACTCATGAACAAAGGTTGGAAAATAAAAAGGCCTCCGCGTCCACTTATATATTCTACGTAATTATTCTTGTTGTAAAAACAATAATAATTAGCAACGTAAAAAACTTTATACAATTTAATTCCTCTGAAAGTAAATTTTGATTAGATAAATCTTCTCTTGGATTTCTGAACCCCCTGTTAAAAAGACCACGAACCGCCACTGATAACAACGAATCGAAAAAGTATGCTAGTTATACAGTTGAACCAAGCTAAATATTGCGCTGAATCATCTTTACAGTGGATACATATTTAACGAATAAACTCTGGAATAAATCCTATCTGGAATAAATTAAAAACTCCACAGTAAACTCACCTTTGTATGCAATATTAATAATTTTATTAATAAGGCTCTTAAGACTCTTGGTTTTGTGTTGAGAGCTGCAAAAGATTTCAATAATTTGGGCACATTTATCATGTTATATAAAACCCTTGTCAGATGCCAACTTGAGTATAACTCTACGTTATGGTCTCCCTTTAACAATATTCATTCAAACAACATTGAAAAAATTCTACGTAATTTTCTTAGGTTTATTAACTACTAGCTGGTTCCCGGCAAGCGTTGCTATGCCATTAAAAGAAATAAATTGTTTATCCCTAAATTTTTAGCGTTAATATATAAATAAATAAATGGATATTCTCATGCGTCCCTTTACCTTCCATCCTTTTGACATTGACTCCCCTCCCGTACGGCCCCTATCCCAGTGACTAGCTAGCCGAGCGGGGTGACCGGCGACCACGCAAGTTTTTCTAATACTTACATTTTTAAACTCGTGATATCTTTCGAATGGGATGTCCGAATTGAATAATTTATAAAGTTATATAAAGGTATTGAAGCATTTTTTAATATTAGGTAATTTATTCTGATAAAAATTAATACCAAAATACAAATAAAGAGCCTTTTCTAGCAGCGGCTTTTCAATTAAATTTTTAAAATAAAAGAATACTTATTGTGGCATAACTATAATAGTTAGACATATGCTGTCTCGATACTTTTTGTAAATAATGATGTGTTCTGCAAAGTCGTTGTACATTATTTTATTCTATCATCAATAGTTTTCGCAGCGCACGCGATGCAAAGAATATTTTAGGTAATTTTTTTACACCTTGGGTTACATTATGGGAGTTTTAGTAAAGATCCCTAATTTTTTAGAAAATATAATATAGCCTATGTCACCCGGGGATAGTGTAGCTTCCCACCAGTGAAAGAATTTTTCAAATCGGTTCAGTAGTTTCGGGGCCTATTCTATTCAATGCAAACAAACAAACAAACAAACAAACAAACAAACAAACAAACAAACAAACAAACAAATCTTACCTCTTTATATAGTGTCTCAGATAAATTACATATTCCTGTACAAAACATTGATAACAATTACCTCCTGGATAAAATGTCACTATTGAAACTTTCAGGAAGAAGAATAAGCACAGATTTAATACTATTACATAAAATACTGCATTACAAAATTGACTGTCCTGAATCACTTTCCCAAAAATGTTCCCAAAAAATCATGCCGACATTTATTACCCTTTTACTTCAATAACACCAGGACACTAGCTTTTCAAAATTCTCCGATTCCGAGACTTCACAGTATCGGAAATAAATATTCTGATCTAGGCGATATATTTCATCTCAAAACTAATCAGTATAAATGTTGTTTATTTTATCACTTTTATTCTTTAAGACACAAGTAGACCAGAGCATAGAAGTTATTTGGTAGGTACATATATCTACTACCAAATAATTTCTATGCTGCTACTATATTGTTTTGTAGAATCTTTTAAATTCAATTGTGAGGATTCTTAGTTTCTGTTTACATTTTTATCTACATATGTATTTTGTTTTGTGTTTTGTTTCAACGTTTTTTGTCATTATCTTTATATTTTTCTTTATTGTTTAAATTTTTTATTATTTACTTTGATACAAATAGTTTGTAAAAATTTTATAAGAAAAGCCAATAAAATAATAAATATTAATTTTTATTTTTATTATATACCTTCTGTCTGTGGTAGGGAAATTTTGAATAGTAGAATCATTCCGATTGGCTCCTCACAAGCCAATAGCGATCCCACAACATTTTCACCTAGTCACCGACTGCCGACACGAATTAGAGGAACCGTTCTGTTCTAAATTACCGACGACGTAACATCTCGTAAATCGCTACTGGTCCGCTCCCACTGTTCCTTACGAATATTTAATAAATATAATTTTTGGTAGGTATGTAAATTGTTATAATACACTTGTTAGTACAGTGTTAGTGCTTATTTGATTTATAAATAATCCACACATAGTATTCCCCATTATGTCTTTCTTGCCTCTAAATTTGTACAGGGAGATGATAATTATTAGGTTTACGTGGTTACGTTGAGGAATACGAGGATTATAAATATTTATAAAGTTTAATTTTAGTGGAGCAACGAGTGCGCTCTTTCAGAGCCCTGCTCCGCCACCGCATGGGAAGCTTATAGAGTAGTCTATTCTAATATTATAAAAATACCATCATGCCGTAGCTTCTTGGATGAAATTCCCCCTGATGGCCCTTTGCAGACGGGAAACGGTCAAATATCCTCCATAAATGATTATTTGCGGCATTTATAATTAGTATTTAAGGATTTTTTTCTATTATTTTCAACTACGTGCGCATTGTTATTTTGTTATACTATGAATTATGGGATGTAACGAAGGATTGGGCGACGGTCTCTACACCGTAAAGCCACCTCTCCTTCTAAATACCCAATGTTCTTCAACACTCTTCTATTTGGTTATCGTCCATTATTGCTTATGTGTCCTGCTTGGTTTATGAATATTGACTTCGACCAGCTTATACATGCTTGTGTACACATGCACACCTTTTTCATAAAGCATTTTGTTACTTCTTTTTTCAAATCTTCAAGGGTTATTCTTATTATTTATTGAATGTATTTTATTTAAATAACTAACTTTTACCCACGGCTTCGCTCGCATAGTATTAATGGGAAATTACTGGCATAATTATTGGCAAAATTGTTATTATTCTTGCTATTTTGGCTAATAGAAAATTTCAAAATTTGAGAATGACATTTCGCAAATAAAAATTCTATTTTAGAAAATATTTAAATTAAATATTGAAATAGAAATTTATTTTAAGTACCTACTCCCTTTATTAGTATTTTATTCATATTTGAATCCAGAGTACCCTAAAAAAATAAGAAAATGACAGTCCACTTCAAACGCTATGCTTTATAGCAACATTATGCTTTTTGTTCGGAGAATAAACATTTTTAGAGATATGTAAATATTAACTACGATGCCAAAAAAGTACTCTTTTTAATCACAACAAAGCACTCTTTTTAAGCCTAAAATTAAAAAAAAAAACAATGTTTCCAAGGTAACAATTTGTTTGACGTTTGCAATAACTCGATTTTGTTAGGGACAGAAAACTTATGATACATAATTTCATAACGCCACAGCTCATTCATAACGCCAGAGCTTACCAATATATAAAATCGTTGTTACTCGCAAATAATGTAGCTTTCGATTAGTGAAAGAATTTTTAAATTCCATTCGATATTTATTGCGTGAAAGAGTAAGGACCATCCAACCATCCATACAAACTTTCGCATTTATAATATTAGTAAGATACAAAATGCAAAACTATATCATTGTTTTTACAGCAGTGGTTCTTAAAATGTTTGTAACCATGGACCACTTTCAGAATTTCAAAATAAACATGGACGAAGAAAATTGTAGGAAAAAAACAACGCTTTATAAAAATCACTTTTATTGGTTAGTTTACAATGTTACTAGTGGTTATTAGTTTAGTTTACATTTTACCTTAAGAAATTTTTTATAATTACATTAATAAAAAGGATGCTGTAGTTTATACTAAGTAAGAACGTTAAATTGAGGTATCGTCTTCGATAAGGCAAGGAGCATATCATCTTCAACGTCTAATCGATTACGTTTTTTTTAGTTTTAATTGACACCAGAACCAAGAACCCGGACTCACACAGATACGTAATTGCAAATGGTATCATTATAGTCATAGCTCTTTTGACAAGGAGGAGGTCAGCTTGTCTCAAAGAACACCAAAACTCACCATGACTCTGCATGAAATTCAGCTCGGAATATTTCTTTCGATCTCGATCGTCAAACAAACTATGCGCGAATTACTGAATAATATTTTAAAGATTGAACTGGAGGCACATGGACTCCTGAAACTCGTTCCGAAAAGTTCCTCTAAAGGATCCATGGATCCCTCTTTAAGAAACGCTGATTTAAGGCTTTCCCGAAGATTTGATAACAAAAATGACAACGTGTAACGAAGTACAATTCGTTCAAGTACCTAATTGAAAGAAAACATTATGGAACTTCTGCGAGGACTGCGTACAAAGATACTCGTAAAATATTAATATTTGTATAAACAAAACATGTTTCTTTTAAATGATTTGGGTTGGGTACAAGTATCTACTTTCATAAAGCAAGTAAATATCTATTTACTTGCTTTATGAAGGACATATTGTTTACTTTAACAAAATCATTAACTCCATATGTTTCGTAACGCTTAATTGGATCTCGATGGGTTGGTTCTGTTTCACATACAAAGGTCAGAATTCAAACCTATTGGTGAATTTCGCACACTGGGTGCATACACTGGCTGATAATTACCCGCCGACAGCCGTTGTCAAGGAGACTAAAAATTGTTCAGTCTTTTCATCGTAACGCTTCTGAATCGGAAAGTGAAATTACCGCCGGTAATTTCATTTAAGTTTTAATCGTTATAAAACTGACTTGACCTGTGGTTCATATAGAATCTAGACAATAGCCAATCGACCACGAGGGATCACCAAACCGGGCAAGATAGCCAAACTAAGCATCGTAAGTACCCTTATTAAATTACCTTTGCTATTTGTTCCAGTAAATGTACCATATTGAGACCCACAGGCATAGCTCGTATAGAGTGAAAATTCAACATCACTCTAACTTATGCAAGGTGGTGCCATCATTGCGCTAACCTATCACCATACATCTCAGGAACATAATTTCCCTCGGGGCCTATGTCATCTTTGGGGATCTTGTGAGAAGGGTATTTTTAAGTAAAATAAGGAAAGGACGTTTTGGAAGGAAAAGGGTATGATAGGTGAGTAGAAATCTGGGGATCAGTGTATCCAAGAGTAACCCGATGGTTCAAGAGAGAGTCCGATTAGAGAGGTCAAAGGATCTCCCTTAACCGGCCTCTTTACTTATGGACACATCTCACCCCATGAACACGGGCACCATTGCTAATTCACCAAATTTAGCGAACAACTTGGGGTGAAATATCTAGATTTGAAATGAACGGAATCGGTATGGCTATGTATGATTTAATAATTTTTAGCAAATTTGATGAAATCTCATAGGGACCCACATGCTTTTGATGACTTGAGATCGTCAATTATCTTCATGACTTCGTTTGATGATGTTTCGATTAAGTCTATTTTATGACCAAGATTAGGGATAGGTAAATTGGCGTCATCAAGAATTGAGATTTGAAAAATTGTAAAGTCATCAAGATTCGATATGCTTATGATATTCTGATGTATGATTTTGTCTATACGAGCCCCAGTTATAGTTGTTTAGTTTATTCAGATTTTATAAGTCAATATATACTTTTGCTTACATTTATAACTTTTTGTGAATAAACATATAATGAAAATGCAGATATGACTTTTATTTATTGTAAAAATACAATAAATGATTATCAAACCGACCGAAATGACCGACGCGAC
Organism: Limnephilus lunatus; assembly: GCA_917563855.2. Lineage (NCBI taxonomy): Eukaryota > Metazoa > Arthropoda > Insecta > Trichoptera > Limnephilidae > Limnephilus > Limnephilus lunatus. Next base: position 78,137,675 of record OU830592.1, read on the forward strand.
GTCAGGTGCTAATGCAACTGAAAAGTACTTCAGGCGTATAAGGGTTAACAAAAAAATTGAAAGCGTATTTCATCAACTTTCAAAAACCATTTTTAGTTTTCGGATATGTTCACAAATAATCCGTTTATTTGTAAAGGTTTTAATCCTTTAACTAGTAGCACACCACAAGACAACAGAATTTATAGACACACGAATGGTATTATTATTATCGTGACGTGACCGTGTTTCCAAAATTCGTCTAAGCCAGTGATGTGCAAATAAAACTACATTTTATTTTCATTGAACTTGACCACGAGTGAGAAACGAGTGGCATTTAAATACGTGGGAGAACACATATCTGCAAATAGTGATGAGCATGATAACCTTTAAATTCAATTAAGAATACATTAATTATTTATTTACGATTACTCGAATTACGCAGACAACTCCCGATTGAAAATTAAACAGCAGTTTGAATTTGAATGACATCACTTCCTCAAAGATATTATCGATATCCAATCCAAGTGTTAATGTAAACCTTGAAAATATTACACGAAATATTTTTGTAGATTTAAGTACTCGTAAGTAGGTGCACTTTATCGGAACTATTTATATTAAGTATGTTGTGTATTTCTGAAGTAAAACATCTTTACGCACGCTTGACTTGGGGAGAAATCTGGTGAAAGCGTTTCGAAAAGTGTGATGCGAACGGTGATCGGGCAAACGGTGATCGGGCGAACGGTGATCGGGCGAGGCGAATGGTCAGGCCTTTACGCACGCTTAACTTGGGGAGTAAGCTGGTAATGCGTTACGAAAATTGTGATGCGAACGGTGATCGGGCGAACGGTGATCGGGCGAGGCGAACGGTCAGGCCTTTACGCACGCTTAACTTGGGGAGTAAGCTGGTAATGCGTTACGAAAATTGTGATGCGAACGGTGATCGGGCGAACGGTGATCGGGCGAGGCGAACGGTCAGGCCTTTACGCACGCTTAACTTGGGGAGTAAGCTGGTAATGCGTTACGAAAATTGTGATGCGAACGGTGATCGGGCGAACGGTGATCGGGCGAGGCGAACGGTCAGGCCTTTACGCACGCTTAACTTGGGGAGTAAGCTGGTAATGCGTTACGAAAATTGTGATGCGAACGGTGATCGGGCGAACGGTGATCGGGCGAGGCGAACGGTCAGGCCTTTACGCACGCTTAACTGGGGGAGTAAGCTGGTAATGCGTTACGAAAATTGTGATGCGAACGGTGATCGGGCGAACGGTGATCGGGCGAGGCGAACGGTCAGGCCTTTACGCACGCTTAACTTGGGGAGTAAGCTGGTAATGCGTTACGAAAATTGTGATGCGAACGGTGATCGGGCGAACGGTGATCGGGCGAGGCGAACGGTCAGGCCTTTACGCACGCTTAACTTGGGGAGTAAGCTGGTAATGCGTTACGAAAATTGTGATGCGAACGGAGATCGGGCGAACGGTCGGGCCTTTAAGCACGCTTGACTTGGGGAGTAAGCTGGTGAATGCGTGACGAGAGCGTGTTATGAAAAGTGTGATCGGGTGAGGCAAACGGTCAGGCGACGCAAACGGAAGTTGAAAGGGAGATATAAGTTAGTTAAGTTTTACTTCAGTCGTATGGTCTAAAACACACTCGTTTTTTCTTTTTCTCTTATGTCGTTATTTTATTGGTCAAAGACATAAATATTACTAACGCTGTTATATATATGACTTTACAAAGATTGTTTAGAAGGCCAATAATGTAAAAATTAAAATTTAAAAAAAAACATCTGTATTCTATAAAAAATACCTTGAGTACAAAAGTTAATTTTCCACTATCAAAAATACTGATAGGTATCGGTTGTGCTTCTTTCTGTAATTCCAGTTCAATGAACTCTAGCACATTCACATTACGAGTATTATTATTATTTATAATTACAAATCATTTTCAAAATTAGAATGGTTTGTTTAAAAAATCAAAACAAGCGACAAAATACCTACCATAATTATTTTAATTGCATTTTCAAAATTAGAAATTATTTCTCGTAAATTCAGACTATACCCATTGATGTAGTAGGTTCAAAGTACGCACTACACGAAAATATAAGTTCGCTTTTTTACCACCATTAGTTCAATTTGACCTCCAACGCTCTGACGCTGAAAGATCAGAAACTACCGAATCTGATCCCCGCGCACTACTGCTCACGTGATAATAGTGGAATGATGAGATTGCTATGCCGGGCAGCTTTGTTTGGGATTTTCTAAGAAAACAATACCATCTAGAACTTTGCAGTTAAAACTGCGCGCCAATACTTGGACCTCTCCGAGTAATGTTCGTGACGGGGGAAAGCATGATTCCATCTCCAGAGCACAATGGATTACAGGTTATGCTGATAGAGGTAAATGAAAGATGAGAGTTTTGTAAAGTAAAAAGATGGGATATATTATTCAAGATTACAAAATACAAATATTGAGTACTGCCCTTACCCCCAGGGATCAGAAATTGGTTTAAATCTATCTAAACTGGCTAAATACAGAATAACGGTGTGTGAGCGGGGAACTTCTATCAAGCCGGCGGTGATCTGATCCTGACAGACCCAGCTGGTACCATCAGGGCTTCGGTCCAAGAATAGCGTGTCTTGGAGATGGGTCCAGCGTCTCCAACAAGATGGCTGATCTGAGTTCATGGAACGATTCCATCGATGGCCATGGCGGAGCTCACCGGGCAGATAAGCGGGTACAGTCCGGGGCGCGTGATTTAATTTTACGAATCTCATAAGATAAATATGGCTTGTGTAGCGCCTCTTTAAGATTATATCCGCAGATTTCCGTCAAGCGCGTGATCGCGTCGATACTTATTACTTATTAGTAAATCATGTATGATTTTACTAAACACGCGCGAACCTTTATACGGTCGTTTATAATGAACACGCACACCCAACTTGGCTTTTGTAAATCCGAATAAAAACCCGCGTCATCGAGGGAACACCTTTGATCACATTTGACTACGATCACCCGTCTGGGGTTCAATAATTAATCCTAATTGACTGTGCCTAAGTTTCACGGCCGCCCTAGCTCGTGAAACAATTCCAGAGTCAAACAGAACCGGAAACAACCATCCACTACCGGCGGTCTACGTGTTGCCAGCCCGAGCTCTTAATAACCTTAATTAAAAAAATTAATATTAACAATGATGCTTGTTCTGAAGAGGTGTTTTAAATAATAACTTTTAAATAAGACTTAACACCGCTTCATAACAATATATTAGTACACAATAGCGGCTCTATGACTATCCCGTGATTTTGATCGATACTTCTCATTTTGTTTATTTTGACATCGTCTGTTGTCAGCGATAAGAACCCAAGAAACAAAAACAAACAAAAAATACAAATTGGCGTCTATCTTAGCTAGTTGGTCTAATCCTTGCAAAGGCGGCACTATGATTGAAGACACAATCATTATTATAAAGAAACCTTAGTACGCTGAGATTATTGTCAAGGTCGTGTAGTTACATCCTCAAAGATGACATAGGCCCTGAGGGAAATTATTTTCCTCGGGGCTTCCTGTGTGGAGTTAATGTAAAAAAAAAGTTATAAAACTTGGAACCGTTGAGTAATTTTACACGTTTCGATTATAAACACGGTTCTTTTATCAACAAGTTTCGATTATCAACAAGTTTCCATAATGCCCAACACCATTTCTTGTAAACAATGCATGGCAGTAGGTAACGCGTAACTTTGTCAATATTTACCGGGTACACTTCAAGAGAAATCGCCGCAATGGAATTCTTTTAATGTTAATTGATTCTGAAATGATCGAGTGCGTTGCTAAATGACAAAGTTCTGATGAAGACGTGTCAGGTATTACCGGAGATACAATAATTAATTGAATATTTAAAAAAATCGCTTTGCATTTTGCCGTATACTTTGTAACGCATTAATTTTAATAAAATAAAGTACTGAGAATTTATTGAAAGATTAGTTTTTATTGGTACAATTGTTTTTTTTGCTCGAGAGGTTGGCGAGATTGATCGAAAAAGGGAGGGGAAGAAAGCAAGATGGCGGCGGACGTATTTTTTGGGCTGGCATCAGGACGGACAATGGAGAGGTGACGCGTGGAGATTATTTACTAAAACGTAGGTATTTGATAAATTCAAGTTGCCTTTACGCTTCTCCAGAGTTTTGGAAAAGAACTGTGTTTGGACCATTATAAATGAGGCGCTAGCCAAAACCTCAAGGGTGCTGCATTAAGTATTATTAGAGTCCGGAGCTCAATGCTCCAATTGCACCTGCACAGCCTACAAGCCCTGTGTATTGTTAAAATACTTTTGTGTGTGGTAAAAACTAATAGTAAAACCAAATAACATTACAAAATGATTGTCTTATTAATGCAATAAAAGGCAGGTGAATCAATTTCGGGAGTTTGACTTATGAATGGTTTGCTCAAAGATGGTGGGAGTTTTCTCCGTCAGTCATGGAAGTTGTTATTTCTCGTAACAGGATAATTACTTTATATAAACCGAGTTTTTTGTTCAGAAGACGGAGAAGCCAAGTGCATGTGTCTGCAATCGTTCCCTGAAGAATCATTGACTGACGCTTGGTGCGGCAGTCAGCCTGTCGAAACTAGCAATCCTGATTGCTCCATTTTGTTCACAAGACGGAGAGGCCATACATCCAAATGGGAGCCTTCTTTTTATCCCACACAGAACCCTGAAGAGAGAAAGCTAATGGAAAATACCCGTGGCAACTTTTCTTATTAAAAATAAAATTAAGTTTCTTACTAGCTTCATCACATTTTCGTAAGTTCTGTAGGGCACTTTAAAAAATTATGCATGAAATAAATGTTTTAAACGACTTTTTAATCTATTACAGAGTATACAGTTATTACAGTTATTTACTCTAAACTATACTTAATTTGTTTAATCCATTATTTTTATTTATTACATGTATAAAACGGAGTCGCTCCCGCTGCCTGCTACTACGCAACTACGCAACGGATTTTCATGCGGTTTTCAGCATTTGATAGATTGATTCATGAGGAAGGTTTACTCATATAAATTGTCAAGGTTTGTGTAAATTGGTTGAAATAAATTATATAAAGGGAGCGGGCTGGCAAACGGGCGGTGTGGATTTGATGTGTATGCAAATTAACAGATGGCGTTGGTTATAAAGGTTGGTTAATGGCATTGTCAGTAAATGACTTTGTGTTTCGGTAGCCATAGCAACGTGTTGCCGGGTCTGCTAGTTATGAATAAATAGAACTTTCTCACAAAATATTTTAAGTGATACCTTGTGATGATCTCGCCTTTGGGCCTACGAAATCATTCCTTTAAAATTGAGAGATCGATTTAGAAATATATTTAATTTTGTAACATGGAATGGTTTCAGCATACGATTCTCTGTTTCCAATTCATGGGGGTGATTTATGGGTCCTTACCACTAAATAACCACATGTGTTTGCGTAGCCCAAGTGCATGCGAACCCCGGCAAAGGCCATTCTTCACAAAACTAAGAATGAACCCAGAAGAACATTTAGAGGGATTTTTTCAGGTTCATTATCAAGTCAGGGGCGGCCGATGAATGTTTGCCCGAGTGGTGACTGACTTTAACGCGAGCAAATTGATTTGCGAAGCAATTGTCTTGTGAATTTTCTATGGCAGTAGGGAATTGAAAACTAGGCAATAGAGATTAATCTTGGTACATTTAAATATACTAGAGCGACGCGCCGATTAGGGGTTAAAATATTTAACATATTTGTCAAAATAAGATTGCAGAATTCGTTAAATAGTGACGCACGCAGAAAGAACGAAAACGTGTACAGACAATGTTTATATAATGTTATTATATAACCAATAAAGTCGACGCAAGCAATTAGGACGAGTAGTGAATTGAAGTGCGCCACTGAGCTCTTTTTTTAAGCGTTATTGGGATACTTTATGACTCCGGCGCAGACAAAATAAGTTTACACCGGAAAAAAAGCGAACATGGTTCCTACACAAAATTCTCTGAAATAATAGTTAAAGTGTGACATTTTTGACTATTAAAGTTGATATATGCATATTGGGAGATGTGCTTACCACTTAAGATTTGAAAAAAAGTGACTAATAAATTATTGAAACGACACAAGTAGATGGGTGGGAGTCAGGGGGCAGGGGGTTGGAACTAGACAGTCGGGGCAGGGAAGTGTTAGAGGACAGTCAGGGAAGGAACCTGGGGGCGCGCGGACGGGATAAAAATCATCGAGTTTTGATAAACGGCAGAATAATAATTTGGTGCGCGTAAACCGGGAATAATTCAGATAGTAATATATAATAATAAAGACAGTCAGGGAAAGAACCTGGGGACGCACGTTCGGGATACGGTAGAATAATAGCTCGGTGCTTCTAAATCGGGGATATTTCATTTTAATTAAACAAAGGATAGTTCGTCTTTATTAAACAAAACAAATCGACGCGAGAATTGTGTTTGACGGCTGCATCTTGGAATAAATAACTGCATGACGGGTTGTGTTTTAGAAGTGCTTGTTTGAATTAAATATTATTGTAGTGAATTGATTTGTGAAATTATTTTGTGCAACATGGCGAATTTGGTAAGTTTGTATAAAATTATTAACATATTCAGTACGGGCCTTGCAGGAAAGAGTCAATTAGGGTTTATATACAAGCCTTAGGAATCTAGGACCTTTTTTGTCGAGGTTGGGGAACAATGAGCTTTGCACGTTTCCGGGTTGACCGGCGACGATTTCTTGAGACAAGACCGTTGTAAAATAATAATTTAGGGAAACAGTTAACTAAATAGCATTTGAAACACAAAGTGCGCTTTCGGGCAATAAATCTTAGACGAGAGACTTCATTTAAAAGACGGGATTTTGAAACCACAAAACAATAATAAAATCCTTTAAAAGTGCTTTGTTGGTGATCTAGAAAACTAGGTTACTGGGTATTCTCCAATACATAACGGGTACCAAAATACATAGGTATAGAATGTAGGTATAAATTAATGTGTAAAGCGCCTTTGAGGTGATAATTATTATTTTCGAGTCTCGCAATAATATTTTAAACGTAGCTAGGGGACTATATTCAGGAAGGTTTTTTTTGAAAAGGCATTGGGTAATTTAACAGTTTATAAAATGGTGCGTAGCATGAGCACTTTTGTTTACTAACAAAATCTGACATAATTAAATCCCCACTCCTAAAATTTCCCACACCTTATTCCAAATTTTTAGGTATCACAACAAGTCTATTACATAGGACTATACATAAAATTATCGTATAATCCTCACCTTTTGGTTTACGCTTAGGTAGGTATATTTCATTCGATATTCGATTTAGCAAAAACGTTCACATTGTCGGTTGAATGAAGCCGTCGGTAGGTAATCATATTTTAAGCGTAATGCGTTATATCCACCTACATAAGTAGCAAACCTTTTACTAACTCCCTCACACTAGAAGTAGGGATCATCCAGCATCAGGGTGGGAATGTACTCTGGACGAAAGCGCAGCAGGGGAAATAGAAGGGAGGGAAGTCAGATTCACGACCTGGTGCCTTTCATTCTTGGACCCGGCACCCTGGAAGCCGAGCTTGACATTCCTTTCTTTGAGCTGATTTTTGAGTTTGAGCTTGGGGTACGCCTATCGTAGAGCATATGCCCGTGACACCATATCGGGGAAGGTCCCAAGTTACGCTTGTGTATGTTATGCGAGAGGACGTATTTTTCATTCAAATCAAACACCGATGACCATCGCGATTGCAGGCTGGCGCATGTTTCTGTAACGTGCCTAGGAAAAACGTAATCAATATTTCTACTGGTTCGACGTTTCTTTGTCGGAATCCGGATAAGTTTCTTAACTCCCTCACACTAGGAATAGGGATCATCCAGCATCAGGGTGGGAATGTACTCTGGACGAAAGCGCAGCAGGGGAAATAGAAGGAAAGGAAGCCAGATTCACGACCTGGTGCCTTTCATTCTCGGACCCGGCACCCTGGAAACCGAGCTTGACATTCCTTCTTTGAGCTGATATTTGAGTTTGAGCTTGGGGTACGCCTATCGTAGAGCATATGCCCGTGACACCATATCGGGGAAGGTCCCAAGTTACGCTTGTGTATGTTATGCGAGAGGATGTATTTTTCATTCAAATCAAACATCACTGATGACCATCGCGATTGCAGGCTGGCGCATGTTTCTGTAGCGTGCCTAGGAAAAACGTAATCATTATTTCTACTGGTTCGAGGCGGCGTGCTGGACGGAGAACGGGACTATTGAGGACATGAGTGACTGCCAAGGCGAGGGTCGGTGACATCAAAATCTTCCTTAATTAAATTCATACATCGCCAGATCAGAGGAGAGAGCGGCCCCACCGATCTCCTGACATTGCCGATTGTCTAATCAACCTCGGTTTAATGTTTATGCCGGTGCTTTAGGAGTTAATGGAACTCAAGTCATCGGCATGCTGAAGAACTTCAACATCATCATCAATCCAGAGTAGGATGTCACGTTCCAAAACCTCGTGCCACCCACACATTTCCTGAACAGTTCCTGACATCGGCTATCGCGCCATTAATCGGAGCAGACCCTCATATCAAACGGTATGAGATGACCTCTCATCATCATCATCAACACATTTATAATTTGGCAGCGTATTAGTCGATATTATTCCCATTACCACTCTATGATCCAGAAACACACATAAAACCCTCTCCTGACAGGAGGCAAAACATGTCGATTTTCATTCGTCGCTTGCGACCTTAACATTCTCTGGAGGAGTTGGAATTGGAAGCTGATTTGGCGGTCTATGACCATCACCTTATCAGTTGGGCTATGGAGGAGTCCAATTATTTAAACAGCACATGTTCTGTCTCATGTTAATCCAAAATACCTACCCGTAGAATCAAATTAACAAAATAAAACAAGCTAGCTAACTAACAAACTGCATCTAGAACTGTGGTGTAGAATTATTGCATTCCGTACTGCTTTGAGTGTAAATCTTTTGTTAGAATATACATAAATGTCAAATTATTTTCATGATAGCATTTTATAGAGCTGCAGAGAGTACGCGACATCACATCGAAAGGTAGGATCTTCTCAATTCGCCGTTTGAATGTAAATTTATATACTAGATGCTAGGAGGGAAAATGCAGATTACTTTAAATAAAAATTGTCGTCGATGAGCGTAGGTGTATAACAGGTGCTAGGGGAGGAAGCTGGATGAATATAGATAGATAATTAGTTATTTTTCAAGTTAGTCAGACCCAGTCATTGTTATTCGAAGCCTTGCAAATTGTAACACGCCATACCTAAAAGAACAAGGGTTTACCACAAATAAATTATTAATTAAATTGGATTAACTATACCAAACCACTAAAACAAAAAAGTACACAACGTTGTGGGGTTAATTACAAATTGATTAATTGAGAGCATCTCGTCACGTTTGCATAAAAGTATTACGTGATGGGGTTGAAAAGGCGCTGCAAAAGAAATGCAGGGGAGAGACGCGAGAACGGGCGAGCTACGAGCTTTTAAAGGCCGGCCGGGGTTGCGCCTGTAGCTGTAGCACTGTAGCAGCATTTGGAAATCTAAAGATAGGCTTTACTTCGTAGGGGGGGGGGGGTTTATTACAACCTTAGCTTATGGTCTTCCTTCTTCCATATTTTAGTTTGCACGGCGTAAAACAAAGAAAATATTAAATGGAATACGAAAACCAAAACGTTTTTGTTTCTTTATTTAAACTAACAATAATAATGGGATATTGAAAGAAGGGTGAATGCCGGTAACTCCATTAATGGAGGACTGAATGCCGTTGGCGGTAATAAAAAACTGTCCAAAGACGCGAAACTAGCCGTCCATAATGGAGTGCTGGTACCTACCCTGATGTATGGCAGTGAGGCATGGAACTGGCAGAGGAAGGATGAAAGCAGACTGAATGCTGTAGAAATGAGATCCCTGAGGCGGATGTGTGGTAAAACCATGTACGATCGTGAGAGAAACGTGGATATCCGCCAAGAATGCAAGGCTGACGTAAGCGTGATGTGTAAGATTAAGAAAGGGACTCTCCGATGGTTTGGGCATGTAGAGCGAATGAACGAGGAAAGGAGTGTAAGGAGAATATATGATGCAAATGTGAATGGTAGAAGAAGTCGGGGACGCCCGAGGAAGACATGGCACGACCAAGTGAATCAGATACTTGAGTCGGGCCATGTGAAGAGTCGGAATAATAGAAGAGCATGTATGAGACGATGTATGAATGTGAACGAGGCAAAGAGTGTGTGCCAAGATCGAGTTGTGTGGCGGTCCGTCCTCTCTGCCTACCCCTGCGGGGAAACGGCGTGATGGTTAGTTAGTTAGTTAGTTAACAATAATAATTTTAAAGTTTTTCAAGCCTTTCGTACCTAACGGTATAAATATGTTAAGTGTTCATTAGTTTCGGCACCATTTATTTAAAAACATAAGTAATGCGTTCATACAAACAATTTATCTACATTACATGCTAACAGACTAGCATAATTCTACGAACTTTATCATTATTTAAACCGAAATTAAATAAAGTTCTTATTGTATTGATTTAATCCTTGTAAACAGTTTATGTGGTTGATTTTGTGTGAATACCGCACAAAAGTCCCAACACCAGTGCCAGAAGTCGATCAAACTATGAATTCTTCACTTGGGGAACGGTTTGAGGCTGAATTCCTATTTTGGGTAAGGGAAGAATATTGGAATGTACCTGGCTATTCAGATGTCGATGCGACCTCTGGATCTATAGTCTAGAATCATAACCGCTCGGATACTGAGTCTACCAATATGGCTATTGGTAGACTAAGTTGAAACTGGATAAATTATACTCAAATTCGGTTAGAAGCATACGTGCCTCAGAATTGGCTTTTCTTAATGCTTTAAAACTTTAAAGTACGTTACTTGTGATGAACGGAACCTTTAATCTAAGAAAGCCAATAAGATTTTTTTTTTCTCTTAAATAATACGTAGAGAATAGCGCTGTTCAACGACGTCTAAGCGGTTAAAATTAAAAGCTAAATGTAATGATTTGGGAACAGAGACTGTAATTAGGCAGTAAAAAGGTTTCGTTGAAATAAAAACAGAGGTTGTTAAAATACTTTACTTTACCAAATGTTATTAATCGTACTCTTGACTTATGTTTTTCTAACTTAGATTCACTAGGAATTGAAGAATGTAGTGAGCTGCTGGTGCCCACTGATGTTTATCATCCTCCACTAGAAGTTTTTATCTCTAATGTACATATAAATACTTCTAAACTATCGTTCAGTTAACAAAATTTTTTTAAAACTGATTACGCGAAAATTTGTAATTATCTTCTCTCTTTTGATTGGTCATCTATGCAATATGATGATATCAACACATCTACCAATGAATTTTATTCTGTTTTGGAAAAGACTATTAGCATGTATATTCCAACCATGAAATGTAAGCCAAAAACCTATCCAAAATGATACTCCAAGGAACTTATAAATCTGCTTATCACCAAAAAACTTAAACATAAAGAATATAAATTACATCAAAAATATTCTGATTACATTGAATTTAAAAATATAAGAACCTCATGTAAAAGAATTTCTATGACCTGCTACCGTAACTATATAAATGAAATTCAAAACTCTATAATAAATAATGTTAGTTCTTTTTGGAAATACTCAAAATCACTTAAAGAAGATAATTCTGATTTCCCGAGCATTATGCACCTAAATGGCAGCCATAGCAATAATACTGACTAGGTTTTGCCCGTTGCAAAGCAACTAACGGGTTAAAACTTAAAGCAAGGAATGGGTGTTAAATTAAATATTTGAAGAAAAAAACGATGTTTGTATGTGGATAAAGCGAAAAAATAGTTCCTGCTTCAGTACCTATCCACTGAGTGCATCAATATATTTTGATACAGCTTTTGCCCGTTGCAGGCAACTAACGGGTTAAAACTCTGAGGAATGCGTGTTAAATTAAATATTTTTAGAATGTTTGAATGTAGATAAAGCGAGGAGTGTACGCCTACAAAGGGCACAGGCAGTCGACTGCTCAATTTCGTACACCCGCTCTCGGGCCGCTTCGGTCGCCCGGTTCAAGGCGTTCAGTATGGGCTTTTTCTCGTAAAAAGGGGCCAAGAAGCTTCCTGCTTAATTTTTTCAGTGCCATTCGGGTTGTGCAGGTCGATACGTGATAAGACCACCATTAGGAATTAAAACTTTGCTTGAAATGGTTTTAACCGTGTTTGGTGACCAGATCTGAATAGCCAGGTACTTCCCCATTTTCCTCTCATGTAATTCTCATTTGGAAATTAGAAAAACTTGGTATACGTGGCAATTTATTAACCTGGATTGAAAGCTATCTTACTAAAAGACAACAAATTGTTAGAATAAAATCCTCTTTGTCCGAAAAAAGTTATGCAACAAGTGGAGTTCCACAGGGTTCACACCTTGGCCCAGTCTTATTTATCTTGTTTAAAAATGATCTAACAAAAGTATTTCATGATGTATTTTTCTTACTTTTTGCTGATGATCTCAAAATGTTTAGAATTATTAAAAATATTTACCATTGCAACATTCTTCAAGATAATATCAACAAATTGTTGATTTGGTGTAATGAAAATAGACTCTACTTAAATATCTCAAAATGTCAAGTAGTTAGATTTTCTCGAGCAAAAAATCCAGTGATCTTTAATTACAACATTGATAACAATACTCTTGAGACATTAACACAAATTAAAGACTCAGGCATCACTTTTCAATCAAATCTTTCATTTGTTAACCACATAACAGAAATTTCTAATAAGGGCTTAAAATGTTGGGATTTATAACTAGGCTAACTAGAAATTTTAAAAATATAAAGTGTATTAAACTGTTATATTTTGCATTTGTTAGAAGTCAACTTGAGTACAATTCTCCCGTCTGGAACCCATATTATAATACACATGTACAAGCTGTTGAAAGAATACAAAATAAATTCTTACGTTTTCTAAATTTTAAAAAGGGTATGCCAGCAATTATGTTGAACTACAACACTATTTTAAATGATATGAATAGGCTCAAATTGTCAGACAGAAGAATTTTCACAGACTTGGTATTTCTTTATAAAATTCTAAATGATTTGGTTGATAGTCCATTATTGCTTGAATTAATAAGCTTCCGGATTCCTCTACGTCATACTAGAAGTCAGGATTTATTTCAGTGCAGAAATTCTGGAACTAACTACTATATGTATTCCTCTTTGCCCAGAATATTAATGGAGGGAAATAATTTTACCAAGTCTGTGGACATCTTCAATTTATCTTTAGACAAATACAAAATGCTGTTACTGAGGCAGTTCAGTTATGTAAAATAAATACTGTATATATCTTAGTAAAAGAAATATATTCCTTTTATATTTATTGGTAAAAGAAATATGTAGTATTTATATTTTATTTATTTAAGTATAATTTTTAAATTGTATATGTAAAAGCCCCGAAAAAGGGCGTAAATAAATAAACAAATAAATAAAAATCGATACTAGAAAGGGGAAATCAATTTCTAGGCGTAAAAATAAATATATAAAGAATTCAACCAGTCAAATTGAAGAAAAAGTAATAAGAAAGTGAAATCAACCAATCGGAGAAGACAAAGCGTAACCATGTTGAGGGACAAAGAGATGGAATTTGAACCAGGACATTAGCTGGATAATTAATGTGATTTCAACTCGAGGGGTCAATACACGCTGAATAAACAATATCCCACGGTCTTGGATATCGGTGCGTCGACCCGAGATATAATCTTAACATTGAGTGCATTTATGGGGTTGGAAACTGTAAATTATGAAAAACTAAAATCATATTATGTCGGAAAAATGATGCGAGGTAATAAAAAGAAAAATATAATTAATGAAAAGACGCGAAAAACTTAGGAGAAGCTATTGTAGGGATATCCAATTGTAGATTGATTACGTATAACAAAAAGGGAGGCCAGATTCGGGGGAAACCGAACGTTTGATATTCAAAAGAGAAAAGAACAATGAAAATTAGGATTATCATTTTCAGATGAAGCAATAAAGTCAAGAAAAAAGATTTGGAAAGAAAATCAAATGAAAAAATTGGTGTATTGGCGGAAGTGTTGATCGAACAATATAAGGATTAGACTTATTAATGCGATTTCAGACGAGTTTAAATGAATATCGTTATGTACCTGAGATGGGGTGGCCATTCTAGTTATATTACGTTAGATCAATTCAAAGAAAGGGATCGTTTTTACGTCATGTGTTATGAGGAAATGCTATGGCCGATAGGGCAAATTGGTAAGCGAGATTGATGTTAAAAAGGTTGTCGAGCCCGCACATGATTCTTGTATAATAACAATGAGAATATGGATATGGATTTTGGTCATTATAATAGTCTTTATGGCTTAAAGGGTGATTAGTTTTAACGTCGCCCTTATGCAGTATTTAGGTAAGGAAAAAAGGATAAAATCTAACGAGCTAATATTAATTTCTTATTTTACATAGAAATTGAAACATCATCATGTGTCTACGAGGGTACTTTGTGGGATTTTAGGGGAAACGAGACGCAATTTTACACGTAATTTGACAGAGCAATTAACCGGACATGTATCCCAGGGTCAAATTGGAATTTTCTCCTTTAGAAAATGTGAAAAATAACATATTAAGTAATTATGGATAGGAAATTAAATTTTGTAAGAGGAGATAAACATTGGAAATGATATTAAGGGTGGTAAACAATAAAATAAAGACAATTAAAAGTTGATTCCGTAAGGAAAACTCAGGAAAATTCCGAAATATCGATGAAAATAATAAAATTGGCTTGGAATGTAACTTATCATACAGTTATGGAGAACGACATAAGAATAAAGGAGAGAAATCATAAAAAGAAAGTAATAAATAAAAGAAAATTAAAGGAAAGAGAAAAAAATCAAATCTACTACGAAAATAGAGACAAAACAGTTTAAAATTGAATTGATTTGTATAGATTGCACGACGATGAGGAAGGATTTAGTATGGTGGAAATTGGAAAATGCATAATAAAGATTTCGATATGAGTTTGTTCGTGTTCTGTCGGCGATAAACAAAATTACGAGTTATATACGGTTTATTGAAGACATACCTATTATATATTGAGAAAAAAAGGGACACGAAAATCATGATATTTAAACTAAATTCGTAAGGCCAGAATACAAAGGAACGACAGGGTAATTTTGACATAATATTGCAGGTTCGATCCTGGAACAATGTACGGGAGAGACAGGAGACTAGGGATGGACTTCAAAAATCAGGGAGGCTGGACTAACGACTGTGATACGAAAATAGAGGAATTGTTCTATGAAATCGCGAGTCGATAAGAGTTAGATTTATAAATAAATGAAGGTATAGATAAGCTGTTCTAGTCCTGAAGGTGGGTATGTGAGGGGGGACTTGTACCATTTCGAGGAAGTCGATCGTCGGATCTTGGGAGTAGTGTCAGCGTGACGTGACGTGATAAACGGTTATTAATTGGAAAAAGTTTCTAAGAGTGAATTCTGGGACTTAGCGTTTGAAAGTGTTATAAAAAAATGCGTTTTAAATAGAAAAATTTGAAGTGTCTGGGATTTTAGAGACTAGTAAAAAATAAATTCAGTTTAAAAATAGTACGATTAATAATAATTAGATTAGAATCAGTGAAGTGATAATTGATTAATAATACCATATTATTCGGGCTAAAAAAATGTGTACCTAAATAAAGTGTAATAATTTGGTTTAAACAATAGTGATTAGAATAAAATATATAAATATCCGGATTAGAGTGACTTAGATAAAACAAAGTTCAAAGGATGCTTTTAACCAAAGCAGTATAATTCAAAGAGAGTAGTGCAGTGGCAATAAATAAAAATTCAATGTGATAAATAATTATAAATATCAAAGATTATTGCAGATTTAAATAATAGTGAAGTGAAAAGTGATTAATAATACCATATTATTCAGGCTTAAGGGAGGTGTACCTAAATAAAGTGACGTTATAATTCGGTTTAATCAATAGTGATTTAAATAAAATATTTAAATACACTGATTAGATTCAACGACGAAAAGGAAAATAAAGAGTTTTGTTCTATAATTAGCGATTTTAATCGTAATCGAAATTACAGTAATTAATTAATACCTTAGTTGTACGTTGTCAAAGGAAAAAGGGAGGTTTCAAAATTAATAAGAATAATCATAAATTTAATAACACCCTAGCGATTATTTAATTAAAATAGAAAAAAAATTAATAACAAAACCAAAAAAAAAAATGTTTCGCTAAATAAAATACCGAATTAAATCTTTTATACAGGATATAAGTCCTGGATGAAATCCTCATTTAAGGAAGATAAATTCAAAGTTATAAATTATGTATATATAACTTATGATTTTATGAATAAATACAAGTTTATAGGGCGATACTTATTAAAGGGAGTAGGGGGGTATCGAAATTGGAAAGTGGATTTAGTTATTATATAGAATGGACGTTCTGATAATCTTTTATGCCGTTGTTTAATTTCCCGGTGGAACTGAAAATTGAACATAAGAACTTTGTTAAGTGAATTACAATCATAAGTATTTGCAGATACCTGAACCTGTGTAGTTGGTGAACGGATCATCTTGCGGAGTACGTGATTATCCAAAATATCTATTAAGTCGCATGTTATCCTTTCCTAATACAGCATGTTATAACATAACAACATCCGATCATCTCTAGACGAGAGCCGTTCGAAATAATAACTACAGAAAGAAATAAAATTATTAAAAAATAAACGGGGTCAAAGGGACACTGACCGTAAAAATAAACAATTTCAAAAGTAGGTCAGTAAGTCGAATATCGTCTAGGTGTAACGTAAACAAATGAGCAGTGATTAATTTATTCATTGCCGTCACCTTGTCCATCGGATTTAGTTAATTGTTGGTATGATATAATAAAAATTTTATGATCGATGGGAATGAACTTTTCAATAATTTTTAGTTATTACAGTGAAGTACTCGCGAAACAAATACCTAACATTATTTCCACTAGCATGATTAGGGTTTGTTTATGTGACCTTTGATAGTGGTACCAAATGTTCACACAGTGACCCAGTCACCCTGAATTCTTAAACAAATAAACAATAAACACCGATCAAATATTTTTAGGAGCAAGTTTATGCATTGTAGCTTACGAAGAAACATTCAGTCAGTGTGTGAAAGCAAAATTGACGTTAGATTCATTCAATTCTAAGCGAACCAAGTCAGCTATAGCGATTGCCAGTAGGTAGTGTAAATTCGGTATGCTGAAATTTGCAAATTACAACACCTACAATCAGCTTTAAAAAAAAAGGTGGCTTTCCACAAATAATCCGGGAGGTAACTGATTTCAATGATAACATACATTGATACAACGCGATTTACCCAATTTTCTATTTATAGAGAATAGGTACCTCCGAAAAATCCTACATACCTAACACACGAGGACCTAGTGACCTCATTTAAAAAACGCTGGTGTTCAAATAATCGTACAGTCCTAAATCCTGACTTTTCTCACGCAACTAGACTTCAGGGGTGCTATATGTAATTATTTGCTGATCAGGAAAGCCCACAACTTTCCCGAGAAGAATTTAAATCCTGTATCGGTATTGCCAAGATGGGGACATGCGGAGGGAGAAAGAATACGTATGTGGGTAATACGCTGGTGCGGCATTTAAAACATTAGGTTAATTGCATATCGTAAGTCTTGTCGACCTGAAAGTTAACGCAAGACCTCGTGAAGCGAGTTTTACGATTACGATTCAGAGATGGAGGAACCCCGGCTCAGGCAGGCCACGAGGTAGATGGGTACGCCTAAAACAGCCGCGTGCCATATTCGATTCGGTAGAGACATGATAAGAGAAGATATGACATACCCCTTTTAGACTCAGTCGAGTTAAATTCATTCTGGAGGTAGAAGGAATTCGGAGCATTGCAGGAATCGTCATGAAGACTAGATATTCTCCCATCTGGCGTGAAGGGACCTTCTTGAAGCAAGGAACGCCCACCCAAGAGGGTAAAATCCGGTCTCGAAGATAATCCTAGCAAGCGTAGTGAGAGAATTCTGGTTTGAATTGTCGTCCACCAGTCTTGCTTGGTCAGTGGAGGAGCCGAATTTTTCAAAATAGCATTTTTTTTCCCTCACATCCATCCATTCCCTCCCCTTTTCCCACCAATTTAGTGTATACTAACCATAAAAAACTTTTAATTTATGTTAGGTGAAGGATGCAGACAAAGGACTTCAATAGAAAAACAGGGTTCTTGGAGGATCTCATATTACATAGGTAAAGTAAAGTTTCCTTACTTGAAATGTTACAATTATAGACTGTTATCTTCCTTGCATTGTATTTATCAATATAGCCGTAATATGGAGAAAATAGTAATAAACAATACGAGAAAAAAGATGAAATCGAATACTGCGACTTTAGGATGGGGTTAGTTTATCAAACGCGGTCAAGGATAGGCAAATAAAAATAATTAAATAGATTTCTCACACTTTCTCTAAAATAACCTAGGAGTTACCACACGCAATACATTATCTTCTCTACATGTGTGCATATAAGTTCTAAACAAATGTAAGTTCTAAAGAAAAAAAATACACAACGCAGAATACAGAAAATAATGTGAACTAAATTTTTGAATCTTGTTTACTGTGATAAAATCACAGGGGTTTGAGAAAATAAGGGTAGATTTAGCTAGAAAATAAAAGAACCTACGGTAGGTCCAAACTTAACCACTGAACTACTTCCGTAGTCCAGTGGCTAAGACTCTTGACTCACAATCCGGAGGTCGCGGGTTCGAACCCGGCGTACGCAAATAAATTTTATTTGATTAATTTGTGTTATTTCACAATTTATTCATTTAAAATAATATATAGTATATTTGCGGCACGTTCCAGAGTGGTAGATACTATCAGTATCGCCCTGGTGTAAGACCACCATTCAGAATTGAAACGTTGCTTGAAAATGGCTTTAGCCGTGTTTGGTGACCAGATCTGAGTAGCCAGGTACTTCCCAACCTTCCTCTTCCCCACCTCCTTCCTCTCCCCACTACCTCCAGCCTCACAACATACCCCAATTGGGGATGCCATAGTCTCACTGGCTCCAGACGGGAGCAGTTGAGATTCTTGTGCGGTATTCACTGTAAAAAAAAAAAAACTAAAAACCTACCTTTTCGGGCTCTCATACCCTTAACTTAATTATACCTATCTGAGAGTATCATACTTGTATTGCCTATGATATGTCTTAATCACACTTTTCTTACTGAATTAAAATTACTCGAATCCTTACACATCAATCTGTCTCTCGGAAGATCAAATCCTTGTACTACTGCACCGCCCACCATTAAATGTTGCTTTTACTTTCCAAAATACACTCATTAAAGAATATATTACATATTAATATTAAAATATTTTTAGGATTAAACAACATGTGTTCATCATTATGTCCTCTGCGTGCGAACTCTATCTAAATTTCTTTAAATAGACAATAAACAGTGTTAATTTCAAGCGACCTCCCAGGTAAGTATGGTCCTGTATTAATTCATTTTTAGGCAGCATCGCGTTCATTGGTCAAAATATTGTATATATATTTTCGTATTGGTGATCAATGAACCGGTGTATGCAATTTTTAGCCATAAGTTGTTTTTAATTGTTTGTCTAGCTTGTAGTCTTTCTAGATTTTAGGCATGTATGGTAAGTTTGTACAGCGCCCTTGAGGTGATTTTTCACAAAAACGGCGCTGTATAAATCGTCCAAATATTATTATTATTCATTAAAAATAAAACCACAACCCTGAGGTAGAAATAACCCGGGGAGGTTTAAAATCAGGACATCACACTTAGGGGTGTGACCAGTAGGACATAAGGGTAGAATTATAAATATAGTTACGAGTTAGGAGCTACGAGATTGGAGCTACGAGGTAGAAGCTTAGAAAAGTAAAATGTACTAGGGAGGTATCATCACATACTATACACTTTTTAAATAAAGGGTTGTCCCTAAACGTTTTCATGAATTCATTATATTTATTGTCATTAAATTTACTCAATTTTAATTTTTTATTTCTTTTTCAATAATATTATTATTTAATGTATAAAAACCTTTTATTATAAACAAGTTCTGCTTTATAATATTATTATGCGTTACATGCTATTGCCCTCTGAAGGCATTATCAAAATGTAAAAAAAAAAGTAAATACTCAATTAATCACTATCGTTGTGTATCAAATCAGAAAGTAAAGACCTTGTATGAGACCTGTGTGCTTGATTTCGTAATCCGTTCCTGTAAACATTCCAACGATCTTATTTCTTTCAAAATACTGTATTTCTCATTCGTTCGTAGTATTCTCGAATATGTCTCTCAGGTGTGGAACTCAGGCTACGTAGTACACAAAAAAAATTAAGGTAATGGAGACTCTGCAAAGTTTTTTCAATATACAGACATTTATTTCCCCAAAAGCATATAGCATATTCGGTAATGTAATTTGAAATCACAAATAACTCAATTGATTTTTCTGGTCTTCTTCCATGCCGTCATTCCATATTCCATATCCCAACAGCAGACAGTCGCTTATTTTTCATCTCCCTCTTAACAAGACCAACTCTAAACAGAACTTCTTTATCTACAGATCCACACACCCATTTAACTTAAATTATTACAACATTGATATTTATAACCCGACTTGCACTGTGATTCACTATCATCAGTGGAAATTTCATAATTGGCACGATTAACTATTTTATTATTGCACATATGTATAATTTAATATTTGCTGTCAACTCTTCCAAAAATTCTATGAGACTGAAATAAATGGAGGAGGGGAAGAAGAAGGGACATAAAAAGGAAGATATAGGAAATACCCATCTGTTTAGATCTGGTCATTCAACACGCTTGTAAATAAATTGTTCCGGTTATTGTGTTTCTGGCTGATTTATTTCACTCAATGTCTGATGACAAATTACAGAAAGTCTTCGTTTTAACGGTAAACCCTGGGTTTTTCAAAATTTCGATTTTGATGATGTAATTTTCATGGCCAAGCTAGGTATTAGAGTGATTTATTTTTGGAGTAAGAGGATTATGCCGTGTTGCGCTACCTCCTTCATTAGCCAACATTTTGAACTACGATGTCCATCTTCAGGGCAGATATGTGCTCACACCTATAGCTGGATGAAAATCATAGAAACAATTTTTATTTGGGCTCATGTTATTATTAAATTTAAAATTATTACAATGTATTTACATGGTTTCCCCAAAGTCAACGTTTTCAGTTGGAGGACTGAAAATCAATTTCATGGCGGCCAAGCATAATATCATAAGATGACTTTTGCAAAAAGTCGCGCGTTTTAGAGATGTTGGCGCTTTTATGAATTAAGAATCTTTTTTTTTTATTAGACAACCCTGCAAAGCTCTGCTATTAATGAAAGTACGAAATAAATCTAACAGTGTTTATACCTTCGGAAAATAAAAACACTATCACCCATATATGTATCAAGCTAAATTAGCAATTTATTAAAAAAAATGTTAATAGAGTGATGTTTTTAAAATAGTATAACAATTGTTATGTATTACTTTATAAAAAATACATTAGTCTTATTAAATTATTTCGATTTTTAGGAAAACCGATAAAAACAACAAATTGTTAATTTATAACTTGACAAAGATAAACAAAAAATCAAAGAAGGTATTCAAATTGGCTGCCACCAAGTCGAATAAAGGTGAGTCTTTTTGAAAAAGATCTTTTATATGTCTTACATTGTCTGCGATCTGTCATGCTGCTTCTTTAATACGGTATCTCAATTCATTTCCGATATTTATAAATATTGCATGGACTCCTTTATATTTTTTTTATTTCTGTATTTTTTTGTTTGTTTTTAAAATGGGACAAAGACGGCAGTTCCGTCTCTTTGGATAATCTTCTTTCAAAATTTTATTCCTTATGCCTAATAATCTGGACAACTATCGTGTATAAGCCATACAGTATGTTAAGAAACGTACTTCACTTACTTTAACCAGTGATTCCTGACATTATTTGGAATAAAAAATGAAAATGAAATTATGGTCTCGGGTGTCATTTTTGATGTTTACAAAACAATTATTACATCTAATCATCATCAAACAGTATTAATAGGCTTGCATGGTTGAATTTAAGAACACGGCTTCGAATGCATGTCTGCCGCCGCAGCGTAGCCGCTTAAGCATCCGTTTACGTGAAATTTAAAGCAATGCTACCGTTGTGATTCGTCAAAAGATGTCGCTACTTCCGTTCGCATGGCGACGTTTTCCCACGAGGTATAAGTACTACAAATTTGTGAATTTGAATATGGAAAGGCTGACGGTAATACTTAGTTGTGATACTTATTTGTGAAAAATAGTATCAAGCAGCTATATATTACATATGACGTAATTGCCTGTCCCGGTTACTTTGTCCCGGTGAATAGCTATTACCCGATGATAGTGGATCCCAGGAACGGTTTATTTTGGAACCAGTTACTATCGGATTTATAAAATGGTCACCAACACAAACAAGGCAATTAGAAGTTCGTACCCGCTGAGTTACAGCAAGTAGCTTTGTCAGCGGATTGCTAATTTCTTCAAAACACTATTACACATTAAAAACAATAGTATGTTAAACAAATTCCATAGCCAATAACATAAATATTTTCCTTGCGATACTTAAGGGGAACGGCTACTCGGCCTTTTTCACAAAAAAACTTAAATTGGGATTTGAGTCCAAAAAACTGTACTAAACTGAATTTTTTTTTTTATAAAAGAGAGTAGCAAATACGTATCTAGCACCGACATATGTAATTATGTATGTATGCTTCTTTAATTATTTTTGTTTTACATTATAAAAGATAAGCCATTAAGGCTCCGTTCCCGGCCCCAAAAAGAAGAAGACAGAGAGATATGAAATTACGAATGTTGGAAGAGCGCGCTAACATTTACAACGATAAAATCGATGCAAAAATCACGAAAATCTGTAATAAAACACGACTCGTTTAAAATAGAACAAAAACTCGAGATAATTGTCTTAAACAGCATTTAAAGAAACGCTGTGAATTTTTTCATACATAACTTGTAAAATAACTGAAACAAACGTGTTTATAATAATTTTTGGAGCATACTTTGCAATTTTTTTCTATCGAGGGAATTTTGTATGATTTGCGTTTGGGCGCGACTGATGTCTAGATATTATCTTCAAGAATAACAAATATTTTTTTAAGAGCTTAAAAATTTCAAATGTTTAAGGGAGGTTTGCAAGAAATCGGTAGAAATTCGAATTCCGGCCTCTTAAAGATTAAAAATTTCATGATTTTAAAGGCAACTTTTGAGATGTTTTTTTGTGAATTGATTGTTATTATTAAATAAATAATCTTACCAACAAACTATGTATATAAAATAAAACATAAAATAAAAAATGTGGTAAAAAAATAGTTTTTTACCACATTTTTCTAGGTAGGTACACACTTTTTTTATATTCACCCCCAGACTTGGAACTCGCCCGATGCTCGTATTACGGCGGTCGATTTTCGAATGTTGAAACACGGTGATGGTTAGGTGGGTGCCTACATTCCCTCCGTAAACTAATTTGAATATATATATATAACCCACAAACCGAGTGAAAAGTAACAGTGGCTACGTTCCATTGCAAAAATAATTCTTCGTATGTTACGAAAACTGGGTCGTTTTTTAAAAAATGCACATCCTTTTTCCCTTTTGATTGGCCCAGTGCCCTTTGCCCACAGCTTTTCACCCGAGCCTTTTCACCCATTCTGGCAAACATCGGGTTAGAGGGGTGTCAGAGTAGATAAGGGCTTGAGATGGGTTGGAAAGGCCTTTTAAAATTAATCTTACAGTAAGAAAAGAAATAATAATTCACAAACTATGCGAAAAATGCAAGAATTTACCTACTAGTCTATCTATTCCATCTCCTTCTACTTAATATTATATTCAGTCTCATGATGAATTCAATGAATGCCAAAGTTTCACTTTCTCCGGACCATTGTTTTCTAATCAAATCACAATAAAATAAAACTGAGTAAACTCGAAACAATATTTTACCGCCGCTCCACAGTTAACAATTCAAGGGATCTAGCTCGACTTTATTATAAAATCCTAGGTTTCTTTCTGGATTTCATTTTAATTTAATTGGGTACCTAAATATCTAATCATGTTAGAATTTAAAAAAAAATAACATTTTAGCTGCTTGCAACGTATGGCACCATCGTAAATACCCACAACCCAAAAGGCGAACGAATAATTTTAAGTCAGTCAAGTTTAGACCTCTCCGCGGATGGACTTGACATAATTCAACTATGACAACTATGTTTTTCTGAATCTTTATGATGAAATCTAGTAAAAAATATTGAAATAGCGATTTTTCAATACACATTTTTTCTTGAAGTTTTGAATTCAAGACTTTTAAAATTGTATCCCAATGCATCCGGAAAATTTTACATTTTTTGTGTTTAATGGATATTAATGTATCACATTATCTTTAGTTTTCAGGGTTTACTTTTACAACTTTTAATTTTTTCCTCAACAAGGCGATTTTTGTCTATAGTAACTTTTTTTTCAAATTTCGTAACGCCAGAACCTACCATTATATATAGAAACACTCGAGATTTGCGAACCAAAACATACGGAACCAAAATTTTTATATGTATAGATTTCTGTAGGTATTTAAAACGACTGTATCAGGTTGAATCGCACAATATTTTTTTTTTAACAATTTATTCAAATAATGATAATTTATGTCACATTTTTTATCCAAAAAACAAATTAAAATAATAAAGTCAAACCAGGTACTCCAAATTACCAACAGTGCGCCCGGGGAACTATTTACCGGATAACCAACACCTTTGCCATAGTAACACCTTTGCCATTTCACAAAATGGTTCACTACGTTTTGCGACTTAGCAGAGGTACCCAGATTCCTGGGGTCAGGTTTCTGCCTTTTCGCCTTTCCAGCTGGACTCTCTCGACCCATAGCGTGAAATGGATAGGTCCATACGTCCGTCACTCCTGGAAATACTGATCCCCAGATTCCTCCCCGCCCCTCATACCTCTTTCCCTTCCAGAATCTCTCTTCTTCACTTCCTTAGGCCCTCCACACGGCATCTCCAAAGTTAACATGTCAGAAGTTAAAACAAGGCTTGCTTTGTAAATGTTTTTATTAACTGAATTTTCAACAATTTAACACCGATTAAAAACTTACAATGATTTAAGTTTTTGACGAGGCTTCCACTACTTTATATCCCTATCCTTTATTTTATCGCAAATAATTTTGGTCTAGTGCTTACTACTAAAATTATCATACAATAATTTTTGTTAATTAGTTTTCTTTTAAGCTAGGTAAATAAATGTATTTGCCCTTTAACATACGGTGGGAATTTTTAATATTTTCTCATACAGGAACTATTTGTAATAAAGTACCTAAATGGTTATTTTTATACATGTCTTTTAAAATTCGTCTTTATTGAGTACACTCCCTGGGTTTAATTAAAAAATATCTTGCAGTATTAAAATTCAATGGAAATTATATAATAACGTAAGTATAATATTTCACATCTTCACATATAACTATTTCAAATCTTTTGCAAAATTTACAATTAACCAGCATTAAAAACATATCTGTAAAATAAAATAGCATGTTTTGCAAATTATATTAAGGTAAAAAACACTTCATGACAATTGTTAATTACTTATTTTAATAATAATAATAATATCGTTATTTGGAAAACAAACAGCTTTAAAAAGATACATAAAAATAAAGAGTGCTAAAATAAAACAGTTAACCTAAAAACATATTATATTAATTATAAAAGATTGATTTTACGATTAGCGGAAATATAGAAATATATATTTTTAGAATAAAGATCTATCTAGTATGAGATTTACAGTAGTGATTCACAGTGTTTATATTTAGTTTATTTTTAACTTTATGAGTAAAACCTCAAATAGTAATATTTATTTAAATTAAGACAATATTAAAGAAACTCAATCGAAAATCTGATCTATTAATCTGATACGGTTAAAAATGAAAGAATCGGATAGGGACATCTAAGCTCAGTTGGCAGAGCCGCAGCCAGGAAAGCTAAAGGCCCTGGGTACAGGTCCCAGAGGGGCCAATATCATTTTCTGTTTTTTTTTGTTTTCAGATTTTTGATTGAGTTTCGTTAATATTGTCTTCATTTAATTAAATATTGCAATTTGAGGATTTACTCATAAATTAAAAAATAAAAATTTTAATCCAAGACTTGCAGAAAGTCAATAGATGTCGCATATTAAAAATAAAATGGATAAAAAATAATCCAGGCACTATCTAGATAGCATTTAGTTCGGGTTTGAATCTTGCAATCAAGCATAAAGATAGCAGCCAATAAAATATGCATTAAGAAAATGAAGATAATGTTGGTGGTTCTTAGTCGAAGTATGATACAGTTGATGAATTGACTGAATTGGATAGGGACATCTTAACTCAGTTGGTAGAGCCGCGGTTCGGAAAGCCGAAGGTTCTGGGTTCGAGTCCCAGAGGAGCCAATATACTTTTATCTGATTTTTCTGTCTTCATATTTTCGATTGAGTTTCGCTAATATTGTCTTCATTTAATCAAATTTATATTTTATATAAAGTTCTTTTTAATATATGCAGGGTGTTAAGGGACGTACCAGGCGTACTTTAACTAGTAATTCCTTACATTATTTGGATTAAAAAATGATATTGAAATTTTGGATTATGGTTTCGTTGAATTATAAATTTTTTCAAAGCCAACAAAAATATAGATCCTTCCACATATCGTCTCTGGTTACTCAGTAAATGATTTTTGGAAAAGGTTGACAAAAAATGAGTGGTTTTAAAAATATATTTTTGGTAATTTAATTTTTAGTTTAGTTAGCATTTTTGTAATATATTTTCATTGCAATGATTGGAACTCCATATTATTTTATGCAATTTGTTTATTTTCAGCCCAATATCTTGTGCCTGTTTGAACTTAAATTAGATACTCCAAACAATTAGAAAATATTTCAGGAATGGGCTTGAGTTGGACGACTCTATTAATAGACCAGGCCACTAAATTTACTTGAACATTTGGAAATCAATAAACGAATGAATGGTTCTAATATATAACAATAATATATAAAATAAGGAAAATTATTTATTTCCCACTTCTCAGTATGTTTACAAGACCTTAACAATTTAACGTATTTAAAAACGGAAACAGCAGTCACGTCATTATTAAACTATTAAGAAAACGTTACCATTTAATCTAAGGAAAACACATAAGAGAGAATCTATTGACAGAATTATTTTATTAGTAAATCGGTTAAACCATTAATAAATCATTTTAGGCACCATAAAATTGAAATTGCAGGAGGGGGGGGGGGGGTAAATAGAATCATATAAATGAGTTAAAGTGGCCCAACCACAGTTTGAAAATGGTTTTGAACGCCGAAACGGCTGTCACAATAATAAATAACTAAAATTCTTGCAGAACTTAATAAAATTAAATCTTAATCTTATTTTTTTATGTAATGGAGTTCTGAGAACTAAACACAAAAACGATTAATAACAGACCATTACTTAAAATGTGTTTAAATATAAATATTGGATTAAATGAGCATGAGAGAATGGGCATCTCGAACAATTACCTCAAGGAACTTTTTTAAATTGAATTTCTCATAATTCACTTTCGTGTCATGTCCTAATATGTCAAGAGGGACGGAACTATTTACATGCAGGGAAATGGACTTATAGTTTTTTTTTACTTTCCCTTTCCATGCTACACGCGATCAAACACTTCTTCGTCCTTCAAGTGCTCCGTTCAGCATGCTGTTAGCGTAGTGATTTAGCATGAATTTTCACATTGGTTGAAAATAAACAAGTATTTGCAAAAAGTTTTTATTTGATTACATAAGAGGAAGAACTGCGCGGCCTTTTTCAAACTTAATTTTGGATTTGAGGCCAAAATATCCAGCAAAACTGAATAATATATATTTTGAAATCAAATGGTATAGGTAATATTAGATTTAATTTAATATGTTTCTGTGTTTACTAATATAAATATGATGAGAAATAATAAAATTAAAAATTAAAATAACATTCGTAGGGGAGGAATTTAAATTACATTTGATTTACGTTGTAACACAAAATTGTGGTGTGTAAATTTAAAAAAAAATAAACAAAAAACGCTTTTATTTTTATTTTTGTTTTTTTTTTCTTAGTATTAACACAGTAGATAGGAAAGATTACTTTTTTTCAATAAATACTATTAACTCTAAAATCAGGCAAAGTTGATTTCTTTAATGGCGTACATTGTTTCTTTATTTAAGACACAAATAAATAAAATAGCACATATCCGTACTAGATATAAATATATATTTATAGCTATACATTTCGCTTAAAAATATAATTATTCAGTTTGGTTAGCTCGTTTGGTCTCAAATCCAAATTAAAGTTTTCATCTCATACTATTGCAATGTTTTTTTTTCTGTTTTATTTTTTAATATGAAAATAAGTAGAAGTAAAGGGTAGGAGAAGAAATTTAAAAGAAACCTAATCTACATTCATAAGGAGTTTTATAGTAATATTATTTTAGTATTCGCTCTAATTTATCTAACTTTTAACGTGTTTAAAGTGCCATATAAAGTAAAGTTATGTAATATTCTACAACACTGACACAACTAATAAATAATAATAATAGCGACACGCCAATTATATATATTTTTATTAAGGCCTTCAAATAACGTTAATAAACAATGATAGAGCCTCAAGATTCACATCTAAATAAAAATAATCACATGTGATTTCCAACTTTTCACAATATAATATAATCAATGACTAATATTTTTTTTAGTCATGGAATATAATCATCCTATTAATCAAATTATTGCTATGGTCATTCCATTTTTAAATAAATTGTTTGAAACAAGAACATTTTTAGATTTGAAAATACATATTTTTATAGGGGAGAAATTTTGGAACCAATAAAATATGAACTCTTTTTGAAATAGTACCGAAAATGCTCTAGATTTAGCGGAATGTACAAAATTACGAGAAGTAAATTGAAGGAGAGAGTTTCTACTTCTAATAATATTAAATGGTGACCATTATTTTATTGAACTCAATACGCATACATTTATTATTTATTTTGCTAATTAAAAAAACCTTTCGTAAGGTTCTTAGTATTTATTGAGAAATTAGAATTACTCTTACTATATCATATTAATTCCGTTTTTAAATAGCACCTACTGTAACCAATAATCTCTACTATAATTTATTAATTTATTTTACACTTCGTAGTGTTTTTTTTTTTACAAAATACAATCCTGTTTTACAATTGATTTCTTAATTGAATACTGGAAAAAAATGACTACCAAATGAAGACGACGTAAATTGTTTAAATTGAACAAAAAATTATGTTTCAATAAGTTCTTTCAATCATTTCAATGTAACGTTCTCTACTACATACAATAGCAGAGATGTTTTGTGACACACCATTCAAACTTATCCTCCCATTTCCTCCCAGGATTTTGACAGGGGCACCAATATTTTTTTTATATAATTATTTAGACTAGCAGTTAAAAACCTGCTCCGCAAGTTTTTAGTGCTAGGCCCTGCGGGCAGTTTTCGGTTCCGCTTCGCCCAGTTAGTGTTGGTACTCATTCTTTCAATCCAATATGAACTGGTTTAAAAATTAGCCCGTTCCTCGAATCCACTGTCAACGTGCCAACCAGTGATGGCTAGTCACCGCGAAAAAGTAAACGGGACGGGCGTCATATTTAATATACAGCCGCTTGATACAACTGAGTTTTACCGTCAATCTTTCGAAATTCGGGTGATACTCCAGGTTCACGAATTCGTATAACTTATACCTAGGAAGGGCACGTCCCTATGCGTCTTTTCGATGAAAGTGGCGATATCTTGTGACGAATTCTTGAATTAGAAACCGAATTACAACGGTAGCTTTTTTTGAAAATCCACGTACACGGATGTTATGTTGGTGCGACGGGTAAGGCGCGGTGGCAGACATGCGTTCGAAGCCGGATTATTAAATTCAACCATGCAGACTCTACTCTACTATTAATAACGTTCGATATCAACCACTGGCATATAGAAACTCCAGGTTTTGCTTTTTGATAAGTTCCTTCTCATAGGAGTCAGGGCCCTTTAAAAATCCTTAAATTTGCCGAATTTGAGCCCTATCATCAGACATTCAGTATACAAATGTGACAATGTATTGAAAATAAATAAAAATGTACATGTACGTGCAGGCATAGAATATTTTCTTCTTTTACGTCAAGTGAACAAATCTTAACAATCAGTTTTATGGCAACAATTTTGTAAAATATACATTTTTCATGTTTCGCGGCGCCCATGTTTCCTTTTAATATCTTTATTATTAATCATACAAAATGAATCGTTAGATTATTTCCAGTATTCAGTTTAAAAAAAATGTAAGGTCGAATAATTTTTTTTAAAATGTATACTTTATTATAAAAAACAGCATATTATAGGTTGTGAACTATATACATCGCGTACTCGGTCGTACTTCTTATAAACTTATTTACGCATCGCTTTTTAATATCAATGCAAAAAAAACATCATTTCTTCCATCGAGTTTATTTTCTAACGGATACTAAATATTATGACATAGTGTCGTTATGAATTTTTTATGTGTTTATTAATCTAATGTAGGTACATGGCATTCTGGACAACTTCCGCTTTATTTTTTGTGGATTAAACCTATTCGTGCGAAATGGCACATATTATTTTTTTATCTTAGTTTGAAAAGAAAACTCTAAATATTTCCGATCGACGGTCTATCCTTTGAAATCTCTGCACAAAAATTAAAGAATCATCATTTAATGCATTTTGAATCGTTCCGAGGGACCAATTCTTGCTAGAAACGAAACTGGCAACATTCATTAATTTGTTTTTGGTTAAGTACATCTTGACCGTTTTGTATATCATTTAGTAAATCTCTGATTAGAATCTTAAATTAAAATTTGATAAAAAACGTGTTTAGTCGCAGTTGTTACAAGATATAATTTTAACTTCGCATAATTTAAAATTTCGTTGATTTTCTTACGACTATGTTTTCGATAAATGAATGAACCCTACCAGCATTACAAAACTCATTTATGAAATATAAATATCGCATTTTATAAACTACTTTCGTAGTTCGTACTACACACAAATCAAATTTGGCCTGTATAAAAATTAATTAGATTATTCTATAAAGATAAACATACACACTTTTGTACGAAAGTTAACATCGTACGCTATAAAAGTTAGTTTCACTAAAATATAAAATTTTATTTCGACTTAATATTAGAACTATGAGTATGAACATGGTTTTACTCTAATTTAACATTTTTCTATTTAGTATTTACCTATTATATTTTAATTCGAGTTAGTTGATAAACTATCAACATTGTAAAAGTTCCAAATTTGCAAAACATATCCATAGAGATTGAGGAAGATTGGCGGTTGTTATTGCGGCGGGCAGCGCACCACGGTGGTGGTGGCGAACTCGGAGAACTTCTTGTCTATGGGCAAGCGGTCGTCGTACAGGGTTGGCGCCTGCAGGATGATACCCGCAGTGCCCGCCAGGACGGCCAACGTGAAGATCCACAGGAACAGGCGATCCAACACCATGGCCACGTATTTCCAGTCTTCTTTTACCTGGAATTAAAAATATAATGAAAGTCTCTTGCGTTTAGTGATCCTTCTTTATCTTGTTAACCTTCGTTTGATTGGTTTGATATATTAGCTTTTTTAGCAATGACGACCTCACTAAACCGAGTAGATGGCCCTAGTAAAATAAATACATTTCGATTTTTTAATAATTTGAATAGGGTGTAAGCTTAAGGAAAACTTCGAACCAAGTTCCCAAATATCTTACTAATACCTAATAATATCACTTTTTTATTTAATTATCTATATAAAATATGTTTACATTGGGTTTTTCGATGCTTGTTTCACTGGGAACTGGGATATAACTGTGTCGAGACCGGTGCGGCGTAGAGATTCATAAATAAATATCGTAGGCACAAGAATGTTTAAGGTTAAATACACATTAATTTAAATAAAATTAAAACAGAAAGGTGATTGGAAGTGTGGGTAAATCCCTTAAAGAGAGTTATCTTATAAATGTAGGAAGAGATGAAGTAAATTAGTAAATCCTGTCAAAACTATTTATGGAGTTAGATACGACAGGACTCTATTATTATAATTTTTTTTTTTATTATTATGAATGTACACGTGCATTTATTTTGAAAAGAAATATGTACATTATATTTTTTTATAATTGTAAAAGGGTGAAAACCAAATGTTTTCAAGTAAAACTTCGAACCGAGTTCACAAATATCTTACTAATACCTAATAATATCACAGTATTATGAATTGCAACTTCTATCAATAGTTTGCAGAAAGCCTTTTTTACACATACTTCGAATGGCCACACAGATTTAGGAGGGCCTCCTTGAATACGCTATTTTAATTCAGAACATTCATTGGTTTTCAGGCTGCATTATTTCAGGATGTTTTTTGTAGGTTGCCCGGCTTTATATACATAGTTTACCCATGTAATTTGACAGGATATCAGGGTGTTATATTCTTACTCCAATCTTGGACATATGACATACGATCATCGTAATTCGAGGACTCTATTGCTAGATTGGTGATGGAGCTGTTCAGATTCAATGTCCGCAGTATGCACGAATATTCATGTCACAAAAGATTTGATATTGGTATAATACGTACTATTAGCTTACTTATAGTTTGCTTTCATAGACTTCATAAAATATATAGATTTGTTTAAAATGTCCAATAGAAGTAACAAACAAGTCCTATTTGAACAACTGGTTTGTATTCTCATCTCCAAAATAGGTACAAACAGATGGAGAGATAGAAAGGGTGAATTGGAGCAATCTCCAATCTCAATAGAACTTTCTTTGAATAGTATCAACAATAGTTCAAACTGCGTGGCATAGATGGATATAGTGTTAGTGAGTCATGGAGTTTATATTGTTATCCGAGAGATGTCTCTAGTGTATAGGTACGCCCCACCAGTTAAAAACCGGGGTGAGCTAGCAGTTAGGTTTTTACCAACAGAGGGATTTTGAGGGCCTAAGAGATCGGATTGTCTCCTGATTGTCCTACATACTTTATTCTCGATTATAAGAGTTTTTAGTCTAAATAAAAGCACTGAGCCTTACTAACTTCGTGTTCTAATTTTTATACAACTGATAATAACAACAACCCATAATAACAACCCCTATCATGTGGTAAATGGCTGTTTATCAGGTGTGTACAATTTAAAACATATTTATTAGTAAGGGGAAAGTGGTCGGTGTCAAGAAGGCTTTTTTATTACATGAATACAGCACAAGAGTCCCAACTGCTCCCGTCTGGAGCCAGTGGGACTATGGCATCCCCAATTGGGGTGTGTTGTGAGGCTGAAGGTAGTAGGGAGGGGATGGAGATATGGAAGAGGAAGATGGGTAAATACCTGGCTATTCAGATCTGGTCACCAAACACGGCTAAAACCATTTCAAGCAACGTTTCAATTCTGAATGGTGGTCTTACACCAGAACGATACTGAGAGAGTCTTACACTCTGAAACGTGCCACAAATATTCTATATATTATTTTTAAATAATAAATTGTGAAAATAACACAAATTAATCAAATAAAATTTATTTGCCACGCCGGGATTCGATCCCACGGCCTTCGGAGTGCGATTTAAGAGCTTTACCGCTGGACTACGCAGGCATAATTTATTTCAACAATAATTCACAAGAGTATCTTACCTTTGTCGAGTCTTCTAGCATCTTGGTATGTTCCGCAATGAACCTGATGCAGAAGCACGTTCTGTGCACGGCGGGCGGGCAGTGCGCGTGCGGGAAGGCGGGGGGTCGTAGCACGGGGCTGCAGTCCCCCGGGGCACCGGGGCCGGCGCAGCACTCCTCCTCGCCGCCCCCGCCGCCCGCGCCTCCCGTCCCCTCGCAGTCCGAGGGCTCCGAGGGCGGAGGCCCGTGGATTTGACAGCTACCTCCGAAGGGACCCACGTCGGCCAAATTGCTGGAAAATGTACATCATCTGATCATTTTAGTATTCTTTCCTACGTTTTCTGTTTGTTATTCAGTGTTCGTTAACCGGAGGGATATAGGACCGCCAAAGACTAAATTTAAAAAAATAAATAAATGTGAAAATGAACACTGTAAGGCTCTCTGAATAGTTGGCTCAAGAAGAAGTCAGAAACCCAACACGGTTAAAAAATATACATTATATGACATGATTGGCCGTGAGAATCGAGTCAGTTTTGCGTTTTTTTTTTTTTTTCTAATTTTTCTTTTTTAATGCTTTTGAAGGTTATATAACTAGTGAACTTTTTCGACAACCATGCTAAGCACATTCCATTCCCGTGTTATGGTGGTCGATTTTTCATAAATATAGTGCATTAATTAGTATTCGAAATAAGATAAAAGAATACAAGATATTAATAATATATCAAAGAATATAAAATACCACAGTATTAAAGAACATAAAGGAATGAAAATGACTTTAAAATAATATAAAAACAGTATGAAATAATATAGAAAGAATGTAATTCCTTAAATATTTAAAATAAATTTAATGTTATTTCTTGTATGAAGGAATATATAAAGCATGCAATTTTAAAAATATCTAAAAGAAATAAAATGTTATTTAAATTAGAAAAAAAAACTTTTATTGGTGGTATGGAATTTTATGTTCTTTAAAGACATTATTATTAACAGGAATTTGCTCTTCTATTACACTTTCTGAGGCTATTGAAACACATTGCTGCTTCAAAATATTATACCATTAGACATTTGCCCATTTTTCCTTCTTATGTTTGGATCAGAATTTCTCCAGAAATTCAGCGGATTCACAAAATGAGTAAGTGGGTTATCTTGTTTAAAAGTTCTGTGGTAAAGGTTAAAGGCTTCAACGTTATTACGCAGCGTAGCAGGCATTCGCGTAGACTCGGTGTAATTAAATAGTGTTGTAATGGAGACCGAACTCTTGAATAGTTGGTACCGGTGATTTTTCACAAACTTGATAAAAATTTCAAATTTGGGACTATCGAGAGACCCTTCCACAAAACGTCAAAGATTTGGTTAATAAGTAATCAATCCGTGTATCTTTGAATATCTTAATGAACCTATTTAAATTCTTTGATTTTGGGCGGGTATTAAGTTAATTAAATATATTATGTATGCAAAACATACCTATTTATTTAATTAAAATAAATACATTCTTAAGACTCTAAATGTTCTTAGAAATGTTGTGTATTATACTCGTATACGTACCTTTAATTTAGCGAAATACACCTATTACTTTTTACGGTGCTCCAGATTTACCGTAAAAAGTAATAGGTGTATTTCGCTAAATAAAAGTTACATATACGAGTATAATACACAAATTATTAAACATTATTATTTATCATTAAACTCAAAATTAATATTCTTAGAAATGAATTATTTATAAAATTTTAAGACATATTGATTTGTTAGATCCTACAGACGAGCTACCGTGACAACTTTTTTGGAGTTCGTATTAACTTGTAATAAATATTATTAATTTACGAATAACCAAGCTAAAATAGAACAAAGGTTTTTTTTAAACTACCTAATACCTTGTTTGGTATTAATCACACAAAAAAGGTTGTGTATTAAAGGATTAATTATTTTATTATCATAGCACAAAGATATAACATGTTACATTTTACCTGAACTGCGTGAGGTCATCTTTTGAGGGAGTTCTGCTAGGCTCTCTTGGGCTGAAGATATCCTCTTCTTCCTGTGCTGTGGCCTGGTAGGGGTAGAAGTTAGGCTGGCCCTCGCTCGCTCTCACTGTTCGTAGGACCACACGGCCTGATGTGAACCTGAAAAGAGAAAAGTATTATTTTATTTTATTGCACTTAATATTTGAATTAATAAACTATTAAACTACATTATATCGACTTTAATTCGACTCCGTATCTCATTTCAGTGCAGAGATAATGTGTGGAATCCTCGGGCATCCCGGAATTCTTCTACGATTTAAATCACCCGATCAAACTAACCTTACAATTTATTTTTCATTGTGTGAAATGTTCTGTA
This sequence comes from Limnephilus lunatus, assembly GCA_917563855.2. Classification (NCBI taxonomy): domain Eukaryota; kingdom Metazoa; phylum Arthropoda; class Insecta; order Trichoptera; family Limnephilidae; genus Limnephilus; species Limnephilus lunatus. The sequence goes on from OU830592.1 coordinate 78,173,781, forward strand.
TGATAAATGACAATATTAGAAAATTTTATTTTTTTATTTGGTTTTGGGCCCTGTTGGACTTTTAAGTAGATCGTATGAATACTGTCTAAGTGAGCTCTTTAAAACAACATACTAAATATTAACAATTTTATCAAGATAACAAGATATTAGTCAAAAAATATAAGAAGAAAAAAGAAAAATAATGTATGCATAGAAAAAGAATTTTATTTATATTTTTATTGTTCATTTTAAGCACCATCGAAAGCAGTTTTTCAGCAGGTCAATTTAACAATATTAATATAACACTAATGCACATATTATATAAGAGGAATAACTTTTAAATAACTACAATATAACGGCACGAAACACGCAGTCAGATACGAGTATAACACAGGCAAATTACACATAGGTAGTCATATTACGCATAAAATTACAAACAATATTAATATAAAAAGTTTTTATCTCTTAACCATTTATTTTTTTAATTGGTGGTACAATTTGATTAGATTTTTATTTTCATTGGCATCTTATTAAAAGTGATAGGGATAAGATAAGTGAATTTCCGTTGTATTTATTTATAATTTTCGGAATGGACGAACCCTCATTCTTTCTAAATCTAGTGCCATATGCATGATCTACTTTTTATTTTTAAAAAATAAGAAATAAAGTAACCATTCACATTCAAATAAATATAACAATTTAAATTCGGTACAGGTAGACATCAAAGAATGTACCTAATCGAACAATAAGGCAAAATATATTATTCTGCAACATAAATTCCGGGACCAAGTGCCACATACAATTATTATTCTTCACTTTCGGACACTTGGAAACAAATTCACCACAAATATCGACATACTAAATATAAGCTTACCAGTATGAAACAGATACCTGAATAATATTTTTTATGAAGCGTAATATTATTTTTAGGAGCATCACAGGAACTATTGCACTTAATGGGCAAAATAAGTGTTTAGTTTAAGGTTCACTGACATATATTTAAGCCTAGTATGATTTTCACTTGTAAATGAGTATTTATCTTTTTATGTTATAATTTATGTAATTGAATTTTTCACAAATAAGTATTTGAATGTAGGAACTTTGAACTTCGAATAAGCATATTATATTTCATAGGGTTACTTTGTTCCTACTTTATAATCACATCTATGTTCATAGTATACTTATGATCTCATGTTTCACTTTTATGTAGAAGTCTTTTTAGGCGTGTAAACAAATGAATAAAATAAATAAAAAAATCACTATTCATTCCCCATGACTTGTCATCTTAGTACTAGGGCTGTCCGTAAAATAAGGTCTCCAAGGCGCTGCGGTCGCGCGGAATGATGTTACGCGCAATCCTGTAACACTGCCGTTTAGACTGATTTCCTCTTTTCAAATCCCCACCACGTTGCACCCTCTGTGGCGCTTAGTCTCGGCGTGGTAATCATTCGCGATGGAGCTTCCACTCGCCGCACCCGCACACCTTGGGCAGACTTTGTGGTCTCCCAATTTTTTTGTCAACATCTTGTCAATAGTAGTCTTCCTGATATCAAGGATCATATCACAAAGCTCCCGAACCGTCAACCGTCGATTTGCAATCATTGTTTTTTCCACCTTGGCAATTTTTTCGTCTGAAACCGATGGCCGTCCGGAATGCTTTTAAATTCTCTGCATCATTTGCGCACGTTTTCTCACTCATACACTATTTTCCGTACACTTCAAATAGCTGATAATTAATTTCTACCGGGATTTTGTTCTTCGCACAAAAAAATTGATTTTAGAGCGTAATTCACACCTGACGGGTGCGGCGAGCGGAAGCTTCATGACGAACGGCTGCCACGCCGAGACTAAATATCGCAGAGAGTGCAGTTTTCTGGGGATTTGGCGTAGGCAAACCAGGCTACATGACAGTTTTCCCGGATCTCGCGTAAAATTGTTCCTCGCGACTGCAGCATCTTGGAGACCTTATTTTACCCACAGCCCTCGTAGATTGCTAACTTGCTTTTTAAACCATATTTTTAAACCAACAGAAGGCTGTTTGTAAAGATATCCTACAATATTTGACTGTTTTTAAAGATGTCCCGAAACAGTTGGCTGTTTGTAAATATGTCCCCAAACAGTTGGCTGTTTGTAAAGATGTCCCCAAACAGTTGGCTGTTTGTAAAGATGTCCCCAAACTGTTAGCTGTTTGTAAAGATGTCCCGAAACAGTTGGCTGTTGGTAAAGATGTCCCCAAACATTTGGTTGTTTGTAAAGATGTCCTCAAATAGTTGGCTGTTGGTAAAGATGACTGTAAAGTAATATTCAATAGTACAAACTACGCTTTCGAAGTCAATAGATTAGAACTAAAGTTACTCAATGAAATAATAAAGATATTTTCGTTTTAAATTTTGATACATTCAAAGCCAAAATATTTCAGCACTATTTTAATTAATGTAAAATAGGTTTAAAAAATGAATCGAATGTTTATATTTAAAAACGTGGTTAATTAAAATATTTAAATTTCTATTTATGAATTTTGCCACCCTAGTGCAACGGGAAAGCTACCTCTGAAAGTTGGTGAAATGAGTTCGAAATGCAGCTTTGCGACGCGACGCTACGTGCATAGGTTTACAAATGTTGGTCAGGATTAAATGGACGGCCGCACGCGGGGGGAAAACCAACACACGAGAGTTAGTATTGTCAATTTAAATCCACGTTTAATCCGGTCCATTGAAACAGGGCGTTTAGGAAATAGAGCACCGGAGAAAAAGCGGACAAGCTGAGTTAGTTTGCCACTTTAATGATCGCAATGTAAATGAATTCTTAATTTAAAAGAAAGCGTACTTAATTGGTACTTGAATATTGGAGTCATATCAAAAAGGAAATTAACGGAAAAAATAAATAAAATGGAACTGCGTGAAATCGTGATATTTTTTTTACATTAGCTCCACACAGGAAACAATGAGGAAAATAATTCCTGTCAGGGAGTAAGTTATAAGGCAAAGATATTCAGATATAAGAGATATGCTATTATGTGTCCATGGCTGTCGGCGGATTTCTTCCTAATGTGAATAGTTTGAATACGGAAAGTAGATGATTTTTTGAAGGTATGCAATAGTATTGGTTAACAATATTGGCGACGACGCCAGGAAACACAGTCCCACCCAGTAAAAACTGCGGATAACACCTCTTTTATATTTCAATATCTTTGGTATAAGGTATACGTAGGAATCGGGGGTCAGTGTGTCCAGAAGTGACGGACTTATGAATCCATACCTCCCATTGAGGTGCACGGCGATGCGATGTTCTGAGAAAGACCTGCTCGATAGGTCAAAAGGTCTCTCTCAACCAGTCTCTCCCAATCCGCCATGTAGTTGGTCGCATCCGCCTCCAAGACCCGGACAAACCTCACCAAGCGTAAAGAATCACTTGGGGCGACCTGTGACTGGGGTGTCGGTTATCCAATAAATGGTTCCCCCTTTGATGCCCTCCCTTTGTATAAAGCTCCTATCATAACTTATTTAGGTAGGTATCTGCATAGGCGGATTCATAAAGCATTTCATTTCTTTATTTAAATATGTACATAAATTTGAGGCATCTCACATTTTCAGAGTTTTTTTTTCGTTCCAAATAGCAAATTGTTTGCAAATAACGTCGGGCCTTTATTCAATCATGAAAGAAATCATTCTCATTCAATTTTGAATTAATTCACGCGGAATGCGGCCCGGGTAATTAATTAGGCGTTTTTTCAACCACTTTATCCTTTGAATTTTTCATAACCCCATTGGAAAATTATGGGGATATCAAGAACCCACATTCAATTATCTAACGTCCTAATGGTCGGTCCCATGTCTATGTCGGGGCATACACTCGTTTCAACATTAAGTCCTTTCGTTGATGGGTACCTACCAACGGGACCAAAGTATGTAGTAAAAGGAAGGAAGGGCACTCTAGGAGCCTATTTGAAATGTGGTTGAAGGGTTCAACACGAAAGACCCCCTGCTTGTATTTCCAAGTGTTTGGTATTTTAGACAAATTTGTGTATTTTGCATTAAGCTTCCGATGTTTGGCAATGTTTTGCTCAAAACCTTATTATTGTGGTTGTTAGCAAGGGGTTGGAGAAATATACAAGAAAACTTGATACATTCTGTGTGTGGAAACATGTTTTCAAAAACCATAACCAAGTTTCTTATATTTTATTTATTTTTGACGATAAAAGTTTGAAGAAGAAGATGATACTAATAAATCGAAACGAAAATATGAAAAAGAACAACACAAAGAAAAATACCTTGGACTGGAACCAAGGAATTCTCGTCTTACCGGTACAAGCGCCTCAACTAACTCGCAATCCCGGTAAGACTTACATTAAATAATTTTTTGGACGTTTTGCAAGTTATCATATTGTTGCTGTGAATCCTTTCCAGTTACTTGCCATTCGACGTACTATTGTGTTCACTCTGAGTTGTAGGTATGTACATATTATTATTGCTATTGTGTAGTGAGAATAGATTTCTGATTCTGACTTCTTTATGTTTTGAAATTTTGTAAGCAGATTATTAGTTTATATTATAGTTTTTATTGTGTTTTTACATCTTATTTTTTTTTTAATTTTTCAGGTAATATTTTTGTTAACTTTTTACGTATATAGGACCCTTACTTTTTAATTATAATATTAATTATGTGAAAATATTTTATTAAATATTATGTGTATTATCATTGTTATTAATATAAATGTAAAATATCTGTTGATTTTCTCTAATAAATAAAATAAATAAAAATAAGACAAGAGAGACTATCAGCTTTTTATGATTATTTCCATTTTATTTTCTGTGTCTTATTCTTTTTTTTTCGTTTAGATTTATTAGTATTATGTTCTTCAATGGTATGATTACGTTGATGGGAATAACCTTTAAAATGATTATTATAAAAGAGAGTTATTTTAATAAAAAAATGAATATTCATTTTAACTCTTAGATAAACATCGATAGGTTTCTCACACGCAGTATAAGTGAAATCTTCAGAATACTAAATAAGACTTTAGTGGGAAGGCTATGAAGCACAGCACAAAAAGGAGACCGATTATTCTATCTCATTCTCTGGAGGGCTAAATCCTATAGATGTACGTATTTGTCTCCTTTCAGTGTCGCCATTTTTCGTTTCATCGAGTTTCAAATCACAACAGTGATAAAGAAGTTTTCAAATAAAATCGGATATGTTTGTCCAAAACACTATCTAAGTTACAGAACAGGTTGAATATAATATTGTTAATTCTGAATTTTATTAATGCGCTTGACCCGGTAAGACGAGAGATCTTGGTTTCGAGTCCCAGTTGCGACCGTTACCTTTTTGAAGTGAAAACTTCCTTAGCACCGTTGTGATTTGAAACTCGATGAAACGAAAAGGTGATACTAAAAAGAGACAAACACACCCATATATTATGTATAGAATATAAACTGCAAGAGAAAGAGATAGAATAATCGGTCTCCTCTTTGTGCGATGCTTCGTAGCTTCCCCACTCTTGTCTACGTTAGTTTTTTAAGGTTTCACTTCTACCGCGTGGGAACTGCACACTTGTAATTTTTTTACTTCATATTTTCGTTTAGATGTATTAGTTTTATCTTCTTCTTTAATATATTACGTTAATAATATATTATACTTTAACGGGAATTTTCTGGTTATTATAAAAGACAGTTACTCTAATAAAAATTAAAAGTTTGAATTTAAAATAACTTTATGGCTATATTAAAGTTCAGACGTGTCAATATTTAGCACACTTCACCACTAACAGTTTCGTATTATGTCAGATCTGGGCGATATTTCAACTAAACTCTAGTTTGTTGATTTGATTCTAGCCTTCAGATGTCACAAAGTTTATAAATTAAATTGCCAAAGTACACGAGACACCTGACGCTAGTTGGAGGTTTCGACGATCGAATAATTCTCTCTTAAGATTAAGCCATACTAAATAATACAAAATCGTATGTTTTTGTTTAGAAAATTTGACCGCTTATAAGTATTATAGATGCTTCAATTAAATACTGCGTGTAGAACATACCTTGGCCCTTAAAACTGTCGGTCATTTTTTTAATCAGTCTTTTAATAAGCTTAGAAAAAAAATAAAGTATTAGGTCTATAAAAAACATTTTTAAGTGCAAACTCTCCTACTTATAAACACTTTTTCGGATATGGATTTATTGCATTATGTGGCAAATTCAGTTTCTTATATAATTATCGCAAAAAAAATTTAAATTTACGTCCGAACCTCAAAAAATAAAATATAATATGCATTTTCGCGTTGGTATTTTTGACATCACGGCGACAATACGGCAGTCGACGAATTTGTTATATCAAAGTGAACCTTATACCGTCCACCGAAGAACGACTGGCAGCCGCCCCATTCTTCCGTCATTACTCTTCCGGACGGAGCGGAGAAACAACGTCTTAGGGTCCGCGCTGCTTGTTTTCATGAAATCAATTTAAAAATTCCGTTTTATTACAATAAACAATGCATAAAAAAGGAATTAATGTTTTTTACAGGCCTTTACGAAATCAACATGTAAAAAAAAATTCTCAAACATCTTTTCCAACCTTTCCAAAAGCTTTTTCTCAAGTATTTTTAAACTCCTCCCATAAAAGGGCGTAATTCCGATTTCGATTTTTTCCTGTACTAGTGGATCGCCTTAAGTTTCCAAATTTGTATTACCTTCTCACATCAACGAATGTAATTTTGCCCAAAGGCTTAAGAAAATTTTGGTATCGTGTGGTAGGTTTACTTTATTAGTACAATTTATGTAGCAAGCTTACGGTTTGTAAAGTGCCGGGATTAGCATAGTTTTGCTCAAGAAGAAACTAGACAGGGCGGCCGTGGTAATAAGTTTAACGAGATCCTCTATCTGCTGCGCGGCGCACAATACTTCACTTTATTATCCTGGAGCTGTATTGCTACGGACACACAATAACAAACACGTGATCAACGTTACGTTAGAACTTCTGTAATAGGTCTCGACAAAGATACATTAATAGCGTAAGATGCTTCAATTATTAGAAAAATCAGACGTGGAAAATAATTTTTGTAATTCAATGTGTGTAGTTAAAATCGTTTCTCTGAAGTGGCATCTCATGAATACAGTAATTTATCCAGAAAAGTTGTAATCTATTTGTTAGTAGCTAACATGTGTTGATGAACCACGCCGTGCAAAATTCTAGATAAGGCCGCTAACTATAACCCTCTTTGTGTAGATGGCGAAAAGGTTTAATAATAATAATAATAAGGTCTTTATTCCAGGATGTGGGGAGGAGAGAGCAATCCCACACATCCCATACAGAGTATAAGTACAGCATATAATAAAATCATAGATATTTATAAATAAATAAGAGTTAAGATGCAACAGAGTCAAGGCTAAAAAATAATAATAAAATAGATTAAAAATAAAAATCGAAAGCAAAGAAAAATAGGAAAGTAACAATAATATAGTAAAATTGAATTTAGAAACATAAAAATAACATAATAGAAGTAATAACATTAGATAATTTCACCTTAAATACACCAGCTGCCAGTTTTGATTTATTATAGAAAAAACATCGCCAAAAGCTTGTATTATTTTATTTTGTGCAGCTCGGGCACAAATATAAAATTTCAATGTTTTACGATCATTTTCTAAAGAATTTAATATCCCACATTGTACAATTAAACCACAACCGGAAAGGCGTTTGCAAGTAGGAGATTTTGAACTTAAAGCAGTTTTTATAGGCCCGAAACTTTATGTTTTTTTGGGGTTATAAAAAGACTACTTAAAAAAAAAATCTAATATTAAAAATGAATTCTTATTTTAAAAAAGACTAATTTTAAATTATTTCAAGGGGAAATATTGCTCGCAGTATTTAAATAAATTAGTTCTAAGCGATCTAATTTTCAAATAAAAATCACCTGATTTTGATTTTACCATAAAATAAGTGGATTTTTCATTAACTGGTAAGGCTGTACAATTAACAAGATTATCGTTTTGCAAGAAACAAGTATCTAAGTTATTACAACAATAAAAAATCAGCTGGTGCACAGTGAAAATTTTGCTTCAGCACACGACAGCTTAATGCAATAAATCACTGATTTTTATAAACTGTTTAGACAAAATGCTACGGACACTCAATGTTCTTGTTTTACCAATCTAACCTAATCTTAATTTTGCTTTCCGAAGTGAAAAATACTAACGTTGCTTGAAATGACAAGAGCGATTTTTTTGATTTAAATAATGTTCTTCTTAATTTATTTATTTAAATTTTTACTATGTTCTTATTATAGTTAAAATCACCAGGAGGAAATCAAAAATTGGATTTTTTAACTAAAAGATACACGTGCAAAAAGTGATAAATTGATTTTCAGAATATGAAAAAAAAAGAGATATTTTATTAGTTGTGAATTTTGTATAAAGTATCTCCTACCGGCTGCGCCAGATGAGCAATACGCAAGTTTTGTTGTTAAAGTAAATAAAACGCAGTGAACGCAAGTTGCTTTTTTTGAGCCGACAAAACACACGACTTTCAGACGGGGGGTAAAACAAACAGCATTGCGACAGCGGAAATGTGTTTTTTTATAATAAAAGTAAACGAAATATAAAACTTTCAGCGTCCTGAAACACTCTTCCCTACTAGAACACAAGGGTGGATAATGGAGCATTGTGAATGGAGGGCACGAAATAAATTTAGGTAAACACGAATAGCGGTCCCAGTAAGCATTGCTTATTTTTGAAGAAATCTATAGATATTGGCTTAACCAACCATACATATAACTTTTACCGTTTTATAGGTTTTTTATGTCCTTTCTTCCACGTTTTTATATCCATACTAAGTCAGGCCAAAACCGTTGTTGGGTTTATTTAAGACATAGCGAAATAATCGAACGCCGAGTTTGATAGCTTTCGAGATAGGAATCTACTTGTTGTACAAACTTGAGTAGGTGTCACTTTTGTGAAAATAATAAGTGTAAATTGGTTTTCTATATCGAGTCATTGAATTCCTTTTAGATGTGTGTTCAGTCTGTAGCCAATCTTTCGATACACTCCACTAAAGTTGTCCTAAGCCGCTTTGAAAATGAAATCTTCGCATTAGTTTTTATTAGTTTTACCTGCACCAGATTGTCTTATATTTTAAAAAATAGGAACTGTGACGGAATGTTTTTAAATGCCTCTTTATGACAACAGACTTCGTTACAATGAACCGACGATCTACCAAGAAAATTGTTTAATTAGTCGTTGGCAATTGAATTGAAGTTATTTACAGTCAAAGTATTGAAATTGTGATAATGTCCGAATGTTATACTGTAGTATGAAAGGGTATTTAAATACAATTAGAAACGAATTTCCTAAGGTTTATATTTCATTGATTGATTTTGAATGATTAATGCGAAGGTTTTAATAATCATGGTTGAAATAGAATTGTGGAGATTGCAACACGCGTCCACATAATACAACCATAGTTCCACTAAACAGCATTTGGAACTTTTTCGTGCGGTGAACCACGTAGTATAACATTCGGAATCGGACCACTAACAATAGTACTCCTTTTTTAGATGGCGATAAGGATGTTATTCCAGCTTAACTCTAGCCAACTGTTTAGATTTATGTAAAAAAACGCTAAAAAGCGCGTTTTATTTTATTTAGTGAAGTTCAGGCACAAGAAAACTAAATTGTTTTTGGTTTTCTAAAGAACTTAAATTGCCACATCTATATATATATAAAAATATAAAAATGTTTGTATTTATGTATGTATGCCCGCTATGCGTTGCTAAACCATTCATATGAAACTTTGGAGATTTGATGTGCGCATGCCCGCGACGGTTTCTGTATACAATAGTGAGCTCTGACGTCATGAAATTGTGCATTGCTAAACCGTTCATCATATTGCGATTTGGTGAGTTGTTATGAGTACATTAACGAAGGTTTATATATAAACTGGTATTGTGTAATTTATTTAAAAAAAAATTGCAATAGGTGGCACGCGAGCTGTTTGAAAACTGAATGTACAGGGACTGAATGTGTGGAATATGGGAGGCGGGAGGGGAAATCGGGAGGGGGGTTCGTGGGACGGGGGAAGCGGTATTAGTAGTGGGGAGAGGGAAAGCGGAGAAGACAGAGTGGGAACGCGTGAGGGGAAGGGGATGCGGAAGAGGAATAGGAGGAGGAAGAAGAATGGGACAAAGGAAAAGAACACACAGGGAGAAACAATATCATTATTAAGTGGCATAACAACGCAAGCCGGGAACTACAAACCCATAAGCTAGCATATTTTTATATAATATTGATTTCCCCCTAAAACCATGCGAGCGAAGCTGCGGGAGTTTCAGATTTTGCAATTTTTTTGATTTGATACTTTATTTTTTTTCTGGGCTTATAAAAAGACTTAATCAAAGAAGATATTATTTCAAAGACCAAGATGTCGCACCCGGAGAATAACAATGACCCAAGTCCAAAAATGGCATTTTTGAGTTAATTATGCAGAAATGTTCCTGGATATCTTTTATATTCTCGAAAAAAACGGTATAATTCTTAAATATTTTAGTGGCTTTAAAAGCGAAAATTTTCATTTCTTGTCGTTAAAACCCAGAATTAGTTTCGTAACCCTACTCCGCAGGTGTTCGGTAGAATTAGATTAATACTATGAAGGCAGACAACGTTTTTCCTATCCGATCAATCAAAGCCTTAAATGTGATTTTTTTCATCAATCAACCGGCGCCCTCCAAATTGAACCCCATGGTATCAGAAACATTTTTCATTTTGGTAGAAAGACTTTTTTTGTTAATTTCATCGTCTAGTCCAGTGGTCGGCAGACTCATTAGTCAAAGAGCCAAATATCAGCAGTAGGTACAACAATTTAGATTTCTTTTGATGGCCAAATTTCTTCATGGGAACCCTTAGGACCTTAAACAACCAATAATGTAGATTGTAGAGTAAACGGATTGTTCATCAGTTGTGTGCAATTTAAGATACGTTTATTAGTATGGGGGCGATTATATAAGTCGGTTAACACGAGTTTAAGTAAGAATTAAAACAAGTGCTACGTCGAAGTGCTTAGGAACACCTCATACCGATAATTAATTTATTAATTTTACATGCCTCTACTATGGTAGTCGTATACGATTTAGATTATAATGTAAGAACTGAGCAAATAATATTTTGTAGAAAGAACTAATAAAACGTCATTGACCTTTTACATATTCATATACAAGAGAGTTTCTGATCTCCAGATTTCCAATCCTCAATTTTTTTCTGTTTCTACGTCTGAAAACCAGCTTACAAGAAAAACAAAACTAACTTCCGATATCTCATGAAAGGCAAGAAATAAGCACTTCATCTCTTCTCTAGTAAATAATATTTTGTAGAAAGAACTAATAAAACGTCATTGACCTTTTACATATTCATATACAAGAGAGTTTCTGATCTCCAGATTTCCAATCCTCAATTTATTTCTGTTTCTACGTCTGAAAACCAGCTTACAAGAAAAACAAAACTAACTTCCGATATCTCATGAAAGGCAAGAAATAAGCACTTCATCTCTTCTCTCTACCACCCTTGCGTCTGTACTCGAGGATCCCCCCATAAGGCCCCCTCAGATATTTGCAATCAGGTCCTACCTCTTCGCCTCCGTTCCAATAACACTCACGTCAGACTTAATTCACTGCAGATTGGTAATTGGATTAACCTGAGGGAATTTGCTTAAAGCGTCTTGGAATAGAAATTGTCTTCGAGTGACATTCTCAAATTGGGTAGGACAATGGGTAATTTATTCAAACTAGAGGGATTGAAGGACCTATTTTTTATGTCGTCCAATTATTTATATTTTTTTCACAAAATATCTGAAAATCGGTAAAAAGGTAACTCTTCTGAAAAAAATAATAATATTGTTTTACGCTACTTCATGAAAATAAGGTTAAAAATCTTATTCATGAAAATAATACCCCTTCGATTCTTTTAGGATAATAAAAGAATTAGAAAAAAACAAACTTAAATATCTACGTTTCAATACGTTGACCAGTAAAATTCGTTGTGCACAAAAAAATTATTGATATTAATCATTAAAGAAGAAGATAACACGATTAATCTAAATAAAAATATGAAAGAGAACAAGACACAGAAAAAATGAAAAAGATAATGGTCGCAAGTGGGACCATTTACCATAAACTTTTTCTATTTTTCTGTGTCTTGTTCTCCTTCATATTTTTGTTTAAATTATTTGTGTAATCTTCTTCCTTAATGATATATTATACCGATGGAAATAACCTTGAAAAGTTATAAATGAGAGTTGTTCTTAAAAAAATGATATTATTCAAGTTGATTCGTTTGTGACTAGTAATGTACTTGACTTAAGATGGATTGTTTCAAAAAATTTGAACAATTCATCAAACATTTGAAGTTAATTTTCACGTTGTGTGAATTTTCTAGGCATGTACTCTGATTGTTTCAGTTTCGTGAAGCAACTGGCCTATAACGATATTTTTTTTGTTGTGAACTTCGCACTTTTTTTTTTTGAACTTATGGATACGACTGTCTGAAAAGATGAGTTTTTAGTTTAGCTCTAAATTCCGCTGAATCTGTGATCATTCTTTACTCGTGTGGCAGTCCATTCCAGGCTTTAGGTCCTGACACTCCGAAAGCACGCTCACCGAATTTAGTATCTGGTGTGCGCTTTGGTTCCTTCAACCTTCCGATAGCTGATGTTGCTGCTGACCTGAGGGTTGATTGTCGCGAATTGGAATTTTCTGGAGTACACATTTCTGATAAGTAAGCCGGAGCCATTTTGTTAACGGATTTGAATACCATCCAGCAGAGCTTAAACTGGATTCTTTAAGTACATTTTAGCCAGTGAAGATTTTTGAGATGCTCAGAAATATGGGAATATTTAGATACGCCGGTGATGAGTCTTGCCGCAGCGTTGAACACAGATTGTAATTTGCTGATTTGATATTTCGGAAGACTAGCATATATTCCGTTGCAATAATCTAGACGTGAAACAACATACGAATTGACTAGTAATTTAGTCGCCTCTGTTGTCAAGTTTCTCCGTACTGCTTTACTCCGTACTAAGAGTATCATCCACTCTGGAACGTGCCGCAAATATACTATATATTATTTTAAATGAATTAATCGTGAAATAACACAAATTAATCAAATAAAATTTATTTGCCCACGCCGGGATTCGATCCCGCGACCTTCGGATTGCAAGTCAAAAGCCTTAACGCTAGACCACGCCGGCCGTCAAATAACATGCCATAGTATCCTGGAGCCAGTGATACTATGGCATCCCCAATTAGGGTAAGTTGTGAAGCTGAAGGTAAATGGAGTGGGGAAGGAAATGGGGAGGAGGAAGGTGGGGAAGTTCCTGGCTATTCGTATCTAGTCTCCAAACACGGCTAAAGCCATTTAAATCAGTCTTTTAATTCTTAATGGTGGCCTCACATCAGGGCGATACTGGAGGTATTTTCAACTATGATTCTGATTCTGACATAATAACACAACTTGAATAGAACTTACACAGAACGTGAAAATTAACTTCAAATATTTGATGAATTGTTAAAATATTTTTAAACAACCCGTCATTAGAGATTTTAATTAGCAAAGTTCGTGCATCATTATTTTGCTGGTCATAGTATATGTATCTTGTATGTATACATAAATCGAAATGTGTTTGTGGATTATGTATAGTTTATTGCTATGAATCCATCATTTCCATCGCGGTGCAAGGCGATAGGTCGATAGAGTCTGGCTGGAGAGGTCAAAAGATCTCCTTCAACCAGTCTCTCCCGATCCGGCCCGCCACGTTGTGGGAGGGGAATAGCATCCGCATTGTGTTATCATAATTGAATGATTATTAAAACGATTATGTACTTATATGACAGCCTCTGTGGTCACAAGGTAAGACTTTCGACTCACAATCCGAAGGTCGTGGGTTCGAACCCGGCGCGGCGTGCGCAAATAAATTTATTTGGTTAATCTGTGGTACTTCACAATTAATGCATTAAAAGTAATATATGGTATATTTGCAATACGTTCCAGATTGGAAGATACTCTCGGTATCGCCCTGGTATAAACCAGGTAATTGTCATTGTCATCAAAAGACCATCATTCAGAAACGTTGCTGGAAATGGCTTTAGCCGTGTTTGGATTAGATCTGAATAGCCTAGTACTTCCCCACCCTGCTCTACCCATCTTCTTCCCCTTCCTACTATCTTTAGCCTTACAGCATATCCCAATTGCGGATGCCATAGTCTCACTGGCTCCAGACGGCAGCAGTCGAGGACTGTTGTGCGGTATTCTATATATTATATATTCTTTATAAATATCAATGTGTCATATGTAAAAGCCCTAAGGGCTTTTAAATACATAAATATTAATTTCACAGGTTTCGTAGAACTAAATTGAGAAATTATTTGAGCGTTTATAATATGCGACGTACAGTAATTTCTACTGGCAGATAAACGGTTTCATAAATTCAGTGTTGGTTTAGCCCTCGACACGGTAAAATATTTGAGAGATTAACTGTGTTCCGGGATGATTCGAGCAGATGAAATACTACGAGGAGAAGGAAGAAATTTACACGTTTATGCGTGATTTCCTCTCTTTTTTATTGTCAAGTGAGGCTCGTAAATTTAACTTGGAAATGTGTTTCGTTTAGAAATTCAGCGATTTTTCATGACGGCTAATCATTAATTACTGGCGATAGTAAAAAAAGATTTTATTCCACCAATTTACCCCTGATTTAAAATTTTATAAATTGCTTACATTATTCATTGTTATTGGGCACACCTATATACGAACTTCCAACGGCAACAAAAAATCAGAGTGTGCAATTCACACTCGGTAAATCTGAAGCGGTCAGAAAACTAAAGTAGACAAGAGTGGGTAGACTAGTAACCAATTTTTTTATCAATGTGAAGAATGATTTTTACCATATTTTTGTCGTCGAATTCCAGTGCGCCTTTTCCTATACATTTGTTCATCTTATTAGTATTTGTGTTCTCTTCTACGGAGTCGCTAGACGTCGCTTTCTTTTGCCATTTCATTTTGGAGTGGTTTGAAGATGTATATTGATTTTACCATTTATTTATTTTTTATTTCGTAGGTTTCGATACTTGTTTGATTAAATGTCTGTCTTCATACCACTACACCAAAGGATACTTGAGTTGGACTGTGAATTTGTCGTGTTATATTTGAAGCCGTGAATTAAATAAATATTTTATTGCTGTCTATGTGTTTGTCTTTTTTTAGTGTCGCTCGTTTCCGTTTCATCGATTTTTAAATCACAACGGTGCAAAAGAAGTTTTAACTTCAGAAACTTTGTGCATAAACAAGCCGCCCGTTTGACAGATTTCATCATCTTGACAAAAGATTGCAATCTTTAGAGCACAGGCGTAAATGCTCCGAGGAACTAACATCATTGATCCCTTCGGCGACGGAGGTGGTTCGAGAAACACGCCAATGACTCATTCCTGAGTTCAATGGAGATAATCCGTCTTCCTACTGCATCATGGATATCATCGAGCATATTTGTATGCAAGTGTGCAGACCCAAGTTCACTCCCTCCTTTCCTCAAAAAGACTCTTAGCACAGCATCACAAAGATCACATAGACCCAAATGGAATTTTTTTATCGGTGACTGCGGTATAGCAACTCAGAATGAAACCAACTCAGAACCACCTCATAAAGGTCGTTAAAAGCTATAAAAAAAATTACTTTAAAATAGCCGGTAACCCTAACTTAACTTAACCTATTTAACCAATTTTTTATCATAACTACAAAAATGGGACAATTTAAAATTTCTAAAATAAAATATTGTGTAATTAATAAGAGATAACTTTGTATAAACTATTTTTTTAATAAACAATATCGACATGTTTCAATAACAATGTTATCTTCTTCAGGATATGTTAATATAAAGATAAATAAAAGACAAACAAGTATAGACAAATTAGAATAAACTATAACATAGACGAAATATTAAAAAGTAGAGGTGATTAATTGCTTAAAAATCATAAAAATAGTTATACAAAATTAAATATAAAAATTATTTAAAGAAAAAAAATTATTTATTTTTATTATATTTAATTTTGTATAACAATTTTTATGATTTTTGAACAATTAATCACCTCTACTTTTTAAAAGTGGTTTATACAAAGTTATCTCTTATTAATTGAATAATAAATAATGCCACAAAGTTATTTTGCAAAGATTGAAGAAGTAAAATATTGTGTTTTATAACATGATTTCAACGCATGTTAATATTATTATTTTTAATGTTATACCTCACAATACGCCCCTGTTTTTACAATGTAATTAAAGGAAAACTATGTCGCCACCCGGTTGGGCATCTCTAAAGAGGCGGGTTAAGGTAGGAGCCGTAGGAAGGGATTTATTAATGCGAATCTTGAAGTGGGGGGATTATATGCGATTATAGATATTGAGCCGATTTACACAAAAACGAGTAGTGTTCTCACTAAGCCAATATCAACTGTGAACGGGTGTTCCGCTCGTGTCCGTCAAGTTTCACGCACGTGCTCCAATGGTGGGATCAATGCTTCAATCTCCATTAAAATATAAATATTGTCTCTTGCCCAATCTAAAATCACTCTCTTGCCCAATCTATTCTACAATATGGTATAATCGGGTGGGGGGGAACTTTTAAAACTAACCTTCAACCTGTAGAAAGGGCACAGAGGTTGATTCTAAAAGTCATTTTACGAAAACCATCTATATTTCCAACAATACAGCTGTTTGAATCTTTTAGGGTTCTTAGTCTTAACAAAATTTTCAAAAAAAACTCACTGTTGCAAATCCACAAAGATCATTTCAATACTACAACAACAATCACAATAATAAGTAACCGATCAAGATCACGTGGCAACCTAGATATCCCTAAAATTAAAACTAGTGCTTTTCAACACCACTATACCTATCAAGGTATAAAAAATTTTAATGCCCTCCCATATAAAATCAAATCTGTAATCTGAATCTGAAGATATCTTTGGAAGAGACTCAGCATGCCCACACTGCGTCTGTGCATTAGATATGGCAAACGGTCCGTCGGACCGCCCTCCTTTGCGTAAAATCAAGAAGTGGGTATTATCAAATTGTGGGGCTCCAGCCCATAGGTGGCATCCATATTCAATCTTTGGTCGTACAAGAATTGTATGCGGTTAGGAGCTAGAATCTACCAGCCCTATACAAGACGACCATGTAATTTTTTAACAAATCTAACGTTTAAAAGTATATTGCTTCAACTTGGTAGATATTTTTAAAAGCTCGCTGAGAAAGAAAACATTGCTAGAGGGTTGCATACTTATTTTAATTATCAAAGTTTCTCGTTGGCAAAGTTTGAACATTCTCCTTTTTTGGGGGTTTTTATGACTGTCCAAATTGGTACATGAATATCTTGGTAACTACGGCTGAGACAAGGATGAAAGATAGGGGAGAGTGCGCTCGTAAAAGGGAATGAGATAATAATCTTCTTCAAGAATTGAAATAACTTTTGGTTATGGGATGATATATTTGAAGGTGCTCCGCAGACAGTCGCGGAATGGTATATAAACTTGTTAAACGTTAAATGCTTGAAGCAATTTAATTTCTTTGCGATAAAATGAATTCTTACGTAGATACCTATAAAAATACCTCGTACTTTACGGTGCTTTGTATTCTCGTTTTGTATGTAGTTATACTTATTCTAAACTCCTCCATATATATTCTTTTATATATCAATATCATGGTGATGAGCTCTAATTTACGATGAAATAACTGTGTTTTAAAATTATTGAGTGTTATATTTTTTTATAAATATACTTTCAACCTGCTTTCATACGTTTAGAAACAAATTCACCTAAAATATTGACATATTTAATATAAGCTTACCGGTGTTAGAGATACCATAATGATATTTTTTCGTTGCATAATTTTATTACTTAGAAATTTGACCGGACAATTCAGATTCAACTCAACTCAACACCTCCTTTAAAAAGGCATTAAAAGAGATGAAAAAATATATTTAAAAAAATTAGCTAAATAGGTTACGTTAGGATAGGTTCCAGGCTTTTTATTTTTTTTCATAGCTTTTAATGACTTTTTAAATAGGGGTTGAGTTGAGTTGATTCTGAGTTATCATAGAAGCCTTAGGTACATCGCATGAGCTATAGCATATATTTTTTATAATTATTCACTTTTATCTACAATGCAAAATTTTTTTCTTCTCTTTTCTATTCTGTTTTATTTTTTTTATGTGAATACCACACAAGAATCGGGAAGTACCTGGAAGTTGAAGTCACCGAACACGGCTAAAGCCATTTCAATCAACATTTCTGAATGATGGTGTTATACCAGGACGATCATGGGATTATCTCCCACTTTGGAACATGTCGCAAATATAACTTATATTATTTTTAATTAATTAATTGTGAAATAACATAAATTAACAAATAAAATGTATTTTCGATTGCTAATCGAGAGCTCTACTTCTCGACCGTGGAGGCCGTCAATTGTAAATTATTACGCAATATGAATAATTTTTTTTTTTTTTATGCCATCCGCAATTTAAAAACTGGTTTCAATTTTTTTTCTTTATCTTTTCTCTCTTATCTTATATACATAATAATTTACACAATTAAATGCACCTTTATACCTTAAATCCATTTTTTTTCTTCATTTTTGTTATCTAAACATTTAAAACTCTTTTTGTCTTTGTACATGCAAAATCGTGTAAAAACCCATAACGGCATTGATAAATATTAATTAAAGAAATAAAATTGACCAATATCACTTTTAATTCAAAATCATCTAATATACCTACTTGAAATTGAAATTGTGGGTTAATTTTACAAATGCAGTTCGTAAAAAATCCGGACGTGGAATACAAAATATTTCGTAAAGCGAAAACAGGCGAATTATTTTTTAAAGAATTTTCCTAATCCCAGATGTAAAGTCATTTGCGTAAGGTCCAGCTATCAATCAACATCACAACGTCCAGACCTGACGGGCACATACTCTACTCGAAGAGTAAATGAAAAAGCCTTGTTAATATATTTTGAGCAGCGTAAGGCAAATGCGTAGATCATTACACCCATACGGCAGTGTTGCCAGATGTTTTTGAAATCATGTATCCATGGTTTTTTAAATCATTTATACCGATACGATTTTTAGAAAAAATCATGTCGAAGAAGACATGTTTTTATCTGTCACCAACAATGTGTATTTTGAATTCTTTTGATTAGAATTTTTTAGCGTGCATTAAATTGTCATTTAACAATATGAACAAACATAATATTACCATGTAACTTCAAGTAGTTACCTACACTGACTACCGTAAAATGTAGACAAATTAAATTATTGGAGTTGTGGGAGAATTTCTTCTCTCCCGTCTTATGAACCCGAAACAGGTTTTTTTGAAGATATTTATTATTATTTTAAATTTAAATACAGTTCTACAAATTATTCAAATAAAAAAGATTATTTGTGAA
This sequence comes from Limnephilus lunatus, assembly GCA_917563855.2. Taxonomy (NCBI): domain Eukaryota; kingdom Metazoa; phylum Arthropoda; class Insecta; order Trichoptera; family Limnephilidae; genus Limnephilus; species Limnephilus lunatus. Next base: position 78,193,231 of record OU830592.1, read on the forward strand.
GTGTGTTTTTTGAAAAAGAATATTTTTTCCTATCATTCAAAGGAAAATTAAGATATAATTGTTCGTAATAAAGCATTTTTATCGACCATTTAAGCAGGTACCGTTGTTACACTGACATAATTTATGTTGTTTTTACACATGGCATCACTGCGGGGCGTTACATGACTGTGCTTATACGTATTGAAATAAATAAAAGTGATTTATCATTGAAAAGGGTAACAATAATAATCTAAACGGAAATATGAAAGAGAACAAGACACAGAAAAATATAAAAAGATAATGGTCGCAACTGGGACTAAAAAAGTGATTCAACTAATTTAGATAAGATTTCGAAATATCTACGTATTTAAAACGTTTTTGATGAAAAGTTAATGAAACTTTTTTCAACATGTACGTTTTTTTCTGAAAAAGCAATTACAGTGTGTTATTTGAATTACGAAAATAATTACATTAAATGAAATAGTATTACTTGTTTAAACCATTGTTTTATATTGATGTCGACCGTTTGACCAGGAAAAATATGTGCTAACTGAATATTACAAAATTATGGCAGAACATTTATTTTTATTTTTTTATTGAATTTTTTTTCTTTGTTTCAATACATACAATAAATTCATAAATATAATGAAAGTATATAAAGCTTAATACAATTATTATTATTACAATTATTTTATTTTTTTAATTATCTCTCATAATAAGCAAATGCTTGTGTGTACGGGAGGAAGTATTATTTGTTTGGTTATTTTGATTTTTTTATTATTTTTTTATAAACATATATTTCGTGTTAAAGTGGGGGTGAAGGCATAACTAATTAATGAAGAGTAGGTGGAGGAGATAGAACGGATAGTGAATAAGAACATAATATCTGAGATGGGAAGCTGTAAGGTAGTATTTTCAAAAAAGGATTTCTTTATAACGGATAACAACAAAATTTAAGCTACATTAGATAGAATAGTCATACAATTATTTTTTAGACAAGAAACTAAAAACATTTTACAACAAAACATCCGTTCATCAGGTTTTGAGAAAATGTATTAGGAGGAAAACCGTACCAAACACAAAATACTGATATTAAGATTTCGAAGAAGTCGAGAAAACTAAAAATGTCAAAGAAGTTATAAACTTTGACAAGATTATCCAGCACTCGACCAACTAGAGAGGAGGACAAAAAAAACAAAAAAAAATATTTTCATTTCAATTTTAATGTTTAATATTTTTCAGAAAGCACTTAGATTTGGTTTAGTTGGATACACTACATCATCTAAAATACTAATTACCATTGTGTTTCTATCTGTGTAACTTTGCGATTGATTGCGTGAAGAATTCAGACAAGCGATAAAGTACCTACCTATGTACCAAGTGAGTACCAACGTAACAATCTAAAACTAAAAATGTAGAATTTTATTTCAAACAAAAAAAACAGTAAAAACATTTTTTAGTATTATTTCACCCGCTATGAAAGTATTTAATATTCTCCAGTGTGGTGGTTATGATCAGCTAAGTTGTTACATTCCAATCAATTGAGGTTAATGTAATTATTTAGTACAATAATAACAGGTGAGCCAATGAAACGAGACGATTTAAAAAAATCAGAACACATTAATTAAATCATGTTGTCTAAAATTTATTGATGAAAACATAATCTACACGAATGGAAATATTGAGTAAGTACACAATCGTTTATTTTTTTTAAATAGTATCCATAGTATTTTGTCACATACATTATTGCAGCCTAGTTGCAAAGATACCCAAAGTGAGCCAATGAAACGGGACGATATGAGAATGTCAAGAAAAAGTAGACGGAAGGAGGGCTTACGCCATCAACGTTGTGAATCGAGAGAACGGGAAGTTAGTTATCATGGATACTTGGTCAGGTGAACAATTCATATTTACCGTCAAAGCGTATTACCAAAATGCACAAAAGTTTTGTCCGTGTGAGACGAGCTTTGCAATGAGGCTGGAAGAATGTATGCCACAAAATGGGGGCCACCATTCGGACATTATTTAAAAAAAAATGGACGATTGTAGATTATGTCTTCATCAATAAATTTTGAAAGAGATAATTTATTAGATTTTTTCTGATTTTTTTAACGAAACTGGTGAAACATTTTAGCTCAAATATATGGTGATAGGGTAGTATGTTGCATAAAGTCATACGACATGCACCTTTGCATTTTAAAACCCAGTGGAAGTAATAATGACGCCGACGTTATTGAATTAGCATTTAATTCATTCCGAACCTTTTTAACCATTCATTTCAGTTGCAGAGTTGGTTTAAACTTTTTTCTGGCATTAATCACATTTCCTACAATTTCAGGATCTGCATATGTGAGTAATCTAATTTTGTTTTCTGCGCATTAATAGCGCTGGTGCAGTGGCGGGTTGTGGTGGATGCAAATGCAAATGAGTGACGCAGGATGAGAAATAAAAATATATATGTTAATTCACGAACTTTCGTACAATGATTATTCAGAGTTTTAGGTACTCTCAGTGATGCCCTGGTAAAATTGAGGATCGAAAAATGCCTGAAATAGATTTAGCCATGTTGATAGATCTGTATAGCAGGGAACTCCACAACCCTACTCTTCCCCATCTCCACCCATCCCCACCCCATTTATCCTCACAATACACTCCAATTGGGGATGCCATATTTCAGTTGGAACTCTGGGGCTCAATTTATATTTAAAAATATCTTTAAAGCGAAGCACTACGACGTAATGCAAAATCATGTGTTTTTGTTTTGAAAATTTGATCGCTTAGTAATGTGAAATGTTTTAATAAAATATTGTCCGTGGAATACATCTTAGCATTTTAAATAATCGAATATTTTTTCGAGAAGTTTTTTCATAAGCCGGAAGAAAAAAGTAAGTTCAAAATTTTCTACTTACTAACACTTACTAACCCATTTTGGGGTATGGTTTTATTGTATTATGTGGAAAATTAAGTGCTTTAGAAAATTACCTTTGTCCAGGAATTCGCAAGATAGAATGAAACACGTTTTTGACGATGGTTTTTTCTTGTATATAGGCGGCTGGTGTTAATCAAGAATTTAAACATTTAAACCTTGCCCACATATATTAGGTCTTTACATATGAAATTGGCGTTTTGTATGGGAGGAACTTTGTATGGAAGCTTATGGGAGTTTTGTATGGGAGCTTTTTCACCTTCCCAATTTGCTTCAAGTGGATTAAAACAGTTTTATCACTAACACCGCAGCCTGCAGCTAACTCGGACGTGGTTTGCGATGGATCCGCTTCCACGTAAGCCTTCAATTCTTCATTTGAAACTTCAACTTTGGTCTCCGGCCGTCCACGGGGCTTGTTCCGCAGGTCGAAATTTCCAGAACGAAAACGTTGGAACGAAAAACGCACTGTATTTTCTTTTGCAGCACCGTCGCCATACACATCATTAATCCTTCGAGCCATTTCTGCAGCACTGGTGTCACGGTGGAACTCGTGCTATTCGTACTACTCATATAATGCGATATTTCAAGTTTTCCATTTTGTAAACTAAGTGACGCAAAGAAAAAAAACAATTAAGGAAAAAACAAATGAATTATAATTTTCGAAACACAAATACATGAGTAAATAACTGCATAAATTTGAATTTGGAATTCCTAACCAAAAAGAAGATATTCGGGATCAAAGTTGCCAGTACGGCAAAACGCCAATTTCATGTGAAAGGACCCAATATATGAGGGTGTTATTGTTAGCAGACAGATATCGAATTTTACACGACTTGGTGCATCGCCTCAGGAGCGATTATTTAAAATAACAAAAATTTAAGTAAATTAACAACGGAGGTTTAAAATGTTTGATTTTGGAAATGCTCTAACCCAAGTAATTTTATTTTCATCATATACTTTCAATCATGTGGAAATAAAAACATGTTCGTTACTATATATGAATGTAAATGGAGCAAGGAGCGTGTACTAAGACAGATATGTGTGGCAGTCAATCATCTCTGTCTACCCTCCGGGGAAAAGGCATGATGATTAGTTACTTAGTTATTCATATATAACATTAAAAAAATATGTATTTTAGTTTTGACTCCTCAAAACCCTTCACACATCAGAAGGAAATTATTTTCTTTAGAGCCTACGTCATCTTTGGGGGTTGTTGAGTGAGAAGGACATTTTAGGAAAGAAATAAGAAGAAGTTCTGGGCAGGGAAGTGGTATGAGGGGTGGGTAGGAGTTTGGACGTCGCTTCGGTGTGTCCTGGAGTGACGGACGTATGAATCCATCTCTCTCACTGTGGTGCATGCCACCAACCAGTCTCTCCCGATTCGGCCTGCCAAGCAGTTAGTGGGCAGATGTATGGGACCTGGAAAAATCTCACCCCCATCCCTGAACCTCTGCTAAGTCGCTAAACGGAGCGAACCATTAGGGGTGTCATATGGCAGAGATGTCTGTAATCCAAAGAATTGTTCCCGGGGCTCTCGCTTCCCAAACATAAATGGCATAATACATCCCTAATCATTAGAATAAACTAATTCCGTCCCATTTTAAACAAGTTAATATAACATGACATGTTAAACTTAGGGGTCTCGCCGTACCGTGTGGTTTCAACTTCCTAAATATAATGTACAATGAAGATTCCAGGAACGTGTGGGTATGGTCAAAATTATTAATGTTATAATACTTAACTTGTAATCATCTTCACGTGCCACAGCCCTCGAGTTACGTTCATTACAATTATTTCAAATGAGAAAATTCAAACTTTTCAATATTTAAGCATTTTCGGGAAGAAGGGAACTTTGATTTTAAAACAGATACTACATAAATTAATATTTGATTTCAGTGATGAACAATAGTAAAAGATAATGGCAGAAAATTCAAAGATGGATAGATACACAGGTAACACACTTAGGCACACGACATACTTAAACACACTCATGGGCATATTTGTACATAAGATTACATGCACATTGACAAATTTAATAATGAAGCCAGTAACGATTTTATCATTGAAAATTCGTCTACATCACTCCATAAGTGTTAAGGTATGCATTTGACTTACCTTATCCAGTGTTTCCTGACATTATTTGGTGTAAAAAATGTAAATGATATTTTGGTCTCCGTTGACTTTTTAGATGTCTTTTTTTTCAATTTTTTTTCTTCAAAATCAAATTAAAGAAGTCTTCAACACTGGTCACTCGGCCGAGTAACCAAATAACCAAACACCTGCTGAATTGTTTTAATAATGTCAGGAAACACTGGTTAAAGTAAGTCAGGTATGTCCCTGCAAACACCTTCAATATGGAGGGTTTGTATTCCAAGATTAGCGAAATTTAGCACACTTGACCTTCAAACAAGAGAAAAGGTCACTGTCTGCATGAGATTTTTAAAAACTTTCCCCATGCCTTTTTCCTACATATTAAAGCAAATCAATCCTGTGCAACGCTAGGTACTTCAGCTAGTATATAAAATATAAATATCCTTCCCCGGATAAGATAAGTTTGATTTCATTACAGACTTTTAATTTCCAATGTCCTTAGATTACTCCTACCCTTCTCAGTATACTCTCTGAAACATCGGCCACACTCGAGACGACCTTTTCCAGTTTAATTAAATATACGATCCAGACAAGATAGTAAAGATTAAGAAAGTTTCCGATATGAAATAGCAAAGTTTCCCAGTTATTAATCTTACTTAATGCATGTAGGTACTTGGTTTAGATACTGTTTCCATTTAATCTGCGCCGATCCCTTTCTCCCCAAGGTATTGATAATTTGAAGTCTTCTTCTACTGTATAATTACTTAGAAGAAGACTTCAAATTCTTATAATATATATGGGTGGGAATGTAAGTGTACTCAGTTCTTAAGGCGAAGAAAAGGTAAATTACTGTATTCTTTACCACGAATCGGTTTATATATATATCATAAATACTAAAAGTATGCTTTTGATAAATTAGGGCTTTTCCAACCGTTTCCATTGAGTAGAATTAAAATAAATTTATTAATTACTTTATGAGGGAATAACCAGAGAACACCAGAAATATGTCATTTTTAAATCAGTTTTTAGTATTTTATCTAGTAAAGCCATGTTTTAAATTTTGAGAAAATATATATATATTTTTAGTACAATAAGGTTTTACCGTAGGTCGTTGGCAGATTTGTTAAATTTTCAAACAAAATTCTGTATTATACAACACACATTTCTAATCATATACTCACGCATTAAAATAAATCAATAAATTATCTGGGAAAACTATGTTTCAGAATTTGAATTTTAGTTAAAATAAAATTATTTAAAAAAGATCCGCACACGTGTTTTGTGACGAAAATACTTCATTTTATTTTTATTTATAACTTTTATGAGTAAAAACTCAAATTATAATATTTTAATCAAATGGAAATGGTCCCAATGGAACCAATATTTTTTTCTGATTTTCTGTCTTCAGATTTTGATTGAGTTTCGCTAATATTGTCTTCATTTAATTAAAATATTATAATTTGAGTTTTTACTCATAAAAGTTAAAAATAAAAATATTCATCCTAGACTTGCAGAAAAGTCAATAGATGTCGCATATTAAAAAAATAAAATGGATAAAAATTTATCCAGACACTATCTAAATAGCATTTAGTTCGGGTTAAATCTTGCAATCATATATAAAGATAGCAGCCAATAATATGTGCGTTAAGAAAATGAAGAAAGTGTTGGTAGTTCTTAGTCAAGGTATTATACAGTTAAAAGTGATCGAATTGGAAATGGATTCCATAGCTAAATCGGTAGAGCAGTTGGCCATGAATGCTAAGGTATCTGGGTTCGTGTCCCAGTGGAACCAATATTTTTTTTCTGATTTTTCTGTCTTCAGATTTTGATTGAGTTTCGCTAATATTGTCTTCATTTAATTTAAAAACAAATAAAATACATCAGTTTGTCTATTTATTTACGGTCTTACAAACTAATATATTTAAGATTTTTTTACATTCATATTTTGCTTAGACATTATTAAAAAATTATAAATACTTATGATCAAAAAATAATTACAAAAGTACATAATTTTAAAAGTTTTATCATCACGCCTTTCAGCATTTTTGCATGTAGGTATACATGAATGCAAAATTTTGAATGAAATAAAATCGATATTGAGTTATTATTTTTAAAAGCTGGTACGGAGATCTTTCTCATTGGAACCACCCTGATTGATTACCTTTTTCCTTTTTGTAAAATTATTCACAAAACAAAACAAAAAACTACTTTAGCGGTTGAAATTGTGACCACTAGACTCCGTTTGCCAAGCGAAATGTATGCCTATTACCCAAACTCGTGGCGATGTAAGGCACAATAAGAATTCATATATTTTTGGCTTGTAGTTTCCTCTTAAAAGTGGCAGACGAGAAGATAATTGCTAATTAATTGATATTAAAAAAAAACTAACGTAAGTTTACCTAAGATCCTGCTTTAGCTGGTTGGGATTAACAGCCATCTGCCAATACAAATATCGAACAAACGCTTTATAATTTTTATTTATTTTATATATTCAATAATTTTATTATTAAATTAATAACTGTTTTTATTAATCTACTATCTACTACACTATATAAAGAGGTAATATTTGTTTGTTTGTGTGTTTGTTTGCATCGAATAGGCTCCGAAACTACTGAACCGATTTGAACAATTCTTTCGCTGTTGGGAAGCTACACTATCCCTGGGTGACATAGGCTATATTATATATTTTTTTTAAAATAGGCATCCTTACTACATTTCAATAATGTAACCCAGGGTGTAAAAAAATTACCTGAAATATTCTTTAAATCGCGTGCGCTGCGAAAACTATTGATGATAGAATAAAATAATGTTGTACGACTTTATAGAACACATCATTATTTACAAAAAAAGTCGCCACAGCATATGTCTAACTATTATGGTTATGCCACAATAAGTATCCTTTTATTTTAAAAATTTAATTTAAATGTCGCCGCTTGAAAAGGCTCTTTATTTGTATCTTAGTTTTAATCCTTATCAAAATAAATTACTTCATATTCAAAACAGCTTCAATACCTTTATTTAACTTTTTGAATTTTTCAATTCGGATATTTAATTAGAAAGATATCACGAGTTTAAAATTGTTAGTATTAGAAAAAAGTTTCGGCTACGGGCCGGGCGGGAGAGGAGTCAAGAAATGCAGTGCCAGGGGGGTTGGCGGGACGGGGGAGTGGGAGAGCGGTGGTGGGAAGGTGGAAGTGGAACGCTGGAGGGGAACGCACGGGAAAGGACATGTAAGGAGTAACATTTTATTTATTTGAATATGGCATATATTATAAAAGAAAGTCCAAAAAAACGTGCAGCTCGCAAAAACTCAGAAACGAGTCCCGGTTCGATCAAGGGAGTTATATGGTGTGGTAGATCGCTATCCCCCCTAGGGAATAAGGGTATCCGTTTTTACCTAAAGGGTGTGCTTTTAAAGATATAAGGGCTGAAAGTTTCGCCCTCTTGAAATTTCTAGAACAGTCTTCTGGAAAGTTCTAGAAGGTTCCATAGAGCTGTAGAAAGTTGTGGAAGGAGTGGTGGAGTATATCGTGGAATGATCAGGAATAGGGAATCGGGAACATCATTGTGCAACATTCCAGAACACTATCTTATTGTCCTGAGCGAAGCCGGGTAACCCAGCTAGTTTAATAATAAAATTATTGAATATATAAAATAAATAAAAATTAAAATGGAGTTCGACAAATTAAACTTGATAACAATAAAAAAAAACGCTTTATACTAAAAGCCAATTACTGAATATAAAAAAAAACATATTTTTTCGACGGCACAGTTGCAGTAAAAAACGCCAACATAATATGATTTTTATTTCGTTGGTTAAGTTGTATAAATTAGAAGAGCTATCAACAGATGTCACTGATTGTTCCATTTGTGATTCGTACCGAAAGGCACAACCTTTTTCATCACTTGCACTTCGGTAGGGCGCTTGAGGTTTGCGAACCGTCTCGTATTATATTTCTTGTAATAATTTAAATATTTATAATAAAACAATAACTTAGTAAACTTCGCTTTTATTTTTTAATGCTTATGCCGACCCGGTTTCGCTACCACCATAGCTTCTTCGGGGTAGTATAATATTCTACTAAAATCTAACATTTAACTTTAACTTAAGTAGTAGGAGTAAGGGTTTATGGATAATTATGAAGTGAGTTCTTTGTCAACGGGAAACAACCTAAGTATCGGACTTTTATTTAGATTTATTTGATTGTTAATTTCATTCCTAATAATTTTTTTGGCTTTCCTTAGCTGTAGTTCTTATAAGTTATCCAATCCGATACTTATTCTGTTTTTATGCAATAAGTTGACACCTGATTTTTTTTTTTAATTTATAGTTTGTTTCAATGAGATGGTTCCCAAAATCGGAGAAACCATAAATATATAAACATTTAAGATGTTCTCTGTCACGGGAATTAATATTACGTGCCGTATTGCCTATTTAAAACGCTGAACAATTGCTGCATTGAAGTGAATAAATAAAATAGTGGTTTGAACTATCGTCTTTGTCTTTCCCGTTAATTAAAAGCTTACATAAATATACTATTGTTCGTTGCTGGTTTGATATCTAACGGGAGACTTTTTATGCTTTTTTGAAAAAAGTTATTGATACACAAGATTCTACGCCACTGTTAAGGTTGATTATTATTAATCGTTATGTTATTATTATAAGGGTGGCTGTTAAAAAATACTCTTCGGTGCTCCAGATTTTATGTCAGGGTTAAATCTTTCCCAAATGAAAGACTAAACCCTTCCACACACTTTTTCACCAAATATTATCTAGTAAATCCACGCAATGTAAGTGCACTATATAAGTATAATAAATACAAAAGAATACAATAACCACAGACAAGAACAATACGTCAATCCACCAGAAACATAATGGGAAAATATTTCACCGACTCCAGATATTTTCATATCAGAGGGTTCGGCTCTGATGAAATCCTAACTCGACCAATAAATCCTACTGATCCCTCAATATAAATATTTAAAAAATCTTTCGTAATCCTACATGTATTTAAAATGACTGACTTTTGAATTTTTATATATAAATTCTTTGACAAATCTAATACGCCTAAATTTTGAATGAGAGAGCTAGGTATAATGCTAGTAGCCGAAATAACAAATGGTAATGTTTTTATATTCTGAGAATGCCAAATTTTTTTAATCTCATTTCCAAAATCTGTATATTTTCTATTTTTTTCAGAAATAGTTTTCTGAATATTACAAGAATTTGGAATTAAATTTTGTCATGTAAAAGTATATCGGGTCTATTATGACTAATTGTTCTGTTTGTTAGAATAATTTTATCGTAATACATTTTATAAAATTCATTTTCTAAAATTGAATTTGGTTCATATTCATAATATGGTACATTACGGCAGTCAATCAAGTTATGTTTAATTACCAAACTTTGGTGAATTATTTTTAAAACTTGATTGTGCCTTAATGTATACTCGGACGGTGCTAATACAGAACATCCCCATTTAATATTTATGTTCTATAGTTTCTGAAAAAGCCAAACATTTTCTACATAAATCATCAATTTGATTTGTATCTTTGATGACATGCTTCCTATAATTTTTAGTATTAATGACTCTATCTTGAATAGCAAGCGTAATCCTTCTATTTTTTCGATAATTTTAATATTTTTATTTATTTATGGTGTTATTGATTATATTTGAATCGTAACCGTTATTTAATGTGATTTTTTAATCGTGGATAATTCTAGTATGAATTTGGTATTTGATAAAGGAACCGTAACTAGCCCGTGGATCGTAGAACGGAATGCGGAATATTTGTGGGAGATGGGGTGGTTAGAGGAATTGTGAATAGTTATATCAGTGAACTTAGGTTTACGGTAGATTTCAATTTCAATTTTATTATTTATGTTTGAAAATGTAAGATCTAAAAACTTAAAGGTAGAATTAGTTTATATTTCTATAGTGAATTTGATTTGTTTGTGGAATAAGTTTATAAGTAACAGGAAGGAATTAAGTTGGGGTTCAATCCCTAACCATACTATTATATGCAAAAAATATCATCGACATATCTTTTCTATAATAACACATTTTTTTAATAATGGTGATTTACAATTAAAAATATGTTTCTCTAAATTGTACTTCTCTGAAGAATCTACGGTTGAAGCGAAACCCGGTCGGAATTAATCGAATAAAAAATAAAAGTGATGTTTACTAAGTTATTGCTTTATTTTAAACTACAACGTCTCATCACAAATTATCTGTTTCATATGAACCAATTTTAGTATTATTTGTATTTTATGTGAGTACGGTAGGTTGGGCGGTGCTCATATGCCTATATGGAGTGCACGCCTCTGAGTGTACCTGGTATGTATGTAGTTATGTAGGAAGGTTGTAGATTCCCTCATGTGTTCCGTCCCCAACGGAAGTTTGACGTATCGTTAATTTCCTGGGAACTCTGGTGTTTGACGATTCGTGGTCGTGCATATATAATTGGTAAATTCGATTTATCACGACGACGCGCCGCGCGAGGTGGGGAGGGTTTGGGAAACGGGCCGCACTGAATTCTAAAGGGGTTGCGGTTTCACGGGCAGAACATTGGTAGGGGGGGGAGAAAGAGGGGGGGGGGGGGTTAAGTTAATTGCAAATAGATTATACAATACAATTAGAATGAATTACGAAATTAATTATTTATTGCTTTACCTTGTGTATTGAATTTGTGTTTGTGATGTAATTAAAATTCACGGTACGTAGGTACCTATTCATTCGCAATTCATGGTTCCTACTGTATCGCAGAGAAAATCTGAAACAAGTGCATTTTCTGTAAGTAAATTACAAAAAATATAAAAATTAGATTTTTTTACATTAGCACCACGCTCCACACAAGAGGCCCTGATCAAAATAATTCCCTTCAGAAAACATGTCATATTTGGGGATGCTGTGTGGAGGGTCGTGTTAGAATAGGAAGTTCTGGGAAGGAAAAAGGTACGAGGAGTGGGTAGAAAGTTGGGGGTCAGTGTGTCCAGGAGTGATGGACGGATCTATCCCTCTCTCTGCGATGCAAGGCGAAGTTCCGAGAAAATCCTGCTGGAGAGATCAAAACATTTTCCTTAACCAATCTCTCTCGATCTGGTCTGCCACGCAAATGGTGAGCCGCTTTCACCGCCGAGGCCCGGAAAATCTCACTCCATTATCCCGTTCACCCCTGTTAAATCACAAAACTTAACGAACCACTTGAGGTGACCTAGGGCAGTAATGTTGGATTTCCAATATTTGGTTCCCGAGGTGGTGGTAAACATGTATGATAAACGCTCTCTTTTCGTAAGCCAGTGAGTGTCTCACCCATCCACCGATTTCGACTTGTTTGTTGGTTTTAAAAATGCAATATGATATAATTCCTAAATAACACAAAGCTTCCTCTGTCGACTTCACGGTATGAGTTAAGCTGTCGTGTGTCACCGACGTCGAGCCGAGTAAGATCTCGAACTTTAAAACCGCGATTTTATAGCACCCACTTCACATTCGTAGTCACAGATTTTGTCGTTTAACCAAGGACGCTTCGCAAGGACCTCTAAAACAAATTTTAAAACGCTTATCATTCATTTTTCAATACTAAGAAACGTTTGCATTGATCTCACTTCTTAAACAAAAGATCCGTTTTCCAAATGCACAATAATATCTCTCCAGTTATGCGGCCACAATAAATTTATTGCAAAACAAACTGAAGTCTTTGGCAGTACCCGGATGTTACGCAGTTGGTAATCAAAAATATGTAAAATAGGGCAGATCATGATGTGCCTGATTTTATGATTGGCCTGCGATATAAAAACAGTAATTTTCGTCTTATTTTGAAAGTCAAGTGTGCAAAATTTCATCAAAAAGTAACAAAATTCTGCTTTAAGGGGTGGGATCAGATTTCTCCAGTGTGAAAAATTTCATCAATGTCGTATTAATAAAATCATCCGTTCGTTCAAAATACAAACATCGGGACACTATTCTATGTTTATTTGGATTAACCACAGATTATATAATAATTAATTCGTCTTTTAGCCGTCTATTCATACAAGTTTAAGTACAAATACATGTCTTTGCTTGTAAAATGTGTTTGAAAATAAATAAGTAATCCATGAAGTCGTTTTAGTTCTCTGTGATGATAAGGAGCATTGCAAAAAAATTGCATTTCATATCAACTGAATTTTGGTTATTTCGTTGTTACAACATGTAAACACAGAATATCTCAAGCATTGCTTGGTATCGTTTGATAAAGTTGATACACAAAAATGGCGTTGTTAAGTGAGTAGTTGTCTTCTTCTTCACCATTAAGTCACCTTTCGTATGACTTATTCGAGTACTGGCAGCCTCATTCAAAGCTCTGGAAAAACCGTAATTCTCATTTGGATCCAACCCTATTACCACCCTGGCAAACCTCATTATCCTATCTGGCATTTTTTCTATCCTAAAAGATAGATCCGCAATGATTGGGTAAAGTTATGATACATTGTTAAATTCAATGGACTATCGCATCAACACTATTGTTTCAATAATTCCCCCATTTTTTACAAAAATGATATTTCCTCATTTATTCGATTGAGAATTGGACATTGTTCCATTCCTTCTCATCTTTTTTAAATTCGCGTGCTTGACTCCACAGATTTCGCTTTCTGTAGTCTAGAAGTGGGAACATTAGATCACATATTGTTTGGTTGTCCCTCTCCAAACCAATAACCTCTGTCCTATCATTATCTTATATTTCCTCCCCAACATTCAACATCCCTTTTACTCAAGTCTGAACTCGATTCCAATCGTCCATGTAATTTTTAAATTCGCCCATAAATAAAATTAGTATTTTATAAATTCACCTTACCTCTCCATTGATAATTTGAAATAATGGCATTGAACACCCTTAAATGATGAAAGCCAAGAACATTAGGAAAATTAATATTGTAGTTGAAATAATAATTTCTGTTCCAGTTTAGAATTAGTTCGTAAAACCTTCTGAGAAGTGGCGCACACGTCTATGGCAGGCGTAATGAAAGTTTGTTATAAATTTAGGAATCGTTCATTGGCAATGGCACAGTCGGCGCCGGAGTTGTTAGGTTTTAGTTGGTCGACTGTTTCTCAGTGGCACGTTCTGACAGACTGGTCCGTGTGGCTCCCAGTTACACCTACTCCTAATCCGTAGTTCATACTCAGCATACAGCAGTCATAGCTCGCGGTGCTTCTGGGAAATTAATTAACCCAATTCATTCGTGTCACAAACAAACGTACCTGCTGCCTACTAATGAGTTGAGCAGAATGCGATATAATTTTGAACCACTAAATACAAAATATCTGAATTTACATTTTATCGCTAATTTACATAAAGCTTTCTGCCTACTAGGCCCCAGACAGGTTAATGAAATTATGTAAAAATTCGGTATATTCATAGTTTTTTTAACATTGTAGAAAAAATTTAAGAAAAAAATTACGATGGCGGCGGTGGAATTTTCACATTTTTTATAGTGATTTAAAGAGTGCCATTATTGGTTTACCGCTAAAACGATTTTGTTTGCGAATGTAGCGTTGTGACGTTGGCCAACGTCGTGACAACGGTCTTTCCAGCTCCCCACCTTTTATACGTCGTAATGACGTTGTAAGTTGTAACTAGTTTGAAAAGGTTTTAATTTTTTTGTTTTTGAAGAAAGTCAAACATACCCGGGTTATGAATAACCCAACGATATTTTAAAATCTACTACCACCACGGTAAGCCGAAAATGTTGCTTGAGTCGTGATAAAGGACTTAGCCATCCGAGGAATCGAATACGGAATGCCCAAACGCGATGCCCACTCAACCCCTGACCGGTCTTGGTTTTTAGGCTCAATAATTTTAGAAATTTAAATAATAAAATTACGCATTTTTAGAACGTTGATTAGAATCGGAAAAAAATAATTTAAATCTTCCGTACATTCTTAAATATATTCATAGTTTATGAAAATACCTTATTGAATATGTGAGATCACATTTTACTCGAAGAAATTGATGTAATTACTTAGTTGGGCTTCGCTTTCCATAATTAATATTTTATTTTCAATTCAATTCAATTTAGTAAATTATTTTGAAAACGCTATAAAATTATTCATTTTAATGCGTTTTTAAATAAATTTATCAATGAGAACTACATAAATATAATTTGTTCAACTATTATATTATATAAACAACAACTATTGTAGAAATAATAATAGTTTTAGGTAATCAGTGAATAGAATAAACCTGGAGTGCAGAATTACTTCCGAAATATCGTTAATAAATATGGAAAAGAGTAGTGGGCCTAAATAAGAGCTTTGGGGTATTCCTCATCTCATAAAAATCTTCATTCATGTTTCATTTTCCTTTTATATTGAGAGTCAAAATCTGGAGTTAAAATCTGATATAATGAAATGTTTAGAAACTACTTTGCTTGTACTTACTAGTATATTTTAGACTTCAATTGATAAATTAGAAAAACAAAAATTTATACTGTGCACAGCCATTGCAAGAGCGCAAACTTAACAGAAGTCGATAATTTGATCCAGGTTCCTACTACTGTGTAATAATTATCGTTCCAAATTCCAACCAGTAGTCATTGGACTTCCACCGCCGTTCTGCGAGGGCTGTAAATCAACACTGTAGGCTTTGAAATGGAAGATTTATATTGTGATAAGCACTTAATGTACGTTTGATAAATGGATTAGCTCGGCGCTTTTCGTTTTACCTCCAAGGTAATGGTATTGTGTTTTATAATAATATGATTGTACTCTTAATGGGAGCGAATAACACAGAGGAAGAACTTAATATCTGCTTCAGAATTGACAGATTAGTAAGCCTGTTTATCCATAGTTTCAGAGAACTCACAATGTACCTATTATTTTAACAAAGAGCACCCCTAATAACGGAGACAATTGAAATTTATAAAAAATAGCAATGACGTATAATATGTGGTCGAAGATTAATAGAGACAGTTCAACAACAGTTCTTGATATCTGGTAATTGAAGGCTGCACCAAACACGCAGAAAATCAATTTAAATCAACCATGCACATGATCAAACATTTTACCACTAATTATTGCACATCTGTCCTGATTATGGGTACTGTAACGCTGTCCGAAACATTGGCTAAAGAAGGAGATAGTGCAACACGGCATAATACCTCAAAAATTAATCAGTATAATATTTTTTGCCGTGAAAATCATAAAACATATGAGGTTGTTTATTATTTTATATACAAATATTGTCGTATTCAAGGTCAGCACCGTTAGCCACAATAGATCCTTTAAAATTTTCTTTACTTTTGAAAAACTGTTTTAGCAGGGGTGCCCGGATTCATGGGGTGAGGTTTGTCTAGGTCTTGGAAGTGGATGACCAAACACACTGAACCCCAGATTCCATCCTCTTCTTCCTTTCCTTAAAAAACCCCCCCATACAGCATCCCCAAAGATGACATAGGCCCTGAGGGAAATTATTTTCCTCAAGGCCTCCTGTGTGTAGCTCATGTAAAAAAAAAGTGACAGTAACCCTTTTAATACGTTTGTGTAATGACATGTGAGTTTTTAGTTTCAAGTGTTTGCGTTCAAAATTTTAATATTTTATTTGCATTTAGTCCGTTTGTAAATTAAAAACCTGAAAGATTCTTTCATGTGATTTGAAACACAGCATTTCATTTTCCTTTACTTTCAAAAACAGCGAATCTATTATAAATTGAATACCAAGCTTAAATATTTGAAGACATGATATTATTTTGTCTGAGCCCGAGGGTTAATAAGGATGTTTATATTATGTTTCGCTACAGTATTCCACGTATCGGAACTTTCGGAAGGTCAACGCCAAGATGATACTTTTATGAGTTTTGTTCGTTAAAAGATTTGTACAAAATTATTCAATACCAATTTAATCATACTCGTTTGTGGAGAATACGCTAACCTTTATTTCTATCTACCTCATTTTTTTTTCGCAGAAACTTGTATATTATTCGTTCCTCCCATCTTTACTTCAGACAGACTAGCGAGTTTCATCTATAAAATTTCAATAATCTCCCGAAGGCAAATACCTAAATTTTAATATTACAGCATTTTGTCTGCGGTTTTGTCGGAGTTGTAATATTTGATGGTGGTTTTCTCAGATATTAATTAATATTCAGATGGTTTTAAGGCGGATGGGGGTGTATTACTTGCAATTCAGTTGTTTGATCATCTGTAATTGAACTCTCTTAAGAGAAGCACTACAAAGCTCTAAGTTATATATTGTCAAATACCTGTTGTTACTTACAAGTGTACCAATGACCCATTAGGTCAATTAACGCAAGCATGCTCGGGCGGGGCTTGGAATTCAACAAAGGACATTTCGTGGAATTCAACAAAGATAGTAATGCCATTTAACCAACGACTCGACGTCGTATTTGTCCAAGCTATCTTCGAATCGTGCAAACTTCAAATGACGCTAATATTATTGAAAACACACTGACAATTGATGCGATAGATCTGCGGTTAGACCTCTCGCCTGTATAGCAGAAGATTTCGAGTTCAAATCCTTATTAAATCAATGGTCTGTTCACAATGTTCATCCAATTTGGGAACTTTCATTTCAAATCTTCTGCGAAAAAACAATGTAACATAATGTTTGTAATTATTTTATTTCTTCCCTCTGCTTTTCAACGTATTACAAGGGTCTAGCACAGTGAAATCGATATATTTACAATATTGGATCGATAGGCGTAACTTCCGACAATTTTATCGATATCCCAAACACGATTGCATTGTTGACAGCCGAACCGATATTGAGAGGGAATAAATAAGAAATTGACACTGGTAACACTGACGGATCCGTTTATGGATTCACATTCCTTAACGACAAACCAATATGTAAAATTAAAAATACTAATAAAAGATAAATTTGGAATTGAAACACTAACTTTAATATAAATTGGCACTCCGCAGTACTCTTTGACACGAAACGGGAGAAAATTAGTCTTTAGCCATAATATTTTAACCACTTTCGTTCCTTCATGGTCGAACGGTGTAGATTGATCCCGTCTTAGCTGAATTAATTAAGTCTATGGATTGCGAATATGATTTCTTTTAATTCTGAGAGCATCGTTAGTTCAGCTGCATTCATTAATAAGCCAGTTATTTTGCATGACGACAGACATTATTCAAAAAGTTTTGTATATTGACAGCTTATTTGACACTCTTGTGGCCGCGCTAAAATTGGAGGCTTACGGTAACCGACTATATGTTAACCGTGCTCGCAAATAATGCCAACTAACCATAGATGACGAATTTAGTCAATATTAAATTGACTAAGGTTTTATCGATCGACTGTGCCAGACAACATGAATAATACGGACTCTCATCAAAGAGTGCAGCACGTTCTGCTTTGCATATTAATACGAGGGCTGTCCGTAAAATAAGGTCTCCAAGGTGCTGCGGTCGCGAGGAATAATTTTACGCGAGATCCGGGAAAACTGGCATGTAGCCTGGTTTTCCTACACCAAAACCCCATAATAGACACGTTGTCTCAAATGAGATAAAAATCAAATGTGATCAGACTGTATTACAGCGTAAACAATTGTCCGACTTGAGAAAAGAATTGGAAGATCGTCTACAAGGTGGTGAAGCGAATTTAACTATTAAATACATCAACTCTTGTCCTAAAATAATAAGTACATTGCCAAAAAGCTTAGGACATTAACATCATTAAAAAGTTATTATCAAAATGTACGAGGGATGCGAACAAAACTTCAACTATTTTCCAAAACTGCGTCAATTCTTTCTTACGAAGTCATCATTCTTACAGAAACTTGGCTTGTTTCTGATATCAACACAGCGGAACTGGGACTACCAACGCACAATATCTACAGATTGGATAGAAACAAGAATACTAGTTCTAAATCAAGAGGTGGTGGTGTTTTGATAGCAATTTCTAAGAAATTAGTCTCTAGACAGCTTAACACTACATATAAAAATGTGGAACATGTTTTTTGCATGATTAATACTAACAAAAAAAATAAAATCATAATAGGTTGTGTTTATATTCCTCCTTCATCTGATCTAATTATCTATAAAAACTATATTGATGAGATTCAATTATTAACATCTAAATACCCCAAAACAATAATAATCATTGCAGGTGACTATAATCTACCTAATATTAATTGGGATTCACTATCCTCAGAATTATCTGGAACTTATAACTCCAGCGCATCTATCATTGAAAGAGAAATACTCGAAATGTCCAATTTTTTAAACCTCAATCAATTAAACGATAACAAAAATAGTAATAACAGAACTCTGGATCTAGTTTTTTGTAACGACAAATCTATAACTGTTACTAAATCCTTAGATACTCTTCTTCCTGTGGACAATTACCACCCATCATTAGATATAACCATAAACAACACCATAAGTGAAAATCCAAAAATTAAACAAATGTCTTTAAACTTTCATAAAGCCAATTACACAGCAATATGTGACTCCCTCCTCAAGGTTGATTGGTCATTTCTAAACGATGGTGAATTAAATGAAAATATTGAACAATTCTACTGTATCTTAAAAGAAATTATTACAAGTCATGTACCTGTTACGTCATATAATATATCAACTTTTCCTAAATGGTTTAATAATGATCTCATTAACTTAGTTTTTAAAAAGAAGAATGCACACCACAAATTCAAAACAACGAGATCACTTCATGATTATACTGAATTTCATAAGTTGCGTAAGCAATGCGCCGAAATTTCAGATAAATGTTACAAAAATTATATAAAAGAAGTTGAAAACTCTATCAAATGTAATGTTAAATCTTTCTTTAATTATTCTAAATCATTACAAAACAGTTTTTCTTCTATTCCTAATATTATGAACTATGATGGCAAGACCTGTGCCAAAACTGAAGATATTGCCAATCTATTTGCAGACTTTTTCAAAAGTGTATATGAGGATGATGTCCCTGTGGATAGTGTTCCTGAATTTGTCACTGATATTAACTTGCAATTATCTGAATTAGTAATTGAACGCAACGAAAGCATTGCCTCCATTAAACTCTTGGAACCAAAAACAAGTTCTGGTCCTGATAATGTCCCACCCATATTTTTGAAAAATTGTGTTAATAGTCTTTCCTATCCATTGTACAAAATTTTTAACAAATCTCTTAAAAAAGGTCAATTCCCCAATAGCTGGAAATCCTGTTATCTCACCCCCGTATTCAAGAAGGGTTCAAAAAATGATGTATGCAATTACAGACCTATTTGTATTCTGTCTAGTATTCCTAAGCTTTTTGAAAAAATCATTCTTAGTAAAATATCCTGTAATATTAAACATGTTATTACCAATTGCCAACATGGGTTTGTCTCATCTAGATCTACTCTCACAAACCTTACAGTATATGAAAACTACATAAACACAGCATTGACTAACAGGCAACAGGTGGACTCCATCTATACTGATTTTTCCAAGGCTTTTGATAAGGTCTGCATCAAAATACTAATAAATAAACTAAAAAAATTAGGGATAAGTGGCAATTTTTTGGCATGGTTGATCAGCTACTTATCTGATAGATTACTCTTTGTAAAGATCAACGACTGTCTATCCTACGAATTTATTGCAACCAGCGGCGTCCCGCAAGGTTCGCACCTGGGACCTTTATTATTTATCCTATTCATCAATGACGTTACTAGCGTTTTCCACAGTGTCGAAATTTTACTCTTTGCCGACGATATGAAGCTGTTTAAAGTCATTAATGATGTGCATGATTGCACAAACTTGCAAGAGAATCTTAACAACTTTTTCAAATGGTGTTCAAGTAATAAACTTCAGCTAAATATTAACAAATGCCAGGTTATGAGGTTCTACAAAATTAAACATCCAATAATATATAATTATGCACTCTCTAATGTTGACTTAATCTCTGTAGACGAAATACTTGACCTAGGCATCATTTTTGACCAGAAACTCTGTTTTGTATCTCATTTAACTTCTATAGCAAATAGGGCTATGAAAATGTTAGGTTTTATATTAAGGATTTCCAAAGATTTTAAAAATATTCACACATTAAAAATTCTGTTCACATCTCTCGTTAGAATCATTCTAGAATATAATTCTACAATTTGGTCACCTGTCTTTAATAATCACATTAATATAATTGAAAGAGTCCAACGCAAATTTTTGAGGTGTATTAATTTTAGTCTTGGAATTCCTTCAGAATCAATAAATTATGATTTTTTATTAAATTCATTGAAATTGTTGAAGTTAAGCGACAGAAGAAAAATTTTTGATCTAATATTTTTATATAAAATTGTAAACTATCAGTTGGATAGCCCTGATATAATAAAGTTGATTCACTTTCATGTACCTACCATTAGATCAAGGTTCCCTAGTATGTATTATTGTGACAATTATAAGTCGGTCTCAGGCTACAATTCTGTAATAAATAGATTACATACAATTGGTAATTTTTATGCCAATGTGGCTGATATTTTTAATATTTCCCAACTGAAATACAAGGCTGTACTGATCAAACATTTCAGCCAAACATATTTTAATGAGGTCACTACATGACATTTTTTGTTTATTTTATTGTGTTTCTTTTTGCTTTCATCAAGTTGTTCTATTAATATCCTTCTTTTTCTATTGTTATGTGTAATTTAAAAAAAAAAATATATATATTAACTACGACTGTTAAAAAATATTTAATAAAAACATATTTGTAAATGGCACTTTGTGCCGTAAATTTTAAATAAATAACGCTGCACTCTCTGCGATACTTATTCTTAGCGTGGCAGCTGTTTGCGATGAATATTCCGCTCACCGCACCCGCCGGGTGTGAATTACGCTCGATAATTAGTTTTTTGTGTGAGGAACAAAACCCCAGTAGAAATTCATTCTCAGCTACTTGAAGTGTACGGAAAATAGTGTATGAGTGCGAAAACGTGCACAAATGATGCAGAGAATTTAAAAACGTGCCGGAAGGCCATCGGTTTCAGATGAAAAAAATGCCAAAGTGGAACAAACAATGAATGCAAATCAACGGGTAATGGTTCTAGAGTTCTGTGATATGATCCCTGATGTCAGTAAGACCACTAGATTTTTCCAAAAAATTTAGGAGACCACAAAGTCTGCCCAATGTGGGTCCCAAAATGTTCACCGAAGATCACAAAAAACAACGGGTTGAAACAGCCCGCGAATCCCTTGAGTGCTACGACATCGATGGCGAAGAATTCTTGGACTCAATTGTGACTGGGGTCAAGACCCGGATACACTACACGACCCCAGAGACAAAGGAACAATCCCAGTGGCATCATTCAGATTCGCCAAAGCAAAATTTAAAAACGAATTACAGAGCGTAACTCACATCTGGCGGGTGCGGCGAGTGGAAGCTCCATCGCGGATGGCTTCCACGCCGAGACTAAGCGTCACAGAGGGTGCAACGTGGTAGGGATTTGACAACAGCCTACACGCCAGTATTGCGCGTAAAATCATTCCTCGCGACCGCAGCGCCTTTGAGACCTTATTTTACGGACAGCCCTAGTATAATGATTAGCAAGAGGAAACAGACCGAAGACAAGGACTGCAGTAAGACGTAATGCATGTAAAATTGCTTGAGACAACTTTTCCACTATAATAGACAATTCTCAGGAGTGTGTGGGTTGGCAATGTTTTCCAGAGAACTAAATGATTAACCCTAAATAGCGGGAGCAATGAGGTTGAATGGGAGGTTGAATTAACTATTTTACGAGTACATTAATGTAATTAAAAGCGTTTTACTGAATAATTACATTTAATTTGTCTGTCCGCTTTCTAGATAATATTGTGTTATCTGTAAAGTTATGCAGTACCAGGGAATAATTCATCCCTTCCTGAATCAACTATTAATCTAGGTGTATGATAGAGTATTTTCGCTGTTTTTTTTTTATTCTGGAAAACAATTACGAACATGATGGTATTTTTATTTTATTTATATGTTGACGCATATATTTTCTATAACAATTTAAAATATACTATTTTCGTTCTGCCGCCAAAACGACATGTCTGCTTTGGTTCCATGCTAATTCAGAATGAAACCAACTCAGAACCACCTAAAAAATGTCAGTAAATGTTTAAAAAAATAATTTTTAAATAGCCGATATATGTAAAAATATGATTTGAATACAATAAAGCTTTTCCTAGCGGTAGTCTCGAGTAAAATTAACATAAAATTGTCTATTACTTTAAAAAATATATATATATATGCGTAAACAACTAAAAACTGTATTTTCTCATCAGAAACGGATGAACGCATATTATTATTTTAAATATTTATTTCGTGAAAAAGAATGTACTTTCATTTGATAAAGTTGCGACCGTATAAAACATGTTTAAAACATTTTTTTTACATGAATACCGCACAAGAGTCCCAACTGCTCCCATCTGGAGCCGAGACAATGGCATCCCCAATTGGGGTATATTTTGAGGCTGAAGGTGGTGGGGAGGGGAAGAAAATAGGGAAGAGGAAGGTGGGGAAGTACCTGGCTATTCAGATCTGGTCACCAAAAACGGCTAATGCCATTTCAAGCAACGTTTCAATTCTGAATGGTGATCTTACACTAGGGCGATACTTAGAGTATCTTCCACTCTGGAACGTGCCGCAATGCGAGTATACTATATACTATTTAAAATGAATAAATTGTGAAATAACACACATTAATCATTTATCGATTACTTTGGTGTTCGCCGAATTCCATTCCAGCTTATATTTAAAATTTAAAAGGCATCGATTATAGGTTTTCCGTTGATTAAGCGTTAGCAGCTAAAACTACCCCAATAACGTGATCCATCATCAAACCAGTATTGAAAGAATTCAAGGGGCTTAACTTTATCGAAAAGGGGATTACGTCAGGATCCGATTAAGCCGATGAGGTACGAATATGGATGGAATGAGGACCTTTTTAAATATTAAAAAAAGATTAATTATCAAATTGTACAAACGTAATAGAATCTCTAACGATAATAATGTTTTTGTCAAGAATTTATTTTCAGAATTGAAACATTGTTTGGAATAGCTTTAGCCGTGTTTGCTGACTATATCTGAATAGCCAGGTACTTCCCCACCTTATTATTCCGTATCTCATTCCTCTCTCCATTATTTTTAGCCTCACATAGTACCTAAATTAGGGATGCCATATGGCTCTCAGTTGGGACTCTATTATTACTATTGTTTATTAGGTTTGTCAACAGTGATTTACATCAAAGCTTTCACAGATACAATTACACTGAACATGGTTGATGCTATCACTAATTAAAGACAAATACAACATTGATAACATTAAATTTTATAAAAAAATGTTTCGCTACTAGAATATATTAAATTTATTTCTATGAATCTAGTGATCATAAATACATTTTCGCTCTTTAAATCCTTATGTGTGTATTTAGATTTTCTAATCAACTGAACATGTAAATGTTTTATTTACTATTTATTACGCGCCTATGGGGCTTTTACATTGGGTATATACTTTTTATTTTTTACACAGGTATTAGTAATATACATTAGGTTGCAAAGAATAATTTCTTACATTACAATTGGTGACAATTGGATGAAAATAAAAATAAAAATAATAATGATGATAAATTAATATAATCAGAAATAATATTTAGAGATAAAAAAGTTGCTTTGTTTGTTTTAAACTTCTAAAGTAATTGTTATTTTAAAATTGTCTTTACCCTTTGTATATTCATGTGCTAAATTGTAAGCGAGGAATAAGCATAATTTGTTTGTGAATGGGACAATGAAACAGGCCCTTATGCCTGGTAAGTCGGGTAGGTACTCTTAAATTGACTACACTTAGGAGTTCGCAATAGAGTTTCCAAAAATATAAATTTTCTTGTGGGATAATCAAAGTTTAAATATTACGGAATTTAATTTCTTACTAATAAAATAAATCATAAGATAAAAATAAAATGTTACTAGATTCCACAATATCACCTAAAATAAAACGGTGTTGCCTAAGGACTTGATCTCAAAAGCCTTTACTTGCCAGTTAAATGTTCCACCAACTCTTTTGCGTACGAACATGCGAAACACATTTTACATTAAAATATATTCATTTCATAATATTATCATCATTTAAAAAAACGTAAAGCAGTTTAAAGGCAAAAAAATGGTTTTGCATGAGTAAAAAATTACAGTTGATGTTGCAAAAATAACAAAATTATAATGGAATAAAACGTTCAAACCCATTACGTTCTTTCATTTGAGAAAAATATTATTTAACAACATTCAAATTTTCCGCCTTGAATCTTTGCTTCTTAAGATAAAGTAATGAAGAAAAACAATTTGAGGTCGTCCTGCAGAAAAAACGAGTTCGCGTTCATCGTTTTCATCTGTTTTTATATTCCGCCTAAAATAGCAAGGACCCTCTCCATACTTCATAGCCAGAAACGACGAAAAACACTCTGAAATATTCAACCATCGTAAATGAGCCATTCACAATCTTTAGGATAAATCTATTCATTTCAAAATGAATGAAGATCTATTTATTCTTATTGCTACTGTGTTAATTAAGACCTGGCACGATCAAGTGAATCATATACTTGAGATGGGCTAGAGCCAAGAGTCGGAATAACAAAAGACGATGTATGAATGTGAATGAGGCGAAGAGTGTGTGCCAAGACCGAATTGTTTGGCGGTCCATCCTCTCCACCTACCCCTGCGGTAAACGGCGTGATAGTTAGTTAGTTAGTTAGTGTTTAATTTGTAGAACTCCGTTTAAATTTTTTTAAATAAAGTAAGTCGAATTCAACAATGTTTTTATTTTTTAATTCAAGGGCATTATCAAACTGTAGTCACTCTACAACGTGACGACTTATTTTTGTGATTTTATTTATCCCTACCCTATTTTTAGTTGTATGTTGAATATTCATTAATGTTTACCAGTGACTAAATAACTAGATGGTAGGCAGATAGGACGGACCGCAAAACAACTCGGTATTGGCACACACTCCTAACCTCATTAACATTCATACATGGTCTCATACAATCTCTTCTATCAATCTAATCCTTCGTAATATATTATTGAATATATTGCTACTGCTTCCTCAAAACTCTTGCTGCTTTTACAAAATGGACGTTACCTGAACAACTCAGGGATCAAAGTTTCCATGTGCACCGGTGTTCCATTGAATTTTTAGTATTTGTGAGGGCTCCACTTGTCCCATAAAACAATATATATTTATATATTTTTTTTTACTGTAATGTAAATTTGAGTTACATATATATTTTACAAAATATTATAATAAAGGTCGTTTTTGGTCACATATACCTTATCAGAAAATATGAGCTCTTGTGCCTGGTAAGGGAGCCACGATTCTTACTTAGGTTGTAAGTTATAATATGTTTTGTATAAAATATTAACTTTTTACCCTAAGTTTTTTTTTTTTAATTGTTTAATTTTATTTATTTGTTCTGGTTGGTTGATGATACAGCGTAATTCAGAGGGGAGGTTTTAAAGTATTTTATGGCTTGGAAAATATGATGATTTTGCATTTGAGTTGTTTTAAAATTAGGTGTATTATTGGTTTTTTTTTATTGGTTTCCTTTCCTCATTAGTTTGTAAAATTCTTTATATTCTTTGTTATTTTTTTCTTTACACATTTTTATAATGGAAGCTTGCTTGAATATATCATCGACATTTGGTACTGGAAACAATTTAAAGGGTGATCCTGTTGAGAAGGTAGATTTTTTTTAAATATTACTTAGATGATGATTCTTTGCGAGACTTTTACTGAGTTTAGATTGTTTTTGTAAGATCCTTCCCAACCTATAATTCCGTAGATAAGTAAAGAATGAACATTGAACAAGGGCATAGTACACATTTTTTTTATTATTTTTACATTTAAGATATTTATATTATATATTTAGATTTGAAGTGTAAATAAACTACTTTTTGAATTTCTTCTACTTAATTCATAATTTTTTTGAACATACGTAATAATATTATTAATATTTTTTTTGTTTTATTTCACGCGCCATGCTTGAGAGGCCCCTTTGTTGTGGCGGGTGAAGTATACAGATGATTGATTATAATAAATATTTATTTTAATAAAATTAAGCCAATTACACAGGTAATGTTAGTCATGTATAAAGGGTATTTAGGGTCAAAGAGAAAAGTATATGGGCATTTTGATGGTTGTTAGTCATATCAAAATTTCAGGCTGTTCTGTGCCATAGATATTGAAAACAAGACGTGTTTGATGACCAGATTTATTTAGATCTGGCCAGACATCTCCCCATCTTCCTCTTTGTGTTTGCCATCTCCCACCTCTCCTCACTACCACCTCTCCTCACCTAGCCTCACAACATACTCTAATTGAGGATTCCATAGCCTGACTTGCTCAAGAATAGAACCGTTGGGACCCATGTGCGATATAAAAAACAGGTTTTGAAAATATCAAACATAATTGAAAAAAATTAAAAGAATTATGAATTGTAAAGATGGTATTTTTTTCAAACGATCTTTTCACGGAAACGCTGTTCGCTATTTTTCACTCGTGTCTTAAATTTGAACTATCTTATAAAAAAAAAACTTCCTTTTCATAAATTTGAATTCACTTTTCACAAAAGTGCTCGTGTTTCTGTTAATTTTCGTGGCAAAACTTAATTCTGCAGAACGCCGTTCGGTACAAAGAAGAAGAGAGAAAATTAATTACTGAAGAAGATTGCACTGGAAGAGATGAAAATACGTATTCCCTGCTTCGGAGATTAAATCATGATAGCGTCAAAGTAATTCAGAATAAGCAGTTCATTGCGTTTTTTTAAATTTTGAACCCATTTTGCTCGGCGGATGATTGAAATCAGTCTCAGGAATCTTTCGCGGAAAATTTAATCAAAATATAAATCTCTATTTCGCATCCGTGAAAAAAAAAAAAAGTAATGCAATGGTTGAAGAGCTTTTTTTGCGAGCAGATAAACAAAGATGAAACAAATTTTTAGATATTGCTTTTTTAAAAGTCCATAATCTTAGTATATATACGTATATTTATACGTATTATTCAGACGTGGTCGGATGTGTACAGTCTGTATAGTGAACAATTTATTATAATCTGTTAGATCGTATTTCTTGACAGTTTTGCCCGAACTGGTGCGAATGATTGTCTCATTGCTTGTCAAATCATCAGAAGTAGTAGGACCTGGATAAAACGGGATGGAATGGAAACCATTGTCGACACCTTTCTTCGATGAACTATTTCCGTTTTGTGACGATGATGATTCCTGCCGTATTGCCTTGCTTGAGAGGAACAGCTGCGCGGACTTTTTAAATTTGGATTAGAGGCCAAAATTCTTGACCAAACTGAACAGTTATTGTTTGTCTATCTCTGTATAGGTAAAGCAAATATCTAGTACATATTGGTGATACTTTCTCTATTTATGATTTAAATTATAATGAATATTATTATTTTAGAGGCAACTTTGACAATTATTTGTGATTTAATGGTAATTATTGAAAAAAAAACTTTTTTTACATTAGCTCCACAAAGGAGGTCCTGAGGAAAAAAATAATTAAGGCCTGTGCCATCTTTGAGGATGCTGTATGGATGGTATTTTAAGGGAAGGAAGGCGAGGAAGTTTTGGGAAAGAAAAGGGTATGAGGGGTTGGTAGGAATATAGTGGTCAATGTGTAGTCAATGTTTCCAGGAGTGATAGACTTATGAATCCATCCTTCCTACTGTGGTGAATCCGGGTGGAGAGATCTAAGTTAGGTCTCCCTCAACCAGTCTCTACCGTTCCGAACCAACACGCATTAGATGGGCAAACGCATTCACCGTCAAGACGAACCTCACCTCATGAACTAGGAACCCCTGCAAAATCACCAAACGTCACGAACCACTTGGGATTCAGCTTTTGAACAAACCGTGATCAGCGGAAGGGGGCCCTTCTTTCCTCCACGGGGGCAACTATCAAGTTGTTAAGCTTGTCAGCTTGTTACAATTTAATAGAAAGCTGAAACGCACAAAGAATCGGGGTTTAACGTTTAACCTTTAAAATGTCAAAATAATAAAATTGCGCTGAATGAGCATTTGATGACTTTGTCGCACGTGATTTTCTATGAAATAACTGGACCCGTCATTTTTACCCGTTAAACATTGCGAATTTCCCCCTCGCCAATAAACCCATCTCTCCGCTAGCCAAACCTATCTCATGTCATTGTGTCACGTCTATCTCTATCATCTGTACTGTCATAACGTATTTTAATGTATTGTACGTTGTTACCAAACAATATACTGTCTAAATGGTGGGTATAAGATGAAGTCAGTTAGCAACAACTATAACAATAATTTAATTAAGGAGTTATTGATTGATCACATAATGAAAACAATAATAATTTGCTTAAGTAATTGATACATGGGGAATAACGTGAATATTAAGTATTATTTAAATCAACCCCTAAAAAACAAAGTTTTTTTCACTATAGTACATCTATTTTTAATTATCTACCTAGTTACACCATCTCTCAAGCCCGCCGGTTAGTAGCCAATTTAAATTTTTTTTAAATCTTATTTTTTGTTTTGACTGAGGATACAACCTTCTCCCTACGAACTGTCTTTCAGCTGCTGTGAACTTTTAAAATGTATTTTAAAACTATTTTTTGGTTGTATTGAGGATTGAACCTACCTCCCCATAGTCTGAGTAAAATGAGCGAATACAAACCCTAATTGGATGGTACCTTAATGTATTTTGCATATTAACTGCTGTATTCTTATTATTAAATATAATGTCATCTGATTTCATAAATATGCATGTGTGTTAGTGTGTGTGTGCGTTAGTACCACCAATGATAGAACGCATTTTCATGGACAACGAGTGTATTTGCTGAGAATCGGATGTAGAAAAATGGATTAATTAACACTTACAAAATCTGCATTAAATCATTCACGAAAACAATCGAATTTTTAATAACTACTGTAAATAGGCACATGAAATGGGATACTCACATACCTAAGTATACTTACATACTCACATATCTGCAAACGTCTACGAGCTATTGCGGGGTGAATTTACAAAATTAAATATGCCTGTAACTACGTTAATAACCCATTTGTCACTAACAAAATCTACTATCAGATACGGAATAACATCTTGGGGAAATTCGTGCTGCAAGACAAATATAGGTTACATTCAAACACTCCTAAACTCGACAGCTACGCTTAAAGTATGTACGCACAAAGAAGAGATGTAATGATTATATGAGTCAGTTAATCTATTAACTCTGAGGGATATCATGATTTAAAATTGTATACCTTAACCTAATGTCTGATTCCTTATATAAAAAAGTAGATCATACACACAACACATGATTTAGTCAATATAAAAGTATTTCCATTTCAAAAATTGGAATCGATGGTAATATTGGAGTTTTCCAAAGAAAATGGAAAGTCTGAATAATTAGTCTAATACGCCTACTGTTGTTTGTGAACGAGTCACAGTTTGTTGGTGCCTTCGAATGGCGAAACGATGGAAAAGTTTCTTAATATTTCTATGCGCATTGTTAAAGTAGTTTCTGTTTATTTTGACCCGGTCATCTGGAAAAAACTTCCTAAAATATTGCTAACATTTATTAATCAAAATTTAGCAGATCTCAGGCGGGTCTAAAAACAAATTATTTTGAAAATTCTATCTTATATAAAACATATTATGTTATTTTATTAATGTTGTGTAAGGAGCACCGTTGTAGGAGTATTTTAAGGACATGACAACTGAATGGGGTTATTGAATAATTATTTTAATTATAATAAAGCGCCCTTGAAGTGAAACCACGTAAAACTATACTGTGCAAATCATATATTAATAATTTGCGTCTATCAGAGTTTAAAAATTATGAAAATATGTAAATACAAAAAAAATTAAAACGAAATTATTACTACAAAAAACGTTGCACTCTACAAGGTTGCTGAACATTGATCCAAATACTCCACCAAACAGTAATGGAAAATTATAATTACTAAACATAACAAAAACCAAACACGTGGACTCTAATTGTATTATAATATCTAGTACAGACTGAAATTTATTTTGGCGACAATAGTTGGTTATTAATGTAAACTTAATGCGAAAATGAATTTCTTGAATTTCTTGGGCTATCAATACGGATAGAATTGCTTTCTACTAATGAAACTTTATAGATCTCTCGATTTGATTTAGTTTACAACCTCTTCGAAGGTTTAATTTCTTCAGTTCTGTATTCTACTATATACATATCTAATCTAACACACTATATAAAGAGGTAACATTTGTTTGTTTGTTTGTTTATTTGTTTGTGTGTTTGTTTGCATCGAATAGGCTCCGAAACTGCTGAACCGATTTGAAAAATTCTTTAGCTGTTGGGAAGCTACACTATCCCTGGGTGACATAGGCTATATTATATTTAAAAAAAAAATAGGCATCCTTACTAAAACTTCAATAATGTAACCCAGGGTGTAAAAAAATTACCTAAAATATTCTCAAAATCGCGTGCGCTGCGAAAACTATTGATGATAAAATAAAATAATGTACTACGACTAATGTCTAACTATTATGGTTATGCCACAA
The DNA here is from genome assembly GCA_917563855.2 of Limnephilus lunatus. NCBI lineage: Eukaryota > Metazoa > Arthropoda > Insecta > Trichoptera > Limnephilidae > Limnephilus > Limnephilus lunatus. Next base: position 78,224,771 of record OU830592.1, read on the forward strand.
TAAGTATTCTTTTATTTTAAAATTTTAATTAATATGTCACCGCTTGAAAAGGCTCTTTATTTGTATCTTGGTTTTAATCCTTATCAAAATAAATGACTTCATATTCAAGACAGCTTCAATACCTTTATTTAACTTTTTGAATTTTTCAATTCGGATATTTAATTAGAAAGATATCACGAGTTTAATAATGTTAGTATTAGAAAAAAGTTTCGGCTACGGGCCGGGCGGGAGAGGAGTCAAGAAATGAAGTGAGAGGGGGGTTGGCGGGACGGGGGAGCGGGAGAGCGGTGGCGGGGAAGGTGGAAGTGGTACGCTGGAGGGGAACGCACGGGAAAGGACATGCAAGGAGTAATATTTTATTTATTTGAATATGGCATTGCAACGCATGCCGGGAAACAGCTATATATTATAAAAGAAAATCCAAAAAAATGCGCGGACCGCAAAAACTCAGAAACGAGTCCCGGTACGATCAAGGGAGTTATAAGGTGTGGTAGATCTCTGTCCCCTCTCGGGAAAAAAGGTACCCGTTTTTACCTAAAGGGCGTGCTTTTGAAGATATAAGGGCTGGAAGTTTCGCCCTCTTGAAATTTCGGAAAGTTGAAGAAGGTTCTATAGAACTCTAAAAAGTTCTGGAAGGGGTGGCGGTGTATGTCGTGGAATGTTCGTGAATAGGGAATCGGGATCATCATTGTGAAACATTCCATAACACTCTCAAATGTTTTCCTGAGCGAATTCGGGTAACCCAGCTAGTATTAAATATTTACGTTTGCGAACAATTTATTTGCTTTAATATTTTAGAGTGTAACGTACAAAAAGCATTAAAAACCTAAAATAATTTGATTGGCGCCATCTGTAAATGCGTAGATTATAACGTACGTGACGTTTAACCTTGAGGTAATGACCAAGATGATGTGAAGGGCGAAGGGCTCACCTGGTGGTGTCGAACTTGTATTGCGGCCGCTTCATGAAGAGGAGCCTTGGCAGGATGTGGATGAAGACGCGCTTGACCCAAGGGGCCATCCGGTGCGTCTGTGGGGACCGAAAGTGGACGTTCAGCACCACTACCGTCACGCAGATACTGAAATAGTTACATTATAAGTTAGATGACGCCTACTAACCAGAGATTGTTAGTTTTACAAACATTTTTTATCAGTTAATATGTACATAATATTTTAATGTCCCCACACTAGCAACCCATATTTGTTGGGATTAGATTAATATATATTAAGTACCTACGGGTTGTTTCACAAAATTTAAACCATTCATCAATTTTCAAAGATCATTATCAAGTTCTGTGAAAGTTCTATTCAAGTTCTGTTATCATCGAAGTACTGTGGAGACTGGTTGAGGGAGACTAGGGAATGCAATCTCGTTCTCGCGAGATCTCGGCTGTTTGAAAAAAGGGCGAGATCTCGCGAGTTTAACGAGATTGCACTCGAGCATAAAAACGTCTTATTCGAAGCGCGGACAAACACGGACGGAGTTGCTTTCTGTCCGTGTGAGTAGATATAGTTTTATTTAATTGATAATAACATCTCAGATCAATAGTATTTAATAAACTCAACTTAGATAATAAATTTCATTTTTTGACTTCTCGTTGTTTTGTTTGTAACAAAAGAACTGTTTTATTACTAAAAGATTTTTGTTTGATATTAGAAGAAAAGACTGGTTGTTTCTTTCATTTGTTATTTGATAGGCACGTACGTCAAAGTTTACTTCTTAGAAGTTTATTAAAAAATTATAGACAAATACGTCAAACAATGTTTGATGCATAAAAGTCTATTGAAAAATTCGTGAAAATAAATGTTTATCTTATAATACTTAAAAAAATTATTATTTTTTTCCAAATTTATTCAAATATTGTGATTATTTGCAAAAAAACACACAAAACTGCCAATCTCGCAAGATCTCGAAATTGGCGAGATCTGTTATTCATAAACTCGCGGGATTTCGCTTGAGCCCCAATCTCACGAGATTTGCATTCCCTAAGGGAGACCTAACCTATACCACTCCAGCCGGACTCTCTCGACCCATCGCCTTGCACCGCAGTGGGAGGAATGGATTCATATGTCCACATACTGGACACATTGATCCCCAGGCTCCTACATACCCCTTATGCCTTTTCCATTCCCAGAACTTCCTCTTCTTCCTTTTCCTTCACTCGGCATCAAAGATGACAGGCCCTGACAGATTTTTTTCCTCAGGGTCTCCTGTGTGGAGCTCGCGTAAAGCAAAAAAAAACAGAAACGTTTCCTAGTGATTACTCTCAATACCATTTTCCGTGCCTGTTTTAGTGGGTCAATAATTATTGTAGCTTCTGATCCCCACCAACCAATACATATTACAATACAATACAACACAGGGAATTATATTGCGAGAGATGGAGGAGTGATATTGAAACAAAGGATGAAAACTGGAGTGATATTGGACCGAAAGATGAAAACAGAAGTGTTACTGAAACGAACAATAAAACAAGAGTGATATTGAAACGAAAAGTGAAAACAGGAGTGATATCGAAACGAAAGGTAAAAAAGGAGTGATATTGCGAAATTACCCCAGATTTCAAACTCATAATCTTTTCTCACGACGTCCTCTCTGAATTCATTTTATTTTCATTCGTATGATTCCAGTGATGTATGATGGAATATATTTTTAATAATAATTTACTCGCAAAATAATAATATTTCAAACGCAGTGTCCCGTTTTGCAGAATAAGTGTTATTAATGGACCGACATGTTTATTAAAAGCATTGGAATGAATGCGTATTCACATTGCATTATAGTAAAAATAAACTGTTATTCGTTGGATAAATATTTATTGCTTTTATTTCGCGTCAATTAAATGAAAACGGCCTCCTAAAAGGGCGCGAAACTCTAGGTTATTTTTTACGAAATTTTAGATTGCTTTTCGCGTTTTTTATAATTATTGCTAAACCTGTGAAAAATGACGGAATATCATAATTTTAAGAGTGATAAATATAAGAGTGATAAATATATAATATATATTGATAAATATTGCACGTTAGCTAAAAAGCGGAGACCCTTGAAAAATCACAATACTGACCTTGTCAAGAACAACCCTAAGAAATTTCTACGAACGAACAATTCTTTTCTAATATAGATTTTTTTTTGTTTAAAAAATATTATGTTATAGATTTATCGCTTGTTTGAATTCTTGACACATCAGTTCCAATTACTACCTTTGGACAAACAAGCTCTGAATTGTTAGCTGCTAATATAACAAACTCCCACACATATTAAACATAAAACAAAAAAACAACTACATTGAGTAGGTACATCAAATTTCGGCTTAAGGAATTATCGGAAAAAGAATTGACTATTTTCTATTTAAAACCTCTTTTTGGAAGTTACTGAAAATACCCTACCAAAACCATCAAGTTGTACCACAGTAGTCGCTGAAAACCCAGTATACAAAACCTAGCCCTTAAACCTAACTACAAATTTTTTTTACTTCTCTTTTATATTTTTATTTCATATGTATTTTCTTAAAATGACAAATCTTAAGTAATTAATTACAGTAATTTTTTTTAAATTATTCCAGTGTCACCCGCAACCGAAATTATTGTTTTTTTTTATGTTTCCCTTTACGATTGATTAGGTACCTTCGATACATGTAAAAGAAAAATAAAAGTTTCATTCCATTATTAACTTTTCACTAAACCAAACTAAGTTAATATCAAAGATAAACCAGCAAATAACAAACACTGACAAATTCACTGAATGCACGATAAAACAACGAATCGAAGCGCAAGAGCCGCTTGTTCCCGACGAAGATAGATTTGTTCTTCCTTCAATCCCTGGCAAAAAATACTTATTATTGACTTTCCCCTGCTATCTATCGGCTTTCCTGAAGAGTTGATGTGGAAATTCTATTTTCTCTTCTCTCTCAAGGGACTTTTTTAATCACAAAGCACGTTCCTTCACTTGGGCAAGTCCCGGCATTTTAAAACTAACTGTGAAAGTGGGAGGAAACGGTGGAGTGAGTGGAGTCAGTGGACTGGGATAGGAGTGGGTAATGGCACGTGGCGAGTATTCAAATTGCACACAAGTTTTTTTAATGGCCTTTCTAGCGGTGATGATGGCTTGTGTGTGGTAATTTATGCGTCGAGTGCATCACCATGTATTTTAAGGCCTTGTGGATTATTCTCGCAAATGTGTGTCGAATTTTAAATCTGGCGTCCTTCAGAAATAAAGTAAAACATTTTCAACATTCAACTAGTAAATTGACAGAGTGCCCTTTAGGATCGTTAATACTGATTTCCGTTGTATGCCTGTAATTGTAACTATGGTTTAATGAACCCCAATTCAAAATTGGATCTGATATATCAAGAAATCAGATAAATGATAAAGTACCTTTTTTATACTAATAGTAATAATAGCTCCACAAAGGAGGCTAACGGAAAATAATTTTCCTCGAAGCTTTTGTCATCGCTTTTGTCATCGATTTTACGTCAATGAAAACCTATTATTGGTTAAATATTTACACATATTTTATCAAACATTATTAATTATTGTAACTGTTGGTTTTACAAATAAAATAAAATAAAAATCTCTGGGGATTATGTATGGAGGGTCTTTTAACCCTTGAATACTAAACTATCGTAAAAATTACGATGGCAAACTTTCCTGGAAAAAAAAAACAATGTTCGCGTCGGCGTCGGTCCAGCGCCCCCTGCACCACGGTACCTTCCTGATTGATTCCGTCAGGGTGCCCCGTGCTGTCATTGTGGTCGGGCGTCATTTGTGTGTTGACTTATAAAATCAAATTCAAGAAAAATATGTGCCTTTTATCCATCCAAGTCAAGAAAAATGACAGCAAACCGTATGTGAGCCCATAATTAGGCACATTTAGGGCGCATAATATGAACATGTGTCCCAACTGTGTAGAATTTAAAAAAAATCATTATTACGTGTTCTCTTTAACCCAAAGAATGTTACTATTGATTCTAAAATAATAAAAGTTTTTAATTATCTTATTTATTCCCGTTTTATTTCTAAGTCGTATTTTCTACGAATGTTTAGTAACAACGTCACTCGTGGGATAGTTTAGTAATCTAGGGTTAAAAGAAAAGAAAGAGAGGAATTCTGGGAAGGAAAAAGGTTTGAAGGGTGGGTAGGATCTGAGGGTCAGTCGGTCTAAGAATGACGTATATATGAATCCATCCTGAAGGCGATGGGTCTGGAGTCTAGAGAATCCTCCACGAGAGGCCAAATGATCTCCCGCAACCAGTCATTTTTATATTTTAAACAATGGTTTAATCAGCATTTTGTGTATATAGTGTACGATTCGTCATTTTATATGAAACACGCCCTCTGAGACCAATTGTTCATTCAAACGAAAGTAGCAATAACTTCTAGCAATTTTAAAAAAAAATTACATGAATTTTCAAATAATATGTTCCATCACTGCCAGTTTTAATTTAGGTCTGAAAAGGTTAACTACCTTTCATATTTCTTAGTTCGTTCAGACTGATCGGAGAAACCGGTCTTGATTGTCCAAAAAGCTTATATGTATTGACCGCTCATACGTTTCCTCGGAAAACGTATATCTTTTGTTAGACAGTCGAAAACCAAACTATTCTTCAGCTTTTTATCAAAGCGAAGTTACTCAGGGCTGCAACTTATCAACAGAATAATCTAATAACAAACCTTACAGTAACCGAGTTAGGGCGTTGGATACTTTCCAACTGATAAATGTCCTCTTTTATCATTGCCGAGGAAATATTAGTTTTCCTGTAATAGAACAAAACCATCCCGCGCGAACCACCCGACTCTAGCGCAGACAGATAATGTGCCATCCCTACCAAGGCCCGCACTCATTCTTCAAATAATAATACTCCACACAAAGAGTTCCGGATTCCAACATAATATTTGTTTTGCTTGCTTTTCAAAATGAAATCGTAAAAATCTCGATCGTGGGAAAATGTTTAAAAATTACCCACCAGACATGCGAAAATGAATCGAGCCATTTCATATCCATGTTTCAACTTACGATGGGCGCTTTTAAAATTATTTGCAATCAAATAGTTGTCATTAGGTGAGAAATAATATTTTAGGACACCTTGAAAAAAACTGTATAACACATAATATATGTAATTTTCCGTTGCCGTCAAGAAGTCATCAAAAATACACGCCACGCTAACAGCCGTATTATAGTTATTTTATTAATATTTTTAATTTAAAACGAAATACACCTAACATTTCTAAAATTATTGAAAAAATAGTGAAAAGGAGTCTATTCCTATTTCTAGAAAAAAAAAATTCTGCATTCTAACCTAATCTAGGAACTCATGATGCAATTGACTTCTCTAGTTATGGGGAATTTGGATAGACGTCGAAAGTGTCTGGGAATATTTATCGATCTGAAAAAGGCTTTTGATAGTGTGTCGCATTCAAGGCTGATCGCTAAGCTAGAGAAAATTGGACTGGAAGACAAAGCTTTATCTTGGTTCCAGAGTTACTTAAAAAATAGAGAACAATACGTTAAACTAAATAATTCATTAAGTGAACCCTTGTATTCTGAATATGGAATTCCACAAGGCACGGTAATCGGGCCTATACTCTTCCTTATATATGTCAACGACATGTTCACTCTCCCTCTTAAAGGAAGTATCATCTCATATGCTGATGACACAGTCATCATAATCGAAGAAATAACATGGACAGAAGTGAATATAGCTGCGAACGCTGACATTGACATATTGAAGGAATGGTTTGGTGATAACTTACTTAGTCTTAATGTATAAAAAACATCATATATACCTTTTTACCTTAACGATCCTGTCACAGATTCCAATATTAGCGTGATAGTGCACAGTCGTTCGTGTAAAGGAGGAGAATGTAACGATAATAATTGTAAAATCCTGAAAAAAACCCCAAATTTCAAATATCTAGGGATCACTGTAGAAAGTAACATGAAATTTAAGAAACATCGAAAACTGTGTAAAAAGAATTCTAAAACTTACTTACATTTTTTTACGATTAAGAAATATCCTAAATCTTTCAAATATTAAAATGGTTTACTTTGCTCTCGTGCAGTCAGTTTTGCAGTACGGAATAATCGCATGGGGAGGCATCTATAAGAATAATCTGTATCCGATAGTAACAACACAAAAAATGATCATCAAAGTTATTATTAAAAACCAAGAATTTTTCTAACCAAAGAACTTTTTGAAAAATTTAAAAGTTTCAAAACTATTTCAAAGAAATGCTATTTTAAAAGTTTTTAAGGAATCTGAAATGTCCTCAACGCGAAGTATAAGACCTAGAACTTCTGGGAACATATATGTACCTAAATGCAACACGACAGCTGCACAACACCATTATGAATATGTAGGCCCAAAGTTATTTAACGATTTACCGGATACAATAAAAAGTGAGAAAAACTATTTTAAATTTTAAAAAAAACTTTCTTTGTATTTTAACAGAGAAGATTGACTTACTTTTATCGATGATTTTCAGATATATTCTGTTGCTATTATTTTTGTTGATTTTTCGTTGATTTTTGTTGATATTCTGTTTCTATAATTGTATGTAATTTTCTTAGTGTACAATATTTTGTAATATTTTGCAGTATTTTTGAAAATATTATTTTTTCATTTTTGTAACTATACATATATAATTACATAGACTAGCTCCCCAGTAAGACCCGAGAAAATTTCTCTACTAATTGGGTAACCAAAAAAAGTGATGTCTGATATGAAATGTAATATGTATTTATTGTGAATATTTACTTTTTTCTAAATAAAAAAAATAAAAATAAAAAAAAAAATTATCACGAAATATAATAACGTAAAACAATGATACACGATCAGTGTTTAATAATGTCTTTTTGAAGTCAAAATTCTTTATCACCGTTGTGATTTACAACACGATGAAAAGGAAACGAGTGACACTAAAAAGAGATAAACATATACATCTATAGGATTTAGCCAGCGAGAGAATGAGATAGAATGAAGCCCTACCTACGTACAGCACCTATAAAGCGTCGCGTTCTGCCAAGCTGCGCGCATTGGCCACTTTGATTATGAGCTCATTGTTGAAGGCTGCTATTGATTGAGATTTTGTGAAGGTTTTACTTCTACTATCGATTTTTTTATTATAATCTGTACGAAAATCGGTTCAAAGATAGAAAACGTCCTTTTTTCAACTGGAATCACATGAAAAGTCGCATGGACTCGGTGTGAAAAAAGGTTTTTTCTTTTATATGGTAAAAAAACATAATTTAAAACACCCATTAGTATCAACCGGGTGATAAACTACCAATCAGACTCAAAGCGTAGCTTTAAAAGGCTGTAACTGAGTTCGGTAATCAGATCTGAATAGTGTAAAAAGCCAGGAAATTTATACCCTTATTTCTATTCAACTTCTTTTCCCCCCTCTTATCCCAATTTCCTTCAGACCCACAATAGCACCATAGCACATATTTTACTTTCTTTTTTTCAAAACTTTTGAAATTAATTCTGAATGGATGTACGTATATAATTGAATCATACATGTTTATAACATGCATTTTTAATGGTGACCCTTCAGCTGATCCGCCGATAATTGGCATCCCGAAATGATATTATAAAATTATAATTTTTTATGCATTTTTTACCAATTTAAAACGTAATATCGACAAAAATATCCAATAATAAGTTGATATAAATATCAAACGTATTTATTATATATTGTCGATTCTCTGTACTAATGCGATGGTAAATACAGTATTTAAACAAGTAGAATTTTTCCTTGATTCATTTGAATGAAAATTTGTTTTATACTTTGTTATTCAGCGGTACATCCTCTCTGCACATCCATTCGGGATCACTTAGTTATGTTTTTTCTAACTGGGTATACCGTATTTTCCCTAAACCGACTGCATTTTGTGTATTAATATGCTGGGGGGGGGGCAATATTGTCGGTGGATCTGGAACTGTCATGGAACCATTTTTAATAGATCATGTGTGTGAGAAAAGCCAGGGGATATAGCAGAGTGAAGTCAATAATTTTGCAATTACGAATCGATAGGCGTAATTTCCGACGATTTTATATTGATATCCCAAGCACGGTTACACTTTTGACAGCTGAACCGATACTGACCAGGCGTAAATAAAAAAAAACTATGCACGACGGCAACAATCCGGCGGATGTGTCTATGCATTTACATTCCTAAACGTCAAACCGCTAAGAAAAAATAATAATTCCAATAAATTAGCAATTTCGAAGTGAACTACTAACTTTTTTAAATGTTGGTATTGCTTGTGTAATTTTTTTACATTAAACGGAAGTTAATTACTTAATGAGGCCTTTAGTCTTATTTGAACCATTTGCATTTCTCCAAATTCGTGCGGAATAAATTTATCTCGTCTTAGATGAATTAATTACGTCTATGGGTCGCGTAAACGATTTTTTTTTTCAATTCTAAGATGTCGTTAGTTCACTTCCATTAATTAAAAAGACAGTTATTTTGCATAACGGACGACAGTATTGAAAAAGTTTTGTATATTGACAGCTTGCTTGACACCCTTGAGGCAATCAGAATCAGATGTTGACAGTGCTCGCAAATAACGCCAACCGACCATTGATGATGAATTTAGTCAATATCGTATTAAAATAGGGTTTTATCGATCGGGCGGCTACACCTCCAAAATATCTAAACAAATAAAATCTGATATACGTCCATGTCTAAAACTGGACTAATAAATAAGTTTTTCATTAGTATTGAACACTTGTCTGCATTATAATGAGCATTACGTTACTTTGCATATAAATGGTAAATATAACTCATGAATTATTATGTACATTGAACTAAAGCCGGAACCCAGGATCAACCATAAAAATAAAAATACCAATAACTTTGTGAACAATGTATGTTCCACAAATTCATACATTCTGATGACCTAGTTGGATCACACGATCCGAGTTTGAACACGAACAATAACCATAAAGCAATTTTGGTTCATGTAGCTTATTCCTGTTGTGTACGTTGTATTTTATGTACATCGTATATTACAAGTACAGAGATTCTGTAAACTTTATTCTATCCGGATGTGCATAATGTTATACGATACGCCAGAATCGGCGATTTTTTTTTTATCTCGAGTCATTTATTTATCTTATATCTAAAGAATTCTACCTCTCTAGCGGCCAAAATCTAAATTCTACGCCTCTCGCGGCCTACCGCAAGGTAGTCATTTAGATTCTGTACTATTCCTACTGTTTATTAACGACGAAAAATCATGCTTAATTTATACTCTTTGCTGATTCAAAATTTACAATGAAATTACCCACACAAATGATTGCCAAGAGCTCCAATCAAATTTAAGGGGATTGTTTGTGTGTGACTAATAAACTATTTTAAAATATAAAAAAATGTAAATCAATAACTTTCTTCCGCAACAAATCTCCAATACTGTTCAATTATGTGATACACCATATACCACCCGAGTTATTAAGTAAAATAAAAGACCTCGGAGTTATATTTGATGAAAACTCTAGAATTTGTACACCACATAAATCATTTTCCAAATAATGCATGAAATCATTAGGATTTTTACTGAGAACCATTAAAAACTTTAATTCACTTCCTGTTAAGAAAATTTAATTTCTCTCATAAGTTCGTAGCCAATTAGAATATAATTCCATCCTTTGGTCACCTCACCGCAAAATTCATATTAAAATATCGAAAGAATTTAGCGAAAGGTTTCTAATTTATTAATTATACTTTTTTATTAAATACCTTAAAAGTACATACACTTGAAGATCGGCATTATATTTCTTTTTTAAATTGTAAATTCGGAGCTCGACTATTGCGCACTCTTGAGTGTAGTCAATTATACCTACTGGACTCACTAGGATCTATTTCAATGTCACCATTCACAGACAAATTACGCAGCAAACTCGCTAATTCCTCGATTACATAGTTTGGCAAACAAATAGACAAATGATATCGATATTTTTAATGAAACAATCTCTAAGTTTTAAAAACACTTTAAACCATTTTTTTATGTCAAGGTATTACTTATGAAAATTTCGATTTATTATTAGATATTATCATTTTATTTTCTTCAAAATGTATCCAATTTCCTTTTAAAGTAAGAAACTATTTAAATTAACCTATTATTTATTACTAACCCTTGTGTAAAAAATGTAAACATTATGTACCAAATATAAAAGCCCCGTGGGTGTAAAAAGGGGGGTTCCATGCCAACTCAGAATCGAGTCAACTCCACACCTCTTTGAAAAGTCATTAAAAGCTATGAAAACAAAAAAAATTAAATAGCATGTAACGCCAACCTAACTTAACCTATTTAACCAATTTTTTTTATATTTTCTTATCTTAACTCTTAATGACCTTTCTGAGGTGGTTATGGAGATCGTCATAAAAGTCGGAAAGAACTTTTTTTATTAACCATACATAATATCATTCATTGCACTGGCAATTTCCAGCATTAGCGCCACGAGCGGCTATCATATCATCGGTGAGAACTATCATTCTGACGTCCGAGATCCAGCGAACCCGCTTCTTACTGGCATTTGTGATATCCGGTCGGATAGTTCGTTGTTCATCGTTCATTCTTGTTAACTGCTTTTATTACGATCTCGTGTAACAAAAAAACCCTTCTGAATTAGAATCATGCATCACGGCAAATCATTTCAATAAATTTGAGTGTACCTTTCAAGTATCCCTGTTATTATTCATTCCGTGATCCCTATGGTTTGTGTCAATCCAAGTAAAACTGCGATTGAGGTAATACAATATCCAACCGCCATATTGGCACAACTTCCATACTCTTTTAATCGCCCATGGGGCTTTTACATTGGGTACATTGAGATGCTTACAATTTTTTAAAAAATTGGTAAGGCCTTTTAAACCATGATGGCAAAAAATAATTTCTTTACGGTGGTATAGAATTGGATATAAAAATAATAATCTGAAAATATCAGAAATAATAAATTGACATAAAAAATGTTGTATGTTACATCAAAAAAAATGTCAATATCATTGACAACCTACCTACCGAATCAAAATAACGCACAGTAAAAGTGATCCGCTAAAAAAATTGCAAAATTGTGTTTATTAGTAAACAATACGATACAAAACAGTCGCAGGATTCACCCGAGTATTCACCGCATCAATTGTGAAATAAATTTTGTGCATTTAAGTGAAATTATTTAAGTAATTTCAAATAATAGATATTCCAAGCTGTGACAGTGAAATTGACATTTTATATTAACAAAGCCAAGTGAAACTCTGTGATTGGCCAACACCATCGCTATCTTTCCTTTACTGACCACACATATTGCTTAGTTTGCTGTCAGCTGAAGTACCTTCCATGAGCTCGAATAAAAAATCCGGCTCTCAACAGTAAGATAACCTAAATACAAGATCTAAAAACAAAATGAATACTGGAACTGAAGATATTAGCCCAGAAGAAGATGTTTTTACAAAATTTGCGTCTTACGTAGATTTAAAACTAGAGAAAATTAAAACTCAAATACTCAAAAACATCGATAAAAAAATTTTGGAATTTCAAAAATCACCGAATTTATTTGTCAAAAATATGACGACATAATAATCCGCTTAGAATCCATGAATGGAGTAAAAGGAGAAGTTGAAAGCTCAATAATGATTTGATGAATAAAAGTAAAAGTATAAAGCATTTGGAAACTAGACTGGCTTGCTTAGAACAGTCGAACCTTGGCGACTGTCTTGAAATAACAGGAATTGAGGAAAATACTGATGAAAATCCCAAAATAACTGCTATGAAATTAATAGAAAATGCTAACCTTAAAATAAGTCCAGATGATATAACCTCGGCGATAATACAATATGACAGAAGACCAGGTCACCCGAAAAAAATTCTATTGAAAATTAGAAATCCAGAAACATGGATAAAATTATTAGCAAACAAGAAGATGATTTCAGACCGCGAGAAAATGGTATTCCTGGGAGAATCACTATCCCCTTATTATAAGGAGCTACTTTGGAAAGACAAATTAAAGGGAAAAGAATTAAAATATAAGTTTATTTGGTTTAAAAATGGATCGATTCTAATGAAAGAAGACGAAGGCAAAAAATCCTGGGAAATAAAACACGAAGATGACCTTAATGGAATAATATAGATGTCGCATAGTTAAAGGCAGCGAAAATACTTTAAGGATTTAAAATTAAGCAAGATTTTTTTTTTAAACATTTATACACTTAGTCCTTTCAAATTTATAGCATACCTAACATATTATTTCAAAGTTAATTCCAACACATTGCATAATGTTTACATTAAAATGTATTAATTCCTAGGCGACCCATTCTGTAAGAAATATTAATGTAACAATATTGTTATTTCAATTCCCATATATAATTTTATGTACTTTATCAAATTGGCAACTTTATCAAGTGGTTAAAAATTTAAGTTTAAAAAATAACACCTAAACTAAAAAAATGTAAAGAAACAATAAATAAATAAGGATTATCCTATCCCACAACATTGTCAAACCAAAAGATCACACAGGTTGCATATCCAAGGTGCCACCTCTATAACAAATTTCATCAATAAAAAAAATACAATCGTATTTCGACGAAAACTGTACTAAATATTCGGATAATTTTTTTTTAAATTTCGTATATAATTCAAAATTATTTGGTTCTTATTTTAATATTATGTTATTTTAATATTTGATTCCCTCGTTGCCTTCTAAGAAAGATTTTCTTTTAATATGGAATCACTTGCTTTTCATTATGTTATTTTTTATTATTTACTTTTTTCTTATTCTTTTTTGTTATCTTATCTATTATTGAAAACGGTAATAACTAAGACGCAATGAATTATAACATTTTGTTTGATTTCTCAACACTTAGTTATTCAAATTTTTTTTTCTACTGTTTTTCTCCATTTAACATTGGTTTTAAATTATAAATTATAAATCTATATTTTTAATTTTATTTTTTTGTAAACCGTAAAGGTATATTCTATTTGTTATCTTCTTTATTATTGGAAATGGTGTGGACTATTGACACAATGAATATTAACATTTTGTTTGATCTCTCAACACTTTGTTGTTAATTCCTTTTCTTTTTTTCTCCATTTATCATTGTTATTTTAAATTTTATTTATTTGCACTTACTTAACTGTTTGATAATGACTGATATTTTTGTGCGTTACTTTATTAAATTGAGAAATTATTAATCCCGATACAGGCGAGCCCTAGTGGGGTTAATAATTATTTGGTAATCAATATTTCAATTGTGAAGAAACAATAAATAAATAAATTGGTATATTCGTTTGCTAAACTATTTAGGTGACAAATTGGCGAGTTTGATACATTATTTGTTTGTGAATGGTGATATTAAAATAAGTCCTTATCTTTATGCCTAGTATGTTGAGTAAGTACTCTTAAATTGACTAGACTCAGGAATTCACAACAGTTAAGCTCAATTTTAAAAAGAAGCATAGATCGCTTATCCTTCGCCGATCCTTAAGCGCATGTATTTTTAAAGTATTAATAAAAAAGTGTAGTTAATATATTCCAAATTTTTTTTTTACTTAAAATTAATCAGTAGCGTGAAATTTTTATTAATAAGCCTCTAAATCTTTAAATTTATTGCCACTTTTATTAGACGACCTTGCCAGCATGTCAGAATGTAACCGGCGTTTCTTCCAATGGCAATGGCCGATGTAGGGATGTCGGGAAGTTTTTCTATTAGTAACCATTTGAGTGGCGACCCTTTCCACGTGTTTTTTCCTTTCAAAGTGTCCTTTCTCGTTAAGGGTCCGCGGCTGCTGAATTATTCAGCGTTGCCCGCAATAAGCCCTTATCGCCGTCTCCCCTTACTCATCCCTTGCCAACCACCCCTACGTCTATATATGACACGCGCCCCTCTGACTGATCACTTTCAGATAAATCGCTTTTCTTTTCATATTGGCAATAAAAGTCAGTAGATTCATTCGATATTAAGAAGGTTTTCTTTTAGATTTTCAATGGTTATCGTGAATACACTAGTGAACGTATGCGACGACATCGTTCTATTATCTTCTATGATCTTCGTTTTTTAACAAGACGCGTGGGAAGGTCGATGACGTCCGAACGACCTTTCGTTGGGACTAGTTTACTAACAAATTAAAACATGGAAGTTTGCCTTGATAATTTTTTATATCAGAATACTGCGACACTCCCAAATGAGATAGGTTGCGTGATTGAAGGAAGATGAATGAGAATATTACGGGGTTAAGGAAGATTAGCTATACATATCTGATTATCGGAGAGAGTGATCTTATTCAGATTAATTCCACGATCAATATTATTACTACACTTGCGCAGACCCGTGAAAAATCACGGGATTTTATAATTATTGTTAAATTTATAATTGCTTCTTAGTTAAAAAGCGCAGAAAATCACGAAGTCTGACATTCCTTATCAAGAATTAACATAAAAATTTAAACAAAAAACAATATTAAAAAAAAAAAGTTCTTTCTTACCATGCATTAAATTTCAGTATGTGATTAATGTATTGCTGTTTTTCAACTGTTTCATGATATGTATTAAAGAAAAAAATATATATATAAATAAATATTTTTCCTATTATGCATCACAATGTTGGTAGGTATGTTATATGTGTATTTGTGTATGTTGTTGGTATGCTAACGCGTTTATGATTATTTTATTTGTAGTTGTAACTAATCTGCGGAACTAATCTCCTGCTGACAAGCTACTTGCAGTAGCTTAGCGGGTAAGAAATTCCAATTGTATGCAATTTTTTATACAATAATAAAAAATCAAAAAAAAAAATCAATCATTTTAAATAAATAATTAAAATCATTAAATCATAAAAGAGATACTTTATCGCGTATGTGAATTTGACACGTCAGTTCGTATTTAGCAAATAACATTAAAATAATAATTTTAGATTAAAATATAATATTACCGGTAGGTACTATATGTATATATATATATATATATTGACCTCTTCTCGTAATATGCTGATCCAGTAAGAAGTTATTTGACAGTGTTGATCCACCTTTAACACCGAATAACTTGGCTTTAATGGATTACTTCTGTATGAATTTGCAACAACGTTACATTAAATAGCAAGGTTGCCAGTTTCCCAGTAAAAGTAAACGAAATACTACACATAAAATTTTCGATGTTTGTATGGAAATCATACGCTTCGTAACTGTTGATCCGCCCAATTTACCATGCGTTGATGATCCGCCCAAATTGCCATGCGTTGTTGATCCACATAATCGTATATCTTATGTACCTATATGTGCTTTTACTATAAAATTGTTGATCTGACAATGACCAAACAGAATGGCGTTCAAGATGGCGTTATGAACGAAGCCTTCTGATTGGTCATAAAAAAACATATACCTATATCTGGTTTTACTGCTCATTGGTTGAGCCGATATGGAAGTTGCAAAACGTAATATTATAACGGCCGCGGCACCGACTTGAAAAATATATCTTTCTGTATTTTATAAAATTCTAATAATATACTTCCGCGGGTTTTTGTTGCTAGGCTCCGCCGCCCGGGAAACATTTATTGGATAAACACATCTGTCATACGTCATCCCAAGTGGTTCGATACTTTTGATGACTTAGCAAGGGTGCCCGGGTTCGAGGGGTGATAATGCGTTGCATTACGATCTTGGCTACGAATTCGGAAGTCGCAAGTTCAAATTTTGGCGTGCGCAATAAATTTTACTTTGATAAATATATATGATTCCTCGATAATGCATTGCATTATGATCCTTGACTACGAATTCGGATGTCGCAAGTTCAAAATTGGCGTGCGCAAGTAAATTTTATTTTGTTAAATTTGTATAATTCCTCGATAACGCGTTGCATTACGATCTTGGTTATGAATTCGGAAGTCACAAGTTCAAAAATAATAAACTTTATGTTGGTAAATATTTAGATATAATTCCTCGATAATGCGATGCAGTACGATCTTGACTACGAATTCGGAAGTCGCAAGTTCAAAATTGGCGTGCGCAAGTAAATATAATTTTGATAAATATCTACGTATGATTACTCAATAATGCGTTGCATTATGATCCTTGACTACGAATTCGGATGTCGCAAGTACAAAATTGGCGTGCACAAGTAAATTTTATTTTGATAAAAGTCTATGTATGATTCCTCAATAATGCGTTGCATTATGAACCTTGACTACGAATTCGGATGTCGCAAGTTCAAAATTGGCGTGCGCAAGTAAATTTTATTTTGATAAATATCTATATATAATTCCTCAATAATGCGTTGCATTATGATCCTTGACTACGAATTCGGATGTCGCAATTTCAAAATTGGCGTGCGCAAGTAAATTTTATTTTGATAAATATCTATGTATTATTCCTCAATAATGCGTTGCATTATGATCCTTGACTATGAATTCGGATGTCGCAAGTTCAAAATTGGCGTGCGCAAGTAAATTTTATTTTGTTAAATTTTTATAATTCCTCGATAACGCGTTGCATTACGATCTTGGTTATGATTTCGGAAGTCACAAGTTCAAAAATAATAAATTTTATGTTGGTAAATATTTAGATATAATTCCTCGATAATGCGTTGCGGTACGATCTTGACTACAAATTCGGAAGTCGCAAGTTCAAAATTGGCGTGCGTAAGTAAATTTTATGTTGATAAATATCTATGCATGATTCCTCAATAATGCGTTGCATTGTGATCCTTGACTACGAATTCGGAGGTCGCAAGTACAAAATTGGCGTGCACAAGTAAATTTTATTTTGATAAATATCTATGTATGATTCCTCAATAATGCGTTGCATTATGATCTTTGACTACGAATTCGGATGTCGCAAGTTCAAAATTGGCGTGCACCAGTAAATTTTATTTAATAAATTTGTTTTATTCCTCGGTAACGCATTACAATACAGTCGTAAGTTCATATTGTATTTTATTTTGATAATATATGTATATGCTCGGGTTCAAGGGATGAGATTTGTCTAGGTCTTTGCGGCGAACGGGTTTGCCCACCTACTGCGTTACGGACTGGATCGGGAGAGACTGGTTGAGGGAGACCTTTTTTCTTACATTAGCTCCACACAGGAAGCCCTGAAGAAAATAAATCCCCTCAAGGCCAATGTCATCTTTAGGGATGCAGTGTGGAGCGTATTTTTAGGAAAGGAAAAAGAGGATGTTCAGGGAAGGAATGGGGTAGTAGGTGTGAGTAGGAATCTGGGGGTCAGTATGTCTAGGAGTGACGGACGTGTGAATCCATCCCTCCCATTTCGTTGCAAGGCGATGTTCCGAAAGGTTCCATGTCAACTCAGAAATAAACCAACTCATTATAACTCAGAACCTCCTTAGAAAGGTCATTAAATGCTATGAAAATATAATTTTAAAAAAGCCGGTAACCCTAACCTAACTTAACCTATTCAACCTATGTTTTCTGAAGTGCTTCTCAGTATGTTTCATTATGAGTTGTTCCACCGTTCACCGTTCCGAAAGGCGATCATTCTAATCTAACACACTTCTACTATCTACTACACTATAAAGAGGTAAGATTTGTTTGTTTGTTTGTTTGCTTGTTTGCATTGAATAGGCTCCGAAACTACTGAACCGATTTGAAAAATTCTTTCGCTGTTGGGAAGCTACACTATCCCCGGTTGACATAGGCTATATGATATTTTCAAAAAAAATTAGGGATCGTTACTAAAAGTCCAATAATGTAACCCAAGGTGTATAAAAATTACCTAAAATATTCTTTACATCGCGTGCGCTGCGAAAACTATTAATGATAGAATAAAATAATGTAAAACGACTTTGTAGAACACATCATTATTTACAAAAAAGGTCGCGACAGCATATGTCTAACTATTATGGTTATGCCACAATAATTATTCTTTTATTTTAAAAAAATTATTAAAATGTCGCGCTTGAAAAGGCTATTTATTTGTATCTTGGTTTTAATCCTTATCAAAATAAATTACTTCATATTCAAGACTGTTTCAATATCTGTATACAACTTTTTGAATTATTTAATAAAATCTTTCTTTTTTATTGCTTTTGTGTGATATAGGTATGCAATAATACTTCAAACCAAATTTTTTTTACCAAGGTTTTTCTAATAAAGCACCGATAAAAATCGTCATCTATGAAGACCTATCTTTTTTAATTTAAAGACAATGTACTTAAATAAAATAGTATTCAAGCGTACGAAAACACACAACTTTTGAATAAAAAAACATGTTCCATGGATAAACCGTTGGAAGAATGCCAGTTTACTCCCTCTCTACATTTTTTTTATAATACATTACTAAACAACCTTTAGGCTAGTAATTCTGAGGCAAAATGAATTGGGATATGGAGGACATTTTTTTAAAATCGATGTGGACGGGGAATAATTTTAAATATGGGGAGAAATTTTAAATCGATGTATATGGGACGGGGTAAATGAAATACAGTTAATTACAAATAATAATATTATTTTATTTATTTATTTGTTTACGACTTGATGGATTTTACATGTGATTAAATTGTACAGGAGCATTATAACAAGTATATAGCATAATAAGAAGTACATAATACATAAAATAATAAACAGAGCATGAGAGACATAAGTAGGCACAACACAAGTGTTTATTTCATAAAAAAATATTTTGCATTATGATAAACTAATAATTATTATCTACTCTAAAAACAAACTAAATCTAAACTAAAAGCTACGAATCCGGTGGTTGAATTCCTTTGTACAATTCACTTATCGAATACTCATACCTCTCATACACAATGAGTATTCGATAAGTGAATTGTACAAAGGTTGGTTGAATTCCTTTGTACAATTCACTTATCGAATACTCATTGTGTATGAGAGGTATGAGTATTCGATAAGTGAATTGTACAAAGGAATTCAACCAGCGGATACGTAGTTTTTAGTTTCGTAGTTTTAGTTTGTTTTTAAGGTAGATAATAATTATTAGTTTATCATAATGCAAAATATTTTTTTATGAAATAATCCCTTGAAAAGAAGTTTACCAAATTTAGTCTCAATAAAATAATTAATAATGTGCAATAAAAGCGTCGATCAAGTATAAAGTATAATAATTTTTTTTTTTAAATGTTACACAATCAAATACGGGTACTGTAAAAATGTAATTATATAAAATAAGATTCCAAATATTATAATCAATAATTATCAGCCTGAAACACTCATCTACATTGAAAAAATCTTCCGAGAAAAGATACTGACCGCCAACGGGAATTGAACCCGTGACCATCTGATTGCCGGTCAGCAGCTCTGACCACTGAGCTATGGCGGCTTATCTAATACCCGCCAAAGCCATAAGCCGCCATAGCTCAGTGGTCAGAGCTGCTGACCGGCGATTTGCCTACAGCAACACATTTGAGCTACAGCTCAATTCTTATGAACTTTGATCGGTACGGTACTTGAACTACATTAAAAAATTGGTTTGGTTTAAGTCAAACCGGTAAACTACTATCCGGTGAACTTTGGTTTAAAGTGAAACCGGTAATCTACAATAATTTGATGAACTTTGGAGTCACACCGGTAGTCAAACAGTTGAGCTTTCACACCCTTCAGCCTCACAACATATCCCAATTAGGGATGCAATAGTCCTACTGGCTACGAGCATTGGAGGTTATTATCCACCACTTACCCGCCCTGGTATAAGTAACAGATGGTTACTCCTTCAAGGCTCTCGCAAGGACTCTAATTTTTTTGAAAGAACGAAGCTACATTTAGTTTTTCAGCCACGCAATATGTTGTATGGGGACACCGTAGTTCAATTGATAATAACCGGATAATGATTAATTGTTAAAATTATTAATCTTTTATGCTGACGAAGATAACATTGTTTTTGAAACATGTCGATAATATTAATAAAATAGTGGTGTTTACAAAATTACTTATTCTCATTGAAGCAATAATGAAGCCACAAAGTTTATTTGCGAAGTTTGAAGAAAAAAAAATTACCTACACTTCATATTTGATTTCGAATGTGCATCATGCACTAATTAATATACACGATAAACAGACGTCATGATTACAGACATTGCCAAGTCTGGCGGTGATTATAACACTATTCACATTGATTAATATTATAGTTTTCCCATAAGTTTTGGAGTAGAAAACTGTATTTCCTGTAAATGTTCAACAGAAATTATGGTCACCTCTGGTCGGAAATCGTTTGTTTACTTTTAAAATTAATATGTATCACAATATTTTAACCACTCAGGTATTTTGCGATTATGCAAGTTTTTTGTGTTAAACGAACTGCCAGATTTATAAAACTTTGTGTTATTTTTGCTTCACAATTAAGGGTCAATAAATGGAACATATCTGAACGTAGCCGAATACTAAAAACTGTCACACGTCTGCCGGATCTGCCCTGATGAAGGACACTGCAACGCTGTCCGAAACGTCGGCCAAAGAAGGAGGTAGCGCAACACGGTATAACACCCCATAAACAAATAACAGAAAAAAACTAAAAACTTGAAACGTTTGTTTGAAATAAGGTTTCAAATTGTTATATTACAAAAAAATATTAACATTTATAAATATTAAAATTTAGAAAGCAAACATAAAAATATTGTAAAAATGACTCACGCGATGTTTTTATGTGGAAACGGTACTAAAATCACTGATTATGTAAAAATAACACTTATTCTATTGAATAAATAAACAATTTTGTCACCTACCTTTTACCATTTCATACAAGAATATTTAAAAAATTAATAATGTCTAACAGCGCGTAGGTGATTTGGGGGTGAAAACTGTTTCTACAAAATTAGTATTTTTTATGTACTTCTATGGACAACTTTGAATAGAAATGTGAAGCATTCAATATGGATCTTCTACTTTTTGTTTTAGGGTTATCACTAGAACAATAACAGAGTTATAACGACTTCTGTGGGAACACACGAAAAAACGCGCTTATTTTACGGCTATTGTTATATATATTAACACGCTTACGTATCCGAGTGGTTGAAATATTCTAAAAACCATTGTATTAAAGACCGGATGTCGGTAACTTGATATATTCATGTTGCCGCTATTTAAAAATATATCTGAATATTATTTTAAATTTTTAGCAAATCTACAGTGTGGTAACAAATTCAATAAAAATTAATCAATTTTTACGATTATGTTTTATGTTAAAACTTATTTCACAGTAGCCTCATTAGTATTAATTAATGAAAATGTGGGCCGAACTGCATTGGCAAATTTTATTTATTACATAAACATAAAATTTCAGGGACAGAAAGAATCGACTGTGTACCAAGTTTCATCTCGATTATGTGACGGAAAGTGGATTTTTTAGACTTTTGAGACTCAAACAAACTCAGAATTCCAAGTAAATGTGATACTTAAGAGGAATATAAACGCTAGAAGTATTTCGATTCTCGTGCCTGCAAAATTTGCAATCGAGCGTCTTATTTGCGCGCGGCAAGTAAGCGAAAAAGTGGTTTTTATTTATTTTGTCCATAATTTTATAAGAGTGAAAAAAAGTTAGAACATAGAAAACCTCAAAAATGGTCTTACCCATAAAGGAGTATTTTTATAAAAATGTTTCTTGTATTACTTCATAGTTAAGTCATGAAAAAACATTTTTTTAGTGGTTTACGCTTATTTTGTTTTTGTTATGTAAATAATAATTTTATTCTTATTCCATTACATAAAAAACCTAGTAAAAGCTTCAATTTATCCGTAGCATATTTTTTGATGTTGATACTGTAAGCCAATTCGTCATAAAGATTAATCTAAATAGGATTTCACGTATAACTTCACCTTAAAAGAACGCCTCTATATTATATGTAGATGGCGCGAGTTTAATTATTTTAGCGTAAAACTTTTTTTTTTAAGTTGTGCTTTAAAATATTAAGATGAATTAATTGTTTGCGCCCGTACAGTTGCAATATGAATATGAATAAATAGTTTTTTTGGTTTGAATAAATCTTTCAAGAAAGGCGTACAAATACAATAATGGATTGAATTACCGATACAATATGGTATTTGTTTGCCATTTTTGAAAGATTTATTTAAACCAAAAAAACTATTTATTCATATTCATATTACGCATGAATGGGCGCTAACAATTCATTCATCTTAATAAGGCACTACTTGTAAAAAGCGTGTTCCCTAAAATAATTAAACTTGCGCCATCTATGAAAGAGTAGATTGTGAAATCTTTTTAATATCACTTTAATATAAAAAGGCGGCTCCTTGGCCGTCGCCGTCGTAAGAAAGTATTAATTATGATTTCTAAAATATTTTCTTAAGTAAGGTAAAAACAATGATATAATTTTTTTTTTTTTTAAATTAAGCTAGTCATTCCCGAGATAGTATACTTTTAGTTAAAAACTAGCAGACCAGGCCACATGTTGCTGTGACTAACGAAACATAACGCCATCACAACGCCACGCCACTACCCAACCTTTATAACCAATGCCATCTGTTAAATCAAATCGACACCGCCCGCTTGCTGCCGACTGCCCGATGCCCACTGCCTGCTTGCCAGCCCTATTTCAGCCAATTAACACAAAACCTTGACAAATTATATACTCTAAAACCTTCCTCATGAATCACTCTATCTATTGGTGAAAACCGCATGAAAATTTGTTGCTTAGTTTAAAAGATCTAAGCGCACAGACAGCGGAAGCGACTTCATTTTATACTATGTAAAGGTAACACAATTTTTTGCCCAAAAAAATAACATAATAAATACCTACTCTAAAGAACTACTTTTCGAAAAAAATGTCCTTACTTATTAAAACGTGCTTTATTTTTTAAACAACTGATAAACAAAAATATACCACACATAATTTCATTTTTCTCAGTTAAAACGCAATTTTTAGTAATTGGATATGCGATTAGATGTTTTTAAATATTTAAAAAAGCGGGATTTCAATGGTTTTTACTTCGGGCATTCTTCATTGAAGTTCAAAGTTGATAAGCTTTTAGCCATTCCAAATAATAAAAACATCTATATAAATAAAATAATTAAAAAAAAAAAATCGATAATTATTTTCTTCCAAACATTTTTAAACACCCAGTTTGTTTTGAACACCTGCACTCATGCCTAGCCAGAAGTGTGAACGGGCTCTACCACCCACAATGATAATCCACACTATGGAAACTATTTTCAAGGCACTCCGTAAAAAATGATACCGAACGAGTTGGTTTAATTTTTACGTAAAAGTAAAGAAAATACATTGCTGTGAACCGTTTTGAAATATTTGACATTTGTAATCCATTGAAGATATGCATGTTACATGATGTATGTTTTAAAATATTTTTGGCAGCAATTCAGCAAACCTACATACATTAATATTATATTTTCGTTTTTTGTTTTGTGTTGGCTACCTCCTTCTTTAGCAGACGTTTCGGACAGCGTTGCAGTGTTCATCGTCAGGGCGGATCCAGCAGATCCGACGATGTCTGCGACAATCTGCCGGATCTGCCCTGATGATGGACACTGCAACGCTGTCCAAAACGTCGGATAAAAAAGGAGGTAGCGCAACACGGCATAACACCTAAAAAACAAACAACGAAAATGCTTTTGGCCGTGAAAATCTAAAAACTTATCATTAATATTATAGGTATATTGGGAAGAGGATTACGCACACCACCGCCCCGGGAACCATTTATTGATTAACCAAACCTTTGCCATAGGTCATACCAAGCGGTTCACTACTTTCAGTGACTTAGCAGGGGTGCCCAGGTTCAAGGGGTGAGGTTTGTCTAGGTCTTTGAGGAGAATGTGTTTGCCCACTTACTTCATGGCAGGCCAGAACGGGAGAGACTGATTGAAGGAGACCTAACCTAGAACTCTTCTATTGGACTCTCTCAACCCAATTTGGGAGGTTGAGAGAGTCCGATTTGTTCCATCGCCCCGGGAACCATTTATTGGATAACCAACACCTCCGCCATAGGTCACCGCAAGAAACTCACTACGTTTAGTGACTTAACAGGGATTCCCGGTTTTAAGGGGAGAGGTTTGTCCAGGTCTTTGCGACGAATGCGATTGCCCACCTACTGCGTGGCGGGCCAGGTTGGGAGAGACTAATTGAAAGAGTCCTAACCTAGAACTCCCTCAACTCACCTCTCAACTGGGAATAACATGGGAGGTGGATAAGTGTATCGTCGCCCCGAGAACCATTTATTGGATAACCAACACCTCTGCCATAGGTCACCCCAAGTGGTTCTCTCTGTTCGGTGACTTAGCGGGCGTGCCCGATTCCTCGGGTAAGATTTGTCCAGGCCTTGGCGATGGATGCCTCTGCCCACCTGCTGCGTGGCGGGCCGGATCGAGATCGAGAGACTGGTTAAGGACGGCCATTAAATTTTCTGCAAGTCTAGGATGAATATTTATTTTTATTTAGAACAATGAGTTAAACTTCAAATTGTAAAATTTAAATAAATGAAGACAATATTAGCGAAACTCAATCCAAAATCTGAAACAGAAAAATCAGAAAGAGGTACGGTCACATCAGGGACTCCAAGCCAGGACCTTCGGCTTTCCGGGCAGCAGCTCTAACCATTGCGCTTAGCTAATTAATTAGTCCCCATCCGATTCTGTCATTTTTAACCGTTTCATACTTCGACTAGAAACTACCAACATTATCTTCATTTTCGTAACGCAAATTTTATTGGCTGCTATCTGTATGAAAGATTGCAAAATTCAACCAGAACTAAATATAATGTAGATAGTGTCTTGGATAAAGTTATCAATTTTTATTTAATATGCGACGTCTATTGACTTTTCTGCAAGTCTAGGAGGAATATTTATTTTTAACTATGAGTAAAACCTCAAATTGTAATTTTGTAATATAATCAAATATTTTAAGATAATTTTCACGTTCTATTCAAGTTCCGTCATTATATCATTATAGGCCAGTTGCTCTATCAATCTGAAATAATACAGAATTTGAATAGAACTTACACAGGTCGTAAAAAAATAATTTCAAATATTTGATGAATCCGTAAAATTTTTTGAAACAACCCGTCTTTAGTTTCATTAGCTCCAGATAGAAGAGAGCATCTGGGACTATTGTGCGGTACATTCATAAAATACCTATATTAGTCCCTCGACCCGTCTCCCAACAAAGGAATATCAATTTGGAGGCGGATATGTGTAACTCCGCCCCGGGAACTATTTATCGGATAACCAACATCCTTGCCGTAGGTTACTCCAAGTGGTTCACAACGTTTGGTGACTTAGCAGGGGTGCCTGGGTTTAGAAGTTGAGATTTGTCTAAGTCTTGGCGGAGAATCGTTTACCCACCAACTGCGTGGCGGACCGGATGGATTATGAATTCTCCAATCAGACTTTCTCAACCCTTTCCCCAAACGGGGCTATTTTTAAACTCGTGGTAACTTTAGAATAAAATGTCCGAATTGAATAATTCAAAAAGTTAAATAAAGGTATTGAAGCAGTCTTGAATATGAAGTAATTTATTTTGATAAGGATTAAAACCAAGATACAAATAAAGAGCCATTTGACGCGGCGTCATTTTAATTAAATTTTTAAAATAAATAAACACTTTTTGTGGCATAACTATAATAGTTAGACATATGCTGTCGCGAAACTTTTTGTAAATAATGATGTTTTCTACAAAGTCGTACTACATTATTTTATTCTATTGTTAATAGTTTTCGCAGCGCACGCGATGTAAAGAATATTTTAGGTATTTTTTTTACACCTTGGGCTACATTATTGGAGTTTTAGTAACGATCCCTAATTTTTTTTTGAAAATATCATATAGCCTATGTCAACCGGGAATAGTGTAGCTTCCTACCAATGAAAAAATTTTTCAAATCGGTTCAGTAGTTTCGGAGCCTATTCAATGCAAACAAACAAACAATCAAAGCTTTCCTCTTTAAATAGTGTTAGATTGGTTCCATGCAAACTCAGAAAGAAACCAACTCATAATTCAGGTCATTAAGATGAAGCCATACTAAATAATGCAAAATCATACAAAATCGTATGTTTTTGTTTTGAAAATTTGACCGCTTAGACGTATTATAAATGCTTCAATTAAATACTTCGTGTAGAACATACCTTGGCCCTTAAAAATATCGGTCATTTTTTTAATGTCTTTTAATAAGCTTAGAAAAAATAAATTATTAGGTCTATAAAAAACATTTTTTAGTGCAAACTCTCCTACTTATAAACACTTTTTCGGATATGGTTTTATTGCATAATGTGGCAAATTCAGTTTCTTATATAGCGGAGAAACAACGTGTTAGGGTCCGCGCTGCTTGTTTTCGTGAAATCAATTTAAAAATTCCGTTTTATTACAATAAACAATGCATAAAAAAGGAATTAATGTTTTTTACAGGCCTTTACGAAATCAACATGTAAAAAAAATTCTCAAATATCTTTTCCAACCTTTCCAAAAGCTTTTTCTCAAGTATTTTTAAACTCCTCCCATAAAAGGGCGTGAATTCAAATTTCGATTTTTTCCTGTACTAGTGGATCGCCTTAAAAGCTATGAAAACATAATTTTAAAATAGCCGGTAACCAGAGGCGGCCCCTGCCTTGTAGGCCAGTCAATAAAGGCTCAAAATGAGACTAACCCAAACATTAATTCCTCCGTCGATGAAATTTTGCAGTTACAATTAAAAAAAAAAAAAAAACCAACCTTTATACCTTATTTTATTGTATTTTTGTTATATGTTTATGGTCAGTTAGTAAATGATCTTTGATGTTAGTTTCGCAAAGTAATGTTAGTAAAATGTTAAACTTTTTTCATATTATAATATATTTTGATATTATAATATGAAAAATGAACAATAAAACGATAAAAATAAAAACTGATCCCAATTGCTGTCATTTGTAAATACATAGATATTATAATGTCTTATAATTAATATTATTATTCAACAACAGTAACTAATTTTTAATCAAATAAATAGGCATTTGTCAAAATAATTAATTAGTTAAAATAACATTGTATTACGTAAGTATTTTAAAATTAAAATGAATATAGAAGCTTACGTCTATTTCATTGATTTTAACAACGCTTTCGGAATTGCCTGTTTGTGTTGATTTCTATTGAGAATTTGAGTTACGAAAAAACCTCATTTACAATGCCACAATAATTTAAAAATAGACATTGAGTTATTTTATATTGCACTTTTATAATCAAAATCAAAAGTCAAAATCTAAATCTAAATCGAAATCGAAATCGAAATCAAAAGTCAAAATCAAATTCAAAATCAAAATCAAAATCTCAAACCAACACCAAAATCAAAGTCAAAGTCCAAATCAAAATTAAAATCTCAAACCAAAACCAAAATCAAAATCAATATCCGAACTTGCGACATCCGAATTCGTAGTCAAGATCGCACTGCACTGCATTATTGTTGTATTATACAAACGTTTCAAATAAAAATTACCTCCGCACGCCACAATTCGAACTGGCGACTTCCGAATTCGTAGCCAAGATAGTGAGGCAGTGCATTATCGAGGAATTATATGTATTTATCAAAATAAAATTAACTGGCGCATGCCATTTAAACTTGCGACATCCGAATTCGTAGTCAAGATCGCACTGCACTGCATTATTGTTGTATTATACAAACGTATCAAATAAAAATTACCTCTGCACGCCACAATTCGAACTTGCGACTCCCGAATTCGTAGTCAAGGTCGCAATGCCCCTTAGATATCGTTGAATTATACATTTAAATCAAAATAATATTTACTTTCGCACGCAACAATTTGTTCTTGCGACTTCCGAATTCGTATTGATCGTAATGCAATTTGTTCTTGCGACTTCCGAATTTGTAGAGATCGTAATGCAATGCATTATCGAGGAATCATACGTATTCCCCGATAATGCATTGCATCCCCAAAGAAGACATAGGCCTTGACGGGATTTATTTTCTTCAGAGCTTCCTGTGTGGAGCTAATGTAAAAAAAATAAGGTCTCCCTCAACCAGTCTCTCCCAATCCGGTCCGTAATGCAGTAGGTGGGCAAACCCGTTCACCGCAAAGACCTAGACAAATCTCATCCCTTGAACCCGAGCAGCCCTGCTAAGTCACAAAAAATCAGTCTCTCCCAATCCGGCTTGCCACGCAGTAGGTGAGCGAACGCGTTCGCCGCACGGACCTAGACAAATCTCACTCCTTGAACCGAGCACTCCTGCTAAGTCACGAATGTCACTGCAAAGTGACATATGACAGAGGTGTTGATTACCCAAAAATGGTTCCCGGGGCGGTGGTAATCATACCCGCCTCCCAAAATTAAGGTATACCTTAAGTGGTTCGCTATGTTTGGTGACTTAACCGGGGTGCCCAGGTTCATGGGGTGAGGTTTGTGCGGGTCTTAGAAGCGGAAACGAAAACAAAATCAAAAGTCAAAATCAAATTCAAAATCAAAATCAAAATCTCAAACCAACACCAAAATCAAAGTCAAAGTCCAAATCAAAATTAAAATCTCAAACCAAAACCAAAATCAAAATCAATATCCGAACTTGCGACATCCGAATTCGTAGTCAAGATCGCACTGCACTGCATTATTGTTGTATTATACAAACGTTTCAAATAAAAATTACCTCCGCACGCCACAATTCGAACTGGCGACTTCCGAATTCGTAGCCAAGATAGTGAGGCAGTGCATTATCGAGGAATTATATGTATTTATCAAAATAAAATTAACTGGCGCATGCCATTTAAACTTGCGACATCCGAATTCGTAGTCAAGATCGCACTGCACTGCATTATTGTTGTATTATACAAACGTATCAAATAAAAATTACCTCTGCACGTCACAATTCGAACTTGCGACTCCCGAATTCGTAGTCAAGGTCGCAATGCCCCTTAGATATCGTTGAATTATACATTTAAATCAAAATAATATTTACTTTCGCACGCAACAATTTGTTCTTGCGACTTCCGAATTCGTATTGATCGTAATGCAATTTGTTCTTGCGACTTCCGAATTCGTAGAGATCGTAATGCAATGCATTATCGAGGAATCATACGTATTCCCCGATAATGCATTGCATCCCCAAAGAAGACATAGGCCTTGACGGGATTTATTTTCTTCAGAGCTTCCTGTGTGGAGCTAATGTAAAAAAAATAAGGTCTCCCTCAACCAGTCTCTCCCAATCCGGTCCGTAATGCAGTAGGTGGGCAAACCCGTTCACCGCAAAGACCTAGACAAATCTCATCCCTTGAACCCGAGCAGCCCTGCTAAGTCACAAAAAATCAGTCTCTCCCAATCCGGCTTGCCACGCAGTAGGTGAGCGAACGCGTTCGCCGCACGGACCTAGACAAATCTCACTCCTTGAACCGGGCACTCCTGCTAAGTCACGAATGTCACTGCAAAGTGACATATGACAGAGGTGTTGATTACCCAAAAATGGTTCCCGGGGCGGTGGTAATCATACCCGCCTCCCAAAATTAAGGTATACCTTAAGTGGTTCGCTATGTTTGGTGACTTAACCGGGGTGCCCAGGTTCATGGGGTGAGGTTTGTGCGGGTCTTAGAAGCGGAAACGAAAACAAAATCAAAATCAAAATCAAAATCAAAATCGAAATTGAAATCGAAATCGAAATCGAAATCGAAATCAAAATCGAAATCGAAATCGAAATCAAAAATCAAAATAAAAACAAAATCAAAAATCAAATTCAAAATCTCAAACCAAAACCAAAATCAAAATCAATGTCAAAATCATAATTAAAATCTCAAATCAAAACCAAAATCAATATCAAAATCTCAAACCAAAAGCAATATCAAAATCAAAATGAAAGTAAAAATCAAAATAAAAATCAAAATAAGAATGCAAATAAAAATTAAAATCAAAATCAAAATTAAAATCTCAAACCAAAATCAAAATTAAAATCTCGATCCAAAATCAAAATCGAAATCCAAATCAAAATCAAAAACAAAATCAAAATAAAAATTAAATCTTAAACCAAAATACATTAAAAAAGAAATGAAATAGAACGAATTGAAATAAGAACGTACAGGTACCTACTAAAAGAAGCTAAAAAGTACGACAGACGGGCACCTTTGTTGGCGGTCAAAACTTGGCATTTATATGGATCAACAAAAAAAAACGTGTAAAATGTATAAGACACCGAACAATGGGCGTGGCTTACAGCGAAATCTTGATGGTATAAATTGATCCACATGGATCAGGATGTGTATGCCAGCTTGTGTAATGGATCAGCATATCCGGATGGATCAACACGTCCGAACGGATCAACTTAAAACTGGTGTACCGTCGCGCAAGATCAACGTTTTACGAGAGGAGATAAATATATATATATATACATATATATATATATACATACTATATACTATATACTAGTACTTTATCGCTTGACTTTGTTCACATAATCCATTCCAATTTTAGACACTTCAAAACAAATATGCTTTGCAAACTTTCTTCACACAATCCATTCCAATTTTGGATACTTCAAAACAAATGCTTTGCAAACATTCTTCACATAATCTACTCCAATTTTGGACACATAAAAACTAACGCTTTGCAAACATTCTTCACATAATCCATTCCAATTTTGGATACTTCAAAACATATTCTTTGTAAACATTCTTCACATAATCCATTCCGATTTTGGATACTTCAAAACAAATGCTTTTCAAAAATTCTTCACAAAAACCATTCCAATGTTGACACTTCAAAACTAATGCATCCTCTATACACACAAACCTAGTTTTGTTAGCCTAGATCATAAGTTCTCAACATGGACGATGATGCCCCTTTAGGGGTGTTTCAGGCTTTCAGGGGGGCGGTAGGAGACCCAGAGAAACCCATCCCACCCCACCCTGTCAAATATTTTCCCTATACCATTACGCCCCCTCCGTTGCGGCAAATGTAACCCCACAGTGATATCCCATTACGCCTCCTCCGTTGTGGCAAACCCTGTCGTGGTATCCCATTACGCCCCCAATTACTGTTTCGGATTCACGAGTTAGGGGGTGCTAGATAAAAATATTCTCAAAGTGGGTGGTGGGCAAAAAAAGGTTGAAAATCTATGGCCTAGATCCACGGCCGACCCTGAGCCAAACAGTGCGCCTGGCGCAAATAAAATTTTGGCGCCCCTTGCTAAAACCAGTAGAAGCCTAGGTAGGTGATCACTGTAATCAATAATATTAGGATGATTTGTATGTTTGTTTAGCGTAGTTTTATGAAAAATAATGTCAAGGGCGACGTGATAGTGTAGGCGCATTTTCAATTCGGCACCCGGAGCGGACTGCTTCAATTGAGCCAGCATAGGACCGACCCTTGGTACATCTTACATATTACACTTATGAAATTATTTTTATGTAAGTTATTTTATATAACATACACCATGTTTTCTGTAAATGATGTAACCTCTTTTTTTTAATAAACCTTTTATTTTAAATCCGAATTAATTGAACCGGAATAACGGAAACGTGGATATGGTTTAAGTATGAAGGTTTGTACGAGATTATACCTATTGAGTTTGCTCTCAGGTTATAGAACTTTTGGAGCCTCCAGTACTCGTATTTCCTTGTTGAGGCCATTAATTCTTTTCCCCGCGCCTCGGACGTGTCCAGAGCAGGGAGTGCTGAGACAGATGTCGCAAATAATTCTTCATTAAGCCCCTAATGCCGGTATTATGTTCCTCCGTACGGAACCGTGCCCTGTGTGAGGCTGGGCTAAGAGATACCCGGCTAATCCGGGATTTATCTTAGGGAGCGATTTTGAACCGTCTGAAGGTTGCTGCGGGTGAAAGAAAATGAAATTAAAAAATATATGTACACATGGTGTTAAGCAACGTGCTTGACTTACTTTAACCACTCATTCCTGATATTATTTGCAGAAAAAAATGTGAATTTGGTCTCCGGTGACATTTATGATGTTTTCTTTCTTCAAACTTAAAAAAGAGTAAGTGTTGGACAGGCGGTGGGGTAAGAAGTTTGGCAGTTACTCATCTGAGTGACCAGTTACGACAATTTAATTAAGATACATTTTTTACTCCAAATAATTTCGGGAATCACTAGTTAAAGTAAGGTAAGTACGTCCCTTAACACCCTGTATATATCTACTTTGAATACGATATTTCAATAAAAATACTTTTTTCACCACAAATTTATCAGTATGTCCAAATAGACGGTCATCGTGGTGGAGGGTTAAAGTTCTCGAGTTGCAAACTGAAGGTCGCGGGTTTGAATCCCGGTATGCGTAAATAAATTTTACTTGATTGATTTGTAGATATTATTTTACAATTAATTAATTGAAAAATAATAGTTTTATTTGCGGCACGTTCCAGAGTGGAAGATATTCTCAGTATCGCCCTGGTGTGACCGCCATTCCGAATTAAAACTTGAAACGGCTATAACCATGTTTGGTGACCAGATCTGAATAGCCAGGAACTTTCCCACCTTCCTCTTCCCCATTTCTTCCCGCTTCTTATTATTTTCACCCTCACAACATACCCCAATTGGGGATGCCATAGCCTCACTGGCACAACACGGGGCAATTGGGAAGCTTGTATGGTATTCGCATTAAAAAAAATAGATTACTTATTTAAAGCAATTTGAAAAAAGGTCTCATTATTAGGGCAATTCTTTCATTGGGATGCGCAAATATTCGATACTCAACGATTGAAGTATCTTGTCGAATACGTTAAGATTCGTTCACAGATACACGTTTCCGACATTTTGTAATCTCGTCGGTGACGCCAGTTTGCCGCGACCAGGCATTTGGACCTCTTGGGATGGATTCATACGTCTGTCACTCCTGGGCATTGACCCCATATTCCTACCCACCTCTCATACCTTTTTTCTTCCCTGAAGTTCCTCTCCTTAAAAATATCTCCATCCAGCATCCCCTAAGATGAGATAGACCCTTAGGGAAATCATTTTCCTCAAAGCCTTCTGTGAGGAGCTTAAGTAAAAAAAAAATCCTTACTGGTGACTTATTGAGACGGTTTAGAGAAGGGACTGTATGAAGAAATTCATTAACGTGGGTCATAATAACGCCAGGACAACATCATAGAGGGAATAAAATTTATTGTATAGCTCGCAATCCCGCAGTTTCACATACGAAATAACGAGTCTGAGAAACGACTCGACCTCTTGCCTTCAAAATCCACGAAAAGTTTTAACGCATAGATATATAAAATAATATCTCATTGATCTGACTATAAATTATTAAAATAGTCTTTACCAAACCCAGACAGAAATTAGTCTCTCGAAATCCAAGCGATCTATTACTGATTCCACTATGAAACAACGTATGATCAGATAATCTGGAGTGGAAATAATGTATTGCTACTAATCATTGACTGAGCGAGTAATTTGTTTGTACAATCCGCTTCTTGTTCAAGATGGTGGCAGTTTTATTTGTTTAGTAAAGATTCTTTTTTTCAAAAGTGAAATCGTCGTCTTTATTTGGACATTCTTATTCACATTTTTGCAAGGTACTTGTCTGCCTAAAGAAAGAATTGTCATTGAGATAGTGACGTTTTTTTGGACAAATTATGTAATTCCTTATTTAAAATAAAAAAAATCAATTAAAAAATATATTATTTATAATTAAGTAGGTGGGTAAGTACCTACTTACAAATCTGAAGTTTTCAGAGGAAATTTCAGTTTTGATTTATTGAAAAGGAGATAATTAGAAACGCATTTTTTTAAATAAATCTATTTCTCAAATTCACTTTTGTTTTCTTGATTGGATGAATGTATGCCGCGGAATCTTGGAAGAGGCAACTAACCCACTTCCTTACATCCGATCAAGCTCGAACAGATAGATGTTATCAATGACATTGCATTTTATCAACTTTCGGTGGCAATTACTCACAAACATACTGGCGTATACGCATTTTTCTAAATTTTTTTTAAATAAATCTATTTCTCAAATTCACTTTTGTTTTCTTGATTGGATGAATGTATGCCGCGGAATCTTGGAAGAGGCAACTAACTCACTTCCTTACATCCGATCAAGCTCGAACAGATAGATGTTATCAATGACATTGCATTTTATCAACTTTCGGTGGCAATTACTCACAAACATACTGGCGTATACGCATTTTTCTAAAATTAAAATAAATAATAGACGGCCGGCGTAGTCCAGCGGTAAGGCTTTTGACTCGCAATCCGAAGGTCGCGGGATCGAATCCCGGCGTGGCAGATAAATTTTATTTGATTAATTTGTGTTATTCACAATTTACTCATTTAAAATAATATATAGCATATTTGCAGCACATTCCAGAGTGGAAGATTAACAATATCTCCCTGGTGTAAGATCACCATTCAGAATTGAAAGTTTTTAATGGTTGATTGCGCGATTGACTCCGAACACTCGGAAGAAAGGTTCAAACCTCAGTGAACTATTGTTTTATTAATTTTTTTAATGTTTGAAAAGACATTTGAAAATTCTCGTAGGTGAAATACAGTAAAATAACTTTGTAGACTCTAGGTTTACTGCTCACAAAAATACTAGTAGGTATATGTATTTTTCTGTATTTATTGTATAGTTAGACTAAATTAATTTGTCTACTACGATACGGCAAATTCTTTTTTATTATTTCTAATTGCCGCAATTTTGGTTCGTAATACTCATAATATCATGTAATCTATAAAATTAATTCACCGCGTAATGCCGTATTATGTTGATGACTTTGGTGGAATGCGTCGCTCGTAAACGTCTTATTCTAAACGAGATACCTCCGCAATGTTTAACCAATTTACTTAATTGCTCTGCCGATAGCGAAGGCGACACAGCATCTTGTTGAAAACTCTCCCGCGAGCTCTATTTTGACGTGTTTCTTCACCACGTCACAACAATTTCCACGAAAATCACCTGAGAAAACGTAAAAAGGGCTTCAAAACTCCCCAAAACCTGCTACCATTCCAAACTTTAACTTATCCCTTTTGCGTAATGGACTGAATAACTCGAGAAGTGTAGGTAGCTTAGAAGTAGTCCTCAATTTCATTAAAAATATTTTGTGTTTATGCAAAAAATCTTTTCGTTTTCGCCTTAATCCAAGACGGCACGTAGCAATGGTTTGTATATTTTGACGCGGTGGTCTAGTTACGCGGTGTCTTGAGTTTTGAACAAGGGTGCCGCGGCACGTTTGCTTCAAATGTTCCATCGTAGAGTAAATAAATTTGTTACGTGCGGAACGAAAATAGAGTCATGATGTAATGGATGCCGCTACTTCAAGACTTGAAAAAAATATATGTATACTTATTTTTAATATTGTAACATAAGCCACCGCACGCGCGGCGTTTACGTAATCACAGCACTTTGTGGAGCGGTCCAGTCATCGGTCACTTCTAGAAGCTGCGCTCTCGTCGCTAGTCCCGAAGCTTTTTTTTTTTTTTTAATTTATTTTCCAACAAAAACACAAATTACATAAATATATAATTTAGACAATTTATAAGTAGTCCCGCGAAGCTGCCACATGGCTGCTTGTCTGCAGGTTCTACCTTAATATACACTTGTTTATATTAGAAGTTAAATATATATATATGTATAATATCAAAAATCGTAATGGACTGTAAGGCTGTATTGCGCGCAGCCCGTACTACAAGTAGCGTATCGCCATTCCTACCTCCATGGTACCGCAACACTACTTTCTCGATTCTCTTTTTCTCTCAATTAGTTAGTCAATACTCTGTTTTCGTCCATAAAGATATTTCGAGTGAAAAAAGATCATCAGTTTAAGTTATTATTATGTTTAAGAAGTAACCAGTACTTTGGCTTGAACAGGGATCTCGTCGCTCTTCTGATGTTTAGTAGATTTAAAATAAGAACCTGATTCTTGCTCTTTTGTGCAGATCCAATCAAATTTCGCGCAATACAGCCAACGTCATTAACAAAAATCGTTAATCTCAACAACACATGACAGTACAAGGACTTTTGGTGATTGCCGGTAGCGGACGTTCAATTCAAGTCGGCCAATAATACTTAATTGAACTGAAAGTTTGTGCGATCGGCGCTTGGCATAAGCATTTGTGATTATTGTACTGATAAAATTTTATTTCAGGATTGCGTTATTTGTGAATATTTTGCAACATGGAAGAAATTTTTAATTTTCAAATTTTATGGAATTTTTTTTTCAATAAAAATAAAAAATATTGATCAGTGAACAAATATCTTGTACTTAAAATTTATAAATAAATGGATTAAACTACTCAAAACGACACATTGATAGAAATAATATTTTTTTCAAATTTTCATGCTTTTACCTAATTGAAATTACTTAATACATATTCATTTATTTGACTTTCGTATGTATATGCTCGATACAGTGAAATTAAATTTTTATCAGCCATATGTCAGAATTCACTTTTTCACGTAGCACTTTTTCCTGAATAAGTGCTCAATTGTGATAAGCCTAATAGGGTAATAATTAAGCTAATTGTTTACTCAGAAATGTTTAATGCGACGAATGGAACGGCATGTTTTCATTGTTTTATGAATAATCTATGAATTATAATTAAACGCTATAATTATTTAAAATAACAACAATAACAAAATAAAATATGCAACACGTCCACGCCCTAACTCTCGAAACTCCTGTGATCCTTACACGCAACCTTAGGATTCCGGAAAACACCTTATAGGAACCGATGATCTAAGCTACCGATTTAAATGCAACGGTTTCCAAAATATAAAATACATCACATCGATGTGCAGTAAGACCAAGCCATAGAATAAAGAAGAAAACTAGGAGTGCCTTCCACTCAAATTATTATGTCATTACACAAACTCGCCTGATATCGTAGATCTTTATCCCATTTGAATTTCGTAATCATGATGAAACACATTTTGTATTGGAAACTTAAGGACCGATTGGCCAAAAATTTGAATCACGACATTTTTTTTTGTTTTACATTAACTCCACACAGGGGGTCCTGAGGAAAATAATTTCCCTCAGGGCCTATGTCATCTTTGAGGATGCTGTGTGGAGGGTCTTTTTGAGGAAAGGAAGGAGTGTACATGGGTCTTGAAGAGACCCATGTTGTAGGAGGGAGAAAACACAGAGGCCGGTAAATCGTTCCACATCCGAGCTGTTGAACTCAAGAACGAGTCGTAAAAACGACCCGTTCTCATGTGACTAATGTCAACCGTGTACATATGTTGGGCGCGTGTTTGGCGTGTTTCCCGACTATGCAACGGTGCCGAGGGGATCAACGACGCTAGTTCCTCGGAGCATTTTCCATTGTAATACCGGTAGAACAAGCACAGCATTCCCACCTGACGCCTGTGCTCTAAAGATTGCAATCCATCTGTTAAGATGGGAGAATCTATCAAACGGACCGCCCGTTTCTGCACAGAGTCAAGGGTTTTTTTAAGGTATTTTGGAGCTCCAGACCAGAGGTGGCTGCCAAATTCAACCGTGGGGCGCACTTGCGATTTGTACAGGGTTAGCAGCTGTGTACTATTAAAGTATCTGCGGGCCCTGTACAGTACGCCCAGTTTCTGAGAGGCTAATTTAACTCTGGTTTTGATGGAGCCCCCATACCTGAGCTGGTCACTTAGAGTTACACCAAGCATATCAATGGAGATCCTGTTCGGAAGAATGCTTCCGTTGAAGGAGAGTAGATTATCATTTCGATTCTTTTTAGACGTTATCAAACATGATTGGGTCTTTGAAACATTAAATTCGACGAGGTTATTCTTACCCCAAGAGAAAACACTCTCGAGGTAACCGTCCATTCTCTGTTTCAAAGCCCTCCGAGCTGTTGGGGTTTGTGTGCTCTTTGGAGGCTTGTCAAACAAAAAGCTATCATGGACTGTACTGTCATCCGCGTAACAATGAATCGGTGCACATGAAAAGAGGTTGTTGATGTGCAACAGAAACAAAGTCGGAGACAGAACCGATCCCTGTGGGACGCCAGCATTTATTGAATGCGAGGAAGAGGTGAAACCGTCAGCAACCGCCTGAATCGACCTCCCCCTCAAAAAGTCGGCAATCCACGCACACAAGGATGCGGGAAGTCCGTACGAACGCAGTTTGTTGACAAGCGCTCGATGCCAAACCCGGGCATACATACGAGCCATTTCTTGTGTTCTTTATTCAATGGACAAAAGTGAATAACATCCAATTTCCTTCGAACATCCCTATTCGCAGTATCATTGTGCTCTATATCTGCCTTCCCTTGTTTGTCCTGATAACTGGATAGAAGATAATGCCTGACAGTGCGAGAAACTACTAGGTATAAATATATATATTTGGGTAGGTAAATGTGGGGCTGCTCCAGAAACCCATTTAAATTGTGAATTTCAAAACGACATGGACGTGTTTCAATATTTACATCAGAATATTAGTTGTTACATAAAATCCTTATTAGATATTATGTAACAACTAATATCCTAGACAAGATATGAATTACGTATATGATACAGTTCTCCTAGCACCATCACTTAACGCACTAAAGAAACTACTCCAAATATGTGAAGATTTTGAAAAAATCTTAACTTTGTATACGATACGTAAAAAAGTTTAATTTATGGTTTTCAATGTAAAAACGAATTCATGCGCACCCTCACTGTCACGCGTTAAGAGCGTTTAACCAGCCAGCCAGCGGCCGAAAATCCAATTTCGTCGAAAGATGTTCTTACTATCATACAGGGCGGTTCAAATGAGAAATATTAATTACTCTTCGTACCAGCTTTTTAAAATAATAACTCAATATCGATTCTATTTCATTCCTAATATGCTTTAATTTATACGTACATCCAAAAATTCTGAAAGGCGTGTTGATAAAACTATTAAATTATGTCCTTTTGTAATTATTTTTCGATCATAAGTATTTATCATTTTTTAATAATGTTGGAGCAAAATAAGAATGTAAAAAATCTGAAATATATTAGTCTAAAAGTGCGCAAATTAATACACAAACGGACCAATTTTCGTCAAGAAACACATGTACGAATATATATTTTCTTCTTCTTCTTCTTTGTGTGCCTTATCAGGTCCCCCCGACGTTGGCGATCACTCTTGAAAAGGGCTCTCTGTCTTGCGCTGCCCGGAATAGCTCCTCCACACTTCTAATGCCGGTCCACTCTCGTATATTTCGCAGCCAAGACATTTGTCTCCTACCAGGCCCTCGGCGACCCTCTATCTTGCCTTTCAATAATAAATGGAGCAAGTGATACTTCTCCCCTCGAAGTATATGACCCAGATAAGAAATTTTCTTGATTTTAATTAATGTAAGCAGTTCTCTATCTGCTCTAGCCCGCCTGAAAATTTGTGTTGGTGATCATGTCGATCCATGGGACCTTGAGCATTCTCCGGTGAAGCCACATTTCGAAAGCCTCTAACCTGTACACGGTATTTATTTTCAAGGTCCATGTTTCACAACCACACAGCAAGACCGACCACACATAACATTTTAGCACTCTCTGCCTTAGTTTTAAGCTAATATTGTCATTTCAGAAGAGGGATTTCATTTTTATGAAAGCAGTTCTTCTTCAATTCTGAACCTAATCTCTATATTTGGGTCAAGAGTCTCAGTGAGGATACTGCCGAGGTATCTAAATCTCTCCACCTTTTCGACATTACAACCATTTAACTGTATCATTGATCCAGAGTGATCTAGTCGTCCAAAAGTCATCCATTTAGTTTTTATTGACTTTGATTGTTAGGCCCAGTTGCTCGCCAGCATTATTAACAAGATCTAATAGGTCTTGGAGGTCACTGATACTGTCAGCTAGTAATACAGTATCATCTGCATATCTTATGTTATTAATGACAACTCCGTTGATCTTGATACCCTTCTGGGTATTACTTAGGGCTCTTTTGAAGACATAGTTGGAATAGAGATTAAATAATAGTGGCGACAGGATACAGCCTTGACGTACTCCACGCTGAATGGCGATTGCATTAGATCTCTCATTCCCATGTCTTATTTCTGCTGTTTGGAACCAATACAGGTTTTTAATGAAATTCTGGTCTTTGGTGTCAACGTTACAATCGGCAAGCATTTTCATTAGGTCAGCATGTTTTACCCTGTCAAATGCCTTATATATATATTAATGATTTTATTTAAACTAAAATTAAAATTTCGGAACATACGTTTACCAGATAATGTATTGATTTATTTAACTGCATGATTATTTGATTTGAAATGAATATTGTATGATACAAAATCTTTTTTGAAAATTTAACCAATCTGCCAACGACCTATGGTATAACCTTATTATACTAAAATAAACATTTTTTGTCAAAATTTAAAACATACGTTTACTAGATAAAAGAACAATCTTTCGAAATCAATTTATAATTTTTTGTAGAAGAGTCAATACGTCTAAACACTGATTTAAAAATGACATATTTCTGGTTTTCTCCGGTTATACGCTCTTAAAATGGGTGTTAGTCTGTTAGTCTGGATGTTAGTGTGAATCTTATATCAGATGACCTGCATTATTACACTGCATCACAATGGCATAAGCTAAAATTCGCTTACAATAATGCTTATCGTCAACTGTTCTGCTTACCAAGATATTGCAACGCTACGGAAAGCTTACTAGAGGGACGAGTGTACTCTTTCAAGCACTTCTCCGCCTTCGCACAAGGGAAGCTTATGGTGCAGATAATCGGATGTGGAAATGTGCTTAATCTGTGTTCACTATTATGTACCTAGACATCTCTAAACGATCCTTTCTTTGGAAAACTTATTATTTATTTAAGGCACACTGCTATAAAACGATAATTATTAAATGGATACGAGACCAAGAAAGATGGGAAGTGAGGAGCGTTTTCTCAAAGATAAAACTCTCCTCACTTTCCACCTTCACAAATTTTTTTCGTGGGAAAGTATAAAGTGAAAAATCACTCGGGATCAATATTTCAAGAAAATCTTTAAATGCACATTCAATTAACTAAAAGACATGGTGAATAATATGAAAATTTAATACATTTGTGAAAAGCCATATTTGTTTGAAGTAACAAAAAATTGTATAATGTGAATAAAACTATTCAAAACGAAGTGGATAAGTAATACCTAGGATTTTTTTGTGAAGAATCAGAATTAAATTTAATTTATTTTTTATATAACTGGGGTCTTACTCCGATACATTAAAATAAGATAATAATGAATTTTTAACATTATTTACCTTGACCGGTCGGTGGCTGAGTTGGCATAGCATTTGGGTCCCACCCGGGTGTCGCGTGTTCGACTCCTCGGCTAGCTAAGTCCTCTATCAAGACACAAGCACCATTTTCCGCTTCTTTTGGTGGTAGTAGAAGATTTTACAAATATTTCGGGTTATTCGTGAATATTTTTCTTTCAAAAAAAAAAAATAATGCCTACCAAGTTAGTTAACTTTTATATAGTTGTAGGTATGTAGGCACATTTTTCACTTTGTGAAATTTATCACTCTGTTCATTACACACAAAGCAATTAAATATAATATTGATTTTTGAAAATCTGAATTAGGAATTTCATAGCCAGAGAATCAGAATAAAAAAAAATACTGTTTGGAGTAGATGCTTCCCTTTGTGAAAAAAATCCTCAAATACGAGATACAAATAATTGACGTAACTTTTTTACATTAAATTCTTTAAAGGAAATTCACCAGTCCGGAAAATCCAAGTGCCGAACACAATTGTCATATTTCCGTGATATATGAAAAAAAATGTTGAATGGTGTTTCAAGTCGAAGGGGCAGAAAAATGTCACGAACAATAAAACGATTAGAATACAGAATAGGTACCTGAGACAGACTAGGTCGAAAGTCAGTGTAAAGTGACAGTAAATTCATGGTGTCGAACGAAGCAAGACTTCTGCGCAAAGAACGAGATGTAAGTATGGTTTTCTTTAGAAAAGGATAATCTATCCAGCTTTTTATTCTCCCATGATGAATAAATTCATGTTATTACGCTTCACGAGAGATGGTGCACGTCTAAATAAAACGCAAGCATATTTTACAATACCTTGTCTACCCACCCGCGGCTCTTTAAAGCATATAAAATATTTTGTTTCATTTTTATTTACTTTCTGGGTGTACCTCAACATCCTCAAATATCCTTCAACAAATGTCTTAAATATAGGTAGTTATTTGAAGTATTGAGGTTTTTTTTAATGTTCTTTATTCAGTAAAGTTTATATATATATTACAGTAAATGGGTAATTTTTGGCCATCACACTAGGCACATGCCCGTGTGGTAGTGGCCAAGGTGTTTCAATAGATTTATAAGAGCGGCATCTATCGCCGTTTGTGTCTGATGCACGAACGGTTACGGAAATAACCGATGATATACGATCGACAGCTGAGCTCCTTCAGTGTCAAGTTCACTGACTTCAGAATTACTCAGAGTATCCAATAAAACTAACTTTTGGTTAAGTTAAATTTCTTTGTAAACTACACGAAAACGTAAATAAAGTGACTTGTAATATCGGAGAACCTCGAGCTTTTCTTGGAAATTCCCGAACACACATCAATTAATCCACAATTCTGGAATTGAGGAACACTACACTTCCTCATACGAAATGAATGTCATTAATAATCCATGCCCTGAATGGTGTAATTTTAAATAAAACTTTTTCGCCGGCCCGAGCTGCTACCGCCTGGTGCAAAATTGATAATGCTATTTTGAACCAAATAATTTAATTGAAAACTTTAACATGTAATAAGGAAATTCGTGAATATTTTATACATCGACGGAAGTACAAGATACATGATCCGGTGAACAGAAATCTCCAGGGTAAATATTAAACACTGAACCAAATCGCGGTACGCTCACATACTAGATGTGTTCAATTATTACGGTATGCGTTCATAATGTTCCATGTTCAGTCTGTTCTCCGAACATGTTCCTGTTCTCCGCTTGGATTGTTGAATTCAGTTCAGCAGAGTTGCTCATTTAGATATTATGAAGACCTCCGTGGTCGACTAGCGATCAGG
Source organism: Limnephilus lunatus (assembly GCA_917563855.2). Lineage (NCBI taxonomy): Eukaryota > Metazoa > Arthropoda > Insecta > Trichoptera > Limnephilidae > Limnephilus > Limnephilus lunatus. The sequence continues at coordinate 78,268,630 of OU830592.1, forward strand.
AGGTTGCGGGTTCAAATCCCGACGTGCGGTAGTAAATTTTAATTGATTGATTTGGTTTATTTCACAACTAAACCATAATAATATAAGGTAAATTTGCGGCACGTTCCAGAGTTGAAGAAACTCTTAGTGTGGCTCTGAAGTAAGATTGATTACAGAATTGAAACATTGCGTGAAATAGCTTTCGCCGTGGTAACTAGGCCTTCCTCTCTCACATCTTCTTCCCCTCCCCACAACCTTAATATACCTACCCCAATTAGGGATGCCATCGTCTCACTGGTTCCAGGCAGTTGGAACTCTTGTGTAGTATTCACATCAAAAATTTTCATTTATTTTTTTCATAAAATAATTCACGGTCATCTTGATACTACATTATGTCTCAGAGATATTGACGTAAACTTTCCCAATTCCTCTTAAATTTCCAAGACGCCCTTGCATGTTTCACCTGAATACATTTAAAAATAATATCGCCTACTCTATCCCTCTGACCCAAATGTGTCGATTATATAATACGATGAATTATGCTGAAGCAGACATTTTCGTTGATTATTCATACGAATTCAGAAAAAAAATCTTAGCTAATTACAATATTTTACATCACTCTTGTTTCTTGTGTTTCTCGCCCCACTTTGAATTATTATTTCATTTGAGGATATTTTATATAATTCCTTAATATCGTATTTTTGTGTAGAAATTATGTATCTTTTCACTGAGAAGATTTTTGTAATTTTACTTTACTAAAACTGGATTGTTCTCACGTCAGTGAAATGTAGCAGAAAATAATTTGATTTCGATTAATAGTCAAACGAAATGTGTCAGAAGATTATTATAGAGCATAGCATAAAGAAGTCAACCATTATATGAAATGAACTCGTAATGTAATAGAATATAAAAATTTATTGAAACTAAGGTTTTACATTTTTATTAAATAATTTGATTGACTAAGATTCTATTTGTTATTATTAACTCGGGCGTGCTAGAAGCTCGAAGAAATGTTTATATAATAGTTATATTGTGGATAAGTAAAATTATTACGGGTGCCAGATCTTTATACATAACGAACAAGTAATTAAATACAAAGAAGTAAAAAGACCAGTATAAATAATTAAATAAATAATTCTTTTAATATGACGACTACACTAGGGTTAAGAGAAGTTTGACTTTATGCCAAAATAATAGAATTTTAGCTCATTCTAATCTTTGTTCTGAAGTAATACCAAATCACTTCCATCTTCAATCCACATGGGAATGCAGAAGGTTCGGCATCTTGGAAGCCGGATCATAATTATATCCCGTTTTGCAACCAACGGTAATAATAAACTTTCCATTGCTAAACTAAAATCACGAGAAAGTCTGAGTTCTATTTAGTAACTAACACTTTCTTGAAAATGGAAAATAGCAGAACTTTGAAAAATCACGGAATCCGACTTTATTTGTCAAGTTTGAGCCTAAAGCTGCTTTAAAGCATCACTTGATTGCACAGAAATGTGCGGGAGCTGTGGCGGCTCATGCAGCAATGTAACTTTGGTTGAAGTCGAGGAAAATGAAGAACTTGTCATGGAAGTTTAGGAAATCGGAAATGGTCAACATCAATTTATTTTTCACTGAGAATAATCTGAATGTATTTTATACTTTAAACTAAGATACCGCAATTATTTTGTTCTAAAAAAACATCTTAAAAAAATATTACATGCATTTTCAAACCAAAAACTATTTAAAATACCTATTTTAGCTGTATACAAGGACTTATTATTCTTTGAAACATATTTAAAAGGTAAGAATTTAGGTTTCACTGAGATTCGATTAGTTTTTTTAATAAAAAATGCAACAGTGTACCTTAAAGATAAAAAAACACTCACTATACAACAATATTTGCATTGCACCTCGACCGAACCCGCTATGACCGAGTACGCATTCTGTATTACACCGGCTGAATCTCGCTAAATCTCCAACAAAGTAAGTACTATTTTATATAGTTTTAAAGGTAATAATAAGAGCTACAACTTTTGCAGGAAACATTTTTTCATAAAATGTCGGCGTAAAAAGTTCTGTGACAAAAAGTAAAATTACGTGCCAAAAAATATACAAATCTTTACCTTTTCATACGAATTACAAACAAACGGTAAAAGTTACGACAAAAGTTAACTAGACATTAATTGTATACAATGTTATAGCAAAGAGAATAAATTTTTTTGAATCCGATATGTTGTTTAATAATTGAGATAGATGCGATTTACGAAACCCTTACACTTTTCATGTTTAGGGGGCACAGGGGGGGGAGCAAGGGGGGTAGGGGTGGGGACTTTTAGCTAAACACTTGCTAAATCTAAATGGTAGTAGTCGATGGGGAAAAAAATAGCTTTATACTATTTAGTTCCTTCAAGTGGTGTTCTACGACACAGGTTTGACTGGACTAACAATGGTAAGGTACCTTCTGACGAACCGTTCTACTAGCCACATGAAAGTTAATCAGCCTAAGGGGATCAGGGAAGTCAAATATGTTATTAACAATTTTATAGAGAAAAATAGATCAAAACATATTCTTCTTTCTTTTAATGTGGCAAGGCCCATAATTTTCAACATTGACATGTAGCTAATATTTTCAATAGGAATTCCTAATCCATAATTTATGTTTCATAAAAATGTATGTTACAGGTATACAAAATAAATCTCCTAAAACGTATATTATATTATAGATTACATCATATTACAAGCAGACACCCAACCTAAATTAGTGTTTTTGATGCTTTATCTGATATCTCCCATGAGTGATAATGGAAAACTATATATACTTTCGGGCTCTCTGTGAAACTCCCCGCCCCGGGTCCCCTATAAATATCTCTTATGCTGTCTATAACAGTATCTACAGTCTACTTCGTGTACATGACCCGGTGCGGGCTGTTGTCTGTATAATTAAATTTCGGGGAAAACGTAGAGCAGGATTATTATGAAAGTTTGTTGTGTTTTTGGTTTAATAGTTAGCTTTGGTGCCGGTCAACTTGCGCTGGCAATGCATGTATTAAACAATTTATTACTTTTCAGGGGGAAAATATTAACTTTTCTCTCACAAAACTATCGATGTATAATTTCTATTTAAGGCTCGATAAATAAATACTATTTATAAAAACAAACATATTTAGTACGCTCTACGGGAATCAAATTTTAAATCTTCCGACTTAAAATTAAAGCAACTCCACCGTGCAACATTTTGGGGGCCATTTATTGGATAACCAACACCTCTGCCATAGGTCACCCCGAGTGGTTCGCTGCGTTTGGTGACTTAGCAGGGGTGCCCGGGTTCATGGGGTGAGTTTTGCCTAGGTCTTGGCGGCGGATGACCTAGACACACTGAACCTCAGATTCCTACCCATCCCTCATACCTTTTTTCCGTCCCAGAACTTCCTTTCCTTAAAAAGACCTTCCACACAGCATCCCCAAAGATGATATAGGCCCTGAAGTAAATTATTTTCCTCAGGGCCTCCTTATGGGAGTAAATGTAAAAAATAAACTGAGTTTCTTAAATTGGTACCTAAAAAAAAAATCTTGTAACGTTCAACAAACATTTTATTTTGGGTCTTTCACTAGGGCGTTACTGAAATTGTATTACTACTCTGAAACGTGCCGCAAACATATTATACATACACTATTTTTAATTAATAAAGTATTGTGAAAAAACACAAATTAATAATAAAATAAATTACTTGCGCGCGCCGGGATTTGAACCCGTGACCTCCGTATGCGTAGCTAAGGATCGTAACCACTCAACGATGAAGATCGTCAAACATAATACTGCCTATACACATGATAAAAAAAGCTCGAGCCGAACCACTAATTGTGAGGAGGGAACGGAGCAATCGCAAGCGGCGTTTGCTCATGACATTTTTTCTTGTGTGCTTACTGTGTACATAACATAACATGTCAAAGTGATTACTACTTTAAAAACCTTTTAAAAACAAACCATGAAACCAGGATTATGAACTATAGACCCAAGAAACTCAAAATACCTTCATTAAAAGAAATGAGAGAAAGGGGTGACTTGAATGACAAAATTCTCTGGACATTATGGTTGCCTGATTCTTAAGAAATCTTCACCACTTACGTAGATATATAATCTTCGTGGCCACTAAAAAAATTAACCAAACATCTTTTGCATTCATTCCTAGACTTTCGACTGGTAAACGTAGAAGAAACTTCCACAACATGTGGTCTATACTACAAATTTAAAGCTCGATTTGGTTCTCATTTCGAAAGAAGAAAGAATTTACATTTAACCACTGCAGTATTTTTGACCACATTTTGGATAGTTTGCAAACTTCCTCGAGCAAAATTTCGCTAGCCAAAATGTAGCCAATTTGAGGAGATATTTTAAAATATTTTTTTGAATTATTTCAAAAGTTCCCGTGCGTTGTATACTTTATTTAATCACAAAGATAAAGTATTTTCACTTTTCAACCAAATCTGCTGTACAATAACCCAATAAGCTGTTTACATTTCGCGAACCGAAATTATTGAAATATTTTTTTTTACAAAATATTCATCATTTGTTACACATTAAAAAATGCACGATCTATTTTAAATTTATATATTTGACTATTAACTAAGCTAAGGACAACATGTACCAGTCAGAATCTTACTAATATTATAAATGCGAATTTTTGTATGGGTGGATGGATGTATGGATGGATGGATGGATGTTTGTTACTCTTTCACGCAATAATTACCGAATGGAATTTAAAAATTCTTTCACTAATTGAAAGCTACATTATTTGCGAGTAATATAGGCTATATATATATATATATATATTGGTAAGCTTTGGCGTTATGAATAAGCTGTGGCGTTATGAAATTATTTATTATACGTTTATTGGCAAAGCGTGTTGCTAAGTAAATGTTTGACGTGGGCTGTCACTTTGTTATTTGTTTAGGTTACTATGGAGATTTCTTTGATAGCAAAAATTCAAATATGTGTATTCTAATATGAATATTTAGTGTACACATATAAAATAGGTACTAATCTACATTTCGACCTAAGCAAACAGCTATACTAATATTATGAATGCGAAACGGAGCGTATTTGATTGTTGATTGATTGGGGTAAGGGTAGGGGGGAGGGGGGGGGGGGGGGGGGGGGTGACGAATATGCGAGCGAAGCCGGGGGCAAAAGCTATTATTAAATATTGTTCCAATAGATACTACGCACGCCAATTTTAAGTAAATAATTCGCAGAATTCATGTATTTATAAATTTAAAGATATTTTTATTATGTTTCTGTGAATCCTAAAAATAAGGGATAAACGGTTAAATATAGGTGGATTCAAAGGCACCCTAACATTATCCGCAGTTTAGATGTTTCCATATTAAAATTCGGAGGAATGATTTTTTTTTTTATTAACGGGAAATTTATAAATGGGACGCCCAGAAATATCGGACGCTGGACGCTGGACGCGTATTTCCACTATTAACGTGGACGCTCGACTGTCAATAAGAAATTAGAATCTGAAATCCATATAAAATATTTCCTAACAGGCCCCATCTGCCCCATTACCCTTGCGCCTACACCGCAGCTTGACACACCGAGCTGTGACGGATATCTTCCCTCGCCATTAGACACCTAATTGCAGGAAATCCAACTACAGCTTGACACATTACAGATTAAGACCATTATAAATAAGCAGACTACATTCCTACTAAGTGCGCCTACTTAACATATGAATTAATGATTATTAATATCGAGTTCCTATTTGGTGTGGACAATTTTGACTGTGGGTTGAGGCTTTCAATGACTAATTAAGGAAGATTTTTTAATTATTATTTAATGGATACCTGTGATACATATTCCTTTATCACTGCTGCAAACAACATTATTAACTCTTTACATACCACCATAATGGATCCAACAAATAAGTTCACCAAAGAACAGATGGGGAAATTATCTCCAAAACTTTCTGAACTACTGGGCAATATAAGCCTTGTTGCAGCGAGAACGGGCTTTTTGGAAGGTGAACTGAAAACATACCAACGCATCTCCGAAAACCAGCCGCTCCAGCCTCCGCCTCAGTCCCTGCCAACTGGGACACAAGTAGCCCAAATGTGCGAAGCAGCCGACGAGTTAGAAGAAAGAAAGGTGAGAGCCAAAAATTTAATTATTACAAATGTGCCCGAAAGTGTCATGGTGAATCAAATGGACCGGATTAAACAGGATAAAGTGGAAGTTTTAAAAATTCTCAACAAAATCGATACCACACTCGTTGAAAACTCTGTCAACGTCTTCCGCATTGGCGTAGTAAAACCAAATAAAATAAGACCAATGAAAATAATCCTTAATGATCCGTTGATTGTATTAAACGTATTGCGTAGAAAAAATATAGCTCTAACTCATACCGATTGCAAAATCTATTCCGACCAAACCCCTCTACAGAGGCAATACCTAAATGATCTTAGACAAACCCTGGCAAACCGTACCCTGGAAGGCGAAGTCGGACTTACTATAAAATTCATAAATAATAAGCCAGCAATAGTAAATGTCTCAACTTTCCTCCCTTCTTCCGTCTTTCTTCAGGAAATTAAATTTAATTCAAATATCGGAACATGAATAAATCACATATCTTCTGCTGTTTGAGCCAATATCATTTAATTTTAGTTTAGTCTAAGTCTAATTATCATCTGCATTTTGTGTCATTCAATAATAAATAATAACTGTAATTATTCCAATAAATCAAAACATAGTTAAAGAAACATGTGCGCTTAATTTTTTTGTATATTGGTAGAAAGCAATCACTTTGTGGTTTTAGAAATTAAATAAAATAAATCAATTACTTTGTTTCTAACCACGATTTTTTTTATGCTGACCGGTTTTGCTTTACACGAACATCTTCAGGGTAAAAATTATTAAATAAATAATTAGTAATAATGTAAGGAAGCAGGATTTCAATTTTATACTTTCTTCTTCTTTTTTTATATTTTGTCTCTTTCTGTATGTATATATATATAAGCTCACATATTGTATTTTTGATGCGTTTATTTTATACCCTGATGATGCTAGTTTTAGATTAATTAATTAATTTTAGATTTATCACAGCTCAAGGAAGGAGGCTCCATCAAAGCCAGAGTTAAATTAACTTCCCAAAAACTAGGTACATGGTCCTCAGGTACTTCAATAGTACACAACTGCTAATCCTCTACAAATCGCAAGCGCGCCCCACGGTTGAATTAGGCAGCCACCTCTGGTCTGGAGCTCCAAAACACGTGAAGACTGCTCGACTCCAGAAACAGGCGGTCCATTTGATAGATTCTCCCATCTTAAATAGATTACAATATTTAGAATACTGGCATCGGGTGGGAATGTTATCCTTGTTCTACCGGTATTTCAATGGAAGATGATCCGAGGAACTAGCGTCATTGATCCCATCGGCACAGTGCATAGCCGGGAAACACGCCAAACGCGTGCCCAACATATGTACAAGATTGAAATTTGTCACATGAGAATGGGTCGCTTCTTCGACTCATTTTTGAGTTCAACAGCTCGGCTGTGGAACATTTTCCGACTTCTGTGTTTCCTCCTTCCTATAACATGGGTCTCTTCAAGACCAATATTCTTTACTTCCTTTTCTCAAAAAGACTCTCCACAAAGAATCTCAGATAACATAGGCCCTGTGGGAAATTATTTTCCTCAGAACCTCCTGTGTGGAGTTAATAAAAAAGCTGTGCAGCTAAAAGTATGAAACTTATTTTCTAAACTAGGAAATATTTAAGTGATTTTCTCAAAGTTAAAACACAATAACGCTAAAAATGCCATATTGGTCTACTCTTAGGTAACTCGACACCATGATGTAATATTTGACGTCAGCAAAGTCACGATTTATAAACCGACACTCGACATTATTTTTGACTGTGACCGTTAAAATACCAGATACAACGTTGATTGATGTACTGCATCCGGAAAATAGGATCATGGTTCATATTTCCAATTGGAAAAGGTTGTTTGACGGAAGGATATTGGGAAGAGGAATGAAAAGTAAAATAAAAAGCGCGGTAACAGGTTCCAACACTGTTTCTAAACTACCAAAACTTAATCCATTACCATTAAAGTTTTGATTTTAAATTATCGTCTCTCATCATGGCTGTTCTCAGTATTTTCCAATGTGGAATTGGCTGAATTTATCAAAAAAAATCCAGTCAAAACCCCACATACTGCGCCGGAATTTGATTCCGCGATTTTTGAGCATTATTCAATTTTATTTCATGTTTGTACCCACACGACAGAGGGTAAAAATAAAATAAAAATTACTTACACTAAATACCAACCGTCCAATAACGGTGTAAATAATAAGTTTGTAAAACAACAACAGAAAAGAGACAATTAAGTTTGCGTCAAGTGAAGTCAAGTGTAGTCAAGTGTAGTCAAGTGAAGTCAAATGAAGTCAAGTGAAGTAAAGTGAAGTCAAGTGAAGGCAAGTAAAGTCAAGTGAAGGCAAGTGAATTCAAGCGAAGTCAAGTGAATCCAAGGGAATTCAAATGAATTCAAGTGAATAAAGTGGCGAGCAATTCGCGCTCCCATCTAAAAAAAGTCTATTCATTCAAAAGCAGATTGTACTTTTAAGAACTAAATGGTGATATTTTAATGCGAGATGCCTATATACTCTCAGATTGATTAATTGACGAATCGCATATCATCAAAGTCATCTTGCCCCTCTGCGTTCCGCTATGGTTGGTTTCTACCCCTCACCTATCCATTCTCGTCTAGTAATATTCATAAGTCTATGTTCGATCCTTATTTTGTGTGTCGCATAATGTAATTGATTCCAAACTATAAAGCCGAACACTCTTCGATATCTTATAAATATTCAAAAATAGCGAGCACATTTCGACAATTGGCATCAAAAATAGCTTTCGTAACCTTTGCTCGTACTTGTTATAAAATTTAGATGCTAGGTTTAGGTTTGTATGTAAGCTGAGTAGGCTTCTCGTTGTTTCGAACTGGCCCAGTTTCTTTACCATCCCTACCTAAATATCATAATATTCTATGAAAAAGAGTGGCCCTTAGCAACTAGTTAACTCTGGTGTGTGGTTCGGCTCTAGTTGGGTTCCCGTCCTGGACCGTGTGTGGTTTGGTATATTTATGCCTGGACCCTTTCAAGGCTTATATGCAAATTCGCACCCAATCAACCTTGTCAGACTTAAAGACTTAAGTACATCACATGAACTCGGTACGATTATGTTCCACCACAAGCACCATTTACAAAGCATTTTCTCCGCCCGATATAATAAAAAGGCTATAAAAAGGTATTTAATTCAGTGTTAATTCGCGTAAGTGCTGAAAACAGCGCTTTTTATTCAACTCTGTTAAGACTACCCCGCAGGTAATGTTGCACGGCTTTTCAATAGCATTGTGAGGAGGTATTATTATATGTTCCTAATAGCAGTTATATTGTTATTAGGTTAAATGAAATAAAGGCTTTATTTTCCGCCGCAGCGCATAAAAGGTTACATAATAATCACATATGAGGTGTACAAAGCCACCGTAACTGTCAGACTTGTTGTAATATTGATTTTAAGAGACATTGATCTTAATAAAATGCATATAATTATTTTTCATAATAAAATCACTACTATAGCTACTCCATTATTGCTTCAAAATAAGTTTCAGACATAACACAATGCTGTGTAGAGGATCATTTAAAAAAAGAAAGGAGTAGAAGTTTTGGAAAGGAAAAATGCACGAGGGATAGGTGGTAATCTGTAGTCAATGTGACCAAGAGTGATGGATGAATTAATCTATCCTCCCACTGCGGCGAAAGACGATGAGTCGAGAGAGTCCGACTAGAGATGTCAAAGGTTTCCCTTCACCCGTCTCTCCCGATCCAGCCTGCCACGAAGCAAGTGAGCAAACGCATCCGCCGTAAAAACCTAGACAAACCCTCACCCCTTGAACCAACTCGGAGTGACCTATGGCAGAGGTGTTGTTTATCCAGTAAATGCTTCCCGAGGCGGCGGTACCTGTACCAGCTAACCAAATTGAGTATATGTTAAAATGAAAATAATAAATCTTTTAGTATTCATTAGATCACATAAAGTGGATCTATTTTACCTAACCATCACGCTGTTTCTCCGTAGGAGCAAGCCGAGAGGACGGACCGACCAACAACTCGGCCTTGGCACACACTCATTGCCTCATTCAAATTCACACACCATCTCATGCATACTCTTCTATTATTCTGACGCTTGACATGGCCCTACTCAAGTATCAGTTTCACTTGATAGCTGTTCGAATATTATCTACATATTAATAAGACAGGTAGGGAACTAAGGAGTAGAGAGGAGAGACGAAGCCTTCTTCCCTCGTAGGGCCTTCAGGGAACTCCGTCGTGAGGCCTTAAAGAAACCAAGGAGGAGTGCAGAGGAGAGATGAGACCCTCTTTCCTTGTAGCGCCTTCGGGGAACCAAGGTGGAGTGGACTCTTCCCTTGTAGGGCCTCCAGGAAACCAAATGGAGGTAGACTCTCCATCGTGGAGCCTTCAGGAAACTAAGGAGTCGAGAGGAGAGATCAAGCTTTCTTCCCTCGTGGGGCCTTCAGGGAACCAAGGAGTAGTGGGAAGGAAATATGAGGCCCTCTTCCCTCGTGGGGCCTTCAGGGAACCAGGGAGGGGTGGAGAGGAGAGATGAGGCCCTCATCCTTCATGGGATCTTGAGGGTATCAAGGAGGAATGGAGAGGAGAGATGAGAACTGGGAAGACACATTGTGGTACCAGAAAACATAGCTTCATTTCCAATGACAACCCTTGTGAACTTTATAAAAGGGACTGGGTTATTGTTAAAGGAATAAGGTAAAATAGGCGATAGCACATTAGGCCTACGGCCTAAGTGCTCACCGGAACTATATGTAATCCGCTCTTAAAAAAAAAAATTAAAAATAAATATAAAAATAGTGTAGGTAAACTGATGATAATTGTTTCAGTCCAAGAGTGAAACCAATTAATGTAATGCGAAGTAAGAAACAAGTTTATTTCGTAAACAAACAAATACTTTTATGCAAGTTATTACAACACATATTTGAAGGCTGTGCTAAATCCTGTTATTAAAATCTCCTATTAAAATACGAGACAGTTAATAATTGACACCAATGAAAGATTGCATAATTATTAATCCACTAAACACATAATTCTTACAAACAAAGGCTTCCATATTAATAAATATGAGACACGACTCCATTAAGCTCGGTGCGTTATTACTTTATGGAACGCTGAAATAATATTGCGACTCATAAGGAAAAACAATTTCCACGAAAATTATTCCTATTTCATAAAATTCAAGAAAAGGGCAGAGTGAAATTTTTTAAACTGTTTTTATTATTTTTTTCAAATCGAAATTTTTCACGTAACCTACACAATTTTGGTAAAATTTCGCAATAAGCCAAGTGCGCTTATACGTACAAAAACAGCGCTATACAAATCATATTAAGATTCCACGTAGCAACAATATCAACTGCTGAGAATAAAAAAATTTACCAATAAAATGAATTAAAAAAAGAGTTCGATAGAAAAAGTACATTAATTACGCTCTAAAACCACGCATTCGTATCGTAACGTAACGTAACATACGTTACGTAATCGTAAAAGATATAAAAAATACACGTGTGCAGTTCACGCGGTAGAGGTGAAACCTTTAGAAAACTAAATTAGACAAGAGTGTCGAGTCTACGAAGCACTGCACATAGAGGAGACCGATTATTATATCTCAGGAAGGAGGTAGCGCAACACGGCATAACACCCCAAAAACAATTAACGAAAATATTTGAATGATTTGTATAGCGCCGTTTTTGTGAATAATCACCTCACGGGAGATGTACACATTTATAATATATTTTTACAATGCTCCATCTTACTTCTAACTATATACCAGACGAATTATTATGACAACTTATTATATTACATCCACCGGTTCGTCGATCACTTATACTATAATATGTTCAACCCATTTCATTTTTTTTTTCTTTTGGAATTTTCTTTTTATTTCTCTTCTCTGCATTTTTTTATTATTTACACTTATAAGTAACCTTTTGTATCTATCATCAAAACCTTAATAATTATTATTTAGTTATATTTAAGTAAAAGGCAATATTATAGTCAACAATTACATGTAAATTAATTTACATTAATTAAATTACATAAACCTGCCCATTTTTGAGTTTGTTGGACAGCCAAAGATCATTGAACGTGATGCTGCGTTAAAATGTATTTTTGTTTTATTTATATTCTGTACAGGCTGAAACTATGATCATACTTACCTGGAGGTCTGTTAGGATTAACATTGTTTAATAAATAGATTTAGTTTAAGTTTGCACACAGAGAAAATATGAAAAAAATAATAGAAAAAACATGTTTTTTTGTATTTGTTGGGCATTAACTATGTAACAATTTCTAGACATTTTGTTTTTAAAATTATTTTATTTTATATGTACATTTGTTAGTTTTAAAAAAATATCAAGATGTTCCCATGTAATGTCGACTCCTCCCACCTTTCTTCCCTTCCCCAAAATCACCCCTCCTACTACCGCCACCTAATTAAATCTAATCATTTTTGTACTTGCATCGAATTTTAAGGTAGTTTTACGTTTGCTAGTGAATGACACGGATTTGTCGAAACTGCAAGCAAAAATTAAAAAAAAAAAATTAAGGAACATAGAAAATAAAACTCTTCAAAACATAGTGGAAAACACTTTATTGGAAATGCTTTTATTTAATCCTGGTGTACGTTTAAATGATAATATATTACAATGTATTTGTTCTTTAATGAGCGTTTTTGGGAAAGTAAGAGCTAAATTTTAAGATGGCGTTACAATGGTACAAAGCTTTGATTAGAATATCTATTTATCGAAATGTGATTCATCCCTCGGTAAGAGACAGATTGAGATGTAAAGCTTCGAATAATGTTAATCCAATAAGAAAAGTGTGATTGGTATAATATATTATAGGCAAGACAAGACAAGACAGAGTGATACTCTCATTTAGAAATAGTAACATGATATTATTGTAAATATACAATTATCAATCAATAAAGGAAAAAAAACTTATGGAGAGTAAATGAAAATAGAGCAATTCGAATAATACTCAAGCGCAACATAACACACGGATAAGATTCATAAAAGGAGATAAATTTTATGACGGTGAAGCAAAATATACACTTATTTATTTTTATGCTTGCATTAAATTAACATACAACATTCAAGGAACTTAAAAGAGACAATCATTTACTTTCTTAACGAAAGAATTAAGCACCCGGAAAACTCTTGCTCTCGTATGTCAAGCTGTCAGGCCGCCCTTTCTACTATTACACTATATAAAGAGGAAAGATTTGTTTGTTTGTTTGTTTGCATTGAATATGCTTTGAAACTACTGAACCGATTTGAAAAACTCTTTCATTGATGAGAAGCTACACTATTCCCGGGTGACATAGGCTATATTATATTTTCAAAAAATAGGGATCCTTGCTAAAACCCCAATAATGTAACACAGGGTGTAAAAAAATTACCTAAAATATTATTTACATCGCGTGCACTGCGAAAACTATTGATGATAGAATAAAATAATGTAGTACGACTTTGCAGAACACATCATTATTTACAAAAAGTGTCGTGACAGCATATGTCTAACTATTATAATTACGCCACAATAAGTGTTCTTTTATTTTAAAAATTCAATTAAAATTTCGCCGCTTGAAAAGGCTCTTTATTCGTATCTTGGTTGTAGTCCTTATCAAAATAAGTTACTTCATGTTCAAGAATGCTTCAATACCTTTATTTAACTTTTTGAAATATTCAATTCGGAAATACCATTCGAAAGATATGACGAGTTTAAAAATTTAAGTATTAGAAACGTAAGAATATATTATATATTAGATAAAAATGTATTTATTTGAATATGGCATTGCAACGCATGCCGGGAACCAGCTAGTTATTTAATAAAATTCTGAATGAAAAGAACTGCTACTGAAAATACGTTTATTATAAAAAAAAAAATTAGAAAGTTTATTATAATTGCAAAATTATTACCACATTAGGATGACTGAAGTCCGGATTACATACAACGTAAAATGCTCAAATATGCATGAAAAATGTGAAAAAATGCAACAAAAATAACGATTTTTGTTTTTTTATTGGGAAAAATTGAACATGGTTTTTGGTTTAATTTTTATAAATATGAAATGAACAATCTTTTTTTTATAAATGTTTACAACCGTGATTTTTTTTCAATTTTCTGTTGTAAGGTTTTGCCTTCTATCAGTAAAAATATTTATGTAAATTGGAAATGGGCGTTCCATCATTGATGACAATGTGAGCTATTTGAAGAATAAATATACTTTCTTTTATACGCACAAAATGTAAGAAAGATACAATCAAGATGTCAGATATCTGAGCACTTTGTAGTGAAAATGCAAACATAAATTTTAACGATCGGCACTGAAATCCTCCGTTTGAATAATAAAGTGCGGAGCAGAGCGGGCGCCCGCCCTCGGCCTGATGTGGGCATAAAAGTGTCGAATTTAGAAGCAATATAATACATTTTACGAATCATTTAAACGGCGTTTTGAAACAGAATCTCAGCGCAAGCAGGAACGGATTGGGCATTCGAAATAACCGTAATTCGATGAGTACTCGTAAGTTATACTTTAGCGAAGGCGTTGTAAGATTGTAAGAGGCCCAATAGTTTCGCAGAAATTCACGTGTGACGAAGTTAGCAAATAACCATTCAGTGCCATTTTATTTTTTTGATAGTTGTAAGGTTCCCGTTAAATGCCGATTCTAAGTCCTTTTCAGCTCTTTAAGAAATGGTGATCAGCAGAAGAGGACAACTATCATGTTGTCAAACTTGTTAGCTTATTACAATTTGATAGAAAGCTTCAACGCACTTAGTATCTGATTTGTCAAAAAAAATGGCACTGAGTGGCCATAGTTGACAATGATACATTTGAATTTCTAGAGTTCTCAATGGGAAATTGTAGGAAGAGAAGATATATTCATTTTTTTAAAAGAACAACTCTTCTTTATAAGTTTTGAAGGTTATACCCACCAATGTAATATATCATTGAAGAAAAAGATAACATTAATAATCTAAACTAAAATATGAAAGAGAACAAAACACAAAAAATAGAAAAATATAATGGTTGCAACTGGGACTCGAATCCAGAACCTTTCGTCTTACCGGGACATGCGCTTTTACCAAATCAGCCATTGCTACCTTCTAAGAAACCGTCATAATTATCTTAAACGTATTATTGATGACACTTGTGGATGCACTTCGTTCCAGACTGGAACCTCTTATTTAAAGAATCGGTAACCATAATGTTATTTCCCACCGTTATTGAGGTGTGTTTGTAAGTCCTACAATATAATAAATGTTTGTAACGTCACCCACATGTCTACAGACTTCAAAAAATCCCATGTACGAATTTGAAATAAAATCAATATCAATTTTGTTTGAATGCCGCGCAGAAATATTAATCCACATTTTTTTCCGGCTGAAGTTCAAATGCTTTGACCATGATCCACAGAAGTCGTCACGTGTTTCCCGTCTTCCTTTTCTTTCCTCTCACCCCAACCTATTCCTGTGGCTTCAGAAAATCTCATGAATTGAAAATGCCACGGTGTGGTTTTATATGGTATTCGAAAAAAATCTGATACTCGCCCTAAAGATGTGTCATCCTAACTAATCATATTACCGTATACTTTAATAATTTTTTTTATTATTTTTACTTATTATTGTTATTTTATCGACTTATTGAAAGAATTTTTAGAAAGGTCGTATTGAAAGGGTGTTAGTGGACGTACTTGTATCACTTTAATCAGTGATTCCCGACATTATTTAGTGTAAAAAATGTGAACAAAATGTTGGTCTCGGGTGCCTTTTAATGTTTTTTTTTCTTCAAAATAATAATAAACTTTCTTCCACATATAATCCATCACTGTTCACCCAACTGAATAACAGTCCAACCCCTCACCCCGACCCTACCAATCCAATACCTACGGATTTTTTTTACGTTTTAAGAAGTAAAAAAAAGTCAAAAATGTTACCGGAGTGTACCACAAATAATGTCTGGAATCACTGGTTAAGTCGGGAGTGTCCTGTAACACCCTGAATAGTAAATTAACATTTCTTTTTAAGTGATAATTAACGCATTCTGCTACAAATCGTTGCCCGAGTTCTTAATTGTCCAAACGACCATTTTAGTTTTTGTTCAATCTTCACTTTTAAAATAAAAATAAAGTATACAATATGCTAGTAAAACACTTAACTAAGAATGATTTATAGTAATGAGACCTTTACCTTTAAATAAATAGCTTTATCTGAAACAATATCATAATGTTTCATTGACATAATGAAAGAAAACCTTCTCCTCCTGTAAAATTTTCAAATAGTCGTTTGGACAATTAAGAACTAAGGCGACGATTAATGATTAAATGATTTCCAATTTCTTAATTCGGACCTGTCGATATCAGGTGAAGGAAGCTTCTCTTACACTTTACGACGGTTTGGGTATTTGATTCAGACAAAGGCGGCGAAATATTACATTGGAACATAAAAATACGAGATTTTAAAGCGATATTTCGATTTTATAATACACATTCGAAACTACAAGAAATATGGAATCCGAGCAGACGATTTGCCTAAAGATTATCATATTTTGCTCAATTTTCAGGGAGAATGAAATATGGTGAATAAAGTATGAGATTGAAAAGAACACTGATTTACAACTGCTGCTATTGGATAGTTCCATCATAATATTTATGGAACTAGAAATGGAAATCGCTAGAAGAAAGAATTATTCGTAAAATAATTCATAATTCATGTTATGAAATCATGAATTATCTATTTTTTTGGTCAATCGACTGTTCAAGCGTTATTAAGCGCTAAAAAAGTTATTTATTTAAAGGTATTTTTGTTATTTGCTTTTGGGGTGTTATGCCGTGTTGCATTATCTCTTTTGGCTAAAGAAGGAAGTAGCGCAACACGGCATTAACACAAAACAAATAACAAAAATACTCTTGGCTGTGAAAATCTAAAAAACGTATCGATTTAAAAGCACTTCTTCGCGTAACAAAACATTACAGAAAAAAATATCACTAATATGATTAAAAATAACTAAAATGTACAATCAGACAAAATGTGAACTAATAGCTGTAAAATACGTGTAATCTTACAATCCTTACACACGGAGCAAAACACTTCAGAAAAAATATTACTAATATGATTCAAATTAACTCAAATTTACAATCAGGCAATATGTAAACTAATAGCTGTAAAATACGTCGAATCCTTTTATATAAGTTCTTTCGGTACTATACTAACTATAATAGCTGTTACTACTGGACCTAAGCTGTGTATGCGTGGTATAAGGAAGAAATTGGTATTGACATTATTGTTGCATTGATATCTATTTTTAGATCGTGTGACTCTAATAAGAATATGAAATGAAATTATTTTCAAGATTTACTTTTTATATTATTCTATTACACACTGCTACCTGTATCCCGTATATAAAAAAAAAAACATAAAAGGAGTTTTTGGTACTCCTTAGCGCTGCATATCCATAAACTTTATCGCGGTTGGGAGGTAAAATCTCGTCCCAACCTCGCGCGGTGGACATTCATAATGGGCGATTAACTAGTCGCTTTCACGAGCATCCAGTTTATGCAGACGTCAAAAACGTACAATTTATCGTGTAGTGATAAACCCGCAGTATAAATAATAGCCTATAAGGGAATCTCCTGGAAAAACCACGCGGGCTGCCGAACTTCGCTTCCATTTTCTTTGAAGAATTCACAGTTTCCCATAGACGTGGGCGGAGAGAAAACCACCTAGGCGATCGATTTTCTATTTTAACCTTTATACGTTATAATAATTAAGGGGAACCGTCGCGCTACCTTTTTTATACGAAACTTAAATTTGGATTTAAGGCCAAAATACCCAATCAAGCTTTAAAATTATTATTTTAATCAAAGGGTGTCGCAAATATTATTCACAGGCCTCCACACTAGGGATTTCTGTTCGAAGGCAGACCTAATATAGTTGTTGTGATAATACATCATGATTTCCTCATCTTCATGTTAATTGACTGTTTTTTTTCCCCCATCTTCGTGCTTGTTGACCATGTTTTTTTTTTTTTTTTTCGTCTTCTTGTTTGATGACTGTAGATTGTGTTAATGTTAATTCATAATTTTATTCATGCTGATAATGATACTTCATAATAATCGTATTTATTTATTGGGGGTACAAGTACTTTTTAATATGGAATTTACAAAAAAAATGGATTACAAAACCATTATACAGTGTAAACTTACTAAAACTATATATAGATAACTCAAATTTACAATCAGGCTGTAGGAAACAAAATGTAAAAAAGTAACTATTTTTTAAAAAATTTGCGAAATACTTTTTGTAAGTTATTTCGGTGCTATTCAAAAGTTCTGCTCTTCTAGTCTCTTGAAGGGATTGTATGCATTGTCCTAAAAGCCGTTCATGAAAATCTTCCTTCTCACCCGTATTGTATGAAAAGGAATAAGACGGAAATTATTATATTGTCGAATATCTTGATTCATAATATTCTTTTGACATTTCGTGAACGTGTGTTTTTTTTTTAAATTGTAGGACTAATATTATGGTATTGCCAGTTATAAAAACTAGACAAACAAGCTTTTTTCATGAAACGCACGAATATGGTAATACAATTCGCAGAGATTGGGGTAGACATTTAACACTAATCCATACTTATTGGTTAATAATTTTATCGTTAAAATACCATGGTATTATCGTCATAAAGGATAAAAGTTCCTTTCCGGAACAAATTATTTTTAGAATTGTAAAACTTCGAATTCAAGTGTCACGTAATAAAATCGTGAGGTGTCCACCCAATTTTGAATTTTGGATTTTTTATAATGCTAAAAAAACATACAAACCAATAATTTTCTTTTTTGAAATAAATAATGTGATGCAATTTTTTCGTGCAGTGGTCAGCGATTTGCTAACATTTTTCTTATTTTGTTCCTCCATCTATCGCAGCACGATGGATAGAAGAAATCTAATAATCCATACTTGTCCAATTTCTCTTTTCCTTGAAGATAAATAATTGCTGTCGTCAATCTATTGGACTGTTCTCTTTCATGCTACATACAAAGTAAAAACTCTCCCAAGGATTCAATTCAGAATGTTTATTAAGTATTCATGACCTTTTGTTTTCCTCAATGTCAAACGCAAAACATGCAACGTTTTTCCATGAGTATTTGGCAAGTATTTTCGTAAAAGCATTCAAAATGTATACAAATATTTTCAACAAACCTATCAGCCCTCTTTGTTTTGGCAACCGGAAAAGGGAAACGTGGTTTTAAATCTTAGAGGGATGATTTTATTTTGTGGAAACCTGATTTGAATTTGAAAAAGGCATGGAATTATGACTTTGTGAAACTGTACGCGCTTCTGAAAAATATTGTGGGACCAAAAAATAATTTGCTGTCATAAATCGGATTAATCACCGAGAGTACACATTTTTTTATAGAAGAAACTTGAACCGGAGTTATATTTAAGTTATCTTTAGAAAATTATGCAATATGTACTTCATAATTCATACGAATAGGATTTGTCGAATGATACCCCTATCCTCGTATGAATAAATACTCGTACTGTATCTTTTTCAGATTTTGTAGATAATACATTATTCAAAAGATTTATCTTAAATTCTATTTGAATACAATACATAAATAAGATTATATTTTTAGAAAAAATGTCAGGCAAATGTTAAAATTTGACGGAGACTGTCAAAAAATCTTTCTGTCAAATTATTTGTGTTTTGGCGTAACCCATTTTCCCTTTACATTATTTACGATAATGTTCGAATTTTGTTTTTCGCTTTTGTGGTTGATTGATTTGCGATGATTATATTATGTCAAATAAACTTTTGTAATGAAAATATTAATTAATATATTTTATAAAAGTTACTTTGTGTACCTTAATTCCCAGTCGCAAAATCTTGATTTTATTAACTGGGCGTGATGTGACACAAATGTTAAATTTATTATTTTGAAACGCGAATTGTTTTCGGCTGATATTATTAATATCTCAAACTTTATTTGCTCATTGGAAAGAATATTTTTTTCATGGCGAATAATATTAAATTACTCATTTTTGGCTTACACAGAATTGGAGACACTGTGTTCTAATGAAGATCATTAAATAATTGGAGATGTGGCAGATAATTGCCTTGTCAAATATTCAATAAAGATTTTTTTTTATATAAAGAAAGACAAATATTCATTTGTTCATATGAAGCAGTTACTTTGTGCTGTGACATTATAATTTAAAATAAAACAATAAAAAGGGTGTTTACAAAGTCATGGTTTTATTTTTTAAAAAAAATCCTACTAACTAACTAACTTACTAATCATCACGCCGATTTCCCGCAGGAGTAGGCAGAGAGGACGGACCGCAAAACAACTCGATCTTGGCACGTAATCCTTGCCTCGTTTACATTCATTCATAGTCTCATACATGCTTTGGGTTACGAATAACTCGACAATATTTGAAAATCTCCTAGTACCACCACAGAAAGCGGAAAATATTGCTTGTGTTGTGATGGACGACGTAGCCAGCCGAGGAATCGAACACGCGACGCCCGGGTGGAACCCGAATGCGATGCAAACTCAGCCACTAACCTGTCAAATTTGATTGGCTACGTGTAATGATCTTTTACATTGCACTGGAATTACTTATTTTTTATTATATTTTAATACGCCTGTGGGGGCTTTAACAAACACTTGATAATTTTGTGGAACACTAATCATGAAGTAAACAATTGCTATTTAAATTATATACAACTCCTGCAGAAAATAGAATTAAGTTAATATTTTTAATTATTATTTAAATATATTTTTATACCCGTTCTGTAACAATATACCATTCAGTTGAACACATATTAACTATTGCGATATACACACACCTAATATGTACGTAGGTATGTTGAAGCCAGTACCTATGAAATACTATAACAGGAATACTACACACATGTCAGCGATGAAAAAAGTACTTACTATAGTAATGTAAGTAACCAATTTGCATATTATATTCCAATTTTCTTTCCATACAATAAGGTCACCAGAAGAAAAATATATTTTCTAAAAATGAAGCAATAATAATTTACGAATGACATGATTTATAGTCCTGTTTTGAACTGGCGGGGCTCAGAATGCGAAAATAAAAAATACATCGAAAGATACCGAAAAAAAAGATTCACAGGAAGTTGGGGTTCTGCGAGCACATCCGAAATAAAGTGACTGGATTTATAGCGAGCGAGATTACAACGGTTGCCGGGCGGTCTGTGTTACTGTGTTCTGTGTTACTGTGTTCTGTGTTACTGCTTACTGTGCTGTTACAAAGCGCCCTTTGCCTTGGCATTATTTCAATTCTCAAATTAGTTATAATCATGATTTACTGTCGCAAAGCGCAGCGACAATGACGCAATGAATCAGTAAATTGTTTAAATGGGCAAATAAATTTGAATGGGTTAAAGTTGTTGGTAGTTCTGATCAAATTGGTCTAATATTAGCGCATGGCGTTATAGTAAGTGATGTTACAATATATTTATGCATGGTAAAAATCGCAAAGGGGCAAGCTTAAAACAAGTCAATTTTATTGTTTTTGATTTCGAAGTTTTAGTACTAAACTATCACACGTCAAGCAAAGTCATGTGCTGCCTCTAAGTAAATTAAGTTACAAAAAGTCAAAGAAAGTTAAAGTACTAGTAAAAGCCAAATAATAATATTTCATTTATAAATGCAAATTACGTTACAATAAATAATAAAATTGTTTTCCATCCGAAGATTGTATGCGTCATTAGAGGCTTCAAGGTCTACTAAAGTACATGGTCAACATGCCCCACATTCAAATTACGAAGACAGTGCTGTCGCTAAGTAAAATTTACTGTTTAAAATGTTCTAAAAACTCTTGTTATTTACTTGCTTGCGGTAAAACAACATACAAATCAGTAGTCACGAGTAGTACCTACATTAACAATCGACGCGACTTGCGAACTATCGTTTCTCTATTATTGGTTGACCCTTAATACCTAAAAATCCGTCAGGTACCCAGGCCTCCCATGCCTCCGAGGCGAGTATTCCACGAAACTTTTTGTATAAAAAAACGCCGGTCGGTCCTACCGCTTATTTCGTTCAAACAGGTTCTCATGTTCTTTAAACGTCTATCTTTGTCATATAAGAACAACGTTTGAAATAAGAATTTACTGGAAACATTAGAGTGTTTCTTGATTGCCACGTTTAATTTTGAGTTTGTAATAGCATGTCTAGAAGTATTGAGAAGTCATTAGCTATAGATGCTCTTTATGCAAGTAAAAGTATGCTTTATTTGGATTGTAATATCCAGTCCAGAGTTGGGCGAAGTAAGTTATTGATGGATTCGGGGGTCGGACGTTCACCGTCTAATATAATTCCGAATAACTAAAATTATTTTGAACCACGGAGCATTTAGTAAATAATATTCATTTTATCGGTTCCCCTAGGGCTCATCGAAGTTGCACATTGCGATGCCCGATGCTATCAGATGGCTTAAATCTCAGCATCCCCATCTGGCCGCCATCTTTACTCTTTGAAGAAGTAGAGTAACTATCTAATTGTAAATATTATTAGTCAATTTTTTATATAGAAAAAGAACAAATTGCGTTAGTTGAAAGACAGAAAGATCTTCCGTTTCCTCGGAATTTCAAACCACTAACGGGGATAAAAAAGTTTCACTCCAAAAGTACCTAGCAACAAAAATGAATATGGGAAAATTAATCGAAGATAATATTGTTAATTATGAATTTGAAACACGAGATTGACAAAAATTACTTAAAAATAAGGAATTTCAATGGATTTGGTTGAGGGGCTTGTCCCGGTAAGACGAGATATCCTTGGTTCGATTCCAAGTTGCGAGCGTTATCTTTTCATTTTTCTTGATGTTGTTCTTTTCATATTTTCGTTTAGATTTATAAGTATTATCTTCTTTTTTAACAATATATTACATTGATGGGAATAACCTCCAAAAGTAATTATAAAGAAAGTCATTCTTAGGGAAATTATACATTTAATTACTCACCACCAACCAAATACCTTTTTTTTCTTTAAGTTTTTCAAATGTCACTTTTTCATGATACAATTTAAATTCACATTTTAAAAGATATAGGTCGAAATAGAGTTGAAAATGTCATGCCAATGGATATCAGTATTCATTTTTGATGGAAGTGAAACAAGAGTCAATATTAAAATTTCCAAGTCACGAAGATCGTCGCTATAACGTTCACTTGTTCATTTACAAATACATGCATTAATTATCTTAATGTTCTAATTCGCGAAATAAATTTATAACGAACGATAAAACCCCGTACTCCAGTTCTTTAGCAAATTTAGAAATAAAATGTTTCTTTCAATATTTCAAGAAATTGAAAATAAACAGATCCTTTTTAATGCTTTATATTTAATCCACAAATGTTACGTTAATTTAAGAAGGCTGCTTCAAATTTGCAAGAATTTTGTTTGTGAATTCAGAATGAAAATTGTGAATAATTATTCATTCATGGCACGGTTCGGTTTTTTCGTTGGAATTAATGTATTTATCCTTTTAATTTTTTTCAACAGTCTGCGCTGCCTAGAGTGCCAAGACCGCATGGGGAGGTTTCGTTTTTGAGGATAAAAATAAAATATATGAAAAACGAGGACGCTTTAAACAAATCCATCCGAAGCCAGAATTTCCTTTTCAAAGCCTCTGTAGATTATGGCCCAATTAATCCTTCCACGAAAATGCCTTTGAAATGTAAATAGATGATTTAATTCAAAGAAATTCGCAAATTAAAACGATATTGGTTTAATTCATTAAAAGTCCTTTGAAAAACATGGCAGCTGAACAGCATTCGTACTATTACGAAGGAAAAGTAAGTCGTGAGTCATGATTAACGTCAGAGAATTTTGTTATCTTTGGGACATTTTGCGGTAAAGGTTCGAGACATGTCACTTACTCGTACAAAGGCATCTGACATGTCATCGCAACGGTATCTATCACTGTCATGTGCTGGCTGGTTACTGGTGTTCTGAGAGCACTGACATCCGCACCTATTGATTTATTTTCTTCTCGAAGATTCTGGGCTCCGTGCAGCACTCGTTAAAGGGTGGGGGCGCGGAGGCAAACAGAGTGATGAATTTTTGATTATTTATCAATAAAGCTTGAGATATGACTACTTTAGCTATGGCTTTTTCGTGCTTATTTTTTAAATGGCTGGTTATACGGAAGTTTGGGGTTGTAGATAATTTACCCTAACGCTAGCATTTCCAAGGTGGAGAAATCTCTAATTCATCGATTTGGTGCCTCAAAATGACGGGTCGTGTAGAAGACTAAAAACGCGTTATTGAGATAAAGAAAAATAATATTATTGCTTTCAGGAGCTGATTTCAGTGTTATGAATATAGTAATTATTTTAAAATGTTCATTTAATTCTTCTATTTGGTTTCCTAACTTTAAAATCCTCCTTAAATTTCAGAAGCAGAGAAGTCAATTGATAATCCTTCAATATGTTAATAGAAAAAAGTAGTTTATTACGAAGTAGTTAAACAACAACCCCGGCGAACTTTTTAAATAACTACCATAATCTGTGTATAATCTTTTGTTCGCCTATAATGAATCTCAAAGAAAGTTCCATTCTTTCATCCATTAGACTTATATTATTATGAAAGACGAAATTCATTAATCTTCGGCAGATTTCTTGCCAAATCCCCGGCAGAATAGTTTCCCTCCACGAGAGGGAGAAAGGCAGAAAACACCTCGGTGGCAAAAACAAGGGAATCATCTTAAGTTTTTCCCGCCATTTGCCGCCGTAAATGAATTTCTAGCGCCATCTTCCCGAAGACATTTTGGCTATGATGAATAAATATCAAGGATGTGGTTACTCATGCGAGGGACAGCATGTTCATAAATACCCGATATTTCGACATTTCGAGGGCGCTCGGCGCTTCGTAAATATCCGACGCCTCGTGTCGATACGTCATCTATTTACCGCTCTCTCAAGGTTAATTATAAGGTTTTAAGGTTAATTATATTAAATTGAAAAAGTAACCTAACCTCACCTAACCATTTATTCTTCTAAAACGTCTGAAACATAAAATTAGTTATCACCCGTAAGTAATTACCTCCGCATACAGTTTTAGCTTGAAATTTTCAATATTTCCATGCTACAAAATTAGATATAATAGGTACCCTTCGCAATGTAAATAAAAATACGACGGAGATAAACAAGTTTAAAAACAACATCAAAATATGGCTAAGTAAACACGAAGAATAGGAAATCATAACAATTAGGAAGTAACACCAACAAAACTTGAGCCAACATAAAGATGAGGAAATCAACAAATATAGGGAACTATTAAGAAGTTAAGAAATCAACAAAGATGAAGAAAAGGTCGACAAATATAAAAATGAGGAAATCAACGTGCATAGAGAATAAACATTATGAAAAATTCAACCATAAAGGTCAGGTCGACAAACATGAAGATGAGTAAATCAACGTAAATAAGAAATAAATATGAAGATGAAGAAATCTACAAACATGAGGATCAGAACGACGAACATGAAGATGAGGAAATTAACATGCATAGAAAATAAACATGAAAATAAACAAATTGACTTGAAGATCAGTAAATCAGAAAATGAGTAAATCGTGATGTAACACATAAACACAATTAATTACCTACGGTCTGCCTCCTTGAAAAAGGAACATCCCATGATGAGAATTGAGTTAGGAGGTTACTATTTCATATTCATTAATATAAAATGATGTTCACTCAATTTCTTGTGTACATGATGTGTGAAAAAATTGTATTATTATTAGGCCATCTCTTTTTAACTTCTACCATGTAAAATGTTCTCCCGAAGTTAGTGCGTTTTACCCATGCCAGAATACCAGATAAATTGTATCCGGGTACCTATTCTACTACTTTTTCAATAGGAGTGGACGCAATACGATTGATGTAAAATAATAAAAAAAGGTTTCTAATTAGATGTGAAGGTGGAATGCTTAATTGTGTATTTGAATATTTTCATGAAAATGCCACATCCTTCTTAAATTTAGAAAGTTATATAATCGCCATAAGCATTCCCATTCCAGAAAGAAAAAACTAGAAAATAAGGCGTTTTGCGATAATGCGGTCGTTCAGAGAATTCCACACAACTTCACCAAGTTGCCGGGAAATGTGCTGGAGCCACGGTACCGCGGAGGGTGCTTCGCTCTCACTATCGGGAAGAAAGGTGTTCCGCTAACCCCACAGATAAAGCTGGTAAACTTAGCTGCAAAGGAAAGGGGTGAGAAATATGTTTTTTAGTAACCGATCGAAACTAGCCTAAGTCGAAACCAAAACTTTAAGCGAATTCGGGCCTCTGTTCTAATTTCAGCCAAAACCGAAACCGATATGATGCACCATGTTATTGAATTACTAAATGATAGCCAATCAATCAGATTTTGCTTATCTCAATCTTTATTAGGGCTTACATATTCACTGTAAACTTAAAGTTAAAATACAGGTGATATGGAATGTATTTGACTTATTTTAGCCTTACTTTTCCTGATATTATATATAATGAAGTGTTGGTCTCAGATAATGTCAAGATTCACTGGTTAAAGTAAGTCCATTACATCCCTGAACACCTTGTATAAGCTTACTGGTGAAGCTTAAGGTAAGAGGAAACCTAGTCGGTTGTCATTTATTAATTCAATAAAAGGTATTTATCTAAGTGATTTTTTTTCATTTAATATATAATGTCACACTCCAAAGTATTTGCTTCCTTCGAAAAAAATATTTAAATATGTTTAAAACACACTAAATGAAGAATAACGTTAAAAAAATTACCATTGATTTTTTTAATCGTTTTTTAGTTCACAATATGTGTTAGAGGTACCTATTTTAAATTTAAAGGAATTAAAAAAATTCAAAAGTACCAACTAAGAACCATAGTCTAAGTCAGACTAGTCATACTTATTGCATTATACACCCGCCATTATGAAGCCAAAGATAAACCTCGATTAATTTGTAGGATGGTTCTTGTGATTTCATATTTAGGAAGGACTGTGATTGGAAGAATACCGGCAACTGAATAGATGTCTCTGACATGGGTGTCCCATGGAAGTCCAAAAATATTTCTGAGAGTTCGGTTTTGAACCACCTGCAGATCAGCCATCAATTTCTTTGAGGCAAATCCCCAAATACAGCAGAGAAAGGAATGGGTAATAATCCTTGAAGTATATATAGTACACCAGTTATGGGGGTAATTTTCTCCTGTACATGATTTATGTGAAGATCCCACGAGAGTTGGGAGTCTACGATCAGGCCCAAATATTTTGTGCTCATTTTCTTTTCGAGGCAGTTATCACCAACTATGATTTTGAGGCTGAAATTTTTCTTGTTACCAAAAAGTATATAATGAGTTTTTTTTTTTACGTTGAGAGTTAGTTTATTTATTCTTAACCAGCTTGCGAGTTTAGAAACATCAGCATTCATTTCCGTTTCAAGCTCTGCTAGGTTCAGTTTATTGTAAAAAATTACTGTATCGTCCACATAAAGTTGTAGAGTTCCTTTAATACCCCACTTTGTCATGTCATTCACATACGTAGATTAGAAATAGCAACGGTCCAAGAATTGATCCCTGTGGCACTCCACATGTTATTTTACCCATCTCACTCGTTTCTCCTCCCAGTTCTACTGCCGAAAAGCGATTTGATAGGTAAGATCGGAAAAGTTCCAGAAGAGGACCAACAATACCCAAATGTTTCAGTTTTTCGATCAATGCGTTGTGATCCACCGTGTTAAACGCCTTCTTTAGATCAATAAATATTGCCGCCGTAAAATCCCCATGATTTCTGTAGATTTGATATAAAATCGAAAGCTGCACATTTAGTGTTAGATCGTCGTCTGAAACCGTATTGTTTTGACGTGAGAATTTTGTTGCGTTCGAGATATTTCAATAGTCTTTCTTTAATGACACATTAAAAATTTTTAGAGATAGCTGGAAGTAAGAGATTGGACGATTATTTTTGGACATTTTTTTGCATTCGTCTTTATGAATAGGAATTATTTTCGCAATTTTTAGTCTGTCTGGATAGATACCTTTTGCTAGAGAGAGATTTATTAAGAATACAAGATCATCCGCCAGTTCCTCCTTGCAATTTGTGAGAATGAGATGGGTTATCCCATCGGAACCAGCTGCGGCTTTGGACTTAAGGTTAGATATGACACGTAGGATTTCATTTTTATTTGTCCTGATCATGTTAAAATATTGTTTTGCTTGAGGTTCCGTGTAGATCGTGTTTACATCAGTTTTTGATATTTTTATTACTGATGCTAAACTTTCCCCAACTGAGAGAAAAATGCGTTAAATGCAGTTGCAATCTCATGACTAGAGATTTACAAGTTATTTTTGGGTTTAGCGAGCTATTTGTGAGAATGGAATTGATTGTTTTCCAGGTTCGTTGTGGCTTGTTCATGTTTTCGTTAAGCAATTTTGTATAATACTTGCATTTAATATATCTTCTGTAATTTGCGACAGTATTACGAGCTTTATTTTTTTCTATTTTCAAAGTAATACTTCCTTGATTTTATTTGCAAAGTTAAAATATGCGATTTCGTTCTTTAATAAGTGAATCAAGTTGGGCATCAAACCATGGAGTATTGTTCAGTCTTTTGTCTCCTTTATTACTTTTTACTTTTGTTTTGCATAAATTTACAGCATTTTGTAGATAGTCAGCGAAATTATTATAATTTTGGTTTACATCGTCAGACGAGTGGGTAAATTTACAAGTTTTAAGTGACGTTTTTAATAAGGCTAATCAGTTTTAAGTTCTTGGAAAACCAAAAGTTCCATTAGGCTTGGTTGGCTTGATTTTTTTTCGGTCCTCCCGAACAAAAACTTGTCTTTAACATTAAAGTTTGGTTCTGGAGAGTCGAAATGTGTGAATAGTGCTAATCCACATTTCATCTCAAATCCGTGAAGAAATAGCCACGGTTTATTTGTAGGAATGGATCGATTTCTTTGTCTCCGTGTACATAAAATATCCTTCGTACAACTTTTATTCTGAGTGGTAATACGTCAATATCTAGAGAGGCTTTTTTTGAAAACCGCCCGTCCCTTGGTTGAACAAGGTTCTAACTGATATTATTTTTCGAAAGATGCTTTTGAATGCAAAACCATTTATTTTGATAATTTCTAAAACCAAAATATTTTTCACAGTTATCCTTTTTTTAATATGAATACCGCAAAAGAGTCCCAACTGCTCCCGTCTGAAGCCAGTGAGACTATGGCATCCCCAATTGGGATATGTTGTGAGGCTGAAGGTAGTGGGGAATGGAAGGAGATAGGGAAGAGGAAGGTGGGGAAGTACCTGGCTATTCAAATCTGGTCACCAAACATGACTAATGCCATTTCAAGCAACATTTCAATTCTGAATTGTGGTTTTACACCAGGGCGATACTGAGAGTATCTTCCACTCTGGAACGTGCCGCAAATATACTACAGGTATATTATTTTAAATGAACTAATTTTGATATAACACAAAATTATCAATTAAAATTTATTTACCCCGCTGGGATTCGATCCCGCGACCTTCGGTGTGCGAGTCAAGAGCCTTACCGCTGGACTTCGCTGGCCGCAATATCTCCGTCCTATCTCCGTCTATCCATCGTCCTATCTCCGTCGTATTTCTGTAGATGTTTGTATGACGAAGTTCAGCATTAATCTTCCATTTATTTCAGAAGGATCTAACATCACTTTGAACCTTTTGCAGTCGCCATTTTATTTATATCCGACAGTTGATCATTGTTATGCCGCGTGCTTTGAATGGGGTTTTAACTTCACCTAACCAAATTCAAAGGTGTCAAAGTTTGCATAGACGAGTTTTCACATTTTTATAACGATTTGTTTTTTTTGAAGACTAATCTTGTGTAAAGTATTTTAGTTTGTCATATTTAATGGAAAATATTTAAAAAGGTCGGCGTCCTAGCTTGGAATGGCATTAGGGAAATGTTGTTAGAATCATATACAATGAATTTTATTAATCCCTAGTTGTTTGCATATCTGTACGTTTAAGTATGTTCTAAAATGGTAAGTATATTAAACTAAAATACTTTACAAGACTCAAAATCAAAAATTGGTAAATAGGTAATGATATATCGACTTTGCGAACGTTGACAACTCATATCTCAGAACAATGTAAAGTTATGTTAGAACCCTGTCCAACCAAAATGACGAAATGTACGTTAATCGTAATAAGTTTCTTAAGATAATTAATGACATTTAATTTTATCTCGGTTCTCTGTAAGAGTATCAATAACGCAGAAATAAATTAAATCAAAACGTATTTTTTCCTTTTTCCAAAGTTGTATATTCTTTCTTAGGTTGATTTGTTTCACAGAAACTCAAATATGACACTTTCATAAAATGGCAAAACTCCATTTTCTTCTTTTCACCATTGACCAGTCCCCGCAAAATGTCGTTTCTAAGACCGTTTCAGCTTTTGGAAAAATTGTGATCTGCAGAAGAAGATACATACCATGTTATTAAGCTTGTTGGCTTACTACAATAAAACTGAAACGCACCTGGATTTGGCGTTTAACGGAGACCTCTCAAATGTCAAAGTAATAAAATGGCGCTGAATTGCCATTTTTATGTGAATACCGCACACAAGAGTTCGCACAACTGCTTCCAACCGTCTGGAACCAGTAAGATTATGGCATACCCAATCGGGGTATGTTGTGAGGCTGCAGGTTAGGGGAAGAGGAATGTGGGGAAGTACCTGGCTATTCAGATCTGGTCACGAGACACGGCTTAGGCATTTTAAGCAACATTTCAATTTTTAATGGAGGAATTACACCAGGGCAATACGGAGAGTGTCTTCACTTTGGAACGTGCCGCAAATATACCTAACATTATTTTTAATTACTAATCTGTGAAATAACGCAATTCATTGTATTTCTTGGGCATTAACTATGTAAAAATTTCTGTAACTATGTGACATTTTGTTTTGAAGAGTTTTAATTTTCAATGTACATTTGTTATAATAAATGTTCATTGAAAATTAAAATTCTTCGAAACAAAATATCACCATTCAATTAATTAAAAATTACTTGCGCACATCGGGTTTTTGATGTTCGGATTGCTGTCGAGGTTTTTGATGTTCGATGCTGCGATGTTCGGATTGCTGTCGAGAGCCTTCTCCCTTGATCACGGAGGCCGTCAGATAATTTACAGATATAATATAATCAGAGTGTGCAGTTCACACGCGGTAGAAGTGAAACCTTCAGAAAACTAAAGTAGACAAGAGTGGGGAGGCTACGATGCACCGCACAAAGAAGAGACCGATTATACTATCTCATTCTCTCGCAGGCTAAATCTTATAGATCCATGTGTTTGTCTCTTTTTAGTGTCGTTATTTTTTTTTCATCGAGTTTCAAATCACAACGGTGCTAAAGAAATTTTCACTTCAATAATTTTAATGACATTGTTACATCTGAATTTCTGTAAAACGAGTGGCTTCGTATATCACCATTGAAGGTGTCTTGGATTAACTATTTAGAAATTGAGATTTCGCTTGCTCCTTTGTTTCTGAATGCTCTCCATTTTAAATGGGGGGAAAATAAGTTCTTTGATCGATGAGTTTTTGGGAGAGGGATACAGTGATGGACGTTTACGTGGAAAGCCAGAACAGAAACTATGAAGGGCTCGGGATTTGGTGAAGGTGAGAGAAATGCGTTGCGGAAATATATATTTTATATTGTAGTCAGAAGGTTTAGAAATCATGTGAGAGGCTTGCCACGTTTATTTAATTACTAGCTGAAGTCCCCGGCTTTACCTGGGCTTTACAGAGAATTTTCCAAAATCAGAGGTATAGATACAGTTTTTTCCTCATATTATGATTGTCAAGGTGCAATTTTTTTAATGAAAAATAGAAATTCTTCTTGGGTGGGAAAACGGGGTTGGCTTTTTGTTTGAAATTTCATAGAGACATTCACCTTTCTCCTGTTTTGAAGTTCAAGCGTGCTAAATTTCATTAATTTCGTAATAAAACTGTAAAACTGTACTGTTTTGAAAAAAAGTTACACCGCCTCAGACCATTTACAATATTTATTTATTATCAGAGTCTTACTAATAAACATATTTTGCAATTTATACATCTGATAAAGAACCATTAATGTATGGTACATGGTAGTTTATCATTTTTGTCAAATTTAAAATACGTTTATTATTAAGGGGGTTAGCGTTTTAGTCCTTAGGAAGAATTTATTTTTCTTCATTTTTCAGTAGTTAGTGCAGGTTCCAAATTACAGTTAATTGATACAGTATTATTTTCATTTTATTGATGTATTCACGTTATATATTGACAATGACAATATTAGATAAAGAGACGTAGTG
The DNA here is from genome assembly GCA_917563855.2 of Limnephilus lunatus. Classification (NCBI taxonomy): domain Eukaryota; kingdom Metazoa; phylum Arthropoda; class Insecta; order Trichoptera; family Limnephilidae; genus Limnephilus; species Limnephilus lunatus. Next base: position 78,301,104 of record OU830592.1, read on the forward strand.
AACATGTAAACTCGAACTGAAGTTTAAAAATTACATTCCTGAATTCGGGAGCTAAAAAAAATCGTACTTTATGTACTTAGAAGTACATGTTTTTGATGACCAGTAAAAATTCATGTCTTCTTCGAAATGTGTTTTTCAAAAAAACGTGGAGGTATAAATGATCCAAAAATCCACGATAACCACCAAACTATGCATATGGCAACACTGGTAGGCACAGTTGAGTGTTTGGGAAACTAATAACGGCCAACCGGAACGCGGTTCCGCTCTATCGGGCAAAGGATGTATTGAGGAAGCGCAGAGGAAGCATTCTAATTCGGGAGAATTTCCCTGAAAATTTCGTTGGAGCGGCTGATGCCGCCAGCTGATAAAAGAAGAGTGATGTATTTGGGAAATATTGACTTTTATCTACTTTTCATGTTGTTTTAGGGATTTACATTTTTGCTTACTCATAGCAGTCATTTTCAGGATCTACTTTTTCTTTTTTTTTTACATTAACTCCACGCAGGGGGCCTCGAAGGAAATCATTTTCCTTAGAGCCTATGTCATCTTTGGGGATGCTGTGTTTAGGGTTTTCTTGTTAAAAGAGACCCATGTTGTAGGTGGGACGAAACAAAGAAGCCTGCTAATCGTTCCAAAGCCGAGCTATTGAACTCAAGAACGTGTCGTAGAAACGACCCGTTATCATGCGAGTCTCCCGACTGTTCATCGGTACCGATCGAATCAAAGAAGCTAGTTCCTCGGAGAATCTTCCATTGAAATATCGGTAGAACAAGGACATCATTCCCACCCGGCGCCTGTGCTCTAAAGTTTGCAATACCTTTGTTAAGAAAAGCATCTATCAAACTGCTATTTTTTTCTGCATTGAGTCAAGGATTTTTTTCTTCTTTGTTTTAAAGGGGTATAGGGGTTAAAATTGTGCTCTGAAAACATTCCGGCCTTTTTAGTGAACCATTTCCTTTGCAATTATTCTTTTCTTTGGATTCTAGAACGTTCTACTTTTTTCCATGCCGCTCTACCATAATATAGATCCTCAGTATTTGGTTCGTATTAATTGTAGAGAGCTTTCTGGAGCCATAGTGGTTCATACTCTTTAATCGGATCAATGAACAAGAAGTTTACCGTTTATGCTAGAGTGCAGGCAGAACTCTTGTTTTGAATTTTTTGGTGTATTTTATTTAGCTCTATTTTATATATCCTATTTGTAGTGTTCATCTATTATAAAACTACTTTAACAATCCTGCCCCCATTTCATATATTATATTATCCTCCAAAATATAACTATATTTCTTAACTTTATCGGCACAAAGCACTCTCCTTAGGGTGAATTGCCTATTTCAAAAATAAAATTTGTTGCCTACGTACCGAAATTTAGACTTCACAACTTTGAGACTTAACCCACGAAAAACTGCTAGAACTTTTAGCTTTCTTAAGATTTACAGGGAGTTCATTAAACATTTTAAAATCGTTATAATAAGTGTTGTTTTGTGTAATCCCCCCATTACACGTATCAGTATTCGCATCAGTATTTAAGTACTGATGCGAATACTGATACGTGTAATGGCTAATACTGACGCATCGACAAAATTACTGACGCGCATCTAGATATTTGGATCGGCCAGTATTGGGGAGTGGCCGAAAAGTGGTGGGCGATACTGATGCCGTACTGATGCGTGTAAGGGCTCGCCGCATCAGTACGTCAGTATTTCTTATACGCCATGGAGGACGGTGCTTCTTTATCGCCTCTAGCTACTACATTAAAAACATGATTACTCCACATTTGTGTATGTAAACATAAAAACAAATTATAGTGCTATACACCTATACAGCCAATGAATTCTTCTATATTTTACTAATTATCTTATGTTTTTAAAATTGAGAGAAAAATTATTAAAAAATCTTCAACTTTATAAATGCGCGAAATTCGTGCTTTAGTGTTAAGAAATTGCCGCCAGTGGATATTTTTAATATATATATTGAATATGTTCTACGTTGTTATGTTTCCTATGGCCTGTTTGATAATCTCAGATGCAAATATATATTAGAAATCCACTTTTTCATATGTTAACAGCAAATCAAAAGTTTGGTTTAAAAATTATTTTGTATAATTTGATTGCCTAACTGAGTTATAAACTGTCAAAATTCGTTCTAGAACAATTCAAAGACAATCGTTAAGGTCATAGACTTATTGTCTATTTTAACAACTATTTGATAGAATAAATTGCTGGCCACGAATAAAAACTAACTAACCATCATGCCGTTTCCCCGCAGGGGTAGGCAGAGAGGACGGACCGCCAAACAACTCGGCCTTGGCACACACTCCTTGCCTCGTTCACATTCATACATCATCTCGTACATGCCCTTCTATTATTCTGACTCTTGACATGGCCCGACTCATGTATCTGATTCACTTGTTCATGCCATGTCTTTATCGGGCATCCCTGACTTCCTCTACCATTCACATTTGCAACATATATTCTCCTTACACTCCTTTCCTCGTTCATTCGCTCTACATGCCTAAACCATCGGAGCGTTCCTTTCTTGATCTTACTCATTACGCTTACATGACCCTTGCATTCCCTGCGGATCTCCGCGTTTCTCACACGATCATATGTACATGGTTTTACCACACATATGCCTTAGGTATCTCATTTCTACAGCATTCAGTCTACTTTCATCTTTCCTCTGCCAATGCCATGAATATGTTTTAAATAATTAGAGTACCATAAATGTTTTACGAATGGTAGGAAAATGTGGTCCGATTTTGGACCGAAAGCAATCGCATAAAAATAAAATCGGTTCGAATCGAACCAAAAGCAATTCAGTGGTTAGGTCTCGGATTGATTTTGTGGCTTTGAGAAGCCTTGAGAAGCCAAACAAAAAAAACGAAATAACAACAATAACAAATGGGACGCGTTATGTCAAATCTCTTGTTTGTTACGTTTAAAAACAAAAAAAATGCAAACCAACTGGCGAAAAAGTGTAACCATCGGATAAATCGTCCGCGAATTATTCTGTGAGAGTGTTATTTATTTAAAGTTTGGAAAGTTTGATTGTTAAATTTAATTTCTGATTACAGTGACAGCTAAGTGACTTTATCATGAACAAAATACATCGACCTTTATACGAATCTTATAAAAATGCAGTGAAATAAGTGTTAAATCCTGTTAAAGTGACAATTGCGCATCGAATGAGATTACTCTCGTCTCGCGAAATATCGTTTTTAGTGAACTTTTGTCATTTTTTCTTAATGATAATTTTATCAACAATAAACAAAAACATCTCTGATTATCTCGTTCATAAAAAATAAATATATTAGTAAAGAGAATAGTGGAATTCAAAGATACAATCTTAGTGAAAAATTATATATAATTATCTGTGTTCAATTTATGCAAATTAACAAAAAATAGTGATTTTAAAACTCGACTCGGTCGTTCCTGTATTGATCGCAAATCTAGTCGAGCTGGACTGATTGCCCACACTCGAGTTTTCAGGCGCAAAGCTGAATAACATCAATACTGTGTTTTAAATATTGTTATTTTTATGTCATAAGTTTGTGTTAAAAAAAACATGAATCGTCCTAAAAAACGAAACTTGAACACGATGATGTCTCCTAGTACAGATGATATGGGAGGAAAGTGCCTCATGATTGAGGATGCAGATGAAAACAACTCGGTTACGTCATCCAAAGGCTCAGACGTCACCGAAGCAGAATATCCTTGCGCTTCAGGAATAGATGTGTTAAACGAAGCTCAAGCACATTTGACGGCTCTACAAAACGTGTTGGCAGAGAAGCAATCAAAGGTCTCAAAAGACCAGCAGCTGAGGATTGCTAAATACGTATCGGAAGTCTTCAGATCCGTATCGCAGCTTTTATTGGAGCGCGAGACCATTCGTGCTGATTTAGCTACAGTGACCGCGCAACTAAAAATGGCAGAAATAAAAATCCGCCATGAGAAGAGGGAAAATCGACACCTAGAACAAAAAATAATTCAATTAGAATCTGATCTTGGACCGGTAATGAGGAGGGTGGCGGTGGCAACGGAGGCTACCCTCTCTTTTGCTGACATCGCCCGCAAACAACCTACTGATGTTCACCAACCCCCACCCATCACTCAACATGGACATCGCGTTGGACCACCAAGACCTGCCGTCTGTATCTTTCCAACGGATGCGGATGCCGCCAAGGACTCTGAAGATACCAAAAAAATCATTGAGGACATAATTCGTCCATCTGAACTAGGCGTTCGGGTAACGGGAATCAAAAAAATTAGAAATAAAGGCATTCTAATAAACACGGCAACCGCGGACGAACAGCAAAAATTACTTAATGCACCCTGCTTCGACAAATCGAGCAAACTTAAGGCCCGACTGCCGACAAAGCGACTACCGAGACTAATTTTCTTTAATGTACCCCGGGACCTGGCTGACGAAGAATTTTTAAGGATGGCTCTTACTGGTGTTCCCAACATTGAAGACATTGAAGGAACTATTGAGTCTTGCACATTAAGTCACTTGGCTGGTGCTCGTACAGGAAACACCTGCCATCGTATTTATTCAGTACCCGCTACCGTACGTAAATTTCTGGTGGAACAAGAAAAGGTATATATATGCTGGACTGTTTGCCGCGTCAGAGATTTCATTGGCCTTACTGTCTGCGCTAAATGTCACATGATTGGTCACTCATACAAATATTGTAGAGATACCAAACCAACATGTGGACACTGTGCCCAACAGAATCACACCGGTGAAGCTTGCCCGAATTCCTCCACCAAACCAGTTTACGCAACATGCACCAGATTTGGAAAGCCTGCTGATCATTCAACTGGAGACAGGGACAACTGCCCGGCCTACATGGCTGCCCTCAAGAAAGACCTTGCTACAATAGATTATGGAGTGTAATATATACGAACGCAAGTGCCTAACTATCGATGAATATACTCCTGTGAATAGCTGTCTTCGAATCATGTACATGAACGCGAGAAGCATCCGGAACAAATTTGACGAAATTGAAGAAAAACTCAGAGGAATACGCGATATTGTCCATGTCCTTGTCATCACTGAAACATGGCTTGATGTTGGAGAAGAAAAGTTTTTTGGGTTAAAAGGCTACAACTGTGCGTTTGCTTCTCGCCCCAAAGAGGGAGGAGGTGGTGTCGCCATATATGTACTGGACTCTATGAAGTACTCTATCATTGATAAATTTTCCAACGAAAATTCATTTTTAGGTATAAGTGTATGTAGCAAGGATAGGAAACCAGTTAACATTTATGCCATCTATCGGAAACCCAACCCTAACATACACGATTTCCTGACACATTTGGAAAAAATACTAGACAAAAGCAGACAAGATACATTAATACTCGGAGACTTTAATATTGACACTACCATAAACACATCCTCTTCTTTAAATTATCTCAACACCTTAGAAACATACAATTTCTCAATACAAAACAAATCATTTCCCACTAGAGTCACTAACACGAGCAGCACACTTATAGATCACGTCATATCAAATAGACTAAATATTCCAACTACCGTATCAAACGTAGATGACCCACTTAGTGACCATAACATTCTTATTATTGATTTCAAGAATAACTTAAAAAAATGGTCTAATAATAGGGACAAGCCGCGCCTTACAAAACCTGTCATCAACAATATGGCAGTAAAATCCTATTTTGCAGCTAACAAATTCACCATCAATTCAACCAAACCAGAAGAGAGTTATAAAGATTTTAACGATTATGTCAAAAGTGCAATAGAAGCAGGTAAAACTACACCTAAAGTGAAAATAGGAAATCAACAACACCTAAATACACCGTGGTTCGACTCTAAACTGAATTCGCTAATTAAGGAAAGAAACCAGCTTCACAAGCAATGGAAACAAGACCCAGGTAATATGACTCTTGCAGTACATAAAAATAAACTGAGAAATTTAATTACTAATTATAGGAGAAGTTTGAAACACAAATATTATGTCAATAGCTTTCAAAAAAACCTGAATAACCCCAGAAAAACTTGGATAACCATTAATTCAATTCTGTCTAACCGTGCACATAAACCCTCCAACACCATCGAATCTCTCATCATAAATAATTGTGAGGTTAGGGAACCCGGTCAAGTAGCTTCAGCATTTAATGAGTTCTTCTTATCGGTTGGAGAAAAATTGGCAGCTGCCATTCCATCATTCCCGGATGACTGTAATACTATTTATGTAGAACCAAAGGCACGTCAATCATTATATATGGCTAGGACAAATAAGGGTGAGGTATTAAGGATCATCTCGAAACTTAGGTCGAATGCAGCGGCAGGTATCGATGGAGTAACCCCGTGCATCCTTAAAACCTGTAAAGAAGAACTAGCTGGGCACCTAGTGCAACTTATCAATTCCTCTATAGGCTCGGGAGTATTTCCAGATCAATTAAAGCTAGCAAAAATTATACCAATTTATAAAGAAGACTGCAAAAAATGTATTTCTAACTATCGCCCAATATCGGTTTTATCAGTATTTTCAAAGGTGTTCGAGACTATTATAAAGGATAGACTTCTAAAATATATCTCTAACAACAATATCCTAACACCACAACAATATGGCTTTCGAAAAAACTCCAGTACCCAATGTGCCACCTTCGATTTCATCTCGAACATTCAGCAGTACATAGACCGGGGCGAATACGTAGCAGCTATTTTTATAGACCTAAAAAAAGCCTTTGATACAGTAGATCATGAAATACTCCTACAGAAAATGGAACATTTGGGTATAGTTGGAAAATCTTTAAAGCTTCTCCGAAGTTACCTATCTGATAGATTTTGCCTTGTCGACATCGAAGGGAACCTAAGCGACTTTGGAAAAATCACATGTGGAGTGCCACAAGGCTCGATTCTGGGACCCCTACTTTTCTTACTATACATCAATGATATAACTAAATGCGGCATCTTGGGAAAACTTCAACTTTACGCTGATGATACCGTGATTTACTATCGTTGCAAAAATCTGGGGGAACTTGAATCTCTAATGAATAAAGATCTCGCAAAGCTAGCTAAATGGCTGCGAATAAATAAATTAAGCCTCAATGTCAAAAAAACCCACTACCTCACTTTCGGGAAAAAAGATTATATGAGCATGAATATTACTCTTGGAAATGAAAAGCTCCAAAATGTACAAGTAACGAAATATTTGGGGTTATTCATAGATTCTAACCTGTCGTGGAACTCTCATGTTGAATATGTAAAATCCAAAATTTCCCCGATTACTGGTGTACTCTATCGACTTCAAGATGTGCTCCCCATAGCTCTACTGCGTGCCACATATTATGCTCTGATCCACTCTCACCTAAGTTATCTGGTTAGTATCTGGGGCACCATTACTAAGAAACAAATATCCGAAATACAAGTAATCCAAAATAGAGCCATAAGAAATATATACCATTTACCATGGGATACACATGTCAAAGATATATACTCACTGACACAAATACTTTCCTTTACCATTCTGCCAAAATATAGCATCACCACTGCCATCCTACAAATAATTCAACACTCCTCACACACCAACACTAAACCAGCCTTTAATTCCGATATACACCAGCACAAAACACGATCCCAAAATCAAATACACTTAGCATCATCTACCCACACAACTAAATTTGGTATTAAATCATTACAATATATTGCAAATATACAATACAATGCATTACCTAATGAAATAAAGCAACCAGTAGATAACAAAAAAAAATAAGTTAAAACGCTTAAAGAACATTTCCTGAAAATGTTTTTAAACCAGTGAATATTTGCTCGCCTTCATACGTTTTTTTTTTTTAATATGTTTTATGTGTATGGATGTCCTCAGTATTTCTAAAATCTCTATTCTTGACAATGCATTTTTTTCCCCTTTTCATGTTGTATTTTTTAAACGTGTAATATTTGTGTAAAACGTACTCTTATGTGTTTGTCCTTCCCGTAATGAGTTTTTTCTCAACTCATTGGGAATAATGTGTTACTTACCATGTTTTTGTAATACATTATAATTAAATAAATAAAAAATTTACCTAAATTCCTTAAAAAAATAATAAAGTTTATGATTTTAAATTTTTTTTTACAAATCCCAAAATATGTGATAATGTAAAATATTGGCTATATAGCACAATAATCAGTTTTGTATGTCTCCATATTCAAATTCGGAAGTTTGATTTTTTTTCAATGTTGGAGAAAATTTTTTAAAAATGATCGCCTAGGAATGTTGAGCAATCAAGGAGTATGTTTTTTTTTTAATTTCTGTAATCGCTCCAATGGCTAAAATGTAATTAAATGGATCTTTGTATTGCACCTTGTCGATGGCTTGAAAATAAATAAATGGGTAGATGTTTTTTAATAGCCGTGTGGATCAGTCAACAAAATTTCATCCATTAAATTCAAGTGTGAGAATTTTTCTTTTTTGTGAAGCCAGTCCTTCCACCCATCGTTTGCGATTCACTCGTTTCTTTGTACCAAACGCCAAAATTATAGCAACACAGGCTTTTCTTTTCGGATCCATCACTTTAAAAGCGTCTGTCCCGCAAGGATTCGCAACGATACTGACGTCAGTAATACTGACACGTGTAATGGCTCACAAATACTGACGGTTGTCGTCAGTAATTCGCATCAGTAAATACTGATGCGAATACTGATACGTGTAATGGGGGGATTACAGTAAATTTATCTGAGGAAGCCTAAAATCTTTTAGGATAGCAATAAATTGTACTATTAATACTTTACTCTTCAATATATAAGCTGGTATAATTTTATTTTTTAACAATTTGTCTAGTGGCCATTTAACTCTCCACCAGTTTTTGCGCCAACTGTTTTAAATGTAATATATAATTTTTTTTTTTTTTTAATTCTTTGTACACATTTTTAGTTGTTGATTGTTCAATAAATATATCTACAAAAGGAAAAGGGTTGAATTCTTACTAAATTCGACGAATATTCCTGTTTATCTCGACAACACCCATAATCATAGGCAGGTATAGGTATTACCGCCCCGGGAACCATTAATTGGATATCTGCCATACGTGGTTCATTACGTTTGGTGATATAGCAGGGGAAACCAGGTTCATGTGGGGAAGTTTATGTAGGTCTTGGCAGCGGATGCGTCTGCCCACTAACTTCCTGGTGAGCCAGATCGGGGAAGACCGGTTGATGGACTCTATGACCTTTCCAGCCGGACTCTCTCGACTCATCGCCTTGCACAGCAGTGAGAGTGATGATTCTTAAGTCCTTACTCCTGGACTCACTGACCCTCGGATTTTTACCCACCTCTCATATTTTTTTCCTTTCCGGAACGTCGTCTCATTTATTTCCTTCAACAGGCTCTCCACACTGCATCCCCAAAGATGACGTAGGCCCTGAGGGAAAATATTATTCTCAGGCCCTTCTGTGTGGAATTATGTAAAAAATAATTATTATATCGGCATTCAACACATGAAAAATATTAGGTGCTTGCAAAATTCTGAATAAATTTGAATACGACTAGTTCAGTAAGAATTTTCCTTCCAAGGTGCCTCTTTCGACTTGAGCTACGTTTCAGTGAGAACATAATATCCAGGAGAGGAAAGTGAAGGTAGACAGTTGGTAATATAATTATTAAGCCAATTAGACAGACTTGGGCTTATTTTTTGAAACGCGACGGGTAGACATCTTAAAATTTAATTAAAAACACAAACTTTCATATTATTACACGGAAAGTTTAACACCCAGAAATTATTTGTATGGGGAAGATATTAAATAATGTGATAAATTTTCTTAGGTTTTCGTAAGTTGTAATGAGTAATGACTAATGACATAAGAGTAGGTATTTGAGACTTAAGAATGAACATTACAGGAAGAAATATTAAGTAGCTAGTTAAACAATTCAATATTAGTGATAAAATAATTCGCAATTTTTGAAATGCTAATAATTAAGTAAAGATTATCGACTAAGAGCCCGTTCACACTTCCGTCGTAATAACGGAGGTGGGTTCCGTCATTACGACGGAGGCCCTAGCCGCTGTAGTGGCTCTATGGAGCTGTTCACACTTGCCGGATCCGGCGTGAAGACGGATCCGTCATTTTTTGCCGGAGAGTTCGCCTACGCAGAGCGTCCGTCGTGAAGCCGGAAAGGAACGCGCTGGCTCATACATTTCAATGGAGCTGTTCACACTATACGGCGGGACGACGGATCCGTTTTGAACCCGCCACACCCCGCTTCACACTTCACCACCGCCCGCTCCCAGACGCAAGCGAGCAGGCAAATTGTGTTTTTATGGGGCGCGCGTTTGGCGTTTATAATATTATTATATAATATACATGTTCGTTCCAGAATGCGATTTTTTCTATTTAATCTCAAGAAAATATTTAGTCATATCATTCATGTTTTTTAGTCATTTTAGTTATAATAATTGCTGGATGATTTTCGCGTACTTTCTCCTTTTCAAGAATGCAAACAAAATATTCTCCCACGGTTTGAACAAATAAGGTCCGACCCCTGAAGTAATTTTATGGCTGGTATTACATCAATACATTCCCGATTTGAAGAAAAAGTTTATTATTTAAATTGTTTTATTTTTAAGTAGGTATGTGTACATTTCAAATAGCACCTATAACTATTTATGGCAGCCCCAAGGGAAAGTTTTTGCTGTCGGCCTTTTACGGCCCAAACTAAGAGGAACTTTTATAATAGTAAAATTTGCAATATTTGCATTGCGCATTGCGCATTGCGCAGTGCGCACGACCGTCTACTGAAGAATGATAAAATGTTTTGGTCGTTGTTTTCGTAGAGTAGGATCCGTCTTGAAAACGGAAGTGTGAACAGGGGCCTAGGGCTTCCGTCATAACGACGGAACCCACCTCCGTTATTCCGACGGAAGTGTGAACGGGCTCTAATAATGCACATTGGAATTTAATTCTGTAAATATAAATATGAAATAAAATTACTAAATATTTAAATAATTTTCAACGACTAAACTTAAGTGGGCACACCACTGACTAATTCAAACATAACTACAGATTCTTATTGCAACAACAATACTAGGACTGAGTCATTTAGGAACTCGCTTGTACCTAGATCAATCAAAGACATTCAAAGATCTTGGTGTTATTTTCGACAGAAAACTTAACCTTTTACAGGAAACTTTCCTGCTAAACAACTTCCAACAAGGCCATGCAAATTTTGGGTTTTTTAATACTTAACACAAGGGCTTTTTATTCGTTGAGTCAACGAAAATACTTTACTGCTCTCTTGTGAGAACGCAACTAGAATATGCATTTCCTGTGTGGTCTCCTATTTATAATAACTTACACTGTTTGGAGAAAGTACAAAGGAAAGTTTTAATATATGTTTAATACGAATTGAGATAACCTGTAATTGATATCTGCTACAATACATTAAAATATCTAATTTAAACCTCTTCTACCTTCTACCCATTCCACCCTGAGACTTTGATATTCTATGATATTCTAGCAATTTTCAAATTTCTCAATAACCTCATAGACCGCCCTCAAAAGGTAAATTTCATAAAAAATCTCCGTGTCCCTGTTAAATCCACTCGACTCCACCGTCTTTTCCACTGTGACAACCATAGCACTAACTATATGTATATCATTCATCGCTATTGTGATCGAGCAGCCAATACATATCCGAAACTTTTCGATATTTTCAAAACCTCTCCGCCCTGCATCAGAGCAAAAATAATTACTTGTGAATATAACTGAATCGTTTATGTATGATATTTTAAACTGATACGTACTGGCATGTTTTTAAATAATAATGTTTATAATACGACGTATATTATGTCTGCGAAAGATCTTTTTCTTTTTACATTAGCTTCACACAGTGGGCCCTAATGAAAATAATTCCACATCCAAGAGGTCCAAAAATCTTCCTCAACGAGTCTCTCCCGCCCGGCCTACCACGCTGTTAGTGGCAGACACATCCGCCGCTGATATCCGGACAAACCTGACCCTATGAACCCGGGCACCACTGCTAAGTCACCAAACGCAGCGAACCACTTGGGTTGACCTATGGCAGAGGTGTTGGTTATCCAATAAATTGTTCCGGGGTGGCGGTACCTATACCCCGTCTCCCAAATAGACAATCTACTAGCATTTAATAAAAAAACATTAACATACCACAACAATAATAATCAATTTGAGCATAATGCTGTTCTTCTGCATGAGTTATATATAATGTAAGGTTTGCCCGTTGATGAACTACTTTACGTAGGTTAGAATGACCTTGCGGCCACCCTTATGCTATAAACGCTTATGGACTTCGATAAGAGTTATGCCCGACAACCAAATAAGAACGGTATACACAATTAAATGATACTTACTGCTGTGTCTCGTGGCTGGTTCTCATTCGGTGATAGGCACAGATATATGCATAAGCGTGCGATATGATTGTTCTAGTTTGTGTCAGATTAACGTAAGAATTTTACACAAAGCATACGATAAATAACGATAGGATGTATACTTTGTCACGATAAGATAAATAACACTTCAGCGATACTTTACGATAAGAACAAATGTTACGTTACCATACGAACAATGTTTGTAAACAGACTGGCTCTATTGCGGTACTTGACTCCCGTTACCACCATGTATTTAGGTACCCTAATGTGCAGAATACCAAAATCTGGATTCCTTCTGATCCTACAGGCCGATCGGAATACAAATACGAAAGAAAACCATCAGCGTTATGAAACATATAATACATAACATATTTTACTTTATGATTCCTGTTCCACAAAATTAGCGTATAAAATATATAAATAAATATGTATATAAATAACCCTTACTCTTGCTTGATTTCCAAAGTTGGGTCTCCTAGCCTGATTATTCTGTGCAGTTTGATATCTGTGTGGTGAAATATGTATGTTGTAGGAATGTTGATGAAGTGACGGGAATACAACGGATCGGGGTCTCAGAATTTGAATATGTTCCGTTTTGAGAGTATAATAAATCAACGCAAAGGATTTGTTTTGACAGATGTATTATTGAAGAGAAGAACAGAGGGGTGAAAGGAGGTTAAAGAATGGGTTGAGAGGGGAAGGCGGAGGTATTTGTGTTAATGATGGTGCATGAGGATAATATATCTACAGAAGAAAATAATATGTTGGATTATTTATTGTACCGTGATATAGCATATAAAGGATGTTTTATTTAGAATTATTGTTAAAATCTTGGTTTGGGAAAAGGTATTACTTTTATTTATTGAAATAATTATTAATATTATATTAAAATTATAAATAATTCTTATAATCAATTTTCAATTGCTGCACAGGGAACCATTTATTGCATAACCAACACCTCTGCCACAGGTAACAGCAAGTGGTTCGCTACGTTTGGTGATTAAGCAGGGATGCCCGGGTTCATGGGGTGAGGTTTGTCTGGGTCTTGGCGGCGGATGATTCTGCCCACCAGCTGCGTGGCAGACCGGATCGGGAGAGAATGGTTGAGAGAGTCCCTTTAACTTCTCCAGCCGTATTCTCTCGGAACATCGCCTTGCACCGTAGTGGGAGGGATGGATTCGTACGTCGGTCACTCCTGAATACTATGATCCCCAGATACCTACTCACCTTTTTCTTTCCCCGTACTTCCTCTCCTTCCTTTCCTAAAAAGACCCTCCACATAGCATTCCCAAAGATAACATAGGAATCTGAAGGAAATCATTTTCCTCAGGGCCTCCTGTGTGAAGCTAACGTAAAAAAAATACTAAAATCTCTTTTCCAAATCAATATTCTAACAAGAATTTTAACAAAAACATCGTTTTTATGGTATATTACAATATTTTCCCATTTTATTTTCTTCTAGTATGTACGACCGGTCAGTGACTGAGATGGTATCGCATCTGTGTATTCCCTTGAGTCCCTCTGGTTCTGGATGACTTGACCTCGACTTGCCAAGTCTTCCAGCACTACACAAGTAAAAAGATGTGTGTACTTTGGTGGTAGTAGAAGATTTTCAAACATTGTCGGGTTATCCGTACCCCGAGAATATTGGTCTTCTTTAAAAAAAAGCTAACCACGAAAACCTTTAATTTATAAAAGATGAAAATGTCTGATATCTGAAGACTTCCGTAGTCCGGAGGTAAGGCTTTCGATTACGAAACCACAGGCCATGGGTTCAATTCGAGCGTGTGCAAGTAAAATTTATTTAATTAATTTGTTTTAATTATTAAGTTATAGTCTATTTGCAGCACGTTCCAGAGTGAAAGATTCGCTTGAAATGGCAAATCTGAATAGCCAGATACTTTCCCCCACCTTCATATTCTCCGTGTCTTTCCTCACAACCTTCAGCCTCACAATATACCCCAATTAGAGAAGCCGTAGTCCCACAGACTCCAGACGGTTAGGAGCAATTGGAACTCGTGAGCGATATTTACTTAAAAAAATGAATAAAGATTATATATACGTATAATGTATATTATGTATAATGTCTGAATAATATTCAAAGAACTGTACTTCTAAAAAGCTTATATTTAACATAAATAATTCTACTAAGTACTTGATCTATAATCTCATATATTTCAAGCGAATTTGAGCTTTGAAAATGGCTCTCTCCATTTTTTTAAATAGTATTTTCTTAGTACGCAAATGATATTCTAATTTTTTTATACTTTTAAGGTTTTTACAGAAATAAATTCTTTTCGTACAATGTATTAAAAAAAGCCGTTGAATCGTAAAATTATTACGTATTTCGCCGTACAGATCTCTCGGGTGAATTTAATATAAAGCTGAAAGTAAACCAATTTTCACAAAAAAATACGTCTTTTTTATTAAACTAATTCTTTAGTACCCACTCGTGTACTCGGGTCGCTAGGGTAAAATTATTACATCTTACCTTGATTTATTACATCGAAAGTTGGAAAAACTTAAAAGATAGTTTAAGGAGATTTTATTTATTAAATCTTGAAATTAACCCGTTTTATGGAAAATAATTCGAATTTGACCCCTCACATATGTGGCCAGACGCATCTGCAACCAAGACCTATACCTAGAATCCTCACCCCATTAACCCGGGTACTCCTGCTAATTCCCACTTGGGGGTGACCTTGGCAAAGCTGTTGGTTATGCAATAAATGGACCCGGGAGGCGGTACCTTTTTTTAAAAAATATATTTATTTTAGCTGGTTGATATTTGTCACATGCGAACGGGTCGCATCAAAGACTCGTTCATAAGTTAAACAACACGTCTACCGATGTCTTCTCTCTACACAACGGGTCTCTTCAAGACCTACATTTACTCCTTCCTCTCCTCAAAAATATCCTACAAACAGTATTCACAAAGATGACTTAAACTCTGATAGAAATTATTTTCCTCGGGGCCTTTTGTGTAAAGTTAATGTAAAAAAAGATCTTCATTTGATGGCGTTATAAGACGGTTGATACTTTTTCATTATGAGCATGGATTATGGCAATAACCGTTTTGTCGAACCTTCTAACATAAAATAGAGAAGGGACATTCACCCCAGTTCAATTCATCCCCCATTCAAAATAACGTTCAGTCACCTTTCCCCTCAATAATGTACAATAAGTGTTTGTCGAAATTGAAGAAATCGCTGTTTTTATTTGCGACGATGACAAGTAATAATGATAAATGGATAATTTGTTTTTGCCGTTTTTTTTTAAATCACCTCAATATGATCAGAATACCCGTAAATGGAATTCTCTTCACGATACATGAAACATACCCCGTTCGGGGGGTTATTTAATTGCATTAGTAATATAGATATCCATTTTAACATTAAAATTCTGTGGATTAAAGGAATTTATGTTCCTCAACAAAAATAGTTTAACGGCCTTGAACGCCGAAACAGCTGCCGTAATAATAGAAATCTAAAATGCTTGCTGAATTTAAGGACAACATTATTAAATTTGATTTTATTTGAATTTAACAATTAATTCATACTTATTTGTACTGTTGTTACTTAAAATCTTTGATTTAAATATAAATAAGAGTAACGAGTGGATGTGGTATACAGAATTATGTAATTTTAACAGATGTCATCATAGCTAGTTATGTATAGTTTTGAGTTTCTCAACAGATGTAGTCTCCTTGGAAGAGTGGCGACTATCGGGTGTAATGTACAAACGGTTACGGAAATAGCCGATGATACACGATTAATAGCTGAGCTCCTTCAGTATCGGTTTTTCTGGCTTCAGAATTACTTAGAGCATCCATTGGATGGACGTGCATTCAGTTAAGGCTCCGCATCCGAGCTCAAAAAGACGAAGATGGAGAGTTGTGAAATTACGAATGTTGGACGAGCGCGCTAATATTTGAAGCGATAAAATCGTTGCGAAAATGTTCAATATAACACGATTTGTCGTGGAACGTATCTTAAGTACCATTTAAAGAAACATTGTGAATTTTAACTTGTAAAATAACTGAAACAAAGGTGTTTATAATAACTTTCGGAGCATACTTTGCGATTTTTTTTTGAGGGAATTTTATATAATTTGCGTTTTGGCATGGAACGCGTCTGGATATTATCTTCAAAAATAACATATATTTTTTTAAGAGCTTAAAAACGTCAAATCTTTAAGGGAGATATAAGAAATCGGTAGAAATTCGAATAGCGGCGGCTTAAATACTCATTGTAAGCCTTACGATAACGTAAATAAAGTATCTTAAAATCTCAAACATAAAATAAAGTTCGGCAAACGTCGAACTTAATTGGAGTTTACCGAATAAATTTCAAGTTATCTCAATCATTGGAATTGAAGAACATTACATATAATTCCATTTAGAATAATCAATACCTGAACTACTTTTTTAGTTGTTTTTCAGCAAGAATTTAACCAGAAACCTTCAGAAAAGTACTTCACAAATAACGGTATGTCATTTCAATGAATACATATTCTCATTAACGTTCACGCAATTGTTATTCATCGACACGTTTGAATGGAAAGGTGGTTACGAAATCGTGAATTTGTTTGATTGAATGCAGTATTTAGAATGAAATATTAGTTCAACCGGTCGTGTGCTTTACAAAAAAATCCCGCCAAATGATTGGCGCGAGCGGAATGTCAACCGTCGACATGGTGCGAAGGCCGTAGTAAAGGGATTAACGAACCAGGTATTCCGAAACACGTCCCGCGATGAATATTTATTACCGAAATACTGATATGATAATTACACACAAGAATACTCGCAAAATCTTTTTATTCATTAATTATGTAAATATTCTAGTAAACACGGGTTTGATACAGCGGGTTATAGCACGGTTATAATTGTATATATATTTTTAATTATTTTCTATAGCAAAGTTTGTAGAACTGTAAAGCACAATAAAATAATGAATTCTAAGTTTCCAAAATTCCTCCTCACTAGTGTTCTTACTAGTTCTTCACAATTTTTTCTCTATTTTTTCTATTTAGTTTCTATCTGTTTACATCGTCGTCATAATGTTGGCAAATTGGTAATCATTATGTTCTATCAGACATGTTTTTACTAGTTTAAAATATATTCATTTCTGTTATTTTTTCGTTTGATTTGATGAACCATTACATAGTTTTATAGTATTAAATTTGATATTTCCCTGTCCAGAAGATGTATTCAAACTGGAAATAACCAGTACAGTTTAGTTTTCTGCCCTGGTTGAGTTTTTATCATGGGTATCATTATATTATTTATTTATTAATTATTAAATTATTATAATATTAAATATTACCTTATTATTCAAATTTTATTAATAAAGTTTTTGTTTATTGAAACCTAAACTTTCATAATTATTTTCTTTAGTACCTACTCCCTTTGGGCTTTATTGAGTAGCTCTGTGTGAGTGCTTAAAGCAGACCCCCATCCAGTTATATCATATTTGTTTTTTTTTAATTCAATAAAATACCATTGGAAAAAATGAAATACTGGAATATTATTACATTATTTTTTAACACGATGTTATGTTTGATCTTCGCCCTTGTGCCAGCGGGAATATTAATTTCTTGATAATAAAGATAAGGGTGAAAGTTGCAGACGGTATAAAATGGTTATATCCTTGCAGCAATCTTATGCAAACTGTCCGCGCCTTAAATTAAGAACCTACAGTTTTCAGACAAATAGGAAAATCGTTGGTAGTGAAAATGATTATTTCTTTTTAAAAGATTGATTTTAAATGTGCAACGTACCCAATAAATAGGCATATGCTGAACAGAGCAGAGCAGGGCAGATTTGAACTTGTATAAAACGACATTCGCTGGGAGGAGGACACGTTTCGGGCAGAAACGCTCCCTGCGCAGAGTTGTTACCGCGGTGTAGATTATGTGCTCAGGCGGGCAGTATTTCCCATGAATCTCGCTTTTTCAGGTATTTGCGCTTTGAAAGACTATACATCAATAGTAAATTTTTAATTTTAAAGTCGTAATCGGGCTCGGAACTCCACTTTCCCACAAACAAACAGTGTCACCTGCGTCGTAGAATTTACTCGTCACCGATTTCTGCTTCGTCTTCCCTGCGGGGAAAAATTCTTCTCTGCTATGCTCTGCACGGCCTGCGTTACAGACTGTGCCCAGTCTAACTGCGCATAGCCCGATTGCCGTATTTAATGGACAGACGCAATATAGTCATTCTGAGTATTTTAATGGAGCTTGCTCTAAGGAGCTTGCAGTATTGATCCTCGGTTCACCGGCGCGTGAAGCTCAATGGACACGAGCGGAACACTGAAATAACGAAATGCCGGCACTCTGTTATTCTCAGTCATATAAACCGGGCCTCTTCATGACCGGCATTAATAAATCTCTTCCTACAGCCAGTTCCATTATCCGCATCACAACGCTGCCCAACCGGGTAGCGGCATAGTTCGCTAGACTTTTAATGAAAAGACAGGAGCTCTCGAGGAAGGTATCACATAAAAAATAGCTTTTGGGGAGATGATACGTGTTTGCGATTTCTCCCTTGTTTCAGTAGATATATATTTCGAATAGATTTATAGTGTTCATCATCCAGGCATTTTGTTGAAAAATAGTTAAACGAAAACATTAAAACTGTTTTTTACAAAATATAAAAGGAATATTTTTCTCAACTCTTACATAATATTTTTAACCATAGGTGAGAAAATATGAACGAGCATAATAAAGGCTTAGAAAACAGCGTGAGATCTATTTTTTAAGCTCGAACGATGAGTTATTGTTGAAAAAATACATAACCGCCGAAGAATGAATAACGAAGAAAAGAATCAAAGGGGCTTTAGTATTTTTTTTAATCTATTGTCAATATTCAGACTTGTTTGTTACAAAACACATTAGAGAATAGAGAGCTGAGCTTATCTTTCGGTAATGTATTTACTTCCAGGTACTCGGAAATATATTGCCTTCATTAATCTGATTCAGCTTTCTTCGACGATATCTGCTTCCAGAGCACGTATTCCTCGAAGAATGTCCGATGTATAAAGTTCCTAGTCCCGGGGGTGGAACAATGGATCACGTTGAACTAATTTACCTTATCCACTGCGGTGCGTACAACATAGGAAATGTTTTAAGAAAAGGAGTATTAACAAGTTGACAGTCAAAGTAAACAAATGAAATAATATCCAATATTTTTTATAGCGGAATAAAGAATATGATATTAACAACTCGCACACGAAAAATGTGGAATAGAAAAATCAGAAAAGGAATCGGTCGCATCTAGAAAATGCCGGGACTTTGCTTTGATCACTGAGTTAGTAAGAGCTATGACCCTCTTCCCTTCGGTAATATTTAATTGTATTTGACTAAGAACTACCAACATTATTTTCATTTACACGCTTATTTTTTGGCTGATTTCTTACTATCTAATATCTAATGTAATAGTATCTTGGATAATTATATCAATTTTTATTTTTAACTAGCGAGTACCCGACATGCGTTGCAATACCACTCATAGAAAGGAAGTGTTTGTATTTTAATTCTGTTTATTGAACTGCTTTTGTGCGTACACGAAAAAATCTGAAGGTTTTCCGAAGTGTGACCAGCCGAGCGATTCCGTATTTTTTTAATCGTTATTACATAACGGACGTGATCCGCTTGTCAGATTTGTGTGATTTTTATGGCTGTTATTTGCTTTTTCTATGTACTACGTACATTAAATGAATAAATAATCATGCATACTTGCAGGAATTCGTGTTTAAATCGATCTAAACTAAATTATGTGACAATAAATATTTAAAAATCACATAAATCTGACAGGAGATAACGTCTGTTATCCAATAACGATCCCACAAAAGATACGGAATTGATCGGCAGGCCACACACAGCTGTACATATATGAGAAGCATAGATTTTCCAAATTAACCCTGCTATCCAGTACCGCTACATGTATCTTTTGCAGTCCCATTCGTCTGCCCCTCACCAGTGTTTCCTTTTTCCATGCGTCCCCGTTCCCGCCTTTCCCCTTCCGCATCCCCTGCCCCTCCCGCGTTCCCTTTCCACCTTCCCCGCCTTACTCCCTTCCGTGAACCCCCCCCCCCCCCCCCCACCCCCTCTTCCTCCACCCTTCCTTAAAATTAATTAAAAGAGATAATATACTGATACCACATAGAGACGAAAACCGAAACCACTCAACTGCACTAAAAAAAATCTAAAATTATAATAATAATAATAAAAACATTTATTCTCCAATATCTTTACAATTTTATATATTTGGTTCATTTTCATTTATTCTATTGACAAAAAGGCCATTGCTCAGTTATAACATTCAGGATTTCTCCTGGAATGTAGCTGGTTTTCAGCAGTGCCTATTTATTTTACAAGTGTTTCGGAAAACACTAAAAACATTTTTTAAATTACTTCATATTATCAATGTAATAACATTTCAATATGTAAATTAAATCCAAAGTAAGGTAGATCCCAGTGCGGATATCATTTTCTCCATTTTTAAAAAAAAAAAAAAATTTATTAATGACTATTTAGTTACAGGTTTGATGACAATTACAAGATATGATGATATATATAAATATTTAATCCGTTTGTTCTTAGTCCTCCTCACTAGGTGGTCCTGTGCTGAGGCGGACTGGTAGATTTCTTTGATTTTCCGTTATTTAGTTTCTCTGATGTTTTAATACATTCTCTAGTATGTCTGCATTAATTTCTTTCACCCATGTTTTGATTTTTTCCTTAAACTTATTTATCTTTTCTATCTTTTTCAGACTTAGAGGAAGGATGTTGTAAAGTTTAGTTGCAAGATATATGTGGTTTCTTTGGCCAAAACTTGTCTTGAATTTTGGAACATCTCGTATATCCTTTTTTGAGGCTCTTGTGTAATTTGTAACTAAGAAATGAAGATAATAAAACGCTTATTATTATTATTTGTTACAATAAATTCTTCAAAATCATAAGCAATTCACCTGCTCAAAGATTCTCACATTCTCCGCTTTTAGTGTAATTCGATGAACCAAGAAGTTAACTAAACCTCTCAACATTATTGTTTGACGGATGAGTATACTTTGATAATTAACCTGTACTAATAAGCAATTTGCTTTCAAGTTACAACGTACTAATAAAGGTGATTAACGAACCTAATCACAATTAAAATACATAAAGTTTTGAAACTAACCATGTTATCGTATAGTTTATTATGATAATAATAGTTACATAGGTATTAGAATGACTCGCCCTGTTAGCAAATTGTCAACAAAACTTTAGCAGTTAATAAAATGTGTAGTTCGCAGTTTGCTCACGAGAGCGCGTCGGGGCTGTTAAAGTCACGGCGCATGGAAGTTTCCGGTTCCTGCCGCCATCTTTATTCCTATAAACTATTGCCGAGCTAAATAATTGTTTCCCGGAACACATGAATACAACATGGAATTATTTTGCTGGAAACAATTGAAAACGAATGATAAAACTTTTGATCTTTTATTTTTTGAGAGAATGTGAACTGAGTGCCGTATTAAAGATATTTTCTCAGAATTTACGAGGGGATCATCGTGGCTTTTTGAGCAATGAAATGTTAGCCGACTACTAGCAGATTCTTTGAAGTTTATAGTCTATCGGCTTTTATAAAATTGTTTATTGTTTTAGTTTATATTACATCACACACGTAAACAAATATGTACATGGGGTAACATTGCATCGTTTGTAATATTATATTTTTAAAAGCATAATATTTTTTTATAAATACACTCATGCTTCAGACTTTCAGGCATTTCATCATATTTATATATTTGTATATAAAATATATTTGTCCTCTGTACATTAAACAGTTCTGTTACTCTGTTTTCCTCACATGCGACATCTATGTAATTCTATTTACATTTCTGGTTTCATAATTATGTATACTTTCCATAAAAACAATTTTATCATTTAAAGTTTTTTGGCATTTGTGTAAACATTATAATAGTACCTAGTCTCTATTTTTAGCTCTTCGGTCATTTGATTAATGTTAACGCATATTTTCTGATTGGTTCCTATAAAGTGCACAATATTTGCGTTTCCTTAGTTTAAATCTCATAGAATAATTTCTAGTTTGTCTCATAGAATAATTCCTATAGTGGCCAAATATAATATCAAAGAGCACTAATCTAAATGTGGAGATACTAGAG
Organism: Limnephilus lunatus; assembly: GCA_917563855.2. Lineage (NCBI taxonomy): Eukaryota > Metazoa > Arthropoda > Insecta > Trichoptera > Limnephilidae > Limnephilus > Limnephilus lunatus. Next base: position 78,323,632 of record OU830592.1, read on the forward strand.
TTTTAAAAATTAGCTCTGTAGTGTTTCTATTTAATTTATTTCTTAGTGCCAGTTGTTTTACGGAATTTGAAGAATGCTTTCAATTTTGTTTACGTTCAGTTCCAACCTGTTTATTTTCAGCCATTTTTTATACTTTGTTAGTCTTCATTTATTTTATGAATTGCCTCTTCACAGAAAACATAGAATAACTTATTAAAATAGTTCTTCAATTTACGCTGATTAGAATCTGTGCCTTTATGCTACGGTGATTTAAAGTTTCGAGTTTCCTGCAAATTATTTTCATAATAAGATCCTTCTCCATCCGCTGTAGAACTTTTAGGAACTGTTCCCATTCATGCGGTCTGTGGCCTTGAATAATAAACTTTATGATCCCAATGAAAATAAACTTTACTTCAAATCATCATGATTTGTTATAGCTTCCATTAAAATACCTGGTATGATGTGGCCGTCTTAATATTTCAATAAGTTGCGTCAAAACCCAATGCATTTTTCACCGGAAAATATTCAACACAACTAATTATAATGTCGTTGTAAATTTTCTCCTCAATGTTCAGTTTTGGTCAGAAGTAAGAAAAAATGATTAAAATGAGAACTTTTTTTTGTATTTTTTATTTTTAACTTTATGAGTAAAAACTCAAATTATAATATTTAATTAAATGATTTCAGATTTTGATTGAGTTTCGCTAATATTGTCTTCATTTAATTAAAAATGAGAACTGTTAATCTGAATTCTAGAATTGAAAAATAAGCAATACTTTATGTACAGTTTTAAAAACATCCTGCCACCTCACAAAATATATTTGTCCCAACTTTTTCTAAGTGTTATTACAAATGGTTTTATATTAGTTCAAATATTTTATTTTATTTCTACACATGTTTTGAAGTGGTTAGATGGTAAGGTGATCAGGTGGTGAGGTGTTTGCTTTACATTTCCTGTACGCGAGATTTGTCGGAATTTCAAAAATGTTATTACATGGGAAAAATATATTTTGGCTTTGCAAGATTTTAGCTCATTTTTGGCTGTTTTACGCCTCACATTTCAAACATCACACTCACCTCCTTTGAGTTAGGATTCCTTAATACCTCATAAAAACTCATTTTGAAATCGTGTCTTTTCCAACACTACTGATGTGACCGAATAACTTTATTTACACTTTTAGCACACTTTCAAACTTTTTGTTAATTTATGCTGATTGAACTGTCTACGTGCCGAATTTATTGAATTTTTCATTGTGACAAAGGCATGAATTATTTCAACGGAAAACATCGTCGTTATATCGAAATACTAACTTAAACATTACAACAAACTCTGAAAGTTGGAAATTTAAATTATTCAATCGGTCCGAAATGAATTATTGCTAAAATTCGGAATTCCGTAATTTTAACACGAATTAAAGAGTTAGAAATACATCGCTATTGTTTCAAGCGTTTGTTGAAATTATTGCTTACCAAACAAAATTGAGATTTTGCTATCGAAATTATTTTATGAATAAATATTTCGAATTGAAATGGGATACCATATTTTGTTCGAAAGACATCAGCATTTATAAATAGATTTTTTGGGATGGGCGTTACTATAGCTCTTCAATATAATATGGCGGTTTCTATGTTTACGTAAATATTCAGAGGCCATCTAACAGCAAGGCTATACCCATAGAAACTACTACTTCATACACATTCATTGTATTATGAAAAACTTGTCCATTTATGCCTGTTATATTTATGATTATTCTATGATATAATATTTCAACTTTAACGAAATTTTCAAAATGATTCAGATTTAAAAAAAAATCAAAATGACATAGGCCCTGGGGGATGGAACTAATGAAAAACAAAAAATCTAAAAATCCATTCATATACTCGGTTAATGAAATGATTTTTAAATAAAGTTTATGAACAATAATAACCGAATTTTTCACAAAATTACTCTTTGAAATTGTCATTTCTCTCCGCCAGACGTCCACTGTGCACTTAAAACTTGTGCTATTAGAGAAAAACTGACAGCGCCATTATTTGCGATGAAAATCGAGTAAAAGTAGATTCGCTGAGGCGTTATGGATTACGAGCAGAGATACTGCGGGTGGACTCGTAGCTCCAACTCCGGTGCAGTAAGTTTCCATATCTGGTTGCAGTGAGAAAATGATTATTTCTGATAACGCCGAAGGGTCATTAGAAATCAAAAAATTCTCTAATAATGACGTAAATATAATATTTTCTACATTATTTTTTTTGATTATTTTCAAGAGGAACGGTCGCATGGCGTTTTTCGTAAAAAACTTAATTTTGAATTTGAGGGCAAAATATCCAAACAGACACGACCATTAATTTTTTAATCAAAAGCCATATTAAATGTCTAGCACGGATAAATATTTATTCTATTTTATTTTCTTTTCTTTCAAATTATGATTACATAGGTAATTCAAGAAATCATGTAGCTTAATTTTGGAGGCACTTTTGAAGTTTTTATTGTGAATTAATTATAATTATTTTTTAAAAATTTTGTCTTGTCTACTGTGTTAATTTAATAAAAAAAGCGTTTTTTGGGTAATGGTTTTGATTTATAGATGTTATATTTCGACGTAGATAGATCATTTATAATTTAAATTTAGCCCTTAATAGTGTTTTTTTTTCAATAATTAGTATTTTTATTATATATTTCATCGTATTCTTATAACAAATACAGTAAAATAATTTATTTTACTTATTGATAATTTACTCGCAAATAATTGCCCAAGTTACTTATAAAATCAAGCAATGCAATTTTGAAATCTTTAATGGCCTATATTTTACATTTCAAAGCACAAATAAATAAACCAGTACATATCCATACCAAATATTTAATATACCTTTTGATTAGAAATATAATTTTTCTGTTTGGTTGTGAATTTTGGCCTCAAACCCAAATTAAGATTTGTATGAAACGGGCCGCGCAGCCGTTTCCCTTCGCAAGTATTTTTCAAATCTCCGTAAATCGACAAAATACTTAATAATAAATCAGTGATGATTGAGCTTTTTAATTGGAGGCCCGATTTATCTATTTTCAATTTGTTTCGTGGGCCGTAGGAGGTAGGTTACATACAACTTGATATGGTTAACTTTCATAGCACGCCAAAAAAAGCACCAAAGGTGAAAATTTTATATCTCCAAGGCCAAAAAAATAAATGCTATAGATAAGTTAAGCTTAGTTAATTTTAGTAATTCTGAAATCTTTAAAAAAAACCTTCTTGTTATTTTAATCGTTCGGAAAGTTAAGCAAAATTTAGCCAAGAAAACCTTTGGTATTTTATAAATAAAACAGAAACGTTTAAAATGCATCAAACATAGTTCTCAATAATATGCGCAGTGCTGCGAAGGTAATTTTCCTTCCTAAAGAAGTTTGTTACGAAACAGTTTGGTATTCTGTAATACTGATTTTGTAAGCGTTATATATTTCATCATAATTTCAACGGAAACCTTTAATTTTTTCTACTGGGTCGAAATATGAAATTTTATTTTTGTATGTAAAAAAAAAACTTATTATTTTAGGCGGCTGATTCAAAATTTTTGTGGAAAGGAGGTGAAATCGTTGAAAGTTCTTTACCGCAATGTTTGAATTATTTTATTTATTCAAGTGGGCAGAACGAAAAGGCTCGCAGGTCGCGGGTTATTCGTCGTTGCGTTAAATGGCAATGATGCGCTGATTGGAACAGCATTTCTCTCATTTTACATTATTTTGGGCGTCATTGCACAGCTTCGTTTTTACTTTTTTTAATCGGGATTTAGTTGTGCACAAATTTGAAATTTAAGGCTTTAAAATTTCTCGATTCTCATTCGGTAGGCTCTATTCGGAGCATAGAACATATTGAACATATCGAGAATCCTTGCGGTATACCTCCCCTCCCCTGCCACCTGCCACCCCAGCATTATAACATTCGGGAGCCGACAGATGGTAGCGATACCAGCTATTGCCTTTGGAGGGGTTTGAATCTTGGATGCGAGGTACTTATGGAGATAGCAATTGTCGGAGAAATACAGACAGCGCGGGAGGTGCCCCCAGATGTGTATCAACCAACCCCATATCTTCCAAGCATTTCATCGAAGATAGTATCAGCACGCTTCGACATACATAAATACTACGCGATCGGTATATTTACCGCTCGCGATATGCGTGTTTACATTATGGAAGTTCACCAAAACCAAATAAACATGTAAACAGTGGTACATTATTAACGTGCGCAGATTATATTATTCATTGGTAGGTACGAATTTGAGAGGTTTTGTCTTAGTGTATTTAGACGATTAACTAGAGAGTGTTCTTAGAAATGAGATTCTTCAACGGCTTGGTGGAAGTAATTGGTAGGTACGAATTTGAGAGGTTTTGTCTTAGTGTATTTAGACGATTAACTAGAGAGTGTTCTTAGAAATGAGATTCTTCAACGGCTTGGTGGAAGTAACTCCACGGTACCATAAGAAGGACACACTTTTGGATATAAGAAACGTATTTCGAGCTTCAACTTTGATTATTAATCAAGATTCATAGTGTAGAAGATGATGAGGGTGACGATGAATTCGTCAACCAATATGTCTTGGTGCGAAAACCAAAAACATTTCAACCCCACATTAATAATGTGCTTATTTGAGACCAATTCGAATTTTTGGCGGGGTATCGCATCTCGGAAGACCTCGTAAAATTTGTGAAACATCAATTATTCAGGAAAATATTACTGGTATGTAAAATCGTATATATTTTAATAGGTCGTCATTTATTTTTAGATACTCACACAATTTTTTTTTATAAGAACAAAGCTGTCAGATCCTACAATGACGCAAAACAAAATACATCGGGATATTTTGGCAGTTGTTTCGGTTTTCAGATTTAATTTTCGGTTTGGCCGCACCTATATATAATGCTGTGAGTATTTTCACGTATTTTTTAGGAATATTCTACTTTTTGGAACAGCCACATTACTAACTATTACTTCTGAAAAAGTACACTTGAAACAGCACTTGGGCCAATTTAACATTTTAGTTAATTTAACTCACGTTTAAAAGTTAAATTTAGCTCACGATTTAGCTAAATATACTTCGTATTGTTTGTAATGAAAATCAAACTGGAACAAGTCAATTGATTTTAACCATCGCATTGGTAATACTTGCCTTGCTCAGTACCGAAGATATGTATTACTGGGTAGTCATATAAACGCTCTAATGATGGGTAGGATAAGATGAGAGGGTTCCGCATTTATTGGTAAAGGAAGGAACACGACCTGCCTTGTGTTTCAATTTTCTTCATAATTCAGATTCAGTCACAGAGTATTCGATCTAAAAAACGCAATTATCATTTACCCAAATCAATGCATGAACTCAGACATCAATGAAGAAATTTATTAACGAATTGTTTAATCACTGAAGACAATATTAGAGACTCTCAATCGAAAATTTAAAATCGAAACAATATTTCTTTAGAACTCTCTTATTCTTGTATTTCTTTCTAAATGTGTTTATGAAATATCTTCAATTAACTATGTCAAGTATTTCTAGTCTGTTTTATAATCGATGTTAGTTCTTCATTGAACTCCTTTTTAATTTCGTATGCTTTAATTGTATAATGTTGTCTATCCCAAAATGAGTTTTATTAAACTCAATTGGGAATAATATCTTGTAAATATTATTTTTATGATTTTGTAATATATTATCACTAAATAAATAAATAAAAGATGCATTCGTATCTAGGATTTCAACCCTTGCCCCTTGCAGGGTTCTGCGCCTAAATCATTTTCTGATTTTTCTGTTTAAATTTTCGTTTGAGAGTGGCTAATATGTTCTTCAAAGATTAAACATTATAATTTTAGGTTTTACTCATTGAAGTTACTCCAAAAAAAATCATTGTTTGTTTATATTGTTTTGGGTCGACAAAATATTTCCCTTTGAAATGCCTGGAATTATTTCAAAAACGTACCAATTTAACAATTTGAAATAAATTTCACAATAAAATCCTTTTATCAAAGAACCCTCCGCACGTTTCGTTAAAAACCTTTGCGAATTTTCCGCTGCTGTGCAGATGAAAATGAGATAAAACGATACAATTCAAATTGTATTGTGGTTTATTTGGAGTGGAGTATTTTTCATACGATTTCCGCTGTAATACGATTATAATAATGAAATTCCATCACAAATGAACAGGTTCAAACATAGATCTATGTTGTTACAAACGTAAAACAAGAGGATCATTTTTTATTGAATACGTGATGCTGCATTGTCAATCAAATATTTAAACTTGTAATAAGTATCAAAAGCCAAATAATATGAACACTTGGTGGTGAGTTTTATTTCCAATAATAAAGTTTCATGCTCATAAACTGTGCGCGCTTAACTTCGATGATAATAATCACCAGAGAAAATTATGTACGGTTTTGTGCACCGCTTTCCGAATTGGAGATGCTTTTAGAATCGGTTGGAAGTCAACGATTTAGAATCTTTAGGATACTCGATAAGGCTTTAGATATGTAGATTTTGTGACATGATTTGGGTAACCTAGAATTTAGCAAGTTTTTCTCATTATCCTTCCGTTCCCTTATTTTCTTTCATGATTTAGAGAGAATATCTGCATTGGTTTTTTTAAGATTAGTTCCACACAAGAGGCCCTGAGAAAAATAATTTCCCTCAGGGCCTATGTCATCTTAGGGGATGCTGTGTGGAGGGTATTTTTAAGGAGGGAAGGATAGGAAGTTCTGGGAAGAAAAAAGGTATTAGGGGTGGGTAGGAATCTGGGGGTCAGTGTGTCCGGGAGTAACGGACGTATGAATCAATCCCTCCAACTACGGTGCAAGGCGATGGGTCGAAAGAGTCCGGCTGAAAAGGTAAAAGGCCTCCCTTAACTAGACTCTCTCGATCCGGCACGCCGCGTAGCAGGTAGGCAGTCGCATCCACTGGAAAGACCCGAATAAACCTCACCCCATGAACCCGAGCAGTCCTGCTAAGTCACCAAACGTAGCGAGCCTCTTGGGGTGACTTATGGCAGAGGTGTTGGTTATCCAATAAATGGTTCCCGGGGCGGCGGTACCCATACCCGCCTCCCAAATTGGTAAAATTCCAAGCAGTTAGAATTCTTCTGCAATATCACAATAAAAAATATCACTGTTTAAGATAAATATATATACAACATATCTCAAACGATCCCCACTAGTATTAAAAAAAAATAATATTTTGCATCATAAATTTAGTTTCAGTGTATAAAGGTGAATACGTATTCATGAAGTCTGGAGTCTAGAGGTTGAGAGTGCGTTCACTTGTGAACATGTCCCCAGAAAGTAAAGTGGCAATTCTAGAAAACCCGAAGATCTTCACTGATCTATATTTCTTACGTGAGAGAATTTTTTTGCGAAATTTCGTATCAGGACGGCAGGGAAAAAATATAATTCGTACGAACTTATGAATTTCCCACGTCTATCGTTATTAAACGTTGAAGATTTCATAACATAAATACATGTTATTCATAAAAACTAATTTTCTTGAGTTTGTTGGTAAATTTGGAATACCGGGCGTGGTTTCTCGATATTTACAGGTTTAATTTGCAAGGAGTTTAACCAGTAATTTTTTTCCGTGTAGAAAATTGTGATTCTCATTTTTGAACCTTACGATTATGGTCGTAGATAAATGATTGCATAAATAAATCATGAAAATATTATTGTTTTTTTTTATAATGGCAGATAAACTTTATAAACAGCGAATTAAATGAACAGGTAATAAAATTATAATATAGATTAAAAAAAAAATTAAACCAAAAAAAAATATTTTTATAATATGCATATCGTGTGATAACAAAAAATCACAGTTTATATTTTACACGGTTAGAAGTAAATTTCAACTGCTTAAAAAAAATCCCAATTGTAGCCAGTGCATGGGTATAATTGGGATTTTTTTTTAAGCAGTTGAAATTTACTTCTAACCGTGTAAAATATACGCGTAGTTATATGCTTATATAAACTAGGGTGAGTCAAAAAGTAAGGTCTCCTATTTTTTTCTCCTTTAATTGTCAAGAAATAAAAAATGCAATTACATAGGTTAAAAACCACACTATTGACAGTTCATTTGTTACTTTTCAATATAATTTCTACAGCTTTGGTCTATCTTTAACAAGGCCATGTAACACAGTGTTGTAAAAAGCACGGTCACATCCAGAGCACCGTCTCCATAACTTTCCCCGCCGATCCCACAGTTATGATTTTTTTGTCCTTGGTGAGTTTGTGTGATACTATTCCATCGACTGCCTCTTTGAGTCAGGTTCAAAAAAATGAACCCATTTTTCGTCTGCGGTCACAATTTTTTCCAGAAACTAAACGCTGCAAGTGTTGTGAGGCTATTGTTTTCTTGTTTCTTTATTTTGGCCGGTTAATTTTCTTAGTAACCACCTTGCACAAACTTTTGTTGAATAATTATTAGTTGTCAAATAAGCGACATCTGTAGTTATCTGGGGTCACCATGAATGATGTCATCAACTCACTCAATATTGCGTACAGTCACTGCAATTAACAACCTGCCGCTCTGTTTTTCGTCAGCCAATGATGTTTGTCCTTCAGCTTCGTTACTGCAAAGAAACCATCGTCTGACATCCACTGTTGCATCGTGGTACACATTTTTCAGTCTTTCATGAATTCCAATGGGCGTTTCACCTTCTACAGTCATGAATCAATCAAAGAACGCAGTCTTATACGGACATCGATTTCTGCCATTTTGCAAGCGACTGCAGTGCTGCCACCACGACGCAAAAGGTTGCTACTGCGGCAGATTATAGAAGGTTTGAGGAATAGCACCAAATTCTAAATTTTCACTTAGCTAACCTTATTTAAGTAGATAAAAATTGAAGGCATTACTTTTTGACTGACCCTTGTACATATATTTATTACAAACTTCGAACGAATTGAGTTTTTGCTTTGGACTTTTTACAATAATAATAGGGCCAAAGTATAGAGAGTAATGAGACATAATTATCAGACAGTGGATTGGTTAATTAATGACTGAAGTTACAATGCAGGTATTGGTAATTTATGACAACACAGGTGATTTCCTTTAAATAAAAACAAAAATGTTTAGTCTTATGGTAATGAGTGTTTCACGATAAAAAGTAAAACCGTAAAGTTTTGAACGACGGAACCATCCCCAAAGCGAAGTTCATGGGTTTATGAAGTATTTTTGCGTTGTTGTTTCCGGAAGTCATTCGTATTTTTTCCTAATTAGTTTGACATCAAATTTTAATATTTTAAGCGGGGAACTTTAAGTTATTTAAAACTAAAAAAATTTAGTCCATTGCTTATTGTGACAACATTTATTATTAAACTAGGAACTTTTTTTTAATCTGTTATTTTACTAGGAATTTCTCTCCGTAAATAAACACATATTTCTTCAATAACGCAAAATCACTTTGTGGCGTCATTATCATTAAATAAAAAATAAACAAATTGTATACACATTAATCAAAATGTTTGAAAACAAAACAAACATCGGCTTGTTTGAAATCCAATAGTTTCTTATGTTACTTTATCCTAACGAAGAAACCATTAGTTTGGAAACATTTCGTTAGGATAAAGTAACATAAGAAAGGGTTGGTTTTGAATCATGTCGATTATTTTGATTAAATATTATACAAAGATATTTATTTTCATTAAATACTTTTGTGTTTTACTTCTTCTGATGCCCTCTTCTTGAAAAGTAGATTATCAAATTTGATTTATTAATGTTTTAAAGAGCTAAATTTCAAATATTTTTTTCTGAGAACAGGTTGTTCCAAAAAGAGTATTGGTTGGTATGTACAATTTCTACATCGCAGCCTGCTAGTCGAACGCTCAAACGATGATAACGACCTTCTCGAATAAAAATGATTTTTAAAGCAAGTTCTTTAAAGAATCTGCCCTGATGATGGACACTGTAACAATATGCGAAAAGATGGCTAGAGAAAAAGAAAGCGCGACAAGGCACAACAAACCAAAAATAAATCACGATGGGATCAAAAGATTGCTTTCAGAAAAAAGGCTTTAAAAAGGCTTGTTTACGTACAATTTTTTTTCACATTCATAGTTACTATTACCATAAGTACGATCGCTCCGGAAACCTTTTATTGGATAACCAATACCCCTGCCATAGGGCACCTCAAATAGTTCGGTAAATTTGGTGACTTAGAAGGGGTGCTTCTGGGAAGGGAAGTTCTGGGTCTTGACGGCGGATGCTTTTTTCCCACCTACTACATGGCGGGCCAGATCGGGAGAAACTGGTTGAGGGACACCTTTTGACCTCTCATTCTGGACTTTCCCGACCCATTGCCTTGCACCGCAGTTAGGGGGATGGATTCAAATGTCCGTCACTCTGGACACATTGACACCAGATTTCTACCCACCCCCATACCTTTTTTCCTTCCCAGAACTTCCTCTCCTTCCTTTCCCTAAAAATACTTTCCACACAGAATCCCCAAATATGACAGATGGAGCTAATGTAAAAAATACTGCGATTAGATAAATTTTGCGAAAAAATGTTATGTACCTGCTGCATCAATTATTAAACTTCTTAAAATAACAGTACTGACTTACTTATCATGTATTAACTATAATCAATCATTTTACTCTGGTATTCCGAATCCCATTCTAATACAATGGATCTTCGAACGTATAATCCATCGATATCATTCGCAATGATTGATTCTCTTAGGAGAGTGGCATTCTCGATTCGAGTCAATAATAGCCGACATTGCGCCGAAAGGAAATTGCCTCTCGACTGATCCGTGAGGAAACGGGAGTGCCGAGGAATACAGGGTCATTGGGAAAACACAGGCCATATCCTTTTAATATTCTTTTTAAGAGGCGGATATGAGTGCCATTCACTGGATATCCAATAGTTCTGCAATAGGTCATATAGCGGTTTCACTCTATGAGAAGGATTTTTTTTTATAAATTTACTTCATCGACAAATTTACTAAACTTTTTTTTAATCTAAAATATTAAAATTCAAATTGAACAGTTCCGAACTCCTGCAACTTATGAACCTACATCTACACATAGCGGTTTGACGCTACGAGAAATCGATATAAGTACTTAAATGTTACTCATGATTATTGTTTTAAATTTGTAAACACATCTACTAGATCATCGTACATTAAAAAAATTGTTCCTTATATATTTATATCATGCATGTATTTTTTTTTATCACTACTTAATTGTTTTGTATTTCTCACCGTACTTTTTTTGCTTTTATTTTTATTTCATGTATGTATTTTTGTTTTTTTATTGAAACTTTATTTATATTTTATATGTTAAAATTGAACAACTGTCTTTATATATTTATGTAAAAGCCACCTGGACGTAAAATAAATAAATAAATTTCAAGTTATAAGTCCGACGGCCTACGTGGTCGAAGGGTAGGGCTCTCGAAAATCAATCCAAAGATCGCGGGTTCGCATCCCGGCGTGCGCAAATGAATTTTATTTGATTAATTTGTGTTATTTTTAAATTTTTTTTTTATTTAATTTTTTAATTTTTTATTTAGGAAACAAACAGTCATAAAAAATGATAATATAACAAAGAACATTCATATGTTGTAGACCAATTAAGTTCCATTAAGTAAAAATTTTGATATAGTTTTTTTACCTATTCAACTTATGTGACAAAAAAATAAACATAATAAGGAAAAACATAAAAAAGAAAAACATAAAACGTAATAAAGAAAAAAGTAAAGTTATTAACAAACATAGTTATACTATTTACTACGGATAATAATATTATAAATTTTCACAAAGTGAAAAAAAAAAGTATTTTAAGTTATTAATATATTAAGCTACATTTATTTGATTTCAAGTCATGGTTGAAAATGTCTACATCTCGTAAGGCATTGTAAGTTTCACAGATACGTATTATTACAGAGTTATCACAATTAATAAATTAAAAATCGTCCTGTTATAAGATCATAATTCAGAACTGAAACGTTGCTTGAATTGACTTTAGCCGTATTGTAACCAGATCTGAATAGCCACATACCTAAATCCCCACCTTCATTTTCCCCCTGCCACTACATTCAGCCTCACAACATATCCCGATTGAGGACGTCATTGTCTCACTGTCTCCAGACGGGAGCAGAGGGACTCTTGCGCGAGATTCACGCAAAAAGTAATAAGCTACCTTTCGGGACTTAACACGGGTGCCCAGGTTCATGGGGTGAGATTTGTTCGGGTATCGGCGGACAACGGATGCGCCTGCCCACCAACTGCGTGGAAGGCCAGATAGGGAGAGGCCTTTTGATGGAGACCCTTTTACCTCCCCAGCTGGAGTCTCTCCACATCACCTTGCACCGCAAACGGAGGGATGAATTCGTACATCTGATACTCCTAGACAAACTGATCCCTGGATTCCTACCCACTCCTCAACATAGAGAAGTTTCTGAAATATTTATATCTTAGAGACTTCGGATATTATCCCTGGTTGTATTCATCAGCCTTTTTGTCCGGCATGCTGGGTATTAATAGCTTTGCCGATAGAAAGAAAACTGCTTTGCTAACAACAGCATGTAAACTTCTAAACAGTAACATCTGTATTCCTGATATAATACAAAAATTAGAGTTTTAGAACCCCGACAACATCACAAGAGCACGCAGACATAGAATTTTTATTGTTCCGAGATGCAGAACTAACTTACCATTAGTAATGCCGCTCGGAAAAATGATTCTGTTACTAAATTACCTGTCCCCTGATATAGATATTTTTCAACTAAATATTGAACATTTAAAAAACGCTATTATTATCTACTTAATAAAATACAATGTATGTTTAAAATTGATTATGTAGTATAACTGTAAATTTGTATTTAAAATAAAATAAATATATATCTTTATCCTTCCTTTTCTTCAAAATAAACTCCCCAAAGATGACATAAGACCTAAGACCTAATGGAAGTCATTTTCTTAAGGGCCTCCTGTGTGGAGCTAATGTAAAAAAATCGATTTTACTCTATAAGAAGAAAATTTTTAATACGCTTTATATTTTAGTTATTTGCACGAGTCACGTTAACGATTCAAAAACACAGTGAAATTTTTACAGAAATCGATTTCTAGAATGTTTTCAATAAATCGACTCCAGCCAGCTGATGAGCACAATCAGGGCGGAGATTTGATCTGGAGTAGTTAATTAGCTAAGTTTGACTGGGCTGATGGGCGGGTGGGAGAGGGAGGAATACCCTCATGTAAGTTAATGATCCTAGAGCTTATCACACTGACAAGCTCTCCTCTTTCTGAACAGATAACCTGACTGGAGTAATGTGGGGAGTAATTTTCATTAGCGAATTTGTCTTGTTGATGATGATTTTGCGAGTGATTGATGAGAATTAGGAAACTCAATAATGCAGATTTTGTATTTGTTTGGGATATTGAGAACGTTTATTATTTTGCTGGTGTACTGATTAAAAAGCACACGATTAATTAAATAAAACATAGCAGATGATGCTAAAATTTTAAAGAATTTAGACTATGGAAGAAGTACGATTTACTTATAGTCGTATGAAGCAGATAATTTACGATTTGACATTAAAGTAGAACAAACCTTCAGCCCTTTGGCATATTCTGTATGGAGGTTGGAGTAGGTATTTCCGCTTTACAAAGAAATCCAAATAAATTATACATTTCTAATTGCATTCAAAAACTAAAACTGTCATTGAAAGGTGATAAAAGATGATTTAAAATTTGAAAGCATCTTTTATTATTAGAAATAGATGTTTTTTAAAGAAATATTCAAATTATGAATGCCATCATGAAAAAAAAATTAGAATTACTGATGACGAAAACAATCACAGATATTTTATTAGACAAATGTTATTATCACCTCACTTTTTTGCCATTTTGTATAAAAATAATTAATAGAAAAAGTCGAGCAAGTTTTATAAATATTTTTTAAATTGCGTTCGGAGACTTTGGTTTCATGGAGATAATTATCTCTGCTGTGGTTAATTTCTAGATTTGAACATAAAGCGTGTTTTTTTTTTCTTTCTAACATATTGTGTAGATCACATTTCTCATCATGATAGTAAAGGAGACATGACGATTTATATAAGCTGTTCCCAAAAACGAACAAATTAGCTTGAGGGAATATAAACAAAGTTATTATTTTATTTTATGTTACTGACAAATTTACTTGTGTTATCTACTATACATATATGTAAAAATGTCTAATACAGAATGTGTGCAAACGAATTCAATATATTTTATCTTATGCTTATTATTTAAATTACATTCATATTTAATGTATAAGCAGAGAAACTAACAATTTAAATACTCTTCAAATAATGCCACGGATCTCGCGTAAAAGCTGCGAGTTCATTAGGAAGGACGAAACGAACTTCCATTAAATCTATTGTATGAAAACAGTCTCGACTTGTATTAAATTTGAAATTCTAATTTGGCTTAAAACATAAGATGTATAACTAAAATGTTTATTTCAACAACGGCTTCGTAAACTTTCATAGTTAAAACTGTTTGGTGTATTTAAAACGAAGTCTCGCTTCAATTAAAAAATTCTACATAATATATCATACAAACATGGGGTTTATATTATGATAGTGCTTTGTAGAGCAAAGATGTCACCATTTGCCTCTGGAAACTCATATCTTGAGGTCGTGACACTCATTTCGACAAAAAAGTAGTTTGCCGAAAGGCAATGAACATGGTTCGCTTTTCTTCCGACCCAGGGGGATTCGTACATATTTATTGATCCCATAAGTTTCGTGTTTAGGAAAAGGAAAACATTAAAATTCCATTTAAGCATAATTAAGTGTGTTTTTAACTCTCGTTCAAAGTAATTTGACACTAAACACTTTAAAATCGCAAAATAAAAAACGTTGTTCGTCGATTGAAAATGAACTATTCGAATAGTGTTAACTATAACAACAATATAGATTCTTTCGTGAATTTACGAAACTATTGCAGTACGGTTCTGTCCAAATTATCCTGGATGGTGTTTAAATCAATCAACGAAATGGCCCGACCTAACATCGCCTAAACTATGCGTCCCGGAAAATACTGGTCCGAGGCAGTCAACCCTTAGATCAGCAACATCATCAGCAATAGGTGGACTAATAGAACCTAAACGCAAGCCAAATATGTACCTACTAAGTTTGTAGATTGCGCTTTTGGATTATCTGGGCCTAAGGCTTGGAATAAACTCCCTCCGGAACTAAAATGCATAACAAGCCCAACATAATTTAGGTCAAAACTATAAACCTACCTTTTTAGGCTCTCATACCCTTAAGTTAAATGTATGTACCTATCTGAGAATATCATTCTTATGGTTCCATGCTAACTCAGAATGTAACCAACTCAAAAACACCTCATAAAGGTCATGCTAGCTATGAAAAATAATTTTAAAATAGCCGGTAACCCTAACCTAACTTAATCTAATTAAGTAATTTTTTATTTATTTTATCTTAATGAACTTCACTCTTAATGACCTTTCTAAGGTGCTCCTGAGTTGGTTTCATTCTGAGTTATCCGGTCACCCATTCTTATATTGCCTACAATATGTATTTATCACACTTTTCTTATTGGATCAACATTATTTGAATCCTTACAAATCAATGTCTTTTACCGAGGGACGAATCACATTTAGGAAGATAAATAATCCGATCAAATTTTGATATAACTTTCTTAAATACGCTATTAAAGAACGTACATATTTATATATTACTAGCTGGTTCCCGGCATGCGTTGCTATGCAATTCAAAGAAATAAGTTGTTTCTCTCTGCATGTCCATTGTCATGCGTCCCCGTTCCCCTCCCCCCCCCCCCCTTCGACCAAACCACTCGCGCACCAAATATAGTATTTTTATACAAATTTCGTAACGGCAGAGCTTACCATTATATATAGAAATACTTATTTGCTAAAATAAATGTTCTGTAAAAATTTTGAGTCCGTCCATCAATTACTTTCCGAAATTTTCGGACCCAAACATACGGAACCTAAATTTTTATTTTTTTATACAAATTTCGTAACGCCAGAGCTTAAAATTATAAACAGAAACACTCTTCTGCTAAAATGCAATGTTCTGTAAAATTTTGTGTCAATCCGTCGATTACTTTCCGAGATTGTGAACCCAAACATACGGAACCTAATTTTTTTTATATACATACATAGATTATTAAAAAATATATCAGGATTAAATGACACGTGTTCCCAATTTTGTACTCTGCGTGCGAACTGCATCTAAATTTCTCTAAATAAACAATAAAAGTGAATACCCAGATAAGTATGATCCTAAATATTTTCTGCCCGTACAGAGTGTAAATAAAACAATATACATACACACATTTTTACGCGGCATTGCGTTTTTTGGCCAAGTGCATTATACATATGATAATTTTGTATCAGTGGTCTATGAACCGGTGGATGCAATTGATAGCTATAAATTGTAATAATGGTTTGCCTAGTGTGTAGTCAGAAGTAAGATTGTAGAAATATATTACAAATTTATACAGCGCTCCTGAGGCGATTTTTCACAAAAACGGATAACGGAAACAAATCGTCCTACTATTATTATTATTTTTAGACAGTTAGCTGCTCGTAACTAAAATATGGTCGCCCATAATATATTCTTGACACGTGCTTTCTGGTAAATTGTAATCTGTTTTGACATCTCTTCAGCATTGGACCCTTACTGATGACAAAAAACCTGAGCAAACACCTCGATATTTGAGGTGTTGTGGTCTTATAATTATGAATGAATGACAGCACATAATATATGTGCATACATAATATATTATGTACTTAATTTTGAAGGTGAATATGGGTAGTCAATTGGATAAACAACACCTCTTCCATGGATAGCTCCGAGTGGTTCTCTACGTTTTTGGTGATTTAGCAAAGGTGTCCAGGTTCATGGAGTGAAGTTTGTCTAAAAGTGTAGCTGGCCAAATCGGGACAGGGAGACCTTACGACCTCTCCAGCAGGAATCTCTCGGACGATTGAGGGAGACTCTTAATGCTGGTCTCATACATAAGCTTTACTCCCTAATATAATATGTGGGCTTGGCTTCTTTCACTATCCAATGGGAATGTGTGGCGAGGCGATAAGTTAAGAGAGTGCAGCGGACATGTGAGACTAGTTTCAATCACTCAAGCCGGACTCTATCAAACCAACGTCTTGCACCGCAGTGGGGGTGGATTCATACGTATTTCAACTGACACACTGTCCCACACATTCCTACCCACCCCTCATACCTTTTTATTTCCCAGAACTTCCTCTCTTCCATTTTCTTAAAAATACCCCGACACGTTATCCCCAATGTATAGAGTTGCCTCTTGTATAGAGTTAATATAGAATGTATGAGATGGAGACTCACCTGATGGAGACGAGTATCATAGCGAAGATGAGGTACTTCCCGAGCAGCGGTACCACCAGGGAGGTGGGCGGAATGATTTCCACAACGAGGAGGAAGAACACGTGGAGACTAATGAGGATGGAGATTGACAACGTCACCTGGAATCAACAACAATATACTTGTTTTATAATTTTTTTTCTTCATTTCGTTTACATATTCAATAACAACGTTATAAACCCTTTAAAGTTTTAATGATCCTTAAAAATTATTAATGGTTAAAAGTTAAAAGGCTTAAAGTTTTCCTAATTACTGCATTAAATTTGACTAACGGTCGTTAAACAAGTTATTACCAAATGATGACTCATGGGTTTCTTTTACCCAGCATAATGAAGTATTTTTATGGTCTCTAATAATTGGCTTAAATATATCTAAGAGTGGCGAGATATTTTTTAGTTCATTTATCATAATATATTTTTGATTATTAGAATTTTTGTAAATTTCCAGCGCTCTAAAATATTGATTTTTCGGCCGTTAGTTTGTATGTGAAACAGTGTTGGCTTAATATTATCATTGAGGGAGTGATGTTTATGTTTATCAAGTAAAGGTTATTTTGAAAATTGTGACTGTATGTATTTTACTATTATTTTTAAACCAACGACAAATAAATCGTCTCTAAGTGGCCTAACCAATAGTTGATGCCCTCAGAAGGCGAAACAGCTGTCACGCGTAATAATGATTACGTTGTAGAACTTGTTTAGAAATAAATGGTTTTCATAAATAAAATAATATATTTTTTTAGTATAATAAAGGAATAAAAAAAGGGAATTCCATAAATTAAACTTGATAACAATAAATAAACACATTTGTAATTTTTCAAATTAGCGAACCTTCATAACCCACTGTAGATTCTGAGTGAATTCATAGTAGAATTTCGAACGCTCGTAACCTTATAAATGGGGAAAAGGAAGAAAGAGTTTGGAAAATGCCTATATTATGTTCTTTCACAAACTATATCAAATTTACGAAATGAAAAAAAATATTGTTTTCAACGTATTCATGGAAAACCTTTCTATGTTCTTCCTAAAACAGCTAGCACCCCGTCCACATAAAAATTTCGTTCCAAATTAACGGAAAATTCTGCGTGTCGCGAAATGAAAATAATACTTCTGCAAAACGCGATTTTCTTTAAGAATGTTAATTTTGCGCATTTCTTTATTTATGTACCTGCTCTCTTTAAATATTATATATGTTTATACCTAGGTTACATGATGTTAGTAATAGATATGCAGATGTGGCAGATCTATTTTACTGCACGGAAGGTAGGTACAAGAGGGCTATGCTATCAAACTTTTCAATCAATATTAGTTCTATTTGTACTGTAAATTTTTGTATGTAATTGTCTCTTGTGTCATTTCTCATTCAAATGCCACAATTATCTCTTATACTCTTTTTTTATTATTTCTAATATTTTTTCTATTATTTTGTGACATTCAATCATTGCTTATGGTACATGAAATTAAATTTATATTGATATTAACAATAAATAAATATGTTGGAAAAGATTACATAGCTGCAAGAATTTTAGTTTTTATTTACCATCGTAATGAAATTCTTAAGGTTCTCAAACTACGGGGAACTTACGAATATCAAATAAAAGAATAAATTTATACAAATGTGTAATTTAAAAAGATATTGTGTCGATCGAGTTTAAGTAATATCATTTCATGCTTACTATACATTAAAATGATAATTTTCTTTTGTGTTTAATTCGCAGAACTACATTTCATATTTGTGTAAAAAATTTTATGTAAATCAAATTTAATACTACTATTAGTAAGTCATGCCAATATTTCACATTTTTTTATTACTGTGGCAGCTATTTCGGCGTTAAAGGTTATTATCGAGCTGTGGTTATGCCACGTTGGGACGATTTATTTAATGATTTTATTTTCCCCTACCCTGTTTTAATTTTAATGACGTTTAAATTGATGTACTACTATTTTCGGGGATATCTTTCTAATCAACTGGACGATCGATGTATAAATTCAATTCTGTGGTCAAAATGCAATAAGAAGAATCTTACGATTATCCGTGATCATCCAGATTCGTATCCAGGTATACGCAATAAAGTTTATTTGATTAGTTTTTGTTATTTCACAATGTAATCATTTTTTTATTATTTATTAAAATTTAAATCTGCTAAACTACTTATGTAGTTTTTCAACAGGTACATGACAATATTTTATGCAATAGCGTAGTACACTTTCAAATAGTGTGTATGTATATCATCAACTTAATATATCATGTTGATGCTAAAATAACAACCTACCCTTTCCTTCCATGTGTCATCTATATTTAATTTTTAAGTTTAGTATACGTTTGATCCTGATGAAGTAAACATTGTTTACGAAACATGTTGATTGTGAACAATTAAATTGTTTAAATCAGTGATCTTCAACCTTTTCGAGCAAGCGTACCCTTGACTCTTACTACAAATTTGTTCTTCCCCTTACCCTCTATCTATCTTTTGTACACGTGTAATGAAAGTAGGGTTTCATTTGTAATTTTTAATATTTTTTTTTTATTATGTACATGATTTTAACAATCAAGTCACATTAACACAATTTACGCAATTTTATACAGAGCGAAATACGACTCCAGGCATTTTTAACTAGTGATTCTACATGCGTGCCACGTTATTGCGTACCCCCAATTTGGCTTCGCGTACCCCCAGAAGTACGCGTACCACAGGTTGAAAACCACTGGATTTAATTACGGAACAGCATATATTTAAATAAGTAAATATCACTGTAAGCCTTATTTAATAAATAAGTGCAAATGAATTTAAAAAGAACAAATGAATATAATCAATTAGTAAATGAATAGCTTCATATAAATGAGGTATTACAAAACAATGTATATTATATTTGCGACACGTTTCAGAAGATAATTTGGATTATAATCTTAGCTACGCCCTTATGTAAAACCGCCAATCACAATCGAAACGTTGGCTGAAATGCCTTTAGCCGTATTTAGTGATCAGATCGGAATACCCAGGTATTTCCCCACCTTTCATCCCCATCTTCTATTCCCCATCTCCTTTCCCTACAGATTATATTCAGACTCACAACATACCGCGATGGGGATGCTATAGTCTCACTGGCTCCAGACGGTTTGAAGCAGCTGGGAATCTTGTGCGGTATTCACATAAATTCTCCTTTACCAGAGACAGAATAATTATAATGGTCGTTGATGAGCAAAATGACTTTGAAACTGTTGTCTGAAGTGGGGTAAGGCAGATGGGGAAATGTATGTTATTTTAATTGTATGTTATTTTACACTAACCAGTGTATCCAAGTACCTACATTTGGCAGTGGCGTGCACAGAGTTTTTGATTAGGGTAGGCATTAGGAAAACCGCCGAATTGATTCAAATAAATAAAAAAGAAACTTGATACAGATAGCTCCCTTCGTACAAGTTTTCGCTAAGTGTGCTTGCTGCTGGCTATAGATGATGTAGGTTTGGAGTATCTAAGCCACTTTAAATATACATATAATAATAATAATAAATAATCGCTTCATGTATGCGTATTATCACAAGCCAATTAATGGATATCCGAGGTGGCCTTGATAAAAGCAGTTGGCGTTGTCTCACTTTCATACTTCAGATAACAACAGATGTCAATGTCGCCACTGATTGCCATTAGCTAATTTGTTCCAGAAAGCACTGCCTGATACTACCAAAAAACCTCATAGAAGCAAATTCAAACGACAGTTCTACTCTATGCTACGTGCATTTCGTAAACATTGATATTATATCTTGTATGAAGTTAGCTCTAAGCAGAAATAATTCCTGCTTAGCCCGCATTTTAGTGAGGTAGTCGGAGGGCGCGTGTAGTTTTTAGTTACAGTTTATGTCACGTTTGTAGTATGCCGTTTGATGTGGCGGTCGCGTAGTTTTGGTTGCTCGGCTTTGTCGCGCTTATTTTTGAAAGTGTGTATTTATTTTTAGCAATAATTTAATAAATTATAATATTATTTATATGCTTACGTTTTACGCTAGGGTAGGCAGTGCTTATGTGCCTATATGGAGTGCACGCCCCTACATTTGGGTCTGTTAACTACAATCCAGCAATAACAACGGCAACGGGCATTGTACAAAACATATGTTCATGTTAATATATTTGTAGCTGGGACAGGCCAACTTTGGACTTAGTATATCAGATTATTCTGGCTTTATTAATCTAAATAGACCTTTCCTGAAACTTGGCACACAACTACGAATAGTTATAATGATACATCCATACATTAATGTTGCAAATTATTTTATAATATCTGGCAATATACAGTTATATAAAATATGTCTACTATCTACTAGATAGTTTGGTTAAATCAATAAAGCACAATGTTTGGTTTTGAAATGAAAATATGCTTGGTTCCTAAGGGGGGGCATTTATCCATCTCCTACCTCTCTCTCTAATCATCACTTTACTAAAAAAAGTATTTAAAATTTGGAACCGAGGCAAGAAAAATATTGAAAATATGAGTCCATTTGTTTTGAAACCAGATTTGAAACTACCTTGGAAGCAAATTGTTGGTGTTTTTCGTGTTTTGTGTCGACACAATCTCGTTTTAAGTCATAATATCGATTTGTACTCGTGCATTTTGTTATGACGATAATTACGTGGAGGCGTCGCGGTGGAATTCTATAACTATAATATTGTAGTTGAGTTATGTGCTCCTTCGCAGAGATACGGTGGTAAGCGATTGGTTATCCGTTTTCCTTGCGTGCCTGGTTTTTCCTGCTCATATTATCACCCAACTGCAGCAAACACCAGTTCATTTTGTTTTGTTTTTAGTACTTGTGGTTCTTTTTTAATGCATCTGAAGCTGAAATTCGGAAGCAGTTTCGGATGGAACACAAATTTAAAAAAAATGGAATATTAAAAAATATTAATCTTTATATATATATATATATAAATCCGCGTCACGATGTTTGTTCGAGAAAAACTCCAAAACTACTGAACCTTTTTTGATAAAAGTTGGCTTACTAATTGTGTAATTAGATTCAATTTAAAAGATATGATAGTTTTTAACTCGATTATTAACCTCAATATTTAAGTTTGTGAATTAAATGTTTGTTTTAGGACAAAGCTTTGTAATTATTTGTAAGTTCCATAAGTTTCTAATAGATAACGGTGTGAATTAATTTTTCGACACAACACTTTGTGTCGAGGTTGGGTAACCATCCAGTAGATGGCGTTGTGTTTCGATTTCACGTTACAGCAACGCGTGGCAGGGTCAGTTAGTATTATTATAAAATATAAATCACCACTCTCCCTTAAAACATGTTATCATCATATGCTTTAATTTTAATTTGTGCACATTTTTGTATTTTTTTGGAATCTAAAACATGATATTTTTTGTGTGACACATAAAATATTGAACCGTTTTATAATAATAATAAGTAAAACTAAAAATAAAATATCGGTGGGATAAGAAATACGGCTATCTCAAAGCCCTCTTTATTTTCTGCGAAGCTCATTTTCCGGAAGACATCTTTTTTAGAGAAAGAGGCTTTTCAATTCTTGGATAAAATTGCTCAATTTTACAATTTGGTGTAAATTAATGCACTTCAAAGACAAAAAACATTAATGTCTTATCTAATGCATTGTGTGTTGCAGAGGCGACATATCCCTATTAGCGTTGGGTAACGTTATACTCATGTGGGGTTCACACAAAAAGTAGTTAATAACATTTCACATACAATTACCGACAAAACCGAAAACATAATGTCGTCCCTTAAGCTGGCAACACTGCAATTTTAAGTGCTTTCCTAAACATACGAGCATCGCCAATAGCCACCTTCGAGCTGGTAACTAGTAGCTGTAGGAAGCGACGTAACTTGTTTTATCCATTATGCATGGCACACGAATCCTTCACTTTGTTATGTCTTAAGTTCAACGACTAAATAATTAAAAAGGAAGTGTAATTTCATATAATTTGTTGTTTAAATTTCATGGAATGAAATTTCTGGAAGTTGGATGGTTTTATTATTGAACTTATCTGCATTTCAGAGGTATCTACATATATTTGTTATAAATAAAAATTAAATATATATAATCATTTTAGAGGGTCTGGAACACTAAAATCGATAACTTTAAAATATCGGATCTGTTGACAGCCAGAACGATATTTACAGGGAATTCATACACAAGATATCGATATACGATGGTAACACGACTTCGTAAAAATTAAAATACTAATAAGTTGACAATTTTGAATTAAAATACTAATTTTCAAAAACATTGGCGCTTTGCATGTAATTTTTTAGATTAAATGGGAGTTAATTTGTGAATGATGCCTTTATTCATATTTCAACCACTTCAGTTTCTCCAAAATCGAACGGAATAAATTTATCGCGTCTTTGATGAATCATTTAAGTCTACAGACCTCATTTATGATTCCTTTCAATTCTAAGAGCATCGTTAGTTCACTTGCATTCAATAATAAGCCGGTTATTTTGCACAACCAACGACATTATTCAAAATATTTTGTATATTTTCAGATTATCTGACACTCAGGAGGCCGCGTAATTGGTCAATCGTCGCGTCGGTCGGTGTATCTCTTATTATTTGTTGACCGTGCTTGCGAATATTAATAACTGACCATAGATGACGGATTTATTCAATATCGTATCAACATAGGGTTTTATCGATCGTCCGTTGATAGACTAGACCGTTTGATAATATAAACATTTCTCAAACAAAAAGCGTGGAACAGAAAAATCAGAAAAAGATTCGGTTTCATATAGGAATTTAAACCAGGACCTCAGCCATGCCCGGGCTTTTCTTTACTTTTAGCTTTGTTCATGTTTAACTATCATGTTATCTTTCTGGTTTTACTAAATAAGCTATTCCACTATATCCCTTCCTACAGCATCTACCGCCTCACAACGCCTTCCTCCCGGGTGGTGACATAGTTCCATTATCTCTACATGAAATGGCCCTCTTGTGAGGCATCAACATAATTTAAAAAAATAAAAAATAAATAACAACAACACCTAAAAAGACAACTAGACGAATTAAATATGAAACTAAGTTAATCGAGTAGGCAAATAAAAGGCATATTATAATTATTTAGTAATTAACAATTTAAATATCAGATTTTAAATGCGAATAAATAATTTCATAATCGTATCGCATCCACAGTACTTAGTATAATCCAAGCTTAAGCTAAGCTACCGGCGGCCACTTTGACTAAGACAAGGGTAGGCAAAGTCAACGTGAAAAGGATAAGTAATATAAGCTAAGTACGGAAGGCTATGTATGTAGGTTGGGCCGAGGCGCAACGGCCCGTATTATCGCGGCTTGTGATGGATAACCTTAAAGCAATTCATGAGACATTTAAGGGTTTGTCATAATTTGTTTCACGATGATAAAAAGTAACCTAAATAACAGTGCAAAATAACAGGGTGGTTCATTTCTTGGTTCACAGACAATTGTTATAAGTTTTGTGTAATGTAATACTATTTGTGTGAACCACTGAATCAATATGTTAGTTTGGGGTATATAAAAAACCCCAAACTCGCTGGGCATGATACCCTAAAAATTTACTGACGAATTTACTTTACGCGGATACAAAATATATCAACAAAATCCAATCAACAAATCTAAATGTACTTCAAATATATCAACCTTAGAGTTAGAATAGCCATTCACAATTTAATAACATTTTGTGATAGACACCGATTAGGTTATCAAATTGATCTGGGAAGAGTAAAATCCACAATGATTAAAAATTACAATCATTTGGTAGTTGCGGTTTTTCATGCCTCAATAACCTCTGTATTATTCACATTCACATTCGAAAGGATACTTCAACGACATCTGTGGTCTGTAGTGGTCTATTCGCAGTTCAAATGGGCACAATATATTTTTTATATCCCTAAAAGTACATAGAGACCGTCAAACAACCACTTTGCTGATATAATTATTTTGAATTTATTATCGAGAGTCAAAGACAAAAACATATTATGAAACTTAAACAAACAACACGATTTTGCAATTAACATATTTCAGTTTTAACTCTGTTTCTTTAAGTTCAAGCTTTTTAGATTCCTCAGGGTCTATTTTTTTAAGTTATTTTTGTAATCCCTACCTATAATATAATAAACGCGTATCTTAATGTGTACATTATTCCTCTTTTACAGCTTAGTATTCATTCCTGTCCTCAAAAGTCCGAAACAACACTCATGATCATCTGAGGCCTGATCGTCAAGAGATTTTTGTTTTCCAACCCCGAATTCTTGTCTGGAGGTCTAACACGGACCATCGACAAAACCCTATTTCAATGCGATAAATCCGTCATCTATGGTCAGTAATAAATATTCGCGAGCACGGCCAACAAATGATAAGAGATATTCCGACCGACGATTTGTCAAATTTTAGCGCTGCCTCCTGATTGTCAGATAAGTTGTCAATATACAAAACATTTTAAAAATTGAATGCAAAATAACTGGCTTATTAACGAATGGAAGTGAACTAATGAAACTCTTAGAATTGATAAAAATCGTATACGCGATCTATAAACTTAATTATTTCTTCATTTAATTCCGTTCGATCTTAGAAAAACGAAAGTGGTTCAAATATAACTAAAGACCTTATTAACTGATAACTCCCGTTTAGTCTCAAAATGTATTACATGCAAAGTTCCAATGCATATTACAGTTAATATATCAATTCGAAACGGTCTATTTATTGGTATTTTTAATTTTTACGTAGCGGTTTAACGCTAAGGGACATAAATCGGTAGATAGTTCTGCCAGTCTTGTCAGTTTATAACGATATCTTATTTATTCCCTGTCAATATCAGTCGGGCTATCAATAGTGCGGCCGTGTTCGGGAAAACGGTATAAAATCATCGGTAGTTATGTCTTTTGATCCGATATTGTAAAGTTATGGATTTCGCTGTCAATATCAGTAGTGCGGCTGTGCTCGGGAAAACGGTATAAAATCATCGGTAGTTACGTCCATAGATCAAATATTGTAAAGTTATGGATTTCACTGTACTAGACCAATGATTTTAATTTCCAGTTTTTCTTCGTCTAGTGACATCTTAAAATATTTTTCCAAGTTGCCTATGAGGTATTTGAAAGCCTCTAAAAGTACCTTCTGTGTCTATCTACCGGGAATGTGCTTTTCCACCCTCAGCAGGTAACCCGCCTCATCTTTAATGCATCGACTTGTTATAGAGTCTCCCTCCTGTAGTCGCCGTATTGTTTGCCAGAGAATCTCACCCCCGTGGGGCGGTTAGATGTCTTAGAAATTACTCAGGTTGATAATATTCCCACGCACGCTTTTCAGTATCCTTTAGCACTTTATTGGGGTTAGTTTTCTGTGTTACACATTTTTATAATGTTTTGTGTGAGGTTTTTCAATATAGTACACAGTTTTTTATGGTAACTGCTCGTTTCTCCGTCCACCAGGCGTTCTGTGTTGTTTATTTGTATTTTACTTTTTTAACTCCTTAAACCTCGACCGTATCATTTCAGTGGGTCAAAATAATTCAGCTTTACCTTAAAATCAAAATAAATTGAATATTTCTGAACTCATCCGAAAATAAAAAAATGTTTTAGAAAGGTGATAAAATATGCTTTAAAATTTTATAAAAGGATATAAACATATAATTTTTTAAATATAAAAATTTTGCACGAAACACAAAAAGGTTTGTAAAATGGCTCACCTTACTTTTTCTGTCTAAAATTACTGATAAGGAAACAATATAAAAACACACAAATATTGTTTTTTAGACAAAGGTGTTATAAATATTATTATTATCTTCACTTTTTTTGTTGTTGCATGTAAAAATCATTTATAAAAAAATCCCTTGGTTTCATGAATTTATTTCAAAATGCGATTCAAAACTTTGCTTTATTAAAGGTGTACATTATAAAGCGTTGTCCTTTCTCTTTCTCATGCCGTTTATATCATATTTCTTACTATGATAGTAAGGGAGATACAACCATTTCTATGAGTTGACCCCAAAAATAATCAAGTAAACTACAAGTTTTTTATGCTTTACGTGTCCTTTTGACGCTGCTGAGAAGAATATGTGGACCCGTGAAAGAGGGTGAACAGTGGCGCATCCGGCACAATGCAGAATTGTATGATATTTATAAGGCCCCTAGCATCTCAGCACATATGAGACTCCTCAGTCTGAGATGGACTGGGCATGTACAGAGAATGCCGGATACACGCGTCCCAAAAAGAATTTTGACTGGAAACCCAGATGGAAAGAGAAAAGTGGGAAGACCCAGACTGAGGTGGGAAGACGAGGTAAGAGGGGATGCAGCACAGCTTCTCCAGGTACGAAATTGGAAGTCAGCCGCTGAGGACAGGAGGAGTTGGAGGCGACTGTTGCAGGAGGCCAAAGCTCGATATGGGCTGTAGCGCCATCGAAGAAGAAGAAGTCCTTTTGAGTCACTATAATTATTATTACTCCTACGAATATTTATGGATTAATTTTTTCGTTGCACATTAAATAAATAATAATTATTGGCATTCATTAAATGAAAACATTGACCCCCAGATTCCTACCCACCCCTTGTACTTTTTCCTTCCCAGGACTTTCTCTCCTTCCTTTCCTAAAACGACCCCCCACACAGCTACCTCAAAGATGACATAGTCCCTGAGGAGAATTATTTTCTTCAGGCCTCATGTGTGGAACTAATATAAAAAATCAGAGTGTGCAATTCAGAAGCGGCAGAAGTGAAACCTCCAGAAAATTAAAGTAGGCAAGAGTGGGAAGGCTACGAAGCACCACACAAAGAGGAGACCGATTATACTATCTCATTCTCTCGCCGGCCAAGTCTTATAATTGTA
Source organism: Limnephilus lunatus (assembly GCA_917563855.2). Taxonomy (NCBI): domain Eukaryota; kingdom Metazoa; phylum Arthropoda; class Insecta; order Trichoptera; family Limnephilidae; genus Limnephilus; species Limnephilus lunatus. The sequence goes on from OU830592.1 coordinate 78,351,833, forward strand.
TGTATTTGTCTCTTTTTAGTGCAGCTATTTTTCGTTTCATCGAGTTTCAAATCACAACGGTGCTAAAGAAGTTGTGCTAAAGAGGTCAAAAATTTTGTAATTGATACATTTGGTTTCTCCAAAATAAGTATTTTATTTCAAATATTAGGTAAACATATTGTCATACCAGAAATTGATTACTTTCTACGATATCATACATTGTGTCCTTGTACCGTGTCTGTAAATGTAATTTCCAAATATTTCCAAAAATTGTACGAAATCATTTGAACAACAAAGTCCCACGAAATTATTAGCGGTACAACAAAATTATGTATAGTGATTAAAACCTTTCACTTTGTTCTTGGTTCGCGGAAAATAACGTTACAGAGCAAATGTTTATTTTGATCGAAAATTTATCGAGTAAATGTTTTCATTCCAGTTACAACTGTCTAGTTAAAAGCTTGGTAGTGAAATTTGATCGAGCACATCAATGGGAACGAAACAAATGGGCTAAATGAAAACTGAAATGCCTTGATGAATGATAATTCCATTTAAATAATAATGTAAAATAATTTATGTTTTCAATTATCCTAATATTTTAAGTCGTAAAGTAAGGACTTGTGATATTTTACACATTATATTTAACCACTCAGGCAATTTTTTTCGCTTTTCGGAACAACTCTTATAAGTCTCACGGAAATCGCTGTGTCTCATTTACTATCATTGTGAAAAATATGATATAAACAGTGTTAGAAAGAAAAAACACCATGCTATATATTAAAATCTAAAAGTTAACCACAAACAAAGCAAAATAAAATCTAGGTCTTGGATCGCAAAAAATTTAAGAATCTTTGGGATTTTTTTATTAAACATTTTTATATGGAACGATAAAAAAGTGAGGTTGCAACAGTACAAATGTCTAATTAAGTGTAGTTTTTTTTTGGTTTTCAGTCATTTGACCCATTTTTAAAACTTTTTAAGGTTTGCATTTAAAAATATATATAGGGGAGGTGAGAGTGAGTGGACGAGAGGAAAGGGGGTTAGAGGGAGGGAGGTTAGAGGGAGAGGGGAGAGGTGAGAGGAAGGCGGTAAAATTAGGTGTAGGGAAGGGGAATATGTATAAAATAGGGCCATAATATGTTTAATCTATTGTTATTTAATAAATTGGTTTTATTTATTTTTAATTTTTTTTTATTTAATTTCTTGACTAACCTACATACATCATTAAAAATTAAACCTAACCCATTTCTACGCAGTACTCGTACGTCTATCCCCAAAGATTTATTAAATTTTTAAACATTGGATTAAAAATTATCAATAAATAAAATTGTTCACTTTAATTTTAAATTTGTTTTTATTAATAGTGGGATACTTTCTAGAGCGCCGTTTTTGTGGAAAATCATCTCAAACATTGAAGAGAGTTTTCAGTAAAGTTAGTATTGGATAGAGGAATAGTGACAAGGTGGACCGTAGAATGGAAGACAGAATGTTTATGAGAAATGGAATGGTTTGACTGTGAATGACTGTATCGGTAAAGGAAGGTTTTCTATAAATATTGAAATTGATTTATTTATATTAACTTTTGTAATTGTTAATATATTAACATTTTTATTAACTTGATGAAGAAAATTGTAAAGATTACGTTATTGGTGCGGTGGAGGCAAGGACCTGCGTGAGATATTGTTTGCAAATAAAAGCCTTACGTGGGTATTAAACACCACCCATAAACCGGAGTGCCATTATGGCTTAGGCCGGAATCGTTCAAGGGGTGCGAATATTTTAATTAAATTATCATAACAGGAAGTTGGGTTTAGGGTGGGTCCAGTTTAATAAGGCGAGGGGGTTTGTGACGCGGCCACCCGCGCTGCGGTCACACGGCCAACACAACCCACACACAACCTACCCAGCCCACTACCCTCCTACCCATCTTCCCATCTACTCACTACTTGCTGTCTTGTCTTGCGAATTTCGTGGAGGGCGTGTTTGTATCGTTGTTTTTACCGTTGTATTTATATTACCTTAGCGGGGCTCTTGACAAAATAATTTCCCTCAGGGACTATGACATCTTTGAAGATGCTTTATGAAGGATTTTTTTGTGTCAAGAAAATGTACGGTGTTGTAAAAGGGGGGAAATACAGCCAAGCTGTTGAACTCAAGAACGAGTCCTAGAAACGATCCGTTCTCATGTGACAAATGTCCACTGTGTAAAAATGTTGGGCGCATCTTTGGCGTGTTTCCCGGCTGTGCACTGATGCCGAAGGAATCAATGACGCTATTTCCTGGGAGCATCTTCCATTGAAATATCGGTAAAACAGGGACAGCATATCACCCAACGTCTGTTGTCTAAAAATTCGTTTGTTAAGATAGGACAATCTATCACAGTCCGTTTCTGCAGAGTCGAGGGTTTTTCAGATATTCTGGGGTTCTAGAACAGAGGTGACTACCAAATTCAACCGTGGAGCGCACTTGTAGGGTGGTTTGTACAGGGTTAGCACTTATAAACTATTAATGTATCTGCGGGCCCCGTTCAGTACACCCAGCCAAATTTGCCATTTTATGCGTTATAGTGAAATAACTCATAACTCAGATGATGTTGGACTGTTTTCGTAGTGTTATGTTCTATGGCCTCCGTGGTCGAGGGGTAAGGCTCTCGATTAGGAATCTGATGTCGCGGATTCAAATACAGAAGTAAATCTAATTTTAAAGTTTTTTTATTTTTTATTAATTTGTTGTTTCACAGTTAATTCATTTTAAAAAAGACATATAAATTGTATATTTCCTCTAACCGAAGGTACTTTAAATATCGCCCTGGAGAAAGATTGATATTAAAAATCGAAACCTTGTTTGAAATTTATTTGTTTACGCCCATTAAAGGCTTTAATGTGCATTTACATAATTTATACAATTTACTCAAGAATAGTGCTGTAGGTAGATATAAACACATTTCAAATTTAAAACATCTGTCAGATCTGCTGGATTTGCCCTGATAATGGACACTGCAACGCTGTCCGAAACGTCGGCTAAAGAAGGAGGTAGCGCAACACGGCATAACACCCCAAAAATAAATAATTAAAAAACATATAAAATTATATATACCCAATAGAAGCCGTATAGAATATAGAGTATCAATACCATTTGCATTTTCAGCTCTTGAATATATGTTGTTCATTTGCACATTCACAGTTAATTAATAAATTAGATCTACTCGATGTAGAAATGGCTTTAGCTGTGTTTGGTAATCTGAATAGCCAGATAATTCCCCATCTTGCTCTCCCTCATCTTCTTTTCTCCCGCTTCCTTCATTCTCACGACAACATGTGTACACGGTTGATATTTGTGACATGAGAACAGGTAGTTTCTTCGACTCGTTTTTGTGTTCAACAGCTTGGCTGTGGAACGATTTGCCAACCTCTGTGTTTCCTTCTTCCTACAACATGGGTCCCTTCAAGGCCAATTTTCATTCCTTCCTCTCCTCAAAAGCTACTTCACACAGCATCTCAGATAGACCCTGAGGGAAATTATTTTCCTTGGGGCCTCCTGTGTGTAGTTAATGTAACAACAAAATTTCCCAAAATAAAAAAATTCTAAATTTTAAATAACGTTTTCCAAATGAAAATTTTAAAAATTGAAAAGAGAAGATCTAACTTATGATCCCAACTTTAAACCCGCATCAAAATAACGACTATATTATCAAAACCTGTTAAATCGATTTTGTTATATAATGTTTTCACCGTTGAAGACCAAAAATAATCTTTCTAATTATGTTTACCTCGAATGTCTTCTTTGAAGTAAATCTGCAACTTCAAAAGAGACCTATTTAAAGTCATCTTGAGACATGAAGAGTAACAACACTTATCTTAATTGAGAAGTTACCAAATAACGCCCAAAGCCTTCGTGCTATTTCCGTTCTTTGCTAATTGTGAATGAGTTCTCAGATTATAATTATCGAAGAAGTATTCATATTCAAATTCGCAATCAAAAGTTTTATCCAATTAATTCACAAGTTCGAAAATGTTAGGTGAATAAATTTAAACAATTATAAGTGACATAAATCAGTTGTGAAAAGATTAATTCCATTACACAAAAGTAAAAAAGGAGTTACATAAACGGATTAAAATTCTGACAGTGACCTACACTTTTCTCTGAATAAGTAATAAATTCTTTTGAAATATTATTATTTGGCTGCAAAATCCTTCAATTAATAATGGCTGTATGCTGTGCGCAAATTATACTGGTAAATTTTTAGAGTAACTGAATACGTGGAGATGCGCAATTTGGGAGATGTGTATAGGTGCCGCCGTCCCGGGTACATTTTTTTGGATAACCAACACCTCTGCCAAAGGTCATCCCAAGTGGTTCGCTGCGTTAGGTGACTTAGCAGGGGTGCTCGGGTTTATGAGGTGGATACGTCTGCCCGTCTGCTGTACGGGAGACCCGATCGAAAGAGACTGGTTGAGGGAGGCTTTTTAACCTCTTCTCTTAAAGTTTGACTCTCTAGACCTATCGCCTTGCACCGCAGTTGAAAGGATGCATTCGTACATTCAAGACTCCTGGATACACTGACCCCCAGATTCCTACCCACCCCTCATATATTTTTCTTTCCCAGAACTTCCTCTCCTTCCTTTCTCTAAAAAACACTCCACACGTCATTATCAAAGATGATTTAGGCCCCAAATGATTGATTGATATAATTGATTTCCTCAGGGCCGTCTGTGTAGAGCTAATATAAAAAAGATATTGTGCGGAGGGTCTTTTAAGGGAAAGAAAAGCGTATGAGGCGTGGATAGGAATCTGGGGTCAACGTGTTCAGGAGTGACGGACGTATGAATCCATCCCTCCCATTGCGGCGCCAGGCGTTGAGTCGAGAAAGTCCTGCTGGAGAGATCAAAAGGTTTACCTCAACCAGTTTCTCCCGATCCGACCCACCACGCATTAGGTGGGATTAGGTGGGCAAATGCATTCGTCGCCATGACCTCGGCATAGACAAACCCCACCCCATAAACCCGAACACCCCTGTTTGGTTAATGTTTAACGTGGCAATTATCAGAAAACATTATAAAACATATTTACTATTTAGATATTCATCACTTATTCCTAAATAATATAGTAAGTTAGTGCACGTCATTCAAAGTGATTTATTACACACAGTAATTCTGCCTATTGTAGGAACGATTTTTCCTGTAACATGTTTGTTCACTAGAGAACATTTTAAAAGTGCTTAACTGCCACTCGTGGGTTAGCGGTACATTAATCACACGCTGTTTTTTGCATAAAACTAGAGGGAAATCCGATTGCTGGCTCCGAAAGCCGAACCACGAACAAAGGGATGTACGGACGCCGCTCAGTCGCAATCTCACTTAGTTGTTAACAATTCAGAAATAAACTAGTGTGGAGTGCTATCTGGCCATTTTCACCAAAGTGTGTATATATTTTTATAATTTTTATGCTTTCCTTTTCTTTCTAAACTAAAATATGTATTTTTTTTATGTAGTGACCATTTTAAGATTATTTCTACTCAAATGCAAGGTGTGTAGAAACTACGATTCTTTTCATTATCGCGCAGAAGAATGCGCGGAGTACTAAAAGGCCTACCGCTGTCAAAGGCGAGATTTCGAGAACATTCCGTTTCTGATTGCCTACCTCGCCGCCCACCAAGTTTCGTAAACCCTTCTGGTATTATTGGAGTGGATTCTTATAAATTTATATAATCAAATAAAAGTAATATCAATTATAAAAACGAGTGTTCTTTATTGAATAATCCGCGATCCATGCAAAGTTATATCCACCGGTAAACATTATAATGTCTCTATAGTGGGTCCCTTCAAAAATCAATAAAAAAAATTCATATCATCATAAATATAATAACGATTTGACAACAATAAAATTAAATAATTAATAATTCATATTACTTGCAAGGGTTTCCCCGAACGATATTGAATGAGCTCCAAACCCGGGGTAAAAATAGCCTTCTGGGAATAACTAAAATAATTAGATATTCAAAGACAGTCAAAGACGACTTAGTAACAAATGTAATTAATATAATTGATTAAAATCTTTGTAGACCACCCCTTCCCCTTTCCAATTTGTTATGTATTTAAACCGTAGGCAAATAATAATTTTTACCAGTCTGAAGATGGCTTTTACGACCTGAAACCGGTTACGATCAACTAAATTAATGTGGAAATAAGTTTATGTTTGTTTTATTATAATATGCTTTCCATTTTGTTACCATTACGTTTTATTTTTAAGTATTCACCAATAACAGATTACTAGAATTCACGATAATTTTATCAGAACAGGAATTCTAAGGCTAACTATAAAGGGTTTTAATTTGGAGTATGCAGTGGACATCTTCATTTTCACTTAAAAATTCAAAAAACTGTTGCTGGGACAGTTAGAAAATGTTTGTACCAAAATATTATTGAAAAAAAAACTGCATACAAGTAAAATATTTTTAATTAATATTATCAACTATTCCTGTGTAAAAGCCCCTATTCCTTCCACATTCGTCCTTCTCTCCCTGAAGCTAAACTATGTGACATGCATACATTTTTCACACAACTCGCGCGCCACCTATTGCAATTTTTTTATACAAATTTCATAAGCTCACCATTATAAATACGAACCTTCACGGGAGTACGCACAACATTCCACAAAAGTTTCTTCGCAATCGGATGAATGGTATAGGAAATAAAATGGGACAAATAAGGAAACATTTATAGAGATAAAGTATAACAAAACTCTACGGATAGTAAACAATACAAAGTTCTATATGTAGTATATTATTATTTTTATAAAGAATAGGAGCGTTCTTAGAGAATTCTCACAGCTAATCTATCTTTCATATAAATAAAACTGAATCACCAAAATGTATGTACGCGCAGAACTTCCGAACGACTGCACCAAATTGGATAAAGCTTTTTTTTGTGTTTGTTATTGTCCGGACAAGGTTTGTATAAAACTACTGGTGAGCTCTGGCATTATAAAATTTGGATAAAAAAATTCAATAGGTGGCACGCGAGCTGTTTGAAAAATCAATGTACTGGGACTGAATGTATGGAATGCGGTAAGGGTGAGGGGGAACCGGGAGGGGGGAGGGGAACTCGGGAGGGGGGTTTTCACGATATGGGGGAAGGGGGGGAATGGAGTGGGGATAGGGAAGGTGGAGGAGGCGAAGTGAGAACGCGGGAGGGGAGGCGGAAGCGGAACGGGACAAATGGGAAAAGACAGGCAGTGAGAAACAATTTCTTTATTAAATGGTTTAGCATCGCATGCCAGGTACCAGCTAGTATGATATAAATTTGGCCCCGTTTTAACTACGTTACAGCAGTTTAAAGTTGGACGATATTATCGAATAAATTTAAACCCGTTACGTGTTGGTTCACGTAGTCGGGCCAGAGAGAGAAAAGTAGCAATTTTTCAGATAGTTTAAAGTTTGGGGTTGATGTCCTCTCTTGACCGAGTCCTTTATCTCGATAAATAGAAGATATTTGTTAGCTGTGAAATATATTTCTATTATCATTAAAGTAATTTCCTTTATCAAATGATAATAACAAATTTTATGGAAGTATAAAAGAGATGTGATCTGTTCGTGGAAGGCATCGCTTTTGTCTCACAACCGTAATATCCTCCTATCATCTAATAAGATTTTTCCTTAATAGCCCCTCAGGCGCATTCTGTAAGAATATATTTCCGCTTTCCAATAAAATCGAAATAAATGTAATATTTCTGAACGTATCCGAAAAGTAAAAAAGTTTTTTTGAAAGGTGATTAAATAGTTTTCTAATTTTTCTATTCGGAAAAAAACATATAATAATTTTAAATATTGAAATTTTTAATACAAACATTTTTTTAAATGGCTCACCTTTCGTCTTTTCAAACTAATGTTACTGATATCGAAAAACAATAATAACACATTCATATTTCATTAAACAAATATCTTTCAAACATAATTATCACCTAACTTTTTTGTCGTTTCAAATAAAAATAATAAATAAGTAATTCACAAAATATTTTATCTCAAATTGCGGTCAGAAACTTTGGTTTCGTACTTGAGTACATTTTAATTCTTATGTGGTTAACGTTTAAATTTGAATATAAAGCATTGTGTTTTCTCTTTATAACACCGATTAGATCATTTTTCTCACCATGGCGGTAAGGGAGATAACGATTTCTATGAGACCTAACTAAGCTGTTCCAAAAACCGAAAAAATTAGAATAAACAAAATTAGCTCGAGGCCTCAAACCTTAGTTTTACAACTGTCTAACATTATTTTTAAAGCTATTCGCCACGAGTTTGCGAAGTTTTCCTAAAGCTCAATTATTACCAATAGAGTTATTTATTATTGTTAAAATTCAAGTTAAAAGTCAATGCGTGTTGAGTATTGTCATTTAAAAACGCACCACATTTTTTTTACCTGGAATACTCGAATGAACCTCTAAAAAATACATATATAAAAATATTCAAATACACAAAGACTATTCTCAGAAGTCGCACCACGCCATGGTACGCGTTGAGAGCGATAGGCAAAACACAGTGGGTCACACCATTCATGCGTATACCAGTATTGCACAACACTACTACACGTACAATGGAGTGGTGTGGTTTAATTAACAAGCAATAGAGCTGAGATTAGAATCTGATTACAATAAATTAAAAAATCAATCAAACAATAATATCTTAAATAACTTCGCAATCTAGAATCACATTAACAATTAATTAACAATACTTAATCAAAGATTTTTTTATATGTATTTTTTATGCATTTGATTTATGTACGTATGTATATATATATACATATGTATGTGTTATAATTTTTAATTTTTTTCCTTTTACACACGAGTAGTTACACTCTCGTATAGGGTTATATATTTTATACATACACATATATATATGTTTATACAGTTTCTGATCAATTTTGCATGTTAGTATTAAATGAATTGAGTTTAATCCGAATTTAACCTGAAAATGTAATTAGGTACTCATGAGTTACTCATGAATCAAATTTTCTCGTCGCGTAATGTAATTTAAATCACATTTTGTTAAAAATTCGCCATATCACAAACAAATTATCAACTGTAAAAAATTCAAGCTATCGTGGATGGTGACTGCTTTGTCCTTTGTGTGCTGCTCAAAACAACCCGCCTTTTGTGCTTTTGTTCTTTTTTATGCTTATTGGAAGAACCATTTCTTCCATTACTTTTGTAAGGGTGAAGTACCAATATATTTATTATGGGAATTTCCGTGTATCAGGCCTATTTACTTTTATTGAATCAATTAAATATGTTTATATGTATGCTGTTATACATGTATCCGCAGTAAATTCAATTTGGGAGGCGGGAATGGATACCGCCATTTATTGGATAATCAACGTCCCTGCCGTAGGTCACTCCAAGTGATTCGCTTCCTTTGGTGACTTAGCAGTGGTGAGGTTTGACTACGACTTGACGGTGGATGCTTTTGTGCAAATTAAGGGACCGTTTGAGGGAGGACCTCTCCGGCTGGACTCTCTCCTCCCATCGCCTGCACTGCAGTTAGAGGGATTAATTCATGCGTCTGTCGCTCCTGAACACACTCCAAATTCCTAATCACCCATGGCACACATCATACATTTTTCGTTCCCAGAACTTCCTCTCCTCCGTTTCCTAAAAAAAGACCCTCCACACAGCATCCCCTAAGATAAAATTATTTTCCTAAGGACCTCCTACCTGGAGCTAATGTAACAAAAAACGTAAATCTTTAATGTAATATTAAAGTTAGATAAACACGAGTATAATGTTAAATTATTCTGTGTAAACACAACCGTTGCATAAATTTTAAATAATATGAGCACAGGTCTTACGGGTAAGTGTATACAAATAGGTTAACAGATTAGCGTAAAGGGCACTTGGGGTGAAATATCAGCAAATTACGCTATATCTGATCTTTGTTAGATATTATTACTGATTAGTTGCTGCCTTTCGATAATTATTTATTTTCCAAATACTTGACGCTAATGATATAATGTGGTGACTTTAGTAAGGAATATTTGCACCCAAACAGTCGCTAAAGTTTTCATAATCAAGAACAGTTTTTTTTTTAAATACTGTTTGATAGAAGATGAATTCTTACAAAAGAAGAAATAATATAAATAAAGTATCATGCGCTGTTGATGTAATTCACTACCCGCTTGATGTTTTTCGGGCGTGGCTTTTTCCACCATGTCGCTTGCCATACAATCCCGTACAGATGTGTTAAACGAGACAGATGATATTTATAAGTATGGGCGTGGCATAGATGATGTGATGTGATGTGATCTCCCCGTGAGCTCCCACTCCCCCTATAGCACATGCTAAGAGAGGTAGATGAAGGAGTGTGGCAATACAACATGTAGTCTGTATATTATGCCACGCACAAAAAAGGCTTGATGCGTATAGCGTCGTCTGACAAGGGTTTTAGCGCCTGTAGTTCTAGTTTGATTTAGATAAAAACAACAAGAAACATTTAGCATACGAATGAGCACTGCGGAGACTACTTGCGACCTCCATGGCATCATTAACTTGGCCCTGTTTTGGTTTGTGGTTGAGGCAAACGAAGAAAAACGTAGCTTGAATAATTGTTCGCCAGATTCACTTGACTGCGCTTTAACTTGACGAATAGCGTCATTCAAAATCCTTGAGCTTTAGCAATGTTGAAAACGGGATTTTTCACTATCATGAATTTAATTTTTAAAAATTTAAACACCTTAAAAAAAAAATGTAAAAACAATATATTTGGAACGACAGCGTTGAAACTAGTGCTGATTTTTTTGAATGTGTTAAAATAGTTGTGATTACTTTTAATAACGCTTTCATATTGAATTAACATTTCTCAAACACCTTTCTGTCTTTCACCGATGGACGAACACATTTAGGAATTCAAATATTCTAATCAAATCCTTATAGTATTGTACCGCCCCACAGTTGGTAATTTTGAGTATCTAGTTTGTTTTTGTTATTTTAGTTTGTTTTTGGACAATATAAATTATCATTACATGAAAAAATTGTTTAAAAAAATATATTGTACGATTCAACCTGATACAGTCGTTTTAAATACCTACAGCAATCTATACATATAAAAATTTAGGTTCCGCGGATTGATTCAAAAATTTTACAGAACATTGCATTTTAGCAGAAGTGTGTTTCTATATATAATGGTAAGTTCTAGCGTTATGAAATTTGAATAAAAAAATTACAACAGACAAAAATCAGCTTGCTGCTGAAAAATTAAAAGTTTTTAAAGTAAACCCTGAATACATCATAAAACTAAAGTTAATGTGACACATTAATATCCATTAAACACAGAAAAAGTAAAATTTTTCCGGATACATTTTTAAGTCTCGATGAATTCAAGACTTTAAGAAAAATACGTTTTGAAAAATCGTTACTTCAATTTTTTTAACACACTTTTAAGCACATGTTGAATCTTTCCGATAATCATCTAATTTTCATCATAAAGATTCGGAAAAACACAGTAGTTATAGTTGAATTATCAGGATGACGTGCACACATCCATCCGCGGAGAGATCTAAACTTGACTGACATAAAATTACTCGTTCGCGTTTCGAGGTAGTGCGTATTTGCGATGGTGCCGTAATTCACAAGCAGATTTTTTTAAAATTCTAACAAGATTATACATTTAGGTACCCAATTAAATTAAAATGAATTCCAGAAAGAAACCTGGGATTTTAAAATAAAGTCGAGCTAGATACCTTGAATTGTTAACTGTGCGCCCGTCATAAAATTTTACTTTTATTTCTCCAAACACGTTCATTAAAGAACATGTTATGTAAATGTTATCATTAAAGTATATACAACTATATCTTAATTTCTCTAATAAACAATAAACAGTGTTAGTCTCAAGTGACTCTCCAGGTAAGTGTGGTCCTGTGTATTTTCGACATTTTTCTACATCTTTTCATTGGTCAGATGCATTTTCTATATAGTGTTGTTTTAGTGATCGATGAACCGGTGGGTTCAATCTGTTAGGTATAAGTTTTTAATAATAGTTTTTTTTCTAATTCGTAGTTAGTAGTAAGATAGAGCGTTGCAGAAATCTTCTATATATTATTTTCATTGTTATTAACTTTATCCGTAATAATAAAATAGTGGAGGTGTAGCGCAGTGTAGGCATAAAAATATAGATCAATAACAATCAAAAACAAGCCCCCTGCTAAATCTTGGCCCCCTGCTTTTTCTTATATTCATAAATGACCTTGGCTCGAAATTAAACTGTGATTATGCTTTTTTCGCCGATGATCTTAAAATTTTTCGTAAAATTAAGTCTGTTACCGATCATCAGCTGCTTCAAAATGACCTCGACACACTCAATAACTGGTGTACTGTCAATGATATGCACTTAAATGTTGAAAAATGTTACATTTTAAACTTTACTAGAAATAGAATTATAAAGGATTTTTCTTATGTTATCAATAATATTATTCTCAAAAAAGTTTCTTCAATAAGGGATCTAGGAATCACTCTTGATTCTAAATTCATATTTGATGTACATATTAACAACATTAAGTGCAAATCATTAAAAATGATGGGATTTATTCACAGAATATGTAAACCTTTCAAAGATCCTCAATCAATTCTAACACTTTACAATGCCTTAATTAGAAGTAAACTTGAATATGGAAGCACTATTTGGAATCCACATTACTGCAAATATGAAAACATTGTAGAATCAGTTCAAAAAAAATTACTAAGAATGTTATCCTTCAAATGTGGACTACACGACCATCTCAGATCATACGATGTACGTCGTGATTACTTCAAGATTGATACACTTAAAACTAGAAGGCAATTGACTGATCTTATATGTTTACATAAAATTATTCACGGCCATCTTGATACTACATTATGTCTTAACAGTATTGAAATTAATGTCCCCAATTCCCATTGTTTAAGACGCCATAACATTTTTCATATGAATACATTTAAAAATAATATCGCCTACTTTAGCCCTCTGACCCAGATGTGTCGACTGTATAACAAGATAGACTGCGCTGATGTGGATATTTTCGTTGACAATTTGTACGGATTTAAAAAAAAAGTTCTAGCGCTGTTAAAAAGTACTAACTAATTATGTTGTGTGAATTGTCTTTGTATGCATGCTCGCGTATTTCATATGTCTTTTACCACTCATTGCAATGTGTTACTTGAGTGACCTTGTATATAATTCTGTATTTTTATTTGTGATGTTTTTGTTTTTCTAATTGTATTTATTTGTATTTAATTGTATGTAATTGTAGATTTTTATAATTGTGTAATAACTGAGTTTTATAACTGGATTGTTCTCATGTAAATGTAAACATCTGTAAAACCCAGTATAAATAAATAAATAAACAAAGATATTTTCAAATTTGATTTTTTTTGCATTAGTAATTTTTTATTACTAGTCCTTACATAAACCGTAAAACTTTGAGTTCACAAAACGAATAGGAATACTTCAGATGTCTACAAACTTACTGCCAGTAAAACAACTGGACTGAGAAGAGTGTTCTGTGGATAGAACTTCTGGGAAAATGTCGTTTACGAACTTTTCTTTTTAAACTGTTTCTCTTAAACAGCAAAACATGTAAAGTTCGTAGATACTATATTACCTACAAGATTATAACTTTATTGTAATAAGTGGCAATTTCTTCACTGAAACTGCTCCCTCTCTGAATTTATGACTTTCAAAGTGTTTAAAATTTTCAAATGATCGTAATCGGTTGTTGAAATTCATAGGTTAAGGGCTGTCATCTCCGGCACCCGCACATATTACTACCTCCCCCGCCCCCGCCCACCAGCCGCTATTTTAGTTGGTAGGTAGGTCGTGTCGTTTGATCGTTACTAACCGTTCGCTCATCGTTATTCGTAACGACGTGCAAGTCGTAACAAGTGACGGCGCCCGTACTTAGCGCAACCACCTTCCGCTTATTGACACTGACAAACATTTAAGAGCAACTTAAGAAAATTCTTGATACGATTATTTAATTTTAAATGTTTTATGTAAGACTGGAAGTGAAGCTAATAAAATAGTTTTTTTTATTTATTTAATTCAGAAACAAACAGTCGTACTTTGAATTATAAACTAAAAAAACATTCGTCAGTTCTAGACCAATTACAATTAAATTTTGATTTAGTATCTGTTGCTACACAAGATTTTACGAAAAAATAAACCTTATGAAGAAACACATAATATTATAAACAAATAAATACAGTTTTTTCTGCGTTCACATAAAGCGGTAGGGTCAAGCCGATGATCACTACTAAAGCAGTGAAATAGGTGTTTTGAATATTTTCAACACGTTCAATATATTTTGTTTATATATCGAGGATTCCAAATGACTAAGTTTAGTTGTGACCTTACATATGACATAAATAGCAGAATTAGGTACACAGTGAAAGGTTTTGCAATGCGTGTAATAAAACACAAAAAATATTTATAAGCTTTTCCGGAAATATTTTCAATACGATCATAAATAACATTTTGAAATCTAGTAGTACTTCAAGATCTCTGATTATTTCTACTCTTTGTATAATTTTATGAAAAAATATTTACTACAACCTTTCATTAGAAATTGTTCAGTTTGGTTGAGTATTTTGGACTTCAAAATTAAGTTTTGTATGAAAAAAAGCCTCACAGTCATTTCTCTTAAATACAAATAGTCCAACCCTCCTTTGCTTGTGTTTGTTGGTTGGTTGACAGAAACTATCTTGAATAAGCGAGGACACCTCTGCGTCGGGAGACATTCATATAACGAATACGGGAAAAGTAATAGTTGTGTATTTTTCAAGACAAAGAGAATCTCATCTCATTTCTCCTGCGAGATAAGAAAACGACAATTTAATTTATTTGTGTTTAAGCCCCGGTGCGCTGAGATGAAATGATGAATATAATAATAATCTCATCTTGGGGGCGGCTGGACCAATTCTGAAATAATGCAAGATAAGAATATTTGGTTCGCTGAGACTTAGATTGCCGTCTCAAATTATAACAAAAAAACTATCAATTAGCTCCACACGGGATATTCTAAGAAAAGAAATCCGTCGAGGCCTATGACATCTTTGAAGATGCTGTTTGAAGGGTCTTTATAGGAAAAGAAAGAAAAGATAGTTCTGGGAAGGAAAAAAGGTATGAGGGGTGAGAATATGGGATTCTAGCCGAAGAGGTCAAAATACGTCCTCAACCAGTCTCTTCTGAGAAACAAACAAACCTCACCACATGCGACAGGGCACCCAAGGTAAGTCACCAAACGTAGTGAACCACTTTGGGTGACCTGTGGCAGGGTTTTTGGTTGTCCAATAAATGGTTCCCGGGCGGTGGTACTCATGTTCGCCTCATAAATTGTCACTCTGATTCATTGAAATTAGATTTGCTTTCAATTTAAGTGTTTTAACAATTTAAATTTACACAAACGATAAAGCACCCATTTTTATATAATATTATAAAAATTGGAACTCATATAGTAATAATTCAGACATAATTTGGTAACTGACAACCAATCATGAATAAATAGGAAACATGATTTTATTAAGAACGGGTTGTTTTTGAAAAATTCAACAAATTTCAAAGTTAATTTGCAAGTTCGGTATAGGTTCCATTCTAGTTCTGTTATTATATCATTATTGACCAGTTGTTTCACATAACTAAAATAATAATAGAACATGAATAGAACCTTAACAGAGCTTGAAAATTAACTGTGAAATTAGACGAATTTTTGAAATTCTGTGAAACCACACGTCCTGAGGGTTGCTGCTGTAAACGTTTTTTCGTGATTTATTTTATTGATCTTTTTACAGTAAGGTATCCTTATTCTGATGTTGACATAAACTTTCAGTTTCATAAATCATACAATTTTATTCTTGTGATTTTTCACGGATCTGCGCTGATATTTTATTCTAAAATGCGATGTTTACATATACTAGTTATGTCCCACCAAATAACTATTCCGCTTTTGCAAATTTTAGAAAATGTGCTTGTACAAACAAAATTGTATCTTCGAAAGTAGTTTTTCTTAAGAGCAAATAAAAAAAATTCTAATATATTAAATATATTGACCGGTAGATGACGATTGGTGAGTGGCTGAGTTAGCATCGCGTTTGGGTCCCATCAGGGCGTCGCGTGTTCGATTCCTCGGCTGGCTAAGTCTTCCATCACGACTCAAGCCATATTTTCTGCGTACTGTGGTGGTGGTAGGAGTTTTTTAAACATTTTTGGGTTTTTTGTTTGTCTTTCTTTTAAAATTTTATTTTTTAATCCATCGATTTGAAGGTTATATGTGGCACCTCTTAATAAATTAAATACTTTGCCAATGTATCAACTCCTGAAATATCAGTTTGAAAAAGATTATCAAACTTAATAATATACATTTTTATTATTCTTTCATTTCAAGGAAACTCGAGAGGAGAATAAGAAATCTCAGAAATAAGTTTCAGAAAGATTCATATATTTCCAAGGACATTCCGTTCTCACGATATCGAATATCTAAAGGAAAACTTCGAGAAAATCGTGATCGCGAAAATTGAAAGAACGGCAAATTTATATTCGGGTTAATCATGCGCCTTTCAAATTGTCAAATGGAATTGACACTTTTTTAAAGAGTTACATTGATTCGGCAATATCGGGCGCCACTTAAAGTTGTATTTCTTTTTGAATTTTTTCAATGAAAAATATGAATTTTCTGAATTCCTGAAATAATAATTATTATTTCGAGAAAAGCATTATAGTTTCCCTTTGACTTTTTAATACATTTAATACAATTTTTATAATATTTGGATGACGGAATATAAAACAAAAATATCATTTTTATTAAATCAGTGAAAAAAATTGCTTCTGAGAAAAGAGGTCGTGCTGAGTTGATATTTTATTCATTTAAAAAACTCCCTTTTAATTATATTATGACGGCCTTGAAAACTCTGTATACGAGGAGTAAGGCTCTCGACTAGCTATCCGAAGGTAACGGGTTGATATTTATTCATTTGAAAATTATATATAAAATATTTGCGGCCGTTCCAGAGTGAAATATAATCCCAGGCGTCGTTTAAAATGGCTTTAGCCTTACTAACGTACTTCCCTATCTCTGTCCTCTCCTCACTATCTATAGCCTCATAACATACCCCATATGGGTATGCCATAGTCTGGCTCCAAAGATTCGGACCAATTGGGATTCTTGCGCGGCATTCACTTACAAATAAAATTTATAAATCAAAAACAAAATTTCATATCAAAACCAAAATTAAGTGACTAAATGCTTACCTACTTAATTATAAACCTTTAAAAAATTAATACAATCGAAAAGAAACATCACTATCTCAATGGCAATTCTTTTTTAAAATATAGGAAAGCTTCAAATATTGGCAAAATTTGGCAGATCAGTTGAAAAAATTCGAAAAACATAGTACATAACACGTGACAATTTCATATTTGAGAACTAGAATCTTTACTGAAACATTAAAACGGTCACCATCTTGAAACGGAACGTACAAACAAATTTACAGGCAATACGAAATGCAAAACGGTCGATTTAAAACACGCTTAACCAACAAAAAATATTTATTTGTGCGTATAGATAATAAATATATTTATAGTGCGTAATAGATACTAAATTACACTCGACTTGGTGTAACTTCCCACGAACCTATGAGTAGTGGCGCAACTCCCGACAGAGCCTCCTTGCCCCTAAACCCAACCAAGACCCGTTTCGGGAAAAGTTTGTAACAAACTAATAATCCTATTTGGAAGAAATCGAATTCAGTTGGGACCAGTGAGATTTGCCATCTCTTTTATAAATTTTTTTTTTTATTTTTTTTTTTTTATTATTTATTGACCAAGATATTGGAATACATATATACAAAATACAATGTACATTTTTTTTTTTTTGGTATAAACCACCTCACTAGGCTGAGCCTGTTCCGAGGTGGCAGGAATTTAAACTAATTTTGATATCTTAATCTTGGAAGAAAAATAAGATTAAAAAATAAATATTTAAGTTTAGAAAGATAAATACAATAAAAGAAAAATAAAAGAGTAAAATAGAAAAAAAAATATGATAGAAACAAATTAGAGTCATAAAAATAATTGAGAGGAAAAGAGGAAAATACAGGCGTTGAGTGTGTTCTTGTATTGTTCAGGTTATCTGACCGCAGTATATAATGCCTTTGTCGATTATCCACATATGGATTTTGTGTTTTGCATTTTTTGTCATGTGGATATCTTTAACATCTTTTTTATTAAATTAAAAATTTTTGGAGCCAGATTATGATAATGTCTTTGTCCATATGTAGTATTTGTCTTCGGAGTCATGTGTTGATGTCTATGTCTTGTGTCGTAATTGTGTTGTGCAGTATGATGGTTTAAGTTGATTACGATTTCCATCTTTTTACTAAATACGTTGTGGAAAACTTCCTTTACTTTATAAATAACAGCGTCGGGGATCTCCAAGCATCTGATTTGTTAGTTTCCCGCCCTCATTAGATAAAATCATACCTCTGAACTTGAATGCATATACATAAACTGTCTAAGAGTTAGAGAGCCATTTAATACACATATATTTAATAATTATAAAAAATCATTAAATTTAACTAGAATTGAACTAGAACCTGAATTATGCGCATTATTTACTTTAAAATTGGCGTACGTGGAGCCTATGTGAAGAATATAAAATTGTATTACCTCTTTTATGATATCTATAGCCTAGTTGATAATCACATTTAAAATCGAACAAGTATTTAAAACCAAAAAAATTTTTGCCAAACGAAATCATTGATCATTGAACAACATGACGTTTATTACATTGATAATTTAACAATCATTGATCATGTAATAACATGATCAATGATTTCGGTTGGCAAAAGTCTATAAAAAATAATTCAGAAGAAATACAAGATGGTTGAAAGGTAAAAATACAAAAATACCTTTATGATCAATCGAAGTACAAAACGCGCGGGAACTTAAATAAAAACTTTAAACAATCCATTAAATGTTTTAAAATATCACTTCAAATTGGCCATATGTTGGCCACCCAACGCTCGAGGGTGGCATTGGCAAAAATTTTAAAAAAATTAAATCCTTGGATACATATATTGATTAAGTCGTGTATTTTTAGTAATGCTTTTTAACAACCACGTCTGTATGTAAAAGTGAAGGATATAGATCTGAAAGATGGGTACCGAAAAAAAAATCAAGAGCTTTGAAAGTCCGGCAACATGAAGATAAACTCAAATTAATCAAATTAAAGGAGTCACTTGCTTAAGACTTTAAATTTTATCTGGATATTATAATTAACCTGGTATTCAAGAAATCTTCAACCCCAACAAATATGTAAATACTTCTTCAATCTTTGCAAATTCACTTTGTGGAGTAATTTTTTCAAATGAAAACAAATAATATTTTTAATTAATAAAATATGTGTTTCATAATATTTAACATAATAAACCTATAATATTTTTGTCTAAAGTTCTAATTTGTCCATACTTTTTGTCTTTTGTTATTTTTATTAATGTTATTATCCTGACGAAGAATCCTTTGGTTTCGTAATGTCTTGATAATTTTAATTTAATAGTGGTGTTCTTACAAAGTTATTTGTTTTCATTGATTAAAAATGTAAATCTTCGTGGACACAAAAAATAACAAAACACCATTAGTATCCAATTCTAGGAATCATTTCCTTGCAAACAGAGAAGTGGATGCATGGAAGAAACTTTCACAGCATGTCATCCATGCTACTAATATAAAAAAATTTAAATCTATATTGGATTTAGAGGGAAAAAAAGGATTTATCGGTTTATTAAATTAAGTCCGGTCAGTGACTGAGTTGGCAACGCGTTTGGGTCCCAACCAGGCGTCGCGTGTTCGATTCTTTGGCTGTCCAAGTCCTCAATCACAACACAAGCAACATTTTCCGCTTAATGGGTGTTAATAGGAGATTTTCAAATACTGTTATTCGTAATTAAAAACTTATTTTAAAATTAAAATCAACTCGAATACCTTAAACTTATTATGCAATTAGATATGAGCGCATCAGCCGAATGATGCCTGGTAATTAAATAATAATAATTGAATAAGGTTTAATCTAATCAATTTCTGTGGGCATCGCGTTTGGGTCCCATCCAAGGGTTCCGTGTTCGATTCCGACTCATCACGACTCAAACAACATTTTCGGGTTACTGTGGTGGTAGTAGGAGATTTTCAAATATTGTCGGGTTATTCGTAACCCAAGAATGTTTTTCTTTCTTTAAAAAAAAACTTATTTGTTCCGAACCCTAGATATTTTATTTAATTATTCATTAAAAATGGTAAATGGGTAAAACATTTGTTGATACAAAATTTTAAATTCGCGATGAAAATAAATTTCTTACGAATTGTCAATTTAATTAAGCATGTAGATTCTAAAATTGTGTAATCTATAATAATTCCATGTAAAATGAAGAAATTTGAATATTTTTTTTATTTTCATTTTCGGTTAGACGAGAGGTCTGGGTTCGAGTCCCAGTTGAGACCATTGTCTTTTTCTGTTTTTCTGTTTCTTGTTCTCTTTCATATTTTCGTTTAGATTATTATTGTTAACTTCTTCTCCTATGATATATTTCACTGATGGGAATAACCTTCAAAAAAGTTATAAAAAGAAAGTTTTTCTTATAAAATTGAAAAATATATGAGTGGAAAAAAATGGCAAAGGGAAAGATGTTGCGGTGAGAAATAAAAATAAATCATACATTTTATTTTATAGAAGTAGAGCGGTAGTTTGACGCTCGTTATTTTAAATGACTTCCCGCTTGTACTTCCCCCTCAGCAAATGACGAGAAAGGCTGACTTAGCTGGAGTAGATTAAATGCAGCGGAACTCTAGTCATTTGGTTGGATGTGTCCGCTAACCGCAGGAGGGGTGTAGGTGGTAGGTAGCCGTATTAGATTTGTCCTACTCCTACCGGGAGATACTGTATCTGCCGAGTTTGGAGCCTCACTGATGCTATCAAGGAAAATGCCAGACTGAGAGTAATCCTGCGTCCCTGGTTCAGCATGTAATTGCTAAACGTCAGCTCACTTTGCATGGAAATTCTATTAATCGAAGTCCGCTAAGAACCAACGACTAAAACGTGCCTTATACATAGTTAAACTTTTTTTTATTTATTTTTATTTATTTATTTATTTATATACATATTTATTAAATACATTACAAGTGGTACTTTGTCTGTCCAACTGGGAAGGATACCCGTTTTAGGACAGCCAAATTGTATATTTAGTTCATAATATTTTAACAAATATTAATCGAAATAACTATTAAGAACATTAAATTTTGTTTTATGAACGAAGCGATGGTTTCTATATGCCTTTGAAAGAATCGCAAAGATGTGTTTTTTCAAGGTCATTTTGAGGAACATTAATACTTGCATTCAGAGTGGATGAGTGGTTTCTTTAGTGATATCACAAGTAGGAGATTCTTTCCAAGTCATTATAGAGAACATTTACAATTGTATAATTAGGATTTACATATATGATATAAATTCTCAGTGTATTTATGACTTTAATAAAGTACTACAAATTTTATAATTTCTTAAGTAGTAGTATTTACACATTTATAAACCCAATATATGACAAGTGAAATTTTTTATTTTGAAATTGTTTATTTATTTGTTTTATGTTTTATTTTACGCCCAGAGGGCTTTTATATAAAAAATAATAAAGGCAGTTCATCTTAACTATAGTTACCTTTCGTACATTGCTTCTATCAGAGGGGCGATTCCTGTTATATATTTAAGAAATTGTCCTTAACCTTATAATAAACTACTTTTTCGTTAACAAATGGCGTTTCCGGTTCTACCTAAGGATAAGAATTGGTTTATACAATCTTTATAAAATCACTTTGTGGCGTCATTTTAATTTTAAAAAAGCCATCACTTTGTAAAACACCACTTTTTTTATCAAAATTATGTACATGTTTCAAAAACAAAGGTTTCTTCGTCAGGATATGATCAACAATAATTATTAATCTTATCCTGACGAAGAAATCTTTGCATTTGAAACATGTGGATAATAATTTTTATTAAATAAGTGGTGTTTTACAAACTGATTTGTTTTCATTTAATAAGGAATGGTTCTTACCCATAAAATGAACTATTTTATTGTTCACAAAGGGCGATTCCAGTTCTATTTAAAGATTAGGAATTGTCGTTAACCTTAAAATGAACACTTTTAACTCTGGCAAAGATTAGTTTTTTTTTTGATATGATTAGAATTAAATTATGAACAGGCTGCTAAATATATGCAATAAGTCAGGTACGCCTTATACGTCACACATATGTCTGGTAATGTTATATTATCGTGAAAACAAGTATATGGGTCCGAGTGGAGAAAATGTTTATTTTGCTGGATGACAGATTTTTTTTTAACAATTACCTGTACCAACACAGATGTAAGTTTTTCATACAATGTGGACTATGTGATATAAAAACGGCACTCCGGAGTTAGATGTAATCAGAATAAAGCAAAAAATAGATTTTATAAAAAATACATATATTTATTTAACCTTTTATAAAAATATTGTAACTAACAAAAATAATATAGAACAAAGAGAAAGGTTCGAATAAACTACTTGTTAGTGTTTTGTCAATGGGTGATTTTTCACTTGAGTGTGAAATAACATTTTTAAATAAATTTGTTTAGCGCTTCCAGAATGAAATATGGAAAAAAGACTCCATGTATTCTGAAACAGAAGACAAAGCAAGAAATTGTCTTGCTTTGTTGCTTATAAAAATATGATTTTATCAAAGAGAGCACAGTCGCAGTCAGACGACAAATAATAAAGAAGCAAGTAGTTGTATGAAATTCTTTCTGCCCCGCTCGACTGAGCTTGAGTGCGGGTACTTTATGGACCGAGAGCCGTGTGACAGTATTAAGAAAATGTATCAGCATTTGTTTTGTCTGGGGTTTCGACAGACCAAATGAAAGTATATCCTTCAGAGTAAGTGTGAGATAGTGTAGGGACGCCAACTGCAGATGAACACAAGTAGAAATAATGTTTATTTCTTCATTGATATTGAACTATGTACAATCAGACCAGAAGAAAATAGAGATGAATACAAACATAAATGGTGAAATTCGACAAGACACCTATTAAAGCAGATATTAAAAAGCTTGGATATTTCTCTGGGCTGAGCTGTTATAATGAAAAAGTAAAAAAAAGATTCAAAGTGCGATTGAAAGAAGATGTTGAACAGTGGCAGGATCCAAAGTGTGCAATCCAGTTATAAATGGCTTATGTATTCGAGAAACACTTGGTACCACGAACTTGCTACTCTTTTCTATAATAATCCAAGTTGTGACATATGCCTGGAATACCGGCAAAATTACAACGTCCGTATTCATACTGAAGCAATTCCAGACGGAAGATTTCCAATTTGTAGTCCCAGACAAAGCTAGGAAGTTTTATAATCATAATAAATATTAAATGCAGAAGCTATGCTAAGAGAAACTGGATATTCCTAGATGTACATAGAGGCGCATTGTAGTATTATCTGTTTTTTCATGTAGGGGAACCGAAACAGAACGTGGTAGCTAATATTTTATTACAATTTGAGTGTTTGAAAGTAATAAGTAATTATTTTTCAATAAATATGTTTATTACATTCCCGGGTTACGAATAACCCGAGAATATTTTAAAATCTCCTACTACCACCATCGTAAGCGGAAAATGTTGTTTGTATCGTGATGAACAACTTAGCCAGCCGAGGAATTGAACACGCGACGTCCGGGTGGGACCCAAACGCAATTCCAACTCATCCACTAATCGGTGTTAACTAAACTACAAACTAGAAGATACTCTAATATTAATGTTATCATCAAAGATAAATAAGTGAATTACTTTCAAGTGAGACACAATGTAAACCACAGAAAATTTTACCAATGATATACGAAATAACGTTTCATTTTGTCGTGCTCAAGATGAATTTCCCCGATATATTCCACCTAATAAATTGTCTCCATTCATTCCCAAACCGTATTGGTTTTGTGTGCCGCCGTATTATGGTTTATTTGTCCTTCCCCTCTTGCTAATGCTTATTTACGACGAGTCCTTGTCAAGTTAAATAAACGTTTGGTTTTAAGAATGTCATTTAAACAAAATAAGATAGAATTCGTAAACATGGAACCAGAGCAATTTCCTACGGCTATTTTATTTATTTGTTTATTTATTAACGCCTTGAAGGCTTTTACATGTATAAACTATCATGGCTATAATAGTAAGTTTATATTATATAACATAATAAACAGAATATGAAAGATATATATAGGTACAATACAAATAGAAGTAAAGTTGTACAAAGAAGTTCAACAAGCGTAAGTATAATTAGATTAAAAAGTAAAATTTTCAAAATTTTAAGTAACCCCCGACACAAAAACAGCTGATGACCTTGAAACGCCTGAACAGATTTTCATGAATTGTTGCTAAGAACTATCTCGATCACGTCAGCTTTCAAACAACCAAAAAAACCCATCATAATCGGTCCCTTCGTTTAGGAGCTACGATGCAAAAAACAGACACACACACAGTCAAACTTATAACACCACTCTTTTTGCATCGGGGGTTAAAAAATAAATTATCAAGGATAAACGTCACGTACGTTATAATCTAAGCATTCACTGATGGCGCCGATTAATTATTTTAGGTTTTTAATGCTTTTTGCAACTTACGCTTTACAATATTAAGGTAAATTAATTGTTGGCGCACGTACATATTTAATTATAATATAAATAAATAGTTTTATTCATAAACAAACCCAAATCTTTCAAGAAAGGCTGAAAAATACAATATTGGATTGAGTCACCGCTACTAAAATTTTGCGGGGTTTGTCTTAAACAGCATTCAAAGAAACACTGTGAATTTTTTCATACACATAACTTCTAAAACAATTGAATCAAACGTGTTTATAATAATTTTTGGAGCATACTTTGCGATTTTTTTCTATCAAGGGAACTTTATATAATTTTCGTTTCGGTGCGGGGAATGTCTAGACATTATATTCAAGAATTACATATATTTTTTTAAGAGCTTTAAAACCTAACGTGCTTAAGGAAGATATGTAAGAAATCGGTAGAAATTCGGGTAGCGGCGGCTTAAGTTGCAAATTCCTGTTTTTGACTGTCCAAAGAAAGTTCTTTGAAAGTCCAAAAAAGTTAGATTTGGACTTCTAGATTTTATAACCACTTAGAAACCCTAATCTAACCCACCTTTGTACTTTTTCTTGTATATATATTTTTTTTAATTTACAGAAGTGTTTGGTATTGTTTCACATTTGACCGCGCCTTATTCGGCAGAACAAATATTTTTTTCCTAATGCGGGGTCCATTGCGACGGCAAACGCCAGAATTTTGCTTGACAGTCCTATACAACAATCAAGGTCACAATTTTTGCCAACACTCAAGGCCGCAGTGTTTGTGCTTCCCGTGTTCGGCGGAAAACAAAACTTAAACATCTCATCACGGGTGAAGCGGGTAGGCAGGCGGGGGGGAGAATTCATTTTTTGACAGAAGTCGCGCGGTGCGGTCCGTGTATGTAGAAAAATCGGAACGGATTTTTGTGGTTATGTGCTATGTATGAGCGAACATAATCACGAGTTTAAAATATTATTATACCTAAATATAATATAATAATAGAAATATTTGATAATATAATATCAAATATTTATAATTATTCTGTTGTTGACGTAAATATTTACGTACTTTAGAGTAGAATTAGATTTTAGATAGATAATAGAATTTAGATTCTATAGTTCTAAATTAGGTCGTGCGATAAAATGACGTTATTATATAATGTCATTGGTGCAATAATCGATATTAGTCGGAAATCTTTCCTGATAAACCCTGATCTGTGTTTTCTTCCTGATGCAGGTAGCATCTTTTCTACATCGAACGCATTTTAACATTTATGCAAACGATAAACGTCAAATTTTTTGGTGCGCGGACCTAATAATTATGATTTTAAGTTGTAAATAAACACACTGTCGTAATGGATGATTATTTCTTTCGTGAACTCACTTGTAAATAAAGTCTATTAATTTATTAATCGGTTTCAGAGACACGGGAAAAATTGACCATTGTAAATCGATATTCTATTTTTGATGCTACGTAATTATTTACGTAGCAACAAAACGTATTCACTCTAAATTCTTAATAAATAGTAACTTTAAGTCGTGCGTATTAGTCGGAAATCTTTCCTGATAAATAAATATCTATTAAAATATCTGTGTTTTCTCCCTGATGCATCTCTTTTGTCATCAGAACGCATTTTAATATTGATATAAACGAAAACGTCAAGTGTGCGTGCCGTGGACACGTCCGTACCTCAGACCACTTGTCAAATTGTGTGGACCGCGCGAACTTCACCCCAAACGATGTTGGTGTAAAGTTATGGCCTTGAGTGTTGGCAAAAATTATGACCTTGATTGTTGTGTTGGACTGTCAAGAGTCTGGCGTTTGCCCGCGCAATGGACAAAGCTTATGAAAGACAATTTGTATTTATCTATTTTTTCTAAAAGAAAGATAAACATTCCCGGGTAACGAATAACCTGACAATCTTTGAAAATATCCTATTACCACCACAGTAGGTGGAAAATGTTACTTGTGTCATGATGGAGGACTTACCCTTCCCTAGAATTGAACTTAAGACGCCTGGATGGGACCAAACACGATAACAACTCAGCCATTGACCGGTCCCTTAATTTATTTGTTTAATATGATTATTATTAAATAAATTATTTTTCTTATTAAATTACTAATTTTTTTTTACATGAATACCGCACAAGAGTCCCAACTGCTCCCGTCTGGAGCCAGTGGGACTATGGCATCTCCAATTGGGATATGTTGAGAGGTTGAAGGTAATAGGGAGGGGAAGGAGATAGGGAAGAAGAAGGTGTGAAAGTACCTGGCTATTCAGATCTAGTCACCAAACACGGCTAAAGCCATTTCAAGCAACGTTTCAATTCTGAATGGTGGTCTTACTCGATACTGAGAGTATCTTCCACTCTGGAACGTGCAGCAAATATACTATATATTTTTAAACTACTTCGAAAAGGAGGAGGTTATCAATTCGACGGTATTTTTTTTTTTTTAAATTTTACCTCAGAACTTTCGATTGGGTGAACCGATATTGATGATTCTTTTTTTATTAGAAAGCTGGTGCTTCCCGTATGGGTCCCATTTTAATTTGGTCCAGTTTTGACAATGGGATCCATGAGAAAACCATATATGTCTTAAATTTGCAATAAGTAGATATGTGCGCGACAAATGGACGAATAACTCAATATTACGCCAACAGATTTCGATGATTCTTTTTTTGAAGTAAAACTTCTTAACGCAGGCTCGGCACTAAAAATCAAAAAATAAACAAAAATTTTAACAAAACAAAAAACGACTTAAAAAAATGCACTAAAAAGTAAAAAAATAATTTCGTACGATTGTTATTTTATGAGTCGGTGTCAGCCAAGATCTCCACATCTCACCTATAACTACCTATGTGTGTAGTTACCTTGGCTGACACCGACTCCAAAAATAACAATCGTACGAAATTATTTTTTTACTTTTTAGTGCATTTTTTTAAGTCGTTTTTTGTTTTGTTAAAATTTTTGTTTATTTAAATTAATAAATTGTAAAATAACACGAATCGATCAAATAAAATTTATTTGCTATGCCGGGATTTGATCCCGCGACCTTAGGAACGTGATTCAAGAGCCTTACCGCTGGACTACGCTGGCCGACTATTTTTGAACAATAATTTATTATCTTTACAGGATGTCTGTATTATTTTTGTCCCATTTTTTGTTAGGTTAGGTTAGGTTTAAGTAGATATTTTGTTGATGTTATGCTTGTTAATAGCAATATTTCAGGCATTACCACCTACATGAGTGTTTACGTAACGTTGCGCGCGGCGCACAATGGTTTTACTAGTATGGGAGCGTTGGAATTAAATCGAAATTTCAAATTGCTGGGACCACAAAATTTTGTTTCTATATCTTGACATCACATACCAGCGCATCTTTCCCTACACCACCCAACTCACCAAAACGTTTCGTCGCTGCGTAACACGTCAGCAAAGATTGACTTCCCGAGCAGTCAGGACGTTTGTGTCAAAATGCAACGTTTATTATACATATAACATTTAGGAAATATTACTTTTTACACCACTTTCTGGCAAACTTTTTTCTATATGGATCCAATACCTTCAGGTGTGTACTAAAGATATTAATTTTTTTTTTTCATTTCCTAATGTGACAATTTGGAAAATATTTTTTAAAAAACAACTCATGAATATTTAAAAAAATACGATGATTTTTGGAATAGTTATGGTTTTAGTTTGGTATTTCCTAGTATTTCGGAAATGTGCTGATGTACTTTTGTAGCTAAACTATTTTAGTATCATATTAAAAAAAATCTTGCGCATTTTTACGTCTCTGCAGCCAAGTAATTTTTACATAATTTACTTCCTGTAAAATTTGAGTGCTTCATAAATTTTATTTTTGACACAGGTTCGGTTTCAAAGGATTTGTTCTTAAGACAAAAGGAGTTATTTGATATAGTGATGAACTCAAAGTGCCAACAGGTGGAAAAACGATTTTTATATTGAAAAAAAACTTATAAACTTATAAATTGCCCCAAAGAAGGCTGTAAAAAGATATCGGGCTTCAAATTTTTCTTTAAAACAAGATGGACAATTTCTTATCAAAATGAAGCTAGATTTTTGATGGAAAATTAAAAAAATGGCTTGAGACTCCGATTGGTTTTACATTATATGAGATTTCTTCTGAAAAACAGCACGGTCGCGGTCGCCCGGAAATACAATTTGAACACAGTTCTGACCGATCCAAACGCTTATAAACCAAAGATCTTCGGAAAAGTTCACCTCTTTCTCATTTGGCGTTTGCAACGAAAACCTCTGGACCACCTGGACAACCGATTGCATCAAAATTGGAAGAAATTTTTTTCGTTCACCTTGGCGCGCATCTATGTACGAAAAAGCGTATAAGGTATTTGATGATAATCGATCTAGACGGATGTCTAATAAGGAAGCCCCCTCTACCATGGTGGAAGCCAAGATTACGAAGCACCAGTACCTACAATGTCATAAGATCGAAAGATCCAGAAAGGTTTCGACCGTACAATATAGTACTTGAGGCAAAAAAGGCATTCTATCCAAAAAAAGAAGATATAACAATCACTCCTACATTTGGAGAAGTAACAAAGAAACAAAGATTTAAAAAAAATATCGTAGATTTAATATTATAGAAAATGTTCTCGTGAAAAATGTAATGAGGATGTTTTTAATTTAATGTTAGTTACATCTGACCCTGTCACAACCAGTTACAGGCAACTCCCAAAAAAACAATTAAATCGTTTTCCTAAGGAAGTTTTTGATTTAATAATTCCTCCGGACATTCATTCTTCAAATATTTTTAACGCTGACGATGATGATGATTGTTTATCGTCCGTATCACAATATTAATAAGAAAAATTAAACGTTACTCGGCCGTTATTTTTGCATGGATATGGACATAAATATTTTTTTATTTTATTTTATTATTTTAATTTTTATATTTTTGTTAATAAAAAACAGAAATCGCAGTAAAACTTAGATACTAAAACCGAATATTTTTATTTTTTTAACCCATACCGAAATAAAATATCACATTTTTTCCCCTGTAAACCCGCCCTGTGAATTGATTCCGACTTTTGGGGTATTTAGAACCACTGTGCGGCGCCTATAAAAGAATAACATACTCGTAACTCCTCCACCAGGATTACATAAGGTTCAGGAAGTATGACGTGCTGCGTGCTGGGGGTAAGTATGGGGTGGATAGAAAAACAAAGTTAAGCTGATTACATAAATGAATAAGTTACTCCCCGAATACATGTGATAGAAAGCGCTTCCACGCAGAACTATCTTTCCGAGCGGTTGAACTGAGAGCTTTGGTGTAAGAATAAATCATTTATGACTTTTCTAAGGTGGAGGCGGCTGCCTTTAGACCTAGGCAAAACCATTGAAGTAGACTACGTAAGGTTGACCTTTGTTCAAGTGAAAACTTCTTTAACTCCGTTATGATTTGAAACTCGATGAAACGAAAAAACGAGTTTGCTTTAGACCACACAACTGAAGTAAAACTTCTGCTTCATCTATATCTATATGATAGGAAGAGATAAAGAAAATGTGCGCGCGCACTGCTCTCTCTTGCTCCTACAGTAATATACGAAGCGTTCGCCTCGCTTTCGTAACGCTCTTGTCATGCATTCGCCAGCTTACCCCCCAAGTCAAGCCTGCGTAAAGAAGTTTTACTTCAAAAAGCGACAATAAAATGAGACAAACAAACATTCATCACGATTTAGCCTGCGAGAAAATGATATAGAATAATCGGTCTCCTCTTTGTGCGGTGCTTCGTAGCCTTCCCACCCTTGTCTACTTTAGTTTTCTGAAGGTTTCACTTCTAGCGCGTGTAAACTGCACACTTGTATTTTTTTATGTTACACCTCTTATGAGTGCCCCTACCTTATAGAATAGACAATATAAAGAGAGGGCAAGTAAGTAAGTTAAGGTTGGTCTAGTTTCGCGTACGTGCACTGGTGCACAGGGCATCAATTTTGCTAGCTCCTTCGAGCAGGCTTCATTGAAATACCTGTATAACCTTCAATCGGTTTGTTAATTAAAAACGGATTGTCAATCTGACGGGCCGCCCAACTTTGCACTTAGTAAATATATATTTGAGACATTGGATACAGTAGATCCGCCTTAGTTCCATAATTTCGTTTTCTTTAAATAACTGATTGGTGGGATGTGTCTTGGGCTTCTGGTACATTACCTTAATGATGGATTTCTGGGCAATTTCTAATTGTTTTACATGGTTATTGTATGTTCCTCCACAGGCGATTATACCATAGGAAATATTATTTTAGTTATTGCTACGTTATCATGCACAAGATTGTTTGAACAATAACAGTAATGCTTAGCTGTAAATGATAGTTATTTCTTTTTTCAGAGGTTTTTTAGGCTTTAAATAAAGATTCGACCAGAAACGTTATCTTCTGGTCGAGGCTAAACTTCTCAAGTCGCCTGGGTACATTCTTCAACTAGGTATAAACACTATGTTTTTTTATGTGCATCCATTTGAAAGAATGGGTACTTAATTTAAATTCATTTTTCATTGCGGAAGTTACATTTCGAATTATTGCAAACCTTTTGATTAAAATGTAGGCTGTTGGCTTTCCTAGCGCACGTAATATCTGCGGCCAAATTGGACTGCGTAAGGTAAAGTTTTATGAAAAGGCTGTGGAAATATTTGCTGAATGATAAAGATTTGAAAATGTTGAATAAAACCGCCGATGCTACATTTTGTAGGGAAAATTATTTTATCGCTTAAACTTCTATTGGAAAATGTCGAAGTAATATCTCTGTTGTGTGCGTTCCTAGAGCCAGCATATTTAAATTATTATTTAATGTTTCCACAACAAATGTAAAACCATTTTTAGCTCTAAAAATAATGACGTGATCACAATATATCATTTTGAGTAGCCACGGTTTGATAAAAAGCTTTCTTGCGCCATTCAAATGTCACTTAAAAAAAAGTTTAATAAATCTCCGAAATTTTTTTATGTCAATACCACACAAGAGTCCCAACTGCTTCAAACCGTCAGGAAATGATGAAATTATGGTAATCTCAATTGGGGTATGTTGTGTCGAAAGCAGTGGGGTGGGTAAGGAGATAAGGAAAAGGAAGATGGGGAAGTACCTGGCTATTCAGGTTCTGATCACCACACACGGTTAAGGTCATTTCAATCAACGTTTCAATTCTGAATGGTTTTCTTACGCCAGGGCGATACTAAGAGTATCTAGTCTGGATTATTTAATGTATATTTATTATGTTAATGGTTTTTGTGTCTAATTGGTAGAACTCCATTTATTTATTTTTAAATTAAATTAAATTAAATTTTATTATGTTATTATTAAGTTTTGCAAGTATATTTATTATGGTATGGGGGTGGCGGTTTATAATTTACTCCAAGTGTAAAAATATTTTAAAATATGAGTATCGTTTAATTGTGTTGTAAAGGGATTGAGCTTAATCGCATAGTTAACAGTTGGTTTATACAATTTTACCAAGGTAAAATGCAGAATAAATACAATGGCGGCAATCATTCTCAAGTTGGTCGTTTGATAAATGCTCATGAAAATGTTTCCACGCTTTTTGTCCAGTGGTGGTAATATATAGACTTACATTAAAACTTGCTTGATATTATATTTAAGTAATCTTTTTAAATAAAAAAGGACATTTTTATTTTTTATTTACATCATATTTTTTTGTTGTATTTTACCCCGACGCAGTAGGTGTCTTTAGTAGTTTTTCTTTTTTAGTGTTGTGTCGTACTATTTCAAATATTTAGGTTCATTTTCTATCTATAATTTGTATTTAACTTCATTTTAACTAAGTTCCATCAATGGACTCCTTCTCAACTTTTTACTTTGTCTTTGGATCGCTTTGTCTATGATATAGAAGTCATCTAATTCTGAAACTTTTGTTATTAATCGCTTTCTAAAACTCGCCTATTCCTTTTCTTAAGGCCTTGCGGGTAGTATTATAATTCATTTCACGTTATTTCAAAATATCTAAATTATTACACGCAATTAATAATATTCCAGTATATCAACACAAGTGTTTCATTAACCTGCAAATCGTACTGTGCGATCAATCCCTGCTTTTGAAACAGAACAACCTTTCGCCTCGAAAAAAATATATGGTAAAACTGACCCAACCAAGACATTTGTCTCCTACCAGGCCCTCGGCGACCCTCTATCTTGCCTTTCAATATTAAATGAAGCAAGTGATACTTCTCCCCTCGAATTATTTGACCCAGATATGAAATTTTCTTGATTTTTATTTATGTAAGCAGTTCTCTTTCTGCTCTAGCCCGCCTGAGAATTTCTGTGTTAGTGATCATGTCGGTCCATGAGACCTTGAGCATTTTCCGGTGAAGTCACATTTCAAAAGCCTCTAACCTGTTCATGGTATTTATTTTCAAGGTCCATATTTCACATCCATACAGCAAGACCGACCACACATAACATTTTAGCATTCTCTGCCTTAGTTTTAAGCTGATATTGTCATTGCAGAAGAGGGATTTCATTTTACTGAACGCAATTCTTGCTGCTTCAATTCTGCACCTAATCTCTATAACTGGGTCAAGAGTCTCCATGAGAATTTTGCCAAGATATCTAAATCTCTCCACCTTTTCCACATTACAACCATTTAACCGTATCATTGATCCAGAGTGATCTAGTCGTCCAATTGTCATCCATTTAGTTTTATTTACGTTGAGTGTTAGGCCTTGTTGCTCACCAGCATTATTAACAACATTTATGTTATAATAAATCTTAATTTAACTGAATGAAACAAGTTCTTTGTTTAAAACCACTTTATTTTGATTTATATTCGTCGACCGGTTGACATCAACCATCCTCAGCACAGTAAACCAATAAACCATATGTTTACTGTCCAGAGTTATGTTTATTATCCTGTTCATTGTCCTGATGAAGGTTGAAGTCAACCGAAACCGGTCGACGAATAAAAATCAAAAATAAATTAGATTTAAACAAAGAACTTGTTTCATTCTGTATAATGTCAAGCCACACGGTGTTTGCTTTCTTCGATAAATTAATTTTGAATAAGAAATATTCCGTATTAACCGAGAAGCGGAGTAAGACATAAATAATAAATATATAGGGCCTTTGGAGTATTTTCTACCAAAATGGTGCTATACAAATTATCTTATTATTATAGGTCAAGACTCTGCCCCCATGCCTGCAAACTAATTGCAATAACCGTCATGCGATAGTCCTATAGTCTACAGTCCTACAATCCTCATTCCTCTTCCCCTCTTCTGTAAGCTCAATGCTGAACACTGAACAGTGAACACGGGCCCAGATGTGCCCGGTACTGTACGTGTACCCTGCACAATGCGCACTATGCAGATGTAGAGTGGGGCCAGCCCGGTGGATATAATGATTTGACGCTTATACAGGGTGTAACAATGATATCAACAAAGGCCCTAGTTATTATAGGGGATGGAATGGTAGATCACTTCAAACTAATTGCCATTCAAACAAACTATTCGGTCCTGGGCCATGCCCGTATTACGTATTCATTGTTTACAGCAGTGAGTATATTGCAAGATAATCCATTCCACGTAACTCTGTCAATAGGAGTGCATAAAACACAAGAAAATACCTTGCTATAAAGTGCAATGAAAAGATGCGAACTCGACATGCTTTTGAACGGTCATTAGGTACTAATGAAAGTTTTTTTTCAGACTTCTTGAATGCAACACATTTTCAACTCAATTTAATTTCCCTTCTTAATCATTTATCACCGTTCTAAGAAAGTAAAAAACATAATAAAAACTCCTCTATTTGTTCATCGTATGGTTATAGATTCTATTCAAATAAAAATCCAGCATAAGTTTTTAAGTCATGCGCATATAAATACTAAAGTTAGTACTCCTATTGAAATATTTGTTTCATTTTTACACGTACGCAATATTTACAAGCGAGTTTTCGGCATGCGTTGCTATGCCACTTAATAAAGATATAGTTTTTCCCTGCGGGTCCTTTCCCACTTGTCCCGTTCCCCTTCCGCCATCCCTTCCTCTCCGGCGTCCCCTTCCCCTTACACGTGCCTTCCCTCTCCCCACTCCCCTCTCCCGCTCCCCCCGTCCCGCAAACCCCCCTCCCAAGTTCCCCTCCCCCCTCCCGCATTCCAAATATTCCCCAATCGATGAATGGTTGAGCAACGCATAGACATCTCATATACATACATACTCATATAGTAAAAGCATATTTTGATTTTATTTATAATTAGATTAACGCACTTGTTGGGTTTTACTTGAAATTTTACACTTGATTAAATACAATATATATAAATAAGTTAGCTAGCTGTTGTTAAAAATCTAAAATTAATAAACCTATCCGACAGAAAATTGGTATGTAATGTGTTTTTTTTAATATTAATTGAGACTGATTTAAAAATACCTTTCACACAAAATAATATCAATACCTATTCGTCTATAAACTTTCTTATGCCAAGCTTAGATAACAAAAATTCAAAAGTAGCAGATTTTTTATAGCAGATAGCAGTATTTTAATCTTCTTCTTCTTTCGTATGGTGGGGTTCAGAGGGGGACATCAGTATTTTAATAAAGCCTGCTCTAAGGAGCCAGCAACATTGATTCCCGGTGAAACTCGATGGATAAAAGCGGAACTTCCGTTCATAGTTGATGGTGGCTTCATGAGAACGGGTCGTTTCTTCGAATAGTTTTTGTATGAGTCTGTTTTTCTGTTCCACAGTTTGTGGAACGAACTACCGCATCTGTTTTTATAATATAATATAAATTATAAATCCATTCCTACAGCCCCTACATTAACCAGCTAAAACGCTGTCCAACAGGGTGGTTCCCCTCTCCACTTTTTCCACTCTTATGAGGTGACACTTAAAAAAAAAAGATATTTTTAATAGCACCGAATAGACATACATTTAGTTAAAATTTTATTTTCAAAGATCTTTTTATAAATTTTAGTTAATTTGAATCCCATTAACACATTTACACTGTTTATAATTATTTTAGGATATCTTTTTTTTAATAATTTATTCTGTTTATTTAAAGTTATTAACGAAAAAAAATTAATAACTGAAACTAAAATGCATAATTTTGTTTCCGGATGAAAGTCAATAAAATTTTTGTGTTTTTTTTTTCAAATGTATAATTTTAACTTGCGTCACTTATTTAACATCTAGTGTTCCAAGAAACCCACCGTGGATTTTGCTAGTGGCTCACCGCACTTGCTTTAATTTGACGTTACTTTGAATATTAAAAATTCTCCTAGCCTGCTAAAATATATTTTATTCACTTGGCAAGGAAATAATGTCTCTTTATACGATTATAACTTGTATTGATTTCATTTGCAAACATAATTATTTGAAAATTGCATGTCAAATGTTGTACCTAATGTTTTTTTTGTACATTGTTTTATTATGGATATTTGAAAGTTATTAATAATATTAAGGTTACATACGTGTATTATATTTATTCTAGTTACTAGTATAAGTAAATTACACTGTGAAAGTAGAAAAACATTATTTTTATTTAAATTTAATTACAGAAAGCCTCATATTACTTATGTTTAGAACGCTTGTAAAGAACGCTTATTTAGCTGGAAAATATAATAAAACTCACTATTATTTTCAAATTTCTTCAGTATAATCTTCTTTTTTATAACGTGGGTGAGAAAAAATATTTACCTGAACATAAGTAATTATTCTGGTGAAAATACATAGGAAATATATGTTGATTTATAAAAAAGTTTATCTGGTAGGACAGTGCAATTTACAAAAACATCGTTTTAGAAAAAAACCCTCAGAAAACAAAAAACCTTCAGTTTCCGGGTCCTGTATAAACCAGTCCCAGTACTACCACCGTATCGCGGAATGTACGGTTCCTCCGGGTGAATTATGCACCGGATCTGCGGGGATAGTAATGACAAAGCTCTCTGAAGACGGGACTAGCGGGCCTTATAGTACTTACACCCCTACCTCTACCTACTGAGTACTGACCTACATACCTACAACAGTCTGTGTTCCATCGCCAGTGTAACCAAATAGGCTAAAATAGTTTATGATTGCCTGCATAAAACCCCGTATTCCGAATTTCCCTTCAACACTTTAAATTTGTAAGCTCTTACAAAAAATTAATTTTTGAGATAATCTCTATAGATTTGCCGAGCTGAAAGTAATTACATTAAATTCTCTCGGTAGAAAAAATGGCAATGTAAATTATCTGAAATTGATCCTCACATTATAAATAAACGCACTTGGTCCTGTTATTAAACACGCCACGGGCTTCATTTACACACAAATAATTGCCCAAGTTGCCTCCAAAATCATGAAACACAAAAATCTTTAATGGCTTATATATTATAATTTAAAGGAAAAATAAATAAAGTA
Source organism: Limnephilus lunatus (assembly GCA_917563855.2). Taxonomy (NCBI): domain Eukaryota; kingdom Metazoa; phylum Arthropoda; class Insecta; order Trichoptera; family Limnephilidae; genus Limnephilus; species Limnephilus lunatus. The sequence goes on from OU830592.1 coordinate 78,388,849, forward strand.
GCTCACATCTGTACTAGATATTTAATATACATTTTGATTACAAAAATAATTTTTCAGTTTGGTTGGGTATTTTGATCTAAAATCTAAAATTAAGATTTGTATGAAACGGGCCGAAATGGGCCGCGCTTACGTTCCCCTTAATGTTGTTTTCCTAAAATAATTAAACTCGCGCCGTCTTATATGAAAGAGCAGTTTATGAATTCTTTTAGGTACCAACTTAAATTCTTTTAAAATAAAAATATACGTCCTAGACTTGGAGAAAAGTCAATAAATGTCGCACATTAAAATAAAAATGGATTCATTAATCAAAGAGGCTATCGATATTGCATTTAGTTTGAGTTGAATCTTGCAAACATACAAATAGATTACAGACGTGTGTTTTATTCATTAAAATACATACCTTATTTCTTATTATAATTAAATTTATTTGACTTTCGATGTAAAATGTTTAACAGCCCATATCTCAGAACTCACTTTTTCACATAATGCTGTGTCTTCCGCATAAGGGCTCAAGTGGAACTAATTAATTTTTCTAATCATTTATAAATAATAATATGTCGATGTACCAGAATTCTAGAAGATAATTGTATTGGCCCTGCACATTTTAAGCTACAAAAATCGATCTTGTAGCTAGCTATCTGGGTTAAATGACCTAGCTCGTTTTCTCTAAGTGTTTGATAATACTGATATTAAATTATCTTTTAAGAAATAGAATGATTAAATAAGCAGTTATGTATCAGGACATCTGTGTGGATTACGAAAAAATTGTGACTAAAACGGGTCGAAACGATTATCTGGTCTCGTGTAACGGAAACAATCTTCCTTAATGCCTTCCATTGACTTGACTAAGTGGCAACCCAGATAGGGGGCTCTATTGACGCTAGAGACAAGTTTATTTCTCAGTAGCTGGGTGTACTATACACTGTACTGTCAATGGTCATAGATGGATCCTGTGCAAATGGACCTTACTGTTGAGTTTGGTAACAAGTATAGGCTGACTTTATACCTGAAAAAACTCCTAGCATTGTACAAATCTCGAATGCTTTCTTTGGAACAGGGACATCAGTTTGTTCTATCGTCATCTTAAAGACCTTGATTCACCCCACCCCATCGTTAAAAGCGACCATCACGAAAGGATGCGTTTCGTTTGTAATTAATTAAATAGTAAAAATTAAAGTTTTTGGGACGTTTTTAGTTCTTATAATGATTTGGTGTGATCCAAACTCGGCCTAATTCGCACTAATACGGTATCTCTCCCCGCATGTATTCACAAACTCCCGTTAATTTATCCTCAACATTTTCCCAAAATTTATAAATTCTAAGTTGGCGTCCCACTGGAATTGGCGCAGTCTTTAACATTGTTATTCGTGTACTTCAATGATCTTATTTCGTTTGTGCCAGAAGTTCGTTAAAGGTTTTCGTTGAACTTTGCAATGAGAAAATAAAATATGTTCCAATAATGTCTAAGTGTTAGATTTTAGTTACTGATAACAATTAAGAAGGATATGGGTACCGCCATTCATTGAATAACCAACACATCTGCCATAGGTCACCCCAAGTGGTTTTTGCGGGTCTTCGCGGTTGGTCACCATCTGCGTGGCGGGTCGGATCGAGAGAGACTGGTTGAGGGAGCATTTTGTCCTCTCGACGCATACCCTTGCACCACAGTTGGGGGGATGGATTCACACTTCGTCACTTCTGAACACACTGACACCTAGATTCCTACCCACCCCTAATACATGTTTCCTTCCCAGAACTTCCTCTCCCCCCTTTCCTTAAAAATATCTCCACACAGTTTCCCCTAAAATGATGTACGCCCTAAGGAAAATTATTTTCCTGTAAAGTAAAAAGTGATTCTGATTATTGCAAAAAGAGACCCGAATAACCGTTTGGTATCCTTCAATCAGAACAGTCAGTGAAACCGACCGGGGAACGCAAGTCTCGTTGGAAAATAATGAAAGCATTTTTCCGGACAGGCCTTCTAAAACGCAACATCAAAATAATGAATGTTGGGGGTACTCCGCTATATTCGTGAATTCATACATGGTTTATGAAAAAAAGGAATTCAAGCTTAAAGATTTGAAATGTTGATCATTTTTACTTGTTTTAATTTGGTGTGGTCAACTTTACAAATTACAATCAGTGCAGTCAATTATCTCCGTCAACTATGATTCGAACAACGGTTTCCGTAAATGTCAAGGGTATCGAAAACCATTAACTGCGGGACCCAACAAACCGAAAATGGGTATGACAACAATCAAGAACAAACCTTGCTGTTATATTTCAAATAGTGGCTGCTATCTACGCGAAAAATTGTTTTGAAAGCTTTTTTAATTGGATTTGTGGTTTGTCATGGAAAATATTCGATGAAAGTCCAAAGCGCAAAGTATTTTTTAAGCCTGTCTGCGGTTTTGATTTTCCAATTCATATAATCCTTGAAGCTTTTATAATTAATTTATAATCGATTTCTCGGCGATTCCATAGTAAAGTTGAAATGTTTTGACAGTTTATTTTATTTAAATTAAAAATATTTTTTATCGTAACGCTTATTACTTGCGCAATTTCATGCAGCTTTCTAGTTTAAAGTCAGGGTATCTAAACACAGCGGTTTGTATAACTTTTCATTGTTCCTGCACACAGAATATCGTTAACATGCAACAATTCAGGTAGAATAAATTAAGAACACTTAGTCGTTGTGAATTATTGTTTGTTCATTGGTGATCTGCAGTCATGCCCGGGAACGATGACAAGTTACCGATATTATCGATAAATCGACGGTACGATATTCACTAAATTTGTTACCTATGGTCAGTTTGCGTAGTTGCGAGCACGGTCAATTGTTAAGACATATTCCGACCAACGATTGACGAAATGGAGCGCGGCCTCCATAGTATCAGATAACCCTTGTAAACTATCAATATACCTACCTACACCTTTTTTTTAAATAATGTCGTTCGTTATGCAAAATATCTGGCTTATTAATGAAAGGAGTTAAACTTGTGAAGCTCTTAGAATTGAAGACGCGATCAGTTTATTCCGTCTAATCTTGGAGAAACGAAAGTAGTCTTAATATGACTAAAGACCTCATTAACTAATTAACTCCCTTTTTAGTGTCAAAAAAGTAAATGCAAGCTGCCACTGCATATTAAGGTTTCTGTTTCCATCCAACATTGTCAATTAATTAATATTTTTACCTTAGTGTTCGGAGTCTGACGTTTCGGAATGTCAATACATAGAAAACACCTCAAATATTGCAGCATACGTCGATTTCTTATGTATTCCCCTCCAATATCGGTTCGGCTGTCAAGAGTGACACCGTGCTCGGAATTCCCATATAAAATCGCCTGATTTGAATTGAATTGAATTTGAATCAATCCGGTATCGTAAAGTTATCGATATCTTTGTACGATACCCCTGATATGCGTTGTGGTGGAATTTTAGAAAACATGTTAGTATGTTATCACTCGATTGATTTTAAATTGATGTCATATTTGAGTTTTTGTTAAAATCATCACAACTTTTTTTTTTAATTAAAACTTGCAATGTAACTCGAATATTCACATAAAACGGTCGTTGTCTCCAAGATGCGAGACAGGATAACTAAGGAACGCTCCAAAGCCGACAGTGAGCAGGTAACCGATGTCACTGTCACGATCTTCACACTCAAATGGGATTACACTGGACATGTGGCGCGACAATCGGATGACAGGAGGAATATCCATTGAAATGCTTGGAGTAAATATCTCAGAATGGCTCAAGTATCGAGACTCCATACAAGCCCGAATAAATCTGGCTTTCAAGAAACTGGGCGTCTTATACATATCAGATATACATATCGTCTTATACTATTTGTTTCACTATTTTACTTTAATGTTTTCACAGATAATTATATTTCTAAACATTTACTTTAAAATTTATATTTTTTACCTGTACTTATTGATATATATAGCAGGTGTGGCCAACTTGATTAGACCAAAGATCTACCGTTCACTGACGAAACTCTGTGCGATCTACCCAGTGCGGTAGCGTGGGCTTCAGCAGCCCGGGGTGGAGGAAAATTTCGCCGCCCCCTTATTTGGTTACTTCAACCGCAGATTTTTACCACCACATTTTATGCCAATTTTTATAATAACATGTGACGAGTACTCTTCCGACAAAAATCATATTTATTTTTTCTTGAGAAATTTCCCTGAGGAAAAATTTTATCACTTTTATCAAATATATAAAATAATTCTTCTCAGGGCAATATATTTTTATAATTATAGCTATAGGCCAGGGATATTTTTGGGGATGCTATATGGAGGGTCTATTTAGGGAAAAAAAATGGGAGGAAGTAGTAGGAAGGAAAAAAGTATGAGGGGTGGGTAGGAATCTTGGGTCAGTGTGTCCAGGAATGACGGACGTATATATCAATCCCTCCCACTGCCGGTAAGGCGATGTTCCGAGAGTCCTGCTGGAGAGGTCTACAGGTTTTCCTCAATCAGCAGTTGGTGGGCAGGTGCATACACCGCCAAGATCTGGACAAACCTCACCCCATGAACCCGGGCATCCCTGTTTAGTCACCAAACGTAGCGAACCACTTGGGCTGACCTATGACAGAGGTGTTGGTAATCCAATAATTGGTTCCCGGGGCGGCGGTACCCTTAACCGCATCCCAAAATTTAAATAATAATATCTTGTAAAAATTGTATCCATTTCGTATTATGGATCGATGTGTTTCGATGAATCATCAAATCATCCATGTGTTCAAAGTACAAAATTAGGATGTAAACCATTTTCGTGTTCTGTCTATTCTCTATACTCGCGTACAGATTAACTCTTAGGTTAAAGCCAGTTTCATGTTCCAAATGATCTGTCAAAATTCCAGTAGCGGATTAATCTACTAACGCATTTCGAAGAAAATCGATCTTTTATTTCTAGTGAAGTCAAAAATTTTGTCTCAAATCATTCTTCAAAATTATAAAAAACTGTAATTTGTAGGAATACCATACGCACATTATGAGAGTAAATTAAAGCTGTGAGAGACTCGCTTGCAGGTTTTTAGCTAAATTTAAAACCAGTTTTGTGTTCAGAATGTAAATTTCCAGTTGTGGATTACGATTCCTATGTATGTGCCGACAGAATCAAAGAAAAACAATTTTCATGTTCTGAGTGCAGTTTTAATTCACCCCATACAGATTTTAATTTAAATCAGTTTTGTATTCAGAATATAAATTAAATAACGAATTGCAGACTAATCATGTACCGACTGAAGCTTTACATTTGAGGTGCATGATAAATGCCGAAAAATTCTGAGAAATTGAATGTTTCGTGTGTAACTATTATTTCGGGACTTCTACGCAGAATCGATTTAATGTTAAAACCTGCCTTGCATTCTAAACACAGTGTAAAAATTCGAGACGGGAAATCCTATTACATGGGTACCATTCTCGATTTCCGAGAGCAGTTATAAATTTGTTTTATAGAATTTATAGCATGACTTTTATTAGAAGAATACTCGTCACATGTGATATAAAAATCGGCATAAAATGAGGTCCTTATAAAAAAACTACTCCCCCCCCCCCTCCCCCGGCGCTTGAAAATCTGCTGTTGAAGAACCTAAATAGGGGGGCCTTATTCCTCCGCCCCGGACTACGCCACTGAATATCATGTGGTCCATGTGAAAAGTACCTGCGATTTTTTTTTTTAGCCATTTCATAAATATCACTACGATCAATGGAATTATTAAACGGATAACTGATGAATTCCACCAACTTTTCAATTCTGGTACCACTGCTTTAATTTCTGCTGTGTACCTACTTGTCAGGAATGAAATTGTAGGTAATATTTTTATTAATATTTTTTACAAATTTTTCGATTTTTTTTTCCCTTCGATGTCGACTATCATAGACGCTGTTTGACTTTGGAATGCTGAAACAGTATTCATAATTTCTGTTAATGATTTATTCTTGCCTTGTAATGTGCTCAGTTTTCTGGTAAAATCTGCTAAAAATGCTAAATCACATTGTAGTCCAGTAACTTTGTCGCCTGAATGTATGGGGTAGTATGCGTTAAATCCGGTAGTTCTGATTTTTTGCAGGTTTGTTTATAATGTTGGCCTAATGAATAATCCAAGTTTTTGACCTCGACCGCCGAACGCAACTTTGTCAAAAATCGAAAAAACTGCGAAAAAATCGTTATATTTTCAAATTTTGGCGATTATAGCCCTAAAGGACTAGTTTTTGAAAAAACTTTTGTATGACGTTTTTAAAGTAAACTAAATTTTCTATAATATGATACTAAAATTGTTTCTGTAGACCCAATAGTTTTCGAGTTTAAGCTTTTCAAAGTTTGTGACCTCGAGCGCAAACCGCGAAAAAATCGTTTTTTTTCAAATTTTGGCGATTATAACCTTAAAGGACTAGTTTTAGAAAAAAAAAATTCAAGTTTTTTTTAAAGTAGACTAAATTTGCTACAATATGATACTAGAATTGTCTCTGTAGACTTAATAGTTTCCGAAATTAAGCCTTTCAAAATTTATCATTTCATTATCATTTAAAAAAAGGATACTTCACCATGTGGCGCACTAACAAATTTTGGTCGGGTATATGGTCAGATATGACCATTGAGCAAGTACTGATGAAATCTATGAAAAACTATGGAGGGCTCACCCGAGGCCGTGGTATGACTGACAGTGTACTCTCTCGATGGACATTAGGCATGGTGTATCTACATAATATCTGCCATGAAGTGGAAACATACTGTGAGGTTACTATTGCAACAACTGAACAACATTGCGACATGCGACCATCTCGTGTCACCAGAGATGAATCAGATACTGAAAAACTCTGCATATGGTTTGCACAGCACCCTCCATTCCTTACAGCAGATTTCATTATGTCTAGTGTCAACAGCCACATGGATCTAGAGATTGGGAGAGAATCGATGCTAAAGATGGTTGGCCAGAACTTCCAGAAAGTGAAATTCAAACGTAAAAACATTGTGGTTTCCCTTTCTTCAGCTGTACGAACTATTACCTACTGTTGGCAATAAACAGGTAACTGTTGATCCTCTAACATTGTTTTACAGGTTGTATGTCTTAAAACAATCGGATGAAGAATTGCGAGAGTTCTTCTCTTACGAACTGTCACCAATCTCAATGTCATTGTTCTCTGAAGAAGGGATGAGAAAGGGCACAAAATCCACCTTGTATTCAGTATTTGAACCTGTAACCTTAAATGAGAAGCAAGGGTTAACGAAGTTTGTAGTAGTGGATGGAGGGCATCTACTTCACAAAGTTATGTGGCCTCAAAGCTCATCATTTGGTGTGATAGCTGACAGATACATACATTACATTACTGCTCACTATGGCTCAAATGTGGCAGTAGTTTTCGATGGTTACCCCGTAGATGCTGTACAGAAAAACACAAAGAGCTCTGAGCGTCTTCAAAGAGCCAAGTTACACTCATCGTGAGAGATAATCGTTGATGAGAAAACCGTGGCACAGGTTCCTCAACAGAAATTCTTGTCAAATGACAAAAACAAGATTCGTTTCATAAAACTGCTGACAACAAAAATGGGAAATCCCAACATTCAAGTACTCCAAGCAGAGGAAGATGCTGATAGGCTCGTCATCACTACAGCAGTAACTGCTGCCTCTACTTATGATATAGTGGTAGTCGTTGGTGAGGACGTTGACTTGCTGATCATCCTTACTGCGATCTCAAACTAACGTGAAATTTTTTATAATAAATGTGGAAGAGGCAAAGCATTAGATGTCATGTATTCCAGGATCGCTTCTTCAAAATCCTCTTTGAAAACAGAGCTTTTTCTCTTCATCAATGCCTTTAGTGGTTGTGACTTGACATCCTGCTTCTTTGGCTTAGGAAAGATACAAGTGATGTCCGTAGTCGAAAAAAATCCGGACGTTGAAAAGCAAGCTGCGATTTTTCTCGACACCAACTCTACACCTGACGATATAGCAGCAGCAGGAGAACGAGTCATAATTGCTCTATACGGAGGCAACACCAACACCCACAACCTTGACGAGCTGCGGTATCAACTATTCGCCAGGGCTGCGACGAAAACCAGTTTCAATCTAGCCAGGTTACCTCCTACACGAGACTCTGCTCGATTTCACTCCTTGCGGACATACCATCAGGTAAAAATTTGTCCTTGCATCAGTTAAATATCATTCATCATTTTCTATTCTCATGTACAATCTTCTTACAGGTTCAGGCGTGGTTGGGAGTCACACTGAACCCTCTCTCCTGGGGCTGGATATCCACGCCACAAGGCCTCAACCCCAAAATGATGACCAGAGATGCAGCCCCACAACACCTCTTGCGGATGATTTCTTGCGGCTGCACGAAGAGTTGTGGGAACGCGTGCAGCTGCAGGAAGGCAGGATTAAAATGCTCATCAGTCTGCACGCACTGTAGCGGGGCCTCTTGTGACAATATACCTGATGTTGAAGTAATACATATCCCAGAAGGCGACGATCTGTCCGATGTCGAAATGGAGGATGACTTGGGCACAAGACGTCGACGATTCATCACCATCTCCTGATGGGGATATGCCGTCCCAATACGTCGATCCAGATACGGTCGAACCTCGGGACCTTCCAAGAGGACTAAATTAATTTAATTTTTTGATTTTGAAAATTACTCAGTTTCCTAACAAATAAACTTATTAACTTTTGTTGTACTTATCTTTTTTTAAATAAATAAAAAATACTTTGTCTTTTATCTTTTTTACTTAATTATTCGTAGCTTAGCTTATACATCATCATCCCATCGTAAAAGTACAGGGCTTCGATAGAATAATCAGGGTTAAAATTCATTCAGAAAGACAGAATTGCAAAAAATTGCGAAGTTCGAAAAAAATGATAAATTTTGATAGGCTTAATCTAGGAAACTATTGGGTCTACAGAGACAATTCTAGTATCATATTGTAGCAAATTTAGTCTACTTTAAAAACATTTTCAAATATTTTCTAAAACTAGTCCTTTAGGGTTATAATCGCCAAAATTTGAAAAAAAAAACGATTTTTTCGCGGTTTGCGCTCGAGGTCACAAACTTTGAAAGGCTTAAACTCGAAAACTATTGGGTCTTCAGAAACAGTTCTAGTATCATATTATAGCAAATTTAGATTACTTTAAAAACGTGATAAAAAAGTTTTTTCAAAAACTAGTCTTTTAGGGCTATAATCGCCAAAATTTGAAAATATAACGATTTTTTCGCGGTTTTTTCGATTTTTGACAAAGTTGCGTTCGGCGGTCGAGGTCAAAAACTTGGATTATTCTTTATGCCAACATTATAAACAAGCCTACAAAAAATCAGAACTACCGGATTTAACGCATACTGTGATGTATAAAGTTACTGGACTATTGCCAGTCACACGGTTGTTGATAAATTGAAAGTTGTTGTTGATAAAAAGTTGTTGATAAATCACCCCTCTCTTCAAGAAAATGTATTATTTCGTCCAATAACATGACGGATCGGCATTTGAAAAGCACACAAGATGATATGCGCAGCTCTTGTGCGGGTTCTTGTCCGGCTACGGGTTTGAGTTCTTGTGCGGGTGCAGGTTCTATTGGGTTCGAGTCCTTGGCCGGACCCGTGCCTCCGATCGACTGGACTAATGGCCGCGATCACGGACGTTCAAAATATATGGACATGCCCTTGCGTGATAAAAGGCGTGTTATTTCCCCCTCCCATTGGAACCATTTTTCGGAACCGGCTGGGCTTACGAGAGCCTCGCGTTAATCTAAAAAATGTGACGTCATCATTCTTGTCCGGACCAGTGTCGAGCTCTTATCGTACATTTTACGCACGGTCGTTGCATGCTATGGAACACATACTATGACATCGAGATACATGGAGACGCGAAACACACAGCCGCTGTTTACTGGGGTAAGTAAATCATGAACCATTTGTAAAAGTGTCTACGGAAACAAAATATTCGAATATGAAAATACTCAGAACCTTACTTTGCGAATTTGGACTTGACACATCTGTTCATAACGTGGCATGCAATTCGCGCTCCCATATAAAAAGGTCTATTCATTTAAAAGCAGATTTTACTTTCAAGAAATAAATGGTGATATTATAGTGCGAGGTGCCTATATACTGTTAGATTGATTTATTGGCGAATCACAAGTTTCTTTCCTCTCTTCGTCCCGCCATAGTTGGTTTTAACCCCTCATCTGTAAGTTCTCGTCTAGCTATTTGTATGTCTATGGCCGCGATTGACCGGTTGGCCATCCCTGATATATAGCATTCTTGTTTATATTACCCACACACAGGCTGTGCCTTAGTGTGTTCCCATTACCTACTTTTGTCTACTATCTACTACACTATATAATCTACTATCTACTACACTATATAAAGAGGTAAGGTTTGTTTGTTTGTTTGTTTGTTTGCATCGAATAGGCTCTGAAACTACTGAACCGATTTGAAAAATTCTTTCGCTGTTGGGAAGCTACACTATCCCTGAGTGACATAGGCTATATAATATTTTCAAAATAATTAGGGATCATTACTAAAACTCCAATAATGCAACCCAAGGTGTAAAAAAATTACCTAAAATATTCTTTACATCGCGTGCGCTGCGAAAACTATTGATGATAGAATAAAATAATGTACTACGACTTTGTAGAACACATCATTATTTAAAAAAAAGGTCGCGACAGCATATGTCTAACTATTATGCCACAATAAGTATTCTTTTATTTTAAAAATTTAATTAATATGTCGCCGCTTGAAAAGGCTTTTTATTTGTATCTTGGTGTTAATCCTTATCAAAATAAATTACTTCATATTCAAGACAGCTTCAATACCTTTATTTAACTTTTTGAATTTTTCAATTCGGATATTTAATTAGAAAGATATCACGAGTTTAATAATATCTAAAATTAATGTGTTTTGCATTGATGACAACAAATCTACTATCTATCTACTACACTATATAATCTACTTCTACTATCTACTACACTATATAAAGAGGTAAGGTTTGTTTGTTTGTTTGTTTGTTTGCATCGAATAGGCTCTGAAACTACTGAACCGATTTGAAAAATTCTTTCGCTATTGGGAAGCTACACTTTTCCACAAATGAATAGCTAGTAAATTAACGAAATGTAATTGCACTATATAAGAATAAAACAATACAAGAACAATACGTCAATCCACCAGAAACTTATATAAAAATATTATATATAATATATTATATTAAATTTTACGGTGCTCCAGATTTTATGTCCGGGTTGAATCTTTCCCAAATGAAAGACTAAACCCTTCCACACACTTTTCCACAAATGAATATCTAGTAAATTAACGCAATGTAAGTGTACTATATAAGAATAAAACAATACAAGAACAATACGTCAATCCACCAGAAACATAATGGGAAAATATTTCACCGACTCCAGATATTTTCATATCAGAGGGTTCGGCTCTGATGAAATCCTAACTGGTCCGATAAATCCTACTGATCCCTCAATATAAATATTTAAAAAATCTTTCGTAATCCTACATGTATTTAAAATGACCGACCTTTGCATTTTTATGTACAAATTTTTTGACAAATCTAATACGCCTAAATTTTGAATGAGAGAGCTAGGTATAATGCCAGTAGCCGAAATAACAAATGGTAATATTTTTATAGTCTGAGAATGCCAAATTCTTTTAATTTCATTTCCTAAATCTGTATATTTTCTTATTTTTTCAGAAACAGTTTTCTGAATATTACAAGAATTTGGAATAGCGACATCAATGATATAAGTTATTTTCTTAATTTTGTCATGTAAAACTATATCGGGTCTATTATGACTAATTGTTCTGTTATATTATTATTATTATTATTACACTATATAATTATTATTATTATTACACTATATAAAGAGGTAAGGTTTGTTTGTTTGTTTGTTTGTTTGCATCGAATAGGCTCTGAAACTACTGAACCGATTTGAAAAATTCTTTCGTTGTTGGGAAGCTACACTATCCCTGAGTGACATAGGCTATATAATATTTTCAAAATAATTAGGGATCATTACTAAAACTCCAATAATGCAACCCAAGGTGTAAAAAAATTACCTAAAATATTCTTTACATCGCGTGCGCTGCGAAAACTATTGAAGATAGAATAAAATAATGTACTACGACTTTGTAGAACACATCATTATTTACAAAAAATATATGCATATGTCTAACTATTATGGTTATGCCACAATAAGTATTCTTTTATTTTAAAAATATAATTAATATGTCGCCGTTTGAAAAGGCTTTTTATTTGTATCTTGGTGTTAATCCTTATCAAAATAAATTACTTCAAATTCAAGACAGCTTCAATACCTTTATTTAACTTTTTGAATTTTTCAATTCGGATATTTAATTAGAAAGATATCACGAGTTTAAAAATGTTAGTATTAGAAAAAAGTTTCTGCTACGGGCCGGGCGGGAGAGGAGTCAAGAAATGAAGTGCCAGGGGGGTTGGCGGGACGGGGGAGCGGGAGAGCGGTGGCGGGGAAGGTGGAAGTGGAACGCTGGAGGTTAACGCACGGGAATGTACGAAAGGAAGTAACATTTTATTTATTTAAATATGGCATTGCAACGCATGCCGGGAAACAGCTAGTATTTTATATATTTATTTATTGCTAACTTTTATATTACTTGTACCGTATATTTCCATCTTGATTTATTTAGAAATTATGTAAAATTACTTTTGAATGTATGTAGATACAATGGGAAAAAATAAAGATTTAAAAATAATAAAATTAAAAAATGTAGCAAACTTCAATATCACCTAACTCTGTACGAAACTCAGGTACGTTCAATATTTGAATTTCGGAGCCACCTCTGAGCTGGAGCCACAAAATATCTGATGAACCAAAATAAATATGTGCAAAGGAGGCGGTTCATCTGATTGACAAACCATCGTTAACAGACCAATCGCCATCTCTAAGTACAGACGTAATATGAACAAGCTTAGTCTGCTTTACAAGATTTTCAATAGAGCCTACTCAAAGGAACTAGCAGTATTGATTCCCTAAGCAAAAGTGGATCACGAACGGAAGAAACACAAACACAATGTATTTTTTGATTGACTTAATTTTTTACCCTGATGATGCTTGTATTAAGCGAAACCAGTTAGTCGTAATAAATTAAATAAATTTCGTAATTATGAACAAAGTATTTTTTTTATATCATTAAAATTTACTATTACTTTAATACTGTACAGATGGGGACGATCTTGTGAGTTGCAATCCATAATTTTAAAAAAAAGTCTTATGCATGTCACATGTCGTTCAGACTAGAGATCCCACGATCAACGAATAAGTGAAAGAAAACCTAGAGACATTTGGAGAAGCTAATGTTCAAGGCTGGTGAAGAAGGAGGATATTTGAATGAATAATAGTTACCTTTTCCCCGCTGTCAGAAGGCAAGTAGAATGTGAGCACTGTGAGGAAGGAAATCCCCATGCAGGGGATGATGATGTTGACTGTGTAGAAGAGAGTCTTTCTTCGCATGGTGATGTTGAAGGTGATGTCTAGGTACGGCTCGTCACAGCAAGTGTAGAACTTCTCATTTCTGCAAAAAACAATACAATGTAATTAATTCGGATACAGATGTAGCCGGCGACGGGCTGCCCAATGAAATTTCTGAATATTGTGTAAATTACCGTTTTTTAACACACAACAATTATGTTCAAAATTTTAAATGGTACAATAGACAGTCCTGATTTAATTAAGTTGAATTTCATATATCCAAGAGAGCCACTCGTTCTAAAATCCCGTATAAATGCAACAATACCAGGACTGAGTATACGAAACACTCGCTTGTACCTAGGTTGCATAAAGTTAGTAATAACTGCACGGAAGGTAGGTACAAGAGACCTAAAATCTTTTCAATCAATATTATTTTTGTTTGTAGATACCATAGATTTATGTGTGTAATTGTATCTCTGGTTTAATTTCTCAATCAAATGCCACAATTAACTGTTGTACTCTGATTTTGTGACATGTATTCAGTGTTTATGATATATTTATACCGTTGATATTAAATAAATAAATGAATTACAGCACATGAAATGTTTTATTAATTATGACTTATTTAACTAATTTTATTCAACCATCGGAAAACATCGGTAGTAGAATTTTAATAAAAATAAAAAAAACCTCTAGGATCTTAACGACGTAATATTCTTCTCATTATAAGGGGAAAACATTTCGCACTCAAAAACTTTTCGTTTTTCGACCCATTCTAAGTCCTCTACATAATATGTACGTAAAATACGTGGATTATTTCTATCTGTATACCTTGCAAACCGACATCGCGGCAATATCTACCGTTTTATTATAACAACTCCGACACGGAATCACAATTGTATACTCCCGTCCGCCGGGTATAGAATTTTGGTAAAAATTTTAAGGATGTTGTTGACATATTATTTAACGTATCAATCACTTAATATAAACAGGTCTTAGTAGAATTTATATCGGAAATCAGAACCACAAATCTAATTCAACAAACTGCCTAGCTATGCTTAGATATAGGTATATATTTTTTTATTTATTGTACTATTCCCTTTCTTCTATTTTTATTCTTCTCATTTAGATGTTCTTTGTGTTTAAAAAAATAATAGACTTATAAAAGGCCAGCTATTGACATGAATTTCAAAAATAAATAAACAATAAAATACGTTAATAACGAGGAAATGGTGCAGAATTTTTCCACGCGGCATTTTTGAAGTAATTGATATCATTGCTCGTTTTCTCTCCATATTCTTGCTTGATTTTCTTCTCTTTTGATCTCTTGGACGAAGAATATTCATACAATGTTGAAAATGTATATTATATTATATAGAGAAGAGCGTTCAGTGTTATTTTTTTTTAACATTAAACCCACACAGGAGGCCTTGGAGAAAATATTTTTACTCAAGGCCTAAGCCATCTTACGGGATGATGCGTGGAAGGTTTTTTTAAGAAAAGGTACAAGAGAAAGCTTGTAGTTTATCTGAATATTTTTGTAGTTTCAGTGCTTTTCAAAAATATCGTTAGTATAAGTAATTATATGTAGTTTGAGGTGTATCAACAGAGGTCAGTAAAATTGCAATATATTAGAGAGTCAACTGCTCGTTCGGGTGTAATACCCGAACGGGCAGTTTTAACCATGAGAGGTTGAGTATCCAATAAATGATTCCGCCGGCGGCGGTACCCACATCCGTCGCCCAAATTAAAGTTGTCGGTTTGTTATTTTGCATTTTAAACAATTTACATTTCCTTCCGAGATCGATAAAATTTTGCACATTTGATCTTCAAAACAAAAACTACCCGTCTCCTTTTTCCACACCTTAAAGAAGAATGTTGATACTTTTTGGAGAGAATTATTGTTCACATCTGATCTGATTTCGAAAAAAATTGACTCAAATCGCCGGGGACTTCAGACAGCCTATATATAAAAGCTATTTCTATAAAAGCAGATTTCTATCCTCACCAATGACAATGTTTCAGAAGAACGCTGCATATTTAATATGAAAACGTAGACATATTTTAATCTTTAAAGGCGTGTTCAAAGTCTTGATGTAGTGCCTTCAGATTGAAGAGTTCTGAGAACTAATTAATTAGTCGGATTATCATCCGCTTTAATAGAGTTCTCGCAATCAGCATTACCCCGAGCCGAGCGGAGAGCGGCGCGAGAAATTATCTTCCCCCCCCCCCCCCCCGGCCCCAGCTGCCCAGGTCCGAAGACTGGGGACTTATTTAGTGTTATCGATACCGAGATGTCTGAAACTATGATAAAGTAACTGTCACTACTGCTTCTTCGTGCCCTTCAATTTCAAACTACTAATGTAAAAAACATTCTTAGGTTTTTTATCATATCCTACCGGCTGCCCCACTATTATACTATTACAGATTACATTATTTATTGATTAACCGAGTACAAAAATAACAGGTGTATGTGCCTAATATGGTGGTCGAAAAATCCTCAAATTATGTAATTAACAAAGCAATGAATACAGAAAACTTTTTTTTTTAAATCTGCGAACTAAGATGTGATAGAGCGAGATGACTTACTACAATGGTTTATACAGGTTGTTAATGGGTGTACTTGACTTAAATTAACCAGTGATTCCTGACAAAATTATTTGTAGTAAAAAATGACGTTTTAGAATTTTTTTCTTCAATAAAAAACTTTAAAAATCACTAGATTTTGTATAGTTAGGGATGGGGTGAGTGACTAGTGACGACATTTGAAAGATTTTTTTTGTTTTATTTTGAAGCAATAATAAAATTTAAAATGTATATAAAATAAGTCACCGGAGACCAAAATTTCATTTACATGTTTTACTCCAAATAGTGTCTCACTTGTTCAAATACGTCCCTTAACACCCTGTGTACTGAATCAGTCTATCCGTCTCTCTCTGTACTCAGAAAGTCATCATATTTACAACTTTATAGTCATTTAAAGCATTTATTTATGAAATTGTGATAAATATTCCAAGCCAAACTACGAAACTATATCATGGCTCTTGTCCTCAAAGGTAGGTAGAGATGTTGAAATGTTAATGTCAGTTATTTTGCCTCGTCCGGTATGATGAAATTGTCCGGTCAAAATACAAAACCAAAAAAAGGATTATATCTACCTCTTAAACATTTTCCGTAGCATTCTTTCAACCTTTCAACATGATTACTAATTTCTAAGCCAAAACCCGCAATGATAACAGCATGAAAGCGAGAAGGGAGCCTTGCCTGGAGCGGAAAGCCAATCTATCGAAAGAGTAATTCTTTTTGATTTATTCGTATCTTCGAATGCATTCACGTCTATTATTCAGATATTGGCACGACTCGACTAAGTGATTATATCGATCTGCTCTGTCTTAATGATTCCTGGGACGTTTGAAAGTACAAAATATTCCGTATTCATAATGCACAGTAGAATAAATGTTGTAATAAACCAGCGAAAAATATTTTTTCGTCTTCTCCCGGAGAATCGATGAAAGGCATTAATAATAATAATGGTAAATATTTTTTTAAACTCGGAGTGAGTCTAGAAATAAAGGAATATAGACTAATATTTTGTGCCGATGAAAATCTGATAGTATAAGAAGTAACTTTTGCGACAGCATAACCACATTGTTTTCTTTCTGGTTAGGTACCAGCATTTCATTGTGATATATCTACATTAAATTTCTGAATGTCCTACATCTATGAGAGTAGAAAACATCGGTATTTAGATCAGTGTGGTTTTATTCCCTCAGAGCACTGACGAAGTGCATTAGATAGGGGTATTATCGGTGATATTTAAATTGATTCAGGGATTCGGTGATTCAATTCGCCGTCCTCTTTAAGGGGAACGTTTAGATTGCTTAGCACGCACAGCATATTCCAAATTAACCCCGGCGACGATGGTTGCCATGCCAACCAACTGCCTCTATTCAACCCTGCTTGAACTCTCACAGGGTGTACCTTACAAAATGTGATATTACTTAAGTCAATAAGGAAGGTCATTGGAATTAATTTTATTAACGGCACGTGGTAGGTTGGTACAGTTAAAAGGTTTTCAATATATCTAGCCAGGTATAAATTTGTAAAACAATGATTTTTATTAAGAAATTAAAAATAATTAGAAGTGATCAAAGTTAGCAATGCGTGGACTTATATTTAATAGACATATTATGTTTATGTGTATTACTTTGATGGGTACCTTCAAAATTTTATTCATTTAGACAATTTGGGAGGCGGGTCTGGGTACCGCCGCCCCGAGAACCATTTACTGGATAATCAACACCTCTACCATAGGTGACCCCGAGTGGTTCGCTGCGTTTGGTGACTTAGCAGGGGTGAACGGGTACATGGTTGAGGGTGTCCCTTTGACTTCTCCGGCCGTACTTTCTCGGAACATCGCCTTGCACCGCAGTGGAGGGGATGGATTCATCCATCCGTCACTCCTGGAAACACTGACCCCCAGATTCCTACCCACCCCTAATACTCTTTTCCTCCCCAGAATTTCCTATCCTTCCCTTCCTTAAAAAGACTCTCCGCACAGCTTCCCCTAAGATGACATAGGTTCTAAGGGAAATTATTTTCGTCAGAACCTCGTTAGTCCATACCAACAAAGTTATTTTTGAAGGCGATTTAAGGTTTGAAATTGGTAAGTAATGCACAAAAAATTGTAATATTTGAACAATGAATGGGCCAGCTGTCGGGGGATCAATTTTCGGATCACTTCGTCATTACCTACAGAAAAAAATCAAATCTTCAAAAGTTATTAAAAAAAACTAACCCAATAAACTTTTTTTATTTTAAATCTTTTATTAGGTACCATTACACGAGTAACGTAGAATATTTCTCATTATTTTAACAAATGAATTAAATAATCGAAAAAAAACGCCTTAAGCGATAGGTTCCTAAAATCCTCATTCCTAAAATCATACATCCGAATATTAGTAAGGAAATAAATTAACTTTTTAAAAATTTTATGTGAAGCCATTGAATCCACGTGTATTTCATCATTTATTCCATATTTTAGGCGTAAAAAATAATTCATTCATTTAGCGGTGCTGCCCAAATTTGGGTACCTATCGCTCGCGTGGTCATCACATTATGTTTGAAAAAGTGAATGAATGAAAATCAACTCAACAGCTCCTTTGAAAAATCATTAAAAGTGATGAAAAATATATATAAAAAATTGATTAAATAGCTTACGTAAGGTAAGGTTAGGGACTATTTTTCTTTTTTTTTCATAGCATTGAATGAGGAGTTGAGTTGACTTGATTCTGAATTGGCATGGAATCATCTGAAATGACCCACCAAATCAACTCCTGGAGTATTTTTTCTAAATATTTTTCATATCACATCCTGTAGGGATGGGTCTGGAGCTAGCCTATAGACTCTAGATCCTTCAGTTCCTAGGAAGGCTTCTCTTAGAGTATCTCAATCAAATTGATTACCAATACCCCGTGGATGTGCGAGAACGAATTCGTTTTGATGGATTTATTGGGTATTATCAAAGGACTTTTCATGGAGAAGGGGTGATGGCAGTAGTGAGGAATGTTTTTTCGACACGAAAACTGGAAGAAATAAAGTATTGATCGATTGAATGAAACTTTGCGCATGGAAAATAAAATGCTTCAGAAATCACGGCAATTTATTTAATTTAATAATATTAAATAACTATTTCATCTTATTATCTTAATATATAAAACAAAGTCGGGACCAATTTTAATGTTCTTTGATTTGTTGGATTTGTCTTCGCCCCGAATAGCAGAAAAGCTATTAAAACATCGGAAAATTCAGAAAAAAAAATTATGAAGAAAATTATTATCCTCATTCATTTTGTATAGAACGAATTCTCATTTTTGAAAGAGCTGCAGGAATATTGTGATTAGTATAATATTGAGTAGTGAGTGAATTCCAAAAATTCAAAAACGTCAAATGTCAATGCATTGATTGTTTTGCTTTTGTTCTTAAACATATAATGCTGCTCCTCTTTCTTAGATACTAAATGTCAACAGTAGAAAATGGGATAAACGGTGAAAGTATGTCTGCACCCCTCAAAAGGAAAAATACAATAATTTTAATTAATCTATCTCACATGTATAAAGAAAATGAAACGCAATTCGTAAGTAAATGGAAAAGTAGGAAAATCACAAAAATTATAAATCAGTACACAGTGCCATCTCTGATGCAAACAAAAACAAAACACGGACAGTTGTGCATCGATAATTGCTTCATTGTGTAATTTTTAACTTAATAAAAAAAAAATAATTCAGCTAATAAGTTAACACAACAGTTATTGTTTTGAGGCGGTACGAAGTTCGCCGGGTCAGCTAGTTTGAAATAAATCTCTCAGCTTTCTTTGATGATTGTATTAAAGTCTACATTTTATTCTACATTTGTTTCATTAAAGAAATATCCTGTTTTTAGTGATTGATTTGAGGAGGCGAAGATGGGCATTTATTGGATAAACAACACCTCTGCCACAGGCCACCCCGAATGGTTCGTCACATTTGGTGACTCAGCGGGGTTGCCGGGTTCATGCGGTGGAAGTTAGTCCGGGTCTTAGAGGCGAAAGCATCTACATACCAACTACGTGGCAGGCCGGATTGGGAGAGATCGGTTGATGAAGATCTTTTTAACTCTCTAGTCGGACTATCTTGATCCATTGCCTTGCACCGCAGTGGAAGTGATGGATGTATATGTTCCTTTCTCCTGGATACACTGACCCCCAGATTCCTACCTACCCCTCATACATTTTCCTTCCCGGAACTACCTTTTAGTCCTTTTCCAAAAATACCCTCCACCTAGAATCCCCAAAGACTAAATAGACCCTGAGGGAAATTATTTTCCTCAGGGTCTTCTGTGTGGTGCCAAGGTAAAAAAAATAAGTGAGGATTTTGGCAAGGAAATAAAAAATTTGCACACCCACAATTTACAAATGTACTTTTTATTACATTTTGTGTAAAAGTTTTTCCATTTTGTCCAAATGAGTTGGTGAGTAGGCACAATTTGGGAGGCGGGAAAGGGTACCGCTGCCCCGGGAAGCTTTATTGGATAACCAACACCTCTGCCATAGGTCACCCAAAGTGGTTCGCTACGTTTGGTGATTTAGCAGGGGTGCTCGAGTTCATGGGGTAAGGTTTGTGTAGGTCTTGGAGGCGGATGACTAGGACACAAGATAGACACAATCACAGATTCCTACCCATCCCTTAAACCCTCTTCCTTCCCAGAACTCTTCTCTCCCTCCTTTCCTTAAAAAACTCTCCACACAGCATCCCTAAAGATGAAATTATTTTCCTCTGGGCCTCCTGTGTGGAGCTCATGTAAAAAAAATGAAAATAATGTTACTTTACCGAAACTATAATGTTTGCAAAAATGGATAAACCTGCTGATGTTTTTCATTTTGTGATCATGTTTTCGTGTAAAATGTGAATATGATTTTTAGAGATGAATATAATTACATATTCTGAAATATCTAAAATTAAATTTACATTCTGTGTCACGCAAAAAATGATGTGCTCGGTCAAAATATGGCATCCTTTTAGATTAGATCATATATCTGTACGGAATGCAGCAAGAACAGATCTTATCTGTGATTTTTGCCTAATTTTTGACTGATTATTGCGAGTTGAAAATTAATCGATTGAAAAGTAATCGGTCCAGTGTTTTGAGTGGTAAAATGTTTTTCGTGAAAACTTTTAAATAACTTAACCTAACCTTCAAATGACTACCGTAAAATTTTCACCCAGCAACCTTATTTAGTTTGTCATTAAAAGCGCACAAATTTTGCATTTTTGCAAAAATTTTAAAATCGAATATCACGCAGTGATTAGAAACTTGTTTTTTAAAGAGAAAAAGGTTAGATCAATAGCGGATTGAGTGATTTATAAGAACTCTACACCTTTGATGTAGATAATAAAATATTGGACAACTGAATTTAAACGCGGCCGTAATAGTATTTTTGATGACGAGCGTCCAGGCCTTCCAAAAGAAGCCACCATTCCAGAAATGGTCGATAAAATCCATGGAATGATAATAATTGACGATCGATGAATAACCAAGCACGGCATAGCCGAGGCTGTGGGCATCGCAACTGAACCAGTGCTCAACATATTTGTGTATGAGAAAGCTCTTTGCCAGATGGCTGACCCATTAGCCTTCAGTTGACAACAAACGCGCTCCTCTCACCATTTTAAAGGAATATTTGGCAATGTTCAACCGCGATAAGAAGGAATTTCATAATCGTGAACGAAACATGGATCCATTACAATACACCAGAGACCTAGGAACAATCGAAACAATGGACCACTCCTGACGAATCGATGCTGAAGAAAGCCAAGAAGGGTCGGACGACAAACAAGGTCATGCCTACAATTTTTTAGCACACGTACGGTATCATTCATGTCAACTACCTTCAAAAGGGAAAAACGATCACGGGCATAACATTATGCTAGGCTGTTGGACCGATTCGACACCGATTTGAAGCGAAAGCGGCCTCGTTTGGCGAAGACAAATGTGTTCTTCCAGCGGTGCATAAGAACGCAGGCGCAATGGCATATCTCCATCAATTGCACCATATGTTGGTTCCTCAACCACCATATTATCCAAATTTAGCCCCCAACGATAATTATTTATTTCAAAACTTTAATAAATGGCTAGGTGGTAAGAGATTTGGGTCGAATGAGGAGGTCATTGCTGAAACAGATGTCTATTTTGAGGGCGTCGAAAAATCATTATTTGGAGGGGATCTAAAAATTGGAGAATCACTGAACAAAGTGTGTAGGGCTAAAAGGAGACTATGTTAGGAAATAATTTGAGTATTGTCCAAAAAAGTTGTGTTTTCTTGCCTAAACCGATTGGCGCTTTTTACGCTCTTGTTTGATTTCAGGTGGAGGTTTTCTGTGGTACTCACTTTTGTAAATCAAACGCTTGTTTTGTGTTTGTTTGTCTGGTCATAATTTATTATTCTTTTATTTATATAATCCTGATTTTTTATAAGATTTATATTGTGATCTGCTTGTTGGAACACATTTTTTTACGTAAGAATGGAAGCTACCTTCCTTTGTTCTTCTATAGAACTATTTGAATAATGGAACAAAAAAGAAAATAATAAAATTAGGTAGGTACTTGCCTAGAAGTAATTGCCCATAGAACAAGTACCTACTCAATAAGCATCAATTTTAACCATAGCTCCCCGACAAAAAGGGCTGAAATTAAATGAAAGTTCTTTTTAGAACCCTATAATAGTTAAAATTGATTATTATTATTTGTGAGATAAATTATTTTAAAAAAATAAAAAAGAGAGGTGAAACTAGCTATTACACATATCGTAATCATCCATTGATTGTTGTAGTTAGTTTAGAAACAATAATATAATAAATTGAAGTAAATCATTAGAAGATATGCATAAGAAAAAAAAATAACACTAAATTATAAAATGTTCATCTTCTTGATCCTCGATCGATAGCCTCTGCAGTTCTTGTCTTCAAGAAAGATGGCTTCTTTTTGATCCTTGGCCTTAGTAAAGATGACTTATTTTTTATACTGCTCTTCTTAGATGTTAGTAGTTTATTTTGATCCAGTTCTTCTAAGATGTGATAGCATCGTCCATTGGTAGAAGACACAATTTGGTAATGGGCCTTTTCATAGACCCTTGCTGCGTCTTCAAGGTGACTATACGGGTTATCCCATCTTGTCCAGGGTGAGTGGTGATGACACGTCCCATCCTCCATAAATTTGGTGGTGCGTTGTCGTCTTTGATGATAACTAAGTCCCCAATCTTTAGTTGTCGCCGGTTCCCATCCGTCCATTTAGTCCTTTGCTGCAGCTCTCCCAGATATTCAATTCTCCATCTTGACCAGAAGCTCTGTCTTAGTTGGCTTAGTTTTTGGAAATTATTAAGCCTGTTTATGGGAATCTGTTGTAGGTCAGGTTCAGCTACAGCTGACAGGTTATCACCAATAAGAAAGTGACCTGGAGTAAGTGCGAAGAGGTCGAGGGGATCGTTGGATAGTGGAATTAAAGGCCTAGAATTTATGCAGGACTCTATTTGGTATAATAACGTACACATCTCTTCATATGTTAATGAAGAGACGTTTGCCACTCTTTTTACGTGATATTTCACACTTTTTATGTTAGATTCCCAAAGACCTCCATGATGAGGACCTTTAGGTGGGATAAAAACCCACTGAATAGACATATTAGTTAAGTAATTAGCTATTTCCTTTTGAGAGACATATAAATTATACATATTTTTCAATTCATTATTCGCTCCAATAAATGTAGTAGCATTATCAGAATACAATTTACTAGGTTTTCCACGTCTGGAAATGAAACGCTTTAAACAATTAAGAAATGCATCTGTAGTCAGAGCGGTGACCAGTTCTAAATGAACTGCCTTAGTAGAGAAGCATATAAATAAACAAATATAAGACTTGACTGAATTGGATCTCCTACTGATTCCAGACTTTATTAAGATTGGCCCTGCGTAATCTAGTCCTGTAACAGAGAACGGTCTACATGGTGACACTCTATCCTCTGGTAGGTCAGACATTATTTGATGACTTGTTTTTGGACTGCATTTAAAGCACACAATGCAATTTTTAAGTATTTTTTTAATAGCATTTTTTGCCATTATAGGCCAATATTTTAGTCTAATAAGTGCTAGTAACGTTTGAGTACCTACATGCAAATTTGTATAATGAAAATGTTTAATGATTAACTTTGTTAGAGGGTGATCGTGAGGTAGTAATATCGGATGTTTTTGTGCTTCATGTATTAGTTTTCCTCTGGACAATCTCCCACCTACATGCAATAAATCCATATGTATAAATGGGTTTAATGATTTGAGATGACTGGTTTTATCTAAGTTTTTTCCCGCCTTTAATGTTTTAATTTCTTTTGAAAATGAATAAGATTGAGTGACCGTTATTAATGAATGTAACGACTTGTTTAATTCTATTATTGAAAGTTGTCCGCTAAATGTATGTTTTTTTCTTGTATTATTAATGAAACGTAGGATATAAGCAGTTACTCTTTGTAAACGCGTGAGAGAAGAAAAACGATAAAACAATTCCCAATCTTTATTCATACTGACGGTTAAATTTATTTTGCTTTTTAATTCCGGTGGATCGATGCAAATTTCCTTATAGTTCGGCCAAGTTACTTCATCTTGAGTTAACCAATTAGGACCTCTCCACCAGATTTCTGAAGAAAATAGACTTTTAGCACTGGTTCCTCTTGATAAAATATCCGCTGCATTATCTTCGGAGTTGACATGCTTCCATTGACTGGTTTCGCTTCTTTCCTGTATTTCTGCAACTCTGTTTGCAACAAATGTATTCCATCGCGCTGGTTGATTTCCTATCCAGCATAGAGTTATAGTGGAATCACACCAATAAAATGTTTTATCCAAAGGTATAAGTAGGGATTCCTTTACTTTTTCAACAAGTTTTGTTAACAGAACAGCACCACATAATTCCAATTTAGGCAAAGAAATCGTTTTTAATGGAGCTACTCTTGATTTAGCTGTGATTAATTGAGAATGCCGTTTTCCTGATTGGTCTGTGGATAGCATATATATGCAAGCAGCATATGCTTTTTGAGATGCGTCACAAAATCCGTGCAATTGTATATTTACAGTTTGATTACATATAATTTTTCTAGGTATTTGAAAAGAATTTACACCTTTTAAATCTTCTAAATATTTTTTCCAGAGCTTCAGAATTTCTATAGGTATTTCTTCATCCCAAGATATCTTTTCTTGCCATAATTTCTGCATAATAAGTTTAGCATTCACGGTTACTGGTCCTAGCAAACCTAATGGATCGAAAATACTAGCAATCAGTGACAAAATATTCCGTTTATTATAAATAGGATGTGACGGTAGTTCCACGTGATATAAAAAACTATCTTTTTCGCAATTCCAAGCTAAGCCTAGAATTTTCTCTCCTTCTGGTTTGTCCAAAATTACCATATCAGTGGCCTGATCGGCCTCCGATGACAAATCAGAAGAATTAGACCGCCATTTTCTTAAGTTCATACCGGCCGAATTCATTATGGAGATTAACTGTTCTTTTAACAAATTACAGGATTCCACATTGTCTGCACCTGTAATTAGATCATCTATGTAAAAATCTCTCTCTAAAATGAGACTAGTTTCAGGATATAACTGAGCGTTTTCCATACTCAGCTGCTTCAAGCAACGCGTGGCTAAGAAAGATGACGGTCCCATACCATAAGTTATCGTATTTAACTTGAAATGGCCCATTTCCTCTTCTGGAGATGCTCGCCAAAGTATTTTTTGGAAGACGCGGTCCTCCTCTCTAATGTTGACCTGCCTGTACATTTTCTCTATGTCAGCCGTCAATGCCACTTGATATTTTCTAAAATTTAACAAATGGGTATATAAATCATTTTGTATTATTGGACCAACCATTAACGCGTCGTTTATTGATATCCCGCTGGAGGTTTTTGCGGAGCCGTCGAACACCACTCTTAGTTTGGTAGTGCTGCTGGTTTCCTTCTTGATTGCATGATGAGGTAAATAGTAAGATTTTTCTTCATTTGAAACTGGTTCAAATTTTGTCATATGACCTAAGTTTTCATATTCTTCCATGAATTTAATGTATTGAAGTTTCAAATCCATGTTAGAAGATAATTTCTTTTCCAAGTTTAAAAATCTTTTTTCTGCCATAGGCAAGGAAGTACCTATTTGATCTATACAAGGTCGGAATGGTAAGCTTACTTCGAAACGCCCATTTTCATCCCTTTTTTGGGTTGACTTGAAGCTCTCTTCACAAGCCTTTTCTTCATAATTTTGGTGCTTGATGGACACCAATTCCTCTTGTTTCCAAAATCTTTCAATTTGATTGTGAATCATATTTAAAGATAAGTGACATGAGGATGATTCTTGCTCTTTTTTTGTAGTGCACGTTCTAATTGGCCCGGATAATATCCATCCAAGTTCAGTGCGTTGCAGCGTAGGTCCAGTTGTTCCTAATCTCAATTGATCAGTGGTCAGCATTTCCCAAAATAGTTCGGAGCCGAGTAATATATCCACATGACCGGAAGTGGAAAATTCAGGATCGGCCAATTTCAATCCTGGTGGTATGTTTGCCTCCCTTTTTGGAAAAGAGGTCTGCGGTAACTTGCTGGTGATTTCTTGTAATACCAAGCAAGTAACAAGTTTTTTGTAATTAGAGTTTATTGATGACAATTCAAACGAGAGGCTCTTCTTTACATTTGTTATATTATTATGTAACCCAGAGACCGGCATATTTAATGACTTGTACTTTATGTTTAATTTTTTAGCAAATCGTTCAGTTATGAAATTCACCTGAGAACCATTATCCAACAATACTCTCGCTGAATGAATAATTCCATTACTGTCCTTAACGTTCACCATTGCCGTTGATAACAAAATTGTTTTTTCTGCTTCTCCAAAAGTGGAATGGTTTGAGACTGGTACTTGATCTATGCCATTCTCAGTGTTTTGATCCTCTTTAGGGAAAATATGGAGTAATGTGTTGTGTCCTGCTTTATCGCAAGTTCTACAATTATTCTTACTCCTGCATTCTTTAGTTGAATGACCTACATTTAAACACTTGATGCAAGCTTGTAATTGCTTGATTTTCTCAAACCGTTCATGTTGGTTTAGTTTCAAAAACTGTTTACAGAAATAAATCTTATGATTTTCCTTACAAACAATGCATTTCAACCTTTGCGACAATAATGAAACTGAAGATTCCTTTTTGTAACTTGACGGTTTATGATGCGCGAATATTGGTTTGGCTGTGGAACATGTTGCTTCCGATGCTTCCAAGACTATCGCTCGATCTGTTAAACATTTTAAAAATTCTTGCAATGTCGGTATTTTTTCTTTAGTTGGATATTGTTCCCAATAGATCCGGGTATTGGAATCTAATTTGTTGGCCAAAATATAAATTATTATTACATCCCAATACTCCGTGGGTAGACCTATGTTTTTCAATGAATTCAAATGTAATTGTGTTTGATCTAATAAACTTCTCAAGGCGACGTGACTTTCTTGTTTTAATTCCTTGAGCTTAAACAATGAATTTAAATGTTGATTAGCTATTACACGCTTATTTTCAAATCTATTTGATAAAACCTGCCAAGCTATTTCGAAATTGTCTTGGGTAATTTCAAGTGCGTTTAATATTTGTGATGCCTTTCCTTTTAAACAATCACGCAAATAGTAATGTTTCTGAAAATTATTTAATGATTTATTATTACCCACTATCGTGACGAAAGCATCCTTAAAAGATAACCATTTCGAATAATCACCACTAAATTCTGGGAGCGAAAACGTAGGTAATTGGATCTTAATATTGTTAGTATCATCAATTTTTTCAATGCTTTTTATGGATTTTTTTGCTAACGTCACTACTTGATAATATTGCAATTCAAAACACTCAAGTGGGCTATCCTCTTCATCTGAGTTACTATCAAACTCTTCGATCTGAGATTGTATATTCTTAAAGCGATTTAACAGTGTGTTTACCTCCTCCAATCTTGTTTCCGTTTCTATTACATCAACTGAATCACTTAATAGGTAATTCTTAAATCGTGTTAATTGTGCCTTCAATTCACCGCGCTTCTTCACCAGTGATTTTAATGTTTGTGGCATAATGCAGAATTTTTTACACAAACATACACATTAAATTATTTAAAAATAAACTTTTGTTTGTTCCACCTTTGCGGGAGCGAATAATAAATAGATTACAATAAAATAAATTATATTATTTAATAATCAGTGGTAATCATAGAGTAAATTATTTGGAATCTACCTACTGGTTAAATTATATTAGGTTGACAATATTTTATCTTGTTGATTATAATATCACGCAAAAAGAGTGGCTCTTGGTGGCGAATTCTTCGCGTGATTTTACAAGTTATATTATAATGCCTTAATACCTTAGGAATATGTAATGATGAATAAGAATGATGTAGACCGGACGGCTGGCTGGATGAGCTGGTTTTCATCTGGCTTCTCGAAGGACCATATGGCGCTTTTTACGCTCTTGTTTGATTTCAGGTGGAGGTTTTCTGTGGTACTCACTTTTGTAAATCAAACGCTTGTTTTGTGTTTGTTTGTCTGGTCATAATTTATTATTCTTTTATTTACATAATCCTGATTTTTTATAAGATTTATATTGTGATCTGCTTGTTGGAACACATTTTTTTACGTAAGAATGGAAGCTACCTTCCTTTGTTCTTCTATAGAACTATTTGAATAATGGAACAAAAAAGAAAATAATAAAATTAGGTAGGTACTTGCCTAGAAGTAATTGCCCATAGAACAAGTACCTACTCAATAAGCATCAATTTTAACCACCGATTAATTTTCAATCGCCTCTCGTATTCTGTGGTTTGATAAAATAATTGTATAAACTTTAATTTGAAAAACAAAACAAGTAACGTAAAACGCTTATTTAAAGAAGTATGTCTTATTTATTTAAGTCGAATTTAGAGTTAAGTATTTTGAATAAAAATATTAAGTCGTTTATTTTACGTCTATCTTCGAGTGTGTGTATTTTTAGAATATTTAGTAATAGATTAATTTTAAGTCTTCTAGTGAGATATTTAATTTAAAATTTATAAAAAGCAGAATTTTTTTTTGTATTCGCTCAACGTGAATTTTGTAAGATGGAAACCAAACTACTGAGTTATATTCAATTTGGCTTCTAACTAGAGATACATATAATAGTTTAATGGCTTCTGTGGAATTAAAGTTTTTAGTTATTCTTAATACGAAGCCTAGCGTTTTCATACATTTGTTCATAATTTGGTGGATATGATTGGCGAAACTTAGTTTTTCATCCAAAATAATTCCAAGATCACTCATTTCCGTGACTCTTTCTAAAGCTGTGTTATTAATGGAATATTCGAATAAAACAGGATTTTTATTTCTGAAGAAAGTCAAGGTTTTACACTTTTCTACATTTAAAAATAAATTATTTTGAATGCACCAATCTTTAAACTTACTAATATTTGACTGTAGTATTTAGCAATGATTTATATCAGTTATTTTCTTTAGCTTGATGTCATCAGCAAAGAGCAATACCTTGACATCATTGAAGCAATTGATTATATCATTGATGAAAATAAGGAACAAAACCGGGCAAAGGTGACTGCCTTGAGGTAGGCCACTAGTAGCCCAGAAAGCTTTCGACATCCAAGATTTTATTTTGTCGAACAGTTTTCGATTTAATAAATAGCTAGTAAACCATTTTAGCATGTTACCCCTTATTCCTAGAGCAAATAGTTTTTGGATTAGTAGTTTATGGGATACTTTGTCAAATTCTTTCGAAAAGTCTGTATATATGCAGTCGACTTGTTTATTTTCTGCAAAAGATTGTATTATGAAGTTTTGAAATATTGTTAAGTTAGTTGCGGTAGATCTACCTTTGATAAAACCGTGCTGTTTAATTAATTTTATTAATTTGGGATAGATTTCATCAAGGACCAGTGATTCGAAAAGCTTAGATAGTACTGACTGTATACACATGGGGCGATAATTGGCTATATTAGTGTCGTCTCCTTTTTTGTAGATAGGTGTAATTAAGCTAGATTTCCAGCAGTGTGGAAAGTGTCCAAGGATCAAGAGAAGGTTGAATAATTATGTGAGTGGTTTAGATAATATATTAGAGCATTTTTGAGGACTATTGGTGGAATGTTGTCTGGGCCAGTGGCAGGCATTTGTCAGTGTCTAAGGAAAATAATTTCTGTTCGCAACATTTTTGCTAAATTTGTATTCAGTGTATTTGTATTTGTAGTCTTGCTAAATTTGTATTCAGGTTTTTTTTGTCATCTGGGGTTTCTTCATCATATACATCTTTGAAGAAGTCCGAAAAAAGGTTTACAATGTCATGTGTATTGTTTGCACTGGTTCCATTCATTTGCATTATTGGCGGGTAGTCTGTGTTTTCATTGTTTAGTTTTTTAAGAAATTTCCAAAGATTTTTGGATTTAAAGACATTGTCCTCGATAGAGGTTATATACATTTTGTAACATTGCTTGGAAAGATCTTTAAATTTTTTCCTGGTTTCGCTAAAGATTTTATAATCACTTATGGATTTGCTTTGTTTGAATTTTTTGTGTTTACTCTTTTTTTGCTTAAGAGAGGCAGTAAGCTCTGATAAGAACCAAACCGGGTAGGTATAGCTTCTCGGTGTATAAAAAGGTACATAGGGTTCAATAATATTAGAAAAGTATAAATAAAGTTGGTCTAAAGATTCATCAATGTTTTCATCGGATAAAAACGACCAGTCTCTATTTGAGAGATGCCTGTTAATTGAGTCGAAGTCGGCTCGTTTAAAGTTTAGAACTCTTTGTACAGGTATTTTTTTCATTTTCGCATTTAATATTTATTTTAATGTATAGGGGAGGATGGTGATTATCTATTGGTAGGAGTGGATAATTTGAGAGTTCTACAGATATTTTAGGATAGTTTGATAAAGCTAAGTCTAATAAGCGATTTTTACAGTTATTAATAAAATTATGTTAGTGAAAGTTTAGAAAGTTTACCATGTCCAAAACTTTACGTGCACGATCGTTTTCACTTTCGTTTGTGATGAGACCACAGTTTTTTGCTTTCCATGTTAGGTTTGGTAAGTTATAATCTCCAAGGATAACAATTTTCGAATGAGAATATTTTGATGAAATTGTTTCGATGTCTTCAAAATGGTTTCTGTATGTTTGAGGGTCAGAAAGTGGTGGTAGATAGGCCGTTCCAAATATAATTATCTCAAGAGGAGTCGTTACTTGCACAAAAAGATGTTCGATGTTATTGTGTTTCGTGGTTAATTTTCTAGATGACAACTTCTGTTTTATAGCAATCAAAACTCCTCCACCTCTTGATTTAGAACTTGATCTGACATTTTTGTCGCAGCGAAATATTTTGTAGTTTGTAAGACCGAGTTCAGTCGATTTGATATCAGATTTTAGCCAGGTTTCCGTAAGTATAATGATTGTCATGATGATGGGAAGGAAGGGCTGCTCTTAGGTCGTCGAGTTTTGATCGTAGTCTTCGGATGTTTTGGTAGTAGATTTATAAAGTTCCGGTTCGATTGTTAGTTGGAATTGCTTGGATATTTTTGTAACTTCCTAGTTTTTTGGCAGATTTGGGACAATTCTGGACGTGGAGTTTATGTATTTTATGGTGACATCTTCACCATTTTCTTTCCGCTTCTCCAGTTGAACCCTCAGATCTTTTAGAAATTTTTGCTGCGCTGTAGTTGAGTCGGGATAGATTCTACAACCTTCGATAATATATACATATTTTATAAAGAATACGCTTCTCCTTTCTGACATACACTTATTTTTATTTCATAAATTAAAAAATAAAAGTTAAGGTTTATAATGTCTCCCGGATTTCCACGCAAGCCAGTTTTGAGGGTAAGGTAATTTTGCACGGTGTTTTACATATAATCCAAATGTGGTTGTTTATCATAATAATGTCTAAAGGATATTTTAAAGTTTTTCCGTTTTTAACAATCTAACAAATCTGCCCTCCATCACTCTTTCACCACAACCGTCACAATGTTGATTTTTGTTTTAAAAGATAAATTAATAATGTTTTTATTTTCATCACGAGGCTCCCAGAATTCCATCAAAATTGTATCACATTTTTCAAACGCTGTACGGAAAATATCGCTATCAAATTAAAATTCTTTGAAGACTTCACAGTTCAAACAAAATTTTAAGCTGTCAAAGGCCGGAAGTCGACACACCGTGAATATGACTGACAGTGGAAAGCTCTCTTTGTAATAAATTCAATTAGATGACAAACATGTGTACTGTTTAGTGATGTCTCATAAATATGAAAAGTCTGGTGGACTTATTTTGTCCACAAAAAACTAAAAAGTTCTTTTATTTCGAAAATTAAGTGTAATAAATAACAAAAATAAATGTTTTACTCATTTATTTATTTATTTACGCTGAGGCTTTTACATAGGTTATACTATATATCTACTCATAAACAGTGCTGTACGTAAGTTGCTGTGAACGGTATAAACATATTTAAAATATTATACAGGAAAGGAAAGAATTTTTTTACAGGTTCATAGTTGGAAGAGAACTTAGAACCAATGCTCTATTACACATCCAGAGTTGAATAGTTTTTTCAAATAAATCTGCTCTACTAGGTGAAAAAACAGTAATAACTAAATACCATATTATATCACCAGAATTGGAGTATATGTTTGCACATTTTTCAATTCGTCTCATGTGCGTATAGTATTAAATGCTGAAGAAGAATTGTTAAAAAGTG
Source organism: Limnephilus lunatus (assembly GCA_917563855.2). NCBI lineage: Eukaryota > Metazoa > Arthropoda > Insecta > Trichoptera > Limnephilidae > Limnephilus > Limnephilus lunatus. The sequence goes on from OU830592.1 coordinate 78,421,620, forward strand.
CTGCTGTGTAATTTTTATTATGATGCATGGCAGCTTTTTCGCTTTCCGAATGCATTATGTAGTGAAGTCACTTAGATACGATCTATTTATATTTTATTTTTTTATTCCTTACCTATAATTTTTTTTATCTTATGTTACTGACCCAACCGCCTGGTAAATACTCTTGCAAGAACACAGGAATACGAAATGAAATTAAATATAGCAATGTGTCCCAAAATGTAAGGAAAATGTCAATAAATGCATTGGCATAAATAAAATAAAAAGTTTTGATACCTTTTTCAATTGCACTTATTCTTATAAAAGCGGAATGTTAGTGACGAGCTTAAATGACTGAAACGTAAAGTTTTCCTATTTATTTTATTGTTTGCTAACAAATCTAATGATTAGGGTAACCTTACATGGTAATACCGTGAATAAATTTCTGACAATTTACTCGGAAATCAACAAGGGCATTAATAATAAAAATAAAAGAAATTGTAAATTTGACGGCCTCCGTGGTCGAGGGGTAAGGCTTTATTTAATGGAATGGCGTTCACAATTTAATTATTTAAAGTAAGCTACTGTATTTTGACGCGCGCCCCGTAGAAGAAGATACTCTCAGTGTCGCCCTAGTGTAAGAACACCATTTAAAATTGTTACATTGTTTAAAATGGCTTTAGCCGTGTTTAGTGACCAGATCTGAATAACCATATACTTCCCCACCTTACTCACCCCATCACCTCTCTCTCCCCACCACCTTCAGCGTCACAACATACCTCAATTGGGGATTCCATAGTCTCACTGACTCCAGGCGGTTGGGAGTTCACATAAGATTTTTTTTTTATTATAAGAAAGACATTGAAATAATATAAATTGATCGCAAAACAGCTGCCATGTGTCATTATAATATTTACACACCAGGACTTGTTCTGAACTATTTTTTTAATGAAATATTAATATTGTTAAACGTAAAAAACTTTCAATTAAAACGGAGTTCTACAAATTAAACTTGATAACAAAACGTAATAAAGATTCTTGGTATGAGCTTAAAAAACTGGTGCGTAACAAATTTATAAAATAAAAGACGAAGACTCGAAGTAAATATGATCACGCTCGAAAAACACGGCTGTGGTTGGTGTTTCTTTCAAGAACTCAGCCTGTTTTCAGTTGGATAAGTTGCGGCTACAACCAAATAATTGGGAGTACGGCCAAAGCCCGCCCCGGGGACGCGTTAGACCGCTTTCAGCACCGATGTAGGCTTTCGCGCTTCTCTACGGGGTGTTTACTGCGCCCCACATCCCCTCTACCACACCCCCTGCCTTGCCTCAACTACTCGAGAATTTTATGTGTAAACCTGCGAGGATTACTTGCAAGTTATGCAGATTTAAAGCTAACTTTTTTTACGTAAATAAAGCGCCGTGGCGGAGTGTTTGTCTTTATTAGAGCCTGTATGAGCTTTACACTGAAAATATTGTTGATGTTAATTTTACTACCTTTTATTTTCACCGTGTAATTAACAAAACGCAATTATTAATTAAAAACCATCATCATAAGTACATCCTCAAACGCAACGGTAAACTTAATTTGTAAAAACACATCACGGGAAACCTGTGTGATTAACACAGCTGATATAACAATATATATTATCTATTAACCCAATTTGTAAAAAACGTTTTTATTTTTTATGAATCAATTTAATTTTAGTACCTAATTGATTTATATACCAATATTTATTATTTATCAAAGCTTACAAATTATTAATTACTTAAAGAAATTATTTGGGAGGCGGGTGTGGGTATCGCCGCATCGGGAATCCCAATTCGCTACGATTGTGACTTAGCAGAGGTGCCAGGGTTCATGGGATGAGATTTGTTCAAGTCTTGGCCACAGATGCGTCTGCCCACCAACTTCGTGGTGAGCCGTATCGAAAGAGGTCGGTTGAGGAAGAACAGACTCTCTCGACCCAATGCATCGTCTTGAACGCAGTAGGAGGGATGGGCTCATACATCCGTCACTCCTGGGCACGCAGACCCCCAGGTTCCTACCCACACGTGATAAAATTTTAAGAAAAATTAAAAGACCCTCCACACAGCATCCACAAAGATGACCGAAGCCCCGAGGGAAGTTTTACTCGGTGTGGGATTTACCTCCTGTGTGGGGTTAACGTAATAAAAAATTATCTTCTCTTTAATGTGGCTCTTACAATACATCTTGAACCTACAAAATGGTGCATATTGTCCTGCAGCTATTTATAATATTTCATCTCTTTGTATAGTGAACAATTTTGCTTATTCCTTTTTGTTAGCCTAATTTCATTGCTCGTCCTTGTATTATGCCTGGGAATATCCTTGTTGTATTTTTAATTAATTAATTATTTTAAATTATATTTTAAAGTAATTTGATAGAAAGTTGTTGAATATCGGATACAATGTCGTATCGAGAGTGCTTATCAAATATCAAGTACTAAATGTCGGCGTAAACTGAATTAGAATATTTACCTCTCTACATTAAAGTAAAGAAAGAATAATGAGCTTTATTTATGTCCTTAGGTATATAAACACAATAAACTTAATCGTTTGTAAGTAAAATCTTCACTCATAAAGCTTTAATTAAAACGATGAAATTTCCGTTTTAAAAAGCACCGAAGTGTTTGCAACTAATCACGTAAGGCCAGAACTAAGCGAGATGGAAGATTTAAACAAAATAACGACCATTAAATTGAAATATATCAGCGTCTACAGTGCTACACGTTTAAGTTGGCGAAAAATTAAAGGCGCTGTCATCTAGTAAGTTTGCTTACCAGATTAAAACATAAAGTTATAGTGTTAGTTTTAAGTCACCGCCAATATTTACCACGACTTTTTGACATTGCACAAAAGAATATATTTTCGGCTGAAGCTCCCCATAATGAAGAAACTTTCCATCTGAATTCGATAATTTTTACAGAAAATGTTTATAATTTAATCAGTGATTATCTGTATGTATGTATATAAGTAGGTTAGCTGTAGTGTTTTGTGAAAACCTCACTAGGAGAACCTGTGCTGAGACGTTCGCATATTTTGTTCAAAGTATTCTGCCGTATTAGTAAAAACATGGCATTGACACCCTCAAGGAGGACGCTGTAACTCCACCCATATATAAAAGTATCCACCCCTATAAAAGTAAACCATATTAAAAATATCATTTAAAAGAAATGAGAAAAAAACACCACCTCTTTTCCCCTTGTTTCTGGTAGCAAGTTTTTCTTTGGCGGCTTTACCGCCTGGCATTTGGCAGTTGGTGGTGAATGCAATTTTAATATTCTATTGAGCTGTCGTTGTGAAAGGAGTCCAGCTTTTGATCTTGGGAATTCTTTAGAAAGAGAACCGCGTGTCCTCCACCTTTCTCAGCTGAAAAAGCAATTATTTGTTCTTTGTTTTAATGAAATCTCGCCTTTTGACACGGCCGTCGGCCATTACTCCCTCCCTGCCATCTCGGATTATTGAAGGATTATATAAAATGTCTTCATCGCGAGACTGATCGACGGGAATAAATTATGAAGAGAATTTTAGGAGGCATTAAACGTCTCGTAACAACCGGCAACGGCAAATTACCAGACGTATTTCATTTCTCAGAATGTAGGGTGAAGTTACCAAGAAAATGTTTTTTTTATTTACTTTTTTTAAACAGAATTGTGGAAATTTCAACATTCGATAACTCGACTAGAAGTAAACATAGCGACGCCATGATCGTCTCGTTTTAAAAATAAATAAATAAAATGTTTACGCCACTGTCGCCACTACTACTCCGTCACTCGTGGTAGCCGGACGTCGCGAACTGCAAACGCATGAAGCGAACCCAAGATTTTCGACTTTTCGGATTCGAAAAATGTCCATATACGGGATTTTACATATATTAGATTTCATTACTAAAGTGTTTTTTTGAAGAGGATTTGTATCTGTAACTCGTTTTGAGCTCTATGTATCTCAAAAACTCGAAAAGATACCAGGATGGTTAAGATTTAAGATTTTCATGGCCAAAAGTATTACGGTAATTTATTTTTGGGGTATTATGCCGTGTTGAACTACTACCTTCTTTAGCCAACGTTTTGACAACATTGTACAGTGTCCACCATCAATAATACCCCAAAAACAAACCATAATTGGTAAGATTCGAGGATGTTTACTTGAAAAAGTTTTCTTAAATTATCGCAAAACAAGAGGTCAAAGTTAAACCAGAATTGTTCGCAAAAGCGTAAAATATAAAATTTCAACGAGAATAACGCCAAGAACGCCGTGCCTCAACCCAAAACCAACTCTTACGTGCAAAAATTCTTTAAACTTGAACTAATAAACGATTTGGACAAACCAACCACGCGAGGGAAAACTTGACATTTGCAAAAGATATTCAAAAAGCCATTTATGTAACCTATATCTCATACCACTAAAATGTTTGAAATAAATGTAAATCGCTAGGTAATTAAAAATATAAAACTTTTTAATTTTAATATAACATGCACATCAACCTATACTATATAGTACTATACACAGTATATACGACTGACTTGTTCACGAAAATAATTGCGGCAAATTCCGACGCTGGGTATCCACATTTTTTCAAATTGTCTTTTCGAATTCAAATCCCCGCTGGGGAACGCTGTTTTTTCAATATCAACGTTCCCCAGCGCCGATTCACAGAAAAATGCGCCCAAAAAACAGCGTTTTGCGAATAATATATTTCATGATGGTCTTAATTCGGCTAACAATCGCTGTATTTCACTGTCAAAAAGTGTTTAAAGTACCCACCTAAAGAAAACTAAATTAATGGTACGGATGTAACGATGGGAGTTTAACAAAACATGGCCATTAGGCTGGGAACTCGCGAAACACGAGAAATTTTTGAACCCTCTTTTTAAATGTTATTGTTCATTTTTACTACGATTAAAGTATACAAAAATAAAAGAAACTTGACAAATAATTTGTTTGTGCTTTCTTATTCTTTGGTTTGGTTAATTTTCCGCATTAATCTAAATAATTTTTTAATGTCTCGCTCTCATCGACTAATATTTTGAATCATTGACTAATATTTTGAAGACCTTAATTAAGCCTTGACTTTGTGGCGCATTGCCGAAAAGAGGTTAGCGTAAAAAATGAGTGTGCTACGGTAAAAAAAAACCTGTTGTCAGAGGTTCTACAGTCCCGCTATAAGCTAGCCAGACAGCGTCGGTATTTTCTTCGGCATTTTAAGATCAAGTTTTACACTTGATGCCAAAAATACGGTGCAATTTTTTAAAGTGCTGACGATTCTTTCGTACAACCTTGGTGTGGCCTCTATATCTGTTATTCGTTCTCTCCGGGGAATTTTCAACACTCGACAATATTCCCAGAGTTCAAAGACTCCTCCTTTTATTGCTTTTGTCGGGTAGGTATATGCTTCTTCCTGTAAGTGAATATTGAAAAAAATAGTATATTCTGACCATATGGGCTTGGAGATATTGAGAGCAGCATTTAAATATGTATGCGGGTACGTACTTCTAGCCATTTCTCCTCTGATATTGATTAATTGGATATTGGATAATTGCATTATATAATACTAACTACCTAATTCGCTTTAACTATTACACGACTGAGGCGTCTATTGGGGATGAGTTCTATGAGATATTTAAAAAAAATTACGGCAATAAATTTACACTGGAGACATTTTAAAATTCATTTCTTCAATTGATCGATTTTCATACAGCCAATGATAATTATTGCTTGCGCCGCGCCGTTGGTTTCTTTTACAAAATATATACATATAATATTCTCTTAAAAAAGAATTATTTCCATAAACCGATACGCAGACACAGAGCACTCCCATCATGACATTTCAAGCAAATTACAGCATATTGATTTTTTTTGTGAATACCTCAAAAGAGTCTACGTCTGGAACCAGTAAGACTATGACATCTCCAATTGGCGTATGTTGTGAGGCTGAAGGTAGCGGGGAGGGGAAGAAAATGGGAAATCAGAAGGTGGGAAAATACCTGGCTCTTCAGATATGGTCACCAAACACGGCTAAAGCCTTTTCAAACAACGTTTTAAAACTGAATTGTAATTTACACCAGGGCGATACTGAGAGTATCTTCCACTCTGGAACGCGCCGCAAATTTACAACTTATTTTATTAAATGAATAAATTGTGAAATAACACAAAATAATCAAGTAAATTGCTCATGCTGTAAATTGAACCCGCCACCTTTGGATTGGTAGCGGAGAGCCTTACCCATCGACCTATGATTATTTATTATTAAATTCGTTAGATTATTATTTGATTTTCGTAAATGACCTAAATCCTAAATGATTATCCTAAATGACCTAAATGATATTCGGTGAATATCATTTATAATAAAAATGACTGAAATAAGAATTTAATGAGTTCCACTGAATTAGCTGAAGACAATTTATTGTGAAACTTAACATCTTTTGGCTACCTACTATTACATCAAGTTCTGGAAACATTTGAAAAGAAATTGCCTACGGCAGGCTGTATTTTATAGAAAACAAAGCCTTATAACCCTCGTACGTTACGGTATAAAATAACAACTGTTACGTAAGAACAAGTGAAAGGTGATTATGCACTAATCTACTGCACATTAGGAGTGGTGTGTTCCACCTTACAAATTCCCACATGTCGGGAACAATGCGCGCTCGTTCCTCGTTAGCCGTCAGAACTGTCTACATTGGATATAAACTGTTGGAGCCGAAACGGAAATTCAAGAACACAAAAGGAAATGGTCGCCCATTTGTGTGAAATTATAACTGAGATGTTACAAAAGTTACTTCTGGCGGCAGAACCATTGTTCGGTTAAAGCACGTCAGAGAGCCGCTGCTATTGTTTGGAGGGAAGCCATTTTATTTATCAGTGAGGATTCTGATTTCATTTTTGTTTTAATTTGAATTTTTGTAATAATAATAACAATCGTAAAGGGTGCTAACCAGTGTTATACGGGGTGTTAAGGGACGTACGAGTATTTGACTTAACATTGACTTAAAATTGCATAGAAAGTTTAAATTAAGGCACAAATAGTTAAACAGTAGCGTTTCAAATATGTCTGTTGACAAAGAAAATTATTAATCGACGACGAGGATGATCTCCGTTGCATACCTATTTTTTATGGGTGTCGTGAGTATTAATTGTAGAGATCGCGAGTACGATGCTGAAGAGAAAACATATTATGCATATTTAAATAAAAGTTTCACAGATTTTCTAAGAACAGGTGAAGCTGTGCAAATAATTACTTTCTTTTATATAATATATTATATATGTACACATAGGATACCGTACCGAAGGATTTTAACCAGTGATTCCTGAGCATGTTCGCAGTCAAAAATGTAGATATCATTTTGCTGTCCGATGATTTTTTTTTTCAATTAAAAACAATCAAAATATTTTATTATCACGTCGCAACTGAGTAGTAAGAAATGGGCAAGAGGGGCACGTGATAAGCACTCCGTTTCGTTCCAGCAGCATGTTAATACACGAATCAGCGCGCGTATCGCTTGATCCCGTCGCGACGTGTGATCGGTGAGTGATTTTTTTTTTCCTTATTTAACAGAAAAAAAAAACTTTTTGAACTCCAAATGGAAATGTTCAGGAATCGCTGGTTAAAATCCTTGTAAAATGCAATAATAATTCAAATTGAAGGCTTCCTACAGTAAAAGAAGAGTGCACTTAAGATCTTCCTTTTGACGGGGTGCAGAGGGTTGATCAAGTACCGAGCACCTTGTGGTAGCGAGCATAAGGGATGGAAGACCGTAAAATTAAATTGATCCGATAGATTCCATCGCGGTCATTTGGGAACAGCCCATTGTCAATGTCTAGTGGGTATATCCGGGTGAACCTTTTCAGGATACCGGACTGTTGGATCAAATCAGGTTTTTGATTTTGATTATTTTTTTTATTTTTCACAAAACATTATGAGCGATTAAACCTTTTTTTTTTTATGAATTTTTACCACGGCGATAGTTTATTCTACAATCTATGACAATCAGCAGTGTAAAATTCTGTCGATACTATTTTATAACTTTTTAAAACAAGTAAAAATATTTTTTTTAGTAAAAATTCTGTTTTAGTAAGAATTTTTTGAAAAAAACAAGAATATAAAGTTTTTCCACTTCTTATTTTGAAGGAACGGTGTCACCTTCGTATCGAGGGGTAAGGTTCTCAACTAGCAATCTGAAGGTCGCGGGTTCAAAATCCGGGGTGCGCAAGTAAATTTTATGCGATTGAAAGATGTTATTTCACAATTTAGTATTTTAAAATATCCAGAGTGGAAGACACTCTCAGTATCGCCCTGTTGTAAAACCACTATTCAGAATTGAAAGGTTGCTTGAGATGACTTTAGCCATTTTTGGCGACCAGATCTGAATAGCCAAATACTTTCTCATTTTCCTCTTTTTCATCTTCTTCCCCTCCCCACTACCTTCAGCCTCAGAACGTATCCCAATTGGGTATTCCATAATCTCACTGGCACCAGGCGGGAGCAGTTGGGACTCTTTTGCGGTAATCACATAAAAAAAACAATTAACAGACATCTTCAGACTGGTACAGTTTTAAGTAAATATTTTGTATACATAGCATTGGGTATGAGCGCTGCTGACTTTATACAATAAAACACATTTATGACTTATTTTGTCGAGTGTCACGAATGATTGGGCCATTTTGGCATTAGAGTTTCCGAATTGTGATATTCTTTACCGAGTAATCAAATTATTACTAAGCAATGCCTGTGAATATACAAATGTTTCTAAAAAGCATTAAAGTGTCTAAAAACCATTAATAATGTAAACTTTAATTGAAAAACATTCCAGGATTTCCGAAATGGTTCGTCAAAAGTAAGAAAAAAAGTTTAGTAAAAGGAAGGTAGTAAAATAATTCGGACTTTTTATGTTAAACGGAAGTCGTCGAAATGTTCCGAAAATGACAGAGTTTTTTCTTTCATTCAAGTTTTATGTCCTGAAAATGGAAACATTGGCTTCGAATATAAAACACGATGGTATTTTCTGCTCTAATTTATGAGAAGTTTAATGTTTCTATTTGGCGTATTACAAACTATATGTGTTATATAGCATACGGTAAATCTGGCCCATTTTTCATGTCACGTATTGAATAGAAATCCGATGTTGATTTTTTTCTTCCAAACAACAAAGTAAAATAACGCCAACGAAAATATGCGAAAGTTTTTCTGATTTATTTCAGATTGTGTTACTTCAGTTCCTACTCTGAAATATTATTTATCACTTGGCCAATATATAGTAATCAATTATTTTCATTGATAGACAATGCAAACACGAGTCCCGCAGCACAGGGGCAGTCGATAGTGGGACAATAAACAAAGTCAATAATTAATTCTTCTTTAATCCCAGTGATTGAGTATACTTGATATGTGTTCCGGAATCATCAGCAAAACTCGAGGTTCGTCGAGATTATAAGTTAATTTATTTATGTCATCGCGTTGTTTACAATGAATATTTAACTGGATCAAACATTCGTTCTTTGGATGCTCTGAGTAATTCTCAAGCCGGTGAAATTGACACTGAAGGTGCCCAGCTGCCGCTTGTATATCATCAGCTATTTCCGTGCCGTTCTTGCATTAGAAACGAAAGGCGACAGTTGAAACTCTGCTAGGGTACTACTTAACTTACATCTATTGAGACACCTCAAAACTACATATACATACACTAACGACCTATATGTTGAAGGATATTGGAACTATATACATTATCGTGTACACCTCATTCGGTATTGTTAAAGATTCAGAAGTACCTACTTGGTTATTCAGATCAGACTTGTAAAAGATGGTTTCGGCCATTTCTATGTTCAATTCAATTCCATTCTGAAATTTGCATTGTTATCACACCGATATTAAAGTAGGTATGCGAAAAAATAACTTATTTAAAATTGGAAAATTTTACAAATATAACTTATATCTGTACCTTAAAGGATAAACCACACATAGCTATAGATTTACGTAGTTTATCCTTTAGGGTAAAGAAATTTTAGATAAGAAATATTATAATCAATAATTATCAGCCTGAAACACTCATCTACATTGAAAACATCTTCCGAGAAAAGATACTGGCCGCCAACGGGAATTGAACTCGTGTCCCTCTGATTGTGCTTTGCATAAAAATCTTGTTTAAACGTTAGTTTATCAATTAAAAATAATAATTAAAGAAATTTTGCCCATTAATCCACAAAATACAAAATTTACTTATTCATACAAACACAACATTTTTAAAAAGGTCACAAGTACACGAACACTACACGAAATAACTTTATAAATTATGCATTATTAAATAAGCGTAGGCCATGAAGGTGAGGGTATTCAGATCCGTAATGTAAAGATATGGATTTTTTAATTCAAAACCAAAGTAAAGAATGATTCTACTAGTATTTACGTAAAAAATAGATCTCTTCAAATCCACCTTTTGTATTCTGAAGAAAAAATTGTTCTCACTAGATCGAATACTTCTCGCTCACACCTAATACAGCATCCTTGTCTACGAACGGAGGACATCGTAGATCTAGTACAGGGACGCAGTTCGCAGTTCAGCAATCTGTGACTAGCTCTCCTGCTACCTACTTCAGTTTGTCTATTTATTTACGGTCTTACAAACTAATGTATTTCAGATTTTGTACACTTATTTTGCGTAGACATCTCATCGGATTCAGCCTGTAAAGTTGCAGGGGTACGATCGCAATCTATCTGTCGACTATCTTTCGACGAAATTTTTATTCTCGGCCACTGGTTAAAGGGCCTTTATGTTTTACAAAACTTTTTTTTCTCTTGTAATTACATTAAGGGAAGTTGGATGGCAGGAATGGGATTCAAATAATCTGTACTCAGACCGGCAGTGATAGATGTATTGCGTATTGAATGTCTATTTAGGTGTTATTATTGACTGCTTTATCAAATGGGATTTACAAATAAATAAAGTCTGTGAACGACTGAGATCTATTGTTATAGTAGATTATATAAACTTAAATTCTATGTTCCAATATGCACACTTCGAATATTTTATGTATCACTGGCTGAATCCATTATGAGGTACGGAATTACAGCTTGGAGAATTCCCATAAAACAAATGTAATTCATGTTCAATCAGTTATGCTATATTGATTTTTCTGTCTTCATATTTTGAATGAGTTTCGCTAATATTGTCTCCATTTAATTAAATATTATAATTTGAGTTTTACTCATAAATTTAAAAAAAAATTTAAAATATTCATCCCAGACTTGCAGAAAAGTCAATAGATGTCGCGTATTAAAAAATTAAATGGATAAATATTTATCCAGACACTATCTAGATAGCATTTAGTTCGGGTTGAATCTTGCAATCATATATAAAGATAGCAGCCAATAAAATGTGCGTTAAAGAAAAATGAAGATAGTGTTGGTGGTTCTTAGTCGAAGTATGATACAGTTAAAAGTGATCGAATTGGAAATGGGTTCCATAGCTCAATCGGTAGAGCAGTTGGCCATGAATGCTAAGTTCGAGTCCCAGTGGAACCAATATCTTTTTCTGACTTTTCTGTCTTCAGATTTTGATTGAGTTTCGCTAATATTGTCTTCATTTAATTAAATTTAAAAATATATTATTTGTAGCGGGAAATAAAAAGCGGTTAACTATCTATGTTTGTCGTGTAATGTGTGCCAAAGGTCTAACCTAAATTCGGTTTACTCTTGATTCTGAAACATTATATTCTTAGTTCTTAACGTGGTGGAGAAAAAATGGGAAGGTTATGTTAGATATGTCACAAGGTAAGAGAAAAGAATGTAGAATAAACAAGAATGAGCTGGAGGATGATACCCATACGAAAAAATCTAGGCTAAATCGTTGTACGTCGCTCCGACTCGGGGCTTTTTTACAGGCAGGGTTGAATTGTAACCGACAAATGCATATTCTAGTGCATATCCATGAAAAATTACGGATTATAACATAAAGCATTAAAAAAAACGTTTAAAAAAAATAAAAGTAAAAAATGTGTACATTGCACCTACATAAAAAAATAAATAATCAAACCCCCAAGAACTTATTTATTTATTGTTGTTATACGCCCATGGGGGTTTTTACATAGATCATGAAATAATATTTAAGTTATCGAGGATTAGGTTATAAAGGTGAAAAAATTTCTGAATATACAAGTAGTTTTTGAAGAATATAGCGTAAATCGTGAAATATTTTAAACAATATAATATTTGAAAATAACAAAATATAATATAAAACATTACAGTAACTCAACAAATCGGTAAATACATTATACCCACGTTACAATAATTTGTAGGATTTCACAAATTGTTTGTTTAAATTGCATTTTTGATTATAAAGAGAATCAGCGAATATATCTACAATACCACCAAACTTGTTGCCTTTAGCAACTTCTAGCATTAACCACAGAAATTAATTGTGTATTAAGTTTTGCATATTATTCTAATTGTTATTCGGTTTATATAAATGCATATAAAAGATATATATTTTCTGTGTTTTCATGGAGCATTAATTAATGTACACTCTATATTTTATAAATTGACAGATCTGTTAGCGCTTGCAAAAAGCCATCGCTCCCATTTATTTGCAAATGACTGAGAAAAAAATTCTGAGTACCAACACTAATATTGTTTTTCTAATATTTTGCGGTGGAAGAAAAATTGTCTGATGGCTACGTATAAAAACTTCCCAGATTTAAATTTACCAAGTAGCACGTAAAACTAACGCAATATCAATTCATTATATTTTTACATCAAATCCATCATTTATTGGGTTTAAAGAAACAAAAGATCTGTTGCATACGATCACTAGCGGCACTCTCGAAATAAAATATTTTATTCCAGATGGAAGACAATGGGGAGATGTAATATCCTTCAATATAACAGGCTCGCATTACAAACTACGTGTGTGAGAGGAATGTTAGATTGAACTGCCAACAAGATTGATTCGCCCCATGGCAGAAGAAAACGGACAAAATTGTCGTTTATGTGTATAAATATATTATAATAGGTATAAACTGTTTTCACTGGCGATATTGGGCGCACTACTACAGGTATTGTTATGAAAATAATTATTTTGGTGGCGAGCCTTTGTGTCTGTCTGTAACTCGGGTTGAATAAGCTCCTAGAACCGGTATTTGTTTGATTTTCAAAATTGGAACTGAATGTGAGAATGATACAGACTAGCATTCAATTTGGGAGTCGGTTATTTCATTCGGGTGTTTGATTAAATTTCTCGCCCAAATCTTGACGGCGGATGCTTCTACCTACCAACTGCGTAGCAGGCCGGATCAGGAGAGACTGGTTTGGAGACCTTTTGACCTCTCCATCAGAACTCTTTCGGAACATCCTTACATCGCAGTGGGAGGGATGGATTCCTACGTCTGTCACTCCTAGCCTCCATACCTTTTACCTTCCGAGAACTTACTTCAGAAAGAGAACCTGTCTATTGGCACTCGGGCGGTTTTGCATTGAGCACCCCTACTTATTTAAAATAAAACACCAAATACAAAACACGTTTACGAGACTATTTTACTAAAATATTCGATCACAGTATCAAAATTGATAGATCCCTGTCTCTTTCAATTAATAAAATCTAAAAATTGGTTAGTCGCGCTGGGCTCATTGTGGACCTTACCTATTATTTTATTAATTTTAACTTTGAAAAGCTTCTTTCATATGAAGCCGCCGAAACACAAATTGTTTAAAATATTTATGACAGAGTTAAACTTGGAACAGACTCAGAATAGCCGCATTTTACAATGAATCTGAGAAGCTCCAATGTAGTCCATTGAATCGCTTCTTGGGCGGAAATGATAGCGGCTTCCAAATGAGGCCTCAATCGTTCCAACACGGCGTCCTCTAATCAAAATTTATCGTAAATTTTTAACAGGTTTGGAACCATTCCACGGAGATCTTCTTCTGGTGATGTTACCAACGTTTTAAGCTGAATAACATTATATGTAACCAGAATAAAATCCATTGCCCTGTAACGATGATCTAGTTCAGTGGTTCTTAACCTAAGTTCGGTGGAAGGCAAGATACACCCAAAAAAAATTAAGAAGAATATTGTCACTATCCCATCCCGCCTTATCCTATCCCATTGCTCCTCTTTACCCTTTCCGCCCGCGCAGTGAGCGGCGCAGTTCACAGTAGGTAGGTACAATTTATTATTATTCACTCGAGTGCCACGATGGACATTTCGCGCTCGATGTTACATGCGATATAAGATCGGATCAAACGCAACATGAATTCTTTCTTTTAGGGAATTAGAAATTATATTCGAAAAATAATCAAAATATAGTTGCTATGCGCTTCAAAATATGATATTAGTATGTTAGTAGCTAGGCACAAGAGTAGGTAGGTATTAATTGAAATGTTCGTATAGAGGGAGATTTTGTGCGCATTATTTGGCTGTACCTATGACTTAATAACTTTTATGAATGAATCCTTAATTTACATGAGTGATTTTCTACCTGGGTGTATTGAGGGCCCTTACCCGCCCTGGTATAAGTAACAGATGGTTACTCCTTCAAGGCTCTCGCAAGGACTCTAATTTTTTTGAAAGAACGAATCTACATTTAGTTTAGAACGAATTTAGACCTCCAATGTCCCTGCATACGTTGTTAGCAAGCAGTATGCAAGTGCTTAGCGGGAAATACAAGATACAATATGTGTTAGTATGAAAAAATATAGACAAGACAATGGGACAGGTTGGTGAAAGTCCACGAGGTGGCAAGCGCTGGGTGATTGTATCCAGCGTATCCTACAAGCACCTGTTTAGGAAAAAGACACAGTACATAAGTAATAAGGGCATGGCAAACGGTTGGGATTCCTCTCCAATCAATTGGCAGATAATTTGTATCTTTTCACCCGAGTAAGGTAATTTTTTATCGCCATTTCTTTATCTTAAATAATTATTGGATGATTTTTATAGCGCCATTTTCGTGAGAAAATCACCTCAAGGGCTCTTGTCTCAAATCATATTTGAAATTTCATCGCGAGAAAACAGCGTAGTCTGTGACCGATCATTTTAATTGCCAACCCCTAAGGCTAATTGGTTTGCTTTTGGAAACAGCTCATTTGGTCTCATAGAAATCGTTGTGTCTCAATTACTGTCATGGTGAGAATGTGATTTAAGCGGTGTTAGAAAGAGAAAACTAGACGTTATCCACAGAAGAATTAAAATGCACATCTCTTTAAACCCAAAGGTTCCGAGAGCAATTTGAGAGAGAAACATGAATTTTCTTGGTTTTTGAAGTGAAAACTTCCAAAGAAGTTGAGATTTGAAACTCGATGGAACAAACTATAACGAGATAAGTTTTTATGTCTAAGTATACTGTAATACCATATAATAATACAATATAAAGGTATAAAACCTTTTTTGCTTATATTGGCTACTTTCGCTTTAACCACTTAAACTCTGTTGTCTAATTCTAGAATAACGATGGCGCCACTTTCGTCGGCAATTCTCACATGGACGGGCCCCAGGCTAACGTAAATACTGCGCTTTCACTAAAATCGTAGTTCCCTTTCTACTGAAATACCTACCAGCTCGTAGTGGATTGAAGCTGGCGACACGGTATCGCTTCCAAGTAAATAATCACACACTCTACACTAAAATTTACACATCGTCGGATCTACTGGATCTGCCCTGATGATGGACACTGCAACGCTGTCCGAAACGTCGGCTATAGTAGGAGGTAGCGCAACACGGCATAACACCCCAAAAACTAACAACGAAAAAGCTATAACGACACTAAAAAGAGACAAACACTTACATACATCTATAGGATTTAGCCTGTCTACTAGATTTAGATTTGTATTTGATTTGATTTATATTTGATTTTTTAGATTTGTCTACTTTAGTTTTCTGAAGGTTTCACTTCTACCGCGTGTGAACAGCACACTCTAATTTTTTATTCATTATTTTTAAACGAAACAATAAAAAATGTAAATAATTTTTATAATATATAACATGTGTACTTTTCTTTATTTTAAGTACTTAATTTTAGTTCAGTGCTTAACGAAAAAAACGTAAAGTGAGCCATTTTTAAAAAGTTTTTGGGCTTGCGTTCATAATTTGAATATTTCTTAAATTATGTGTTTATTTTTAATTATACAATTTGAAAGCTCATTTCATCACCTTTCAAAAGCAGTATTTAGTTTTCGGGTACGTTTAGAAATATTGAATTTATTTGGATTTTTTGCAAAGCAGAAATACTCACAAATTCTGACAGAATACAGAGACCTGGGGTGTTTTTTTGATTCTCGATAAAAAAAAGATTCGATCAGTAATGCAATACCTACATGTCGATTATATCTAATGAAACATAAAAATACTAATTTTGGCGTTTGTCGTGTTATAAGAACAATCCACCCCTTTCTTGAGGCCGGGGATAGGGTTGTGTGGGGCGAGTGTGGCCTAAGTGCTCTGTTTGAGAGCGGGGTGAGGTGTGGCGGGCGTGGCGTTTGTTTTACACGGCGGAGACACCACGCCGCGTGGACCACTCTCTCCACCACAGCCTCGTGGGGGGGAGGTACCTACCCCACACGGCACTGCAGAATCAAGCGTTTTCGAGATGCTTTCAATCTATTCCGAGATATCGTTTTTTTTTACTTTTGAAGGTGACTGAAGATGAATTCGATATCGATTGCTCATATACCCAACTGCTCTATACTCCATTGTATTCCTGAGAACAGAGGCAGGTTGATATTATGGGTATGGCACTCGATACACGATTTTAGTTATATTTTATTATATTAAGAGCCATGATGATAAAAACTATTAAAATTATGTACCTATTTTTGTAATTATTTTTTTAACATAAGTATTTATAATTTTTCAATAATGTCTAAGCAAAATAAAAATATTTAGTTTATTTCAATATATTATTTTTAAGACCGTAAATAAATAGACAAACTGAAGTATTTTCGTCATAAAACTAAGGCGCGGATATTTTTTTAATGATTTTATTTGAACTAAAATTAAAATTCTGAAAAGTTGTTTTCCCAAATAATTTATTGATTTATTTTACTGCATGTTTATATTATGATTTGAAATGTATGTTTTATAATACGAACTTTCGTTCGAAAATTTAACAAATCTGCCAACGACCTACATACGGTAAAACCTTATTGTACTAAAAACAAACATATTTTCTCAAAATTTAAAACATAGCTTTACTAGATAAAAGAACAGTCTTTCGAAATCAATTTATACTTTATTGAGGAAAAGAATCAATACGTCTAAAATTTGATTTAAAAATGACATATTTCCGATTTAGTCTGGTTATTCCCTTTTAAGCTATTCGATGAAATAAATATGTGGATGTCATTTTGGTGTACGATGACATTTTTTTTAATTAAAAAAATCCATTATCGCACATCACACGTCCACTTATCACACGTCGCAACGGTTCACGTGATACGCGCTCTGTCTCGTCTGTTAACGTGCTGCTGAATCGAGACGGATTACATATCACGTGACTCAATGGCGAGGTGCTATGGAATAAATATATTTTTTTAAATAAAACAATACCCTTGTTTATAACGACGAAATTTACTACTCACCGGTTTCGCTTAACACAAGTACCATCGGGGTACAAATTAAACCTAAACTTAAAATGTGGTGAAAATTACTTGATGATAATATTCTTAATTCTGAATTTTATATACGAGTTCGACAAAAATTACGTAAAATATTAAGTCCCAATGGCCGAGTTGGTTGGGGAATTGTCCCGGTAAGGCAGATATCCTGGGTTCGATTCCCAATCGCGACCGTTACCTTTTTTATTTGCTGTGCCTTGTTCTGTACCATGTTTCGTTTAGATTTATTGATATTATTGTCTTCTTCAACGATTAAACTTAAACAGTACCTTAAACTTTGTACCCTGACGATGCTTGTGTTAAGCGAAATTAGTCGGTATTAATAAATGAAATTATTTTTGTGTTTATAAACAAATTCATAGTTTTATTTCACTAATGTGTCAAACCACCTTGCTTTCTACCAAAATATATTTTGTTTTTTATTGAAAAAAAAATGTTGCTGGACAGAAAAATATTTGGAAATACCAAATATGCCTAGGAATAGAATCGATTAAAATCCTTCAGTCACGTGCTGTTACACCCTGTATTTACTGCCATTCTATTCTCTAAACATTCTCCACACGTTCACTGTGAGGCCATTTTAGAAAGGCTCATCAAACATCAAATCACCTTGACTTGGCAATTCCATATATTATTACAGTGAGCAGAAAGTTAAGTGACCTCAGGGCATGCCTCCCTCTGGGAAGAGAGGAGGGAAGGAGGATAAACCGGGGGAAGAAACAGAACAGCTGGAAGTTCTATCATGTTATTTTTTTGCTGCGCAATGGTCAGCGCATTTGCCCGGAAAGCGAAAGATGCTGGGTTCGAGTCCCAGAGATGCACATGTCTTTTTCTGATTTTTCTGTTTCCAGATTTTTCTCTGGTCCCCATATTACTGAAGCACTTTCCAAAATGCTACGTACTAAACTATAGTATAGCACACGAATCGTGGACGAGCTGCAAAAATGTCTGGAGTTGCTTAGCACAAATCCTAGCATTCTTAAGGCTTTGCTGCATATCGTTTCTATATGGACGTGAAATTTTAGGTGCGTATCAAATTTGATTACCAAATCTTTCGAAATAACAATGTGCTGAAGAGAAAAATAAGACATATTGAGGTTATAGTAAATCGTTTTGTTTGCCTTGGTGTAGCACATAATAGAGCATTTCTTAATATTAAATCCTAATTTATTGGTGTGACTCAATTCGACGACAGATTTTATATCACTTTGTAGCTACAAGCAATTTTCCAAAGATTTTATTAAAAGGAATAGCTTAATGTCATCCGCGAATAAGAGAAAATTTTATGCAATGGTAAATGTCGTTGATAAATAGCGAGATAAATAGCGAGAAAAGTAAGTATCCATGATTTTACCCCAGCGGAACTCTAAAGTTTGTGGTGAAGTTGGAATAGTGGAATATACCATAAGTTACGTATTGCTGTCTATTTATAATAACTTAAAAATAGACATAGAAGTTTCGCTGAAAATCCAAATTGGTCGAGTTTATTTAGGAGAATAAGCGGATCTACCGATTTTACAATTTGAGGTTCTGCTCATAAAGTTTAAAAATAAAATTAAAATACTCAACGAACTTATTGACAAATCATAACAACAACAGAGACATCTATTGACATTTAGCTGCATTTTTATAAGTGAGCAAATCTTGATATCATGGCATCAAACCTTTTTCATAATAATTTGTGCAGACCATAAAAATTCAAAAATGCTCAGAATTTATCAGAAGGCAGAAGGATTCCTTGTTTCCACACGTTCAAAGTTGCTTCGACATCCTTTATCTTTTGGTATTATGACACAAAGTACTCAGTTTCCCTTTCATGAAATGTACAACTCACAAACACAAAAATAAACTTCCCAAATGTAAGTACGGTTATATCAGCATTGCGTAGCTACTCCCGCCTATTTGTTCTGAGTAGAAATTGAGCCATGCTGTTAACATACTAAGTAGGCCTCACGCTACGTCCAGGTTTTATGATGAGAATTTTAACAACCCACCCGAAAAAACATCTCATAAAGCTACCCCAATATCCCAGCCGAGTATTACTTGAGATTTTTCCGTCAGCGTTTTGCCCCGTGGAACAATATAAGTAGAGGATGTGTCACACTTGTAAACCTCTTTCCGTGGCATCTAACAGCATATATTTAAATAAAGAACACTGCAAATCATTTATTCCCTTTTCCCTCTTCTGGTGTCATTTTAAATATATTAATGTGACTTAGTTTGAAATTTCGAAATAATTCACAATAAATTATAAGTTCATAATAATTATAAATTCGGGGGGGGCAGCTGTCGGGAGATCAACTGTAGGGTAACCATAAATATACATACAGTGCGCCAGAAATGGTTCTGAAAACATAAAAATCAGAGTGTGCAATTCACACGCGGTAGAAGTGAAACCTTCAGAAAACTAAAGTAGTCAAGAGTGGGGAGACCTCACAAAGAGGGGACCGATAGGCTACGAAATACCGCATAAATAGGAGACCGATTATATTTTCTCGCAGGCTAAACCTATAGATGTATGTGTTTGTCACTTTTTAGTATGGCTATTTTTCGTTTCATCGCGTTTCAAAGCACAACGGTGCTAAAGAAGTTTTCACTTCACTAAAGAAGTTTTTCGTATAAAAGTACGTTAGTCGACTCACAAGTAGATTGTGTGGAGAAGTTTCAAGACAAAGTCCGACTGATTTGATTTTTTTAGTCGTATATGCATTTTTTCGTTATCTGTTAAAACATGCCTTTTCTTAAACTTAAGAGAAGTTTTCGTACTTAAGTACGTACGCATAACTATTTGTTGGTAAATCTTAAAAGAAACGTAAAATAAGGTTTTTAATTTTTTTGAAATTTACTTCCAATTAGTTTAGTAGTGAGATAATGATACCAATCTTTGAAATTAAATTTAATTAACTAATATCTAATCGAAAACCAAATGCCTAATACCAAATATCGAATCTTGAAAAAATTGAACTTAGCTCATAAATTTGAAAAAAATGTTTAAAAGAGTTATTTCATAGATTAAAATTTCAAAGTTAATAGTGACACTTTTAGAAAGGCCTATTCAAGTTCTATTATTATCCAAGTACTGTGAAGTAGCCGGCCCATGATGAAATAATGACAAAACTTGAATAGAACTTTGACAGAACATGAATGTTAACTTTGAAATTTGATACATTATTTCAATGCAGTTTCTCCAGTTATATAATCGTAGGTATAACCCTACGTTGTTCGCTATGAGTAAGGGAATTATTCGACCTTTTCTGGAAGATATTATAGTCAATCTGCGCCCAGTAAACCAATCCAGTCCTCGAGAATATTATATGTGATCGAAATACGTTATCAACGGTCAGTCGCGTCACGTGACCCGTAGATTATATACACAACATGGGGCACAGTTTATTGGGGAGAGTTTCGGTACCTAGTCTGTAAGGGCACATGTAAAAAATAATCTATATTCGGCCCGAAATTATTACCAAATCTTCCTTATTATTATTTAATTGAAAGCGTTTATGCTTTTAAATTATAATTTTTCTCAATTATTTAATAATTTCAAACCTAAAGTCGACTTCAAAAATACCTTTGACAATAAGTTGGTATAGATATCAAACGAATTTATTTACCGTGTCGATGTTTTGTACTTACACGTTTGTATTTACAGTACAATAAAGACAAGTAGTTCTTTACTTTTTATGTGAATACCTCATTCCCAGTTGCTCCCTAAAGTCAGTGAAAATACAGCATCCCCAATTGAGACATGTTGTGAGGCTGAAGATAGTGGGGAGCCATTTAAAGCCATTTCTCATTTCAAGCATTTTTCAATTCTGAATGGTGGTCTTACACCAGGACGATACTGAGAGTATCTTCCACTCAGGAACTTTCCGCAAATATACTACATGTTATTTTTAAATTAATTAATTTTTAATTAAGACAAATTCGATCCTGCCACCTTCGACACGCGACTGTGAGTGAAGAGCCGTAACCCTCGACCACTGCGGCCGTCCTTGGTATATTTTAATGAAAATATATTTCATACTTTTATAATTCGGCGGTACACGCTTTCTGAACACCTCGTCGGAGACTTTTTGAGTAGGTAAGTAGATAAACCGTACTTTCCCTAAACTGACTGCATATTGTATACAAGTATACCGAGGGGCCAACTGTCGAGTGATCAATTGTCGTGAACCGATTACTCTACACTATATTCGTAAATTAAAAAAGCTCAGCGTTGTGTAAGCCACCCTGAGTTTAAGTTTTCGTTTTATTTAGTACCTATAGCTGTCAGCCTACTTGGCCATTAAAACAAAACTTTGCCAGAGAATTCGTTATCTCATCGAGTTGAAATCTCTGCAGATAATTAATTTACTACTTCAGAAATCTTGGTCACCCCACTGCTGTCAGCCTAGTTTCAGATTGCTTTCCCTTTCGGAAGTTGGTCGTTCCGGTAACCATCCGTTCTGTGAATAAGGGATTTCTTCCGTGATCGTTGTTATTAATATTCTGCTTCAGGAGCTTGCAGCACAAAAGAGACATCTCAGGGGAAAAGTACACCGTAATGAAGGGCGGCGTTATTTAGAATATATTTGGTCGGTAAAATAAATT
Organism: Limnephilus lunatus; assembly: GCA_917563855.2. NCBI lineage: Eukaryota > Metazoa > Arthropoda > Insecta > Trichoptera > Limnephilidae > Limnephilus > Limnephilus lunatus. Next base: position 78,443,811 of record OU830592.1, read on the forward strand.
ATTTTGAATATAATGGAGGGCTTAAGTTGAGATGTAAGAATGTAATTCATTGATTAATCGAATGAGATGTGTATTTTTGTACATTGGAAAAGCGTTATTCATCTATAGATGATTTTAATTATTTTAGCTGATTTTTATGATGCCTGAGTATTAAAATCATGAAAAAAAATCTGTGTATAGGAGATCAACAAATTAACTCTCATTGTATACGAAGCAATTGGACATAAATAATTTTTATAATTAATATTTATGGTCAATAATTTGGGAGTACCTATATCCACAATATATTATGTAAACAACAAAACTAGTATCTCTAAAGACCGTTCGCACTGGGAGAGTAGCTTAGTCGAGTAGCGAGTATATTAGAAACTAAACGCGTTCGAACACCGCAATTTTAGTAGAGTAGTTTAGCCAGTTCTTCAATAGAGTCAATCAATTTTGTTCTATTTTTTCGGGCGAGTAGCGATCCCCACCACGCGTCCCTATGCACTGACATGCACGAACCCATCGTATGTCGTGCCGTTGGAGCGAAGATGCTACATACTCTAAAATTCTTTATTTATGCTGCTTTTAATCTCTTTTCATGTCCATAGTGTATTTAATTTCATCTCATTAATTTATTCTTCCACCTCTTCAAAAATAAGCGTTACAATCAGCTTATTAGAATATTTACTTTGTTGCGTAGCAGGCCGTGATCTTGCAACGGGTGGCTCACTAATGAACTCAACTACTCTCCCAATGCGAACAAGCCATAATAGTAATGTAATAAGAAAGGAACTTTTAGATGGTTTGGGCATGTAGGCGAATAAACGAAAGAAGGAGTGATGGGAGAATATTTTATTTTTATTTATATTAATATACGCCTGTACGAACATACATAATATTTTTTTGGAACAGTAATCATGAAGTAAAATATGCTAATTAAATTATATAGAACCCATGTGCAGAAGTTATTATGGTAACTGAGATTATAATTATTGAGTTATGTTATTAGGTCAACTCAACACCTCTTTGGAAAGTCATTACAAGCTATGATTTTTTTTTTGAAAAATTGCCCATAACCTAACCTGGCGTAACCTTTTTAACCATTTTTTAATCGTCACTTTTAATTAAATTTCAAATGAGATTGTTGAGATGATTTCATTCAGAGTTTTCTAGCCACCGTTATAATAACCTGTTTCTAACTATATTCCATGCAGTTGAACACACTTACCACTTCTGAAAGTACTGCCAATTGAATGCAATCTATATACAAGCGAGTATGTAAATGAATTAGTCCTAATATTGTTGTTGCAATTAAAAATATTTTTTGATCGAATTGTCCTTGTTGGTTTATGGATAAAAAGTAGCTTAATAAGTCACGGCTATCTGTAATATCATTAACTTTTTTTTAAATAAAAGTCAAGTCAGAAATACATCTTACGAGAGTTTAAATGATTATATTTTTTTCATCGAGTAATTGTAATTAATATGATGCAAATGTATAAAGGGGTACTGGGCGTTTTCATCCCACGACAAAATATCCCCGACAAAATATCCTACGGACAAAACATCCTCCAACAAAATAAAAACCTAACCTTACATAGCTTTACAGGATTTCTGTATTATTTTTGTCCCATTTTACATTTTGAACAATTATTTATTTTATTTATTTATTTTTTATAAGTTTAAGTTAGGTTAGTTTGGTTAGGTGAGGTTAGGTTAGGTTTTAGTAGATATTTTGTTTGGGGTATGTTTCGTCCGTAGCATATTCTGTCGGCGATATTTTGTCGTGGGATAAAAAGTCGCGGAACCGTGTCATGAAAATCGGGATTTTTTTTTTAATTTTTTTATTTATCTATAATAAAATATATTTACAATGATTTTATGTATATGCCTGTCTCACTAGGGTATACCTGTGTCGAGACAGGCGTATAGGTAAATAACAGAAGAGTTTGTATGAAACGAAGTATTAATGTAAATGAGGACCGTTGTTTCTTACTAATAAATAAATAAAATGTTTGGAGGTATATCTATCAATGGCTGTCTATTATAACCGACAGCAGTGACTATTGAGTGCCTACGTTCCTTCAACGTTTGAGTCAATCTACGTCATGTACTTCAAACGTTGGAATTCATATTCATCACACGTGATCAGTTGAAATGACAGTCCCGGAGTAAAACAAAGGTAACTTCCCCTTCAGAGGGATGGATGTAATCAGTAAGGGAGGAATAATAAACGGAATTCTCCGGGAGTTTAGACTAGCTTGAAATTCTTTTTCATGGTTTCGTTCGGAAAGATTTTCCCTGACAATAAATCGAAAATAAATTCTTTTATATACAGTTTGATTAAAACAAAACCACCATAGAACATATTCGTTACTGTAAAGTTTTTATGAAAAGGGATTTACATATCTGTATAATTATTTTATTCGTTCTAAGAATATAGTAACATGTCTACACCCATGGTAGGTAACTTAAAAAAACTCGTCATTCTAGACAGAAACGCACGCTTGATAGATTTAACAAACGGATTGTAATCTTTAGTGCGCAGGCGTCAGGTAGGAATGCTGTCCTTGTTCCATCTAAGATACCCTCAGTACCGCCCTGGTGTAAGACCACCATTCAGAATTGAAATGTTGCTTGAAATAGCTTTAGCCATGTTTGAGGACCATATCTTAATAGCAAGGTACTACCTCACCTTCTTTTTCCCCATCTTCTTCCCCTCCACCTTCAGCCTCACAACATACCCCAATTGGCGATGCCATAGTATCACTGGCTCCAGATGGGAGCAGCTAAGACTCTTGTGAGGTATTCGCATAAAAAAACGAGTGTGCTTTAGACCACACGACTGAAGTAAAATTTCACTAACTTATAAAAGAAGAGAGAAAGAAAATGTGCGCGCGCACTGCTCTCTCTTGCTCCTGCAGTAATATACGAAGCGTTCGCCTCGCTTTACGTCACGCATTCACCAGCTTACCTCCCAAGTCAAAGACGTTTTACTTCAAAAATCAGTATTTCAACGGAAGGTGCTCCGAAAAACTAACGTAATTGGTCGCTTCGGCACCGGTGCATACTCGGGAAACACGCCAAACGGGCGCCTAACTTATGTAAACTGTCACATGAGAACGTGTAGTTACTACAGCTACTTCTTGAGTTTACCTGCTGTCTTCAAGACCTGGGTTCACTACTCTACTCAAAAAGACCCTCCATACAGCATCCCCAAAGATGACCTAGGCCCTTTTCCTCAAGTCCTCCTGAGTGGGGTTCATGTGGAAAAATTTAAAGTGTGAACAAAGACGAACAAATAAATAATTAAATTATCAATTTAAAAAAACTTTAAAATACTGAATCAGAATGTTTATCAGCAAATTTGTTAGTGCAAGTATATGTATGTTATTCAAGTAGAAAATTACTCAGAAGCACTTAACTTAAATGATTTATTCACTCGTCTTTGTTACACGACAACAACACTCTCATTTTGTGCTTAACGCTCCTTTATGTAGGTACCCAATTCTAAATTTAAGATATTTAGGCAAAATTCACCTAAGACCCCACGGAAGAAGAATACGGGTCTTAGATAATATGATTTAGAGTGAAGTCAAACAAAAACGACAAAGCCTTTATCATCGTGGTTTATGGAGGGAGGCTTTACAATGAGCACCATTGGTTGATGTTTCACAGTGTCGTATCAAAACAAATCAATTAGTTATAGATGTGCTAGGATTTTTTTTTTAAGTCAGTTCCTCATTGCTGAAGATCGCAACCACTACTCTAATTTACGCAATAAGAACAAGACAAGACACAGTTCCTCCACTCCTCGTGGTTCTGCGTTGAGTGGAGAGCTGCGTACACCGACACACTTTCTGGACGCCGGTGATACTTGATCATTCCAGCCTTGAGCACTTGATGCCTTAAACTGCTTCTCATACTTTCCACTTGGCCAGTGACTAGAAGTTTCTCCAGATTGGAGTCCTCAGTCCTCAGTGTCCAATGTATCTTACAATACATTGTAGGCAAAAGTTGAAAGCCTCTCGTGGATGCCTAGCTCCAGTGGCGGCTCCAGCACTTCTTTGGTGGTGGATATCGACATTTTTCTACGTACTGTACCGTAATCTCACCACCCGTAGAATATAATATAAAATTTCTCAAATAAAATGTTGATGGTCTAATCATGCTAATCGGATATCTACGCACAAAATAATATAAAATGTCTATAGATATATACTAATTTACAATATCTATCTATATAAATAAAAATCAATTGGTGTTCGTTTGTCTCGCTAAAACTCGAGAACGGCTGGGCCGATTTAGCTGATTTTGGTTTTGAAATGTTTGTCGAAGTCCAGGGAAGCTTTAAAAGGTGAGAAAATATGTAAAAATTGCGAGGAAGATGGTAAAAACAACAACTTCATTTTCCAATATAACTGTTCATAATATTTCTAACGTCAGAAGAAAGCAAACAAATTGTTGCCTTGGAAACGATGGTTTTTTTTTTTTAATCAGGCTATTCAGTCTAAAAGGGTGCTTTGTTTGCGGTGTAGTTAATACCTATCTCTAAAAATGAATCGCCGAATCGTATGTATGCTTCGAATTGTAACTTCCGAACGACTGCACCAAATTGGATAATTGTTTGTAGCTTTGCAGGTGTAATATAAACAAGAAAAAAACCTATTTTGTTAATTATTGTTTTTTTATCATTATAATTGACTTTGGTCATGAACTAATGTTGGTCTTTTGTATAAAAAACTGTAATAAGTGGCACGCGAGCAGTTATAAAACTGAATATACCGGGAATGAATGTGGGAATGTGAGAAATGGGAGGGGGTGGGGGGAGGGTGTGGGGAAGGGGAGAGGGTGGGGTGGAGGGGTTGGGGAGTGAGAGGGGGGGAGGGAAGAAAGGGGGGGGAAGGTGTAGGAGGGGGAATGGGTAGGGTTGGTGGAGGGGTGGGGGAAGGGGATGGCGGGAGGGGGGGGGGTTGGGGGATGTGTCGGGAATTAATGTATGGAATGAAGGAGGGAGGAGGGGAACCCGGGAGGGCGGAGGGGAACTCAGGAGGGGGGAGGAGAACTCGGGAGGGAAATACGCGGAAGGGAGGAGGCGAATACAGGAGGAGGAGGGGAACTCGGGAGGGGGGTTTGCGGGACCGGGAAAGGGGTGGGAGTAGAGTGAGGAGAGGGAAGGTTGAGGAAGAGGATTTGGAACATGAGAGGGGAAGGGGACGTGGGGGGAGGAGGGGGAGGAGTAAAGTGAACGGGACGAATGGGAAAGGACGTGAAGGGAGAAACAATTTCTTTATTAAATGGTATAGGAACGCATGCCGGGTACCAGCTATTTTGTATAAAACTGAAGGTGGGGTGGAGGGGTTGGGGGAGGGAAAGGGGGAGGGAAGGAAGGGGGTGTAGGAGGGTGGAGGGGTAGGGTTGGGGGAGGGGGATACCGGGAGGGTGGGGATAGGGGGAGTGGAGTGAGGAGAGGTATGGTGGAGAGGAACTTGGGAGGGAGAAGGCGAATACGGAAGGGGGGAGGGGAATTCGGGAGGGGGGTTCGCAGTGCGGGGGAAGGGGGGGAGCTGTTTTAAAAATGAATATATCTAATAAAAATAAAGCTTTATCTTGCAAGATTATTATCGAAATTAATTTGAACGCGAGCGATTCCCGCCTGTAACTACGAAAAACAAATGGTTCAATGGGGATCCAAAAAATTGTCCCCACGGTATTTGAATTCTCATACAAGTGCGCACGCGCGGTTGCATACGATCGCGAAACAATTCAAGGAATCTATGGGGAGCTCTGATTGTCCCCCCAAGTGCACAGTAGATGCGCACTGTGAAATAGACCCTCTGTTCTCATGCGCCGTACATTGTTCGCTGTACGCGCATCGGGTCTTATTAAAATGATAATTTTTTGTATTTTATTTCTGCAAATTTTAATTATTTTAAGTTTAAATAATTCATTCATTTTGTTGAAGACAAATCATCGACTGTTATTTCCTTTAGTATAGGTTTCGAACTGGTGGGGACTGTCCAAATCGTCCCTCTGTGAAGAATCGGCACTGCCTAGCTCTTCCACAATGGACACATTTGTGCGTCTGGCTGCCCGTGGATCTTAAGCATTTTTCTCCAGCATCATATTTCGAGGGCGTCTACCCGCTTTCATTAGCTGGCTCCAAGTGTCTAGCTTCTCATATTTGAATTTTTGCTATCAAAGAAATCTCCATAGTAACCTAAACAAATAACAATATTAGAGCCCACGTCAAAAATTTACTTAGCAACACGCTTTGCGAATAAACGTATAATAATTAATTTCATAACGCCACAGCTTATTTATAACGCCAGAGCTTACCAATATATATAGCCTATGTGACTCGCAAATAATGTAGCTTTCGATTAGTGAAAGAATTTTTAAATTCCATTCTATATTTATTGCGTGAAAGAGTAAGTCACATCCATGCATAGAAACTTTCGCATTTATAATATTATTAAGTTTAGTATGGATTATAAAATTTGAAAGATTTTTATATCACCTTTCAAAAACAGTTATTATTTTTCGGATACGTTCAGAAATATGCCATTTATTTTCATTTTATTTCAAAGCGGAAATATTTTGACCTTCTGACAGAATATGCCCGAGGCCTGTGGGGTTTAAGATTCCGACTTTATTTTAGGGAATTATGTCGCCATAACAGTGGACTTCCCATGATGTATCAAATAAAATTAAATTAAAAATCAGAGAATAACCTAATGAAGTACCTATTCATGATATCATTCTCCCAGTTCGTCGGATGCCATACACCTCCGTCGCACCCCGCCACCCCGTTTAACCTTTGGAATGTCATCGTACCGCAACCTAATACTCTTTAGTGTGCCAGGGGTAAAATACCAACCGCCCGCCATACCGCCACCTGACACTATTTTCTTAACCACTGGAGCGCTTTTTGCCACAATATGGCACTATTTAAAATACCTGGAATTGTTTTGCTGCCAATTTTGTCAAATTTTCCCTAGATACATTAAACATTTTTTGTAATATTTTCAGACACGTCCGCGGTTCAATTTAGACGTTTTTTAGTAGATGAAAGATACCTACTACTTATATTCATATTCAACAGATGGCACCTTACTTTAGATATTTATGAATTATCTCATTTTACAAAATCGTATTATGTAGATTTGTAAGGTTCAACTGTCAAAATTCCAAAATGTAAAATGCGGCTTTTTATCATGTTTTAGTGGATTTTACATATTTCGTCGCTTTAGTTCGTTTTACTCCAACAGACCATTTTTAGCGAAATTGAGTTAAGTATGCAGTAGTTCTCAGAAAGTCTTTATGTTTACAATGCAAGTGAAAAAAAAATTTAAAAAAATTATGTAAGGGGTTTTCAAAACGCAGTTTGTCTTACATCCTCTAAAATGAAACAACATTTCGAGCGTATTCCTCCAACATCCACACGTTGGCCAAAAAGACCCCCCGTTTTCAAACCGGCCGTTTAATTAAATTTCATACAAATTTCTCCAACATCCAAGCTGTATCTTAGCCTACGTGTGAAATTTGAACTCTCGGTTCCGGGCGTATCTCTCTTACAGACCAAAGAGCCAATAGCGTCGCAGCTGAGAACCACGTGACCGCTCTCATTTCAAATATTTGGTCATTAGCCCCACGGCAGTAAACATCTTTACTTGTGATTTTGCTATTTACAAAGTTATTTTAGTGGTTTTCTGGGAGATTTCTCCACACAAAGTGCCTTATGATGTACACTGTAGAAAAGGATAAAAATTTCCAAGAAAAATATAGCAGGTAATTAATTTTTCATTATTTTCTCAGCAAATTGTTTCAACTGGCCGTTCGTTACAGGGTGGTTATAATAACATTATACAATATATTATATTATTATTATATAATATATTATGTATACACTGTAATGAAATTAGGTTTTTTCAATTTTTCCTGTAATATTTCACTATATGTAATGTATTATGTATACAATTATCTATACATAATATATGTAGGTATACATAATTGTACACATAATATATAATCGAAATACCCAATGTTATTATAACCACTCTGTAACGAATATATTATGCTTACGTAATATAAGAATATATAATACGAATATATTATACATACGTAGTATAAGACATGCTAATTTCTAAAATGTGATAGTGAAATATTATAGGAAAAATTGAAAAAACCTAATTCCGTTACAGTTCGCGAAGCTGAAATTAATTACTTGAAATCAGCAAGATTTAATTAATTTTATTAAATTAAAATTTCATTTTATCCTGACGAAGAAACCATTGGTTGAAACATGTTGATAATATTTATAAATACGTGGTGCATACAAAGTCACATCACATTGTAACGTGGTGCATACAAAGTCACATCACATTGTAACACTCATATGTTTAACTACCTATAGGTAATTATTTAAATCTTTGTGTAAAATACCTATTTATGATATTTAAAACAATTATAAGAAAAAAAAAATTGAATGGGCTTTTGTTTTAAGCACATTTAATGCGTAGTATCGGTATTTTTATCTACCTATAGGTCCTATAGTTACGTGATTATTTAAATGTTTGTGCAAAATACCCATTTGTGATAGTTAAAAAACACAATTATTAGAATAATTTATTTACTATAAATTATTCTAATAAGGACTGATGTATTATAGTACCTAATATAATATATGTGACTATCTACCAAATCTTAGTGAAATCATTATTCTACTCTAGATACTTAAAACAAGCCAACAATTAGAAAAAGGTAATGAAGGAGTTCTAATTTTCGGTATATTTAGTTCCTTAAATATCTGTTTGTTTATCAACCTAATTTGTATGAAATTATTCTACTTATGATATTTAGAACAAGCCAATTATTAAAATAAGGAAATCAAATAGTTTTAATTTTCGGTTCATTTAGTTCCTAAAATATGTTTGTATGTTTATCAGCCAAATCTTTATGTAAAAATTCTACTTATGATATTTAAAACAAGGCAATTTTTAGAATAAGTACAATGAAGGAGTTTTTGTTTTGGGCACATTAATAGCTTCTTGTTTATCTACCTGTACCTAATTATTTAGATCTTCGTGTAAGAATGCCTACTTGTAATACAAAACACAATTATTAAAATAAAGGAGTATTAAAATAAAGGTGCATTTAGTACCTAATATTTATGTGTTTATCTAACAAACATTTGTGTCAGAATTCTACCTGAGATATTTAAAACATGTTTATTAGGTATTAGAATAAGGAAATGAAGAAGTTTTTGTTTTTGGTACATTCAGTATCTTATTTTAATCAACCAAATCTTCGTGTAACAATGAAAACATTTTTGGTATATTTAGTGCCTAAGATCAGTTGTATTTGTATACCTATAAATATCTTATTACTGAAATTAGAAATTGAAAGAATTATACACTGAATGACAATGAAAGCATATCTATTATTTTATACATTGAGTTGCTAATATTTCTTATTTTTTTGTTTATTTCTTACCTATTCGAGTTTTATTTGGTTCAGAGCAATGAATTCAGAATGTCAATAAAAACTTTATTACTATTCGCACATTTTTAATGATTAGGAACCCCTTTCATTTGACTTTTTTACCTAGATCCATTCCCAGTCCCTTTATTCCAGCCGCTTTTGTAACCCTTCTAATAATTTGGCCCAACTAGGTGGTACTTCAAATATCGGAACACATTTGTTATGAAGCTAAATGTGGTTAGTGGTTAGGAATATTTTATGACCTCTTTTTTTACAAGGTCTATATTGTGTAATAGACGTAAATCGCGTCCCATGTGTTCGAACATAGGATCATTTTTAAAAAGAAGTCGTCGTACATTGTTTTAAATATTTCTAAAGAACTTGTATTTATCTATTGTGTTTCAAAATCCTTTGAGTTATCTTTTTATTTTAAAATGTTGGATACTACACTTCTGTTATCACGTCATGACGGCCTCCTGTGGTCGAGGGGTAAGGCTCTCAACTAGCGATCCGGATGTCGTTAGTTTCAAACCCAGCGTGCACAAGTAATTTTTATTTTGGTAGATTTGTATAATTTGGGGGGGGGGGGCGGGTATGGGTACTACCATCCCGGGAACCATTTATTGGTTAACCAACATCTCTGCCATAGGTCACTCCAAGTGGTTCGCTACGTTTGGTGACTTAGCAAGGGTGCCCGAGTTCATGGGATGAAGTTCGTACAGGTCTTGACGTCTGATACGACTGCCCACCTGCTGCGTGGCGAGAGAGAGACTGGTTAAGGGAGGCCTTTTGACCTTTCCAGCCGGAATCTCCCGACTCTCGCCTTGCACCGCGATTGGAGGGATGGATTCGTATATCCGTCACTCCCGGACACACTGACCTCCAGATTCCAGATTCTTATCCACCCCTCATACCCTTTTTCTTCCCAAACGTTCCAGTCCTTACCTTCCTTAAAAAGACCCTCCAAAGAGTAATTATTATCCTCTGGGCCGCCTGTGTGGAGCTAATCTAAAAAAATATATATATTTCACAACTGAATCATTAAAAAAAGTATAATATGTAGGTATATGTGTTTTTTTTCTTTTTGTTTAAATAGTGAAATAACACAAATCAATACAAAAATATATATCATAAATATATATATATATATATATATATATATATATGGTGTATTTGCGGCACGTTCCAGAGTGGAAGATACTCTCAGTATCACCCTGATGTAAGACCGCCATTTCGAATTGAAGCATTGCTTAGAATGGCTTTAGACGTGGTTGGTGACTAGATTTGAATAGCCAGGTAATTACTAACCTTCATAACTGCTTCCTCTTCCCACTAAATCCAGCCTCACAAAATGGGGTATGCCATAGCCTGCCTGGGTCCAGGCGGTTGGGAGCAGTTGTATTAACATAAAAATAAAATCACGTAAATCAATCCAACCTTTCGGGTCGGATCATACTAAAGCTCGGATTTATACGCCGATATATGATAAAAATTATATGTGGATAATTTGAATAGCATTGTTTTAGTGCAAAAACGCTTTACAATATACATATTTTTTACATTAGCTCCACACAGGAGGCCCTGAGGAAAATAATTTCCCTCAGGGCCTAAGTCATCTTAGGGTATGCTGTGTGGAGGGTATTTTTGAAGAAAGGAAGAATAGGAAGTCCTGGGATGGAAAAAGGAATAAGGGGTGGGTAGGAATCTGGGGGTTTGTGTGTATAGGAGTGACAGGCTTAAGAAACCATCCTTCAAACTGCGGTGCAAGGCAATGGGGTCGTGAGAGTCCGGCTGGAAAGGTTCAAAGGACTCCTTCACGCAGTCTCTCTTGATCCGGCCCGCACGCAGCAGGTGAGCAGACTCATCTGCCGCCAAGACCTGGACAAAGCTCACCCCATGAACCCGGGAACCTCTGCTAAGTCACCAAACGTAGCGAATCACTTAGAGATACCTTTTTTTCTTACCATAGCTCCACACAAGAGGCCCTGAGGAAAATAATTCTCCTCAGGGCCTATGTTATTTTTGGGAAGGAGGTAGAAGAAAGTTGTGGGAAGAAAAATCTGGGGGTCAGTGTGTCAAGGAATGACGGACGTAAGAATCCATCCCTCCCCACTGCGGGTAATGCAATGTTCCGAGAGTCCTGCTGGAGAGGTCTACAGAGCTTCCTCAACCAGTCTTTCCCGATCCGGCCTGCCATGCAGTTAGTGGGCAGACGCATCCACCGCCAAGATCCGGACAAAACTCACTAAGTCACCAAACGTAGCGAACCACTTGGGGTGACCTATGGCAGAGGTGTTGGTTATCCAATAAATGGTTCCCGGTGCGGTAGCACCCATACCCGCCACTCAAATAATAACGATGAATAAACGTAGGACCTTTCTTATAACTAACGGTTGATGACTTGATTCATGAACGATTGCATTTACTGTGCTGCTCGTCAATCAACAATCAAACATGCAATAAATTAATCGATGAGCATATTGCCACCTGAAACATTATTTAATAAGTATGATTGTCTGAAAACATACGTTTTCATTGATGATTTAACGATGTTATTATTTAACAAAAACTTACTCTTGAAATTTGGTTCCCAAACAAATAACATATTAGGTATTTCTAAAAAATTGTCGAATGCTCTAAGAAACTATTTAAAAATCACATCCGAATATTTAGGTCTCACCGCGAAAACATAGGACACATACATCCATAAGTATTAAAGTTCAATTAATTGAAATGCTTTCCGATCTCCCTGTAATACCAAGCACGTTAGATAAAGTAACTTCACGCAAGAGTACGCGCTCTTGTCTAACATCCAGTGTCCTTTGTCCAATATCCAACTTTCGCAAACAAGAATTCGTCACTTTGGCCAACATCCAAATTAAAAACGTGTTTTCTGCGTAATTTTATACATTTAGAACATATTGTACTTAAAAAAAACAATTTGTAATACTTTAACACATTTTAGTAGACTTACAATTTAGCTAATTTAATTTTATATGCCTTTTTCGTAAAAAAAACTTTAAAGCGCTGTTTCTCACGATTTACGTTTTGGTCTGTTGGAGTAATACGAACTAAAGCGACGATTTGTATACCAGTGCAATAATTATTGAATAAGTAATGCATTCAACGTGTTTCACACGTTTCAATCTTTAAAATTCAATGTATATTTGAAAAACAAAAATTTTGTGGTTATGTTTGCGTATTTTTAGGTACTTTGATGTACAACGCATTTTTTTCAATAAATAAACCAATAATAGAATTAATTGGTATGGTGGATTCAAGATAATTAATGTATCTGTTTGAGTTTCTGCAGTTATTTTTGGTAAGTACCTTATAAATTCCATGTTAGTCCATTTTAAAGTGTCGCCATTTCTCGACTATAACTTTTGTCAAAAGTTTTTTCAAAGGGAACATTAAACGCTTCATAGCTTATCAAAATTCAGTATTGTTCATATATATATTTGTAGAATGTGATAATCAAATAGACTATTTAAAAGAAACTTCAGAGAAAATATTTAATGTGAAGGTAAAATTGAACTTACCACTAGAGTTAAGAGCGTATAACCAGCCAGCGGCCGAAAATCCACATTTCGTCGAAAGAGGTTCTTACGATCGTACAGGGCAGTTCCAATGAGAAAGATTAATTACTCTCCCATGTAAGAAACACATTTTTTTTTTTTTTTAATTTTATTTTGCAGAAACAAACAGTACATAATTACATATTAGAAAGTAGTTACAAGTTATAGAGTTAATACAATAATTGGTACCAATGACATGTCGCTGTTATATAGTATATATATATTTTTATGTGACAAATGATGCATTTTACCTATATTTAATTAATAAATTATTGAGGGAGAGGGGTAAGGGTGTGTGTGTGTGTGTGTGTGAGGGTGTGTGGATGTGTGTGTTATGTGTGCAAGTTCAGTGTGCTAGAAATGTACTTATATATTTTTTTATGATTTTATTTAAACTAAAATTAAAATTCTGTTACATACGTTTACCAGATAATGTATTGATTTATTTTACTGCACGATTATATGATTTGAAATGGGTGTTGTATAATAAATGAACTTTTTTGAAAATTTTACAAATCCGCCAACGACCTATGGTATAACTTTATTATATTAAAAATTATATTTTTTTCTGAAAATTTAAAACATACGTTTACTAGATAAAAGAACAATCTTTCGAAACCAATTTATATTTTTTTGTGGAAAAGAGTCAATACGTCTAAACACTGATTTAAAAATGAAATATTTCTGGTGTTCTCTGGTTATACGCTCTTAATAGGTAGAATATCCTGAGAATATTTCTGATTCAAATTTTAACGATTTTACAATATTTTTTTTTATAAATCCTACAAATATGTGATAATTGACAAAAGATAGGTGAATTTATTGGCTATATAGAACTATAATCAGTCCGTATATCTCCATATTAAAATTCGGAGGTATGATTTTTTAAGATAAGTGAAAAATATTCAATACGGTTACCAAAAAATTGCGAGCAATCCGAGAAAAAGTTTCGAGTTTAGGTGTCGGTCTTACTAACTTACTTCTTTTAAGCTAAATTACATAACATTTTTGCACGTGATGAAACTAAAATAATATTATGACTTTTTTTTCCTCGCCAGTCGAATAAAGAATAATTTAATAAATTTAATAATTCACATATTTTAGTAGAAAGCAGTCACTTTATGGTTTGATATATTAATTGAAATAAAACAATAACTTTTTTTGTAAGCACGATTTTTTTACTACCCACCGGTTTCGCTTAACACGAACATCTTAAAGGTATCAAATTAAACTGATCCAAAATATACATTGAGTGGGCTTATAATATACATACAGAAAGAGACAAAACATAATATAAAGGAACAGAGAGAGTGAAATTGAAATCTTACTTAGTGATAGAGAGAGAAAGCGACGGATGATATCTAAGTAGTTACCTTATTATATCTACAGGGACAAAACATTACTTGAACAGATGATTATATAATGATTGACATCGCGATTCGTTTCACCTATTTGAAATGCTAACAATCACCATAATCTAATTTATACATTCCCAAATGACTATGTTTGTCATCTTTATCTTGTGAACTGATTAAAATTTTACCTTAATTATTATTTGTATAAAATGCCGGTCTTAATTCAGAAGCATGATTTTTTACACTGCAGGAAGAGAAATGATTGATGAATAAAATTCGACTGCATTGGTAACTAAGATTATATTACTAAAGACCGGATTATATGCAACAAAAATAGCAAAAATATACACGAAAATCCATAAAAGGGGCCAAAATATGCAACATGCAATACAGGAAGTCGTATTTTTAAATATTTTTTTTATTTAAGTAAGTATTTTCTCAAGGAAAACAATCGTATTTTCAGGAATACGTCCAGTTGGGGCCATTTTTATGAATTTATTTGAATTACCATTTTTGATATATTTTGTCCGCAAAGTAAATTCTTTCTTCACTATTTTAAGAGCATAAAGCCCACCAAATTTTGGGGCTATTTATACGCCCCAGGCTTATACAACCATAGACATGGTTTTTTACAACCACAAGTAATATGACATGCCATCCGTGCCCATAGAGCAGTCCACACTAAAATAATAACACTGTCCTCTCTGCAGGAATAGTCCACTAGTTAATTCCTCCATCATTTCTGAGGTGCGTTCCATTCAAATTCCATTCAAGTTTTACGACGTTCGCATTAAGAGAACTGCGCCATCCCTCTGCTGAAATATGGATGTAATTCCCGTTATGATTTCTTCGCTCGCGCAGTAAAAAACGGCGAAAAAAAGAATTCTGGGAACTCGATTTTCAAATTTAGCATCGTAAGTGCTTCACATTTAGTCTGTTGCTCGTTCCCGCGGTGTAAGTGAATTTGAAGAACGTTTAGTTCGCATCTTCATGAAAAAGATAAGGTGATTTGGCAAATGAACCTCGATGGGAAAATTTAAATAAATAAAAGACCCCGCATCCCGAATTTCTACCGACTTATAACATATTTTCCTTGAACACTTTATTTTTTAATGACCTTAAAAAAAAGTTTTACTTAAGATAATTTCTACACAAATCCCTCGTTGGAAAAAATCGCGAAGCACGCTCCTAAAATTATTAAAAACACATCTGATTTTATTATATAACATGTTTTATGTATGAAAAAATTCACAGTTTCCTTAAATGATGCTTAAGGCATTTTTCGACAGATATTTTCTCTTTTTTAAATAATTCATGTTTTATTCAATATTTCCCTTACTCCTACTAATTATAATCGTTTTTTAGTATAAGGACATTCCCTCTAACATTCGTATTTACGTATCTCCTTTTCAAACCATCTTCTTCATTTTTTGAATGCTTACTTTTATGGTAAAAGTAATTCATTATTATATTATCTTAATTTTGTGAAGTTTATTTTTAAACATGTAGTGATACCCATTTATCTAGTCTACGACTTATTCGCGTTAATGTTTGTTTTATAACAAGTATGTTTACACAAAAATCTCTTCAAGATCCATGTTCACTCCTTCGTCTCCTTAAAAACCTTCCTACAGCATACCTAAAGATGACATAGGCTCTGGTAAAAAATATTTTCGGCCTTCTGTGTGGAGTTAGGTCCTTCGCTCATGAAGAAACTGGAAAAAACAGTTGCCGACGCAATCGCAATCAACCTCCTGAACAAAATCGATATATTTCTGATCTCCGCAGCAGTCGCGGACTGTCAAGTTTTTCAGTAATCTGCGATATGTCAGATCATAAAAATATCGATTTTGTTCAGGAGGTTGATCGCGATTGCGTCGACAACTGTTTTTTTTTCAGTTTCTCCATGAACGAAGGCCCTAAATGTAAAAAAAACAGTACGTAACAAAAACTTTCGTTATTATTCAAACTTTTTTTGTAATCTCAGAGCGTATAAACAGGTATTATTATTTTTAGCATGCTAATTCTGACTAACGTAAAGACATGTTGTTAAAACAACAACATAATTAAGTATGCTAATGAAAGCAAGCATAAACTCTACATCAAGCAGGTTTCATCAGAGCAGGAAATGCTTAAGCTTTTAGAAGAGTTTTTTTCTCAAAAAGCTTTTAAAATTTTTCATTTGATTATATTTTCTTATTCCGAGTTAGTGAAGAGTGAATAGCCTCGTACCTGTGTAAGTTGCCCCGGAGCAGACGGGGAGAAAACACCGACTCAAATAAACTTCAAGTTTAAAGCACAGTGCAACGAACCGGTTTGCCTTTCTTTGGATATATTTTTCGCGCCATAAAACTGGGAGCCATTGTGTTATAATGGATTGTCCTGAAAAATGTTGGATGAAAGTTTCAGTTAAGGAAAGTTTTCAGAATTATTTTAACCCCTTTGAAATAATTTATAATCGCTGAGTATATCTCAGATAATACGTAACACAAATGTTACCTTTTCGGATCTTTGAGACTTGTAATAGATTTATTTTTTTGAAATAACGCAATGGGTAAAACCTCAAATGGTAATATTTATTCATTGAAGACTTCGATCAATTAAGTCATTGAAGACAATATTAACTACCCTCCAACTAAAATTTGAAACGGAAAAATCAGAAAACGATTCGGTCGCATCTAAGAATTGAACGCAGGACTTGCCGGGGTGCTGCTCATGGACGCGACTGAATTTTTTTTATGATTTTCCTGTTTCGAATTTTCGCTTGAGAGTTACTAATGTTGTTTTCAATGATTAAATGTTACGATTTTAAGTTTTTACTCGTTAAGTTTCCGCATGCGAGCTTAAAAAGATAGAGAAGCTCTAGAAGATGGAGAAATATGAAATTACGAATGTTAGAGGAGCCCGCTAATATTTGGAGCGATAAAATCGATTCGAAAATTGCAAAAATGTTTAATAAAACACGACTCGTTTAGAATAGAGCAAAAATCTCGTGGAACGTATCTTAAGTATAATTTGCGTTTCAGCGTGGAACGCGTCTAGATTTTATATTTAAAAATTACATACAATTTTTTAAGAGCTTAAAAACTTCAAATTTTTAAGGGAAATATGTAAGAAATCGGTAGAAATTCGGGTAGCGGAGGCTTAAGTTATTCTACAAATAGAAGGTTTTTATTCTAGACTAGTACAAAATTCAATAGATGTCACCCATTAAAAAAAATGAATTTATTTATTCAAGACACTATTTAGATTGCATCTTAGTTTGGGTAGAATCTTGCTATCATATAAAAAGATGTTGAATTGTAGTTGATGTTGGTAGTTCTAAGTGGAATTATGACCGAATAGGATATGGTCAAATTAGCTGAGTGGTTAGAGCAGATCCCCATCAAAGCTAAGGTCCTGAGATACATTCCTAAAAGCAACCGTATCTTTTTCTGATATTTATGTTTCAAATTTTCATTTGAGTGGTCTTCAATGATTAAATTGTCACGGCCGTATTATTTATTTTATCAGGTTAATGAGTCAAATCTTGAAATGTTATAACAATTCAAATTCTCGGGATTCAGATTTAATTTTATGTTGTCTTCATCAACAATAATAGCCCTAAATTAATAGAAACCTCATAATATTTCGTTTAAATAATAGTCACTTACAAAATGAATGAGGTCATCACGGTAATAGCTCTAAGTTTAGCGTTAGCTTTACGCCGAAGCTTTATGTAAACTTTGATGAGTTTCGAGAAAGAAAAGCAAGGAAGACACAGAATAAGAGCACTGATGTAGTCTTCGCTTTTATCACTCTTATTTTAGAAGCTTTTATATCCCTACACGTGTTTTCTGAGATTAAATTTGTAACAAATTTGAATGAACATAACTGATTTTGTGTACACCACTACAAAAATAATCGACATGTTTCGAAACCGATGGTTTCTTCGTCATAATCTGTAATGAAAATTAATAAATATAAGTACATACAAATAAGTACCTATGCGCAACAAAACTTTACAATTCATTTTCATTATACTTTTATCCTGATGAAGAAACCATTGCTTTCGAAACACGTCCATTATTTTGGTCAAATCGTTGTGCATACAAAGAAATTTGTTTTCACATTAGCTCCGCACGGGAGGATTTTTTTCCTCAGGGCCTATTTATTATCTTTGGGAATGGAATGTGGACGGTCTTTTTAGAAAAGGGAAAGAGAAAAAATTCTGGAAAGCAAAAGGCATGAGGGTTGATTAGGAATCTGGGGGTAAATGTGTCCAGGACTGACGGACGCACGAATCCATTTCTCTCACAGCGGTGCAAGGCGATGGGTCGAGATAATTCTGCTGAAAAGGTCAAAACATCTCCCTCAACCAGTCTTTCCCGATCCGGCCTACCACGCCACTTGTAGCAGATGCATCCTTCGGCAAAACCCAGACAAACCTCACTCCTTAAACCCGGGCACCCCTGCCAAATATAGCGAACCATTTGGGGTGACCTATGACAGGGGTGTTGGTTGTCCAATAAATTGTTCTCTATGTAGCATTATCTATACCCGCCTCTCTATTTGAAATATATGATGATATCCAAAAACTGTATATTAAATTTATAATTTATTTTTATGTGTTAAATAGTCCAAGCCAAACTAAGAAACCACAGCACTGCTTTTGGTCCTCACCAAACTTAGCGTCACCTGGCAGGGGTTAATTAAATTAAAATGACGCCACAAAGTGAATTTTCAATAATTAAAGATGTTACAAAGTTTTCTAAAAAGTTTACTTTACAGTGAATCAATAAGTTATCATGAAGTATGGTGAAGTAGATGAACCCAAAAGACATATATATTTAGACATAAACATTTGATCTCTCCTCTGAGCTTCTCAATTTACTAAAGCTCAAAAGCTTGTTTTATGGAAGGAGGCTGAATGAAACCATTCGAAGATTTTTCATGTTGATAAATTACGGAAGTTAATAAGTTAGAATTAAATAAAACTTAGCGGTGTAAAAATACTAACAACAAAACAAGCGGAAAATATGACAACTGAAGAGCGGTGAGCTTAATCTCTGGTAACTTCTAAAACTTTCCCTTCTTTTCCCTTCCCTACTTCCCTCGGCCTCCCGACATATCCCAAATTGGGGGATGCCAGGAGAAAATAATAGGATCCTGGTAATTCAATTATGTGCGTTAATCGAAAGCGCGGTTCGACAGAGATGCTAGCTCTCTCAAGCATTCCTCGTTATTTGTTTGGTCAGAAACAAGCATATTTTATCAAGAAAGAACACTGATTGTGATAAAAGTAATCGAATTATTTTAAGATTTTTTTTACATTGACTCCACACAGGAGGCGCTGAGGAAAATAATTTCCCTCATGGCCTAACTCATCTTTGGGGATGCTGTGCGCAGGATCTTTTCAAGAAAAGGAAGTTCTGGAAAGGAAAAAGATATAAGCGGTGGGGAGGAATCTAAGAGTCAATGCGAGTGAACCAATATGAGTGACGGACGTATGAATCCATCTGTTCCACTGCGGTACAGGGCCGACGGGTCAAGAGAGTCTGACTGGAGAGGTAAATCTCTAGCTTAGAAAAGTTGGCTCTAGCTAGTTAGGAGGACTATAAAAACTCTGAAACTTTACTTCTACATATTAAAGAAAAAACCGCGCTTTGTCCGTACAAACGTATTCCCCAATTTCCTCTGGATTTTTAAACCGGTGCAAATATTTTTTAATGTAATAATAGATGTCGCCATTAGCTTCTCGTTAATTTAAAAAATGTGACTCTTACGGGAGTTGGACCGTCCAAAAATCGTTAAAATTGTCTGATTTGAACGTCATTAAAAGGCGTTGAATTAGTATTGTCGATATTTTCTTCTAATACAGTTGGTAAAAAAAACTTTAAATTAGTCCAGTTTTGAAGGAGAAATATTGGAAATACTAAACAAAAATATCAACGTTTTTTAATATCAGCCTGAGGTGCAGTTGTCCTTTTCGCTAAGTACCTATTTGGGGGGTAACAGCGAAAGTGACAGCAACTTCGGATTTAAAAAAAATTGCAAATGTTTATTTTTTGTTTTCCGACAATCCTTACAAATTGTTAAGCATTCTATTATAATATTTGAGAAATAATATTCTGCGCTCCAGGCTAAGAGTAAAAATTAATATCAACAACATATTGGCAACAGTTTGGTTAAATATCTATTATTCTAATTTCTCTGCGACCGTCTTTGCTCTTAATACTGTGTTTAGTAAAACTTATACCATATATAACTTACTGTAATTGCCACCTAAGTCACAAAAATCTACCAAGAAACATAGCCTAAATAGAAACTAGTTTAAAAAAAAAAAAAATGATCTGAAAAATAAATATCTTTTATCAGGTTTTAGCCAAACATATTTACTAATCAAAAGTGCGTTGTTATGCAACTGACGCAGTTTGAACTATAATCATTAAGACATTCACTTGAAGTTAAGAATGCTTTCGTCCTTGGAGTCTAAGGGAGGGGAGAGAGGGTGAGAGGAGATTCTATTCACAAGTGATGGAGTGATGCTTAGAGGGAGAACAAGGCGGTAATGAAAGCCTCAGTAGAAGATACGTGATAAGAATAGGTGTTCATTCTGTGCTCAAATATAATATATATTTCTTTTATTCTCTTCTCTTAGCAGCCACCATTCACTTACTAATAATTAGCTTTGTGGAATCAAGTTTCAATTATAATCAACACAGAAAATTGGGTGGTAAACGCAATATTTCAAATGCCGGACGATGGTCATTAATTTCTGCCACTGTTGTTCTATGTATGGACGAAAGGCTTCAGGAAAATACACGTTTGTGAGATCTAAACATTTTAATTCCTTTCTGTTTAATGTGAATAGCGCACAAGAGTCCCAATTGCTCTCAATCGTCTGGAGCCAATGAAACTACGCCATCCCCAATTAAGGTATGTTGTGAGGCTGAAGGTAGCAGGGAGGGGAACAAAATGGGGAAGAGGAAGGTGGGAAAGTACCTGGATATTCCGACCTGGTCATCAAACACGGCTTAAGTCATTTCAAGCAGCTTTTCATTTCAGAGTGGTTGTCTTACGGCAGGGCCATATTGAAATTATCGTTCACTGTGGATCATGCCACATTATACTTACAAACGCCGCGTATCAAACGCGGGAACTAAATATGCAAACAAATAAATATATTATCCTTTTTTGACACAATAAACGTAAATGTATATATGGTGCTCATTTAACGGACAACTCGTGTGTGTTAGTGTCGAAAAAGGTCGTACCTTTCAGTACAAATCAATTTTAGCAATTTATGTCATCTGTTAATATCTCTATTAATTAGTACAACTTTACTAACGAAATAATTAGCATAGTTATTGGGTTGGTCTTTGGTCGAAAAAATGTGCAAATTTTGTATAATCCAGCAATTGGCTTATAAAATGCATAAATGAAGTGGTTAATATTTGAAAGCAATCGGGTAAAGCCAGCAGCTAAGCCATTTTAATCAGCACTTAAAACTTATCATGACAGTCAGTGGTAAGTTTTTAGCATCGATTAACTCGCTGTTTTAATACTGCCTACCCTGATTAAAAAACTTAGGTAATACTGAATGTGAAAGTAAAGCCATAATGTCTTACCTTACTGCAGGTACTTCTAGAATGTCCCACTCGACGGACATATAAAACTCCGACAGATCTACCCCCACTGCCACCACATTACTGCCAGCCTGCTCGTCCATATGTCTCAGGTCAACCTGTGTGTGGAAATACACTTATTATTGTAAAGGATGTATTTTAACTAATGTAATTATAGCGTACTTCATGCGAACGCCTTTTCTGTTGGTTATCGGAAGTCAAAGAGTTTGAAAATTAATAATTAAAAGTAGAAATAAATTATTTAGAAAGATTATCAAAAACAAATGTCCTGTTTTTTTGTAATTAGCTCCACATAGGAGGCTCTGAGGAAAAAATCCTCAGGGCCTATGACGTGTGAGGGGATGCTCTGTTGAGGGTATTTTTAGAGAAAAGAAGGAGAGGAAGTTCTGGGAAGGAAAAGGGTATGAGGGGTGGGCAGTAATCTGGGGGTCAATGTGTCCGGGAGTGACGGACGTAAGAATTCATCCCCCCGCTGCGTGGCAAGGCAATGGTCGAACAGACTGGATGGAGAGATCAAAAGGTCTCCCTCATCCAGACTCACCCGATCAGCCCGCCACGCAAAAGGTGGTAAAACGCATCTGCCGCCAAGACCTAGATATACTACGTCACCCGGTGAACCCGGGCACCCCTGCTTATTCACCAAACGGTTGGGGTGACTATGATAAGGGTGTTGGTTATCCAATAAATGGTTCTCGGAGTGGGTCTCCCAAATTAAAACAGACATATGTTTTTTTTTATTCAAAGCAAGGGGTTATTTCGAGAAAAGAAAACTACATTCGCAAGAAAATATGTGCTCAGATTATTAAAAGAGATAAAAGATTGAGGCAGGGGATTTACTTATGTATTTACAAGGTGCTTTGGATGAAATGTTGGAAATGTTTTGAATATCAAGAAAGAATTCATGCGTTTCTACTGACATTTTATGAAATGCCTAGATTAACTGTTATATAGAAAGGGTAATTTATTAAAAAACTTGCAACTAAGGTTTCTAAGGAATTTTCTAACATTCAAATAAGAACATTCTTTTACTTATTTTTCAATATCTAAGGATTAGACTTTTTATTTCTACTTATCTACTCATTTTTGTAATATCATTTAAATTAGTCACAAATAAATGGTGTTGATAAGAGTTGTAAAGTTCTTTTTACACTTTCACAGTTCTTTTTAAAATAAAATCGATTCACTGAGAGCAAACTTAAAACAACCGTGCAAATAACATTATTTCGTATTAAATGCAAATAATAAAGTATGCAAAAGTTCCTTACATTACAGTCCTACAACACAGCTAACATTATTGTAAAATATGGATTTGTATACTTACGGTGATGGTTTGATATGAACATGATATATCAAATAAAATACATAGTCCAATACAGAAATTACAACGTTAGTAAAACATTGAGCTAACATCGAAATGCACATATATTATATTTAAGACAAAGCTTTCTCATATCTTTGAATGCAACTAGAATATACATCTAATAAACGCTGTATCAAGACATATATTCCAATCAATAAAAATTATACAAATATCTGAAAATAAAACATATCTTATAATAAACATCATACATAATCTGAAAACACAAAAATGCTATTAAAGAGGCAATATCAAAAAATATTAAAAGTTATTTATTTTTTTATGAAACTTTATCTAGAGAAGGTTCGTAGGCAATTAAGGACAGCATCCTGGGGGTAGTTGTTAGCCTTTATTTAACGGAGCTTTGGTTCATGACCCCCTTCTTCTCTTTGCGAGCTCGTTCTAAATCTACTGCAAACAAACAATTCCTCTTTGAAACACTATTGACAAACTTTGATAATTCCTCGCAGCAAGAGTTCGTCAAACATACCGACTCGCTGAAAGGGCCTAGAGTGAGTAAGACGAGAAAATGTGACAAGGAAAATAATCGTTACATTTTGATTCATGTAACACATACAAATGACGTA
Organism: Limnephilus lunatus; assembly: GCA_917563855.2. Classification (NCBI taxonomy): domain Eukaryota; kingdom Metazoa; phylum Arthropoda; class Insecta; order Trichoptera; family Limnephilidae; genus Limnephilus; species Limnephilus lunatus. The sequence goes on from OU830592.1 coordinate 78,467,784, forward strand.
CTGAATAACTATTTTATTTTATTTTTATTTTTTGAGGACATGTGTCAATTTTTTTTTATCGTAATATTTATCTTGGTTGCTCTTAGACTAACGTGTTTATGATTAAACAATTTAAATAAATATATTATTTAAACAAACAAAAAAAAAACAAAGTAATGATTTTAAAAGAATTCCAGACAAACATGGAATTTGTTTTCGTGTTGAATTACATAATGTGTTAACAATTGAAACATGTGAAGGAGTTGATGTTAGTTTATTCAAAAATTATTGGGCTTCAATTAATTGTTTTCTGCCGAGTGATAAATTAATAATGTAGGAATAACATTTTCTAACAAATTGTTTATTCTATGTTCTGACGAAATTTCACGTACATTCATCGTATTCATTTTCGTGGAATCTTCTTTCTTCGTTCTTCCATTTCAAAAGACCACAGTCATTTCGTTTAGGTATATCAGGGGTGGAGAATGTATTAAGGAGGTGGTATCAGCGTTGAATATTTTAATAATTTCCGTTTTAAAATGTGAAGATTATTAAATCCTATTTTTCCTAAACCGATAACGAGTTTATTATTAACAAACAAAATTTAATATCTTACATCCCCATTTTATATTTTTTTTAAATAGCTATGTTCCCATTCACCGTCCTTTCTATTCCCTCCTCCCTCACTCTCATAATAATTGTGTAATATTAAGTTGTTAGTATATAAATTGCCCTGGGAAAAGAACGGTTATTCCGAAACCGGTCGGCGTTAAAGTGAAATAATTGAATTAATAAAAACTCCAGATTTAATGTTAAATCATTGAAGTCAATATTAACAACTCTCATTAATAACGTAAAAAAGGTGAATAAGAATTCGAATGTGATGAAAAAGGTGTTGGTAGTTGTTGTTAAAGTAGGATAAAGTTAAAAATGGTAATGGTAAATTGATATGGTTAAATAAACTCAGTGGTCATAGCACTTCCCAGCAAGGAAGCGGTCCTGGGTTCAATTCCTTAAAACGAATAAATCTTTTTCTGTTTCACGTTTTTCGTTTGAGAGTTGTTAATATCGTCTACAATGACAAAGCAATATTGTTTCATTTATATAAAAAATATATTATTTTTTTAACAATTCGTTGTATTTTATTGGTTCTTCTAACTTGAACGATCGATTTTTTTCTTCCATTTTCCGATCTTTGCAAGTAGCAAAGCGACAATATTGAGAAGAGCTGTATTTTTGCTTTAAAAATTACGATGAACGATTGAAAAATAAATCTAAAGAAAATAGATCTCACCGATTTTGGGCACTCCGCGGGGAATATGATATTCATATCTATCTTTTATGTCGCTTGTGGTAAACATTTTACCAGCACTGCCTTCTAATGAAGGTTTCTCAGAGCGAGAGCTAAAGGGGAGGGAAGAGGACCGAGAAGAAGCTGACGGGAATGATTTATTATCATTTGTGGCATTGCCCGCCAAGTAGGGGAAGGGGGTGGATGTTTTTCCTACATGCCTTTATCACGTGAAAGGTCCCTAGTCATGTTTTTCCCAATGGGTCGATTATTTTTTTTCCATTTGGATTCCACGAGAATAAGTCACGCACCCCAAATCTGAAAGTATTTTGGATATCTAGGTATTCTATATTACCGAATAAAAATTTTCAATTATTTAAAATAAATTCTGTTGTGAAGTATTTATTACAGGATTTTTTCTGCTATCTTTCATAAAAAATGTTTTGTAACGTTTATTATTTACATCATCTGTGGTACGTTTGTGTGTTTTTGTTTGCCAATGAAACAGTATGAAGCTCCGGGAATACTGTTTTATAAATTATGATCTAGCTGTGTGATAATATTGCATTTAAATAAAAACAATGACATCTTTATAAATAAAGTATATTATTATTATTTTTTTAGATTTATTATTAATTTGTTAAATAGTAAGTGAAAACAATCATTCCAAATAAGAAAAAACAACATTAAATAATAATATGGTACACAAACATTCTTACAAATAAAAATTATGTGTATTTAGAACACAAATAATTACGTATTTTATAAAAGTTATTGAAAATAATTTTAAAGCATTTTTGTAGACACAACATCCAAATGTATTTAAAAAATATAAAAACAATTTTCATGCATAAATAAAAATATATTTTGAGATGCGCATGCAAAAACATTGCAAACTTGGATTTTCCATTTTGCTTATTATGAAATAAAATATGAATAAACATAAAATCCTACACATACAATAATAACATAAGACACATGCTGTAAGTTTGTGGTAACTAATAATAATAAATGCACATTGCCCATGCTTAGTAAAAAAACACATAATATAATTGTTTCATTCCATAACATATAGTTATTGTCATAACTGAAAAGGACAGCGTTCGTGCATTATTGCATAATCAAATATATCAGCACAAAATAAAGAACCAAGAATGATAGTAAATGCATATAGTTTCCTAAATAGCATTCATAAACGGTGATCGTGCAGAACTGAAAATAAAACAACGATACATATAGCATGTAGTTATATTAGTGGAGTAATCATTCAAATGAGAAGTGTAAAAGTGTGTATTTTTGATAACTTACAGAGGTATTTTTTTAATAAATGTGTTAATGTGATTTTTATTTGTACAGTGGGTGCATCAATAACATTTTTAGTCATTGATTAGTTTTAGTTGTTTACAAGCACAGACGGTCAATTATTAACGTTTCTAATGATCTAGTATCTAGACAAACATCAATAATTTAGACATCAATACACTATTTGAGTACAATTTACAATATAAGCTCTAAACGCTGTTGTCTTTGTGTGGTTTGGTTTTAAAATGTCCTATTGGAAAAGGTATAAAATCTGTGCGTTGATTAGTGTAGACAAAAATGTTCTCATTGCATACCTACGTACTTATATAAATTATTTTAAATAAAAATACTTTCGGATGAATTTATTACATTTCATTTGTAAACATGAATATATCATTTAATGGGCTAACGCGTTCTCCTTAAACAATAATTAATTAATTATTCAATTATTACTACCCATTTAAAAGGCTTTATCATGAAAGGTGTTGTATCCTAGATATTAGTTTATGAGTTTACCCGTAAATGGCATATAGCTATCCTAAATATTATCTTAAGAAGTTTCGCATAGATGGCATACAGCTATCCTAGATATTAGTTTAAGAGCTTATCCATAGATGGCGTGTAGCTATCCTAGATGTTAGTTTAAGAGCTTGCCCATAGATGGCATATAGCTAGATTTAGTTTAAGAAGTTACACATAGATGACGTATACCTGCTATCCTAGATATTAGTTTAAAAAGTTACACATAGATGGCATATAGCTGCTTTCCTAGATATTAGTTTAAAAAGTTACACATAGATGGCATATGGCTGCTATCCTAGATATTAGTTTGAGATGGCATGTTGCTATTCTAGACAATAATTTAAGAAGTTGCACATGGCGTACAGCCATCTAAATATTAGTTTAAAACGTTATATATAGATGGCATATAGCTATCCTAAATATTATTTTAGGGGTTAACCATAGGTTAGCTATCGATAATGCAGGGATTTTAAATTTAATAAATACTATTGAAACTTTGAGGAGGTCCAGAGTAATTCCTACTGCCTTCTAAATAAGCCATCAGCTCATTGTTATTTATCACAAATAAAGTTAAAAGTTTTTTTTGACCCCAGGGCTTTATTCAAAGAGTTGTGAAACTATAATCTAGAATTTAAGATATATTTTTAAACGTTGTTAATTGCTAATGAAATAATCATTGGTTAGCCATGTTTTAAAAATCAGTTGCATTGTTCTTTAGGTATTTAACTTTTTACTTAATTATTTAAGTATTTACACTGGTTGCTCTTAGTCGTGTAGTGAATCAATATACTCGTATATTAAAAAAGCTGTAAAGAGATAATTAGAAAGAAATCTAACACGAAACTCAGACAAGATCAGAATAAAAAACTAATTTAATTTCATTAAGGCTCAGTTATTTCAAAAAGTATCTGTGCATTGAAAATAGGCATGCAAAGTGGGGTTACTTTCTCTTTAAAATCAACAACGAAGAATAAAGACATTGATTCAATAAAATCCACAACGAAAATGATAATATCTTGAAAGATGTTAGTTATTTTCTTGGCAAAATTAATTTACGAAAACCAAATTTCAATTTTTTAGACGTAGACCGCACTGAACGAGAAATACGAGACTTGGAGCAAGTTTTAGCCATATTAGTGAATCTCAAAAGTACCTTCCTGGAAACAACATTGATTGTGTCAATTTTTTATTTTTTTTTTTATTTCATTAATTTGACTGAAGTTATTTCAAACAAACACGAAACAAAATTACTAAATCTAAATGTAAGTGTGATCTGTTATAATATACATATGCGTATTTAAATAAATCTGTGGAATTTGTCTTGTCATATATAAGAAAGCAGGCAAAAAATAATAACCCAAATTGACATTGCAGTAATTTTGATAGGTTCATGTGATAAGTAAATTACTTTTTTTATTAAGTGAGTTAATGATATAAGTATTTTCTTAACGTTTACTTTACTTTTACTTTAAATTCAGGGGCTAAATACTAGAAAAAACCATGACAGATGTTTAAATCTTTTTTTAGCGTTAGCTCCACAGTGGAGGCCGTGAGGAAAATATTTTCCGTCAGGGCCTATGTCATCTTAGGGGATGCCGTGTGCAGGGTCTTTTTAGGGAAATGGAGGGGAGAAAGTTCTGGGAATGAAAAACGTACGAGGATAGGAATCTGGGGATCAGTGCTGCGAACAGTGACGGCCGTATGAATCCATCCTTCTAACTGCGATGAAAAGGTATGGGTCAAGAGAGTTCAGCTGGAGAGGTAAAAAGGCCCCGCTTAACCAGTTTCTCTCGATCCGGCCCGCCAGAAGATGGTCAGACGCATACGACGCCAAGACCCATACAAACCGCACCCCATGAACCCGGGCACTCCTGCTAAGTCACCAAACGTAGCGAACTACTTGGGGTGACCTATGGAATAGGTGTTGGTTATCCAATAAATGGTTCCGGGGCGGCGGTACCTGCAGTAGGTAGTTCACAATTTCATCAATCAAGAATATAGAGTATAGATCATCTGGCAGGTTTTCATGGCATCCAAATAAGGGACGTTTTAGGGTACTTTCTAGTATCTAAATCAATTTAACAAAAACCGTCATAGGTACTTCTAGCATTAACCCCCAGATTAATAAAGTGCTATTTACGCAACCACAACATGAAACTGCAAATTTGAAAAGGGTCAATGATAATAATTACCTACTACAATAAAATGCGAAACATAAATAAAATTAATGAAAATAAATAGTTGTCAAAAGTGCAATGTGATGTGACACGGCGCCATTTTATACCTTTCCCAGTCCGGAAGCCGCACTAGTATAAATAATAAACTATTGTTTATAATAATAATTACACAACGGAGACGATCGCCAACCATATACACGAGTCTAAGAACAAACACAAGGCACCAACCACGCAGTCATGGGTCCGATACAAGTCATCAGTACGCAAATTGTAAAAGGAACCCCAAAAACAATGTTGACAAGAGAAAGCGTTCGAATATAGGCATAAGAGAAATCAACAAATTTTTCATACAAAACTAAAATTTAGATTGTTTAATACGAGTAGTCAGTGAAAACAATCAATTGAAATTGAGACCAAATATTTATTAACCCGTCTACTTGTTTAGGAATAAGTACATCCCAAAACATTTAACCGCGCTACACTTTCATAAGACTAGCTATATATCTCTCTTCCTCTCACGCAAACATGTGTATTTTTTCTTTTAACTAGAAAGAGAACAAAATAATGCTTCTTAGTGTCTTTGAAATATGAAATATCTTGCATAGATATTTTACAATCTCGATCCAAAGTGACAGTTTGACCGGTTTGGCGCGAAACCGAGGCATCTGGATTGTGAGGTGCGAATATATTGAACCAAGCAGACGGGAAAAAAATTAAAAATAATTTTTCAATCAAAAGGATACAGCAAATATTTAGTATCGATATATTGTGCTACTTTATTTATTTGAGTCTCAAATTGTAAAATGTAGGCCATTAAAGAAATCAATTTTTCATAATTTCTGAGGAAATTTGGAAATTATTTATGAATTAAAAATTATTATTTAAAAAAATAATTTTGTTATTTGTGATTTTTTTACATTAGTTCCACACATGAGGCCCGTGGAAAATATTCCCCTCACGGCCTATGTCTGGGGACATAGCTGTGTAGAGGGTATCTTTAGGAAAGAAAGGAGAATAAAATCTGAGAAGGAAAAAGCTATAAAGGCTCTGTAGAAATCTGATGTCAATGTGTCCAGAAGTAACGGATGCATAAATCCATCCCTCCCACTGCGGTACGAGGCCATATTCCGAGAAAGTCATGCTGAAAAGGTCAAAAGGTCTGCCTAAACCATTCTCTCCCGCTCTACGGGCACTCCTGCTAAGTCACCAAACGTAGCAAACCACCTGGGGTGACCTATTGCAGAGGTGTTGGTTATCCAATAAATGGTTCTCGGGCAGCGGTACCCATACCCGCTTAACAAATGTTGTTTGACAAGCCTCCAAAGAGCACATAAACCCTAATAGCTCGGTGGACTTTGAAGCAAAGAATGGACTCGAGAGTGTTTTCTTTTGGGGTAAGAATAACCTCGTCGAATTTAATGTTTCAAAGACCCAATCATATCTGATAACGTCTAAAAGGGATTGAAATGATAATCTAGTCTCCTTCAACGGAAGCAATCTTCCGAATAGGACCTCCACCGATATGCTTGGTGTAACTCTAAGTGACCAGCTCAGGTACGGGGGCTCCATCGAAACCAGAGTTAGTTAGCCTCTCAGAAACTGGGCGTACTATACAGGGCCCGCAGATACTTTAATAATACACAACTGCTAACCCTGTACAAATCGCAAGTGCGCCCAGCGGTTGAATTTCAACAGCTCGGCTGTGGAACGATTTGCCGGCCTCTGTGTTTCCTCCCTCCTACAACATGGGTCTCTTCAAGACCCATGTTCACTCCTTCCTTTCCTCAAAAAGACCCTCCACACAGCATCTTTAAAGATGTCATAGGCCCTGAGGGGAATTATTTTCCTCGGGGCCTCCTGTGTGGAGTTAATACAAAAAAAAAAACAAATTGATATGATAAAATGTGAAATAAAATAATAAAACCATAATGAGCTTAATTTTTTATAATTAAAATATCTACCCAAAAAAGCTCTTTTTACTGTGCTTCATTTTTTTCACTATTTAAACACTAGAAGCAGGTCAAGGTTCATTTTTTATTATTACCTCACAAAAAAATTTCAATGTTACCTCTAAAATCATGAAATTTCAATGTTTAATGGTCTATATTTCAAAATTTAACGCATAAATAAAGTAACACATATACGTTTTAGATATTTACTATAAATTTTGATTGACAATTTATTTTTTTGTTTGGTTAAATATTTTGGCTTCAAATCTAAATTAAGTTTGGTGTGAAGAAGTCCGCTGAGGCGGATTTATTTATTATTAAATCCGAATTTTTTTACCGATTTACTTTAAAATTTAACTGAACAGTTTTAAGTTAAAATTTAAAAAAAAATATTTGTTACTTTTGAAGGTAATATCTTCACATTTGTTGAACCAAAACGGTAATTATATGAAAATCCCTCTTTAGATAAAAATTACAAAGTGTGCTCTAAAAATTATTAAAAACAAATTTTATTATGTTATTTTTCTTCTTTTTGAATGCTTACAACGGAGTCTTAAGAAGGAGAAGAAGTTGGGAAATAACACAAAGAGGTCAAGCAGTTGATTAAAATTTTGTGAATATAAATAAGGTTCCACTTAAATAAATACTGTCATTTTTACACCTAAATTCTAATCAACTGATTCTTGATTTATAATTGCACGCAGAAGATCTTAATCAAACATACCAATTTCAGCTTGTGAGTGATTCCAACTTTGTTTCAATGAACTCGGATTCGTTTAGAATTTAAGAGACATTTTCAATATTGGAACTGATTGTGCCAAGAGCTCAGATAAGCGATAACGCACCTACATATATTCTTTTAAAAAAAGTTTATTTTAATTCTGTATTTTTTTAATGAGTAACTTTTAATCTTGACAATTAATGACAGATTTCATGATATTTCAAGGATCTGCGATTTAATTGTTTTTGCTAGTTTATTAGATTTACTAACGGTGGTATTACGAAAGATAATTTTCTGATCGTCTCTAATTTGTCAACAAAATAATAAAATAATATTACAAAGAAAATAGACAATATTATTTTGAACAGGCATGTATCCTGAGGCAAAATTTATAATATCTCGTGATTTTTCACGGGTCTGCGCTAATTAGAAATTTAATTTGATTCTATTTCTAAAGAATTTTCGTAAAAAAATAATATTATTTTAAACGTAAAACTTCTTTCCGAAAATTCTTTATTAATGGTAGATACGTTAAACTGATGTTTAATTAATTTTTTTTTAATTTTACGAATCGAAGGTATAATTTTTTAAGTTTTAGAAATAAATCACATCCATTCAATAGATGAAATTAATCGTAAATTTTGTGTCCAAATTCATTGAACAAAAAAAATAACCAATTTTAAAAAAAAATTAATATAACTGTAAAAATCTTTTTGATATGTACCTATGCATAATATTCAATTTTTTTTTTTTTTTTTTATTTATACTTTTTTTTTTGCATTCACAAGCCCATTTACGAAATGCTTTTAAACTTTTATAAAAACACTAAAAATTTGTGCTTAAATATGGTTTGTTGTTAAAATAGTTAAATTTATCTTGCCTTTATTTTCAAACAAAAAAAAATTAAGTAAGAATCATGAATGGTTTTAGTGTAAAAATGATCATCGTTGTTGATAAGGTGAATGAATCCAAGTGACTCCGAAGCGCGTTCTCGGTCAACATTATTTTTAGTCTTGTAACAGAAATAACAATCATGATACCAATGGACACATCGATCATCAATCAAAAAGTACACTGATTATAATAATAATAGACAAACAGTCAGACATAATGAATGAATATAGTTGAATATCGAGGTTAAATCGAGCCAGCAAGCAGTTGCATAGAATGCATCATAGTTGCCATTCTCCACGTCACGGTCACCTTGAAGCCATCATAGGTCCAACTTCCTAGTTTCAACACGCAGGTTTGCATGTCGTAGGGAAAGAATTCGACGTCTATAGAGCAGGAGGACTTATAGACGGCTGGGGGCTGCCAAACCACCATTCCGTTGTGGTAGACGGTCGCCTTCGTCATCAGCGTGACCTCGTAGTTGCCATCCGCGCTGCAACATAGGGACACAACACACACATAACTATCTTGGTGGAGGTGTAGAGGTGTCGCAAGTCGTGGCAATGCGCTGCTGGTATTTGTTTGTCTTGGGATTGTGTTTGATGTGGTGGCATGTTTATGTGTATCAGTAATGTCACTATTGAAACATTGGGTGGAAAAGGGGGGTTAACCCCAAAATTCCATTCTGAGATAATCGCATTTAATGTTTTTAGCAGATTTTATTTTTTCAAAAAACTTTATGTTCGATTATTGAAAATGATTACAAAACAAGGGCAAACTGTCTTTTATTCGACATACAGGGTGTTAGTGGACCTAATTGACTTACTTTAATCAATTTTTTCTTGACATTACTTGAAGTAAAAAATGTAAATGAATTTTTTCTTCCATGAATTTATTGACGTTTTTTTTTCCATTTTTTTTTCTTCAAAATTAAACAAAAAATAAATTCTTCCACATGTCGTCACTGGTAACTCATCCGAGTGACCGACCAACCCCTCACCCGCACCCAAATGTTCAGCATCTACTATTTTTGTTATAAAATTTGATTTCTATTTTTTTCTCCAAATAATGTCAGGAATCACTGGGTTAATCAAGTACGTCCATTAACACTCTGTATATAGTAAAAAATCATACATCTCTTCTAAATATCCACAAAGTTATTTTTATTTCAAATGGATACCACGTCCTTTTTTCACCCATCGAACAAACTTAATGATGTTTTTAGAAAAACAGGGCTTAAAGGTGATACTTAAAATAATTCATAACCTGCTCTTTCATAACCATTTTAGGAAAAATAACTTTTTGCAAGTTATGCTTTAATATATTAGGATGAATTAATGGTCTGTCTGCGCCCACGCAATTTTAATATGAATAAATAGTTTTGTCCAATTCAAAAACAAACTCAATTCTTTCAAAAAGGCATACAAATACAATATTGGATTAAATCACAGATACAATATTGCATTTGTATGAAAGAATTCAGATCATTTATAGATAAAACTTTTAATGCATATTCGTATTGCGTATGTTCAGGCGCAAACTATTAATTCATCCTAATATTTTAAAGCATAAATTGCAAAACATGATTTTTCCTAAAATAATAATCAAACACGCCCCATCTGCGAAAGAGTAGAATTATTTTAAGTATGATATTTTTAACAAGTACCGTCCGTCCGACAGAAGCTTTTCGGTGGACCGGATTGACAAAAAAAAACGACATGGTAGGTACGCTAACTTATTTAAATTGCGAAACAAGAGAAAAAAGAGACTGTGCTTGTCACATTGAAATGTTTTTTGTCGGGCGATAAAACGGAGAAAAAAGAAAAAAACAGACTATCTTCGAGCTAATAACAGAATAAACGGCGTTAGGCCGATAACACTTTTTTTACACCCAATGCTACAATTTGTGTGGAGATGGATAATGAGTCGAGAGTTACGGCATATTTGTTGGTGTTTAGATAAATAAAATATGCATAATCTACAAGTTGTAAGTGAGAATTGTAGTTCAATTTCAGCTGATTAAAAATAAGCATGTTTGAAACCATTGCTAAACCTGGGACGAGGATTTTTTTTTATTAATCACAAAACATTTTTAGGAATACCTACCTACATAAATGATTTCTAGTGGATTCTCGTGTTTGAATTTAGAAAATTATAATATTGTATTTTGCAATTTTAGTATAGTTAAACGCTCCATTTTTTTAAAACATGCATTTGTTTCAGGCTGTTTATCTCCTTACAGTAGAGTATAATAAACTTCATTTGGCTCAAATCAAGCCTAATCAATCAGGCTTCTAAGAGGATCTGTGATCTGAGAAAACTTTCAAAAGGGAAGAACACCGTTTCACTTTAGGGCAGGTAAGCAAGGCAAGCTGGACATCTAGCACGGTCGATCGATAAAGGATTTATTGGTAATGTAGGTAACTTTTCATCGTTCCCGAGCACGACTACAGATCGCCAATGAACAAATAACAAACACTTAGTCGAATAAACAAAGAATACTTATTCGTTGTGAATGGTTGTTTGTTCGTTGGCGATCTGCAGTCATTCTCGGAACGAATACAAGTTACAAAATGATAAAACCTTTATCGATCTACCGCGCTAGATACCCTGCTGCATTTTTTATGACATTTTTCATTAATTCTACAATTTTTGTCCCTATTTAAATATTTTATCGGGTTTTTACGGAGTAATCTAAAAATCTACATATTCACAAATTTCATTCACGAAAGCATGTACCTAACTGAAATTTGCTTTATTTATATTAAATATAAATAATCATATCGTGCTAATATCTAAAATTAATCTTACATATTTTTTTTCAGGTAGAACTTTATAATATTGTATTTGCAATAAAATAACCAAACTTTATTTTACGAACAATCATTTAGAACAGACCTTTACCTATATTGGAAATTAGAAGCCAACAAGAGAGATTTTAGCGCTCAGCTACTTTGAGATTGCGAAGTAGTGTTGAGCTACTGGCTACTTAGAGCTACTAGCTACTCAGAGCTAGCTAGCAGCTAGTAGGTCAAGTATTTGATATTGGTGCTACTTGCTAAAATGCGGTGTCTTAGTTTGTTAGTTAAGATAGATACACATTTTAAAATATATTAGTTGGTTGTCGTAAAAGCGAATTCTGTTGGGGGGGGGAGATGTGCGTCATTTTGCATCCAATAGGTATATCAATAACTGCATAATGCATATATTTAGTTTTTTTGTTGTTACTTATACATTGTACTCTGTGAGCTTCTTTGTAAAGGTTTTAACAACTAAATTTCACGTCTAACAAAAAGCTTTTTCTAAAACCACTTAAAATTCTTTAGAAAGGTGTCTTCTGAAAAAGAATTCTGAGTTCAATCCCAGTTTCTCTGAAATGGTTTCTTCGGCAACCATTAATAATGTATCTTAAAAGAGCTTGAGGTCAGTGAGGCCAATCAGGGCAGTGTTACTGTGATAGGTACTGCTGCAGTATTGCAGTGTTACAATGTTGTAATGCCTCCAAATAATTTTGTAAGCATTCCAAAGCGGAATAGTTGGCCTTTCATTTCCTAACTTTCTTGCGCTGGCGGAGCAAATTTCTCTACAGAAACTTTGAGTTTACTCTGATATAGGTTCCGATAGGAATCTACGATGGAAGAGGAAAGATAACAGGGTGCAGAATAATGTAATAACTTCGAAATTGAATTTGGTTCCAAGTCCCAGAAAGTTGCGGCAATGAATGCATTTATGCATAAAATATTTATAGTAATAATAATTGGTTTAGAAGACGAAATTATATAAGTTATAACCCACACTTGCATGAAATGAGAATGATAATTACAATTCAAAATTAATATAAATGGAGAAGGTTATTTGTAAATTAGAAACAAGACAAAGACTATAAACGTTGTTAGATAGTAGATGTGTTGAGTGTTGATTTCTGACTGTGTGAAAGTATTCGGGTGTAGATTGAGTATTTTCTGTTGGGGTTGTTGGAAGCTCACCTGAAAGAAAATGGACAAATTAACATAAAACCACTCGCATTAAACTAATTAGTAAATAAAAAGCAAGCTTACAAATTAATCCAAATTGGCAAAGTCGATATAAATATAAATATACAGATAAGTGTAGCTCGTATCTGAGTGATATTCATAAATTTCTGTGTTGTTTTGTACCAATGGAACCCAGATAGAAGCTTCTGGAAAATAATAAATGGAAGAGGCCAAATTTCTCCAATCTACCGTGCAATCAATTTCAAACCCTCACAAACGATCTGGAACGGCTGAAGATAAGCGGGTTATGATTTTAATCAAAAACGTGAAACGGATAGCTATTAAATTTAATAGGAACGTAGAGATACACTGCAATGTGTCGAAAAATATTTTACAAAATGTTGTGCGTGGAATTTAAATCACTGAGAGGCAAAATATGCCGCTTATCTTCGACCGTAACATCAACAGAAAAACTAAAAGAATATTATTATATACATAATATGTACAGTTGAGAAACAGAACAGAACAGTAACAGTATACAGTTAGTAAGTATTAGTTTAGTATGTACAGCATGAAGAATGACAGCTGTGGCTATGGGGATAGAAAGCATTCTCCAGCGGCCCCCCGGCCTTACCTTAAAGCCATCGTAGGTCCAACTACCGAACTTTAGCACGCAAGTCTGTTCGTCGAAAGGGAAATACTCCACATCTATCTCGCAGGAGGACTTGTAGATCGCTGGCGGCTTCCACTCCACCAGCCCCTGGTGGTAGATGGTGGCTTTGGTGGCGAGGGTTACCTCGAAGTTGCCGTCAGCGCTGCAAGACAATATGGTTCTACTATGCTCTCTTCGTCAGTAGTCCGCAAACATGCAACACATCTCCCCATCATCCTCGGGGGCAAACACATCATCATACCGGGTTGGAAAGCGGGACTTTCAAAGGGGTTCAAACAAAACAACACAACATTTAGTATTGTATAAGTTATTCAGTTCCATATTTAAACATATTGAAGGGTTTGTAATAATGTTAGGATTTCCAACTTGCTCCTTAATTAATATGCTTCTCAGATGTTTATTTAGATTTTTGTTTATTAACATTGATGGTCAAATTTATCACTAATTTAAAATACCATTAGAATGAACGAAGCAAAAACATTTAAATGATAAAGTGGTCGATTTCAGAGTAATAAAATATGTATTTTGTGCATCGCTTAGTAATGTTTTGAAACCTTATTTAAAGAAATGTTTCCTCGTTTTCGTCTTCAATAAATAAATAAAGGCTCGAGTTTAAATCTCACCCCCGGACTTCAGGAAGTTTCTCGAAGGCGGGGTATGATTTTTCATTTCCGTTTAAGAATTCGCTGGATAGTTCCGTTTCTTGTTTTGTTTTTCTTACGCAACTACGTGTTGGGATTACACAACCTCCTCTACCCTCTTTCCTACAGGTCGAGAGGTTTTACGTGATATTGGTGCCAGTCGCACACTTTTCCAGTACTTTTTTTTGTAAATCTGAGTTTTGAAACTCAGTTAACGATCAAATCTGAGACGGATTGCTTCACAGAATTTGAATCATTCATCAAAATTCAAAGTTAATTTTTAAGTTTCACGAAGATTATTTTCAGTTATTATTTAAGACATATGAAGCAACTAACTCACACTGATATATTAACAGAACATATATAGAACAAGAAAATTAATTCCGTGAAACAACTCGTTCTTAGTATTTACGTACGAACATAAATATAATATACATATATATATATATATATATAGATATGATTTTTTTTGTAATACCGCACAAGAGTTTCAATTGCTCCCAAACGCCTGGAGCCAGTGAGACTTTGGCATCCCCAATTATGGTATATGTAAAGCTGAGGGTGGTGGGCAGGGGAAGAATATAGGGAAGAGGAAGGTGGAAAAGTATCTGGCTATTCAGATCTCATCACCAAACCCGTCTAAGACCATTTCAAGCAATGTTTCAATTCTGAATGGGGATCTTACAACAGGGCGATACTGAGAGATTTTTCTATTCTGGAATGTGCCGCAAATATGCTATATTTTATGATTAATTAATTTTATTTGTGGAATAACACAGACTAATCAAATTTATTTGCGCACGCCGTAATTCTAACCCGCGACCTTCGAATCCTTACACCTCGACCACAGATACCGATGTACTTTGCAGGAACTGATAAATTATTTTTTATAGAAAACTAGCGAGTAACCGGCGTGCGTTACAATGCCACTGAAAGTGTGCGTGTTTCAATATTTGCGTTCTCGTTCCCGCCCCGTTCCCTTTCCCCCTTCCACGTTCCCCTTCAACCCTCTCCGCCTTCCCCCCTCCCTTAATACCCTTCGTCTCCTCCCGGAATACCCTCTCCTTCGTCCCTATCTCCCTCCCTTCTTCCCTCCCTGCCGCTTATTGTAATTTTTATACAAATTTCATAACGCCAGAGCTTTTTGCATATAGAAATCTTCGCGGGAGTGCGCACAACAATTTACTGAAGTTTCATCGCAATCGAATGAATGGTTTAGGAATGCAAAGGGACAAACAAAGAAACGTTCAGACGAGTAGATTCCAACACAGTAATAAAAAATTAAGGTTAAAATAAAAATTTATTATACGCTTATATTTATGTATATCTTAATACTTTAACCCGTAAAACTTTACTATGTGTGATAATTTCACTCAGAAATTGGTTGTATTTCGATTTGTAAGTTGTTCTTAACGAGGACACGTGGATTCAAAATAAAGAGAGGGCCTATGAACCATTTTATGGGATGGTCATTAGCCAAGAGAGTCACTATCTCTTTTATGAAGTCCTTCGTAAGTAAATAATATGTGCGAGTAAAGTCTTTCCTGAATTATTATTTATTTCTATTCTTGAATATATACTTTACAGATTATAACATTGGTTTACATAGATAATTAGTTTAGTAATAAGAAAAAAATGTTAATGATCCATGACTGTATATAAATACGTAAGTACCTAGTAGTATTTTGTGAACACCTCACTAGGCGAACATGTGCTGAGGTGTTCCCACGTTTGGGAATAAGTGCTATTCTGTCGACATAAATAGAAACACCGCATATTGTCAAGAAGGGCACTGCGGGTCGATCCATGGCGGCAGTATCGAATATACATAAATTAAAGGCTAGTTGCAGTTAGGGTATATATACAGTTATTCATAGCATCTAGATTATGTTTAAGATAAATATTAGTTTTGGTAAATAGGTAGATATATTTTTCTATGGACCACATGCCACTGGTATAAATAATATTGTGGAATTATTTTTTTTTCTCAAAACCAAGTTTTTAAATTATATATTTTTTTATGTTTAGGTTAAAACGGTATACCGCCCGACGCTCACTTACGGCCACCAGACATGGATGCTAAATGAACGAACACGCTCCAGAGTTCAAGCTGCTGAAATGAGGTACTTGAGAGGAGTGGCAGGGGTTACGAAATGGGATCATATAAGAAACTCGACGATCCGAGATGATCTAAACATTGAACCACTGCTACTCTTCATAGAAAAATCGCAATTGAGGCGGCTTGGGCATGTACTAAGAATGTCTGATGACCGAATTCCGAGGAAGATACTGAGTGCGATTCCAGAGGGTAGACGTCCAGTAGGCCACCCCAGACACAGTTGGGCGAGGCAACTCCAGAAACTGTGTGAGGAGAGGATGGGTCTACCATGGACGGAGGCTGAACAATCAAGCACAAGACAGGGAAGTATGGAGGAGCCTTGTCGATGCAATGGGTCCCCGACCCGAATAGGATAAGGGGAAGAAGATGATTATGATGAATGTTTAGGTTGGGTTATGTTTGGTTAGGTGTTATAATATTTCCAGTCTTTAATGTGTTTTTTGTGAAGAATTCTACATGTATTTGTAGTTAGTATTAAAAATATGTTATTTGTTTATCTTCAGCTATATTTAAACTCTTTTTTTATTTATTTTAAGGTTAGCATCCTTCTAATTGCAAGCAGATACCGTTGATTAAATATTGTTAAATTGTTTGTTCAGCAGTAATCAAACAGTTGACGGAATTACAATCCCGATTGATCCATTTTAATCAATTCCACCTTTCAGTTAACATTGCCAGACTGGATCCATTATTGTTACGGTTTTAATTTCCGATTGTTGAACTGTAGAGGGTGTTGAACGGAAACTTTTCTAGTAAAAAAAATTGACGAGTTCTAACGTCTATTTACTAATTTAGGAATAATTTAAATATAATTTCACCTATTTAATACATTTGTCTAATAATTTAGTTACTTTCGATTGAATAAATATTTATCCGCGACGCAATCTAGGTTACAAACCAATTCTTAGAACGATTATTTCCAATGAAAAAGGTAGTTGCCTATTATATGGAAAAATTAGTCGAAGATAATATTGTTAATTCTGAAATTTGAAATATGAGATTAACTAATATGACGGTTTGACAGTAGGTGGCAATGGCGGCATTGATAAATGCGTACGTCCCGGTCAGACGAGAGGTTCTGTGTTCGGGTCCCAGTTGCGATCATTATCTTTTTCTATATCCTGTTCTCTTTCATATTTTCGTTTAGATTATTAGTGTTATCTTCTTCTTCAATTAAATATTTATGTGTTTATATTAGTGATGCAACGGAAGTGTCTTAACGGAAACAGAAACGGAAACAGATATCAAAAGTAAATCTTAGCGGAAGCGGAACCGGAACCGGAAGTGTTAATGCTGTGAAGAAAAAGCGCAATTTTATTTTTTTAAGATTTGTTTAATTAAATTTGTATTTTGTACTTATAGTACTCGAAATTAAACAAAGGTAAATTATATTTAATAAAAAGTCATTTGGCTGTTTTACACCTTTGAGTCAGTTTCGGTAGTCTTCATATATTAAACCTTATATATTCTTCGTTTAGAGTTCTGTTATAAAGTTTCCGGAACCAGAAACGGAAACGGAAGTGAAAAAACTTGCGGAACTTCTGCAGAAGCGGAAGCGGAGGCAGAGTTCAGTTTCATCACTAGTTTATATGGAGTAGATACTTTGTGATGTGACATTATAATTTGAAATAAAACAATAACTTTGTAAACACCACTCTTATTTTTTATATACTTTATGCCGACCGGGTTTCGTTACAACCGTATTTTGTTCAGGGCAGTATAATATTCTAATAAAGTTGAACAGGTTAGTTGCATGTTATAAAAAATGATATATGCTATTTACACAGTGGGTTGAAAAAAAAAAAAAAAACTCTACCAAGTGATGTGAATGTGTCCCTATCCAATTCGGTCACATTTAACTGTCACATTATACTTCTACTAAGAACTACCAACATTATCTTCATTTTCTTAACGCATATTTTATTGGCTGCTATCTTTATGTATGATTGCAAGATTCAAATCCGAACTAAATGTTATCTAGATAGTGTCTTGGGTAAATTTTATCCATTTTTATTTTCAATATGCGACATCTATTGAATTTTCTGCAAGTCAAGGATGAATATTTATTTTTATATTTAACTTAATTAGTAAAACCTCAATGTTGGTAGTTCTTAGTCGAAGTATGGTACAGTTAAATATGATCGAATCGGATAGAGACAGATTAGCTCAGTTGATAGAATTGCGCCCCAGCAAGGCGAAGGTCCTGAGTTTGAGTCCCAGATGTGACCAATCTTTTTCTGATATTTCTGTTTTCAGATTTTCGATTTTCCTCCATTGAAGGAAGTAGTAGGAGTAAAGGTATATGGAGAATTGGTAATTGAATGTTCTTGTCAATGGGGAACAACCTATGTCTAAATAAAAGTCCAATTCTTAGGTTGTTCATTGACAAAGAACATTCACTTTCCAATTCTCCATCTACCTTTACTTCTACTACTTGCTTCACTGGAGTAGCTTAACCCAGTTTTTTCAACCCACTGTGAAAATAGAATATATTTATAACACATGTAACCTAATTGTTGAACTTTTGTAGAGTATTAACTGCCCTGAAGAAACTACGGTTGTAGCGAAACCCGGTCGGCATAAAGATATTTTTAAAAAGTGGTGTTTAAAAGGTATTGTTTTATTTTAAAATATTTATTTATTTTTTAATCATTGAAGACAATATTAGCGACTCTCAATCGAAAATTTGAATCAGAAATGTCACAAAAAGATTCGGTTGTATTGAATTCTACCCATGAAATTTCCGCACGAGAGTCTTCTATGATTAAATATGTATTTCAATATTATGTTTAACTCATTAGTAATTCAAGATTAAAAAAATATATCCCAGACTTGTAGTCAATAGATGTCGAACGTTACGGTTTTGCAATGAAAATTAAAATACTCGGCACAGTTTATCAAAAATTATATATTTTATGAGAATGAAAATTTTTGGATCACCGTGCAAACAATTTAAACAAAATAATGGGTTACTTCAGCCACCCTGTACTGGAAATCACTATGAAATCCTGGCGTTCAACTCACGGTAGCGGATGGGAGGAATAATATTTATTTTAATGTAATATAACTTAAGGTTAAACGTCACGTACGTTATAATCTACGCATTCACAGATGGCGCCAATCAAATTATATTAGGTTTTTATTGCTTTTGGCACGTTACGCTTTACAATATTTAGGTAAATTAATTGATCGCGATCGTACATATTTAATTAGAATATAAATAAATAGTTTTGTTCATAAACAAACCCAAATCTTTCAAGAAAGGCTGAAAAATTCAATTTTGTATCGGTGACTCAATCCAATATTGTATTTTTCAGCCTTTCTTGAAAGATTTGGGTTTGTTTATGGACAAAACTATTTAATTATATTCTAATTAAATATTTACGATCGCGAACAATTTATTTACCTTAATATTTTAAAGCGTAACGTGCAAAAAGCATTAAAAACCTAAAATAATTTGATTGGCGCCATCTGTGAATGCGTAGATTATAACGTACGTGACGTTTAACCTTAAAGTAAAATGACTTCTTCTAAAAGCTTTTCACTTTGTGATGATTTATTTATTTCATAAAAATAGCAAATAACTTAATAATAATAAATCATAAAATCAGAAGAACCCCTTCATAAACACTTATAAAGCCCGCCTCGCAAATTGTAAAATGACGTAAAATAATAAACGAGTTCGTTGATTCGGAAGTGATGGAGTTATTCAGTGTCCGCTAGAGAGGATTGAACCCGCGACGTGAAGCCAAGAAAAGAACCCGATGCCTTGAACCACTCGACCATATTCCGAGCCATATTCCGAACGTTTCCTCATTGGCTATTGCAACACGTTCTCCATGGAGCAATCATCGGTGGTTTAATTCAAGCCGCAAGCAGGTAGCTCCGGGAGGTGGCGGGCGGTGAGCGACGTGTTGACGGGCACCGGCACGCCGCGCCGGGCGGTATGCAGGGCGGCCATACCCGCCCACCGAGCGGTTATGGGGCACGTCAGTACACATCATTTGATGCCCCCGATGACGACAGTCGACAGTACTCTAGAGAATATGGCACGTTATTAAGTTTTTATGAAACCGCATCGGATTGATATAATACTGGGTCATCGAAAAAATTTAAATCGAAATAACTACAGGTGTTTTTATTAATGAAATTCTATTTATTTTTACACCAAAACATGTATAAATTCTTCGCTTTTTACATTACTTTGTCGATTTTGAAATGAGTTTCCCTCGTTGCACGGCAAACACCTTAGCGATAATCCCCCCCCCCCCCCCTCCAAGTACATAAGTTGAATCATTTCCACCAGAGTTGGATTAAACTTTGAATTAACTGGGCCAATAACCGGGTAATCTTTTTGATGGTGTCTTCGTAGGAAGGGGGTAAGAATTCGACTGTTGTTGCTTGCCAAAGGCGGTAAGGCAAGCTTATATGTAAACTGGATGGGTTGTTTCATAGAAAGATTGTTCCACAGAATTTGAACAACAACAATTTGTCAAATTTCAAAGTTAATATTCAAGTTATGTGAAAGTCCTATTTAGGTTCTGTTATTATCCAAGTACTGTGGAGCAACTGATCCATTATTAAATAATAACAGACTTTAAACAAAACATTCACAGAATTTGAATTTCAACTTTCAAAATAGATGAATTCACTGTTCAAATTCTGTGAAACAGTTTGTCCAAAGAACTAATCAGAAATTCGACAGTCAAAGACGACTTAGTAACAAATGTAATTAATATAATTGATTAAAATCCTTGTAGACCACCCCTCTCTCCCTCCCCCACATTATATGTATATAAACCGAAAGTCTTAAGAATAATTAATGTGTACCAGTCTGAAGATGGGTTTAACAAACTGAAACCGGTTACGGTCAAATAAATTAAAGTGGCCATAAATTTCATATTTGTTTTATTATAATATATCGTTCAAAGAATCCTTCCGGTATTCTGCAGTAGACGATGATATGCTTTAAATAGTTATTAAAAGGTTTTTTTCAGATGTATGTTCACCGGAATCTTTTATAGAGAATATATTAAGTATTTGTGTGAGTTTGAGTTGAGCTTTGAGAAAAAACATATCGGGGATAGGATTAAATTATTCTAATGATTTTATGATTTTCTAAATTTCTTTAAACGTTTTTATTACATTGAGCACTCAAATGACATAATTGGTAGAAATTAATAATTCATCAGCGTCCTTATCCTCGGTAAATCTCAGGATCCTTCAGTAATTTCAGTGGAAGTGTCTTGTTTGACCGGTTATGTCCATTTTCCCAGATCGAATTTTCATTGATGAATTTCTTCCATCAACTTTGACTTTTGTCTCTAATTGGAATCGGTCTGAAAAAAGACGTCGTGTATTGCGGGCTTAACTAATGGAAACATTGAACCCCAGAATGCTACCCACCGCTCATACATTTTGCCTTCCCAGAACGTCTTCTTCTTCCTTTCCATAAAACCCTATACACGGCATCCCCAAAGATGATTCAGACCTTGAGAGATTTTTTTCCCTCAGGGCCTCATTTGTGGAGCTAATGTAAAAAAATCTAAATAATTAAAGGCATAATACAGAGACTTGTAGAACAACAGTGGTAAATACATACGACCTGGGACAAGATTTTTTTTTGCAATTTCACAAGTCTGAATTAGTTGCACATGAGAGTATTTAATTTTTTTTACCTAAAAGTAGTCAATGAATATAATTGCTCATAATAGCGTAAGTATATTATATTATATTTTTTATTGCGGTATTTTAAATTAGGTACATAGTTATCTATGTCCCAATACAATCCATAAATATACACACACTTAAAATAACATAATAATAATAAAATAACACTATACCAAATCAATCACATATCTTTTCAATTTAATTTTAAATACCTTTATGCTCTCTTCCAATTTTATTTCTTCTGGTAATTCTCCAAATATCTTCAATGCTCCGTACATCAATGACTTTTGACTCTGTGTTTTTTTCCTGGGAGCCTTAGTTCATTTCTGTTCCTTGTCTCATGTGTATGTTTGATTTGTAGTTTAGCAATTTTTTTAAGAATTCAATAGACGTATGGCCATTGATTATTTTCTAAAAAACAAATACTTAATAAACATAATATACCTAGATTGATATTATTATAACATAATATTAATATAGATCTTCATACAATAGTGTATGCTAGTGCTATCACTATATGTAACAAGTTAGGAGTTAAATTAACGTCTTCTGATGATAGATCATATAATTATAGAAAACCAGAATGGCAGAGTAGATTAGAAAATGATGTAGTATTTTTAAGAAGTAGCATAGCTAGAGTAATAGAGTATAAAAATGGAAATAGAAGTAGGAATATTTTGAGACATGTAGATGTTATTGGGAGAAAATTTGGTTATAGCATTGGTAGTAATAATAATGAAAATATAATCAATGATTTATTAGATTTGTTAAAACAAAAATTAGGTGTAAAAGCTAGTAGATTAAAAAGATATAATTATACGTATAATAAAAAAAATAATAATAGATTATTTCAGAAAAATGAGAAAATATTTTATTCCAAACTTGACGATAAACAAAATATTATTTCGAATAATAATAATCCGTTGCCATCTGAATCAGATATGCGCGATTTTTGGACAAATATTTGGAGTAAAGATATAAAACATAATGAGTCAGGTCCGTGGATAGAAAATGAAGAACTCAATTGTTCAGACATTGAACAAATGAGTTTTTCTGATATATCGGTTGAATTGTTAGCCAAAATTATAAAAAATACTCATAATTGGAAGGCCACGGGTTGCGATTGGATACATAATTTTTGGTATAAACGTCTGACTACTTTACATCCCCTTTTGGCAAAAAATCTTTCAAAATTTGTCAGAGAACCTCAAAATTTTCTAACTAAGGGCATTACTTATATGTTGCCTAAAAGCGAACATATTAATAATCCCTCTCAGTATAGACCCATTACATGTTTACCGACAATATATAAAATTTTAACCTCTTGCTTGACAGATTTAATATACACTCATTTAGATGAAAAAAATGTTTTATCTGAACAACAAAAAGGTTGTCGCAGAAAACATATGGGATGTAAAGAACAATTAGTTATTGATTCTGTAATTCTAAAACAGATTCAAACCCAAAAACGTAATTTACATATTTGTTATATAGATTACCAAAAAGCTTATGATAGTGTCCCGCACTCGTGGCTGATAAAAGTTTTAAATATATACAAAATTAACCCAATTATTATTAGCTTTTTGGAAAAAATTATGGCATTTTGGAATACCGATTTGCTTTTGAATTTGAAAGATAAGAAAATATAGTACCGGGCATTTCAATAAAAAGAGGGATTTTTCAAGGAGACTCATTGAGTCCTCTTTGGTTTTGCTTAGCATTAAATCCTCTATCTAAAATGTTAATTAAAAGCAAGTTTGGAATAAAAATTAAAGGTAATACTAGAGAGAGAAATATAATTTCTCATTTATTATTTATGGATGATTTAAAATTATATTCAAATTCTGAACCAAATTTAGAGAAAATGATTAAAGTAGTTAAAATTTTTTCAGATGATATTAAAATGACTTTTGGTTTAGATAAATGTAGAACGATCCATATAGAGAAAGGTAAAATTGTAGATGGAGACGAGGGTATATTTAGAAATTTCAAAATTGAAAGTATGAAAGGGGGTGAGGTTTATAAATATTTAGGATATCCGCAATCAAATAGATTAGATCATACTAGTATTAAAAATGATATTAGGATTAAATTTAAAACTAGGATCAGAAAAATTTTGAAATGCAATCTATCTGCTAAAAATTTAGTAAAGGCGATAAATACTTGGGCAATACCTCTATTAACTTACTCATTTGGCATAATTAAATGGTCTAATACAGATTTAGATAGCTTAGAACGATTAATTAGAACTACATTAACTAAATTTCATTGCCATCATCCAAATTCAGCTATAGAACGTATTAATTTACCCAGAAATTTAGGAGGTAGAGGTATAGTCAAAATAACATCTTTAAAACATAATCAGGTAGAAATGCTAAGAATTTTTTTCCATAGGAAAGCTGATAGTTCAGAAATGCACAAAATAATATGCAAGGCAGATAGAAATATTTCACCATTAAATTTATACGACGAGAATGCCAGCATTCTTATAAATACCAACCAGGAATTATTAGATTCCTGGTCAAATAAAATTCTTCACGCAAAACACTTCAATTATCTCAACCAAACATATGTTGACAAATTTTCGTCAAACAAATGGTTGAGTATTGGAGAGTTGAGCGCAGAAATAGAAGGCTTTATGCTTGCCATACAAGATAGAGTCATTAATACTAAAAATTATAGGAAGCATATCATCAAAGATGCAAATCAAATTGATGATTTATGTAGAAAATGTTTGGCTTTTCCGGAAACTATAGAACATATTATATCGGGATGTTCTGTATTAGCGCCGTCCGAGTATACATTTAGGCACAATCAAGTTTTAAAAATAATTCACCAAAGTTTGGTAATTAAACATAACTTGATTGACTGCCGTAATGTACCATATTATGAATATGAACCAAATTCATTTTTAGAAAATGAATTTTATAAAATTTATTATGATAAAACTATTCTGACAGACAGAACAATTAGTCATAATAGACCCGATATAGTTTTACATGACAAAATTAAGAAAATAACTTATATCATTGATGTCGCTATACCAAATTCTTGTAATATTCAGAAAACTGTTTCTGAAAAAATAAGAAAATATACAGATTTAGGAAATGAAATTAAAAGAATTTGGCATTCTCAGACTATAAAAATATTACCATTTGTTATTTCGGCTACTGGCATTATACCTAGCTCTCTCATTCAAAATTTAGGCGTATTAGATTTGTCAAAAAATTTGTACATAAAAATGCAAAAGTCGGTCATTTTAAATACATGTAGGATTACGAAAGATTTTTTAAATATTTATATTGAGGGATCAGTAGGATTTATCGGACCAGTTAGGATTTCATCAGAGCCGAACCCTCTGATATGAAAATATCTGGAGTCGGTGAAATATTTTCCCATTATGTTTCTGGTGGATTGACGTATTGTTCTTGTATTGTTTTATTCTTATATAGTGCAATTACATTGCGTTAATTTACTAGATATTCATTTGTGGAAAAGTGTGTGGAAGGGTTTAGTCTTTCATTTGGGAAAGATTCAACCCGGACATGAAATCTGGAGCACCGTAATTATGGATTAATAGATTATAATAATATCAATCTAGGTATATTATGTTTATTAAGTAGTTGTTTTTTTCCGATAAATCAATGGGCCCTTATGTACCTTGACTTAAGCTGACAGAACTTTTTTCGTCGCGTCTCCCTCATCTTTGAGCAAAATTTTGGATAATATTTCACTGTCTTTTACCAGATCAGATGAGTAAATTGTATTCAGATATTTATTTATCCGTATATCAGAAAGATGGGAAAGCTACACAACCTAACTGAGTCAAGGGTCAACTGGCGATGTTCCTAATTTTAAAACAAAAACAATGGATTGTCATAAGTAAAATGTTAACATTATGATTATATATTAAACTCATTTACAAAAAAAGTAACTTAACAAGTAATTTTTTTTCCAAATCAATGAAAATGACTATGCAATATATTATAATAATGTATTGCTTGCATCGATAAGCCTTTGGATTCCACTATATAATACTAGAATTCGGGATTTATTTCAGCGCATAAATTCTGGGACTAACATACTATGTATTCCTCTTTGCCTAGAATACTAATGATGGGATATAATTATACTAAGTCTTCAATTTTTCACTAAACAAATACAAAGTGTTGTTACTGAGGCGGTTCAGTTATGTACAATAAGTACTGTATAATTTTTACTATCCATATATAAAAGTCCCTAAAACGGTCGTTAATAAATAAATAATAATTTAACAATTATTATAAGCAATAATTATTATCCTGAAACACTCATTAACATTGAAAAAATCTCCCGAGAAAATATAAATGCCGCCGACGGGACTTGAACATTAGTTTACCAATTAAAAAAATTATAAATAATATTTTAATGAAGTAAACCGTGTTATAACTCATTAAATGCTTAATTCATTACTGATAACGACAGCAATATGGTGAATGTTTCACGGAATTTCAGGTCTTTTGAAATGAATAAATACATTACACACAATATTTAAGTAGCTAAGGTTTAAGCACAAAGTAATTACAGTAATTCACACGTTTAGATGGGAATATAAAGTAGGAATAATTCGATGGAAGGCCGGAATTAAAGGCGTCCCAGCAGAAAACACGCGTGAGTGGGTTAATCCAATATGTCCGCTGCCTGCCCGTGATCAATAGCACATTGGTAAGGAACCATATTATTTGTTCTGCCAGACCTAAGAATACTCAAGTTGTCGTTAAGTGTTTCTCATTGTTTGAGTTTGCGCTTAACACCGTGGCCTCCGAACCCAACTACCCTCCCTATTCACTGTCTTGGGGATGGGGCAAACAAACAAATAGTCTGTCGCCGATAACTTATTAGTTTTAAGCACATAACGACATCTTGCGGACTCGAGATTAGTAATATTTGGGCTTGTGGTCTTAGCTCTATTTTTTATTAAGACCGATTTAGCTCTATTTCTTCATTGTTTAATTTGTTTTACAGTCGTGTCATTGCCGTAAAAATGTGAAAATGTTTATTTTCTAGTGAAAATCGTATCAAAATAGTCCGGAAAATCATTTTTTTGTTACAATTCAAAACTGCTTACTACGAATTACAGCTTCAGATGCATTTGTAATGGACTGTAAACACCTACTAAAAACGAAATGAGACTAAATTGTGTTTTCTGGAATTGGGTGATAATATGTGTAGGAAAAACAAAGTATGCAAGGAAAGGGATATCCAATCACTTACCAATGTATCTCTGCGAAGGAGCCCACGAAACAACCACAATATATTTATATAGTTTTACCGCGACACCTCGAAGTAATTACCGCCACAGGCGCCACAACAAAATGAACAACACAACAAAGTGTACAAAATGATATTGTTTACTTAGGAGGTGGCCAAATTCTTTATTTTAGAAAAAAAAACGAGTTTGTGTATAATATGAAAAATATCAACAAATTGTTTCCAAGGTAATTCAAAATCTTCTTCTGTTTTCAAAACATATTCACTCGTTTTTTTTGCTTTGTTTCAAATTTCAAAAACCTTTCCAGCAAGGTGGTGGTTAATTAGAGGTAGGAACTGAAAAATAACTACCCGGTAGGAACTATGCATATTCTCATTTCAAAACCAAACAACTTATGCTGTATCGTTGTACTAGGTTTCAGAAGTGGCACGTTTGGCCAAGCTGTCAAAATTATAACTTTTTTAATGGCATTGCGAACCACATTTCTCAATTTTTACCCTGATATAAACTAAAAATCAAACTTAGGAAAAATTCGCTGGCTAAGTTTGTATTACCAGAAAGCTATGTAATTCGTTCATATCTTGTTATATAAAGAATAGAGATAATGTGAATCATCCTAACTCTAAATATTTCAGATAATGGTCGATCTGTGAATTAATTAGGTACTCAGGTACCTACTGGTCGGCTGTTGCTCCAGATTCAAATATTAGAATATATTACTCTTGTTTTTCTCTAGTGTTTTTAGAGAGTCAGGAAAAATAATGTAGATCAGATGACAGTTCTCACAATGTAATAAAAATCGAAAAACTCTTTCAGTTTCATTTTTATATTCATCACCACCTACCTACAGATCTGTTTCATAAAATGCGAACTTACAATTTATAAAATAAATGTCAACTCAATTTAATACTTCTACAAAAAACCTAAATCTACTACGTGCTCAACAAAAGTATGACAGAACTTAAAATCGTGTTAAGTTTTTAATTTAATGTACCTACGAGTACAACAAAATTACGTACAAACATACCATGGCGGATTGATAAAATTAAAACAAAACACCATTACACGGCAAACTTAACATTACAACCACAATGCATAAGTTTACCGCGGTGTTAATTTTGTATTTCAAATCCACAAATGTATTGTTTTACCAACGCCAACGCAGCGGTTAGATAAATATAAAAATATACCGAATCATTCGTTTATTTTCGTATTTAATCCTTAAATCAAAAGTAATTATATGCATGAAATAGACATCACAGTCATTTCTCAAAAATAGAGGGTTCTCATGAAGATAACGAATATCTATTATTTCTAACTAGCTGACCCGACGAACTTCGTACCGCCTCAGAATCAATAACCGTTGAATTAAATTCAGTTTTTTTATTAAGTTAAAAGTACACGATGAAGCAATCATCAATGCGCAACTGTCCTTGTTTTGTCTTTGTCAGTATCAGAGGTGGCATTGTGTACGGATTAACATTTTTTGTGATTTTCTTATTTTTCCACTTCCTTATGGGAATTTGGGAGGCGGGTATGGACATGGACGCCGCTGCCCCGAGAACCATTTATTAGATAACCAACACCTCTGTCATACGCCACCCATAGGTCACCCCAAGTGGCTCGCTACGTTTGGTGATTTAGCAGGGGTGCCCGGGTTCATGGGGTGACATTTGTCCGGGTCCCACCCGCTGCGTGGCGGGCCGGATCGAAAGAGACTGGTTGAGGGAGGTCTTTTGACCTTTCCAGCTGGACTCTCTCGACCCATCGCCTTGCACCGTACCTGGAGGGATGGATTCATTCATACGTCCGTCACTCCCGGACATACAGACCCCAGAATTCCTACCCACCCCTCATACCTTTTTCCTTCCCAGAACTTCCTATCCTTCCCTTCCTTAAAAAGACCCTCCACACAGCATCCCCTAAGATGACATAGGTCCTGAGGAAAATAATTTTCTTCGGGGCCTCATGTGTGAGCTGATGTAAAAAATATGCTTTTCATTTTCTTTATGCGTGTGAGGGATTTTTATTTTAATTATTGTATCTTTCCTTTGGATGGGTGGAGACATACGTTCACCGTTTGTCTCATTTTCGACTATTGACATTTAGTGTGTAAGAAAGAGAGGCGGCATTATATGTTTGAAATAATAAAAGCAAAACAATCAGCGCATTGACATTTGACGTTTTTGAATTTTTGGAACTCACTCACTACTCAATATTATTGGTACTTATCACAAAATTCCCGCAGCTCTTTCAAAATGTGAGAATTTATTCAATACAAAATGTATGGGGAAAAGAATTTTCTTAATAACTATTTTTTTCGTTAATTTTTGTTATGTTTTAATAGTTATTATGTTATCCGGGGCAGAGACAAATCCAACAATTCAAAGATCATCAAAATCGGTGGGGCCATTCTCGAGTTATAAATAGTGTAACTAACCCGACTTTGTTTTAAGATTAAGATTTGGATGTTGAAAATTTGTGGTGGAATTTAATTTTTATAATACACTAAAACAATTAATGACATTTATCCACTTTTTTATTTATTGACAGTTACCGGTTTATGCCGACCACGGCCATCTCATTTTAGGACTTTATTAGGGTATATGTTACAATAACACAATTTTTGAAAGGGGGTATCAGGGGTGTATTCCTCCCGAAAATTATGTGTGGAAGGTACTTGACAAACAGGGTGGTATGATCCCCCTATTCTTGTCCAGAAAAAAAACATATTTCGATAGTTTAGATATTCAAGAATATTTTCTTAAAAGGATTTTTCGAAATTTGACCGATTTAGACGGAATGTAACCAGAATCTAGATAGAACAAAACTTAAAACGCATTTTTCTCGAAACTATTTTTTTCGAAACGTTTGTCACAAACTCTCAAGTTATAATTGACCAATTTTCTTCAAATTTGGTATGAATTCTTTATAATATTCTCCAATGGTAAGAACCAACAAAAAATCAAAACTTTTAATTTTTACTATTTTAAAAAATTCGGAAAAGTTAAAAAATAACTGAAATACATGATTTTTTTTTGTAGTAGCCGCCATTTTTGATAATCTTTTTTTTTATTTTTTCTGGTTTTTTACCGTAATTACATTAATTAGTACTGATAAAGTATCTACCTTTTATTTTTCAAATGACCAGAACGGTAGAAATCGTAACACGCTCTTTTTTCCCTCTCTTCTTCAACGGCGTGTAAGTTCGTGACATATATATTTTTTGTGTATTCTTAAAATACCTAAATAAATTATTAAAAAATGTTTAGTTAAAATATAATTTTTTTTACCGACCGTCAAAAAACGCCCGAAATTCGGGCTTTTAGACTAGAATACCCCCTTAAGGGACGAACGAAATATTTGTCGCCGGTAATATCTTTTTTTACGACTTTTTTTTTCAAAATCAAACAAAAAAATTCTTCCACACTTCTTCAGTTGTCACAAATAAAAGTTACCGCCAAACTCCTCACTCCGCTCCTAAGTGTTAAATACTGCTGATTATATTTATGTCTTCATGGGGAAATAAAATCAAAATCTTCACTTGACAATAACTTTTTTTTTAAATTCAAATTACTAGTTAAATCAAGTCACGTGCGTCCCTTAAAACCTCATTTATACCCTATTTAGAGGAAAATTAGTCCAGCCTGAAGGCGGTCGTGATAAACTGAAATCGTTTTCAGTCAATAAATAAAAAAATGGTTATTAATTTTTAATTTGTTCAATACAATCATTACACGAGTAGGCAAGTTTAATAAAACAAGAATATGTGAAGATATACATGGGAGTGCAATTCCTTTTGTCAATTATTTTATTTTAATATATTAATGGGGATATTTCACCATCCTCCCGACATCTTATCCATAGGATAACGAATATAAATAAATAAACAAGTATTTAAATACTCGCAATAGGTAAAAAAAACTCGTTAACTTATCCTATATATAGCCACTATTCATAGGTTCAATTACCAAATAGTAAAAACAGACTTTTAAACAAATACATTGTGTTTAATTAATCGAAAATGTACGTTATCGTATGGGGAGGATGGTGAAATACCCTTTAATCTTATATATTTCATTCTTTAGTTAGGTTGGCGTTTACTGGCGCGTATAGGTTGTACAGCGCGTTTTTTTGTGAAAATCTCCTTAAAGGCGTTGTACAAAATATTACGTATATTGTATATTATATTATGTTACATATATATATATATAAATTTATTATATCGTGTTACAAAAATACATTAAATTACTCGCATAATATTATACGAATGTAAATTTTTTTATTTTCTCGTTTTATGAATTTAATATTTCAATAAAGCGAATAGAATATTGCCATTACCTCGAAATAGAAATATCTATCTTGTGTCGGTGTCGTTAACTCTATCTTGGTATATTTTTTAACATAATCAGACATTATCGACTTTTCCAGAGCTTACCCGACGAAGAAGGGATATTGGCCGGATTAGGAACATAATGGTATCGTGGTCGCTTAGCTTGCATAAAAGACAGATTTTATTCTTGTAGAGATTGCAGCATAATGGTTGAGCAAGCAAAACCGTTGTCTATAAAAGGATGCAATTCGTTTGTACCAAATTCTAAAAATAAGATAGAGTGGGAGTGGTTTCCATCGTGGGAGTATGTTAACCTCAAGGTTTAGACGTTTAGACGAACATTCCGGAATGTTTTATTCAGCGCTTAAATATGTTGAAGCAAGTGAAATTATAACACACTCTATGTCGTGCATTGGGGTAAAACATGTAGATGTCGTTTTGCTGAATCTGCCGTTGTTATTTCAATTCAATAAAAAATATTTATGTTTTCAATTACACGTTGCCACTGGATACACATACTCATCCTAACGGGTAACAGCACTCCTAGTTCCAGTACACTGTATAGACGAGATAGAACACCTATCATGTGATCCGTTGCGAAGTGGAGCAGTGGCGACGGGTGATGGATTATTTTTGTTATTAATTTCATAATAGATCATCGGGCATCAAAATTACAACTACATTTTTAACTCTGAGAATATACACAGGAATCGCTGGTTAAAATCATTCGGGTACGTGCTGACTTCCACAACAATAACTCTGACAACACAGATTTAAAATACCACAAAAATGTCAAATAGATCTTTTGAAAGTGCTTTTATTGTGTACGACGTTACAATAATAAAAACACAAAATTCGCAGAACAGCTCTTAGTGAATAATTACTTTCCGCTTAACAATAATAAGCCTAAATCCTTACGCATAGGTTCTTAGATAAAAATTTACTTGAACAATTAGAAATCAACTGAAATTTTTTTCAAAAATAACGTTTGAATGCCAAAGCTTTTTTTTAACTCATTCCTGTACCCAAAATAATTTTCAGAACCATCTGTGTTGTATTTTCGTCGATATGTGTTTGACAAAGTTCTAACATCAAGAATTTTAAATAATATTTTTTTCATAAGGCTATTACACTCTCTATTTTGTTTTTATCTGACAGTTGATCATTATTACGAGGCGCATTATAGTTCGTCACTTTGGTTGGATTATAGGGTTCGAAGTTCGCCTTACCATGCTCTAAGGTATCAATGTTTGCAAAGACGAATTTTCGTAATCTATTTAACAATTTTAGTTTTTGAGTGAATTATGCCCACGAAAAGAATTATTGTGCCCTAGTTGGTTATATGGTTTTATTTGCATATTTAGATATGTTTTAAAATGGGAACTATACGTCCTATTTAAATATTTTCCTTTAAAATATGTTAAATTAAAATACTTTACACAAGATTCGACCTCATAATCAGAAATTGGTCAATAGTTTCTGAAAAATTGTCTTTGCAAATTTTGACACCTCATATCTCAGAATAAGGTAAAATGAACTTAGCTTATCCAAATGAAGTGACGTAATGTCATTTCAAATTATTATCTGTTAGGTTGAAATATATTATTATCACCTAATTTGCTCTTTGAAAAACATAATAGGTACTCTTTGCCGATATTTTTCCTTGGCTAATCTTCTCCGGTTATATTCTCATTCACCGTCGTCGTTTGGCTTGCATAGCATACTCATATTAGGGATTTTGGAACAAACATGCTTAAATACGAACATAAAGATTTTATGGTGGCATTGCGCTAGTTCCCAAACTTGTCAACAAACCTAATAGGCGCCATTGTCTCCGTCATTTAGTTTCCCGACACAAGCGGAAGTCGTTTCCGATCTCTCCAACCTAACCTTTAAGCTTATAGTGGAAGCTCGAGCCCTTGTTGCAGGCAGCGCTCAAATATTATATAAATGAAGCTTTTCAATATTCTATTCAATTTATTTATTGCTTCTCACCGAACATAAAGCATAATTTTTCACATAATATAGAAAAAACGTATATAATAATAAATTTATCATAAATATTACTAGAAAACAGAGGCTTAAAAATAAATTGAGTGCAGTTCACACGCAGTAGAAGTGAGACCTCCACCCACACATTCTCAACTAATATGATCCTTGAAAAGTGAGCTCATAATCAAAGCGGCCAATGCGGCAAGGTTTCATTCTATATCATTCTCTCGCAGGCTAAATTCTATAAAATATATCATATAATATTTATAATAATCAACCTTCTATTGAGAGGCGGGTATGGGTACCGTCGCCACGGGAACTACCCACTGGATAACCGACACCCCCGTCATACGTCACCACAAATGGTTCGCTACATTTGATGACTCAGCAGGGGTATCCGGGTTCAAGGATGAGGTTGTCTAGATCTATTTTGTGGCGGGCCGGATCGGGGGAGACTGGTTAAGGAAGAGCTTTTTAACTCTCCAGCCGGACTCTGTCGAACTGAATGGGAGTAAGAGTGGGATTTATACATCCGTCACTCCAGGATACATCGACCCCCAGATTCCTACCCAGCCCTCATACTTTCCTTTCCCAGAACTTCTACTCCTTCCTTTCCAAAAAAGACCCTCCAGACAGCATCCCCAAATATGACGTAAACCCTGAAGGATATTTTTCCTCAGGGCCTGGAGCTAATGTAAAAAAACCTCTCTGGGACTAAGCCTATTTTTTTTACATGAGCTCAACACAGGAGGCCCTGAGGAAAATAATTTCCCCCACTGTATTGAAGTTAACAATTTACACTTTTGACGGCCTCCATGGTTGCGGGTTAAGGCACACATTATTACCATGAAATGAACGAGGAAGGATAAATTGAATACAGAAGCATGCGAATTTTAAAAGCGTGTTTTTAAACCGTAATGTAGGACTACTAGAAAACCACTAAACCACAAAGTGATAATAAAAAAAATTAAAAGAGTGCAGTTCACACGCGGTAGAAGTGAAACTCATTCTATCTCATTCTCTCGCAGGCTAAATTCTATAGATGAATGTGTTTGTCTCAAATCACACGAGTTTCAAATCACAAAGGTCCTAAAGAAGTTTTACTTCAAAATTCAATTAAATTGAATGAAAACAAATCACTTTGTATTTGTCACAGACCGATCGTAAAATCAGGCACATCGCATATCATGATGTACCTCGCCACATCGTGATCTGCCTCATCGTCAAATTCCTCATCATGAAATGGCGGCAGATCATGAATGGCGAAGCGTATCATGATCCGCCCGATTTTACGATTGGCATGCGACATAAATACCGCTATAATAAAATATTGACAATTTAATGAAGAAATAAAATGAAAATTCAGAAGGATGCAAAATTCACGGCACGCCCTAGAAGATTCGGGAGAACCTGGTTATTCTGATCTCGTGCATCAGATTGATACTGAAAGAATATTCAACTGTGAAAAAATCATCTCCCTATTTTTTATTATTTCCAACGTGCGTCGTTTCGTAATATTGTTTCAACCTCTGGGGATATTCGACGGAAACCGCTTCCAAATATTATATTTATAAACTCTTTTCAAGCGAAATTATTTCAAAGGAATAGCGAAAATGTTAAAAATATTTTTATAATAACAATTGAAACTCCAGGGAATAGGTTAAATATTTTTTTAAATTGCTCGAATCGAAAAAACATTTCTGTTAAAAACGTTTCACAACTAAAAACATAATTATTAAGCAAATCAGTTTTCCGACGTTGATGTAAAATAAAAAAGATTGGAAGGCTGTGAAATTTTTTATTTTAACCACAAATTTGTCACATTTTCCTTCCACCCAACTGTATAATAGATATACGAATATAACTGCCAAGCTTTATATCTTTGCCTTTGCGTTTTTAGTTAAACATTTTTTTTACATTAGCTCCGCGT
The DNA here is from genome assembly GCA_917563855.2 of Limnephilus lunatus. NCBI lineage: Eukaryota > Metazoa > Arthropoda > Insecta > Trichoptera > Limnephilidae > Limnephilus > Limnephilus lunatus. The sequence continues at coordinate 78,503,199 of OU830592.1, forward strand.
TAAAGGATTCAGTGTGGAGGATTTTTTATTAAGAACAGGAAAGAGATGAAGTTCTGGGAAGGAAGTAGGTATGAGAAGTGGGTAGGAATCTGGGGGTCAGTGTGTCCATGAGTGACTGACGTATGAATCCATCCCTCCAACTGCGGTGCGAGGCGATGGGTCGATAGATTTCGGCTGTAGAGGAAAAAAGACCATCTCTCAACCAATCTCTCTCGATCTTGCCCACCACACGGCAGGCGGGCAGATGCATCGGCCGCCAAAACCTGGACAAACCTCATTCCATGAACCCCGCTACGTCACCAAACGTAGTGAACCACTCGGGGTGACCTATGGGTTCCCGGGGAGGTGCTACCCATACCCTCCTCCCAAATTGTAACCTCCCCTCAATTCAAAAGATTTAATATTTTTAAAAGGTTTTATACATTGGCGAGCTAGGCGCCCTAGAAGTGGGTAAATACTTTTAATAATGATTTTAATGCCAGACAATTTGGGTGCCTACTTTTCAAAATGAATTAGAATATGAGTATTTTTTTTCATGGCGGTGTGTTGTTGCGTTCAAATTCTGTTATGCATTATGTATTAATTTATTTGTTATTGAATTATTTACTTATTTAAGTTATTTTTAAGTCCTGGAATTAAAAATAAGGTACGAAAGTGGAGTCTTGGTTGCACCCGCCAGATAATTGCCCTTGCGGAGCGGCGCGGCGCGCGGCGCAATTTATGTCGTTATCTATGTGGTTTTTAATATTAATTTAATCAGAGTGATTCAGAACAAACAAATCAATACCATTTCATCACCGTGGGATAATTTTATTGGCTTTAAACGACATTGGAGGTTATCCACCACTTACCCGCCCTCGTACAAGTAACAGATGGTTAGGTACTCCTCCAAGGCTCTCGCAAGGACTCTATTTTTTTTTGAAATAACGAATCTACATTTAAGTTTGAACGAATCTAGACCTCTAGTGTCCATGCATATGGTGTTAGGAAGCAGTATGCAAGTGCTTACATAATATACAAAATGCGTCTAATATAAAGCATATAAAGCTTTAAACGACAGTTAGAATCTGTTTTCGTATCAATATTCGGAGGTATGCTTTATTGAATAAGTGCAGACGAATTCAAAACCAAACGTACGAAAATCGCAAATGTAACGTTATCAAAATTCATTATATTAATTAAGTAAGATCATATATAAATGATCAAAATCACTTATCTGTGAAATTTCTCTTCCACTCCACACAACATCTCACTCCCCAGCAAGGATATGAAACGGTCCAGTGGTTTTCTCAACGAACACTTTGAAACTGTGTCACATACTCATTTGTGTATGTAATGCATATGCAATGCAATCTGGCTTATATATAAACTGGTATCTGGTGCGATGGATTATCTAGTATATTTGAATGTCAATGGTTTGTTTGGTTCAATGCCATTTTAGAAGTAGGCTCGAGGGAAAAATATGTTAACCTTAGTTAATGCTTTTATGCAAATCACCTAAGATTCCCTCTTTCCCGGAGAGTTTTTTCAAATAAGATATACTCTTAGTGTAAAGTGAGTTTACGTTCGCCACCGGTATCTTTACTTAATTATTCAGACATAAAATCCCGAGGGGAGGAGCAGTATGATAATGGATGTCCGATTTTATCAAAGCAAAAGGGTGATTCTGTATCATTTACGATAACCTAACGCGTGTTAAATCGGCCGTTTACTAACAGTTTTCTTAAATGCAGTATTCCTTATCGTGCTAACGAGCTAAATATTTAGCTCGTGTAAGACACCAACTCTTAAAAGTAGTTACGCTAACCCTTTAGATGACGGCGCGATTGCCGCGTTTTCCTCGTTAAGAGGTGGTAATCGAGGCAAAATTTGCGAATCGAATGTCATCGTGTACAAAGATCAAAATAATATAACAAACAAAAATAATAGTCATTTTCGAACCCCTATTTTGCTTATATGTTAGTAGTTATAATAACTAATAAAAATTAATTCGTATTTTAAATACCGCCAACTGACATCAACACATGCAAGCCATTGAATGCCGTAGAAAATCACTGAAATTTAACAGCCAATAACGCTCGACGAAGACCTTTCGACATCCAATGGATTTTTTTCCATTTTGTCTTAATTGTCGTAGTACTGACAACACAAAAGGTACAGATTCACCCTTCTGAGGGTAAATAATTATTCTTTACTTGCGAGAAATGCTTAACTGGTTATATCCATAAATTTATAATTTGGGTACATAGGGTAACATCAGTGGTATTTTTTTGATGGATAGTTAAAATCCTTTCCTACCTGAATACACTAGCAGTGCGTAGAACATATTTTATGTTCAATAACTAATTGGTAGAATTATTTTTAAATATTGAGTGAAATATGTTTTCCCTATACTGGAAGTTATTGATTCTTTTATTTGACCATTGTATACCAAAAATATAAAATGTCATTAAAATAAAAATACAAAAAAATTAAACATTAAAAACAATACTTTTAAAATTCAAGTCACAAAACTCTAGAAAAAAATTCGGTTCAGATTAAACACAAAAATCATCTTTTAAATATAGAGGCTACCGCCTGAATTGGTAGCTAAAATTTAATTTATAAAAACAGCGCGCAAAACCATTTTATCAGCCATTAGAAAACGAAAACCGTCAATTTTTATTCGCTCTAAATAGTGATAAAAAAATTCTGAAATCAAATTTATTTTCAAATAAACACGTGATCTTAAAGGGTTATCTACAAAGGGTTGTCTACATATTGGGTTGAGTTGGGTTTAACTTCTCAAAAGTACCAATTGGCGATCCCTTAATGAATTTTGATAACTAACTCATGGTTAAAGAAAAAAAAAAAAAAGAAAAAAAAAAAAAGTTTGGCTGAAGAAGATCTTCAATGGAATAAAAATCTTGATCGCCATCGTATCATTTCAGAATGTTGTATAATCTGTATTTATTTTTTTTAAACTTACTAATTGAATAAAAATTTCAAATTTGATGATGTCGTCATATAAAAAAACACTTTTAATAAATTCAATGATGCTAAAAAAAGGAAATGCAAACCATAAAAATGCAAAATGAACGACAACCATCATCCATTCTTCTTTTGACATCCCCGAGGACAGGCTTTTTCCCTTTGTCTTATAATTCCGACCTCTTATACAAGGCATAATGGATCTTCTATCCGAGGCCTCCTTTGATAAACCCTGTTTGTGTATCCGTCCTCAGCACATAATGGAAGTTATCCCAATATTTCCAGACTGGGGTACTGAAGTAGGCAAAATTTTATTTCCAGACTAATAAAAATATTTATGAGATTGTGCTTTAGGTTTTCTCATTCACGACTATTTTTTTTTTTATCATTTCTCGAAAATTTATAAGAAAGAGCCTCAAAGATTAAATCGAGAATATTTTTTTATTGAAAACTGCTTGAAAACTGCCTAGAAAGTAGCCGTGATTGTACATTCTTCTTACCAAAATGACGAGTTTTCGTTCATTTAAATAATGTAATTGTACCATATTTAATCATTTTCTGAAAATCTGCCTTTTACATTTTATCAGTTTGTACATATGCAATATGCAAGGTGTAATAGCAAGAACTCGAAGGATTTTAACCAGCGATTACGGAGCATATTTGGAGTAAAAATTTAGATGTCGTTTTGCTGTCCGATGATTTCTTTTTTCTCAAATAAAAACAATAAAAATATTTTTCAGTGACACGTCGTAATTGAGCAGCCAACCAATCAGTTACGACTTGTTGGAAAATTTTTTTTTAACGAAAAAAAATACCATCGAACGGCGAAATTACATCAATTTTTTTTTACTCCAAATATACTCAGGAATCGCTGGTTAAAATCCTTCGAATATGTGGTATTACACCCTGTGTAGCTAAAATAAAAGAAATTATGGATTTCCTTCTTGTGACTTTACCTCTTAAAGACAAAATATGAAAAAATTAAAAAATTTTAAGAAAATTGTATAAAACAACAAATCACTCATGACAGTAAGAAAAACCTTTATTTTATTGAGCTTTTTCTCGTTGTAAATTAAGATGTCATAATAAAACGTGATATTTATAAAAAATAGCTGGAAATACAATTCAATACAACAACGATAATTAAGTTAGTACAGAATTATGTAAAACAACAACCGCAAACTAAAAAAATCACACATAATCTTAATTAAAAAAAAAATCAGTGTAGATACCTACAGTCGCAGTTTTCTATTGCTTATTGTAATTTCATTAATTTTAAACCCTTAACTTCAAAACTGTCATTTTTTCTCAAAACTGTTCAATTAACAAAATTAGGAATAAAATTCGATTAACATTAATTTGGAGAAAGTAAAATATTTTTTTATTATTACGGTGTGGGGTTAATGTTTGAAGAGAAAATCTAAAGATTAACAAAATAATCTTTCATAATGTTAAGAAAATAATTTGGAACTATATCTATATAAATAAGTGGACTTACTTTTCAATCCTATTTTTGATATAATTTATTATTATTGTTGTCAAGTTTATTTTGTAGAACTCCATTTTAATTTTTTATTTATTATATATATTCAATAATTTTATTATTAAATTAATAAAAACAGTTTATTTATAAACAAGTTCTGCTGGTAATTATTATTACGCGGGACAGTTTGACAATGCCCTAAGAAGCCGAAACAGCTGTCACGCGTAATAATAATTACCAGCAGAACTTGTTTATAAATAAACTGTTTTTATTAATTTAATAATAAAATTATTGAATTTATAAAATAAATAAAAAAATAATTTTGAAAAGACGAGTTAGAGATCGTGATTCGTTTATAACGTTCATTAATAATATTATGTTCTTAGTGTAGATGGCTTTTGGACTTAACTCTTTCAAAGATTCATCAACATTTCAAAAAATCTTTCCATCGCTCCTGAAATCTTATTTACTGAAACAGCATACTTCCGAGTATAGTGGTCGATAGAGACCTTATCTTCTGGACTCTAGGACTCTAGGATATCCAAGTCGACTCAAAAGCGAGACGATTCAACAAAGCAACCTAATCCCACGGAGCCGGGCACCCAAGCAATAGGAATACTTCGTAAATATACCAACAAGGAGTACGGAGTCAATAGAAGGTTAATTTTTAGGAGTCTTATCTTTCTTTTATTCTAGAAATAAAAAAAACCTACTCCTTAAAATGAGCTTTTTATCGACTCTGTTCTCTCGGTCGATGTATTTAAAAAAGAATTCCTTTTGCCTCAGTGCTGGAGCTAGATTTAAAAAAAAATAATTTGAATTAAATTAAGTTCTGAAAGTATTTTTTTATTTCATTATTGTGACAGCTGTTTCGGCTTACAGGACCATTTTTAAACTGTGGTTAGACCATTTCGAGACGACTTATTTATATGATTCTAAATTTCAATGAAGTTGCTCAAATTGATTTATTATTGAACCAAACCAAACCGACTTACTGAGTGTTTGTGACAATAGATTCTCTATTTCGTGGGGTATTTTGAAATCTGTTTTCCTCACATTAAATGTTAATGTGTTATTAATTGTTGAATAATGGTTTGACTATTGACTTATTTAAATGTGTTATGTTGTTAAGGTCGTGTAGACATACGGAGAGCTAGATTCGTGATTACTCTGTTCAGATGCCTGTGGGCTCCACTATTGCACGTATTAGGCTTTATGTTCTGTGTAGGAATATAGCTATCATGTTTAAGCATAATAAAACATATGCTACACAGGCGATCAACCCCTTAGATCTGAAGCGCTTTCAAGGTGGAATCAAAGGATCTCGGTTCTCACTGAATGCGCATGCTCAGCTCCAAGATACGAGCTACCTATTCATAGTTTTAACAATCGTGAGATTTATTATCTCTTCAGATAGTATGGTCGCGCTGGAGAGAGCTTTTTTAAATTCTTATTTATAAAGTACACAAAGATGACACACAAGATGTCGTTTTTTCGTGGTTTTACATGCAACTTAAGCAAATATTTATTAAACATTAGCATTAAAAATTACCAACGGTGTGTAATATATTTATCAGAATTGTAGCCGGAGACCGTAGTATAAATGTCACAATTCAATCTAGGTAAGCTTAACAATCTACATAGGTTACGGATAAAGATGTCATGGTTCGGATGAAAAAAGAAAAAGAAGTTATTAAAACAGGAAAAATTAGAAAACTTCAATATCTAAGTACGAGATCTTATCTCATAATGCAGGGAAATATTGTCGGAAGATGGGGCCCTGGAAGAAGGAGAACATCATGGCTGAAAAACCTGAGATAGTGGTTTGGCCAGTCTACTCTACTGTAGAGCTTTTTTGGGCCGCAGTAAACAAAGTCCATATAGCCAACATGATACCCAACGTCCGTTGAACGGACAGGACACGAGAATAAGAAGTACCTTTAGGAATATGAAACAGAATCAACCTTAATATTTCAGGGCTGATAATTTACAATTTCATATAAAAAAATGCAAGAACAAAAAGTTTTCTTCCGTCGCTTAATTTCAACAATTTCCGTGAATCTTATAAAAAAATCATGTTTTGTTCATCCTAAAGGAATTCCAATTAAAATACATAACCAACTAACTAACCTACTAACCATCACGCCGTTTATTATATATTCTCCTTACACTCCTTTCCTCGTTCATTCGCTCTTCATGCCCAAACCATCGGAGAGTCCCTTTCTTAATCTTACACATCACGCTTACATCAGCCTTTCATTATTTGCGGATCTCCACGTTTCTCTCAAGATCGTACATGGTTTTACCACACATTCGCCTCAGGGATCTGATTTCTACAGCATTCAGTCTACTTTCATCCTTCCTCTGCCAATTCCATGCCTCACTGCCATACATCAGGGTAGGTACCAGCACTCCATTATGGACGGCTAGCTTCGCTTCTTTGGACAGTTTTTTGTTGGTGCCAACGGCGTTCAGTCCTGCATCCCATAAGGGTATTAGTCCTGCGGCGTGCAATCCGCTTTCCTAGGACTATTTCCATCTAATACAAGTAATCCGGTATCACTTATTTAATGTTATTTTTAACCCCCGATGCAAGGAGCGGTATTATAAGTTTGACTTTCTATGTGTCTGTCTGTGGCATCGTAGCTCCTAAACGACTGGAGCGATTATAATGCGGTTATTTTGTTTGAAAGCTGACGTGGTCGAGATGGTTCTTTGCTACAATTCATAAAATCTGTTCAGGCGTTTCAAGGTCATCAGCTCTTTTTTGTGTAGCGGGTTGCTTAAAATTTTGAAAATTTTACTTGTCGAATATATGAAAATTTTTGTTATCTGTCTGTCGAATGATAAATGATAAAATTAAAAATCATTTTTTGGATTAAAAAGAGCCTCTTTCAAAAAAAGTTATTCTTTTCAGCATAAATTTTAAATTTTGTCAAAATTTGATGTGTATTATGAGGTTTTTATCTTCCGCGGCGTTGGAAGAGATAAGCGTCTGTGGGGTTTGAGAGTTTCGCGTCCCAACTCCCAACCCACCCTCATCTGCCGCCGCGAGTAGCGAAGGGTGGATTTAATACCCTTATGGGATGCATTGTCATATAAAGTGACTGTAAAAACTTGTAAACATAAATACATGGCCTCTTCACTTCAGAGATAAACATGTTTTATAGGTTATATTATATCAGATTTTTTGGGATATTTTTGGTCTGGAAGACATAATATATTTTAAGTGTGGTTTTTTTTAAAAACTACTATTAAAATAAAAAATAAAACCGTTCCATTTCAACAACAAAGTTTACTTATCTTGTAGTAAGGGCTAGACTTTTTCTTAGAATGAATCTTGGGTAATATTTTTTTTATGTAGATAATTCAATGATTTATATGATACGTACTTCTTGCTTATGATATACGGTGTGGCATTTTTTTCAACCTAATAATAAAGACCACAATGCTCACCACGGACCGCCGACCTATTTTGTGCGGACCTTGTGTTAACAATACAAAATATTTTACACATGTAACTTGAGTACGTAATTATTTGATCATTTTTTCCGCGCTTTGTCCTTGCTGCTGTCGATTTGCCGATTTGTTTGTGCTAATAAATACCCAGAATTAAAAAAAATTGCCTTGAAACTTCTACCTTTGTGTGGGTCAACACATGTTTGTGAAGCAGCATTTTGCAAGAAGAACTTCATTAAAAATAAATTTCGGAGCAGACTTACCGATGAACATCTCCACGATGTAATGACAATAGCCTGCACAAACTTTAGTCCAAACTTCGGACGAATAGTCCAAGGCAAAAAAGTTATTTTTCTCATTAATACTGTAAAAAACCCTGGTACTCCTTTTTATCACAACATTTGTTTATAATTTAGTAAAATAATATTCCGAAACCCAATCGTTTTATTTGTTCATTGATTTTGGATCTACACATATTAAAAGAGTACAGTTTATTATTTTATTTCAATTATCAAGCCGGGGGGGGGGTTAGGCCATTTCCCTGCCGGACCGCGACGGTCATGTTATTTTAAAAAACGGACCCCTAATGAAAGTAATTGGAGACCCCTGCACTGTGGCATCACGATTGGGGTATGTTGTGAGGCTGAAGGCAATTTGGAGGGGAAGGAAGTGGGTAAATTCCTGGCTCTTCAAATCTAGTCACCAAACACATCTAAAGTCATTTCAAGCAACATTTCAATTCTGAATGATGGTATTATACCAGGGCGATACCCGAGAGCGCCTGGAACGTATCGCAAATATACCTACTACATTTTAAATGAAACAATATAAACCAATAAAATAAAATTTAATTGCGCACCTCGGGATTCGAACCCTCAACCTTCGGATTGCTAGTCGAGAGACTTACCCCTCGACCACGGCGGCCATCGATGCTTCATTCTAACTTTAGTGATTCCCAAATAGAGATACCGTTGGTTCACTAGTATTTGAAACGTTTGCGCGGTTTCGCATTAAAAAGTACAATAAACATTTTGTACAATTTAATTTTATCTTTGTGTTTGTGTTACCTTTACCAACCTTCCAACTTGTCCAAACATTATTTCCGACCCAAATTTATTTCACATGTTCGTAAACCAATCCCGGATTTCGACTAAAACTTAAAACATTCCAATTTTATGTTTCCGGAATTTACCGCACTTCCGACACCGGCACCCGCATGGTCGCAATACATCCGTTAAGCCACAAGCATACAAACAAACAAACAACTAACTAAAGTCATAATATTCAGTAGCACTCGCTTGACAAATAATAAATGTTGATATAGGTACTGCTTCTAAATAATTCTGATGGGCGTGTATAGAGTTACTGACGCCGTCATTAGAAACATTTACAGCTATATATAATATGTACATAAACAAAATAATAATTCAAAATGATCTTTGTCAATAATCGCAAATTTAATTTGAAGCGTCATTTAATTAAATAAAATCAAATCACTTTGATATACACCACTGATTTAATCAAAATTAACAATGTGTTTCAAAACCAACGGTTTCTTCTTCAGGATAAAATGAAAACTAATCATTTTATCCCGACGAAAAAACCATTAAATGGGGTATATGTAAATCAGGCTGATCATGATGCGCCTGAGGCACTTCACGAAGTAGCTAGGCGCATCATGATCTGCCTGATTTTACGATCGGCCGTCGACATCTACAAAGTGATTCGTCACCAAACGCAGCGAATCGCTTGGAGTGACCTAACACAGAGATGTTGGTTATCCAATAAATGGCTCCGGTTTCGACGGTACCCACAACCGCCTCCCAAATTGAAATAGTTTTAAATAATTATAAAATTGATTGCATAAAGCAGCATCAAAGCTATTCTTTAAAGATATTTAATACTAAATAATTAACGCCACAATATCCAAGCTAATACCAGAATAAAACAACATTAGGTACTGTTTGTGTAACTCACAGAGTGTTATAAATATTGACAATCTTCCAGATCATAAAACATGATATATAAATACGTCAACAAATATCGATTTTAAGTCAAACTTTTTATCATGTTTATCACGAAGAAAATATTTTCAGCGGAAAATCTGCGCACGTACGTAAAGAAATGTCTCATTTATCAGGTACATGTCTGGAGGGTAGGGGGTAGAGAGTTGGGACGGAAGACAAGTAATGTGGGAGCTATAAGCTGTATAAGTGGATCCGACCACAACCGTCGGATTCCGTAACCAGCGCTAGTGACTAAATCGGGGATCAGGCTGGGAGTAGCGGAATAACCGCCGCGTCGTCTTCTAGATACGTGCCATTGATACTTGGTTTGTATGCTGTGGAACGTATGGCACTGTACTATAGAAATAACATTATATTTTTGAAGTGAAACTTCCTTAGCCTCGTTGTGATTTGGAATTCGGATGAAACGGAAATGACGCATCACAGCACCTGCGAGGCTTCTAACTGCGCTAATTGGCCGCTTTGATTATATTGGTTGAGATATGTAACGGAAATGACCTATTCGCTTTTATGCTTGCTCTTTTCATTTTATATGCGGACAGATCTTGGTTCTTCCCGCTAACTGCAGCAGTATATATTATCTCCTGTGGTACAGGCTTTTAAATAAATTTAAAAAATGTTATATTTAGTCTCCCTGTCTTCGAGAGTTCTTTCCCACCTTGCTCACAAAACTTCAATTTTGAGGCAGGTATGGGTGCAATCATGGGTGCTCCCCGGAAACCATTTATTGGATAACCAACACCCCTGTCGTAGATCACCACTGGTGGTTCGCTTCTTTTTGTGACTTAACAGGAATGCCCGGGTTCGTGGCGTGATATTGCTGCGGCGTGGCGCAGTGATGACGGTTTATAACAGTATATAAAAACATACCGATCACAATTGACTGAGCTGCAAATCGTTGCCTTACTTTAGCGAACTTTACTTTTCTGCGCAGGGTCAGGTTATATCAATGTGCGCTCTTCGGCGTTCGGCGTACGACTAATGTCGTAGATTGTTCAAGTATTCTCGAAACCTCATGGTGCCACAAGTATTGTCTCATGGTTTGTCTCCAGCTCGTCGAAATGATTCCCGTATTATGTGTTAGGGTAAATCTATCTCCTCTGACGTCAGTGAATATTATTATTTTTTTATTTCTAAAAGATGTAATAGGTCACTCGGTGGTGCAGCGTGCCTCCCCATCTAGTAGGTACCTACTCTACTAGCGTTAGTAGTACCCCAGAGTAGGACATGGTCCCCTTTAAGGTTTCACGGTCCACGTGATTTAAAAGAACACTTTGCCGATTCTGCTTGACCCATCTTTTTGCGTCCCTAATTGTCTCCTGAGACCCTAATGAGTCAGGAGACTAGGATTATAAAACTTCCACGTGGCAAGGGATACCATGATGTAATAGGAATACTTTTTTTGTTTTTTTATTACCTAATTTGAAAAATCTTAAAAAATTATTTATGTTTGTTATGCAGACCTCACTAGGTGTTATACCTGTTCTTAGGTCTACATAGTATTACGAATATTATTTTACATTTTCCCATGGTGGTTTGAACCTCTGATGTGAAAATAAACAAAGAGTTTTGGAGTGTAGCTTCTGTTAGAGTTGTGGGTATGTTATTATCTATTTTACAAGTTATTTTTAATGAAATCGCTTCCTGTTGACGTGATCCATTTTTTCAAGTGTTTTTTAAAGCTTGTTTGTTTATTTTCTTATTTAATTACGGCCGGAATAATATTATACAACTTTGGCCCTAAATTGTACACTGTCCTTTGTCCAAAAGTAGAATCCATTGAGCTTATTAATAAACTGTATGAGTGTATATTTCTGGTTGTTCTATTTGGTTGTTGTAGTGTTTATTTTTGTTTTATAGTATATGGACATTATATAAATACTTGATTTGAATTATTTTAATCCATATGTTTTTGTATTATTGTTTCTGTTGATGTTGACGTTGTGTAAAAACGCGTTGTCATTTTCATGAAATGGTTTTGAAATAACTTACTTTTACGATGATAATTAGATTGGTAAGTCAACCTTACAATTTACTTTCCTCATGAAAAGTATGTTCGTGGTTAATCTGTGCGTAAGACTATTAACTTAAACATATTCTGTGGAACACATCCCTTTGTTTTCATCGTCATGAAGATATTCTCCCTGTTAGGAAAATGTAGACCCTTCTAATGCTGCGAATTTAATTAAAGTTTTATCCCAACAATGGGACGTGTGACTTTGCGAGGGAAGTTGTACCCAGTAGCGGTGTACGGGCCTATGCCAGGGTTTAGCCACGGTATAATGGTAGCATTTAGAACTGAGGCCTGCACTTAATCCTCCAACTACCCATTGCCGGTTATGTAAATTTCGGCTTTAACCGTAGCCCAAGGCTCAACAACTCTCCAACTTTTAAGTACGAAATTGACGATCGAAGCTTTTTACAAAACTTCAAAAACATTTTTTAAATTGTGCCTACGGAGTTGTTGGAATTTGGTTGTATCAAGGAAACATATTAATTAATATAATATAAATACTAACACAATAGCTTAATTGCTTGTTTTGATAACTTTATTAAAAATCATTTTTTGCCAACTGCAGCGCACAGGAGGCCATGAGGAAAATAATTACCCCCAAGGCCTGTCATCTTTGGGGATGCTGTGTGGAGGATCTTTTTAGGAAAGGAAGGAGAGGGAGTTCCGGGAAGGAAAAGGGTATTAGGGGTGTTTAGAAATCTGGGGTTCAGTGTGTCCAGGAGTGACGGATGAAATTAATTTTAACACGCAAAGTTCATGGTGTTTGTTGAATAATTTTCATTTTTTTATTTATAGGTATGGTTATAATGTTTTTTTTCGACGGAATAAGTTTTGATCATTAAAAAGGTTTTATCTTTCAAAATAAATAAAATTATTTATTTTAGGCCATTAAAAAATTCAATTTCGCATGATTTTAGAGAAATATTAGGCATTTTGCATATACATCTATTTGACTTGGTTTTTGACACGAATCTTGGAAGTGGAAATAAACCCACTTCCCGACATCCGATCGAGCTGAAACTTGGTAAATAGAGTCGTTGTCGATGACAATAACCAGTCAGTGACTGAGTGGGCATCGCGTTTGGGTCCTACCCGGGCGTCGCGTGTTCAATTCCTCGGCTGGCTAAGTCCTCCATCTCGACACAAGCAACATTTTCAGTTTACTGTGGTGCTTTTTCAAACATTTTTGGGTTATTTATAACTCGGAAATGTTTGTCTTTCTTTAAAAAAATATATTCTATCAACGTTTGGTGGCAATCACCGACAAGTTCGCACTTTCCTTTAACTAGAATAAATTAAATGTCCGTTTTAAATATCGACATTAGACAAGATGCATGGCTTGGTTGGTTGTGATCATGAAGAAGGAAGGTTCAAACATCACACAGACAAAATTTTTTTTTTTAAACTTTGTTTTCTCGGATTGATCTACTGTGAGTTAATTATAAAATGTACTATATATATCTAATATAAATTTGTGTTCCAACGAAAACAAATCTTTTTTATTTTAAATTTATGCCCATCAAAATTTACCATTTTTGTTTTATATTTGTATAGGTACTAAGTAGAGCAAAAATAGTTTTTTAAATAATTGCCAAAGTTGCCTCTAAAATTACGTGCATTTGAATTATTTATTTTCCCATATTTTATAATTAAAAACACAATAAAATATTTTGCGCATATCCGTTATAAACATTTGCTATAACTTTAAAAAAAAAATATTTTTCAGTTTGGTTAGGTATTTTGACCTGAAATCTAAATTTAAGTTTGGTATGAGAAAGGCTTACATGAAATTTATTTCCGGCGACTCTATACCAATCTTTTTTTATGTGAATACCTCATAAGAGTCCCAGCAGTTCTCGTTTGGAGCCAGTGAAGTCAATTGAGTATGTTGTTCGGTTGAAGGTAGGGAAGGAGATAAGAAGAGAAAGGAGGGAAAGTATCTGACTATTCATATCTGGTCACCTAACACGGGTAAAGCCATTTTAAGCGGGAGGCGGGAATGGGTACCGCGGCCCCGGGAACCTTTATTGTATTACCAACACCTCTGCCAAAGGTCGCCTCAAGTGGTTCACTACGTTTGGTGATTTAGCAGGGGTGCCCGGGTTCCTGGGGTGAGGTTTTTCTACGTCCTGGAGGCGGATGATCAGGACACACTGAACCCCAGATTCGTACCCACCCCTTAAACCCTTTTCCTTCCCAGAACTCTCCTCTAGTTCCATTCCTTAAAAAAACCAACCATATAGCATCCCCAAAGATGGCATAGGCCCTGAGGAAAATTGTTTTCTTCAGGGCCTCCTGTGTGGGCTTACGTAAAAAAAACAACGTTTCAATTCAGAACGGTGGTCTTACACCAGGGCGATATCTTCACTCTCGAACGTACAAATGTATTACAATTAATGAATTATTTGTGAAATAAAAAAATTAATCAAATAAAAATTATTTCCCCACACCGGGATTGATCCCACGATCTTCGGATTGAGAGTCAAGAATCTTACCTCTCGACCACGTAGGCCGTTATTAAATAATACCGATCATAACTAAATTTTGTGATAACATCAAAGAAATCCGAAATCTTTAAGAGACTTTTCTGTAGACGCAATTAATTATTTTACTTCTTTGCGTTTTTAGGGGCTCTTAAAAATAATTGGAAAACATTCCAGAAATTAAGATATCAGCGTGCCGAGATCATAATAATTACGACGGTGCTTAATAGTTCAATCTCCTCGCGAGAAGGTCGTTCACTTTAGTGTAAGATGTCGCCCTTATCTGTAAACTCAATTATTCCCAATGATCCTTCAACCCTCGACGGCCTGGAGACCCACAACCTAAGGACCATTGTTTTTCCCGAAACGACGACCCATTTCTTGTCTTGCCAGTCCCGAGGGAGGACTCCGGCCATTCTTGACACATCGAATCCACTGTACACACAGAATCTCTACCCTCGGAATTCTCATTAATTCTTATCCAAACGTAAAATTTCATGGGAACATGGAGCGACTAAAATTTTATAGCATGTAAGACGTTCTAGAGCGCAATTTAAGGGTTACTTTGGCTTGTCTTAAGACGAATTAAATACTACGCCGCTTTTTCGCAAGGGTAGGTAGAGAGGACGGACCGCAAAAAAACTCGGTCTTTGCACACACTCCTTGCCTCATTCACATGCATACATAGTCCCATACATACTCTTCTGTTATTCTGACTCTTGGCGTGGTTCATTTGATCGTGCCCTGTGTTCCTCGGACGTCCCGACTTCTTCCCATTCATATTTGCGTCATATATTCTCTTTACACTTCTTTCTTCATTCATATTCTCTGTATGTCCAAATCATCTAAGCGTTCCTTTCTTAATTTTACTCAATAGGGTCACATCAGCCTTGCATTATTGATCTGTATGGTTTTAAATATTGCTGCTAAATATAAATACTACTCTCTTTATCGATACTATTTTAATTTTAATAGTGCTACTAAATAGTAATAGTACGTCTTTATCTGAGCTACTTTGTTTTAAATAATCCTACCAAATAGTAATAGTACTGTATTATCTATACTACTTTGTTCAAAATAGTGCTAATAAATACTGTCTTTATCTGTACTACTTTGTTTTAAAAAGTGCCATCCAGTGGTGCAAAGGTTTATTTTTTTTGTTACAAAGAAACTGAAATCACGACAAAAAGATTAATCATTTCTTTAAGTTCTCACTATTAGATTAGATCAGACGACAACCAGTGTGCTGTGATTTACACGCTTGTCTTTGAGTCAGGAACACAAAGGTACAGTAAAAAATTACATTTCTGTGTTACACTTTCACCCATAACTCTTCACCTACGGTTTCCATGGAGTCCAGCATATAATTGTGCATAAGATAAAAATAAATTTACAATTTATTTTTAATTCTTACGATTTAATAATTTTCAATTGATTTTTCTCTTAGAATAAATAACCTTTTATCAAATACTTTTAATATACACGTAAACTTGAGGTTCGACGAAGGATTAGCGACTTGGGCTTCTTTTTTAAATTGTAAATTCGGAGCTCGACTGTTGCGAACTTCTGAGCCTAGTTAATATAAGAGTACCTACTCCACACACTGGCATAAGGACTTATTTCATTGTAACTATTCATAAAAAAATTATGTAGAAAAGTCGCCAATTCCTCGCCTACATAATAGCAAACAAATATTCAAATAATGTCGACACTTTTTAATATAACAAATTCATTGCTTAAAACATACCTTAACAAATCTTTCATAACAAAATAATGTTTCTGAAAATGTTCAGATAATTATATATTTTTTAAAGTTTATTTAAATTTTAAACTGTTAATTTTTTTTATTAATAAGTAAAAATTGTTACTGTAGTGTAACATAACAATAGTTTATGACCAGTTCTATCATTTTCCACGTAGGTAGTCTATGCTATACTCGGGTCACATGGTGTCGGTTACGACGTGTGCCGAAGATAGCCGATTAGAAACAGACAAGTCATTCTAATTACGGGAGCTCGGCGAAATCTAGCTAGCGAGTTGAAAGGACGTGTGTCCTCTAAAACCATATTTGTGTAGTACATAATAACGACAAAAAGTCACTGTGATTTCAAAGAAATACAAGTTTTTAATCAGACAGCGTAGTACTGGTATAAGGTCCAGTGCTAATAATAAATACAACATCTCTATAGAGGATAACAGAGAGACTTCACACTAACCATAATATGTACTCAATGTATCCTCCGTAAAAAATATCATCATCACTCTTGGCTCTACAACACCTGGTGGGTCTTTGCCTCCTCAAGAGTCTTCCTCCACTCATATCGGTTTTGTGCCAGCTCTCTCCAGTTTAGAAGCTCCAAGTAAGATATATCTTTGAGGACGTTGTCGCTCCATCTTAATCTTGGTCTTCCCATACTCCTTCGCCCGATGCTGAACAGCGATTTGGTGCTTTATGCTCGGTCATTCTCTTCACATGACCCAGCCACCGAACTCTTTCCAGTAGTATACAGCTCATTGTTGTATCTTCTGCGCCAAAATCCATTTTCTAAAAGCGGTCCGATGATACGCTTCAAAATTTTCCTTTCAAAAACGTTCAGTGCTCCCCCATTCATTTAGTAAAAATAGTCCGTAAAAATTATAAAAAATAAAAATAAAATTCAAAAAATAAACAAGTAATAGTGAACCTATTAAAATTGCTTTACTAATGAAAAAAATAAATATTTTTTTAACAACTCTAATAATATTTAATAATATCTACATGAAAGCGAAATGGATCAAAATGAGAAATCCAAAAAAAAAACTTAATTTAGGAACTTTACTTACCGGCATAAATATCTTACAACAGTCTAAATCCGTTCTTGTATTCAATAAACCAAAATATTTGCGATTCATCATTTCTGGTAGAGGTCCTAAATGAGGTTTTATTGAATCCCAATCTATTGCAGCAAAATTTAATCACTGCGAAATTGGTTTATAACATTTTTCGTATTCATTGGCCGAACCGACAAAGGCCGGAGTCTCTTTGTAGTGGAATTATGAATGTTCGCTGATTGAACCAAACAGTGAATTGTGCGCTCCCCGGGCTCTACCATCCAATTGAAATATTTCACAGCGAAATGCTAATAGCTGACAGGTCATCGGAGTTCAAATAAGTATTCCTACATTTTGGTCAGGGCGTGGGTCAAGGGAACACGATCTAATTACATGGAGATAATTATTTAACTAACGCAAGGCACCCGTTTTAAAACAATTTTTGAAGTAAAACTTCTTTACGCACGCTGGACACTTGAGGGTAAACTGGTGAATGCGTTACGAAAGTGGTGATTGTAACGAAAAATGAAATGCGAACGGTAATCGATGCGAACAGTGACCAATGTCATTAAAAAGGAAACGAAGCATGTGCAACTTTTGCCCAGCGAAAAAAAGACACATGAGTGTGTACTATTGTGCGAAATGCAACAAACCATATTGTCTGGAATATCAATGTCAGTGTCACCCCAATGTCATATGTTCTTTTATAAGTTAGTGAAGTTTTACTTCAGTCGTGTGGTCTAAAGCACGCTCGTTTTTTTTAACTACACACGATTCCTTATCTCACATTACTAGAGTACACTTAAGACTCATTATTTATGCATAATGTACCTACGTTTTAAGTTGTATACTATGGATTTGACAACTGCGAAGTTTCATTATAAACTTCAATATCTTGGACATGTGATAAGACATCCAGAGAAGTATGAGATCTTGCGTATCATAATGCAGGGAAAGATTGCCGGAAGACGGTGCCCTGGAAGAAGGAGAACCTCATGGCTGAAAAACCTGAGACAGTGGTTTGGCCAGTCTACCGTAGAGCTGTTCCGGGCCGCAGTAAGCAAAGTCCGCATAGCCAACATGATATCCAACGTCCGTTGAACGGACAGGGCACAAGAAGAAGAAGAAGAAGTTTCATTTCAATCTAAATAAGCTTGAATTACTTAATTTACCGAAACTAAGAACAATTAACCTATTTTTTACAAGTAAATAGTTGTTTCTTGTAGTTCTTGCAATTCTCTTCAACCAACCATCATACAAATAATTAATTAAACTTAATTTTGAACTACGATTTTCCATTCGTCTTCCTAACTAAAAGTGACATGTTTCATATCAAAGTTCTTCCACACAAACGGAGTATTGGATTTCTTAAGTCTTACTTTAACTTTAGGGTGCACAGTTCATACCCATGCGCAAACGGAAGAGGGCATCGGACCATCCCTTAGTATATTTGCTTCGTCTATCCTGAAACGATTCAACATTTTTTAATTATGAAATTGTAATTTTTATTCATACCGAAAACATTAAAACATTACACTTTCATTTGTGCCCATTATTTGACCAGAAATAAAATTAAATTTCATGATATCGTAAACTATGATAGTCTTTTAATTTAATATACTAGTCCAGTATGAGGGATGAGAAAATTTGCATAATATTCATGAGTTTAACGATAATCCAGTACTATTATGCCAACGCAATTTCGCATTGTTATGGTAAAAAAAAAAAGTTCACTATTATAAGGAAATGAATTTATTTTTAATATCATTTACAAAACTTAAAATAGCATACTTTTTAAATAATTGTTTGAAATAACATAGGAAATGTTTGAAACATTCAAAATAGATTATTTTTACCCTCACGAAGGTTGCTGGATTATTGCAACCATATGACGATACATCGGAAAAGTTTTTTATAATTAATACAAAAACTCTTACGAAACTGTGAAAAATGTCACAAGTTAATACTTGACATGTTGCAAACATCGATTGTTCATCAATCAAAATTCAATTTTCGAATAAAAACTTTAAATTAATGAATTCAATCGAAGTACTCACCTATGGTACTAACCAAAATAGAATACTTTAAATCTAATCAAAAAATATTTTTATTTTAAATAGTTACCTATGTTAGGTACAAAATTTAATTGATTGTTCTTATAATATACAAAAATGAATGTGTGTAATACATATATGAAAAATGTAAATTTGAAAAAAAAATAGGTGGAACGCGAGTTGTTTAAAAATCTGAACATACCGGGACTGAATATATGGAATGCGGGAGAGGGGAGGAGATCACGGGAGGAGGGTAAGTGGGACGGGGAACAGTGCGAATGGGAAAGGACACGTAGGGAGACACAATTTCTTTATTAAGTGGCGTAGCAACGCATGCCTGGAACTCGCCTGTCATTAACAAAAAGGCTAACTGATAAATAGAACGAAAACCAGGAATTAATAATTTACAGAATGTTATTTCTGAATACAATTTTTTTCAAATTTCGCAAACAATAAATTTTAATTTATTTGTAAAAAAATACAAAAGTGTGCATTTAACACGCAGTAGAAGAGAAACCTTCAGAAAACTAAAGTAGACAAGTGTGGGGAGCTACGACACACCACACAAAAAGGAGACCGATTATATTATCTCATTCTCTCGCAGGCTAAATTCTGTAGAAGTATGTGTTGGTCTCTTTTTTTAGAATCGCTATTTTTCGTTTCATCAAGTTTCAAATCAAAACGATGCAAAAGAAGTTTTTACTTCAATAATCATTGTTAAAATTGTAAGCCTAAAGAAAAACCTTAACATTTTGGTATTTGATTCGATTGCGTAATAAATTAGTAGTTGGGTCTAATCTAAACGCAGGACGGTTTCCGCCACAATTACGTTAACGCCACAATTTCGCTTTACTAATTATATAGGTCCCCATTGCGTTGTGGTAAAGTAGGGGGTGCCTTGCCTGTGCAGAGGTGCCTGGGAGGGTGAGGGGGGATGTTCTAGCTTTTAATTTACGAGTGCAGGTGCAACGTGGTTAATGTGGGAGTTTAGGCGTTTAACTGCTGCCGAACAATTGAAATAGAATCTGCAAATTAAACCTCACAAATTCCATATCATCACCTAATCATTTTGTAGTTTTTTGTGTTGTTTATAAATTGGGATTTGAATATCAAGCCTTCGCAATTTTTATTGTGATCAATAAGTACAATAATTTAAACTCAGTCATTTATTTTTAATAATTACTCTTGTTATTTAATTTTTAACATACTTTATTTATAAAATAAATGCTGCCGGGTTGTTATTATTAAGCGTGACAGCTGGTTCGCATTCCGAAGGCATTATTAAGCTTTTCGCCTTGATCCTCCACATTCCACATTTCTACTGATTTATATAAGAGTTCAAGTTTTTAAGTTCTTAAAAAAATAAATTATTTTTTAAGAAAATATATCTGTACATTTGTAGAGCCGCAACGATAATTATATGAAATTCCGATGATAGAAAGTACACTGAAAATTTTTAAAAACACATTTGGTTTTGTTATTTATCTTATCGCCATCAAAAAAATCGCAGAATTTCTTTAAATGCAACTTATGCCTGTGTCGAGAGATTTTTCCTGTATTTTAAATAAGTCATGTTTTATTAAATATTTTCGCGATTATAATCGTTTTTTTTTTATGTTAACGGTCTCCCTCTTACATTCGTATAATTTATGTATCTCTCTGTCTTCTTCTTTTTCAATGCTTACTTTAAGGCCTTAAGAAGGTTAACAGATGTCACGCTAATAAGTAGGTACTTAGCAGAACATTGATTGTTTTTTTATTCAATTATTTATTTAGTAACGCATTATCATAGGTACATTGTTCGGGAGTATAATAATAAATGTATATTAAATGATATAATTGTGATTATTTCAATAAAAGCTTCCATTTTTATGCAATAATTCTTTACTACTTCTCCTTACAAACGTACACACACATATTCTTAGTAATAGACAAAGAGGTTAAACGGTATTACCAAGAAAACAAAGTTTGTAGATACCTTATAACCCAACCCAAGATAATCGTATTTACCATATTCTAACAATAATAAAATGAATATGAAATATATAAAAATATATAATACAATTAGGTATGTATTTTCATTATTATGTAAAGTTGTAATATGAGTAAAAAAGAAGTACAAAACCGGAAATATGTCATTTTTAAATCAAATTTTAGACGTATTGACTCTTTTCCACAAAAAATTGTAAATTGATTTCGAAAGACTGTTCTTTTAAAATGTTAATTATTAGTACAATAAGGTTTTACCGTAGGTCGTTGGCAGTTTAGTTAAAGTTTCAAACAAAATTTTGTATTATACAACACACATTTCAAATCATATAATCATGCAGTAAAATAATTCAATAAATTATCTGGGAAAGCTATGTTTCAGAATTTTAATTTTTCTTTAAATAAAATCATTTAAAAAAAGATCCGCACTGATTTATAGCTGATTATAGCTGTATTGTGTAAAGTGTGTAAAGAATAATCTAGTAATATAAAAAAGCTTTAAAAATTTATAATAATTGTAATTTTTAACAAATAAATTTAAATGTAATTCTACAAAA
Organism: Limnephilus lunatus; assembly: GCA_917563855.2. NCBI lineage: Eukaryota > Metazoa > Arthropoda > Insecta > Trichoptera > Limnephilidae > Limnephilus > Limnephilus lunatus. The sequence goes on from OU830592.1 coordinate 78,525,046, forward strand.
TAAATTGAGACGATAAATTAAGAATAACCCGAGATATAATGATAAAATGTAAGTTACCAAAATATCGTACGTAAAGTAAAATATATGGCTTGCTTCACACACATAGTGAAGTAAAATTTAGAATCTACGAACGAACAACCTACTTACGAAATTTTTTTATGAGTTACTCTCAAGTGTGTTTGCATGTGCATCCAACTTTTGATAATTAATGCTCATAGAAGATGTTCGGAAGTTTAATTTAACTAATATTTGCGGTAAGGTGGCTTCTTCGTCAACAACAAGTTGCCGCTGCCATAATTTAAGCAATATTGTCGATAATATCGACCACCATAACACGGGCATCAGCCTAGCATGATCGTCTAAAAATACACAAATGATGTAACAATAATATGCAATGAATAAAGAAAAATTAAAAATAAAGTGTGGTAATAGAAATGTTGGATTCAGAGAAAACAAAATGCGATTTCGTTCTGTTAATGGCAGAATTGAATGTTGGACCATATAAGAGCAGTTCTATTGTATCCGATTTTTTTTTTGTAAAAATAGTATAATAACTGATACATTGCAAAATCAGTCAGAAAATTCCAAAAATATTTATATTTACTTAGGTTATGACAGATTTGAGAGCGCCTCGTCTAAAAAGATAACTATTCAGCGGCGGCGGCGCGGGCGTGGCAAAGCTTGAGCGGCAGATTTAGCCCGCTTAAATTTGAGCGAGGAATGTCGTACATAGCGAAGATAAGGACTGACTGATATACCGGGCCTTAAATAGAAATAGTCATCTATTAAAATCTTAAGATATAATGACTGTTTTCCAAAGGAAAACCCTATTCCATGATAGAGATTTCTGTTGGTATTTTTCTTTTAAAGACCTCCTCTGGTATTTACAACACCCCGGGTTCAAAATCTATCTACGTACATCCCTAACCTATTGACCCATTTCAAGCGTGATTTATAGCTGTATTCAGTTTAGAATAATCTACATACAATCATCTAACAACTCTGGAACACTCTAGAAGCAAACGCAATTATTATTGGACGAACCGGGAGAGATTTTAGCATGATTTTATTCGCGCCAGTGGGCAGCTTTTTAATGCACTCAGATTTATGAGAGCATTTGTGGAATTGGGTTTTTATGAAGAATCTAATGTACAGATTTTTTGTAAAAGGCGATAGCGTCTTATTTTCATGTCTCAAATGACATTTTTTAAATAAGTTTAGTGTTAAGCATACTTCATCCATAAAAACGTACCCAACCAAAGTTTTGAAAATTTCGAAGAGTTTATGCTTAACCAAATGAGCTTTTTCACCAATCGTGCGCTAATGACTTCGAAAGTTTGAAACATTAACAAGTAAAATTTGTGTTGCGTAAAAACGCTCTCGTTGATAAACACCCTTACATTAAAGAATCTTAATGTTTTATTAAGCTATTTACTGTTGTGTTTAAGAAATATGATACGATGCCCTGTTCCTGGACCTGGCCAAGGCTTTCGAAAAATTATCACATAAAATACTTTTACAGAGACTGCAAAATATAGGGATAATAGGAAAAAGTTTTCAATGGATACAAAGTTATATTTCTAAGAGATTTCAGCAAACAAAAATTAATGAGACTACTAGTTCTTTATTAGAAAATAACTTTGGAGTGCCACAAGGAAGTACACTTGGACCTCTCCTCTTTATTATATTCATCAACGAACTATGTAACCAACATATAGGTGGGGAAATTATTACGTTCGCAGATGACACCGTCATATTATTTGAAGGAGAGGATTGGAAAGTAACTCACAACCTTGCAAACATCGGTATTAACATAGTGAAACAGTGGCTGGATAGTAATTTGCTGACATTAAACATATCAAAAACCAAATACCTTACATTCAGCGCTACTATTGCAGGACAACCCAAAGCACTTCACCACCTCACAATACATAAAATTAATTGTATCTTTAGAAATAATAACTCTCGATGCAATTGTGAAACTATTGAGTGTGTTAAATTTATTAAATATCTGGGTGTTATAGTTGACAATAACCTCAGATGGAAATTCCAAATAGAAAATGTAGCGAAAAGAGTGCGTACACTTATTCATATATTTATTTCACTGAGGGAAATTTTAAAATTGCAATACTTAAAAAGTATATATTATGGGCTGTGTAACTCTATCATAACCTACGGGTGCATTGGGTGGGGGGGTACAGGGAAAACAATATTGAACCCGTTATTGAGGGCACAGAAGTCTATTTTACGTGTTATAATGAAGAAACCTTTCAGGTATTCGAGCGACACTCTCTTCAGAGAATTTAGTGTACTGGATGTTCGACAGTGTTACATTAAGAGGACAATAATTTATGCTCATAAGAATAAATATAAGATGAAAAAAGTCGAACACCAGCATCAAACCAGAAGTAGGAGCAGAAATGACCTTTCTATTCCAACAAGCAACACGGCGGCTTCTCAGATGATATTCTCTTACCTGGGACCGAAATTGTAAGACAGAATCCCTTCACAATTGAAATTGTGTGAAGTGGCATCCTTCGGCCCGGGGGTGAACAAGTGGTTGCTGGATTTGGTCAGGACGGAGCAAAAATTATATAGATTTTTTTTTTTTTTTTAATTAGTAAAAAATAATTCTGTAACAAAATCAAGAAGAGAATAAGAAGGGAAAAGAAAAATGTTTTTAAATTTTCATTTTCTTTAAATTTAAATACTAAAATTTTTTTACTAAATTATTTAATAGTTTTTCAGATTCCACCCTGCCTACGCCAATCAGCCATTTCGTCATTATAGAACCAATGTGGAACATTTTGCAAGCTTTAATATTTAATTCTAGGGGAATTTTGTTGTATACTTTTGGTCCAGGATATGTACGTGTCCTTTGATACTTTGCCGTGTTGCTCCCTGGGACCATAGGATCCTTTCTGGTGTGACTTCTTGTGATGTGTTTTTGATCGATTTTTGAATATTTTCTAGGTTTTTATGTGCGTGGATGATAGTCCTTTTTATGTTGTTTTGACGAGCATCAGGTGCATGGAAGTTTTTGTGGAGCTGATCGCTGGAATGCCTATAGGGTTTACGCAAAATTACTGTAATTATGGATTTCTGGGCCTTCACAAGCGGATCTAAGGTTGTTCTACCCCACGCTCCCCGACCAGTGCGGGCGTACGTTGGGATGGGGTTGCACAGTCCGGGATATGTTTTATGTTCCGTAATGCAAAGAATATGTTAATCAATTTTCTTACCCTTGTTGAGGGGTTTTCTGTGTGGTGTTCCGTTTTAGATGGTTGTCTATAGTAACATCTAGATATTTGATGTTTTCTACATATTCCAAATCTTCACAGTTGCAGCTTTTGAATGTGTAGAAAAGTGCATATTACGTCTCTATTTTTTATTTTTTATATAAATCTATTTTTTCCACGCTTACAAAGCTTCTTTCGGATTTAGTTTTATTGTAGTGGCTGATTAGTTCTTTAGAGTACGATTGAAAACACTTTAAACATTTTTGAAAACCTTTTATGCTAATGATTCTGATATTTTTTGTATGCCTCTACTGAAGTATAAAGCTGTACTAATTAAACAATTTAGCTGTACATATTTTAATAAGGTCACTGTATAACAGGTATTTTCTGTTTGTTTCTTCTTCAATGCTTTCACTAACTTTGTACTAATATGTATTATTCTTTTGGTTTATTTATAAGTAATCTTTTGGTTTATTTATGTATTATATATGTACTATTTTTCTTTGGTTTATTTGGAAGTAATCTTAAAATTTTACATTTCTTTCTTCTTTCTATATTGAAAAAAAAACATGTACGAAAAGGACACTGCGTCGTTAATTATAAATTATTAAATATTTTTTGCCTCAGTAAGAAAGATAAAGTTATTTGGCGATGATTTTTTGATTTGTGTCCCAATATAAATCAATCATCTGTAAATTAAATTTACGCCTATCAAAATGTTTCTGTCAATTTAACTGTCCTAGAACGGGAGAATCCTAGTTGGACAGTCATACTTATACATAAAGGTATATTTCTCTTCTTTCCCACATATATTTCTTCGAGGCAAAATCGGGGAGCCGGCTAAAGGGCGCGGACTCCGGGTTTCGTCTGCGGTTAGGCCGATAGCCATGCACATTGTCATTGGGACTGCCTGGTGGTTTGTGGAATTCCCTCTCTGAATATATTCTTTTTATGCATTTTATTATCTCTCTGTTTTCATTGTAAATACTTGCATTATATTATTACTGTTATTTTATTTTATTTTTTTATTTCTCTTATTCCAGGCTTCCTCAACCGGGCGCAGCTCTTATTTTTTATATTTTTTTTTTTACTTATTAACACTTTTATCTGTATATATTATTTATCCTATACATTTCAGAAGAATCATTCCACGGGCTGCAACATTTATTATTTTTTTGTATTATGTTAATGTAAGTACTTGCATACTGCTTTCTAACCCCGTATGCATGGACATTGGAGGGTCTAGAGTCGTTCAAATAAATTTAGCTTCGTTCAATAAAATAGAGTCCTGAGGTGTACGGTGAAGGAGGAAACCATATGTTTCCTTAGAACGCCGTGGGAAAGTGGTTGGACACCCTCCAATGGTAAGGGTATGTAGTTTTATGTTGTGGTGTTGTTTGGTTTAATGAGCTTTGGGTACAACGATAATGAGGTAACGGTCGTTGTGTTAATAAATCAGATAATTTAATCAAAACCAAGGTACAATTAATTGTATCTAATCCAGAGTCACTCGCCTATGTCAGTACGTGGTTAGACAAAAAATAGCAAGCAGGCAATTTTTGAACAGTTTCTTCCGTTTCAACAGTATAACATCCTGATTAATTTTTGGGGTATTTTGGGACAGCGTTTCGGGTAGCTTTACAGTGTCCAGGGGGATTCCACATATGTCCCGATGATGGACACTACAATGCTGTCCAAAACGTTAGCTAAAGAAGGAAGTAGCGCAACACGGCGTAATACCCTAAAAATAAATCACGGTGGTACTTTTGACCGCGAAAATCTCAAAATCATATCAGTTTCTTGATATCAATCAAAAATTGTTGAGTATCTTTATGTCGCAGTGAAAATTTCCCCACCGAAGAATCCGCTTACTATATTCGAGCTCCGGCATATTTTTTTAATTATTTTTATTTATTCTTTTATTCTTTACATATTAATATTAATTACAAGATATTATATGTTGTCCTCTACACTAGTTAACCTTATCCTGTAGAACATCTTTAGTTTTAAAATATCAGTGTTTATTATAAGCATTATATCTTAAGATCTTTGTGTCTTTTTGTCACAAGGGATTTTAATATTCGCAAATGTAAATATAAAACTTAAGACGTTTTGACATTTTTTTTATTTTTATTTTTTTATTTTTTATTATTTGTTTTTGTTACAAAGAAAACATCAGATTGAATTCTTGTAACAATTTTGTTACAAGAATACAAAGAAGCGTTGACTGTCCAACTAGGATTCTCCCGTTCTAGGACAGTTAAATTGACAGAAACATTTTGATAGGCGTAAATTTAATTTACAGATGATTGATTTATATTGGGACACAAATCAAAAAATCATCGCCAAATAACTTTATCTTTCTTACTGAGGCAAAAAATATTTAATAATTTATAATTAACGACGCAGTGTCCTTTTCGTACATGTTTTTTTTTCAATATAGAAAGAAGAAAGAAATGTAAAATTTTAAGATTACTTCCAAATAAACCAAAGAAAAATAGTACATATATAATACATAAATAAACCAAAAGATTACTTATAAATAAACCAAAAGAATAATACATATTAGTACAAAGTTAGTGAAAGCATTGAAGAAGAAACAAACAGAAAATACCTGTTATACAGTGACCTTATTAAAATATGTACAGCTAAATTGTTTAATTAGTACAGCTTTATACTTCAGTAGAGGCATACAAAAAATATCAGAATCATTAGCATAAAAGGTTTTCAAAAATGTTTAAAGTGTTTTCAATCGTACTCTAAAGAACTAATCAGCCACTACAATAAAACTAAATCCGAAAGAAGCTTTGTAAGCGTGGAAAAAATAGATTTATATAAAAAATAAAAAATAGAGACGTAATATGCACTTTTCTACACATTCAAAAGCTGCAACTGTGAAGATTTGGAATATGTAGAAAACATCAAATATCTAGATGTTACTATAGACCGCTATCAGTAAACCACTGCAATTCGTTACCATGAATTCCCATGTCTTTCAATTTCATTATTAGTCTTTCTCTGTCTATCGTTTCAAAAGCACGTCTAAAGTCTAATTTTTGATTTTCTTTGATGATTTTCTTCTGATCCATACTTGTTTTCCATTCATTTATCACATAATTTATTTCTGTTTCACAGGAATATTTGTTTCTAAATCCAGATTGCTGTTTAACAAGAATGTTATTTTTTTCAATAAAATTGTTTATCTGTTCTTTAACTATCGATTCTAGTAATTGTTCATATTTAGGGTATCCATTTATTGGTCTAAAGTCTTCGAAATTTTTAGCATTTATTATTTTGGGCACTGGTGTTATTATGGAAGTTTTCCTTGACTGTGGAAAAATTCCCTCTAACAGAGATTCATTTATTAGTGCAACTAATATGTCTCCTATAGCTGGCAGTGCATCTTTGATTATGCCTATCGTAATTCCATCCGTGGACGATTTTAGTTACATTGCATTAAAATTTTTCATTAAATACTCAATTTTATTAAACCTATAAATATTATTATTCTCTCTTCTTTCCATTGATTGAGAAAATGTATCTGTGACTAATGGAATGCTCTTATTTATGTTTTCGACACTGATTATAAAATTTGTATTAAATTTTTGGGCTATTTTAGGTTTATCATCTTCAACCCCATCGGCGAACTGAACATCCTTAGTGTCTCCCTTCTGTTTACCGCTTATAATTTTTTTTAGTGTAGTCCACATTTTTCTTGAATCACTTTGAGAGGTAATTATTTTTTGTCTAATATACGAATTTTTGGTTTGTTTTATTTCTGTGCTATACATGTTTCTAAGTTTCTTATAGGTTTCCCATCTTTCTTCCGTAAATTGTATTTTACAGGCTTTATAAGCTGTATCCTTTTGTTTTTGTAGAAGATGTAGAGATTTCGTATACCAATTATTTGTATCTTTTAATATAATATTAGTTATAGGCATTAGCTTGTTTACTACTGTTTTCAGATGTCCTACTAGTTCATCGGCTTTTTCCTCCAAATTTCCTTAGTTATCGCAAATCCACTTTTTGTTTATTAATGCCGTACACAATGTATCCTTATCATAGGTCTTTTTATTCCTATACGTTATCTTTCGTATTTCCTGTGGCTTCGGACTACTATATCTAATTTTTGTAACAATTGTTTCGTGATCAGATATTTTGAGTTCTTCTACAGCATTAACTTCCACATAAAAGTCATTTGAAATTACTAAATCAATCATGGTTTTAGAGGTTTTTCCTATTCTTGTGTAATTGTTGACAAGTTACTTCCAGCCTAAGCAATTTATGATGCTTTGTAGTCTTGTGAATTTTGCATTGGAATTCATCATATCGATATTAAGATCTCCGCAGATTATTATTAAATCTCTTGTATTTATTTGTTTACGACACCATTCATCAAAAAAATTTAAGAATTTTGTATCACTTTGTTTTTTGGAATGATAAATAGCTGCGTAGGTTCCCCTCTTAAAATCCTTTTAAATTTCAATAGCAAGCATCCAGGTATTATTTTTATCTAGAACCATATTTGTTGTGACTTTGTAAGAGATATTATTTTGAATTAATATTATAACTCCCCCCGTATGCCTGCTAAATGAGTCGCATCTAATTGTCGAATAGCCCTGAAATGTTATTTCTTGTAGTTTAATTTCTTCAGTAACACAAGTTTCACTCATCATTACCATGTGCGGTTTGTATTCTCTTAGCATGTCTTCAACTTCTTCGATGTGTGCTAGTAAACTAGAGACGTTTAAGGAGTATATTGTTTTGAAGTTTCGGTTTAATCTAAAAAATTAACCATTCTGTTGTCCTGTTCAATTTTTCGACAGTATACTGGACAGTCTTTGCTCCATACAGGGTGATTAATTTTTAAAATTAATTTTAGTCTTCATTTGCCTTTTTGCAATGTGTATCTTATCTATGTTTTGTCTTATTTTCGTACTTTACAATATACAAACGTTAGCGATAATTGGTTCAAACTTGGGTTAAAATGAAATTAAATGTTTAAAAAAAAATAACAGTAAATAACAAATATTAGGTATTGTATTTTACCAGCAAGTCTTGGTTTGATTACGTTAAAATCAATTAATAATAAAATTATTTCAGAACAATTTTAACATGGGGAAAACAGATTTCAAAGTACCCCACATTATGGATAATCTATTGACACGATTATTTTCTCAGTAAATTTTAATGTCAACAGTATATTTTGATTAAAAATTACCTTTTTTTATTATGTTAAACAAATATAACCAAACAGCAAAAAAGAGCTTAATATACGCAAATTAATATATTTATGTGAATACCGCATAAGAGTCCCAACCACCTGGAGCCAATGAGATTATGGCATCCACAATGGAGGTATGTTGTGAAACTGAAGATAAGGGTGGGGAACGAGATGGGGAAGAGGAAGATGGTAAAGCATCTAACTATTCAGATTTAGTCACCAAACACGACTAAACCTAGTTCAAGCAACGTTTCAATTTTGAATTTCGGTCTTACAAGATGCTGAGAGTATCTTGTGCTCTGGAACGTGCCGCAAATATAATTTACATTATTTTAAATAAATAAATTGTGAGAAAACAAATCAATCAAATAAAAGTTCATGCGCATGCCGGCATTTGAACCCGTGACCTCCGGATCGCTGTGAGAACCTTACCCCTGTACCACTGAGGCCGTCAATTGAAAATATTATGATATCAATATCAATTTAAAGGGAAAAGCTCCCCTTTTACTACGGATTTTTACAGTGAAATTGTGAGGTAGTATTTTTCAATTTGGGGCAGTTGAAATACAGAACAAGTTCTAGTCGCAGTAACTAGTTCCCTCCCGTGCAAAGTTTTGGTCCAAATACATTTATTTTTAATGTAACCTTCTACGTCGGCACTAGCTTGTACACACCACTATACACAGTACACAGTACAGAGTGCGCTGTGTGGCCACTCTCCTATTGTGCAACTGACTTCTGACTTCACCGCAATGCATTATTTGAAGTTTGCCAGTTACGGTAAAGAATGCGATTCATTTCCGATGAGAGTTGCTGCTACTACTGGGGCTGCGCTGCCTGGTGTGTTTGTTGTACTGGGAGCCACCCGATACGACAAAGTCACAGCTTCAAAATTAAAATTTTGTTGTTTATATTTTTTTTTATTTGGGATACCAACAGTATCATATCGAAATGAATCATGATAATGCATAGGTTACATTAATTTAACAGGTTTCCACATGTATTTTATAATATAGGTAACCTAACACCTCAATCTGTTTAATGTTGAGCGGCGAATTATTTTAATGCGGTAAAGATCGACTACTAATTTCATTAATTTATTTACGATATCTATACGTTCCCGTTAACCCAGTTAACTCATTAAGATCATTGTTGCACCCGTAATCTTAAATTGTAATTGTTCCGGCTTAAAGGATTATAATATTTGGCAAGTCACTTCTGTGTAGATACAATGACAATAAAAATTATGGATTGGTAGGAAACACTCACGGAAATTGGCAAGAAGCAGGTTCATCCAAGGGCGTAGCGAGGTACGGGCAGGGGGGGGAATAATAAAATTTGAAATGTGAAGAGTGCGTATTGCAGGATAAATAAAGAAGTTTTGCTTAGAATTGATGTTCCATTCGATGGTTGTTCACGTTTGCACATGGATTCAAGAAATGTTGGCATACATATATGCAATGGACATGAGAAACTAACGCCAGTGATACACTGGCGTTAGTTAGTCACACGCACATAAAACCAAGATTTTTAGTAATTTGAATACTTATTTATCATAATATTTTGAGAATAAGAAGGGTACTTTATATTACTCGTATCATTGAAGAAGAAGAAAATAAAAAAATGACTTAAAAATAAGAGGTTCCAATGGCCGAATTAGTAAAGGCGTTTTTTTTCAATAAGACCCTCAATTAAAGTGCCAGTTGGGACAGTAAATTTTTTATTTGTCTGTGTCTTGTTCTTTTTTTATAACAATCCCTGATAACAATCCCTTGGCTCCCCATACTTGCAAACATAACCCCGCCAAATAACAAGCGAGAGATTGCAACACTGAGGGAATACAAGAAGGCGCTACAAAAAAACGCAATACCTTTGCACGATGATGCCATCTCTCACCCGGCATGCCACTTGAAGTTCCGAAACCCTTCTGGTTAGAAGAAGAAAGACTCCTCCGATCACCTCTCACCCCAGAAGATAGGTGAAAGCTTGAGTGACAATCGGCCAACGTGAAAATTGCCCATCTCGTTCAAAACTTCACTGAGAGACAGCTTGGGTTCTCATTGTCCACAAACTCTGGTCCATCATCAATAGGATAAGGTGCTCCTATAGTTTTTATGCTCACATGATGGGGCCTCAAAGAGTCGGCGATGTGTAAATGCGGTGCGGTGCAGACCACCGAACACGTGGTCAACGAATTCATTGACCACATGTTCATTATTCGCTCCATTCATTCCCGGGCGGGATTGATAAGATCCACAGGGCCCTAGACTGGCTCAGAGAGATGCCCTCCTCTCACCCCCCACCATAAGAAAGAAGAAGATGATAACAAGAATTATTCCATTAAAAAAATTGATTTCAGAAGACGTATCTATAACATTCACACGTGGGGGGCTCTACCCTAAGAGGGGTGGTGTTCAATCTCGGGGGGCCAAGGGATACACGGGGGGATGGAAAATTTATTAGTAAATTTTTCGGGACCTCAACTTGCCACATTCATAAAATAAATGGTGCAAGTAATACTTTTTATATTCCAGGAATGTAATCTACGAATACTATTTTTTTCTAGGCAATATTGAGGCCGAGAATAACTAATAGATTTTAAGACACAATAATTCTCCCACCATAAGGAAAAAAATGGTAGGTTCATATGTATATTCAATCATTGTATTATATTACAAGCTGCTTGTTTCTTTCAAATACATAATATAATAACTTATTTTTCACAATAATTCTTGGAAGTTGCATTTCCACAATTGGTACAAGAGTTCGCCAAAGGGAGCAGTGGCAGTGAAAAGTTCTTCTCAATCCGCCTGATATTTTATGAACCGCTACTGACTGTGACTGCGGTAACAATGGACCGAAACTTGCACAATTCTGTATGCACTCCCTCTATTGCAAACATTGACTTTCAGAATACCATTTGCCGTCCTTGCAATAGAAGGTACTATAGAATTGGAGAATAACAGAACAACAAGGAAATCAGGTTTGCTAGTTTACAGATCCTAAATGTATTATTTTTTACAAATTTCATGCATTTTACATATAACACTATGCACTCACACACAAAACAAAGATTTTTAGAATAATTTTAATTTTTTCACTATATTTTGAAAATTAGATTTTATCATTGCGCATTGACGCGATGTATCTACCTGAAAAGCACTGGAGAGAGCATTAGTGCGATTTTATATGTTTAAAAAAAACTATCTTTCCCGGGTTATGAATATTAAAGGTTAGAATATAAATATATAATAAACTAGCTGACCCAGGAACGCGTTGCTGTGGCTAACGAAACGCAAAGCCATCTACTGGATGGTTACCCAACCCAGATAACCAAGTGTTGTGTCTATAATTTAACTCACACCCCATCTGTTAGAAAATTATTACTTACAAATAATTACAAATTGTATTAGAATAAGTTAACAATAATAATCTAAACGAAAATATGAAAGAGAACAAGAAACAAAAAAACAGAAAAAGACAATGGTCGCAACTGGGACTTGAACCCTAACCGGGAACGTCTAACCGGGACGAGCGCGTTAACCAATTTCGCCATTGCCACCTTCTGTTAAAGCCGCCATATTTAATTATTCAATTGGTTAACGCGCTCGTCCCGGTTAGACGGAGAGGTCTGGGTTCAAGTCCCAGTTGCGACCATTGTCTTTTTCTGTTTTTCTGTGTCTTGTTCTCTTTCATATTTTCGTTTAGATTATTAGCTATACATATATATATATATAAGCTTTTAAGTAACATTTAATTCGAAATAATAAATATTGAAGTCAATAATCGAGATAAAAACTATCATATCTTTTAAATTGGACCAAATTACACACAGTAAGCTAAATTTCATCAAAATCAGTAATATCGTGATGTGAGATTTTTAAATATACATATAAAGATTACGTTAAAGAATTTAACTTTGCATGATTTTACAGGCAACTTTTTAAGGATTTTAAAAAATAATCTTGCCGTATTACTGTGATAATATTATGATGAAAAAAAACGAAATAAACACCATTATTTTAATGGCACGTGTTGTGCCGTATATGTGTAAATAAATAAAAATATTTTAATTTATGTATGACAACTTCGAGTTCCGACATAAATCGTTTCCAACGTTTTTAATTTGATTTTACACCCATCAACGGCTTTTTATAATAAATTTTATTTTATATTTCGTCATGTTTATGTAGTAAATAGAGCAAAAGAATTTTTTTATTGTGTCATTAACTCACAAATAATTGCCTAAGACGTCCCTAAAATCATGAAAAATTGATTTCTTTCATGGCCTATATTTTATAGTTTAAAACACAAATAAATAAAATAGCAGATATCCGTACTAGATATTTACTGGTTCCATGCCAACTCAGAATCAAGTCAACTCAACACCTCTTCGAAAAGTCATTAAAAGCTTGGAAAAAGAATTTTTGAAAATACCCGTAACCTGACTTAACGTAACCTATTTAACCATTTTTTTTAAACTTTATCATCGCATTTAATGACTTTTCAAAGGAGGTGTTGAGTTGATTTCATTCTGAGCTATCCGTTCACCATATTTGTTGTACATTTCAAAAAAAAAAATTGTTTGGTTGGGAATTTTAAATCCAAATTTAAGTTTTACATGAAAAGCAGGCGTTCCCTTAAAATTCGTTTGTGTGGGAAAGAAATAGAAATTTGGGTATGGAATTTAACAGCGTTACAGATTCTAATAGTTTTTTTCATCATCGAGCAAGGCATTCAGTGTACTTTCGTAGATTCGCCATAAATTATTCCGCTGCTTGACATTTCTGGTATTGCAAGAATTTAGGGAAAATTTTAAATCGTCTGTATTTCTACTGTGAACACAAACTTTTGTTATATGTTGGGAGAGTTACTATTTGGAAAGAGTTGTGTGTGGATTTAATGGTAGCAGATGTAAGACTATGAAAAAATCACCCTATTTACATAAGGGTGTTTTTAATATAATGCAAGAAATATAAATAGATCATTTTGTTCTGAAGATACTTATTCCCAATGTAGATTTGTTACTTAATTTGATTTATTTGCTACCGGTTTTGACACGTCTGTGTTATTCGCTGGCATAACTTAAAAATTATACAAGTACAGAAATGATTAGATATTATCAGGTGAAGGTAGTTGGAGTGGTGATTTGGGGGGGGGCGGTTGGAGTAGTCAAAATAATCGGGAAACATGATCAACAAAGGTGACTCCTCAATGCTATGAGTTGGCTAAATTGTCTTTTTGTCTATTTTTAAAGTTTCTAAGGCGCACAAATTTAAATTAATGTTAAAACTTGTTTTTTTTCTTTATTTATGTAGCCTGTCCCTAATAAATAATTGGCAAACTCGGAATAGTTATTTCGTAAACAGAGTTCATGTTCCCCGACTTTAGTTTTAGAATTTTTAGTAGGCATAACCAAGTATCGTAGAAAATGCGTTTAACAAAGTTAGCTCATACGGGCCTTTTTCGACAAAAAACGGACGAAAAAATGTGACGCATAGTACCCACTACATACTATGCGTCACATTCATTACATTCTAAAGTGTATATCCCTTTTATTATTATGTATAGCTCTTTTTTTATTTGTGTTACAGACTATGTGTCCATTTACAATACACATGTGACACAAACTACACCTTTATGGGTAAATAAAAGATTCTTTAAATAGTAGCACTTAAATGCCTCTTGAATTCTTCTAGACTACTGTTAAAGATGTCAACAGTTTTGGAAGCGTTATCCATGCTATGCCGAGCCAGTACGTTCGTTCTGCTATGTGGGATACATCGTGGTACCTAGTTATTAGGCCTGGTACCTGGCTATATTTATTCGGCACACACAACTTATAAAATTCCAGGAGGTATGTTTTCTTGTTTATAAAATTTTAAGTTCGAATAAGTATAGATAGTTAGAGAAATGTGATCTAGTAATATGCGGGATATTTTTATAGATAAGGCGCCTGTATAAATAAGCTTTTTTTTCTTATTAGATTTGCTATCATTATTTCCCCTATAGATGTACTTTTTGTGAAAATGATTGCTTGTTTCTCACCAACTATGCGATGAATTGATTCACGTTTATATCTGTTGTTTGGGGCTATTTTCTCCATAAAGTTAATTTCATTATTATAATTTTCATCGCTTAAGAGTATATAAATAGCCCGATGTATCATTGAGTTGAAGAAGGCGAGTTTATGAGACAAGGGATGACGTGAAGTAGGTGGTATAACACACTTAGTGTGTGTGGGTTTTCTACAAATATTAAAGACACATTTATTGAGTCTTAAAAGCTTTAATAGAAAGTAACGCCCAATATGAATGTATAACTACTAGAAATTTATAAATCTGCTCATTTCTGTAAGTACTTATATCATTTTAAGTTAGTTTTAAGAACGCTAGTCAGTGACACGAATGTGTGGATTTTTTTTCCTTACAATAGCTCCACACAGAAGGCCCTGAAGAAAATAATTCCCCGTAGATCATCTTTCGGGATGCTGCGTGGAGGGTATTTTTAGGAAAGGAATCAGAGGGTCAGAGTGTCCAGGAGTGACGGACGAATAATTCCATTCCTCGTACTGCGGTGGAAGGTGATATTCCGAGAGAGCCCTGCTGGAGAAATCAAAAGGTCTCCCTCAATCAGTCTCTCCCGATCTGGCCTGCCACGCAATTGGCAGTAAACGCATCCGCCGCCAAGACCCGGACAAACCTCACCCCATGAACCCGGGCACCCCTGTTAAGTCAATGCACATTTTGAATCAAAATTTTCAGAAACTGTTACATAGTTAATGCCTGAGAAATATAAAAAAATATTGATTTATTCCACATATTTCGAGCGGACACACTTCAATTCTAACATACGGGGTTAAAGCAACGCACCTACTTCTCATAAACTCATGTTTGCAGTTAGAATTTATTTTCTGTTTTACCACTGTGCGTTTGGTATGGCACTGGTTTATGTGCTACTATTTAATGTGGGGCTGTGTACGAGTGAAGTGTGCTGCTTTATCAAACGCGATGTCGGTTAAGAAATGGTTGCTAAAAAAGGCTCATACGGTAGAGACGTGAGGTGAACTTTCTTTCCCTGCCGAATCATGGGCTCAATAGCACTGCGCGATGCGTAACATTCGTCAGCTCGTATCTTTTATTTATTTATTTAGAACTAGCGATTACCCGGCATGCATTGCGATGCCATTCAAAGAAAAAAATGTTTGTGTTTTAATCCTGTTCATTGAAGTGCTTTTGGATACCTACATTGGAATATTTGTTTTTCCGTCTGGTGGAATCGGAAGGTTTTCCAAAGCGCAAAAACGTCACATACAGCTGACCATTTGAGAAGCATGTATTTTCCAATTTTTCCAATGTTCTCCACTACCAATACTATATACGCCTCCTTTGCAGTCACTCTTTCTGCAACTCCCTCGTCCCCACCTCTTCGTCTCCCCTCCTACGTGTCATTGCGTTCCTCTTTCACCTTCCCCGTTTTCCCCCCTCACTCGCCCCCCCTCCCTAGTCCCAGGTCCCGCAAACTCCTCCCCTCCCCCTGTCGCTAAACTTTACAAAATATATGTTACATTTTAAACCCGTTCTTAGTTACAACGCGGTTTCTCTAGTATAAACTAGTTTTCACTAAATGCTTTTGTTACAACTAGAATTAACTGCAGAATATCAGTGAAAACAAGTTCTTTCCAGACAAAACACGTTTTCTCAAAATGATTCAATTAAAACTGTTTCAACCAATGTCCAAGTTCATCGTGCTTTATTCTGATTGGTCGAGTGACATCAGGTTAGGTTAGGTTAAGTTAGGTTAGGTTAGGTCAAGTTAGGTTTTTAATTAACATTAGTAGTTATTAAATATGTTTATAAATAGTATCTGTATTTTCCATCCCAATTTCAGTTTTAACGAAGGCAGTTAGTAAAAACTAGTTTTAACTAGAGGAAACGCGTTATAACTCAAAACGAGTTTTAACTGTAACATGTAAACCACACGAATGCCATGGAAATAATATACAATGTAACTGCCCCGTCATCGAAAAAACGCAAAACATAAAATATCTCGGAGTAATAATTGACGAAAATCTTAGATGGGACCTGTATATCAAAGGTATTACGGAAAAACTCACAAGCCTTATATATTTCTTTAAAAATCTAAGAAACGTGGTAAATAAAAAGGATATGAAAAAGGTCTACTACGCGTTATATCATTCTCGAATTGAATATGGAATCATAGTATGGGGATCTGCTACACTTACGTACCTCCACAACCTGAATACGATTCAAAAAGTAATCATAAAGACCATATTGAATGTACCAATTAGAACGCCTTCAATTGAAATTTTCAATAGCTTCGACGTACCAAATGTACAGCAAGTATATGCCAAAAATATATTATTGAAGCTTTTCAAAAATAATGAATCCTCTACTAGACCATGTATGCATAACACTAGATCGAATAAAAACGATATAAAAAATATTCCAAGTTATAAAACCACATTCGGACAAAGAAAATATACATACTTTGCAACAAAACTCCATAACATCCTTCACCAAGACATAAAACTAATAAAAAATCCTAATGAATACAAATCAAGAATAAAAATATGGCTAAAAGAGGTCAACGAAAAAACCCTAATGAAGACACTAAAAACGACATAGAAGACAAATAAACCATATTTAAATAACTTTAGTCCGCCTCGGCACAGGACCCCCTAGTGAGGAGGACTAATAAATACAATATTTTGTACTTAATTTCACCATTATATTTTGTATGTAACAATTATTTTATATAGTCGCTAAAATAAAAAAATAAAAAACTTCCTGAGTAAGCATGGATTTTCCAAATTTACATTATGCTATCCCCTATCGCTACTATGTATCATTTGCAATCCCTCCCTCTGCCCCTCCCTCATCCCCTACCCTTCCCTCATCACTAAAAACAAAAGGATACATTAATGTAGTGTTGCTGGTCCATGCGGCAAGTTACATCAAAATATAGTCTCCGAGATTATTAGTATTATATTTGAGGTACTGCTATGGTGGTGGCCTGAGGGTTAAGAGGACTTCACACGCAACCTTACCTTTTATATTCTCTATTCGCGTCGTACTTTCAAATCAAAAACACGTTTACTTGTTATTCAAAAGAACTCCAATCTACTTTCATTACAATTAATGCAAAGTAAACGAAATCAAGTAACGAAGAAAAACACACATGAAAATCTATTATGCCGTAGTCTCGTTAAAATATGCACGCTTAAGTTTTTAATATGTACAGTTTTATATTTCAGTATTAAAAAACATCTTCTACATTAGCATACAGTTACTACGCAGTGGTGTGTAATCTATTTGTAACTGAATTGTAGCCAAAACTTTAGTGTAATTGACACAATAATACATACTAGAGAACCTTGGTCTGATGAATATGAATCATTTATTAACATATTAGGGTTATCCAACTGATAATGTACAATTTTATTATATATGTAATAATAATATATAAAAATGATTGTTTATTTCTTTGTGCGTTAGCGCTCCTAAACCGTTGTGATGAAACTTTGGTGATTTGATGTGCGCATTCCCGCGATGGCTTCTATCTATATATTTCATAGGGTTCCCTGCCAACTGAGAATGGAGTCCGCTCAACATCTCTTTGAACAGTTATGAAAGCTATGAAAAAAATAATTTCAAAATAGCCCATAACCCTAACCTAACGTTACCTATTCAACCAGTTTTTAATATGTTTTTTTTTCATCATTTCTAATGACTTTTCTGAGGTGGTTCTGAGTTGGTTTCATTCTGACTTCTCCGGTCACCATTTAATAGTGAGCTCTGGCGTTATGCAATTATTTCCTATACTATTCATTCGATTACATATTCGTCCGCAAAGGTTTTTTATACACTGGTGAGCTCTGTCGTATAAAAAGTTTTGCAATAGGTGGTAAGTTGTTTGAAAAAATTGTGTATTTCATGGTGACCGGACCACTCAGAATAAAACCAACTCAGTACCTCCTTTGAAAAGTCATTTAAAGTGAAGAAAAAATATATTAAAAAATTATTAAATAGGTTACGTTAGGTTAGGGATATGGGCTATTTTAAAACGATTTTTTCATAGCTTTTTATGACTTTTCGAAGAGTTGTTGAGTTGACTTAATTCTGAGTTGGCATGGAACCGTATTTCATATAGTTTAGTGGCAGGGTGGGTTGACCGGAGTGGAATCCAGGAGGGGAGAGGGGGGAGAGGGTTGGGAAAGTGAATGCGGGGAGAGGTCGCGGGAGAGGGGGTTCGCGGGACGGTGGAAGCAGAAAAGGGGAGGGGG
Source organism: Limnephilus lunatus (assembly GCA_917563855.2). NCBI lineage: Eukaryota > Metazoa > Arthropoda > Insecta > Trichoptera > Limnephilidae > Limnephilus > Limnephilus lunatus. The sequence continues at coordinate 78,543,815 of OU830592.1, forward strand.
AAAGGCGAGGAATGCGGGAGATGTAGAGGAGGCGGAAGAGAAATAGGGACGAATGGAAGACGACCCGCAGGGAGAAAGAATATCTTTATTTAAGTGGCATTGCAACGCATGCTGGGAACTCGCTAATAATCTATAAAAATCTAAACACGAGGACTAAAATGGAATCTAGCCGATAGAAGAAGAGCCAATGTGATTGTCTCCTGTAAAGAAACTCCATGCTATTTACAAATGCATCTTATTAATTAGACCATGGTGAACTGATCAATATGTTCCACACACCAAGACTCGGTTTGTGATATGTTCTATAGGAATATCCCTGGCAATAAGGATTGTATGCAAATCGGTGATGTGTTGGATGACCATAGGTACGTGGTTTGGTCCAAGTCCAAAGGAGCTCCTATTCAGGAACGTGATTGCAACCACACAAGTTTACCACAACCGTACTAGAAGCTGATTCGTTTTTCTAATCCTCTTGGAGCAATCTCCAAAACGGAGATAGACAACAACGTAGAATCCGCAACTCCCAGATACCTATTAATTGTTTTTGTGTTTAATTCGTAGAACTCCATTTTAATTTTTAGAAATTTAATTAAATTTAAATTTGATATGTTAATATCGAGTTCTGCAAGTATTTAAGAAAGTATTTTAGTTACAGCTGTTTCGACTTGTAAGGTCTTTTTCAAACTGTGGTGAAGCCGCGTACGGACGACTTATTTATAACATTTCAAATGTCAATTTATGAAGGTGTCAAAATTTACCGGTAATAAATCAATTTTGACACCTTCATAAATTGACATTTGAAATGTTATAAATAAGTCGTCCGTACGTGGCTTCACCACAGTTTGAAAATGACCTTACAAGTCGAAACAGCTGTAACTAAAATACTTTCTTAAATCCTTGCAGAACTCGATATTAACATATCAAATTTAAATTTTATTAAATTTCTAAAAATCCCAGATACCTGACCAAGCGGTTGTCGCTTTACCTTGCGAAGGCAGTGGACAAACCTGCTCAAATTAATAATTATTTATTTATTTATTTACGCTCTTTTTAGGGGATTTCAAGAAAACTTAATTTTATTTTTTTTTAAGTTTTCTTTATTCATTAGATTTTTCATTACATACATTGGGGATTTTTCTACCCCCATGCCCGTGTTGTGGTGGTCGATTTTTTTTAATTTTTTTTTTTAAATACAGTAAATATTGCACAGTATTTATTGTAAATAACTGAATTGCTTCAGTAAAAACATTTTGTATTTGTTTAGTGCCAAATTGTTCAATTTAGTTAGTTTTTAAATACATTTGTAAAAGAGAATTACATAAAAATAAACAAGAAGTTTTTAAAAAAAATTACCCTCTTTACAAAAAAAAATGTAAAACCTATTCGAGAAAAGGATTTATTTATTTTTTATTAATAATTCTACATGTTAATTATAATTGTTGAAACGTATAAAAATTTAAAAATCTGTATATGATATTTTTTTTTATTTAATTAAATAATTAAGACAATATCAGCGAAACTCAATCGAAAATCTGGAGACAGAAAAATCAGAAAAAAGATATTGGTTCCACTGGGACTCGAACCCAGGGCCCTTTGCTGACATGGCAAGAGCTCTACCAACTGAGCTATGGAACCCATTTCCAATTCGGTCACTTTTAACTTCTTAATTTTTTTAACGCCCATATTATTGGCTAATCATATAGAAAGATAGCAGCCAATAATATGTGCGTTAAAAAAATTTAGATAATGTTGGTAGTTCTTAGTCGAATTTTGATACAGTTAAAAGTGACCGAATTGGAAATGGGTTCCATAGCTCAGTTGGTAAAGCTCTTGCCATGTCAGCAAAGGGCCCTGGGTTCGAGTCCCAGTGGAACCAATATCTTTTTCTGATTTTTCTGTCTCCAGATTTTCGATTGAGTTTCGCTAATATTGTCTTCATTTAATTAAATATTATAATTTGAGATTTTACTCATTAAGTTAAAAATAAAAATAAAGATATGTTTTTAGGTAGTCTTTTCTTGTTTTGAGAAAAACTTTTGCCGCATTTAATAGCGCATTTTAAAAATAGCAATAGATGTTACAACAAAAAAAGACCCATTTCATAAAAATTAGTACAACCTGTACTAGTAGTAATAGAGCTTGCCTTTTAAGGGCAGTTTCATTGATGCTAAATATGTAGTTATCCGAATTGATTCTGTTCAACAGCAAGATTGCTCTCCCCACCGGCATGACCATTGGCAATTAAGTCCTGCAGGCTGAGAGGACAGTATATGCTGTCGGTGAGGGAAGTGACCACCGGGAACATAGAAATGAATGCTCTCCATGAAATCTGAGGTTTCAAATCATCGATGAATCAGTATTAAGAAATGTGTACATCCCTTCTGACCCGTAGATGGTTCGTTCCGACACGCCTAGTAGTTCGCCACGCCTAGTAGCCATATTCCCCATGTAGAGAAATCTTAAAAATTTCTTCTGAACTCTCTCCAGCGTGAGGGAATATTTACTTGGTACGGACTCCGAATTACCGACCCAGTTTCAAGTCTACTCCTACTATTTACTAAGGAATAAAATTAGGAGAACCCAGGTATCTTTAAAACTTGTTACATAAAAGTATTTGTAACAAGGTGTGTGCACCCTCTTACACACACTTCATTTATGGTTTCGGTATGTGGCACCTCTAGTACTTGCCCAGTGACATTTGGGCATTGGTAATGTTGCGAGCCCTGCAATATTTTTGGAATGCAGCAGTTGCTGATCCTGGACAGAATTTAAGATCTGCAGATTTGAAAAGAGAGCTGGTCATTCTTTGTATCAAAGCCGAGGGCTCATGGCGGTCCCCTCGACCGCAATGCCACGGATCCTTTTTTGAAGACCGCTACGATCGTGTTTGTAAATTTGGCATGTCATACTCGCCATCTTGAGATCTGACTGCAAGTCATCCTGGAGGGATTATCGGTATCCAGAGTCATCCGCCTATGCTGTTTCTGGAGGGTCCTTTTGGCTGGGAGCCATTCCTCAGGAGTCCTGCCCGTCTCACGATGTGAGATTCATTTTCACAAAAGAAGATTTCATCATGCGTCACTTCGACTTACCACGGTATCAAAAGAACTATTTAACCTAAGCAAGCCCAAGCCAGAAAGCCTTAGTTGTAGGATATCCTTTTTTTTATTTAATACACATTTAATTTGTATTTCTAATACCTTCTTTTCTTTAAAAATCAACCTAATCCTTACATCTGCCATGCTAGACATATTTGCACATAATAATTTACTATCTACATTGTTGCCATCCCATCCCAGGTAACAAACTCAATGCAGTGCGTGGAACAAAGCCCGGCTTTCTCAATGAAGTGCTACAAACCATCTCAATATGAGCATGAAATGTCAGTCCACCATCAAACACGAGATTGCATCGTAATCCAGATATGTAATAATATGTAATCCTTAACGGTATCAGTTTGTAATATATTTAATTATCGTAAGATTATTATGACTATTATACAGGTACTTATGTTATCAACAAAGTTACTACACAATACTGTGTAATACTTTCATAGTACCCAAAATACTTCCTTTGTAATCTTTTTATTAAACACACATATTGAACTCCTTTGTTCAACTTTCTGTGGTAATGAAACTTCATACTTATATTGAACTTGCTAACGGTGTGTATGTATGTACATTGCATATATGTATTTTACATAGGTACACAGTTTATTATGTTAGGTACTATACACTTGAACCTGAACAATTTACCTATAACGATGCATGTGGTGTATAAAATTAGTCGTGTAGTTTGAACATCCTTCAACAGATGTCGTTAGCGTAGCTAGCTAAACATGGTTTTGCTGTGTCTTAATAGATGTCAATTAAGTAGTTCTTTAGAAGAGTATAATACATCGGCGTTCGTGTCTAATTTACGAATGGTTACGGTAATTCCCGAAGGCGTATGGTAGACGGCCGGACTTTATCAAAGTCGTGAGTTCAGCTGCAGGCAGCAGAATAACTTAGAACCTCCCACAGAAAGGACATCTGATGCTGTTAAATACTCAATATAAACATTACGATAAACGTAAATAAAGCAACTTTTCAACGAACTTCGACATTATTCAGAAGTTTCACTGGGATTAAAGAACACTACGTATAAATGGTTAAAGCCTTCAAGGCGTGAATAATAAACAAATAACTTTGTATGTTAAATTAAAAATACCAGCACCATTTAGGAGCATTACATTGCTTAGACCAATAAAACTAAATATATCTTAAGGTAAATCTACATAATATATCTAAAGATGGTAACATCGATTTCCACAACCCTTCGACCGCCCCAGGAGTAGCAATTCAGCGTTTCTAAAAAATGTAACGAACGTTCGGATGCAATCGTAAATCGCTACCGACCGGCCGTTTCGCGGTTCTTTTGATTGCATCGGTAGTAGCGACTATAGCAGTAAGTACAACAATAACAGGTAGCCGCAGGTATACTGGGAGAAATGGAAAATAGTTTAATCGGAAAATCCCCAGTTTTAAATCCGCCGCGAATGGGGCGTAAAATTCGGTGGCGGTGAGTTTAATGCCTGCATTATTTTTCACTTTATTATTCAGACAATATAAAACCACAAGTAGGTGATTGAATAGACAGTAATCGCTGTGATAAATAATTAAAATAAATTCATAGCTGAACAAAAAGATTTATTGGTTTGTTAATTAATTGTCGTAATATGGATATGAAAAAGGTGACTACCTAATAATGCATGCCAATTTAAGTCGTGTGACATTACGAAATACCGCTCAACAACAACCACCGGTTTTGATTTGTGCAAAAAAAATTACAAAAATAGTGTTATGTAGTGTTATATAGTTTATTTTGTGAAGTTCAGGCACAAATAATAAAAAAATTTCATATCATTTTCCATTTTCCAAATAACTTAATTTTCCATATTATACAATAAAACCATAACCGAAAAAGGCTTTGTAAGTATAAGATTTTGCACTTCAAAGTCGTTTTTAGAGATTTTTGAAGTAAAACTTCTTTACGCACGCTCGACTTGGGGAGGTAAGCTAATGAATGCGTTACGAAAAGTGTGATGCGTTACGAAAAGTGTGATGCGAACGGTAATCGATGCGAACGGTGATCGATGCAAACGGTGATCGGGCGAGGCGCTCATACTGTACAACTAAGGTTAGACGTACATACTAACCCAAGGTCGTAGGTCACCCCATGGTAGTAGGTCACCCCATGGTCATATGTCACCCCTATGTCATATGTCATCCTAATGTCATTTTTATAAGTTAGTGCAGTTTTACTTCAGTCGTGTGGTCCAAAGTACACTCGTTTTTTTTTTCTGGGCTTATAAAAATACCAAGATGTGTTCCACTCGTGTTATTTAATTATTAAAGTAACCGTAATATTTCAAAGCGATTAAATTTTTAAACCAAAAATAAACAATATTTATACTCTACTGGGTTTTACAAAAAGGTGACGAACAATTTTGGGGAGCAGTAATCATGAAATAAAATATGCAATTTAAGTTATATATAACCTATGCAGAAGAAAAGTATATCATATTAATATTATTATTGAGTTATGTTATTTTAGCCTTCTTATCTTAATATATAAAACAAAGTCGGGTTAGTTACACTATTTATAACTCGAGAACGGCCGGGCCGATTTTGAAGGTCTTTGATTTTTTGGATTTGTCTCCGCCCCGGAAAGGATAATAACTATTAAAATATTGCAAAAATTAACGTAAAATATAGTTATTAAGAAAATTTTTTTCCCCATACATTTTGTATGGAACGAATTCTCATATTTGAAAGAGCTGCGGGCATTTTGTAATATTGAGTAGTGAGTGAGTTCCAAAAATTTAAAAACGTCAAATATCAATGCGCTGATTGTTTTGTTTTTATTCTTAAACATATAATGCTGCCTCTCTTTCTTACAAAATAAATGTCAATAGTTGAAAATGAGACGACAAACAGTTGACGTATGTCTCCATCCATCCAAAGGAAAGATTCAATAATTATAATAAAAATCCCTCAGACTTATGAAGAAAATGAAAAGCATATTTTTTACATCAGCTCCACAACACATGAGTCCCTGAGGAAAATTATTTTCCTCAGGACCTATGTCATCTTAGGGGATGCTGTGTGAAGGGTCTTTTTAAGGAAGGGAAGGATAGGAAGTTCTGGGAAGGAAAAAAGGTATGAGAAGTGGATAAGAGTCTGGGGGAAGTATGTCAGGGATTGGCGGACGTATGAATCCATCCCTCCAACTGCGGTGCAAGGCGATGGATCGAGAGAGTCCAGCTGGAAAGGTCAAAAGGCTTCCCTTAACCAGTCTCTCTCGATCACATCCGCCACGCAGCAGGTGGGCAGACGCATCCGCTGCCAAGACCCGGACAAACGTCACCCCATGAACCCGGGCACCCCTGCTAAGTCACCAAACGTAGCGAACCACTTTTGGTGACTTATGGGTGGCGTATGACAGTGTTGGTTATCCAATAAATGGTTCCCGGGGCGGCGGCACCGATACCCGCCTCCCAAATTCCCGTAAGTAAGTGGAAAAATAAGAAAAATCACAAAAAATATAATTCCGTAACAAGGACAAACAAGGACAGTTGCGCATTGATGAGTGCTTCATTGTGTAATTTTTTACTAAATAAAAAAACTGAATTTAATTCAACAGTAATTGATTCTGAGGCGGTACGAAGTTCGTCGGGTCAGCTAGTAACTGTATATAATAATTTTGCATTACTTCGCAGTGCATCGCCTTAATATTTATCTTATTTAAATTCTGACATATTATTTATAATTTAGGAGGCGGGTATGGGTACCGCCGCCTCAGAAACCATTTTTTTGGATAAACAACACCTCCGCCATAGGTTACACCAAGTGGTTCGCTACGTTTGGTGACTTAGCAGGGGTTACCGGCTTCATGGAGCGAGGTTTTTCCAGTTCTTCGTTACTGATGCGCCTGCCCACCAGCTGCATGGCAGGCCGGATCGAGAGAGAATTGTTGAGGGACTCCCTTTGACTTCTCCAGCTGTACTCTCCCGGAGTATCGCCTTGCACCGCAATTGGAGGGATGAATTCATACGTCCGTAACTCTTGGACACACTGACCCTTAGATTCCTACCCACCCCTCATACCTTTTTCCTTCCCAGAACTCTCCTTATCCTTTCTCTCCTTAAAAAGCCCTACACACAGCATCCCCTAAGATGACATATGCCCTAAGGGAAATTATTTTCCTCAGGGCCTCCTGTGTGGAGCTAATGTAAAAAAAATGTTCTTTGAATAGGTTTTATGTAAAAAAAAGGAGAAATAAAAACTTTCTCGTTTGCTAACATTTTACAAGTTTAACTAAAAGAATTCGTAGAATAAATCTGAGATTGAAGTCTGACCTACATGAAATGAATTATTTTCCGCACTTTGCTATTTACTTCCCCATAAAATTATATGTAAACAAGAGGGGAATAATTCCCATCCTCGTCTTGAGTACACATTTGGCTCCATTTGTGGGAAAGGAAAAAGATTTGAACATGTCTTACATAAATATTTGCCCGGCATGTATTTGACCGGCGGAAGGGCTCGAGTATCGTAAAAGTTTTTCTTTCTTCTTCGTATATTTCGACGGTCCCGTAGAACAATGTCAGATGTGCAAAATCGTAGTTTTGCAGGAGAGCTGTTCAAAGTTTTTTTTCTGCATTTTTACTCTTTCTGAGAGAAACAAATGTAAAGTTGATGTGATATTTTGCATTAACCCTTATTTATTTATTTGGAAAAATACAGTATACCAGCTTTTTGCAACATTGTTGTAGTTTTTAAGAAAAATCACTTCCGACTTTTTTTTACGGACAAGGAGTTGTCGTATAGAAACATCTGACATTGTTCTACGGACATAGCATGAAACATGTGTGTCGTATATGTATATCCTACTTTATTCTTTGGAATTCAAACATAAGTTTTTGTCGTATTTACAACCTAATTTATTGTATATATTTTTTTTGTTTCTAATATTACCAAAAAAAAGTAAATCTATTTTTTTAGTAATAATTACGTAAAGGAACCCCTTTATAATAAAAGTTATATATAAGAATTTGACACTAAATAAATAAAAACATGGAAAATAATATATTCAATTTTTTATTTGTTTTTAATCCAACAGAACTGGGAGGATATTTCAATCTCAGATATGACATGAGATATCCACATTATTTAAAGAGAAAAATATAAGAAAAATTAAAAACATAACAGGTTACCTAATCGTACCATAAAATTAAAACATCCGTAGTTTTATTTCTTTTAATCTAGCAGTACTGGGTACTGGGAGGATTGTTCAATCTCAGTCTGTAACATGAGTCAGTTACATAAGTACGACTATCACATTATTTAAAGGAGAAGAAATAAGAAAATATAACAAAAATTAAAACATAACAGGGTGGTACCTAACCATAACATAAAATTAAAACATCCGTAGTTTTATTTTTTTAATCTAGCAGAACTGGGAGGAATGTTCAATCCCAGTCTGTTACATGAGTCAGTTACATAAGTACGACTATCACATTATTTTTTTAAGGAGAAGAAATAAGAAAATATAACAAAAATTAAAACATAATAGGATGGTACCTAACCATAACATAAAATTAAAACATCCGTAGTTTTATTTTTTTTAATCTAGCAGAACTGGGAGGAATATTCAATCCCAGTCTGTTACATGAGTCAGTTACATAAGTACGACTATCACATTATTTAAAAGAGAAGAAATAAGAAAATATAACAAAAATTTAAACATAATAGGGTAGTACCTAATCATAACATAAACTTAAAACATTAATAGTCTAATTTTCGAATTAGAATATTTTTATTAGACCTAAATAAATAATAAAATTATTATTATTCAGAGTCACCATCATTGACACAAATGTTTCCGTATGTTATGGTCTTATAAAATTCATGATATTGTTCAGGAATAATTCCTGAATTGCAAAGACTTAAAAGGTCATTGTATTTATCTTTTTGAATCGGCAAAGGGGTATCATACGCCTTATGAAGTTCGATGTCAATAGCATGAAAATGTCTTGTGGCATTACGAACGATGATAGTCTGAAACTCTTTTCTGAGGTCATATTTATACTCCAGCTGATTGGAATGATCTCCAGAGGTACGAACTTGCTTGACGCAGCTCCATGTCATTTTTTTATTTTGGGTATCTTTAGTCCAATTTTTATTCTTTAACAGTATTTTAAAGTCGTAAAAGTTATCTTGCGACATATCTCGAACTTCGTAGGGATTTTCATCAATTTTTGCCCATCTCACGAGAATCTTCCATTCATTTGGACTATAAATCGTCCTAGGAGCACTTGCTTTTTCGATTACTGCGTGCACACTATCTCCCTCATTTTGAGTGTGGCCCTTTTCTAAAAAGCTGTGTGTAATGGTGATTCCGAATTCTTTAGCTGCATATAAATACAGGCTAAAAACCACTCTATTTCGATTCTGTCCAGGGCAGTTATCAGACCAGAATCTGAATTCTTTAGCCCCCCTTTCAACTTTTTTTTTAATGAAATCAAGCAAACAACTACTTACTTCATTGGCTCCTCGTTTTGCGATTCCTTCGTGCCACATATAGCAGATCCCGTGTGTATCGAACGTGTCGACGAAAGCGTATGACAACCCTGAGAATTCAAGAATGGAATTTACGCTTCCACATAATACCGTGCCGCTGCGCGTTACCCCTTCCAATAACCTACGAAACAAAGGGAGTGCTCTCATTGGCCAACGAAACACTGTGCATTTGGAATGATGTCTACAATGCTATTACATTCTACAATTAACTTATCAATTGAAAACATAAACGCAATTGATAATAAATACATGCTGCAGCATCATTGGACTCGAAAACACATCTGAATAACCACGTAATACTTCCACCAGGGACCCCAGACAGCAATGATCAAAATCAAGGAAATGATTGAGTATTTACGTTATCCCCACCCTGCTACCAGACGCGGCGCCATTGGTCAATGCTGAACAAAGGAAATGTTTGAATCGTAAATATTTACGACAGCCAATTTACATTCCGAAAAACTCGGAGCTAAATTTCGGGAAATCGGGAATAATTTGAATCAAGAAATATATATCATCACCTAAAAATAGGTATATACTACAATAACACCTCAAAAAACTGTCGTCTACCAGTGATTATTGCACTTTAAGAAAATATTTACTTCTAGATATTGTATCTTGTATCACATTTGTAAACTTGTACCTTTTCTTGTTGAAACAATAAAAATTATGTGAGACTTCGGTTTATTGGAACAGGACTGTCTTGGCAAAGGTTATCACACGGATTTTTAACACATCTGCTCGAAAATCATAGCGATTGGGAAAAATACGTAAACGCAAGCACCCTTCGGAAACAGGGAGGTTCTGTGTTCCAAAAGTCCAACCCGGATTTGCCCTATAAAACAAACGGCAAACCGGTAGGAAATCAGTTCAAAAACTACCAGCCAAGAAGTAACAAGTCTCCAAGAAACTGAAGTCTCCAAGTTCTAACCTACTTAAAAAGTGTTTTTAATCAGTATTAAATTCTGTTCTACCTTTCTCCCAGTATCCCATTATCCTGACCCCAACAGTCTCCAAAAGTCTCCAAAGTGCAAATCAATATTAAATTAAGTAACTAAATTCAGTTTTGGCCATTATAACTAGAATCAATTTTCAATGTTTTACAACAGTAATAGATTCAGTTTTGCTAATTTAACTTAGAGTCATTAATCCAGAAGTAAAAGACATTGGCGTGCCAAGTTGTGTCCAGCTCCCTATTTTGCAATTTATGTACAAACGTCTAGTACATTTGGTCCTTCGTGCCGGATCTACACATAACACGCCTTCAGTCTTACCCAGTGGAAATGCCGTCTCTTCGCAGTGGCCGTAAGACCCCGACATCTTCTGATACATCGCTGTCTAAATCTAAACCTGACGCCCCGGGGACAAGCCGAAATATGCCAGTGGCGCCCCGACGGACCCCGGGCCCACACACCGTAGACACCGATGAGACGCCATCTAGAGGACCCCGCCAGGTCCACGATCTATCTAGTGCGAGCCCAGCCAGGAACTCTGATCTCATCACGCTTGACCGACCTGCTCCAGAATCTGTCTCCGAGAGCCTCCACGAATCCAACAGTAAAAGCAGCGAAACAACTTCTGAATCAACTGAAGACTCCCTGCGATTACTGCGCCGAGAGATGCGCATTCGGGACAGACGTCACGCCAAGCAGACAGCCAATCTGCTCGCAGCCCTGAACGCTGCGACACGCCAAGCAGTCAGCCAACCTGCCCAGGAGCCAGCACCAACCAGCCCGACCCTGCGAGCCAACCTCAGTCAGGCAGTAATTCAAGTCCAGGCACCAACCGGCCCGTTTACTAACGAGTTCGCAACGAGATATGCCACTCAAGTACACACGTCAGACGGTCCGTCAACCGGAGAGTTTGCAACTAGATATGCAACAACTCAAGTGCCCACACCAACCGGCCCTTCTGCTAATGAGTTCGCAACGAGATATGCCACTCAAGTACACACGTCAGACGGCCCGTCAACCGGAGAGTTTGCAACTAGATATGCAACAACTCAAGTGCCCGCACCAACCGGCCCTTCTGCTAATGAGTTCGCAACGAGATATGCCACTCAAGTAAACAAGCCAGCCGGAGAGTTTGCAACGAGATATGCAACAACTCAAGTGCACGCACCGACCGGCCCTTCTACTAATGAGTTCGCAACGAGATATGCCACTCAAGTAAAAAGGCCAGCCGGAGAGTTTGCAACGAGATATGCAACTACTCAAATGCACACACCAGTCGGTCAGCCTACCAATGAATTTACAGTAACCGATCCAACTGGATATGCCGCCACCCAAGGCTACACACTACTGACGGGCCCTGCAAAGAACATCCCTACGGCCGAATACAGCCATCTCGGACCCGAGCGCCCACTTTACAATACAACGGGGTACCAGCAACAGCCAGCCTCCTCCGGCCAGGATTCCCCATTGTTTACACCACCGCATACAGCCAACGAGACAGCACGGCACACCCGAGAATGGTTGCAGCACGGCAACGACCCACTGGCCCAGATCGCCTCTGTGATGGCAGAGGCGCTCCGCTCCTCCAGAACGCAAGATAGCCCTCGCACATTAGAAGATGACTCAAGAATGGCAGCCCTAATCGCCAGGCAATCCACAGCAAAAGATTTGCCTACCTTCTCCGGAGACCCCCTCGAGTGGCCTACCTGGAAGGCACAGTACGCTCAATCCACCGCCACCTGCCAATTGACTCCGAGCGAAAATCTCATCCGGCTGCAGCGTGCCCTCAAAGGCAAGGCGCGAGATACCGTGGGTCCCCTACTAATGGATCCTGCGCAAGTCCCAGAGATCATCAGCGTCCTCGAGCAGCGATACGGCAGCGCTAACTCCATAGCAAAATTTATGCTAGACAAGGTTAAAAAGCTACCTTACCTCACGACCGAGGTATCACTCGAGGACCTGGCAGATTTCTCCGGGACGGTGCAAAACCTGGTGGCATCCCTCCGGATCTTGAAAACCGAAGGTTATCTCACCAATCCTGCATTACTGAACGACGTCACTGACAAAATGCCGAGTTCCCTGCGGCTGGCATGGCTAATCGAGATCCGCAAACAACATGCCCCGGCCACCATAACCCAGCTCGCTGCCTTTCTGAAAGAGGTATCAAACGCAATTCCAAACAGCGGGATGGTGGACCACATACGATCCCGACCACGCCGTGAACAAATACATGCCGGGTACCAGGAGGAAGAAGATAGTGATCGCATGCGACTTCTACCGAGCCATGAGCAAATACATGCCGGACATCAAGAAGAAATCGGGGACGGCCCAAAAGAAAAGATCGCCCCGATGAAACGCAAAATGAATGAGGCACATACTTACCCTGGACCAAGCCGAAAAAGAAAAACAGCCGACGAAAGCTGCGCCCAATGTGGCGGCGATCATAAAACCCGCGAATGCAAAGAATTCGCAGCCAAAGATGTTGAACTTCGATGGGAAACTGTACGCATGGGAAGGTTATGCCGCAAGTGCTTAGAAAAACACCACTCACGAAGCTGCAAAATAAACCAATGGTGCAAAGTAGGGGATTGCCGATCCCCACACCACCCCCTGCTACATAATCCCGAGTTCGTACGAAAAAGCACCGTGGAAAATGTCAACTTGTGACGCCAGGACTCCGGACAGAGAGTACTGTTAAAAATTGCGCCAGTAATATTAAGCGCTCCCAACAAAGAAGAAGTGTCAGTGTTTGCTCTCCTGGACGAAGGATCCACAGTAACACTTGTTGACACTGACACCGCAATACAAGTCGGAGCAAACGGCCCAGTTCACGGACTGCGAATCCACGGTGCCAAAGGAATGTGCACCTCTGACAATCTCTCCCAACGAGTGAGACTAAGAATACGAGGTGCGGGCAACAGTAATACATACCACATCTCTGCCAGCACAATAAGCAACCTCAACCTGCCGGAGCAACAGATCCAAGGAAGGTCTGTCGTCCCGAAGCTGCTAATAGGCCAAGACAACGCTCACCTAATTGTGTCAAGGGAAGTTCGTGAATGCAATGATACTACGCGAATAGCATCACGCACCGCACTAGGATGGATCGCTCATGGGGGAGTCAACCCCAGAGATAATAACACGACTACCACTTTGGCACTACAATCAGAAACGGCCGCAGACATACAATTGAGGGAGCTAGTAAAAACCAACTTCGCCATCGACTCGCTCGGAGTAACATCAGCCACCAGAGTCAATGCAAGCGAACAACAGGCCATTGCACTTATGAATGCAACTACCCGTCCTCTTCCTACAGGGAAGTGGGAAACTGGTCTACTATGGCGCAATCCAGAAGTCTCGCTACCTGACAATCGGCAGTGTGTGCTGAAGCGACTTCTGTCTCTGGAGAAAAAGCTAGCAAAAGACAAAAATCTAGCAGTGGCCTACAATGACAAAATAAGTCAACTTCTCAACAAAGGCTATGCCAAGAAGCTATCAGGCCATGAAGCTTCCACCACCACACCTCGCAAATGGTACCTGCCTCACTTCGCAGTAATCAACCCAAATAAGCCAGGAAAAATCAGAGTGGTATTCGATGCTGCAAGCCGATGCCGAGGAACCTCCCTCAATGATCAGCTGCTTACTGGTCCTGACCTGCTGTCCTCCCTCCTGGGGAATATAATACGCTTCCGGGAAGGAAACATCGCCATTGCTGCAGACATCAAAGAAATGTTCCTGCAAATAAAAATAAGACGAGAAGACCAGCCGTCCCAGCTTTTCCTGTGGAGGACATCACCCCATCATGAACCAGACACCTATCAAATGTCATCAATGATGTTCGGAGCCACCTGCTCCCCAAGCAGTGCCCAATTCGTCCGAAATAAAGTGGCCGAAACATTCGAGCACGAGTACCCGGCCGCCGCAAAAGCCGTACGCACCAAGTTCTACATGGACGACTACCTAGATGCAACAGACACACCCAATGAAGCTGCTACACTAGCCCAAAGTGTAAGTGCCCTCCTCGCGAAAGGAGGGTTCCACTTGACAAATTGGGCGTCTAATAGCCCGGTGGCCCTAGCTGGCGTACCCATAGAAGACCGTGCCAGCTCCGCGATACAGATCAGCAGTGGAGGTCCAGAGACAGAACGAGTGCTTGGTTTGATCTGGGACCCCACCACAGACCGCTTCCTGTACTCATTTCGCGAGGCGATCTCCCCCGACACGGCCACACAACCTACCAAGCGGCAACTATTATCCATAGTAATGAAGATCTTTGACCCAGTCGGCTTCGTTGCCTGCCTTACCATCAGATCTAAGATGCTACTGCAAGCAGTGTGGCGCTCAAGCGTCGGCTGGGACGAACCCATTACCCCCGAACACGCCCAGAGATGGACAGACTGGCTGAGCCTGCTGCACACAAACAGCATCTCAATCCCGAGACGTTGCCTCTCAAACAAACAGAACAACGTAACTCTACACCTCTTCTGCGACGCATCGGAGCAAGCTTGCTGTGCCGTGGCCTACTTCACCGAAGAAATAAATGGATCCTTACGAGTAACATTCCTTGCAAGTAAATGCAAGGTAGCACCACTGAAGCCTCTCTCCATTCCACGCCTCGAGCTTCAAGCCGCCCTCATAGCAGCGAGACTAGCCCAGACGATCCAAAAGGAAAGCAAAGCCCTGATATCCCGCACCTGCTTCTGGACAGACTCCACAACTGTACTATGCTGGTTACGCACCGACCCACGCGCCTACTCAACCTTTGTGGCAAACCGATTGGGCGAAATAGACGAACTAACCAACATACCCGACTGGAAATGGGTACCCACAAAACTCAATCCAGCTGATATAGGAACACGAGACTTAGAGGTGCCAGACCTAACACCAGAAGGAAGGTGGTTTACCGGCCCAGCCTTTCTCACTTCCCCGGAGGGTGCATGGCCGAAAGAACGGGCACCCGCCCACAGGCCTGACGACCTAACACTAGAAGTCAAACCTCACTACGTTGGCCTTGTGTCCACCAAGGGCGAAGCACTCCCATCAGTAGAGCGGTTCTCCTCATGGCACCGGCTAATCCGCTCCACAGCTTGGATCCTCCGTTTTATCAGACGATGCAAGATGGGGCCCAACAAACCATTAGAAGGCCCACTACTAGCCGAGGAGATAAAATCAGCAGAACAAAAATGGATCAAAAGGTCCCAGGAAAACGCTTTCACAACTGATCTACCACCATCCGACAAGGTCAAAAACTACCTACTGGCAGTCGCCTCAACTCGCTGAACCCCTTCTTTGGACCAGACGACCTTCTACGAATGGGGACCCGACTACGAGCCTTGGAAAGAACAAAGAGTGTGGCCCGAACCCCCATAATACTGGACGGCGACGAACCCTACACTCGGCTCCTAATCAGCCACTACCACAAAAAGGCGGATCATCCTAGTACTGAGAAAACAATTGCAGAAATACGCAATCATTTCTTCATAATACGAATACGCACAACAATCAGGAAACTAACGCACGTCTGCCCCACTTGCTTCATACGACGCAGCAAACCGACTCCACCTCTGATGGGCGCATTACCACCACCCCGCCTGATGCATCACGTCCGTCCATTCACACACTGCGGGCTTGACTATTTCGGCCCTATGGCTATCACGGTCGGTAGGCATCGAGAAAAACGATACGGAGCCATCTTCACCTGCCTCTCAACGCGCGCCATTCACCTAGAACTAGCCGCTTCACTGACTGCCGACTCGGCCATCATGGCCCTTCAAAGAATGACCGCCCGCAGAGGACAACCCACAGCCATGTACTCGGATAACGGAACAAATTTTCACGGAGCTGACACCGAGATGAGGGACGCCCTGCTGTCAATAAGTCAAGACGCCAGAATGATTGACGCAATAGCTACCCAGGGCATCGAGTGGCACTTTATACCACCGCTGAGTCCCCACATGGGGGGAGCTTGGGAGAGACTAGTACGATCAGTAAAGAAAGCCCTAAGCGCAACACTCAAAGAAAGAGCACCAAAAGAAGAAACTCTACGCACAGCACTTGCAGAAGCCGAGTTTGTGGTAAATAACCGACCACTCACCCATATTTCAGTCGACCCGCGTAATGAAGAACCTCTAACACCCAACCACTTTTTGCTGGGATCGGCTGGGAAGCGCCCCCAATTATCCTTCTACGACAAAAAAGAAGAGGAAGTATGCCTACGCCGCCAGTGGCGCATCGGACAACAACTTGCAGACACCTTCTGGAGGCGATGGCTGCACGAATACCTACCTACCATGGCTGCCCGACAAAAATGGCACCATCCAACTACACCAATTAAGAAGGATGACCTAGTGATCATCATGGACCCAGCACTGCCTCGAAACAGTTGGCCACGTGGCCGTATCCTCGAGGCAACACCTGCAGCTGATGGACAGGTCAGAACTGCTCGGATCCAAACCAGTACTGGGATATACGTAAGGCCGGCAGTCAAAATCGCCGTCATCCTGCCTGCCACACCAACAACTAACGAAACTGTACCAGTTGCGAAGACACCCGATTCAGAACTCAGACATCGGAAAAGGACACGCCCGACGAAGTAGCTGAGCACAGTCGAGACTGCACTGGGGGGAGTGTATCGAACGTGTCGACGAAAGCGTATGACAACCCTGAGAATTCAAGAATGGAATTTACGCTTCCACATAATACCGTGCCGCTGCGCGTTACCCCTTCCAATAACCTACGAAACAAAGGGAGTGCTCTCATTGGCCAACGAAACACTGTGCATTTGGAATGATGTCTACAATGCTATTACATTCTACAATTAACTTATCAATTGAAAACATAAACGCAATTGATAATAAATACATGCTGCAGCATCATTGGACTCGAAAACACATCTGAATAACCACGTAATACTTCCACCAGGGACCCCAGACAGCAATGATCAAAATCAAGGAAATGATTGAGTATTTACGTTATCCCCACCCTGCTACCAGACGCGGCGCCATTGGTCAATGCTGAACAAAGGAAATGTTTGAATCGTAAATATTTACGACAGCCAATTTACATTCCGAAAAACTCGGAGCTAAATTTCGGGAAATCGGGAATAATTTGAATCAAGAAATATATATCATCACCTAAAAATAGGTATATACTACAATAACACCTCTAAAAACTGTCGTCTACCAGTGATTATTGCACTTTAAGAAAATATTTACTTCTAGATATTGTATCTTGTATCACATTTGTAAACTTGTACCTTTTCTTGTTGAAACAATAAAAATTATGTGAGACTTCGGTTTATTGGAACAGGACTGTCTTGGCAAAGGTTATCACACGGATTTTTAACACATCTGCTCGAAAATCATAGCGATTGGGAAAAATACGTAAACGCAAGCACCCTTCGGAAACAGGGAGGTTCTGTGTTCCAAAAGTCCAACCCGGATTTGCCCTATAAAACAAACGGCAAACCGGTAGGAAATCAGTTCAAAAACTACCAGCCAAGAAGTAACAAGTCTCCAAGAAACTGAAGTCTCCAAGTTCTAACCTACTTAAAAAGTGTTTTTAATCAGTATTAAATTCTGTTCTACCTTTCTCCCAGTATCCCATTATCCTGACCCCAACAGTCTCCAAAAGTCTCCAAAGTGCAAATCAATATTAAATTAAGTAACTAAATTCAGTTTTGGCCATTATAACTAGAATCAATTTTCAATGTTTTACAACAGTAATAGATTCAGTTTTGCTAATTTAACTTAGAGTCATTAATCCAGAAGTAAAAGACATTGGCGTGCCAAGTTGTGTCCAGCTCCCTATTTTGCAATTTATGTACAAACGTCTAGTACACCGTGTCTCGCTGCCATACCGTAAACAGTGAAATTGTAGGTGGACAATTTTCGTTTATAATAAAAAATACTCGCCTTACCATGAGGACAAGTTAACACCTTTTGAAAATCAAAAGTCGCACATATGATTGACCCATCAGAAGCGATAGCTTTGGCTTTGTCGTTATTTTTTAGGTCCCGGGCAAACTGTTTCTCCTCGCGATGCAAAGTGATGGCTTCTGTCTGCTCATCAGACGGCTGAGACATATTTTTAAATGCATAGCATTGGTCGCATTGATCCTTTTTAGGGATGTGGAAACCTAAGTTAAATTTTTGATTAACAATGTCTCTGTATTGTCGTTCGGATGTCGCCTTTTTGGTATATATGTCTGGGTTAAACCATTCAATATACAATTTGAACATCCGAGCAATGCTGAGACTTCCATCTAAATATAACTTCGTCGAATCTTTTCTAATATAATGCGATTCGACCGGCACAAATGATTGTACGTGGTCACACACACTTTTCACCACATCCTCGACAATTATTTTTTTATGATTTTTATGGGCCCCTCTATTGTCTTTCTGAACGTCCATCGATCCGTCATACTTCTTCCAGGCCGTTGTCACTATTCTTTCCCCGACAGAAAGAGTATTTAAAAAGAATATCTTACAGACGTTTTTCTTATCAGATCCCAACGATAACGTTGACTTTTGTGGCAGGAAATATTTGTATGTGTACTGACGGTTAAGTTTTACATCAATAACGAGTGCACGACGTTTCTTCTCCTTTGTTGTATATTTAACAACAAAGCTCCATTGTAGCTGTATATCACCCAGATTCCAAAATTTTTGTAAAATATCTGATCTTTCTTCAGTAGAAAAATGTGTGAAACATTTCAGCTTACAGGAGCAAGGTGGGCCAAGTACCTTTTCGTCCGTACATTTTCCACGTTTGGTGACGTACTTCTTACCCAGGTTTTTAAGACATTTCCGTTTGATATCTGCCCATTCCGATTGATTTCGGCGGCGTTTTGTATTTATCCTCGTATTAATGCTAGAAGCTGGAGATGATGCATTCAAAGAACAGTTTGGAGAATAATCTATGGGCAAAATAGTATAATCCTCATTGTGTACGCCACAAAAGTTGTCATCGCATAATATGTGGCCATTCACAGGGGATGGTACAGGAGTTTCGTTGAATTCCAGCAATTGCGGCTGTTCATTTTGTCCGTTGGACTCTATGTTCACAGAAACAGAAGAAGGCGAACCGGGAATATCTGAAATAACAACAATATTTTTTAATTCCATCGATTAAAAGTCTCAGAAAATTTACTTTCAAAATTATATAGTTTCAGATACAATTATTGTTTTACTAATTTACCTGACTCAGCAAGCAGCGATGAAAAAACATTTTCAGCCATCAGGTCTGCTGTTTGGCCAATATTAACACTCCGCGGAGGGTCGGATTCAGAAACGCCTAAAATCAAAATATAATTTTCTTTTAATATACTAGCAGCAAATTTTATCTTTTCTCTTTTTTTTTAATGCGCTTTTTAAACACCTACCTGATTTTTTTTCTGGATCGGACTGAGATTCGGATTGTGGACTATTCAAATCTTTCAACAGATGCTCCATGATGTCTCCAAACTCCTCTTGCATTTTAGCAACCCCATCAGGAAGAGGTGATTCAGGAATCTCTAAAAGGTTTAAAAAAAAAAATAAACTCTGTTTCTCAAAAGTGTCTGAAAATCTGATTCTACGTACATTTATAATTTGAATAATAAGTAAGTAAAGTAAAAAATATTGACCTTCTTCTTCCTGCACCAATGGTGACTGAGACGAATCAAAGGAATTCAAATCTGGATTCATCGTTTTTGTAATATCCGTATTATTTATATTATGATTCCGAGTATCTTCATGACGTGAACAGGGATCTAAAAACATGGAATATGTTAATCTCAAATACTTATTAAATTACATTTTTTTATTGAAATACAAATATGAAAATATCATAATATTATTAAATAATATATATTTACACAGCAGATAAATCTTTAAAAATATATTTTACAGGTGTTTAAGAGGTTTTTATTTGTCGAACAAAGTAGTATTGAAAAAACTTCCCAAGAATAATGTTGAATGTGAACATCTGACACGAGAAAAATTTTAAATGTTCCAAGAACAAAGTCGGATTTTTGTTTCCTGCACACTGCTACTTGACATATTCCAACAAAAAATGTTAAATGTGCTTTTACGGCGACACATATTTTTTTATCACTTATACATATTTAAGTACCACCTAACAATGATTTAATTAATGTAAACTAAAAACTCTCATTTTAAAGACAAATGATTTATTTTCTGTGATTGTTATCGGTTATGACAATCTGACATTGTTTTTGGGAGGCCCGATAAAGTAATTTAAAATCATAGCAGTTCTGTAGGAAAACAATAAAAACTTACCTATTACAACTTCATTTTCATTCTCATTATCCTGATCTGGATGAATAATGGTATTTGTAATGTCCATTAACTGCTTTATTCGACAATTAATGTTTCTTGACACGTTAGAGCCATGTCCTGGTTCTCGTTTATCTTTGTCTGCACTTTGTTCATTCACTTCAATTGGACACATTTTACTAGGCAAACATTTAAAACGATTATTATATTTTCGAGGCATAGTTAGTTTATACTGCCTTACTAACAAAAGAGCAACAATTTACTTTTATATTGATGTGCACGCACTGATTCTTCACGCACGCCTCTACCGTTCGAACTCTCCGAAGAACTAAGTAGATTCTGACAATCCGACTGTGCGCGCGCACTTCCAATGGCGGACTTGTGACAGCGAACAAAATCAGCTGTGCACTACTGACAATGTTCTCCGGACAGTATGTCACAACTGACTTTGTTTGTTTCAATAACTTCTGAAATAATTAAGATAAAAAAAAATCTGAAAACGCAGACTACAAAAGCAAGAAAAGAAATTTAAAATCAGCCAAAAAAACGATTTTTGATTTTTTGCAGATCTGACTTTATTCTACTGGACCGTCGATTTGTTTAAGTCGGAAAAGGCAGAATTTCACGAACCCTCTATCTTAAAAAGTAAGATTTCGTAGAATGATCTACTATGAAGTGTAATGATTTACCATAATACATAATATAATATACCTACATACGTAATATGAATTCTAAATTAAAGCTAATCTTATTATTAGTAAGTAAGTTGCGTTGTATCAAAAACGCAAATTGTCAATACGAATGTGATATCACGGTCGATACAGATTTTATAAATAGTAAAAATAAAAAAGGTATTTAATTAAATGAAGACAATATTAGCGAAACTCAATCGAAAATCTGGAGACAGAAAAATCAGAAAAAGATATTCGCACCTCCGGGACTCTTTTTTTTTTTTTTACTTGAATACCTCACAAGAGTCCCAACTGCTCCCGTCTGGAGCCAGTGAGACTATGGCATCCCCAATTAGGGTATGTTGTGAGGCTGAGGGTAGTGGGGAGGGGAAGGAGACAGGGAAGAGGTAGGTGGGGAAGTACCTGGCTATTCAGATCTGGTCACCAAACACGGCTAATGCCGTTTCAAGCAACGTTTCAATTCTGAATGGTGGTCTTACACCAGGGCGATACAGAGAGTATCTTCCACTCTGGAACGTGCCGCAAATTTACTATTTATTATTTTAAATGAATAAATTGTGAAATAACACAAATTAATAAAAAAAAAATATTTGCCACACCGGGATTCGATCCCGCGACCTTCGGTGCGCGAGTCAAGCGTCTTACCGCTGCGCTACGCCGGCCCTCTGCCTCTGCCCTCCAATAGCTGATCCTTTGAAGGATTATTTTTGCTTTACGTCGTCATTTGTAAAATATATGTGTGCAGAGGGGTTATCATTATACAGTCGAATAACAAAATACGTCACGCTATGTATGCAGTTTGTTTAGGTAAAAACGCTATATCTACTTATATATTTTATAATATAACTAAGTGTCTCCGAAGTAATATGTATAGAGGGATATACCTACTTACTATATGAACTTTGGTTATACGGCCGTATATCCTCTCTGCATACCCCTGGAAGTGGTATGGTGTAAGTAGTGTTCCATGCCAACTCATAATGAAACCAACTCAGAACCACCTCAGAAAGGTCATCAAAACCATGAAAAAATAATTTTAAAATAGCCGGTAACCAAATATATTCAAATACAAAAGAGATGTGCTATGATGTCATCGCGACTGTCGCCGAACTACGACCTAATCAGCGTAGTCTGCATACAAAAATAATTAATTCATTTCCTTGATTTTTTTAATGTGTGCGTTAGTATTGGTTAAAAATATAGTTTGAATACGGAAAGAATTCAATCATTTAGTTTAGCGTTCGTTTAGTTTATTAGTTAATTATTTGTTAATTTAGTTTATTCGTTAATTGGCAAACAATATCGGCGACACACGGAAGCGCAGTCCCACCTAGTAAAAACTGCGGATAGCATATCTTCTTACATTTCAATATCTTTGTCGGTAACCCTAACCTAACTAAACGTATTTAAAATTTTTTGTATTTTTTTTCATCACTCTTAATGACCTTTCTGAAGTGGTTCTGAGTGAACCGGTCACCGTAAGTAAATATAGCGTATTTCCTTAAACAGACTGCAAATGTAAGTATGTCGTATTATGTTATTCTATATTGTATACTCACTGCACATTCCTTCGGGAACACGGCATTATTGTCATTAAAAAAATTCTAGCGTATTTCCACTCAGGACTCCTGCAGATATAAATACATCGACTTTTGTTATACGGCCGTGTATCCTCTATGCATACTTACTTTACCATTGAGGACATACATACAGCAGAAATAATCCTTTTGGGTGATCAACTTTCAATGGAATCAACTGTCAGGGGGATCAACTTTCCGGGGGATCATTTGTCCGGAGGATCAACTGTCCGGAGGGTCATCTGTCAGTGGATCAACTGTCGGCAGGCCAGAGAGTGGGGGGCCATAGATTGTCGAGGATCAACTCTCAAGTCACTATATTAAATGTATGCGACCCTAGGGCCTAGAACTTAAAAAATAAATACTTCTAAACAGTTTGTCATTAACGTGTTTGTCGCAAAGAATTTTTAGAAGGCTTTCCTGCATCTGCGCTGTAAAAGCTGGTTTCCAAAAAAACGTAAAATCCTTGAGAAATATTAGTTACCCATTCATTTTCTTTTTTTAGTAACGGTGATGATATTTTAGCTAAGAAATACCGACTCCTTCGTTTTGGTGAAATACCGAAAGGTTCTTCAAGGTATTTATATTCTTGAAATGACCTCGAAGAAATATATATTTTTTATTTAAATTTAATTCAAATTATTCATTTTAAAAACATTACAATATTAACATTTTAGATAAGATAAGCAGATTTAAAACATTAACAAAGCTTGCCGTTTAAATAGTGCTTTATTGATGTTAAACATATCGATATTCGAAGTGATTCTATTTAACAACAAGACAGGTCTCTCGACTGACATGACCATTGGCATATTACCTACAAGCATGACGTTAAAACTGGTGTGTTATTGCGTTACATCGTAATATTTTATTTTCATTTTGTTTTGAAGAGTTTTAATTTTCAATGTACATTTGTTACTTAAATTTTAAATTTTCTGCGACCGGTTTCGACACGAGCCAACTTATTTATTGACGCACGTTAATAAAGGTTTTGCATAAATATTTACATAGTTTATACAATATATTCTTTAACAGTGCAGATAAGTAGGAATGTCTGATACAAGCTTTTTAAAAATGTTGTTTAAGAAATAATAAATAAAATTTTATGGTTAAAATTAGTAATAGTTTCACCAAATAAATCAGCTCCACAGGATAAAAAATGTAATAAAGCCTGCTCATATTGCAATGTTGATGATTTTTTTATGTAGGTACACGGGAAAAAATAGAAAACATTTAAATTTATCAACAGCATTGGAGTACATGTTTTCCAAATTTTGAATTCGTCTCAGTCTTTTATTTATTTCCTTTTTTCATTTTTTTTTTGTCGCACAGCACTTCCAATCTAACCATGGACACGCCACAAAATGTGATAAGTGTAAGCTTTGAGAATTTATATCTATCAGAATTTCCTTGTATAGGTACTATCATACTCTGATTTTCATTATTATTGAATAAAATGTCAATAAATATTTTATATTCCTTTGAAACAGGAATAATTGTTAAGAATTTATATCTTGAAATACCTATAAGTTTTTCTACCCTTAGCATAACTCTTTTCTAAATCTGAGTGCTCCTGGCAAAATCCCAGATAATTTTGATAAATGACTTGGTTGATTCGAACTGTAGAAAGTTCTTGTCAGCGGATAAGTTCGGAAAATTTCAAAAGTTCAAAATTGTTTGACGCATTTCTGTTGGCAAAGCTTTAGGACATTTGACAGTTTTGAACCGACCAATCAAATTGAAGAAACTTCTCTTTTAAATATAAAAGTAGACAAAAAAATAATATTTTTTCTCGTTGATTGAAAAAATACATTTCGCTGTACACATTTTATTTGTAATAATAATACACATGAGAAACATAACACACTCGATTAAACATCTGCTCCACTTAAATTTACATATGATCTAAAAATACTGATTAATTCAATTTGAAATCATAAACAGCTTCGTAATACGATTCTGCGAGCCAATATTCGTCTTCGAATGTCTAGTTTTTATTCAAAACCGCCATCAAATTAGCACCAGCAGCAAGGCTGTCTAAATTATGTATTGTTCCTGTGGCAACGTTTCCAACTTCTTTAACCATTCTCTTGGCAATCTTGGCTTTTGTGTCAATCATAGCATTTGCTCTATCCACAAATTCATCTGGCCAATTTGTTATACCGACCGGGTTATTGTTGACATTATTATTTATTTTAGCCAAAATCTTCATCACCGTACTGGTTATGGCCTGTGCAATATCTGCAGGATTCAATCGAAAAATATTGAAAGTTGAAATATCATTGGAGCCGTAAGGAACCTTGGGAGGTAGTACTATACCATCGGGTAAATCAGGGAATGATTGCTTAATCGAATTTTGATCACCGATGACGCTTTTAGAATCCTTAATAAATACGCCTCCCGCAGAACCTATATCGTCTTCTTGCTCTGGTATTGGAAAATCTAGGATAAATGTTCCTCCGCCTGAACCAACATCACGAACATCTTTTATCTCTGTTATTGATGGAGCTGCTTCTGTTTCTTTTTTTGTCTCTTTTATGAAAACCCCGTCTCCTGTTCCTGTTTCAGGGACATCTTCTTTTTGATCATTTTCTTTATTTTGATAATCCGAGTCACTCGTTGCAGGTTTAAGTTTTAGATTGAATTCTTTCATTCTAGAAGATTCTAAAATAAATATTCCACCACCTGTACCCGCTTCAGGAACAATATTATCGTTTTCATTTTCTGGTTCAGGCAAGTCTTCTTTTATTACAGTCCAAGCGCCTTGGTCAGGACTCACTATTGGCATCGGTTCTTTTTTTCTTGAGGATTGACGCACGAATATTCCA
Organism: Limnephilus lunatus; assembly: GCA_917563855.2. Lineage (NCBI taxonomy): Eukaryota > Metazoa > Arthropoda > Insecta > Trichoptera > Limnephilidae > Limnephilus > Limnephilus lunatus. Next base: position 78,569,768 of record OU830592.1, read on the forward strand.
CCTGCCGAACCGATCTCACGATCGTTCTGGTCATCAGCATTTAAAACACCTTGGTCATTTGAGCTTGTCTTTTCATCAGGAATGACATCTTCGTTATTTTCTGGATATTCACTTATTCCAGGAGCGCATTGGTTGCCCTTAAATTGTAATAAAATATATAATAATAACATTTCTCAGAAATACGCGTGATAATTTATAAATAACGTTTAGAAAAAATAAATTCATAAAGTTTTTATTTTAGGAATATTTGCGATTTTACTTACTCGGAAAAACAAAACACAAAATGCGATGTAAATAAACTTCATTTTTACAAACTATTCCAAGAGGAAATTGTTATACAATGATCAACTTCTTCGCGAACTTGTGTTTTTATAGGTCTAGGTTCCAATATTTAAAGTACACAGTTATATCAATATTTGTATTTTACCACCATGTTTTGCTTTTGATTACATTGAATACCATAATTAGCTGCAATTAGAATTGTATATCTATTGATAGCCACATGTGCCCAAATATTAGCACCCAATTTAGTCTCGCATATAGTTGTCAACACCTTTGTGAGTAATTTTAAGCTTTATACCTGTAAACATATTTTTAGTTTCTGGATAAACAATAAACCGAAGTAATAAGGGTATTCTGAATAGTTAAGTACTTCTTCGTTGATATTACCGGAAAACCGAAGGTTATTGATGATTTTTGTGTTATGTGGGGAATTCTAGGCAGTATTTCAGTAAACAAAACCTATTTTTCATGCGTAGTTGTTCTCATACAACGTATTGATGATAAAAATAACAGCAACAAAAATATTTGTGGACTCATAATTAAAAAAATAAATTATTTAATTAATTTTTCTTGCATTCATTTTAGTGTTTAATATTTTTTCAGATGCATTTCTCATGTTTTTATGCTTTTTCGCTTTATTTATTTATTTATATATTGTTGTTTACATTTAACCTTATCTTATGATTCTTCTAATTTCTTTTGTCATTTCTAAATATCACTACCCCTGTATACATTATGGAATAAATTATTATTATTATTAATTTTTTAAATTCAATAAAACGAGAACTTGCCAATTTTTTTTTCCTTTTTAATTATATCATACAAGATTCATGCTAAATCGTATAAAGTTACATGCTTTGATTAGCAAATGCATTGTTTAATATACAAAATGTCAGTGAAATAATAATGACGTATTTATTAGAAGTTACTTTAAAATGTATATAAATACGAGTATATAATATCATTTTAGTAAATATCATTTTTTTAAATAGTTTTAAACTTTGGAATGCCATTCTCCCGCGACCTAGAATTCCTTAGTGTGACAGCCGATACTATTTTCTTAATAACGTACATCTTTTTTCAAAATGATGTTTTACCAGATATTGTTTTTATATACTTACAAAAATGTTCATATCTGTCTTATTTCTTCAAATTAATACAGTACTATTGCTTTAAATATTGGAAAAAAGGAACTTTTATAAGAGTAAAAATTCAATGATAAAATTAATATATTTGCACGTGACTAAACGAGTGTCAAGAATTCTAGAATAATGTTATGTTACTTTTAATTTTAAAAAAAAAAACTTTATTTTCCATTATGTTACAAAGTTTAATAAAACGGGGCGAGTGCGGTAAACTAACAAATCCACGGTGGATTCGTCACCGTACTACGGGTAAAAAATTCAGAATCCACGATGGATTTCCTGACACACTAGGGGTTAAGTGCGTCAATGTGACCAGTTATGATAATATAATATATATTAGTGTGATTATTGGCAGGCAGCTATATCCTGGTGGATGTGAGCTGCCCGGGCTATGCCGTCCAGGAGGGGTTCGGGTACACAGGCAGGAAGTGCGGCGTCCAGCCCTTCGAGGCTGCGGAAGGTCGAGGCCATTTTCACGTAAATTTCAAAACCCAAAAGTGACTCATGAACCAACATGTTAGCGGCAATCTGAAAATCATGACGAATAAATTTTAAAATAAGTAACTCGATCGAGGAAGGTGTATTTTAAAAATACGTGTAAAATTTTTATTTTGTTAACAAATCATTTGGTTTATCATCAGTAGCGAGGGTTCATTCCATTCGTTCAATTTTATTTGATTAATTTGTGTTATTTCACAATTAATTCATTTAAAATAATATATAGTATATTTGCGGCACGTTCCAGAGTGGAAGATACTATCAGTATCGCCCTGGCGTAAGACCACCATTCAGAATTGAAACGTTGCTTGAAAATGGCTTTAGCCGTGTTTGGTGACCAGATCTGAATAGCCAGGTACTTCCCAACCTTCCTCTTCCCCACCTCCTTCCCCTCCCCACTACCTTCAGCCTCACAACATACCCTAATTCGTGGCGTATGAGGAATGGCTGCGCAGCCTTTTTCATACAAATATTTAAATTTGGATTTGAGGCCAAAATACTGAACAATAATTTTCTCAATCTAAAAGTATATCTCAATCTAATATCTAGTAACGATATGTGCTACTTTATTTATGTATGTTTTAAATTATAAAATGTAGGCCATTAGATCTAGATTTTTCATGATTTTAGAGGCAACTAGGATAATAAATTGTGAGTTGATGATAATATTCAAAATAATAACTTTGTCTCTAAAATCGTAAACAAAACAAATTGTAAAATAAAGACATATAAAAAAAGGTTTTTGATGAGCTTAAATTTAAATTATAAATGACCATTTTACGTTCGTCTATAAATAAAAATTTTATCCCAAAAAACACTTTTTATGGTGATATTTTATTTTTTATTCAATGTATCATTATATTGGCATAGAAAGCTGGATAAGATTTTTTTTATAATTCATTAGCTCACAACATTCTAAACTTGCCTCTAAAGCCTCGATGGCACACGGCGAGTTTACAAGCTACTATCTACTAAATTTAAAAGCGGGTGAATCGGCGAGTGAGATTGTCATGATGACACACAAAACTGTCCACTCGCTCAGTAGCTCGCGACATATTTGTAGGAAATTGGACTCGCACGTAGCTGCTAGCGCCAATAGCGGAAATAACGTGAACTAATCCTTCAGACAGTTGACAGTCAAAATCAGCTGGTTTTTGGCAGCCATTTTGGAAACACAAATAAACCAATCACGAGTCGGCTTGTAGCGTGTAAAGTTGAGGACCTTTCAACTTTTTCCGTGGATTGTCAACAATCTGCTAGTTAGCAAGTAACACGATGACACTGAGCGAGTTTACTAACAGATAGTGAATTTCCGAGATAGTAGCTTGTAAACTCGCCCTGTGTCATCGACGCTTTAAAGAAAAATAAAAATCTTTAACGGCCTATATTTCATCATTTAAAATACAAATTAATAAAATAGTACCTACACAAACGTAATAGATATTTGCTCCAACTTTTGATTAATAGAATAAGTGTTCAGTTTTTTTTGTTATTTTGGCATCAAATCCAAATTTCAATTTTGTATGAAAAAAGCCGTTCCACTTTTTTTTTCTCTCAGTTTTCCGAATTTAACGTTACATTTGAAGAAACGTGCAAAAGTAATTTTATATCTTGGTTAAGAATCACTATTAAAAAATTGAATATGTTAGAAACCGGATTGAGAACCTTCTTGCAAAAGTATTTGCTGAAGCTCGCTCATAAATGATTCTCACTTAGAAAACAGGAAGGCAAAACCAGTTGGCACGTGGTTAGGATGAATATTTACATTGAAAGTTTTGTTTTTCTTGTTTCTCTGTTAGCAATAGAATAAAACACAGGGTGCAAGAAATTTGGTAAGTTATTGAGTATTCAGACAAAAGTATTAAAAAATAGCTCACGGTAACGAGACAGGTTGCAGTGTTCATCTTTTCCGGAAAAGTGGATTGATTGGATGTAGTTCCGGCGCATACCTTCAGCTCAGCGATTGATGAGTCTAAAGGTGCCTTGGACTTATCCACGAGGCTGAAGATACTCTCCAACAATTCCTTGGATGCTGATATCTTCTCGTAAACGCAGCTTATGATGACTTCGCTAGCTTCATCGGCACGCTTTCTTATGTCACTTTCGATTTTGTTCAAGCACTGGACTACCGAATCAGATGCTGTTTTTAATGCCTCATCAATATGCGCCACAGTCTTAGGACAGAAATAAAACATGCTTTGATTTGCAAATACATTGTTTAATGTACAAAATGTCAGTGAAATTATAATGACGTATTTATTAGAAGTTACTTTAAAATGTATATAAATATGAGTGATTGAAAACAAACATAATAAGAATGATAGCATGAACTCACGGCATTCGCGTCAGTGTCGATTTTGTGTTCCGCAAAGTGAATTAAGTGGGTAGCGTTTTTGATCAGATGGACTACGTCGTCCCTGACAGCTTCTGATCCTGCTTTCAGTTGAAGCACGATGGATTCGTCAACGTATTTCAAGATGCCAGCTGTCGCCGTGACCGACGTCCCCAGTAGGCCGTCGGTGGGCAAGTTCCCGACAACAGCATTAGCTTGTTGAACGGCGTCGGTGGCGTGCAGAGAGACATTTTCCGGGAGGTCGACCAGAACTTCTTTGAGTGATGTGATGAGGTCTTTGAGGTCACCGATGTCGGGGGCCGCGCTGGCAGCGGCCTGGGTAGGGGTCTCGTTCGTTAAACCAAATACTCCATTGTTGCTGGTGACCTCGACGATCGGGATATCGTTTTTGACGATTTCATTTATCGGGATGTCACTAATTTGACCTGCCACCAACGCCTGCATTCATTCAAATGATGGTTATTTGACAGTTATAATTATATGAACGAGAGTTTACCAACTGCTTACAATGAAACTAGTGTACTTCAAATTAAAAATTATTTCGTTCAATATGCAACTAAATTAATACTTAATAATGACCGCAGTTTTAAAACACTTTTTGTAAGAAAAATACATAATAAATAAAGTGAAATAGTAAATTACCTGGAAGACGCTAACGGTGAAAATAAGAATAAACTTATTCATGTTCCTGTTGAAGAAATTTAGTCTTCACTGATCGTTGGTAATTTGAAAAACGTAGTAACGACGAGACTTAAAAACCTCTTCGTTTTATAGACTTTCATTAAAAGACTACTGATTATTTATTTAACCAGATGTATAATTTCCGTTAAATCTCCATAATTATTCTAATGATTCATTTTGGGTTACATTTCCAAGAAAGAAAATATTTCGCGACTTACAAGATTTATTATCAACAGTTCATAAATTATTTTAAAACAGACGAAGTTTACGTGTTCGGATCTTTCATTTGGTTGTATTAATAAACGGATCAGATTACAAAAAAATATTACCTTAATAGTTCGTTGAACAAAGAACTGAGGAAAAACACAAGAATGTTTCTTAACTCCTAGCTAATACTCATAAAATCCTGCCGAGTGTAGATTTGTAGCCGATTAGTTCAAAGCGTCTGGTTTAAACTGGGGCATTACAGATTAATGTTCTGCAAGCTGAGTCCTCCATCATTATCTACAGAAGTGAGACTTTCTGCTTTTATCGTGGGAGTAAAGAGAATTCAAATATTATCAGGCCATCCATACCCATGGAATGTTTGTCTTTCTTTAAATTAAAAGAAAACAACAATACAAACTTATTCATCAATACAAAAATCATCAATGATAAAAAACATCTCAGATACTTCGAAAATATTATTTTAATAATTGATGGAAAGACGTTGACGTGCGATAAGTTATCGATATTATTGACATTTTATTCGAACACTGTAGTTCGCTGCCGGGTCGATTTTTGTCTTTGCAATGCTTATTAGAAGATTCTTTTGTGGGAAGGAACCAACTACAATGGAATAATTTTTAATCTACCCAACATAATTATTTTTGTTTTTACCGTGGCAAAACAAGAAAAACGAACAAGATTATTGAACAGCGGTGAGCACAACATTTCATTACTCTGGAATCAAACACCCCGAAAACATCAATGCATAATAAAATCAAATCAAGTAATAACGTAGCACATCAAAACACGAAGAAAAATACCCAACAGCGATAATCAATAACAAAGGGACACAAAGTTAAAATACAACAAATAAGTTATTTAAAAAAAACACAATAATGGAAAATATTATGGTCGTCCGTTCAAAACCTTTGAATAGGTAGTTGGAACACTAATACTGAAGGTACGGGGAAGGAGGGGGGAGGTCTGTCTTACTTGTTGTAGAGCACTATGTCTGGTCTCCAGATGTGGTCAGATGGAACGTGCAGCATGTGAACTCCTCCGTACTCCTTGGGTTCCCAGCGGAGTTTGTAATCGTACCAAGATTGCTCCACCCACAGGTTTGTGGTCATGATTTGATTCTTTAGATTCTGAAACAAACAAACATAACACTGCGTAAATATTACAATTTAAAGAAATTTCTATAATTTGTTAATACATAAATATTTTTTTCTTTAAAAGTATATATTCTTTGATATGGAATTCGAATGTGGAAAAATACAAGCACTATATACATGTGTAAGGCGATTTGTCTATTTGTTTTTTTTTTCAATTTATAATGACAAATTAAAGAAAGATTTTTTTTTGCTTTCACATTTAGAAAAACACTAATTACATTACCGTAACGTTACAAACATTACCTGTAAACAAAGAAAAGACATTTAAAGTTTATTTGTCGATCTTTTTATATTAAACAAATTAAATTATTTTTCTAATATTTCAATCACTCAAATGTCAGCCACATAATATTATTAGTAATACATTATTAGTAATTCATACTTCAAACTCAAAGGAATCCTAGGCATTTCTATGTATTCCTTTACACATGTATAATATATTTACAAAATTTAAAAACAACTATCGTGAAAAAATTGTCACACCTAATTTTTTGTACATTAATTTCACACAAGAGGCCCTGAGGAAAAATCCCTCAGGGCCTGTGGATGCTGTGTCGCTGTGTGGAAGTTCTTTTAAAAGAAAGGAAGGGGATGAAGTTCTAGGATGGATAAAGGTAAGACGGGTGGGTCAAAGAGTGACGGACGTCCATCTCTCCTACTTCGTTGCAAGGCAATTGGATGAGAGATTCCTGCTGTAGAGGCCAAATTTCCATCAACCAGTCTCTCCCGATCCGGCCCGCCACATAGTAAGTTGGCAGATGCATCCGCCGTCAAGTCACAAAACGTGACCTATAGCAGTGGTGTTGATAATCCAAGAAATGGTTCCTGGGGGAGCGGTAACCATATCCGCTTCGCAAAATAAATGTACAGCTATAGTTGTTCTGAGGGTCTATACCCAACTAAAGGACTCATCTGGTTCCTTACTATTATGGACAATTGGCGAGAAGTCCTAAAAACCACTGGTGCACAGCCACAGCACACGATTTAAGGGAAATAAGGGTATGAAAATTATGGAAGCCTAACTAATAATGGAGGCCAAATTCTGAGTATTGTGTACTAGTGATATAAACTTGAAAAGAACTTTGCATTAGAGGAAAACGAGAAAATTGAAGAAATTAAAATATGTATAAAAGAAAGAAAAAATTATGATTTTTTTTTTAAATATTTATAATTTTCATTTTATACAACCTGTAATATATTGTTTATTAATTAAATTAAATAAATATAATATTAATAAACAAAATATCCATTTTGTACCTACCAAAGCTTTATTAATTACGAGCTATATTATTATAGATCCTATCAGACTTGTACCATGATGGTCTTATGTTTAATTTGTATTTTATATCTCACAAATGTCCACCTTTTTTTTACTTATTGTTTATTGTTTGAAATATTTACAGCGTGTTATGACATTAATGATGTTGGCATTGAGATGTGTGTAGATATTACCACTCCATTTTAAAGTTTTCACAACATGAGCAAATCAAGGTTTAGTTTTACTATGTGGAGATGTTACTAGTAAATAACAGAAATAATAAAAACACAATCAAATATAAAAAATAATCAGTATGTAGTAAAGATATAGAGAAGAAAGAAAGAAAAAAATATATATAATACTAAATCATTTAAGTCCACACAGGAGGCCCTGAGGAAAATAATTTATTTCAGGCATCATCAACATCTTTTGAGATGGTTTATGGAGGGTATTTTTGAGGAAATTAAGAATGGGTCTTGAAGATACTGATGAAGATGTTGTAGGGGTGAGGAAATACAAAAACTGACAATTCGTTCCAAAGCCGAGCTATTGAACTAAGATCATGTGCAGACGGTGGGCGCGTGTTTCCCTGCTATTTACCGGTACCGAAGGGATCAATGGCGCATGCTCCTCAAAGAATATCATCCAAGAAACGATAAAACAAGGACAGGATTCCACCTCACAGCGTTCTAAAGATTGCAATCCGTTTAAGATAGGTTGATAGGGGAATCTACCAACACTCATTCTAAATATTCGTCATAGGAAAGCAATACTGATGTAACCGCCACTACCTACGAAAATACTTTTGAGGATTTTGAGATATGTAGGTACATCAGTTAAAAAACGTATTTTTGACAAAACGGCTAGTTTTTCCAACGTCATACAGTTCTAATCGTTGTAGAGTCACAGGACCCATATATATCGACGCAGAAAAAAAACCCTTCAAAATAGTGTTTACAAAGTATTTTCGTAGGTAGTGGCGATTACAGCAGAGTTGCTTTCTTGCGACGATATTTCGTCGATTTTTTGTAATAAAAGCACTTGAGCCGTGTAGATATTTCAAGTATAGATCAGAAAGAAGTTTTTGTTGAGCGTATATTATGGATATCAATAATTTAAACTCAATGTAATTACACACAAAAGCAAATTAAATTAATCAACAAAAAGGTGTCAATAAATGACGGCCAATTTAATTGGGAAAATCTTAAGCATCGCGTCAACAGAATATTTTTAGTAGGGCATTTCTTCAAACGGTCCAATACAGCTGCACATTCAAATGCTAGCAATTGTCACCGCAAGCTGCATCAACAAAGAATATGAACGGATCAAAAAAATGATAGTTTGTTCAGCTGTGGGGAAACCACAGCACTGTATGTCTCCGATAATAAAAGCGGAAGTGCTTTATGCAAATGCTTCACGTCAAAACAATGTGCGATTGATAACTTGGCTTCGTTTGTTCACAGGGTGCCTCGTTTTAACACTACAGTAAGAATTTGGAGACTATTTAGAGAATCGAAGGAGAGAAAGTTCTGGGAAGGAAAAATGTATGAGGGGTTGGTAGGAATTTGGGGATCAATGTGGAGAGGGGTGACACCCACTGCGGCGCAAGTTGTTGGGTCATGTGAGTACGACCGGAAAGGTCTAGATTAGGTCTCCCTCAATGCAGTAGGTGGGCAAACACATTCGCAACTAAGACCTAGACCCCATGAACCCGAATACCCCTGCTAAGTCAACAAAAGTGGCGAACCCAGGAATGTTGGTTATCTAATAAATGGTTCCTGAGCAGTGGTACCCATATCCGCCTCCCAAATTGAAACAAACCTAATTTTAACAAACCCATTGAATATCGATACAAATACGTTTAATACAAATTAGGTATATTTTCAACATAATGTTTATTTTATTTTAAAAAGTTCTTTCGAACATTTTCAAAAGTTTAATTAGTATATTAAAGTATAAGTGGATAAACAGGTCTTTAAAATACGCGCGATTTTTCGAGCACGACGGCGTAGCCGAGTGCTCGAAATAAAGCAAGTGTTTTAAAGACCAGTTATCCACGAATACTTTACGCTATTTTTTTTTATTGGTACACTTTGAAAACATAAATATTGATATTATTATTTAAATTATCAATGTTAGAACTCATTTTACAACACACAATAACTAGTAAAAACTGTGGTCTCAACAATTAATCTTATGTGACAGATTGCAAATTAATGTTTGTGTTTTTCATTTCCATGACAACAAGATATTGTGATGTCACATCACGAATTCATTAATAGTTCTTATTTCTTCACATTTTGTTGATTTGTTGATGTTGCCATGGTAACTTTAAAAAACGCGCGTTCCATAAAGTGCGATTTAAACACGCTAGAGCGTACTTTAAATGAGTAAAAAAGGGCACCAATAAAAAAAGTATATTATGACGGCGTAGCCGAGTGCTCGAAATAAAGCAAGTGTTTAAAGACCAGTTATCCACGAATATATTACGCTATTTTTTTTATTGGTACACTTTGAAAACATAAATATTGATATTATTATTAAAAATTTGGAAATAAGAACTATTAATGAATTCGTGATGTGACATCACAATATCTTGTTGTCATGGAAATGAAAAACACAAACATTAATTTGCAATCTGTCACATAAGATTAATAGTTGACATCACAGTTTTTACTAGTTATTGTGTGTTGTAAAATGAATTCTAACATTGATAATTTAAATACCAAAGCAGAATCGCGGTTAATACCTGAAAAATCCAAAGACGTTTATAAAAAAGAATATGAAAGGTTCATAACATGGATGGAGGAGCAAAACGTAGTAGATGTAGATGAACGAGTTGTGCTTGCTTACCTTCAGAAAATGTCGGAACAGTACAAAGTATCGACTATATATTAATAATTAGAATGTAAACGATGTAAAAAAGAATGTACACTTTGAATAAAATTTTTGAAACATTTGTAATGTTTTATTTGACGTTTAAAATATTCCTGTCAGATTTATAGTTGAAAGTTGACATTTAGACTTCACATTTTGTTGATTTGTTGATGTTGCCATGGTAACTTTAAAAAACGCGCGTTCCATAAAGTGCGATTTAAACACGCTAGAGCGTACTTTAAATGAGTAAAAAAGGGCACCAATAAAAAAAAAATTATATTTGTATTAATAATAAGAAATATTATTTTTTTCTAAATTTACAAATCTTATAGTAAAACCTTCTTTTTCCAATTTTTCTAGCCTTTTGGAAACTGAAAACATATTTTCTTATTCTAATGACGTGTTCACAATTCTCTACACCGATTTTCTCGAAGAAACTGTTGCAAAAGCCGACTTTATTACATTACAAACACAAACATGTTAATAAACAGTGTGCAAACTTCTCTCTGACGAATAAATTTCCAGGCTTGTAGAACAGGAACTCTGCTTCATAGAGAAACAGCAGCCAAATTTTAACGAGCGAAAGTTAAGGAATTAATTTTACCTAGATTCTGAATAAGTTCCGGCGATGCAACCGTTCTACGTGTAAACAAACACATAATTCTATTCTCTAGCTAAAAGTATTTTTTTATTGATAAAGACTCAGGAATTTAATACGTACTTTCAGTTAAACACTTAAATGTTTTTTAAACTCTAAAAGATTCCAAAAACACCATCATTCACAATGATATTATGTAGATTATGTATGCAGAATATAAGTGTTTTTTGTAACGCCAACATTAGTCAACCTCCCTCCAAAATGTTAATTCTAAGGGTCTCGTAGTTGAGTACTATTATTATTATTTATTTTCATCATGATTATTATTATCACACATTAGATTATTCATACAATTAACGTTCAATATTTTCTATCTGACAATCTTCACAACTTGGAAGTTAATTATAGTTTTCAGGCATATAAGCCATAGCATCCCAAGAGGAACAAGCTTATCAATAGAGTTGTGAATTAGGTATATTAAAACTAGGTATTGCAAGATTTGCATAACGATTTATTTGAGTAATCTCAAAGTAAGTCTCAAGTAAGTCTACATGGTGCATGAAGCTCGGATAAGTTCCATGCGTCCGCATGTAGACATATCTGAGGAATTATGTATTTTGGTGCGGAGTCCACATACCACTTGCGTATTCCAGTTTATTTCTTATGACGCCGTCGAATTCTCATTACGATCTGTGTCATGTTGAAATGTTCTGATGATAAACCCTAGGAGTTTGTAGCATTCTGTAGTGAGCCGTGATGTGTGGTCCGAGAACGTTAGTTTGGGATCAAAAACTATTGATAAAGGTTGATTAGTTGTATGAGACGTGTTTAGCTGGTACCACGCCAACTCAGAATCAAGTCAACTCAACACCTCTTTTAAAATAGCCCATAACCCTAACCTAACGTAACCAATTTGTTATATATTTTTTTCATCACTTTTAATGACTTTTGAAATGGGGTTCTGAGTTGATTTCATTCTCATATTGAATATTATTTACCTAAATCATCAACAAGTCTTGTCTCAGTTGCAATGTGTGATGGAAAAATATTTTTATTGTTTTAAATTGAAAAAAATATCATCGAACAGCAGAATTCGGTTCAAGCAAAAAAAGGTTCGCTCATATTTTTAAACCTTCATCTAATAATTTAATATGCCATAATCCCTTTAAAAATTTATTCCTTCATTTATTGTATGATGACATAATTTTCCTTAAACTTTTTAATGAGAGAATTGTTTCTGACCCAGCGTTTTTACAAAAAAGATTCATTAAAATCCCAAATCATGTTTGCCATTATATTTTGATGAAACCATTAACATTGGTTCTGTCGATTACTATCGTGTTATTTTATAAAATTGGCAACGGAAATTGGAAGGTCATTGTTTCAATACTTTAGCCAAAGAAACCGGATTTTTTTCATTTTGTATGGCTGGCAAACAACTAGATGCACTACGATGTTTATTGTGAGGTGGTCCAGAAAAATTGCGATACATTATAAAAAAATATTAGAGTACACAGTTTCTCAACTTGTGCAAATCGCAAGTGCGCCCTACTGTTCAATTTGGCAGCCATCTACATATAGTATGGAATCCCAATATTCCTATAAAACCCTTGACTCTGCAGAAACGGGCAGTACGTTTGATAGATTCTCCTACCTTAACAAAAGCGGATTGCAATCTTTAGAGCAAAGGCTTCAGAAAGGTATGCTGTCTTTGTTCTACCGGTATTACAATGGAAGATGCTCCGAGGAGCAAGCGTCACCGGTGCATAGTCGGGAGACACGCCAAAAGCGCCAAACGCGCAAAAATACGCTTCTACAACTTGTTCTTGAGTTCAACAGCTCGGCTGTAGAATGATATGCCGGTCTCTGTGTTTCCTCCCTCCTACAACATCTTTTCAAGACCCATGTTCACTCTTTTCTCTCCTGAAAATATCCTCCACACGGCATCTCCAAAGATGACATAGGCCCTGAGGGAAATTATTTTCCTCTGGGCCTCCTTTGTGGAGTTAATATAAAAAAAAAACAAAAATAAAAAAAACTAAAAAAATTATTTAAAAAAAATAAATTTAAAAAACACACTATAAAAAAAACACACTATAATAAAAAAACAACTATCATCGATTGCGTCAATCAATTTTAATTTAAAAGAAAGAAGATTTTGTCGGTAATAAAGAATGTTGGTTTGTTGTGGTGTTAGTTATCCAAACCCGTTGTTTATAAATTCAATAAGATTCCTTGAAACCTTCTTCCTTCTAATTCGCAAAGGCAGGGGGACCAAGCCGGTGTTTTACTTGGTAGAAATAAAAAGTGCGATATCATCATGTAAACGTGTTATTGAAAAAAAACTTAGAATACTAATATAAAACAGAATACTTGACTAAACGGAGAATTTTCTTATACTAAATGTGACCTAAAAACTCAACAATCTGTTGTACATTCTTTTGGCAATCTTCGCAATTTTTTTCTTATTTTAGTGAAAAAAAGGTGGGTACATCAATTGATTAAACCAGGGGTTCCCAAACTTTTAATAATACAACTCGTAAAATGAATAAGTGGGAATGAGGACCCTTACAGCTTTTCCACTTAGAGTCGGATACTGATTTCTGATATCCAAAACTCCGTCAAATCCGAACAAGCGTATTTTATTTTTAGGCTGCTGTCGGTCGAGAGGTCAATTAAATCTTCTTCTTGCCCCTAAGCGCCCTTGAGGTGATTTTTCACAAAAACGGCGCTCTACAAATTGTTCAACTATTATTATTATTCTTCCTGCGTAGTAAAATCTTGGGGAGCTTGAGCACGGAATGGATCTTGGATCCATACAAACTTCTCCACTTGGTCTTCTGCGAAGTACTTGGCAGTTAACTGTGATTGGTGATCTGTGAATAATCTTATTTGAAACCTTAACTCCGCTATGGGCCATGTACTGTTGCAATATTGGAAAACAATCTTTGCCTCCATCATCACCCATTTTTCTCTTCCACACTTGTAGTTTTTTCCTGAATGATGAAATCTTAAATGAAAAAACTTCAAGTGAATGCGGCACGCGGCCGCTGCAAGCGCAGCACCACAACCGTATCCCCTCCCCTGTGCCTCCCACCCAATCCATTCCAAGAGCGCGGACCGGCCACGCGGGTGATTTTCCATTCCATAAAATGTTTGTATTCGTTCATGTCAATTTTGATTTTTAGTAGAGACATCAGGGGCGCCTCGCAGCACCCCTGACCTCTGTCCGCGGCACCCCAGGGTGCCGCGGCACCCACTTTGGGAACCTCTGGATTAAACGATTGGGATGCCAAAATTGCTCGTTTTACCTCACCTACGATAACGTTATAGGGTATAACCGTAAATCTGAACCATTTGTGAAATATATTTGGATTTTGGTCATTGGTTTTCAATAAGCCGCAATGGGCGCGGGTATTTCCAATCGCGGGTCCCGGTCCCGACGCGACGTGGGACGTTTCCCAGTGATTGATTTACGGCGCCTTGATGCTAATTTCTTTCCCCGAAATGGGAATATTTCTAAACTGTCGACAAGCCCTGCTGTAAAAATGAAAATTCATCAATCAATTTGTCTTCTCTTCTGCGTACATTCAATAATTATATTATTTAATTGTAATTAGGGCGGCGGGTCTGGATACCGACGGCCCTAGAACTATTTATTGAATAACCAACATCCTTTCCGTAGATCACCCAAAGTGGTTTTCTACATTTTGTAACTTAGCAGGGCTGCCTGGTTTCATGGGGTGAGGTTTGTCTAGGTGGTGAATGCGTTTTCCCACCTACTGCGTGGCAGGCCGGATCGGGAGAGACTGGAAAGGGGAGACTTAACGTAAACCTCTCCAGCTTTATTTTCTCCACCCCTCGCATTGCACCACAGTGGGAAGGAAGGGTAGAGACCTAGAGCTAATCGTAAACGATCGGTTCCACTTCAGAAGTGCACATTTTTTGAAGCGCGCCTCAAACTGCACAACACGAGAACGCGCAACAGCTACATTTCGTTTCGATTCCATGTGACTTCCTCACTCCCCTGCACCTACATGAAATAAGCGGTTTTCGGAGGCGGGCCTTATCTCTGCCTCACTATCCTATTATTGGAATTGTATTTTGTGCAGTACAACTATATTAATTATATCATCACTCTTCTTAGGTAGATCCGTCACTCCTGGACGCATTGACCTTCAGATTCCTACCCATCCCTCATACATTTTCCTTCCCATAACTCCCTTTTCCTAAAAAGATTCTCCATTCAGTATCCCCAAAAACGACGTTGGCCCTGAGGGTTTTTTTCCTCAGCTCTCTTGTGAGGAACTACTTTAAAAAAACCCTTTCATTGCTGTGATGTACTTAAAGCTGTTATTTTCAACCGGTTGACTATGTTAATAAAATGGATGAATCTAAGAATCGATTTATTCATGAAATTTCTATTATTCTGTCGAATGATCTAATTTATTAAATTGATATTAGAATAGAATAATTTTTATTGTAAAGTCAACGATTCGTTAAAAAATCCTGCGACATACATCGATAATTGCACATCTTTTAGTTCGTAAAGTACCTATGTGTAAACGAAAGTGCAGTCGTTTATTTTTTTTATTGATATGTTTTTTTTAATCAAAACACATGCAATAACGACTACCTGAAGATGTAGTCGTTACTGTAATTAATTTCAGGGAGAAAAATGAGATCGATGAATTAATTTCTTATGAACAATCCATGTTCATTCTCCTTCTACGTAGCTCTTATGTAAATATTCATATATTATAGTTTCACAATTTCTCTTCATCCACACATTTTCTTCTCTTTTATTACTATTACTCATACATTCATTGGTTAAGCTTTATGAACCTCATGCGAAATTACCTACTGATAATCTTCAACTCTAATGCGAAATTATCTACTGATAATCTTCAACTCTAATGCGAAATTACCTACTGATAATCTTCAACTCTAATGCGAAATTACCTACTGATAATCTTCAACTCTAATGCGAAATTACCTACTGATAATCTTCAACTCTAATGCGAAATTATCTACTGATAATCTTCAACTCTAATGCGAAATTACCTACTGATAATCTTCAACTCTAATGCGAAATTACCTACTGATAATCTTCAACTCTAATGCGAAATTATCTACTGATAATCTTCACCTCATTTTGTACAATTGAACATTATTTTGGGGTTAATTTTTAAATTTTAAAATATAACATGTGGTTTTCTCTTTTCAATACCGTTTATATCATATTTCTCACTATGAGTGTAAGGGAAACACAACGATTTCTATGAAACCTATGTCAACTGGGACAAATATGGTACATTAAACTGTGATTAAAAAGGTTAATATACCTATAACTTATATCGTAATGTACTGTGTATGTCTTAAAAAACCAATAAAAAAAATAGCACGTTTTGTTACAGTTGTTTAGGAACCAGCAGGAACCTGAACCGATATAAAATTATAATACAGGATTGGAATATTCAGAATTTTTTAAAGAATAGAACATCAGGTTTTCAGGACAAGCTTTAAACCTTCTAATGGGTTTAAAATATCTGGAACGAAGTTTGAAAAAACTTTGAAATAAATTGAGTAATTTATCATTTTTTTCATAATCTTGCTTGAAACGAATTTGTGAATTTCGGAATTGAATGATGAGCAATGAATAGGCGGCTTCAAAAGTAATTGGCAATTTTTCATACTATTCTGAAAACACCAAAGAATTATTTTTACGCGCGTTGAGATTATTCCTATTATTACCGTGGGTCTCTTTAGTTAAATGGCTTTGTCCCTTTAAATACTGGCACTTATCTTTAGCAGGTATAAAGGTAGGAATGCATACAAAAAAAAAAAAATTAGGTGTTTTACGAACAGAAATCATCTATCACACGCAGTAGAAGTGAAACTAGAAAGTCGCTATATTTAGGCTTCTTTTCTTTTGCGTGTTTATTTCAAAGTGGTTTGAAAATTTGATATTAATTTTACAAAAATAAAAATGTTTATTTTTTTGGATTTGGTAGGTTTCGATCCTTTGTTCTCTGGATGTCTCTCTGGGCGCTGAGAGTCACGCACTTTATAACGCGACGCTATTTGAGGTCCGCGCGTAGTTGTCAATTTACCGCATTATATTGGAACCCAAGACCGTCAAATAATATTTTTTTGTGACGCATTTCCGTTTCAAGCCAATTTCAAATCACTAACGGGGCTAAAGAAGTTTCACCTCAAAAATCAGAGTTTGCAATTCACACGCGGTAGACCTGAAACATTCAGAAAGAAAGGAACCTACAAAGCACCGCACAAAGAGAAGACCGATTATTCTATCTCATTCTCTTGTAGGTATTCTATTTGTAGATGTATATGTTTGTTTCTTTTTGGTGTCGCTATTTTTCGTTGCATCGAGTTTCAAATCACAACGGTGCTAAAGAAGTTTTCACTTCAATAAGTATGGTATTTGTACCAAGTTATAAATATTCAAATTTTCATTGCGTATTTTGTTGTTGAAGAAATAAAACGAGTAATCAAATGTTTTCTCTAATTTCACTGCGTAAATGCTCATTTCCACAACTGTTTTAACAATAATTTGAATTTCTCAGTCGGACCGTCTCATAATGCGATAGGTTAGGAAAGCAATGACATATCTATATCTTATATAGTATAATTTATATCTCTACAGATTATAAATTAAAGCCCTCCGCCGCGTTTGTTTGTCTGTCTGTTCGCGATAAACTCAAAAACTAAACGATTTTCATGCGGTTTTCACTATTAGATAGAGTGATTCGTGAGGAAGATTTAAGTATATAATTTATCGAGATTTTGTGCAAATTGGTTGAAATATAAAGGATATTGTGTGTATGTGGTGGACGACGATTTCGAAAACTCTGTGTAAAGTCCGGACATCGCCGGGGACTTCAGCTGTGATTAGATAATTCTTGTATCGATTACTAGCAGGTTCCCGGCATGCGTTTCTATGCCAATAAATAAAGAAATTGTTTCTCCCTGCGTGTCCTTTCCAATTCGTCCCTTTCTCCGTTCCGCCTCCTCTTCCTCTCCCGCATCCCATTCTCCTCCGCAGTCCCGTTACATTCAGTTTTCAAACCAGCACGCCTGCCACCACATATTTTTTATTCAAATTTCAATAAACCATAGCTCACGCTGCTTTTATACAAACCTTGTCCCGACAATAACGAACACAAAAAAAAGAATTATCTAAATTGGTGCATTCGTTCAGAAATTATGCGCGTAAATACATTTCGGCGAATCATTTTTATTTACATAGATAGATAGATAGATTTAAAAGATGACGAAATAACCCCACCATTTTATTTATTTATTTAATTAACGCCCAGGGGCAGTGGTGGCTCATGACTTTTTGGAGTGCGAGAGAGCTAATTTTTTAAAAAAATGGCACTATTGTTGTCGTAGGCGAAAAAAAAATTTTTTTTTTTCCAATACAGGTTTTTGTATGAAGATTTTTCAGGTTATCCGTGTGGCATACGGCTAAACTTTCTGAAAATTTTCATACAAAAAGCTTTTCATATTAAATTTTTTTTGACTCTCGGCTACAGCAATACCAACAATGCCTTTTTGTAATCTTAGCACTCTAGCACACCCTAAAGTCTAAAGTCGCCACTGCCCAGGGGTCTCTTTTATGTAGGTACAACTATAACAACTATAACAACCACAACTATAACACGAAAGATAACGTTGAAACTTAAAGAAATAATAAAAATAAAATTACAATGTGTGAAAAATACACAAAAAATAACAATACAGAGAAGGTTAAATACTGTTGGATTAATGAATTTATGCGATCCACAGATTTCGTCAAGTTTACAATAAATATGTCAATATCGTATTGGTTTTCTGTTGTATAAGGCCGCTGTTTTTAGTTCAATTTATTTTATTTTTTTTCGTGAATGCAAATTTGACGTCTAATGATGAAATTCAAGTTTAAACAGTAATTCAGCCACCTTTTATTCTGAATAGTTTAAAAGGAATATTATAATGTGGATGCTACACCCTGACTGTGTACAATCCAAGGCAAGGGGCTAAAGCTCCACCGCTCCACTCCCACCCCCCCTCATCCCTTACTTCATCCCTCCCCCCGGCGCACGTCAGGTGCCGGCGCTGTCCCTGATTTACGATGTGCGGCATTCGCGTATAATGGCAATTAAAAAGGGGACATCGCGTTATTAAAGAATCCAAGGGTATTATAAA
This sequence comes from Limnephilus lunatus, assembly GCA_917563855.2. NCBI lineage: Eukaryota > Metazoa > Arthropoda > Insecta > Trichoptera > Limnephilidae > Limnephilus > Limnephilus lunatus. Next base: position 78,589,053 of record OU830592.1, read on the forward strand.
ATATACCACATTGATGAATCTGATTATTTGCTTTATGTCTGCAAACATAATTCTACATACTTGCGAGAATATAGTCACCAGTTCTCTCTTTCCGCTTCATTATGCTTCCATGATGAAATACTTTCTACTAATACACAACACTTTAGAAAAAATATATTTTTTTAAATTTATTAGCGCTGTACACTATACAGTGTGTAAAATACAAATAAATAAATAATGGCTGACGCTAAGCACTTTCCATCCATCAAAGAAAGCAGTCACCTATGCCAGACATTTTAATTCCTTGAAAGCGTTAAATGCATTATAGAGGAAAATTGTAGACCGATTGGAAATTTACGATGAAATACTTGACCTTAAAAACAAGATGAAGGTCATATCGAAAAACCACCGCCATCCGCGTTTCTCACTCACTAAAGCAGAATTTGAACACTTCTTGAGTATTCTGAAAATATTATGTTGCCTGTTGTATGCTGATGATGCGGAGCTGATTTCTAACAGTATGGAAGATTTGGATACTCTCGTGTCTAGGATGAACGAAGTACGTATGAAGAATATGTTAATGATGAATGTAAGTAATTATAAAGTCATGGTATTTGAAAGAGAGAGTACGAAAACAATGTGCAACATAGTTGTCAATGATGAATACTTGGAGCAGGTGGATGAGTTTGTGTATTTGAGAAGTATGTGTACGAGAGAGGAGAAGGCTGATAGAGATATTGAAAGAAGAGTAAATACAGGTAACTCCATTAATGGATGACTGAATGCCATCAGCGCCAACAAAAATCTGTCCGAAAAAGCGAAGCTAGCCGTCCATAATGGAGTGCTGGTACCTACCCCGATGTATGGTATGTTTGGTAAAACCATGTACGATCGTGTGAGAAACGTGAAGATCCGCAAAGAATGCAAGGCTGATGTAAGCGTAATGAGAAAGATTAAGAAAGGAATGCTCAGATGGTTTGTGCACGTCGAGCGAATGAACTAGGAAAGTGAGAAAGAAGTGTGAGGAGAATATAGAATAAATCAATACTTGAGTCGGGCCATGTCAAGAGTCAGAATAATAGAAGAGCATGTATGAGACGATGTATGAATATGAACGAGGCAAGGAGTGTATGCGAAAACCAAGTTTGTTGACGGTCCGTCCTCTCTGCCTACCCCTGCGGGGAAACGGCGTGATGGTTGGTTAGTTAGTTACTTAATTAGTTAGTTAGTCGATGAAATTTTGCTCACTTGACGATCAAAACAAAAGGAACATTTCTCTCAACATCTGATTTCGTAAACTCAAAGGAACGCCCGGGCAAAAAAAAAATTGCAGTTAGGTCTCTCTTATTGAAGAGTCCCAAATTAATATAACACGGAACAAAACAAGTTAACAACCTTTTTCCAAAAAAATATTTGAACCAAATTATATATTACAAGGACATTCAGAAATATAACACAAGGCATGCAGTGAAATCAGACTACCTAAAAAGGACAACGCCAATTCGCAATACTTGCTCTACGAAAACCATAAAAACTATGCCAATTAATAAATTCAAAATAGATTTTGAGGAATACACTAAACAATATAATATAAGTCATTATTAGTATTACATTTACAAATAAATTACATTTGTAAACTTAAATGTGCGAACAAAGAAAATAAAAATATGCCCAGTTCCTTACAAAATGTTGTGTTTTATGTTGCTAGATTATAATGACTATTTTTAAAAATATTAAGGAAAGAGATAAAAACATATACAGACTGAGGTACAATTCTATGGCATAAAATTGTATTTTTTTATATTAAATACGAATGAAAATTTCCAGAAGAATACAATTTATTAATGAACTTCAGCACAAAGCTTTCCTTCCCACATTTCATTTAAATTTCTTGATTTTTCCAACGAAACTGAAATATCGTAATTCTGTAATTTTTTTTTACAATGCGTGAATTTTTTATGGCTTCCCTTATGTTGTTTTGCCGTTAAAATGTGTTCTGGAAAAATTGGACAGGACTTTTTGTTACAGTTACATAGAAATTTCAAATTTAATATTCTAAAATTTGTGAGATTAATGCTGAAAGCTGTGTATGTAATCAAACCAACGAATTAAAAACGGTGATAGTTCGTGGTAAAAATGGATATATAAAGACATAAGGACACACATTAAGAATCAATGAAGTTGCCTTTAAAATTCAAGTTCTTTTACTACTAGCTTAGTAAATGCCCACTCTCTATATCTTTATATGTAATTCGCATTTAAAAATTAATTCATAAATAAATTAAAATGAAAACTGTATCATTTTTAAATTAATAAACTGATTTGGATCGTCTATACGTGTGATTTTAAGTTAAGTTGACCGAAGCGGCAAATTTAATGTTGTGTGTTTTTTTCCATTGGCTCCAGAAAAGAGGCCCTGAGGAAAATAATTTCCCTTAGGGGCTACGTCATCTTAAGGGATGGTGTATGGCCGGTTTTTTTTAAATAAAAGAAGGAGAAGAAGTTCTGGGAAGGAAACAGGTATGAGGGGTGAGCAGGAATCTGGGGGTCAGTGGGTACAGGAGTGACGGACGTATGAATCCATCCCTTCAACTGCGGTGCAAGGCGCTTGGTCGAGAGATTCTGGCTGGAGAGGATAAAAGACCTCCCTCAACCAGTCTCTCTCGACCCTCCCACCACGCAGCAGATGGGAAGACGCATTGGCCGCCAAGACCTTAACAAACCACACCCCATGAATCCGGAAACCCCTGCTAAGTCACCAAACGTATGGTACCACTTGGGGTGACCTAAGGCAGAGATGTTAGTCATCCAATAACTTTTAGGTCGCGAGCCATAGCCGTATTAAGGAATTTTTGTTCGACAGCTACATAAAAATAAAACTTTGTTAATGTGACAACTACTTGTATGTATTTTAATGGGTATTTACTATTACCTGCTCCATTTAAATAAATAACTGGAGAACTTAAACAAAAAGGCTTTTGAATAGTGAGGAGGGTAGAGAGGAAAGGTGTGCACGATTAACCTTTGTGTTTTTGTTTATTCCTCGCTCCCTTACTTTCCATTGTTTATGCAAATACGTGGCGTAGATTGGCGAAACCTGCCCCTCCCTTCCCATTTCTCTACTCGCATGGACCGGAATTCTAATAACAGAAAGCGAAGCAACCTGCTCAGTGTAGACATGTAGACAAAAGATTATAATTTACTATGTTAACTACACGACTTACAACAAAATTTGAACTCCATTTTTAGTATTCTTTTTTCTTAAAAAAAACTTAACAATGAACTTAACAACCCGCTCATGGAGAAATCGAAAATTGGTTGGCAACTCAGTTCACGAAGCAACTCAATTTATCAACCTCCTGAACATAAACAATTTTTTTCTGATCTGATATATCGCAAATTACTTGAAAATTTGACAGGTCGTTAGCCGCTACAATGGCAACCTGCCAACATGGCAACTGAAACGCGATGTGCAACTAATCACCGCTTCGCCCTTGTCAACTGTGCCTATGTACCAACATACCTTGCAAGCAGCCGCCTTTATGTTTATGTTTTTAATTACTTTATGTTTGAAATACTTTATATTATTGATCATATGTTATTCGAATTTGAATATTATGTAAGCACTTGCATACTGTTTTTTAACACCGTTTGCAGAGACACTGGAGGTCTGGATTCGTTCAAACTTAAATGTAGATTCGTTCTTTCAAAAAAATTAGAGTCCTTGCCAGAGCCTTAGATATATTTAAATTATTACATTTTATTAATATACATTTAAATTATTTTAAATGAATTAAATTGTGAAACAAATCAATGAAAAAAAATTATCTGCGCACGCCGGAATTTGAACCCGCTACCTCCGGGTAGCTAGCCTTACCCCTCGACCACTGAGGCCGACGATATGTTAATTGATTGATATTTTAATTAATGATTTTAAAATAAATAATAACAAGCTTAATGTGGTCCGCTTAGTAGCTACATACATAGTAGCGCTTAGTGATAGCTAGATTTTACAGAATAAGTTACCCAGTAAAAGGCTATCGTCATCATCATCACTCTTGGCTCTACAATCCCTAGTAGGTCTTGGCCTCCTCAAGAGTCTTCCTCCACTCATCTCTATTTTGGGCCATCTCTCTCCAGTTTAAAATCTCCAAGGTAGAATACTAATAAAAGGCTATAATATAACGAATTAGGTAAGAAAAATTATTTGAGGCCGAAATAAGGGTACTACAAAAGAATAACAGAGGGACGCAAATACGGTAGTTATGGACATGATGAACGGATGAATAAAGAAAGGAGTTCGAATTGAATATTTGGTTATTAAAATGGACAGAAGAACTTGGCTATTTATAACTCAGGAAGCGACACAATTAAGTGAATCTAATATTTCAGTCGGGATAATATACGATTTTTAACATAACAAAGGGCGTTTGTCAAGAGACTGTGTGGCTTTTCATTATCACTGCCCACCCTTGAGGAGCAGTGATGTATTCTCAACTAAGTTAATCCCTTCACTATATTTCTGAATATACGACATCAATCTAATAATTAATTTTTAAAATTTTATTATTAAATTCTTCTTCAGAGATTTTCACGCGGCGAGTTTCGATTGACGACTGATTGTTATGGCAACATAAAATGACAGGTACATAGTGATGGTTAGGAAAGGAATACGTGACAATCAAGCTACAAGCACAACGTCTATGTTATATGTAGATGTATGTAGGTAAGTGTAGCTATGTATTGTGTAAACGCCCAACCATAAATAATAAAAGTCGTGCTGTTTTTTTCTCAATTTTTTTTACTTAACAGTCATGCCCCAGCAACACTCTTTTGTATTATTTATTTAGTCATCTTTGCCCAAACACTGGTACTAACTACCATAATATTAATATGGTACCTAGTTAGTGCCAGTAATTCTGCACTGAAATAAATCTCGACTTTTGGTATTTTTTTTGTGATAATTAATTACAAAATCATATCAATAATATTTATATTACATTATTCCATGAGAAATGAGTTTAATAAAACTCATTTCGGGGAGGATCATCATACAATTAAAATAAAATTAATTTTACACAAGAATACGAATTTAAAGTGGAAAACTTCATTTCTCAATCAAAAAACAACTCACTGTTATACTTTTTTTATTTCTATATATTTCCTATGATTTTGTGACATGTAATCAGTGTTTATGGTATATTTATGCCCCTCCGATAATAAGTAAATAAAATTACATGGATTTTAAAACGGAATAAACACACTTGGTATAAGGCAAAAGTTAATTGAGGAATATTTCATAAATACATTTAGAAAGATATGCAAGACTTAGAGTTCCAAAGAAATATTGCTAAATTACATAATAGAATCAGAAAGCTTATCAATGCAAGCAGTTCTAGACTCTAAGGTTTATCATTTAGAATTTTATGCAGAAATATCAAGTCAGTGAAAATAATTCTGTCCTTCCATTTAAGCATATTCAGATCATTTCGAAAAAACTAGTTTTGTAGTTCAACAAAATTGTGAATTTTTTTTTTAATGTTAAGAATCCCAACTGCTCCCGTCTGGAGCCAGTAACACTATGGCATCCTCAATTGATGTCTGTTGTAAGGCTAAAGGTAATGGGGAGGGGAAGGAGATGGGGAAGAGAAAGGTAAGGAAGTACATGAATATTCACATCTGGTCACCAATCACGGCTAAAACAATTTCAAGCAACGTTTCAATTCCATATCGTGGTCTTATACCAGGGCGATATTGAGAGTATCTCCAACTCTGAGGTGCCGCAAATACACTGCATATTATTTTTAATAAATTAATTGTGTTAATACTCAAATTAAACAAACATATTTTATTTGTGCACGCTGGGTTCGAATCCGCGACCTTGGGAATGTGAGTCGAGAGTCTTACCCCTCGATCACGGAGCCCGTCTTATTCGGATCCTTTCGAAGAGAGTTGAAGTTAAACAAAAATTGAATATACATTAAGAAAGCATAAGAATTTACATTCAAACATCAGTAACTATTTTAATTACGACACCAAACTTCCCTAGCCGTGTTCACTTAGTGCACCCTGTTTAACATTGTTCTTGCTTTGTTTTTGATACCGCATTTTTGTTAGTTTCATATTTATTATTGTTCGCCTAAACCCTAAACAATTACATTGCTTCTGACAGCTGAGGTCAGCTCGGATTAAGGATTAAATTCCCATTTATTATTTTATTTGGGACTAAAGTTCCACTTCTTCAACCTTATCTGAGCCACAAGGTAGAAATGGACAAAATAGACCAGCGGAGGATAAACTAATTAAATTACGAACAACAACTTCAAAGTTTACGCATCCAACTGATGGAATTTAGAGAGAATATTTTGGATGGCTAGAATCCACAGAATAAATAATAATTTAAACTCGAACTCTCGTAATAAAAAAACTATTTTACTGTTATTATCTTCTTGGAGTGTTCATTGGTGTAAAGTTCTATAAAAACTAGTACTTCACTAATATTTAAGAATTTATTCATGAAGTGAAATCAAGTAAACCTACTTTTCAGAGTTTTGTTACTGGATCGATATATAGATACCTTGCATTGCTCTTGAATTGAGCTGTGTTGTTTAACACAGTCAAAACTTACTGTTACAAAGTTTAAATTTTCTTGTGGGATTGATATTTCTATAAGCCGACACGAGCTGACAACAAAAGATGTTTTTTGACATCGGATTGTGTTTATCTAAATATCAATATTTTGATCGAAAAATAAATATAAAATTAAAATAAATAATATGGTTACGTCCATCAATAAAAAATATCATAAAACAAGAAGATAATGCTAATAAAGGTAAACGAAACACAGCAAGACACAGAAAAAAAGGGTTACGGTCGCGTCTTGGAGTCGAACCCAGAATCTCTTGTCTTAGCAGGACACAGTGCCCAAACTCGGCCTTTGGGATCTATTCATTTTATACATGTAATGTTTGTAGATCTCATATTTCAAATTCAGAATTAACAATATTATCTTCAACTGATTTTTGCCACATTTTTGTCTGCTATTTTCATAAATGATCACAAAATTATAACGAATCTATTTGTAACCTAGATGGTCTGTCTCGAATAAACAAATCCGATTTTCAATTTTTTTTAAGAAAAACTCTCTTTTTGTAACTTTTGAAGGTTGTTCCCATCAAAGTATTATTTATTCCTCAATGATAAATCCGATTTTATTAATATGGGATATGTGATTTATAAAGATAAGTTTAGTTGAGGATCATATTCTTAATTCTGAATTTTCAATTTTGACAAAAACGACAAAAATGAATTGTTAATTTTGAATTTTAAATTTTAAATTTGACAAAAACGACATAAATTAAATAGGTCCCAATAGCCGAGTTGGTAAAGGCTCTGTTTCCGGTAAGATAAGAGATCTTGGGTTCGATTGCCAGTTACAGCCGTTACCTTTTCTATTTTTCTGTGCCATATTCTGTTTCATGTTTTGTATGGATTTATTAGTATTAGCTTATTCTAATAAAAATAAATGCTTTGTGTTGTAAATTTTGAGATTCGGATTGCGTCCAAAAACGATGAAACGCCTCGTCTATAAAGCAAACAGACTTGCATTATAAAGGTGCTGTGACCGTCAAGTTACGTACCTTAAAAAAGATCTTTTGGCATGTAAATACAAAATCTACATGAGTGTTTATATTAAAAAAGGAACGCTTTTCTCGTTAAATATTAAAACAAGTTTGTTTGTACAGGGTGTCCGGGGGTAAAGTGTACAAACTTCGGGAGGTGATTTTACATGATAGAGAAGGGTCTTTTAATACGGATTCTCGAAATTTGTTAGTATATAAATATTATTAAAGCGACGTCTGCCAATTTTTTTGTCAATTGTTAAGTAGTGTACGGCAAATTACTATCGAAGGTTACAAAATTTGAAATTTGATAAAAAAAAGGCATTGTTATCTCTGGCGGTGGCGATGTGAACTGGCCACCAAGATCTTGCCATTTTTGTAGCTATTTAGATCGCATATATATGCGAATAAACCGGCGCCCAAATGACGCCCTCAAAGTCAACGTTACAAATGCCATCCAGAAAATTCAGCCAGATTTAAGTGACAAAAGTGTTTGAAAATTGGACCTCCCAAATACGTGCCACCGAGCAAAGCCGCGGCCGACATTTGAACTACGTTGTATTCTACACTTAAGAGTGAATAACCAGCACATGACAACTTCGATTCCGACACTAGCGCTAACACATCAGGGCTCGCGAGCCGGCGTTTTCAGAACTAAATTTCGTTCCGCGGCAATCCGAGTTTTGAGGGTTTTGTTCACGCGAGCTAGGGCTGCCCGCTACTATTACTACTTTATATGGTAATTCTTCGGAACAAACGGTAACGGTTAATACGCACTTTTTTTTTATAAAACTTTTAGATTCTTCTTAATTACCATAAAAGACAACTATTTGCATTGGGGGCGGTTGAATATGTTACATTTTTAATTTTAGTTACGTAAATTGAAAATTTGCTTTCACTGTCAAATCACTCTGTTTGCCATATTATTGTTATTTTAATATGTTGGTATTACTGATATTTTACATTGCACTGGCTGTATAAGATAACGAGTGGCTAGAAAATTAGTTATACAACCAATTTGTGTGAATTAGGTAAGCACTAATTTGGTTAGAAACATTGTTTGGAATTCAAACTAGATAAATCCTGGGGTGTTTTTTTTTAAAGAATTGATGTTTAACGATTTTTTCTTTTGAATCACAAACCATGTTACACAAACCTAGCGTAGCCGCTAAACTACTTGAAAACTGGGATGTTTTTTTTGCCTTGACGCGAGTAGGCGTTATAAAGGGGCACTTTCTTTTTAATCACAAACCATGTTACACAAACCTAACTACTTGAAAACTGGGATGTTTTTCTCACCCCCCGCCTCCTTTAGGTACTATTTAATATTAAAAAAAGTGAAAATCAATGGTTTCTAGCCGTAGGTTTTTTCGGTTACGCGCCTTTGAATATATTGCCATGAAGTCGGTGATGGTATGATGTAGCCTTCCATATAGTATCAGTAATACCAACATAATAAAATGACAATAATCATTACAAATTGCATATGGTGAAGCGTTGTGTCTAAATACGAAAGCAAATTTTCAATTTACGTAACTAAAATTAAAAATGTAACATTTTCAACCGCCCCCAATGCAAATAGTTGTCTTTTATGGTAATTAAGAAGAATCTAAAAGTTTTATAAAAAAAAAGTGCGTATTAACCGTTACCGTTTGTTCCGAATATTTACCCTTTATATTACTATTCTCGCTTCCAGAATTTTAATTAGTAGTAGTTATTTGTAATTTGTATATCGAAGTGCATAAATATAAATAGATTCAAGTGAAATGCGTAAACACAGTAGGTATTAAGTAGATACCTACATGAATAAACAATTTGTTATATTCTTTTTATTATTTTGGTTTTTTGTTTTTTAATTGTATTTTACGGCCATTAGAGTGGAAGATACTCTCAGTATCGCCCTGGTGTAAGACCACCATTAAGAATTGAAACGTTGCTTGAAATGGCTTTAGCCGTGTTTATTGGCCAGATCTGAATAGCCAGATACTTCCCCACCTTCTTCTTCCCTATATCCTTCCCCTCCCCACTACCTTCAGTCTTACAACATACCCCAAATTGGGGATGCAATAGTCCCACTGGCTCCAGACGAGAACAGTTGGGACTCTTGTGCGGTATTCATGAAAAAAAGAGTAGTATTCAGTTGGATTGTAAAAAATGTCGCATTTTAAAATATTTATTTGTGTGCATAATTAATAATAAGCACTTCAACAAACAGAATTAAAGCGCACAAACCCTTTCTTTCTTTGAGTGGCCTTTCAACGCATGCCGGGTACCCGCTGTATATAATGTTATATAGTGCAGGCGCTTGCATTATAATTCCCGTGACTTGTGATGGAGCCATAACAGTTTAGTTGACCGCGAGGTTACAGTGCCCTTGAAACGCATGCCGGGTACCCGCTGTTTATAATTTATTTATGGACAAATAGTCCATTAACAATATAACAATAACACGAAAAACAAGCGTGCGTAAAGGCCCGACCCGCCGAGCAATCGATCACCGTTCGCATTGATTACCGTTCGCATGTCATTTTTCGTAACAATCACCACTTTTCGTAACCCATTCACCAGTTTACCCTCAAGTGTCGAGCGTGCGTAAAAAAGATTTACCCCAAAAAATATTTTGGAGCAGTTGGGACTCTTGTGCGGTATTCACACAAGAATAATTTAAAATAAAAAAAATATTCGAAATTATAAAAATTTTTGCATAAAAATATTCAATGAACATGAAAAATTGCATTCGGGCAACCCTGTAGATTTAACAAACGTGAATCAAGGAATTCGTGTTTATTTCAAATTTCGTTTTCAAATTTCATTTCCAAATATTATTATTCAAAGCGTCGCGAAGACGTGCTCTCCTGGCCGCGTTTGGGCCCGTAATGAAATCTGAAATTTGTGTTTACGGGCTGCGATAAAAATGGTGAAATGCGATGTTCAAAATTATTTAAAATTAACTACTTCCTGAAATTATTTTACGATCAAATTATTTATGATTTGTCAATAACGTCTTAGCAAAATAAGTATGTAAAAAAATCCGAAATATATTTGTTTGTAAGTGCACAAATAAATGCACAAACCGACCAATTTTCGTCAAGAAACACATGTCCGTATATATTTTTTAATAATTTTATTTAAACTAAAATTAAAATTCTGAAAAATAGGTTTACCAGCTAATGTATTGATTTATTTTACTGCATGATTATATGATTTGAAATGGGTGTTGTATAATAAATGTACTTTTTTGAAAATTGAACAAATCTGCGAACGACCTATGGTATAACCTTATTATTCTAAAAATAAACATTTTTTCTCAAAATCTAAAAGATACGTTTACTAGATAAAAGAACAATCTTTTGAAATCCTTTTATAGTTTTTTGTGGAAAAGAGTCAATACGTCTAACCACTGATTTAAAAATGACATATTTCTGGTTTCTCTGCTTATACACTCTTAATGCCATAAAATATACTATCAAATAAAAAATAAGTTGAGTAGATATCTCACACGTAACTTGTTTTATTTACATTTTCGAAATCGAATAAAATCGAACGTCTTTGTTGAAAAACCCTTTGCAAGTAAATAAGACAGGACTTTTTTCGAAATTTCAACGTTTTAAGGTAGTTTTCGGGAAAAAAAAAGAAAAAAAAGTAGGAATTTCGAGAAAAAAGTATTTTCTTTACTTTTAAAATTACCTCCCGGAGTTTCTATACTTTACCCCGGGCATTCTGTATTTCTACGAAATCTTTTTATAACGTCATGTTGAAAGATTTTCGTTATTTTAATGCGAATAATATTTTTTAATAATATGGATACATGGAATTTTCGCACAACGAGTTTTAATATTAAAACAAACTGATTAGATAGCTAAGCGCTTGATGTATGTTTTACACTGTGGGACACTTATTGAAGAGGTATAAGGTTTGCGATTCCTCATAGCTGCCCATTCAAATCAGCACAATTCCACAGTAAATTGTTATGTAAAAATATTTGTCAATTATTTCCTCCCCAGACCTTGGACATGGACAAAGACAATACATCATTCCCCCCATATCCTTACCATATAATTAATATATGCACATGACGTGTTGAATATGCAGGACACTTTGAGAACACTATGTGGGATGCGACGGATGGCGGGTGACAAGAAATGTATATGATGCATTGGTTCAGCAAATATCATTCAAAACCAGTTTCCGTTGTTCAGCATAAGATCTATTATCCGTGTGCTTTATTGTACAAACCTCAAGAATCAGATATAAATAGATAACCCATAAACAAAAACTGTATGTCTAGTCATCGGGCCGATAGGAGTTTTCCCATATAAGTTATTCTCACGAAACTTATTCTTACTTACAGCTTTTTTTACTATAAGTAGAGCATTTTTCTTGTATTAGCTCCGCACAGGAAGCCTTGAGGAAAATAATTGTCATTAGGACCAATGTCGTATTTCGGGATGCTCTGTGGTGGGCCTTTGTAAGGAAAGGGTGGTAAGGAAATTCTGGGACCCTTCTCAGTCACCAAAAAATAAAATAAATAAAGTTACTAATTTCTGTAAACATTAAATGTTATTTTTTTGATAACACCCCACAAGAAATCCCTTGCCTGCACTATGAAAAATCAGTGGAAATAAAAGTTACTTATTCTCATTCTTAAGGCGACGACATCCGTCTGAGTATTCCCATAATATATAATAATTTCTGACGCATTTCTCACTGGTATTTATAATAGGGATAACCTTTTGGGAGTGGTGACCGCCGCTCCGGGAACCTTTTATTGGATAACCAACACCTTTGCCACAGTTCACCTCAAGTTGTTTGCTACGTTTGATTACTAAGCAAGGGTGCTGTGGGTTCATGGGGTGACGTTTGTCCGGGTCTTGAGTTACGCCTGCCTACCTGTTGCGTGGTGGACCGTATTTGGAGAGACCTGTCGAAGTAGGCCAACCTCTCTAGCAGGACTCTCTCAACTCATCACCGCAGTGGGAGGGATAGATTCAAAGATCCGTCACTCCTGGACACGCTAACCATTCCTACCCTCCCCACACACCTTTTTCCTTCACAGATCTTCCTTTCCCTGAAAAATCCTCCACACAGAATCCCCAAAGATGACATAAGCCCTGGGGGGAATTAGTTTTCCTCAGGGCCTTCTGTATAGAACTGTTGTAAAAAATATAATCTTAATTTATTTATTTTATTTATTTATTAATTTTCAACGCCCGGATGGGCTTTTACATGACAAGTTTATATAACATGTTTATAATACAGTTTTTAAGTAAAAAAACGAGTGTGCTTTAGACTACACGACTGAAGTAAAACTTCACTAACTTATAAAAGAAGAGAGAAAGAAAATGTGCGCGTGCACTTTTCACTTTTGCTCCTACAGTGTGATGCAGACAAAAGGCCTGCACTGTGTCTTAGATATACGAAACGTAAATGGCTATGAGAGAAATAAATTGTGTGTTCGCACCTCTCTCTCTTCCCCCTACAGTAAATATGAAACGTAACTCTCTCTCTTTCTATCTTCACCAATTTATATCTCCCTCTCAACTTTCGTTCGCCTCGCCCGATCACACTTTTCGCAACGCTGTCGTCACGCATTAACCAGCTTACTCCCTAAGTCAAGCGTGCATAAAGAAGTTTTACTTCAAAAATATGAACTATAAAAATATTACTACTAAACAACATATTATGAAAGGTGGGTATACAGATACATTTAAGTAAAGATAATGCATTACAATAAAAGAAAAAGTTTTTATGTTGCAGATGGCTTAGAAATAATCTAGTATGTTCATTAATTACAGAATTTACGGGTGATTGACTAATTGTGATTTTCGTGACAAAATACATAAAAAGAAAACGGGAACAAGTTTTTACATTGTAATTTAATTATAAAGCTGGAAATACACCAAGTTAAATCTGGAAAAAATCTGCCACGTATTTCACAAAAACCTGTAGGTTTGTAATATGCACACACGAATGCCTCAAATTTACACAGACCGATGAGTTTTTTGTGAAAGTTCGTTAGCCCCTGAGGGCTGTGCCGGACGCTCGCAGGGCGGTAAAGGCCGCTCGCAGCTAGAAGCTAGCTGCTCGGTGCACGCGAGGTGCATATTTTTAACGAACTGCAAAATAAAACAACTCTCATAAAGCAGAAAGTTGGTAACTGAAGCAAAGTTGTAACCAAATTAAGACATTAAAAATAATATTTCGTAATAAAACACGAAAAAATTCTTGATAAAAAATTGAGGAAAGCGATAGTCGTAATGTGAAAAGATTGTATGATATTTTATTAGGTATAGCAAAAAAAATGGTTTTGTGAATGAACACGTTATAATAAGATGTAATTGATATAGAATTGGTTCAAAGGTATAAAATTAAAATTTTAAGTTAAGAGTTATTCTCTAGCGATTTTTTTCATACAAAGTAATTTGTTTTCATTTAATTCTACAGAAAATAATGTTTTTTTTTTTTTTAATAGAAAAAAAATGTCATCGGACAACAATTTACATCATTTTTAACTTTGAATATGCTCAATAGTCTCTGATTGATATGTCCTGTATATCGTTCTCGTGTAAACCACAATTAAGAGTTAAACCGCCGCGCTGCTTGAAATGGCAACAGCCAAATTTTATCACTAACTCTGAATAGCTAGGTACGTTTCCTAACCGTCTTCACCCCATCTTTTCTCTTCGTCTCTCCCCACTCTTCAAGTTCAGAATCTTAGGGATGCCATAGTCTCACTTGCTCTAGACAGGAGCGCGATATTCTCGTTAGAAGGTTATTCACAATAATAAGATTTTTTACATTACCCCAACACCGGAAGCTCTAAGGTAAATAGTTTACCTCAGAGCCTTTGTTATCGTTAGGGATAATGTGTGGAGGCTCTTTATAATAAAAGGAAGGAGACGGAAAACGGTATGAGACATGGGTAGGAATCTAAGGGTCAGTAGTGCCTACGAGTGACGGACATATGAATCATCCCTTCCGCTGCGGTGCAAGACGATGGGTTGAGAGAGACCGGCTGCAGAGGTCAAAGAGCACCTTAAACCAGCCTCTCCCGATCCGGCCCGCCACGCAGCTGGAGGGCAGCAAATCCGCCGCCTAGACCTAAAAACATATTACCGCTGCTAAGTCACCAAACGTAGCATACCCCTTAGGGTGACCTACGGCAGATGTGTTGGTTATCCAATAAATGTTTGGCGGTATCCATACCCGCCTATCAAATTTAGTAATTTTGCTGATTTTAAAATCGTCGACATTATCGATTTAGTTATTAATCTGTAAGTACGTACTAAGCCATAGAAAGTAAGATCATTATTTTTTTTCTAATTTGTGGCTTAATTCCCGAAGTTGCGTTGTAACGTAGTTCCCGAAGAAGGTCATAAAGTCCGCAAAGAACCGCAATTTAACAAGTTATGGTTTCCTAATCAACTTTTTAAATGTTTCCGAAGAAGCCTTGTTAACGCAATATTTTCCGTTTACACAATTAACGTGAGAGTTATAGAGAATGTGTGATGAATTAAAAAGATGTGATTATAATTTTCTTTAATGTAACTCTAGTAAATGGTTATTCGCAATCATTCAATCTTTACTAACTAACAGGTGGGTAGAGAGGACGGACCGCCAAACAACTCGGTCTTGGCACATACTCTTTGCCTCACTCACATTCATATATCGTCTCATAATCTTCTACAATATGACCCATATTTAAGGAGATAGAAAACGAACCATGTGCCAACAACCAAAATTTTGCATTTTAATGTCACATGATTCATATTCAATAATTTTGAGCTTATACTCTAACTCACATGAGGGCGGGCCGGGAAAATAATTTCCCGCAAGGCTTGTGTCATCTTTGGGGAAATGGAGGATCTTTTTGTGGAAATGAAGGAGTGAATCTTCTATAGCATGGGCCTTAAAAAGACGATGGTAAAAACGACCCATTATCACGTGACAAATGTGAACTGTGGACAAATGTTGGGCGCACGTTTAGCGTGTTTTCCGACTGTGCGCCGATGCCGAAGCCTCCGATGCCACCGATGCCACCAATGGCGTTAGTTCCTCGGAGTATCTTCCATTGAAATACCGGTAGAACAAGGACGGCATTCTCATTCTAATAAAGATTGCAATTCGTTGGTTGAGATAGGATTAAGGCTGCTTCCTTTTCGGTAATATTTCATAATGTTAAGTCTGAGTAAACGGAAGTTATCTATGAGCTGTACACAAAGGAGGTTAATTTTCTTATTTTTTGTAAAACTTTTGTCTGATGTTTTCAGTTCTTAAGCACTTTCTAATTTAACCTCCAGCAGCTTAAACTTTGCTCCTGCAAAAATATTAATAATTTTTTATTCAGGCTCCGCGTTATTTCCAACTCCAAAAGTAATCAAAGTTTTCTGTATGTCTAACAACGCAATGTTATTCTTCAATTATTACCCAAGTTTTATAGTAAATAATAATACGTATTGCGTGGGTATCTTTGTTGGTTCGTTTGAATTCCGACTCTCGTCTGTTGTAAGGTGGGGAAGTACCTGGTTATTCAGATCTGCTTAACAAACACGGTTAAAGACATTTCAAACAACGTTTCAATTCTGATTGCTGATCCTACACCAGATTGATACTGGGAGTATCTTCTGATTTGGAACTCAAATATGCTATGTGGTAT
Organism: Limnephilus lunatus; assembly: GCA_917563855.2. NCBI lineage: Eukaryota > Metazoa > Arthropoda > Insecta > Trichoptera > Limnephilidae > Limnephilus > Limnephilus lunatus. The sequence continues at coordinate 78,605,310 of OU830592.1, forward strand.
TTTAAATGAATAATATGAGAAATAACACAAATTAATCAAATAAAATTTATTTGCGCACGCAGGGATTCAAACCCGCGATCTCCGTATTGCTATTCAAGAATTTTCGAACCTTCGATCATCGAATGCGGCCGTTGAATGAATTCTTTAAGTTTTCAGAATTTTCTCGCAGTTCGTATAAGGCAGAAAAAATACAAGTTTTTCGAAATTTATCCATTGACGAAATTTAAAACGTACCTCACCCGCTCATTGTCCAATACCTAGTAATGAGTTAATGTTTAGTTGATAAAAAAATTTTTTTTTGAAAATGTCACGGAGAGCAAAATTTTCGGTTATATTTTTTCTCCAAATTATGTCAGGAATCACTGGTTAAAGTAAGTCAAGTAACACCCCGCATATTATTTTTAACGAATAAATTGTGAAATAATTAAATTGATCAAATGAAATTTGCTTGAACCCATGGCCTCACAATTCGTAGTTTATTTTTTGAAAATATGCTGTAGTTACCCCTAAGGAGAAGATTTTCCAGTACAACACGAGTACCTTTGTATTATTCCTTTTTCATGTTGTTTTTATTTCGTTTGAAACTTTCTCGTACACTTGGTCCTTATTGATTATTTCAATTGTCGGTCTCGATTTATTCTCTCAGTTAGCCCCTATTCGTCCTCAACGGAAGATTCGATTTCGTATCTTTCTCGTTCATTTAATCCATTTAAGAATACCACCACGCCTAAAGATTTTCTATTCGGGATATCAACTGAACTGCTGACAAAGCGAGGTGTAATAAATATGAAATTGGATAAGCAATAATTTATAAAAGAAATGACTAGATTAAATTTATTCGGAACGATAAACAGAGAATCTCTCAAATCGAGTAACTGAATTAATTCGGAATCAACTCAAGTATATTGATAAAAGAGTTGTGTGATTTTCCTTTTTGTATTTGAAAAATAAAATAAAAAATTGGTTTTTATGAATAAGCTACCCCCACTTCTTATATGTACTTGTCAAACCCACAAAGTTAGTAGAAAGGTGTATAGAAAATATTCTGGAATATTTATTTTAAGGCTAGTAGTCTAGTATTTAAATCTCGTCAAGGGCGCTTTGCTAACGTGATACAGAGCTATGCTTTTGAGTTGAAAATGTACATTTTTGAAATGATTGCAGTACTTAATTTTTATTAATTAAACTCTTTAAAATCACGGGATATTATAATTATAGGGTTTGTATAGCTGAAAGGATTTTAAAAATATATATGTTTGCCCCAGGATCATTGTCTTTCAAAAGAAGAAATGTGTTTACCTATCGTAATTTTTTAAGTTAAATATAAATAAATTTAACTTAAAAAATTACGATATCCGTCAAACATTTAAAAAAACGAAATATACTTTTCAAATAAAGAATGATTTAAATTAAATGAAAACAAATGACTTTGTATACCTACGCCACTTATTTAATCATTTTGATTAAATAAGTTGTGTATGAAGTAATTTGTTTTCGTTTAATTAAAATGATGCCATAAAGTTGATTTGCGATTATTGAAGAAAATAATGATTTAATAATAAAATAATTTTCGTTAAACAAGTACAAATTTTGAAAATTAAAAGTTTATTGAACTTTTATGAATAATTTTATGCATTACACAGAAATCGCGCACCACTTCACGGATGCACCCACGCACTGACAACCGAAAATAGTATGTTTAATGCATTTAAATCAAGCGTTAGAATTTTTATATATCATCTTTAGTTCAGAAATAAGCCCAAGAACTTATAATATTTCAAGGAAGATGCAATCGCACGTAATCCCAGTTTTTCCAAAGTGCCGCAGAACGCACAGTTCAGAGGATGGTGGCAGGTACTCTAACCTAATTTGAAAACTTCTAAAAAACATCGGGACCTTTATCTTATGTCAGAAGAAGAAAAGTTTGAACAGCCTCAATAATTCAAGAAATTCTCCTTCGGGTTTATGTCATGCAGTATATTCTGTATTTATTGATGTTATAAATTATAACGACAACGTAATTGTTTGACAGGGCTGATTTATTTATGGATGATTGTAATTTCAACGAATCGTTTAAAGTTTTATTTTGAGCAGCGAAATAAACACATATCTTATGGAACGAGAAAGCTTTTAGCACAAATAAGCGTTTTGAAAAATATCTATCTGAATTTTGCTAAATATTAAAAAGAAATAAATGGTTTGGTCATAAATGAAATACTAGCACCGAAATACAAACAGATTCAACATTACAAAATACAAACACTGGAGGCTTCCATAACATGGGATTCTCAATATAAGTTATTTAGTAGAAAGTATACAGAATAAATTTTTAAAACATTTACTTAAGAAATTCAACAAAACCACAAATAATACATGTTAACCTTATAAAAAAGACGTGCATTGTCAGCTCTATTGTTTCTTCATTCTTTCTTAAATAATAATATAGATATCCCCGAATTGCCTTCCGCCATTGGTTCAAATGTTTCAACGAAGGCACACTAAGCTTCTTCATATAGAAGCCAACAACACTAATGCAGCAAATAACTCATCAATCACTGGCGCGATCACAAAATATACCCACTACGAAAAATTACTACACTCTATTTTCATTGCTAACATACAATGAACTAATTTTTTGCTTTTTTAACGTGAACAAAAATATTTTAAAACTACTAACACTTAATTTTTCATTAAACTTTAACTGTAAATTACAATTCGTGAGCGCGTAATTCTGATTTCAAAATTTCACTTTATCTCTTCACACAATTTCTTTCTTTTTATTATTATTACTCGTGAATTTAGTTTGAGTGTTTTAATTATAGTTAAGAACCATTTTAATCCCAGGTGAAATTATATGTACGTAGGTACTATAATCGTGTAATCATACATTTTTACTAAATAAACATATTAATAAAACAAAAAAAGGATCAGTAGGATTTATCGGTCCTGTTAGTATATCTACCGAGCCGAATCCTCTGATATGAAAATATCTGGAGTCGGTGAATTATTTTCCCATTTGGTGTCTGGTTGATTGAATTGTATTGTTCTGTATTTATTATACTTATATAGTGCACTGTCATAGCGTGGATTGACTAGATAAACATTTGTGAAGAAGTGTGTGGAAGGGTTTAGTCTTTCCTGTGAGGAAGATTTAAGTCGGACATAAAATCTGAAGCATCTAAAATAAAATGTTGTTCATGATACAATAATATACCAATGTAACCAACCGGTCCGAATGATAAAATGGAATTATACGGGTCCTGTTGTCTCAACTGACAGGTAGTTGATCTCCCTTCTACGTACCTTCCCCACCTTCCCGCATACCCGAAATGTGTAACCCTCCGATGAACGACAACGTCTGGTGAGGCTTTTTTAATGTTAAAAATTGCGATTTTTTTTTCTGACTTGTAAAAACAGAAGACTGACAAGAGACGTTTCTTTCATAGTCACGCTAACCCTAAGGACTTCGATCCAAAGATACGCGTATAATACGCTCAAATCAAACAAGGCTTGACTGTTTACAATGTTCAAGTATTTGAAATACTTCAAACATATCTCAGAAATACCAAATTCAATTTGGTAGGCGGGTTGGGTACCGCCGCCCTGGGAACCATTTATTGGATGACCAACACCTCTGCCACAGGTTACCCCAAGTGGTTCGCTACGTTTGGTGACTTAGCAGGGGTGCCCAGGTTCATGGGGTAATGTTTGTCTGGGTCTTGATGGCGGGTGCGTCGGCCCACCTTCTGCGTGGCAGGCCGGATTGGGAGATGCTGGTTGAGGGAGACCCTTTACAACCGGTTACCGTTGTCCGGGCCGCTCGGTAGTACAGGGGCCCGACCCTTAGGCTCACGACTGAGGGTGGGCTGCCCCATCAACGAGTGCAAAAACCCCACCGCTGCTGTTGTGCCGGTTCGTGACCGGAGGGGACCCAGCAGTTGCGTTTGGGGCGCATTGGGCGACCTCTCCAGCCGGACTCTCCCAGCCCATCGCCTTGCACCGCAGTGGGTGGGTTGGATTCATACGTCCGTCACTCCTGGACACTCCGATCCCCAGCTTCCTACCCACCCCTTATACCTTTTCCTTTCCAGATCTTCATTTCTCCTCTTCAAAACAAAAAACTTAAATCAATCATGAACTCACAAAAAAACATAAATAACATCTTTACAACGGCGAGAAGCAGGAGTCCCCGGTGCAGGCCAAAACTGTTGGTGAACTTCACCAACATTCGCGGCCTGCACAAAAATCTAAATTCAGTCCACCACCACCTTGTTTCCCAACGTCCCAACCTTCTCTTCCTTTCCGAAACGCAGATAGCTGAGCCTACAGACGCCTCCTATCTGGATTGCCCGGGTTTCACCCTCATGGGCAAATTCAGACCCAAAGGAGGTGTATGTCTCTTCAGCCGAGCTGACGTCAACTGTGTGCGACTGTTGAATCTGGAGAACTCCAAATTCGACGTAATGTGGGTGCGCATCAATCTTGCCAGTACGGTAAGGTTTTACGCGTGTTTATACCGCTCACCGAACATTAGCGTTTCAGATACATCCGAACTCTTCAAACATCTAAGTAATACTGTTGATGACCTCTTGCCCCGCTTCCCTACAGCAGAGTTTGTGGTCCTGGGGGACTTCAATGTTCATAACGAACCTTGGTTAAAGTTCTCAGGACCAACGGACTCGGCTGGACGAGAGGCGGAATCCTTTGCCCTCTGCTACGGACTGGAGCAAATGGTTCAGGAGCCTACAAGGGTTCCTGATGTCCAGACTCACCGCTCCAATCTGCTAGATCTGTTTCTAACCACTGTGCCACACGGCTACAAGATTGAAGTCACAGCGCCTCTAGGATCGTCCGACCACTGCCTGGTGACAACATCAATCCCCGTAACCTTCAGACCGCCAAATGAGCGGCTGAAGAGAAAAGTGTGGCACTATAGATCAGCAGATTGGTTTGGTCTGCGGGCTCATTTCAATGCCTTCCCGTGGTCAGCTGTCTGTTTTCAGACTTCGGATCCCTCAAGATGTGCCCAGGAAATTGGTGAAGTCATCACATCCGCGATGGATGGCTTCATCCAATCCACTGTGAAAGAAACTGGTGTGGGCTCAAAGCCGTGGTTCAGTCGACAATGCTCCGAAGCAGTGCGACGAAAAAACGCGGCTTACCGAGCCTACAACACATCTCGAACGTCTGAAAGCAGAACAGTATATAACAAAATGGCAAAGGAATGCAGGAGGATCATTAACAGGTCAAAATTCGAGCACGACCTGCAGATCAGCAGTAAGCTGGCTGCCTGCCCGCACGGCAGCAGAGCGTTCTGGTCGCTTGCGGGCTCAATAGGTCGCAATTTCTGCAAATCCAGTCTGCCACCTCTCACCAGACCTGATGGCTCTCTAGCAAATACCGCCGCCGAAAAGGCTAACTTATTAGGCAAAATGTTCGCGGAAAACTCGACCCTCGATGATCAAGGTGCTACCCCGCCGTCGGTTCCTCATTGCAGTTTTCGTATGAAAAAGCTGAGGATCCGGCATCGGGATGTACTCCAAGTCTTACGAGGGCTTGATGTTAATAAAGCTAGCGGGCCTGACGGAATACCTGCCCTGGTATTGCAGAGGTGCGCTGTAGAAATAGCTCCAATTTTGACGAAGCTTTTCAAAATGTCCCTGAAGACTGGCTCTGTGCCCTCTGGTTGGAAAAAAGCGATCATTCACCCTATTCCAAAGAAGGGTGACCGCTCCAACCCAGCCAACTACCGCCCCATAGCGATCACATCTGTTCTGTCAAAAGTGATGGAACGTGTGATCAATGACAAACTGCTCACATACCTCGAGAAGAACAAAATTATTAACGACCGTCAATACGGATTCCGGCGGAACCGCTCGTGCGGTGATCTTCTCGCGTATGTGACGCATGTTTGGGGACGGTGCCTGGAATGTTTTGGTGAGACCCAAACGGTTTCACTGGACATTTCCAAGGCCTTTGACCGGGTTTGGCATCGAGCGCTTGTCAACAAACTGCGTTCTTACGGACTTCCCGCATCCTTGTGTGCGTGGATTGCCGACTTTTTGAGGGGGAGGTCGATTCAGGCGGTTGCTGACGGTTTCACCTCTTCCTCGCATTCGATAAATGCTGGCGTCCCACAGGGATCGGTTCTGTCTCCGACTTTGTTTCTGTTGCACATCAACGACCTCTTGTCATGTGCACCGATTCATTGTTACGCGGATGACAGTACAGTCCATGATAGCTTTTTGTTTGACAAGCCTCCAAAGGGCACACAAACCCCAATAGCTCGGAGGGCTTTGAAGCAGAGAATGGACGGTTACCTCGAGAGTGTTTTCTCTTGGGGTAAGAATAACCTCGTCGAATTTAATGTTTCAAAGACCCAATCATGTCTGATAACGTCTAAAAGGGATCGAAATGATAATCTAGTGTCCTTCAACGGAAGCATTCTCCCGAACAGGACCTCCATTGATATGCTTGGTGTAACTCTTAGTGACCAGCTCAGGTATGGGGGCTCCATCGAATCCAGAGTTAAGTTAGCCTCTCAGAAACTGGGCGTACTGTACAGGGCCCGCAGATACTTTAATAGTACTCAACTGTTAACCCTGTACAAATCGCAAGTGCGCCCCACGGTTGAATTTGGCAGCCACCTCTGGTCTGGAGCTCCAAAATACCTAAAAAAAACCCTTGACTCTGTGCAGAAACGGGCGGTCCGTTTGATAGATTCTCCCATCTTAACAGACGGATTGCAATCTTTAGAGCATAGGCGTCAGGTGGGAATGCTGTCCTTGTTCTACCGGTATTACAATGGAAGATGCTCCGAGGAACTAGCGTCATTGATCCCCTCGGCACCGGTGCATAGTCGGGAAACACGCCAAACACGCGCCCAACATTTGTACACAGTTGATATTAGTCACATGAGAACGGGTCGTTTTTACGATTCGTTCTTGAGTTCAACAGCTCGGCTATGGAACGATTTACCGGCCTCTGTGTTTCCTCCCTCCTACAACATGAGTCTCTTCAAGACCCATGTTAACTCCTTCCTTTCCTCAAAAAGACCCTCCACACAGCATCCTCAAAGATGACATAGGCCCTGAGGGAAATTATTTTCCTCAGGGCCTCCTGTGTGGAGTTAATGTAAAAAAAAAAAAAAAAAAAATGCTAATCATTTTTTTTAACTAATGATATTATATATTATAAGGTCTGCCCAGATCTTGTTACACCACTTACCGCTCTCGGATGTCGCTCATCGGAGGGTTAACGTAACAATTTATAAAGTAGGAGAAGAATGGAACAGTCAAGAGGAGAGCCGCTTCATGATAATATCCACTTACATACTATATCTGCTTTAACTTTTCCTTTGAGTCGAATCTGCAGATTAAGTTACCGTAACGTAACTCGGGTATAGCCCCGGGCTGCGCGAGGTTCGCTCTTACTCCATTGACCAGCCATATCATAATAACTGGGCCTTTGAGGAACTCTTCTGACAGCGTTTTGGCGTGTCTGCTCTTGAAACGAGGAACAATAAATACATTCGAGGCTCGTTTCAGAGTCAAAGTATTGCTCTTGAAATGAATAACGCGGTGTTGACTTTATGGAATGAACGGGGCTGGATGTCTTTGATGTCTCGAATACTTCAAAAAAAGAAGGAATATACAGATTGTCCCAAAAGTCAATTTTATCCTTTGGAGAGTTGACAGGCCAACTCATGACAGACCAGAATGACTTCAGTAAGATGTCTTTAGTTTTTGAGATATTGACACTTGTATATTTCGTAAAAATCAATACCTTAGATTAGTTTTTTTGAGTGCCACTGTTAAAAATTCCATATCCTTAGATTCATTTTTTTATTACGCAACTCTGAATAGCTAACTCGGTTTTTTTCATAGAATGCTGTAGAAACAATAGGAAGACATTTCTTAATTTTTGTTTAGTTCTTAATAAAAAACTGACACTTTAATTTTACTTTGTGTTTTCTTCGAAATCCTGATTAATGAAAAAAAAATCACGATGACTCTTTTCGCAGTAAAACATTTGTATCTAAAGTTATATTATACCACCTCAAAAACTACACTAAAAAAGTATATATAATATACTTGCAAGGTTAGCGTGGGACATTTTTTACCAAATAGGGGAGTCGAAGTCAACTAATTTTTAAAAATTTATCTCACAAATCAAGCAAAAAAGTATTTTTTTTATATTCCAAAGTTATAGGCACTGTCAGATTTATTTTGGACTGTGATCAATAGCGTGGCTATTCAGATTTATGTAATAAAAATTAGATCCTTGAAATTTGGATTTTGTAACTGTGACACTCAAAAAACTCATCTAATGCATTGTTTTTACGAAATTCATAAAAGTTTCAATGTCTTTAAAGCTATCAAAAATTAACCAAAGTCATGTTAATATATTTTGGTCCATCATGGGTTGACCTATCAGCCCTACAAAGAATATCGTAGACTTTTTGTACACTTGTATAATATAATAATGCAACGGTCTGTTATTTTTTAGTAGGATCGAATCCCGGCGTGGGCAAATAAATCCAACCGCCTGCTGTCAGCGAGACTCTTGCATATCCAATTAGGGTATGTTGTGAGGCTGAAGGTAGTGGGAAGGGGAAGTAGAAGGGAACAAGGAAGGTGGGAAAGTTTCAGGCTATTCAGATCTGGTCGCCAAACATGCATTTTAAGCAACGTTTCAATTCTGAATGGGTTCATATATCAGGGCGATACTGAGAGTATCTTCCACTCTGGAATGGGCCACAAAATTATTAAATTGTTAAATAACACAAATCGGACACTTGGGAGTTGAACCCGCCACCTTCATATTGCTAATGAAGAGCTTTACCCCTCGACCATGGAGGCCGTAAGATAATTTGTGTGAATTTGTTAGTGAATAGGAAATTAGCCGGTACCTACAGTATTAATGTGAGTGAGTTTATAGTAAATGTTAATTATGTGTTTTAAAATAGCACAATATGTCAAAAACTATAGAGCATAATATATTATGATTCCGCAATAAGCTTACTAACATACTCTTGGGAATACAAAGCATAATGTTTTGTTTTATATAAAATAACTAAATACACGATTTTCATAAAATAATATATACGCAAATATTTTTATGAATATGAAGTTTCCAAAAAAATTATTTTTGCATTAAATAATTACGTAAAATAAAAGAGATAGGCACCTACTGATTTATCTTTGAAGGTTTTCGCAATGTTATTTAAAGCTTAGCGGGTGATTAGGAAATTTTCTTATTAAAATAAAAAAAAATTTGTGAATACCTGAAATTATACCCTCGTGCTTTATGACGGGGCGCGGATTTGTTAGGGCTATTTGTTTTAGCTTAGGTTAAAATAAAAACCGCTTGTGATGTATTTTTGTGATCATCATGAAGCCATTTACAATATCTACGAGATTTAGGAAATTATTATTTGAGTGCTTTCGGAATACTGACAACAATTTGAAATATTCAGTTGAGATAAATTGTAAATGTTTTTTAGAGAACTGAAAATATCAAATACTTTGACCTCCACGACTGTGTGGGATGTGTGGGGGAGTGATAATGAACGTTTATAAAATATACAGTAAATTTACTTATTTGTTGAATAATACAATTCTAAAAATAAACTTATTTGTGGGTAGTAAAATTCTCTTCAAAGAATTCATACTAATATTATAAATGCGAAAGTGCGTGTGTTTGTTTGTTACGCTTTCACGCCTAAAACAATAAACAGATTTTAAAAATTCTTTCACCAATAGAAAGCTTTATTATATGCGAGTAAAATAGGCTATATATAACGGTAAGCTCTGGCGTTATGAAATTATAAATAGATATTAATATATTATATTTATCATACTTTTCTGTCCCTAACAAAATTGCTAACGTCAGAAGAAAAGCAAAACAAATCGTTGTCGTGGAAACGAAGTTGTATATTTGCGGGAAATTTTATTTCAGTCGCGTCGTAGTGAATCGCTGAAATGTATGTACGCGCATAACTTCCGAACGACTGCACCAAATTCGATAATTCTTTTTTTGTGTTAGTTACAGCTCTGGCATTATGAAATAGCAATAGGTGGCACGCGAGCTGTTTGAAAACTGAATATACCGGGACTAAATGTATGGAATACGGTAAGGGGGGGGAGTAGGGAACTCGGGTAGGGGGTTCGCGAAAAGGGTGGGGAGAGGAACCGGGGAGGGGGAGGGGAACCTGGGAGGGGAGGTGAACTCGGGAAGGGAGTTCGCGGGATGGGGGAAGGGGGGGAGTGGAGTGAGGAGAGAGAAGGTGGAGGAGGCGGAGTGGGAACGCGAGAGGGTGAGGGGATGCGGGAGAGAAAGGGGAGGCGGAAGGGGAACGGGACGAATGGGAAAGGACACGCAGGGAGAAACAATTTCTTTATAATGGCATAGCAAAACAATGCCGGGTACTAGCTAGTACTAAATACATATATAATTTCAGTATAGATCTGGTGAAAGACTACTTTAGAATTGAAACATGGCTTGGATTGGCTTTGTCTAAATAGCTAATACCCTAGTCAGAGATTTCCATCTCATTTTAGATTCCGAATTCAAAAACTTCAACTACAACAAAAATTGCACCACCCGTCTAATCATCTAAATATAAAATTGAGCTGTTATACTTAGAAATAGATATATTTAATTATTTGTACGTAAGTATGTATAAGTATAATATCAAAATCTTTTATTTATTTATTAATTGAAATGTTTACAGAGTGTTAACAATTATTATAAAATTGCAATTCGGAGGTGCGCAGATATTAACACTCGAATTAAAAATGTTCACAGCATGCCTACAAGAACGTTTTGTTGCTACTTTGTGGAGATGGTACTAGTGAAATAATAATAAGCGAAATAAAATATGAAACAAAGTATGTAAAGAGAAAAAGAAAAAAGAGGAGAAATATTAAAAGCATATAACCAGCCAGCGGCCGAAAATCCACATTTCGTCGAAAGAGGTTCTAACGATCGTACAGGACGGTTCCAATGAGAAAGATTAATTACTCTCCGTACCAGCTTTTTAAAATTATAACTCAATATCGATTTTATTTCATTCCAAATTTGCTTTAATTTATACCTACATCAAAAATGCTGAAAGGCGTGTTGATAAAACTATTAAAATTATGTACTTTTTGTAATTTTTTTATTATCAGTATTTATCATTTTTCAATAATGTCTCAGCAAAAAAAGAATATAATTTTTTTAAATATATTTGTCTGTAAGTGCGCAAATAAATACACAAACGGACCAATTTTGGTCAAGAAACACATGAACTTATATATTTTTTTATGATTTTATTTAAATTAAAATTAAAATTCTCTTATTAGATAATGTATTGGTTTATTTTAATGCATGATTATATGATTTGAAATGGGTGTTGTATGATAAATGTACTTTTTTGAAAATTTAACAAATCCGCCAACGACCTATCGTATAACTTTATTATACTAAAAATCATCATTTTTTCTGAAAATTTAAAACATACGTTTACTAAATAAAATTTATATTTTTTTGTGGAAAAGAGTCAATACGTCTAAACACTGATTCAAAAATGACATATTTCTGGTGTTCTCTGGTTATACGCTCTTAATGGAGCATAATAAAGCAATTACATATTTCATAGTTGGCAGCACTACCGCCCACATCCCCATATCCTGAAAAATTAATTAATTAAAGTTTTTTTCTGTCTACGTTTGGCGACAATAATTAACCCTTCAGGCCTCGACCATGTTTTCTCTATTACCCATCAGTCAAAATATCGCCGCTTTGCAATAAAATACAAATAAATGGAATATTTGTGAACGTATCCGAAAACGAAAAACTGTTTTAGAAAGGTGATGAAATACGTTTTAAAATTTTGTGTAAATAACAGAGTAATTTTTTTATACAATTTTTTTTTAATGCAAACTTTAAATGTCGCTCACTTAACGTTTCTTCTAACTAAAATTTATTGTAACAAAAAAATTACTAGGCAGATTTTTTTAAACAGATGTTTTGTAAACGTTTTCGTCACCTCATTTTTTGTCGTTTAATGAAAAAAAATTTAAGAAATTCCCAAGGTGTCACAATTTTTTTATAATAAAGGTGTACATTTTTATAATTTTGTTGTTAATTTTTAGATTTGAATATATAGCGTGGTGTTTTCTCTTTCCAATGCTTTATAGATCAAATTTCTCACAAGACCTACCTATATGAGTTCTTCCGAAAAGCGAACAAATTAGCCTGAGGGATTAAGAAATAATTACACCATTTTTTATCATTAACCACTCAGATGATTCCTAATAATTTCATTAAGAGCATATATGATCTTTGGGGATGTTGTATGGACAGTATTTTTGAGGAAGGAAGGAGAGGAAGTTCTGGAAAGGAAAAGGGTATGAGGGGTGGGTGTGTGTGGGAGTCGGTGTGTTCAGAAGCGACAAATGTATGAATCCAACCCTCCGGTAAGGTAATGGGTATAGATAGTCCGGAAGCAGAGGTAAAAGGGTCTCCTTCGATCCGACTCTCACGATTAGACCCACCACGCTACTGTTGGGTTCCAAGTGTCTTAGTGTGATTCATAATATGACCAGCTAATGGAAACCTATCGTCGCATTTCAGGAATAATTTTTTGATCTCTTTTTCCCGATTTTTATATCATCCAAATGAAAAAAAAATCTTTACCCGGTTTCAAGGGGTTTTTTAACCCAGCATTATTTTAAGCTCAGTTATTTTTTAAGCACAGAGAGCAAAGCTTTGTGTTGTATTTCATGTCAGCATTCCTTTTACGTGGCTAAGAGTATGGAAAAATCTGGGCAATATCAGACTTGATGGCTTTGACGTCGGCTTCCTACTAGAGCTTTGTCATCTTAGGGTGACAGAAGACTGGAGCTTTATAAGACTGACATATTATAACACGACTACTCTAGTAACGTGGGTACTTCGCGTACAGTGTTAACAAAAAACCATTTGTTTTAATGTTTAAATATTGAATTAAATTATATGCGAATAATTTTTTTTAACAAAGATTTAAAAGACAGCAGAAACTCACGTGAAGGCACAGAGTAAATAATAACAGAGCTACCCTTACTGGTGAGGAGAACAAATTGTCGGTGGCGGGGGTTGTGCGTGCCTTTACGTGCGAACTCGCATTGAAGTTCTAGTATATTAGGCTCAAAAAATATTCGGCTTCAAACTAGACGTTCTTTTAACGCCAGTCAAAATAAGAATGATGATGCTATTTATTAAAGAAATAGGCGAAGCGTTTGCCTCCAGGAGATGGAAGAGGTACTCGTGTTTCTCTTTAGGACAGGCCTATTTTTTCTGAAATCGGTGTTTTGAGGGGTTTTTGGAAATCAAAATCTTGACAAATTCTACATTTAGTGTCTAATGTACGATTGATCGATTTGATTGATTTGTGTAACCCTGTCCCCGAAAGCGAAAATCACCGCAAAAATATAAACTTACAAAATAATTTGTAGGTAGTTGTATAATATGTGGCATCACAAATGTAAACAAATAAATAAATGCAAATTGTTGCTGTGGCAATTAAGTCACGTATAAAAAGAATGAACAAAACTGTATAATTTTTCTGCTCTTAGGTTTGTAAAACCCTCTAACAGATCGTTAATAATTTAATTAATAAATCTCAAAGAGCACCACTTTTTATATCAATGTGAACGGGTGACCTGCTAGAGTCTTTCGAGTTGCACGAAAGTGTTCCCGCGTTCGGGAAAACAACGCTGCTATCACGTTCGAGCAGATTCCATGACGTTTGAATACACTCGGCATATCTACATTATTAAATGCTAAACGCTGATAATAATTTAAATTTAAAAAAATAAAGTTTGTATCTGACTTTCTCACACAGATCGGTCACACGAACGACGAAGTCGCGCGTCGCTTCGTTACATAACACTAAACACTACCCTACATATACAGTATGTTAGTGCATAACACGCGTAACTCAGAGATGCACCCATACCACCCCTTCTCTTCCCTTAACCACCGGCTGACCCCAATTTATATTAAACCAAATACGTGCTGTAATTAGGAAGGAAGGCTGAACCGCATATTATAATATATCCTAAATCAGATCTACTAAATTTTCGATTTCACCTGCAAGCTTATATTTTTTACTAAAGCAGATTCTTCGTAGCATGGATCTTTAACGTAATATAAAAAAAGCTATTAAGGTGAACCAGGTAAAGTCCAGATGTGTTCTAAGATATCAATCGCAAATAACCGATTCCAAATATGTAATTAAATAATTCTTTGTCAATATGGGTAGATGGAAAACCCTATATTGTTATTCAAATTTCGGGTAACATATTCAGAAATCCATTCATGCTCATACATATAATATAAGTGATATGCCTTTCTCATGCATTTTGAGAAAAGTTGGACTGGAGTTTTCACCCTTTCGACAATCGCCTGCCCTACTTTATTCACCTCCCCCACCTCCCCTTCCCTCATTCCCTACTTCTACTCACCCGCAGCCCCTAACAACACTTCCAACTACCACTTCCTCACTATTTTATTCAGGGATAGTAAAGCATGGTTACAGCAATATCAAAAATATGTGTTCTTTAAAATATGACAGATTGTTTGTGTTTGTGGCCCAGTTGATTTGTGACTATGTCAAATAGGATGGAAGTTCATATACTTGGCCTTAATCAGTAAAAGTTTGTAGTAAATAATGGGTGTCCGGGGGTAAGGTGCATTAACTTAGGGAGGTGATTCTACATGATATTATAAGTAAAAAAGTTAAATAACTTTGTTCGAAATTCCAACTCTTAGGGGTGGTTTTGTGTAAAAAGATAAAATTAGACCGGCGTGTGCCACCAGCTTTATTCTTTTCCGCTGTTACGATACGGGCCAATCACAACCATACACAATCGTGCCCGGCAGGCTCTCAGCAAGTAAGATCGTGCCTCACATTAAGGGTTTTTAGTAGATACGTCTTTTTGTATGGGAAAGAAATGTAGGAATTTCGGAAAAGGTTGTTAATCTTTTTTACTCCTACAATCATGTAGAATCACCTCCCGAAGTTAATGCACTTTACCCCCGAACACCCTGTAATATAAGCTATTAATTTTCTATAGTAAATATATTATATTCATTGTGTAATATATCCGAGACACCATCTGTGTTACTGTAATTATCCAAAAAGATAGCAGCCATTAGTTTATAAAAAATTAATTGTGGCTAATATTGGTAATTCTGAAATTAATATTTTATGAAAAAGTCTCAGTGAGTAAGAGATCCTGGGTTCGATTCCCTGTTGCAACAATTACCTTTTTATGTATGCTCTTTCATGATTTGTTCTTTTTCTATTTTATTTTTTATTTATTATGTTTAGGAATCAAATAATTTTATGAGAATTACAATGTAAAATGAATATAAGTTAACCAATTAAGTTCTATTATTAATTCATATATTAAGCCGGGTCTCCAGCGACAATATCACAACAAACATTGAACAGTATATGTGCAAATATGAAACATTGGGTCAGGGTAACAATGGTTTTTGTTTTCCGTGGCTGATGGAATACTAACAAACGTTGTAACCTGACCCAATTTTTATATTTTTGTTAGATGTTTTGAAAACATTTAGTCGCTGAAAACCCGACTTTATTTGAATAAAATAATTATTCGTAGGTGGTACTCATCAAAATTTGGCCGATGCATAATGTATGTATACATATACCTACTACAGTATAAACAAAAACAATTGAACAAATTAACTCTCTTTTGCTGACATCGCCCGCAAACAACCTACTGATGCTCACCAACCCCCACCCATCACTCAACATGGACATCGCGTTGGACCACCAAGACCTGCCGTCTGCATCTTTCCAACGGATGCGGATGCCGCCAAGGACTCTGACGATACCAAAAAAATCATTGAGGACATAATTCGTCCATCTGAACTAGGCGTTCGGGTAACGGGAATCAAAAAAATTAGAAATAAAGGCATTCTGATAAACACGGCAACCACGGGCGAACAGCAAAAATTACTTAATGCACCCTGCTTCGACAAATCGAGCAAACTTAAGGCCCGACTGCCGACAAAGCGACTACCGAGACTAATTTTCTTTAATGTACCCCGGGACCTGGCTGACGAAGAATTTTTAAGGATGGCTCTTACTGGTGTTCCCAACATTGAAGACATTGAAGGAACTATTGAGTCTTGCACATTAAGTCACTTGGCTGGTGCTCGTACAGGAAACACCTGCCATCGTATTTATTCAGTACCCGCTACCGTACGTAAATTTCTGGTGGAACAAGAAAAGGTATATATATGCTGGACTGTTTGACGCGTCAGAGATTTCATTGGCCTTACTGTCTGCGCTAAATGTCACATGATTGGTCACTCATACAAATATTGTAGAGATACCAAACCAACATGTGGACACTGTGCCCAACAGAATCACACCGGTGAGGCTTGCCCGAATTCCTCCACCAAACCAGTTTGCGCAACATGCACCAGATTTGGAAAGCCTGCTGATCATTCAACTGGAGACAGCGACAACTGCCCGGCCTACATGGCTGCCCTCAAGAAAGACCTTGCTACAATAGATTATGGAGTGTAATAGATACGAACGCAAGTGCCTAACTATCGATGAATATACTCCTGTGAATAGCTGTCTTCGAATCATGTACATGAACGCGAGAAGCATCCGGAACAAATTTGACGAAATTGAAGAAAAACTCAGAGGAATACGCGATATTGTCCATGTCCTTGTCATCACTGAAACATGGCTTGATGTTGGAGAAGAAAAGTTTTTTGGGTTAAAAGGCTACAACTGTGCGTTTGCTTCTCGCCCCAAAGAGGGAGGAGGTGGTGTCGCCATATATGTACTGGACTCTATGAAGTACTCTATCATTGATAAATTTTCAAACGAAAATTCATTTTTAGGTATAAGTGTATGTAGCAAGGATAGGAAACCAGTTAACATTTATGCCATCTATCGGAAACCCAACCCTAACATACACGATTTCCTGACACATTTGGAAAAAATACTAGACAAAAGCAGACAAGATACATTAATACTCGGAGACTTTAATATTGACACTACCATAAACACATCCTCTTCTTTAAATTATCTCAACACCTTAGAAACATACAATTTCTCAATACAAAACAAATCATTTCCCACTAGAGTCACTAACACGAGCAGCACACTTATAGATCACGTCATATCAAATAGACTAAATATTCCAACTACCGTATCAAACGTAGATGACCCACTTAGTGACCATAACATTCTTATTATTGATTTCAAGAATAACTTAAAAAAATGGTCTAATAATAGGGACAAGCCGCGCCTTACAAAACCTGTCATCAACAATATGGCAGTAAAATCCTATTTTGCAGCTAACAAATTCACCATCAATTCAACCAAACCAGAAGAGAGTTATAAAGATTTTAACGATTATGTCAAAAGTGCAATAGAAGCAGGTAAAACTACACCTAAAGTGAAAATAGGAAATCAACAACACCTAAATACACCGTGGTTTGACTCTAAACTGAATTCGCTAATCAAGGAAAGAAACCAGCTTCACAAGCAATGGAAACAAGACCCAGGTAATATGACTCTTGCAGTACATAAAAATAAACTGAGAAATTTAATTACTAATTATAGGAGAAGTTTGAAACACAAATATTATGTCAATAGCTTTCAAAAAAACCTGAATAACCCCAGAAAAACTTGGAAAACCATTAATTCAATTCTGTCTAACCGTGCACATAAACCCTCCAACACCATCGAATCTCTCATCATAAATAATTGTGAGGTTAGGGAACCCGGTCAAGTAGCTTCAGCATTTAATGAGTTCTTCTTATCGGTTGGAGAAAAATTGGCAGCTGCCATTCCATCATTCCCGGATGACTGTAATACTATTTATGTAGAACCAAAGGCACGTCAATCATTATATATGGCTAGGACAAATAAGGGTGAGGTATTAAGGATCATCTCGAAACTTAGGTCGAATGCAGCGGCAGGTATCGATGGAGTAACCCCGTGCATCCTTAAAACCTGTAAAGAAGAACTAGCTGGGCACCTAGTGCAACTTATCAATTCCTCTATAGGCTCGGGAGTATTTCCAGATCAATTAAAGCTAGCAAAAATTATACCAATTTATAAAGAAGACTGCAAAAAATGTATTTCTAACTATCGCCCAATATCGGTTTTATCAGTATTTTCAAAGGTGTTCGAGACTATTATAAAGGATAGACTTCTAAAATATATCTCTAACAACAATATCCTAACACCACAACAATATGGCTTTCGAAAAAACTCCAGTACCCAATGTGCCACCTTCGATTTCATCTCGAACATTCAGCAGTACATAGACCAGGGCGAATACGTAGCAGCTATTTTTATAGACCTAAAAAAAGCCTTTGATACAGTAGATCATGAAATACTCCTACAGAAAATGGAACATTTGGGTATAGTTGGAAAATCTTTAAAGCTTCTCCGAAGTTACCTATCTGATAGATTTTGCCTTGTCGACATCGAAGGGAACCTAAGCGACTTTGGAAAAATCACATGTGGAGTGCCACAAGGCTCGATTCTGGGACCCCTACTTTTCTTACTATACATCAATGATATAACTAAATGCGGCATCTCGGGAAAACTACAACTTTACGCTGATGATACCGTGATTTACTATCGTTGCAAAAATCTGGGGGAACTTGAATCTCTAATGAATAAAGATCTCGCAAAGCTAGCTAAATGGCTGCGAATAAATAAATTAAGCCTCAATGTCAAAAAAACCCACTACCTCACTTTCGGGAAAAAAGATTATATGAGCATGAATATTACTCTTGGAAATGAAAAGCTCCAAAATGTACAAGTAACGAAATATTTGGGGTTATTCATAGATTCTAACCTGTCGTGGAACTCTCATGTTGAATATGTAAAATCCAAAATTTCCCCGATTACTGGTGTACTCTATCGACTTCAAGATGTGCTCCCCATAGCTTTACTGCGTGCCACATATTATGCTCTGATCCACTCTCACCTAAGTTATCTGGTTAGTATCTGGGGCACCATTACTAAGAAACAAATATCCGAAATACAAGTAATCCAAAATAGAGCCATAAGAAATATATACCATTTACCATGGGATACACATGTCAAAGATATATACTCACTGACACAAATACTTCCCTTTACCATTCTGCCAAAATATAGCATCACCACTGCCATCCTACAAATAATTCAACACTCCTCACACACCAACACTAAACCAGCCTTTAATTCCGATATACACCAGCACAAAACACGATCCCAAAATCAAATACACTTAGCATCATCTACCCACACAACTAAATTTGGTATTAAATCATTACAATATATTGCAAATATACAATACAATGCATTACCTAATGAAATAAAGCAACCAGTAGATAACAAAAAAAAATTAGTTAAAACGCTTAAAGAACATTTCCTGAAAATGTTTTTAAACCAGTGAATATTTGCTCGCCTTCATACGTTTTTTTTTTTTTATTTTTTTTTTTATATGTTTTATGTGTATGGATGTCCTCAGTTTTTCTAAAATCTCTATTCTTGACAATGCATTTTTTTCCCCTTTTTATGTTGTATTTTTTAAACATGTAATATTTGTGTAAAATGTACTCTTATGTGTTTGTCCTTCCCGTAATGAGTTTTTTCTCAACTCATTGGGAATAATGTGTTACTCACCATGTTTTTGTAATACATTATAATTAAATAAAAAAAATAAAAAAAATAAAAACAATAAGAACTGAAAAAAACAAGAATTTCAAGTTTTTAAGGCATGTATGAAAATGTCTACATCTCGTAGGGTGTTGAATGTTTTGCATTAATTAAATAATTATTTAACAAATTTTTAATTTTTGTTTATTAATTTTGTGGATAATTAGGCTTACAACGTGGTAAGCTCAATAAATCATTCGATCTGCAGGCCCCCTAGGACGGTCGATCGATAAGGATTGATAGGATAACTTTCGGTAACTTCTCATCTTCCCCAGGACAACTGCAGATCGCTAACGAACAAACAACAGTTGACGTCGAATAATTCAGAACGGTGACAAAGATGACATAGGCCCTGAGGGAAATTATTTTCCTCAGGGCCTCCTGTGTGGAGCACATGTAAAAAAAAAAAAAAAATCTGCAGATATTTTGACTCTCCGAAGAAACATGCGGTAATAACAAAATACAATATATAATTATACGTGCAGTAGGCTTAGCAAAAAACCATTGGAGAAAAGTTTCAAGCAATGCCATTTCAAATAATAAATCTAATTAATACCTAAATACACTATACACCAGCGTAAATATATTTAAAAAAATATATATATATATATATATATAAATATATATAAAATAATAAACCGTGTTTGGTGACTAGATCTGAATAGCCAGGTACATTTTCCACATCTCCTTCCCCTTCCCAATACCTCCAGCCTCACAACATACCAAAATTTGGGATGCCATAGTCTCCCTGGCTCCAGACGGTCGCGAGAAATTGGGCCTCTTGTGTTGTATTCTGATAAAAAAAAAATTATATGCAAGTAGGAACTTTTAGCGGTTTTTTGCAAAGCCGACTGCACGTATAAGTATGTCATATTTTGTTACCGCACGCTCCTTCGGTGAGTCGAAATTATTGTTAGTAAAAATATTTTTTAATGCGGATTTTCACTCAAGGCGTCTGTAGATATAAGTACCTATATCGACTTTGATTGTACGGTCGTATATAGATACTCTTTGCATACTTACTTCAAAAAATAATCTTTAAGGAGATCAACTGTTCGCCGGATCAACTATTGGGGGAACAACTGTCGGTGGGCCAACTGTTGGGGGGCCAATTGTTGCCGGATCAACTGTCATGGAATCATTAAGAACACTTAGGCGTTGTGAACCGTTACTTATTCGTTTGCGATCTGCAGTCATGCTAGAGAACGATGAGAAGTTACCAAAATTTATCCTATCTATCCTTATCGATCGACTGTGCTAGGGGGCCTGGTGTAGCGTTCAAGGCAAAATTTGATGAATCAATATTAAAATTCACAATTCTGCATAAGGATAGAACAATGAATAAAAAAATCAGTGTGTGTAATTCGCACGCGTTAGAGGTGAAACTAGAAAGTCGTTAGGTGTCGCTTTCATTTCTTTTGCTTGTTTTTTCTTTTCAAGTGGTTTGAAGATTTAATTTAAGAATACAAAATAATTTTTAAAAATTTTGATTTCGTAGGATTCGAACCCCCGTTCGCTTGATGTCTGTCTCTCTGGCCGCTGAGACTTATCAGGTACCTTGCCCACTACGCCAAGAAAGGCACGCGCCGAGGTGCGAATTTACTGCATTATATTAGAACCGAGTATTATGTAGAACTGAGTTTTGACGCATTTCCGTTTCACCCGAATTTCATGTCACTAACGGCGCTAAAGAAGTTTCACTTAAATAATTATTAATATTATCTTCTTCAGTGATTGAATTCTCCATTTACGTGCTTACAACAAGTTATTATTTGCTAATATGTTGATTTTGTCAATTTATAGACAATAATCGCTGAAAAGAAGGAATAGTGCTGGCACTAGAATCGCTGGTTCCGCAGCCATCTCCGCAACGGTTCTGTGGCGGATCTAAGCCTTCTGACATATATGCTCCGAGCGGGAACTACCTCCAAGATCTTAGTATTATTCAGGAAGCATTCGATAAAAATGATTTATTACCACCGCGTTTCAGCTGGGTGATGTTATTCAAATGAGATTGATATTTAAATAGGATTATTTAAAGACGAGGAGTAAAAAAAACGTTTCGATGTACAGCGAATTTCAAAAAAGAAAATTCAATATTTTGTACAGCGCATGGCCTATTGATATTCAAATCGCTGGAGTCTTGTTTTATACACAAAATATGTATACATTGTTTTACAAACTATAATTAATTTTTATTTAATGTTGCGTAGATTTAAATAACTAAAATTGCGTCATCTGTGTCTTTTACAGATGACGCAATTTTAATTATTTTAGGGAAAAACGCTTTTTCCAATTGTATTTTAAAATATTAAGATGAATTAATTATTAGCTCCCGTAAGCACGTAATATGAATATGAACAAATAGTGTTGTCCATAAACAAACTCAAAGCTTTCTAGAAAAGCCAACAAATACAATATTCTACTGGTGATTTAATCCAATATTGCATTTGTTAGCTTTTCTTGTAAACTTTGAGATTGTTTATGGTGTTATGGGTCGCCCATAATTCGTACGAACGGACTCTACAAGCGGCAGGCAGCTGTTGTCACGCGCACAGTACATGTTCAGCCTCGCATGATTATTGCTGTCCCTCTCAGGTTAGGAGAAGCATTACCTTATATGGTCACACAGCGCGGATTCCAGCCAATGGCAGAAGACATTACCTTATAAGGGCACACGTTCGAGTCTTCCGTCTCGCTCATCAAGGACAAGCAGCTCCGGCCACCGATCGCCGAAGCAACAGACATATTCTAGAGAGCGGCGCGAGCGGTCGTACGTACTACTACGTACTGTCGGGCAGTATGCCACCCTTCGACGCGACTAATTAAGTCTTCACCTACGATCCAAGTATGGCGCTATCACCACAGCAGCCTTTATAATATAACAGCCGCCTATATAATCCTACTGCCGCCTATTTAATACCATAACATTAGACGCGCCCGGCTTTTAATCCGCCTACATTGCCGATAGCCGCGTAATTCACCGTTATCGCCCACCGGTTCGGTAAGCTGGCCGAATCCGCCCACCATGACGCCGAGAAGCCGCCCACGCACCCCGAGCCGCCCCGTTCCTGCACATGGTCCGTGAGCTTTGCTCTAGACCTCACCACTTCGTAGGGAAGCTGCCTGCATCCGTCCGACGCCACGTGAGATTCTAAACCCTCTTATAGTCTTTCCGAGCCTAAATTCAGTAGCATTTCTAGTGCCTCACTCTCTCTAATGCTAGGCCTTAAACTGCTTACCTGGTTGCCTGTAATGTTCACCCTTTCATTATTGAATACATTTGAATTGTGACTAAACCTTGTTTCATTGGAGTCAACCATCGACAGGCTCGGAGGAGCCCTACTACCCTGAGCTGAGCCTTCCAAGCCGAGGCATATGGCCCCCGGGGGGCCTGCTTAACACTTGTCCCCCCCCGGGAGGGACATATTTCTGGAGACCAGAAGTATTACACTGGACCCTACGTGTCTTCAGTATCACCCTGGCCCCAGGAAGTATAACAATGGACAAAGCTATTTTTTTCATATTCATATCGAGACCTTTATCAAGATAAAGTGAGAACAATGAGTACAATTAAAAATAAACCTAAAAATTAAAATAATCTGATATAGTATTATTATTATCTGAAGGAATGTAGATTTTCGATTATTGTAAATGGAAAATGCGCCCTCTGTTATTTTTAAAATAAACCGATGAAGTTTTGAACAGCATCCCAGAAGAGAAAATGTCAAAAATAAAATTAACTATTATTTTACCTAGATTAACTAAACTTTGAATTTCTCAGTTTCAAAAACTTTAATACTATTTCCGGACCCATTTTACGAGAATTTTTTTCCCAATTTCCAATTTCACCGGGAGAAATTCTTGAATTTTTAAAAACTTTCAAATTCTCACACATAGCATTACATTTTCAAAAATACATATTTATATAAATTACCTGACACATTTTCCCACCAATTATCATCGCAAAAAAACGATTTCTCAATTTTTCCGAAAGACTCTTGTCAGGAAAATACAAAATTTGAAACACGGAAAATATCCACGTTCACATAATATAAAAATATTATTATTTGTTCTAAAACAGCAAACTTATTTTGTGGCACCACTTTAATTCAAATTAATAAATTACTTTGTTTTTACCATTATAATTTGATTATAAAAAAAACGACATGTTTCGTAAGCCAAGCTTACTTCATCAGGGTTTTAATAATACTAATTTTTAAATAATAGACATAGAACATGGTGTCAATGAAAAAATAACAGACATAGACACATAATAAACATAGACAATGGTAACAATGAGAATAGTTAGGGACAATATGGAACAAAGATACAAAAAATTTAATTAAATTTTAATATAATTAAATTTACAATTTATTTTCTATGTTTATTATTTGTCTATGTCTGTTATTTTTCCATTGACACAATGTTCTATGTCTATTATTTTTAAATTAGTATTATTAAAACCCTGATGAACTAAGCTTGGCTGACGAAACATGTCGGTTTTTTACAATCAATTATAGTGGTAAAAACAAAGTAATTTATTAATTTGAATATTATTATTTGTTTTAAATTTCCGATATATTTTTCGACAAATTTTCAGATTTTCCCAGAAGAAAGTTTTGCCGAAAAATAATTTTTTTAAAAGGATCAAAATATTTTCCAATTTTTAAAGTTCCCAACTTCAAATAAAAAAAATAGTTAGATAGATATCTAACCAAACATACCGTTTTCCAATTCAAACACTGGATCGCCCGATATTATTTTTCCAAGGAAACGGCCATTTTTTCTTTTGATTTTCACAAAATTAGAATATTTGAGCTGTGCCTAAAAATAACAAAATGAATATATTAATAATAAATGGTTATGTCGACTGTCGACATCTTAGAGTTATCAAACCGATTTGATAAAAAATTGCTAGAAGGGAGGTTTGTGGGAGAAACTCCAATTTTATATCGAAAAACACAATTTCGGAGGCGTTCTAAAATTTCGTGAGTTCTGGTTGCAGTGCATTTCTTGGTTAATAGAAGTTTGTTAGTTATTAGAATTTATTTTTCATTCGTCTAGTGAATTTTAAATAAACGGAGTTCTACGACATACATGCATGCATGTATTATTGTAGGAAATCACAGATGGTTCTTATTTGTATGGAAAAAATAAACAAGTATCTACGTGACAACATAATTTTGGTACATAATTTCAATAATTGCTGTTGTACATACGAAGGGGCAAAACTCTACTCTTCTACCAGGGAACTTTACTAAATTGGGTGAAGCCTATCAAAAAGCTGCTTGCAGAGTCTAGCAGCATAAAGGACGTGGCTGCGGGGTTTTATCTGCTAGTATTTTATCTCTTATCTATAAAAATCAATATTTGTTTGTTTATTTGTTTGTTTGTTTGTTCGTATGTTATGCGCTGCCATCTCGTTCATCCAATTGCGATGAAACTTGAATGATTTGTTGTGCGCACACCCGCGAAGGTTATAGGCTATTTATAATGTTAAGCTCTGGCATTTTGAAATTTGTAAAAATGAAAATGTATTTAACGTGTATGTTTAACGTGTATTTAACATCTAAGCTTTGAGCTAAACTTTGCGCTTTGAGCTTTAGGCTTTGAGCTTTGAGCTTTGAGCTTTGAGCTTTGAGCTTTGAGCTTCGAGCTTTGAGCTTTGAGCTTTGGGCTTTGAACTTTGAGCTTTGAGCTTTGAGCTTTGAGCTTTAAGCCATGCGAGCGAAGCTGCGGGTAAAAGCTAGTATTTAATATAAAACATATTATAATATACAACAAAATCAAGAGACATGGTTCCCTTTTCAGACACACCCCTTCCATAGGTCGCTTCAAGTGGTTCACTACGTTTGATGACTTAGCAAGGGTGCCCGGGTTCATGGGGTGTGGTATGTCAGGTCTTGATGGCTTGACCTCTCCAGCCGGATTCACTCGACCCATCGCCTTGCACTGCTGTGATAGGAATGGATTCATTTGTCCGTCACTCCTGAACACATCGAACCCTAGATTCCTACTCACCACTCATACCTTTTTCTTTCCCAGAACTTCCTCTTCTTCCTTTCCATAAAACATCCGCAAAGATGGTATAGGTATTTGGAACAAGTTAATAAGCATTTTGAAAGTACTAACTAAAATACTCCAATCTACTCGTTTGTCCTCTCTAACGCATCTTGTTTGAAAACAGACAGAAGATACAAGAATGATAACGTCACATACGATATTTTGCTGTTCCTAGTATAGAACTAAAGAGGCTTTTAATGTACAAGCACATTATTTGTGTACTTTGTTAATTTGTGTTCTTAAAAAAATGGGAGATTTTCACTTTTTCAATCTTTTAGAAAATCATCAGTTGTGAATGTATAACAAATGTATTAATCAGTTAGGACAATTAATCAGTTGTATCACAGAATTTAAACAAAGTTAAATTTCAAGTTCTGTAAAGATTCCTTTCAAGTTCTGTTATTGTATAATTATTGGCAAGTTTCTGCACAAAACTGAAACATAACCGAACTTGAAAATTAACTTTGAAATTTCATGATTTGTACAAATATTATGAAACAACCCGTCCTCAGAGAAAATATGTTTCTGCCTTGACTTCATGGCAATAGTTCGAACTGCGATCGTTTTGTAACCGGGCGACTATTATGAACACTTATTTTTCAGGCCACATCATGTAGAAGCGATTTGTATTTTTTTAACACAGATGAAATCTAAAAAAGGAAACTTTAGAGACTATTTACATATATTTTTGAACAGATTCAACCTCTGGTATAGGGCAAAACGTGGTTTCCGAAAATTGTGGTTGTCATTTAAATAGTCATACGGAAATTTGAGACCCGTGCGAGCACGATAAAAGAAATCCATCATTCGCTGGCGGCACACCTCAGTGAACATTGTTGGAAAACTTAGTCTTTGATATTGCCCGACATTACAAAGAGCTCTGTTTGAATCCAATGCGCTCAGGAAAATATCAACTGCACAACACTAAAGTGATGGTACCTAATCGACCATGAAGGAACCACGACCATGAAGGAATTTACCGAGTGTTAACAATTTTTATTACATTAATGAAATTTTTTTTTTTTTTTTTTTTTTTTCCTTTATTTTTTCCCAATTTTTACATTTGGCATATACAATATTATTAAAAAACGTAAGAATAATGGGAACCCACTAAGGCGCAGCCTGTGCGTGGGTAATATGGTTAAATACATAATATTATTGTAGGTACCTAGAAAGAAACAATACAGTGGGCATAAATCATGATTACATTTTGTCTGAACAGCTTGTGTAAAAAGTGTATACACTAATAATTATGTGCTACAGGTACATATTTACATTCTTAGATATTAGGTGGGAAGGCAAATTTTGGAATACTGTGATAAACATATTTTTAAATAAAATAATATAAACTTAATTTCGACAGATTCAAGAGCTAGAAAACAGTTGTTAAAGTGAAAACAAAATAATAGTGAAGTCCTAATCAAACCAAACTTTATAAACAAACTAAATACCAGAAAATATTAGTTTTTTTATATTATTTAAATTATAAAAGATAAAATTTTCCCAATATTTAAAAGAGGAAACTTTTCAGTTATTATTTCAATAAACAGATATAAAAAAATATATTTGAGTATCGTTGTTCTGCAAGGTAACATATTTACAGCAGTGGTATGTCGTTTTTATCTTGTATGCGAATTACTGGAGAATCGTCGCTTTTCCTTAGGAAAACATGTCCGTTCTTGGTCCAAATATATTTATATCCAATAGATTTCGTAGACTTGGCTAGCCAGAGAAGTTCCTTATTTGATGGTGTTAGTTTTTCATTAATGTAAATATTATCTGTGGAGTCCGAGTACTTTATTTCTTTTGGGCTCAATAATCCTTTAGTTTTTTTTTTATTAATAACCCGGTCCTTTGATTCTTTTGAATTGAATTGAATACTTATTATATTTTTAGAAGGGTTGTTGTAATAATTAATTATGGAATTGTTTTTTACTAGGTCACTGCAGTCAAGAGTCTTTAACAGAAGTTCTATAGGATTTTTAATGTCTTCATTTTCCTTCACAGCAATTCCTTGGATTTCGATAGATGTCTCTAGCGTGCGCTGTTGAATGTTATTGACAGAAGATTTAAGATTTTTAATTTCTCTTTGCATTTATTCCATTTTTGTGTCATTATTTTTAAGGTAATCTTTAGTTTTTTTTAGTTCGCTTTCAAAATCACCAATTTTATTTGAGCAGGATTCCACTTTCTTGACCAGATCTTGAATTTCTTTCGTGATGTCCGAAAAAATTTTATTAAAATCATTTGTTAGAAAATTTGTTAGTTGTTCTTTGAAACGATCAAATTTTTGTTCGATTGAAGTATCACTTTTATCATTTTTTGGACGCATTGTTATTATTTAAAAAATATATTTTAATATTTTTATTTAAACTGAGGTGACATCTATCGACGAAATCTTCTTTAGAAATAACTGTGCTCGGTAGGCAACTGCTGAAATGTTCATATAATTCGCTAGGTGGTTGATATATAAAAACTTTAATTTATTTAAATTTTATTTTATTTTGTTATAAAAGCATCGTATTAAAAAGATGCTGATGATTTGAGCACATGAAAATGATTTGAATGTCACTTTTAATCACTTTATACTTTTCAAGCACAGAAAGTTTTGTCGAAATATCGATTGAGGTTAGGGAGAAAAAATGATGCTTTGTTGAAGAACTGCGATTTAACAGCACAAAAACATGAAGTTGCACTAGCGTATCATTCTTTGAATAATGTTTATTGAAGTAACTGCTTTATATCATCCAAAAACTCACAAAAACTTTATTAAAATAACAGAGATGTTTTGACAGCTGTTCACTTCTCTAGGTAGGTAGGAATTGCCGTTGGGATGTGCGTAGATATTATCACTCTAATTAAAAAATGTTGACATGCGAAAATCAAGGTTTAGTTGTGTTACTAGGTGGAGATGCTGAAATAACAAAAATAATAAATAAAATAAAATGTAAAACATAGTAAGTTTACATAACACAAAATCTCTAAATGAAAGAAAGGACATAATAATAAAGCAATTACATAATTTTTAGTCCAATTATATTTATTTGCCATTACATCTTATTAGCAGCATTTAGTACTTACATTATTATATTGGAACCGAGTACCCGTGAATTAAATAAATATTTTTTTGTAAAATCTCATTCTCTCGCAGGCTAAGTCCTAAGATATTTCTTTGTCTCTTTTTAGTGTCGCTCGTTTCCGTTTCATCGAGTTTCAAATTACAACGGTGGAAAATAAGTTTTCACTTCAATAATTAAAAAAAAAAAGTAATCTGAAATGTGAAAGATTTTCTTGGAATGCCAGCATAGAAAAAAAGTCAGCAGGGATTTTCCCAGTACATCCACTCTTAATAAAGCACACATTTTTTAATAAAAATCATGTTGTTAAACAATATTCTACATTTTTTAACATACAAACTTTGAGAATTTTCGGATAAATGAAATTGGATGGCCCAATAAAGAACTGAAAAAAATATCATGGAGGATTCGATAAAACCTGCATCAAACTCACCGAAATCCCGTCTTCTCCAAACGTTCAATAATTTTTGTCCGAACTCAACTCTCGACATATTTTTTGACTCCCTGCTGTAATTTAAGAAAAACATTAATAGTAATTTAATCAATGCTCGCTCTCAACGCTCCACTACTTAAGAGGCCGCTCTCCGAATTTCTACCAATTTCTTGCAAACCTCCCTTAAACATTTGAAGTTTATAAGCTCTTAAAAAAATATATGTTATTTTTTAAGATAATATCTATACATTCCCAACGCCAAAACGCAAATTTTATGAAATTCCCATTCCCAACGCCAAAACGCAAATTTTATGAAATTCCCTCGATAGAAAAAAATCGCAAAGTATGCTCCAATTTTTTTTTTTTTTTCAAGTCTGTTTCCGTTATTTCAGAAGTTTTATGTATGAAAAAATTCACAGTGTTTCATTAAATACTGTTTTAGACAGCCCCCAAGAGATATTTGTCTATTTTAAACGAGTCGAGTTTTATTAAAGATTTTGCATCGATTTTGGCGCTTTAAATATTAGCGCTCTCCTCTAACATTCGTAATTTCGTATTTCTCCATCTTCTTCTTTTTGGGGCCGGTAACGGAGCCTTAATGCAATTCAGATACATAGGCAGACATACACGTTCGCATTCACACCTATAAACTGTTTGTTTCTAAAATAAATAACAAATTAAAATAAATGTATAATTGAATCAATACTCGTATATATTATATTACCGCCACTGATGTGTAAGTGTAAGTGTTGATATTGTGTGCAAGCATGTATGTATTCATGTACTTAGGTGCAAATATGTGTGTCTATCTATATGCATGTTTGTCTGATGTGTGCGACTGCGATATACGTGTACGTATGCACACACACATGTCTATAAAAATAAATATAAAATTTAAAATAAATACGATGTGTGAACCTTAGATGTACGTATGCACGCACTCATATAAAAATAAATATAAAAAATTAAGATAAGATTATGTACATTTTCATAATCTTATCCTTACGCACTTTTTTACTCCTATCTATTTTCTAGTTTTTATTATAATTTTACCAATTTTCAAAATCATTACATACGGGTACCATATGTTTATACTAGACTTCATTCAAAGTAACTATCCTCCATTGGTCACCATGAAACAGGCTCTGCCTAGTATGATGATTTAATGTATCTACTCTATGTAAATATCTTAATTATGTAACATGTATTTCATAAATAAATAAATAAAATAAGTCTAATGTTAACCTACATTCATATTTTAAAGACCATCTACTAGTCATAGAGAATCAGATATAACTCATTAAAGTAACACAACCCCTAAATTCAATTAACACGCTTGAACGACCCATAAATTTTCCCGGAATCGGCAATTTTGAATTGGGAAATTCGATTTCTATGAAACTGGTGGTTAGAGATGAAACATGGCAAACCTGCCAACAGGAAATGGGGGATTT
The DNA here is from genome assembly GCA_917563855.2 of Limnephilus lunatus. Taxonomy (NCBI): domain Eukaryota; kingdom Metazoa; phylum Arthropoda; class Insecta; order Trichoptera; family Limnephilidae; genus Limnephilus; species Limnephilus lunatus. The sequence goes on from OU830592.1 coordinate 78,636,084, forward strand.
CAATAAATGATTGCGGTTTGTATTTTTTGAAATTTCGGAAGAATACACGTTCTCACCACGGTAGTTAAAATGTTATCGCAACGGTTTAATAAAACTTCAAAAAGTCGTCTTAGTAATTGAAGTTGTTTGCCTTTTTTATTGGTTTTTAAGGTACAGTCCCGTTAAACTGCAATAAAGCAGTTTGTCAACGGGGGGTTAATTATCAATTACAATTTTTAACATTCATGAATTAATATAAATTATCTCTATTTAGTAACTGACCCCCAGATTCCAACGGCAACTGCAATGAACAACCAAGACAGTGTTAATTCAAAACCTTTTAAAAGTGACATATATCACAATAATATCAAAATCCCAAAACTTAGTATCAACCACATTCAAAATACCTATCTGTGTCTAAGTATTACTTATTTCAACAACCTTCCGTTAAATCTAAAAATGATTGAAAATAGTCAGGAATTCCAACTATTATTCACTTACTTACATGATTACTTTTACTTGAGCATGAATTCCCTCACCAAACACAAGAGCATTGCCTTTTTATGGTGATGAAAGGCTATTTTTTATATTCCTTTACAATACTGTATAACATGTTAAAATGTATACTTAATGTAAAAACATACGAGTATAAATACTAAATAAATAAAATCATGAAAAGTTATGATAAAAATGATTAGGTGAAATACGTTACTTTAGGTTAGTGTTTTCGGCTAGTTGTTTTATTCATTACTATAAATCACTTTTTAAAGGTGTGTTGATTTGTCGCAATCCTGAGTTGTCATACAATAAATCCTACCCGGCCCTTATAACTTTTTCCTTTTCAGCACTTCCTCTCCTTTTTTCCTTGAAAAAGACACTACACATAACTTCCTTAAAGATGACTAATGAGGAAAATAATTTCTCCCTGTTCCTCCTGTGTAGAGCTAATGTAAAAAAAAAACCTAAAACATTAAAAAAATTTCATTGCCATTTAAATCACAATACTTTAAACATCGTCGATTTCCTTCCAACGTAATATTTGTAGCAAGTTTTTACTATGAAAGGATGTATATTCTACTTAATTCCATCTTCTTTTCCGTTGTAATTCGGCGGTTGGGTCCTTTTATTTATTTAAAAACACCGCTTGTGTGTTCCAGCGGCCCGTCCCCTCGGGGTAAAACCTCCGTGGACTAGATTTAGGGGTTCAAAGAATAAAAATATCTGTTTCATTTTATCTTCGGGAGGTTAGTGTCTCTAATGTCTAATTTATGAGGTCATCCATTTTATATCATTATTGTCACGGCGGAAATACCTTGTATTTCGAAAAATACCCACAATATATTATATGCCATTATTATTATCGTATCAGAAGAAGATATTTTAGGAGTTACATAGAAAGCTCAAAATATTTTATCAAATGATGTTTTTATCAAATGATGGGTGTTATCATGGTTAGGCTACTTTCAATAAAAGGTATCAAAATCTTCACTTAAGTTAAATTATAACCATTAAGGGGGTATTCTAGTACAAGAAGCATGAATTGTGGGTATTTTTTCAGGTACAATTAAAAAAAAAACAATATTATTTTTAATAGCCATTATTTTACTAAATATTTATTAAACATTAAAGGATACATAAAATAAATCTAACGAAAAATTAAAATTTCGAAAAGTTACAGGGTGTTGAAGTGGGGGGTTTAAAAAAATGGCGCGCCCTGGTTGACACGATTGCAACACTCCTAGTAATTTGAAACAAAAGAAACCAAATTAATTATTAATTCAACCAAATACTGCTATGGCCCGCACCAAACCCGCGCTAAGAAATCGAACGAGGAATCAAACACGGAACGCCTGGGTGGGACCCAAACGCGATGCCCACTCAACCACTGACCGGTCCAAATACAAAGGGTTTTATTGTCTTTAAAGCATAATTATTATTTGACCGTATAAGAGACAATCTATCTATTTATGTAAATAAGAGTGTCTATGATGGGTGGCGTGGTTTTGATTTGTACACAAATCTACAGTTTTATTCTGACAGAAATGAAATTTTGCGTACTTGATCTTCAAAACAAGAGAAAGCTCACTGTTTACATTAGATTACACTCTGTGTCCGGGCAACGCCGGGGACTTCAGCTAGTTTTATATATTATTTTATAAGATTATTTTTTAATAATAGACGTTTTGTTCCAAAAAGATATGACAGATTTTTTAAATGTTTTAAATTACATTAAAAAGATATAATTTAAAGAGAAAAAACAGTGATGTAAAATAAAATATTTTTACCTATCAGTTATTCGGTTGAAAATTTCAAAAGATAAATCGAAAAGCCTCAATTTTTCAATACTTCTTTTATATTGTGAAGTTTTTAACAGAAGCTTATTGCGGCAAAATTTTCCGTGCAAATTTTGTGGCACCGAAGCATTTATTGGACGGCGTTATTGGAAAAACGTCAATTGCCGTTATGTTTGCAATAGCCGTTCTGTAAAATGTCGAAGATTTAATAAAACAAAGCAAGAATGTTGCAGCCTTGTCGGTGTTACTGTTTTATGCTACGACGCGGACCGTCAAATGCTCTCTCGTTCAAATTACGTATCTATTTGACGTTTGTTGTGAAAAAGTTTTTATGTAACTCTTTACGACAGCTCCACTGCCGAATTAAGAAGTAAACTGACACGATTTTCCAAAAAATTTTACTGAATATTTAATCGGGTGGAAATGCAATAATTTTGCTGAATAATACGTGCAAAAATATTACAATTTTAGTAATTCTAATAAAATGATTTAAAAATTATTATAAAATTTAACTAAATATTGACACTGATGCGGATCGTTAAAATGATCTGAGCAACTAATTTGATGCGAATTATGAAAACTCCAATATTCTAGTTATATTTTTATGAAGAATTTTCCAAAAATTTTCTAGAAAAACTTCAATCACCATAAACATAAACAACTCCATTATTGCACAACACTTTGACTTAATTATATCCCTGTGTAACGACAGAGAACAAAATAAGTTGCAAATTCTCAAAAACAGGGCAATGAGAATAATATTTAGGAGAAATAAATTTTCAAAAGTAAATAATATGTTAAAGGAACTAAATTGGCTAACGGTAAAATAGGTGGTGACCTTGAACACGATGATATTTATACAAAAAAGAAACAACCTTTTAAAAGAAACCTTATAAATTATATACAGTAATGACTTTCACAGACAACGTAAGGACGTGCAATGAAATCACTTTAACAAAAAGGACAAATCGAATACCCAAAATAGTTTACCATACAATGGAATTAAGTATTATAATACGCTGACGGAAACTTTAAAGTCTGTAACAATTTATAGGTTCAAGTTGTATTGTAATAGCCACATTAAGCGGGAGAAAATGTAGTTTATGTGCTAAGTACCTTTATTAATTAGTAATTTGTAAACTTTCCTAAAAATTCCTAGAATAAAAATAATAAATGAAATAGGATTGTTCCGGTTTGTGGCCATCACGATAACGATTGCTTCGATGAAAAGCCTGTATTGTAAATAAATAATAGTCTACGATACGAGAAGGAAAATACAAATGATTTTATGGAGGATTGTTATCTTTTTCTGTCTTCGGAAAGATAGGCAATCATTGGTTTTAGCAAATGTATGCCGTCCGCACTATAGTCTACTCTCTGTACAAAATATCCTACTTTTTACATTAGCTCTACATACACAGGACGCCCTGAGGTTAATCATTTCCCACCAAGGACACAATAAGGACCTATGCCATCTTAGCTATTTGAAGAGCCTTTTTAAGAAAAGGTACAAGAAAGTTCTGGGAAGTAGAGAAGATTCTTGAAGAGAAAGATCTTTTATGGTAAAATATTCTGGGAAGGAAAATATATGACGGGTAAGTAGGAATCTGGAGGTCAGTTTATCCAGGAGTGAATACGCATGAATCTGTCCCTTCAACAGCGGTGTTCAAGTTGTTAAAACAATTATAAAAAAGTCCGACAAATATTAAAAAAAAAATTAAATCTTATTTTAGCAGAACCACCATATAATTTTAATGATATATTTTTGACTGTTTGTTATTCCTAATGTTTTACGTACATCCTATATACATTTCTTGTTTAATTACCCTTATAATATTCAAAAAATATTTTAAGTCTAAATCTCTTCATATGTTAAATTTTTAAGTTTGTTATAAGGATTTTTTTAAATAATTCTTGAGTTATTAACAAGTTATCCTCTCCTAAACACAAGCATTTGCTTTATTAGGAGAGTGTATAAATTATGTAAGCTATATTATGTTATATTCTTATTATATTTTACTTAACATGTAAATTATGTTACTTCTATATAACAGTTCTTACCTCCATATTCTTCTTTCCTATTTTGATACTGCTTTAATTTTAATGGCATCAGTTATTATTATAACATTATTCTTATAACAATGTTATTAGGTAACTTATAGATATTAACTTACTAACGCACTAGTTATAACCTTATGTTTTTAACTTTGTAAGTAACATGTTATTGTCATTAAAATTATGTTATTATTACTACTGTGTAAAAGGAAAGGAAGAAAATAAAATGGGAAAATATTCTTAAAATGTAACTAACACACGACTATAATATGATATTATGTTATGTGTTCATATATTTTTTTGGATGAATTAAATAAATTTAATTAAAATTAATTGTGTATAAAATGTAAAAAAAATAAATTTAAAAATATATATATATATATATATATATATTTATATACATATTATTAAGAGATCTCTTCCATGTGATAAGTAAAACCTGTACTTGAAAGAACTCCGTTTATTATAGAGAAAAAGAAAAAACATTCGTGCTCAAGTCTTGACGAATTATTAACTTTGAAAACTAACGAGATTCAATCATTCCCATATGTGAATTCCGCAATAACCTTACAAAACTCGACCACGACCCCATAAAACCTTCGTAAAGATATAAATATTGTATGATTTTAAAAGTTTTTGGTTTAATATAATATTATGGATAATGCTTTGATAATAATCTAGTTTTCTTGAATAGCTAGACTAATTTATTACAAAAAATAATATGTGACGGAAGTCGATTTATTTTAAATTACTTTTCGCAAAGGTAACCCTTATTCGAGCGTATCGTGTTGTATTCGTATGAAATTCGCTACCCGTGCCTTCCTATCTCCAATCATTGGGCTTTGTTCGGGTACAACCAACATTCGCATGTGACCAACTATTTTCCGTAAAATGTCAATTAAACACAATCCTTGCTGATTTAGGTACTCTCATTCCGTCTGATTACTCATGTACGTAATACAACCCCCATTTTGTTATGATTTGAAAGTTATAAAAACAAATGATAAAGTATTTTCTTTTTATGTATAACCAGGAATTACAATGATTAATTATAATTGCAAACCAACGATTAATCTCAATAATTATGTTTTTTCTTGTATCAGAAATAAGCCACAATATTTGCATATGTAAGAAATAAGATTTAAGATTAATGTTACAAGAAAAAAAAAATAAAAAGGATAACACATTTCCTAATTTGTATAAATTTATACATACTTAAAAACTATTCATATTATAATTAAATGTATATAATTATCCCAAAATCACTTTGTAGCGTCATTTTAATAATAATGAAAAGATAATACATTTTTTACACCACTGTTTAATCAAACTTATCGACATTTTCGATACCATGATATCTTTCGTAAGGATACCAAACATACAAGTAGGTGTTTCATTTTGTTCATAGATAAATATTTAAATCACATGCATCCTTTACATTATTATAACAAAAAATTCTTGATGCATCCAAAACTGTCTACGTCTTACAGTTTCAGATGCACTTCTAATAGACTATAAATACTAAAACCGAAATAGTGTTTTTGCCGGTATTGGGTGATTGGGTTTATAAAAACAATATATGCAATAAAAAGGGATGACCAATCACTTACCATTATATCTCTGTGAAATAACACACGACACAATCACTATATGTATAGTAATATAGTTCCACCGCGATACCACATTAAAACGAATTAGTGCAAAACAATGTTATATACTTTCGAGATGGTCAAATTCCCTCTTTTTACTTAAAAACGAGATCGTGTATACGAAAAACACAAGTAATTTGCTTTCAAAGTAGTTCCAAATCTTCTGTTTTCAAAGCAAATGCACTCAAAATTTCATTTTTTTTTCATTGTTCCAAATTTTTAATCAGCAATCCAGCAAGGTGATGTTTAGGGAGAGGTAGGAACTGAATAAATGGCATCACGTAAGCATATTATCATTTCTAAATCTAACACCACTTATCGAAAAGCGCTTCAATAAAATACACCTTTATCGTAAAATCGAATTTTAATTTTCCGTATTTGAAGAAAACAATCGGTAATTTCGCCACCATAACTGTAATGGGAAAGTGTGGGCCGGCAACAGCAGTTACGGCTGGGTTGGGTAACGCAACGTAGCGTGGGGTAACTGTACTTAACGTAAGGTAGCGACAATTCGTATCCACCCAAATAACGGCAGCGACTGTCGTTGTTAATAAAGTGAACCCTTTTTATTTGGCAGACCCTGCCTTTATTATGGTGAATATTTCAGAACGAAGAATTGACGTGGACATGGATAGACCAACGCTTTCGTTCACTTTTCAAAAATAGGTTACAACAATATTACCTACATCATATGTGATATAGATGACCGATTAGTATACAGGGTATTAAGGAATGTATTCGACTTACAATGATTCCTGATATTATTTGAAATAAAAGTAATTTGGATCTCCGATCTCCGGTGACATTTTTGACTTTTTTTTAAACTTAAAATAGGAAAAATCAGTAAATATTGGGCAGGTAGGGTTAAAGTGAGTAACCGACTAGTGGTGACATGTGGTTCTGAAGAACAAAAAAATATAAAAAATAAAACTAAAACATCCAAAATGGACTTATATCCATATCATTTTTTTATGTGCAAGTTTTTAATTATGTTTTATTTTATGGTTTTCCAATCTCATATACTTAGTTATTTACACATATGTCCTTAACTTCTATTTACTATCCTTTTGCTAAACACGCTCATAAGGGCTGTTTATTACTCACGCAATTCTATTTTCTCAGCAGTAAGTCCTGTTTCGTTCCTTACCTGTATGTGACATATTTCTCCATTGTGAAGTGATTTTACACCGATCAATGGTCCTTTGACGTAACTGAATTATAATTATACAAAATCACACAATAGAGAGCTTTTCTTTAATAGATCCCAATCAAAGTGGTTTTAGGAAAGAAAATGTGTTAATATTACTCAAGGATTTCTCTAATTATGTAAATAATAAATTGAATAACAAAGGATATGTTTTAATGCAGGTCATAAAGAAATATTAAATACTTCGGAGGCAAAAGGGGTAATAGAAAACAGGAGTATTATTAAATGTTATATGTAACATAAAAGAGAATACATAAAATATTATTAGAAGAAAGTAGAGTAGTCTAATAACCAAATTTCATAAGTAATGACTCGCGTAAATTTGGAACATCATGAATGAAATTACAAATGCTAAATCATCCCTTAATTATATGATAGAGACAAGTTAATAATTGAAAATACTCAAATCTAACTCACAAATCATCCGGTTCAACAAAGTTCTTAAATACAGAAACGAATTTTTTACTAATGTAGGGTCGCAATTGGTACACAAGAGTACTAAGAAATACCATTAATGTACTTAAATTCACCATATTTTTTTATATATAAAATGTTTTTTATAGTCCTTAAAATAAAATAATAGAATTTATATTACAATCTAGTCTAGTAAGATAAGTAACTTATCGATAAAGGAAAAAATACAGTCAATTTGCAAGAAATTAAATCACTAATCTCAATGACATCCTGCGGAAAACGAAATGCGGATAATTAAATGACAAGTTTTAATCTATGCAGACAGTATGAGCGACTCTCAATCGTAAATTTGAAATAGAAAAATTCTAGGAATTGAACCCAGGCAAGGCTAAGGTGCTGGATGTTCCAAGTTTCTAAAATTCCTGTTGGTGACCGTATCTTTTTCTGATTTCTCTGTTTCGTTGATATTGTATTCGGTGATTAAATATTACAGTTTGAGGTTTTACTAATTGAGTTAAATTTAAAAAAAGTTAAACTGTTGGTTTTTTTCTTCTCCGGAAGGTGATACTTGATCGTAACCTTTTTTTCAATTTGGAAGGAAGGCGGGTACGGGTACCGCATGGAACGTCGCTTCGCATCGCATTGGAAGGGATGGATTCATATGTACGTCACCTCGGAACACACTGACCACTAGATTCCTACCCATCCCACATACCTTTTTCCTTCCCAGAACTTCCCCTCCTTCCTCTCCTAAAAAGACCCTCCAAACAGCAGTCCCAAAGTTGACATAGGTCCTGGGGGGAATTATTTTATAGGGACTCCTTTGTGGAGCTAATGTAAAAAAGAATCATGATGTTGTCTTTGTGCGACTTATTAGAATTAATTGGAAACTTTCTTAGGTGAAAACTTCTTTATACTTCTTTCACCCGAACTATCCCTCCAAGGCTCCAAGCACCCTTGCATAGTTCTGACTAACGCAAACCTCAGAAATACAAACATTGCGTTGTGGTGACGTGTGTTGTGGTTTGAGAGTTAAATTAAAGTGTATGAAAGTGCGGCACATTTCAAATACTCACAGTAATACCTATTTATTAATTATTAACGTTTTTTTATTGAGACGTGTTCAACTACTCGGAATTATTTATAAGAAGGCAATAATAACAAACCTCAATAATAATAATAATAATAAAATGTTAGACTATTATTCCGCATAGATTCTAGATAATTTAATAGCGCTTTTTACTTCATGATACATGTTATAATAATGTTAATGTAAATAAAATTTTCGCATAACTTCTGGTTTTTGTGTAGTGCGAGAAATATTTTTGTGAATTGAAGAATATAAGGGATTCAGAAATTAAGACATTATTTTTAAAATTACGGCTAGTGGGTATCCACTTATGTTTAGCAAAAACATCTGTGATGTGCTTCTTGGGCCAATGTCAGTTATTCGGTAATATATATTTTCTGTCATTTAGCCTCAGCATTGGATTCTCTTCTACTATCTAATCTAATTGAATATTTCGATTTTGAGAAAGGTTTTCATTTTCCGCGGGTCTTTTTTACACTAGAAATTCACAAAATATAGAAAAATCTAAATAGGCCTCGCGAAATATGAAAAACCGACATTGGCCCACTTAGAAGCAACTCACAGAGGTGTCGTTAAATATAAGACGTTGATAAATAATTTTTTTATACATACGTTGAAATAAGAATTTTAATTAAGTAGAATTTTTGCGGTGTATACGGCCGCGGCGTGTCTGTTTTTGGCAGGACTATATTAGATTATATTGGTACTCGTGTGAATCATTTATTATTTTCAACGTTCCGACGGATGGCAGATTGGCGAAACTAGTGAATAGTTTTCTTGGTTCTTTGATGGTGGCACCAAGTTGTTACGGACACTGAATGAAACCCCATTTATTTGAGATAGTAAATTTTTTCGAATCTTTTTGAAATATTTGATAAGCATCCCTTTTCAAAAATTAATGTACATATATCAGTTTCATTTATTATTTTTTTCCATCTTAGAAATTCTGTTATAAAAGAAGTAAGTTTAATGTAGATTTTGTAACTTTCTCTTGCTGAATTAGTGAAGCAGAGGTTCCAACTGGTTCTAAAAATGTGGTGCTGGAACGATTTTTGTTTGTGAAGATGGTCGTGACACAGAATAATTTTAGAGCTTGCACAAAACGCACCATGAGAAATTTAGTGTTAAAAATCATAGTTTTGAGATATCAGTCTTTGAAGTTAGCTAAGGTAAGTGTAAGAACTACGTATGAGTACTTGAGGGCCGGCCATCTGCTTCAACAGAAAGCTAAATCGTGATATAAATTTAAATTTTAACCGTCAGTTAAAGTAACGAGGATGATGAATAAGACGGCTTGATGTTTCAAGTATGCTTTTGCTAAAGTAATGTTTATTAGCGTGGCCAGTCTAAAAAGTATAATATTCCTAGAAAATGTGTGAAAAAATGCACGGCATTATTTGGAGCGGTTACACCGAAAATTAAATTTAAAAGCCACTGACAAAATATCCCTCTGTATTTTGTTTCGCGTCGTTGTACGATCTGACAGCTTTGTTCATATTAAAATATTTGTTTTTAAAAATAAATGACGACCTGTTATAATATGCATGATATTACTTTGAAAAAAATACAATTTACCTTGAAGTAGTAATTTAATTAATTAATTTAATTAATTAATTAATTAATTTAATTAAGTAATTTAATTCATCTTCTTTAACGTAATGTGTCCCAAATTTTATGAGATCCATATACCGCGCAAAATATTCGGGATCGTCCCAAATTACCATGTTATTAACGCTACTGGGTAAAAAAAAAATTGGTTAACCCATTTTTTTTACATGAACTCCAAACAGGAGACCCTGAGGAAAATAATTTCCCTCGGGGCCTATGTCATCTTCGGGGATGCTTTGTATCTTACCTCCAACAAAACTTTCAAAATGGAGGAGTAACTCTAGAGTAACTATCGGTTTTCGGAAAATAAAAGCAAAAGTTAAAATCGACGTAAAACATGCGGTTAAATTGGTTGAAAAATCATGCTAGTAAAATTTTACTTTAGCAATTCCTTTAACTCTTTATTTTCACTCTAGCAAGCGTTATATCAAATATAGATGGTATATCAAATACTTAAAAGGCACCAAAATATACATCCGACTGATGCATTGCGGTATTATATCATAATAATATGGTAAAGATTCAACTTCTTAAAATATCTTTAAAATACTTTAGAAAAAAACAATTAAAACGTGTTTCAAATGTTGTTTGAGTTTATGGAAAAAAATATCCGTAAAACTGCATTTTTTAAGAACAATTTTTTTACTTAATACGCTTAAACTTAATATACTTAAACGTTTTATGTTAAAAAACCAATTGTTTTGATCCACATGAACAATTTCCCTAGTAAAAATAATAAAGGTAATGAAAAAGGAAAGCTCCAAACGATTTCTTTTTTCAAGTTTTTTTCTGCGCTCCTTTTATTTAATAGAAACGGTACATTTATCGATGTTATTGGTGAAACAGGTAAGAATAATTATTTTCATTATTTTAATAAAATACATTACATTGGAACTTTACCACAATTACTTTTGCTCCCTATTTGAACACTGATTGCACGTTAAGAAACTTTAGTGATTTAATTTTAAAATGTGTATGATGAATTAACCGTCTCCGGTTTCATGACTTCATTTTACCATCAGATCAATAAATTATTCAAAAATAATTCTTATTGTGAACCACGCCGTAAATCTGCCGAAAACCAGACAGTGCATTTGGTTCCAGAACCTGCTCTGGTTTTGGTCGAGGTATTATACAGTTTGCCAAATGGACCAGAGTTGGTCCCAGTACAATTATCGTATCAATCAAAGTGCGGTGGGTGTGAACTGGTACAAACAAAAGCTACAAATGTATGGCAAGTATTAAACAGATAAGTTTATTTGCATATTATGCATTTTAAAGAACATGCTTTATATTCTGAAAGAACAAATTGGTAATACATTTGTTATCAATATGGAAACATTAAGACACTAGATCTCAGTGCCAAAAACGTATCCAACAAATATACGTATAAAAAGCTATTTTTCCCAAATACAACATTTGGAGAAAAAAAGCTTCTTATACTAAATTCTACAATAAAATCCCACTCTCACTCAAAAACCACGTCCACGGTACAATATTTAAATCTCAAATATAAATTCAAAATATTGGGAGATCAGAAATAGAAAATGCACTGACACCAAACACAGACTGAACCCCAACCACTCAATTGCACTAAAAAAATATCATCTAATATATATTTTTAAATTAAACAACACTTTATTTTTTAGCTCATCACATTTCTTCTTTGGCATTCCGCATTTTTATTTTGAATAAAACCACTTCCTCAAAGATATTATTGATATCAATTCCAAATTTAATTGTAATCCGTGAAAATATTAAACAAAACACTTTTTTTAGGTTTAAGTAAAAAGATGCACTTTGTCAGAATCGTTTATATTAGGTATATTGTTGTTTATTTTTCTTTTTTCTATTATGGTCTTAAATTTCTAGGTCATTGACAATGACCTAAATATTTTAACACTGTCATACATGAATTTATAAAATCTGTTTATAACTTTGAAAAATTAAATAAATCAGAATAAAAACGAAACGAAAGGCAAAAATGTGTGTACCGACTAAATAGCTTATCAGTAGAAAAACGTTGTAACTTTTGATTTTTTCTATCTCTTGCTTCTTTATTGCTAAGATTATTTATTATTAAACGTTCCCAGCGTACACTATTATCATATTCTAGGTGACCGGACATTGGTGGATATCCAGCACATACCCGCCCGTTATAAGTAACAGATGGTTAATCCTTCAGGGCTCTCACAAGGACTCGAATAACAACTCTCTGGACAACTTAACAACATGCAACTTCATGATTTCTTTTGAAAAGTCATTCATCATCATCACTTTGGCTCTACAACCCTTGGTGGGTCTTGGCCACCTCTACTCATCTCGGTTTTGTGCCAGCTCTCTCCAGTTTAGAAGCCCCTATGTCTTTAAGGACGTTGTCGCTCCATCTTAATCTTGGCCTTCCCAGGCTCCTTGGCTCTATTGGTCTTGAGTTCAGCAGGGACTTTGGGGCTTGATGTTCAGTCATTCTCTCCACATGACCCAACCACCGAAGTCTTCCCAGTTTTATAAATGTTTTGACGTTTTATGCATTTTGTGAAAAGTCATTAAAAGTGATTAAAAACATATTTAAAAAAATGGTTAAACAGGTTACCTACATTAGGTTAGGTTATTGGCTATTTTTCTTTTTTTTGTAACTTTTAAAGATTTTGCAAATGGGGTGTTGAAGTGCCATTTTGCAGACGTGGAACCCATTCTTTAATAGGGTAACTTCTAAAGACGTCTCGAATCTGTTAAAACTATCAAAGCCACACATATTGTAGAATTTATTTTAATGGAAGACAGTTTACGTAAACCGCGGGGAATCTTATTTACTGTTGTGATAAAACATTTTATGCGCGAAGATTAAAGCCTCTTTTATGAATTAAACGAAAGTGCTATTTGATCATAGCCGATGTGGAAAATCGTAAAAAAGGATTATTTTATCGTTTTCGTTGGACATAAAGTTTTTCCACAATTATTATATTATATTTATTATACCTTGAATTTTACGGGTGACATCTAATTTCTCATTGGCCGTAGAATTTCTCATTGGCCGTAGAAGGTTTTACGTTCATTTTGTCATTTTTATATTCTGCGTTTAGGCTCAAAAGAAAATTATCTGATTATGTCATTTATTTAAGGGCATAGACACATGCCCTGAGCTGTATTAAGAAAGAAATAATTTTTTGTTGTAATTTTCCAGAAAAGATGAGCTCTTGTGCCTGATAAGGGAGCCACGATTCATTCTTTGAAATTGAGTTCTTAAAATAATTAAATTATTGGATTTCTATGAATGTTTTCTTTTAAATATTTACATAATATTATGTAAGTTTTTTAATTTAATTTCCAATTTGTTCAGATTTGTCATTAATGCAGCGCAATTCCGTTGGGAGATTTTTGTAATTTTTGTGGCTTGATAAATACATATAATGGTTTTGCATTTTTGTGGTTTGCTAAATATGATGATTTTGCATTTAAAACGGGTGTTATAAATTGTTTTGATTTTCTCATAAGTTTGTGGTAGGCTGATTTTCTTTGAGAATATTATTTTTAATTAAACATTTACATTTATGGATAAACTTTGTCTGATTTTTCTGTTTCAAATTTTCGTTTGAGAGTCGCTAATGTCTTCAATGATTAAATGGTTCAAATTGTTTTACCAGGTTATTCCAAACATATTTATATAAAAAAAATATTATTTATTCAATAATATTATGGTATGTATTCAATAATATAAAAACAGTTCATTTAGAAACAAGTTCTGCTATTCAATTATTTTACGTGTGACAGCTGTTTCATAATGCCTACAGAGTTTGATAATGACTTCACAGTTTGAAAATGCCTTCAGAGTCAGAGGCGGATTGGTACTTTTCATAAGTATAAACCACTTGTAGGCTTGCCGCCGCCCTGCGAAATCTGCCGCCCCTAGGCCGCGGCCCATACGGCCTGTTGACAAATCCAAGACTGTTCCAGAGTTTGATAATGCAGGTACCTACAGTTTGATAAAGCCTTCAGAGTTTGATAATGCTGTTAGAGTTTGCTATTTCGTTTAGAGTTTTATAATGCCTTCAGAGTTTGATAATGCAGTTACAGTTTGATATTGCCTTCAGAGTTTAAAAATGCAGTTGCTGTTTGATACTGCCTTCAGAGTTTGTTAATGCAGTTACAGTTTGATATTGCCTTCAGAGTTTGATAATGCAGTTGCAGTTTGATAATTCTTTCAGGATTTAATAATGCAGTTACAGTTTGATATTGCCTTCAGAGTTTGATAATGCAGTTGCAGTTTGATAATTCTTTCAGGATTTAATAATGCAGTTACAGTTTGATATTGCCTTCAGAGTTTGATAATGCAGTTGCAGTTTGATAATTCTTTCAGGATTTGATAATGCAGTTACAGTTTGATATTGCCTTCAGAGTTTGATAATGCAGTTGCAGTTAGATAATTCTTTCAGAATTTGATAATGCAGTTACAGTTTGATATTGCCTTCAAAGTTTGATAATGCGGTTGCAGTTTGATTCTGCTTTCAGAATTTTATAATGCAGTTACAGTTTAATGATGCCTTCAAAAGGGCGAAACAGCTGTCCCGCGTAATAATTACATAGCCAAACTTGTTTACAAATAAACTTTTTTTGATAAATTAAATAATAACATTTCGGAATATACGAGTATATATAAAAGAAATAAAAATTTAAATAGAGTTCTACAAATTAAACTTGACAAAAATAAATATGAGAAAATCTTTTTTTTTTAAATTTAAAAAATAATAATCTTCTAAAGACAGTTATAATTTATTATAACCATGTTCTTAATTCCAAACCACAAAATCGTCTGGACGATATTATGTTGGTTACGTCCAAGTCGTATTCAATTCAGACATTGTTAGCACTCAACCAAAAATAAAACGTTATCTTCTGAAAGAATCCTTCCAGGTTACAACATTATAAGGTAAAAAGTAAAAGTACGCCCCGGTAATCTTTCGAAACAGCTATCTCGCGGCAAACGAGATTTATGGTCCCTACCCTCGTTAAACAAAACGTAAAACATTCCATGCATCCCAATTATTTACGTGTTTAGAATATTCATTCTACGTTTCTTGAGTGTTACACAACATGAACTAATTTAAAACCCTTGATTTAACATTTTTTTAAATAAATTTTAATAAAGAGGTCGATTTGAATATTTTGATTACTCACACAATATGTACTGTATATTGTTTTTTAAAAAACTTTTCAGATCAATCTTTTTAAATCAAGCGATTGACGGTTTGAATTTCATTTGAACAGATCTCTGTTTTGCAAGTTTTTTTGAGTTTTTGGTTGGATATTCGCTAACTGTAACTTACCGCGAAAACTCGTTTCATCTTTCAATTCTTATGAAACATACCAGCTTAAATTATCTAGGACGAATCTGTTTTTATTTTGTGTCAGATTTTAATGAAAATCCTTTTCATCTGATTTACTTTAAAATATTTGTTTATCTGCATGATTGTGTAAAATCCATCTGCGATACCATCAGCCGATCAGCGTACGTCTTATTTGCAAATCTGAAAGTTTGAAGGATGCCACACTTCTCCGCAACTCCAACATGTAACTTTTCTCCCTCACCCCCACTCCTTCCCCTCCTCTCCCTCCCCACCCTCTCATTTCCCGTCCTCGTGCATCGTACTTTCTGAGATAATTGCTTGCGATTTGTTAACGAATCTATTCCAACGAATCCGTAAATAATTATTCTCATTAAAAATCTACTATTTGTTCATCATTTCAATGAACATTGAACCCAATCTAAACCTCACACCGCTTCTCTACCTTACTAGACCTGATGCACCAAATCCTAAAAATCTGGTAATAAGGCCCTTAAAACAGATATTCATATAGATCAACGCTGATTGTGAATATATTCATTTTATTATAAGTACAATTAATAAAACGAGAGACTTAAACGCCCTGGATTGGTCGGCGGGTTCTAAGACAACTAAGACTGCATTCACGGGTCGATCTGCCGCGTGAATGCAGACAAGTTTGTGCCCAGTTGCACTGTGAAGACTCGCACACGGTTCAACACTACGGAAATCTTGCTAAATATGTTCTTAAATTTAAAAAATTTAACTATATGAAACATTGTATCAATTTCCAATATCATCCTAACTCTTCTATCACCGGTGCAAGTCTCTTGCCCTCTGCTTCTGCGAGGAACTAGCAGATTTAAAGAAACACGATTTGATTTAAGAGGCCGCCCAGGAATACGTAATCTTCGCTACTTCTCGGATCTCGGATATCGCAGATAAGAGGAACTAGGGAACGGGCTGTTTTATTAACGATGTCTCTTCGAAGGGAAAATTCGATCCAAGAATTAGGACTTCGCTCAAGGTTAGCACATAAATTTTCTCATCTTATCATACTTTGAGCGATAAATAACCATTATTTCGCTAAAAAGGTCGTGCTATTAAATAAATAGAGATAGCTAAATCCTAAAGCTAGTCTTTAGCTTTAATGTTGGTGCCTTCTGCATAAGAGTCCCAATTGCTCCCAACCGTCTGAGCCAGAGGGACCATAGCATCCACATCCCCATGCAGTATGTATTGTGAGGCTAAAGATAGCGGGGAGGGGAAAGACATCTGTATCAAAAGTGATCTGAAAGATGGTTTTTCTCCAATGCAATCCTGAAATTATCTACCACTCCAGAATGTTTTACAAATTTACTATATTTTATTTTAAAAGCATAAATTGTGATATAACACAAATATACCTACATCTGTGTAAAATTCCACGAAGATCGGGCTCGATTAAATGAAATGCGTAAACTTAGGTTGGGTAAAACAAAAATCCCGGTTCCAGACAATAAGAAAATATATATAAATACGCTTTTCACATTATCGGTACAAATTAAATATACAAATGTACAAAATCTTATCCACGTGGACAAAATTAATATCCAAATGGATTAAAATATTGGCCCAATTAACAAAATTAATGTCCAAATGTAACAGAATAAATAATTCAAAACTCGATAATAAATAATGTTACTCTTTTTGGAAATACTCAAAATCACTTTAAAAAGATAATTCTGATTTCCCGAGCATTATGCACCTAAATGGCAGCCATAGCAATAATACTGATGGTATTGTGAACTTGTTTGCAATTTTTTTTTAAAGTGTTTATTCAACAGACTCAAATAATGCTTCTGTTCCAACAACAACTCTAGATGAAACTCTTGATATTTCACAGTGTACCATAAGTCTCTCTGATGTAATTACTAAAGTTAAATCCTTAGTTATCCACAAATCTGCGGGACCGGATAATATCTCTACAATATTTATTAAAGAATGTATCAAAGCAACGACGACCTCCGTAGTGTAGTGGCTAAGACTCTTGACTCACAATCCGGAGGTCGCGGGTTCGAACCCGGCGTGCGCAAATAAATTTTATTCGATTAATTTGTGTTATTCCACAATTAATTAAAATAATATATAGTATATTTGCGGCACGTTCCAGAGTGGAAGATACTATCAGTATCGCCCTGGTGTAAGACCACCATTCAGAATTGAAACATTGCTTGAAAATGGCTTTAGCCGTGTTTGGTGACCAGATCTGAATAGCCAGGTACTTCCCAACCTTCCTCTACCCCACCTCCTTCCCCTCCCCACTACCTTCAGCCTCACAACATACCCCAATTGGGGATGCCATAGTCTCACTGGCTCCAGACGGGAGCAGTTGAGATTCTTGTGCTGTATTCACTGTAAAAAAAAAATTAAAAATAAAAAAAAATTGCTCTTCCATTAACCAAACTTTTTAATTTGTCTTTATCCAGAGGAATTTTTCCCGATAAGTGGAAAATTAGTTATTTGAGCCAATTTTCAAAAAGGGCGATAAAAGTGATATTTGTAATTACAGACCAATATGCATTCAATCCACCATACCGAAACTCTTTAAAAGCCTAATACTTTACAAAATTTTTACACAAATAAAACCTGTAATATCACCTTACCAGTTTGGATTTATGCCGGGTAGAAGTACTCTTTCCAACTTGATTGTTTATGAAAATTTTATAACTAATGCTTTTAAAGAAAAACTATACGTAGACTCTGTCTATACTGATTTTAGTAAAGCTTTTGATTCAGTTTCCCATGAAATTCTCATTTGGAAATTAGATAAACTTGGTATACGTGGCAATTTATTAACCTGGATTGAAAGCTATCTTACTAAAAGACAACAAATTATTAGAATAAAATCCTTCTTGTCCGAAAAAATGTATGCAACAAGTAGAGTTCCACAGGGTTCACACCTTGGCCCAGTCTTATTTATCTTGTTTATAAATGATCTAACAAAAGTATTTTTCTTACTTTTTGCTGATGACCTCAAAATGTTTAGAATTATTAAAAATATTTACCATTGCAATATTCTTCAAGATAACCTTAATATCTCAAAATGTCAAGTAGTTAGATTTTCTCGAATAAAAATTCCAGTGATCTTTAATTACAACATTGATAACAATACTCTCGAGGCATTAACACAAATTAAAGACTTAGGCATCACTTTTCAATCAAATCTTTAATTTGTTAACCACATAAAAGAAATCTCTAATAAGGGCTTAAAAATGTTGGGATTTATAACTAGGCTAACAAGAAATTTTAACAACATAAAGTGTATTAAACTATTATATTTTGCATTTGTTAGAAGTCAACTTGAGTACAATTCTCCCGTCTGGAACCCATATTATAATATACATGTACAAGCTGTTGAAAGAATACAAAACAAATTCTTACGTTTTCTAAATTTAAAAATTAGTATTCCAGCAATTATGTTGAACTACAACACTATTTTAAATGATATGAATATGCTCAAATTGTCAGACAGAAGAATTTTCACAGACTTGCTATTTCTTTATAAAATTCTAAATGATTTAGTCGATAGTCCGGTATTGCTTGAATTGATAAGCTTCCGGATTCCTCTACGTAATACTAGAAGTCAGGATTTATTTCAGTGCAGAAATTCTGGAACTAACTACCATATGTATTTCTCTTTGCCCAGAATAGTAATGGAGGGAAATATTTATACCAAGCCAGTGAGCATCTTCAATTTATCTTTAGACAAATACAAAATACTGTTACTGAGGCACTTCAGTTATGTACAATAATAAAAGTTAGTAAAATAAATATATACCTTTTATATTTGTTGTTAAAAGAAATATATAGTATTTATATTTTATTTAATCAAAGTGTAATTTTTAAATTTTATATGTAAAAGCCCCGAAAAAGGGCGTAAATAAATAAATAGATATCCAAAAGGACAAAGTATTATCCAAATAGACAAAATATTGTCTAAATTAATAGAAAGAATGTCCAAATGCATAAAATATTTCACTGAAGAATCACTATTTACAAATAAATTCGGTAGAACAAATCATTTAAAAAAATAGAAGCCAAAGGAAAACATCAGTTGAAGATGATATTGTCAATTCTGAATTTGATACATGAGCTCGACAAAAATTACCTTAAATAAATAGGTCCCAATTTCATGTTAGGGCGCAGTCTCTGTAAAATAAGAGATCCTGGATTCGATTCCCAGTTACGACGTTGTTGCGACGTTTATTTATTTTTTCGTACCTTGTTCTGGCGCATGTTACGTTTAGTTCTAATAGAATTATCTTCTTATTCAATGATATATTACATTGATGGGTAAGACCTTCACAAGTTATTTTTTTTTTTTTTTTTTTTATTAGTGACTATTTAGTTACAGGTTTGATAACAATTACAAGATATGATGATATATATAAATATTTAATCCGTTTGTTCTTAGTCCTCCTCACTAGGTGGTCCTGTGCTGAGGCGGACTGGTAGATTTCTTTGATTTTCCGTTATTTAGTTTCTATGATGTTTTTAATACATTCTCTAGTATGTCTGCATTAATTTCTTTCACCCATGTTTTGATTTTTTCCTTAAACTTATTTATCTTTTCTATCTTTTTCAGACTTGGAGGAAGGATGTTGTATAGTTTAGTTGCAAGATATATGTGGTTTCTTTGGCCAAAACTTGTCTTGAATTTTGGAACATCTCGTATATCCTTTTTTGAGGCTCTTGTGTCATGTATCCGAGTTTCATTAGGAGATTTTCTGTTTTTAAAATGATGTATAAGAATATTCTTGGCATATATTTGTTTTAAATTAAGAACGTCAAAACACTTAAAAATATCTTTTGAGGGGGTTCTGATGGGTAATTTTAGTATGGTTTTTATAATGCTCTTCTGAGCAATATCTAAGTGGTTAATATGATTGGCTGTAGCAGATCCCCATACTAGAATTCCGTACTCAAGACGGGAATGACATAAGGCATAAAAAACTTTTTTTATGTCTTTCCTAGGTAGTATGTTTCTTACGTTTTTGAAGAAATACACAAGTCTCGTGAGCTTTTTAGTGATTCCATTTATGTGTATGTCCCATCTAAGGTTTTCGTCTATTTCCACTCCTAGATATTTAATACTTTTTGCCTTTGTTATAATAGGGCAAGAGCAATGTGACTTATTGTTTTGACACTCGTGCAATTTGAGAGTGTATTCTTTACCCGGTTGACCTCTTGAGTTTATTGAAAAGGCTAGATAATTAGTTTTAATTACATTGAGCGTAAGAGAATTCATCCGAAGCCAATTTTGAAGTACAGTTAGTCCATGTTCAGCCTCTTTATAAGTGTCCATCCAGTCCTTTTCGTGGAATAACATAACAGTATCATCGGCAAAACTAATTATGTTTCCATTGATGGGAAGTTTGGTGATTTCATTTATGTAGATGAGAAATAAGATTGGTCCCAAGACACTTCCTTGAGGGACGCCGTAGTTTATTGGAAGAGGATTGCTTTTTTGTTGACCTATTTGTACTTGTTGTGTTCGTCCTGTCAAGTACGTCATCAGTAAATTTAGTGGAGTGCCAGATATGCCAATTTTTTTAAGTTTTGTGAGAAGAATTTTATGATCTATTGTGTCAAAGGCTTTTTTTAGGTCTATAAAAACAGCCAGACATTTTTTTCCATCGTCTAAACTTTTTATGGCTATTCTTGTAAAATGTTCAATGGCGTTCACGGTACTCAAACTTTCCCGAAATCCATATTGTGTCGGGGAAATTTTTTTATTAAATTCCAGAAAGTGAACAATTTGGCTTTTCAAAATTTTTTCTAGGATTTTTGAGAAAGTGCTTAGGATACTTATAGGGCGATAATTATTTATATCATTTTTGCTTCCATTTTTATAAATTGGTAATACTGTAGCATTTTTTAGACAAGAAGGAAAAATCCCCTTTGATATAGAGAGATTTATAAGGTATGTCAGGGGGAGGATCAACTCATCTTGGAGATGTTTTATAGTTTTGATTGAGATAGGATCATTTCCCGAAGAAGTGTTGTTATCTAGTGAAGCAATCACTTTTCTAAGTTCGTTACTAGTTATTTGGTTTAGATTTAGTGTGTTATCTTGGATTAAGTCTTCATTATTTTCTATTTCCTTTTCATAAGTAATTGGTTTTGTGATTTTATTTGCCAATTGCGAGCCTATGTTAGTGAAAAATTTATTAATATATTCCAGAATTTTGTCAGGATACTCTGCAAAAGAAGTAGGAATCATGTCAATGTTTAATTCTCCAATCATTTTCTTGTTGTAGGAGGGTTCAGAGTTAGTGATTTCTTTGATAATCTTCCATATTTTTCTGGAGTCATTGTTACATTCTTCTATTTTCCTTTTATAGTAGTTTTCTTTGGCGTTGCGAATAACATTTTTACATATATTTCTGTATCTTTTATAGAATCTTAATTTAAATATATCGTAAGGGTCTTTTTTAACTTTTAAATGTATTTCATCTCTTTTCCTTATACAGTTGATGATGTTTTGTGTAATCCAAGGTTTGATGTGCTTATTTTTATGGGATATCTTTTTTTCTATTAATGTGGTATTCGATAGTATTGTATGTTGTATAATTTCGTTAAAATAGCTCCAAGCAGAATTTGTATCATCTATTTCATAAAGGTTTGTCCACTCAGTATTTTGTAATTTTTGTTTTACTTCCTTCCAATTTAAAAAAGTATTCAAAAAGTATTCCAAAAGTATTCCAATAAAATTGATGAAATTCCTTCCAAACATCAACACGGACAAAATTAATGCTTAAATGGAGAAAATAATGTACAAATTGACATTATGAATATCCAATTAGATAAAATATTGTTGGATAAAATGGACAGAGTGAATGTCCAATTGATCAAAGACAATCCAAATGGGCAAAATACCATATGGACAAAAAAATATTGTCCAAATCGTTAATTTATTTGTTTATTTCTATTCCACTTTTGATAGTTTTTCACATTTTTTTCAAAGTTTGGTGCATATAAATGCCCATACTTTTGATTTTTTTCTTGCATTTTTCCGCTTAATAATCGTCCTCTAATAAAAAATTATTATATTAGTAGAAATATTTCACAAACTCAATGAACCGTGGCAAATGCCCCATTTCGTATAATGTGAATTTATCGGCTCTCTGTTATTTTTACCGAGAGCCAATTTTTGATTTTCGCGTCAGGAGAAAAATATCTACCGAATGGCGCCAAAAAAGCAGAGAGTAAATTTTATTTTTCTCCGATTCGGTAAGTTTCCCTATAAACCATGATGCAAAATGAAATTTCAAATAACACCCGTTTTGGATAACGAAAAAGAAGAGATTTTCTCGATATTGAAAAAAATTATAGAGGTACTGTTTCACAGGCCAGAGAAGTTGAATTAATCTTGAGTCTATTATGTAGTTGGTGTAATTATTTCACAGAAAACGATTTTTTGAATGCTCGACAGAGGAGTACGATCCTTATCTCTGGATCCATATATTATGCGATCAAAACTTCATTTTACCATTCTCGGTGTTGCTATTTAGCACACAATCGTAGGAAGCAATACACAAATATGTTTATTTACCAATTTTTAATATAGAAGATTGTGAAGAATTACTTTTTAAATGGGGACGGTTTTCATAAAGGAAATCAGTTAATGATTAGATAAAATGTAAGTTTTGAAGAAAAGTGTTGAATATTACCTTACATTGGTTCTAAAGCAAATATTTGCAGTACATACTCTTAGTATCGCCCAGTGATCCAGACCATCAATAAGAATCTGAACGTAGCATTAAATTGCATTTCTCTGTTTAGTGACCCGATCTGAATAGCCAGGTGCTCTCCAAGCTTCATTTTTTCATCTTATTTCTCTCCTCACTTTCATCAGCCAAACATCATACCAACCCAAAATTGGAATACCGTATTCACAATGGCTGCGGGCATTTGAGTCTCATGTCCTTTAAACACAAGATTTTATTACAATATTTTTTTAATGTGTTCCATTTGGTGTGGGTAATCAATTGCTTTGAATTAACTAACACAAAAATAACAAACTGTGTACATATATTTTGTTGTTTTTTTTATTATTGTTTACATTTCAATATCTAACCACACTAGGAAAAGCCTTTGATGAGGGTTAATAAATTTAAAACATAATAAAAATAATACAATAAAAATATTTTTACCTTAACGTTTCTTACAAATGGTGTAGTGGGGTACTGGATACCTACTAAGCTGGACGAAACGAATACATTATATTGGAGTAAACATGTAGGTGACCATTTTTAGATTTTTAATTTAAAATAATATTTATTACGCTTTTAATTTAACAAGGACGATGAAAAGAGATAAATATATATTATTTTAAAATATTAATTTATTTAACTAGAATATTTTGTACAAAGCATTGTAAATTTTATATTATCTTTTTCACTTATTATATTATTTGTAATAGTATTTTTTGTGGAGGTAAAATATCTGAAAAGCGAGATTGTGTGAAAGCGGTATTGGGTCTGGGGTGTTACCCCCTACAGTAGGGGTGTGGGATGAAGGGGCGAGATTTGGCAGAGTACCAAGGGAGGTTTCAGAGGAGTGGTCGTTTGACACGGAACATCAATACTCTTGATGCATCGCCGTTCTTTCTCTTTCTTGTCCCTCCATTATACTTTATGAAACTCAATACGGCAATGGGAATTGTATCAGTTGTAGAGCCCGATTTAAAGACAGCATCAATTCCATAAATCATCAATGTTTCTCGGGAAAGTATTTATTAAAAAATAAAACAAAATTTCTTTGTTAGAACCACTTGTATATTTTATTAACGCCGGTTTCAGAACGACCGTTCCTTCCCCAGGGCAAATATATAAAGAATTATTTCTGTAAATAAAGAATACTAAAAAAATAATTTATAACATTTTTGATAAAAAAGTTTTAAATTTTTTTTAAATAAATATGTATAGATTCAATTCTAATAATAATAACGATAAATAATGTCGTAATATATTATCTATTAATAATGTTTCAGATCAATGTTGAAAAAATCGCTCTTTTAAGATTAAACCAGCTTTTTACAGAAGAAATAATATCAGTAATTTTTTGAGGAACGCTAAAGTTAAAGACCATAAATTATCTAATTGCGGAACATGTAAACTCAAATGTAATGACTGTTCCTTATGTCGGTATATATATCATTTTATGTCGGGAAAACAACTCGTAATTTTCAAATTAGAATCAAAGAACATTTAAGGTGTCTTAACCATAAATATAGAGATAAATATTCTTCATATTAATAATAAAGTAAAATGCTCAGATAACTTTAAAGTAATTAAAAATTCCCTTAATAATAATGTGTCCGACAAAAAAGTTATAATCCTGTCTCAGATATGTTCCCTTTCAATGTCAATTCCAACATTTACTACTACATTGTAGTCACCCACTGTTTTGTAATTGTCAAGTCATTATATGTTTGCCCTGAGGAAGGAACGGTTGTTTTGAAACCGATCGGCGTTAGTTAAATATGCAAGTGGTTCAAACAAAGAAATATTGTTTCATTTATTTATAATGGGTAACCACAAAGTTATAGCTACATCCAAAAGTATTTAAGAACTTCGTACCTACTATCGAATACAGCAAGATAATGTAGGAATATGTAATTGATATAAATCAGTGAAAGTGTGTTAATACCGATATTACATAATGTGGATATTATTAACGAATTTGTTCAGAACGAAAGCGGTCTGGTTTTATATAAAATATTGAATTATTAGTAGTGTAAAGTTATTTTAACCCCTTTGGACCCGAATTATTGCTAAGGGAGATATTTGGGGATGATAAAGCTATATCGTTGTTTTAATAAAACAAAAAATGAATCTTTTATTATGAAACTAAATATGTATCTACTTAATTATGCCTAACACGCACACACGATTGAAAGGGGAATCGTATTGCATCGGTTTTTAACCCCTTGGGCTAATTTGTTCGCTTTTCGGAACACCTCATATAGGTTTCGTAGAAATCGTTGTGTCTCCCTTACTATCATGGTTAGAAATATGATCTAAACGGTGTTCGAGGATAAAACGTCTCGCTCAGTATTCAAAAGTTAACCACAAAATAATTAAAATGTACACCATTATGAAACCAAAATTTCCGACCGTAATTTGAAAAAAATTAATGAAACCTTAGTAAATTTGTATTAATTATTTTTACATGAAAAGACAAAAAAGTCAGTTGACGATAACGTTTATATAATACATTTGCCTAATAATATATGTGTTTTAATCTTTTTTTCATTACCAGTAATTTTAGTTAGAAAAAATGTAAGGTGAACTTTTTAAAACTTTTTAAAGTTTGCATTAAAAAATTTGACATTTCAATTTTATGTTTATTTGGAATTATAAAATTTTAAGGCATATTTCAACTAGAAATGCCACGAATAGTGATTTTGCCGAATACCGAATATTCGGCTAGGCTCTCGACCGAAGCGCCAAAGTGCGTGCGGAAACTATACCGTGGGCGTATTTTTTTCATTTCCGAGAAGGTAGTAGAATTTTCCAAGATTTATTTATCATCTCCCGGTAGCAGTGTATAGATGTAGCAAGATATAATTTATGAGGAAAAGCGCAATCTTTAGCTATCCGCAAATGATGAAAAAATTGTTTTCATCATTTTTAGGGGCGGCAGTGTTCAGGGGGCGGCGCTCGCTCGCTTTGGTAAGCCTTTAAGTTTATAAACAAAAAACAAGTCACTCTTGATAGAGAGAGTTTTGTATGTACTCGTATTAAACGATCTCATTTTTGGTAGAAGTTGCTAATTCCCAGCACTCATTCCTATCCTATGTTAGATAGTTTAGTACACTTATGCTACTGTGCGGGTAGTAAGGGTGACCCTTCTCACAGCGTCATCTATACCAGAACCCTTTAAGGTCAGCGTTTTACATTTTCATTTTACAGATTTAACAAAATATTTCATGTTCATATACATACTAACTAAAAATGAGTGACGGAAGAAAGTGACTTAGTGGAGCTGAGTACAAAAAGAAAGCAAAATTAAACAAAGATGAAAAACAACACGCTCTTCAGAAAATTAGGAACATAGAAACTTTTAAAAAAAAGTGAAAACAGCAACGAGGCATTAAATATTACACAAGAGAACTCGGGGAGTGGGAGTAGTAGTAAGGAAGATCAATATGGACAAGGTACTGGTACTCCGATTGAGCTGACGACGTGTCTACACCGGCTCAATCGGCCAGATCATTCGTGTTTAGTAAATCTTCCTTCTGATTCCGACATTTCTGTAATGAAATACCTTTATCAAGTGGCAGGAATTTGAGGTCAGGCAGTGAAGAAATGTCTCTAGTCGCGAAAGCACTGAAATTAAATGATCCACAAAACTGAGCAAAGATCTAGCCTTATGGGAAATAAACGTTCAACGAGAGACATTATTGCAATAAATGGTTTTGATCAAAACAAGTCCTGTGATTTTACAAAAAGTGGGAGAATGTATTCCGATCATCGCCGTTATTTACAAAAAAATACTTTTATGAATAATGAAGTAAAAGAAAGGAATTGGTTTGTCTATTCGAAAAGCAAAGGCTCCGTATTCTGCTGACCCTTTTTGGAATTTGGATCTATCGAGAACAGGACACAATTTAACCAGCAAGAGCAAGGTTTCAATGATTGGAATAATGCAGAAATTCGAGTAGCTCAACACGAAAATTCTCCAAACCATGAGTCCTGTATTCTCGCTTTAAGATCTAGAGGTTTTGTTTCACGATTGTGTTCAATCTTCACTAACTGCCCTACAAACGAGAAAATTACTTATTGGGAGAAAATTTTAAAGAGGGTTGTTGCGGTAATGAAAGGATTGGCATCAAGAGGTCTCGCTTTCGGAGGAAGTAATGAAATATTTGGTTACCCGCAAAGTGGGAACGACATAATGCTAATTGAATTAATAGCAGAGTTTGATCCGTTTTTAGCCAATCGTATTGAAAGACACGCAAATCAAGGATCTGGAACTACTAGCCACCTGTAAAAAACTGTCTGTTTATGGATCTTTTCTCGAGTTTGTTATAGCAGAGTGAGAAAACTTTGATTATTTCGAAGAAAGTGCAATTGAAATGAGAGCACTTAAGCAATATCAGGGCAACATTAAGAGTAAGAGGAACCCTAAGAGAAAAAACTTTCAATTTTTATAAGAAAAACTTTCTTTTTATACTTTTTTGAAGGTTATTCCCATCAGTGAAATATATCATATTAGAATAAGTTTACAATAATAATCTAAACGAAAATATGAAAGAGAACAAGACACAGAAAAACAAAAAAAGACAATGGTCGCAACTGGGACTCGGACCCAGACCTCTCCGTCTAACCGGGACGAGCGCGTAATATGGAGAAAAATAATTAGTTGATAATAATGTAGTTCTGAAATTTTAAAATATGATATTGTCAAATATGACGGCTTTGACAGAAGGTGGCAGTAGCGAAATTGGTTAACGCGCTCGTCCCGGTTAGACGGAGAGGTCTGGGTTCGAGTCCCAGTTGCGACCATTGTTTTTTCCTGTTTTTCTGTGTCTTGTTCTCTTTCATATTTTCGTTTAGATTATTATTGTTAACTTATTCTAATATGAAAAAACTTTATAGACGAAACATCAAATGAGGAAATTGAAACCAACCACCCGAGGTTCTTTCAGAGTAAACACCTTTTTGGTCGCCCTGGATAGACTGAGAGCTAAATTAGAGAGAAGGCATAATGCGTACGTAAACTTCAACGATTTTTTTAAAATTTTTAACAAGAATAGGTGAACTTTAAACCCAAAGAGTCTCAGAAAAAGCTCAGTCTCTTGTGCAATAAATATTATTACAATGATTTAGAAGACGTTGTACTTCAAGAATTTGTTCACTTTCATGGTCACTTCCTCTAATAAGACGGCAGAGAAACCTGTATCTACATTACTACTGAATATTTTTAAGTTTTTGAGGAAACAATATCTGTGCAACGTGTACCCGAACTTGGATATAGCTCTCTGCATCGCTCTTTGCACTCTGGCCACAAATGTTCTGGAGAAAGGAGTTTTTCCTGTTTAAAGCGAGTGTTACCAAAGTTCTTCATTGTCCTAAGAAAAACTTAACTCTTTGGCTCTTCTGTGCATAGAAGCAGGCTTAATAAATACTATAAATTATGAAGATATTATAAATGATTTTGTCAAAGAAATTGATAAAAAATCTCGTAAAAATTTGTAATTCTTGTTCATGTTACACTTTTCCTTTTTTAGTCCAGGCAACGAAGACCACAAAAGACCGAATAGCGGAAATAATTCGTGTGGAAGCCAATTTTGGCACAGTTGTACGGGAAGGTTTCCTTAAAACAACGTACTAAAAGTCCCGGGGAGTGGGGGTGGAACCAAAGGGGGGGGAGGTATCTAAAGGTCCCTTTTTCAGTTTTTCGTTAATAACAAAAAACTACTGCCTCTAGCGAAAAAATGACGGTGTACTAAATTATCTGCATAAAATTCTCAATAAAACTCATTAAAGGTTATATACACTTTTTTGTTAGGATCAATGCTTAAGGAGATATGGAGGGGGGAGGGAATGTAAAAAAAAAGGACGGGCGGCGCAAATGAAGTGGCCTATACTTATGAAAAGTATAAATACGGCCCTGAGGTGACGGAGAGACTGTTCGTGTATAATTCTGCGTATCAAATTTCAAATACTTTCTATACGATTATTTATTTGACATACTTAGTACACACTTAATAGTTTTAAACATTTTAAAATTGCATCCTCATATTTATGGAATAATTAGATTTTTTTATAAATGCAATGAAAATAAAGTGTACTAACCAGCACTCCTGTCAACGGCTCAGTAGCACTATTTAAAAGAACCTATAATTTCAAGTTTTCGCGTATTTAATATTTATAGTAATATTAGTACTTAGTAATATTTTTGGATAAAAAATAAACTTACTAATATAATAGTAGCCGTGTTTGGTGACCGGAATTGAATAACAAGGTACTTCCCCACCTTCCTCTTCTCCATCTCATACCCTTCTCAACTACCTTCAACTTCACAACATACAATTGGGAATGCCATGGTCTCACTAGCTCCAGACAGGAGCAGTTGGGATTCTTGTGCGGTTTTCACATAAAAAAGAACGAGTCATGGGAAATTAGGAGTGAGAGAGGGGTCTTTAAGGCATCCTTTACCATGAAATACCGTTGTCATCTACGAACCAATGTATAAAATATCTATAATATGTTTAATTAATGAAGACAATATTAGCGAGACTCAATCGAAAATCTGAAACAGAAAAATCAGAAAAAGATACGGTCATATCTGGGACTCGAACCCAGGATTTATGACTTGCCGGCTCTAGCAACTGAGTGCACCAACTGAGCTAATGTTTCCCTTATCCTATCCGATTTCATCGTATTTAACTGTATCATTCTTAGACCAAGTACCACCAACATTATCTTCACTTTCTTAACGCATATTTTTATTGGCTGTTATCTTTATGTATGATTTCAAGATTCAACCAGAACTAAAGCTATCTAGATGGTGATAGATTTGTGCATTTCTTTTAGACTTGCAGAAAAGTCAATATATGTAACATATTTAATTTTTTTAAATTAAGTAATTAATTAAAAAATTTAAATTAGCAATATTTTCAGAGACTCTAAAATGCAAATTAAATTAAGAGGAATTTTTTATTAAATTGAAAAAAAAAATTTTTGAAATAGAAATAGTTTTTAGCACAACCATTATTACATCCTAGTTACCTAGTTATTTATAAGTTCACAACTTTTCACCTTTCTTGGCTTGAAAATTGAAAACGTTGGTAAAGCCAAAAGTGTTCCGGCCTGGTGCCAATCTTTCAAGGGAATATTTTATCGAAAAATCTTAGATTACATTTTACCATTTTAAAAGCATTTCGCTGTAGCAAATGAAACCTTTTGTATCTGTCGGATGTAATGTTAAACAAAATCCCGAAAATAAAACTCTTACGTTCGTATTATTTTACATATTTGCCTCTGGCCAAAGAGTACGTTTATAAATCGTCTGTGTAATGCAAAAAATCATTAATAAAAATAAAAAAAAAGGATATAACGTCATTTATATTTTCTTTGAATGTTATTTGAATTTTTATACATTCTCTGATGATTTCTATTTTAATTAACTTTTCAAAAAAAATCCCTGCTTTATTCATTGCATAAATATTATGGTTATATTATTTGTGGATTTTTCGACCACCATGCTAGGCTGATGCCCGTGTTGTGTTAACTAATTAGCTAAATTAATTTCAGTTTTTTATTACGGATTTATATATAAGTGATTTTCTTTCTTTTCCACTTACTTACGGGAATTGTTTCATTCGTTGCGTTTCATTTTCTTTATACGTGTGAGGGAGCTTTATTAAAATTATCGTATTTTTCCTTTGGAGGGGTGCAGACATACGTTCACCGTTTGTCTCATTTTGATATTAATTAATCAGCGTTTTGACATTTGACGTTTTTAAATGTTTGGAATTCGCTCACTATTCAATATTGTATTTATCACAATATTGCAGCAGCTCTTTCAAAATATGAGAATTGCATAAAGAAAAGAATTTTCTTCATTTATATTTTCGTGATTTTTTTCAATATTTTAATATCTATTCTGCTATTCGAGGCGGAAATAAAATCGGTCCAGCCGTTCTCGAGTGATAAATGGTGTAACTAACCTGACTTTGTTTTATATATTAAGATTATTAAGTAAATTATTTTGAATAAACGAATTTTTTGTAGTACAATCAGATATGGCTTATTTAAATTATTCCATTGAGACCTAAAAAGTTATACTCAAAATGGAGAAGTACAACGGAATATTTACCGTGTTATCCGAATCATAGATTAAGTTCAGAAGACGTCGGCACTATCCCAATCTCATTAAAACTTCCTTGGATTTTGGATGATCTGATTTAAACGATGTTTTCTGGAGAGCCTGACCTGAATTTGAATGTATAAGATAAAGTTATTATGTGAAAATATCTCTTAATCAGAATAACTAACGGGTGCATTCACCGATTTATGTTCCGCTATGTTTAAAATTGCGGAGTGTGATTTTCTATTAATGGTACCCAGTTTCGTCTTTATCATGAAAGCAAGTTGGGCTCGATTGCAGCGTCCCCTGAGAAAACGTAAAGTACATTTTGTATGTAAAATATTTATACCATTAATACAAAAGTTACTGGTTATACTCTTGTATACATACCTACAGCTTCTAAACATATTTCAACTTTGCTAGTATTCTCTCAGTAGTTACTAAGATATCTTCTATTGGGATTGCATATTATTCTGAACGAAGAGCTATCGAACGGAGAAGATGTATTTTTCTTAAAATCTTTAATCTAATTCACTTGAAAATCCCCCATATTAATTTATCTTACTGACGTTTAATCGGTTTTAAACATTTAATATTCTGAAACCAGAGTCATATTTCTGTCTCTTGGATATAAAATAATAAACAAAAAAATAAAATTACCCTAAATTACGAGGAAATATAAAAGTTTTGTAACAACAAACTGGACTGATGATGACTGACTTTACTGTATTATAACTACCTATTATTATAGACCTTCTCTGTATATTACGTAGTCCGGTTCCAGTCCGGTCACAAATATCGATCGCGGGACTAAGACAAGAAAGTAAGTGTTAATCATGGGATAATTTATGCCTGTCATCCAATTTGAAAGTTTCGTTCTGACCACAAAGTTAGTCTGCCTTTGGTCGCCCGCCTCCATCCGCCATCATGAGGGCAGTACAAAGTACCGAGGTCTTGAATTATATTAAACTCTCTCTTCTCTCTACCCTGACCTGGTCCTTATTGGGGACATGGCGAATAGGGGGAACGTGTCAGATTCAAATATGCCATTGATATAAAATGTACAGGTTACAATTAATCCCTGTCTGGCGTAGATAAATGGAACACAAATACCCGAGAAACAAATTTCTTCCGGCGGTGATTATGATATTGTCATAAAGTATCTATGCTCAAAACCAATTAATGATTTTATTTTATGTTTCGTGGGTATCATACAAATTAGACTTTAATACTGAGATGTAGAAAAAAATACATACAGAGTTTTGAAGTGAAAACTTCTTTAGCACCGTTGTAATTTGAAACTCGATGAAACGAAAAACCGGCACTAAGAAAAGACATACACATACATCTATAGGATTTGGACTGCGAGAGAATGAGTTAGTATAATCGGTCTCCTCTTTGTGCGGTGTTTCGTAGCCTCCCCACTCTTGTCTATTTTAGTTTTCTGAAGGTTGCACTTACAATAAAATAAATACAAGTGTGCAGTTAACACGCGGTAGAAGTGATACCTGCACCACACAATCTCAATCAATAGGAGCCTTGAAAAGTGATCTCATAATCAAATCGGCCAATGCGGTAAGGTTTCATTCTATCGTATTCTGTCGTTTAGTTAGTTTAGTTTAGTTAGTTTCAAATCACAACGGTGCTAAAGAAGTTTCACTTCAAACATTCAACCAAACCACAGCACTACCCATGTATTTACGATCATATTTCTAGGGTTTAAGAATAAAATTAATGTGTACATTTTCTTTAAATGATATAAATGAATTATAGTGATTTATTTTTGGGTTATTATGCCGTGGTGCGCTACCTCCTTCCTTAGACAACATTTCGGACAGCATTATAGTGTCCATTTTCAGGGCAGATGTGTAATCTTACTCTTTGCGGGAGATTACAAATCTGCCCTGAAGATGGACACTGTAATGCTGGCCTAAATCTTGGCTAAAGGAGGAGGTAACGCAACATTGCATAATATCCCAAAAATAAATTGCAATAAAAAGTACACATATTTACACACAACAGGTGCCTCTTTACTCCTAGTACTTAGTATCAAGTCCGAGATCCTGAATAATACATGACTTTGACCGCTATCTAAAGTATAAGCCAGACCTTTTAAGTTGACGATGAATAAATTTGCACATGGTGAACGGTATAAAACTTTGTTATGGTGATTTTTTAATGAAGTTCGACCTACAGGGTAATATATAAGTATATCATTAAAGAAAAAGATATTACTATTAAATCTAAACGAGACATGAAACAGAACAAGATAGAGAAAAATAAAAGGGAACGGTCGCAACTGGGATTCGACCTCAGGATCTCTTGTCTTTAACAGCGTAGCCATAATGTTATTTTTCTGTCATTTTCTCGATCTCGAATTTTAAATTCCGGATTTAAAATATTACATTCAATTAATTTTCCCATATTTTCGACTTCTGTCTTATCCGTTAAATAACTTTGAATGATATATCCGATTTTATTTAAATGGGACACCTGTTTACTTTTTCTAAAAGTCCAAATGAATACTGATTCCATTTTATTGGAATAACTTTCAATGGCGTATTACATTGGCATAATCTTATTAAGGCTCATTTAAAATAGATCAAAAATCTCATGGGGAGCATCTTAAGTATCATTTAAAGAAACATTGTGAATTTTTTAACAAATATAATTTATAAGATCATAGAAACCGACTTGTCTTTAATAATTTTTGGAGCTTACTTTGCGATTTTTTATATGGAGGTAATTTCATATAATTTGCATTTCGGCATGGGCAGCATCTAGACATTATCTTCAAAAATAACATATATTTTTAAGAGCTAAAAAACTTCAAATGTTTAAGGGAGATATGTAAGAAATCGGTAAAAATTCGGGTTGCCGAGGCTTAAGAAGTATTATTATTATTAAAATAAAAAGTTATTAAGAAGGATCGATATTTGGATCGATCAAGAATCAGCAAAAATATTAAATGACACCTAGGTTTATGGACTAAAAACGTTACGAGAAAAGGTAGTTCTGGCTGTCCATATTCTACCGGCATTTCAATTGTGGATGTTCCGAGAAACTAGTTTCATTGATGTTCACTCCTTCCTCTCCTCAAAATTACACTTCACACAACATCCCCAAAGATGACATAGGCCCTAAAGGAAATTATTTTAATGATTAATGAGTTAATTTAGAGAGCCTTTTTAATGATTGATTACATTTATTTGATATTTTATTTTTCGGATTCTAAATTTGTGTAATTGGATTGAAACGAGAGAAAAAAATCTTCATCAAGTCCTTTTAGAATGATTTAAAATATCCAATTAGGACTTATCTGATATCAAATTAGTAAATTACATAGTAAAATCAATGTCGTTTACTGAGATTTTTTTGGAAAATTTCGCTTTGCACGATTGTTCAAAAATTTTCATTGTGTTTCATGAAAATTAGAACGGTTGTGAAAAGCAATATTTTAGAATTGAATCTAACTGTTTTATCAGCCTAACCCACATTCACTTGATCCCTCAAACCACCCATAACTTACCCGGGATTGGGGATGTTGGTGAATTAATGAGCCTTTTACCCTCTGCCAGTATATCTCGGCCTGGTCAAAGGTGCGCACGTATCGTATCCATTGTTGTAAAAGCAATATTTACATTTCAAACGAAATCCTCCAAATATTGATGTCGACTTTGAAATTTTGTGAAGGCTATTATTTTCAATATGAAATTTCATTCGTGATTTATTTTTGCTGTATTGCGCTACCGCCAACTTTTCGGAAATCATTACAATGTTCATCATCGGGGGAGATGTGTAATTACATTAAACGGTTTTATTTAACACGCCAAACAAGAATGAAAAATCGATTACCCCCCGACAGGTTGGTCCCCTTAAATTATAATTATTATAAAATAATTTATTTTTTTATGCGTTGTTTGCCAATATCCTGGATGCATTTGAATGAAAATATGTTTTATGCTTTTGTTATTCCACGGTACATCCTCTCTGCAAACCTGTTCGGGAACACTTAGTTATATTTTGTGCAAGTATGTACCTATACCTTCTTCTTCGATGGCGCTACAGCTCATATCGAGCCTTGGCCTCCTGCAACAGTCGCCTCCAACTCCCCCTGTCCTCAGCGGCTGACTTTCAATTTGTGACCTGGAAAAGCTGTGCTGCATCCCCTCTTATCTCGTCTTCCCACCTCAGTCTGGGTCTTCCCACTTTTCTCTTTCCACCTGGGTGTCCAGTCAAAATTCCGGCATTCTATGTACATGCCCAGCCCATCTCAGCCTGAGGAGTCTCATATATGCTGAGATGCTAGGGGCCTTATATATATCATACAATTCTGTATTGTGCCGGATGCGCCACTGTTCACCCTCGTTCACGGTTCCACATATTCTTCTATGTCAGTTTAGGGTAAATATGGTATAACCTATATACTAAACCGACTGCATATATTTTATATAAGTAATTATGCAGGGGGCCAACTAGGAGGATCAACTGTCACGTAATCGATAAATCAACTTTTTTATTGGTCGTCTTTTTTTGTATGGAGAATTGAGCGGGATTACGTTGACCACATGTTCGGTGGTCTGCACCGCACCGCATTCGCACATCGCCGACTCTTTAAGCTACAGACACGCATGCTCATTAGTCGCATGCTCTCTTGCTACTAATGAGCAAATGGTACATAGTAGCATCTGTGTCACGCCTATATGAGCTTGCTTACAATTTAAAAGGTTGTTGATTTCTGAGCATGCTCATTGATTCGCGAGTGGAAGGGGTAATGAGCATGCTCATTTATGAGCATGTGTGTAAGTACCATTAAGGCCCCATCTATGCACCATATGAGCACAGCTGCTATGGTAGCACCTTATCCTATTTATGGCGGACCAGAGTTTACTAGGCAATGAAAACCCTGGCTGTCTCTCAGTGGGATCTTATGTTTTGTTAGTAATCCTCTCATGAAACATTGGGCCGTATTCATAAAAAAAAGATTATGCTTATACTTGCAGAATATAAAGGAAATCCTTCATCTCGCATTCATAATATTCCGAGTAAAACCTTATACTTATAAAAGTATGAGCATATCCTTCACAAAAAGTATTTGGTTATTCAAAAACGTTACCTTTTACTCTAAATAAAGGGATATCCTTCAATAATTTCAAGTGTGGTCAGTAGCAGAATCAGTCGTCTAGTGATCAGTTGTAGCGATGGCAGATGATGTGGAACTGAGAGAGATTAAACACTACAAACAGCGTTTATCAAAACCTGTTGGTGATTACAAAGTATTTTTCCAAAATCACGGGGGTATTGGCATTTTCATCTGTTATGAACTGCAGTTCGGTTGTAGCATTATCTTTTTCTGTACTTTCACTATCGCTGCTTGACGAATACATCTTCTCTGATCGAAGTACTGTCCTCAAATAACACCGATAAGAACGAAATACCGTAAATAAACAAACCATCGAAAACAGCTTGGAACCTGCCGCGGCACAGTCACAAGCCAACATGCCAACAACCTTTTACTTATTCTTGGAGGATATTCTTGCAAGTATAAGATAATCATTACGAATACGAAAAAAAAGGAAATGCTTATACTCCTACCTTTTCCTTTAACTGAAAACCTTATATTTCTACCTTATACATACATGGATATCCTTCAATTTTATGAATAAGGCCCATTAGCTAGTTGGCAGAAAAAAATCATAAACATTATCATTACCAATTTTGCACAAGGGTTAATATAATTTTTAATTCTGGTTGCGATGCGTGTTTTCATTTTTTGTGTCCACGTCCAGTGAATTTTTTTTTTAAAAGCATTATTAACCCTTAAGAAAACGTACGCAGTTTTTACTCATAATAGTAATGATCAATTATGTATTTACTGGTAGGCATTTGATACAAAATATTAGCCACTTAAACGAAGAAATTTTAAACTGTAAAACTTTTAGGGAAGATTTATATCTAACCTGTTCAATTTAAGTGCCACTTTTTAATAGTAGTTCTTGTACAATATGTTCTACTACTATAAGAATATTTTTATAGACTCTTTTACTGAAAGTAACGCCACATGTTAACCCTTTTAGGATTTCTACGATACACAATATAATTACTTCGAAATTTTTAGTTTCGTTAAAAGACCGTCAGTTGTTGAATGGGCATCGCGTTTGGGTTCCACCCAGGCGTTCCGTGTTCGATTCCTCGGCTGGCTAAGTCCTCCATCACGACTCAAGCAACACTTTCGGCTTACTGTGGTGGTAATAGAAGATTTTCAAATATTGTCGGATTATTCGTAACCCGGAAATTTTTGTCTTTCTTTTTAAAAAAACAAATAAAAATTTAAAAAATCCTATCTTTTTTTTTTTTGTACAACGACTAAGAATATTATTTTATTTTGAATTAACATTTTCAATCTAATTCAAAATTTACAGCATCGTGTTCAAACTGTATTATTCATCTTTAATTATTCAAACTAATCTTAATATGAGGCAAAAATTTACGAGATACCCTTTTGGATCGATACTCGATAAAACAAACTTATTCAAACCAAAGTCAAGAATTACTCGATTATATAATAAACACTGCGATCGTGAAGACTTGGTTATATTCTCTAATTCAATCACTACTTTCAGAAAGAACTTACTTGCAAATCGATCGTCCAGTTAATTAGTCAGACATCTCCAAATACTTGTATAAGTTTTGAGATGATGAGGAAAGCAATATTCGAATACTCACAATAAATCAATTATAATTTACACATGTCAAGGTTTTACAAGTTAATTATGCTTTAAAATAACACCGGGAGACATAACGGTCTGGCACATTAGTGTGGCAATTATTAATATCCTACTACTGACCCTGAAAATATCAACATTTTGTTTAATTCACTTTTACTGCATTATAATTCATTTTGTGATGTTTATGAGCAGTCTACCACACCAGATAGAGGATAGGTACACTTTTACATAGAAATCTCATTAAGGGCTCTGTACAATTTATTATGAATTCTTAGGCTCTAGCAAAATTTATTATTTACAAACAGATATGGAAAACATACTTACCGGACAAGTCACTTTCGATAAACACACTTTAATTAGAAAGTTTATGCTTGGAGAAGATTCGACTTTGCACGCATGAAGTCCATGCAAGTGGCCTATTACAAAGTGGCTCTAAGAGAGGAGATCATCAGGTGTAGGCATCTATCGCCCGGTTGCTTAGTTAGACATCTCGGAGAAAATAGAAATTTGTCTACGCGAGCCCTTAATGAGATTTTTCACAAAAACAGCGCTCATGTAACTTCTATGCATTGGTTCCATAATAAGTGTATATATATATATATATATATATATATATATATATATGCGTGTGTATGTACATGTGTGTGTGAACATGTATGCATTTATAAATGTGTATAGTGTATACACATACGCATTTATGAATACGTGTGTGGATATATATGTGTGTGTATTTACTAATATTTGATTTGGTTTTGTTTTTATGTACTAGTAATTTAATTTTATTATTGTAACTTATCTTTGCAAGAAGAATTTTGTGGTGAATGGTTTGCTCATCTGTAATCGGAATCATCGCTATAACCATATTGTCCATATTGAAAATGTTAATAATTAACAGTCAATTAATGTTAATGTTAATAAATATAAATAGATAGAAATATTTCACCATTAAATTTATACGACGAGAATGCCAGCATTCTTATAAATACCAACCAGGAATTATTAGATTCCTGGTCAAATAAAATTCTTCACGCAAAACACTTCAATTATCTCAACCAAACATATGTTGACAAACAAATGGTTGAGTATTGGAGAGTTGAGCGCAGAAATAGAAGGCTTTATGCTTGCCATACAAGATAGAGTCATTAATACTAAAAATTATAGGAAGCATATCATCAAAGATGCAAATCAAATTGATGATTTATGTAGAAAATGTTTGGCTTTTCCGGAAACTATAGAACATATTATATCGGGATGTTCTGTATTAGCGCCGTCCGAGTATACATTTAGGCACAATCAAGTTTTAAAAATAATTCACCAAAGTTTGGTAATTAAACATAACTTGATTGACTGCCGTAATGTACCATATTATGAATATGAACCAAATTCATTTTTAGAAAATGAATTTTATAAAATTTATTATGATAAAACTATTCTGA
Source organism: Limnephilus lunatus (assembly GCA_917563855.2). Lineage (NCBI taxonomy): Eukaryota > Metazoa > Arthropoda > Insecta > Trichoptera > Limnephilidae > Limnephilus > Limnephilus lunatus. The sequence goes on from OU830592.1 coordinate 78,675,732, forward strand.
CAGACAGAACAATTAGTCATAATAGACCCGATATAGTTTTACATGACAAAATTAAGAAAATAACTTATATCATTGATGTCGCTATACCAAATTCTTGTAATATTCAGAAAACTGTTTCTGAAAAAATAAGAAAATATACAGATTTAGGAAATGAAATTAAAAGAATTTGGCATTCTCAGACTATAAAAATATTACCATTTGTTATTTCGGCTACTGGCATTATACCTAGCTCTCTCATTCAAAATTTAGGCGTATTAGATTTGTCAAAAAATTTGTACATAAAAATGCAAAAGTCGGTCATTTTAAATACATGTAGGATTACGAAAGATTTTTTAAATATTTATATTGAGGGATCAGTAGGATTTATCGGACCAGTTAGGATTTCATCAGAGCCGAACCCTCTGATATGAAAATATCTGGAGTCGGTGAAATATTTTCCCATTATGTTTCTGGTGGATTGACGTATTGTTCTTGAATAATTACTGATTAATATTAATGTTAATAATTACATTAATTATTACTGTAGTCATTATGTGACGTAGTCTTTAGCGAGCCAAGAAATAAGTAAATAAAATTAAAATATTTAAAAAAAAATATATATATATAATTTAACCACTCACAAATTTGATCAATAACTAAAAATCATACGAGTTCATGGTCTGTAGATATTCCAACTAGGTTTATATTTTATTTTTGTTGTTTGTACCTTTCAGTCTTGTGTTCAATTATCAACCTTGTTTTAATTATCTCTTGTATTAATTATATTATCAATGTGCATCTATAGCAGCACAGACCGAACAAAACATGGACTTTTAAAAGAGCTGTAAACTGAGATACAATATATCATAATAAATATAGTATCAATCAATTTTCCACTCGCAGAGTTTGCTCGAGGGTTTTACTGTGATTACTTTCTTGCGCCTGGCTCGGGGAATCTTGTACTCCGAGATCTCTAGGGTATCTTTCTCAATCAGATTCTCCGAGGCATATTTCGTAAACAGATTCTCCGAGGAACCTTTCTCACATTAAAATCTCCTGGGCATTTTTCGCAAATGGCAATCGCTTTTGATGAGACTCACAAGGAGCCCTTTTCAGGGGTGATTATATTGCGTTAAGGATAAACTTAAAATTATTCAAACTACTCGTGAAATGGCGCCAATTTAATTATCTAAAAAAAAATTTGCAAGTTAGGTTAGGTTAGGTTAGGTTAGGTTATATATTTAAGAAAATGTTAATAATTTGTTCGTTTACGCTCGTTCCTATATTTTGTTTATAAATTCTGTTCGTAAATAATATGAATAAATAGTTTTGTTCGTATAAAAACTCACGAATTGTTCTTGTATGCATTCATTACAAACTATTCATCTTAAAATTTGAAGTATAAAAAAAGTGTTTTTTCCGAAAATAATTAAATTACCGCTATCTATGTATACCTTTTCAATTTGTGAGTCGGTTATAGGTACCGCCCGGGTTGGTTTTATTTTATTGGATTACCAACACCTCTGCTATAGGTCATAGCTAGTAGTTCATTAGGTTTAGTGCCCGGGTTCATGGGTGTGAGATTGACTAGGTTTTGGCAGCGGTTGTGCCTGCCCAACTACTGCGTGGCGGGCCAGATCGAAAGAAAATAGTTGAGGGAGACCTTTTGACCTCTCCGGCCGGACTTTCTGAACCCATCGCCATGGATGGGTGGATTCTTACGTCTGTCGCTGCTGGGCACACTGATCCCAGATGCACCCTTATGTCTTTATCCTTCCCAGAACTTCTTTCTTTCCTTAAAAAGACCCTCCACACAATATCACCTAAGATAACACTGAGGGAAATTATTTTTCTCAGGGCTTCTGTGTGATGCTGATGTATAAAATGCTTTATTGCGAAAGTCAAATAAAAAATTGTTAATTATTATTTTTAATTGATAAATAAACGTTTATGACAAGATTTTATGCATAGCACAAAGGGTAACAATTCTTTTCTCGGAAATATCTTTTTTCGGAAGATTTTTTAAGTGAAGTGGAAGTGTTTTAGGCTGATAATTATTGCTTATAATAATTGTTAAAAAAATTATTCATTGTAAAACCGTAAAAGAGCTATCGTCAATTATATAACCACGCGAAAGGTATCTGTTGGGGAAGAGTTTTATTTTTACTTAAGTTATTAAAATAACCTTATTTTTCATCCATAGTGTTCGAGTGTCATTGGGTACGGTATATCGGTTTATGAGATATTTGCTTATGCGTTACCCTTTACCGTCTACCTCCAACCTTCTCATTCGTCTGATATTTTCATATAAAGCGATTTCTCCAATTAAGGTTTTGACGGCTCTCGACTAGCGATCCGGAAGCCGCGGGTTCAAACCCGGCGTGTGCAAGAAAATTTTATTTGATTAATTTGTGTTATTTGACTATTTTGTTATTGAAAAGTAATATGTTGTACGAGTAAATTTGCGGCATATTCCAGAGTGGAAAATACTGTATCGCTCTGGTATAAGAACATAATTTAGAAATGAAATGTTGCTTGAAATAGCTTTAGCCGTGCTTGGTGACCAGATCTTACTAGCCAGGAACTTTCCCGTCTTCTTCTTCTACATCTCCTACCCTTCCTCACGACCATCAGCCTCACAGTATATCTTAATTGGGAATTCCATAGTGTTACCGGGTCTGGACGGACGGGACAAATAAAAAAAACAGGTAAAAAGTCTAGTAATATTTTTTAAATTAATATATACATGTTAAATTAAAATTACCCTCCTAGGAACAGACTTTGTCCAGCGATGGGGGGGGGGCAAACATAACCGGTGAAACTCAGAAAGAATTCAACTCAACACCTCCTCCGAAAAGTCGTTAAAAGTGATGAAAAAATGTATTAAAAATTGGTTAAATAGATTACGTTAGGTTAGGTTATAAGCTTTTTTTGGAAGCGTTTAATTACTTTTCAAATGAGGTGTTGGGTTGAGTTCATTCTGAGTTGGCATGGAACCAGAAAACCATATGTATATAAATTAAAATAAAATAAACGCCTGGGTTGCCGGCAATGCAATTGAAATTCATACAGTAAAATGGTCTAGTGATTTTGAGGCGAAGTTTTTTTAAGCTTAAAACTAATTAGAAACGATTAGATTCTAATGCACCTTTAGCAAGTCTCATAATACTTTCAAAATACTGAATTTAGTGAGTGTGTTGAATTTATCGAATTTAGTGAATTTATTAAATATTTAACATTTTAAAGTGTTGTATGTAAGTGGATTGGTTGAAAGTCAGTGGCGGTGGATAGTATCGGCGCTGCGCGGGGCTCCTTCCATTAGTGGGGGACTCTAACACGGGTCGCCACTTACGCTCTTTCCATTCTCCGGAACTTTCCACTCAGACCAGCCATCCCTTCCGCATCCAACAATGCTAACAATTGGAAATGGCACCTAAAAACATTTTGAGGTTAAAAAGTAGAAAATCTTTTATACAATTTTCTCAACTACTATCTAAAAACTTTTTGAAGTAAAACTTCCTTACGCTCGCTATACTTCGGGAGAAAGCTGGTGAATGCGTGACGAGAGCGTTACGAAAAGTGTGAGAGAGATATAAGTTAGTGAAGATAGAAAGAGAGAGAGTTACGTTTCGTATATTACTGTAGGGGCAAGAGAGAGAGGTGCGAGCACACATTTTCTTCTTCTCTTTCTCTCATAGCCAGTTACGTTTCGTATATCTACGACACAGTGCAGGCATATTGTCTGTATCACACTGTAGGAGCAAGAGAGAGAAGTGCGCGCGCACATTTTCTTTCTCTCTTCTTTTATAAGTTAGTGAAGTTTTACTTCAGTCGTGTGGTCTAAAGCACACTCGTTTTTTTTTTACCTTACCTCCTTCTGAGGAAAAATATTCTCTCAAGGCCTATGTCATACCCGCCATCTAAATTCTAAATATTAAAAAACCTAACCTCAAAATGCACATTTAAAATACACTAATGATCGGAAGATGATCGTTAAAATAAATTATACGAGTAATATTAACATGAATAACAATGTATTTCAATTTAAATTTATTTGTTTTACGCCACTTGCATTATACAAAATGACCACCACTATTTCTTCATCAGGGCGGTATAACACAATTATTATTAACTAGCTGGTTTCCGGTATGCGTTTCAATGCCATATTAAAAAAAAAACATTATTGTTTCTCCCTGAATCACCTTTCCAACAAGCTTTATAAATTGTAGCCTATATGTTATTCTGATGTATGCGATATATTATTGTAAGGTTTCATTAAAATCCATTCAGTAGTTTTTGCGTGAAAGAGTAACAAACACACATATATCCATATAAATTTTCGCGTTTATAATATTAGTAAAATTTCGTTTAAAAACCTTTGTAATTAATCAGAAAAAGAGCTCTCATAAATATGGAGATAATTTGTTGAGGATAATAATATTATTAATTCTAAATTTGAAATATGAGATAGACAAAAACGACCGCAAAAATATTTAAAAAAAAACTATACTCATTTTTCCCAGTAAAAAAATTAAAACAATTATCATAAACGGACGAATCTTTCTGAAAATTTATTTGAAAATGTTGCAGCACCGCTGAGGGAGAAGATTGATAGAAGGTAGAACTATGGTGGTAGAATATACATAACGAAAAATAAATAAATTACTTATTCGTAGTAAATATTTAGGAGATTTTAGATTTTATCCTAAATTTGTTGAATAGATATACTTAATGGTGACAATTTTGCACGATTCTACTTGCTATCATGTAACCTTTTTGCATATTTTAATCTGTTTAAATAAATTATATTTTTGTTTATATAAATTATATAATAAAATTTTATAACATTCTTGTAACAAAAGAAATACTTCATATTATTTTTTTGTTGTAACACTCATTAATTAATTGTATTCTAGACCTAAATACTAGCTTTCGTCTGTTACTTTATTTTATTTCAGAGGTCTTAAATAAAACTAGAATATTATTTAACTATTACATGAGTACAAATTATTTATTTATTTATTTGTTTTTGTTACAAAGAATACATCAGTACAAAGAAGCTTTAACTGTCCAACTAGGAGTCTCCCGTTCTAGGACTGTCAAATTGACAGAAAAATTTTGATAGGCGTAAATTTAATTTACAAATGACCGATTTATATTGGGACACAAATCAAAAAATCAACGCCAAAAAACTTTATCTGTCTTACTGAAGCTCAGGCAGAAAATATTTTATAATTTATAATTAAAGGCACAGTGTCCTATACGTACATGTTTTTTTTTTTCAATAAAGAAAGAAGAAATAAATTTAAAATCATAAGATTACTTCCAAATAAACCAAAGAAAAACAATACATACATAAAACATAAATAAACCAAAAGATTACTTGTAAATATTAGAAATGATAATTCTCATAAGTACAAAATTGTGTATTTATCTAAAGATTATATGAGGAATTCAATTGTAACACATTTTTTCCTTCTTTAAACAATATGTTATATAGTTTCTAATATCTTTGGTTATATACTTAAACAATGTAAAAAAAAAATTATGATATGAACTAAATTTGTCAATTTGACTGGCCTAAAACAGGATCCATTCCTAGTTGACTAGTCAAAGTTTCCACATATGTTTAATTGTATAATTTTTATCTGAAATAAATTTATTATTATATTATATTATATTAAATAAACCAGAAGAAAAATAATAAATATTAATACAAAGTTAGTGAAAGCAGTGAAGAAGAAGCAAACAGAAAATACCTGTTATACAGTGACCTTGTTAAAATATGTACTGCTAAATTGTTTAATTAGTACAGCTTTGTACTTCAGTAGAGGCATACAAAAAATATCAGAATCATTAGCATAAAAGGTTTTCAAAAATGTTTTAAGTGTTTTCCAATCGTAATTTAAAGAACTAATCAGCCACTACAATCAAACTAAATCCGAAATAAGCTTCGTAAGCGTGGAAAAAATAAGGTTATATAAAAAATAAAAAATAGAGATGTAATATATAATAATCAAGTAATATTTTTTATCAACATTTCCGACTCTGTCCTGCCCAAATCCAGCAACCACCTTGTCACCCTTGGGCCGAAGGATGACACTTAACACAATTTTAATTGTGAAGGGATTCTGTTGTACAATTTCGGTCCCAGGTAAGAGAATATCATTTGATAAGCCGCTGTGTTGCTTGTTGGAATAGAAAGGTCATTTCTGCCCTTACTTCTGGTTTGATGTTGGTGTTCGACTTTTTCAATTTATATTTATTTTTATGAGCATAAATTATTATCCTTTTAATGTAACACTGTCGAACATCTAGTACATTAAATTCTCTGAAGAGAGTGTCGCTCGAATATCTGAAAGAATTCTTCATTATAACACGTAAAATAGATTTCTTTGCCTTCAATAACGGGTTTAATATTGTTTTTCCTGTACCCCCCCCCCCCCCCCACCCAATGCATCCGTAGGTTATGATAGAGTTACATAGCTGGTAATATATATATTGTTTTTTTTTTTTTTAATTTTCCTCAGTGAAATAAATATATGAATAAGTGTACGCACTCTTTTGGCTACATTTTCTATTTGGTATTTCCATTTGAGGTTATTGTCAACTATAACGCCTAGATTTTTAATAAATTTAACACACTCAAGAGTTTCACAATTGCATGGAGAGTTATTATTTCTAAAGATACAATTAATTTTATGTATTGTGAGGTGGTGAAATGTGTTGGGTTGTCCTGCAATAGTAGCGCTGAATGTAAGGTATTTGGTTTTTGATATGTTTAATGTAAGCAAATTACTATCCAGCCACTGTTTCACTATGTTAATACCGATATTTGCAAGGCTGTGAATTACTTTCCAATCCTCTCCTTCAAATAATATGATGGTGTCATCTGCGAACGTAATAATTTTCCCACCTATATGTTGGTTACATAGTTCGTTGATGTATATAATAAAGAGGAGAGGTCCAAGTGTACTTCCTTGTGGCACTCGAAAGTTATTTTCTAATAAAGAACTAGTAGCCTCAGTAATTTTTGTCTGCTGGAATCTCTTAGAAATATAACTTTGTATCCATTGAAAACTTTTTCCTGTTATCCCTATGTTTTGCAGTCTCTGTAAAAGTATTTTATGTGATATTGTGTCGAAAGCCTTGGCCAGGTCCAGGAACAGAGCAATAGTTTTCTTGCCACGGTTCATATTGCCTGCAATAGTTTCCGTAAGACATGCGATGGCATCATCTGTTCCTTTACCAGACCGAAAACCGTATAGGTTTGGGCTTAGAATTTTGTGTTTTTCCACATATTCACTCAACCTTGATTTGAAAATCTTTTCAATAACTTAAGATATCGCGCTTAACAGTGATATTGGTCTATAGTTTTCAACAAGAAATGTTGGTCCACTTGTGAATTGAGATAATTATTGATTTTTTAAATGATTAGGAAATATTCCCGAAGTAAAGCTTAAGTTATGCAAGCGGTATAGAAATCTGAGAGTAAATTTTTTTAATATGTGTGTATTTAGACTATCTGGACCCTTCGCATGTGTAGTTTTAAGACTGTTGATTATTTTTATGATCTCTTCTACAGTATTAGGTTTAATTTCAAATGAGTAACTTGGATCTTTTGTTTTAATTGCCGACGCTAAAGTGTCTTCAGTTTTCTGAGTATTTAAAAAATATTATTTGCTAGCTTAGAGCCCACAGATGCAAAATATTGATTAGTGTGACATGCAATTGTTTGAGGGTCAGTTGTAGTCGAATTTCCGATTTTTAATTCATTTATAGATGTACCTGTATTTCGTTTAGTTTTAGTTATGTCTAACAACGTTCCACATATTTTTGCTGGAATTGTCCTTATCGATTAAAGATTTGTAGTAACACTCTTCATACGATTACCATTTTCATATATTTACTTTCAGAATCAAAAGGATGAGTATGCAGACTTTAATTATACGTAATCTATATATAAAATGTATATATATATAATAACAAACTTATTAAACATATACCTGGGAACTAGGCTCAGATACCTGGGGAGACACATTGTGGAACCAGAAGACTTAGCCACAAATCCAATGACAACTCTGGTGAACTTCATTAAAGGGACTGGGTTATTGTTAAACGATTGAGGTAAAATGGGAGACAGTACAATGGGCCTATGGCCTAAGTACTCACGGAAACGAATTGTAAACCGTCTCCGCAAATTAAAAAAATATATATATAAATACATTTTATTTTTATTAAACATATTGTAAAATACCTAAAATCAACGTGGTTACTAAAAGAAATTGAAAATACCAATATATTTGTAAATTATAATGACATATTTCGTTAACGTCAAGACACCTTGGCGCACGGAGTTTTGAAAGGAAACGGGTGCCATGAATGTAACGCAGCGTGACAACCATTGAAAACAAAATGAAGCCAAACATTGGACGATACCGAGGAATTCTCGGAGAAGTGCATTTAATGTTGCGTCCGGAAAACGAAGTTCCAATGCACATGTAGTTTTTCCTTCACATATATATGGGAACGTTCGATTGCATTTAAATTGTGTCTCTCAGGAAAGTGATACTGTTGTAGCGAGCAGTCCGCAGTACCATACTACACTACACATGAATTTATTTATAAGTCCTAGCTTTATTTATTTATTTTTATTTAAGTACATAAAACAGACATGTTAGCCAAAAATTTATTTAAATGGGTGATTTAAATACAGTGTATAACAGAAATTTTATTTTATATATAAAAAATATAGTAACAAAAATAATTAGCTAAATATGCAAACGTGAATGACAAACAAGAATGAGTAAAGGGTAGAATACAAAAGTATCACCAACATTTATAATGTGTAGAATGATTAACTCGTAAGCTAATAGGTAAATTAATTATACCTAAGTCCAAGGCCAAAACAATAAAAATTGACGATTTTTATCATTCTGAAATAAAATGAGGAATAAAAATATTTACTTCATATTTTGGGCAACTGTTGATTTTGTTCGTTCGGAGAGTTAAACAAAATTAAGTGAAAATTTTTTTTAGTTTGAAATAAAATGGAAACCTTTAAAATGCATCACACAAAGATCTCAATAAAAAATCGCTGCGCTGGCTGTAAAGTTTGTTTTTTTTCTCCGCTTAATTTTGCCTTTTTAAGAATGTTTGAAAAATCTTGTTATTTAGAGCGGCTGATTCAAAATTTTGAAGAAAGACTGATATTCGCTAAACCCTTATACAAAACAGAATTGAGCCTTTGAATATTGTGTACCGATTTTTTTAAATATTTTATTTAGTCAAGTGGGCAGTACAAAAAGGCTCGTGGGCGCAAGTTGCCCATCACTGATCTAGATAGTATTAATAAATTATAGCTTTATCATTTGTTTATTAACGTTGTAGGTAAATAAAATAAAAGAGCCGCACAAGACAGGGAAGAATGGAAAAGAAAATTAAAGGAAATTGCTGCAAACCAATCCCAGGATTGAAACCAGAGAGAGAGAGGTAAATAATATTTTGATTAATTCGAGATGTTGGCACCATTCTGTATGCAGTATTAATGTGCACATACGCAAACATGTCGTGCTAAATTTGGTTTAAATATATTTTGGATTTGTGGATATCTAGACGTGGTTCTATTTCAGGGGTGTGTAAGTCGTGTAAAGTCGGGACGAATTAAATAAGTTCGAACCAGAACAAGTCCGACGGAAACAATTTGATTTTTATTGCAAATAACTATGTTGTAGTAATATAAATTGATTCGTGTGATACCACTTACAGGCGATCACCACAGTTTGATAATGCCTTCAGAAGGCGAAACAATATTTACACTTGTTTATCTAGTATGTGATTGTACAAATATATTAATAATTGTGTACAGCGACCTTGATGTGATTTTTCGCAAAACCGGTGCTATATAAAGAATCCTAATTTTTTTTTGTTGTTTAAGGCAATTCAGTCTAAAAAGAGTGCGTTGTGAATCATCCAAATATTATTATTACTAGCTTTTACCCACGGCTTCGCTCGCATAGTATTAGAGGGAAATTACTGGCATAATTATTGGCATAATTGATATTATTTTTGCTATTTTGTATAATAGAAAATAATTATTGTTTAATAGAAAATTTCAAAATTTGAGAATGACATTTCGCAAATAAAAATTCTATTTTAGAAAATATTTAAATTATAAAAATAGAAATTTATTTTAAGTACCTACTCCCTTTATTAGTATTTTATTCATATTTGAATCCAGAGTAATCTAAAAAAATAAGAAAATGACAGTCCACTTCAAACGCTATGCTTTATAGCAACGTTATGCCTTTTGTTCGGAGAATAAACATTTTTAGAGATATGTAGATTAACTACGACGGCAAAAAAGTACTCTTTTTAATAACAACAAAGCACTCTTTTCAAGCCTAAAATTTAAAAAAAAATATTGTTTCCAAGGTAACAATTTGTTTGACGTTTGCAATAACTCGATTTTAATAGGGACAGAAAACGTATGATACATAATTTCATAACGCCACAGCTCATTGATAACGCCAGAGCTTACCAATATATAAAGCCGTTGATACTCGCAAATAATGTAGCTTTCGATTAGTGAAAGAATTTTTAAATTCCATACTAACTTAATAAAAAAAATCAAATCAATTGGAATAAATGGAATGGTGTTATCCTGGATTGTAAGCTTTTTGGAAAATAGAACACAACAAGTAAAATTATTAAATGAACTAAGTGATTCTCAAAGTAGTAACTTCTCAATACCACAAGGCACAGTTCTAGGACCACTTTTGTTCATATTATATGTAAATGATATATTTGAAGTTGCTAAATACGGGGAAATAATATCATATGCAGATGACACAGTGCTTCTTCTAAAAGCAAACACGTGGTTAGAACTGAATAAAAAGGCTAACACGGACATAAACGAATTAAAAACATGGTTTGACAATAACCTACTAACGTTAAACTCTAAAAAAACACATTATATACCATTTTTCATAAAAAAACCAAACACGCCGCATGAAATTAACATAAGGATCCACTCTGCCCCAAACACTCAACAACACCACTGTAACTTACTGTGAATGGATACCGCATATATTGAAATGAAAACTTCAACCAAATATCTAGGAATTAATAGATTATAATAAAACAAATAAAAAACTTTATTCCACTTAATTTTATTTGACCGTAACCGGTTTCAGCTCGTCAGAGCCATCTTCAGACTGGTACAAATAATTCTTAGCCTACGGTTTATATACATAACATATGGGGGAGGGGGAGAGGGGTAGTCGTTTTAGACTGTCGAATTTCTAAGTATTTTGGTAATTCCAGTGTGCTAATTACTTTGGGTTTGTAGCTCACTTCAATATCGATATAGTTGGGTATAAGGTCCCGTTTCTTACACTCCCGATTGAACCACAAATGTTGTGAAGCCATCCGTCGTTTAAGAATGAGTTTTTTGTAGAGTCTCTTCAGTGTCGCTGTGTTTGCACTTTTTAATATTTCTATTTTTGAAACTGTTAGTATCTAGGAATTACTATTGACCAATGTCTAAAATGGATACCGCATATAACCAATCTTAAAAACAGAGTACGAAAATTGACCTATATTTTTAGCTGTTTGAGACACATTCTAAATAAAGAACTACTGAGAATGACGTACTTCGCTTTCTGTCAATCCATAATCCAATATGGTATAATAGGATGGGGTGGCGCCTATAAAACTCACACACAATCTCTTTACATTGCGCAAAAACTAATAATTAAAATAATATTAAAAAAATCATTTTTATATCCATCAGAACTCATATTCAAAGAATTTAAAGTCAGAAAATTAAATACTCTTTTTCTGTATCACTCAACCTTACAAGTCTACAAAGAGGATATCCTAAACAAAACTATACCTTTCAAAAACACATCAAATCTCAGACAAAAATACATGTTACCAATTCCCATTTGTAAAAAAACTTTAGGCCAACAAAACTACAAATACTTGGGAACAAATTTCTTTAATAAATTACCAGAAAATATAAAATCCCATTGTGACAGTTTCAAAAATTTCAAAACACAATTAAAAAAATATACTGAAAACCTTAACTAAACAAAAAAATAATAATAATAATAAAAATTTATATATTTATATAAACATACATTTATCTTATTATTTACATAAACTAAATTTCAAAGTACTAAATATAAATAAAAACAACAATAAAAAAAAATAAAAAAATAACCAAACAAATAATACTTCCTCCCGTACACACAAGCATTTGCTTATTATGGGAGAATAATTTAAAAATATATATTATATAATTGTAATAATTATAATTGCATTAAGCTTTTATATACTTTCATTTTATTTATGTATCTATTGTACTGTACCGAAAGAAAAATTTTTCAATAAAAAAAAAAAAAAAAAAAAAAAGTAAAAAAAAAAAAAAAAAAAAAAAAAAATTTATTTCGTGAAAGAGTAAGGACCATCCAACCAACCAACCATCCAACCATCCAACCATCCATACAAACTTTCGCATTTATAATATTAGTAAGATTAATAATAATTACACCTCAACTTTCTTATTTTTATTAAAAACTAGATCGTGTACACGAAAAACAAAAACACTTCGATTCCAAGGTAGTTTTTAAATCTTCTTCTAGTAGCAGTTCTACTAGGTAGTTCAAATGCACAATTTTTTTTGCCACTCATCCAAATTTCAAATACTTTCAAGCAATGTGATGGTTAGTTAGGAACTGGATTAATGACATCCCTGTAGGAACTAAACATATTCTCATTTCAAAACCATACATTTATTGATGGGAGTAAAGTAAAAAATTACAAATCTAAACTGTGTATACATTTTTAACGAATGCGGCCTAGATACTAGAGAGCGCTAGTTAAAAATCTGTAAAAACAGAGTGAAATTTTACTAAGAAACCTTATTTGAAAAAATTTATTCAATGGATGGAATAATTTTGAATCTTTTCCTTTATCTTTATAATATTTCACCGGTTTTAGAGTTCGCTTAAAATTCCAAATTAATTGATCAAAGTGCCAGAATCATTAATCACTTCTAACCCCTTTTCAGATATTTAAGGGGAGTGTTATATCCTTAAGAAACCTTTCTTTATAATAAATCAATTGACTGAGCCAACGGAGCTCAGTCCATATTTTGGGTAGTCCATTTAAGGCGCTTAAGAGGAACGTTTGCGCGACCCGTTTCCGCCCGTTTAATACAAAACTTAAATTTGAATTTGAGATCAAAATTCCCAACCAAACTGAAAAATTATTTTTGTAATCAAAAGGTGTATCAAATATCTAGTAGGGGTACTTGCTAAGTTATTTATTTTTGCTTTAAATCAGGGGTCGGCAACCTTTTGGCAGGAAAGGGCCGCAAGTTGGAAAAATAAACTAAAGGCGGGCCGCACTTGTGATATTAATCCTAGAAGCCCAATATACCTACGTAGGTATAATTGGTCATATCCCATAGAAAAAATAAAAAATTTGTTAAAAATTGTTAAAACATACGGAATTTAATTCGCACATATTGTAATTAGGGAATGCAAATCTCGCGAGATTTCTCGTTTTTTTTTTGCAAATAAAAAAATAATAAAAATTATAAGTATTAGGTATAAGATAAACATTTTTTTTTTTCAATAGACTTTTATGCATCAAACATTGTTTGACGTATTTGTCTATAATTTTTTTTAATAAACTTCTACATAGTAAACTTTGACATACGTATCTATCAAATAATAGACTAGGAGACGACATAGGTAAACCCTACGTCATCGAGTACACGGAGAACTACTTTTTAGTGATAATGGACACTTAGAAAACCTTAAAAAAGCTGGTCTGCCGGTGCGCCTCTCGGCAGGAGCCGCGCTGCCATGGAAATAGTCAGCGATTTTTTTCGAAAAAATTACGTCACGAGTACACGAACGGGAATGATTTCATATAATAAAGGTCGATTAGAAAATGAGAAAAAGCAGGGCTGCCAACCGGCAGCCTGGCAAGTTCGCAGGCAGCCGGCGTCAAAGTTGGGTAAAAAATAGTAATTTTTACGTCATCGAGTACACGAATGAAACTAATGAATAACTATAGTCCAGATCAATCCGTTTAAGAATTTCTTGGTCTGCCGACCAGCAGCCTGGCAAATTTTTGTGTACGATTTTTTAAAGTTTTTTTTTTTTAATTTTTCTTTTATCTTTATTATTATTTTTATTTCATTATATTTTTAAAAACTTGAATTGCCATATTTTAAAAATATAAGCGATAATGATAAAAAAAATAATTTAAGAGTTCCAAGTGCACCCATCCGTCAGGTGAGCCGTTCGACGCCAAATCACTTACGAAACCTGTTCTCGCGAGATCGAGATCTCGCGAGAACGAAATTGCATTCCCAAATTGTAATACTTACATTATGTTTATGAAAACTACAAAGTAAGTAAATAAGTAACTGATTTTATACAAATTTCAGTGTGATATCCGAGGTTGTATTTGGGAGGCTATTTGTTGTATGTTAGCTGTCATATTTGTAGTTGCAATTCGTAGAATGGCTCTCAAATGCTCATCTGTGAGACGAGAAGCATATTTATTTTTTCTATAATTGACAATTGAAAAAGTTTGTTCGCATAAATAAGTGCTACCAAAAATTGTAATGATCCGAGATGATGAAAGTGCTTTTGAGAACATCATTAGATTGGAGATCAATCACGTTCATTTGTAAATGACTCGGTACATCCTCAATATCACACGAAAAAGGGTTTGCAAACATTTTCAGTTTGCTTGAAACTTTCTCAAAATCACCAAATCTGTCGCTGAATTGAGTTTGCAGTTGTATTAAAATATCCTTCATTTTATCATTTTTCCAATGAAAATTAATTCCAGCTTCCGCGACAGCCTTTTTACAATTCGGAAAATTTTCTATTTTTTTTTCATCAATGTTTAATAAAGAGTTTGTTTTTCATTTGGAATGCCTTTACGTCTGTGTGCTTATCAGAGATTGGTTTGTTTTTACCTTGAAGCCGTACATTCAGCGTATTTAATTCTTGAGTTACATCTGTCAAAAATAGTAGTATATAATAGAGTATCTGTAAGCCTGAAATAGATTTGCCTTTTTCATTCGCAGGCGCGCTTACTCATTAATTAATTAATGCAATTATTTTTAGCCGGCTTAACCATTATGGTGTATGGCTTAATAAATAGAGGAAAAATGCATTTATTTGGATATTTATAACTTATTTACAAAACATTTACAAGCTGCAAGTAAGACGTCCGCGGGCCGCATGCGGCCGCGGGTTGCCGACCGCTGCTTTAAATGATCAGATATAGGCCATTAAACATTTAGGCAACTTAGGCAATTATTAAAAACATTTAAAAAAAAACAGTTTTACTTTATTTGTTTTAAAGTATGAAGAAATCTATATATATTTATATATATATATATATATAAATCTCGTGTCACATTGTTTGTGGTCGCACTCCTCCGAAACGGCTCGACCGATTTTAATGAAATTTTTTGCGTACATTTCTTAGGTATGAGAATAGGCCGTAAAGTAAATTATACCGCCAGGTGATTAGGGTGTCCCTATCCAGATTTTTTTTTCTATTTTTGAAGTGAAATTCCTTAGCCCCGTTAGAATGATTTGAAATTCAGATGAAATGGAAATCACGCACTACGGCACCTGCGAAACATCGAACTGCGTTCAAGGTTCCTATTGGTTGTGATATAAAACGGAAACGATCATAGGTCTGCGCTCATTAGCTTGGTTTTTTTACGGGTCGTCGGAATATAATGCGTAAATTCGCGCCTCGCCGCGCGCTTCTCAAACCTCAGCGGCCAGAGAAATCCACCGGACGGAGGTTCGAATCCTACGAAGTCAAAAAAAAATAAACATTTTTTTTTTTGTAAATCAATATCCAATCTTCAAACCACTCTCTCTCTGAATTACACACTCTAATTATTTTGTTTGAAAATTTTTTTTGGCATCTAAAATACCTATAACCTCAAATTTTCATCCTCCTACCCCTACCCTACCATTTTTTAATCGCGATTTTAGTACTTTTGTATGAACACATTTAACCTTCGTCGTTCGTATTTCAAACAGAACGAAATTATTTATGTTGTTAACCAAAATATTCAGTAGAAATAATTTTAACGACGAACAATAAGAACAATGTTAGCCGGGTTAGTTAGTCTATATATACAAAAATCAAAATATGCACATATATATGAGTATGTATATGATATGTCTACGCGTTACTAAACTATTCGTCCGATTGTGATGAAACTTTGGGGATTTGATGTGCGCATGACCGCGATGATTTCTGTTGAGTTCTGGCATCATGAAATTATGCGTTCCGATGAAACTTTGCGATTCATCCGATTGCGATGAAACTTTAGGGGATTTGATGTGTGCACGCCCGCAATGGTATCCATATATACTGGTGACCTCTGGCATTATGAAATTTGTATAAAAAGATTGCGATAGGGTGGTTCGTGAGCTGTTTGAAAACTGAATGTATGGAATGCGGGTATTCGGTTTGGTTCAGTATTTTGATCAAAAAATTAATCCAAAATTAAGATTTGTATGAAACGGGCCGCGCGAACGTTCCTCTTAATAATTATTATATTCCAATATAAGTCTTCAGCTTGAGAGAGTAATTTTCCTGATGGCTTTCACATGGAAAATAAATACTTGACCTGTCTTCGCAAGATGTTTAATTATTTCTCTTAAAATTGATTCACTTGGGTATATTTCTACATTTTAATTTATCACTTCTCTTACTTGTTACATGAAAAATGTTTACGTTTTCCATGAATTTTCTTAATCTAGATGCATTTTTAATTTCACTAGTAGCTAAGCCATACATTTGGATTCCTTTATACAGTAAAAAAATTCTGTGTTTTTGTTTTCTTCATTTTTTAGTCTGATGTTTTCTTTCTGTCTTGTGTGGTTTGTGTGGAGGTATTTATTATAATGTGGTTCATCTCTAAAGTTTTTTTTTACATTAGCTCCACACAGGAACAATGAGGAAAATAATTCCCCTCAGGGCCTATGACTTAGAAAATGAAGTAGAGTAAGTTCTGGGAAGGAAAAAGATATGAGTGATGGGTGGGTGAGAATCTGTGGGTCAATGTGTCCAGGAGTTAAGTATGAATTCAACCCACCCACTGCAGTGCAAACCGATGTTCTGAAAGAGTCCTGCTGAAGAGATCAAAAGGTCTCCCTTAACCAGTCCCTCCCGATCCGGCCTGCCACGAAGTTGGTGGGCAGACGCATCCGCCGCCAAGATCCGGACAAATCTCACCCCATGAACCCGGTCACCCCCGCTAAGTCACAAAACATAGCAAACCACTTGGGGTGACGTGTGGCAGAAGTGTTGGTTAACCAATAAAAGGATGCGACGGCGCTACCATATCATCCTTCAAAATTGGAAAAGTAAGTTGGTAGAAAATTGTTAAAAATTTTGTACTAAAAATCAGATAGTTATCGGAGTATATTATCACGTTAGCGTCTGCGTGTGGTTGAATTTCAGAACCCAGCCGCGATAGCATGTCGACGCCACGCTTAACGGCCGCGCCTTAATAACATCTATGTACGTGGAGTTTCACACAAAGCTACTGTTGTAGTTCGGTTTCAAATTCAAGAATTCGTCACGAATCATTCGTCACCAGATCACAGTCGATCCGAGGAACTGGCTATTTTAGGAACCAGTTCCAATCGGATTTATAAAATGGTCACAAACACTCAAACCGGGCGAAGCCTAAATAAAAGACGTCCGCAGGGCCTACTAGTAAAGAATTATTTGTTTAACTTTATTTCTCGTGTCTCATACCTAAAGCATTTTCTGTATTGATTAACATTTTTTACATTTCAATATTTTTTGTTTCATTGCTCCATTCTGGATTTTTTAAATACATATATTATATTTCGATTTCAAAAGAGAAAATCGTTTCCACGAATAAAATATTACACCTGCAAAGCGGTTTTTTGACAATTACCTCAAAAATGTTTAAATCAGGTCATGCCTCATTCTATTACATAGGCTAAAGTTTTCCATGTTCTGTTCGCGAATCAGTTGGCTGGTAAACACAAAACCTCTATATTTTTAAACGTTTACGCGATATGTTTTATATAGTGGAAAATGTTTCCAGGATAAAAAAGGACGAAAAAGAAATCAGAATCTACGTGACTGAAATACAACCTTGGCTATGATGTCGTTAATACAAAAATGGTGAATGTTCAGGAAAAATCCCAAGTTAGAAATTTTCAAAGCAAATCCTTTGCAGGAAATTAAATTGAATTGAATTGTAAACTGGGACCTAAATTGTTAGAGCTTAAATGTAAGAAGAGTGACTATTGATTATATGTAGGTACAAAATAAAATGATGAAAATAGATAGTTATCAATGCATATTGCTATATGCACATTTTAATTGAAACTAATTTTAATTTCGATTTAATCAACATTTACGTCAATTACCTTCATAAAAATATTGAAAAAGATTTTCTCTCGTTACTTAAAAAAAATCAACCCGTAAAAAACAAAGTTTTTTTTTCATTTTGAAATGTCTTTTAAAACTTAAATAAAAAACAAATCATTCTGGTTTAACTGAGGTTTGAACATACCTACCCGGTGATGGGAATCAATCACACTGCCAACCATGCCAAATCGCGAGCTGGGCAGACCGACATTTTTTAAAGCGCGTTAATTTCTTCGAATTTTATAAAAGTACGAAGACGTTCGCGAGTGTGTGCGTGATTGCCACCATGTCTGCCGAGGTTCAGCTCGATCGGATGTTGGGAAGTGGCTTAATTTCTACTTCCAAGATTCCATACACGTTAGATGTATTTAAAAAAATAAAATAAAATAAATTTCTAGCAGGAATTCGACTACAGAGAGAGGTACATTTTGAGAAATATTTTTTTAAGCGGCTCTCGAGTATTTGACTGACTGTAAGACTCACCCACCTCAATTCTTGCTTTCCTTGAGCTTTTTGCAGACGGTGTGGAGAATTTCAAGTATGAGGTTCGCGAGAAAATCTTTCTTCGAACTAGACAAAATGTCACACTTGTTACCTTTCGGCATTTTCAAAAGAAGATAGTATCTATCTATTATGTGATTTTTATCACACCTCTACGAAATATATTCAATCATTGCATTGTATCATAAAAAATATAAATAGTTATTTATTTGCGGTGCAAGTTCGAGTACCGTTAAATGAAGAAGAAAAACACGTTTCACTAAAAAAGGATTAAAGTGTAAATATAAAATATGATTTAAATAAACTTAAATTTGCAATCAAGCTGTGGGAGACAAAATGTAAACTGATAACAGTTTTGAAAAACATGTGAAATACTTTTTTGTTAGTCCTTTCGGTGCCATTAAAATATCGGCTGATTTTTTTTTGAAATGCAATGCACTATTGGCACATTCAGTCACGGGCTGCCTCTGCTTTCTTTAACCAGGCCTTATACTGCCGGCAGTCGATCTTGAAACCCCGGGTTTAACGAGACAGTTCTTCTTATCTTTGTTATTTAAAATTAGTTGATTAATAACCAAACCGGAAAGTTTCTAACCCAGAAAGATTAACTTTAGCATGCTCAGCTTCACAGCGAGCTGTAAGCCTTCCGCATCGTTTCCACCACCCTCCGCCACCCCATTACCTCTTGGCATTTCTCACTGTGTTCTCATTTGGGAATCACTGGTCCAGAGTCCAGTGGTTCAACAACAAGGTGTCCTAGTTTCGAAAGAGAATGGATAGTTTATTGACTTGGCAATAGACCAAAATTTTGTTTGCGTATACTTACCCCGCGAGAAAGTGTGAAATATAAGCCGAGCGGGTTGATACTGCAATGTTTTTACGAGAAGTGAATCTCGGCAGCGAAGGAAGTCTATTCCATGTTTTAGCAAAGTCGCACATATTAACCGTTTCAGTAGTAAATAACAAGAGATTCCAGGAAAAAGGGATAACTTATTTTTCTGTTGTAATTTATGTAATGAACATAGGTCGGAGACTTTTGAATAATAGTAGTCTCTGACGTAAGTACGGGGCGAAAGTGGGGTTTAAAAATTCTGAGTTTATACGAGAGCCTCTTCCATTTTTAACCGCCATACCGAAAATTAACAAACCAATTCATTTGAACTTTGTGATAATTTAAAAAGAAAGCAGCCAAAAATACGGGAAAAATTATATAATACATTGTACATTGATGGGTGTAACCTTCAAAATTCATTATAGCAAGAGTTATTCCATTGAAAATTCAACAAAAATTGTTCATTTCAATACATTCTCGAATATTCTCGGCATCTACATTGGCGCACGTTGGTAGAGAAACTATCAAATGTCCTGAGACGTTGTCAAATATTTCCAAGGACGTAACAAATAGCCTTCTTATAAGTTTTACGACGCTCCCAATTCGTGTTTTGGTCGTCCGAGTAATATGTGTGGGTAAGCGAGCACACATTTTACCATATAATATTTGTTTTATGTTTGACGAAGACGGAAGCCGCTAGGGAAATTGGATTGAAAGGTTTCAGGAAGTATGAATTGCCATCTTCGTCAGAGGAAAGAGAACTGGAAGGGAGCCGGGGCGTGTTTGAGGTTGATTTTTGAGAAATATTTGCATTACTTGTAAAACGTAGGAGGAAGGAAATTTTGTTTGATAATACTTGTTTTTCTTCCGCAATGAAGCACCTGATCCATTTTTTAAATGAATTGTTTTGGGGATTTAACATTTTGCGTGTTACAATTATAATATGTGTCATATTATAATTGTATTTAGTTGGTTAGCTGGAAGAAATAGGATGGACCTATAAGCTACAACTTTTGTACTTATTTTTTTAAATAATTTAATTTAAATTAAAATTAAAAGACCAATCATTGCACAAAAATACAAGTACAAAAGGTGTAGCTTATAGGTCCATCCTATTTCTTCCAGCTAACCAAATAAATACAATTTTAATACGATACATATATTATAAAACCAAACAATTACATGTTACATTATATGAAAAAAACAGAGGTAAGATATTTATTAAGAGTATAATGACATTTTTTTAAAAGAAAAATTTTAGTGATGATTTAAATATGAGTACATCGTTTATTTGTTTAATGTTACGTGAGAGGTGGTTAATACGTAACTTTATGTCCTTGTAGTGGGGTCCTTTTTGAAATATAGTTTTGTTTGTTTTTGCAAACTACAAATTTTCAAGCATTGCATGCTTTAAATTACCCACCTCACTATGTGTAACTTGTTCTAAGGCAGGTGAGAAGAATGTACAATAAAAAAATCATTGCAATGATATTGACTGATTAGGATGACAAATTACATTATACATATCAATATTGTGGTTGTAATAGCTAACAAATAAATTTGTTTTCTAATTAAACTCAAGCAGGTATGGGTATAGCCTCCGCGGGAACCATTTATGGTATAACCAACACCCAAGCCATAGTTTACCCCAAGTAATCAAGATGACATAGTCCCTCAAGAGAATTATTTTCAGGTCATTCTGTTTCGATCTAATCTTAAAAAGATGTTGGTTTTTATTAAGGTAAACTTTTTTTAAGAATTAATGCAGTTGGGGTGTTTAATGAGATTATCTAGATAATAACATGTCATAATAATGTAAATTAATGTATTGTGTAATCCTTATCGTTGCATGGACCATTATATAGCAGGTAAGTAGTATCTCGTGGATCGGTGTTGGTATATTAATGAGGCCTGTATTCTAAGCCGACTAAGTCCAAATATTGATGAGGGGAGCTCTATTGCCAAACCATTATTCATACAATGCACGCAGAACTAGCGCACAATGAGTTGCATTCAAAGCAGCCGATTCATTCGGACAGAAATACGAGATATATTGGTCATAAATGCTCCAATTAGCGCATGATTTTCACGTAATGATAAATCAGTCAGAATTGAATGCAATGCGAGAAGCTAGCAAACTGAATTTAAGGACGTATGTGTTGTACAACAGTTGACAGTGTGACATAGGCGGTGTTCGAATGAGCAGGTAGAATAGGTAACGATATTAGTTGGAGTGACTCTAGGCGACATAGATTAAAGAAGAATACTAGAACATCCTTCCATACAAATATGAATATAAACAATTTTTCAATTTAGTCCAATAGCTCAACGCTCTGTCTCACTTACTCTCGCCTGATATTGTAGATTTCCATCCCATTTGAATTTCGTAAACACAGTTTTGTATTGGAAATTTAAGCCTCGATTAGGCAAATATATGGAAAACGAACACGCTCACAAGACACATCTAAATTATACATAACCAGTGGCGGTTCATGGCGTATCTCATCGGGTGTTCAAACGGAGATTAAAACACGATAATCACAGAAAAAAAATCTGTCGATTTTTGCAAGGATTATTCCGTTCAAATTTGGTATTAAAAAGTCTCGTGATCGCTGCGCACACTGCCACTTTTTAAAAATTAAATTATGTTACGGGTTTAAATTTTAACACGGAATTGAATTATATCACGGGTTTTCCTATTTTCGTATCTTTTTTATGGGAGTTCAGTGCACGAACGCACCTTAGAGAAAATCACAACTGTACACAAAAACACATTGACTACTATTTTTTCGGTTTCTAGATTCGTTCTAATCAACTTAAGCTAAATTCCCACGCTCGTTCGTGCTCGATGGTTTTAAGCTCATTCGAACATGTCTCGATGCTTTTTTGTTCGCTATCGAGACCGTCAAGCATGCATAAATATACTCGAGTATATAGATGAAGACTGTGGAACTCTGGATGTAGATAATTTCCTACTCTATTATTTATAACAATGTATCCTGTTTGGTATTCAGTCTGTTTTTTTATATTTGAATATCGCGTAAGAGTCCCAACTGTTCCCATAAATCTGGAGTCAGCGGGATGTTGGCATTGTATGTTGTGAGGTATGTTGTGAGCCTGAATGTATTGAGGATAGAAATGAGATGGGAAAGACGAAGATGGGGTTATTACGTGGTTATATTTGGATCCGGACACCAAGCACGGTTAAAGCCATTTCAAGCAACGTTAATGATGGTCTTTCACAAGGAAGATTATTTTTTTACAATAGCTCCACACAGGATGCCTCTCCACAGGAGGCCCAGGAGGAAAGAAGAGAGAGAATGTTCTGGGAAGGAAAAGGTATAAGGTGTGGGTTCGAATCTGTTGATTAGTGGGTCCAGGAGTGAAGTATGTACGAATACCAACTCTCCCACTACTCTCCCTGCAGAGAATCCTGCAGGAGAGGTGAAATGGTCTCCTTCAATCAATTCGGCTTGATCCGACCTGACACGCAGTGAGTGAGCAGACGCATCAAACGTCAAGACCTGGAAAAACCTCACCCCGTGAACCCGGGCACCCCTGCTAAGTCACCAAAGGTAGCGAACCATTTGGGGTGAAATTGGAAATTTGCAATACTAAAAGTATCTATTGTCTGTATGCTTAAGATGCCTTGCATGCAACACAATAATTTTCACCATGTTTGCGATGGAATGGTATTTGAGCTGCCGATTTGAAGAACCCACTCTGCAACATGAACAAGTGATGCACCCTGGCCATAGTGATCCGCAATGCGCACCAATAAAGCAGGCCAAACCGGAGCACGGTGCACACTGCACACTGCACACTGCACACTGCACACTGCACACTGCACACTGCACACTGCACACTGCACACTGCACACTGCACACTGCACACTGCACACTGCACACTGCACACTGCACACTGCACACTGCACACTGCACACTGCACAGTGGTGGAACCGAGTCGTTGGCACGCGAACTCCGCCCGTCGGAAATGCACATTTATCAGGTGGTCTTTAAATTCATTAATCGCGGTGTTGTTAATAAAAGCGAATAAACCCTCCACAGATAAAACAAACTAATCGTTTGAAGTTTCTATGAAGTTGAAATTCAACTCCAGATGAAATCATGTAATTTATAGAAACACGTACACGTACAGCCTTAAGAGGGAATAACCAGATAAAACCGGATATGTCATTTTTTAAATAAAATTTTAGACGTATTGACTATTATCCTAAAAAAATTATAAATTGATTACGAAAGACTGCTCTTTTATCCATTAAAGCTATGTTTTATATTTTGAGAAAATGTGTTTATTTTTAGTACAATAGGGTTTTATCGTAGGTCGTTGGCAGATTTGTTAAATTTTCAAACAAAATTTTGTATTATAAACCACATTTCAAATCATATAATCAAGCAGTAAAATAAATCAATAAATTATCTGAGAAAGCTATGTTTCAGAATTTTAATTTCAGTTTATATAAAATCATTTAAAAAAAGGTCCGCACACGTGTTTTGTGACGAAAATACTTCAGTTTGTCTATTTATTTACGGTCTTACAAACTAATATATTTAAGATTTTTTTTACATTCTTATTTTGTTTAGACATTGTTGAAAAATTGTAAATACTTGATCAAAAAATAATTTGCAAAAAGTACATAATTTTAATAGTTTTATCATCACGCTTTTCAGCATCTTTAAATGTAGGTATAAATTAAAGCAAATTTTGAATGAAATAAAATCGATATATAGTTAGATATTATTTAAAAAACCTGGTACGGAGAATAATTAATCTTTCTCGTTGGAACCGCCCTATACGATCGTAAGAACATCTTTCGACGAAATATGAATTCTCGGCCGCTGGCTGGTCTTAATAAAAAAATGTTGTTAATATTTTATACAATTGATAAACAACCGTGTATGTAAAAATCTTACTAATACAGAAACTGACAAAAAATCGTTCATAATTATATACATTGCTTATCTAGCCTAAGAGGGTTATTTATCTGTTGCTTACACTCTTATTAATAATAATTTCTCATCAAATTTCGAAATATTTCCAAGGAAATTAAAAAAAAAAAATAATAATAATATGTCGTAAAATCAAATTCCATTTTATTACATAAATGAAATTTTTCCTTCAGTTGTGTGAATTTGAAATAAACTTTAATATTTTAATTTCTAAATTTAAAATTCCACAAATATTTTTTATTTCAAATTTCCAAAAATTGTGGAAAATACAAAATTTAGAAATCACGTTCCTTGTATTTGTGTAATCTGTAAGAAATTGTCACTTCACTTTTTATCTCGTTTAAATAATAAAAAAATATATAATAATTCCCAAAATAACCAAATTATTTGACATTTTAGATTCGTTGATGAATACAAAAGTTTATTTCTAAGATTTATATTTACCGGCACGTGCATAGGACATTTACATTATTAAAAATATCGCTTTCGTAGAATTTTTAATAAATTAATGTGATAACTGTCATTTAAAAAATAATACGTCCGATATAACCCCACTTTTTAAAGACGGGAATTTCAGATATCAATCTGCTGAATTGCAACGTTGCCAGCTCTGTCGCAGCACAGATGAAGAAATTTTTATTAGTACGGAATTTTATCTGAGCTTGAGTATTATAGAATAATAAAAGGTATTATATATTTATTCGAATGTAACTACTGGACCATTTAACCATTGGAAAGTCTTTTTGACTAGTTAGGCTATATAAACTTAATTAATAACTACGAGTACTATTCAAATACAAAATTCAAATATTGATTAAAGAACCCAGAATGGTTGAATGTATGTTGCAGTATGAATGTGTAAGTTCGAGAATAATGTGGATCCGATTTAAAATTGGGTTGACAAGGGTGTTTCTTGTTATCGGCTATGCTCCTGTTAATTCTGAAAGCGACGAAGTGAAAGATGATTTTTGGACTGGTGTGAATGACGTAATGAGATTAAAAAATTTGAATGAAAGGATTATAATGGCGGGCGATTTGAATGGGTGGGTGGGAATTAGACGTGATGGATTTGATTCAGCCTTAGGTAAGTTTGGGGATAAAAGAACGAATGACAATGGGAATAGAATACTTGAAGTATGTTTAGAGTGGAACCTGTTTGTATCGAATACCTTCTTCGATCATAAAGGTATCCATCAATATACGTGGGAAAGAGGAAATGAAAGATCATTAATCGATTTTGTGGTAATTGACTCTAGGTTGAGAGCCGTTACTGAGGACACAAGAGTTTTCAGAGGGGCTGAGGTTGAAACTGACCACTTTCTGGTGGTGTCAAGAGTAAACCTCTTTCGCGGATGGCGCTCTAAAGTGAAAAAGGTATCAACTCCTACCAGAGTCAAAGTAGAAAAACTGCAAAACGCTAATGTCAGAAGTGAGTATGAGAAGCGTGCAGAGACGAGATTGAATGAGAAGGAAATGGATGGTCTAAGCATTGATGAAGCATGGAACCACATAAAGGTTAGTCTTTGTGAATCTGCTAGAGATGTGTGTGGAATAAGTACGCAAGGTAGGAAGAAAGGTGACGCATGGTGGGATGACGAGATTAAAGCACTGGTCTCAGAGAAGAAGAAAGCATGGTTATGTCTGATAGCGGCTGGTAGTGCTTCTAGCGAAGAGAGAGATAGAACGAAAGAAGTATATAAGGGATGCAAGAAAAGAGTAAGTGTTGGAGTGAAAGTACGAAAGAAACGTCTGGAAGAGGAAGAGGGAATAAAAATGACAAAAAACTTCCAAGAAAACATTAAACTGTTTTGGAAGGAGGTCAAAAAGTCCCGGAGCGGTCCAGAGAATGGGAGCCTAAAAGTGATAAAATCGAAAGATGGAAGAATGTTGACGAATGAGGAAGAAATAAATGAGAGATGGATGAAATCTTTTGAGGAAGTCTTCGAAAGCAACCCGAGTGATAGTGAGGCCAGCGGCGAATCGGGTATGAACGATGACGGAGTGAATGTTATCAAAATCAGCATGGATGAAATTAAAAATTCGATAAAATGCATGAAGAATGGTAAGGCTGTAGGTTTCGACAATATTGCGGCCGAATACTTTAAAGGAGATAGCCATATTATTCTCACATGGTTGTGCAAACTTTTTAACCAGTGTTTAGAGGAGGGTTACACGCCATTAGATTGGAGAAGGGCTGTAATCATGCCATTATACAAAGGTAAAGGGTCACGTATGGAATGTGGGAATCATAGAGCTATTAGCCTGCTAAGTTCAGTCGGCAAGTTGTACGGAAGAATATTGATTGAAAGGGTAAGAATGGAAACAAAGGATAAAATATGGGATGTGCAAGGTGCCTTTATGAGTGGAAGGGGATGCATGGACCAGATTTTCTCCTTGCGTATGCTCACTGAGAAGTTTCTGGCAAAAAACCAAAAACTTTTTTGTGCCTTTGTAGATCTACAAAAAGCATACGACCGAGTCGACAGGAAAAAGCTATGGAAGGTGTTGTCCAAGTATGGAGTGAATACAAATCTCATACAGGCAATTGCGTCTCTGTACGAGGGAAGCGTTGCATGTGTTAGGGTGAACGGTGGTTTTACGGGGTGGTTTGACATCACAAAAGGTGTTAAGCAAGGCTGCGTAATGTCACCATGGTTATTCAATTTATACATGGATAATTGTATGCAAGAATTGAAAGAGATGGGATTGGGCGCGAATTTGAGTGATCTGAAAATATGTTGCCTGTTGTATGCTGATGATGCGGTGCTGATTTCTAACACTATGGAAGATCTACAGTCTCTCGTGTCTAGGATGAACGAAGTGTGTATGCAAAATGAGTTAATGATGAATGTAAGTAAGTCTAAAGTCATGGTATTTGAAAGGGAGAGTACGAAAACAGTGTGCAATATAGTTGTGAATGATGAATACTTGGAGCAGGTGGATGAGTTTGTGTACCTGGGTAGTATGTTTACGAGAGATGGGAAGGCTGATAGAGATATTGAAAGAAGAGTAAATGCAGGTAACTCCATTAATGGAGGACTGAATGCCGTTGGCGCTAATAAAACACTGTCAAAAGACGCGAAGCTAGCAGTCCACAATGGAGTCCTGGTACCTACCTTGATGTATGGCAGTGAGGCATGGAGTTGGCAGAGGAAGGATGAAAGTAAACTGAATGCTGTCGAAATGAGATCCCTGAGGCGAATGTGTGGCAAAACCATGTATGATCGTGTGAGAAATGTGGATATCCGCAAAGAATGCAAGGCTGATGTAAGCATAATGAGTAAGATTAAGAAAGGGACGCTCAGATGGTTTGGACATGTAGAGCGAATGAAAGAAGAAAATAATGTGAGAAGAATATATGACGCAAATGTGAATGGAAGAAGAAGTAGGGGACGCCCGAGGAAGACATGGCACGATCAAGTGAATCAGATACTTGAGTCGGGCCATGTCAAAAGTCGGAATAATAGAAGAGTATGTATGAGACGATGTATGAATGTGAGTGAAGCAAAGACTGTGTGCCAAGACCGAGTTGTTTGGCGGTCCGTCCTCTCTGCCTACCCCTGCGGGGAAACGGCGTGATGGTTAGTTAGTTAGTTAGTTAGATTAAAGAACAAAAAAGGCAATATAAGTGTAAAACGTGAAAGAATAAAACATATAGATATGTAGATAGTAAACAACACTTCATTATTATATATAACCATACCTCATAAGATTCGCCGATTTTTTTTTCATTGCCTCCTTTATTATTGTATTTTATTTTATGTCAATTTATTATTTTTTGGTGATTTTTATTAACTGGCAAAATGGGAGCCTCAGCACGGGCAAAGAACCCAGTGAGACCCACATTATCGTATAAAATTACAATACATAATATTACTGTACCCAAAAAAGTTAATATAATATATTTATATATTGTAACTAACTACATTGTAAATATCATATTTAAATATTACAACCTAATACTGCGCTAACTGCTAGGTAATATAATACTATTTGATGTCCTTCAGTTCTTGTCTGCTGCTTGTTTACTATTATTCTTTGTTTTAACGGTGGCTAGAACACTGTGACATTAATGTCGCATTGTAGTATTATAGTTTTCATCATTGTCATATTACACTAACAGAATGAGTATATTTTAAACACAAGGGGTAGGTATTTTTTTTGACCAGAACGCGGTGAAAAAAGGTTTGAGTGGCATTTAATCTTTTTAGGGTATCCCACGGGATGCCCAGCCTTTTCATGTTTAAGCATTTTCACGTGAACATAATTTTTGTGTTTGTGCTTATTGTGTTAACAACTCAGGGGATGAGAAATTAGATGTTTCAACTACAATCATCTCTCTTTTCAGAAGATTAGGAGGTTAGGACTATCACATATTATAAAATGCTTTATTGTATAATATTACATAACAAGCTGGTGTTCGGTAAGTTCACAAAGAGAAAAAAATTCACGTATAAAAACAATAGTAACAATAACAGTTATGTTGTTTTGTAAATTGATAATATGTCATTTACAACCAACCGAAATGAAGAGCGGTCTGTTATGTCATCTACACAGATGAACAATGATAGTCTAAGACCACCAAAAACAAAAGCAGGTATTCCTAGGCAGCGTATGAAATGGACGAACGATGTCAATATGTTCATCGTTCGTTCATATTTTTATGTAACTAAATTAGAAACAGATATGTTATTGTATAGGAAAAAATTACATTTAATTTTCTCACAAAATTATCCGATTGCCCAAGTAAACGAACAAAGATTAGCAGACCAAAAGAGGGCATTTTTCAAAAATAATTTAATTCCTGTAGTAACATTAGATCAGATAAAAAAGGAAGTAGCAGATAGATTGCAATTAGAAAATAATTTAGAGCAAGTTAATACGAGTAGTAATGTTATATCAGATACATTTAACGTAGATAGTTCAGATAATATTCTAGTCGAAGAATCCAATGATATTACAGTAGACTCAAATAACTTAGACGTTATTTATAATCTTAGGGAAATCAACATTGCAAATTTAAACTTACTAGATGAAAATATTATAGAATTAGCTAACTTACTTCATAATAATATAAATAGATATATAGATATAGAGCCCACAGTTAGACCAAAATTACCAAAATTACATACGTCAAAGAAATTATCTAAATTAATTTCTGAATTAAATAATATAATTTTACCAAAAATTATATTAGATGACATTAGTTTTTTAGATCTTCATACAATAGTGTATGCTAGTGCTATCACTATATGTAACAAGTTAGGAGTTAAATTAACGTCTTCTGATGATAGATCATATAATTATAGAAAACCAGAATGGCAGAGTAGATTAGAAAATGATGTAGTATTTTTAAGAAGTAGCATAGCTAGAGTAATAGAGTATAAAAATGGAAATAGAAGTAGGAATATTTTGAGACATGTAGATGTAATTGGGAGAAAATTTGGTTATAGCATTGGTAGTAATAATAATGAAAATATAATCAATGATTTATTAGATTTGTTAAAACAAAAATTAGGTGTAAAAGCTAGTAGATTAAAAAGATATAATTATACGTATAATAAAAAAAATAATAATAGATTATTTCAGAAAAATGAGAAAATATTTTATTCCAAACTTGACGATAAACAAAATATTATTTCGAATAATAATAATCCGTTGCCATCTGAATCAGATATGCGCGATTTTTGGACAAATATTTGGAGTAAAGATATAAAACATAATGAGTCAGGTCCGTGGATAGAAAATGAAGAACTCAATTGTTCAGACATTGAACAAATGAGTTTTTCTGATATATCGGTTGAATTGTTAGCCAAAATTATAAAAAATACTCATAATTGGAAAGCCACGGGTTGCGATTGGATACATAATTTTTGGTATAAACGTCTGACTACTTTACATCCCCTTTTGGCAAAAAATCTTTCAAAATTTGTCAGAGAACCTCAAAATTTTCCAAATTTTCTAACTAAGGGCATTACTTATATGTTGCCTAAAAGCGAACATATTAATAATCCCTCTCAGTATAGACCCATTACATGTTTACCGACAATATATAAAATTTTAACCTCTTGCTTGACAGATTTAATATACACTCATTTAGATGAAAAAAATGTTTTATCTGAACAACAAAAAGGTTGTCGCAGAAAACATATGGGATGTAAAGAACAATTAGTTATTGGTTCTGTAATTCTAAAACAAATTCAAACCCAAAAACGTAATTTACATATTTGTTATATAGATTACCAAAAAGCTTATGATAGTGTCCCGCACTCGTGGCTGATAAAAGTTTTAAATATATACAAAATTAACCCAATTATTATTAGCTTTTTGGAAAAAATTATGGCAT
The DNA here is from genome assembly GCA_917563855.2 of Limnephilus lunatus. NCBI lineage: Eukaryota > Metazoa > Arthropoda > Insecta > Trichoptera > Limnephilidae > Limnephilus > Limnephilus lunatus. Next base: position 78,706,837 of record OU830592.1, read on the forward strand.
TTTGGAATACCGATTTGCTTTTGAATTTGAAAGATAAGAAAATTATAGTACCGGGCATTTCAATAAAAAGAGGGATTTTTCAAGGAGACTCATTGAGTCCTCTTTGGTTTTGCTTAGCATTAAATCCTCTATCTAAAATGTTAATTAAAAGCAAGTTTGGAATAAAAATTAAAGGTAATACTAGAGAGAGAAATATAATTTCTCATTTATTATTTATGGATGATTTAAAATTATATTCAAATTCTGAACCAAATTTAGAGAAAATGATTAAAGTAGTTAAAATTTTTTCAGATGATATTAAAATGACTTTTGGTTTAGATAAATGTAGAACGATCCATATAGAGAAAGGTAAAATTGTAGATGGAGACGAGGGTATATTTAGAAATTTCAAAATTGAAAGTATGAAAGGGGGTGAGGTTTATAAATATTTAGGATATCCGCAATCAAATAGATTAAATCATACTAGTATTAAAAATGATATTAGGATTAAATTTAAAACTAGGATCAGAAAAATTTTGAAATGCAATCTATCTGCTAAAAATTTAGTAAAGGCGATAAATACTTGGGCAATACCTCTATTAACTTACTCATTTGGCATAATTAAATGGTCTAATACAGATTTTGATAGCTTAGAACGATTAATTAGAACTACATTAACTAAATTTCATTGCCATCATCCAAATTCAGCTATAGAACGTATTAATTTACCCAGAAATTTAGGAGGTAGAGGTATAGTCAAAATAACATCTTTAAAACATAATCAGGTAGAAATGCTAAGAAATTTTTTCCATAGGAAAGCTGATAGTTCAGAAATGCACAAAATAATATGCAAGGCAGATAGAAATATTTCACCATTAAATTTATACGACGAGAATGCCAGCATTCTTATAAATACCAACCAGGAATTATTAGATTCCTGGTCAAATAAAATTCTTCACGCAAAACACTTCAATTATCTCAACCAAACATATGTTGACAAATTTTCGTCAAACAAATGGTTGAGTATTGGAGAGTTGAGCGCAGAAATAGAAGGCTTTATGCTTGCCATACAAGATAGAGTCATTAATACTAAAAATTATAGGAAGCATATCATCAAAGATGCAAATCAAATTGATGATTTATGTAGAAAATGTTTGGCTTTTCCGGAAACTATAGAACATATTATACCGGGATGTTCTGTATTAGCGCCGTCCGAGTATACATTTAGGCACAATCAAGTTTTAAAAATAATTCACCAAAGTTTGGTAATTAAACATAACTTGATTGACTGCCGTAATGTACCATATTATGAATATGAACCAAATTCATTTTTAGAAAATGAATTTTATAAAATTTATTATGATAAAACTATTCTGACAGACAGAACAATTAGTCATAATAGACCCGATATAGTTTTACATGACAAAATTAAGAAAATAACTTATATCATTGATGTCGCTATACCAAATTCTTGTAATATTCAGAAAACTGTTTCTGAAAAAATAAGAAAATATACAGATTTAGGAAATGAAATTAAAAGAATTTGGCATTCTCAGACTATAAAAATATTACCATTTGTTATTTCGGCTACTGGCATTATACCTAGCTCTCTCATTCAAAATTTAGGCGTATTAGATTTGTCAAAAAATTTGTACATAAAAATGCAAAAGTCGGTCATTTTAAATACATGTAGGATTACGAAAGATTTTTTAAATATTTATATTGAGGGATCAGTAGGATTTATCGGACCAGTTAGGATTTCATCAGAGCCGAACCCTCTGATATGAAAATATCTGGAGTCGGTGAAATATTTTCCCATTATGTTTCTGGTGGATTGACGTATTGTTCTTGTATTGTTTTATTCTTATATAGTGCAATTACATTGCGTTAATTTACTAGATATTCATTTGTGGAAAAGTGTGTGGAAGGGTTTAGTCTTTCATTTGGGAAAGATTCAACCCGGACATGAAATCTGGAGCACCGTAATTAGTTGACAATAATACTTTGAGCAAAATCTGGATTAAACTTATTATTTAGTCAAAATTAAAATTATTATTTTGTTCAGATCTTAAAATTAAACATGAAGCGTGCAAGCATATTTTTTCAGAACGTTTGAAGGTTGAAAAATTTACAAATATACAGTAATGGAACTAAAAATTATTGTAAAATAACTCGTACTAGTAGGTACGCTTCTATTGAAATGGTGGAAAGCATTTCCCCAAATTGTTATGCGCTGTTATGTACTAGAATTATTTTGCACGTTAAATAAATGAATTATATTGAAAGTTGATTAAAACATTTGTATGAAGAAATAACACAATACGTATTATTATTTTTAATTTCTAAACTAACGTTTAAGACAAGATTTTTATGCATAGCACAAAGGGTAATAATTATTATAAGCAATAATTATCAATTTTTTTTTATTATCAGCCTGAAACAGGTTTACACATAGACATACAAATAACTAGACGATAATTTACAGATGAGGGGTAAAAACCAACTATGGCGGGACGAAGAGAGGAAAGAGACTTGTGATTCGCCAATAAATCAATCTAACAGTATATAGGCACCTCGCACTATAATATCACTATTTAGTTCTTGATAGTAAAATCTGCTTTTGAATGAATAGACCTTTTTATATGGGAGCGCGAATTGCATGCCACGGTATGAACAGATGTGTAAAATCCAAATTCGCAAAGTAAGGTTCTGAGTATTTTCATAGTGGAATATTTTTTTGCCGTAGACACTTTTACAAATGTTTCATGATTTACTTAACCCAGTAAACAGCGGCTTTGTGTATCGCGTCGCTATGTATCTCGATGTCTAAGTATGTGTTTCATAGTCATACAGCGTCCGTGCGTAAAATGTACGATGAGAGCACGACACTGGTCCGGACACGCCCAGCCGGTTCCGAAAAATGGTTCCAATGGGAGGGGGAAATAACACATTTTTTAACACGTAAGGGCATGTCCATATATTTTGTACGTCCGTGGGTTTACAGTATCTTTTCTCGGAAGATTTTTTCAATGTAGATGAGTGTTTCAGGCTAATAATTATTGCTTATAATAACAATACTTATTTTTGGCATATCGATATTGTAAATACCAGTTCAAGGTAAGTACATAGTATATGCATATTATATAGAGGTAAACGGCATGTTTTCAATATTTTTTAAATAAGTCTATTTGAATTTCGATTTCATTTCCTTATTTGAATGAATGAACGAATGTCCTGAATGAAGTGGAAATTAGCGCACTTTCCGACATTCGATCGAGCTCAAACAGGCAGATAGACTCGTTGTCGATGACAATGCATTCCATCAACTTTTGGTGGCAATCACTCGCCCACGCTCGGAGATATACGCATTTTTCTGATATTTTAAGACATTATCACTTCACTTAATATGCGCAATTGATGTCGGTATAATCCATTCGGGATTTAGCACGGTTGATAAAGTTGTCGACTCCAATTTCTGAATAAGAAGGTTCAATACTTAGTATTTTTGAAAATAGAATAAGAAGTTGTTTGAAAATAGATGTAGCTATTATATTAAAAAAGGCGTTATTGACTAGTTATTTTTTAGTGTTTCTCCAGACAGACAATAATTGCAGAAAATTATTGTGTGTCTGGAGAAATAATTATAAATTAATTACGATATTGGAACAGAACCGTGAAAAAATATACATTTTTTTAATTATCTCAAGCCATTAAAACAAATTTTGTTTCACGAGTCATAAAAACTTCTGTAGAAGTAGTAATTAAGAATTTACTCTCGCTCGAAAGCAGCGAGAATGGAGAAATTTAATATACCCTTTCGACTTTACAAAATGATCTCGGCGGATGTTTCAAGGAGGGATATTACATCTGCAAACGAGTGCATAATTAATCCAAACCAGGACCGTCTCGGGACTTGTGCGGTATTCGTTATTAATCCCTTAGTTACCCAAACAACTTCCCGTCGTGTTATCGTTCATAGCGATTGGCGAGTTATAGAAAACCAAATCTCAGACATATTATCTACGAAATATTATGGATACTGGGAGTGGATATAGTCGTCGGATCACCCGAGACACGATATGCTTGGATTTGAGTTCAAAACAAGTTTGGAATAAAATGATTTAGCTACATATATCAACGATGCGTTTTTTTAGGGGATGAAATTTTGTGCCCGAATTGATAATGCTGTTTCGGAAAAATCAAGAGATTCAGTTGAGTTTTCTAACAGTCGTTGTTCCCAATCCTACTAATCAACTGTTGAGTCGAAATTTTGACTCAAAACTCCGCAAATGCACAAATACACTCTTCCCAACGCAACTCTTTGACCAACAGGAGAATTGAGCTTTACTAAATAAATCACTTAGCTGATCGGAGGCTCAGATTGATCGATCGAAAAGTTGGGAACCACAGCCTTAAGTCTGGTATCTTGGAATATTGCGAGTTGCTTAGTGGCCCATATTAGGCTATATGGTATGGTTTATAAAATTACATTTGTTCATATGAAGCAGTTACTTTGTGATGTGACATTATAATTTAAAAAAAAAACAATAACTTTGTAAACACCACTTTTATTTTATATACTTTATGCCCATTGGGTTTCGCTACAACCGTAGCTTCTTCAGGGCAGTAACTCGGTCGGCATAAAGTATATAAAATAAAAGTGGTGTTTACAAAGTTATTGTTTTATTTTAAATTATAGTTTGTTATGAAGTTTTTGAATTCCCATCAAAAAATGGTAATACGTGTTAACAATAAACGACTGACAAGATATTCCTCCACCCGACTATTCATCGATAATGTCTTACATAGGTCTAATCCATCTAATATTTATGCCAACCTACTTCTTATATAATACACAATAAAAAAAACTCTCTTACAATACGCAAGTACACCACCAGAACATTTTCTTACCAACACATACTACAAACTACATACTACGTCAACACAAAGACAATGTATTTATCTACCTATCTTCTAAAATTGTCAACCTTCTCCCTAATAACAACACCGAAACCCAACTCCATACTTTCAAAATACTAATTTCGCTGTGGATTGTGCCACATTTCAAACATTCTACATTCTCACCTCAAACACCCTTCATATGTGTCTCATATTCCCTATTTAATTTAATAATCATATAAAATATTTATAGATCTTTCAATAAGGAAGTTGAGTCCATTTTTTTTATCAATGTTCGCATTCAAACTTAAATACTGGTATTTTTTTTTTTTTAAGTTCGTTTTCATAGTAAAATTAATTCTCAAAGTTTAAATTTTATTAAGCCCGCCAAAACGAGTGGAATCCGAGCGGTAAGAAGCGGGTTGTGCGGGGTGTGGGTGTGACGTCATTTAAACTGAGAAAACCGCGCCGGTTGGGCATTTTGTATGGAGATTTTTTAAATTCTTCAATAAGGAATTCCAGTAATTTTTTTTATCAATGTTAACCGTCTATCAGAATTGATGTTATTTAAAAAAAAAAAATTGATCAAGACTTCATAGTTAAATTAATATTTAAAGGTAGATTTTTGTTTCTCGTGCCAAAACTCTTCACAACACGGTATTGCCGTCGCTGGCCGATTGCCGTTGGTTGAAGTGCCAGCCGCCAATTCAGACCGCGCGCCGCGCAAAAAAGTAAAGACCGAAAGTAAGATAACGGTTTACAGCGCAGTTCACTGTGAGACTTTTCTGCGCAATCAATAAATTTAATATACTTGCACAAAACTAGTGAGTTTCATGGCCAAACATCAGATGTCAGATGGGTAGAATACGTAATGATTATTATTTAATACTGTAAATATATTATATAATTTAATACTGTATTATATTTATTGTAAGATACAAATGAACACAATTAATAATTTGATGTATTTACTTGGAAGCTTTAACTCCACAAATTTCAGCACTAATGTGATCAGTATTATCTCTTTTAAATATAAAATCAACATGTCAGAATCAACGATTTGTAGGTAGTCGGACTGGCCTTGAATATATCCGATTTCTGACATGGTATGTGGTTTTTTAAACAGATTTTGCATTACATAAACTTTGTTTACTAAACCATTAAATATACCAAACCACCCATTGCTAAACTTAAAAAGACTTTTAGGGGATATAATGCAAAACCGTTTGGCCCATAAGTAAAAGACGTTTGGCCTATAAACCTCTCTCATCATACACAAACCATCTCTCGTGTAATAGAAAGAGATGCACCGTAGACATTTCGGTGATCCGCTCTTCATACAAACTGAGGTTCTAATGACGTCAGAATTCTTTCGACCATTCATGAAGCGTTTGTAGTTCGTAGCTTTTTGATGGATTTTAAGAAGGTTTAATTAATTCTAAGAATAACAATATAGAAATATATTTATATATTTAGAGTCGATATTTTTTGATCTACATGAACATATTTTTTATAAGTCAAAATATTTTTCACTCAACTTCCTTTATCAATCAGTAAACTTCACCCTCCATAACACAATGGCATCCCTGGCATGACTGGTGAAATAATAGGTACAATTTTTTTGGACAAAAAATAAATATTAATAATATGATTGTGGGTAGTGGCTAAAAAGCTCCAGAAATTTTATTTGTTTTTTATGTGTTATTTTGATTGGTGACCACGTAAGTGATTTTGCAGTGCAACCCCAAAATATTTGGCGGTGATTTGCCTAGGTATAACCTGGTCGTGCGTCCACACATGGTCCTTTCAGTCCTTTTTTTGGCTAACAGAATGTATTGAATAATTATTAGATTAATTAACATTTTTTTTTTTTTTTTTTTTTTTTTTATTTATATATGTATTTTTTTTTTTTATCACAAACAAGTCCTGCTAAGCCAATTCAATTGGCTTGTCAGCAGGTGCTTATAATTAAGTTACATATACATTTTAAATGTTATAATTTTACATCTTATATCTACAAATTCAACATTATTCATACAAATCAATCTAAGTATAAATATTTTTTTTCCGATAGCCAATTTTTCAGCATATATTTAACCTTGTTCATAGAATTACATTGCTTTATAGTATCAGGTAATAAATTAAATATTTTCGGTATGTTGTATTCAAACGTTCTCTGTCCGTACTTATTATTAAATTTCGGAACTATTAACCCGTCGTTGCGCGTGAATCTAGTGCTGTATTTATGTTCTAATTTCTCTTTATGCTGCTGGGTAAATATATACTGAATTATAATTTTGTGCCATAGTATTGCCTTAACAGGTAAAATTTTAGCACTCTGAAACAGTAATGGTGTATCATGTCTCTGTTTGAAAATATTCGGAACAACTAATAATTTTACAATTGCGTTTTGTACAACTTGGACTTGTTTCAGATTTGTTACAGAAGTATTTCCCCATATTGTTAATCCATATCTTCTTATAATGGATTCTGCCAGTGACATATAAATTATTTTTAGTGTTTCAATGGGTAAGAAAAATTTCAATGTGTACATTCTGCCAGCAATTGATCTGAGTCTTTTACAGGTTTTTTTAATATATTTATCCCATTTAAAAAAACAATCTACGGTAACACCAAGATACACATATTCCGTAACTAATTCTAAACTTTCACATTTACAATTAGTTGGAATATTTTTATGGATGCAATTAAAATTATGAGAAATAATATTAGGATTAAATTGGAATTTGGCATTAGGTGATCTTATATGCATTACTTTGGTTTTTTTGGCATTAATTAATAATCCTGCATCATGGGACCATTTACAAAGTTGATTAAAGTCAATTTGCATGAGTTCAATTGCAGTTTTTAGATCTTTATGTGATATGACCAATGCTGTATCATCTGCAAATACAAAATGTTTAACAAAAGAGAAAAGTTTTTTCATTATAGTTACATAGATTATATACAGTGTAGGTCCCAATATAGAACCTTGTGGAACTCCTGCAGATACATTTTTTGTTTTACTAAAAGTATTATTTATTTTGGTACATATTTTTCTATTTCTAAGATAATCTTTAAATAAATTTAACACATTTCCTCTTATTCCAATTTTTTCTAGAGTTTTTAGCAGTTTTTTTTGAGTTAATTGTGTCAAAAGCTTTAGAGTTATCGATAAATAAAACAATGACATGTAATTTATTATTTAATTGATTATTTATGTAATTGGAAAACTCTTGCAGTAGTTTTTCAGTATTTTTTTTTCTTTGGAAGCCATATTGATTTGGGTCTATGATAGCGAATTTTTCAATGTAATTATTTAATTTATTTGATAAAAATTTTTCGAGAACTTTTTCTAATGCTGGTAGTATACTAATAGGCCTATAATTTCCTAGTTCAATGTGTTTTCCACCTTTAAATATTGGTCTAGTAATACTACATTTAAACTCTTGTGGAATTTTTGCTTGCTTTATTATCATATTGATTAAATAAGTAATTATTGGCCCAAGGGTTTTTATATTTCTTTTTAAATCAAACATTCTTATATTGTCAATACCTGTGCTTTTAGAGTTTTTCATTTTTTTAACAATGTTTTCAATATCAGTTATAGTAGCTCTTGGTATATATAAACTGTGAGGTAGTTCTTCCAGAACTATATTAGTAGCTTTGTGATTGCATTTATGTAACATGTTGCTGATGCTATCCGAGAAGTAATTCACAAAATCATTTGAGACAGAATCCTCAGTTCTATCTTTTAACATATATCGTGTTATAGTTTCATCACAATCGTTTTTGGGTTTACGTCCTAAGATATTATTTATCTCGTCCCAGGTTTTTTTAGTATCATTAAAACAGTTTTTAAATCTATTATTATAGTAGTTAGTTTTATCTTTATTTATAAGTTTATTGACAAGGTTACGAGTTTTTTTGTATTCTGTTTCATATGTTTTGTTTGTTGGTGTACTTTTCCATTTTTTATAAAGTTTATCCCTTTTATTTATATGACATAATAATTCACTGCTTATCCATTCATTTATTGCATAAGGTCGTGTTTTCGGTTTTTGCACTATCGTTTTAGAACTACTCTTGTAAAATTTGTTAAATAAAGTTTTTATTTTTTCATATAATGAAATACAATCCTTCTCTTCTATAAGTTTACTCCAGTTATAATCTCTGATATATCTATCAATAGCCTTTTGTGAAATGATTTGAATATACTTATTTGCAAGGTCTACCTGACGTTTATGAGATCTTATATTAATAGCAGTAATAAAATGATCGGCGATATTATTTTCACAGACGCAAGCAGTTATTTTCTTGCCTCTAAATTTGGCAAATATATGGTCAATACACGTACGAGTAATTTGTCCATTTAATACAGCTTCTCTGGTTACTACATTGATGCATTTAGTTAAATAATGGTTAGTAAGTAAGTTTTCATATGAGCTTATGATATAATCTTGGTCATTAAGCAAATTCAGATTTATATCTCCAAGTAAGATAATATTTTCCTTACTATTAATTGTATCAAGATATGATGATAATTCCGTTAAAAATGAAGATTTACTGAAATTAGGGGGTCTATAGATAGCTATTACGTTAACTTTAGTTTTGTCCTGGAGTATGAGTTTTCCTGTTATATTTTCAAAATGTAGTGATTGGAACGATTTTAGTCTAAACTCAAATTTATTTCTTATATACAATATAATACCTCCTCCTGACTTATCAGTCCTGCAGTAGTTATATGAATTATATCCGGGAATATTATACATAGACGCACTTTCAGTATGAATAGAGGTTTCACATAGCATTAGAATGTCAATATGCTTCAAACAATTAAGTAAATATATATGCAATATATCCCAATATTTTTGTATGGATCTTATATTTAATTGAATACAAACAAGATTATCAGACGCATTTATGTTTTGTTTTTTTATCCAATCTTCTAAATTATTTACTGTACTACTTTCTATTTCATTATCATTATCTATATACGAAAAATTATTCTGTGCCATTTAATTCGTAGTTAAATTTGAAACAATACAGTAAGATTGTGGTACGAAGTTTGGTTAATTTTACAAATAGAAATATTTCTATAAGAAATATCTCTACAGAATGCAGTATAAGGTTCAATTTAATACTTGATATAATTACATAATTTTTTTTTCTAACACCTGTTTTTATACTTAGCATATTACAGCAATGAACAGTTATTATACACGATAATATGATAAAGCATTCGTTTTTATCAAAGATACCACAATTATTTTTCTTAAAGTAAAAGTAGGTATAACATAATGATACAAAATGGTTTTCAATGCATTTAGCATTAAATAATATTACAAATATTTCATTTATAGATAAAACAATAAAATTTAATATTTTTGTTAGGTTGATTAAATTCCATACATAAATAGTATATTTAACACATATTCTTTTTATCTTTATGGTAAACATGAAAAGAGAGCAATATAAAATAACTCCATTTATGAAACCAGAGTAATTAATATCTTTTGTAGGTTTTCAGCCCGTAAGAATGAATTCTTTTCTTGTTTTGTTTAAAAAGAGAAGTATTTTGAATATAGATTGAAGGATTTAATGTTAAATATTTAGCAATATAAAAGTGCTTGTGTCTAGAGCTAATTGGTACAAGTACTTTTTGATAAAGACTTAATAAATATAAAATAAATTGAATGTTTACATCTAGGGTTATTTCAGAATATTTATCACATTTTAAGATTCAATATGGTTATAGCGATGATTTCAATTATAGGTGAGCACATCATTCAGCACCACATTCTTTGTGCAACGATAAATTACACTAAGTAATAATAAATTAAATTATTACTAGTATTTGAAACAAAAAGGACCAAAATCATATATTAGTAAATACATACATTCTAATACTTGTTTCCTTGTGAAAGACTGAAATTATATCTCCAAAAATGTTCTCAAAAGTTCTATATTCACTCCTTTTGGAGATTTGTTTAATTTTCCTTTGTTTGAGTAAGCAAAGGAAATTAGCGAAGAAAAGTCTCGTGAGATGTTAAAAAATACTTTTATCAAATTTTCAAAGCTATCAAGATGAACGAAAACTTCGTCAATTATAATAAAATTGAAGTTCTGACAAAGGATTTTTAACATCTTAAAAACGTAATATGATGAGGAAATTTAAAACTTGACTCGGGTGCTCGCTAACAATTTTAAAACACCCTCATGAAATTATGTACAAAGCGCCCACATTCCTAGAATATTTCAACTTTAAACCTGCTTATTACTGTTTTATGATACTTCAAAGGATGTAAGATATGATGCGATAACTTTACCGTGGGTATCAAAATGTAAGTTTATTAGAATTCAATATTAATAAAATTTAATAAACTTTTTTTTTAAATAAATTTATTTATAAAAAATAATATTATTACTTACATAAAATTTACTATTACGTAGGTAACTACCTACATTTCCATTTTTTTTACTTGGAAACCGCACAAGAGTCCCAACTGCTCCCGTCTGGAGCCAGTAAGACTATGGCATCCCCAATTGGGATATGTTGTGAGGCTGAAGGTAGTGGGGAGGGAAGGAGACAGGGAATAGGAAGGTGGGAAGTACCTGGCTATTCAGATCTGGTCACCAAACACGGCTAAAGCCATTTCAAGCAACGTTTAAATTCTGAATGGTGGTCTTACACCAGGACGATACTGAGAGTATTTTCCACTCTGGAACGTGCCGCAAATATACTATATGTATATTATTTTTGAGGAATAAATTATTAAATAACACAAATTAATAAAAAAAATATATTTTCCACGCCGGGATTCGATCCCGCGAAATTCGGAGTGTGAGTCAAGAGCCTTACCGCTGGACTACGCCGGCCGTCAAATTAAAATTTATACACCATAAAAGCTGTGCTATTGTGTTTTGGGGCGTAATAATATTTTAGTCATTGACAAATTTTTACTATTGTTCTTTATTTATGTTTTTATTTGTTATTATTTTTAGTTTAAGTTTTCAGTGTACTTTTCAGTTGTGTTTGGAATTCTTTAAATTTATATATTAATAATGAATTTATTCCTACATATTTGTAGTCCTAAAGTTTTTTTACATATTGGTATCGGTAATTCATGCCAAAGTTTTTTTGTATTTTTGAAAGGTGCTGTTTATTTGAAATATCTTCTTCACAAATTTGTAAAGTTGCGTGGTACAGGAACAAAGTACTTCATTTTCTAACGTTAAATTGTGTTAAAACAAAATTATTAGTTTTTGGATAATATTAAAATCAAGCTCAACGCAGCAAATAATTTTTAAATTTTATTCAACTATGATTGCGAACAGCATTTGTTGTGCGTGTCGGCTGATTCGGAGTAACCAAATGATTAGTCGTGTCAAAACACAATTAATCTATTTAATTAAATAAAGACAATATTAGCGAAACTTAATCGAAAATCTGGAGACAGAAAAATCAGAAAACGAAATTGGTTCCACTGGGAATTAGTGCATTCTACTAGTTCGCTAATATTGTCTTCATTTAATTAAATATTATAATTTGAGATTTTACTCATAAAGTTAAAAATAAAAATAAACAATTAATCTATGATGTGAACAAAAAATGTTTAACAAGGAAGGGCCTGCGATCGATTATTTACTTTTGACAAAGCTTCAACAGCCGAAACGATCGAAAATTGTCGCGCAAAGGCAATGACGTAAAAACATAATACCTACACCGATAATATTTTATTATCATTTTTTTATTTATTACAATCATAAAGGTAAGTACTTAAATTAGCATGCTAATACATATTTCAAATTATAAACTAGACATGTTTACCTTTACGAGAGTTAAAACTAATTATAATATAATAAATAAATACCTACTCTTGAGGTTATTTTTTTTTTAAATCCATCAATACGTGTTATAACATGTATCTAAACGTACCTACCCATGTGCTCGCTAAAACCACTTGAAAAAAAATCACTTATTACTAGTGTGGCTTTTGGAGCTCTTGTGTTTCCGTCAGCAGTTTGAGATTTTCTTTGCTACTTTCAGGTTTCAATTCAAAAAAACTTTTTTTGTAATATCAGGTCATTTTTAATCACTTATTCAACATATTCAACCTTACTGGAAAACGTCATTGAAGCTTTCACCCACCTATTCCCACCCCGGTATAGGCGACTTATGGTCGCCCCTTCGGAGTTCTCGCAAGAATCTAATTTTTTTGAATGAACGACTCTACATTTAAAATATGTAACGATTCTAGAACTTCAATGTCCCCGCATACGTTGTTAGAGGGCGGTATGCAGGCGCACCTACAGGAATGTGCTGTGATGGTCAATTCTACAATTCTAAAGCCCATGAAGGTAATCACTGCTAAAGCAGTGAGCCCCATGGACAGTCAAACAAGGTGTTAGTAACAAAACTAGGTAATAGAGAAAATATAAGGAAAAAAACAAAATGAACGACAACCGTCATGAGTGGGAAGCTCATGGCGGCGAAGGACCACACAATGATCCAGCAGGCAGCACCGTGCACTGTACAAAAAAAAAGGAAGAAAAAATAAACATATATACAATGTAGAACTGGTGATACCGAAATCCAGCCACCGGCAGTCCCAGAGACAGTGAAAAAGGCTGGTTGTCAGGCCTCCCGATAACCGGCAGCGTCGTCCGTAAGCCAGCTACCCGGTGGTGCCTAGACGAAGAGTGTGTGGAAATCAAAAAGAAGACCCTAGGGAGAGAAGCGTCGGGTCGCTGGAGGCGGGACGGACAGCTTTCGGATGACGTTTAGCCCTCTCCCCAACCTCTTCATGTCACGGGGGGTAGCGCGGTGGCCGGGTGCAGCCCCACCAGTTCCAAGAGATCGGCCATGGCACGTACACGGGGACACGTTCTAGGGTCCGACCCCTTAAATGGGGATAAGGACGATACAAAACGGGCAACGGAGTTCAGTTCTCTCACGTTAAACAAAACTAAAAGAAATGAAAAAAAAAACAGTAAAACAACCAAGAAAACCAAAATAATATGAGATAGGCATGTGCGTTTAATTACGCTATATGTATCCGGAACCAAAAAAACCTAAATTATAAATAAAAATGGCAAAAAAATAAGTGTAAAAAAAAAAAAGAAGACAAGAGCGTAAAATCACGCGGACATGTGTGAACATAATAGTGCTAATAGGAAAATCAAGATGTAAAAAATAAAAAAAAACAGCATAAAGTTACATATGTAAAAAAAAGCAAACTGTAAGAAAAAACATTAAAAATATACATACTGTACAGTATTAAATTATAAAAGTCGAGGGTATAAACAATAAGCATAAAAGTGTAAAATAAAAAAACAAAGAAAAAAAAAACAAAAAAAAAAAACTGTCATCCTTGGCAAATTATGATGATAGAGTAATATGGGATAGTCCGTGGTAAAACAGGAACAAGTACACCTGGTGTCAAAGTCAACTAGTCAGCGACTCTAAGCTCAGGCCATCTCTCAACCCAGATCCTTGCAAATTTCTTCAGACACTCGAAGTTCGTCTTATTCGAAACCAGATCAGTATTCCATACTGGTCTGATAGGTACATCCAAACCATCGAGCATTTCCTCTCTCGCATCCGTCAAGATCTCACAGTGCCACAGAATGTGCTCGGCTGACTGGTTCGTCGATCCGCATGCGCAGTTGGGATGGGGAGACAGGGCGAGGGTGTGAAGTCTCCCCCTGAATTCCCCATGCCCGGACAGAAGCTGGGTGATGTGGTGGTCCAGTTGTAGATATGCCCCTTCCATTCTGATTTTAACTGATGGGAAGAAGGAGAAGGTCCATCTTCCCATATTCGACCTATCCCAACGGACCTGCCACTCTTGGAGCGACAGATCCCTCATTTGACGGAGCAGTCCAGGGAGAGTCCCCGGCCCACCCGGTGTCAGAACAACACCTAGGTGAGTGGCCGGGGTTCCTCTGGTTAATTTCTGCTTAGTGAGCACTTCCCTAATTTCCAGATCGATTGGCAATATGCCAGCCAAAACGGGTAAAGCGTCCGAAGCAACGGTTCTATACGCACCAGAGAGTGCCAGCAAGGGGGTTCGTTGGCCACGCTTGAGAGCTAAGAGAATCAGAGAGTTGTCCAGGCGGTGCTCCCACACAGAGGCGGCATACGAGACTTGCGCCACGTACACACACCTATATAGCGTTCGCAGAGCCGGATTTCGCAATCCCCACTCAGCTGTGGAGAGTCTCCTCAGCTTCAAGAAGAGAGCCTGGGCCTTGCTGGATACTTCTTTAACGTGAGCCAGGAAAGAGGACGATCGATCTAGTGTAACGCCTAAATATTTAACAGTTTCGCAAAATCGGACAGTAGAGTCCCCCATTTTGATGACAGGATTTCTATTTCTGCTGAGAAAGCCCTTCATCAGGAGGCCCTGGGTCTTGTGGGGAGCGAAGGTCATCTTGTTTCTTTTCCCCCAATCGAGGAACATATTCAAACCTTCACTGCCTTTGCTCTCAACTTCCTTTCTGCTGTCCCCAGCGACCAGATACGTTTTGTCATCAGCGTAGTCGACAGCGATACATCCTCCAGGCAAAGGTAACCTGGAGGAGTCGTCAAAGTTGATGTTCCACAGGTCAGGTCCAAGAATAGAGCCCTGCGGGCATCCCATGTCAGCTTCCCTCTGGATCAAAAAGTCTCCAAAGCAAATCGTGATAGTACGATTGGAAAGGTAATCGTCGATTGCTTGGAACAAAAGTTTGGAACACTGCCTGTTTTTCACCTTTGTCCGTATCATGTCCCACCACGCGTGATCGAAGGCACCAGTGATATCGAGGAAGATTGCAACTACATACCTCTTTGGACAAGCCTTCACCCAGTCAAGCACATACGACAGGGCGTGCACCGTGGATCTACCGGGGACGAAGCCGAACTGCAGGTCACTTGCCGGAGACAGGGTTTGCCGAAGTCGCTCTCGTATCAGTTTCTCCAGAATTTTGCCGAGTACCGGGAGGAGGGTAATTGGCCGGTACGCCTTGATGTCAGTCAGTGGTTTTCCGTTCCCCTTTGGTATGATCCGGAGCACGCCCCGCTTCCACTCAGAGGGGAAAACTCCTCTCCTCAGGCACGTGTCCATCACCTGGAAGAGCTCTTCCTTGGCGTGGACCCAGACTTGCTTCGCAATCACGCCATTGAGCCTATCATGCCCTGGTGCCTTCTTAGGACCCAAACCCTTAATTATCACATCAATTTCAGCTTTAGTTACTCTAGTGAAGTTAGCCTCTTGGGCGAGGTCTCTAGGTGGTAACGTCAGCAAATTTTATTCATTTGATAAACGACCGTGTATGTGAAAACATTACTTATTAAAAAATGACAATAAATGTGTCATAGCTTATACAGCCAAACGGGTTGTTTATCTGTTGTATTTACCGTTAAAAAAATATTCACCATCAGATTTCGGAATTTTTCCAACGTATTTTGGATGTCCTACATATTTCTTATTTTTACGATGTAAAAACAAATATCAATATAGAAACTAGTTAAAATTTTATTTTAGATTTTTGTATTTCAATCACACGTTTGAATAATATAAAAATTGTAACATTTTAAGCTTCAAACACGGAAAAAAATCTAATAAAGCTTACCAAAAAAATAAATTATGAAAAGGTAGAGAAATTTAAATAAATACAAATTACATTACCATTAAAATTAAGAACTTTTTTGCTACCAACATAAAATGGATGGCAGGAAACTGTGTGGTTCATGTGTCACAAAGCAGATAGCAGTGTGAGTGCGAGTTCTCGATGGCGCTTCAACGTTTACAGCATTTTTACCTCAGGAGCAGGCGCGGCTGGTGCATTAGTGCACTCGTGCAATGAACCGCCAACAAAATTGAACAACAATTTACAGCTCATCGTAATCTTACTTAATGTTTTTTAATTATAAAATTAAGCAAAAATTTTTAAAAATCTTAAAAATTGCAATTAATAACATACTAAATGTTACTAAAACGTGACTAACGATGAAATATTGTAGATAAATACAGCAAAAACTTTGCACCCGCGCGCCGTTTACACTGGCTAGGAACAAGAAACCGAGGTACATACCAAACCGCGCGCTTTAGCTATGCGCCTTGTTTGACTAATAATATTTTATATGCTGCCCATACGAAACATCTCTGGACCGTGGTTTTGACAAAACGTATCAAGAAAAATACCGCTGACCGTACGCCGCACGGTCAGCGAAGATATCCGAACGAAGAATCGAAGAATTCCGAACGAAGGGCTCGAGCGATGTAGGGTTTGGACAGTATGAAGTAAAATCATAACATTTATCTTGTAAAATGCAACCTCGGGTCAACGGGTCACGGGTCAGCTATGCGTGCGATATTATTATCTTGTGATAAACTCCTGCGGATTTACATACTTGGCATTGACTTTATTATTTGCTTTTTTTGGCAGAAAGTAACCTTTTATTTGTGTGCGTTTTTTTAATTATTGCTAACTTCACACCGACGACCGACGCTTAGTGGGTCAGTAAACTGAGTAAACACACGCCACGGTTTGCAATGTTTGCATCCTATGCTGCAAATTAAAACATTATTGTGATATTAATTAATATCCGAAAGTTGAGTCTTTTAAATAAACACCTTCCGTTCTTTGCCACTAATCCTCTAATACAAATAGATGTAATATCAAAAGAAATGAACCATAGTGTAAAATAGCAAACAATTTATGATTTCTGAAGTTTTTTTAATGCAGTGTCACCGCTTGCAAAGTCGTATCTTCCAAGCATAAACTTTAATATAAATGTGTTTATCGGATAACGAGTTTATCAGGTGAGTATATATGTATCTGTTTGCAAATAGTAAAATTGTAATGCCCATGAAGTGATTTCACACAAAAACATCGCTCTATAAAATATCCCTTTATTATCATTATTGTTGAATTATTCTGGTATCAATATTTTTAGGTACAATTGAATTTATTTACCCTTTTGAAAATGAGTGATGCAATAATAAATGTGGACTTTATCAAAAAGAACCGCATGAACTCGGCAAAGGGATCGAATAATTGATCTTCTCTATAAATAAGTACGATACGTGCATTTATATAAATTACATACATTTAGTATATCTCTATGCATACATTACGTTTTTTATGAAATCGGTGAACCACCAAATATTTAAGGCACCGGCCGCGCCTGCTCAGGAGTGAATACTCACTTTAACTAACGTGAGGTAACTTCTGGTTCAAATACAGTTTTTAGGGGCTATAGAAAATTAACATTTGCAAATGGTGCAAAAAGGTCTGTGCAGACCTAAGATATAATTTTGCATTGGGTAGGGCTAGGCATAAGGTGCGAATTTAAGTGCGCGTGTGTTTACTAGAAAGGGTGGATATGTGTGTGAGATTGAATGTGTAATAAAGGCAATACGGAAATCGGCAAAAACGAAATCGAGTTTTGCGTTGCTTTTTACCTTCACTTTTGTACGATGCGTACGACTTCCGGCTACCTTGAGAATACCTCGAATGCTGCTGTTAAACTGATCTTCCAAACTGAACTCTATCAAATTTTATACACATTCTAACAAAGACCCAACCACGAGAGCATACACCAACGATCTACAAAATATTTTTAGGTCTTATACTGTTTCTAAACGAAATCGTTTTGAAAAAAAAATCCACTGCGAAATACACGCCGCACCGACTTAGGGGAAGTCATGAAACCATTTCGTTTTCATTCTAACAAGCCAGAAAAAAAACTACGCAATTTTTAAAATCGAAAATCAACTTTTAAAATCGACCTCGTCGCTCATCGGAGGGTTAATGGACGGACTAAATAAATAAGTTATTGTTTGTCTTACCACATCGATAAGTTGGGACAGCTTAAGTTTAATGCAAACTCTCAGCACATCTGTGACGTTCACCACCGGTCGTACCAGTTTGTTGTAGTTGCTCAGGAGATCATCGTACAGCCTTTTGGCGTCAGGATTGCCTGCCACCACCGTCTGGACCACGATTGCGCACACTAGCCAGGCTCTGAGAGCCATGGCGAATATGCTGAACGAGTGATCATTGTTTTTTAACCGGAAACGGGACCGGACGGAATATTTAATCGGCGCGAAGCTGGGTGGTTCCATTTTAAAAAGTTCGAGAAAACTTTTAGCCACGTTTTGCAAGCGCTGTCGATCACAGATCTTTTAGAATGTGTATTCCTTTACCAGTGTTAATCTTTACTTTAGTTTAAATTAAATTTCGTTAAAGTCCTGCCGATATACGCAGATTTCGCACTTGCTTTCGCAAAACACAATTATTATCATTATATTAATTTCAAACCGCGTTATATTATTTCAATAATCTGTTACTTATCTATCGTTAATCGATATAAAAATTCTACTTTACAAACCGCGTGTTATACTTTAAGATGTAGCCTATTTTATAAAGTTTTATATTATACGACTTACTTTTAAGGTTTATGTACATCATTTAGAATTTAGCTTTATTCGTGACGACCTCCCATCGGCAGTAAAAATTAGAAAAATAATATTTTGCACTAAAAGTTACACACACCACACTACGTTAAATCTACGATAGGTTTTAATTACATTTATTATATTATATACAGGTATATTATTTAAAATAGAATTATTTGTATGCATTCGGCGTTTTACGCTTTGCAATATAATATATAATACAAAATATGGAATTTACCGAGTAGAAATGTATTTTATATCGATATATTCATAGGCTGACGTTCAAAAATATGATTATATATTGTATATTTTTACTTTTTATCTATGTATATGTTAATGTTATTTTTAAACTTATGTTTGTGCGATTTTGTAGTCTGTGTCATAAGATTATTTATTGATGAAATCTCCATGAAAGATAATATATTTGAGTTTTAGTCCATCCGTATGGATATAGCGAGGTGTTGAGCATAATGAGGGGATGAGCGTGAGGAGCGTGCTGGTTGTTATGTAACTGCAGTGGGGTCCTCGGGCACCCCGCGCGGCCCCTGCGAGCCTCGCAGCTGACCCCGTTTCTGGCCGCACATACTTGCGCTGGTCTACTTTCTAATGCATCTTACTTCTTTCTTTCCTTCCCGCGGCTTTTCTTGTACTTCCACGTCCTTAAATATAATATAGTCGCAGATTATATCATTAATTGTTTTAATTTATACCCGCAAAATAATATAAATATCATTATTATTACACATGTTTTAAAAATACTTTACGCAAAACTCTTGTTTTTATGTTTTAATAATTTATTTTTTAAATGTATTCTTTTTAAATTTATAAAAATATTATTTATTTACTTTTATTATTAAAATCACTGTGATTATTGTATATTTATCGTGCGTTAGAAAGGATCACTCGACGAAGTAGTTCGTAGTTTCTGTAAAACTATTACGCAACGCCTCTCGATAAGCGCGTGGAATTATCATTATTTATCTGTCGACTCGAGCGCCTATTAAACTTCGTGACGACCGATTTTTATTAGAGCGCTTCGAGCTCAAAAGATAATCGATCGCTGAAAAAAAGTTTGAAAAATGAACAATCGCGGTTGACGTGAATCTCCAGTGCCATCTGAGAGCGGCTCTCGGAGGCTGCGATTTGCCAATCGAGGTTTTCCGAACCGATTCGGGTGCATTCGGCGCCGTTCGGACGGCGTCTATTCGCGGCAACTGCCACAGCACGACTAAGGGCGCAACTTATACCCACCCCTTTAGACTTGGACGAGCGCAGTCAAACAACTCGCGGGTCTTCTATTCGCGTGAAAATACTATTATTATTTAATTCATTTGAATAATGATAATCTATTACAAACTATGCGAGTCCCTAGGGTCTACATGTTGTGCTGAATGAAACATAGCTTTAGATTAGTTAGTAGTTATGAAGTGTACTTATTGCGCTACATACGGGTAATTTGCTTAGGGTATGAATATTATACGTGCCATGCAAATAATAGAGAAAGGCCGTGTAAGAATGTTCTTTAAGTTAACAATAACAATAGGCAGAGGCGTACATTCCATACTCATGCACTGCCTATCCTACTTTCTTCGTATAAAAATAAAAATGTATAATTAAAATGTATAAATTTACTGCATCCCTTTAGGGAGGGGATGGAGGCAGTGCAGAACTTTAGAAGTTTCATAAACTGTTGTGTATTACGTCCGCAGCTCAGAGAAATTTTCTGCCATCGTCGCTTCCGTGGTAGAGTAGAACCGCCTTGAGAGCATTCCGACCCTTATATTAATAATCGAGCCCTTGTCCGGAAAAATGGTGTATCCAACAATAATCTAGTTTCGAGAAAAATGGAAAAATTGAAACCAGTTATATGTAACATTTAAAATACAACAATCATACAATTCTTAAGAGTTTTAAATGAAAAGTCGTGAAGAAAGGCAATTAAATTATAGTTTAATACTTGAATTAGTG
Source organism: Limnephilus lunatus (assembly GCA_917563855.2). Classification (NCBI taxonomy): domain Eukaryota; kingdom Metazoa; phylum Arthropoda; class Insecta; order Trichoptera; family Limnephilidae; genus Limnephilus; species Limnephilus lunatus. The sequence continues at coordinate 78,728,133 of OU830592.1, forward strand.
GAAAATTGTTGTACATGAAAATTTCGCAAACAACGTTATTCCACAAAATGTTTTTTTTTATTCTTTGTACCTTACAGAAAGCAACATGCTCTTCTAACATAAATTTACCTATGTCATTGATGTATTTTAGTCTAAAGAAAAAAAAATAATAATTGAAACCATTTACGTTCGAGATATTGTCTTGAGATCAACTTACAACATTATTCCACAAAACTGTTTCAAGGCTAAAAAGAAGCTTTAATAATATTTTTTCTGGACACACACTACTTTCCTGCATTCTTCAGCTTCTTGGCTTTGAAGACTTTCTAGTTGAAGCCATAAGTCTTTCGTTTTCTCCATTTATTCCCACGAATTAAACTATTCGTTCCGTGATTTCGATAAACAGCGTTATACAACCTACTTCCACAAACCAAACTATAAAATGCTGCATCAGGCCTAAAAAAAATTTCATTACGATAATCCCTATCTTAAGAAATGCACATTAATAATACGCATAACATTATTCTATCAATAGCTCAACATTGATTGTTTTGTTGGATACAACATTATTCCGGGCAAGGGCTCAATTATTGCTCTCCTTTGTGGTCCCATACCGTCTATATCTTTCGTACATTTAAAAATTGTACCTACATGTCATTAATTAGGAGTCAATTCGAGTACAACTCAACAAAGTGGGCACCAAGTTATGCTATTCATTTTCTGGCGATAGAAAGAGTTCTAAATAAATTCTTAAGATTTATTATAATATTAATAATAATATTTTTTTTTATTTGGAAAACAAACAGCTTTACAAAGATACATTAAAAGAAAGAGTGCTAAAATAAAACAGTAAGCCTAAAAACATGTTTTCACTGATAATTTTTTTTTGTAAACTAAACTAGCTTGTAGCTAGACAAGAAAAACTAAGAAAAAAATATATAGTTAAGAGAAGTTAAAAATAAAACATAAAGAAAAAAATATTTAAGAGAAGCTAAATACTTAAATATGCATGAAAAGAATATAGAAAAACACAATAAAGGGTAAGCTTATGATCTTGTAGGAGTATAAGGATTATTATGTAGGTATGTAATTAGGGAATATGTAAATATAATGCAAATTAGGAAAAGAAATCTGATTAATAATATAATAAATACAAATATGGATGTTAAGGGGTGTGTTGTGATGCATTACATTTATCTAATAGTGTTGCTTTGAATTTGTTGAAAGTTATATTGAAGATGTCTATATGTAGGAGGTGTGTGTTATGATAATGGCAGGCTCGATGTATGAATTCATTTTGTAAGTAGTTGGTACTGGAGCGGCTGTTATAAAAAAGGGATACGTTTCTACTATTACGACCAGGAACTCTAATATCTATTTTTTGTAAGAGATACAGGGAAGATACCGTATTATTTAGGATTTTGTATAATAACAATTGATCAGAAATAATTCTTCTACAATTTAATTTCGGGATTTTAAAGAATTGACGTATATCTTCATTTGATTGGAATGCATTAAAAGACCGAAAATTTATGTAGGAGAGAAATTTTTCCTGAACACGTTCTATTCTATGAACATATGTTATATATCTTGGATTCCAAATTTGTGAGGCGTGTTCTAGGTGCGGACGAACATAGGTATAATATAGCAAAATAAATGTATCGAGATAATAAAATCGTTTTGATGTTCGTAGTATAAATCCTAACATTTGGGTGGCTTTAGTGACAATGTTATTAATATGTAATTGGAATGTAAGTTTGGAATCTAAGGTAACACCCAGGTCCCGAACTGATTCTTTTCTTTTAATATCGAAATTGTTTATTGAATATTTAAATATTATTTTGGTCCTATTTCTTGTAAACGATATTGAGTAACATTTATCTATATTTAGGAACAATCAGTTAATATTGCAATATTCGCTGAGATTATTAAGGTCCTCCTGTATTTTTAAGCAGCACGCGATATCATCGATTGGAAGGTACAGTTTCATATCGTCTGCATATAAAATTGCCTTGCAGTGTTTAAAACAACTTGTAATGTCATTAATATAGATATTAAACAGGAGAGGACCCAAAATTGATCCTTGTGGAACTCCTGATGTAATATTGACCCAGTTTGATTTGAAACCACTTAGCACAACAGCTTGCGAACGGTTTCTGATATATGAGTCTAGCCATCTTAGTAGATCTCCATGGATACCCGATTATTTTATTTTACATTCTTTTCAGAATGGGCATTACAAGGGAATGGATCTATTTGTTACCTACTGTATCATCTTCCAATGAATTTATTAACATTATCCGAACGTTAAATGGTTAAAGACTTAACTTGTTTACATAAAATCAACAAATCTAATTGAACAAACTGCCTAGCTCTGCTACGACTTACTTAATTTATTTATTGTGGCCATTGTGGGTACTATTCACAATCTACTATTCTTCCATTTTGCATGTTAGTGTATTTGTTTTTGTTATTGCTCATTTGGAAGATATTTGTGTTAAAAAAAATACGTAAAAGTCCAGCTGGGCGTGAAATTCAAAAATATAAAAAATAAATATGTTTTTCAACGGATGTGTCCCAGATATTTAACCCGTGAGGCAACAAGAAATTATGAATTTAGAAAATAATGATTATATATACAAATTTTAATTTTACAACCATTGATGAAAAACAATATGTCTTGGTCGTAGGACAAATTGGTTCTCCTGGATTCGTGCTTATCTGTTAATGAAGCGGAAAAGTTTTGAAAAGATGATCCCCGTGAAAATCGAGGAAAAATGAAGCTCCTACCCTTAAACTTTTTGAATAGGTTGGAAACCATTGACTTACATTGAATTATATGAATTAATTGTATTATTGAAATTCAATATTTTGTGTTCATTTTATTATATTGTATGTACGGGGTGTTAAGGGGCGTACTTGACTTACTTTAACCAGTGATTTCTGACATTATTTGGAGTAATAAATGTTAACCCAATTTTGGTCTCAGTGACTGTTTTTGATTTTTTTTTTTTTTTTTGTCAAAACCTATCAAAAAAAATCTTCCGCACATCATCACCGTTCACTCAGCCGAGTAACCAGACCCTTACTCTCCAACACCTGCTTTATTTTTAAGTTTTTTTTACAATTACATAAAAAATGTCAATGGAAACCAAAATTTTATTAACATTTTTTACTCCAAATAATGTCAGGAGTCACTTGGCTAAAATAAGTCAAGTAGGTAAGGAAGTAGTCATTAGTCAAGTAAGTAGTCACCTGTACATTTTTCAACACAATAATATTTCTTATGAAACTTACTTAATTTTTTTCGATCAATTTTAACTTTTGACAGTCAAAGAGTTTACGGCGCAGGAACATAATATTATAATAAAAAAAATGTATTAATAATTATTCCTTATCATAGTACGAATAGTTTTGGCGATGTAGTTTGTATGAAAAATATAGTTTGAGAAAAAAATCCTAAATACTGTTTTTTTTATTATTATTTTCAAGATACAATACCGTTAAACCGCAATAAAGCAGTTTGTCAACAGGATGTTAATGTTCAATTACAATTTAAGCATACATACATATTATTATTACTATAACTATACAAATTGTCACAATTAACACACATTAATTAATATAAACAATCTCTATTTAGTAACCATTGTTTCAGCATATATCTTAATCTGTTTGTAGAGTCGCAATATTTAATATTAATTGGTAACATGTTAAATATTTTTGGCATGTTAAATTCCAGGGTTCGCCGTCCGTAGTTATTATTATATTTTGGAACAAGCATTCCATCATTCTTTGTGAACCTCGTATTATGCTCATGTTCCACTTTCTTTTTATAATCAGACTCAGATACATACTGAATCAATATTTTATACCATAATAAGGCCTGCACCGGCAATATTGTTAAATTCCGATACAACAGTGAAATGTTTCGTCTCTGCGAAAAAATATTTTTTTGAACTAATAACTTAATCATAGAATTTTGTACTGATTGTAGGCGGTTTAAATTAGTTTTGCAAGAGTGTCCCCAAGTAGTTAATCAATATCGTAAAGTTGATTCTGCGAATGATAAGTAAATAATTTTTAAAATATTCACCGGGAGGAAACATTTCAGTTTGTACAGCCTACCCACTATCGCCCTCAGGCGTTTACAAATTGTGTTTATTTGTATATTCCATTTGAAATTACAATCAACAGTCACTCCCAAATAAACATATTCATTTACAAGTTCAATACTAGGTATCGCACATGCAGGGCTGCAAAATGTTTTGATGAATACATATAAAGTCATGAGATTTTATTTTAGGCGTTTTCTGAAATGAAGCATGTGGAGATCGTACTAGCAGGTTCAATTTGAAGAATGGTATGAAGGAATCAAAATTAATCAAACATTTTAATATATTATTTAGGAATGTTCTTAAATGTATTTAAGTTGAAAGTTTTTGATGTTTGGTATCGAAGGTTTTTATCTAAATTTTTCACCACTTGTATTGACGACCGGCGTAGTGCAGCGGTAAGGCGCTTGACTAGCACACCAAAGGTCGCGGGATCGAATCCCGGCGTGGCAAATAAATTTTATTTGATTAATTTGTGTTATTTCACAATTAATTAATTTAAAATAATATATGGTATATTTGCGGCACGTTCAAGAGTGGAAGATACTCTCAGTATCGCCCTGGTGTAAAACCCCATTCAGAATTTAAACGTTGCTTGAAATGGCTTTAGCCGTGTTTGGTGACAAGATCTGAATAGCCATGTACTTCCCCACCTTCCTCTTCCCTTTCTCCTTCCCTTCCCCACTACCTTCAGCCTCACAGCATACCCCAATTTGGGGATGCCATAGTCTCACTGGCTTCAGACGGGAGCAGTTGGGACTCTTGTGCGGTGTTCATGTAAAAAAAAAATTTTTTAATACTAATTTTCCTTTAGGAATAGAATTCAATACATGTAGACATACTATTGTCTCACAAACTCAAAATTTAATGTGGCAAGTGAGAAACACTCTTATGAACTTCCTCTCCTTCCTGTCCCTAAAAAGACCCTCCACGCAGCATCCCCAAAGATGACATAGGCCCGAGGGAAATTGTTTTCCTCGTGTGGAGTATTGTGTGTGGAGTAAAAAAATAATTCCAGTAAATTCTTAATTCAAACGTTGTTCATGTATCACAAAGATAGACATTCTCAAAGAATGTGTGCGTATGAACGAAATAAACGGTAGAACCGGGCGGCGTTTTCGTATTCAAAAGTTCGGCCGAATACTGCCTCAAGACCGACTATAGTAGGGGGCCTGGGCTCCATACGGATTTCGAGTGTTGAATAAACAAGCTATAATAGAGTTACGACAGTTTGCAAATGGCAGGGATTGTTATTGTACTTGTTGTTACTGCTGATTGTTTTTTACTACAAGCATATAAATAGAGTGATTAGACTATTTAAAACAATGACATTAATACTGGACGCGGGGTAGAAATCTCAAAGTGGGAAGCCAAACAGAAGACGATTGTAGCTGTCTCTATTTTGTAGTACTTTAGTACTAAACTGCTACGCGTCGAGTGAGGTCGTGTCTTACCAGTAAGTAAATTGCATTGCAAAGCGCCAAAATGCCCTCCTGTGTGATGAGAAAATGCTTAAATTACACGGCAAATAGTCGTAAAGGCGAAGGAATAATACTTCATTTGTAAGTACACGCAAATTACTTATTATTATCAATTATTATAATTATTACAATTAATTTTATAATAATATAATATATAATACGTCATTGTATTCTTTACCCTGCCCTGTCCATTGTGTAACCGAGTGAGTATCTTGTTATCTCAGTCACACCCATAGGTCACACCCGTGATGTGAAAGCAGTATTCGGCGAAGAAATTAATAAGCCGCCCTACCATATATCTATGACATTCACACACGTACATTCTTTAAATGTCTATCTTTATCACACAGGAATAAAGTTTTGAATTTAGAAATTATACTGAAAACCGCTGAAAACAAAAGAGTGTTGCTTGCTTTCCACATTATATTGTGAGTATGTGAGACTATGGCGAGTCTATTTATATAACGTCATTGATTTAAAATAGTAAAGTTTACTTGGCGACAGCATTGACTTAGTAATTTGGCTGTTGTGCGCTCAGACCCAGTACTTTAATAGGCCTTGCATTCTCTAATGGCGCATAAAATCTTCGGGCGGAAAACAATTGTATTATTTATATTGTATCGATAATAATAAGTAATTTGCGAGTATTTACAAACCAAATCTTATTCCTTGACTTTTACTAGTGTTCGCCCAGCAATGAAAACACTTTCTTACGGCAGTTCAGTAATGGTTCAGGACAAAAACTACGGAATCGAAGACAATACAATTGACTTGCTTTTAACTTGCCACTTTGATATTTCATACACGCATCTATATAATATATTGTAACGTCACCGATATAATATATTTGTTTTCGTTAGGTCTGGTAAGGATTTTAAGTAAATATTTTATTTTTATTTTTGAGTATTTTTGTGGAAATTTATTTCAAAATTTATCTTGCAATACCATAAAAAATGGGACGCTAAATTATAAAGATTCCTCTGAGAGTATCGTTTCCTGGAAACCCTCCCAATATTTCGTCATCGCTTTTGGAGGACATATTTTCCCTCTCATAAATAGGTACTTATGTAAACTAGTCCCGGTGAAAGTTGGTACCGCCGTTCATCTTCTTTCTTCTCACTCGTCTTGTTTGGAAACGAAGAAGACAGACGATATTAGAACGATGATATCACAATCTCTGGCTGGGACTAGCGTATAATATGCTCTTATCGCCTTGCGATAATAGAAAATGGGTTAGAACTTCTTTGCTTTTTTAAATAAATCTGTTTGAATGTCGATTTGGTTTGCTTGAATTAATGTATGATTCTAGAACGGTCAGTGGTTGAGTGGGCATCGCGTTTAGGTCCCACCCGGGCGTCGCGTGTTCGGTTCCTCGACTAGCTAAGTCCTCCCTCACAACACAAGCAACATTTTCGGCTATCTGTGGTGGTAGTAGGAGATTTCCAAACATTGTTGGGCTATTCGTAACCCGGACCCGGTCTTTCTTTTTAAAAATTAAAAAAATACGTATATATATATTAATTAAATGATATGGTCGAATTGGAAATTAATGCACTTATCGAGCGAAAATTCGAGAATATCGTGCGAAGTGGAAATTAATGCACCCGACGTATCGACCTGAAACTCGGCAGATAGATTTGTTTTCGATGACAATGCATCCTGTCAACTTGGCAATGGAGGATTGAACGTTCCCACCCAGGATCTGGAGTCAAAAACTCTACTAACCGAGCCAAATCCCTATTGCGCATATTAACTACTGTAATGTCGTCGAATTTCAGAAAAAATGTATACTTGTGTGTTTGTGAGTGATTTCCACCAAATAGAATGATGATAGAATGCATTGTCATCGACAACGAGCCTCTCTGCCGAGTTTCAGTTCGATCCGATGCCGGGAAGTGGGTTAATTTCCACGTCCAAGATTCCGCGGCATCCATTCATGCAATCAAAAAAACAAAGGTAAAATTCAAATAAGAGTAGATGTAGATATTCAATAAATTTATTTTATATGCGGTTGATTTTTATTTCGTTTTCCTCCCAGGAATAATACTGGAATTCTTAAATATTTTTATTTTTCTGGCTAAAGGTGTACTGCTTTGTTGTCTGTACTGTTATTCCCTCCCATAAAAGGTGGTATAGCCTATTTTCCCTGCCTGGGGGTCTAGCACGGACTACCGATAAAACCCAATTTGACTAAATCCGTCATCGACGGTCAGTTATCAATATTTGCGAGCACGGTCAACAATTGATAAGAGATATTCCGACCGACTATTGATAAATTTTAGCGCAACCACCATAGTATCAGATAATTTTTTTGTTTACCTACTGTCAATATATACCTACCTACATATTTTTTTAATAACGTCATTCGTTATCCAAAAATACTGTCTTTTTATTGAACGGAGTTGATCTAACGAAGCTTTTAGAATTGAAAGAAGTTGTACACGCAGATAGTTAAATCCGGTCTCACCTACATAAGTTTGGGCTTGAAGAACTTAAAGTTGTTTACATAACAAGTTGTGAATAAAGGCCGCGTTAACTAATTAATTATCTTTTTAATGTCACAAAGTAAATGTGGACTGCCAATGATATTTAGTCTAATATTTCAATTCAACACTGGAAATTTATTAATATTTTTACGTAATAGGCCACTTGCATGGATTTCTCAACGAAATTTTAGATTTTTTTTCTAAGATTACGAAACCGTTAGTAAAAAAAATTAGAAATGTATAGTTTTCTTTTTTTTAATAAATAAATCCATTATTTGAGCTCGTGACGTCGCTACATGAAAATGTCTCGTCTCCGATTATGTTCTATTAATTTTGTAAAATTCCACACTGATTTTTTTTTATATGGCAACACTTGGATTTCGAATTTTTGAATTTGACATTTAACGTTCACTAGATTTATTGTTTGTTCTCTGCGAATTTATCCTTTGGTTTGATGATTTGATTAAGATGGCGGTGTTCTTACAGATGTTACGAAGAGAACCCCGTACAATTTATTTACATTCGTGTGAAAAAAGTTATTTTTTTTTAAATGATTTTCGGCTATGTAATTATCGTTTTTTCGCACCCATAAAATTATGTCCCGTTTTTCCGGTTTATAAATAATGGTCTGATTTTTCGGATTGAAATTTTCAAAAAATCGCCAGGGTGTCAAAAATACGATTAAAAAAAATACTGAATGTCTTAGAATATTTGTCTATACCGGAAAAAAATTTGATGCAAATGGCCTATTGTTTGGCGTTTGACATCGGAATGTCAATTAGCTTCGCTTCCCGCACTGTCCACTGCGCAACCCCTAAGCTAGGGTAAGCAGTAAAAAGAAAGATTCCCTTCGGCTTGATCTCTCGTTTTCTTGTTGGTTTAAGTTACTTAGTCCCCAGGGCCCTTCAGAAGTCTCTTCTCCATTATTCCACCGTCTGCATAGGGGTCAGGTCGTAATTTTCGTAAAATAATTTCGTCAAAAATGGTAAAAACGAACAGCCTCAAAATCGGTCACGGAAATTTGAAATGCTGTAACGGACACAATGTTAATTGTTCAAGAGAGCGAAAAGAGCGACTTCCATTTTTAATCTCTCCTGTTTCTCCTGTTTTTGTAGACCTATAATTAAATAGAATAGTACCTACGTAGAATTTTTATCACAAAATAACATTGAATAGATCTTTCAGAATACCTAACATTTTTTATTTATTTTTTGTTTTTCATTTAAAAAAATCTCTTATACCTAATGCACATCGTAAATTACACTCTTATTTTCCTAAAAATATTTCGACGACGCAGATCGAAAGAGAAAAAAAAGAGAGAAATGACATATTTAACTAATTTTCGGATTTTTTGTCCTTTACAACATTTCAAATGTCCGCTATCGTTATGTTTCTTTTTATTTTATTTTATTAGGAACATTTACAGATTAATAACATTACATGCATTAAAGAAAACAATTATAGTAATTAGGTTACAATCCAATAACAAATGTTCACATCATGGGCAAATAGTAAATAAAAAATTCAATAATTATTAACTTTTTTTTCTTCTTTTTTACCTAATATTATAGAGATAGGAACTAGTTAAACTGTATAAGCATAATCTATATATACTGTCTAATACTGTGTAATATATAAAAGATACAGATAAGATAAGATAAGAAAAAAAAACAAGAAAAGTAGAAAAAATTAATATACGTATGTATAATAATAATGATGAAAACTGAGATACACCAGACGTAGGGTCGAGAAATAATATATACTTATACATTAATAAAAAAAATTAAAAAAACAAGTAAAAGTAAAATGATAGTACTCCCAAAAAAAGAAAATAGTAAAATATAGTGTACGCATATAGACATATACGTATTAAATTTTTAAAAGAAAAACTTTATTTTATACTTTTTTGAAGGTTATTCCCATCAGTGAAATATATCATATTAGAATAAGTTAACAATAATAATCTAAACGAAAATATGAAAGAGAACGAGACACAGAAAAAAACAATGGTCGCAACTGGGACACGAACCCAGACCTCTCCGTCTAACCGGGACGAGTGCGTTAACCAATTTAGCTATTGCCACCTTCTGTCAAAACGTCATAATTGTCAATCTCATATTTTCAAGTTTTAGAATTACATTATTATCAACTAATTATTTTTCTCCATATTACGGGCAACTACCCTTTTTATTGGAAACAATCATTCAAAGAATTGGTTTGTGACATGGATAGCGTCTCGGATAGATATATCCAGTTGCGACCATTGTCTTTTTCTGTTTTTCTGTGTCTTGTTCTCTTTCATATTTTCGTTTAGATTATTATTGTTAACTTATTCTAATATGGTATATACGTATTACATTATTGTTAAATTTCAAATACAAAAAATACATGAAAAAAGTACGATATCAATTTTTTTGTTTAGTTAGAATGTTTCTTCTTGTATTCAAAGGATTGGAAGTATTGGGTCAAACCACGGCTCACGGTTCACGGTTACTTATTGGTGGGAAGCAAAACTAAAAAAAAACATTCGTTATTGTATGCATAATAGAGTGGGTCCTAAGAATGACGTCAGCTTCAAGGAGGCGTAGTTTTCACTACTTGTAGTAAGATTTACGACATCGTAAGGCATTTTTTATTCATTGTCATAGGATGTCGTGGAAGAATTTTCAATGTTCTCTGTTGTTGTGGTTGATCGTGCCATGTTGTCTTCCCCGACATTTCCTACCACATTTTCATTTAAGCGGAAAATGTTGCTTGCATAATGATGGAGGGCTTAGCTAGCATTAGAACGAGCTCGCGAAACCTGTGTGGGAATCCGACGCGTTCATCCGTTCGGCTACTAGCCAGTTAAGTTGACAAGTTTTAAAGGATTCCATTTTAAACAATAGTAAAAATTTCCATTTAAGAAAATACTGAAAGGTTTCCGTCTAAATATTATTGGGATTCCTACTGACTTTCCGAAAAACCAAAATCGAAAGCATTTATTGGTTTGGCCTCCGACTTTTTCCGACCTCGAAAAAAAATTGCCTGCTGCGCTTTTGTGAATGTAGGTTCTCCCGCAACACAAATAGCAATAGAAAACTAGTGTTGCCCTCTATAGGATAATACTTTAAAAAATTAGGTTTGGATCTTGACTAAACCCTATTGTAATTTCTGCTAATCACGAGTTATAAGATAAAGCAGTTCTCTTGTTTATATGGTAATGTGGAGTGCTACTTCAGCAGGGCTCAACTGTAAACACTCTCTTTGTAAGTTCCTTGTTGTTGCATGTTTGTTTACCCTCGTTTTTTTATAAAAACAGTGGGCTCAATAAAGTCTGGTCTGGGGTAAAGTTTAAAAAAAGTAAATCTAATCAAATCATCATGTACTTAATTGATTTACACCATGTACCTACTTAATCAATTGACTTCATTATTTTTATTGTAAATAAACTCAGACTACGTATTAACCAGTTTGTGTTTTAATGTGGTTTTAATGAAGTGACGTAGGTTCATCAATTAAGGATACCATGTCAAAAAAATCCCCTGCAGCGCTTTTCCGTGTCTTTGTGAAAGTTATAACAAATTTTCCACTCGCTTACCTACTACATACCTATTCCAGTTGGGGATGTCCAGGGGATGCCCATAGACATGGCAAACAGTTGAAAGGAAGATAAGGATGAGTGGAACAAACCATGTTGCGAGAGCGTCACCCTTTCAATGACTGATTAAGAGGAAATAACTGGGCAAAACCGGAAATACGTAATTTTAAATCAAATTCTAGAAGAATCGACTCTTTTCTACAAAATAATACAAATTGATTTCGAAAGATTGTTATTTTAGATAAAATAATAATCTTTCGTTTGTTTTCAATTTTGAACAAAAATGTTAAATTTGTTATTTTTTAAACAAAATGATGTATTACAACACACATTTGTAATCATATACCCAGTAAAATAAATCAATAAATTATCTAGGAAAGCTACTTTTAGTTGAAATAAAATCATTAAAAAAAATGTCTATGGCTAGCTTTTTGACCGTCTCCAGAGGATGCTTATGGCTTTGGCATTGCTCAATAATCTACAGGCTGGCAGCATGCTTTATGCGAATTCATATTTTTTTATGTAGACAAACAAGCATAGACAAATAAGTACCTACAGACAAAAAACATTACGATGAGTGGTGTTTTTTGTATATTACGCGAGGTTCGTTGAAAATGTTTTTAATAAGGTTAGTTCATACGGTCCTTTTTCGAAAAAAAAACTCGTCAGGCCGTAAGTTCGCTGAAGTAAGGTAACTGTTTACAGCGCAATCCATTCATAGGTACCTTCATGCACAGGGTTTCTTAAGGGCTTCTGAGACTATCAATATCAAGCGGCTTGATGGTAAGTACGTAAATTTGTTGTCTATTTTTTTATCAAGCCGTTTTGGCAAGCCTTTGTCTATGCCTTCCTGTGCTTTCTTGAGAGAGACTTAAGCATATTACTCCTTTGTCTATGCCTAAGTGCGATTTTCGGTGGTCGAAATGGAATCTAATAAAGAAAAAGCGTTCTTTAAAAATGTTATATATTAAATAAATTAAAAATAATAAATTAATTAAATACTATTTAAATTTAGGAGGTAGAGGCATAGTCAAAATAACACCTTTAAAGCATAATCAGGTAGAAATGCTAAGAAATTTTTTCCATAGGAAAGCTGATAGTTCAGAAATGGACAAAATAATTTGCAAGGCAGATAGAAATATTTCGCCATTAAATTTATACGACGAGAATGCCAGCATTCTTATAAATACCAACCAGGAATTATTATATTCCTGGTCAAATAAAATTCTTCACGCAAAACACTTCAACTATCTCAACCAAACATATGTTGACAAATTTTCGTCAAACAAATGGTTGAGTATTGGAGAGTTGAGCGCAGAAATAGAAGGCTTTATGATTTCCATTCAAGATAGAGTCATTAAACTAAAAATTATAGAAAGCATATCATCAAAGATGCAAATCAAATTGACGATTTATGTAGAAAATGTTTGGCTTTTCCGGAAACTATGGATCATATTATACACAATCAAGTTTTAAAAATAATTCACCAAAGTTTGGTAACTAAACATAACTTGATTGACTGCCGTAATGTACCATATTATGAATATGAACCAAATTCATTTTTAGAAAATGAATTTTATAAAATTTATTATGATAAAACTTTTCTAACAGACAGAACAATTAGTCATAATAGACCCGATATAGTTTTACATGACAAAATTAAGAAAATAACTTATATCATTGATGTCGCTATTCCAAATTCTTGTAATATTCAGAGAACTGTTTCTGAAAAAATAAGAAAATATACAGATTTAGGAAATGAGATTTAAAGAATTTGGCATTCTCAGACTATAAAAATATTACCATTTGTTATTTCGGCTAATGGCATTATACCTAGCTCTCTCTTTCAAAATTTGTCAAAAAATTTGTATATAAAGTAGCTAAAGTAGGATTACGAAAGATTTTTTAAATATTTATATTGAGGGATCAGAAGGATTTATCGGACCAGTTAGGATTTCATCAGAGCCGAACCCTCTGATATGAAAATATCTGGAGTCGGTGAAATATTTTCCCATTATGTTTCTGGTGGATTGACGTATTGTTCTTGTATTGTTTTGTATTTATTATACTTAATAGTGCACTTACATTGCACTTACATTACTAGATAATCATTTGTGGAAAAGTGTGTGGAAGGGTTTAGTCTTTCATTTGGGAAAGATTTAACCCGGACATAAAATCTGGAACACCGTAAAATATAATAATATAATATTAACATAATAAAATAAAATATATTTACTTTAATTTAAAAGAAAAATCAAATGGATTTCTTCAAATTAAACACAAAATCAATTAATAACCTATTTTATAATAATTTTATCTATTTATGTACGTAATTGTTTTACGTGACACGTAATAATAATAATTGGATAATTTTTAGAGCGCTGTTTTTGTGAAAAATCACCTCAAGGGCGTAATATCCAAGGTTTGTAGAAGTTAGATCATCGAGGGTGTAGAGCGGTGATTAGCAAAAAATTCGTGACGTAGCTTGCAGTCCATGTTCCACTGAGAAATTTGAATTAACTGCAATACAACTGGCAGTGTTTTACTTCAACTACGTATTACGTCACTTGTTCGAAATTTCGAAAGCAGCCCGACGAGTATTTTTTCGAAATATTCCCCTTAGAACTAACCTTACTGTCCCAGAGATGTAAGATGTAGAGGTGTAAAAATAATCCAGATGAGATGATTGCTAAAGGTGCACGTCCATCTGTCCGCGCCGGCCGCAACGCACGCACGGCACGCAATGGATTTTTCTATACAGTACAATCTCACTAATCCGGCACTATTGAAAACCAGAGGGTGCCGGATTATTGGAATGTTCGGATTACTGGATTATAGAGAAAAAATCATAATTAATAAAAACTTTCCTTTTTCGTTATTTGTTTTTGGGGTGTTATGCCGTGTTGCGCTACCTCCTTCTTTAGCCGACGTTTTGGACAGTGTTGCAGTATCCATCATCAGGGCAGATCTAACAGATCCGACAGATGAAACTTTCCTGGTCCAGATTCGTATTTTTACGAATTTATTCCAAATAGGTATCTGAATTAGGGCCGCGATGGGATTCGGCAGCGAAAATTAGGTTTACGCGAAATATATCGAATTTTTATGATTTTTTCCGAATAGGTATCTGAATAGGGCCGGCCGCGACGTGATTCGGCCGCGAAAATTCGATTTACGCGAAATATAAATATCGTATTCTTATGAATTTGTTCCGAATAGGTATCTGAAGTAGGGCCGGCCGCGAAAATTCGTTTTACGCAAAATATATCGTATTTTCATGAATTTATTCCGAATAGGTGTCGGCATTAGGCGCGGGCGGAGGGTGCCGGATTGTTGGAAGTGTCGGTCTATTCAAGTGCCGGATTAATGAGATGGTACTGTATCTATATATAGAAAAATCCGTTTCCGGTATTTGCCGGCAGTGGACGCAGTTCTGTACTAATTCATATAAAGATATGGAAAAAAATCCGTTTTGTGCCGTACGTGCGTTGCGGCTGGCGCGGACAGATGGACGTTCACCTTAAATGTTAACTTCTACTTATCTAAAGAGAGTGACGGGTGGGCGGGCGGGCTGGGCGGTTTGGGCAGTGGCGTAGCTAGGGGTGTCACCCGACGAGGGTGACACCCCTAGCTACGCCATAATATAATATATACGCCATGTGTGGACATGATGTTTATACAAATCTATAGTTTTATTTACAAACTTCACCTTTGTCAAGTCTAACTGAAATTTCGAAAAATCCCCCCCCATCCCCCTTTCCCCACTTTTTCACCATTGAAAACAGAATTTTGATGAAATTTTTAATACTTGATGTTCAAAATAAAAGGAAAATTACTGTCTGTATCTGATTTCAAAAACTCTGCGTGAAGTCCGGGCAATACCGGGGACCTCAGTGGACAATAAAGATACATATATGGAGTGTACGTAAAAAAATAAGTGAGAGGAATTAACTAAGATTTACAAAAAAATAAAATTGAATAGTGAAAGGGGAAAGAGATCATTTGATTCGGACTTTGAGGTATGTCACGAGCTTACGAACAAGCAATCCGAGGCAATCGAAAAATGCCTGCATGAACGAATCTTGTATATTCGTTATTTATTTTAGTCTAAGAGTATGTATTAGTGGTGTTGAAAGAAAGAATCTTGTTTATTCTAGCAACGTTGAGCGAAAGGGGCATAAGCTACTTAAAATTAAACATCCAGCCCCCGTTTCATCGCGAATTTAGCATTGTCGAGTACTGGCTGAAAAACAAATAACTGATGTGCCACATCACGTCTACGTTCCCGAACTTCTTTATCGTTAATTATTTCGCAAGTTCTGCATTTAGCAGTAAATTGCAAATAAGAAATTGTCATAATTCATGAGGAAAAAACAAAACATATCTTTACACATTGGCGGTTACATCCGAAGTCAAAAAATTGACAATCTTGTTTCGCGCTCAAAACTGCGACAGTATAGAAGGCCGTGAAACCACTTTATTTGTGCTGGACTGTTATGGCTTCTTGTCAATGTGGTTACTATTTCGGATATTAGTGCACAGATTTCTGTAAGTTAACCGAGTTAATGTTGTGCCGTGCTTCCATGCTTCCAATAGTCTAATTGTACGATACGACCTGATGGCGAATATTTAGGCGGCGATATTTATGCTACTTTACAGGAACAGGAAGTATCGCAAATATGGCGTATTTCTGTAGTTGTTAACATCCTTATCCTGTCACCATTCATTTGAAACTTCATTGACGTTTGATAAACAGATATGAAGATGTTTATAAGCATTGTATATTTCCGTCGAGCATGAAAATAATCGCCTATTCCCCTTGGCTATTATGAAACAAATTGGTTTTTTAATTCGCAGTTATCACGATACGACATGGCTGTCTAATAATTAATATGAAAATATACTTTTCACTCTCATATACATAAATTTAACCATGTAAAATATTAGTTTATATAAATTATAACGGATAAGTCGGTCATATAATAATAAAGATAATATCTTCCCGAACTATTGCTCATTTTCTGACATTGTCATATTTTGAAGGTTATGCTAATATAAGTAATATTTATTTTTTTAAATTATCAACTGAAATAGATGGTATTAACTTACAAATATAATTGTGGAAAATATAAAGTCGTTTGTACTGTAGTAACTACGAAAAATTTCTCTAAAGGCATTAATAAATTCTTGTTCAATTTTTATGTAAATAATATTTTGAAAGAATTATTGTTTTTTTTTGTTTATATTCGTTATGTTCACAGTTGCCATGATTGACATATTTAAATTCATGCATCTATTTATTGTGGCATGGAGAAAGAAAACAATGCCGGCTTTATTTACAAAACGTCCTGCAGGCTAATGAACATAAAGTACCCAATACTATTTCCAAGAATTTTGCCACCATAGCCTGAGGTATTGAATTTAGATAGTTACTGAAAAACTAATGTGATGGGAAAAATCTCAAAAGCAGTGGAGTTTATAAAACGTCTGAAATGACGTGAGTTTAAAAAATGTAAAGTGCAATCATGATAATATTGGAAATTATATTTTTAACATCTTTCACTTATCCCTTTGCAACTGGCAAACAATTTCGGAATTGTGATCGGCCACACTATTTATGATCCCATAGAACTGGGCGACTTACTGGTTGAAACACATGCACGTGAAGTTACCCTACATAAACAGACACCGCACGTTCGATCTACATCGGTTCCGTTCCCAAAAACAGATTTATTTTCTGTCAGGATTTTTCAAATGCAAACTCACGCTTGTGTGAAGCTGGTTGTAAATGCTTATCTATCAAACTTCTTTTTTCTTGAAAATGAATTGTAATATATATTGTACTAGCTAGTTCCCATATTCAAAGAAATTACATTGTTTCTCCCTGAATCACCTTTCCTGTGCATCCCCGTTCCCTTCCCGAGTCCCCTTCCTAGCTAGCTTTATAAATTATAGCCTATATGTTATTCTGATATATGAGATATATTATTGTAAAGTTTCATTAAAATCCATTCAGTACTTTTTGCATGAAAGAGTAACAAACACGCATACATCCATACAAACTTTCATGTTTGTAATATTAGTAAGATTATTTATTTTTTGCTTGTTTTCTGTTTCAGTAAAAATGATTTGTGAAGATGGAAGTGGACTCGATGGGGCTACACTCATTCCGGTAAATATTAGTGACTTGAAATTCGGGTGAAACGGAAATGCGTCACAACTCAGTACTACACAAATACTCGGTTCTAATATAATGCGGTAAATTTGCACCTCGGCGCGTGCCTTTCATAGCGTAGTGCAGTGGTCCCCTACCTTTTTATCGCCGCCGACCGGTCAACGTTAGATAATTTACTGCGGCCTGCTGAGGGGGGGGGGGGGCGTAATTATTTATATTTTAGATTTTTTTGATATTATACTTTATTATGTCACCTAAAATGTATAACTAGTACATATCACCTCAAAAATGTAAATATATTTTAAAATATAGTTAATGCAGGATTCAGATTTTGGTTAATCCTTCATTATACATTTACGAATTTATTAAAATAATTATAAGTATAATAATAAGCTCTCGTCGGTCGCAATAGAAGCATTTTGTTGAAAACGGGAATAAATTCACCAATACAATCAAATCCGTGTTAGTGTCTAGGTTACATATTTTCAATAAAACGATTCTACTTGCATTTGGGCAAGCAGAATATAAGAGCGGTGAGTCACGTAGTTGCGTCTCACTCGAACTCTTTACGTTATATATATGCAAGTGCGCAAGTTGGAAGCCCAGTCGTGTTTTTTACTTCGAAGGTAATGTATGTCGTCGGCAACGTGGCGTAAAGGGGTTCTCAACTGAATCATTATTTTTTGTCGATAATTATAATTTTTTTTTATTGGGTATGTTCGATTTTTGCCTTGGACGGCCCGGTACCATTTGAACCCCATGAACCGGTACCGGTCCGTGGACCAGGGGTTGGGGACCACTGGCGTAGTGGGCAAGGTGACTGACAAGTCTCAGCGGCCAGAAAGACAGACATCAAGCGAAGGGGGTTCGAATCCTACGAAATCCAAAAAAAAAACATTTTTGTTTTGTGAAATCATTATCCAATCTTCAAACTACTTAAAAAAACCATCAAAAGAAAAGAAAGTGACATCTAGCGACTTTTTAGTTTTATTTCTACCGCATGTGAATTACACGCACTGATTTTTTTTTAGTATATTATGGTAAACTGGCATGTCATTTTATGAGGGGGAGGAAGTTTTCAAAGTTGGTAAAGGAAAGGTAAATAAAATAATATAAATATGTTGTAGATTGATTGTGGCGGGTCTCTGGTGTCGCGGAGTCGGGCCCAATGCACCTCCGTACTGGAGTTGGGCAAGAAGTTGCTGCAGAGCGCTCGGGAGGGAGACACCGTCTCTGTGCTGGACCTCATGAGCAAAGGAGCTCCATTCACTACTGACTGGGTATGATATTTAAAAATAATTTAGTTAGAATGTTTAATATTGCATATAACCCCAGCTATTTAGTATTCATATATAACTCCAGCAAAACAAATACTATTTACAATTGGTATCCTCGCATATAGCACCAAGCTGATTGAAGTGGGGAGCTTTATCAATAATCAACTCTTTAATTAAACCAGTATAAAAATAAACTCCGGTCATTATCATTTTGAAACATCAATGACCGTAGTTTTGTTTTGCAAAGAAAAAATAAACACATACCTCTATTAAAATCATTGACAAAATGTTTAATTTTGGTGACTATGCTAACAACCTAAACATGAATTTACATATGTGCTAACCTCGACAATCAAACCAAGCTAAGTTTAAAAACTACTGATATACTGGGTCTATAAGCTCTAAGATCTATGTACACTAGAGCCATCTGTGCCTTGTAGCTCGAAGTTTGAATTTTTCAAAGGCCACCAAAACGATTAAAATCTGGTGCGAGGTGTCGTCTTATGTAAGTACCACAGTTTTATCGGTTAACAACTGGAGCGATTATGGTCGAAAAATTGACCATTTTTATTTTTCTGCGATTGATAGCGGTCCAAAATTGGACCTCATTTTCCTACCATTTGTAAAAAATTTATTGTAAGTATTCAAAACATTTGCTTGGCCAGCCATTTATTTTAAAACGAAGCTATTGAAATGCTTTATCTATTATGACCATAGATATCGCAAATCCGAAGACTATTTTAGAACGATCTTAAAATAAATTTTTAAAACATTTTTTCCCGCCGAAATTTTGATCAGCTGTTTACGTTTAAAATTAAGTCCTTCTTTCCTTAGGTATGCACCTCTCATTATCAAGTATACCAGTCAACATACAAAAATCTAAAATATTCTATGTTGACTCGAACAAGTACCCCTATGGCAGTTTCAAGTAAAAAACACGCAGGATTCGGGCGGTTATAAAATTTACGATTTTTTTATATTTTTTTTATAAATCCTACAAATATGAGATAAACCGTAAAATACAGGTTAATTCATTGGCTATATAGCAATATAATAAGTTTTTATGTCACCATGTTAAAATTTGAAGGTATGATTTTTTTTAATGTTGGAGAAAAATTTAAAAAACGATCTTCTGGGAAATCTCGAGCAACCGAGGCAAATTTATTTATTTTGCCTGATTGCTCCAGTGGTTAACAGTAATACCATTTCCACGCAACTCAGTATTTATATTACATTATTCTATATGGGTACTTAGTACTTATAATGAAAAATGTATTGCTTTGCTGTTAATAAAAATAAACGCAATCAGTTTTCATTGTAAGTACCTACATATATAGAGGTAATATAAATATATCGTCTGTAAGTGCCAACCACAGTTTCATAATGCCTTCAGAAGGCGTAACAGCTGTCACGCGTAGTAAGAATTACATGGCAAAACTTATTTATAAATTAACTGTTTTTATGAATTAAATAATAATCAATTTTCACATGTAGCAAACATCTTAGGTTCCTCTCCCTCACCCCCTACCAAAGTTGTGGTTATCTCTCCCTCTTCTACTTTTCATTTAAATACTCTGTAACTTTGTATTTTATTTAATATATTTTATTCACCCTTATGAACGTTCAGGTCGAACCGAAACCGGTTGGTTAAAAAATATAATATAGTGGAATTTAACAAAGTTATTTTATCGTCATTATTATAAATAATTGTATTTTTCAATATGTAAAAGAAATAAAAAAATAATTTAAATTAAATATATGTGCATTGAAAATCAGTATTCTTTGTTGATCTATTATTTTTTTAAAGTCATAATATTGTCAGGATGTTCGTAATCCGGGTATATTTTTCTTTCTTTAAAAAAAAAATTTTGTATACATATTCTGTCACTTTTATGCATATTTTTGTTGGATGATTTCAGCTGGGAACATCTCCTCTGCATTTAGCTGCCATGAACAACCATCTGGAGACTTGTGAAGTATTGCTGCGAGCTGGTATCGGAAAGGATGGAAGGACTAAAGTGGACAGAACACCGCTGCATTTTGCAGCTTATGAGGGTCATTCGGAAGTTGCCAAACTCCTTCTGGAGCATGGAGTAGAAGTGCATTGTAAAGATATGGTATAAATACTTTACTTTTCTCTTTAACCACTTCAAAATAAAATAATTCGTTTTTAATAATTTTCCAGAGATTATCCCTTGCAATCACAATGCAGTGTGAGGGAGATCAACGTTCTCCCAGCTCCTAATCTACATGAAATATTATACGACCCAAATTAGTAATCTGTCACTAATCCGCCTCAAAAGCTGGAAAGTGTTCAATTAGTTAAAGCGGATTATAGTCAATACATACAAAATATCCTAAAAATTAAGATATGTATTTTGTAAAAACAAAAAACATCATTATCGATCTTTCATAAAATTTTCATTTTTTAATATAAAAATTTAAGGTCTTAAGTTTACACTTGCGAGAAGACTCCATATTGTTTTGTTAGGCTCTCGACTAGCAATATCAGTGGAAGATACTTTCAGTATTGCCCTGGTGTAAGACCACCATTCAGAATTGAAACATTGCTTGAAATGGATTTAGACGTGTTTGGTGACCAGATCTGAACAGCCAGGTACTTTCCCACCTTCCACTCCCCCATCTTTCCCCTCCCTACTGTCTTCAGCCTCACAATGTAATTGGGGATGCCATAGTCTCACCGTTTCCAGGCGGCTGGGAGTAGTTCGAACTCTTGTGTAAAGAAATTAAAAAATGACTTATTCAAACACAACGTGGCAGAACAAACAAACAGATACACATGCGACAGTTTCTAGAATACACAGAGGACTAACCGAAAACCTAAGTGATCTAAAACAACAATAATCAACCCTGTTGATTGGAAAATGGTCAGCGAGAGCAGGCTAGACAGCGGTATAGTAAATGCCTGTGTAAGAATAAGATTACTGTCGATATACAAAGCTAGATGGCGTTATATAGTAACTGAGTATGTAAAAATAAGATAACTACCGGTATACAAAGATTGACGGCGGTATAATAATTGAGTGTGTAAAAATAAGATAACTGCCGGTATAGAAAGCATGGCGCTCGAGTCAACACATAAATATTTGTGAATTGTGTAGCTTGATTTTATGCTCAACTACTTTGTAAAAATAGCGGCAGATTATATTGGTTGTCAGGTAATCTAGCAGCGGATTACCGTAGTTGAAAAATAAAATCTCAAACCCACCGGTCTTACGTCATACTCGAGATCCAGCACCGATAAAGAATTCGGCTACATGAATGTATTGCCAAATGATCACTATAAAACAGTAATCTGGTTGGATGAAGCAGCAAAAACTGTCTAACTTGAACTCTAACATCATAAAATTTGCACTTCCTAAAATTTATATTACAAACAGAATTATTGAGATTACGCTATTGAGAACCACTTCAACTTCAAGCACTTTAAACTGTCTCATAACTGTTTTTTTTGCATCTCGTTCATTTAACAATTTTCAAGAACAGGTGATTAATTCTGGCAATATTATTAAAAAAAATCCTTGTAAAACATAGCACTAAGTATTCAAAGTCACTTTATTGAACAGTTCAGGTTTTCTGCGGAACAGCAGTTTACTGAACTTCGATATATGTACCCTTATTTGTTGAAACATTCTTGTCACAATGTGCCATCATAGGTAGAAAAAAGCAAAAATTGACTGCTCTTAGGTCCCGTGAATACATATCTGTGTTGATGGCTTTCAGTTGCAAATGACTCCTCTTCATTGGGCAGTGGAGCGCGGCCACGAGGAATGCGTCCTGGTGCTGCTGAACGAGGGGGCCAACCCTCGCGCTGAGAGCAAGTTCCTGAAGACGCCACTGTCGATCGCCGCCGAGATGGGCTGGGACTCCATGGTGGAGGTGTTGCAGTCCAACACCACCCGGGAAGCCACTATGAGCATACAGGATATGGCACAAGGTAGGCTAACGAACTAACCCTCGCGCGGAGAGCATCTTCCTTGAAAATGCCACTGTCCATCGCCACTGAGATGGGCTTTTAACTGTGTCCAACTCAACTCTGAAAGCAACCATGAGCATACAGAATAAAAGACATTGCAATATTTCAAAAATTTAATATTTCAGGGTAGCAATACATACATCATTATAAGCAGAAAGTGTTGTTTTGAAAAATTAACTATCAGAGAAATTGAACCCGCAATGCCACAGTGGGAACCAGGCGCATTTGTTCACTTTGCTAACCGGTTATTCATTTTAGCAATAGGCACCATAAAAGTGTAAGAAACTTTTTGCAAAATGCAAAGATGTAAATTTAACCCCTAAAGCGTCGGACATTTTGCAATGTAATTCTCATTGAGGGGATTCTCAGTATGCAGATTGTGCACAAAATATTTTCGCATTACATTCGATTCCAGATAATTTTTTTGTTTTTGAATATTTTCAAAATCAAATATTGTTTTTTGAAAGCAGATGAAAGATTCTTTCAGATTTTAATATTACTAATCGACTTATGAAATTAAAAATACATACTAAAATTTCGAGTGCAAACATTGATACCAGCTCATAGAGGATTGGAGCTGGCCACATGATATCGTGGGTACATAAGCACTAAGGCGGGTCACGATTGTATGGGGGAAAAAAAAAACTTGTTTTGGTTTGTCTGTTAGTGATAAAAGGGTGTTAAATGAAGATGTAAAATCACGTAATTTTTTTAATAATATTTGGATATCATCTTTTTCCTCCGGATTGAGTTTGAAATTTCACAAAATAGAGAAAAACCCACCCTTGTTAAATCTCTAAAAAATATTAGATAAACAATTAAAAATGAACTTTTTTTCAATAAAACACAAATTAGAGAGAATATTCTGACTTATTTATTAAAAAAATATATGATTATAATTAACATTATCTCAAGACAGTGTATTCAAATACAGTGAAACCCTCTTAAGAAGTTCTCTCTTAAGACGTTTCGTGGCTTAAGAAGTTTGGTTTTTTCGGTCCCTCGGCTCAATATTGGGCCAATTTTTCCCACATATAAGGTTTTCCTGCTTAAGAAGTTTGTTTTTTCCGGTCCCTTGGAAAACTTCTTAAGAGGGTTTCACTGTACCAGCAAAATCCTTCTTACTCTTAAATTTCGGCATTATTTTGCGAGACTCAATCTTTGCCTTAATAAGACCTTCTCTTGCAGACTTCGTACAAAAAGTAGTCGAGGCTTCAGTAACAGTCTTTACAGCTCTTTCAACTGCTTGAGTATGACATGCAGACGCAGAAGAGGCAATTTACCTTCTCCCCCTTGTGCTACAAATAATTGAAGATCTTCATCCGATATATTCTTCAGTATTGGGGGTTCGGTTACATTTTGCTGCCAATTAATAAGGTCGTAGTAATATGATGCATCGAGGTTTATGTTTGGAAGTTGGAACAGCCTTGTTTTACTTAGTTTCTTACTGCGTGCTTTTAGAACACGACGCGCAGCTAATTCCCGGATATGCTTGTGAGGGTCAGTTAACATTGCAAGTAGTAAATTTTCGGGGTGTGCGAAGTAACTGTTTCTTTCTATGACTGGATCAATTATAGTTTTTAGTTCAGGGGATAAGTATCTAGACGCTGAAATTAGCTGCCATAGGTGACGTGCTCCATCTTTACAGGTGGGATGAGTTTTAATACTGAACCAAGTCGGAGCATAAATTTTAACAACGTACGTTGCTAAAATAATAAGATTCTCTGTAGGAGCTTCCGTTGCAACATAAAGACGAAGAATTCGGTTAGCACGCGTAAGCCATCTGGCATGAGACATTTTTCCAGGAGATTTGTGGCCTAAATCTTCAGGTAATTCCTCCACCGTAACTGCAGATACGATTTTATACAAATATAACTGATCTGTACTTAGGTCTTTAGTAAATAATTCAGGCAACTCTCCGTCAATTTTCTGAAAATGAACAATAGGCTTTTTTTCACAGTTTTCTAAAGCTAGTCCTATTGTCCCTGAATATGTTTGAGGTCCAGATGTCTTACCGTCAAGATGTGTGAACAAATGACGAAATGGTAACTCGTTCATGTGAAGCAAGCAAATTATCCATTGCAATGGTTTATCCAAACGTTTTTCAAGCAAACGTATTATACCTCCATGTTTTCCAACGTTCACGTTCGTTCCGTCACATCCAATAGCCATTAATGGTTCAAATGGTATTTCTTCCTTTAAAAAATAATCGACAATTGTTCTTTCTATAACTTTCGACGTGCCAGAGTTTGGTGCAATATAACCCAAATATATTGAGTCTGGCTGTTTTATCATTGAAATATGCTCTTCAATGATTAGTTCTCTGTAATGCCTCCCCCCTTTTCCCTGATAATTAATGTTTTATCTTTCCGGCCATCAAAATATAATGCGGGTATTTGTAAAACTATGTGTTGTGCCTTAATATTTTCCCTTGTTTTTTTTCGTTCTCTGCGAAGTTTACTTTTGTCAATAACTGGAATATTAGACTTGATGTCATACAGAACTGCTGAGGCAATGGTTACCGCTGCTCTATCCGAAATTCCATATCTATCACAAGTTTTCGACAGTGTAGAATAATCAATAGTGACCGCAGCCTGCTTCTGAGGCATTTGAGATACAACATTTGGTTTGAAAACATCATTGCAATCGGATTCATTTGATGCAGAAGACGTGGAAATATCGATTAGAAAGGTAGTTGGCTTACCTGTGCTTTCCTTTTTAGACGTACGCAAGGATTTTTGCTTCAGAAGTTTTCTTTTCAGCGTAGTTTTCATTCGTTTTGTTGTAGCGGTATCCACATTTCCTATTATCATTTTTCGTGTAGTGCGTTGGTCACTAATGAAACTCTGTTCATTTACAGGTATTTTTTTTATCTTTAGGACAGTCACATTTACTGAAATCTTTGCATTTGCAAGACGAAATATCAAACAGCACTTTACTTCTGCGACGGAATTCCTCCATTTTTTTCTCCGGAATTTTAGGATGTGACTTAAGAAGGTTTTTGCATTTAAAATGATATGACCTCAACATGCGTGCTACTCGCGAGTGTAAAACGATGGGAATAGAAGCCTTTCTCCATATTTCTTCAATTCGTGCTGTCACAGTACACTCTATTTGCTGAAATTTGGGTTCTACTTTGGTCTCTTGATTTAATTTTATTTGATGCCTGGTCCACTCAAAAAACTTCATAACATCACAATAAGTTGGTAAAACATTGTCTTTAACGTCGCAAATTTCACCAAATATGGGACTTTTTAACGCATTCCGAGTACGTTCCATTGCGAAAACTTGTGCAACGCGACCTACCGCTTAAAGAGCCGTAGCGATACTGACTCCAAACTCCGACGTCGGTTGCGCAGAGTCACTGCGCTTAGTGCAATCGGTGCTTCCCCCGCCCTCACCTCGAGCCACTAATAATCAAAACTCGGATTTTTTGTAAATGAATTCGTAAATACGTACCATATTTGCCATAGAATATTACAAAAAATATAGTATAAAGGATTCGTAGTAACTTTTATACACACTAGAAAATACCTCTAAAAATGAAAATTTTCAAAACTTTGAAGTGATTCCGGAGGAAGAAGATCGTATCAGAAATTTAAAAAATTTTTAACACGTCAGTTTGAACCCATTTGGCACCCTTTTATCGCTAACCGAATCTAAAATTATCATTTTTTTTAAATGACCCACCTTAATAAGCACCCACTTCGCCACAATCTTCGATTACACATCTGCCGTGATTATGGACACTGTAATGTTGTCCGAAATGGCTAAAGGAGATAGCGCAACATGGGGCTTTACCCCAAAAATAAATCATCATAATACTTTTGGCTGTGAATATCTCACTTACTAATGGTTTTTATTGTGTAAACTGTAATTACCACATTATAAGAACCTAAAAAAATATTTAATTAGACAAATGTATTATAAAAGTTATTGTCATTTTATAATATAAAAAAATTTGCAAACCTTTGCAAATATTTTACAAATGCTAAATGTTGTTTCATAGAATTATTTCAATGTCTATGGTAAATTTTTGTATGCAAACTGAAAGCGCATTATTCTATATCATAATATATATCTCACCATAATACAA
Source organism: Limnephilus lunatus (assembly GCA_917563855.2). NCBI lineage: Eukaryota > Metazoa > Arthropoda > Insecta > Trichoptera > Limnephilidae > Limnephilus > Limnephilus lunatus. The sequence goes on from OU830592.1 coordinate 78,755,319, forward strand.
AATGAGACCTTGTCAGGCTGGGAAATATACCTCCCAAAAACCTCTTCAGTTGTTGGTTGTCTGTAATCTGTAATGAATGTCTCCCAAAATTGCCCAAAGGGTTCAGATCTTTATAATACATAACTTCATTTGGAATTCTATATATATGTTACTGTAAAAGTCCGTAAATAGGTAAATCTTAAGATTTACCGTAGTACAGGCTTTTACAGTAACATACACGATAAATCATACACAATAACATACACGTGATCTTCAAGGACAAGATATGAAATAAAAAAGAACATTGAACAGAAGACCGACTGAAAGGAGGCGTGGTCATGAATATCCAAGTGCTGTAATAATACTTACAATTTGCACTTTGAAAGGTCATTCACATGTCAAATGTCATAAATAATTAAATACTAATTTACTGGATGCAAATAGCATGAGCCATTCATTGATTGATGATTGTAATATGTCATTCCTTTCAGAAATGGAGCAGACAGCAGAAAATAACTTTATCACACACAACATAGATGTACTAAATATTGAAACTGGTAAGCAATACAACATTTGGCAGCTTTTATTAATTGGGAAGTACCTTTCTCTTCAGATCTGATTACCAAGCACCGTAATTTCATTTCAAGCAATGTCTTTTACAAGGGTGATATCGAGAGTATCTACCACCTTATAAGCTTTCCCCTTTCTTCCGACCATTTTCAAAGTTGGCTTGCTTAGCTCAGAATATCTCCAACAGACCCTGGTTTATATTGAATATGTCCTTTTCTTGGTGTCCCATGAATTTATGTTATATTCTTTTTCACTCTTGATTTCATTAGATTGTTTTGCAGAACGGCCAGTGGAGGAATCGGAAAATTCTCAGGAAATGGAAAATGAATTGGACCAAGAAAGTGAAGCACAAAATAATTTGGCATCACTTTTACCACAGGTAAATTATTATTTTCGTACATTCATACATAATACTGGCTTCAATTACCTTATTTGAATATATTCTACCGTTATACTGATGAGATTACCCGACTATTTTATATACGAGCAGCGCATGTGTTTTTTTTTTTATTATTTTTTTTATTAACTAATACATATAATATACAATTAAACAAAATATATATAATATACAATATTGGTGGTAACAATACCTCCCTAATTGAGAAATTCTCGTGTTGAGAGAGGGAGCACTATCAGATTGACAGTACTATACATACTTACAGTTGTTACAATTTGGATGTATGTAGAACTACTTTTTTTAAATATATACAATGAATAATAAGTTGAATAATAATTTAGAAATTTTTTTTTTTTGTGCAAAATGGAAAAATTTTTTACAATGAAAATATAAGTTGGCATTTTTTATTTGTACATAAACATAATGTGAATTTTCATACATAGAGAAAATATAAGTTGAAATTTTTTTTTGTTCAGAATGGAAATATAAGTTGGCACATCGTAACACATACCTAAATCTAATAAATAGTAAAATGTCTTTTAAGTTTTTGTTTAAAAATTTCATAATTCCTTTCGGATTGTATTTCTTTGGGGAGTTCGTTAAAGCATTTTATGGCTGAGTATGTGTAATGATGTTGGGCTGTTGTTGTACAGTGAAACCCTCTTAAGAAGTTTTCCAAGGGACCGGAAAAAACAAACTTCTTAAGCAGGAAAACCATATTTGTGGGAAAAATTGGGCCAATCTTGGGCCGAGGGACCGAAAAAACCAAACTTCTTAAGCCACGAAACGTCTTAAAAGAGAACTTCTTAAAAGGGTTCCACTGTATTAAGTTTAGGGATTATTATTTGTCCTAAGGTTCTCGGCTTGGTGCTAAATGACTTTGTTGTTAGTTTATCTTTGTGGATTTGAAGTAATGCATTTTTTTGATAAATTTTATTTAGTGGTAATACTTTGCATTCATCGAATAATTTTTGGGTTGAATAGTCTAATTGTTTCTTTAGAATAATTTTGATGAGTCTTTTATGGTCTATTTCAAGTGGGGTTAAGTTGGTTTTATACGCTCCTCCCCAGCCTATTATTCCTTATTGTAGAACTGATTGGGCTAATACATAGTAAACCTTTAGTAGCATAGATTTTGTAGAATATTTCTTAGTTTGAGGAATACGTAATAAAGTTTACGTATTCTGTTTACAGTTTGTGCAATATGTTCTGTCCATTTAACATGTTGATCTATAATTATGCCTAAATATTTAATATTACTTTTTTTTGAGATTTTTGAGCATTTAGGTGAATTGCAGTTGTCTGTATAATTATTACAAGAGTTATGAATAGTAATATTGGAATTTATTGTTGGATGGAATTTGTCTGATAATGTAAAAGTCATGAAATAGGTTTTGTCAGAGTTTAAGGAAAGGTAATTGTCATCCAACCATTGTTTTAGGTTATTTATTTCTACATTCGCAGTTTGATAGGCTTCTTCCCAAGTTTTTTTTTTCTATGATTAAAACTGTGTCGTCGGCGAAAGATATGATTTTTCCCATTTTTGTTACTGTAAGCATTTCATTCACGTAAATGATAAACAATATTGGACCTAGAACTGTCCCTTGAGGAATTCCAAATTCAGAATAGGTGGGTTCACTCAATATATTGTTAATTTTTACGTGTTGGTGTCTTTTATGAAGATAACTTTTAAACCATTCTTTAACTGTTCCTTGGATTCCAATTTTTTATAATTTTTTGATTAGCTTCCTGTGGCTTATACTGTCAAATGCTTTCCTTAGATCGATGAATATACTTAAACATTTATTTCCCGAGTCAAGAGCTTTATAGATTATAGAGGTTATTTTTGCAATTGCATCTTGCGTACCTATATTTTCTCTGAAGCCGAATTGGTTATCATTAATAATTTCTTTTGAAGTGATATGTTTAGTTAATTGTGACTTTACGACTTTTTCAAATATTTTTGCTACGTTAGATATAATAGATATGGGACGGTAGTTTGAGATGTCAGATGTATTTCCTGATTTGAAAATTGGGGTTATTATTGTATTTTTATATATTTTTGGGTAAATTCCTTGTTTTATGCTGTTATTAATGATATGTGCAATTGGTTTTGATAATTATTGTCTCATTTGTTTTAATACATTTACTGTGATATTATCAAAACCAGGGCTCGCGGAAACTCGTAGGTTCATTATAATTTTTTCTATTTCTATTTGGGTGCATTTTTCAAACTTTTCGAAAGTATTTTGGCAAGTTTGTGTGGATGTATTGGAAGTATTTTTAGATTGGAAAGAGTCAATTTTTTGGCTAGATTCTCTCCGACTTTAGCAAAGTAGTTATTGAAAATGTTTGCAATTTTAGTTGGTTCGTTTCATTGAGTCTATTGTTTCGTTTGTTTATTTTTATTACCATTGCCAATAATGTTATTAATTGTAGCCCAGACTTTTTTGTTATCTTTACCACTATCTTCAATTTTTACCTTGAAGTAATTTTCTTTTGTTGTTTTAATCAAATTTGTAAGATTGTTTCTGTATTTTTTGTATGATTGTAATAAAGTTAAGTCATTAGGTTGTTTTCAGGTTTGATAAAACAGTTTTTCTTTATTCCTAATTGAGGTAACTATTCCATGGGTGATCCAGGGCTTAATTTTTCTATGTTTTGATTTTAGTTTGACGTTTTTATGTTTAGTTGCGTTTATTATGTGTTCGCGAAGTGTTTTTTCGAATAAAATTGAAGATTTTTCGGCATCTTCAGTGTTTAATGTCTCTTCCCATTTTTCCAGTTTCAATTTTTGTTCAAGAAGTTGTATGTTTAAGGTTTTTATGTTATACTGTTGTAATGCGGTTTTGGAAAAGGCCATTTTTAAAAAAAAATCAAGAATTAAGAAACACGTGTAATGATCGGTAATGTTTGTTTTCCAAATGACAGGTGTTAATTGTGTAGTTGTATCAGCCTTAGTCCAAATGTGATCAATACATGATGGGTTTTGTCGGGGCACAACTCTAGTGTAATCGTTTATACATGAATGTGTTATGCGCATGAAGCTCAAGTTGCATGTTTGTAGCTCTATGTACAAATGCGCTTAATCATGCCATGTCTTCTTGTTCAGGGTGGCCACAGACCGGAAACATCAGGAAACTTATAAATATTTTTGTATACCTATTATATTTTTGTATACCTATTGTATGTTATTGGTATACCTATCAAGGAATTTTTTATTTTTCAAAATTTTAAGAAAAACTAATTGAAAATCCGAATTCCGCGGATGCCCCTTTAAATTAAGGTACATAGATATTTGAAGTAAATTCTTAATGAGATGACTTATTCTCGTGTAAATAGAATTTTCGCGGCCAATTACCATCACCAGGCCTCCCTATTCCGATATTCAAAGTAAATTCGTAAAAATCAACCTGTAAAAAAATCGTATACGTTTTTTAGATTTTCACGGCCAAAAGCATTTTCATTGTTTGTTTTTGGGGTGTTATGCCGTGTTGCACTACCTCCTTCTTTAGCCGACGTTTCGGACAGCATTGAATCTGCCAAATTCGTTAAGAGATTTTTTTTTTTTTTTTGTTTAATTGAGGGTTGAATCTTTGTCTCTAAAACTGGCCCTAAACTGTTGTGAACTTTTAAAATGTCTTTTAAAACTTAACAAAAAATTATTATCAAATTTTGTTTGACTGAGGGTTGAACCTTCCTCGCCAGGGACTGACTTAAATGAGTGACTACCAACTAAAACCATTAATATATTAACTGCCATAAATTATTTACATAAAGAAGAATGTTTGTATTTATTATAAAGTCATCCAATTTCCGAGAAATGCGTGTGTGTGCGTGAGTGTCATCAAAAATTGGTAGGTTGCATTGTCGTAGACGGCAAGTCTATCTTGCCATTTTCAGCTTGATATCGGATATCATTATCGGATTTCCACTTCAAAGATTTGCTTTAATTTAAAATCTAAATCCAAATAGATGTATGTACATATTTAAAAATAGAAACATTTCCATGAAATTTTTAACAACGCGTTTTGACTTGTATTATTTTATTCTAATCTTCGGTGTTGATGAAATATCAAAAATTTGAAGTCTTCAAATTTTTGCAGTTTATAAAATAAAATTTTGTTAAATATGCCCCTAAATCAAATAAAAAATATTAGGTAAAAATGGAAAAACTGCTCTGGAAAACCTTGAATTATTAGGGATTTTTGAAATCTGTTTTTTGTGGCCATCCTGATTTTGCATCCCCAATTTCTTACATGGAGTCATACATAGTATAAATTATATTTAGAAAATATATTTTAGTCTTAAAAGCTCTAAAGATTTAAAAAAAATCCTTTTCAATGTCGCACTACAACAAAGAGCAGTAAATACAAAATTGGGAGGCGGGTAAGGGTACCGCCGCCCCGGGAACAATTTATTGCATAATCAACACTTCTGCCATAGATCACCCCAAGTGGTTCGTTACATTTGGTGACTAAAGCAGGACCGGGTTCATGGGGTGAGAATTGTCCGGGTTTTGGCAGCGAATGCGTCTGCCTACCTAATCCTATCCTATCACCTATCCTGGCAGGCCAGATTTGAAGAAGGCTGATCTTTTGCCTTCTCGAGCAGGACTCACTGCACTGAACTATCGCCTTGCATTGCAGTGGAAGGGATGTATTTGTACATACGTCTCTCCTGAGCACAATGATCCCCAGACTCCTACCCACCCTTATACCTACATTATCCTCTCCTTTTCTTCCTCCTTATCATTTTATAAGAGTTTTGTATTTGAATATGTACAGGTTTATATTATTTAAATATAATCTTTATGCGACATTTTTGCCCACTTTTTCAACAACACACAATACATAAAATATTATAAATTTGATTTGAATTGTATAATATTTTTTTCAGGGCGAGGAATTTACAAACGAAGCCACCATGCAACTCCTAAAGGAACACGGCATTACCATGATACCAGCAGACAATACCAACACTGTTACTTCAGCCCTGCAGAGTGGGAGGCGAATAGTACTCTCTGGTAACTATTCATTTACACTATCCCGTTAATTCTAAATCTCCAGGATCCCGAAAAAACAAATTTTGAATTAAAAAATACCCATTTACATAATTTTAAATTAAAAAAAAGTGTAGGGCTAAAAAATTCTTCAATAGTGACCAGCTACTAACCCAATACAAATCTCAAGTATGTCTAACAATTGAATTTGGGAGTTAAATCTGGGCTGGAACCTGAAGATACTTGATAAACCTAATTGATTCGGGGCAAAGGAGGACGGTTCGTCTGACAATCCGTTGTTAACAGACCAATTGCCATTTCTAATGCATAGACGCTATTTAGGCATACTTAGTCTGTTTTACAGGTATTTAAACACAGCCTATTCTATACACGTACGCGAAACTCAACGGACACGAACGCAACACCCATTCTCAGTTGAAGTTGGGTTACTGAGAATGGATCGTTTTTTCGTTAAGTCGACTCACATGTGGAACGAGCTACTGGCATCTGTATTTCCTCCTTGACCTGCATTAACAAATCTCTACCTACAGCCCCTATCTTAACCCGCCTCACAACGCTTCCCAACCGGGTGGCGATATAGTTCCCGTGTGTACACTGTACAAACAAGGGCGCCCTTTTTGTCAGGTTTCACATAAAATAAAAAAATTGTGCTTGTAATAATTGAAGCAATTTAGCAGATGGTCCCTGTTGATTTGCATATTTTTAAAATTTATTTATGAATCTTATTTCTATTTGTTTTTCAGATGCTGGTAAACTTATTCTTAAAGACAGTAAATTTCAAACAGAACCCCCTAAACCTGTAGAGATAAAGACGAAACCCATCATATTACCCACGGGAAAGATCAAAAGTACCAAAATATACACCATGAGCAGCAGTCAATTCCTAGCCATGACGGGACAGAGCAAACCCAACATCTTACAAAAAGTTCCAATAGAAATCAAAAAAGAAAACGGAGGAATCAACCTAGTTAAGTTACCTAAAACAGCTCAAATTGTAAATATGAATGCGACGAAGTTAAACAAAACTGTAAACATTATGAACAAAACTCCCGTAAAACAGGGACACAACACCATCACAGTTGTGAAGCAAGGAAAAGGAGGCAACATATTGTCATTTAAAGGGAACACCATATCCAAAGTTCCCGGGAATATCAACCTCAATGCGCTGACTAATATTAACCAGGGAAAAAACACAAAGCTAATCCAGTTGAAGAGTGGCACCACTTTGGGAAATGCCGTCAAAATTGTAGTCAATAAAAATAGTTTAGGAAAATTCATAGCACAGATGCCAGTTAAGGATAATCAAACAATTAGTAACGGTGTCACTAATAATATTATTTCGGTAAGTTGCACAAAATATTTAAACAATTGAAGACAAGATTGGATAAAGTTGTTTTCTTCTTCCCATCCACCATGTGAAAACCGCACAAGAGTTCCAACTGCTCCTGTCTGGAACCAAGTTGGGGTAAGTTGTGAGGCTGAAGGTAGTGGGAAGGGGAAGGAGGTGGGGAAGTACCTGGCTATTCAGATCTAGTAACCAAGCTCGGCTAAAGTAATTTTCAAGCAACTTTTCAATTCTGAATGGTGATCTTGCACCAAGGCGATGCTGAGAGTATCTTCCACTCTGGAACGTACTGCGTATATACTATACATTATTTTTAATTAATTAATGGTATAATAATGCAAAATTTATTTGCGCACGCCGGGATTTGAACCCCTTCAGATTGCTTGTCGAGAGTCTTACCCCTCGACCATTGAGGCCTTCTGTGGAGGACAATTATTTACTTTTTACTTTAATATTGTAACAAAACACATGTCTCCACTCTTGTTTTCAATAATTTTCTCATGTTTTTATTATCATCTTTTAATTTACATCTTTATTAACTTTTGTCTTCAATCATCACATGTTTTTATTATTAGACCTATGAAAAATCACAGGTGATCTGAATTCTTGGCTAATCAGTTCCAATTTTAAAAATGACACTTACATTCAAAGCGAATTTGAGTTCATTGAACCAGAGTTACACAGAGAGACACAACCAAAATGAGTATTTTTGATGATAACCTTTAATTTCCGTCTTTATCCTGAATAGAGTCTTCTGTAAATTATTTCATAAATTTTGTATAATGGTAATCATATGTTTCATTTCTTCTTCCCGCAGGAGGATACTTTAAAGAAATTTAAAGAAGAGTACCAACTGATTCCAAAGAACGTAGTTAATGTGAGTGAAGTTGAAAGGTTACGAATAGAACTGAAGCAAGCAAAATCAGAAGCAGCCGAATACAAAAGAAAGTTTCAATTTTTACAAAATGAACTGCAATTAATCAAAAGTAAATTTAATATAAGGACCATCCACACTAACAATAACAGTAACAGTAACGTATCAGAACAATAAGCAATAAATAATATTAACGTATCTGATAAACATTTCTTTATGTAACAATAAATCTTAAAATAGGTAATTATTGTTATTTTTTCAAATTTTAACAAGTTTAATAATGGCCTTATATTATACATGATTGTTAACAGCAAATATATTTTAATGAAAATATTAAAAAATAAAATTATACATAATAAAACCATTGTACATTTTTAAACAGTTTTTTATTCTGTTTACAATTTGGCCTCTCTTCACCAGCTCAAGATTCTTGTCTGAAATTCATTAATGCACATCCACAATTTGAGAGGCGGGTATGGGTACAGCCACCCCGGGAACCATTTATTGAAACCCCTGCCGTAGGTCACCCCAAGTGGTTGGCTAAGTTTACACATAAGTTTGGTGACCTAGCAGGGTGAGGTTGAGGTACCTAGGTCTTGGTGGCAGATGCATTTGCCAACCTACTGGCGTGGTGGGCCAGATCGGGAGAGAATGGTTGAGGGTTCATTTTTCATTTCACCTCTACAGCTGGATTCTCTCAACTGTCTTGCCTCAGAACTTCCTTTCCCTTTAAAGACCCTCCACACAGCATCCCCAAAGACCACGTAGGCCCTGAGGGAATTTTTTTCCTCAGGGCTCCATGTGTGGGGCTAATGTAAAAAAAAGATTATCCCTTGGAATGCCAGCGAATCCGTAGCGGATATGCACGGAACTCACCGTACGAGTCTAGATTTTACAGTCTTTTGAACCTTCAAAAATGCTCCTAGCGTACTAAATAATTAAAGAAAATAATGTATCTTAATATTATTCTAGCCCGTCGTTTCGTCACTTGCAAACATTGACTTTTTATCTATGAAAAAGCGCATCGCAAATTTGGTGTTGAATGTCATATTCAAAAGTCATAGTAGTGTAATATATCATTGAAGGGTAACACTAATAATCTAAACGAAATTATGAAAGAGAACCAAGACACAGAAAAAGATAATGGACTCGAACCCAGAATCTCTCGTCTAACCGGGACGTGCGCTTTTATTCGGCCATTGCCACCTTCTGTCAAACTGTCATAATTGTCAATCTCATGTTTTAGAATTAAAACACTCGTATAGACTGGCATGGTACACTACACCGGGTCGGGCGATGTTATAAAAAGAGAGCTGTTCTTGTAAAAAAAATTGAATATTCATTTAGACTTTTATAAAAGGTCAATAAATGCTACATATAAATAAAATCAGATATATTTATCCGAGACGCTATCTAGGTTACAAACCATTTCTTAGAAAGATTGTTTCCAATGAAAAAGGAAGTTACCCATGATATGGAAAAATTAGTCCAAGATAATATTGTTAATGATGTCAGACGGATTGACGTTTTTGCTCCCAAACAGTGGCGGACTAATGGGGGGGAGCCAGGGGCCTCTGGTCCTGGGGGGCCTCCATGTTCCCTTGATCAAATCCTAAACAAGGCTTTAATTATTTGAGTGCCGATTGTCATCCGGGTGACAATATTTCAAGCATATGCGGCCACATTCGGCACACAACAAGTTAGGCACCGACACTGTAAAAAATTGTCTTTTTTTAATTTCATTTTCTGAAAGATGCATTTGTTAATATGAATGCTCTCACCGAATGTTTTAAAGAAATTCGAAAAATTGACAGAGATACAGCATTTTACTTGAAACAGTTTGTATGTTGAATTATCCTTCAGCAAAACTTTTAATGTGTTTTTTCTCAAAACTTTTTTTCAACCTGGTTGACAACACATTAAAAAAACTATACATCCAATTTGCATGCACCAAGTCTTAAACTGAATGAAATCATACTTAAAAATATATATCCTTCAAGTCTTTAAACTCGAAAATCCAGTGTCGATGGCATGACGCAAGGAAATTTTGATATCTAAAAAAAAGAAAAAATGGCGGACCAGCAAATTTCATTTTAGATTTTTTATAGAAAAATTTCATCGTTCATAAAAAAAATAGAAGGGGGCCCATAGTACTGGATTTTCGAACAGTTTAAGACTTGGTGCATGCAAATCGGATGTATAGTTTTTCTATTATGTTGTCAATCAGGTTGAAAAACGTAGTTTCGAGAAAAAAAGGATAATTCAACATACAAACTGTTTCAAACGGTTTCATATAAAAAGCTGTCAATTTTATGAATTTCCTTAAAACATTTGGTGAGAGCATTATTTATAAATGCTCTTTCAGAAAATGAAATAAAAAAATTACAAAATGTTGGAAAAACTAACCCTACACTTGCATACAAACTTAATGGAACGCCACTAAAAGCAGTGGCATTACAACAAGACTTAGGAGTTACCATATCACAAGATTTAAAATGGGAACCGCACATCGCTGGGATTGTGAAAAGAGCAAACTCACTAACATATTTAATCAGGAAAACATTCCTTGACCTAACACCGGACATGATGTTAAAAATATACAAAACATATGTGCGACCTCTCCTGGAATATGCTTTCCAAATATGGAGTCCTTACTTCGCAAAGGATATAAATCTAATAGAGGGAGTACAGAGATGTTTCACTAAAATACCAAGAGCTTTGAAAGATCGGCGATATGAAGATAGACTCGAGGAACTAAGATTACCAACCTTAAAAGAAAGAAGAGAAAGGGGTGACTTGATGGAGACTTTCAAAATTTTATCTGGACACTACAGCTGCCCAGGCATCCAAGGAATCTTAACTACTAATAAAAATATAATTCTCCGCCTAAAATATAATAAAACGCCTTTTGCATCTAATCCCAGAAAACATTTCCTTGCAAATAGAATGGTGGATGCTTGGAACAAACTCCCACAACATGTCATCGATGCAACCAAGGGCGTAGCTAGGATTTTGTTAAGGGGGGGGGGGGGGGTAGAGAAGTGTGACAAGGGGTATGGAAGGTTATCAGCTCTGTGACGTCACAAGTAAAAAAAAATTTAACTTTTTTTTTGATTATTTTTAGATGTAAAATTGCTAAATATGTAATGCAACACTAGGGGGGAGGGGGATCTCACAAATGTGACGGGGAGGGGGGGGGGGGGATATCATGAAATTCGTGTGACGTAATTTATGGATGGCCCCTTGGCTCATGTGGGCATTTTGTTAAAGAGGTACTAACTAAAATTTTGGCTGACTAACTTGAGTATAAGTCCCAATTCTGTGTCTGAGGCCCTCAGGGCCCTAACCATATTTTAAATTATAAGAAAAGAAGCAATAAAACAATTAAAGAAAGATGTTTTACTTCCAAAATACATTTGAAACCGTATAGGGACGAAGTTATACAAATTCACGTAAAAATAATACATAAAAAAGGAAAAGTAAAATACAAATAAACGTACAATCTTTAGTTAGATATGTAAGTTATGCGGGTACAAAAAAAAAAGCTTTTCTAATATTTATCCAAACTTTCCACGATGCACACAAAAATTATAAACTGAAAAGGTAATAATAAAAATTAAATTGATTCTCACAAACAATAGGCTACCGACGTAATATTACGTAACGGTTTGTGAACATTCCTGCATCTTTTAGGGGGGGGGGCAGAAGTACCTAGCTATGCCCTTGGATGCAACTAATATAAACCAATTCAAAGCTCTATTGGATTCACATTTGGATAGAAGAAAGGACTAACTTAGTCAACAATTAAAACTACTCATTTACTGTCAAACTATATTGAAATTAGATATTAGCGCATCAGCAGAAAATAATAGATTTGATCAAAGGAACGTGGATGCTTTTGGAGACCCCCCAGGACCAGAGGCCCGTAGGAACTGAGTAAAAAGCTTGTAAAATTACATCAACTTTTTAATCCGGCAGGGGGCTTCATTCAGTTTTGCCGCCCCGGGCCTCTGACGGGCTTAGTCCGCCACTGCTCCCAAATATTTTATTTTGTAACACCATTTTTGAAAAAAAATATGGACCAGAATATTGATAATATGGAACCATTAATTACTTTTGTCGAAAATAGACCAGTTATATGGCATAAAATCATAGAGTTATAAAAAAGAGCTGCGTAATTTTATGGCGTGGAAGCATTGACGTATGATATCTAGACGAGCCCTGTGAAATTCAAAATGACGCAAGAAGCCAGCAAAAGCAGGCTCAAGGCCAATTTATGAAAAAGTGCCTGCATTGTTTTGCACCGTTCAGATCGCATAGTGCTTTGTGTTGTATCTTTTATCGGTCTACTATCTACACTGAAACTAATTTGTGTGTCAGCCGTCCGGACCGAGTTAATTTTTTTAAAACACAAAAATATACCACTTCCGAATATTGTACAAGGTACACACCGCGGACTTTATTTTTGAAAATGTAGTCAGCTATCTGAATACAACAAAAAAAATATACCTTACAGATGTCTTTTAGGCAGCGTTTCAATAAACGTAATAATGTTAAAGAAATTACTTTTGGTCAAGCAATATTTCTGACGTCATGCCACGTAGCCCGGTTCGTTCACTAATACATTGACATACAGGCTCAAAACAAAACATAACGGCTTGTTTAAAATTAAAAGACCACATCTTGTCACACACTGAACGCCCTCGGGTTATTTCTTCAAGCTACTTAGCGAGCGTGTACGGGCTAGTTTATACCAAGTAGGAGTGATAAATTCAACTCCACAATACGTGTCGCGTGATATTCAAGGCATCTGATTGGTTGATGAATGTCAAAACTACATAATGGGATTTGAGAACGAACTTTGTGTTTTAGGAACTGGCTTCTCTAGGCTTTTTGAGCGAGGCGGTGGAATACGATGAAGAGTTGTATTGTTAACATTAATATAATGGCGTCATTATTCACAGGCAAGTTAGTTAGGTAGGGCTTATCTAGACTTAATTGATCGAAGCGTGGAAGGAAATCTGCACAATTTTAAATGAAAATTTTGTGATTCATTATCTAATAAAAAAAGAATAAAGGTTTTTTTCTTTCTGGTAGGCATTGGGATCATGTATTCTCACTCACTTCTTGTTTCAAACTGATGAGATCTTAGACATCGGGAGTGTCTCCGTTATATAAACTAATCGTGAACAAGGCCACCGGTTTTGCAATGGCCCGTTATCTGGTAAAAATTAATAAGAGGCCTAAAGGTTAATGGAGTGATAAACAATGTACAACTTACTGCATTAATCCACGTATTAAAGAAGATATGTGTAGCTTAACTGCTCCACACAGCATCCTCAAAGTAATTAAAATTATTTCGTGGTACCTACATGTATACCATTTCACGGGTGGCAATGGATGTGTATTGTATATGTAAATCAAATAAGCATTGCTCTTTACTTACAGGCTTAAACAATAATTCAGCCCCATAATTTACATTTTATACAAGACTAGCTGACCCGGCCACGCGTTGCTGTGGCTAACGAAACACAACACCATCTACTGGATGGTTAACCAACCGTTTAACTCACACCGCCATCTGTTCATTTGCAAACAAATCAAATCCACACCGCCCGCTTACCAGCCCGCTCGTCCACCACATACAGACATTCTCTTTTAATTATATATTTCAACCAATTTACACAAAACCTTGACAAATTATATACCAACAGTTGGCGTCAAATATTCTTAAAACACCTAGTCATTGTGAACTGTTATTTTTTCGTTGGTAATCTGCAGTCATGCTAGTGAACGATAAGAAGTTATCGATACAATCCTTATCAATCGACCGTTCTAGGGGTCCAAGAGCACAAGAGCTTCAAATTAAAAACATATTTTTTACGCCTGCTGTAATCACATTCATGCAATTCTCATAGCTCTGGAGTTATGCGCGTTGCGGAATCGTATTTAACAGGTGTCCAATATCTTATCAAAGTCTTGGTAATGTAATAGAATTAAAGGCAATTAGATTTTCATTATAAGTAAATGAAATATCTGCAAGTGGTTTCACCAGTTTGATATTGCCTCCAAAAGACGAAACAGCTATCAATATCCGTAGCTTTGGAGTTGTGTTGATTGAACCTTACCTCAATAGGCACCAAGTATTATTAATCCTCAAAACCATTTCAATTTGTACTTTATCATTTTTCACATCATAGATGTTTATTTTTCAGGGAAAGCTTTTTATCAGGAGTACAGAATATTGTAAACAAATAGTTACGAAAAATCTTTTCATTTTATTCTATTTTATTGGTTCATTGTTACGGTGACACTTAAAAGAATTCATAAAGTACTCTTTCATTATAATAATAAACTAATATTTGTATAACGCAGTTTTGTGTTATTTCACTTCAAGTGCGAAATCATAGATGGCGCTCTTCGATCAATTAAGTCTACGTCAATGATGGCGCTAGTTTAATTATTTTAGGAAAAAGTACTTTTAACCTGTTGAACGTGGGATGGTATTTCGAAAACTGGGTGAAAATTACCTAGATCAGTTCTGGCCAAATAATAATATAAAAACAAAACGATGGTTTTCGGTTTACAAGATAATATATCTTTTATTCGTGTATATTACATGATAACATGGTAAGAAGTTTTTCCAGAAAAGCTATCCAACTAAAAAAAAGATTGAAAAATCTCCCGTTTTGGAAATAAATGTCAAGATATATGTATATGTATATACTGATATAAACTGATTTTATTAATTCTACACAAACCTGAATACATACCTGTTTGGTTTGGAAATAATAATATGCGTAGTTCCTACCGGAATGTCGTTTATCCAGTTCCTACTATCTCCTTGCTGAAGAAAGCATTTGAAAAGAGAACAATAAAAATAACTGAATTGTAGTGCTTTTGTGAAAAAACCAGAAGCTTTTGGGACATTGAAAGGAAGCAAATTGTTGTCGTTTTATGTTATAATCTCGTTTATGAACATATCGAAAATACAACTGTTTGTGTTGTATTGGCGTAAATTACCTCGAGGTACTGCGGTGGAAGTACATAAACTATTTGTGATTGTGTTGTGTTGCGGCTTCTCAGAGGTAAGTGTTTGGATTCCTTCTCCCTTAATCCATTATCTTCTCAGTACACATATAATCACCCAATTCCAACAAACACCATTTTCATATTTGTAAAAAACATTAACTTTGTGGCTCGCCATAATTGACAATAAAAAAACCTATAAATTTGTTTTAGACCACTTTTATTTTATAAAAACTCTACCGGTTTCGGAAGCACCCTTCCTTCGTCAGGAGAATATTATAACTGCATATTATAACTTATTTTCAATTTGGCAGGCGGGAATGGGTACCGCCGCCCCGGGAACCTTTATTGGATAACCAACACCTCATAGGTCACCCCAAGTGGTTCGCTACGTTTGGTGATTTAGCAGGGATTCCCGGGTTCATGGGGTGAAGTTTGTCTAGGTATTGAAGGCGGATGACCAGGACATACTGAACCCCAGATTTCTAACCACCCCTTAAACCCTTTTCCTTCCCAGAACTCTCCTCTCCTTCCTTTCCTTAAAAAAAAAACCTCCACACAGCATCCCCACAGATGACATAGGCCCTGAGGGAATTTTGTTTTCCTCAGGGCCTCCTGTGTAGAGCTCGTGTAAATTTTTTTTTTATTGTAACACCATTTTCGTTATCGTTTAATTTACAGTCCATTTTCTGTTGCATTTGAAAATGTAATTCAAACACAGCTTCAGATGCAACATTTTGATCCAATCATGCCGGATTTGTCGGTGTTTTTCATTAGTTAGTTGGAGTTGGTTGCTTGTATGTGTTTTTCCAATAACCTTGATCCCTTGTTCCGAATATTCCTGGCATTCGGTCTTCGAATTAGGCATATTGTCATTTTCAAAGGGGATAATTTCGTGGAAAAATCTCAATGACGTTATATAAATAGACTCACCATAGTCTCACATACTCGCAATATAATGTGGAAAGCAAGCAACGCTCTTTTGTTTTCAGTATAATTTCTAAATTCAAAAGTTTATTCCTGTGTGATAAAGACAGACAATCAAAGAATGTACGTGTATGAATGTCGTAGATATATGGTCGGGCAGCGTATGCTTATGTCACTTTGTGATGCAACGTTCACTGTCTCCTTTTCTTAAGGCCCACTAGAAAGGTCTGGATGCCTGTCGGACTTTGATGTGTTGAGCTACACAATAAATACAATAGGGCAACGACAGTTTTCAAATGGTGGTGGTTGTCGTCAATACTTGTTGGAACTGCTGATTTATGTGTTGTTTGGCCGCAACCACACAAATAAACAGAGTGTTTAGGCTGATTAGTCTATTTTAAAACAGTAAAGTTTATTTAACAACAGTAATTTGGCTGTTGCGCGTCCAGACCCTTTACTTTAGTAGGCCTAGAATTTTCTCTGATGACGCGTAAAACCACGGGCGGGAAACATGAAAATTAATTGTAATATTTATAATAATTGATAATAATAAGTAATTTGCGTGTACTTACAAATGAAGTGTTATTCCTTCGCCTTTACGACTATTTGCCGTGTAATTTCAATGACGTTATATAAATAGACTCGCCATAGTCTCACATACTCACAATATAATGTGGAAAGCAAGCAACACTCTTTTGTTTTCAGCAGTTTTCAGTATAATTTCTAAATTCAAAACTTTATTCCTGTGTGATAAATATAGACAATCAAAGAATGTACGTGTGTGAATGTCATAGATATATGGTAGGGCGGCTCATTAATTTCTTCGCCGAATACTGCTTTCGACCTATGGGTGTGACTGAGATAACAAGATACTCTCACTCGGTTACACAATGGACAGGGAAGGGTAAAGAATACAATGACATATTATTATAAAATTAATTGTAATTATTATAATAATTGATAATAATAAGTAATTTGCGTGTACTTACAAATGGAGTGTTATTCCTTCGCCTTTACGACTATTTGCCGTGTAATTGAAGCATTTTCTCACACAGGAGGGCATTTTGGCGCTTTGCAATGCAATTTACTTACTGGTAAGACACGACCTCGTTCGATGCGTAGCAGTTTAGTACTAAAGTACTAGAAATAGAGACAGCTACAATCGTCGGTAAATTTTTGAGATCGCTGGCAATGGTTAATACGCACTTTTAAAAAAAAAATCTTTTTGATTCACCTTAATTACATTAAAAGACAACTATTTGCATTGGGGGAAGTGGAAAATATTTCATTCTACATGGTTTGTGATACAATAGAAAGTGCCCCTTTATAACGCCTACTCGCGTCAAGGCAAGAAAAACATCCCAGTTTTCAAGTAGTTTAGCGGCTACGCTAGGTTTGTGTAACATGGTTTGTGATTCAAAAGAAAGTGCCCCTTTATAAAGCCTACTCGCGTCAAGGCAAGACAAAATTTAGAATGAAATATTTTCCACTTCCCCCAATGCAAATAGTTGCCTTATGTAATTAAGGTGAATCAAAAGATTTTTTTTTTAAAAGTGCATATTAACCGTTGCCAACGATCTCCAAAAATTACCCAATCGTCTTGTGTTTGGCTTCCCACTTTGAGATTTCTACCCTGCGTCCAGTATTAATGTCATTGTGTAATTTAAGCATTTTCTCATCACACAGGAGGGCATTTTGGGGCTTTGCAATGCAATTTACTTACTGGTAAGACACAACCTCACTCGACGCGTAGCAGTTTAGTACTAAAGTACTAGAAATAGAGACAGCTACAATCGTCTTGTGTTTGGCTTTCCACTTTTAGATTTCTACCCCGCGTCCAGTATTTTAATGTCATTGAAAAATCGTGGTAAATTTCGCATTTTTCGTTTGTTGAATTCTGTTTTCAAATATTAGCATCTCATTCTGTGTTGGGTACCTACTTTCAATTTCGAACATTGATCACAAGTAGGTACTATATTTGGCTATTGGGTATCTTACTCGTTTTAGTTTTGGAATAGTTTTCAAATACTTTCGAACACGGTACCTACCCAAAGCAAAATATTATTATTATTCAGTCTTTGCATAAAAAATAAAATACTTTAATATTTTTAAATTATCGATTGTCAGAATAGTTGTTTATAGATTTTAATTGATTATTATCATTTAAAATGGTTGCTTCTGCTATTGCTCTAGCCGAGCTATTCTCTATCTTTTGTGAGATTGAGATACATCTCCTGTCAGATTTGTGTGATTTTCTTTGGCTGTTATTTGCTTTTTCTATGAGCCAATCAGAATTTCAGCTGTGAGCTGTCATGATTTTAGTTTATATCGTTTTAAACACAAATTGCTAGATATAAAATGCAAGACATAAAATGCAAGTATGCATGATTATTTATTCATTTAACAGCCTGACAAATCACACAAATCTGACAAGAGATCAGGCCCGATATCTGTCTCGATCGAAATAGCTGGTACTTCTCTCGGGGCAGGTGGTAGGAAAAGCGAACGAACTGATAGCTTTGAATACAGCTTTTGGTTGGATTTGAATGGGAAATTTCGATCAAAGCACATTTCCTCCCACTAATTCATTTTTGGCAATATTAGGTTCATTAATTGAAACTAATGTGAAGACGTCTTGTGAAATTGAGGACACACCCAATCATCCTTCACCGTTATCTACAGAAGAGTTGCTTTGTGATGAAATATTTTCAACTCTGCATTATAGAGACGATGCGGGACGGTAAATTGTTCCACTTCCATCAGGGAAGTTACATCGGTTCTTGGTGATTCATATCATTTGGCAGTATCTCGTCTGCAACACATTGAGCGGCGTTTCTCTCGGCATCCTGATATAAAATTTGATTACATTCACTTCATGAGAGAATATGAATCTTTGGATCAGATGATAGATGTGACAAGTTCATCAGTTTCAACTGTAAGATTTTTCATTCCTCATCATTGTTTTCTGTTGCATTTGAAGCTGTAATTCGAACACAGTTTCGAATGCAACAATACCTAACATGAAAAAAAACATAATTCAGTGGATTTTTTCAAAGAAATAATGACCTTTATACTCATTTGAAAAACCCTTCGATCAATTAAGTCTAGATAAGCCCTACCTAACTAACTTGCCTGTGAATAATGACGCCATGATATTAATGTTAACAATACAACTCATCATCGTATTCCACCGCCTCGCTCAAAAAGCCTAGAGAATATTAATGCCAGTTCCTAAAACACAAAGTTCGTTCTCAAATCCCATTATGTAGTTTTGACATTCATCAACCAATCAGATGCCTTGAATATCACGCGTCACGTATTGTGGAGATGAATTTACCAATCCTACTTGGTATAAACTAGCCGCACACGCTCGCTAAGTCGCTTGAAGAAATAACCCGAGGGCGTTCAGTGTGTGACAAGATGTGGTCTTTTAATTTTAAACAAGCCGTTATGTTTTGTTTTGAGCCTGTATGTCAATGTATTAGTGAACGAACCGGGCTACGTGGCATGACGTCAGAAATATTGCTCGACCAAAAGTAATTTCTTTAACATTATTACGTTTATTGAAACGCTGCCTAAAAGACATCTGTAAGGTATATTTTTTTTGTTGTATTCAGATAGCTGACTACATTTTCAAAAATAAAGTCCGCGGTGTGTACCTTGTACAATATTCGGAAGTGGTATATTTTTGTGTTTTAAAAAAATTAACTCGGTCCGGACGGCTGACACACAAATTAGTTTCAGTGTAGATCTTGTAGACCGATAAAAGATACAACACAAAGCACTATGCGATCTGAACGGTGCAAAACAATGCAGGCACTTTTTCATAAATTGGCCTTGAGCCTGCTTTTGCTGGCTTCTTGCGTCATTTTGAATTTCACAGGGCTTGTCTAGATATCATACGTCAATGGAAAAACCTAAAATATCAATTTTTTCGCCATTGGCAGCTGCCAAAAGCCAGATTAATATTTATAGAAAATTATTTTTAAATCATTCAGACTACACAATAATCAAATAGAACATAGGTCCCAGATTGTTATACATAAAAAGTACAATTTCTTAAAGCGCGCTCTACACTCGCGGCGCGAACGGCCGCGAAGGCCGCGAAACATGAGTGTGGATCTTGTTCACGCCTTCGCAATCTTCGCATTCGCGCTTCGCGCCATTCCCCGATTTTTGTCGGTTTTTTGGCCCGCGACAAAGGGTTTGCGCGAAACAAGACTGAAGCTTTGCGAGTGTGGATGGACACAGTTCACGCGCGGATCGCGGCGTATATTCACGGCGTGAATTCACGGCGCGACTTCGCGCGCGAGTGTAGAGCCAGCTTAACACATAAGTTTTTTTTTTTTGTGCCTGCCAGCGGGCGAGCCACAGATGAGAGGTTAATGTAAACTAAAACATTAAAAACTTTAAAATATCAAGATGAATTAATTATATAAGAGCGCAAACATACTTAAGGTATACCCAATACGAACATAAATAAATATTTTTGCTTCAGAGATTCAATCAGATTGACGGCCTCCGTAGTCCAGTGGTAAGGCCCTTGAGTCGCAATCTGAAGGTTGCGGGATCGAATCCCGGCGTGGCAAATAAATTTTATTTGATTAATTTTACAATTTATTCATTTAAAATAATATATAGTATATTTGCGGCACGTTCCAGAGTCGAAGATACTCTCAGTATCACCCTGGTGTAAGACCCCCATTCAGAATTGAAACATTGCTTGAAATGGCTTTAGCCGTGTTTGGTGACCAGATCTGAATAGCCAGGTACTTTCCCACCTTCCTCTTCCCTATCTCCTTCCCCTCCCCACTATCTTCAACCCCACAACATAACCCAATTGGCGATGCCATAGTCTCACTGGCTACAGACGGGAGCAGTTGGGACTCTTGTGCAGTATTCATTTAAAAAAAAAAAAACGAGTGTGCTATAGACCACACGATTGAAGTAAAACTTCAGTAACTTATGCCGTCCATTAACAATATAACAATAACAGGAATAAAAATATCCCCATACCCTCAGCATCCCCATCAATTCAACTCAACTCAACTCTCAACTCTCAACTCTCAGCTCTCAGCTCTCAATTCTCAACTCTCAACTCAATTCAACTCAACTCAGCTCAACTCAGCTCAGCTCAGCTCAGCTCAACTCAAGTCAACTCAACTCGTATCATTGATTAACGTTTCACATTGATAAGCGTTTCATATTGATTAGCGTTTCATAATTTTTCATAACGTTTCATATTTTTTGGTAACGTATTCATCATTTTACCCCCAAGTGTCGAGCGTGCGTAAAGAAGTTTTACTTTAAAAAAAATCAATATTGTATGTGTAAGCCTTTCTTAAAAGAATTGGGTTTGTTTATCCACTGGAGCGATCACGGTCAAATAATGGACCACTTTTATTTTTCTGCGATTGATAGCGGTTCAAAATTGGACCACATTATTCTACCATTCGTAAAACATTTATTGTATATATTTTAAACATTTCCGTGGCCAGCTATTTATTTTAAAATGGAGCTATTGAAATGCTTTATCTGTTATGACAATAGATGTCGAAAATCCGAACTTCGAAGACTATCTTAGAACGATGTTAAAAATAATTTTTTTAAATATTTTAAAGTATAACTTGCAAAAAGTCTTTTTTCCCAAAATAATTAAACTAGCTGTGAAAGAGTAGATTTTGAATAATTTTAAGTATCATCTTAACATATTTATGATAATTTCGTGCTAGTGAATAAATTGAAACAAATCTTCATTTGGAAAAAATATTTTATTAAAAAAATCGTAATAATTTTCTAGTCTCGTAGTTTTTATAATAAACAAATCACGTAGGTCATACATTTATTTATCTTCTTTATGTAAACATCATAGAACAAGACTTAATATAATTTCACTCTATATATAATTGCATTCTCCCTTAACAAACTTATAAAATCACAGTTTAGTTGTGTCCTCTGTCCTCTCCATCCATTCATTTCACATGTCGGCATATTCGATATATTTACTTGAAATGAATTAACGATTAGATGAGCTGTACATTCGTTTCGTATAATAGTGTGATATGCTATTTATGTTTATTTGATATTAAATACAATTGTATAGAAGCACCTTAAAACGAATTAGGGTTACACTTGGAATTCATTTAGGAAAATATAAATACAAGGATAAACGACATACATTTCATACATAAAGTAGGAGGTTTCGTCTACCATTCTGCAGTTCCCGTAACCGTATACTACTTAATAACTATTTGTTAATTTTGAACAAAAACATAACGCATGTTAGTCAGATATGTGACTAAATAAAATTTAAGTACCTAAATAACGATAAAAAATAAAAACAACTAACATAATGTTTATGTTGTCGTAATGGTCATTAAATAAAAATTAAATTAATTATAACATAATATATTTTAGTATATATTCGTAATATGTCTGTGTAATATAGATCAATTTGATTTGCTCATTGCTTAAAATTCCCTTTCCTAATAAATGTCCTATTTATGTTTACAACTTTCTGGTCATTACCGTACACAACAATAATAATAATTGCACTCTGAATACTAAACAAACTTTAACACAAAACTATCGTCGGTAACTGAGATGAATCGGATTGAAAATATTTGAAATATTTGCAACACGACATACTCAAATGTCAATATAATACATCGGCTTATTTACACTGTGATCTTACAATCACTTTTTACAAATACTGTCACCGCTTGGAATGTTCTCCTTTTATCATCTAACTGTGACGGTTTCCATATTTAAGAGTTGTTTCACTTTTTCGGTGTAGCGAACAAGCGCTATTTTGGACGCTCGGATGTTGATCTTTTCACCAGCGGCCATCAGCTGCTGACACTGGGCACGGTCCAAGAACTCTTGCATGCGGAGCTCCTTGAGAGAATCCCTGGGAGGACCTGCTCCGCAGTGAATCTGTTTGAGGAGTGCATCTCGGGACTTGACTTGGAGTAACGAGGCCAGGTCCTGCAGCAGACACCAGAGGCCGGTGTCGGGGCTGTCTGTGGAGGTGGCGGGGGAGTGGGGTCGCAGGCGATAGAGAGGGGGCAGCGGGGCGTGGGCGGCAATGATCTCGAGGGGCACGGGGGGTGGGGACGGTGGCGAGACAGGGGGAGAGGCCAACGGGTCAAATCCACTCTCCAAAGGATCTGAAAAGAAGAATAATCATAAGTTAAATATATATTAGGTATACATATTATGATGTACAGGGAGAACCACCAAATAAACACATAATGGGGACTGAACGCAAAGAGCATCTTTAATTAGAATTTATAATTTTAATACATTCTTAATTCTTTCACAAAACATGTAGCATTATTTTGTGAAATAAAAAGAATTTCCCATTTTAGGGATGACTGGTAAAAAAAATTTAATAGACTTGCCAATTATAAGGCATCTTTGCAAATTTAAATAAAATAAAAGTAGTTACCCATCAGTTTGCACGGCCCTTGGAAGAGCCAGGGTTGAGGAACATTTCCTTGAACATCATTCAGGTGCAGTTGCAGTAGTCTGGCCGCTTTACCCGTGCTGAGGGAGATGGGTGTCTGGCCGGAGTAGGTGGCCAGCAGCGGGTCTGCTCCGTACGACAGCAGGAGGCGGATTATCTCCAGGTAACCGTTCTCACATGCCTCGTGGAGTGGTCTGAAAACATTTAACATTCATTCGTCATTTCTTTTTGATGTGCAAATTTGTTTGGATGAAATATCTATGGTATAGATATTTGAAACCCTGTCACGTTTTAGATTAACAAATAGGAACCATTTTATATTTAAACAGTCCCCATTAGTCGCATATCTTGATGATAATGATTTCTGTCGATTTTATCGATAATTAAGACTTCAAATAAGGCATTTTTAAAATTAATATGAATGTAAAAATCAGAATACTACATCAAACAAAGTAAACTGTAATGGCAATACCGATCCCTATGGAATACTTTGAAGTTAGAATTTAACCAATCGGACCCATAAGCTTGTTTTTGACCGAAGGTTCGGTTTCGGCAAAAAAATCTAGTTTCGTCATCAGTTTCTGTTTCGTCAGAAAATCTTCGGCCGCACCGAAACTCTACAAAAGATCTCAATAATTGCTAAATTTCGTTTTAAGAATGTTGTGATACACGCAATTAAAATTAAAATACTCAATTAATGAGGTCCTTTCCTTATAATGTTAGTGTTGATTATTGACAAATTTTTGTTCCAAGAAGTAGTTAACATGTTGGTTATTTTTTATAATTTTTGTTTGTTTTATAGCAGTAATATCAAAAAAAAATTATTAATATTTTTTCATTGCTTGATTTCTGATAATTGATGAGTATGTGATGCTTTACCTTATTCCCCCTTGCGCTGCCTCAGACACATCAGCTCCATACTGTAGCAGGAGCCTCGCAATATCCATGTGTCCTCTTGAACAGGCTTCGTGCAGTGGGGTGTAGCCCGCATTGTCCCGGCAAGACGGCGGAATGTCCATCTTCTCCAAACAGTAAGCCACGCAGTCCTTCAATTAAACATTACATATTCATTAGTGAGGTAATTGGTTAACTTAATAACATAATAATGGAGTAAAGATTATCCTTCTGATGATAAAAGTGGGAAAATTGGATAAAAGACCAAGTTATTGATTGTAGTTTTAATCAAAATGACATAATACTTACAATATAGCCGAGTCGGGCAGCTCTGTGCAGAACAGTTTCTCCCACACTCTTCTTTATGATCCAGTTTTTAATTTCCTTTTGAATATCTTGAACCGACTCGGGGCTCGGTCTCGGTATGAAATTTCTTCTGCGTATTTTTGGAGGGTCTCCTTTTTTAATCAGTTTTTTCTTCTTCCTTATGTAATCAAATCCGGAACTCAACTTCCGTCTGTTAAACAGCCTCTTAAAACGTTTCTTTTTAATTGGAAGAACTGGAATCTCACTTTCTTTAGGAAGTCCTGTTGCAATATCTACTTCAATTTGAGGGGGGGAAATAGGTTCTTTCTTTATTATTTTAGAACCGCTTGAAGCTGATATTTTATTTTTCTTTGAAGCTAGAGATTTCAAGAAGTTGTCTCTCTTTTTCATTCTCAAAAGCCTTCCCTTCGCATCACATCTTTTAAGCCGAGAACTTCTCAAACCTTCTCGCAGCGTACTGCACACTATGGACTTCTTTATCTTCTTTGTAGTGACCACTTTGATTTTATTTTCTTCAATAACGGGTTTGACATCTTCTGTAATCTCCATGGCCTCCTCGCTGATCTCTTCTTTAGTGCATGCCACCGGGGGAGCCGAGGCGGGTCTCTCGTCACCAAACACTTCCTTCATGGTGGCCCGGTGTTTAAGCACCCTCGTTTCGGTTCTTGTTCTAGATTTTAAAACCATGGGTGAAAATTCTTCAGTGGCACCTAACAAGCCATCTGTATTGTTGATGAAAGCATCTCGGAAGGTAGACACAGTTTGTTTTCTGAAAGAGCCCAAATAAAAGAGTTCTTCCATGACTTTTTCTTTGGGAACGTGCTTGTTGCCTTTTTTACTGTTGCTGTTAACTTTTTCTAAGCCAAGACTGGGGGTGGCCATTAATTCTAAAGGATTGGTGGATTTAGGTATCAATTTAGCGCTCCCTTCCTCTTTTATTTTCTTCTTTTTGACATCTTTCTTCCCATATTTCTGAATTAAAGTATCTGTAATAGAAGAGATTTCTTGCTTCTTTGCATTTCTCTTACTAGCAGTGGAAATAACAGTGGAGCATGAGGCTTCTGAATCGTAATTAGAATTTTTGATTGCATAAAGAGAACTTGACATAGATTCAGAGTCACTATCTAGTTCTTGTTTGCACTTGTACCGATCTTGGAAGATATTGAGAGCGTATTTCTTCTGCGTATAGAGCTCTTCGGTGGATGTTGACGGAGCCGGTGAGTTGGGACAAGGATCGAGATCCGGCAGAGAAGTCGACACTCGGGGCCAGTGCGGCGGCCGAGTAACTTGTATGAGAGTTGGTGGCATTCTTAGAGACCTTTTGTATTTGTAAACTTCCTCTTCCCACCCGGGGTGAAAATCTGAACCATCGCCAAATCCCGGCTTTTTCAGTTGCAACTTATCCTCTTTTGTCTTGATCTCTTCTTTTGTTGGAGTTTTCATAGACTTCATTCCGTCTGCAGACTTACTGACTGACAAGCTTTTCCTTTTTCTTAATCTGTTTAGTTTTATTAACTCCTCAGAGTCACTATCACTTGATGAATCACTTGGAAGCATTTCTTTCGCCCTTTCTTGTTTCCGTTTCTTAACTATGAGTTGTTCGTCATCGCTCGATGGTGCTCGGTCATCACTTTTATTTTCTTTATTTTTACTACTAGCATTTTGATTGAAAAATCGTTTTGCGATGTCATCATTTGCTTCTAATTTTATAACAGGAGATTTCCAGTCTACATTCTTAATTTTCTCAATCAAATTATTGGCCATTTGTTCCTTCTTGACTTTTTTGTTGATCAATGGAAGATCTTCATCCGATGAATCTGACACGGGTTTCACTTCCAGACTCTCTTTAACTTCCTCCTTTATTTTCACAAGTAAAGGATTTGTCAATTGTTCTGTTTTAATATTATCAACTACATTAACTATCACAGGTTTTTCTATCTTTATTGAACATTCTAAAATTTCCTTACTGCCCATAGTGGGTTCATCCACAACAGAGTTGGTGTGTTTCCTTCTTTTGGCCTTTTTTACCTTCCCAGTTTTCAATTCTTCTAAAAAGCTATCACATGCTTCTGTCCAAAATGAGTCCTCATCGGAAACTTTTTCAAACTTCACTAGCACTAAAGATTCTTCTCTAATTTTCATTTCATTTTCAGTGATAGTTTCTTTCAAAATTATTTTCGGCGCCGATTTCTCCATAGGAGTCACTTCGCATTCAGATCCACTGTCTTGAAAATCGAATACACATGAATCAGAGGAATTTCGAACGGTAGAATCTTTTTTGGATTCACCGTTATCATTTATAACAGAACTGTTGTTGTCTTTCTCTGTTTTACTAAAAAGTCTCCGCCTGTGGGGAACAGAATCACTTTCAGTATTGGGAGGACGCTCAACACTCTTTGTTTCTGTAATAGTTGCTTTGTTATCAGAATTAGGGACGGGTTGAATGAATCCCTTGAGTTCTGCTTTAGTCCTAATTCTAGCGGCAATATCCAACTCTGCAGGTATAGACGGGTCACTGGGAGAGATATTGGCGGAAGGCTCAGTCTTTATGGGAACTGTAGAATTATTTTGTAAATCATCTCTGATTCGCAAAGACTTTTGTGAAGAGTCTGAATCGTATCTGATAGAATCTACAGCTCTAGGTACATGAACTTTGTATGGTACATTGTTGGAATTGATTTCTTGCAAATGAAGCGCTGCAGTTGAGCGATTATTATGTTCATTATAATGTTTTGATTTCTTTGATTGGTACTCGGTATTGTCGACAGATTGCGGAGGACTATCATCAGATGGAATGACAATACAATCATCATCGTTCAATTTTTGGCTTTCAGTATTTTTGGCTTCTAAACTATTTCTTAAAATGCTCAGGACGCGCTTGTCAGCGGGGGTTGTGTTTTGATTGTGAAAACTGGCAGGATTCAATGGAATAGTGTCTTGCTTGGCTGCAACAGTCTTTTCAGATAAAATGTAATCATAGTTGTGATGGTTGACGCTAGCGGCTTTATGATTATGTTGGTAGTACTCTTGGTGAGGGTGCATTGGCTGGGAATGTGACAGATGATACTTGGAAGAGTGTGGTTCAATATTTTCAGACTTTTTATATGTATGATTATCATAGTGAGTTCTTTGAATTGGATTTGGTAAATTTGTTCCATTTGGAATATTATAATGATTGGGAGCAGATATGCTCTCCTTTTGATGTGCCATGTTGGTTCTTGCATGTCTATCGTGGCTCCACGACTCGTACCTCGCTACTTTAGACGGTATGACGTGATTTGGAATGTGACTGTCATCTCTCTTGCGGTTGTCTTCTTTACTAGGTGCGGTTTGAGGATGGCGACTGTGTTCTTTTTCATGGTCATCCAAATTTATTGTCAAATCAATTTTTGGTAAACTAGGATCAATTCTACGGCTATAACCTTGCGATCCATAGTTTGGCTTAGAAGGCGCTTGCTCGTATCGATTCCCATAGCCTTGAGGTTCCATTTTAGGTTGTCCTTTTGGTAAGGTGTACACGCCACTGTGATGTGGTTTGGAATAAGCTGGGTCATAATGCGAGGGTGGTAATCTACCAGCTAAATACGATTGGTTAGGTTCTCTGTACTGAGCGGGAGCCTTCTCCGCCTGCGTATTGGGTGCTGCGTTGAAGTTTGGTAGGAAATCAACCTTATGAGAGTTGACATTGTTAGGTTTAGCGGGAAACCTTTGTCTATGATTGGCCATGCTATTGGGGGGAGGCAGGTCTCTAACATTATTTACATTACTAACACTGTTGTGATGTAAAAGCTCAATTCTCTTGTCATAGGTGATGTTCTCCATTTCATCTTTAGCCGTCGAGTCAGCCGGTATCCTGACAGTCTTGACGGATAGATCCAAGGGAGATTCTTTTTTGCTTTTGTGCACTGTTGAGGTAGTGGACTCTGGGCGAGTGTGCTGTCTCATGACATTCATCTGATTCACCAATGAAGTCACGGACACGGTCATCCGAGGCTGGTGCACAAGTAAAGCAGGTTTGGCCGCATTCCTACTGCTGGTAGGGTTGTGTTTTGGTGACATATCATAAGTGGCTTTAACTGTAGAACTGGATTGGTAGGATTGCATGAGATATCCCGCTGCCGCTGCCGAACTGGCACTGCTGGCTGCTGAAGAGTGATTAGATGAGTTGGGGACGTGGTACTGTTGCCCATCCAGAGTATATGACTGACTATTAGGTAAATGAGATTTAAGATGTGGATAATCTTCGGGTAATCTAGAACTATGATGGTGAGGATGCACTGATGGAACTCTACTGTAATGATTAGGGTTATCTCCGGAAACTGAAGTATTGGCAACACTGGAGTTCACACTATGC
Organism: Limnephilus lunatus; assembly: GCA_917563855.2. NCBI lineage: Eukaryota > Metazoa > Arthropoda > Insecta > Trichoptera > Limnephilidae > Limnephilus > Limnephilus lunatus. Next base: position 78,784,506 of record OU830592.1, read on the forward strand.
TGAGTTCTACTCGAGTTTACACTGTGTTGGGGAGTTAAGGACGGATGCCTCTGGTGGTCTACGCTCACTGGAGTCACTCTTTCTTGATAGTTAGCGGTAGACGCAGACGCTAGATGATTGTTCACAGCCTTATGGTGAGGTACGCGGCTCGTATAGTTATATTCCTGCGAGGAGATCACTTTCGCAGCACGAGACGAGCTCTCTTGAGCCATTGTGGGTTTATGATTATTCATTTGAGAAGAATAATATTCATGAGAGCGACTGTAGGAAGAAGGAGTGTGAGTTTGTTGAGTTGCAACCCTATGGTTGTAGGCCTGCTGTCGAACTTGCTGGATCACTTCCGATTGTTGAATGTTTACGGCCTTAGATACAGGTAGCGCCCTGGCTTTCTGAGGTTGCACCAACTGGGAGTAACTTCTCACAGGCAAATGGTGAGTAGACTTATCACGATCAGTCATTTGCCGATGGTCCACATTATTCTGCGGAGGGTAGTAGCTCGAGGACCTCGCGTACTGCGGCTGAGCAACTCGGCTGGATTGCTGAGGCACGGGCTGCACAGGTAACTGAGACTTGTGCGGGTTCTTTAAATAATGATTAGAGGGGGGAAGATTGTGCCTCGCCTCAGGGGGAGGATAGGATTCCAGCGTTTCGTAGCGCCGATGGTTATAAGTCTCTAACTGTTGCGACGGTACACTGCACGGAACTTTACGGTCATCCGTTACATGCAACGGAGCCAACTCCGGATACACTCGAGTTGTATATGACTGCACCAGGCTGGTCCTGCGCGGCTCCAGGACAGTGAGGGTCCTCTGCGACGAGCCCTGCAGCCGGCTGGAGTAGTGGGGCCCGCTGTGGGGACTGGGCTGCGGCTGGGCGGGGATGTGCGGGACGAACTTGTCTCGAGCGGGAGAAGGCGCGAGTGGCGGGGCCTCGCCTCCCTCGCTCACGGCGAAGTGCGGTGGTATCCGCGGTTCCTCCACGGGTGTGGCCTTAGGAGGTGCAGGAGCGGGGGCGGGAGCGGGTGACTCGGGGGGCCGCTGCGGCTTGCGGATAATGTGTGAGGGCGGGGAGATGAGGTTGGCGGAGGAGGGCCGCTCCAGGCCGGGGGAGGAGTTGAGGAAAGCCTGGGCCTGACGAGCTGCTTGCTGCTGGGCTTGCTGCATGACGGTGGCTTTGTGAATGATATGCGGCTCGGGCTCCAGCAGGGGGGAAGAGGGAGGCCGCTCGCCGCCCACGGCAGCCTCGGAGGGAGGGCGGGACTCCGCCATGGCGGGGCAACCGGACTGAGCTAGGGCGCCCTCCCCGGCGGGCGGGGGGGGGCCGGGGGCCCAGTAGGGCCGTAAGGGGGAGGGAGCGCTGCCATCATGCTGCTGCTGCTGATGCTGCGGCTGAGAGGACGACTCGTCCTTGGGAGAATCCTTGGGAAGACCTTGGAAGTATTGTCGTGTCCCCTCTAATACGTTGGAGAAATTCACGTCCATCCTTTGCGTAAACACGCGAAACTATCTGAAAAAGAAGGAAAAACAAATAAGTTTTTAATTCTGTCAATTTTTAAAATCAATAAGGCAGGAGTCTTTTGGATTTATTACAAACATTGTTCAAACTGACAGAAAATGTTATGAGTTATGAGATAACTAGGTAATTCAATATTAATTAATTTTAAGTATTTGGTTAGAAACATCACCTGTAAGAAAATAATTCCCAACTCTGCTAGGTATTCAAATAAAGTGAACGTATGTATTATTTCTAAAGTCATTTTTTTATTTATGTTTATTTAGGAAGCATACAATTGTGTATAAAGTATAATGAATATAATTTAAACCAGTTCCATTTATAATATTTAGTTGTGGTTAATGATTATGTGATTATGAATCAAGTGGTTATTTAACAATAATAGCAGGTAGGTATATGGTGTAAGCACGTTGTAAAAAAATATCAAAAAGGTTATAATAATCAATACAGAAATAATAGTACGTAGTGTTAAGTAAAAAGTTATTAAAAAGAAAATAATAAACAAGAAATAATAGTATTCATATAAGTACATTGTACGGTGAGTTTGATTATAAACGATTTAAGGGTACAATGGAAAATGTCAATATCTCTTAGGGCATTATAAGTTTTGCAGATACGCCCGAGCAAGCAGTTTTGTATTGCATGATCATGTTATCATGACTCATGTATTATTTATTGTACAGCTTGGTTATGCGATCGTAAGAAATAATGCTAATCTCTTGCTAAAATGTAAATTTCAACTTCACTATGCAATGTTATTATTCAATAGTTTTTAGAATTTCATTTACAATATCTTAATAAAACACTATATTGCAATTTTGAAAAAAGCAAGCAAGCTCCACAGACATCCAAATTGAAAGAATTGCCCTAACACGAAATATGGATATCATTCGTTATCGGCGAGCTGGAGACAAACCACATGACCACATTTTTGGCACCGGGGGGCTCGAGATTGCTTCGAATATACTATGACATCAGTCGTACGTTGGCCATAGAAGATCGTGCATTGAAATAATCAAAACCCTGCGCAGAAAAGTAAAGTTCACTAAAGTAAGGCAAAAAATGTTTGTAGCGCAGTCCATTGTGGTACTTTTCTGCTCACGATCTGAATGTTCGTAAAAACGGTTACAACAAAAATGACAGAAAAAATATGGGTCCCAATGGCAGAGTTGGTCAAGGCGCTGTGTCCCAGTAAGACAAGGGATCCTGGGTTCGAGTCCCAGTTGTGACCGTTACCTTTTTATTTTACTGCGTATTGTTTTGTTTCATGTTTCTTTTAGATATTACTATTGTCTTTTTATTCAATGAAAAAAAAGAATAAATCGGTAAAAATTGACAAAAAATGTTTCTTTGTATTTCTAAAAAATAGGAGACCTTACTTTTAGAATTATTCTCGCGATAAGATAAAATAGGAGACCTTACTTTTAGAATTATTCTCGCGATAAGATAATAATTATATTCTGACAATTATTATTGTATTAATAGCCTAGAAGCTGTAGGGTTGAAATTTAAGAATCCAGCTAAGAATGCAACTCTTGGCGCCGCGCCTTACGCAAAACTGTTGGTTTACGCAAAACTGGAGTTTGTATATACAAATCTACTTTTGTAATAGAACCGAATTAAAGCAGGCCTAAGTTCTACTGAATTTGTAATAATGATTGTAAATTAATATGATTATTATTTTAACTGGTAGTTGTGAATAATAACACGCGATTATATATGACGTCGTTGCCTGTCGCGGTTACTTTGTCCCGGTGACTAGCTGTCACTGGATCCGAGTATCTGGCTATTTTTGGAACCAGTTTCTATCGGATTTATAAAATGGTCACCAACACTCAAACTGGGCGAAGCCGAACCAAAAGCCGCCAGCAGGGCCTAGCAGCAAAAAACTGCGGAGCGGGTATTTAACTGCTAGTTATTATTGTTATTCAAACTTTGTAATTTGATGCGCTACTAATAGAACAAATTAAAATAGGTTACCCCAATTAATTTTACAAAGCTAACCTCAAGTCATAAATTTCGGCGATCGATTTTGGCGGGAGAATACGAGAGTGGGAAAAGGAGAGGGGGTTAGGGGGTGGTTGTTTGGCTGACACGAGGGTTACAAAGTAGAAAGTAAGGGCGCGGAAGTGGGTTCAACTCCGGGACTTGTCAAACTTGGCAACGGCAGGGCAAGTCTACTCTCCAATAGAAACATAGGTGGGTATTATGTCGACTGTCGCCTAGCTACAGCTACGACCAAACTCACGGACTATAAAAGTTATGCATGTAGACACAAACGTGACACAAAAATACCGTGACGATAAATTATTTTGTGTTTCTAAAAAAAATTAAAGAAATTAAACATAACATGCTAATTTTGGTTTTCTGCGATGTTGTACGTACTTATACGTGATGTTAAATAGTCCTGAGTAATTAACACAAAATTATTTTGATTATTTTAAAATTGGAAATGATGATTGTGTGAATTCAGACAAGAGATAAAATAGGTACCTATCTCCCTATCATCAGAATTTTCATTTTTTTTATTTCATTAATAATTCTATATTTAAAATATGCATTTCTTTTGTGTAATTTTTTGACAGATCACGTTTAGTTTACTAATGGTGTTAATTAGAAAGGTGAGATTCTGACGTCTCTAATTTGTAAACATTTTTTTTAATAAAGAAAATTGACAGCATTTGATTTTGAATATTTGATTTATACTTTCAGTTTCATAAATCGTACAATTATAATATCCTATGATTCTAATAAGTTAATAAAGTTATAATATAAGTTATGTACGGTAGACTTTTAATGTGTATGACAAGGTGTAAGAACCATCGAAACTGTCTGATAACTGAGAAAACATATTTTGATAGTTCCTCAAGTAACATATATAAAATTTAGCTTTTATACTATGACGAAAGTATAATATAATTCATCATAATTAAAGGGTGCCTGACAGGGGGTTGCAACCGTACTAAGTGTCTGACAATGGACGACGTGATTTCTAATATTACTCCAAATAAAATATATTAAAAAACTGAGCTTTATACTTTAACGAAACTAAGGTGCAATTTTATACACCTTTGCTACCTGTTATCTTTCACAGCCACCGTGATCCAAATTTCATAGTCGGGTATCGTTTTTACCCGTATTAGGGACATACATAGAGAAACTTTCAGATTTATAAAATAACGAAGGTCTGATCGTCGCGGGCTCTTGGACTATTGGAGAGATTTATAAATCTACTATCTTCTACTACACTATATAAAGAGGAAAGATTTGTTTGTTTGCATTGAATAGGCTCCGAAACTACCGAACCGATTTGAAAAATTCTTTCACTGTTGGGAAGCTACACTATCCCCGGGTGACATAGGCTATATTATATTTTCAAAAAAAATAGGGATCCTTACTAAAACTCCAATAATATGTAACCTAAGGTGTAAAAAAATTACATAAAATATTCTTTACATCGCGTGCGCTGCGAAAACTATTGATGATAGAATAAAATAATGTACTACAACTTTGCAGAACACATCATTATTCATAAAAAGTGTCACGACAGCACATGTCTAACTATTACAGTTATGCCACAATAAGTGTTATTTTATTTTAAAAATTTAAATAAAATGTCGCCGCTCGAAAAGGCTCTTTATTTGTATCTTGGTTTGAGTCCTTATCAAAATAAATTACTTCATATTCAAGAATGCTTCAATACCTTTATGTAACTTTTTGAATTATTTAATTCGGAGATACCATTCGAAAGATATCATGAGTTTAAAATGTAAGTATTAGAAACGTAAGAAAGTATTAGACGCGGGAGGGGAACGGGGACGCACGGAAAGGTGATTGCGGGAGAAAAATGTATTTATTTGAATATTTATTTATTGAAAAAAAATAAGAATATGGCATTGCAACGCATGCCGGGAACCAGCTAGTCGATAAATAATCTGCTATCACTCGATAACATATTTACCATCTTGTGGCGATGTATTTATTTATAATCCACAAGAAAGGCGGTAGTTTTTTTCTCGTTAAACTTTAATGATGTTTAGTTTGAGTAGTATGAATTTTCCTGTGTTTTTGAATAAAAGATGAGCAGGTTTTTTTGTAATTGAGAATTTTGAAAGGTGATTGATTCTAAAACCGTTTCAGCATTTAAATTGATCAGCAGAAGAGGACAACATCGTGTTGTTAAGCTTGTCAGATTAGGTATTACAATTTGATAAAAGCTGAAAAGCACCTAGAACTGGCGTTTGAAGGTTATCTTTCAAAAAAAAAATCAGAGTGTGTAATGCACACGCGGTAGAAGTGAAACCTTCATAAAACTGAAGTAGGTAAGAGTCCCCTGGAGGGACTAAGAAGAAACGCACAAGGAGGAGACCGATAGGCTACGAAGCATCTCACAAAGAGGAGACCGATTATACTATCTCATTCTCTCGTAGGCTAAATCCTGTAGATGTATGTGTTTGTCTCTTTTTAGTGTCACTATTTTTCGTTTCATCGAGTTTCAAATCACGACGGTAATAAATAAGTTTTCATTTAAAAAATGTTGCTGAATGGCCACTTGACGACGTTACATTATTTGAGTTTCTGTAATCTAGCCCTAAGAAGAACAGTTGCAGGAAACTAAATAGTTAAAAAGGGCGTTGAGATCCTATGCTGTTACAGACAGAAAGAGGTATAAAAACAGAAGGGGGGTGAGGTGGGGGGTGGGAGGTGAGGAGAGAGACCTTTCAGCCTCCGAGGCAGAAGTAGCTACCGGACAGGTACCTATACCTAATAGATTATACTCCAACTTCCATTCATGAAATAGTCCGACAATTGTTTGTATTTCATTCATGTTTAATGGAATGCAAAATGATACACAGTCGGCGTTTTTTTTTATTATTTTACAAATCGCTGGCATTATTAGCCAATTATTATTTATTTTCACGTGTCGTTTACTAACACCATTAAGAGCGGCCGAAAATCCACATTTCGTCGAAAGAGGTTCTTACGATCGTACAGGCGGTTCCAATGAAAAAGATTAATTACTCTCTGTACCAGCTTTTTAAAATAATAACTCAATATCGATTTTATTTCATTCCAAATTTGCTTTAATTTATACCTTCATCCAAAAATGCTGAAAGGTGTGTTGATAAAATTATTAAAATTACTTTTTGTAATTATTTTATGATCATAAGTATTTATCATTTTTCGATAATGTCTCAGCAAAATAAGAATGTAAAAAAAAATATATATATATTAGTCTGTAAGTGCGCAAATAAATACACAAACGGACCAATTTTCGTCAAGAAACACATGTACTTATATATTTTTTTGTGATTTCATTTAAACTAAAATTAAAATTCTGTTACATACCTTTACCAGATAATGTATTGATTTATTTTACTGCATGATTATATGATTTGAAATGTGTGTTGTATAATATGTGTATTTTTTTGAAAATTTAACAAATCCGCCATCGACCTATGGTATAACTTTATTATACTAAAATTTATCATTTTTTCTGAAAATTTAAAACATACGTTTACTTGATAAAAGAAATATATAATATCTTTCGAAATCAATTTATAATTTTTTGTGGAAAAGAGTCAATATGTCTAAACACTGATTTAAAAATGACATATTTCTGGTGTTCTCTGGTTATACGCTCTTAACACACTTAGGCGGGCTAAAACAAGCAACCCGTTGGAGAAAATGGAATTTGTTTTAAATCGATCTCTCTTCGAAAATAATGTGTACATATGAATGATTTTTTTTCTACAGTACTCGCCACACCCCAACTACACAAGTATTGTCCAAAACTATAGCCTACTTTGTAATAGACTCGATAAACAAAAGTTAAAGTCAGTGTTGGTGACGTTTTAATGACTTTTATGTGTAAAAAAATTACGTATTTTAATACTTTATAAAAAAATGGTTTTCTCAAAGTGTATGTTTCCTTTTTATAAAATGTTAGTGACAAGGAGATAGGAAGAATTTCCCATCTTGTATCGCATATACATACGTAATATATACATATATATAATATATACATATCATACAATTAAGAGGCAGCCTAGAATAATATTTTTTAATGTGCCCCGTGAACTTTCAGACGAGAACTTCTTAGAGAAGGCCCTCTCCGGAATCTCTGAAGCTGGTGACTTCAAAGAGTGTGTATCCAAGTGCAAATTAAGTCATATGGCTGGAGCTCGAACCGGACCGTCTTGCCACAGAGTGTACTCGGTGCCTGCTAACATTCGTCATGCGTTGGTGCAACAAGGACGCGTATTTGTGGACTGGACCGTTTGCGGTGTGCGTGACTTTGTTGGACTTACAGTGTGTTTGAATTGCCAAATGGTCGGACACTCGCACAAGTATTGTAAAGATACCAAGAGATGCTCCCACTGCGGTGTAGAAGGACACGCGCGTGAGGCCTGCCCCGCTGCTGCTGCAGCACCCAGTTGCGCCACATGCGCACGTTTTGGAAAGCCTGCAGCTTCGCGTGCCCACCCCACCGGAGATAAGGATTGTCCGGCCTACAAAGCAGCACTATTGAAGGACCTCTCCACCATTGACTATGGCATCTAAGCATACCGAAATAGATGGCGAGGTACTTGCTGTTGATGCATTAAATATATTATATCAAAATGTGAGGGGTATTCGAACAAAGACTGTAAGTGTACGCAATAATATTTTAATCAATAATTATGACATTATTTGTTTTTCCGAAACATGGCTGAACTCAACGATGTTTAGTGAAGAATTGTTTGATGATAGATATGTAATATTTAGAAGAGATCGTGAGTCAACCAAATCTGTGTCTAAAGAAGGTGGCGGAGTTCTAGCCGCCGTTTCTAAAAAACTTCTTGTGTCAAGAAAAACGGAGTGGGAGAGTGACAATGAAGATTTGTGGCTTGTAATTAAGTCTCGTTCCAACTCGCTCATCTTTATATGCATCCTCTATATTCCTCCTAGTGTAACCGTTGATAATTATTGTAAACATATTGAAAAATTACAGGATCTGTATTTAAAGTTTTCAACTTCCAATTCGCAGTTTATTTTTGTTGGTGATTTTAATTTGCCCGAAATTAAATGGATACCTGACAATTCATTCAAAAATAATGTACTTTCCCCTTCTAATTATAAAAGCATGAAAGCACATAGTCTTGTCAATCTCTCATCAATTTGCAATTTGTATCAATTCAATTATGTACTAAATAGAAATGAAAATTTATTGGATCTTGTTTTTTCAGATAAAGTTAACATTGATATACATATAGCACCAGGCTTAACCAAATTGGATCAATATCACCCTTCATTTGAAATTATAGTGAAACAAAATAAAGATCAATTCTTAGAAATGAATAGAAGCGATTCAAAATATAACTTCAGGAAGGGAAACTTTGATGAATGTCGACAGGATCTATTGTCTGTTAATTGGATAACTCTCTTTAAAAATAAAAATGTGAATAGCATGGTAATCTTATTATATGAAAAATTGTGGGAAATTATTGATAAATACTTTTAAAAATATCGTACTCAAACAAAAAATCAATATCCTGTCTGGTTTAATCAGCAATTGATTGCTCTTCTTAAGAAAAAAAACAAAGTTAGACTTAAGGTAAAAAAACTTGGTTATGAGTCAGATTATAGGGAATTCTCTTATTTAAGGAAATTTACAAAAAAAATACAAAGTGAATGTTATAAATCATATATCAACTCTGTCGAAAGTGGTCTGCAAGGTAACATAAAGTTATTCTGGTCGTACTCAAAATCATTACGAAAAAATAATTGTATTCCTAAAGTAATGCATCTTGACGATATTTCCGCGAATGACGGTGAAAACATAGCAAACATATTCTCTAAATATTTTTCATCTGTTTATACAAAGTCGGAATCATCTACTCATGATTCAATGCCAAACATTACTGAACACAATCAAAGCAATTTGGGTAAAATACATATTAGTGCAGATGAAATAAAATGTTTTTTGAGTAAAATAGATCCCAGTAAGGGCCCAGGACCTGATAAAATTCCTCCTTTCTTTGTTAGTTGCTGTGCAGACTCTTTATGTTTACCGCTTTTTATAATTTTTAATGCATCCCTTACCACGGGAACTTTTCCCGATCTGTGGAAAAAAGCACACGTGGTCCCAGTATTAAAATCGGGAGACCAATCTTTAATAAAAAATTATAGGCCAATCAGTATACTATCCTGTTTTGCTAAAGTTTTTGAATCTCTGATATATAAAAGTATTTTTTCACATTTTAAACCCCTTCTCTGCACTAGGCAACATGGGTTTGTTCCTCAAAGATCAATCAACTCAAATCTTTTGGAATTTTGTAATTATGTTTGTAATTCTTTTAATGAAAGATTACAAGTAGATACAATTTATACTGATTTCCAAAAAGCTTTTGATAGAGTTAACCACTCCATCTTACTAAAAAAACTTGAACAAATTGGAATACATGGAGACCTATTACGCTGGGTGAAATCATATTTGTATAACAGAACTCAATTAGTTCTTATTAATGGATACAAATCATCCCCTATAATTGTAACTTCTGGTGTACCACAGGGTTCAAATCTTGGCCCCCTGCTTTTTCTTATATTCATAAATGACCTTGGCTCGAAATTAAACTGTGATTATGCTTTTTTCGCCGATGATCTTAAAATTTTTCGTAAAATTAAGTCTGTTTCCGATCATCAGCTGCTTCAAAATGACCTCGACACACTCAATAACTGGTGTACTGTAAATGATATGCACTTAAATGTTGAAAAATGTTACATTTTAAACTTTACTAGAAATAGAATTATAAAGGATTTTTCTTATGTTATCAATAATATTATTCTCAAAAAAGTTTCTTCAATAAGGGATCTAGGAATCACTCTTGATTCTAAATTCATATTTGATGTACATATTAACAACATTAAGTGCAAATCATTAAAAATGATGGGATTTATTCACAGAATATGTAAACCTTTCAAAGATCCTCAATCAATTCTAACACTTTACAATGCCTTAATTAGAAGTAAACTTGAATATGGAAGCACTATTTGGAATCCACATTACTGCAAATATGAAAACATTGTAGAATCAGTTCAAAAAAAATTACTAAGAATGTTATCCTTCAAATGTGGACTACACGACCATCTCAGATCATACGATGTACGTCGTGATTACTTCAAGATTGATACACTTAAAACTAGAAGGCAATTGACTGATCTAATATGTTTACATAAAATTATTCACGGCCATCTTGATACTACATTATGTCTTAACAGTATTGAAATTAATGTCCCCAATTCCCATTGTTTAAGACGCCATAACATTTTTCATATGAATACATTTAAAAATAATATCGCCTACTTTAGCCCTCTGACCCAGATGTGTCGACTGTATAACAAGATAGAGTGCGCTGATGTGGATATTTTCGTTGACAATTTGTACGGATTTAAAAAAAAAGTTCTAGCGCTGTTAAAAAGTACTAACTAATTATGTTGTGTGAATTGTCTTTCTATGCATGCTCGCGTATTTCATATGTCTTTTACCACTCATTGCAATGTGTTACTTGAGTGACCTTGTATATAATTCTGTATTTTTATTTGTGATGTTTTTGTTTTTCTAATTGTATTTATTTGTATTTAATTGTATGTAATTGTAGATTTTTATAATTGTGTAATAACTGAGTTTTATAACTGGATTGTTCTCATGTAAGTGTAAACATCTGTAAAACCCAGTATAAATAAATAAATAAATAAAGTAACTATTTGTTTTTTTTTGTTACATATTTGAGCATCTCCAGTGTCAAAGTGTACGTTTCCTTTTGATAAAATGTTATTCCACACAAAATACAGGGAGATAAGAAGAATTTCCCATCTTGTATCGCATATACATATGTAACTATTTGTTTTTTTTTTTTGTTATATATATATATATATATATATACACCTATATAGTTGGAGCAATGTAGACAATATTCAAATAAAAATTACAGAGAGTAATTGTGCAATATTCAAATAAAAATATTTGACAGCAATGCCTTTCCAGGAATAGAGAAGTCCAGTCCATTTTTTATGAATAATGACCTTCTAACTTAAATTACTGCATTTTTTTTTTTAGAGTTAGTTTTAATAGTTAAAATAATTTTCAAAGTTTTAATTTTTGGAGATCCCTCGAAAACACCCATATCTATGATGAATTTTGTGACGTGATCTACTAAAATAACGATACACGTTTTTTATGATTTTTATGTTGGTTTTCTTGAATCTCACATAGATTTGCGCAGGCGAGCGGCCATCTTGTTTATTATTACGCGTTGATTGGCTTATTTATTGCAAATGGCGAAATCAAATTCTTCGCAAAACGATGAATGACGTTGATGAATTTTACTTGTAGTTTTATGTTTTTGAAGATAATTTTCGTTTAAATGATTAATTCACTGTGATATTAGTGTAATTCAGCATAAGTTTTAGTCCTTTAAATAATGTTTTGTCGGTGATTTAGTTTCGTTAACGATAGGTTTTTAGGTTACTGACATTACATAATCAAAGGTTACTTCTGAAAAAAAAATTTACGACTTTTCCGCGTGAATTTAATAAAAACTTCCATAAAAGTAATATTATTTAATAATGTAAAAGCTTTATGCATGTGTAAATAAATAAAAAAAATTCGAGAAATCAACGCATTAATTGCGTAAAACCGAGTCCAAGATGTCGGATTTTTTCAGTTATTTTTTCGGAATTATTATAATATTTTTTATCCTTTTTAATGGTATGAATGAGATAAAAAGTGAAGTGACAGTTTTATTCCAAATTCATAAAGAGGACCGTATTTTTTAAATTTTTTCATTTTGAAACTTAAAATACTGCAATTTTCAAACACAATCGTATATGTCACATACAAAAATCTAAAAGGCAATTCTATTAAGTTTCTATAAAGGTATATGCTTTTACGACATCTTCAAAAATAAGAAATATATAGAACATTCGCTTGTGTCATATCTAAATTCCCATATAAATGACCCAAATGAATTACAGTGAATATTCCATCGCGATGTCACCATACAGCATTACACAGCATACCAACTTAACGCGGTGTTTTAACGAGAATATTAAAAATGCACTTTTTAATATTTTTTTAAAAACTGTACGTTTAATATTATTTAAAAAACGTATATATTCAGAATCAGCGTTTATTGGTATATATGAACATATTTTTTTAAAGCCATAATATTTTTCACTGGAGTTCCTTATTCAAGTAGGACCGGCGTAAAAGGTATAACTACCCTTCCCGCCAAAAGTGGGTTAAGGGCCAATAAGAGACAATAAAATCTGACATCATTATTGGAATTACGCTGGGCACGTGGCACGACTTAAAGACGATCGTTAGAATTGCACTATGGTCGGATGACGTCCTTGGTCGAAGGAGAGAATCAGAGGTCGCCCATAGCTGTGATGGGATGAAGACTTGAAAATATCTGCCGCCTAACTGCGGCCTATGTCCAAAGGTATGTAATATCTAAGACAATTTAGTTTTCTTCAAAATTGTGTTTTTAGGAATACCATTTTGTCTAAACTACTCTGAATTATGATTTAAAAAAATACATTACGGTAGTATTTTACGGGAGCAAAAACACATTTTGGTAGTATTTTACGCTAGCAAAAATACATTACGGTCGTATTCTACGCCAGCAAAAATAATTACGGTAGTATTCTACGCTAGCAAAAATACATTACGGTGGTATTCCACGCTAGCAAAATTACATTACGGTGGTATTCTACGCTAGCAAAAATACATTACGGTAGTATTCTACGCTAGCAAAAAGGTTTTAATTCATCTCGACGGTTCCGGAGAACAATATCGGATTTGCGAAATTGTAGTTTTGCAGTATGTTTAAAGTTTTCGTTTCTGCATTTTTACTTTTTTCGAGATCAATACTATATAGTATTGTCTGATTTTTTGAAAAACTCACTTTTCGCTTGATGCGAAAAACGACAGTACCGCCCCTCGCGTTTCACCAACCTCAAGGTTCACTTTGGGTTGGCGACGCGAAAAAGCCGCTGGCACGCCAAAACGACCTCTAGGCAGTTTGATTTTCGCACACCTAAAGGTTCACTCTCCCTCAAAGGCTAGCGTAACTAAAATCGTATGGGAAAAAGTCAGCCCATCACTTTTCAGCGAAAGTGAACCTTGGCGCTCTGTATTTCGGATGACTCTAAAGTTCAATCTCCTTCGAAGTGCTCGGCACTAGCAATTGTTTTTTTTCTGAATCGGCCGCGGAAACGGGGAGCTTTTATTTGTCGACACAATTTATTTTTTCTAGCGTTATTTTCACAGGAAAAAATTGCGGCGAAAACTGGAACCTCAAATAAAATCACTCAATTCGGCTCAGTTGTATTTTCTGCCGACAGGTTCGCATTAAAAACAAAAACCACAAATTAGGCCTTAGTTTCAATGCAATGGAAAGTACTAGAGAGAATGTTGATACAGGTCAGTTATCAGTTATCCGAGATGTCAAAACAAAACGGATCTCTCAGCGGTTTGGGTTGTTGTTTTTCGGGAAACGGCATTGCGGCCGGAAAAACGATTCCAGCTTGGATGTTTTTGAAAAATACGGTACCCGGCAATATTAGGCAACTTTTAACACCAAAATTTCGTATCCGTTTCATTAAAAAATGTTCAGGAGGAGATGACAATCATATAACATTTTGCAAAAAAAACAAGAAAATACGTGTCCATAGATTCACTTCAGTAGGGTGGTTATTTACCGGCCAGTACAAATTGAATTGTTATTAATTCAGGGTAGGTACCTACTTATCTCGGTAGTATTGCAAATATGATGAAAAAAGCAAAACCATTGCCGGATTTTTGTAAAGAAATGCGTCGGTACCTACCGGAATGGGTAGATAGACAATTATTTAGGTTTTTGACGCAATTTAATTACTGAGAAAGGACACGCAGGTAGAAACATTTTCTGTATTAAAAGGCATAGCATCGCATTCTGGGTACCAGCTATCTTCTATATATAAAATCAAAAAAATGTGTGCATGTATGTATGTATGTATGTCCGCTATGCATTGCTTAACCATTCATCCGATTGCGATGAAACTTTGGGGATTTGATGTGTGCATGTCTACAATGGTGTAACATATGGCAGGTATTTGCTGCTAGGTCCTGCGGACGGCTTTATACATAGTTTTATGTTTAACCGCTAAGCGTTGCTAAACCATTCATCCGATTGCGATGAAAATTTTAAGATTTGATGTGTGCATGCCCACGACGGTTTCTGTATACAAAAGTGAGCTCTGGCATCATGAAATTACGCATTGCTAAACCATTCATCCGATTGCGATAAAACTTTGGGGATTTGATGTGTGCATGTCTACAATGGTGTTTATTTACTAACGTTTGGCAGGTTTTTGCTGCTAGGTTCTGTGGGCGGCTTTATACATAGTTGTGTGTTTAACCACTAAGCGTTGCTAAACCATTCATCCGATTGCGATGAAAATTTGTAGATTTGATGTGTGCATGCCCACGACGTTTTCTGTATACAAAAGTGAGCTCTGGAATCATGAAATTACGCACTGCTAAACCGTTCATCCGATTGCGATGAAACTTTGGGGATTTGATGTGCATGCCTACAATGGTGTCTATATACTAACGTATGGCAGGTTTTTGCTGCTAGGCCCTGTGGGCGGCTTTATGTATATTTGTATGTTTAACCGTAGTTACCTACCCGCTTACTATGAAATTTTTTTTTCTGTTAGTAAGTCAAGTTAGTTTTAACCCGTTAGTTGCATTTGCAACAGGCATAAGCTAGTAAATATAGTATTGTTTTGATATTATGCATTTCATTTCATAAAAAAAATCCGAAAATGCAGACTTTTAAATCAACAAAATAAGCCAACAGAACGATATTCATTAACAAGATGTTCTTCGGGACCGTCGATCTGATTGCGTAACAAATTATTAATGTTTTATAATTGCGGTTAATGTGGCGAAGTGCGGTTAAAATTGGATAAACCATTAACTTGCAATCTAAGACCTTAGTTGTCCAAATAATAGACCCTTGAACAACTAACATCAAATACGAACCACACAACTAACACAGTTTCAGATTACGTAAAAAAACTAAATAGCAGTTGGTTAGAAGCTGAAAGAAAAGTCGCAAGAAGAAATAATTATACCTGTAATAATTATATATATATATATATATATATATGTTATGGTTAAGGTTTTCACGGGTGTAAGATGTAGAACAATTTTCTCGGTTTACCCGCGTAACGTAGTCCTTAAAAGGACTTTTTAACTCCTGACGTTTCGGACAGATCACACTGTCCATCTTCAGAGGCCTTATGTCTTGAGTTTTTGTCTCAAACTGATAGCTTTCGCATATCTGTTCGGTCCAGAAGCTAAGACTTAAGTGAGTGCAAGTCACTTCTTATGTCTAGAACGAAGTACCCGGGTTGAAGGTGATTGATAGTGGAGGGGGTTGGGGGCGGGGCCGGCAGTAGATACCTGATTGGTTAAGCTAATTGGAGATACTACTGGTAATTTTGGAAATGCCATTTTTGGGGGATTTTCATCGATTATGACTTTCCAGGTGTTGGGAATTCTGACTGAGTCATTTCTAGCATTCATATTATTTTTATGTTTATAGATTTCTATCGCTTCGCGGTAAATTCTTTTTGGTTCATTGTAAATGCAAGCGGAAATTCTGAAACGGAAGAAGAACCCCTTTCTATAGCGATTCTCCCATACATCAAAGGCTCGACAGATAAAATCAGTCGAATCCTCAAAAGCAATAAAATCAAAACTATTTATAAATCGGAAAATAAAATCTCGTCTCTATTAAGAAGTCCGAAGGACCACATTCCACTTGAGTCACATGGTATTTATAAAATACCTTGTGGGGCATGTGAAAAGGTGTATATTGGACGATGCAATAGAAAAATATCTTGTAGAATTGCAGAACATAAAGTAGATGTCACTAATAAACGCTTAACTTCATCCATAGTTCAACACGTCCTTAATGAAGGTCATAGAATAGACTTTAATAATACAACAACAATAGCTTGCATTTACAATGAACCAAAAAGAATTTACCGCGAAGCGATAGAAATCTATAAACATAAAAATAATATGAATGCTAGAAATGACTCAGTCAGAATTCCCAACACCTGGAAAGTCATAATCGATGAAAATCCCCCAAAAATGGCATTTCCAAAATTACCAGTAGTATCTCCAATTAGCTTAACCAATCAGGTATCTACTGCCGGCCCCGCCCCCAACCCCCTCCACTATCAATCACCTTCAACCCGGGTACTTCGTTCTAGACATAAGAAGTGACTTGCACTCACTTAAGTCTTAGCTTCTGGACCGAACAGATATGCGAAAGCTATCAGTTTGAGACAAAAACTCAAGACATAAGGCCTCTGAAGATGGACAGTGTGATCTGTCCGAAACGTCAGGAGTTAAAAAGTCCTTTTAAGGACTACGTTACGCGGGTAAACCGAGAAAATTGTTCTACATATATATATATATATAAATAAGAAATATATATATAAGAAATAATTATACCTGTGTGTAAAGTTTCGGAGAGGATTTACAGACTTATCCCCCCCTCACATGGTTATAATCGCGGTGTAAATATCAAAAGGCGCGTTATTATAATACGCCGTATTTATGGTTAAACCGACATTAAACATGGCTTAAAACCGGCTTAAAAGAATCTAGTAAGACGGTTAATATTTTTCAGTTGCCAGTTATTCAGTGTCATAAGGGTCGTCTCCCCAGCCTGGAGAAAGCAGACGCCGAAAAAGTTAAAAGTTCCACCTAAAGACAATGGAAACGTAATTTATGAATGGATTTCTAGGACGCTGTAACCTTCAAGGGTTCACCCCAAATAAAAATGAAATGTTTCTTAACTATGAACTAGAAATCTGTTTGTATGAAGCAACAACGATTATCTCGAACTGTGGCGTCAAGATATTTGCTTAGTTTTTTCTTTATAAAACATGCAAACGCATCAAACTTCTCACAAAACAAACGGACAACTCAACAACATACAACGTCTTCACCTCCTTTGAAAAGTCTTTAATAGTGATGAAAAAAAATTGTTAAATTGTTTACGTTAGGTGTTGGGTTATTTAAAATTTTATTTTTTAATAACTTTTAATGACTCTTCAAGGGGTGTTGAAATGCCACTTTGTTGAGTTGTCGTGGAACCCTTTGAAATGTGTATACGTTTAAAAACTAATCTAAATATTTCAATTGTTCAATCAGGTGAAAAGATAGTTAATAGATAGATACGAGGATTTTAATACAAGATTTATATGTTAGCAAGCGTGTAGCAATGCAGATAGAAGGCGTTTGCAAAATTTATTTTGTTTTATGCATTTGAATTAAATAAAACTCACACAAGATTACAGGTTTTCTCTATTTGTAAGTGTGTATAGGCCAACCTAAAAAAATATATATCTAGAAATCTAGACAATCTCGCAAATATAAAAAATGCCACCCAATAAACACAAGATAAATAATATCATCTCCCCTTAGATTGAATAATAGATATCGAGACAAGGATAATATCCAATAATTACAATCATGTGCCTGTTCCTAGGGGGGGGGAGGGAGGAAACACCGCAGGCGCTCGCTCAGAACGGGCTAAACCGAAATCGGTTCACAAACTATACGAGACGGGGCACAGAGTGAATGAACTACCGCCCTCCGCCTCGGCCCTACAGGCTGCAGGGGTTAACAGCCCCCACTACCAGGGACGTATTAAGCCTAGGCAATCTAGGTAGCTGTCCAGGCGGCTAATTTTAGGGGACGGTATTTCGTTGAAGTTCTTAACACTATATTTTATTTATTTTAAATTGTGTGCTAACAAAAGATCGACGTGCAACAAAACACTAATGTGAGGGGAACACTTGGAATCTACCCCACTACAACAATTCCCAGTCCTCTCAAACATCGTACCGCCAACTATAGACGAGTTGATGTGGTAGTATGTTTTATTGTTTTAATTTTTAAATGGATATCGCTTCATTAATTCCACGTATGATTATATATTATAATAAAACATATTTTCCAAATCGACATTTGATGATCTACATCTACATGAATATAATGTATCTGGGGTTGATACTAGGTGCCAGAAAGTACTCTAAAACATCCCTTATGTGAATGCTAAAATTCAGGCTCCTTCAAACCGTTGTTGTATGTGATCTTTGGGGAGTATTTTTGAGACCCACCCTGCGCAGACCTTGTGGTATTCCAAATGTTTTGTCAAAATCGTGTCAATAGTTGTCTTACTGATATGATCATATAACAGGGCTCCGAAAAAACACATTATTACGGATGCCGCGAGCGGAAGCTCCATTGCGAACGGCTGCCACGCCGAGACTAAGCGTACAGAGAGAGCAGAATGGTGGGCATTTGGCGTGGGGGAACTAGGCTACACGCCACTGTTGCCGGATTGCGCGTAAAATCGTTCCTCGCGACTTCAGCACCTTGGAGACCTTATTTTACGGACAGACTTAATGTTGTAAATCGGTAGAAATTCGGGATGCGGGGGCTTAAGCCAGATATAATACACTTTTTCGTTTACAGCCGTAACATTTTTCACTGGAGTTCCTTATTATGAATAATGTCCCCTTCATCAGTTGACCGCAGGAAAGTCTGTGCATTCCCGATGCTGTCGAATAATCTCAGCATACGTATTATACGTACTAAGGGTCGTATTTAATTATGTACTTACAACAGTGAAATTATTAAAATCACTTTGCTAAATTTAATTGATTAGGGCGACATGATTCCTAAACACGGCCCTGCTCACGATTCAGAGTGGGAGAGGGTTGTTCAAAAAATATTACAACGGTCTCGGGTGGATGGCGGATCGCGGTGTGAATGTGACGCCTCGCATTGTGCTGGGTGTACATTGAACAGGTTAGTTAATGTATGGTGGCGCGTGATGCCAGCTCTTTTCGGCCTTTTAGAGATTCGGCACAGCGGATACCACAGCTCTTTTTGCAACGCGTGCAAACAATTGACGGGGTGTCAGTATAATTTTGACATCGGGGTAAGGGGATAAATTATTTTGAAATTTGGAGAAGCTGAGTTGTTTTTATACCACTTCAATCACAGATATTTTTTTAATGTGATTACGAAGAAGTCCGTGAGACTCTCCAATTTCAAAAAATTCAAGGACGATTTTTTGTTTGTTTTTTGTAATAAAGTAATAAAAGTCAGATACTATTGTTAAAAATATAAATTGAAAATAAATTATACAAGAAGCGTCGACACATTCACAAGTAAGAGTTTTTACCTAACTCCATACAGGAGGCCCTGAGGAAAATAATTTCTTTGGAGATGCTGTGTGGAGGGTCTTTTTGTGGAAAGGAAGTACTGAACCTTGGTCTTGAAGAGACCCATGTTGTGGGAGGGAGAAAACACAGCCGGGCTGTTGAACTCGAGAACGAAACGTAGAAACGACCCGTTCTCATGTGACAAATGTCAACTGTGTACAAATAAGGAAATACGTCCGAAATACGGAATATGTGAAACTGGGTGAAGCATTTATCGAGTTTGACAAAAACGCTCCTCAATTGGGGGATGTTGTGAGGCCGGAGGAAGTTGAGAAAGGGGAGGTATGGGAAAGATGACGGTTGGAAAGTACAAGACTATTTATATCTAGTTGCTACTATCTATTACTACTATTTATATCTACCGCTGCGCTACGGCCGGCGTAGCGCAGCGGTAGGTAGGTAAGGCGCTTGACTCGCACACCGAAAGTCGCGGGATCGAATCCCGGCGTGGCAAATAAATTTTATTTGATTAAATTGTGTTATTTCACAATTTATTCATTTAAAATAATATATAGTATATTTGCGGCACGTTCCAGAGTGGAAGATACTCTCTGTATCGCCCTGGTGTAAGACCACCATTCAGAATTGAAACGTTGCTTGAAATGGCATTAGCCGTGTTTGGTGACCAGATCTGAATAGTCAGGTACTTCCCCACCTTCCTCTTCCCTATCTCCTTCCCCTCCCCACTACTCTCAGCCTCACAACATACTCCAATTGGGGATGCCATAGTCTCACTGGCTTCAGACGGGAGCAGTTGGGACTCTTGTGCGGTATTCACATAAAAAATTTTTTTTTTTTTTTTTAAAGTTACTAAACAAGCCTAAAGTCATTTTTAAGCAAAGTTTCGATTCTGAATTGTAGTCTATCACCAGGGCAATACTGAGAGTATATTCCGCTCTGAGCTTACACATTTGTTTCTGTTTGTTTTTTTTCTTGCAACTCCATCATGAGTTAGGTAACTTTTAAAAACAAATTTACATGTAAAAGATGTACTGAAAACAGGCGAAGCTTGATAATAACCGGGAGTACCGTGTCATTTTGTTACTTTATCCTACGGTCCGAATTTAGGGTATTAATGTGAGGATTAATAAAAAATAATGAATTTAAATACTAGTTCATTTTTGTGATATTTCACCCAATAACATTAATACTGGACGCGGGGTAGGAATCTCAATGTGGGAAGCCAAATACAAGACAGTATCGGTCTGTATTTCTAGTACTTCAGTACTAAACTGCTACGGGTCGAGTAAGGTCGTGTCTTACCAGCACTTACCAGTAAATTTTATTTTATTTTTTTATTTAAATGTGTATTACAGACTATATATTATTATGTCCATTTACAATACACATGTGACACATACTACACCTTTATGGGTAAATAAAATATAGGTACTTTAAATAGTAGCACTTAAATGCCTCTTGTATTCTTCAAGACCACTGTTAAAGATGTCAACAGTTTTGGAAGCGTTATTTAACAACACCATACCTCGTGTCATGCTATGCCTAGCCATTACGTCTGTTCTGCAATGTGGGATACATAGTAAATCGTGGTACCGTCCCTGGCTATAATTGTTCGGCACATACTCATACATACTAACACACACTCCAGGAGGGATGGGCTATCTATTAAATTATTAATGATTTTGTACGCCGTTACTGCAAGGTTCCCATTCCTCCTCGACTGGAGACTTTGGCAACACGTTTCTGTGAGCAGATCTCCATGATGCATGAATCGCGGGTACTCCCCGTGCATTCTCATATACAGGTATCTAAGAAACTTTTTTTGAATCTGTTCTAATTTCTCAGTGTATTTTTTTCTGGTATGGGGCCCATACAGTAGAGGCGTATTCAATTTTAGACCTTATAATGCAGTTATACATAGCCATCATTGCTTCAGGTTTGGAAAACTGTTTACATGATCTTATAACAAACCCTAGCAGCATGTAGCATGATGTTGTCAACTGCAATATATGGTCTGAAAATATAAGTTTAGGATCAAAGACTACCCCTAGGTCCTTAATGGATTTTACTGGTGACAATATATCTTTTTTGATACTATAATCAAATTTGATGGGGTTTCTCGAACGTGTATATGACATTGCGACACATTTTGTGTATTAAAAAATAATTTATTTTCATCAGCCCATGATGAAATTGAATTTAAATCGATTTGTAATTTGACACAATCTTGCCCGTCACAAATCCTCTTAAGTAATTTCAGATCATCAGCAAAAAGCAGGCAAGTGGAATGTTTGATGCATTCTTGAATGTCATCAATTAAAATTAAAAATAGTAGAGGTCCCAGGTTTGACCCCTGTGGTACTCCAGAGAATGCAGAGAATTCCCTAGACCAGTATCCATTGATGCATACACACTGTTTCCTATTTCTCAGATATGTGGCAAAAAAATTTAAAAAATTATTCTGTGTAATTTCCGCAATAACACATCGTGTTCGTCTCGGTCAAACGCCTTAGCGAAGTCCGTGTAGATCACATCGGTTTGTTTTTGGGCATCTAATCCTCTTGCCACTCTTTGCGAGAGTTCGAGAAGATTAGAGATGATTGACTTCTTTGGTAAAAATCCGTGTTGATTGCCCCAAAGAAATGGTTGAATTTGTATTTTCAGCTTTTCACAAATTATCGTTTCGAATATTTTAGGAAGTATTGATAGTACCGCTATTGGTCTGTAGTTCTGGATATCCGTTTTGGTCCCTGATTTGTGAAATGGGCTTACCTTAGTAAGTTTCCAGGATTGAGGAAAAATGGAAGTGGTAATACCGAGATTAAAGATAAAAAATTTGATTATACAAATGTTCTCCTAATAAGATAATGATATGAGGTGGGATCCCATCTGGCCACGTGGCCTTGTTGGGCTTCTGTTCCCGAATGCATTTTTTAACTTCTTCAGGCTTCATTTTTTCCAGAGAGATTGAACCTGTGTTCCTGGGTACTTCTGGCCGGAGACTCTCGACATCTAGGTTAGGGCACATTTGGTTATACACCGACTGGAAATAATCAGCGAATCTCTCTGAGACTTGCTTGGGACATTGGATGATTTCATCATCGACGTTCTTGAGTACAATATGATTGTTCCTGCTCGCTTTTTGTGATCTAATATATTGCCAAAAGTGTTTAGGGTCTTCTTTGATCCCATTTTCAATAGCATACAAATACATTTTCTGTTTTAAAGACATTTCTTTTTTGAGATCGGATCTGTTCGCAGAGAATAATAAGTAATCTGAATTATTATTTGTAGCTTTGTACTTTCTGCGAAGAGATTCCTTACATTTAATTTTATATATAATACTTTTATCGAACCAAATTGGA
The DNA here is from genome assembly GCA_917563855.2 of Limnephilus lunatus. NCBI lineage: Eukaryota > Metazoa > Arthropoda > Insecta > Trichoptera > Limnephilidae > Limnephilus > Limnephilus lunatus. Next base: position 78,807,692 of record OU830592.1, read on the forward strand.
TAGCTAGCATTTGTTTTCGATAATTTTTTTAAGGGTACAAATAAATCAAATATACTAAATAGCACCGAGTAAAAATATTCTACAGCTTCGTTGACAGTTTTGAAGTTGTATAAATATTTCCAGTTGAAGTGTGAAAATATGTTTAGACACAGATTAATATTTATATGTTTAAAATTAAATTTGTTAAAGTTTGATAGTAAGGGAGGGTCCGTTGTATGATGGTTTGCGCGCATTTCACGCCTACTGCGGTGTGTCCTCGACAGGGTTGCCGAGATTGCCAGCGTGGGGTATGATGATCTTCTTTGACCAATGCTTCTTCGCTGTACGTCACATCACAGATATGACGTACAGCGAAGTTAAATTGTATTGCAAAGCGCCAAATTTTTAATTTTAGGCTTAAAAAGAGTGCTTTGTTGTGATTAAAAAGATTACTTTTTTGGCGTCGTAGTTAATATCTACATATCTCTAAAAATGTTTATTCTCCGAAGAAAAAGCATAACGTTGCTATAAAGCATAGCGTTTGAAGTGGACTGTCATTTTCTTATTTTTTTAGGTTACTCTGGATTCAAATATGAATAAAATACTTATAAAGGGAGTAGTAGGTACTTAAAATAAATTTCTATTTCTATAATTTAAATATTTTCTAAAATAGAATTTTTATTTGCGAAATGTCATTCTCAAATTTTGAAATTTTCTATTAAACAAAAATTATTTTCTATTAAACAAAATAGCAAGAATAATAACAATTATGCCAATAATTATGCCAGAAATTTCCCACTAATACTATGCGAGCGAAGCCGTGGGTAAAAACTAGTTATATATAAATTGAATCTGCGATAAACAAAAAACCAAAGCTAAAAAATCAAACAAAGAAGTCTTTGACGTACCAATAAATGCTGGCAATCATTCGAAGAATGGTGAACGTTTTGAACTATAACAAATAGTAGGTATAAACTATGCTTTTCAAAGCATGACCCATTTATTTAAGACCTTTTAGGAATTCAAAGCTATCTTTGAAATACACAGTAATGTACCCTGTGTCTCCTTTGTGTTAAATCTCTAAACTGTGTCTTTTATTTGAAAGAGCTTATGAAAAGCGAACATTAAAACGTAACTACCACTAAAGAGTAGAGATAATTCGAAATCGTCTGCTTTAGCGTTTAACTAAACGAATAAAGTCCGTCGAATTGGAAAACTCAATAAATGTGCGACCTTTTCCAAATTTTATTGCTTATAAAAATCTGTAATAAAAAGCGAGCTCAAAACCCCTATTACTCATTTGATTAAAATCTTTAATCTAATTGATTAAAAGCCCAAAAATAATTATGGGTAAGAAAAAATGTTCCGAATCGTTGATTCTATTATTGTGCAATCAACGAAAACTTTATTTACCGTCGCATTTACCAATTAAACATATTACAGTGAACGCTGAATTGGTAAAAAAAAAAAAAAAAATGCTGACGAAAACCATTCAAAATAAATGTCAAATTTTCAAAACGTCGTGAGTTTTTGATTTAATGCAAAAAAGTAAACCAATTGCGTTCGCAAAACTAAAAACATATATAATGTATTTACATAAATTATTTTTTTTTGTTTAATTTTGTACATGAAGTACGTAGGTATAAAGTACAAATTTTAATTTTTATAAGAAAAACTTTCTTTTTATACTTTATTGAAGGTTATTCCCAACAGTGAAATATATCTTATTAGAATAAGTTAACAATAATAATCTAAACGAAAATATGAAAGAGAACAAGACACAGAAAAACAGAAAAGACAATGGTCGCAACTGGGACTCGAACCCAGACCTCTCCGTCTAACCGGGACGAGTGCGTTAACCAATTTCGCTATTGCCACCTTCTGTAACTTCCTTCCTTTTTTATTATTGTTAACTTATTCTAATACAAATTTTAATTTTTCAATTCTAATAGTTTCAGATTGCCCTTACATCGTCCTCATAATGTTTGTAAGTTGATTATCGCTTTGTTCTCCTAGTCTTGTTTTTACTTTTGATTTAAATATACTCATTTCCGTTATTTTTTGTTTGATTTGGTAGAGGATTGTAAAGTTTCGTAGCATAGAATTTAAAACAAAGACGAAAAATAAAGAATGTTAAAACCACTCCGGTAAACAAAAAAATACTCGTTTATAGAAAAATGCGACAAAGTTGAAAAAATACATTTTTTAGTTAATATTTACGTTAATTTATTATGCTTTTATGAATAAATAAATGTAGGTGTCCAGAGTAAAAGATAACTCTCAGAATCTCCCTGGTAATATCATCATTACGAATTGAAACTTTGAAGAGGGAAATAATTTCCCTCAGGAACTAAGACATTTTTGGGGATGCTGTGTAGTGGATCTTTTTTTAAATGACTTAAAGCGTGTGTGGTGTCTAGATCTGAAGTACCAGGTATTTCTTTACCTTTCTCTTCCCTGTCTCCTTCCCCTTCCCACTACCTTCAGCCTTACAACATATCCCAATCGGGGATGCCGTAGTCTCAATGTCTCTAGAGCCTAGACGTTAAGGCTCCGTTACCGGCCCCAAAAAGAAGAAGATGGAGATACGAAATTACGAATGTTAGAGGAGAGCGCTAACGTTTACAGCGCCAAAATCGGTGCAAAAATTGTGAAAATCTTTAATAAAACACGACTCGTTTAAAATAGAGCAAAAATCTCTTGGGGGCTATCTAATAACGGAACAACTAAATAACGGAAAATCAAAGAAATCTACCAGTCCGCCTCAGCACAGGACCACCTAGTGAGGAGGACTAAGAACAAACAGATTAAATATTTATATATATCATCATATCTTTTAATTGTCATCCAACCTGTAACTAAATAGTCACTAATAAAAAAAAAAATTAAAAAAATACAGTATTTAATGAAATACTGTGAATTTTTTCATAAATCTAACTTGTAAAATAACGGAAACAGACTTGAAAATAAAAAAATTTGGAGCATACTTTGCGATTTTTTTCTATCGAGGGAATTTCATATAATTTGCGTTTCGGCGTGGGGAATGTATAGATATTATCTTCAAAAATAACATATATTTTTTTAAGAGCTTAAAAACTTCAATATTTCTACCAGAAAATAGATAATACCAATACACAGTTGCGTTTACCGAAGGCTAGTAAATTATAGACTACTAAAGTCTAATTATAGATATATTACTTCAAAATTATTATTATATCTATACATTACTAACCCATGTATCACGCTGCCAATATTCTATATGCAATAAATCTCTACAGTATATGTTCACTTGTACTATTGATATATGTATGTATGTACTATGCACTATTCTACTCAAGCAAGAATATTGCAGCACAAATTATGATGGTTTTACTGCTATTAATACCTATTGTACAAATTTCAAATTTTAACACATGCAATGAATAATATTAACTTAAACGAAATCGATAAAAACCTAAACATAGAAGAATATGTATGTGAAACAGCAATAGAATGCAGTAAAATATATAAAAATATAAAAAATCGATTAACAATCTTAAACCTAAATATAAGAAGTGTAAATAAAAACATGGATGAATTTCTTGTATCACTAAATACACTCTGTTCACAACCAGATTTTATAATATTATCCGAAGCCCATATACATTCGAACATAAACATACCAATTATTCCCAACTACAAGCAATATGTTACAAATTATCAGATTAATAAAAATAGTGGAATTGTGGTATATACTATTGACAAATTTACCGATATCAACGTTATCGAAATACCCATATGTAACGTAAACTGTCTGTCAATCAATTTTAATGTAAACAATAGGCCCTTTAATATAATCGCTATGTATCGCACACACAGTTCAAATGTACAACTATTTATAGAAGAGTTAAAAAAAAATCTCTGTAATAAGAATACTTTAAATTGTATATTAATAGGTGACATGAATATTAATATTGGCCCAAATAATCACTGTAAAAATAAAATTGAATATATAAACACGATGAATGAAATGAATTTTATGTCATGTATAAATAAGTTCCCAAGAGAAATTGCAAAACAAGCACCATCATGCCTAGATCATATTTGGACCAATATTAAAAACACAGATAAAATTAAATCTATCATATGGAAAAACGATATAACAGATCATCATACGAATATATTTGTTTATGATCTATGTAAAAACTCAGAAATTTATGATCCTGGAAAAAATATTAAAATCATTTCTAAACTGAACTATCATAAATTAAAAAATAAATTACGCAATGAATCATGGACATCAATATTAAATTGCCAAAACCCTGATATATGTGCAAATTATTTTGAAGAAACATTAACTACTAATATCGCTGACTGTACCACCTATATTAATCTCCAAACTAATGCTAAATTAAGGAAAATTAAACCATGGATTACGCAAGGTCTAATCATATCCATCCGGAAAAAGGAAAAACTCTTCATTCAAACAAAAAAAAAACCAAACAATGTTCACATTAAAACTGAATATCAAATATTTCGAAAAAAACTCACAAAAATTATTAAAGATACGAAAGAAAAATATTACAAAGAAAAAATAACCCTTACAAAGGAAAACACTAAAAAAACATGGAACACCATAAACGAAATTATGAATAAAAATAATAAAAATAAATCAATTATAAATCTTATAAACAACAATGGAACCACATTAAATGCTATCCACGAATCAAAGAAGTGTGCAAATATTTTCAATAATTTTTTCGTAAACGTCGGACAAAAACTTGCTTACAAAATTGATCAAAATTATCAACCAGATGATATACATGAAGATAAACTAAGTGAAAACAATCTATCAGTTTTTTAAATCGATTACGGAGGAAACTATTGAAAACATAATAAAATCACTAAAAAATGGTGCTGCACCTGAATATGATGGTGTAACTACAGAAATCCTAAAAAAATGTTCTAACTCACTAACTAAACCAATTACTCATATAATTAATGTAAGCATTGAAATGGAATATTCCCATCAAATTACAAAAAAAGCCATTGTAACACCTGTGTATAAATCCGGAGATTCGAAAGAAATAAACAATTACCGCCCAATATCGTTAATATCCAATGTAGCTAAAATATACGAAAGAGTAATAAAGAAACAAATTGTAGATTATGTGGAAAATAAAAAATGTATTAATCCTAGTCAATACGGTTTTAGAGAAAAAATGAGCACACAAGACGCAACAGCGGAATTAACTAGAGTTATTTATAAAGCGTTGGATAAAGGGAAAAAATGCTTAAGTATATTCATTGACCTCCGAAAAGCTTTTGACAGTGTTTCACACTCAAAATTAATCAACAAACTAAATAATATAGGAATAACCGACAAAGCTAAATCGTGGATAAATAGTTATTTATATCAAAGAACACAGCAAGTGAAAATAAATAACGAGTTAAGTGATATAGAAAAAAATAATTTTGGAATCCCACAAGGAACTGTACTGGGCCCAATACTATTTCTATTATATGTAAATGAACTTTTTGAACTCCCAATCGTCGGAAAGATTATATATTATGCGGATGATACAGTACTAACAATTGAAGAAAACTCTTGGAAAGAAGCCGAAATATCGGCAAATAATGCAATAAATATCATTAAACAATGGTTTGACAAAAACTTACTTTCTTTAAATGTTGAAAAAACTCATTTTCTACCTCTGAGCCTAACAGAACATATTTCAAATATAAATGTAAACATTAAAGTTCACGACAGAAACTGTCTACTTAAAATCACACCCTGTAACTCAAATTGTATACATATTAGTAGTAAAGAACAAATAAAATATCTTGGAATAATTATCGACAATAACATTAAATGGAAAAATCAAATAAACTCCACAATAGACAGAATGAGAAAACTAATATAATGCTTTAAATGGAAAAGTAGTAAAAAACCTAAGATGTAAAATTATCATTTAGCAACATGTAAAACATATTAATGAAAATAAAAAATAATTTAAAAAAATATATATATATTTTTCAGACTTAGAAATACTATCACATTAAAAATATTAAAAGAAATTTACTTTGCACTTGCGCACTCGGTATTACAATATGGAATCATAGCTTGGGGGGTGCATATAAATCATCCCTTCTCCCACTCGAAACAATTAAAAAAATTCTTAATAATAATAATAATAATTGGATAATTTATAGAGCGCCGTTTTTGTGAAAAATCACCTCAAGGGCGCTGTACAATTTATTCATAATTCTTAGGTTCTATCTAATTTTAATATTTACAAATGGATACATAAACATACTTACCTGCAGGTCACTTCCGATAAACACTTTAATTAGAAAGTTTGTGCTTGGAGAAGATACGACTTTGCTCGCGGAGGACATTATATTTAAAACACTGGACATTGCATGATTTTACATTTGCTACCCCCATCACTATAAGTATTAAATTTTAAAAGATTAGTGGCAAAAGTGGAGTTGATAATATCAAAATATGTATTTTAAAAGACTGGAGAAATTAGGACTCTTTAGGGCTGGAGAATGTTACTAAAATGACCTTTAAAAACGCTTACAAATAGTTAGTTTTTACTTTATTTTTATTTATTTATTTTTTTATTATTATTATTATTATTATTTATTTTATTTTATTTATTTTTTTATTTATTTTTTTTTCCTTTTTCTCTACATTTTTAGTTAGTTTATAGTTTAGTTATTTACAGTGTCGCGGGCATTGAATGTGAAGGTGAAAGAATTTGAGTTTATGGATACGACTGTCTGAAAAGGTGGGTTTTAAGTATAGCTCTAAATTCTGCCGAGTCTGTGATAGTTCTTAAGTCATATGGCAGTGCATTCCAGGCTTTAGGTCCCGACACTCCGAAAGCGCGCTCACCGAACTTAGTATCTGGTGTGCGCTTTGGTTCCTTTAACCTTCCAACAACTGATGACGCTGCTGACCTTAGGGTTGACTGTCGAGAATTGGAATTTTCTGGAATACACAATTCCGATAAGTATGCCGGAGCCATTCCGTTAAGGGACTTAAATACCATCCAGCAGAGCTTGAACTGGATTCTTTCAGGACATTTGAGCCAGTGAAGATTTTTGAGATGCTCTGAAATATGGGAATATTTAGATACGCCGGTGATAAGTCTTGCCGCAGCGTTGAAAACGGATTGTAATTTGTTGATTTGATATTTTGGAAGACTTGCATATATTCCGTTGCAATAATCTAAACGTGAAACAACATACGAATTGACTAGTAATTTAGTCGCTTCTGTTGGTAGATTTCTCCTTACTGCTTTAATTTGCCTTAATTGAAAGAACCCCGTGCTTACGGTTCTGTTCACTTGAGTTTTAAGGGAAAAATCAGCGTCCAGATTGACACCCAGTAGTTTTATACACGTCTTTGGAGTGATGTCGCTTCCTGAAATGGTTATTGGGGAGTTATCAATGTTATGCTGACGTCTGCTTGTGGCGGTCCAGAGAAACTCAGTCTTTGACGGATTTAGTTTCAATCTATTTGAGGTCATCCAGCGGGTAATTGCTTCTAGACACTCAATTATGCGAGTTGTCTACTTCCTCTGGTAAGCAGTAAAAGTAAACTTGTTGGTCATCAGCGTAGCAGTGAGATAGAAGGCCAAATGATTCGATTATTTTAGCGACATCATTTGTGAAGAGGATGAAAAGAAGTGGGCCCAGAACAGACCCCTGGGGTACTCCAGATGAAATTATTATATAAAAATTATCCTAAAAAATCCGTATTACTACCCAACAATAAACGTATTCCAAGAATTCCCTGTTCCCCCACAGCACTACTTCAGCTACACAAAGATATATTTAAAAAAAATATTACCCCACTGCTAAATATTAGCATAAGGAATACTTCTATTGGTGGACTGACTATACCACCCATACGAACCACAACAGCACAGAATCACTATGTATATAAAGGAATAAAATTATTTAATCAATTACCCGCCGATATGCGAACAGAAAAAAATTACGACAAATATAAAAAAAAAATTAAATCATATTTTGGTAGTCCCACCTTATAATTTTAACTTTTATTAGATATGTTTTTGACTGTTTGTTATTCCAAAGGTTTTATGTACATCCTATATATATTTTTTGTTTAATTACCCTTATAATCTTTAAAAAATATGTTATTAAGCCTAAATCTATTCATAAGTTAAGTTCTTAAGTTTGTTATAAGGATTTGAAAAAAAAAAAAGTTATTATCAAGTTGTCCTCTCCTAAACACAAGCACTTGCTTTATTAGGAGAGTATATAAAATATGTAATATTAGAATGAAATAAACTTATTGTAAAAAAAAAAAAAAAGTGAGGTTTGCAAGAAATCTCTGTAGATAGCAGCCTCTTAAGGAGCAGTTGGGACTTTGTGCGGGATTTTACGTTATTTATAACAAATTTGTAAATAGGTCAAGTTAATATTTGACCTTTAAAACGGTTCTGACAGCTTAGGAAAATACCAACAGAGGTGTTATAACTTTTGTTCGAACGGAATACATTTCAATCACTCAATTGGATTGACAAAAACAGTCTTTAATCATAATCACACTAATTTCATCGAACCCACAATTCATTTATAAAAAGTTTTGTGTTTTTTAATCGACCCTGTGTGATTAATTCAAAAATGTGAAACCACTGTGCTGCACGTGGGAGGTGTCACTGAACAAGCGTTGAACAATGGCCTAATATAGTCGTACGAAATACCAATGTCAAATTGGTTCAACGCAATCCATTGACCTGAAGTCTAGGCCGTCTTTGTCTAGGAGAGGTTGGGCCCCCTCCGAGAGCACACCAATAATTCACTGGAGCACTTTTTGATTTTGACTGTTGTTTTTCAATTTCATCGCATTGTTTCTATAAACGAGTTTTTTTTTATTTGTTTACCGGTGCATTTTAGCATTTTCAAGATTGAACATAAAAATTGTCAATTTTTAACCTAAATACATATATTTTTTACATTAGCTCCACACAGGAGGCCCTGAGAATCCCCCTCAGGACCTTTTGTCATCTTTGGGGATGCTGTGTGGAGGGTCTTTTTAGGAGAAAAAAAAAGAGTGGAAGTCCTGGGAAGGAAAAGGTTATTAGGGATGGGTAGGAATCGGGGGGTCAGTGTGTCCAGGAGTGACATAAGTTTAAATCCATCCCTACCACTGCGGGGTAAGGCGATGTTCCGAGAGAGTATGGCTGGAGAAGTCAAAGGGACTTCCCCTACCATTATCTCCCGATCCGGACTGCCATGCAGCTGGTCGGCAGACGCATCTGCCGCCAAAACCCGGACAAACCTCACCCCTATGATTTATTGATAGTAAATATGATTTCCCTTATCAAATGAAAAGATGGCCTTTTTGGTACTATTTTATAGAAAATTGGACTTGTTTCGATAATTTTTATAAGGATCACCTTTTATTCATCATTCTACACATTTTGTCGTTGATGCGAGAAGTGCTACAATTTAATTTCTCAGGAGAACATGTTAAAAGTTTCAATAAAGTAAGCGCAAAAATAAGTAGTTTCGATGGTTTGTTTGGCTTGGTGGACCATTTCTTTAACCCCTCAGGATAATTTGTTCACTTTTCGGAATAAATCATAAGTTAAAAGTTTCAACAAGTGCAAAAATAATAAGTTTCAATCATGGACATACAAATAGATGGACCTGCCCTAAGTGATAAAAGGCGTATTATTTCCCCCTCCCACTGGAACCATTTTATCGGAACCGGCTACGCTTGCGAGAGCCTCGCGTGAATCTAAAAAATGCGACGTCATCATTCTTGTCAGGACCAGTGTCGAGCTCTCATCGGTATATTTTACGAAATAACACGGCAAAAATGGTGACTTGTGTTATTAAAACATGTAAAAATAGAAGTGAATAAGATAATAAACCCAATTTTCGTATTACATTCCTTAGGTAAGCATTATTTTAGGCTTATTCAGATCATATAATATGATAACACATCAAGATACATGGCGACGCGAAACACAAAGCCGCTGTTTCATCAAGGTACATAGCGACGCGAAACATAAAGCCGCAGTTTACTGAGGTAAGTAAATTATGAAGCATTTGTAAAAGTGTCTCAACTAAATACGGAATATTTCACTCCGAAAATAAGTGAAACTTTAATGTGCCAAATTTGGACTTCAGATATTTGTTCATATCGTGGCTAGCAATTCGCGCTCCCATGTAAAAAGGTGGATTCATTCAAAAGCAGATTTTACTTTTAAGAACTAAATAGTCATATTATAATGCGAAATGCCTATATATTGTTAGATTGATTTATTGGCGAATCACAGTCATCGTCCCTCTCTTCGCCCCGCCATAGTTAGTTTTTACCCCTCATCTGTATGTGCTGGTCTATCTATTTGTATGTCTATGGTTTCAATGGTTTAATTTGGTTTGGTGGACTTCTTCAATCCCTCAGGCTAATTTGTTCGCTTTTGGGAACAACTCATATAGGTCTCTTAGAAGTCATGGTGAAGTCAAGAAGAAAATGGTGTGAAATATGATCTAAAGAGAAAAAAAACATTCATAGAGAAAAAAACCTTTATAATCAAATATACAAGTAAACAACAAAATAATTAAAATGTACACCTTTATGAACCAAGAAGTTTACCACCGTAATTGAAAAAAAAATTATAAACTTTGGGAATTTTTTGTTAATTATTTTTTCATGAAACGATACGATACGATTGTACCACCCCATCCAGGAGCACTCCTGTCCCGGTGAGACCGGTACACCAGGGGCACTGTTTTCATGAAACGATAAAAAAGTGAGGCGAAGATAGCGTTTATAATACATTTGTCTAATAAAATACGTGTTTGTGTGTGTGTTTTTTTCGTTATCAGTAATTATAGTTAGAAAAACCGTTAGGCGAGCCATTTTTAAAGTTTGCATTAGTAAAAATTATATACCTAATTCAAAATATAAATGTTTATATCATTGCAAAGTGGAAATATTTTGACCTTCTGACAAAATATGCCCAAGGCCTGAGGGGTTAAAATATCAAGTTACCATAAAATAAAAGAAGACATGTAGCTCAATAAAATTTTATTCTTTTTACAAAATAACCATGTTTGCAATTATCAAATATTGTATTGAGACAACAGTGTAAGGGGCGATGATGTTTCACAAACGAGCTAAGTTTAGAAGTTCCAATAGTGGATTTGGACACGTTATTCGGAGGTTATTATAGGCTGTCTAATGTGCATTCGGTAGGTATAGGGTGGATGCCCTATACCCCACGATTGGGCGCCAATTGCGTCTGGAGTCTGGAGCGCGGGGTTAGGGTTCGTCTACGACTGTTGCACGCCTTCCCTCCGAAGGCTATCGATCTGTCTCGCTCGCGGCTGTTTCCTTTGTGTTCCCTCGCAGGAGGAGAGGGAGACACCCACCCACACCCTATATAAAGGGGGATCCCGACAACCCCAAACAGTCTGGCGCGAGAAGCCCAGCGGAGCGGGGTGGTCGCGGATAATGAATGTTTTGGAAGCGAAGGTTTACAGCTTTGGCCCGATCTACTTCGGCGATATATCAACACAATTCTGGGTCAAGGAATATCGAATTCAGGAAAGCACATATTAATATCAGATAATATTTTCCTCTGTCGTTCTTCTCGTGAGAAAATTTTAACACGAACTGCTTTTCTCCGCTTTGTGCAGTTTTATCGCCGTTCCACTTACATATTTTATTGGATATAATGCGAGAATTCTCGCCATACCCGATATTCAAGAATAAATTAACATAATATTGAAGGAACGTAATACCATAGAAATGCAATGTTTACTGAGTTAGAACAATACAACCAAGGTCGAGGAGTCGTCCAAAGAAAAAAACTCTGAACCCCGCTTAGTATGCGTTGAACCGGTTACCCGGACGCTATCCAGTCTCTATTGTATCGATAAAGTATTAATCTCCTATAACTGCTTTTCCCACGTTTAACAAATTACCTGCAATTGACAATCTTATAGTTATATCGCTTTCTCATTTTCTAAAAATTTAGCCAATGTTAAAGGAAATATCTCTATATACTATAAAAATCAAAATATGTTAGTTTGTACAGCGCCCTTGAGGTGATTTTTCACAAAATGGCGCTTTATAAATCATCCAAATATTATTATTATGGGTTTGTATACATATGAAATGCCTATGCGTTGCTAAACCATTCATCCGATAGCGATGAAACTTTCGGGATTTGATGTGCACATGCCCGCGATGCTTGATGTATACAATAGTGAGCTCTGGCATTATGCAATTTGTATAAAAGAAATGCAATAGGTGGAACCCGAGCTGTTTTAAAACTGAATGTACAGGGATTGAATGTATGGAATGCGGGAGGGGGGAGGAGGTAAATTCAGGAGGAGAGTTCGCGGGACGGGGGAAGCGGGATAGGGGAGTGGGGAGAGGGAAGGCGGAGTGGGAACGCGTGAGGGGAAGGGGATGAGGGAGAAGAAGAGGAGGCGGAGGGGGAACGGGACGAATGGGAAAGGACACGCAGGGAGAAACAATATCTTTAATAAGTGACATAGCAACGCATGCCGGGAACTCGCTAGTCTACTATATAATAACTAGCCCATTTACTTGAGCGCAACGTGCAATTTATTCATGAAACATCCAACTTCCAAATCTGCTAGAAGGCGTTTTGAACTATCACAACTGTTTCATCCTTTAAATAATGAAGGGTTCATTTAGCCGAGCTTCGTGCCATTGTGCTTAAACTTCTGATGGCGCGTGAGAACCCACCTTTTCATAAAGCCGAGATCACAATTTATACTGCAGATAGATATGGGGAGCGACTGCGCGGCCATTTTCATATAAAATTAATTTTCAGGCCAAAGTACCCAACCAAACTGAAAAACAATTTTTTTAACCAGAAGGTATAGTAAATATTAAATATGGATGTGTGCTACTTTATTTATATTTGTTTTAAAAATGTAAAATAAAGGCAATTAAATAATTTATTTTTCGTCGTTTTAGAGTTAATTTTGGCAAATATTTGTAAGAGTAGTTATTAAATATAAATAAAAATTGCTCTATTTGCTATGCGAAAATGATGAAATATAAAGTTAAAATCTACTGTGTGCGGTTCACATGCGGTAAAAGTGAAACCTTCAGAAAACTAAAGTAGACAAGAGTAGGGAGGCTACGAAGCACCGCACAAAGGGAAGACCGATTATTATCTCGTTCTCTCGCAGGTTAAATTGTATAGATGGAAGTGTTTGTCTCATTTGCGTTTCATCGAGTTTCAAATCACAACAGTGCTAAAGAAGTTTTCACTTCAAAAAAAATTGTTGAAAAATCATTTTGATAGGCGTAAATTTCTATTACAAGCAAACTGATTTGATTTACGTTGCAACACAAATTTGTCGAATATAATTTTTTTTTTTTAAATACCAAAAACCGCATTTTTAACTTTTTTTTCGTTATTTTAAACAGTAGTTTAGCCAGTTTTTTTGAAAATAATCACAATTAACGCACAAAAAAATGCAAAAGTTGTCTCTAAAATCATGAAAAATTGAATTCTTAAATGGGCATATCATCATTTTAAACAAAAAAAGTAGCAGATATCCGTAGTAGATATTTGTTACACCTTTGTTAAAAATATAATTATTCAGTTTGGTTGAGTATATTGGGATCGAATTCAATTTTAATTTTTCCATGATTAGGCCGTGCAGCCATTCCTCGTATGTAAAGCTATGCAATTTCTTATGCGGCTGTAGATACTATTTTTATATCAAGTCTTTCTAAAAAACATGAATCACAGCAATACGCATTACTTGATAGCATTCTCGAAAGTAATACTGTCCATTGTCAAAGGCGTATTTGAAAACAGACATTATTTTATTAAAATATTTCCGATACATTATCATACCTAGTATTGTATTCACAAGACTTATACATATATAAATCATTGTATTATATTAATAACTAGCACAGACCCGTGAAAAATCGGGGGCCATTATAAATGTAGGCTTTGTGACGCTGAAAGTATTTATAAAAATAATATTTGCCTCAGGATTTCGTTTTGCTTTTTAAAAAGAAACGTTGTCAATTTCGGAGACAATCAGAAATTTACCATTCGAATAAACATCGTCAGTAAAGTTGAAAAATTACGGTATCTGTCAAAATCTTAAACAAAAGAAGTACACATATCAAAAACAGAATTATTATTTATTAATTAAAATAACACAATTTTGGTACCTATCAATTAGTTGCATTTGTCATTTTGATAATTACACTTAAATTCAATTCAATCCAAGTTCCAGAGTTGACTGAAGCGGAATTACAGACAGAATTACGACCGAAATTAGTATTTTTAATAATGAGTTTGTAATACACGCGTGAGAACCAAGCTTTAGAAATAAATAAAAGAACAGAATTACTAACCCACTCAATAGCCCCATTATTCTGCAATCGGGCCTTATTTACGCACTATTTTGACTCGATTCCGCTCTACGACTATCAGGCCTTATTCAGGCTTAGGCGGAACATTTGGGCGGGTTGTTTGGGCGGGTTTATTGGGCGGGAGGTTTGGGCGGGAGCGGCGGATTGCAATAATAAATAACGGGCCGGTCTAATTGGACGGGAAAAGAGTCAGACGAAATAGTGCGATGCTCTCAAGTGTCTGACATTAGAGTTTAATAACACGTCCCGGTTGGTAATACGTTAACCCTGGGCGAAACAATGCTTAAAATCGCGGACAATGAGACAGACATTAGGCTTATTTATATATCTAACATTATTTGTAATATTTTTTTATAATAACAATTGAAGGCGATGCATTAGTAATGTGACCAGACGTCCCGTTTTCACCGGGACAGTCCCGTTTTCAGGCAGCATGTCCCGGTGTCCCCGAACACAGCTTCGGGACGCCAAAATGTCCCGTTTTCGAAAAGAAAGCATTATGCGCCTACACAAATATACTGATAATCTTAAAATACATAAATATATAAAATAGCTAACCCTAATATGACCTGAAAAAAACATTACTATTATTTATCAATTGTATTGTATGAAAGTGTGAGGCTCCTAAAACGAGTAAGTTTATAAGATATTTATGATATAAAATGCCGATTACGATTCCATTAACTACCAACTCGCTAATACAGATTGGACTTTCTTGACTAATAACAGTGATAGCGAACAAATACTAGAAAAACTCTATGAAACATTTTTTGAAAATATAAAATCACATGTCCCCTCATATACACCAAAACACATAACATATCCAATTTGGTTCTCCACAGACCTTATACTCTTACTGAAACAAAAAAAAACAGCTTCACAAAATTTTTAAACTCACTCACCAAATCACCGACTACTCAAACTTCTCAGAAACGAGAAAGAAATGTAAAACACTATCTAAACTATGCTATAAAGCACACATCACCTCCGTTGAGAAAACTGCACTAGGAACAAAAAATCTTTGGAATTTTGTTAAAAAATTAAACAATGAAAGTTCAGACTACCCCCCCACAATGCATTATGATGGAAAAATAGCCAATAGCACCTTTGATATTGTAAATTTGTTTGCGGATCATTTCCAAAGTGTATACGAAGGTGAAATATCAGATAACAACGTACCATCATACACATATCAAAACACAATACATCTACAGAACTACACCATTACACAGGAATCATGCTTAAATAAAATCATTTCACTTGACCCTAACAAATCTGCAGGCCCAGATAACATCCCACCAATATTTTTCAAACAATGCGCATCTGCAATATCAGGTCCACTCACCACATTATTTAACCACTTACTTTCTTCTAGACATTTTCCAACCCGTTGGAAATCTAGTTATATTACCCCGATTCTCAAAAAAGGTGACGACACAGACATTAAAAACTACCGTCCTATATGTATAAAATCAGCGCTCCCGAAAATCTTTGAATCCCTTGTTCTTGATTTAATTTATCCATCAATATTAAAAGTAATTGATAAAAACCAACACGGATTTGTTTCCGGTAGGTCAACTGCTACCAACCTGTTACTTTACCATAACTATATTACAGAATCTTTTACAAAAAAAAACAAGTTGACAGTATCTATACAGAATTTTCAACAGCTTTCGACAAAGTATCACATAAATTATTACTTAGTAAATTGTATGCCTTAGGACTGAGAGGCAAGTTGTTGGATTGGTTCTCAAATTATTTGTCTAACAGAATCTTATTTGTTAAAATTAAACATTCTTTATCTAAGTTATTATATGCAACTAGTGGTCTACCGCAAGGGAGTCATCTCGGCCCCATCCTTTTCTTAATATTCATAAATGATATCATCTGTTTCAACGATGTAGAAGTTCTGCTTTTTGCCGATGACATCTAATTATACAAAGAAATATCCAATATTGGTGACTGCCTAATCCTACAGTCAAACATCGACAAATTACAAAATTGGTGTGTCACAAAAAACTTGTTCCTCAATATCGATAAATGTAAGACACTAACGTTTTGTCGAACAAAGACCCCACTATCTTTCAAATATACAATAGATAACAAAATCTTAGAAAAAGTCAATGAAATTAGAGATCTTGGAGTTGTGTTTGACACGCAATTAAATTTTATAAATCACATACAACAAATAACCAGCAAAGGCATGAAAACACTAGAATTTATAATTAGAACAATCAAAGACTTTAACTCGTTGGAAGTTATAAAAATCGTATATTTGTCACTCGTACGCAGCTTGTTGGAATACAATTCCATAGTTTGGTCCCCATATTATCAAATCCATACAAAAAATATCGAAAGAGTGCAGCACAAATTTTTAAGATTTATTAACTTCAAGTTACACATACCGTCAACACATTAACTACACATCCTTACTAAATACACTTAAATTGCATTCCCTAGAAAACAGAAGAAAAATAAATGTCCTAACTTTTTGTTTAAAATTATTCATTCTGAATTAGATTGTTGCGAACTCCTGCATCTCATCGATTTCAGGGTACCCAATCGAGCAACAAGGCAAAACGTATTATTCTGCAACAATAATTCTGGGACGAACTACCACATACATGCACCTATTTCTCGACTTCACACATTAGGAAACAAATTTACCTCTAATATGGATGTATTTAACACAAGTTTACCATTATTTAAGAAATACCTGAACGATACTTTTATGTAGAATATTTTGATATTTAAGGAGCATCACATAGGGGCTAATGCATTTATTCGTATATTTCTATATTAATCCACAATGTAAAAACTTGTTACCGTTTTATTTTTATGTATCTTGCATTTTGTCATGCATTTACAACTTAAAACTTAGAAACTTTCTCTTTTATTGTAATGTATTATCTTTCCTTAATTTATATGTATACTCTTTATGACGTGTACTAGTTATTTTTTATAGTTTATCTTTTATTTTTAAAAACCTGTCTCTGTATTATAAACATGTTATGTAAAGCCCACCAGGGCGTTGAAAATCAATAAATAAATAAAATATTTTATTTCCAATAATCCATGCACTTAGTAGCTGCAAGACCAGTGGTGATCTAGCCTCCTACCTACATAAACAAGTAAATTCACTCGTAAAATCCATGGGAATTTTAGTCGAAAACATTTTTAATGTAACACATTGCTTTATTTCGTTTATTACTAAAAAAATCTCTTCAAATTTTGAACAAGGGTCTAGAATTTCAATCGTCCATGCGATTGGTAACTGCAAGATTGTAATCTAGCCTCTTTTTTACCGCTATACTATAAGTTGTCAAATTTATTATTATTATTAAGTACCTACCTTTTTTTTAGGTGTCCCGGTTTGGGGGAAAAAAATAAATGGTTACGTTATGTATTAGTCAAATGACTTGCAAATAATAGTATTTGACTAAGTAACTGGGTATAAGTATCCCCGCAGGGGTAGATAGAGGACGGGCCCCCCAAACAACTCGGTCTAGGCACACACTCCTTGCCTCGTTCACATTCATATAGTTTAGGAGGCGATTATGGGTACCGCTGCCCCAGGAAACATTTATTGGATAACCAACATCTCTGTCATAAGTCACCCAAAGTGGTTAGCTACGTTTGGTAATTTAGCAGGGGTTCGTGGGAGGAGGTTTGTCCGGGTCTTGGCGGCAGATGCGCTTGCCAACCAACTGGGTGGCAGGCTTAGTCGGGAAAGACTGGTTGAGGGAAACCTTTTGACCTCTACAGCACGACCCTCTCGGAATATCGTCTTGCACTGCAGTGGGAGGGATGGATCCGCACGTCCCTCAACCCTGGACACACTGACCCCCAGATTCCTATCCTCCCTTCATACTCGTATATTTTTCCTTCCCTGAACTTCCTACCCTTCCTTTCCTAAAGTCGTTCCACACAGCCTCCCCAAAGATGACATAGGACCTAAATTATAAAATGGAATTATTTTTCTCAGGGCTACCTGTGTGAAGGTAAGTAAAAAAAAAATACATCGTCACATACATACTTTTCTTTGTTCTTTTCTGACTCTTGACATGGCCCAACTCAAAACTCAAATATTCGGTTCACTTGATCATACCATGTCTTCTTCGGACGTCCTCTTCTACTATTTCCATTCGTCCTCTTTTACTATTTCCATCATTCGCTCTACATATCCAAACCATTTAAGCGTCCCTTTCGTAATCTTTCTCATTACGCTTACCATTCTTACGTTCCTTACGAATTTCCACATTTCTCACACGATCATACATGGTTTTATCACACGTATGCCTCAGCGATATCATTTCTACAGCATTCAGTATACTCTCATCCTTCCTGTCAGCATCTTGGCAAAAGTGGTATTAATAAGGTTGACATTGATTCGTTGCACCAAAAAATCACCAAAAGCACGAATTTTATTATACTCTGCCGATTATAAAAAAATTTAATGTTGGAGTTCTAGAAGAAATCAAGTTTAATGCACAAGGAATCAAAATGTTCAGCGCAGAGACTTCTTGGCATTGGAGTCGTCGCATAGCAATCCACAACGAGCGCTAGAAGGCTAGAACCACTTATGAACTTGCCACCAACGCGATTTCAGTCGATGATAGTTTGACATTATACTCGGGAGATATATCGGGAAGTTACGTTAAATCGTGGATTTGCTAGCAGAAAGTTGGAATGCCAATATTAACATATTATATTAAACGATGATTAAAAGTTTCGAATACATGTAGGTAGATAATAATTATTGAAAAATCAAGTTAGTTTAGTAATCTGTAACTGTCTCATTAAAAAAGTTAGATACAACTTGTAGAAAGTAGATATTCATTGTAAAATGAATTTACCTTTAACCTTTACGAACCTGATGTGAAAATTATGTACGATCCGAAGGGGGGTCACTAGGGTCGCCCATAAAATCGCGAGGCGTTGTCCGTGTCTCTTAATATTCATTTTGCTCTGTGTAGTAACACTCGGTCATTAGTTATTACCGTTTTAACCGGACATCGTCTGTCTTCATATTTGAACATAAAGAAAAACATTTTAACTCCAATATTTATGTAATTAGCTTATTTCTTTAACAAAAAAATATTAAAAATTAATACAAAACGGTAGAGGAGATAGTAAGAAAGCGAGCGGGACTCAAATACTTGTATAATTTGTTTTTATAAAATAATTCAAGCCACATTTTGGGAATGTTACTTTTCAGTGGTTTCATGTAGAATAGTCATCGATGTACAATATATGGTAAAATATTTTTTGCTGATTTAGGCATTTTTAATACTAAAAACTAAATCATGCAGTAAAATGCATATTTTTTTTAGGTTATTTCGAAAAAAACATAGATTAAACTACGTAACTCTCAAATATTTCATAATTGCAATATTTTACATCCAAATTTTGAAAAACAAATAACCACTTTCACATATTTTCAAGATTTTTAATTGGTTTTACGAATTTATAACTGTTTGCTTTAATCGTCTCCTGTAAAGTTTTGGCTTGAAGGGTTTTACCAAGCGGCAATCGATATACATATATTTCAAATACAGATCGATTAATTGTCCTAATAGTTTCTTAGGATTACCTGAAAACTCTCTAAAAACGTTTGTGGTAAATGTATTACCTCTCTTGGGAACGGGAATGTTAAGCATCCACAAAGATCAGATATAAAAACGAGTGTAATTATTGAGGGCAATCTTGTCGAGTTAAACCTACTCTCGGGAAGTTGGCCATGTTCCGCGGCTTCGCCTCACTTCAACTTTCTCCACAAACCGAGCAAGTCATCGCAATTAACTCTCTGCGGTAATCTTTAACGGTTACGCTGTTAGCTTAAGCTACGGATAAAGTTAAATTAAAATGTATAATGCACGCAAAACGATTTACCTCCAATTATGTTACTATATTCAGTAATAAACCATGTAGTCGTAATATTTCTTTTGCACAAAAGTGTCTAAAAACAAAGGAAATTATTGTCAAGGGTAACTTTTTTCCATAACAAACTATTCGATTTGTGTTTTTATTGCGGAAACAGTTTTTTTTTTCATGTTGTAAATTTACTAATTAACCGCACACAAACTTGACAAACCACCAACTTCTGACAGATTGCAGATGTACATTTTTTCAGTTTATAAAAAAATGTTGAAAGTTAGCACTTCTAGGGCATATTTATAACGCGAAACCAAGGAGGGTTATAATGATATCAAGACCCAGATTGACACCTTCGTTTCTAAGGGAGTAGATGTTCTCAGTATAGAGCTGGGACAATCGATCATTTTACACGATCCACTGGCGAAGTGATTCACTCGTAGAAAAATGGCCGCCGAGTCGAAAGTGCTCGTCGTACATAGTACGCGTCATCCGATCATTATCGGGTAGGTACTTTCGTGGTGAAAAACCACAATTCAGACGACAGAGAATCGAAAAGTTGTTTACAAAGGCTTTAGCCATGTTTGGTGGATCAGAACTGAACAGCCGTGTATTTCCCAACGTTCATCTTCGCAACTACTTACTTCCCCACCCTTTCATGCCTCACAACATAGCAGACGCCGGGCTGCAAGAGATTGGGACTCTTGTGCGGTGTTCACATAAAAATGCTCTTCAAACAACGTCCCCAAAAATATTAATTAAGGAAAACCTTGCGGTTTATTCGCTTAAGTTTTAAAGAACTTTGGTACAATAGATTTCAATCTTGACTATTTGGAGGTACACAAATAAAAAAATAATTTTATCAATATTAAAACAGGGTTACGATCGAATGTGAATTTTAATTTCACGACCAAAAGTATTATCGTGATTTATTTTTGTGGTATTATGCCATGTTGCGCTACCTCCTTCCTACTTTAGCCCACCTTTGGATTTGTTCCTGAAGTTCTGGGAAGACTGATATCGCATCTACATACATAAGCACACACACTTCACACATCTCACCTGATGACGGGCATTGTAATGCTGTACGAAACGTTCGCTAAAGAAGGAGGTAGCGCAACACGGCATAATAGCCCAAAATACATTACGATAAGGCTTAGGTGTTTAGGATCAATCAAAATATAAAAAATAAATTATTACATACGTGCGCCTGGGACTAGTAGTTCTGTTTTTAATAATTCAACTCTCTCGGACAATGCGGTGTATTCATGCGACAAATGCCAACAAATAACTGAAGCAAAAATACCGTAATGTCCCACTTTGTTTGAAGAAAATACATTCAAAACTGCAAAACAAACACTTTCGCAATCCATAACAAAAATATATCGTTACTCAATAATAATTGGCAATTGGCACCAGTCAGCAAAAATGCTATACAATCAATATATGAATAATCTGCACTCTACTCTACACGAGCCGCTATTTATAGAATTATTATTATTATTATCTATTGAAATGCAACAGTTTGTCTAATTGACAGTTTTATTTTGTTTAACTTTACAAAAAGAATTTGCATTGACAAGATACAAAGGTCGCTAGAACTCATGGGGTTGGCTTAATAAACGTGTTTTAATTTTTACACAACTGATAAACAAATAAACATTAAAGTATTGTGAACGGTTTATCGGTTGGATAAATTTAAAATACTTTTATTACTTAGGGGATGGTATTTATGTAAGAAATAATTTTGAACATTTTTTGTACATTAGCTCTACACAAATGGCCCTGAGAATAAAAATCCCCCATGTCATCTTTGGAGATGCTGTGTGGGGGGTATTTTTAGGGAATGGAATGAGAGTAAGTTCTGTGAAGGAATAAGGTATGGGGTGGGGGATAGGAATCAAGGGTTCAACGTATCTAGGAGTGACGGACTATAGTTGTATAAACATGGATAGTTTCTCGCCTTCAGAAGAAAATTTAACATTCAAATTATTTTCGGATGTCATTTCGGTAAAACGAGTAGAGGACGCAAATGCAACTCGCGTAGCGATCTACCATCACTGTCAGTTGCGTGCAACTGGCGTCATACCCGTAGTTGATGCATCGCGTTGTGTGAACACTAGCAGAACATAGTATGGCGGATACACGAGCGGCGCACAAAACTCGAGTCAGCTTGCATCTCCGTATACGAATGGCATTGCGCCCGGTAGAGTAGAGGTCCCGAGTTCGAGTCTCGACCGCTAACCTAATATTTTCTCTTACATTTTCTTTTAATATTATTGATATTGTACGAATGATTAAATAACGTTGATTCTTAATTTTTTTTAAATTTTATGACCTGAATCCCTTCATTCTGCAAAATATCAACGTAGGATGTTGATATAACGAAGACAACAAGATACGAAATGAATAATGCAGTCACTTCACGAGTCTCAATTCTTTAAAATATATTGTGCAATTCAGTCGTACGTGTGTTCGATATTAATATTGACACCGCTTTGTGCAATTTGGACTTGACCCACTTCCACTCTGAACTCCCCAAGGCTCGAGGCAATCAACACCACTAACATTGGCAAACTTTACCAACCATTTGTTTTGTTTTCTCTTTAGTTACCTTTCAATATTATATTATGTTTGTAATACATACTAGTTTCCTTATTCGTGCCCCTTGTTTTATTTGGCAAATTTTATGATTAATGATTTCAGGTTTTTTCCCGTTCCAAAGAACCGAGAACGGATCGGTAAAATTCGGGAATGGATTGTGCATTGAATGTTTAAATAGTATAACAATATCAAAATAGGGGTGATAAAAAAATCATACAACACATAACACGATGATAAATAAATCATAAAAATTATGAAGTAAAACTAACACAACCAACATAGTCACCAACATGAAGATGAGGAAATTAACAAACATGTAGAAGAGGAAACCATGACGTAACAGCAACACAATCAGTGGCCTGCTTAGAGTTTTTAATCAGGTAGGCAGTAGGAGAAACGTGATAAGTTTTCGCTAAGAATGGCTAAGCTGCTGGCTTTAGCCGATGTTTATTGGGATTGTCTCTACCATATTACTAGCCAATTACTAGACATAAAAAAATCGTATTTTTGTGACCATAAATATCATAAATTTTAACATTATGTAATTATACCTAGTTTTATATCATAGGTTCTCAACGTGTACGATAACGCCCCCTTGTGGGCGTTTGAGACTTTCAGGTGGGCAGAAGAAGACCCAGAAGGCAGGTAAAAAAAATATGGTGTAAAAAAGACAAAAAAACACGCTAATCACGTACTAATAATGCAAAGTAAACTTTAATATAGGTTAATTTTTTAATATGTATTTTAAAGCATTTTCATCGCGTGCGCGAAAATTCACATATTTCGGTAGTTCGGGAAGTGGTTGAAAATTGAATTGAAAGATTCCATTACATTCAGATCTACATTAATTTGGATGATATAATTTTTTTTATTATATAATATTATCATCTTATGTGTATTATCATTATTATTAGAATTTACATATATCATAAAAACAATAAGGAAAGAGGTAGCAACCCGGTACTTAAAATAAAAAATAACTGCTTTAAAAAATGCTTTTTTTTAACTTGCTAAACAAAAAGATATAACAAATATTTTAATATTTAACTGGAATAAAGGATAAAAAAATAAAAATAAAAAATATATACGTCAGTTGAGCCCCCCCCCCCCCCCCCCCCCCCCCCTCTCCCCGTGTTCTGTTTCACGTTTCGTTTAGATTTATTAGTATTATCTTCTTTAATGAAATATTACTTAAGTTTTCATTTTATATAATTTTGAAGAAGAAATAAGACAATATTATAACACGGACGTTAATGTCAGAACATGTTGGGAATGTCGGAGGAAGACACTGCACGATCAAGTGCATCAAATACAATGTCATAACATTCATAACGAACATACGCTATCGAAGTGCATTAATAATGAAAAATAGAGAGTGACAATATTCATGACCTCGAACCCATCGGAAATTCAGAATAAAATAGCTTTAACTCAGTTCTATGCTTTATCAAGAATCATGAAATTTGTTATATCAAGTAAATTGAAACATATTTGAAAATGAATTCTTACATAAAAGACTTAACATTGGAAAATTTTAATTTTAAATTTTTAAAATATAAATTCAACTTTAATTTTAAAATATGAGAGGCAGAAATGATAACCTTGTGTGAGCCAGAAACCTCGATGAAATATAATATCAAGACACAACCTACAAATGCCATGTCAAGTGTCAAGAGGTAGAATAACAGAAGAGTATGTGTGAACGAAAATGAATCGAAGAGTGTGTGCCAATTATATGGTTGTGATAAATGTTGTTATGTACAAACTCGGTAGGTACTTTATGCAAGGATACTCGCTTCAAATAAACTGTGTTTAGAATACGTGTGTTGTGATTTTGGCAGGATTTCAGATATTCACGAAGATTCAAATAAGATTCTCATACGGTCTACGAGATTGCAGATAATATATTATTTATTATGTTTTATGTACTTACATAAAATCTTAAACTGAATTTTTTTATCATCCAACGTCAAAAAAATCAAAGGGCCCACTTGCTCTATTATTTGTCATTTTAATGGATATTCTAAAGCTACCCAGCTCATGATGGAAATTACACTGAGGGTTAAAAATAGTCGTGTTGACTAAGACATGCAACGAGGAAGAAAAACTAGGCAAATTGTAATTCCACCAGAGCTCGCCGTTAGACATATCTTGCTGCTTCAGATATCAACGGTTTACTGCATTATGATATCGTCACCACTTCAAAAGTTTTCAACTTCGTGATAAGCTCTTCAAAAGAGGCCCACAATGCGTAATTACCGAGGCAAAATCATCGTACAATTGCGCAATGCGAAATGCAGGCATAACCGCAGAAATCACTGTCGATCTCCGGCCGGTGAAACATTAATAATAAGGAGATAATTGGCTGCCATTTCACCATCATCGCCATGCTCTGGCTCTAAAGCGGTCATAGAGCGGTAAGTGTTACAACCTGCTGGTGTGCTGGTTACGGTAAAGTGTGGACGGAATTCGGCGGGAAACGGTATCTACCGGCGCGGCCATCTTGGCAGAGGAATTACGTCACGGAGCAACGGTTAAAGTGAAGAAGCGCACGTATTATATTTATGGAAAAAATGACTGTAATTTACAATTAGCTAGTTTGGGTTGGCACAATGGCACGTTTTACCTCGACGGCTTCCAGAAAGTTTAAGAAATGGTAGGAATCAGGAATACTAATTTAATTTTTTTCAATTTTAGACAGTAGAAAAAATGAAAAATCACTGCATTCTACGATATGTGGGTATCGCGAATAATATGTGGAAGGTGAAGCGTATTATGTACAACTGAAGTTCATTATGAGAAAGTGATTGTCATTATGCGGAAGTAATTTTCATTAAGTTTGGAAGTGAAGTTCATTATGCGGAAATGAAGTTCATTATGTGGAAGTAAAGTTCATTATGCGGAAATGAAGTTCATTGTGTGGAAGTGAAGTTCTTTATGTTGAAGTGAAGTTCATTATGCGGAAATTAAGTTCATTGTGTCGAAGTGAAGTTCTTTATGCAGAAATGAAGTTCATTGTGTGGAAGTGAAGTTCTTTATGTGGAAGTGAAGTTCATTATGTGGAAGTGGAGTTGATTAAAATTAGTTTAACTATGCTTAAAAATCCTGAACTTTTCATTCTTCTTCATTTGACCAAAAATGAACCCAATCCGCTGGTTTCACTGAATTAAAGAATGAACATGCATTTCCTACATGTCGAAAGCTTCACAGAAAATGAGGGGGTTGACAGACTATAACATAATAAATAATAGGTAAGGCCGATAAGTAATAAGGATAAAAAGATTACATACTTGGAAATACGTTTTCAATCGTAGGTTTTTATTTTATTATTTATTGAGTTAGTTATAAACGTTAGAATATAAACTAACTAGCTGGGTTACCCGGCTTCGCTCAGGACAATAAGATAGTGTTCTGGAATGTTGCACAATGATGTTCCCGATTCCCTATTCCTGATCATTCCACGACATACTCCGCCACTCCTTCCATAACTTTCTACAGCTCTATGGAACCTTCTAGAACTTTCCGGAAGACTGTTCTAGAAATTTCAAGAGGGCGAAACTTTCAGCCCTTATATCTTTAAAAGCACGCCCTTTAGGTAAAAACGGATACACTAATTCCCTAGGGGGGATAGAGATCTACCACACCATATAACTCCCTTGATCGAACCGGGACTCGTTTCTGATTTTTTGCGAGCTGCACGTTTTTTTGGACTTTCTTTTATAATATATGCCATATTCAAATAAATAAAATGTTACTCCTTACATGTCCTTTCCCGTGCGTTCCCCTCCAGCGTTCCACTTCCACCTTCCCCACCACCGCTCTCCCGCTCCCCCGTCCCGCCAACCCCCCTGGCACACCCCCTTGTCAAATGCGCATTATAAACTGGTGGTATCATCTATTATTAGCACGATAAGACGATTCCGACAACAATTGTTAACTAAAAAATATTAAACATATTCCACCGTGAAATAACAAGTTTCATAAACTAACAATATAAAAATTCCTGTTGTCATTTTTTATAACATTAAAAATACCGTTAACTGTATTTTTATACATTAAAACTAATTATCTTTAGGTATCATTCGAATCCGAGCGATTCACAAGAAACACCATTCGATACCGATTCTACACATTTCGAAATATTTCTAAACATCAACTCAATTACTAGTGCATTAATGTCATTTTATTGCGTTATTAGTGCTATTACATAAATACCATTGTGTATATAAATAATAATAAAGATAACAATATTTGGATAATGTGTGAAAATACAGCATCGTTTTTCTTTTAATGAGATAAATCACCTCATGTGCGCAAGATAATAAATGTCTAATCATAAATGAACAAGCAATGACTAATAATGACGATGTATATATATATATAACGACTAATCGTAACTAATGATAATAATTTATCAATACATACTTCGTTAACGAGCCTCATTGAGAATTATTTATGATGAAAAAACTATTATTTATGATTGGAAGTATGATTATATTTTACGTAGCAAGGCGCTATTATTCTAAGGCAAGCTATTATATGACGCCCTGGGAACCATTATTTTTTAACCATATTAAAATAATAATGTAGGTACAGACTCATTTCTTCATCCACTTTCAAATATACGTATTAAAATTTCAAATATACGTATTTGTTCGCTTTTCGGAACAACTCATGTAGATCTCATAGAAATCGTTGTATCTTCCTTACTATCATAGTAAGATATATGATCTAAACGGTTTTAGAAAGATAAAACACCACACTTTATATTCAAATCTAAAAAATAACCACAAACTAAGTAAAATGTACTCTTTTATTAAGCCAAAGTTTCGGATTGCAATTTAAAATTTTGGGATTTTTTTATTAATTATTTTTATATGGAAAGACAAAAAATTATTAACATTTATGATATATTTGTCAAATTAATTAATTAATCAAGTGTTTTTTTTTTTTTAATTTTAATCGTTATTACTAATTTTAGTTTGTAAAAAACGTAAGGTGGGTCATTTTTAAAATGTTTGTATGTTTGCAAAGCGGAAATATTTTGACCTTCTGACAAAATATAATTGAGGCCTGGGGGGTTAATACATTTGTACGACCACACTGCTTGCCTCATCCACATTAAAAAATCGTATTTATTTTTTTATCAATTAGTTGCCCGCAACGGGCAAAATCTAGTATTAAAATAATAATATCTACTTATATTATGCTTACTAGTAATTCAGTCTAGGTAGTACCTAATTAGAATCCGACTACCCCTTCTGCTAACACAAATAATGAAAAAAATTCTTAATGGAATACATGGTAATAATAAAAACATTGTTTAAAATGTAGGTTTTAACAACAACGTCAGAACACGTTATTTTTATTCACAATAATTATTAAGGAACTGGCGCAGATCGGTGAAAAATCATGGGATATTAAAATTGTAGGATTTATAAAGCTGTTTTTCTTTTTACATATCTCTGATTATTGCCTTTCAATAGAATAAATCTACCTTGCGAATGTTAGTAAACTTGAAAAATTATGACATCTATCTAATGACATTATAAAAATACAAGAGTGGTGATATTGTTTTTTTTAATTCATATATATGTATATGTGATAATAAATTATTTTTCGATGCCAGGCTCACTGGATATGTCGAGATTAATGTACCTACTAATCTAAAAACATATATAGCACCGCTTTTAGAAAGGATAGCTATTCAAAAAATATATGTGTACGAATGAAATAGCTATATTAACGGATCGCTAAAGTATGTCCATTGGACATAGTTCAGTGAAACCTCAGAGTTGTCTCAGTAACGTATCTTCACTCCAATATTTCATATTAGCATCCATCAAAACCAAATAAAATAATTTTGGTACCTAGCTAGGTACCTACCTACTTTATCGCTTGTCTGATATGATAAGTAGTTCCAATTTTCAAAATAAAGTGACCATTGAAAGGAGAATGTTAGCAGGAATATTTCACACAACCTGTTGACCCATGCACCTACAACCGATATTAATGTGTTTAATAATTATGTTTCTATTGATTTTTGTTCATATCAGCGGTAAGACGCTTGACTCGCGCACCGAAGGTCGCGGGATCGAATCCCGGCGTGGCAAATAAATTTTATTTTGATTAATTTGTGATATTTCACAATTTATTCATTTAAAATAATAAATAGTATATTTGCGGCACGTTCCAGAGTGGAAGATACTCTCTGTATCGCCCTGGTGTAAGACCACCATTCAGAATTGAAACGTTGCTTGAAACGGCATTAGCCGTGTTTGGTGACTAGATCTGAATAGCCAGGTACTTCCCCACCTTCCTCTTCCCTATCTCCTTCCCCTCCCCACTACCCTAAGCCTCACAACATACTCCAATTGGGGATGCCATAGTCTCACTGTCTTCAGACGGGAGCAGTTGGGACTCTTGTGAGGTATTCATGTAAAAAAAAAAAAAAAAAAAAAAAATCAGATAAAAATAATTAATACTTATCAGTTTCCTGTTTGAAAAAATGGAAGTACATTGAACTTGAATAATATTAAGAATTACTCAGCAATATTATGCATTTTACGAATATTACACCCGTGCAACAAAAACCGTTATTATTATGTTTAATACTTATTATAAAAATAATATTATTTTCAATTTTTTATAACTTTTGAAGGTTATTCCCATCAATGTAATACATCATTGAAGAAGATAACAATAGCAATCTAAACGAAAATGTGAAAGAGAACAAGACAGAAAAATAGAAACAAGATAATGATAGCAAATCGCAACTGGAACTCGAACCCAGAACCTCTCGTCAACCGGGACGTGCGCTTTTACCAATTCAGCCATTTCCACCTTCCGTCAAAACGTCAATCTCATATTTTCAAATTTTAGAATTAACAATATTATCTTCGACTAATTTTTCCACGGGAAACTACCTTTTTCATTTTTGATAAGAAAAACTCTCTTTTAAAAAAAACCTCTCCTGATAAAAGCGCATGTCCCGGTTAGAGGGGAGGTTCTGGGTTCGAGACCCAGTTGCGACTATTATCTTTTTCAATTTGTCTGTATCTTGTTTTCTTTCATATTTTCGTTTAGATTATTAGTGTTATCTTCTTCTCCAATGAAATATTATTTTCATTCGATTTAGAAACTAATAGTTAAATACGTATTTATAATAATCGAAATCCGGCAGCGTTTTCAAGCCTTTTTAATTTAGAATTAGTTTTCCAGTATTGAAATGTACATAGGAAAGTAAAATTTCGAACTGTTCATCCGGATGAATTCCATCGCTTATCGGCGATACGAAACGGTAAAATGTATTCACAAAAGAAAGTAGTTGGAATCCACTGCCTTCTGCCGGCTGGTCCGCTGAAAAGCGCCGTTTCGGAACCAATCGTGTTCAATCAACGTTCAATGGCGTCTTGTACGTAAACACGCAGCGTCACGATTGTGCATTCGGGCAAGTTCGGGAAACTTCGTAAGGCTTCGGGCGTTTCCGAAGTTTCCCGAGCGCGAGCTTTCTCCCGCCTCGGCACACTTTCAAATTTCAAAGCGACTTTCCGCGGGCACTCGGCCCGGAGTGGTCGGGCTTGCGATGGACGCTTTGTATGAGATTTCTACCGTCATTTCTACGTGAACGGGATATAAAGCGGCAAACCGGTTCATTCGGAAGGTGTATGTTGGCTGTTGGCACCATTTCTCTGAATCTCGGGGAATCGGCGAACATCGCGTGAACCCGCAATAAACACCAGCGACTTGCCCGCCTTTATTGTATGAATACAAATGAACGATGAATATGAATTTTTGATTCCAATTAAAGCGATATTGCAACGTAATATTAATTGACGATTGTTTATTTGTATTGCAACTTATATTCATTTAAAATGACGATTCGTAGATATTATGCTGATTCTACCCTCGAAGAAACAGTTGCAATAATCGCAATGTGTTAGAAAACATTCATTTATCAACAATAATTATATTTTAAATAATGCTTGGGCAATATATTCACTTTTATTGCTCAGTTAGCATTTTAAAATTAAAGTAGATTTTCAACGGCAAATTTAAAACGGATAAAACATAATGTTGAAATTCAAAAGCATAAAATTTGGAAGAAAATAGCTGTGGCTGAATGAAAAACGGTCTTATGTTGGATTTAATCACAGAGCTCGGATTCATTCTGCCAACAAGGAACCAGAGAACCAGGAACGGAGATAGTAGAAAGAAATGAGAATGGAGGAGACAGCGATAACCTTAAACGTACAAGTTATTTAGCTACCCTTACTTTTAGGAATTATCGATTTTCCATTAGCTTTGCGGAGTCTCCAGATTATTTCTAGGTCACCTAACGGATTGTGTTCACTCGTTAAAAAGTTTGCTTTGTCCAGCATGCCTGAATTTACGTTTCGACTTTATTTATGTATTGTTTGAAATATTTACAGAGTGTTAACAATTATTGCATTAATGAAATTGCCATTGCGATGTGCTTAGATATAAACACTCCAATTAAAAGTTTTCAAGCATGGGTAAATCAAGATTTAGTTGTTACTAGTGAAATAGCAAAAATAATAATAAGCACAATACAATATAAAAGTTTATAGTAAAGAGAAAAAAAAAAGAAATAATAATTATTTTATTTGTTATTTTTATCAATAATGATCAATTTGGGAGGCGGTATGGGCCCCGGGAACCATTTATTGGATAACCAACACCTCTGCCACAGGTCACCCTAAGTGGTTCGCTACGTTTGGTGACTTAGCGAGGGTGCCCGGCCTCATGGGGTGAGGTTTGTCCGGGTTTCGGCAGCGGATGCGTCTGCCTACCAGCTGCATGGCAGGCCAGATCGAGAGGGAACAGTTGAGGAAGTCGCTTTGACTTCTCCAGCCGCACTCTCTCGGAACATCGTCTTGGAGGGATGGATTCATACGTCCGTCACTCATGGACACACTGACCCCAGATTTCTACCCACCCCTCTTACCATTTTCCTTCCCAGAATTCCTCCCCTTCCCTTTCTAAAAAGACCCTCCACACAGCATCCCCAAAGGGTTTTCGAAAAGCCGTTTGCTCTTGAAGAGCTTTTCTACCCAAGGACAAACAAATATCACAAAATACCGTAGAGCAGATGTAAATAGTTGTAGATAAACATTTTATGAAAATGTAGAAATAGAGTTCCTTTCTTCTTCGGCATAACGCTTCGATAAACATACAAACGTAATTTAATATTAAATCATGTTGATTTCTTATGAAGTCAGGTTATTATTTTTTCATCGGACATCGAGACAAAACGGCTGTCACACGTTAAAAAAATGATCCAGCAAAATTTTAAAATGATTACAAGACATGCTTTTTTTTATTAAGGTGTACTTAGGCTTTGTAAATGTAGTTTTTATTTTCCGTCGTACAGAAGGTGACCCTAAAAAGAGATGAAGGTTTTTAATTTCTTTGTTGTTACTTATGTACCTCTAGGAAAAATAATATACATATATTATATATCATATATTATATATATACATATAGGAATGTATGTATGATATGAACGACCTTGGATATAAAATAAACATTGGGATATACTTATGTACCTCTAGGAAAAATAATATACATTTATTATATATCATATATTATATATATACATATAGGAATGTATGTATGATATGAACGACCTTGGATATAAAATAAACATTGGGATAATCGAGATATCCACTTCAAAATAATCAATTTTAATTAAATAATACTAACTAGCAGTTAAAAACCCGCTCCGCAGGTTTTTGCTGCTGGGCCCTGCGGGCGGTTTTTAGTTCGGCTTGGCCCAGTTCGAGAGTTGGTGACCATTTTATAAATCCGATAGAAACCGGTTCCAAAAACAGCCGGTTCCTCGGATCCACTGTGATCCAGGGACAGCTAGTCACCGTGACAAAGTAACCGCGATAGGCAATGACGTCATTCGACACTCGAACACTCGTGATATAGCACCGTGATCATATTTCGGAACCAGTTCCTCTCGGATTTATAAAATGGTCACCAACACTTAAACTGAACGAATTCGAACCAAAAGCCGCCCGCAGTGCCTAACAGCAAAAACCTGAAAAGGAGGATTTTGAACTGCTAGTAATTAACAATACGAGTGTGCAGAGTGAGAGGGTAGTGTGAGTAGGAGAACTTTACATTACATCCACTCTAACTCTAAATACCCCTGCGGTGAAATGGCGCGTTGAACGGTTAGTTGATTTTGTGACATGGCTTATTGCTTACAGATACAAATATATTACAATAGATGTAATTATTTATGGAATTGGCGCGTGTTAATTTCTCACTGTACCTGCCATGGAAAATATTTATTTTAAATACCTTCCATAAATATTTAGGTACATATTATTATTTGTAAACGAATTAAAACGCAAAGCAAAATATAATGAAGGGAAATTTAAACAGATTTGTTGATACGGTATTCCCATTCAATTAAAATATTTCTAATTAAACTGAACGGATTCCGTAAAGTCTAAGTCAGGGATGAGCAACCCGCGGCCCGTGAGTCCGTTTCGTGTGGCCCGCAAGCCTTTTCGTAAAGCCCAATTTTCTAAAATATCAAAAAATAGATAAAGATGATTCAACGGCTTCTGTTATGTTTGGCCAAAGGGTTTAGCGAAGTTTTGAATCAGCTGCTAAAAATAATTAAAAACTATTTTACACATTCTTAAAAAAACACATTTTAGTGAGATCTAAATTAAGGTTTCAGTTTTATAAAATATCAAAAGTTTTCTTTGCTAAATTTTATTTAACTTTCCGAACGATAAAAATCAACAGTTGCCCAAAATTGCAAGTAGGCATCTTTTTAACATATGTTCTTTAATATTTCTGAATGACAAAAATCGACAGCTTTTATTGGTTTGACCTTGGAGATTGTTAGGTTCCCCGATGTTGGCTACAAAACCAACACCAGCTCTGGGGCCAAAGGGGGCCCCCAACATGTCCCAGGCTAGCTCTCAGCGGGAACAATGGTACTCTCTATTCAAGGGGTGAGTCGCTCAAAGCTATGGAATTTCTCTCTACCTTCCGGCGTCCAACGGGATACACTCTGGTCAATAATCCTCCTGCCGCAGCAGAATAATAACAAAGTTAAATCTTTAGGACATGTATTGTAAACTCAAACACAGTACATAGGTTTCTACAGTACAATTCAATACAAGAAATGCAAATTACACAAACCTAGCTAAAGTGTTTAACTCTCATTATCTCTCTCTGAAACGAAACTCTCCGAGTGGTGATTTTCGCGGGGCCCTACATTTCACTGATTACGGACACATTCAAAAGAGGAAATCAAGATACAGCTTACATGTGGATTCGCAGGATTCTCGCCTCATGTGGAAGTTCAATCAGGGCACTTTCTTAGTCTGAACAGACCGAACTTATTACAACGCGGCGAAAGCCGGCTCTAACTCGTAGGTATTTCAATATGAACATCGCGGGCTACACTGAATTTGGTCCGCTCGCCCGAAAGCGGGCCGCGTACGTGTGCTTCCCAAGGCGCTCTTGTCTGTCGGAGTGGCGGTGGAATGGGCCAGTGGCCGGGCAAGGGGGAGGGAAGCGGGAAGCAGGAAACAGGGGGGAAGAGGGGAGAGGCCGAGCTGTGTTTGAGCTTGTTCCGCGTTCTGGAATCTATTCGCTACAGGGGCGTATCGTAACAAGATATAAAATTATCGTGACCAGCCAACTCAGAACCAACTCAGAAAGGTCATTAAGAGTGATGATAAAAACATATTTAAAAAATTGGTTAAACAAGTTAAGTTCGGTTAGGGTTACCGGATATTTTTTAAATATTTTTTTCGTAGCTTTTAATGACCTTTCTTAGGTGGTTCCGAGTTGGTTTTATTCTGAGTTAGCATGGAACCAAAATTATCGCTTGCGGCGCTTTGCTTTTTACGTTCTAAATTTATTTAATAAAAATTACAATTTAGGAAAATACGAATAGGTTTGCGACAGTTCCATGACAACTCAGAATCAACTAAACTCAGCATTTCTTCGAAAAATCATTAAAAGCTATGAAAAAAAAAAAAAAATAGCCAATAACCTAACGTAACTTAAGAAAAAGTGATGAAAAAGGTTGATATGAAAAAAGTTCTGAGTTATCCGGTCACTGTTTGCGACACTATTGACTGTAAATTTAACAATGCCAAGCTGTATGTATCAAGGGCGGTCAGTGGCTTTTCAACGAGCTAGAGTGTTAAGATTGAAAAATTCTACATTATATGATGCTGAGCTTCCCCAAACTGAAAGAATCCTGAAAATCTTCATACAAAAAATTGAAATTGAAAAAATATGTATATATTTACTATAACATCATCAATTTTCAATGTTACCTCTCTAACTCACTGAAAAGTCCACATGATCCGCTACTGGTAGATATCTAATTACCCCAACGGCCCGCGAACAAGTTGAAAATGGATAAATAGGTCCTACGGTTTAAAAAGGTTGATTATCACTGGTGTAAGTGCTTATCCAGTAATCAATAAGTAGGATGGGTAAAATGGTTTACCACTTTATTACGCTCAAAGAATTTTGTAAAATACATTTTAATTCCTTTATTCTTTGACTTTCCATATTCTATTTTTAATTTTCAAAAATTTAAAGGGCTCTATACTTATTTAACAAATAATTTAATGGTTGTTTTAAATATCTACAAAAGGTTGCTGATAAAGATGAACCGTAGCACGGTTTGTTGAATTATAAATTATATCATAGCGGTAACAAAACCTGCTAGCGCGGTGCTATCGGGAGAAAATAGTTGCGGGAGATGAAACTGTCCCATAAATAGCGATAGATGACCGATAATGCTGTCTGAAATACGGTATTTTGTAAAAGCTTGAAAGCGTGGGACTCCCCGATATCGGAAATATAGTGTAAATATTTTTTCACTTGCAATAGGATCAGATCCGGAGTACCTAATATCATAAGCACGACACCGCTGTTTCCGAAATAATTGTAATTAATGAAACTATAAATACTAAAATAATAAACTACGAAATAATTGTAATAAATGAAATTAGGTTTAAATACTAAAAAAATAAAAAATATAGAAATAATTGCAACGAATGAAACTCACCACTGCGAGGACAGTTTATCCGACTACCCCGTCGTAAAAGAACTTTCAGTACGAGTCGAGCTAAAGCCACAAGAGGCGTATTCTCGTATCCAATTTACACCCATCCTGCAAAGAAACAACACAATCAATAAAACAAATAAAACAAACAAGGAGCTACAATATAAATGAATGCACGTATTAATTGGAAAATAAATAGAATAATGATATAAAATGGAAACCAGCAACTTCAAGAACTCAAAAGATTTCAACCCACGCAACTCCAACAATGTTATTTATTTTTAAGTATAAAATGAGAAGTACATAATCTTCGTTTGGGAACGATAGCGGATTGAAACCGAGAGTTTCAAATAATAATAAAGAGAATTAAATGTAGACAAGATAACAGTATTTATTATCATTGTTTCTCAATTAACTTGTATTAATCTCTTTTACGTATGAATTTTCAAATATGCAAGAGCTTGTTTTTGAGTCCTTGAAAAAAGAGGGGTTCCGCAAGGCTCAAGGTTGAGGTCCACTTTGTTTTATGGACACAAAGAAACAATTGAAATAAAGTAACATGTAGGTCATATATCATATACATAAATACTGTAATTAATTGTAAAATTTTCATGTAAAATCCCACTAGGGCGTTAATAAATAAAACATAAATATATTATGAATCGGGAGAAGAAAACAACTGAAGAGGATTAGGAAAACGAAACACCAGAATATGAATAGCAGTGATTTAGAGCGGTATTTCGAGAAAAGGCAAAAAAGGAAATTATTAATTACAATATAGTTTATTGAACAGGAACTCCAAGAATTGGAAAGGGTATGGCTTCTTCAAGAATAGTAATCAAAATAATCACTGAACCAAATCGAAAAACAATAACGACAGCTTATTAAAACAGCATTAGGTGTAACGCCTGGTACAAAACACAATTTCAGTGAGATCGTCCTAAACCGCACCCAGCCCATGAAGGCTCGCGAAAATGACGTAATGGATTGGCTAATACGCGGCCTTGCGCCGTTGACTCCGCAACTCCACGCCATAAATATTATTATGTACTTCACAGACGATGGTTTCCTTCCTTAGCAATTCAGATTGCGTTTCGGGTTCGGGCACGAGAATAAAGAACCATAGAGCGTGGGACTACGATGCAAACCGGTGAGCAAACATTTTCATTAAGATGGCTGCACATTTGCACATCGCATTTTACATTACTGTTGCTGATTACACGGTTTGTCAAGTCAATGTTATGCTGATAAGTAAAGCTATGAAATGCGTATACTATTTTACGATAAGATCCAGCAAAATGAAAGAAAAACATATAAATTAGAACTCGCATAATATTTATGAAACAGGAACGGAGACCACAGACGTCAAGAAGCTTATGCAAGTTAATGCAGTTAGGGGTCGTCCATTAATCACGTGAGGCTCGAAAGGGGGGGGGGGGGGTCGGAAAAAAATCACGAAACATCACGAAGGGGGGGGGGGGGTAAAATGAGATATCACGTGTATTTATTTTTCATTGAACGCACGATTTCTAAAGGTGAACGTCCTATACTTTGTACTAAAAAAATACACGTGATTTGGGGGGGGGGTTAGCCTAAAACCTCACCACATATCACCAGGTGGGGTAGGGGGTCAAAAAGTTGCTAAAAAACATCACGTGATTAATGGACGACCCCTTATTTTTATCCCGCAAATTCATTTTAATGAAGCGTTGAAACTACCAACGATGAACCTATTCTACGCGTCAATAGACTTTATGATTTTTTCATCATCAGGACAGCCACGCAGCATATTACAATGTCTAAATTACACAACCAATAAGGACCGCGATGTGTTTGAATTGAAATTTGAACAACGCGGAAAAGAAAAGCTTGTATTGTTAACACAAATTGATTTCTATTGACGAGTGTGGGAGATAATTGTGGATATGAACGAAAGATGAATGTTGTAACATTACGATTATAGACTGCAGTTATTTTCAAACAGAATTTTATTTTTAGCACCAAGAGTTGGCTCTGATCAATCAATGAATGATAAGTTGGCATCCACATAAATAGCAGCAACGTGTTATTTAGATAACATTGCGCGATTTTTATAAAATAAACTAAACTCCCAGCATGTTATTTATCTTAGTTTACAAAGTTATTAACAATTTAAGAGTTTCAAACAATAATAAGAAAACATAATATTTTGATTAAACTTGTATAATTTATTTTTTTGTTCAAGATTTGTTTTAAATATTGCACTAGTATTAAGTCCTTGAAAATGAAGTGTTCCACAAGGCTAATGCTTGAGGCCTTTTTTAAATTGTTGGCACGGAAAGAAGGAAAATGTAAATAAATTGAAAGATGGGAAAATTGACGGAAGGTAAAACATAATATGATAATAGATGGTGTTACACATTATACAGATAATATTTCACGTGGTTTATGTAATACCAGAGGAAAGGACTGCGATAACTCGATGGGAACATGTTAAAAGCCCCGAAAAAGGGCGTTAATTAATAAATAAATAAAATATCTCAACAAATATAAAATATCTCAACAAATATAAAATATCTCAACGTAAACCCTATAGATATTCAAGCGATCAGCTCTACAAAAACTTTTATGTACTAATGTTCGTCAAAACTATATAAAAAGGATTATTATCCACATACATAAAAATCTAGAAAATATTTAAAAAAAAATTATCATAAATATATCACAAGAAGTCACACCAGAAAGGATCTAGTGGTCCCAGGGAGCAATACGGCAAAGTATCAAAAGACATGTAGGTACATATCTTGGACCAAAAATATATGATAAAATTCCCCTAGAATTAAATATTAAAGCTTGCAAAATGTCCCACATCGGTTCAATAATAACGAAATGGTTGATTTGATTGGGTAGGGTAGAATCTGAAAAACTATTAAATAATGTCACTTAAAATTTTACATAACCTATTAACGGCACATTTAGTAAAAATTTTGTAGGTATATATTTAAATAAAAATAAAAATAAACATTTTTCTTTTCTTTTTCTTTTATTGTTGCAGAATAAATTTTTGGAATTTTTATTAATATATATTTAATTTTTTCTTTTAAATCTACATTTTGTTAGGTAAAGAATAATTTTTTTGCATTTTCACCAGCATTTGGTTCCTTAGAACGGGCAATCTAGGAACTAATATCGACCCACAAGACATAATAACACTTGTACACATTTTAATGTCTATAGTTATTTTGCAATGTTATTTATTACTATGTTATTTTTTCTATACAAATGTATCAAATGTAATGTTATTAATAAATAAATAAATCTTGCTTGGTTACGTATCATCGGCGCACGAGATGCGTATTATAATGAATACAAATTTGTAATAGTTTTGAATTACTAAAAATATGAGCGCTACATAGTATATTTATATTATTTTTTCAGACAGTCGTATCCATAAGTTAAAAAAAAAAACCTTTCACCTTCAGCTTCACGGCTCGCGACATAGTAAATAACTAATTTTGTAAGAATAAAGCAAATTCTTACAATTCTCCAGTCTTTCAAAATAAATATTAACTCAACTTTGGCATTAATCTTCCTATAAATATAATTTTAAAACCAACAGTGATGAGGGTAGCAAAGGTAAAGTCATGCAATGTCCAGTGATTTAAATATATAGTCCTCCACGTGCAAAGTCGAATCTTTCCCAAGCATAAACTTTCTAATAAAGTGTGTTTTTCGGAAGTGACCTGCAGGTAAGTATGTTTTTGTATCTATCTGTAAATAATAAAATTAAAAAGAACCTAGGAATTCATAATGAATTGTAAAGCGCCCTTGAGGTGATTTTTCACAAAAACGGCGCTCTACAAATTGTCCTATTAT
This sequence comes from Limnephilus lunatus, assembly GCA_917563855.2. Taxonomy (NCBI): domain Eukaryota; kingdom Metazoa; phylum Arthropoda; class Insecta; order Trichoptera; family Limnephilidae; genus Limnephilus; species Limnephilus lunatus. The sequence continues at coordinate 78,847,504 of OU830592.1, forward strand.
TATTATTATAATAAACAACAAAAATATGAAAAATTGGAGACCGGTAACTAAAAAGGAATCAAGATCTATAGGAGATTCATTGAAATTATGGAAACAGTATTATTACATTATTTAATATTATTAGGGATAATTTATTGAAGCGTATAAACCTTGCTGTAATATCTAAGTAAATGTAATAGCAGCGACCGTTTTATATTCTGTGTCTGATTCATATTTTCATTGAGAGTTGTTGATATTATCTTTGTCAATGATCAAATATTACATTTATTACGTTATAATAGACTAGTAGTTACTCGAGCCGCCAGTTATAAAGATAAAATATCTTCGTGATATAAATACGAAGTTGAATGTTGAGACATTGCGCACTTGTTCAATTAAATAGATTAAGGCTGACTTTAGAGTCAAATAAGACACGATTTCTAGGAATCACGACAACAACGGTCCCCTTGTGTCTTCACATCCCGAGGCGGTGAGTCATGTAATCGCACCACAGTACACACTGTACACAGTATCACCGCATCAAAATATCAGAGTATCAAGGTGTGAACATGTACCTGTATATAAAACACTTCAATGTCATGAATGTCATGACTTAGGCTGTCAATTGAATCGGTAGAAAACGAAAATTCGGTACACGATATACGCGTATATAATATTACGAAAAAAATTCAAAAAAATTATTATATTTTTAACATCACAAAACAGGACGGGAGACAAATAAGGCTATGTTGTCAGTGACGAAGATAACCAAGTGAATCATTTCAATGAAAATCGACTTTTCGAACCATTTACGAATCAACACGAAGAAATGTAAACAATATACACATTTACGAAAATAAAGTTTATTTCGAATATAACAGGCTTATGAAAAAGTTTTTTGTTGAAATATGAATTAAATAATAAAGTTGTTTAAATTACTCTGAAGAACGAATTCCTCTATAGCACTAAAAAGAATATAGGTATCGTACTTTGCCTTTATTTTATGTAGCATGAATATGAATATGTGAGTTTTGAAGACTGAGATAATGCAAGGATGAAAACAGCGAGAATGTGTGTGCACCTGTTTGAATAACCTGCCATTGATAATATGGGGTTACGCGTGACAGGTCGTAAGAAATCAACATTGTGCAAAGTGTTCAGTTACAATATATGTTAAAATCGGAGCTGGACTTCTTAATTACTTACCCTGATATATCAATTATTAAGGTTATCACATGTACGTTTCTATCCTGAATGGTGATCTTTCGCCAGGGCGATACTGAGAGAATCTACCACTATTTTATGGGGGTGAGAACTGTGAGTGAACATCGACATGTTTACATTTGAAGCTATGCAACCTATTGTACTGACCCCAACAACACGTTCTGGAATAAATGATTATTATAAGGTATTTGATTATTAGTATATTATTATATTTATTTTATTTACTCATTGTAAAACACCTCATTCTGCAGTCGCATTTACACATTCCACCATCGCATTACGGTTTTACGGACGAGTTATAACTGGGCGGGATATTTACGGCCGCGCCTGCAAGCAGGCAAGAGATATAAACTAAATTAAGTATAGTGACGCATCTGTGACTGTGGATTGTAGGTTGTAGGAGGTTCATGGTTCATGGTAGCCGATTGGCAACACAGATACATACAATCGAGTAACCTGTGGCCTACAGCGAGGATGACACGACCTTACGCGAGAGAATTCGTTGTTAATATTATGTCCGGCAATTGTCCGCGGATCGCGGAACATCGCAACTGTTTAACAGTAATACCTAGAGACTTGAAAAATTCGCATTTGTGATAACGCGAATTTTTACGCCAAATTCGTCACTTTTAAGCACAGAGCTTATGCAACTAAAGGCGCTAGTGGACACCAATATCTCGTCAAAACGTGTTCCAATAGATATTTTGTAGTTTCAGGTCTGTCGGCGTTAGAGCATCGGGAGCGTTGGAGGCAAAATCGGAATAATTGGACAAACAAAAGTGAAACAATAACAAATTAAACAAATAAAATGTATTTGCGCACGTCGGGATTCGATCCCATGACCTTCGGATTGCGAGTCAATCACCCCTAAACTACGGAGGCCGTCTTTTGCCTGCAAATACTAATAAGTTTACATAACATATCACCGAGGGTCGATAAATCCCATCTCAAATATCTTACCATTTTTGTATTAAAGCATGGGTTAAAATAATGGATATTGAATAACATAATCCAACAGTCACTGTAACAACAATTTTTACCGAAATTTAGAGAAAAATAATATTTATCTAACATAACCACCGGACGCAAATGCTAATATCGCTAAATTAGCATCACCTTACATGACAATTTTGTCGCTATTATTTTACAGAAAACCATTAGGCAAACCTTGCGCACTAATTCATTATTATCTAGGATTTGTTTTATCTTCCAAGAGAACGAACGACATCGGGTTAAAGAGGGATTTTAACGGTCCACGGCTCGAACACAATATTCATTTTCTTCTTATTAACTTGTACCTAAACACGAAAGTACGAACTCGATGTGTAAATAAAGCCTGGATAAAGGGCGCGGGTCAATTCGGAAAAGGGTTTACTTTGGAGCAGGGTTGCCAACTATCCGAATTTGTAATAATTAATTTTAAGTTTACTATAATTAAGCGCACTAGAAGTGAAATATCACAAAACTGCGCTATATAAATACTACGTTATTATTATTATATTGGCAGTGCGTGTCCGGATTCTAAAGATATTTAAAAAAAAATACATTTGCTCCTCTCACGAGGCCCCGAGGAAAATAATTTGCTTAAAAGCCTGTCATATTTGGGGATGCTGTGTAGAGGGTGTTTTGCGGAAAGGAAAGAGTAAACCTGGGTCTTGAAAGAACCATGCTGTAGGAGGGAGGAAACACATATCGTTCCACAGCCGAGCTATTGAACTCAAGAACAAGTCGTAGAAGACACCCGTTCTCATGTGAAAAATGTCAATCGTATACAAATGTTGGACGCGCGTTTGGCGTTCAGTTCACCGGTGCATCTCCCATTGAAATACCGGTAGAACAAGGACTGCAGGACTTACTCATTAAAAAAACTATTCACGTGTAGTAGCATTGATGATGAAGAATGGGATCTATCTCTGTTACTGTGTCCCTGACTAGTTGGAGTGCAGTTCTGCAGTCCGCAAGGTGAAGTTTGCCCTGATGCTAGCCAACCTTCGATACGGTAAGACAAAAGAAGAAGAAGAAGATGAATATTAAACTTCAAAGTATCACAAAATATCGCAAGAAGCGCAATTGGAGATTGAGCACAACAAACATAAACAAACAACACATATTCAGGGTTATGCGTATTGCCGTATTGGTAAGTATATTTGTATTCATTTTCGACACCTTTTTTCTTTGCCTAATTAAACGCCTAATTGTGGTTTTGTTGTTCCAACTCGAATGGGTCATTTATACGATCATCGAATTTAATATTCGGAAAGTTTTACAGGACGTTCATTTTATTATTTAAAAACATGATTTTTTTATTTATTTTACTTTTATTTTCCTTTGTCACAAATAACATCTTTTGCACTCACTGTATGAGGTATGACTCATCTCTCGCTAAAAAACATGTACACGTTTTGTGGATGCATAGGTCAGGGTAAATAAAAACATTGCGACCCTGCCCCAATGTTTGTCCGATGTTTTAAAACATTTTGTCGTTGGAGACTCGACTTAAGGTATTGATTTTATCACATTCATTCGCGGAAGAACTCCAAACTAAGCGGTAAAAGCGTTTCCTCGACACTTTCGCTGCCCTGTCCCACTTATTCTACAAGCAAGTGTTACGAAATGGTAATTTATTAGCAATCTGTGAACCTACTTGTTCCCAAACCTACAAGCGCTGATAACTGGTGCGACCAACTTTGCTTTTTGCACGCCTTCCAAAATGGGGACACATTCTTCAAGTTCGCACTAATTACAACTGTTATTTATTTTTGTTCGTTCTTGCATTTTTTACATTCGTAGGACAATTAAACACTAAACAACCGCTTAAAAGTGATATTATGTGGTTTTATGTATTCATAGTTGCTTTTTACTGTACATTTACTCGGTACCTACAGTTCACTCGGTAGTTTATCGTTATAGTCGTTATTGTTAATAGTGTGCCGAAATAACCCGAAATAACTGGAAAAAATTTTTAAAGAAAGTGTGAAGTTAAAATGTTATTTTATTAGTTATTTCTGTTCTATTCCATATGAAAAGACATTTTGTATGAAGGGTCACGAACACACATACATGGTGTATTAAATTGAATAAGGTAATTGAAAAAAATTCAAATAACCACACAGAAATCTACACAGGTACATCAAATTTATAATCACAACTAAGAATATAATCATAACTAAACTTTGCACGATTTATTGTTATTTTTTTACATGAGCTCCACACAGGAGGCCCTGAGGAAAATAATTTCCATCAGGGCCTACGTCATCTTTGGGGGATGGAGGGTTTTTTTGAGGAAAGGAAGGAGAGGAGAGTTCTGGGAAGGAAATGGGTTTAAGGGGTGGGTAGGAATCTGGGGTTCAGTGTGTCCTGGTCATCCGCCACCAATACCTACATAAACCTTACTCCATGAACCCGGGCACCCCTGCTAAATCACCAAACGTTGCGAATCACTTGGGGTGACCTATGGCAGAGGTGTTGGTTATCCAAAAAAGGTTCCCGGGGCGGCGGTACCCAATCCCGCCTCCCAAATGTATAACATACACAATTAATTTCTTAGGGGGTATACATTAATTAGGTGAGCAGTTTTTCTTCCAATCTGGACCCCCCCCTGGGTGAGATAAATTTGGGCCATTTCGTATATTCTTAGTTACGTGAGATTTTGCTGTACCCCCCCCCCCCCCCTCCTTTTGAGCTCAAGTAATTAATGTATAGCCCCCTTAGCGTGATATAAATTATTTTAAAACGACTTATGCTTCATTTTTCGTTGATTACAATTTAGGAGCATTTAATTTGATTTCAAAATTTATCTTCACTCTCCAAACGGTTTCTTGCTTTTTATTACTTAAGTTAAATTTTAAGGATCGTTCACATCTCAGCGAAATTACCTACTGATATTCTATGGACTACGTAACAGGTACTATAAATAAGAATTTTTCAAATTCTGTGTAGTCATTTCCTTGTATATTTTAACATTGAGACAATGACGTTATATTATAAATAGACTCGCCATAGTCTCACATACTCACAATATAATGTGGAAAGCAAGCAACACTCTTTTGTTTTCAGAGGTTTTCAGTTTAATTTCTAAATTCAAAACTTTATTCGTGTGTGATAAAGACAGACAACAAAGAATGTATGGGAGTGAATGTCATAGATAAATGGTCGGGCAGCGTATTCATTTCTTCGCCGAATACTACTGTCACATCACGGGTGTGACCTATGGGTGTATAACAAGATAACAAGATACTCTCACTCGGTTACACAATATGACAGGGAAGGGTAAAGGCGGGTAAAACGTGACACACGGGCAAATATTTTTATATTTATTATATGAGTTTTCATTATTAATACAACATTGGTACTATTATAGTAGTATTGTTAAGTACATATTTTATTATACAGTACAGGTTATAGTTCAAATGATTATACAAATCTATACAGATTAATAACACCTAGGAACGTTACTATTTACAATTTTCATCAACGACATTATTAAATTAATGAACGCGTTACCCTTTGTGCGTTTTACCCCATCTTTCCCAATGGAATAAAACGAATGCGGGACGCTGTGTGAACCGACTTACTGTTAGTAGGTTGTCTTTGTGATGCAATTTTCGCTGTCTCCTTTTCGACTATTTGCCGAGTAATTGAAGCATTTTCTCATCACACAGGAGCGCTTTGCAATACAATTTACTTACTGGTAAGACACGACCTCACTCGACGCGTAGCAGTTTAGTACTAAAGTCCTAGAAATAGAGACAGCTACAATCGTCTTGTGTTTGGCTTCCCACTTTTAGATTTCTACCCCGCGTCCAGTATTAATGTCATTGCATTGAGATATATAATTTTTTTTAAACCGTACTCTAATACAATTTCGCTTTGATAACGGAACCAGCGTGCAAATGAAACTAGAACTAACGGGCACAAGGAAAACGAAATAGTGAGAGAACGACTTATAAAAGCTAGCTTCAGCCTGGTGCCTGGTATCGGATTATGCATAATGAAATGGAAATGTTGCTCCGGGTATGCGAAAACAAATCGGCCGCATGCGCTCGGAACGGTCGGAAGGTGAAGGTCGAATTAACATAGAAACCTAACCTAGACAATCGTGATGGAAACTAGCGTGGAAGGACCCTACAAATAACCTTATTTATAAGCAGATAATAACAATAGACTTGTGGCTGCAATTTATCTATTTTTTATTTATTTATCTATAACATAATATATTTACAATGGTTTTATGTGTATGCCTGTCTCACTAGGGTATACCTGTGTCGAGACAGGCGTACAGGTATATAAATGAATATTGTAGTTACAAGGATATTTGAGGTAAAATACATATCACTTTGAATAGAATTAAAACAGAAAGGTGATTGGAAGGGTGGTAAATCTTTTAAAGATAGTTATTTTATAAATGTTGGAGATGAAGTAGAGAAGTAAATTCTGCCTAATAAAATAAAATTATTTTCATATATTCCTAGATATGCATACCTACAACCACAAAGGTTGTATCACGTACAAAGTAACTGATAGATATAATTATTTTACCTGTGCTGGGAGACAGGTTATCAAGGCATCTAATATACTAGTTTCGGTTGTCTGTGACGATGTGCTTTAGTTATTTCTGCGTGAAATTATTCACCTTCAAATAATTCAAATTTGCTTTGAAATTTAGTGACATTTTCAAAATTGGAAAAATTGGTGTGAAAAATTCTGACAAACGATAAATAAGGTTCCTAGTTCCATCCCTATCCCTCTCCTATAATCGGAAAAATATTTTTTTTTATTGGTGCCCTTTTTTACTCATTTAAAGTACGCTCTAGCGTGTTTAAATCTCACTTTATGGAACGCGCGTTTTTTAAAGTTACCATGGCAACATCAACAAATCAACAAAATGTGAAGTCTAAATGTCAACTTTTAACTATAAATCTGACAGGAATATTTTAAACGTCAAATAAAACATTACAAATGTTTCAAAAATTTTATTCAAAGTTTACAATCTTTTTTACATCAATTACATTCAAATTATTTAAATGGATGTGAAAAGAGCAGTTCGTATTATTTGAAATATTAATACCTCCGTTTTTTAAATCGGAGGAAATGCTGTTCAAATTAATACTATTCTCGGAAGTTCCGCACTTTCATTAATGACAGTTCCAATAATGTTTGAAACATTCTTCTTATTTCTAATGCTCTCTTCCACGTAACCAGTCGCCACAGCTACCGATTTCCATCCTACTTGTCGTTGGATTTGATCAATTGTCATGCCACTATTTGCCATAATGGTAGCGGATGTACGTCGAAACGCATGTCCTGTATATTTCTCAGGATCGTTTAATTTAAGATAGCGTGCGATTTGTAAGGGGCATGATCCAAATGTGTTAATACCAAACACTTGATTGGTGCACTAACCCTTATCATACCGTAAGAAAACCCTGTCTGTACTTTAGTTAGTTATTTATTAAGTTAAAAGAAATACAAATTTCGCTTTGTTAACTGAAGTGTACATTGATAGGAACAAAAATAATATATATATTAATAATTATGGTTTACTACCTAAGTAACATATTTTTCTTAAGTAAGAGCATTTTGGTTTTGCTCATTGATCTTGAGGGCAAACAGTTTTTTCTTAAATATATTTATTCTATTTACGGTTGTCAGGCTATCAGGAAGGAGATTATAAATGTGTACACCCTCATGGCCTATGTTTCTTTTACCACACTCTGTCTTTGCTGAATTTGTATATAATTTATTATGTTGTCTTGTGTGGTGGTCATTTATTTATTTATACTGGGTTTTACAGATGTTTACACTTACATGAGAACAATCCAGTTATAAAACTCAGTTATTACACAATTATAAAAATCTACAATTACATACAATTAAATACAAATAAATACAATTAGAAAAACAAAAACATCACAAATAAAAATACAGAATTATATACAAGGTCACTCAAGTAACACATTGCAATGAGTGGTAAAAGACATATGAAATACGCGAGCATGCATAGAAAGACAATTCACACAACATAATTAGTTAGTACTTTTTAACAGCGCTAGAACTTTTTTTTTAAATCCGTACAAATTGTCAACGAAAATATCCACATCAGCGCACTCTATCTTGTTATACAGTCGACACATCTGGGTCAGAGGGCTAAAGTAGGCGATATTATTTTTAAATGTATTCATATGAAAAATGTTATGGCGTCTTAAACAATGGGAATTGGGGACATTAATTTCAATACTGTTAAGACATAATGTAGTATTAAGATGGCCGTGAATAATTTTATGTGTGTCATGTACTTGTGATGTTTTCATAAATGAAGTATTTGTGTTGTATGAAGCCATTTTGGATTTTGTGAATTAATAGGCATATGTTGTATTCGTACAGTTTTCTAATTTTAAGTAAGTTAGTTTCTTGGTATACTCTTTTGGTGGGGGTATCTGGTCTATAGTTAAAAAGTTTATTATTTTTTTATTTTACATTTTGGGGTCGCAATGATAAATATTGCTTCATCAAACGCACATAATTAATTGCACCAATGTCGGCAACAGTAAAACGTCGAGCCTTCACTGTTTTAGATGGTCGGATGGTAATAAGCAATACACTTCCTTCTTCTTTGATATCATATAAGCGTAAATCGCACAATTCACATCTTCTGCAAGAGCCACAGATTCCGCAAATGGCTACCACCTTCAAAAATAAGTACGTAATGTCCGGTGCTTCCGTGAAAAACTTCCGCAAATCATCTTCTTTGAATACATACGCCTTCTTAGCAACGTCATCCTTGCTAATTGCCTTCATGAATGCATACACTTTCACAAATGATTTTAAATCAACCCCTTTATTTATCCTCAACAGACATTGCAATTTCGAATGTATGGCCCACATAGTCGATGCTTTGTACTGTTCCGACATTTTCTGAAGGTAAGCAAGCACAACTCGTTCATCTACATCTACTACGTTTTGCTCCTCCATCCATGTTATGAACCTTTCATATTATGAACCTTTATAAACGTCTTTGGATTTTTCAGGTATTAACCGCGATTCTGCTTTGGTATTTAAATTATCAATGTTAGAACTCACTTTACAAGACACAATAACTAGTAAAAACTGTGATGTCAACTATTAGTCTTATGTGACAGATTGCAAATTAATGTTTGTGTTTTTCATTTCCATGACAACAAGATATTGTGATGTCACATCACGAATTCATTAATAGTTCTTATTTCCAAATTTTTAATAATAATATCAATATTTATGTTTTCAAAGTGTACCAATAAAAAAAAAATAGCGTAAAGTATTCGTGGATAACTGGTCTTTAAAGCGCGTGTTTTAAAGACCTGTTTATCCACTTATATTTTAATATACTAATTTTGTGGTAATTAATATTTTATATTAAAAATGTGTATTTCTTTTATCGTGATTTATTTTAGGGTGTTATGCAGTGCTGCGCTACCTCCTTCTTTGTCAACTTTCCAACAGTGTACATTGTACATCATCAGAGCAGATATGTAAAAAAAAAAAACAAAAGTTGGCTAAAGGAGGTAGTGCAACATGGTACGACACCCCGATAATAAATCACGATAATTCGTTTGGCCTTATATCTGTATTTCGTTTGTTTAAATTCACTAATTCTAATTTCAGCTTCACTAATTCTACAATTATAATATCCGGTAATTTTTCACTGGACTGCGCTCGTTACATACTAATAATACACACCATTGTTTGAGTGATTCCTATGCTATACCTATCTACGTACACAACGGAATTATTAACTCTACAGAACTGTGTAGAATTTTTAAATCATGTTATCTAGCGCAAGTATCGCCTGTGACTGTAGTGCCATTATTATAAAATTGACCTGTAACATCTGAAGACTTTTTAGAATTCCATTTAATGCAAAAAATATATTAAACTGACCACTCACCACTGACCCCCAGATTCCTAACCACCTCTCATACCTTATCCTTCCCAGAACTTTCTCTCCTTCCTGTTCTTTAAAAACCCACCACACAGCATCCCTGAGATGACATAGTCCTTGAGGGAAAATATTTTCCTCAGGGCCTCCTGTGTGGAGATATTGTAAAAAAGGGCCCTAAAATGTCGTAATATCAATCGGCATCCCTGAGATGACATAGTCCTTGAGGGAAAATATTTTCCTCAGGGCCTCCTGTGTGGAGATATTGTAAAAAAGGGCCCTAAAATGTCGTAATATCAATACGATAAATAAGAAATAAGTCACAGTTTCTGTCGTGTAAATAATTCAACCGCTGTTGGAAGGTGAAGGTCGAATTAGCATAAAAGCCTAGAATCAAGCGCTAAGAGCCGTAAAGCAATGATGTGAAAGGACCCAAATAATTCTAAAAAGGTTGTAAGGTTACATTTATTTGAAATGTAAAAATAAACTTGAATTTTTATTAGTGTCATTACTTTTGTTTTGTCACTTTCACATTTCTTGTAAGCGGAGGAGAGAAGTTTGTTTTATTATTTGTGTTCGAGGAGGCGAACGAAAAACTGAGAATGGCCTAGCAAGTCATAATCTCAGAGATAAAATAAGTTAATGTAAAATATATGGTTTGTGATCGTTTTAGTGACAGTCACGAGGGAATATAAATGAAATAATGACTATAAACTGATAAATGCTATAAACTGATAAAATCCATACGTATAATATAACTATCAACGAACATAGATCTATTATAGATTCATACTACTAGTGATTCTGTGAACTGTAGTTAGTAGACCTCGCATCCAAAAAAGTATGTTTCTAATTTTCTTCAACTTAATAAATCAAATTAAAAAAATTCTTCTAAAATCACAGGGTACTTAATTAACTACTTCATTATAAACCATTTAATTTAACATTAAACTTTTTAAATAAAAATTTACGCAATAATTTGTTCAAAGAAACATCCACTATTTTTCAAATTCTCTTCACGCAGATGATAGGTAAATCTACTATAGATAGGAAAAATGCGAAAATAAGAAAGTCCAAAAAAATACTTTGAATCTTTACTGAACCAATAAAACGGCCACCTTATTGAAACGGAAACTGAACGCACAAACAAATTTACAGAAAGACGAAATACAAAACAAAAAACGCAAGTTTTAAAAGCTGCTAGGAGTGCACAAGTTATGAAGAGATTTTCCGTTTATTTGGACACTAGGTACCTTCCGGCAGTTTGGCGCCAGTGTAAAGGGGAAAACGACACTTTCGCCTGGCGACCTCCTTTGGCACGTGTAGCGGCACGTGTAGCCGAACCAAATAATCCCCGCTGGACGCAGTTCCACTTTTGCCATTAACATATAGCTGATAAAAGGGGATCTTTTGATCGTATGAAATGGAGTGTCCGACCAGGTAATGAATATAACTTTTTATCAAAAATCCACTAACTAAGTACTGGCAGTTTTCACTTCAAAACAACTAAATACTCTGTAACAACGTAGCAATTGAGCTTGATTACGAAAACCCAATAAACCCGTATACAAACTCGATTTTTTCAAGAAAGGCATACAAATGTAATATTTTATCCGTGATTCAATCCAATGTATTTGTAAGCCTTTCTTGAAAGATTTGAGTTTGTTTATGGCCAAAATTATTTATTCATATTCGTGTTGTGCACGTACGGGTGCAAACATATATTTCTTCTTAATATTATTTTAAAGCATAACTCGCCAAAAAGCGAATTCTCAGAAAAATAAATATTTAAAATAACGACAGAACAACGACAATCTAGAAAGAGCAGATTATTAATTATTTTAAGTATATCATTTAGAAAGCCATATCTTTCATTTTACATTTCACATCCAAATATACCTATATTCAATTATAAAGTTACAATCGAGTGTATTAAATTTTTTGTAAGTATTATTAATTATTATTCATAACTGCCAGTTACAATAAATATTATCATCTCTCCCCATGCCCTTAAAGATACAAATCCAATAGTATTATTACTTGCCGGCGAGAGGTCTGTAATAATCTGTTAACGTAAGTTGCGCCATCTTTTGGCATTGTTCGCTACTTGCTTGAATTCGGTTCTATTATAAAAGTTACTTTTTAACAAACTTCAAGTATCGTTTTGCATAAGGCGCGGCGACAGAACTATTCGAAGACGGATTCTTAAATTTCAACCGTACAACCTAAAGTTAATAAATCTTTGTGATAAGTAGGTACCTAAAAGCAAAAAAAAAACTTTATGATTTCCGGCGGCGTTTTGAAATAACAGAGATTTTTCTATTTGGTATATCCAGGTCAAAGCGATTATTTTCTGAGCGTAGTTTTTATCATATCATCATTTTTATCATTATCCATTTAAACAGAAAATTTATAAATAAGACGAGACTGTTTGTTCCTTATGTTCAGAAGAAAAGAAAAAAATCTTGACTTAGTTATAAAGCCATAGAGACGTTAATTTAAAAACTGGAATGCTCAAAAAATCTATTTATAACGAGCGGAAAATTTAATACTGGTTGTAATTCCGGGAATATGTTACGAAATCAACAAGAAGTCCAGCAGAAAACTTTTATTTATTTATGAACGATTTCTGAATCAACATCCAGGTCGGTATTAGTATTAAAGGCGTGTACCTATACTCATAGACATATGAATATTAGTCATATGTCTATGCTTATACTACATATTGCTCTGTAACTTCTTTCATAGTAGGTTTCTTAAGTATTCCTTTTTTTACTCTTGTTATACTTACACTTATTGAACTCCTTTGTACAACTTTACGTAACAATGAAACTACCTACCTACGTACCTACTTGTATTATACCTGCTATATCTTTCATATTCAGTTTATTGCGTCATGTATTATACACTTATTATTATTATACTCCTGAACAACTTGCCTATAATATATGTATACCTACATGTAAAAGCCTTCAACAACTCGCAAAAACAACTTGCCTATAATAATATATACTTGTAAAAGCCTTCAAAGTATCATGTTCAGGTCGGCATTAAAGTTTGGCCCGTACTGTAACTTTCTTGCACATGAATAGTTTGTTGTGAAGCAAGTTTATAATTAACAAACATTTATTGCGCCCGATTGGACGTTTTACAGAACGTAGCCAAATTAATAATAATTTAATAAATAAATATTTTTTAATGTGAATAACCTTAAAAAGCTATTGTAAAAGAGTTATTCTAATAATAGTTGAATAATAATAATAGCTATAATAAATTGACAATGGTGTTATGTATAATAGAGGTAGAGGAGACTGCGGTCAGGTGTTCCCAACTATTTCTAACCAATTTAAACCACTATCGTTGCGCGTTAATACAATCAACGTGCGCCCCAGTAAGTGTTCAAAAATAAAAAGAAAATGATTTGAAAGGGAGATATATAAATACGAATGTAAGAGGAAGCGCGCTAATATAAAAAAAAGCGCGCTAATATAAAAAAAACGACCATAATTGAGCGAAAATTGTAAAAATATTTTATAAAATACGACTCGTTTAAAATATAGCAAAAATCTCACGGCAAATGTCTAAAGTAAAGTAGTGTCTTAAAGAAAAACTGCGAGTTTTTCATATCTATAACATGTTAAATGACATAAAAAAATATGTTTTTATTAATTTTCGGAGCATACTTTGCGATTTTTTTTTCTATGGAGGGAATCGGCTCAGCAAATGTATAGATATAAAATAACACATAATTTTTAAGAACCAGATAACCTTAAGCGTTCAAAGAAAAACAATTATAAATTGGATAAAAATTCAGAATGCCGGGCCTTAAGGATTTGCATGTATCTACCTAATAATAATAGTAGATAATAATAATAATTGGATAACTCGTAGAGCGCCGAATTTGTGAAAAACCACCTCAGGGTAGTTGTATAATTTATTGTGAGTTGTGTAATCAAAGTCGAAAGAAAATAACCTGGCAATACGCCTGATCATTTAATGGCACTAATTAATTAAACGTAAATAGCAAACGCCATCTTCCGAAGTTCAATTAAAAATTAATCTGTTCAACGACGTTCTAATTCCAAATTCAAACTGACACGGTAGGGAAAATGGTGCATTGCGTGATTGAAATGTAACGTCTGGTTTAAATTTAGAACGTCGGGAAGAGCTTACACTAAATGTTATTAGGAGTGTTGTCAGTACCGCTTTCCGTGCAAACCGCCATGTTGAAAAAGCTGCGTCGTCACATCGAAAAGCTCCATTTCCTTCCCAGAAGCGAACTATCTGGCTTTTCTATTGAGGATGAAAATTTATTCCATTTGCGGCCCGTCAAAGGCCTTCCATATTTATTTCTGTAAAATAGAAATAACTTTTTGGTAAGTGCTTCCAAAGAAGCGTCTTTTTTACTAGTGATGGAACAATCGTGATTCGTTACGAAATAATATTCCAAACATTTCGATTTATTACTGACTTTCTTGAACACGTAAAAATGGTTCGAAAATTCTAATTTGATAAACTTATACACTAGTCGTGACTTTGTCACTAAAAGCAATAAGACGTAAGAAAGACAAAATGTTGTTTCTCAGTGACGTTTTGCAAGCACATCACTCTAAATCATAGGTTCTCAACGTGGGCGATAACGCCCCCTTGGGGGCGTTTGAGACCTTCAGGGGGGCGGTAGAAGATCCAGAGACAATTGGGGGGCGTTGAGATGGCACAGGGGGGCGTTGGCAAGTAAAAAAATATGATCTAAAAAAGACAAACAAAACACTCTAATCACATACTAATAAAGCAAAGTAAACTTTAATATTGGTTATTTTTTGTTATTAAAAACCCATGTCAAAAGTTAAAAAGAAGATTCGGCAATACGGTGTGGATTATATTAAATACGGAGTTATCTAAGATCCCACAAATCCACGCGATGAAGCCTTCTAGGTTTCAAGATCATTTAAATAAAATCCACCCCGATAAGAAAGACAAAGATGTGACATATTTTCAAGACATAAAAAATAAGTACAAAATTCAGCCAACTAAATGAAAATAATTTTCAACAGCTTCTAAGCATGACGATGATGGACTTCTAGCTTCGTACAATATCCCATTGTTGATTGCTAAAACAGGCAAACCACATACTATTGGGGAAGATTTAATTTTTCCAGCAGTAAAAGAAGTAATTACCACTGCGCTCCATAAACCAGCTGCAGATATTATCCGAAAAATTCCTTTTAGCAATAGTTCTGTGAAAAGACGAATTGATGAAATGGCTGAAAACATTGAAGAATCATTGTGCAATCATCTGCAGTCTTGTCGATTTTCAATTCAGCTGGATGAGTCCACTCTACCAACCAATGAAGCATTGCTATTATCATACGTGAGGTTCATCAAAGATGAGAAAATATGTCAAGAACTATTGTTTGTTACAAATTTGGAAACAGATGCAAAAGGAGAAACCATATTTAATACACTGGAAAAGTTTTGTGACGAAAAGAAATTCCTTTTAATAATACTAGGGTTTTGGATCCTTTTTCAAATGTCAACACAGCAGGATCATCCCAGTTAGAAGAATAACTAATAGAACTGACGACAAATGAGGAATTAAAAATTAAATTTACCAGACTGGGTTTTGGATCCTTTTTCAAATGTCAACACAGCAGGATCATCCCGGTTAGAAGAAGAACTAATAGAACTGACGACAAATGAGGAATTAAAAATTAAATTTAAGAATGGCTACCAAGAATTTTGGCTGCAGAAGCCGATTTTGCAACTGTACCTTGGATTATGGTCGATAGTTCAACGATTTTTACTAGCATTCCCATCGTCCTATTTAGCTGAACGTGGATTCAGTGCTGTAGCAACGTTGGTAACCAAAAAGAAAAATAGGCTCCATATTACTGATGCGGCGACTTACGTTTGTTTTTAAGTAAAATCGAGCCTTCTTAAAACGCATCAAATTCAACCATCTAATTAGATAAGTTATAAATTCAATATCTTTTCAATGTTAATAAAAATACTTCTCTACATAATTAAGTATGCGTTTTAATTGTTCTCATTAAAACAATCTTCTTCTCAGAAATATGAGAGGAGTCATAGCCTTTCTTACGATTACGAAATATTACAAATGTGACAATAGCTGTTTCAGATTCGCGACTATTTTTTACATATTAGGTACCTAGTATGTAAAAAATAAAAACGGACTTTCAGGAAACCTATCGCCCCTCCGCCTCCCCCCCCCCAAGATGATATGTAAAAGCAGTTGGGGGGCGCTAGAAAAAAATAATACTGTCAAGTGGGCGGTGGGCAAAAAAAGGTTGAGAATCTATGCTCTAAATAGTCAATCGGTTAAAATTCATCGAAATGATTTAAAATTTATAATCAAATATCAAATTTACTCATTTAAGTTGTTGGTGATGTGCGTTTGTTGTTTCTGCGTGAAATGTGAAATCTGGTTCAGTGAAGTCAAATTTGATTTGAATTTAAGTGTCATTTTCAAAATTGGGATTGATTGTGTGAACAATTTAGACACGAGATAAAATATGTATCTATGTAATATATTATTTTTAACAGAAAATAATTTATTTAAAAATTTTCAAAATTTTCAAGAATTTAGACTATCCCGTGATTTTTCACAAATCTGCTCTAGTCACTTATAATAATTAACGTAACAGTGTGAAAAATATAATTCACTAACTGAAAATTCCATCTTGTTGCATCGTATTTATATAAAAAAAAAAACTTCATTGGATTCGGGGTCAAGGGCGATTGATTAAACATTTGTAAAATAGTTTGTTTACCATTTGGGTAATCATTGTGCCCAAGGTCAATTACGTAATACATCAGTGCACCGAATGGTTAGTTTTAAATCAGAATTAAAAAGATTATTGTTTTGACAATGTTACTTTCCTTATTGTTATTTTGGATGAACATTTTTTTACATTGACTTCTGGATAGAAGGCCCTGAGGAAAATAATGATGTTCTTTGGGATGGTATTTTATGGAAAGGAAGGAGTGAACATGGGCTCGAGAGGAAGGAAACACATATGACGGCAAATGGAGTGATCTTGAATGCGGGTTCAAACGTGTACCAAAGTTTAATTAAAGCAGTTAGAATTTAAGCAACTAGTTTACTGTCACTCTCAGTTTTATATGGTTCTGGAGAGTCATATAAAATCTTACGCATAAAAATCAGGACTGCTTCAAATTACGTTAAAACGTTTGTAAATTTGTTTACCATTACTATAAACAAGTCAATAATGAAACTGGCTGGGAATTTAATTAAATTTCATGACGAGTAATCATCGATATATGAACGACGGTCGATGTGAGCAACACATTATTTACTTTAGTAATAATATAGGTAGTATAATGTTAACGATTTTAACAACAATGTAATAAAGTTATAATATTATGTTCTTCGTATACATACAAACAATTTATTTAAGTACATATTCCTTTTACCATCTGAGAACCGGTTTGTATTTTAATTGTTATCTATTAGATAATATTATTAGCAATACAGGTGTTTGAAAGGAGATTCAGTTACGAAACGACACGTGTATTCAACTGTAAACTTCGACCAGATATCATACGTCAATGACTGTAAAACATTATTAAAGTTAGGGGGCATACATTAATTACGTGAGCTCAAAGAGGGGGGGGGGGGGGGTGTCCAGCAAAATCTCACGTTACTTGAAAAGAATATACAAAGTGGCCCAAATTTATCTCACCAAGGGGAGGGAGGTCTAGATTAAGAAAAACTGCTCACGTAATTAATGTTTGCCCCTTACCTTATTCTTAATCATGTATTGTCATAAGTCGTAAGCTAGCGGAGGTCGGTGAGATGGTTAAATATTATGAGATATTTGTATACGTAAGTGAGGTGAAGTATCTGATTCACTTGGTCGTGTCATGTCTTCCTCGGCCATCCCAACTTCTACAATTCACATTTATGTCAAACATTCTCCCTCCATTCCTGTCTTCGTTCATTCGCTCTACATACCCAAACAATCTGAATAGCGCCGGATCTGCCATACGTTCAAAAACGTGCAAAAAACCTGGCGCCAACTCCGAAGGGGCGCCGTGAGAAAATAATTTTTTTATTAAAATTTTGTTACAATATTCCCTGAATCGTTTAAAAATTACCCATAGTACGAAATAATTATTACGCTCTAGCAACACTTTCCAAAGAAACAGAATGCGCACGCATCAGGTTGAAATCAACGGCTTCTGAATTTATAGTCAGTTACAGAATTTTTTAACAAATTCCATATATTTAGTTTAAACGTAAGATCTATTTTTCCATATATCTTTTACGACGAATGGGTGCGATCCAAATTCAATAATCAATCACAGCGCAGTTTTGTTGTTCCTGTGAATCAAATAAACCGACTTGCGCTTTTCAAAATGCTGACAATTTTTATTAGTGTGTTGTCCGTACGCTCGCTATTGTTTTATTTTGTACGATTTAAGTCTCTAGGAGAAGGTAGTTAAATACCATTTTCTTATGAAATCTTCAGTAAATTCCATTAACAAAAGCATCGCACGGTTTGCAGGATTTGCAGGTTGAACATGTTGACAGTTATTTGAAGTTCGTTAAATGTATAATTAATATCTATTAGATTTGTTGGATGTTGGATTTGTTATTTTACGGTGTCAATGTAAGCGTCCTTCGTAAGCCGTTGGAACATACGTCCACGACCTTGGCCCAGTCTTATTTATCTTGTTTATAAATGATCTAACAAAAGTATTTCATGATGTATTTTTCTCACTTTTTGCTGATGATCTCAAAATGTTTAGAATTATTAAAAATATTTACCATTGCAACATTCTTCAAGATAATATCAACAAATTGTTGATTTGGTGTAGTGAAAATAGACTCTACTTAAATATCTCAAAATGTCAAGTAGTTAGATTTTCTCGAATAAAAAATCCAGTGATCTTTAATTACAACATTGATAACAATACTCTTGAGACATTAACACAAATTAAAGACTTAGGCATCACTTTTCAACCAAATCTTTCATTTGTTAACCACATAACAGAAATTTCTAATAAGGGCTTAAAAATGTTGGGATTTATAACTAGGCTAACTAGAAATTTTAAAAATATAAAGTGTATTAAACTGTTATATTTTGCATTTGTTAGAAGTCAACTTGAGTACAATTCTCCCGTCTGGAACCCATATTATAATACACATGTACAAGCTGTTGAAAGAATACAAAATAAATTCTTACGTATTCTAAATTTGAAAATGGGTATACCAGCAATTATGTTGAACTACAACACTATTTTAAATGATATGAATATGCTCAAATTATCAGACAGAAGAATTTTCACAGACTCGGTATTTCTTTATAAAATTCGAAATGATTTAGTTGATAGTCCATTATTACTTGAATTAATAAGCTTCCGGATTCCTCTACGTAATACTAGAAGTCAGGATTTATTTCAGTGCAGAAATTCTGGAACTAACTACCATATGTATTCCTCTTTGCCCAGAATACTAATGGAGGGAAATAATTTTACCAAGTCTGTGGACATCTTCAATTTATCTTTAGACAAATACAAAATGCTGTTACTGAGGCAGTTCAGTTATATAAAATAAATACTGTATATTTCTAAGTAAAAGAAATATATACCTTTTATATTTATTGGTAAAAGAAATATATAGTATTTATATTTTATTTAATCAAGTGTAATTTTTAAATTGTATATGTAAAAGCCCCAAAAAAGGGCGTAAATAAATAAATACGTGAGTGTTTAGTGTTTGTTCGCTCAACACAGGGGAAATGCAAGGTACAAATTTGAGGTCATATTCTTATTAGATTTTTAAATTTATAACTAAATTTCTATTGGTTGTTAGAGGTTATAAAAGTACTGTGGGATTACAATGAATATATTACAATGCAATATAATTAAAAAAAAACTTTCAGGCTCGCAGAATCTAAAACGTAGAATTAAAGAGCAGAATGACATAAAAAAACTCGTTTCCATTGGAAATTTTTTATTCCAATTTCTCCAGCACCGATAAAAAATATATGTCTTGATTTTATTTGATAACGAACCCAAAAAAATTGCAAATCACATTAATTATCATTTTACCAACGTTGGCGCAGCGGAAAGCGTCGTTAGCGGAAAAAATACTTACAAAGAACCACACGACAGAAGAACTACTAGTCAAAAAAAGCTCTTCCTTGCGACCAAATCATTCCTTTAACATTTATAAAATAAATAAAACAGAAATTAATGAGCTCATTCTTTCACTCAAAACTCATTGCGCACCTGGCCCGGACAACATATCTAACCAAATCCTGATAAATCTACGAGAGTATATCGGTATACCTCTGCTACATATATTTAATCAAAGTTTCTCACAATGTATTGTACCTGACAAACTTAAAATTGCCTGTATTACCCCGATACATAAATCTGGAGACAAAAATTTAATCTCTAACTACAGACCTATTTCACTACTTAACTCCTTATCAAACCTCCTAGAAAAAGCAATGAAAAAAAGACTGCTATCCTACCTTGACAAACACAACTTACTTTCAAGTCATCAATTCGGTTTTCGGGCAAAAATGGGCACAGAACAGGCAATTTCTGAATTAATCAACTTCATTGTAAAACACGTAGATAAGGGATCTAAAGTAATTGGAGTTTTTCTAGATCTGGCCAAGGCCTTCGATACCATCTCTCATGATATGCTATACGAAAAACTTAAAAATATTGGCATTATTGGAAAACCGCTTAAATGGTCCATCAGTTATATTAAAAATAGGAAACAAATAGTTGAAATAAATAAATGCTTGAGTGACACAGCAGAAATAAAGTACGGAGTGCCTCAGGGTAGTGTCTTAGGCCCAATTCTTTTTCTTATCTATATTAATGGTCTCACTGATATTAAAATCCCAACACTCAGCTATAATGTGATCAGCTACGCAGATGACACTGTACTTCTTTTTAAAGAGCAATCATGGGAAAAGGCCTTTAAAAGCGCAGAATTTGGTATGAAGGAGATAAAAAAATGGCTTGATAAAAATCTTCTTACCCTAAACACCTCGAAAACCAAATTTTTAACATTCAGTAAAACCAATATTGGGCAACCAAAAACCGTCCCGCTTTTACATCTGTATGTAATAATATTAAGTATTTTGGTTTAACAGTGATTGCAAACTAAAATGGGAACTTCACATAAATTCACTTGTAATGAGAATCCGGAAACAAATATATATATTTAAAACGATTAGAAACATTATGTCACTTAAACTACTAAAAGATGTATACTTTTCCCTTTGTCAAAGCATTTTAATTTATGGTATATCGGCATGGGGTGGAGCTGCAGACACATACATTAAGCTACTTAATACAGCTCATAAATCACTTATTAGAACTATGTTCAAAAAACCATATCTTCATCCCACTGAAAATCTTTTAATTCAAAATAAAATACATGATATCAGGAAGCTATTCATAAAAAAAATTATCCATATAAATTGCATAAAATCGTCACCTTCACACATATCTTACTCCCAGAACACTAGAGCTAAATCTAACAATCATTTACAAGTGCCAAAAATTAAATCCACTCTTGCCAAAAAAA
This sequence comes from Limnephilus lunatus, assembly GCA_917563855.2. Classification (NCBI taxonomy): domain Eukaryota; kingdom Metazoa; phylum Arthropoda; class Insecta; order Trichoptera; family Limnephilidae; genus Limnephilus; species Limnephilus lunatus. The sequence goes on from OU830592.1 coordinate 78,869,220, forward strand.
AAACATGAATCTTACCTCGCACCTTCCATATTCAACACTTTCTTAAAAGAAACACAACATATAACGCAAATCAACAGAAAACGTACATATAAAAACTTTAATACGTGGTTAATTAACCAAAAAAGAAATTTCATTAACAACTTACTTGCAAACCGTTCGTGTTAATTTTTTTTTATGTATGCGCTGTATATTGACATTTAAATACACACTAAAAAAATTATTTGATTATTTCATTCACACAAAAAAAAACATTTTTATATATATGTAATATTTAAATTATTTTATGTAGATAATCTTTGTATTTCTACTTAAGTTATATTATTTCTTTTTATTGTTTTCTGTATCTTTATTTATTTTCTTTTGTATTTTTAGTTACTTTTATTGTTATTTAAATTTTATTGTTATTTAAATTTTATGTAATGATAGATACTGCTACCCGGCTCAGAACAGATATTGTCTAGTGAGTCGGGTAGCGCACATGATTTGTATATTATACTATTGATGTTAATAAACGCCCGGGTTACCGGCATTAAAAAAAAAAAAAAAATTATTGTAAAAAAAAAAAAAAATTGGGGTGAACGAATTTTTAATCAAAATAAAAATGTAGGGGGGGGGGCGCCATCGGTACCTACTGCACAGGGCGCCAGATTTCGTACATCCGGCCCTGAATCTGAACGTTCCTTTCTTAATCTTACTCATTACACTTACGTCAGTCTTGCATTCTTTGCGGATCTCCACATTTCTCACATGATTATACATGGTTTTACCACACACGTGCGCCTTATCCCTCTGCCAGTTCCATGCCTCACTGTCATACATCCTGATTCAGGATAGATACCAGTACTCCATTGGGGACTGCTAGCGTTGCGTCTTTGGACTTTGGACAGTTTTTTGTTAGGGATAACCCCGTTCAATCCTCAATTAATGGAGTTACCTTACATTAGCAACAGAAGCCTTAACCACTTGTACCCATAAGCTTGTTTATACGACAATGTAACATAACTAACAATACGTATCTTTCTACTACCTACCTGTATTCTTAATGAATCTCCAAGGTGTACAGGTCGCTAATCTTTGGTGCGGTGATATGATGAAATTCCTTTGGATATAGAAAAAAACGTATATAATTATGTAAACGTGTATAAACGTATGTAAACGTAAATAAATACAAATATAGTATATATAGATGAGGGAACTTTTGTCTCCCTTTTTTAACGTCCGATTCAACTCCCATTGAGATGGGGCACGAACAGCCATTGGGTACCTATAAATATATATCTACTGATGCATATTTATATAAACTCATTCCTTATAGATAGAAACATTTCACCTTCTTTATTCACTATCTCGAAATGACTAAAGAGCATACCAGATGAACAATTGCTTTATTTTAAAATCAAGCAGCCGAGCTAATTTAATGGTTGAATAGATCATGTTAAAGCATGAACCTAAAAAGCCCTGGACAAAGCATTAGAGCGATTTTGTATGAATAACATTGAAGCAAAATCTAAGGCAAGGGGAAATAGCCCAGCAGCCTTAAACAGCGATAAACTTTTGAAATGATTTTCAGGTATAAAGTGAACTATTTTAATTTAATTTTATATTGTTGATAAAACTATAACGACTTCTGATTTTGGGAGTACTCGACGCAGGGAAGGGTACGTGTCGTTAAAAAACTAAGAAAGTAACTGCATTTTTCATACATCGTCCCCTTCACTTCAAATTGTTCTCGGATAGCTCTGTCTATGGCTTTTTAGATTCATAGCAAGGCCTGTTTCCATCCGTATCCGTCATACATGGAATATAACATAATGCATGGCGTCATTTTGCACATTAAAAATATGTACGGTTTTTTAAAGCAATGCCGATTGAGATTCCTTCTTCCAACCTATGTACATACTTAAATCCCACACCAGTAGTTTATGCCCCGCCAACTAGAAAAATACTCCATAATTTACATAATATCGAGTTCAAACGAACAACTGTACTCCAAGCTATGTCGTAATTGTTAAATTTAACTTCTGTTTATTCTAGCTGCTTTTAGTTGTGTTCGTAAATAATGTATTATTCCAGAAGGTGTTGCTATGAATAACAAACATAAAAAGGAGACGATAACAAAACAAATTATAGAGACGTTTACGATTAAATACACTGAAAGAAATGTTTAAGTTCTATTTACTAAATTTTCAGTAATTATCTATTAAAGTTTAGTAGATAATTACTGAAAATTTAGTAAAAAGTACCTAAACATTTCTTTCAGTGTATACACCGATGTGTAAGACATTATTAATAAGAATAAATTAAATACCAAAACACAACAGTGCAGTGTTTACAAAAGAATGGCAGAACACCATAAAATGTGCTAAAAATATCGTTAATATGAACTACGTTCTTATAATTTGACTTTTAAATACTGGCAATTTTCATTCAGTTTCCACACTGTAACGCATGCACGTCGGACCGCGCTTCTGAATAATGGACGGTGTTGAAACCGGTGTTGACCGCGCGAATTATACAAATTCTAACAATTTAAAGGTCATAGTAATTTTGTCAAAAAATTCCAATAACTGCCGCTCCCCCTATCACAAGTTGCGCGCTCATCGGAGTCACACGCAAGTTTAAAAAAACTGTACACTCCCACCATCAGGTTGTGGGAGGTGAAATCAGGAACTCAATCAATCAAATGGTTTCGTTTGGACTGTTGTTTCACCAACCGCAGCCGTCGATGGTCCGAGTACATCTCAATAAAATTACTTTAAACTAATAATTATTAATCGGTATTATTATTTACCGCTAGGCGTTGCCCGAGCTTTACGCAGAGTTTTTTGAAATCAGATGTAGACAGTAACTTTCCTCTTATTTTAAACAACAAGTGTGCAAAATTTCATCAAAAGTATCAACATTCTGCTGGATTGGGAAAGTGAATGGGGGTCCCACGTAGACAAACCTTCCTCTTCTTTTGAATATGTGTGTAAAATTTGAACAATCTCGAGAATTTTATTTATTTCGTTGTAAACAGTATTTTTACATACATATCTGAGAATGCCGGAAAGTTATATTACTGACCAATAAAATAGTCACTCTTCTTTATATTATGAATTATGATACAGATGGATAGCTTCATTTTGACGCACAGAGTACACTATTTATTGACCTTTAGTGTGTTGTCAAAAAAATATATTATAATTGCAATTATGTTTGCAAAAAAATATTTTTTTTTTTTTTGGTGCCCTTTTTTACTCATTTAAAGTACGCTCTAGCGTGTTTAAATCGCACTTTATGGAACGCGCGTTTTTTAAAGTTACCATGGCAACATCAACAAATCAACAAAATGTGAAGTCTAAATGTCAACTTTTAACTATAAATCTGACAGGAATATTTTAAACGTCAAATAAAACATTACAAATGTTTCAAAAATTTTATTCAAAGTTTAGATTCTTTTTTACATCGTTTACATTGTAATTATTAATAAATAGTCGATGCTTTGTACTGTTCCGACATTTTCTGAAGGTAAGCAAGCACAACTCGTTCATCTACATCTACTACGTTTTGCTCCTCCATCCATGTTATGAACCTTTCATATTATGAACCTTTATAAACGTCTTTGGATTTTTCAGGTATTAACCGCGATTCTGCTTTGGTATTTAAATTATCAATGTTAGAACTCACTTTACAAGACACAATAACTAGTAAAAACTGTGATGTCAACTATTAATCTTATGTGACAGATTGCAAATTAATGTTTGTGTTTTTCATTTCCATGACAACAAGATATTGTGATGTCACATCACGAATTCATTAATAGTTCTTATTTCCAAATTTTTAATAATAATATCAATATTTATGTTTTCAAAGTGTACCAATAAAAAAAAATAGCGTAAAGTATTCGTGGATAATTGGTCTTTAAAACACTTGCTTTATTTCGAGCACTCGGCTACGCCGTCGTGCTCGAAAAATCGCGAGTGTTTTAAAGACCTGTTTATCCACTTATATTTTAATATACTTACTAATAAAAATTATATCGAAAACTAAAAGTTTTAAGTATGGTTTGCTACTACGGATACGATAAAGTGTAAGTGACTTATACTAAGGTTGAATTTGAATACGGTGTTCTATCAGTATCTACTATTATTTTCAACAAAAAATTTCGATAACAGTTTAAACCAGTTTGCTTGTCTTACTGCGAAGGTCTTCATCGATAGTGATATAGTAATAAAAACGTTTTGTAATTCAGAGAACCGATTAACCTTACTTGAAGACACCATAATTATTACCAGATCATAACAGAACTGACGCGACGTGTTGATTATTTATACATAATATATTATTATTAAATAATAGTATAAAATCTCGCAATATAATAATAATTAATAGTCTTAGATAAAAAAATAACGTAAAATGAGGCTAGGTTAGGATAGAAAACGAGATGAGGCATCATACGTGTTTAAAAGGAATTGACCCAACAGCAAATGAGGGTAATTCCATTAGTTTCTAAGAGGTGCCCAGCGAAAAAATTCAAGAAACAATCAAGTAAAATTAAAAGTATAATATGTGAATTATTGTGGGAAAAGTTAATATTATTTTTTTTAAATGATGACCCTACTTTGTAAAGGGCCCATCTTGCGGTGAAAAGGTCACTGTGACTATCACTGAGACTCAGGGAGCCGTCACACTTAGCTATAATAAATCATTTGGCTTACATCAAAGATATTGAAATATGAAATATTTTTTTCATCTTTCTCTTGCTAAAGTAATAGCGCAATATATAAATTACATTAATATTTCTCAATTCTATGATAATAAATTACTTAATTCTATGAAAATAAATATATTTTTTCTAAAAGTCAAATCTCAACATTATGGTCATCCTACATGCTTTCATTGTAATGTACTATCGCCTTCAGCTGATTAGGTACCTACTAATTATACTCATTATCTGTAAGAAACATACAACAATATTATTCTTCAATAACTGTATTATTTTTGTGTTATTTTATTAAATTGTAGAGTTGTTAACCTCAATACAGGCTTGACCTAGTGAGGTAATAAACTGATTTGTTAACATTAGACCTATGTACCATGTAAAGAAACAAATAAATAATAAAAAAAATAAAGAGATGTGCTATCCGCAGTTTTTACTAGGTGGGACTGCGCTTCCGGGTGTCGCCGATATTGTTTACCAATTAACGAATAAACTAAATGAACAAATAATAATTAACGAATAAACTGAACAATCGCTAAACTAAATGAACGAATTCTTCCCGCATTCAAACTATATTGTTAACCAATACTAATGCACACCTTCAAACAATCAAGGAAATGAAAAAATTCTTTTCGCATTCAAACTACCCTGATTAGGTAGTTCGCCGACAGTCGCGCGGACATCATAGCATATCTCTTTTGAATTTGAATATCTTTGTTCAGCATAAAGCTCGCCATATAAGCTCGGGAAGAGAATATATATGATATGCCGAAATACGCCAATCCAAATGATCTTTTATGGCTAAGTTTGTTGGCCCCAATAATGACGCGGGGTAGCGTTCGTTCATTCATACGAGCGCTATAATAATTTCGCTACAAGCGTGCTGTGACGTCAGTTTGAATAATAATTTGATAATGTGTGTAGCGCCATTTTTATGAAAATCGCATCAAGATGTACGAAATTGACGATACAAGAACAAAATCAGAACAATACAGTCGCTAAGTTACAACTTCCGTGGAGTCCCGTCGAATTCCAGAGAAATTAAGAGTTGTCTCTTTTTCTCTACTACTTTTCTGAATAAAGCTCAACGCCACCTGAATTGAGCCCCTGTAAGTCGAGTCAAAGTTATTCAGACTCTTTTTTGAAATCGCAAATTTGGTTTGATGTGTTTGTTGTAAGATTTTGTAAGTACATATTAATACTCGTATAGGTATCTGTCAAGTCAATAGAACAAGTTAATTGGTTAATTATTGAAGTCGAGCCGAGATGAATGACACCGGATTGGGCGGCAAACCCGTCCATTTTTTTTTGTTTCAGCGACAAATTGCTTTTTCTCGGAATCAATGTCGCTTACATCAATTATTATTATTTTATTCCGATTCATCAAGTCTGGAGCTCGATTCTCCAACAGCGATCAACACTTATCCGTAATGCACCATCTGCGATTACCCGTCGTCTCGACGAAATTTGTCGTATGTTTCATTAATATTCCTGAATGTGGAAGGGTCGAAGAGATGATTGATTATATCGGCAGCCCTGTGAATTTTGTCAATATTTCTGATGTTTTTGACATTTCTATGGAGTGAATTTGAAATTACGGAATTTTTGAAATTACTTAGGAATTTTTAGGTATATAATTTGCACTTTTTTCGAAATGGCTGGCATATTAACTTACTTTACTTTTGATAAACACATTGATAATATTGTCACCAAAGCAACAAAGAGTCTAGGCTTTGTACTGAGAACATGCAAATTTTTCAAAAATACTAAGACTTATCTGATTCTGTACAATTCACATGTTCGTCCTCACCTGGAATACTGTTCACAGGTTTGGAACCCGCGCTATATTGTTTATGTTAACAGGTTAGAAAGAGTTCAGGAGCGATTTCTCAAATTTCTCAATTTTAAATCATTCAACATATACAATTCTTACGACGAAATCGAGAAACATTTTCGAATCTCGAAACTGCTCAATAGGAGGCTTGTCGCTGATCAGATGCTCCTGTACAAAATTATTAACTCAAAAGTTGACTGCCCGGAGCTGCTAAATAAAATAAATTTCCACACGCCGACTCGATACAGCAGACAAAATACCCTTTTCTACATTGATAGATGCAACACTAATTCCAACCAAAATGAATTTATACAAAGGGCATGTAAATACTATAATAATAAACTTGCACATATAGACACACTTGCTGACATATTCACTGCTAGTTACTGTCGTTACAGAATTTCTTTATTACATTCTATGTAGGTGCGAATAACACATATTCATGACTAAATTCATTGTACCTAATATTATTATATTACTTGCGTGGCAACTTTCCCTTATCCCTCTCCTCCCCTTACCCGTCCCAACCCAAATACCTATTTCGCAGTCTATTTAAGTATTGTTTTAATTATTTTATTATTGTTTATAACATGTTTATCACTTGTTGACTTAACATCTGTATTATTATTTTTTTTTAAATTGCTGCTAAGTTCTGTTTTTATTTTTTCTGTTTTTCTTAAATTTTCTAGTTTACATTCAGTTACTTTTATGTTTCTAAATACCTATCTGTGAACATTAATAATTGGTCTGTTTTTTTGCCATCCTCTTATGTATATTTTATTACTATGACTGTTTATGTTCCTTAAATAAATAAATAAATAAAATAAATAAATATTACTCATACCAAAAACCTGAAAAGCGACATTGCAACAGTTTAATTACGATGTTTATTTCCATGTGAAAACTATCTACTGTCCGGCGAGACAGGAACATTGGAGGTCTGGATTCGTTCTAAACTAAATGTAGATTCGTTCTTTCAAAAAAATTAGAGTTCTTTCGAGAGCCTTCAAGGAGTAACCATCTTTTAGGCGGGTAAGTGGTGGATAACCTCAAATGTCCGGCGACACGTTCTTGTTGGTCTAAAAAGCATCTGCTTCAAAAGCATATTGCAGCAAATATCGCCGGTACATGGATCTTAAAACACGTCCTTCGAAAAGCGAGCAGGAAACGAGCTTTGGTTAGGATACAATGTAGTAAATTTTGACAGTTTTGTCGGTGTCGATTGGTTCTACCAACTCGTTGTTCGAGTGGAATGACTTTTGACATTTGGTGTCTAAGTATCTTCGACAAGACTCGAGGATGATAAAGTAGACCAATGTATGCACTTTCGACGGCGATTGCGAGCGGCCTCGATTTGAGAATCGAGCCCCAGAGCATCCACGAGCAAATATTGGTATTATAGTATCAATTATATGACTGAGTAAATATTATTTACCGGCGTCATAAAGGGAGAGTATTAGAGTGACTTTTGTTACCACTTTAGTAGTATCATATATTATTATAAATTGCAAGTTTTAGAGAACTTTTTCTTTTATGTACATGTATTCAATAATATTGTTATTCAATTTATAAAACACTGTTTATTTACAAACAAGTTCTACTGTATAATTATTATTAAATATGACAGCGGTTTAACTTTCTGAAGGCATTATCAATCTGTCAATTTTAATGTCTATAGCGTATAATAATTGCAAAGCAGAATTTGTTTATAAATAAACTGTTTTCTTTTTTATAAATTGGAAAACAGAATTATGGAATAAATATAGGTATGTTTTCATTACAGAACGATATACGTAATTATATTATTAGACAGACGTGATGAACCCCGTGTAAAGAAAATATCTGAGAGTTTTGACAAGACAACTTCATAAATATCACTTAAGCATCATAATAATGTCAATAAATCATAAAAAATAGTAGATTTATTAACTATTTACATTTAATTGGTGTTTTTTTTACATTAGCTCCACAAAGGGGGCTGCCCTGAGAAAAATAATTCACTTCGGGACCTATGCCATCTTTGGGGTTGTTGTGGGGAGGGTCTTTTTAGGAAAAGAAGGAGAAGTAATTCTGAGAAGGAAAAAGGTATGAGGGGTGGGTAGGAATCTGGGGCCAATGTGTCCAGGAGTAACGAACATATAAAATACATCGCTTCCACTGCGGTGCAAGGCGATGTTCCGAGTCCTGCTGGAGAGGTCAAAAGGTCTCTCTCAACCAGTCCTTTCCGATCCGGCCCGCAACGCAATAGGTGAGCAAGCACAACTACCGCCGAAACCCGGACAAACCTCACCCCATGAGCCTGCGCACCCCTGGTAAGTTACCAAACGTTGCGAACCACTTGGGGTGATCTATGACAGAGGTGTAGGTTAAAAAATACATGATTTCCGTGCGGCGGTACCCATACCCGCCTCCCAAACTGACTTATTTTTAATATTAAATTAATCTTTGGCGAATTAGAATTCTTGTTAGTGAAAATAGCAACAACCAATTCTGCATTTTTTGATTTCAATAATCTCTGCATATTATAAATTAAAGTTCTCCGCCGAGTCTGTCTGTCTGTTCGCGATAATCTCAAAAACAGCTGAACGGATTTTCATGCAGTTTTCATCAAAAGATAAGAGTGATTCACGAGGAATTTTTAGGTATATAATTTGAAAGATTTTGTGTAAATTGGTTGAAATATATAATTAAAGGAGAATGTCTGTATGTGGTGGACGAGCGGGCTGGCAAGCGGGCGGTGTGGATTTGATTTGTATGCAAATTAACAGATGGCGGTGTGAGTTAAAAGGTTGGGTAACCATCCAGTAGATGGCGTTGTTTTTCGTTAGCCACAGCAACGCGCGGCCGGGTCAGTTAGTTAATTATAAAATGCAAATTTAATAAGCTTTGCCATATTATCATAAGATAACAATATGATAGGCCATTACGTTTAATTTTATTAGATAAAGGGAATTGATACAAGCATTGTCGATTGCATGTTGAAACATTTATGTTCTTGTTTGGGTCACGCGACCTGCTTTATTTAGTAGTCAATTTGCTTCCACAATGGAATGAATAGATTTGATTTGTTAAAGGTCACAAACGAATAGAGCAGATTCACAATTTGAATGCCTGCAGTAAATGAAGCACTATGTGCCAAAAATATGCCATAGGGACATAAGTTCCACTTAATTATTTGTAACTGTGCAAATATTTTTGGGAATTTCAAATAAAGTATTTCATTAAATTTTTTTTATTTAATCACGCATGGTGCTATTTTAACTTTTCACGAGGCACTTAGATCTTTAGTGAGAAAAGAGTAGTGGAACTTAAGGGTCGGTAGTAAGCGCTCAAAAAGAAGAAGGGGAGATATGTAAATACGAATGTTAGGGGGAGCGCGCTATTATTAAAAACGATAATATTTAAGCGAAAATTGTGAAAATGTTAATAAAACACGACTCGTTTAAAATAGAGACAAAATCTCGTGGGAAATGTCTTAAATAGCATGTAAAGCAACCTTCATCAAAGAAACACTGTTAATTTTTTCATAAATATAACTTGTAAAATAACAGAAAAAAACATTATTATAATAATTTTCTGAGCATACTTTGCGATTTGTTTCTATCGAGGGAATTTCATATAATTACCGTTTCGGCGTGGGGAATGTATAACAGAAAATTCTTCAAAAATAACATAATTTTTTTTAGAAACTTATAAACTTAAAATGTTCAAGAGAAATATGTTATAAAACGTTAGAAATTCTGAATGCCGCGGCTTTTTTTTAATTTTTTTTTTTTTTACATGAATACCTTCCTCACAAGAGTCCCAACTGCTCCCGTCTGAAGCCAGTGAGACTATGGCATCCCCAATTGGGGTATGTTGTGAGGCTGAGGGTAGTGGCGAGGGGAAGGAGATAGGGAAGAGGAAGGTAGGGAAGTACCTGGCTATTCAGATCTGGTCACCAAACACGGCTAATGCCGTTTCAAGCAACGTTTCAATTCTGAATGGTGGTCTTACACCAGGGCGATACAGAGAGTATCTTCCACTCTGGAACGTGCCGCAAATATACTATTTATTATTTTTAAATGAATAAATTTCACATTTTACCCAAAACCCAAATTAATCAAATAAAATTTATTTGCCACGCCGGGATTCAATCCCGCGATCTTCGGTGCGCGAGTCAAGCGTCTTACCGCTGCGCTACGCCGCGCCGGTCTAAATGCCTTCTATAAATTCGAAATAAAATTAGTTATATCGGTTTATTCATAGAACGTTTCTATTTGTGTTTATTTTTAATAAAGGCTTATGTTTAATTAAAAAAGGCCTATATTATTATATTATTTTTTTAAAATAAAAAAATCGTGCTTTTGTTTAGTCAAAACTCAATACCCATTATCTCAGTGTAACATTTTTGGCACGTAATGCTTCATTCAATTCAGGTATTCATTTGTACAAAAGCTGAAACGGACTTAGTAGGCAATAAAGGATACATTTCATCTGTCATAAAAACCAAATGATGCTGAATGGCCATTTAATGCCAATATTACGTTTAAATATCTGTGAAAAAAAAATCGTCCTTAGTTTATTAAATCAATAATAGAAAGGTTGAAAGTCCAATTACAACTGCTAAGGCTTACAGTAATGAAATAATCATATTTGCATCCGTTGCAGTGGTTGAGGTTAATCTTTCTTCGAACAAAAGTTCATAAATGGGTCACGTAATCGATTTGACTGCGTGGTATTATTTTCCTAAGACCGGCAGTGTTTACGTAGCAATGATTCATGACATTATCAATATCAAATACCAATATTCCTAAGTTATTTTGCTAGCATTTAATAGCAGCGCCCTTGAGGTGATGATTTATTTCAATAAAATAACGATATAAAAATTGGTTGACAAAATCTTCATCAGTATACAAAATTTTCGTATAAAGAAATCACTTCACGTTTTGACATTATATGTATTTTAATAATTTCATCTATTTCTTTCTATTATTTTGCATTTTGAATCATAGGTGGCAGTGTCGTTACGCGTAACTGTTATTTCATTCGGCCAAGCATAAAATAGACAATCAACTATAAAACACCCATGTATGCCTTACGATTTGTGATTATGTTAGCAAACAAAATGATTACTTCAGCTCTCTCCATTACTTTGACCTAAATTTGCATACACGTTTGCTTTCTTTCGACTTTGTCAGTAACTTTTGGAATCAATATACGTAAATAACACAAAGTAAACGATAATTATTATTAGGCAGATAGACAAACTCCGCCCTTCATTTCCATCCATACATCGTTCGTCCAGTTGATTACTCACACATCTGCGAAAAACAACATTTTTAGTTTTGTGTACAGTACAGGTTGTAACGGTTCCATGCCAACTCAGAATGAAACCAACTCAGAAATACCTCAGAAAGGTCGTTAAAAGCTATGAAAAAATAATTTTAAAATAGCCGGTAAACCTAACCTAACTTAAACTATTTAACCATTTTTTAATTTTTTTTATCATCACTCCTAATGACCTTTCTGAGGTGCTTCTGAGTGTGTTTTATTCTGAGTTGTCTGGTCATCGTTGTAATCGCACGTACCCGAGGAATTTTAACCAGCGGTTCCAAAGCATATTTGGAGTACAAAATGTTGATTTCTTTTTGCTGTCCGATGATATTTTTTTCTATTAAAAATATTTTTCTATCATTAATCGCAACTGACTAGTTAGGAGAGTAGCGCAGTGATTCTTGACCGGGGCGCCAGCGCCCCATTGTGAGCGTTTTGGAGCTCTGGCGGGGCGTTTTCAAATGTTTAGCATTTATTTGTTTCAATTTATTTATTTGTGTCAATGTAGAAAATAAGCTCATTCACGCGCTGTGCACACTGATACACTGATACACAGACACACTTTCTTTAGGCGCAAGTTCTGTTAATTAAATTACCCTTTCACGCACAAAAATTTAAACTGAAGCATAACACCCAATGTCATTGTGATTGATATAAAATAAAGGCCCATTCAAAAAGGTTAAAAAAAAATCTCCTATGAGTGAAAGTTTTGTACCGTCTGAGGCTCAATACTTCTTACGTATGTATTCAATTCGTTAATACGGAGCAATATCAGAGTACGTGAGGTGGGAGGGAAGTGTGGGAATTATTTCAGTGTCGTAAGTCGTAAAGGGAGCGATTCTTTCGATGCGGTTAAGAAACACTGGTCTAGCGGGTCTTGATAAGAGTTGCGACTCCTTCTAGCAGCACGTTAACACGCGAAACAGAGCGCGTGTCGCTCAAACCCATCGCGACGGGATATACCACATAGCAATATCAGAAGCAACATGTGATTGAAAAAAAATGTTTTTTAATAGAAAAAAACGAGTGTGCTTCAGACCACACGACTGAAGTAAAACTACACTTAAGAGAAAAAGAAAATGTGCGCGCACTGCTCTCTCTTGCTCCTACAGTGATACAGACAATAGGCCTGTGTGTCGATATACGAAACGTAACTGGCTATGAGAGAAAGAGACAAAGAAAATGTGTGCTCGCACCGCTCTTTCTTGCCCCTACAGTAATACGAAACGTAACTCTCTCTCTTTCTATCTTCACTAACTTATATCCCCCTCCCAACTTCCGTTCGCCTCGCCCGATCACACTTTTCTTAACTCTCTCGTCACGCATTCACCAGCTTACTCCCCAAGTCAAGCTTGCGAAAAGAAGTTTTACTTCAAAAAATATCACCAGACAGTAAAATTACATCTACATTTTTTACTCCAAATACCTATATTCAGTAAGTAATTGCTGGTTAAAATCCTTCGGATACGTGCTGTTACGCCCTGTATACATATATGTCGCATATATTTATATAATAGGTATATCAAATTCTTCGTGTGTAAACTACGTTTTAACTAGATTCTAGAATTGCGATCCGACCGTAGCGTCGACTTTTATACACCGGATATATAATATTATTTAATTCGCACCTTTTGCTTGCATAACCAGTGACTAAAAATGCAAAACCCTACAATTATCTGAATCTATATACATTTGAGCTTACGGGGCGTTGACTCGTGCGGGCAGTACTGTTTATAATTCGACCCAAACAGATGGAGCTCGCAAGACGGCAAGACGTCGGTCAAGTGATGAGGAGGGTATTGGCCGGAAGGAATTAACAATTCAAGCGAGGAAACGTTGCAGAACGGTTTCATCCTGTACAACAACTAAGGTTGCCAACCTTTTTCAGGTTGAGGGCTACTTTTAACTTCATTTTCATGACGATTATCCTATAAAAGGGAAATTATAAGAATGTTGTTTTTCATTTTAAAAGGTATATTAGTAAATCTGAAAAGATCTAATTAATATTTTTTATAGAAACGTTGGTGACAGCCGTTTAAATAGCCAGTGGCGGTTTTATCTATGTCATTATGACTTTGAAACCAGTTGGAACCGTTTCGGAATGTGCGGTTTTATAAATTAATGATTAATTATGAATGAATTTATTAAAATTACACATTTTACTTTAAATCCTACAAACATTTTTTACGGTATTCATAGTTTGCGAAAATATCCTATTTGCGATAGTTGACATCATTTTCCTTCATTTTTAAAGGTGACCATAAGAAACTGCAATGTTATGGAATAGGTAAATTAGCGGTTATTCACAACCGTAATAGGGATCAATAAAAATATTCCTTTCCAATCGACTGTTCGCTCACGATCGATTGATTGGGGACCCTAGTGCTAAACTGTACAGAATATAGCACACGCTGATTAGAAGTCCAACTTAACTTGATTACTGTTTAGGCAAAAAAATAAGTAAGATAAACATTCCTGGGTTACGAATAACCTGACAATAATTTAAAATCTCCTACCGTAATTGCAAGAGAAAATTTTGTTTTAGTATATCTGTATCGTGTTGAGAGTAACGCCGTCTTCATATTAAACACACACTAACACGTGTCGCGTGATGTAAGCAGTGAGCACCCTCCTAATTGGAAAATAAATTCGCCAAGCAAAAGGAAGCCAATTCGTTAATAAAATAATTAATTGATTGCGTTAAGCCTCCTGGTACCTACCCTGATGTTTTCTTGCGGAACTAAAAAGAAATGGGGGGAAATGAAGAATGAATGAATTCAGAAAAGCAGTCTGAATGCAGCCACAAAAGTAATGAATTATTGTTTGGAAATTCGGCTTTATGTAAGACTAGCTTTCACCCGCGGTTTCTCTGGTCCGGTATTAGGAAGAAATGTTTTTCCAACATGAAAAGTAGCCTATGTCACTTCCCAGTCCTCCAACTATCCTTATGCAAAAAAATCGCTTATGCAGGTCAATCGGTTGCTTCGTCGCGACGTGAAAGAAGGACTAACAAATATACTATTGCATTATATTTATTTGTAAGAAACAAACAGCTTTTACATTATACATATACAGTATACAGTGATAAATATATATATAACTGAACTGGAGTCAAGCCACAGAAGTTTCTTATGCTAAAGTACATCGGAAATGAAGTTTTATTATAGGTATATATTACAGTTAGGAATAAAAAGGGACGGTTATGTTATGTCACAGGTTCTCAACTTTATTTTGCCCACTTTAAGAAAAAAAAAAATCTAGATCACCTATTGTTTTTTATTTATGGGGGGGGGGAGGGTAATGGAATCTTTCAGTTCAATTTCTAATGAATTTTCGCACACGTGATAAAAATGATTACAATACATACAATAACAAAAATAACCAATATTAAAGTTTACTTTGCTGTATTAGCGTGATTAGTATGTTTTTGCCCTCACTGTGCCATTTCAACGCCCCCTTATTTTGTTTGGGTCTTCTACTGCCCCCCTGAAAGTCTCAAACGCCCACAGGAAGCGTTATAGCCCACGGTGAGAACCTATGTGTTATGTACAAACCAATGATTAGTACCCCCACATTAGTACCCGCACACTTCGAAGCGCGCCACGACAGGCTGCGCGACGCGCAGAAAAGTCGCAAAGTGAACTGAGCTGCAAACCGTCACCTTACTTTCGGTCTTTACTTTTCTGCGCGTGGCGCGCTCCGAAGTGTACGTGTGGGGTGCTGTTGTAGGAATAATTATAAAGTATGTGCAGGTATACAGTGGAAATTTAAGGCCGATTGGCCAGATCGTAACACTCCCACATGGCATTTATTGTGTTATTATTTGTTCTATGGGCTTCCCATTTGGGGTACGCTTCCAAAATTATCAGTTTTACACCGTAAATTAATTTTAAAAAGAAATCAACCCATAAAAACTAAGTTTTTTGTACTATAATGCATCTAATAAAGATTATAATAAAACAAATAAAAAAACTTTATTCCACTTAATTTTTAAGTGGAATAAAGTTTTTTATTTGTTTTATTATAATCTTTATTATAATGGACTTCCACCACGAATTATCAGTTTCAACAATAGAAATATTATAATGCATCTATTTTTTTATTATGTAGGGAAATAATTTCGACTTTACGACACAGTCCTAAGCATCGAACAGCACGACCTACATGGTAACGCTAGTGGGTCGGCTAGTAGCCAATATCAGAGAAATGCATATTTGCGCGTGCGTGTGTGCGTGTGTGCACGCGTGAGTGCCACCAGTTGATAGAATGCATTGTCATTGACAACGAGTCCATCTGCCGAGTTTCAGCTTGATCGAATGTCGGAAAGTGGGTAATTTCCACTTACAAGATCATTCAAGAAAACAAAATCGAAAATACTTATTATAATGGAATGAGTAAAGATTTCAAAAACAGGACGTGAAAAGGGAGCCATGTATAATATCAGCAAATGATCGCTTGGGTGGTTTATGACATGGTTGAAGAATTAACGGTTAGAAGAACTCAGTTTTACGAAGCACAGATGTGCCAGGCGAGGCGAGGACATACAACGCACATATGGTACCTACGATCAAGAAGAATTAAAAAAAAAACTATAGACGAGAGTTCATGAGAAATACACGAATTCAGAGAAAGCGATGGTTTTGCAAAAGTGTCAAGTTAATTGCATTAGTTGGCAAATTGGACATCTTACTCTTAGCTGCGTGGACTTTTTTATACAAACTTAATCCTTGTATAAAGATAATAGGCCACTTGCATCAGATTTTTTTTTTAAATTTCCGGTTTAGCCAAATATTCTAAGACATTCTGTTTTTTTTTTTTTTTATCGTATTTTTGAAGCCCTGGCGATTTTTTGAAAATTTCAGTCCGAAAAATCAGACCATTTTTTATAAACCGACATAATTTTATTGGTGCGAAAAAACGATACTTACATAGCCGAAAATCATTTAAAAAAAAGAACGTTTTCCACACGAATAGCAATAAATTGTAAGGGGTTCTCTTCGTAACATCTGTAAAAACACCGCCATCTTTATCAAAAAATCATACCAAAGGATAAGTTCGCATAGAACAAACAATAAATCTAGTGAACGTTAAACGCAAATTCAAATATTCGCCGGAAATCAAAGTGTTGCCATATGAAAAAAAAAAAATCAGTGTTGAATTTTACAAAATAAAAGGAACATAATCGGAGACGGGACATTTTCATGTAGTGACGTCACGAGCTCAAATAATGGATTTATTTATTTAAAAATAAAAAAAACTATACATTTCTAAAAATTTTCGTAATCTTAGTAAAAAAAATCTATCCACACGATTTTTTTCAAGTCGTTATGAAATCCATACAAGTGGCCTATTTATATGAATAAAACTTTAAAAAAAATATAATCATTATTTTTTTTAATAGAACTAAATTTATTAATAAAATATATTCAAAATTTTGGAACGATAAAAAATTTCAGACGTCTTGCATGTTCTGTCAGAATGTCAGGAAATTACCGCTTTCCAATAAAATTCAAACAAAAAATATATATATATATATATTTATATATTTTTTTTTTAAATAAATATCTGAATGTATCCGAAAACTAATAACTATTTTTGAAAAGTGATAAAATAGACTTTCAAATGTTATTAAGTATTAGAAATAAATATATATATTTTTTAAATATTAAAATTTTTAATATAACAAAATAAAAAAGGTATAAAAATGGCTCTAATTACTTTTTTTCTAACTAAAATTACCGATAACAGTAAAACAAATGAATATTTCATCATACAAATTTATTATAAGCGTAATTGTCACCTGACTTTGATATCGTTTTATAAAAATATAATTCATAAAAAAATTTCACATTTTTTCTCAAATTGAGGTCGAAAACTTTCAAGAGGTTTTATGGGGGTCTACACATTAATCTGTGTTTTCTTTTATCACCGTTTTTCTCACCATGACACAGTATTGGAGATACAACGATTTCAACGAGACCTAGGTGAGCTGATCCTAGAAGCGTGCAAATTAGCCTGAAGGTTTAATTTCAGATTTGAATTATATTTGTGATTTTCTGTATAAATAATAATAATTCGGAAGACAGGTTTATTAGATGGGAAATTGGCAAGACCAGGAATAATAATAGTATATCGGATTTACTTTTAGCGCTAGTAACACAAGACGTGCGTGTAGTTGCATCCAAGGTGGCGGTGCGTCTAACAGCTGTAGATAGATAGTGTCTGCCCACGACGCGAAAACGCCGTAAAAACTTGTATAAACATAAACATGGCCGTACACACACTCGAGCGCTGTTTTACGATGCGGGCAAAGGGAATGGGAAACAACGCAAACTGCAAACAACTCGGTCGCTGTTTGCCGGTGGTTAAAGTGTTAAAGGGGTAATAGCCAATACAAGTGGAGTAATAACCCGGTGACATTTGCGGTGCAGCCAGTGATAATGAATCAATTTGCGACGATATTGCAAAAGAAATAACAACACACTTTGTACATATGTGATATATGTAATATCGAGGGGGATTTTGCAAAAGAAATAATGAAAATAAAGGAGCTTAAATTAAAATTCACTCTATGCATTTATGGCCCGGTATATCAGCCAGTCCGTATCCTTGCTACGAACGAAATTCTAAGCGAAAAACTAAATCTACCGCTCGAGCTTTGCTAAGCCGCAGCATAGTTCCTAATTTGGACACCGAAGCGCTAGCAGTCGTATGCCGAATCTGACATTTACGTAAATAATATTTGAATACTTCATATTGAAATTTACGTAAATTGTCTAATTTATAAGTATACAAGACTAATAATATATTTTTCAAGCGATGAGGAATGACGATGTAATTGATAAAATATCAAAAATAGTCTGATAAGGGATTTTAAAAGAGTCAACGTCAGGACAGTTTTTTTTCAGCGGTTAATTTCATTGATAGTGCACTGACTCTAGTAAAATAATATTAATTACAATTAGAGTACCTACTCGCATATAGCACCATGCTGATTGAAGTGGGGAAAAATTAACATGTAAATTAAACAAGCCTAAAAAAAACTGCCGTCGTTTTTGAAAGATCGCGATCATAAAATATCACGATTTCCCAGTGCATAAAGATGTCCTGATGAAGATGACGGTAGAGAACATAGATATACCACACACGTTGACAGTTTATTTGTTTTTTCGAAGAAAAAAGGAACATACTCCTCTATAAACTTCATAGACAATTCGCGTAATATTGGTGGCATTTAGGCTTTCGACCTAGATGCGGAATATGTTCTAAGATGTGCTAAGTTCGACATTCCGACCAATAAGCCGAGCTTATAATCAACTGATATATCGGGCATCACGAATTAGTCCCATTAGTTCCCATATTAGAATATCATAAATGAAATTGAAATAGAATATCGGCAAAAAACACACCAACAATAAGCTGTAGGAGACATTATTGTTTACATTACTTTTCCTGATTGGAACGTACAGGTTAACTGCGATAATTTTCATGTTGAATGCCATTTCACATGTGAAAAAATTAAACGAGACGCAATATTATATTTTTTCATGTTTTCAGAGAGGAATTCGGCAATTTTACCAAATACTAAAAACGACCAAGTTTGACTAAACACAAAATTTAATTTTTGCAATAGATTTCAAAATTAATGCAAAATACAAAAGTCGTGCAACAAGTTACAAAAAAGAAATATCAGAGTTATTCAACTAGATACCTTTTTGTAAATTAACTAATTTTAAGCAAAGTATCAAACGTCGACATACAATCCAATTAATTTAACACTGCAATTTCAAGTTCGCGATTCAATTCGTGGACATTTTCATCAAAGCCGCATTAGGAGTAAAAAAAAAAACAACCAAATTTCACTGGCAGTAGAAAATCCATCCATCACTAATCACCACATCTTTCTGAAAAAAAACCATTCACTAATAAACCTCTCAATCGTTCCCCTTTTGAAGTGAAAACTTCTTTAGCACCGTTGTGATTTGAAACTCGATGAAACTAATATGAAACTAAAGAGATAGACTAATGGGTCTCCTCTTTGTGCGGTGCTTGGTAGCCTCCCCACTCTTGTCTACTTTAGTTTTCTGAAGGTTTCACTTCTTCCATGGCGGAACATGCCTTGACCTTGTTGCCTTTTACATTACATTTTACCTTTTTGGTCACAGTCACTAAAAAGGTCGTGTTGACACACAGGTCGGCAGTTACAAAGATGACCTTTTTAAGTGAACCAAAACACAAAATCGGACTGCTCTTTCAGCCCCTTCTGAAAGCGGTTTATATTCGGCCATTAGATCCGGATTCAGTTTCGTAATTCTACCTCTAAAGGCTTAACTCAACGTAACGTTTGATGCAAGGCTTGTCTCTATGCGGAAGGAAGCGAACAGTACCAAATACAAGGCCGAGACTGGCTTTAGCAGCGATCTAGTATCCAATATTATGGATAAGTCCACTTACCAGGAAAACTACGTTGGGGGCCAATTGTACAAAAGGTTCAAACCTGCAGCAGTGCACCATTTATACTAAATGTATGATCGAGACACACCTTTTGAGGTATCAGCGAAGCTTTCAGTTTTATTTGAAAGGCTGTAGACAGAACGCAAACGAGCAGAATGTTAATTGTGGTGGTTGGACGTGCATAAATTCTAATATAAATCTAAACAAAATATTAACACGTGTAGCGCAACATCTTATAAAATGAATTTGATGATAAGTTATCCGAACTTCAGTAGGTACTAATGAATATTAAAAAGTAATATAACCAGTAGTTCTGTGAACAGCAGACGTCGCGTTAAAAAAAATATATTTCAAAATATTCCTTATTTAATAAATCAAAACAAATATTTCAACTGAAATTATAAGCATATAGTAGGGACTCAAAAACCTACCTACTTAATTATAAACCATACATAATATATTGAATGTAACTTTTTTATTTCAAATAACATACAATTTACATTAATCAACTATACAATTTGTCAAAAAAGAAAATCCAAATAAACACGACGATTTCACATTTGAAAAAATAATCTTTACTGAATCATTAAACCTGCCACCAACTTGAACCGGAAACGGAACGTACAAACAAATTTACAGACAGACGAAATTCAAAACGTTCGAGTTAAAATAGTACTTCGCTAGGCTCAATTAATAATAACAATCACATGAGGTGCGCCTCTTTTAGCGAACATTTTGTTATGAAAATGAAGGTACTGCGATATTTCAAGCTACATATTTTTATTTACAGAGCAAGAGTAGCTAAATATTTCTACGAAGTATCTAAATATCAAAGGTGCGCCATCTTGATTTTGGAATTGAGACAAAACCAACAGATTGTAAAAAGCAAAGATATATAATGTGTAGGTACATATTTCATTGACAAGTGCAGATGATATAGGTTTTCCGCAGGTTATTGGAAAAAGTATCAATTAAAAAAAAAAAAAAGTTTTGTAAAAAGGAACAAAGAAGTGACTACATAATGTCAAGGCTAAATTGAAAGCATTTTTACAAGGTGCCTTAGACTTGTTTCTGTGTTAATAAGTCCGGACAAGGTTTTATCCACGGGCGATGTGACCTGGTTTCGCGGCTCTGCTCAGTTCAAGCGAAAAGATCGCCAGGTATTTATGATCACCTGTGAACACAAATCGGAAATCAAATTAAGTACAGTCAGTTGATTTTATTCAAGAGCTTTCCACGCGAATCCCTATAATTTCGTATTTATTTACGCTTGGGTTCAATAATTAGTTATATTTTGTATACGGATTGTATTCTCGATAACATTTTTATATGGATTCACTTTCATCGTTCCTTTGATTGAAATCGCACGTTTACGACACAAGTAACCGTAGATCGTGTGTAAAAATTATAATAGATACCTAAACCAAGTATTCTAAGGTTGTGTTTTGTGTTCAGAAAATGCTGTTGCAGAATTTTGTTATTTATAACATACAATACGGCTAGGTCGGAACTAATGTGCGATTTTATAATTACAGTGACGATCCACGGTTAAGGTACCGTGACGGCAAAAAAGGCAATAAACATACGTTCCTTGTCGCTATAATGCTGCAGCTCTTACACACTAAATAACAACAGTCGAAAATGAGACAAACGGTGAACGTATGTCTGCACAAAAAATACGTGTGGCTGTTTCCTCCAAAGTACTACTTTTTATACGCGTGAGGGAGATGTATGATAATGATTTAGACACTCCAAATCATCCAGTGTCCCCAACTAGTGTCAGAGATATTCGCGGATTACTTCAAATCGGTTTATAACCAAACGTGTCCCAAATTAAATGCGGAAAGTCTCCGGCAAGAGATGCCTAAATTTATAGATTTAATCTCCCTTGATATATTTAAACCTGAGGAAGTAAAAATTTGCATTCAGAGACAACTCATCTCTATTTTATCTGTTAATAATTAACTTTTCTTATTTTTGTTCTTTTCATAAAACCTCCTCTCATTTAAAATCTTACCTGTAATTTATAACCTTATTTTAGTTTATTTTGCTGTTCTATTTAGTCCTGTTTTATCATCGTACATTATTATAAACATATAATTGTTTGTTTATACCTACTAACTAGCTTTTACACATTGCACTTTATTGTATTTCTGCTCTTATTACTGATTTTTTCTTATTACTCATACTATTTAATTTATTTTATGATGTTAAATCTTTTTTTATGTTTTTAATTTCTTTATTATTGCTTTATTATTTATTCTGTTTTATAGGTTTAGTAACATATGAGTATATAATTATTATTGTTATTATATTTTTGCTTCTATGCTTGTAAAAGCCCACTAGGGCGTAAATAAATATAAATAAATAAAAGCCCGATAAGGCCACGGGACCGGATGGAATTCCACCACATGTTATCACGTTAGGGGAATACTTATATAAACCCTAGTGCCATATAATAAACCTCAGTATTGCTACTTCCACCTTTCCCCAATCTTGGAAACTCACCAAGGTGAGCCCAATATATAAGTCGGGTTGCAAAACAGAGGCACACAATTATAGACCGGTAGCTGTCTTATCATCTTTTTCGAAAATTTTTGAAACACTTATTTGTGAAAAACTAACAAATAAAATAAAACCGCTTCTTGGGGGAAATCAGCACGGTTTTTTGTCAAAAAAATCGACTGTATCCAATCTCCTTGAACTTTCACATAAAGTAGCAAGAGGATTAGACGCGCTATATCAAACAGACGTTATTTATACTGACTTTGCAAAAGCCGTCGACCGTGTAGATCATGACCACGGACGTACAAAATACATGGACTTGCCCTAAGCGATAAAAGGCGTATTATTTCCCCCTCCCATTGGAACCATTTTTCGGAACCGGCTGGGCTTGCGAGAGCCACGCGTCAATCTAAAAAATGTGACGTCATCATTCGTGTCCGGACCAGTGTCGAGCTCTCATCGTAAATAACACGGTAAAAATGGTGGCTTGTGCTATAAATACGTGTAAATAAAGAAGAGAAAAAGAGAATAAACCCAATTGTGGTATTACATTCCATATTTTACACTATTTTAAGCTAATTCAGATCACATAATATGATCGTTTTTGAACATACACCATAAATATACCAAACCACCCATACACTATCCTTCCGAGATACATGGCGTGTGCCCGTCACTGTTTACTGGGGTAAGTAAATTATGAAACATTTGTAAAAGTGTATTAACTAACTAAAAAAATTTCAGTGCCGGCAACCCGGGCGTTTATTTATTATTAGTTATGTACAACAGTTTTTTTTCCTTACCCTCCTCACTAGACAGAGTCTGTTCTGAGGCTGGTAACTAAAAATTTTTAATTACATAAAAACAAGTAAGTGGTAAAAAAAAATAAAAAAAGAAACATATATATTATAGTAAAAATAATAATAATAAAATAAGAGGAAATCAGAATTTAAAAACAGAGTAGAATAAAAGAAAATATATAATATTAGATATTAAGAATATTACTTATCTCTCTTCTTTCTTTGACATTCAACCAGTTTAAAAATCTTTTGAAAACCCAATTCAAATTATTAGATGCGAAGTAGGTCTTTGTTTGGGCTACAAACTTATTGAATATATATGGTGCCAAGTAAGATTCATGTTTTTTTGCAAAATTTGATTTGATATGTGGTACTTGTAATTGATTGTGTGTGTTTGCTCTTGTGTTTTGCGAGTGAGTTATGAAGTGTGGTGATATTTTTATGCAGTTTTTGTAGATGATCTTCTTTATGTATAGTTTATTTATGTCTAATAGGTTATTGTTGATTATTAGCTGTTCTGTCGGATGTTGATAAGGCTTTCTAAACATAATTCTGATTATTGTTTTATGATTAATTTTAAGTGATTTGAGGTGAGTCTCTGCTGCTGCTCCCCATACTGAAATACCATACATTAGAATACTTTGACAGAGTGCATAATATATATTTTTTAGCTGAGGTAGTGACATAATATTTCGAATTGTTTTGAAGATGTAAGAGAGTTTCCGTATTTTTTTTGTAATTAGGTTAATTTGGAGATCCCATTTTAAGTTATTGTCAACAGTTAAACCGAGATATTTAATATTTTGCGCATAATCAATTTGACTACTGGAGCAAAATATTGGACTCGACCTTATAGGCGACCTTACTTTGACGTATTTGAACTTCAAATTTGTTCATTGCGTGGCGAGCAATTTGCGCTCCCATGTAAAAACGTCTATTCATTCAAAAGCAGAGTTTACTTTTAAGAACTAAATGATGATTTTATAGTGCGAGATGCCTATATACTGTCAGATTGAGTTTTGGCGAATAAAGTATCACCAAAGCCATCTTCCTGCCCTTCGTCCCGCTGTAGTTGGCTTCTACCCCTCACCTTTATGTTCTGGTCTATCAATATTCATATGTCTATGATCATGACGTACTTTTAAGAAAGCTACATAAAATAGGCTTTGACCAACCCCTGATAGAGTTTATTGTGACATATTTAAAAAATAGAACACAGTATGTATGCATCGGTGGCCAAGAGTCCAGGGAATTCCCTGCATTTTCAGGAATACCTCAGGGGTCAAACTTGGGACCTCTACTATTATTGATATTAATCGATGATATTTAAGAATGCATCCAGAGTACTACTTGCTTGCTTTTTGCTGACGATCTCAAACTGCTTAGGACGATACGCGACATTCAAGATTGTTTTAAGTTACAACTTGATTTAGACGCAATATCTTCATGGGCAAATGAGAATAAACTTTTCTTTAATGTAAAAAAATGTGTTACTATGACCTATACGCGTTCCAAAAACCCGATTAAATTTGATTATAAATTAAATAATGAAATATTGTCATCAGTAAAATCCATCAAGGACCTCGGGGTTACATTTGATCCCAAACTTACTTTTTCAGATCATATAGTGGAGTTGACATCATCGTGTTACAAACTTCTTGGATTTGTGATAAGAATAAGTAAACAATTTTCCAAGCCCGAAGCAATGACATCGATGTTCAACTGCATTATACGATCAAAATTAGAATACGCTTCTGCTGTTTGGGCCCCATACCAGAAAAAATACATAGATATATTAGAACAAATCCAAAAAAATAATTCAAAGGTATCTTTATATGAGAATGCATGGTGAATACCCGCGATTTATGCATCATCTAGATTTGCTATCTGAAACGCGCTTCGAAAGTCTCCAATCTAGAAGGAATGCGACCCTAACAGTAACAGCTTTCAAAATTATAAACTACTACATTGACAGCCCATACCTCTTAGAATGCTATAAATTGTTTGTACCGAACAACTACTGCCAGGGTCGCCACCACGACTTGTTCTATATCCCACATGGCAGAACAGACGTTCTGGCCCAACACAGCATGACAAGAGGTATGGTACTGCAAAATGATATTTCTAGGTCTCTTGACATTTTGAAGGTTTCAAGAATAAATTTAGGCAAGGACTCTAAAATATGTATTATTGAAAAAAGTTATGTGTATATGTTACGTGTATTGTAATAGGATTATATTAATCTGTAATGCACAAAAAAAAAAAAAAAGTGTGCAGACATACGTTCACCGTTTGTCTCATTTTCGACTGTTGTTATTTAGTGTGTAAAAAAGAGCTGCCGAATTATATGTTTGATAACAAAAGCAAAACCATCAGCGCATCGACATTTGACGTTTTTGAATTTTTGGAATTCAGTAACACTTCAATATTATCCTGGTCCACAGAGATGTCACGGTGCGGTGTGGGAGAGAGATGCATGAAAATGATAACTTTTTTCCTTTGGAGGAAACAGACCTACGTACATCGTGTATCTCATCTTTTGAAATAACTGCAGCATTATTGTGTTAAGGGGCGTATGTTTATTGCCTTTTTTATGCCGTCACGGTACCGTATCCGTGAATCCTCACGGTAATTATAAAAGCGCAATATAAAAAATGTTATTATAAAAACCAATATGTTATTCCTAATGTTTTCGGTAGCCAAATAATAATTATATACACCCACAGTTTTTTGTAAATGTTAAATTAGAATTTACTTCAGATCGGTGGGTGGTAAAAGGCAATAAACATGCGGTAGTCAACAAAAAATGTTTTTCGAGTAAATTTAATACCATCCGAGAAGAGTGTGAGAAAAGTCTATAGTAACCTTGAAGTTACTAATCCCACATTATGTAGATAGTGTGATGTAAATTGTTGACGAGTAGGAGAAATTCATGTACAAACTTATAATATATTTCTAAAATCTTACTTCAACTACAAACTAGACAAACAATTAACAAAAACTTATGGTTAAAAATTGCATCAACCGGTTCATCGATCACTGATACGAAAATATATGTACAATGATTTGACCAATGAACGCGATGCTGCGTAAAATGTACAAAAATATATACTGTTTATTCATACCCTGTATATACAGACAATATTATAAAACACTTCCCTTTAACAAGAATTAAGCTCTTAAAAAAATATTCTATACATATAGGTATATTATTTTTAATATAATTTAAAAAAAAATGTATATGAAATTCTTTCGACAGAAAAAAAGTACGCTCCGAAAATTAAAAAAAAAAAAACACATCTGGTTCTGTTATTTAGCGTATATCAGGGGTCACGAAATGGCGGATCCGCGGTCCGGATCCGGACCGCCGCGGCGACCTATTTTGTGCGGACCTTGTGTTAACAATACAAAATATTTTTTCAGTGAGGATCTTAAATCGGAATTAGTAAAAAGATTCACAGATTTTAAGAAAATTCAGAATGTTGTCGACATCCTCAGTAACATTTACTCTCTGCATCCTGGTGATGAATGGAGCAATGAAGCTGCAAATATTTTCGGGAGTAATAAAGCTGCTCTCTAGATGGATAATAATATGATCGATTTCCAAGAAAATACAATTTTAAAACACCAAAACAGGAAGTTTCTTGTCAAGAGTTTTGGATAAAATTTATGTGTGCTAATAAATACAATTAAAAAAATTACCCTTGAAACTTCTCACTTTGTTTGGGTCAAAATAATGTTTGTGAAGCAGCATTTTCCAAGATGAACTTTATTAAACATAAATTCCGGAGCAGACTTACCGATGAACATCTCCAAGATTTAATGACAATAGCCTGCACAAACTTTAGTCCAAACTTCGGACGGACGACTGTCCAAAAACTGTGGCAAAAAATGTAATTTTTCTCATTAATATTGTAAAAAGCCCTTGGTACTGCTTTTTATTCATAACATTTGTTTATTATTTAATAAAATTTTGTTCCGAAACCCATTCGTTTTATTTGTTTATTGATATTGTATCTACACATATTTAAATAGTACAGTTTATTATTTCAATTGTTAAGCCGTGGGGTTTGGGGGGTTGGGGAGGGGGGTAGGCTTTTCCTTTCCGGACCGCGGCGGTCATGTTATTTAAAAAAACGGACCCCTAATGAAAATAATTGGTGACCCCTGGCGTATATCATAAGTATGAAAATATTTACTGGGTTATTTTAAATGCTACTTTAAACTCAAACGTCGAAAGGTTTTTACTCTATTTTAAATGTGGTGTTTTATTAAATATTTTCGCTACAGTCGCTTACGCTTATTATTTCTTAACGTTTTTACTACTGGTGCGCTCCTTCTATCAGGTTCTATTGTGTTTACATAATATTGCAGGACGAAATCAAAATAATTTGAACGCTTGTAGGAAGCCGTAACCCTTTTAGGCCTGAATTAAAACTGGCAGTGGTAGAACATATTTGAAGTTTGATGACAATTGGTAGAGTTATTTAAAAAATGTTGGATGTTTTTTGTTGTTGTCAATGGTTTAGAAGTTATTACTAAATTCATTAAAAATGAGATTAGATCCCATAGGGCGTTTTTCATATAAAATGACAAATTGTATACCAAAAATATAACTTTTTATGGAATTAAAAGAATAAAAAATATTAAAAATAAACATTGAAAAATTAAAAAAAAAAAACTTACCTCACTTTGGGAGAAATTATTCTGTCGATTGTTACGATACGCCCCTGAAGCGAGTAGATTCCAGAACGGCAACGAGAACGCAAGCAGCAGTCCACACAACTCCCCTCTTTCCCCCCTGTTTCCTGCTTCCCGCTTCCCTCCCCCGTGCCCGGCCACTGGCCCATTCCATTCCACCACGCAGACGAGATTCGAGCGCCTTGGGAAGCACACGCACGCGGCCCTGTGGCCGAGCGGACCAAATTCAATGGGGCCGCGATGTATTATTGAAATACCTACGAGTAGAGTCGGCCTTGGCCGCGCCATATAGTTCGGTCTATTTAGACTACGAAAGTGCCTGATGGAACTACCACATGAGGCAAGGATCCTGCGAATCCACATGTAAGCTGTATCTTGATTTCCTCTTTTAATTGTGTCCGTAATCAGTGAAATGTAGGGCCCCGCGAAAATCACCACTCGGAGAGTTTCGTTTTGAGAGAGAGATAACGAGAGTTAAACATTTTAGCTAGGTTTGTGTAATTTGCATTTCTTGTAATTGAATTGTACTGTAGAAACCTATGTACTGTGTTTGAGTTTACAATGCATGTCTTAATGATTTAGCTTTGTTATTATTCTGCTGCGGCAGGAGGTTTATTGACCAGAGTGTATCCCGTTGGACGCCGGAAGGTAGGGAGAAATTCCATAGCTTTGAGCGACCCGCCCCTGAATAGAGAGTACCATTGTTCCCGCTGAGAGCTAGCCGTGGGACATGTTGGGGGGCCCCCTTGGCCCCAGAGCTGGTGTTGGTTTGGTAGCCAACATCGGGCACCCTAACACGATATTAAATAAAAAATCATAGCTAGGTACCGCCTAAAGTAGAAGAAGCTAACATAATAGCAATTCGAAAAAGAAAACTCCAGAAAAATTCTGAAATCAATGTATTTTCAAATATACACAAGGTCTGAAAGAGTTAACTATCGTTTCAGTTTTTGTGAGGTTTGAAATTTTCGTTGGAGAAAGATACTTTAAAACGGTTTTTTTTAAACTTAAAAAGCGTAGTTTTACAAGCGCGATATGCGAATTCATAGTATTAAAAAAGAAAAAACCTATAATGAATAAAGTCAATTTTGCCGCTCAATGAAAGAAGTAGGTAGGTAATATGCTCACTATTGCTCACACTCGAAACTCGTCATAATCGCGGTGGGTATCGTAATTCGCAATAAGTTGATAACAATTCCTCGAAGTGGATCGACGCGGTAAATAATATAAAAGTACGGATAGTAAGTAATAGGCGAACCGCGATTTGATAGGCAATCCTCGTGTCTGCCATATTATTTCGGTATATTTGCAAAGGAAAAACAAATCGATTCGTAAGTCGAGCGTTCGAGATTTTTTGACGCCGATTTCGAATGTTGTTACAATGGTGTCTAGTACCAAATTTATACTTGTTATTAAAAAAATATATATATGTCAAAAACTTTTTTATACAATTTTTTTAAACATTTTTATGTAAACCAATATTCTATTTTTACATATAAAGAAGGGTGTCTGTGACATGTAGCGGGCGGACGCGGACGGTGTAAATTTTATTTTTTATAAAAATCTACAGTTTTATTCGGAGATTGACGAGATTTTGCACACTCGACGTATTTCAAAATAAGAGGAAAATTGCTGTCTACATGAGATTTCGAATAAAATCTGCGTAATGTCCGGGCAACGCCGGGGACTTCAGCTAGTTGGTTTATAAAGTGAAACCCAGCAATCAAAACGTCAAAACATGACGAAATTTATTAAAAAGAAAACAAAGTTAGAAACTCGAAAATACCTTAATTTAAAATTATTTAGTTGTTCAGTCGTTTAACCTTCAATAATATTATATCCTTGTAAATTCTACATTCCACATTTGCCTGAATAATTTTAATTATTATTGGTTGAAAACAAATAGAAAACTTTTTGATTGCGATTGACATTCTAAATTGAAAATATGTGTGATTTTTCCGGGAACAAATTAGTAACGTTCAAACAAAGGTACTTAATTATTATATAATAAAGGATTTAATTGTTAACTTACCGAAAATGAATCCCTTAAAATGCAAAAGTTCTTTGTTACGTCATGATTGAAAACACTTCTCTTCAAACAATTAAAATTGATTGGGTAACTGAACATCGCTAAACTGAACAGCTGAGTATCTCAGAATACTTGATCAGCTGTACAACGAAAAAGAATATGTCATCTTGTCCAGAAGATGGAATTTTAATACTGAACTTTACAATAAAATAATAATTGTCAAAGAAAACATCAACATACTTTTCGGAAAACTGAAATTTTAGAATACTTATTGATAAATTTAGAGCTCACTGGAAAAATAATAAATAACGGCGACGAATTCACAAACTGAATTCGACAAGTACGAAGGCCACTCTTCACAAGATGGTTTTTTCACAACCACACCGGTTTAATTTCGTAACACTCCAAGTTCTTCATTCGGACAACAAACATATTCACAAAATAAATTAAAACACTTTAGATTATACACCAAAGAGTAGTTATAGCGATTCGAAAACTATTGAACTAGTGATTCGTGACACAGCGATTAAGTTTTCACAGTAAAGTTCGGAATATCATTCGTGGCGTTCAACGAATTCCATTTATAAACACGAAGCACAACACTTTTCGAAAGATGAACACATTCACAAACAAATTCCATGGACGTTTTCAGTTTTGAACGATTAATTTAAAATTAGAAATATGAGATTCTGTTGAGCGGGCCGCGGCGCGCTGTGCGCTTCGGTCGAACGCGAGCGCAGCACTAGTCACCAGAGTAGGGATGGACGATATACATCGATGTATTGTAAACACTCGATGTATTTTAACGATGCATCGTATTGAAGCGATGTATTGTCAATACTTCAACATCGAATATACATCGATGTTTTTTATTCGATGCATCGAATACGCTAACTTTTTTTTGTGTCTATGAATGACCATAAATAAACCAATCCCAGTAAAACCAACACTACGACTGCAGTGTTTCACGTCGTTTCGTAATCAGTTCGGCCAATACAATAAAACCAAAATAACAATATGGCCGACAGTGTTTCCGCTGCATGCCGTATTTATTTATGTTCTGCTGTGTAAAGTGTAAACATTAGTTCATTTATGGTGTAAACAGTAAACACATTAGTTCATTTATGTGTGTAAATTAGAATACGAGTCAACTTATATACGAGTGTTTGCTTCGATTTATGAACAGGTGTGTGTATTAAATAGAATAATTGGTAATTATCGGTTCGGACTGGACACGCTTATTACGAATAATTTTTAGAAAAAAACTTCAGATTCGCCTTAATTACTATAAAAGGAAACTTTTTGGCTTGGGGGCGGCGGAAAATAATGCATTTTAATTTTCAATTGCGTAAAATTAAAACTCACTTCGCGAACCGATCGGTGACTGTCAGCGGCCATTAGGCACGTCGCTTTTATGTTGGTATCACTGATACATTGCAAAGAACTAACATTTGTTTTTATTTCACAGACAATCAATCATAATTACACAAACCCGCTAGACAAACCCTGCTTTGCCAAACAAACCATTCAAAACCTGGGATGTTTTTTTATAGTTTGATGACATGCAGCTTTCGTAGTTTAACCGTGTTTTTACGTATCCCACGAAGTTGGCCACAGAAGTATTCAGTTATTTGCAATGTATCAGGGATACCAACATAACAGTGACGTACCTGATAGCCGCGATTTGACATCGTGTAGATTCGCGAAGTGAATTTTAATTTACGCAATTGAAAATTAAAATGCATTATTTTCCGCCGCCCCCAAGCCAAAAAGTTTCCTTTTATAGTAATTAAGGCGAATCTAAAGTTTTTTTCTAAAAAATTATTTGTAATAAGCGTGTCCAGTCCCAACCGATATTTACCATACTCTTAAAGTATTTTTAATTGTTTTAATGAAAATAAATCAATCAGTGGCGTCAACGGGCTGTCTTTGGGGCACGATGCAGGACTCTGGCTGTTGCCTCTCTTCCAAACTCTATAATTGAAAACATAATACTTTCATTTAAAACCCAGCTACGTTTTTAGCGAAAACAAAATGAAAAAGCAGTGTTTTTGAATGGAAATCATATTTATCTATCAGATTAGACATGTATATACAGTATAATAATTATTTTCAACAGAAAAATTCTATATCTTACCTGTAATGTTATGCAGAAATCCCCGATAAGTCAAACTGTCAAACCGTTGAATGCTGTCAGACGCCTTTTGACTGTGCTGCCAGTTTGCGATTTGTTATATTCCAACAAGCGATACACAAAATACGGGGCTGTTTGTTTCAGAAAAGCGTATTTGATGAATAATAAGCGCGTAATTATTTGAATAATTTTTGCATGCTTACATTGTTTCAAAGTTCGACTCCCCCCCCCCCCCCCCCCCCCCCGACGTGGGTTTTGATTTGTACCACCGAATGTAGGAAATTTCACATCAGAAATACATCGATGCATCGGAAAACATCGATGTATTTCTCAATACATCGTATTAACATCGATGCAACCGTTCGATGCATTACATCGGAAAAAACATCGATGTATTTTTTCAATGTCCATCCCTACACCAGAGTTCGCTAGTGCCAGCGGGCCAGCGACTTGCGTCGGCCGCGGCGCTGGCAAAGTTTAGTTGGCCATGCCTTGACCCAGTTTCCGGCGCAGATAGCAACCGGCGCTGGTTGGCTTTTTATCTCCCACCTTGCTGCGCATAGGTTGTCGCCGCCGGCAAAAGATTCCGAATTCAAAACCAAAAGTAAGACAAGTAGAAGTACCTGGCAGGAGAGAGTGCCGCTAATTTGGGGGAAATAATCTTCATCGACGACGGCGGCGCGTTCAATTATCGAACAGGTATAAAAGAAAATTCGTTCGTTGATGATATGGAGTGAAAGTGCGTTCAGATTGCACGGATAACTTCCAAGGCGGCCAAAAGAGGAACTAAAAACACAGTGGTTTAGAGGTTGGGAGAGAGTAATCATTGGATGCAAAGAGATCGTTTAATCCCAGCGTTGAGTACCTACCTATTCCAGGCTAGCTATTCTCCAAGCCTCGTCGCTCGCAATCGCCGTCGAAAGTACGTCCGTTGGTCGACTTGGTTATTCTTGAGCTTGGTGGAAGGAACATACTTAAACGCCAAACGTCAAAAGTCATTGCATACAACAACGAGTGGGTCAAACCAGTAGAAACAGAGCAGCGAGTGGTGGGTTGTTTGCGTATCTATGCGATTGACAGTCAAAATCTAGTATTGTTTTTCCGTGCTAACTTTCGCACCCGCAAAGACATCGTATATTTTAATAAAGTCGTTTTAAGGTTTCATATTACAATGGCTGATTTACCAGAGATGTTTTGGTTGCCCAGCCATGTCGTAGATGGCGCATAACGAGTAACGATTGATCGTTGCTCGCGAGTAGCTACCCAGGTATAAGGATTACGAACACCTGCTGCTGGGAGTGAGGTTCACGTATGTATAAATGTGTATGCAGGGTAGTAATGCAACCCTTATTTACATATTATTACTATGTGTCGCTGTCTATGTTATATACATTTTAGAATTAGGTGTATTCTATGTAAACACCACACAGCGGGAGTTATCACACGGAAGAGCATCCATAACCATTGGAACGCCGAGCTTCCGTGAACTAATACCTGTCGTGTGCCGACGCTAAATTTTCGTGGCATCTTCGGCAATCATGATCAAATTTACAACAGTTAATACATGAAATAAATTTCGGTCCTATCCAATTGGGATTTGATTAAGTCGTTAGCTTTGTTGACTACAGTCAGTAACTCTAGAGCCAGCCCCTGGGGAGGAAGGTTCAATCCTCAGTCAAATAAAATAAAAATCTTTGAAATTGGCTACAAGCTGGCTCAAGAAATGCCGTAACTAGATCGAAAATTGAAAATAGATGAATTATAGTAAAAAAACTTTTAATGAATAAAGGTTTTTACGGGTTGATTTTTACATCACTTGGTTTTATGTTATGTTACCAATATTTTTTTCATTGTAATTTTTCAAATAAAAGATTATTAAGAGTCTAAATAAAAATATCTCAATTACAGTACAGACGAGTTTCGCACTCGGTTATTTCATTGCCTAAAATAAATTATTACTTCAATATCTACGAGCTAATTTAGAAGGAAATTACCTGTACAATATTTAAGTACAGTGCTTTCAACAGTCAAGAGATAAAATTATGTTATACATTTTCAAATTAGAATTTAATTTGAAAACGGAGGGATAAATAATTTCATTTTGAATACAAAATCTTACGAACGTTGAATTTTGTAATTCTAAGTACATACACTAATTGAAAAAGAAGTGCAATCGAGTTTAAAATCACTAGATATTAACATATTACTTCAATATCTACGAGCTAATTTAGAAGGAAATTACCTGTACAATATTTAAGTACAGTGCTTTCAACAGTCAAGAGATAAAATTATGTTATACATTTTCAAATTAGAATTTAATTTGAAAACGGAGGGATAAATAATTTCATTTTGAATACAAAATCTTACGAACGTTGAATTTTGTAATTCTAAGTACATACACTAATTGAAAAAGAAGTGCAATCGAGTTTAAAATCACTAGATATTAACAAGGGTGCGGGTCACGATGGAATACCGGCGTTTTTTCTTAAATCTACTGCATCGTCATTGTGTGTGCCGCTCACCATAATATTTAATAAATGCCTGAGTGACGGGGTTTTCCCTGATAGGTGGAAGTTGGCCTATATTATACCGGTCCACAAGGGTGACTCACGTCACAGAGTGGAAAACTATAGACCAATATCCATTCTCTCGGCGATCCCTAAACTTTTGGAAAGACTTGTCCATGATAATATATATCCCCAGCTTGCCGCCAAAATTACAGAGCAACAACACGGGTTTGTAAAAGGCAAATCTACCATGAGTAATTTACTCATTTATGCAAATTTTTTATTCAATAGCATGGATCGAGGCCACCAGGTAGATGCAATATATTGCGACTTCAAAAAAGCTTTTGACAAGGTTGACCATCTTATTCTTATTCAAAAAATTATATACAACGGAATTAGGGGTAACTTATTACGTTGGTTTGTCTCGTATTTAACAAAAAGACAGCAAGCTGTATCATTACGAGGACATACTTCTAAGTGGGAACCAGTTACTTCTGGCGTGCCACAGGGGTCAATCCTGGGTCCGCTATTATTTATACTTTTTATTAACACCGTTACTAAATGTTTCATGCATTGTTTATTTCTTTTGTACGCTGATGACATAAAAATATTTGCCATTGTGAGAAATTTAAACGATTGTCTGCTCATCCAAAGCGATTTAGTAAGGTTCGAAGCATTTTGCAATGAAAACAAAATTTACCTAAGTTACAACAAATGTAAACAAATAAGCTTTACTAAAAATCACAACGCTATCATACACAATTATTGTATTGGTAACTATTTACTCGAGCGCGTTTACTGTATAAGAGATCTAGGCGTACTTTTTGATTCCAAACTACATTTCGATGCGCACATTGAGAATATTGTGAATAAAGCTTACTGCATGCTAGGATTTGTCATCAGAAACAGCCGCGAATTTCGAAAACCTGAAACCTATCTTCTTCTTTACTACACGCTGGTCCGTTCTCAACTTGAATACTGCTCCTCCATATGGACTCCACTTTACGGTATCTATAAAGACAATATTGAAAGTATTCAAAAGAAATTTTTGCAATGCCTCAATTACAGAATGAGCGCACCTAAACGGGGGTACATAAATATGCTCTCAAATTATAACGTCTCTACTCTATCTAACCGGCGAACATACCTTGACCTCATGACTCTATATAAAATCTGCAACAACGTTATTGACTGTCCTGACCTACTGAAACTAATAAACTTCAAAATACCACCCAGAGTAACAAGGCTTAACGACTTATTCCACATTAGCCGGACGCGTACAAATGCTGGTGTCAGGGATCCAATCAGAAGAATGTGCGAATTGTTTAATCGAAATCAAAACCTCAAGGATTCCGACTTATTTTTCGACACACGCAGTACTTTTAGTAGAAAATTGAAGGCTGTTTTCCTACAAAGTATAATAACTTAGACATTACTTGGCTTATAATTTTAACTAATTCTCTTTTTTTAAATTTCTGTATAATATTATTTTTTATCAATATATATGTTTTTGAACTTACCATCAAAATTTTTCCAAAGATAATTTGTAAACTTTTATAGGGTTATTGCGCACTTTTTTCATCTCTCTATTTGTAAAATAATTTTCTCATATTTACATACTTCTTTTCCATATTTATAAGTAAAAATATTTGTATATATTTTTTAATTTTTTTATCTGCTGTTAATGTTAATTCGTGAGAAATAGTTTGGGTGCAGGTGAGTTCTCTAGTTATTGTTTTGTATATTATTGTTAATTGACATCTGTATCTGTATTTTCTCCTAAATAAAAAAAAAAAAAAAAAAAAAAAAAAAAAAAAAGATAATACTAATAAATCTATACGAAAATACGAAAAGAACAGACGAAAATTGTTCAAAATATTGTTAATTCTGAATTTGAAATACGAGATTGACAAAAATGACTTAAAAGTAAGAGGTCTCAATTGCCAAGGCGCTTGTCCCGGTAAGACGAGAGATCCTGGGTTCGAGTCCCAGTTGCGACGATTATCGTTTTATTTTTCTGTCTTGTTCTTTTTCATATGTTCGTTTGGATTTATTAGTATTATCTTCTTCTTCAATGACACATTTATTGATGGGAATAACCTTCAAAAGTTATTATAAAAGATATTCTAATGAAAAAATTTAACATTAATTAATGTTGATGAGAAACCAAAATACAGTTTTAAAAAGTAGTTCTTTTGCGTGGGTTATTTCGGGTTGGGTATTTTTATGATAGGAAGTCGAGAAGGTAAAATGTCCCGTTTTAAAATAGCATTTTGAATTTAAATTCGCTGTGGGCGGACTTCAATGGACGCAAATAAGAGCGCATAATTTCTTGCAATAAAAAGAGACACAAACATATTGCTGTACCATTTACTAATAGAGGAGATACAAATACAAATATAAAACAATGGAATTATTTATATTATTTTTACCATTTTTTGGAAATTTCTTTGCTATTTTAGCGTTATTTTATAATATTGAGTAATTATTTATTTTATTGAAGAAAAAGATAATACTTATAAATCTGAAGTTTAGATTTATTAGTATTATCTTTTTCTTCAATAAAATAAATAATTACTCAATATTATAAAATAATTTTGTTTAGATTCTAAACAAAATGTGAAACAGAAAAAAGTAATGGTGGAAACTGGGACTCTAACCTAGGGTCTCTTGTCTTACCGGGACACAGAATAAAGAAGGCAATCAATGACATGATTTCCATCTTTTCCTTCACCTGAAGCAATACTTCGCCGGAAAGCGCTTCGAGATCGACTACGGCGATAGAGGAAGAGATGAGAACATTTCTGGCGGCCGAGTTCTGCTGCAAGAGAATCAAGGACCTAGTGCCACGACTCACCATGTACATCGATCGTAACGGGACTATGTCGAAAAATAGTGGGGATATGTGCCTAAAAATTCATACGATATTTTCTAAAATAATTTTTTCCTGATTTAAAAAAAAATAATATTTCATTCTTGCACAACCCTCATACAACACGATGAAGTAAAATGTAACATATTTTAGTAAGCACACGCTTTGTGGAGAGAATTAAATAATACAATGAGGTCGTTTTAACCCCACTACTTATTATTCATTTAGTCGCCGATCACGTTTCGCTCGTGCCGAAGCTTAATCAGGGCTGAATAATAATATTAACATAACAATAGTTAATTAAATTTTAAGCTTTAAGCTACAATTTAAAACGAAATAAACGCATTTGCGGTTTAAGTAACAGTTTGAGAATATTTATAACGTCGCACTCAGATGCTTGGAGCGGCGCACTCATCGATCGACAACTGCGGGGGGGGGGGGAGGTGGGAAAACGGGAATGCTTTTAATAATAAAACAAATTCTGGAAATAGCTCAGCAAATTGTGGAGCCAAAGGAAACAGGAAATTGCCCTGAATAAACAAGCAACATGGCTGATAATATTACAGAAGCGCAGAGGAAAACTTTACTCATTAAATAATAGCATACCTGCCGAATAAACACTGTTGCAATACGATCTAACACCTTGGTTTACTTCCACGATATGTTAAATATTTGTTATGATTAGGTATGAATACAAATGTGCTTTTACGGTGCTCCAGATTTTATGACCGGGTTAAATCTATCCCAAATGAAATACTAAACCCTTCCACACACTTTTCCACAAATGATTATCTAGTAAATTCACGCAATGTAAGTGCACTATATAAGTATAATAAATACAAAGCAATACAAGAACAATACGTTAATCCACCAGAAACATAATGGGAAAATTTTTCACCGACTCCAGATATTTTCATATCAGAGGGTTCGGCTCTGATGAAATCCTAACTGGTCCGATAAATCCTACTGATCCCTCAATAAAAATATTTAAAAAATCTTTCGTAATCCTACATGTATGTAAATGAAAATTAATATTATTATTTGCTCACGAACTCAGGGAATCCCTGCGGATGGGTAATAAAATGTGTGGAATCCACACACAAATATTTTTGTTTTATTTTAAAGACATTTGAAAGAAATTTCAAGACTGGAAACGTTTTAAATTTAAAGACTGGAAATGAAACAAGACTGGAATTTCCGATGAGCTTGATGAAACTGATGACTGAATTAATCATCTGTTTCAATTCAGAATATTTAACTGAATAAAATCACCTTTTCCTGCAAATTTATAACGTTTGCTCCTTGTAAAATGTTTGCACACATTTTATTTAATGTTCTATCATATATATCGATGAGCAACCTGCTGCATGCGAGCCCGTTTCTTGTGGCCCGCAAGAATTATAGTACTGTCCACTTGGCTAAACAAAATATCACGAAATTTGCAACAAATAATGTTAAACCAGGGGTTCCCAAACTTTTCCAAGTCGTGGCACACTTAGAAAACCTTAATTTTCTCACGGCACCCTAGTCATATACTATATATATCTGTGGTAGCTATTTTTCATATTTGTACGACTATGAAGCCAGGTTAGAAACTAATACAACTCGTATTTAAAATGAACAAGTACATTTATTGGAAGGAAAACATTGGTGAAAATACAAGTAAAATGCAAATATAATTACAAAAACCTTCCACATACTCTCGAGGTGTGTGTTTAACCGTTAAAAGATTTCTGTTCTGTTTTGCAAAAACTTCAGTCTCAAGTTCTTCAAAGTTTTGAATCAGCCG
This sequence comes from Limnephilus lunatus, assembly GCA_917563855.2. NCBI lineage: Eukaryota > Metazoa > Arthropoda > Insecta > Trichoptera > Limnephilidae > Limnephilus > Limnephilus lunatus. The sequence continues at coordinate 78,908,863 of OU830592.1, forward strand.
CTCAACATAATAAGATTTTTCTTGGTTCGACTTCATGTATAGAAAAAAATTCACCTTCGCAGCGCAGCACTTTTTGTTGTTGAGATCTATGTTTGATGAATTTTAAAGGTTTCCTTTTTATAAAATACCAAAAGCTTTCTGGACTAAATTTTGATTAACTTTCCATATGATAATATCAACAGTTGCACAAAATTATAAATAGGTATTTCATTATATTACTTCAGTATTTCATAATGATCAACAGATAAAATTTGATGGTTTGGCCTTAGGGATATAAAATTCTCGCCTGCGACGCTTTATTTATTGCGTTCTATGATTATTTTATTTAAAAATTTCCGTTTTAGAAAATACAAATAGGTTTGCGGCACTGACTAGTACCTACACTGTAAATATATGTATCCTACCAACTGCGGTCCAATTGGCCCTCCGGTTAAAAAAGTTTATCATCACTGGTTTATACCACACAACAGTAGTGGTAATCATTACATAGTAAAAATTAAAGTCGTTCCCACTGTCTGTACACTTAGATTTTTTAAACTATGCAACGGATTTTCATGCTGTTTTCGCCAATAGATAAGGTGATTTATGAGGAAGGTTTTTAGGTATATACTTTGTCAAGGTTTTGTGTAAATTGGTTGAAATATATAATATATGCAGGTACCGGGGATTGGGCAACGGGCTGGTAAGCGGGCGGTGTGGATTTGATATGTATGCAAATTAACAGATGGCGTTGGTTATAAAGGTTGGGTAATGGCATTGTCAGTAGATGGCGTTGTGTTTCGTTAGCCACAGCAACGTGTGGCCGGGACTGCTAGTTTAAAACAAAATCAACAGCCTCAATAAATTATGTAAGTAAATTTATTTCCGAAACGTCGGCTAAAGAAGGAGGTAGCGCAATGATAATGCTTTTGGCCGTAAAAATCTAAAAACGTATCTAATTATTAATTGTTCTTATTTTTATTAAAGTCTAAACTAAACACGCTGTATGTAAGTTATGGATCTGTGTGAGAACTATACAACTAAGATTGATATAGATATAAAATTTAGGGCTCGCATTCTTTTGACAATTTTTGAAATGTAAAACTATGTAACCAAAACTTTTTTTAAAAATAAATCTTCACTAAAAAGAACCAGTCATCTTTCGAAACCAGAAAAAAAAACACACAACGTTGGAGAAAGATATATTATGTATAAAAACTGTGCTATTAATAATTGTGAGTAATGGTGGGATTAAATTTGTCAGGCGTGTCGTGTCGTGATGTGCTCTGTCGTGATGGCTAGCGTTCACATCTATAAGTCGTGTTTTGACGATTTATGACGATATTTTGAATCAAAACAGTCATCACAACACAGCACTGGTCCGTGCACACTTGTTGATCTGTCATGACGCGGCCGCCCCGCGCCCCCACCTTCACTGCTCTGACGAAAATCGAGATAGCTTCTGTTGCGACACGACAGAACGCATCACGACAGATAGCGACTCACTAATATAAACGTCACCATACTAAATATATGAAACCCTAATAGTATGTATAATCATAGTTCCATGATGAAACGGATACGTTCTGACACGTAATTCCGCCTTAACTGTTTAATAACAAAAAAATCGGTTGAACTGGTATTAATTATGAAAATGTTAATTGTTTGATGGGATAAATCACTCTACTGAGATGCGTCACAGCGTCGTGTTTGTAACACAATAACCCTGGTGATTATAGCGGTTATTTGGTTATCAAAGATCAAGACGTCAAAGGCTGACAGAATCATTAACAATTTTAATAATAATTAACAGCACAATAAAGTGATAATGATAATGCGTCACATAGAAATTGGGCCAACTCGCTATCAGTAATAGGGTTATAGAGAATGAACATACCCGCAAAATGGACTCTACAATACTATATAAACTACTATGTGCATGCGAAAATAACATATATAGAATAGGTACGCTTCAATAGCCGCTTTTTTAGGCCCTGAAGAAAACAATTTCTCTCGAGGCCTATGTCATCTTAGGGGATGCTGCGTGAATTGTAGTTTTTAATGAAAGGAAACGAGAGATAGTTCTGGGAAAGAATAGGGAATGAGGTGGGGAGTTATGGACGTAGGAATCCATCCCTTCAACTGGTGAGAACGTCTGGAGATCCGCCATGCCAAGCAGACGGTGATCAGACGCATGCGCCACCAAGATCTAGATAAACCTCACCCCATGAACATCCCCGCTTAGCGAACCACTTGGAGTGACCTTAGGCAGCTGTTGGTTATTCAATAACTGGTTCCGGGGCGGCGGCGGTTCCCATACCCGCCTCTCAAATTCGCATGTTATTTTATTTTATTTTATTTGGGAGACCAACAGTTTACATTCATAACAGAGCATAATAGTAATTAAGTGACAATAATTGAACCATTTACAGGTTTCCACATGGGTATTGTATACAAGTGTAGTGGTTCCATAGATATTTGCTAAAGAAGAAAAAAATTACATTTCAAGAGACAAGTTAATTAGGGGGGAATAGGGAGGGGGTAGGATGGGGGGGGAGAATGGGTTAGGTTGAGGTATAGTTATAAACATATATGTGTAAACAAAAATTAAAAGAGAAAAAAAAAAAAGAATTTAATATAATGGTGACTGGTGGTATTAGAAATTATTGTTGTTATAAAGTGTCGAGAGAGCGTCTGTGTGATTTTAAGGAATGTGGTGCAGAATTAAATATGTCAAATTTTTTGTATTGTGTGTTAAAAGTATTGGACGCACGATAGATGAAAGAGTTCTGCTTAGAATTAGTATTACACCGAGGTAGGCTAATAATCATGTCTGACCTGGTTCGTCTGTTAGGAACTCGTATCTGTATACGTTGTAGGAGTTCTGGGCAATCAACGACGGATCTGGCTATTTTTTGAAGAAAGAGTACATCGGCCGAGTTTCTTCGAACTTCCAATGATAGTATATTGAAGTGCGCGGCTGAATCTTCGTGACTTAGGTGTGGGCGGTAGCTCCGGAAATCTAAGTATCGTAGAAAACGATTTTGAACACGTTCTAGAATTTTTACATATGATATGTATTGCGGGTTCCAAACTTGTGACGCGTATTCTAGTAAGCTGCGGACATAAGCAAAATATAGGATTTTCATTGTTCTAAAGTTATTGAATTTTTTACATGTCCTAAGAATGAATCCTAACATTTTAGAGGCTTTTGATGTGACTGAGTCTATATGAATATCAAAAATAAGCTTAAGAGTCCAATGTCACTCCCAAATCTTTGACTTCAGTTTTGTTGATTAATATTGAGCCGTTCAGATTATATTCATTGATAATGATATTTTTATTTCGTGTGAAATTCACGACGAAACACTTTTTAACATTTATTTTAAGGGTATGCTTTGAACAGTAAACATTAAGACGGTTTAGATACTCCTGCATTTTTTGACAGTCAGCAAAACATCTGATAGGATAAAAAACCTTCATATCATCTGCGTAAAGTAATGTTTTGGAGTATTTGAAACATTGGCCTATATCATTGATGTAAATATTAAATAGTAACGGTCCCAATAGAGATCCTTGAGGCACACCTGATGGTACGGTTACCCAGTCCGATTTAAAGCCACCCACAACTACGACTTGACTACGGTTCGATACATAAGATGAGAGCCATCTGAGAAGGTCACCGTGGACGCCGATTTGCATAAGCTTGCGTAATAATATGTCGTGATTCACTAGGTCAAAAGCTTTGCTATAGTCCGTATATATTGCGTCAACTTGTATACGTTGATCCATATAATCTTGTAAGAACTCTGTGAATGCTATTAGATTGGTTGTTGTTGATTTACTTATTAAAAATAAGCTATAATTCATCGTCGTGCTGACAAGTGAAGTATGAAAATCCGGAGTTCTCGATTGTACACCTACGTCGAAAATTGGTAGGTAGTAATTAAAAAAAAAAGAAAATAGTCGCAATTCAAAGGCAACTTTATTTATATGAATACCTCAAAAGAGTCCCAACTGTTACCGTCTGGAGCCAGTGAGACTATGGCATCCCCGATTGCGAATGTTGTGAGCCTGAAGGTAGTGGGGAGGGGAAGGAGATGGGGAAGAAGAAGGTGGGGAATACCTGGCTATTCAGATCTGGTCACCAAACAGATGGCTAAAAACCATTTCAATTCTAAATTGTTGTATTAGACGAGGGCGATACTGGGAGTATCTTCCAAACTTGAAAGTGCCGCAAATATACTATATATTATTTTAAATGAATTAATTGTGAAATAACACAAATTAATCAAATAAAATTTATTTGCCACGCCGGGATTCGATCTCCCGACCTTCGGATTGCGAGTCAAAAGCCTTACCGTTAGACTACGCCGGCCGTCTGTTGATTTATCTGTAAATTAAACATGACTTTACAGTTCGGAAGCCCAGACCATAATATATTATTTTCATACAAATGAAGATTCAGGTAACAAACGTATTACATAAACAGTGTTTCGCCAGACTGGCTCTTCCAGATGGCTCAAAGAGAAGTGAAATATTTGAGAGTTTAATGGTACAAATTTAAAGTGGTTTTCTAAAGCAAACGAGATCTATTTAACCTATTAAGAGCATTTTTGCAAAAACCTCTTGAAATACTCTATTAGAAACAATTAATGTAAACAGTGCTTCAAAAAAATTTTAATCTTTTGATGAGGCAATTATATTACTTTATATTTATACTTCGGAAAAAAAATCAGATAAATTCGAATCATTTTAGAGTTTTTATGAACATAGTTTAGAAATCAGAGTTCGAAAGGGACGCTCAGATGGTTTCGGCATGTAGAGCGAATGAACGAAGAAAGAAGTGCAAGGAAAATATATGACGCAAATGTGAATGACAGAATTAGTTGGGGACGCCCGAGGAAGACATCGCATGATCGAGTGAAGCAGATACTTGAGTCTAGCCATGTCAAGAGTCATAATAATAGAATAGTATGTATGAGACGAAGTAACAATGTGTTGGGGCAGGGAGTGTGTATGCCAGTTCGAATCATAATTCGAGTGTTCAAGAAAAGCATGTAATATGACGGTAGAAATACAGAACGAGGGGTCTTAACTCTTTAAATGTAGTACATTTACATAGAAAAAGAAAAATAAAAATTAGGAGACAACCAACCTCAATTTAAAAATAGAAAGATTAAAAGTAAAGCCACATACCAAACACTAATACCCATGTGGTTCACGCGAAATCAAATTACCATATTTACATACTTTCCTGTGTGTAAATTTAAGTTTTACATACGGAGTAGTTAGTGAATGTGAGCTTGTTTACAAGTTTATCGACCTCTTACCGAGGACAAATTAATATAGAATTTACTATTGCTTTTACGACTCTGATGCGAAAATAACATAATCACAATAAAATGAATAATTAATTAGCCGAACATATTCATTCATAGTGCTAATAAATTAATGTTAAAATTCCATGAAAATACACACGCAAAATAATTAATATACACTCAAAGAGGGAAAACTAATAATGTAACATAAAATAATTTTATCGTAGAAAGCAAATAATTTGTGACTTAACATTATACAAATGAAAAAGTTCTTTGTTTAAAACAACTTAATTTAATAAACGTCGAACGGTTTCGGTTCACAGGACAATAGTGTATACGTTTATTGTCCTGTTGAAGGTTGGGATCAACCGAAACCGGTTGAAGCGTATAGATCAAAAAACCGGTTTTTAACAAAGAACTTTTTCATTATTTGTAGAATAATTTTTTTTATAAAAACATTTTTTCCTTGATGTAATTTGCTTTATTATGTAGGTTCTTAAATTTATTGAAGATCTCCCGTATGACATCTCGTGTCGTCTTATTCTCGATCTATATAGGCAGTCAGGGCCGGTATATCAGTTGCTCTTTATCCCCACTTGGTTATGGCGAGCTTATAGACTAGGAGACGACATAGGTAAACCCTACGTCGTCGAGTACACGGATGAAACTACTTTTTAGTGATAACGGACACTTAGAAAACCTTTAAAAAGTTGGTCTGCCGGTGCGCCTCTTGGCAGGAGCCGCGCTGCCATGGAAATAGCGATTTTTTTCGAAAAAATTAGGTCATCGAGTACACGAACGGGAATGGTTTCATATGATAAAGGTCGATTAGAAAATGAGAAAAAATCAGGGCTGCCAACCGGCAGCCTGGCAAGTTCGCAGGCAGCCGGCGTCAAAGTGGGGTAAAAAATAGTCAATTTTACGTCATCGAGTACACCAGGGGTTCCCAAACTTTTCCAAGTCGCGGCACCCTTAGAAAATTGGAATTTTCTCACGGCACCCCTGTCATATAATGTCTATGTGGTAGCCTCGGGACCGAGTATCACCAATTTTTTTTAAACCGGGGAATAAGGCTTGATACAGCTACTCCTCATTTCTTCTTCCACATTTATTTTTGAGCGATATTTGCTCTTTATAACCGCAACCGCCGAAAATCCAGCTTCGCACAGATATGAAGTAGCAAAGGGAATGAGGACCCTTACAGCTTTTCCACTTAGAATCGGATACTGATTTCTGACTGATATCCAAAACTCCGTCAAATCCGAACAAGCGTATTTCATTTTTAGGCTGCTGTTGGTCGAGAGGTCAATTAAATCTTAGTAAAATCTTGGGGAGCTTGAGCACGGAATGGATCTTGGATCCATACAAACTTCTCCACTTGGTCCTCTGCGAAGTACTTAGCAAACCAGTCAGTTAACTGTGATAGGTGCTCTGTGAAAAGGGTCAGCAAGTTATTTGAAACCTTAACTCCGCTATGGGCCATGTACTGTTGCAATATTGGAAAACAATCTTTGCCTCCATTATCACCCATTTTTCTCTTCCACACTTGTAGTTTTTTTCCTGAATGATGAAATCTTGAATGAATAAACTACAAGTGAATGCAGCACGCGGCCGCTGCAAGCTCAGCACCACAACCGTATCCCCACTCCTGTGCCTCCCACCCAATCCATTCCCAGAGCGCGGACCGGCCACGCGGGTGATTTTCCATTCCATAAAAGGTTTGTATTCGTTCATGTCAATTTCGATTTTTAGTAGAGAAATCAGGGGCGCCTCGCGGCACCCCTGACCTCTGTCCGCGGCACCCCAGGGTGCCGCGGCACCCACTTTGGGAACATCTGGAGTACACTAATGAAACTAATGAATAACTATAGTCCAGATCATTCTGTTTAAGAATTTATTGGTCTGCCGACCAGCAGCCTGGCAAATTTTTGTGTACGATTTTTTTAAGTTTATAAAAAATTAAAACTTAAGACTTTAAAAAATCGTACACAAAAAACTGCCAGGCTGCTGGTCAGCAGACCAAAGAAATCATGAATAAAATAATCTAGATTACAGTTTTTCGTTAGTTTCGATCTTGTATTCGATGTAATCGGTGCAGCAGGGCAAGCGAAACCGAAATGAAACGGACGGGGTTTCGGAAATTTCCGTCGTTTTACGGACGAACGCAGCTCTTACAGCGACGTTGCGTTGGTTTTTCGAACTTCCAACTATTATGAACTATTAGGCAATCTTAAAAGGACTATTAATATTATAAATTTGTACAATAATATTGACACGCGACAGCGGTGAGGGGCACCGCGGCAGGTTTCGTAAGTGGTTTGGCGTCGAACGGCTCACTAGACGGATAGGTACACTCGGAACTCTCAAATTATTTTTTTTTATCATTATCGCTTATATTTTTAAAATATGGCAATCAAAGTTTTTAAAAATATAATGAAATAAAAATAATAATAAAGATAAACGAAATTTTTTTTTTTTTAAATTAAAACTTAAAAAAATCGTACACAAAAATTTGCCAGGCTGCTGGTCGGCAGACCAATAAATTCTTAAACGGAATGATCTGGACTATAGTTATTCATTAGTTTCATTCGTGTACTCGATGACGTAAAATTTACTATTTTTTACCCCACTTTGACGCCGGCTGCCTGCGAACTTGCCAGGCTGCCAGTTGGCAGCCCTGCTTTTTTCTCATTTTCTAATCGATGACGTAATTTTTTCGAAAAAAATCGCTGACTATTTCCATGGCAGCGCGGCTCCTGCCAAGAGGCGCACCGGCAGACCAACTTTTTTAAGGTTTTCTAAGTGTCCATTATCACTAAAAAGTAGTTTCATCCGTGTACTCGATGACGTAGGGTTTACCTATGTCGTCTCCTGGTCTATTAGCACAGAATCTGTTTGTAAAACGAAACTGTCGTCAAGATATTTCAAATTTCAGCGACCGCTGATTATTTCTCGGCGTATTTTTCATTTTATAAAGTTCGCTACAATTATCACGGAGCTTATAATATGCAGATTCATAATTGTTTTGGTTGAGTCAGCCCATTTTTCAAATATGACGAACTAGCCATTGAAAACGAACATGTTCTAGCATTAGAACTTGTAAAATTTTCATAAACTTACTCACCAGACTGTTTTAGATTAAATATCACCCTTTTTCGATTAATAACATCAACATTCTTAGTCGCTAAATGAATCGTTGAAGACCATACATCATAGGAAAGTACGCAAATATTTACGGTGATGTCAAATTTGACGGATGTGTCACTCGAACTACTTATTTGCAGCTAGCAAGAATTAAGCGGCCGAAATGGCAGGCTTAAATTTTAGCAAGGATTCACGTACTTTAATTAAGGGTAACTGATATACCGCCCCTTAAGCCAACACACCGATTTATAAAAAGAAACCACGTGCTGTAAGGAATCTGCTTGAGCAAAAATTCATCTGAATATTCAATATTAAACGATATTCTACACGCCTGGCAACCCTATAAAGGCAGGAAAAAAGATCTATAAAAAGGCTGTTGCGAGTTGATTGAATAAAAAATATATGGCATATGATAATACGCTCACTTTTACAGGCGTTCGAAAAATCGTTTACGATCACTTTATGATTCAATTCGACCGAATCGTAATTGAATTACGTATTATTTGTTCGCAATAATAAATTATTCCAATGGTATAGTTTCTTCATATTGTATTGTGGACGGTTTACCTGGTCGGCATACCTATACACTATTATGTAAACGATAAATCATTATTCCACCATTCCGTGCTAGTAGTACATTAATATTATGTAAAAACCTATGAAAAAATAATTTCCACCCCCTCATTAGGCAAAATATTCTCAATTCAACATAGTTTATTATATTCTCAATAAGAATAAGGATATATTTCATATCATAATAATAATAATTGGATAATTTGTAGAACGCCGTTTTTGTGAAAAATCACCTCAAAGGCGCTGTATAATTTGTTATGAATTCTTTGGCTCTATCTAATTTTATTACACACAAATAGATACAGAAATTATCTGACAGGTCACTTCCGATAAACACACTTTGATTAGAATGTTTATGCTTGGAGAAGAGACGGATTTGCAGGCGGAGGACATACATAACACTGGACGTTGCATCACTGTTATATTACATTTATGAGAAGATTAGTGGCAAAAGTAGATATCACCTAAAGCAAGCTCTATACAAACCTATAAAATAACTAAATACCTCTTGACTTATTTAAAGTAGGTTCAAACAACATGTACTTTAAATGTATTTAAATGAACTAGTGCTAATTTTATTAGATTTTTTTTTTTTTAAAGAAAGACAAACATTCCCGGGTTACGAATAAACCAACAATGTTTGAAAATCTCCTACTACCACCACAGAAAGCCGAAAATGTTGCTTGTGTTGTGATGGAGGACTTAGCCAGCCGAGGAATTGAACATGCGACGCCCGGGTGGGACCCAAGCGCTATGCCCACTCAACCACTGACCGGTCAAAATGATATGATATAACATGACCTCATGCATATAGCTTTTGAATGAAAAAGTATGTAATTGCTTTATTATTATGTCTTTTCTTTCTTCTTTTTCTCTGTACGGAACACTTACTATGTTTAATATTTAATTTGGTTGTGTTTATTTCTGTTATTTCACTAGTAACATCTCCACCTAATTACAACTAAACCTTGATTTAAGCACGTTGAAGTGAAATGACACAAAACTGTGCAATACAAATATAACGTTATTATTGTGAAAAATTTAATTGTAGTTTAAACATCTACATAATATGCACATTCCAATGGCAATTTCATAAATATAATTATTTTGAACATTCTGTAAATGTTTGTTACGATACACATTTTAGTATTCAAACTTGCCGCCTCAATTGAAATTAGTACCAAAAGAGGGCGCTAAACGGCACGCGTTCCCGCGCACTCCTACCGCGCATCAGGCGACTAGTTCAAAACCCCCCCGGCACACCTCGGCCCGCGGCGGAAGCCAGAAGCGCGGCCATTCCCTTCCGGACCCTTCCCCCCCAAGCACCCGAAGTGTAGACATCCCACGCTCGTCGTGTCCGTGTTTGTACCGACGCCAGCCGCGTCTAACAAACGTTCTGGAAACAGCCATTTTGGCAGGCTCTAAGAATGCGTCGAAGCAGGACCCCGCCATGGAACTCCAAGAGAGACTCTCCTGACACCGTAAGCCTACCTAAGTCCCCTATTTTTGTGCTGATTTAACTGTTTACCTGACCGCGAAAACAGAGATGAAGTCAGAGAGAGAGAATTGAGTTTTATAGTACAGAAATACTCATGTGTTCAATTGTTCTAACCTTGTAATTTGTGATGTTTTGCCGCCTTGTTCTGGAGAATAAATGAAGTGAAGGAAATCTCTCTCTTCTTATTTTGCTAGCAAATTAACCTAAAACAATCTAGGCATCCCCACGATGCATGGTGAATCTCAGCTGAGGCCGTACCCACGACCTGAACACCATGCACCTGTCGATATGAGCTAGTCGCAGGTAGGTGGCGCTCTACGCAGCTAACACTGGCTTCCAACGTGGGGCCAAATAATTGCAGCTAACACTGGCACCCAACATCGCTACGCTAACATGTTTCATACAATAAACAAAACTACTTTATATTTTAACAATTCATACTGACTCTGAAAATAATGAAATCCACTGTTATCCAGCGCTCTTAAGGTGATTTTTCACAAAAACGGCGCTATACAAATCATCAAAGTATTATTATTATTAGCAATGGAAAAGACTTAGAATGAAAGAAATGAATTTATAGAAAAGTTGAGGAAGTAAAATCGAAATAAACGCTTCGCATAACCGACGGAGCATTTACATTAACACCTAGTTATAATTGTAAATCTTAGTCGTAAGCCATTATTTTATTTATTAATTTGTACAGCGCCCTTGAGGTGATTTTTCACGAAAACGGCGCTATATAAATTAGCCAAATATTTACGGTGCTCCAGATTTTATGTCCGGGTTAAATCTTTCCCAAATGAAAGACTTAACCCTTCCACACACTTTTCCACAAATGATTATCTAGTAAATTCACGCAATGTAAGTGCATTATATAAGTATAATAAATACAAAACAATACGTCAATCCACCAGAAACATAATGGGGAAATATTTCACCGACTCCAGATATTTTCATATCAGAGGGTTCGGCTCTGATGAAATCCTAACTGGTCCGATAAATCCTACTGATCCCTCAATATAAATATTTAAAAAATCTTTCGTAATCCTACATGTATTTAAAATGACTGCCTTTTGCATTTTTATATATAAATTCTTTATTATTATTATTCGGATATTTTTAGATTAAATCAATACAAGAAAATTGCTTATTTACTATTGATCCCAACACAGATACTACAGATGAAAGATTCGAAGAGGCAACTTTTAACGAAGTGCCAAATCATGGTAATGATGATTTATTTCTTATTTCGGTGAGAGACTGGAGACTGGCGACTAACAACAACTAACAAGGCGAATATTGAACCGACCTTGACATTCAGCCGGTGTCGGTAGCACAGATAACAGACCCCGCACCCACACTACTTTACCCAGGGGCTCGGTTTTACAAGGCTTGTTTGCTTTTAGGCTGTTTATTGATATATAGTTATTGAATCAATTACATTATTATACGTAGTGATCCGCTTTATGGAGGAAAAATTGGCCGCAGAGTTACATATTATAAGTTCTATTCAAGTTCTGTTAAAATATCATTATAGGACAGTTGATTCATAAAACTGAAACATTTACAGAACTTGAATAGAACTTTCACAGAGAGTGAAAATTAATTTTGATGATTTTTCAAATTTTTTGAGATAACCCATTCGTAGTCCAGCTCCTTAAAAAAATTGCGATTGTATTTTTGGTCCAAGCTATTCATAATGCGAATACCTACTTTTTGGGTTTTCTCCAAATCGATAAGCCATTAAATGGAAATGAGTTAGCATTTTCCTAACTTTTCAAGTTCAGAAAGGTCCCTACGAATATTACAATCTTTAAAAAACACTTCGGAGTAGTACCTACCAACTCAAAAAAGTATCCCAATCTCCGATTTACATTAATACGTGTTAGTTGAAACCTATATGTTGGCATTTACAATATTGTTCCAATGTGTATAGAATTACCAATGTATACAGCGGTTCCACATAAAGCCAATGTTATTAACGATAACCAAAGTGGAATTGTGACTATTTCGTTTGTTTTGCGCCAATGGCAGAGCCACGAATTTGACAAGATCAAATCCATACATATGGAAGTTTGTGTGTCGCGGCAGTCGGTTCGTCAGTTGAAAATACTATTTTGCTCTGGAATGACCTTGACAGTTCTTCCAGTTCGACGAAATCGCCGGGCAAAGTTTCTAAAGTGATATCTGGCGAGATACCTAATCAATTACGCCGCGTCTGTGATTTTCTTCGATAAACCTTTTATATTGTGTAACGTAAACAAACAAGTTCGATTCCCCGCGGAAGTGGAGGACAGACTGACTGCGGTTAAGTATATATAATTAAGTGTGTTGCATTCTTACTTATACTGAGATCAGAGGCATTCAAGGCAACTAGAATATTAAATTTGATGACGCTAAACCAAAACGCTGCAGATTTCTCTACAGCAATCTCAAATTGTTGCAGAAATAATTGTCATTTCGACCCCTGATCTAATGAGACATAAAATGTGTATTATAAGTTAACTTGTATATTATATGTATATCCAATAGATTTATTTACCGTCAAATAAGAACTTCAGTCAGTACTAAATCACAGTATCCCGTGAGACCACCTGATAAGAGACTTCATATCTCCTAATTTATTCATAACAAATAATAATGTCATGACCATGTTAAAACCATTTAGTAGATATAATGCTTAAAGATAATATGCACATTATCAAAATACTAGCGCACTAGCATAGCATCTACATAAATAATATTATCATTATATGTTATGCTGATAAATCAAACTAACAGATTGCTCATAATAAAATGGACCATTCCAACTGGAATACGACGGAGCAAGATTAAATCAGAGATAAACCTTGAGACTGTAATTTGTTCATCCATGTTGTATTGTTGGAAGTAAGTTCGGCTTGAAGTCGGAACTTTGTAGAACTTTGCCCTCGGAGGGAATGTATTCATTGTTAGCGCTGGCAACATTATAAAACTTTGGACTTTACTGATATCTATCTCCCTTATAAATAGAAGCAAAGGTAATGGTTTAATAAATAAATACCAAACTTTATAATAAGATTTCGTGAGAATTTTGAAAGTTATGTCCAGGTTGCCATTTATTATTTTGCCAAATCGGGATTTTTAACATGTGATCGATTTAAGTACCAAATAATAGATACGATACGATTGTACCACCCCAGCCAGGAGCACTCCTGTCCCGGTGAGACCGGTACACCAGGGGGCACTGATTTGTTAGGACTAGGAACACGTGCTCTAAGGATGGGAAGGAAGTTGGAGTTTAATCGACCGGTATACATGGCAACCTAATAAGCCAATATCGGAATTTAGGATGGGCAGGAATAAAGGAATGGATTGAGCATTATGATATATATTTTTTAAATCCTTTATTTATGGGTTCTTTCTTCTTTCCAATTCTCGCCTCTTCATGGATCTTCTCGTCTCTTCTTGACTCTTCAATATTATAAAATGTTTATTTCTACGGCATTAATCCTAAATGACACAATACAAAATATAAAACTGTTCTCGTCCGCCAACGCCAATTTACCCCGCACGTCACACAAACACATTACAGAAAAGTCATATTCAATAAAGATAGTGGTAAAGTGACTAAGGAGGTGTGCCTTGGTTCACGGGGTAAAGTTTGTCGAGGTTTTGGCAGCGGATGCGTTTGCCAGCCTTTAATAAAAAGGCCTTTTGACCTCTCCAGTCGGACTCACTCCGCCCATCATCCCCTTGCGCCGTATTAATTTGGAGGGATCGATGCATACATCCGTCGCTCCTATACACTGACCCCTGATTCCCAACCCACCCCTCATACCTTTTTCCTTCCCAGAACTTCCTCTCCTCCCTTTCCTTAAAATGAACCTCCACTCAGCATCCCCTAAGATGACACAGGCCCTGAGAGAAATTATTTTCCTCGGGAAATTAGTTAGACATGCCATTGCTATTAAATGCTCTTTTTTGTCAGGGCCAACTGTAGGGGTAAAGCATTTTTTCAGTCCATAGCTATGGGGATGGGGTGTAAAAAAAAATAGGAAAAATAAACATCCAGAATCATAATCTGCAAGTTTTCTGAGTTCAAAACTAAGTTCAGAATGCGGCACTCATATTTTGCACACTCAATTCCTTCCAGCTCCCGGCCTATACTGTTAGAGAACGTGTTATAACAATTTTGATCAAACTTAAGATTAAGAATAAGATTATAATAGCAAAGATTATAATACCAATCTACCAATGCGTACTAAAAATGTAGGAGTGTTTGGGAATCAATCATCCATTAAGTTTAATCGGTAGACCAAATAGTAATAATAGGTGATATCTAAAATACAAAGAGATCGATCTTTGAAAATCGAAGGTCACACTTGAATAAAAAGGTAATTATTTGTACGTTTTCCTTCTGTACTTACTAACTGAGGCTGTAGTTATAATCAAGGATGTGTTTATTTCAAATAAAAAATAGGAGATAAGAACAAAAACTCGTGAAGAGATGAGGAGTGTTAAATTGATTACTTACCTGAATTTAAATAAAGCACTAGGAGCTAACAAATTTAATTTTTAAGTAAATTAAGTGTGCGCCATTATCAATACGATAAGATACGATTGTACCACCCCAACCAGGAGCACTCCTGTACCGGTGAGACCGGTACACCAGGGGGCACTGTTTGTTAGGACTGGAACACGTGCTCTGAGGATAGGAAGGAGGTTGGAGTTTAATCGACCGGTATACATGGCAACCTGGAGCCAATATTGGAATATAGGATGGGCAGGAATAAAGGAAATGATTGAGCTATATATATATATAAATATCGTTTCTCGCCTTTCGCTTATTTTGCTTCCGGTTTCTTCTCGCTTCCAGCATATTGCTTTCCGTTTTTATCTTGCCACTTCCCGCTTCCCGCGTATATATGTATTTTTTTTGTTGTTGCCTCCTGCTGCTTCTAACTTCTCGTTTCCGGCTTCCCGTTATTTATGTTTTCCGCCATACGCTTGCCATAGCAGCGTTTTTGTTGTCTCTTCTTGGCTGTTCTTCCTTCTTCTCTTCTGGGTTCTTATTGTCACTTCGTGACTCCTTTCGCCTCTTCTTGGATCTTCTCGACTCTTCCTCAGCTCGACTCGGCTCTTCTTGAATCTTCTCATCTATTCTGGGCTCTGTTTGGCTCTTCTTGCTACTTCCTGTCTCTCATTGGCTCTTCTTGGCTCTCCTTGCATCTTCTTGGATCCTCTCATTCTTGGCTCTACTTGCATCTTCTTGACTCTAATTGGATCTTCTTGTCTCTTCTGAAACATTATCGTCTCTTCTTGGCACTTCAAACACAAACCCATCCAACTCTCGCCCATGAGTATAATGGCGTTATAATTCTATTTCTTCTTCCTAGAACTATAGTGTAAATTTTCTAAAAAAAAAAAAATAATAATAAAAAATAAAAACAACTAACCATGAAGGTAACAATTAAAATACCTTTTCACAAATTCCGTGTACGAACAAAATGCACTTCTCTGAAATGTAATGAAAGACCGACTGGAAAAAAACATAAGCAATTAAGAAAATTATATTAAAAACAGTGCTCTTCATTATTTATGTTGTTTTGAGATCGTTCTTCGGGTTCAGTGTATATTATGTTAAAATAAACACTCTTCATCCCATCAACTAAAATATCAAAAATCTTTAACCAATAAATAAAAATGAATGACTTATCTTAATGGTGTGACGCGATCCTTGTCTCCTTGAGCCTAACGCTTTGGTTCCCCACTTGAGATTGTTGCACACGGTAAAGAACTTTGATTATGTTTAAAAACTTAAATCGAGCAAACTTTAATCGATCGTATCTTCCTTTCCGAAAGAAAGAAAATTATTTCGCGATGTTTAGCAGATGTAATTGATTGTTACGCGTATGTATGCCAACTTTCATAAAGATAGCTTGAACTAAACCCAACTTATTTGAAAAATAAGTCAGGATAGATGTAGACACGTCTTGTTCTAACTGCGAAATTCAGTCGTACCCCTGCGACATTATCAATACCGAAAAAAACTTGCGAGCCATATATTGCGAGCATCTGTGGCTATATATACAAAATGCCCTGTAGCAAAAATGAATAAGTCGTATGAACCAGGTGGTTTTCTCTTTAAAATGCAGTAAATATCGTTCGTTATACGCTTCGTTATATTGTTACTCTAAGGTTATACCAGAGGTTCCCAAAGTGGGTGCCGCGTACAGAGGTCAGGGGTGCCGCGAGGCGCCCCTGATGTCTCTACTAAAAATAAAAATTGACATGAACGAATACAAACATTTTATGGAATGGAAAATCACCCGCGTGATCGGTCCGCGCTCTGGGAATGGATTGGGTGGGAGGCACAGGAGTGGGGATACGGTTGTGATGCTGCGCTTGCAGCGGCCGCGTGGCGCATTCACTTGTAGTTTTTTCATTCAAGATTTCATCATCCAGGAAAAACTACAAGTGTGGAAGAGAAAAATGGGTGATGATGGAGGCAAAGATTGTTTTCCAATATTGCAACAGTACATGGCCCATAGCGGAGTTAAGGTTTCAAATAACTTGCTGACCCTTTTCACAGAGCACCTATCACAGTTAACTGACTGGTTTGCCAATTACTTCGCAGAAGACCAAGTGGAGAAGTTTGTATGGATCCAAGATCCATTCCGTGCTCAAGCTCCCTAAGATTTTACAACGCAGGAAGAAGCAGATTTAATTGACCTCTCGACCGACAGCAGCCTAAAAACGAAATACGCTTGTACTAATTAGGAAAGCTAATTTTCTGAATTTTAATTTAAGTTCAAATAAAATCTTTAAAAAAAGATCCGCGCCCTTGTTTTGTGACGAAAATATTTCAGCTTGTCTATTTATTTACAGTCTTACAAACTAATATATTTAAAAAAAAATCATTCTTTTTATTTATTTTTTTATTATTTATTTATTATAGATAGATACAAAACAAAGTAAAAAAATAACATATAAGAAAGCTTTGCCTGTCCAACTAGGAAAACTTGACAGGACAGACAAATTGACATGTTTAGTTCATATTATTCCTTAAGAGGGAACGCGGGCGGAGTTTTTCCATACAAACGTATTCCTCGTTTATCTCTCTGGATTTTGACCTAAGAGCAAATTTTTTTTTCATAATATAGATATCGACTATTAGCGTGTCGGTACGTTTTATTTTTTTTTGATAATTTATTCCTTATAGAAGTTAGGACCTTCCAAAAATGAATAAAAGTGCCTGATTACAACGCCGTCAAAAGACGTTCAGTATACAAACTAAGCAATGTATTTTTTAAAAAAGCAAAAAGTAACGACATAGAATATTTTCTTTTAATACAGTTAGTGAAAAAAAATTAAAAATCGGTCGAGTTTTGGAGAAGAAAAATGGGGAATACAAAACATTATATGACATGGGTGCCGTGAGAAAATTCAAATTTTCTAAGGGTGCCGCGGCTTGGAAAAGTTTGGGAACCCCTGGGTTATACGATACGATACAATTGTACGATACGATTGGGCCCCCAGCCAGGATCACCCATGTCTCGTTGAGACTGGTACACCAGGGGGCACTGATTTGTTAGGACTTTGATTACGTGCTCTGAGGATGGGAAAGGGGTTTGGAATTTAATCGACCGGTATACATGGCAAAATAATAATTCAATATTAGAATTTAGGACGGGCAGGATAAACGAATGGATTGAGCGTAAAACTCAATAAGTATCGAAGTTGACAAAATAGCTGTCGGCGATGCGTCCACTCCCGCGATTGCTTAAAAAAAACGAAGGAAGATAGTGGGAAAAGTTAACAAATTGTGAGGAAAGTGTAGAGAATGAAGGGGATGGAGTTGAAGGGAATGGAGTAATCAAATGATAAAGTTCGTAAGGTGATGCACCAGGTCGCGTCGTGTAAAATTTTATATAATAATATTCCTTATGCAGATGGCGATAAGGTTTAAATTTACAATTTATTTTGAAGAGTATTATTTCACATGTACATTTGTTACTTAATTTTCATTTATCTGCTACCATATAATTAATCTATCTTAATTGACTAACATTAATCATATCTTCATCAAATCCATATCATTCACTAGAAATCTTAAAACTCTATAAAATCAATAGTTTTAAGATTACTAGTGAATCACAGGGGTGTGTTGAAACCGGTAGCAGATAAATAAAAAATAAGTAATAAATGTACATGTAAAATAAAACTATCCAAAACAAAATGTCTAGAAATTGTTACATAGTTAAGCAAAAGAAATAAAAAAATAAATAAAAATTCCCGTTAAACACCAGCCGCCTCTGCTTTGATTTATTGATTTATTCAAGAAAAAACATAGCCAAAAAGCGTGCTTTATTTTAATTTGGGAAGCTCAGGCATAAATATTCAAATATTTAAGGACCATTTTCAAAACAATTTAATTTTCCACATTATATAATAAAACCATAACCGAAAATGGATTCGTAAGTACGAGATTTTGAACTTTAAAGCAATTTTTGTAGACCTGATACTTAATTTTTTCTGGGCTACGTGGTGCATCACCATAAACATTTTTAGTATTCCAACCGATAGTTAGAGCACGTTGTGTATATCACTGACACGAGTGAGAGTTACAATTTATAAGTTCAACGTTATTGAATGAATCGGTGCCAAGTCCCCGTCAACAATATTCCTACTGTTTGGAAACGCTGCAAAATGCAAGTGTGTATCTAGCCACATAATGCAAGCAGGCGTACCATGGATGCACGTAAGCGCGAATGCAGTTCATACGAGTACGGAAGGTCGCAGCAGTTATTATTACATGTGAACCGAGGATCAATTCGAATGGCGTCCATCACCGGATAAGGCGAATTAACCGCTAGCGTCTAGTCGAGAGGCGAGTTTGTCAACTACGGCTGTTGCGTTGTTACTTACTGTACCGGACGTATTTTTAAGATTAATTATAGTATAATTTATTTTTAATTTTATGTAATATTTTATGACAAAATAAACATATTCACGGGGTCAGGCAGTCAGCCTAAGACAAAAAATAAAGCTTGACCCCACCCTCTGTGTACATACCTACACACTACCTTAATTAAATTAACTTTTTCCTTTGCACAAATTCGATCTGTGCGAAGCCGTTCCTATACAAACCTTCGCACGGGTCCAATTTGTGCAAATCTCTATTATTTACACTTGCACAAATTCAAATTTGTGCAACCTATGTATTTGTATCTGTATAACACTTGCACAAATTCGAATTTGTGCAACCTATGTGTTTGTATCAGTATAACAGTTTTGCACAAATATAAAATAATTCCAATTTGTGCAGACTGTTCATACCCTATGTAAATAAATGTAAAATGTGCAAACTCACATAATAAACGAATGATCGGAGAGGCATCGAGAGTAGGTCGAGATAAAACTCTGTGGCGTTCTCAGCTTCGTTGCGCAGTAGCGAAACGAACGCGGTGGCGTTTTACAACTCTAACAGTCAAAATTCTAAGAATTTCATCTCAGTTCGTAGAATTGAGATGAACAAAGGACTGAGACGGGCAGACTCCCGTCTCTGGACCCTTTAAATACGGCTGTTAGACCGCCAGATCGTCAGAGCTCCAGATCTCATCACCACAACAACATCTCGCCTTCTCTTCTGCCTTCTCCGATCGACCCCTGGACAACTTGGACTTTTCTTCTTGGCCCTGGCCGAACCGCCCTCCCTGAAGACATCGAAAATTACAATAAATTGGTCGATCGCCTTTTTCAAGGCGAAGGTTTCCCCTCTACCTCTACCCCCCTTCCGCCCCCCTTGCCCTCTACCTTTCTCCCTACATTTACCCAATTTTCCTGAAATCTCCCCACTTTCTCCCTAGGTGTCGAAGCGGCCAGCCGGCAACTTCCCACTTCATCGTCTGTGCGGCTGGCGACTACAGTGCATCAAAGTGCGACATGGCCTTGAAACAGTTTTTCAAACTAGGGTTTTGGAGCAGAGCAAAGATGAAAATTGCACCATTCCAACATATTATTTACTGTATAACCAACACCTTTCCCATAGGTCACCCCAAGTAGTTCGTTGCGTTTTGTAACTAGTGGCGGGAGACCTTTTGACCTCTCCAGCCAGACTCTCTCGACCATCGCCATGCACCACAGTTGGGGGAATAGATTCCTTTGTCCATAACTCCTGGACACCCTGCCCCCAGATTTCACCCTATCCCTCATACCTTCTGGGTAATTCCTCTCCTTCTTTCCCTAAAAAAAAAACCTCTACACAGCATCCCCGAAGATGACACAGGCCTCAAGGGAAATTGTTTTCCTCAGGGCATCCTGTTTGGAATCAATGTTTTTTTTAACGATTGTATTTCCATAACTCTTAACATTAGTCCCGCAAACCTTAAGGGGGCATACATTAATTACGTGAGCTCAAGAGGGGGGGGGGTCCAGCAAAATCTCACGTTACTTGAAAATAATATACGAAGTGGCCCAAATTTATCTCACCAAGGGGGGGGGTCTAGATTGGAAGAAAAACTGCTCACGTAATTAATGTATACCCCTAACCTTTGCTCAGCCCGCCCGCTCACCAAGGGGGGGGGTCTAGATTGGAAGAAAAACTGCTCACGTAATTAATGTATACCCCTAACCTTTGCTCAGCCCGCCCGCCACTTCTGAGCCCGCCCGCCACTTCTGTAAATATCGACACCTAGGGAGAAAATGAGGAAAAAATGTAGGGAGAGGGAAAAGTGGGGAGATTTCAGGAAAATTGGGTAAATGTAGGGAGAAAGGTAGAAGGCAAGGGGGGCGGAAGGGGGGTAGAGTTAGAGGGGAAGTAGAGGGGAAGAAGGGAGGTAGAGGGGAAATTTGCGCGATCGACCAATTGTATGTTTCGAAGTCTTCAGGGAGGGCGGTTCGGCCAGGGCCAAGAAGAAGTCCAAATTGTCCAGGTGTCGATCGGAGAAGGCGAGATGCTGTTGTGGCGATGAGATCTGGAACTCTGCCGATCTGGCGGTCTAACAGCCGTATTTAAAGGGTCCAGAGACGGGAGTCTGCCCGTCTCAGTCCTTTGTTCATCTCAATTCTACGAACTGAGATGAAATTCTTAGAATTTTGACTGTTAGAGTTGTAAAACGCCACCGCGTTCGTTTCGCTATTGCGAAACGAAGCTGAGAGCGCCACAGAGTTTTATCTCGACCTACTCTCGATGCTTCTCCGATCATTCGTTTATTATGTGAGTTTGCACATTTTACATTTACATTTTACATTTTACAAGGTGTATGAACAGTCTGCACAAATTGGAATTATTTTATATTTATGCAAAACTGTTATACGAATACATAGGTTGCATAAATTCGAATTTGTGCAAGTGTTTATAAAGGTAAAAATACATAGGTTGCACAAATTTGAATTTATGCAAGTGTAAATAATAGAGATCTGCACAAATTGGACCCGTGCGAAGGTTTGTATAGGAACGGCTTCGCACAGATCGAATTTGTGCAAAGGAAAAAGTAAAATTAACATTAAAAGGTGTGTAGGTTTGTACACACAGAGGGTGGGGTCAAGCTTTATTTTTTGTCTTAGGCTGACTGCCTGACCCCGTGAATATGTTTATTTTGTCATAAAGTATTACATAAAATTAAAAATAAATTATACTATAATTAATCTTAAAAATACGTCCGGTACATACTCCCCCCGGTGCAGTCACGGCTGCGCCTAGCTGTCAGGACGTATATTTCGTGTCGCCCGAGGGTGGCAGAGGTTCCGGGCTGTATGAAGCGCTGCGTCTGCACTCTAGGTTGCGGCAGGCGTTCATCATCTCCGTGTGGACTCCGTTGTCTGAGGGAGGCCATATCGGCACGGAAAGCTGCTCATTCGCAGCGGTGGAGGAGAGGCCGCGCTGTATCAGGCAGCGGCCGTCGTCCGTCTGCTTGGGCCCATGCGCCGCCGAATAGGCGGGAATGGTGCCAGCGACTGCGCGGGGTGCGAGGGGTGCGGGGAGTGCGAGGGGTAAAGGGCCACGCACCACCGTCCGGTGGCCGATGTTTTTTCGGTCGGGCATGTGGGCAAGGCTCCCCCCGTCATTTTGGCTGGGCGTACGGGCAAGACTCCCTCCGTCATTTTGACCGGGTGTACGGGCAAGGCTCCTTCCGTCATTTCGACCGGGCGGTCTAGGGCCAGGCGATGCGGTGACACGTTGCGTCGTAGGGTAGGCGTCAGGCTGGTGCGCGTGTTGGGCACCAGAGAACACGCCTGGGTGCGCGTCAGGTAGCGCGCCAGGATGCGCGCCAAGATGCGCGCCAGTAGGCGCGTTGGGATGCGCGCCAGTGGGCGCGTTGGGATGCGCGCCAGGGAGCGCGTCGGGATGCACGCCAAAAGGGGCACCAGGGGCGTCAGTGTGCACGCCAGGCTGGGCACCAGAAGGGGCATTACGAAGCGCGCCAGGATGCGCGCCAAGATGCGCGCCAGTCTGCGCAGCAAGGGGCGCGCCAGGATGCGCGCCAGGATGCGCGCCGGGATGCACGCCAGGAGGGACATCAGGAAGCGCGCCAGGATGCGCGCCAAGATGCGCGCCAGTTTGCGCAGCAGGGGGCGCGCCAGGATGCGCGCCAGGATGCGCGCCAGGATGCGCGCCAGGATGCGCGCCGGGATGCACGCCAGGAGGGGCACCAGGGGCGTCAGTGTGCACGCCAGGCTGGGCACCAGAAGGGGCATCAGGAAGCGCGCCAGGCTGCGCGCCGGGATGCGCACCAGGGAGCGCGCCGGGATTCACACCAGGAGGGGAACCAGGGGCGTCGCCGTGCATGCCAGGCTGGGCACCAGGAGGGACATCAGGAAGCGCGCCAGGATGCGCGCCAAGATGCGCGCCAGTTTGCGCAGCAAGGGGCGCGCCAGGATGCGCGCCAGGATGCGCGGCAAGGGGTGCGTCAGGCCAGGAACCAGGGAGCGCAGCTAGGGGTGCGCTAGGGCTGGCACCAGGGAGCGCACCAGGGTAGACATCAGGGGCAGCGTCTGGGTAAGCGCCAAGGTGTGCAGCCGGATGCACCCCAGGATGAGGACCAGGGGCCGCGCCAGGGTGTGCAGCAGGAGGCGCGCCATCATGGGCACCAGGGGGCGCAGCAGCATGGGCACCAGGGGGCGCAGCAGCATGGGCACCAGGGGGCGCAGCAGCATGGGCACCAGGGGGCGCAGCAGCATGGGCACCAGGAGGCGCACCGGGGTAGGCGCCAGGAGGCGCAGCAGCATGGGCACCAGGAGGCGCACCAGGGTAGGCACCAGGGGGCGCAGCAGCATGGGCACTAGGGGGCGCACCAGGGTAGGCACCAGGGGGCGCACCAGGATGGGCACCAGGGTAGGCGCCAGGGGGCGCACCAGGGTAGGCATCAGGGGGCGCACCAGCATGGGCACCAGGGTAGGCGCCAGGGGGCGCACCAGGGTAGGCGCCAGGTGGCGCACCAGCATGGGCACCAGGGGGCGCAGCAGCATGGGCACCAGGGTAGGCACCAGGGGGCGCACCAGCATGGGCACCAGGGGGCGCAGCAGCATGGGCACCATGGGGCGCAGCAGCATGGGCACCAGGAGGCGCACCAGCATGGGCACCAGGGGGCGCAGCAGCATGGGCACCAGGGGGCGCACCAGCATGGGCACCAGGGGGCGCACCAGCATGGGCACCAGGGCAGGCGCCAGGGGGCGCACCAGGGTAGGCATCAGGGGGCGCACCAGCATGGGCACCAGGGTAGGCGCCAGGGGGCGCACCAGGGTAGGCGCCAGGTGGCGCACCAGCATGGGCACCAGGGGGCGCAGCAGCATGGGCACCAGGGTAGGCACCAGGGGGCGCACCAGCATGGGCACCAGGGGGCGCGCCAGGGTGTGCACCAGGAGGCGCACCAGGGTAGGCACCAGGGGGCGCGCCAGGGTGTGCACCAGGAGGCGCACCAGGGTAGGCACCAGGGGGCGCGCCAGGCCAGGAACCAGGGAGCGCGCCAGGGAGGTACTGCGTTGCGGTGGGGATGGATGCGAGCAGTGCATCGAGTTGTCTGCTCATCGCTCGGTTCTCCCTCCGTAGTTGCCTCACCATGGCAGAGTAGTCCTCTTTGGCATCAGAGGACAAGGTGCTGCCAGGGCCGACAGGGTGTGGGTCGGCAGGGCTGGCAGCGTAGGGGCCGGCAGGGCTGGCAGCGTAGCTGACAGGGGCAGCCCTGCCAACAGGGCTGGCAAAACCGGCTGGGTGAGGCGCCGCAGGGCTGGCAGCGAGAGACGTCATCTCGGGAGCTAGGAGGCGTGAAGGCGTGAAGACGATGATCCGGCTCGAAGGACCATGTACGGGACGGGCACTGTAGTCGCCAGCCGCACAGACGATGAAGTGGGAAGTTGCCGGCTGGCCGCTTCGACACCTAGGGAGAAAGTGGGGAAAAAATGTAGGGAGAGGGAAAAGTGGGGAGATTTCAGGAAAATTGGGTAAATGTAGGGAGAAAGGTAGAAGGCAAGGGGGGCGGAAGGGGGGTAGAGTTAGAGGGGAAACCTTCGCCTTGAAAAAGGCGATCGACCAATTGTATGTTTCGAAGTCTTCAGGGAGGGCGGTTCGGCCAGGGCCAAGAAGAAGTCCAAATTGTCCAGGTGTCGATCGGAGAAGGCGAGATGCTGTTGTGGCGATGAGATCTGGAACTCTGCCGATCTGGCGGTCTAACAGCCGTATTTAAAGGGTCCAGAGACGGGAGTCTGCCCGTCTCAGTCCTTTGTTCATCTCAATTCTACGAACTGAGATGAAATTCTTAGAATTTTGACTGTTAGAGTTGTAAAACGCCACCGCGTTCGTTTCGCTATTGCGAAACGAAGCTGAGAGCGCCACAGAGTTTTATCTCGACCTACTCTCGATGCTTCTCCGATCATTCGTTTATTATGTGAGTTTGCACATTTTACATTTACATTTTACATTTTACAAGGTGTATGAACAGTCTGCACAAATTGGAATTATTTTATATTTATGCAAAACTGTTATACGAATACATAGGTTGCATAAATTCGAATTTGTGCAAGTGTTTATAAAGGTAAAAATACATAGGTTGCACAAATTTGAATTTATGCAAGTGTAAATAATAGAGATCTGCACAAATTGGACCCGTGCGAAGGTTTGTATAGGAACGGCTTCGCACAGATCGAATTTGTGCAAAGGAAAAAGTAAAATTAACATTAAAAGGTGTGTAGGTTTGTACACAGAGAGGGTGGGGTCAAGCGTTGTTCTTTTGTCTCAGGTCGACTGCTATGACCCCTGATTAATTTTATTATTTAATTAAGGTAGTGTGTAGGTATGTACACAGAGGGTGGGGTCAAGCTTTATTTTTTGTCTTAGGCTGACTGCCTGACCCCGTGAATATGTTTATTTTGTCATAAAGTATTACATAAAATTAAAAATAAATTATACTATAATTAATCTTAAAAATACGTCCGGTACACCGACCTTGGTTTATGAATTTAAAGAATATTAATTTTATTTTATATTACTTAGTACCTAGAAAGCAAGATTATTTAACAGTAGTTTTAGGCTAAAGATGTGTAAAAAACATTATTTTGGCTTTTTTCTTATTAGCTTTAAGCGAATGAACGAAGAAAGCAGTGTAAGAAGAATATACGACGCAAATGTGAATGGTAGAAGAAGTCGTGGACGTCCGAGGAAGACATGGCACGATCAAGTAAATCAGATACTTGAGTCGGGCCATGTCAAAAGTCAGAATAATAGAACAGAATGTATGAGACGATATATGAATGTGAGTGAGGCAAAGAGTGTGTGCCAAGACCGAGTTGTTTGGCGGTCCGTCCTCTCTGCCTACCCCTGCGGGGAAACGGCGTGATGGTTAGTTAGTTAGTTAGTTAGCTTTAAAACTGACATATTCGCTTCTAATTGAACAAAAAATATGGCCAACTGTCTTATATGATGATCAAAATAAAATTGCGCCCTGAAATTAGTTGAGTTTACCTAGAAATTCCAGACAAGAAACGCTGTGCAAATTTCATGATGACAAAGCTAACATTATTCGCCGCTACATCAATGAAAGAAATTGAAAGAACATTATTCCAGAATATTCTGTAAAATTAAATCTGTTTGGTACATCGACAAATAAGACTAGACCGGGCGTATATGTATGGAAATTGACTCTTAAACCAATTTCAATTTGGTCCACGAGCACATTTATGAAAAAAATCACAACTCGAAAGACAAGAAAGAAAATAAATAATAATATAGCAACTAAATCATTTTTAATCAAAATACTTCTATTTACCGTGATATCAAATTAGCTCACAGCTAAGTACCTACCGCGATGTATAGCAGTGAGGCATGGAATTGACAAGAGTAAGGATTGACTGAATGCTATTGAAATGAGTAAGATTAAGAAGGGGACCTCAGATGGTTTGGGCATGTAGATCGACTGAACAAAGAAGAATATATGACACAAATGTGAAGTAGTCGGGGGTACACGAGGAAGACATATACATCAAATGAATCAGATACTTGAGTCGGGCCATGTCAAGAGTCAGAATAATAGAAGAGTACGTATGGAAGATGAATGAATGTGAATTAAGCGAAGATTGCATGCCAAGACCGAGTTGCTTGGCGGCCCGTCCTCTATGCCTAACCCCTGCGTGGAAACGGCGTGATAGTTAGTTAGTTTAGTTATTTTTTTTTAAATGTTTGAGGCTGTTTACAAAGATGACTGTATCTAATAGAGACTATAATTAAACATTCAATAGATAAAATAATAATACGCACTTCAGATAATATTATAATCATCTCCCTAGTTCAGTGGGTAGAATCATGCTATTTCCGACTTGCCAGCCACCCTATTATCACTCGACACCCATCACATCCATCTAGGTTACAAAACGTCTTTGGCTTTTGAACTAATAAATAAATCCACATCATCAATCCAATCCATCCTAATACGCCTATTTATACATTTCCACTTCGACTTCATTCAATGCCTCATTAAAAATTAATTGATTTCACTCTAGCTGACTTGTGAAAATATTACTTTCAGTTTGTTCAATTAGAGGGTAGTTATTATGACGGGAATACATTTTTTATATTTTTATTCGTTATTCATTAGAAAATAAGCTTTTGACATAATTTTGCGATCTTACGACTTACGACCAAGTTAGACATATTCCCGTAGAATAATAACTTTTTTTAATCATCATTACATAGTATAAAATGAAGTCGCTCAAAATGTATGTGCGCTTAGATGCTTTTCACGCGGTTTTCACCAATATAGAGTGATTTAAGAGGAAGGTTTATATGTATAATACATGCTTATTAAAGTAGAGAAAAGCTGAGAAATTCAAATATTCATCATTACATAGTATAAAATGAAGTCGCTCAAAATGTTTGTGCGCTTAGATCTTTTAAACAACGCAACGGATTTTCACGCGGTTTTCACCAATAGATAGAGTGATTCAAGAGGAAGGTTTATATGTATAATACATGCTTATTATAGGAGAGAAAAGCCGAGAAATTCAAATATTTAATTCAGGCAGCGGGCAGTTGGCAAAGCGGGTGGTGTGGATTTTATAAAGGTTGGGTAATGGCGTTGTGTTTCGTTAGCCACACAAAAACGTGTGGCCGGGTCTGCTAGTAATTAATAAACGAGTGTCGTTCTGCTAAAAACATCAAATAAACTATTTGTAAAACTGAAATTGATAGGTTTTATTTTTTATTATGTATAAACAGGTAAAAAAAGGAGATTACTGAGAATATACGACGCGAATGTGGATGTCGGACCACGTCAAGAGTCAGAATAACAGAAGGGTGTGTACGAGCTATGTATGGATGTGAATGAAGCACGGAGTGTGTGGCAAGACTAGTTTTGGCGGTCCACCTCTCTGTTTACCCCTGCGGGGAAACAACGTAGTAGTTAGTTAGTTTTATTTAGATAAACAAGTAGGTATATTAGATATTATTAATACGAATTAAATGACATGCACTCATTTTTTACATTTTTGACGGTGGCCACACGCGAAGATAAAAGCGCTTATATATTTATATATATATATATATCTGTTGACCGCGAGTACTTATATGTTGTACCGTCACACTACGCTATCAAATATTTCTTCCTATGGTAGGAGAGGGGGTCAGATACTGACCCCCCCCCCCTCTCCTGTTTACAGCCGAGAGGGAGTTGCATAACTTTTCGCATATCGCCTCGGGAACTGTTACGGCGTAAGATATGTATTGTCTATGGTTGATCTGCGCATAAACTGCTTAGATGTGACAGGTCTGATGGGATTGTATAGAGAGCGTTATTGGACGTGCGATGATATTTTATCTTTTATAGCTGTATGTGGCACCCGTCTAAAGATTACACAAAAACGCATATTGAAAAACTGTACTTTTCAGCTAAATGGAGCCAAAATATTTATATGTTCGCATGAAAGTGTCACTGCAAGCGACCAAAGATAAAGAAGCATGTACTTAATGCGATAAATATAATTTTATTCGTGTTGACATTTCAGTAGTTAAAATCTACCCAATACATTATTTGTAACGAGCGTTGTGTTTTCTACGCATTTCACAGAACTGTCAAATTAAGATAACAAAATAGACTTTCGCCTGTTAGTTCAAGGTCGACAAATTCCTTCCAACTATGAATAAATAACTATGAGGCAGAAAATCTGTTTGCTAGGGCAGAAAAACTCTTGGGACGGTGAACTCTGGCATCGTGGAGTTTGCACAATTTTTTCTTTCTGGAATTTGCAGTCCATCGCAACTATTTTCAGCTAGCCACAGCATTTTCACAGTGAGCTATGGAGCTGTTAAATAACAACTTATCTGCCAGCAAAAATAAGAGAAAACCCCGATATTGTTTGTTAAAACCTGTTGTTAAAACTATTTATATCAACGAATAGGTTTTCGCGTAGTTGATAAGATAACATTGCAGAATACGAATGTAAAAAACCGTTACCTATAACATTCTGTGAAAAATACTAATATTTTTTTATCCTGGAGTTGCCTGTTGACTTACAACTCACAATAAGGCCAGCATTGACAACACCTAATTAAAACGGCACAAGTTATAATCGGGCGCATTCCTTGCGATAGAGAGAATGCTTGTCACATTCTACTGAGTGGCTCCACGTTGCTAGCAAGCGAGGTCAACAACTTGAGCCCATCGTTTGACTATATCGCACAGAGGTGATTGTCTCCCAGTGTCGCCTTTGTTCGCCACAAATGCGCGGTAAACAATATTTTGTCGGTCAAACAGATCGCTCGAATCTGGCGGGTCAACGATATTATTATTGCTCGAATCAAGGTTGTGTTTTATTTCTTCTCGTTGCATTCTGGCGACCATTTAAGATCCGTGAAGCAGAACATTGATTATTATTTAATTAAAATGTGCAGACGTAGAGGACAATAATAGAATTGTCAGGCACACTTACCTAAATGCCCCATTCTCCATCCGACTAACAGCATCCGACATGTCTGGAGGTAAAGTGGGGGTAGCGACCCGACAACGGAATAAAACGGGTGCCACACGCAAAGATAAAAGATCATCGCACGCAGAATAACGATCTCCATACAATCCCATCAGACCTGTCACACCTAAGCAGTTTATGCGCTCGAAACTCAAAGTTATACACCGTAATCTGCCGTAACCGCTGCCGAGGCGATATGCGAAAAGTTATGCGACCACCTCTCTGCCGTAGAGGAGAGAGGGGCATTTTAATTACGGAGCTGCCTAAACGGGCGGATGACAGCTGTCAAGTTGACAGATTCAGTACAATGAAATGGCATTTCGTGGTAGCTCTCTAATTCATCTGACCCCATCTCCTATCACAGGAAGAAATATTTGATAGCGTCGTGTGACGGTACAACACATAAGCGTTCGCGGTTCAGCAGATATCTGCTTGCGCTTTTATCTTTACGTGTGCACCTACATTATACTAATTCGGTCGGCGATTTTGCCTATACACCATCCGGCCGCCTATCCCCACTCTACCTTTCAACAAGTTGGATGCTGCAAGTCGGATGGTGTATAGGGCCTTATAAACGCGAATTAAAATCGATTTGTTCCTTTTTGTTGTGGAAAAAGTGCATGGTGTTGGGGGGGGGGACCATGGGTTCGGTTTGATTCGACTCTTTCCGGCACCGACAAGAAGCTGCGAACATGCTGCCCTGCAGTGGCCGTTGCATATAAATCAATATTTCCGGTGTCGTAAGCCGACATTTTATTCTGTTATTATGATGAACCATCGACGGTCGGCGAAAGTAGCGAACCTGTCTGACCGCGGAGGAAAGAAGGGACAGGAGATGGCACTAGGGCAACTAGGCGCAACATATCAAACAAACTCAACTAGGCCAAATTGGGTGTGGCTATCTATGCCTGACTATCCACTTTTGTCGCATCTATTTAATACTAGCTGGTTCCCGGCATGAGTTGCTATGCCATTCAAAGAAATAAATTGATTCTCTCTGCATGTCCTTTCCCGTGCGTCCCCGTTCCCTTCCACCTTCCCACTCCCTCGTCTCTTCCCTCTCCGCGAACTCAACTTCCCCCGTTCCCCTTCCCCCTGCCTTTACTCCCTGCCGCTAAAATATATGAAATACACACATTTTCATTTATACAAATTTCATAACACCAGAGCTTTTCATTACAGCCCATATGTCATTCTGATGTATGAGCTATATTATTGTAAAGTTTCATTAAAATCCATTGAGTAGTTTTTGCGTGAAAGAGTAACAAACACACATACATCCATGCAAACTTTTGCGATTATAATATTAAGTAAGATTATGTCTGTGTGCAGATCTTACTTTTGAAGTTAAGGTTTTTTTTATCTGACGACTAGTTCGTTATTGGCCTGCGAATTCAGATAAAAATCTCTTCCATTGTACGATTGTGCCAATTTCTTTCAGACTGATAATTTTATTACGACGTATTTCTGCTACATTTACAATAGATTTATTACATCATTGAATATATTCGAGTAGGGTAGTATAATAACATATTAGAATAAGTTAACAATAATAATGTAAACGAAAATATGAAAGAGAACAAGACACAGAAAAACAGAAAAAAGACAATGGTCGCAACTGGGACTCGAACCCAGACCTCTCGGTCTAACCGGGGCGAGCGCGTTGAACAATTTCGCCATTGCCACCTTCATTTATATAAATAAATTCGGATATATCTATCGAGACGCTATCCAGGTTACAAACTAATTCTTAGAATGATTGTTTCCAATGAAAAGGGTAGTTGCCCATAATATGGAAAAATAATTAGTTGATAATAATGTTAATTCTAAAATTTTAAAATATAAGATTGACAAATATGACGGTTTGACAGAAGGTGGCAATGGCGAAATTGGTTAACGCGCTCGTCCCGGTTGGACGGAGAGGTCTGGGTTCGAGTCCCAGTTGCGACCATTGTCTTTTTTCTGTTTTTCTGTGTCTTGTTCTCTTTCATATTTTCGTTTAGATTATTATTGTTAACTTATTCTAATATGATATATTTCACTGATGGGAATAACCTTCAAAAAAAGTTATAAAAAGAAAGTTTTTCTTATAAAATTAAAATATAATATATATCTCAAAATCTCAAGTACCCACTATGGGCTCGTATAAAATCTCAAGTACCCACTATGGGCTCGTATAAAATCTCAAGTACCCACTATGGGCTCGTATAAAATCTCAAGTACCCACTATGGGCTCGTATAAAAACAAAGAATAATTTTCAGCTCAGTTTATCTATATCTGAACAGAAGTGTTATTTTCGCTCAAGTAAAAAAACTCAAATTTCCATCAAATAACTGCTCTTTAACATCTTGTAACAGATGTAACCTTTTTATAGGGTGCCGAGTTCAAATACGGAATTAAAACGTTGCACTTAGCCGTGTTTTAAGCACTGAAAAAAAGCGCATAGTAAAAAAGTATGAATTGTTAATTACACCAGTATTTAAATGTTATGAAGAATAATTTTCCTTTTTGCATGGTGTCTTTTACTGTAATATAGATTTGTAAAGCGCAGACCAGACCTGAGAATAACTAACAGTGGATCTGCATCTGCATAAATAAACTAATGCAAGTTGTTGTTGAATACTGGTGTGTCAGGGGCGTACGCCTACACTCTGCGAAAAATTTGTCGCTTAAGAATATTTATAAATGCTTCGTAAAAGCCGATTTATTGACTAACAGCTTTACTATGATTTATTGAATACTTACTAATAAACGTGGTGTAAATTTTATAGAATTGATTAAAAAACTGTGTATGTAAAAACCATAATTCACGAGAGTTTGCAAACGTATACGCAGAATAATTATAACACGTCCGTTTATCATAGCTCGTGCTCAGTTCCTTATAATATTCATTAAACTGTAAAAAGAAAGTCAAGACGTCATATTGTTTATCTAACATTGTCAATTGTTCAATATAAATAAGTATTTAAAACTAAGGCGAAACTGTTTAGTTACTACTTGAAACTATGTAGATTACATTTATTTAAAAAAAAAAAAAAACAAACAATAACTAATAACAATACTACAACAATAACAATAACTAATAACTAATTAAACCAAAGAGATTGGAATGTACAGAAGGTAGTAGTTAACTACCTAAAACGCATTATGCGAACATTAGTGTTAACCGGTTGAAACCAGAATTATTGTTATACATTTCAGAACAATGGAAAGGAGCATTACGGTTGTATCTCGTGTCTTACTGACACTAACGTGATTTCTCCTGAGGCCTCCCTGACACATCCTGAGACCTCCCTGACATACCCTGAGACCCGGGGACTCTCCGATGAATATACACACAGGAACAACAAACTGCTAAGATACCGGCCCCAAACTGACATAACAGTTCCACGCTAAATAATGAATTCCGTTAATGCGCAATCTTTAGAGTAGGTGGGAATGCTGTTTGTTTGTTCTACCGATATTTCAACGGAATTTGCTCGGAAGATCACTTTTGCAGAGTGAATTAAGGACACGGTTAACATTTTCCGCATGAGAACGGACCATTTTAACGACTGGAATGATTTATGCTACCTTGAATATCCGGGTTAACTTCCGTTTCTTTACCCTCCACACAGCATCCCTAAATAAGCACAGACCTTGAGAGAAAACTCTCAAGTGGATCTTTTACGTGGGTAATTTTCTTCAAACAATCCTATTTTATAACTATATAATCGACTTCTGATTACTCAAGTAAAAATGTAATGTAAAAATTGACAATACATTGTAATTTAGAGTGGTACATGTAAGTATAAGTGCATTTAAAACGTTCTATAAACCTTCTGTCAACTAACTGAATTTAGACATGACCTCCAAAAGCGCTTATCAACAGTTAGTTGATAACGAGTAAATAGTATACTAATCATCGGTGTGTGCTGATAACGATAGTGAAGTATGCGCCCATACTGCCGTTGTAATAAGTTATATACCTACCCAACAACTTCTACAAATAATTCTTAGGAAGTATAATTAGATATGTATACACACCAACCTACTTACATTTGATTAAAATTGTTAAGTTATTAATCCTTCTTTCAGTTCATTCAAATCAGCCGTTCACTTGCTCCAGTATTCATTATTGAATTTGAGGGAAGAAACCTAATGATTTTTTTAAACCAAAAGGTGTAAGTACAAGTAGATACATTCTTGTTTAAAATTTTAGAGGCAACCCTGTTTCATCATTTTTTTTATGTGACACCTCACAAGAGCGCCTCTGTCTGTAGCCTGTACAGGAACTATGTTGCCACCCGGTTGGGCAGCCAGCAAGGTGGGTTAAGGTAGGGGCTGAAGGAATAGATTTATTAATGCGGGCCTTGAAGAAGCTCGGTTTATAACCAACTATCAATCACACTCACTTACCAATAGGATGCATGATTTAGGCAACAAGCTTGGTGGTATTGTAAATATATTCGCTGATTCCCTTTATAATCTAAAATGCAATTTAAACCAACACTTTGTGGAATCCTACAAATTATTGTAATGTGGGTATAATATATTTAACGATTTGATGTGTTATTGTAATGTTTTACATTATATTTTGTTCTATGTTATTGTCAAATATTATATTGTTTAAATAGTTCTTTACACTATATTCTTCAAAAACTACTTATATATTCTTTAAATTTTTCACTTTTATAACTTTTGGTATAAACTCTAACTCGATAACTTAAAACTTATATTATAATCTATGTAAAAGCCCCTATAAGCGTATAACAACAATAAATAAATAATGAGGGAAAGGGTGGCGGTAGCTCGTTCACATTCTGGCCGACTTACTTAAAAACGAGTCGAAGAAACGATGTGAAGCCAAAATCAAATGTGAACAGGTGCTTCGTTCGTGTCCGTCGAGTACACCGGTGATCAATGCTGCTAGCTCCTAAGATTAGGCTCGATTAAAATACCTGTAGAACAGACTCAGCATGCATGTTAAGCACGGATTGTCAATCAGGCAGACCATCCTCCTGCACACAAAATCAAGTAGGTTTATTAAGTATTTTGGGGCTTCAACACAGAGGTGGCTTTTAAAACAAAAATAAATCAAGTACTTCTGAGCAGTACTAGAAATATGACAATTACACTTTTTTTATAAAAAGATCATTCAGTTTGGTTGCGTATTTTGGCCTCAAGTCCAAGTAGGTTTTGGATGAATAAGTAAGGCAGAACAGCCATTTCTCGGAGATCATATCAATGTTCCGAGTGGGTGTAGTGTGTTCATAAAATCACATAAAACGTTTTTCCCACTACACTGATGTGTTTAAATTACCGAAAAACACTGGAAATGCTGAAATTTATTTGCATAAATAAGAAATTCGAATGCTCCACACACGGATTATCATTAACAATTATTGCATTATTTGCATCTCAATTACTACCATTTGAGAGAAATGGGTCACAAAATGGAGCTTTGGTCGTTAAAGTTGAGCAATGCGAGATTTCAAAACGGTTCGTGATTCAAGGTACGAAGTGTAAGGTGCTTACAAAATGATGACGTGATTATTATTGTAATATATAAATGCATCCTTTGGGAAAATCCAATTTCATGGATATTCTTCTATTGGCTTTAACTTGAGGATAAAAGTTTCAAAGTCATGTTGTATAATTTATACAATATAACGATGTAATCAAACATTAACTAGAATTTCTGTGATCAGTTAGTAGACCTCGCGTACAAAAAAGTATGGATATAAAAAATAACGGTTAAAATAATCAACATTTTTCATTACCCGGCCTTTCCTTAGTTAAAATTTTAAAATCATCTTGTTTATTTGACAGCGCCAGACATGATATTGGTGGTGTGGACTTAAAAATTCCAGTTCCAATTTCAATTTAATGATGTCAGAGCTCACCGTTAGAGTTTTGCTGATTCAGAAAGAGATATTTTTTTATTTCATAGTAACAGTGTTCACCTAACTTCTAATACCAGTCTTAGCGAGAGATCAAAGTTTTAGTATCTCCTGTCTTTTTCGGTTTCAAACAAGACATGTGAGAAGGAAGTGGACTAACGGCGAAGACGTCCGTACGAGCCATTGACGTATTATGATATCTAGACGTGCCCTGTGAAATTCAAAATGACGCTAGAAGCCAG
Source organism: Limnephilus lunatus (assembly GCA_917563855.2). Lineage (NCBI taxonomy): Eukaryota > Metazoa > Arthropoda > Insecta > Trichoptera > Limnephilidae > Limnephilus > Limnephilus lunatus. The sequence continues at coordinate 78,944,937 of OU830592.1, forward strand.
CAAAAGCAGGCTCAAGGCCCATTTATGAAAAAGTGCCTGCATTGTTTTGCACCGTTTAGATCGCATAGTGCTTTGTGTTGTACCATTTATCGGTCTAAAAGGTCTACACTGGCACTAATTTGTGTATCAGCCGTCCGTTTTTCAAACACAAAAATATACCACTTCCGAATATTGTACAAGGTACACGCCGCGGACTTTATTTTGAAAATGTAGTCTGCTATCTGACTACAACAAAAAAATACACCTTACATATGTCTTTTAGACAGCGTTTTAATAAACGTAATAATGGTAAAGAGTTACTTTTGTTACCATCAAAGTTTCCTACGTCATCAAATCACCGCACTGCTTGTGACGTCAAGATAGTTCGACTACAATACATACAAGGAGGGCTAGTATCACAATTTGGAAGAGTTTTCAAACTTTTTTAAAGCGCGACCCGCTTTCAATAGTAAAATAAATTATACTAATTCCATAAATTATAATTATAGTTACATAAATTCACCATCCGCTGTTTTCTATGAATGATCAACCTTTTTAGTAGAAGTATTATTAATGTATCCATTATTATTATGTATGCGGACCTTGGTGGGAGGGTATGTACAACATAACCTGGTTAACTTTGTTGTCGGTGGAGTCGCAAACCTACTTTACATATTGTAAAACAATATTTGTTTAATAAAACTATCAACGTGGGTAAAAATAAAGCGTCGCAGGTGAAAATTTTATATCCGCAATGCCAAAACGATGAATGCTATCGATTTTTTTCATTTGGAAATGTTAAATTTTGGCGGTTGATTCAAAAAGGGCAAAAATTGCCAGACAAAATTTTTACTACGTTCAAGGTCAAACCAATAAATGGTGTTAGTTTATTTTCGTTCGGAATTGCAATATGTATTATAATATATGCAATATTTCGTCATGATAATTTTTGTTATTTTGTAAAACGGAAACCTTTAAAATACATTAAATACAGATCTCAACAAAAAACCGTTGCAATATTCTTCAATTAAGGTCGCAAGTTAAACTATTTTTTTTTAGCCACGGCATTCCGGATTTCTACCGTTTTATAACATTTTTCTCTTGAACACTTTAAGTTTTTAAGTTTATAAAAAATATTTGCTATTTATGAGGATAATATCTATAAATTAAACATTGAAACGGTAATTATATGAAATTCCCCCGATAGATGAAAATCGTAAGCTATACTCCAAAAATTATTATAAACACTATATTTTTGATATATTTTACAAGTTATATATAGGTATATGAAAAATTTCGTAATTCATTGTATTTTTAAACCCTTTTAAAGACATTTTCCGTCAGATTTTTATTCTATTTCAAACGAGTCATATTTTATTAAACATTTTCACAATTTTTGCTTAAATATTATCGTTTTTAAGATTAGCGCGCTCCCTCTAACATTCGTATTTACGTATCTCCCCTTCCTCTTCTTTTTGAGGGCTTACTTCTGGGCTTTGAATAACCACTAATTTCAGTCATTTTTTATTTATTATACGCAAAAAACCTAATGTTTTGAGTAGCTGATTCAAAACATTACAGAGAGATTATAGTTTTTGGCAAATACCTTTTGCAAAACAGAATAGAAGCCTTTGAACATTTTTTTTCTTAGCATTTTTTAAAAATATTTTATGTAGTCCCCTTTGTTTTATCAAAAGGGTTTCAACGAGTTTTTCTCCCTCTAGGTTAGCCGAACTCCGAAGTAGACGGTTTACAAAGCATATCTTGGGTCAATCCTGCCAAAGGTTCACTTGAAGAAGCGCGGTAAGCACCGGGTAGCAACTTGCCCTCTATAAAGTTAAAACATAATCTGTGACATCTGTGACATATTAATATTAAAATATTTTCAGGATTAAACAACATGTGTGCATAATTATGTCCTCTGAGTGCGAACTCTATCTAAATTTCTTTAAATAGACAATAAACAGTGTTAATTTCAAGCGACCTCCCAGGTAAGTATGGTCCTGTATTAATTCATTTTTAGGCAGCATCGCGTTCATTGGTCAAAATATTGTACATATATTTTCGTATCGGTGATCAATGAACCGGTATATGCAATTTTTAGCCATAAGTTGTTTTTAATTGTTTGTCTAGCTTGTAGTCTTTCTAGATTTTAGGCATGTATGATAAGTTTGTACAGCGCCCTTGAGGTGATTTTTCACAAAAACGGCGCTATATAAATCGTCCAAATACTATTATTATTATTATTATCCCTTCCAAGGATCACATATTTAAGCTTGAGCGGCGGGGTGAAAAAATCCCCCTGCCTAATTAGTAAGAGTCGAAGCGATGCTGGAATGAGAAAGCATGAGAGATCAAAGAACTAACATACGCTCGGAAATCTGCATAACAATTAGATGGTTTGTTACAATTTTGTTTTTATAATATCGTTGCTTACGATACCTGCCCACAATGAACTTTATAATATAACAATAATAATATATGTTAAACAGATAACGTTCGCACCTAATATAACCTGTAACAATTTTATCTGTGGTGGTGGTTTTATCTGAGAGACACGTGGCTATTCACCGCTGTTTTCATTTTGTAACTGCGTGGTGAGATAACGAACATTGTGTTACAATTATCTAACAAAATATGCCTTTTAATAATAATTAACGCTGAAAAGAGAACAAAACGTATTTTGTAACACTTGTTGATTCTTATGAAAGAAATAATCAGTTTATTTTTTGTAGACTAGAAAACAGTCAGATTGTTTTTTGGATGTCAATTTATTTGAACAAGTCAGGGACGTCCTTAAAAGACAGCACGATCAACAAGTGAATCAAGTTATTGAGTCGGGCCATATCAAGAATCAAAATAACGCAAATGTATGTGTGAGACTGTATATGAATGTGAATGGAGCAAGGAGCGGGCGCCTAAACCTAGTTATTTGGTGGCCCATCCTCTTCCATACGGCTTAATGGCTAGTTAGTTAGTTCAGGCATTATAATAAATAGTTATTGTTGATATTTCGACAAAGTGTTCTTAGAAAACGGGTCGATTGCATCGATATGAAATAATAACTAACTGTTGGATGGTCGATTGGCATAATGTTTATTACGCCGTAAATCAATATTCTTTAGATAATAAGTAGCATAATATGTACCCATAATAAATATAAATAATAGTATAATACGATAGATAAACACATTACACTGTAATCGCAGCCTGTCATCTAAATATACATATAACAACGATTTGTTGAGTTCTCAAAAGCCAAGGTTCACATAACCGGTGTTACTACTAGTGTATATTTAAAATATACTCAGATAATTGATCTTACTATTTAACCAGCCAAGCATCATTTTATTTTTATTTTTGTGATGCAAAACTTCTAATATCTTTGTGCAAAACCAAAACTATCATCCTACTCTATAGCCTTGATGACATTGATCGAGTTTACAAGGTACTATCTGGGAATGTCACTATCTGTTAGTAAACTCGCTCTATGTAATCGTATTACTAGCTAACTAGCAGATTGTGGACAATCAACGAAAAAAGTTGAAAGGTGGTCAACTTTACTCGCTACTCGCTCCAGATGGCGGCCTACCAACAGCTGATTTCATAACTGTCAGAATTAGTTCGCGCGGAAGCCGCAATTCTCGCTACTGGCTAGCGTATGGCGCTAGCTGCGAGCTCAAGGTTCGCGCTGGAGTCGTTATTTTAGCTGCTACTATCGCTACTGAGCAAGTAGACATTTTTGTGAGTCATCATGACAATCTCACTCGCCGATTCATCCGCTTTTAAACTTACCGGCTAGTAGCTTGTAAACTCACTCAATGTAATCGAGGCTTATGTCATAGCTGAGACCAAATTTGTTCCAGCTCACATAAGTAGGTCTTATATAAATCGTTTTATCTCCCTTACTGTTATGGTGGAAATATTATCTTACCGGTGTTTTTAGATAGAGAAAACTCCACGCTTTATGTTCAAATAGAATAGAAATGAATTAAATTCAAATATGTAGAAAAGAGCCATTTTTTTTACAAACTTTTTTGTAATTTGTATTTTGTACGAATATTAAATTTTTATTTCTAATAATGATATTTGTAAAAGTATTCACCTTTGAAACCATTTTACTTTTTGGATACGTTAAAAAATATTCCATTTAAGTATTTGGATTTTTTTTGCAAAGCAGAAATATTTTGACCTTCTGAAAAATACGCCCGATTTCTGAGGGGTTAATACCTCTGCTGTCAAAGAATCCTTGTAGTAATACAAGTGTTCAGAATTAATTGTATTAATTAAATTCATTCTACAACCGAAGATTCGTCTAATCTCTTTCAATTCCAGGTACCTTACCTGAGTGACAGATGTTACCAAGAATATTCACGTTTCATGAATACTAATGGTATTGATTAGGTCTGGCTTGTCACTACATTCCTTCAGTATCCCATTCAGGGACAAGGTCGAGCAATATTAAAAGGTATGCCTATCGCCTACCTGGTGACGGGTGGTGACCTTACAATCCAGGCGATACATTATTCATAGGATAACTTGGGAAGATAAGATTCTACAAAAAGGGGAGAACGTTTTTCTTTACTTATATATTTGGAGATTAAATTTACAAACCTGTATTGCTAATAAGTACACAATAATTTAGTAAATAACAAAAGTATGAATAAACCATTTTCGTGTATTGTATGTAGCATTTTGAGTACACTGTGTATAAGATACAATCATTAATTATTAATGACTCACTGACCCGGCCACGCCTTGCTGTGGCTAACGAAACACAACGCCATCTACTGAATGGTTAGCCAACCTTTATAACCACCGCCATCTGTTAATTTGCATACAAATCAAATCCACACCGCCCGCTTTCAACCCCGCTCGTCCTCCACATACAGACATTCTCCTTTAATTACATATATATTTCAACCAATTTACACAAAACCTTGACTAATTTTATATACCTAAACCTTCCTCATGAATCACTATCTATTGGTGAAAAATGTACGAAAATCTGTTCAGCAGTTTTGAGTTTATGGCGAACAGATAGACAGACGCGGCGGAGGACATTAATTTATAATATGTAGAGATTGGTCAGAAAGTTGCATACTCAAAACGTATCCTAAACAAAACAATATTATTATGACAGTGTGAGAAATTTGGAGATTTTGAAAGAAAGCAAGGCATGTAAGCGTAACGAATAGTATTAAGATGGTTTGGGCATGTAGAGCAAATGAACGAAGAAATTAATGTAAGGAGAATGCATGCGGCACACATGAATAGTAGAAGAAGTCGGGGATGACCGAGGAAGACATGGTACGATAAAGTGAATTAGATACTTGAGTCGGGCCATTTCAAGAGTCAGAATAATAGAATAGTATGTACGAGACGATGCATGAATGTGAATGGAGCAAAGAGTGTGTGCCAAGACCGAGTTGTTTGGCGGTCCTTCCTCTCTGCCTACCCCTGCGTGGAAACGGTAGTTAGTTGGTTAAAAAATGTAGATTCATTATAATGTACAAGGCTAAATAAACCTCTGACCTACGTAAAAACCAAGTCGTTTAAAATTTTTAACCTTTCAATAACAATAAAATAAATCTACAAACAAAAGTTACACAGGTAATCCGATTTTCTGTGGAAATTAAACGGGATAATCTGCGAAAAACCTTCCATTTGAATTGCTGCGAACAAAAAGAATACACACAGCCGTAGGTACGCGATCCCAATTAACTTCGAAGCGTTTCGTACCCCGAACGATACTGACCTAGTGTACTAAATGACGCCCGCACATTTCAACCGATAGACCTACATTCGCCGGAAAACTTTACACAACTTTTACCCAGTTAGTACCGACTCTGCACAGTATTGTAAAAAAGTATGGACAATCCCAACACTTTCTGGACTACGAAATGTCGTAAAATTCTGTAAACCATAGTTACGTAGTCCCAATCGAGTATTTGTGTCGGAATAGTGGCTTATTTTGAGCTCGCTACATCTGTTGAATTGAGTATTGAATAAAAAGAAAACTGTAATATAAAAAGATGAACGAAATACATGTTTTGCGTTTGGAAGGTGGAGGAAAAGCCTGAACCGAAATAAAAATAATGGGTCGCTAAAATGTCCATATTTATTATTATTTAATCCGACACAAATTCTACAATCACTCGTAAACGCCTGTGCTATTTGGCATATAAAAATAATTCAAGTGTGCGGTTCACGGTAAAAGTGAACCCTTCAAAAAAATAATGTAGACAAGAGTGGGGAGGACACGAAACACCGCACAAAGAGGAGACCGATAATTCTATCTCATTCTTCTTAATGTCGCTTTTTCGTTTCATCGAGTTTAAAATCACAACGGTGCTAAAGAAGTTTTCACTTCAATATAAGTGATGATTTTGAGAAGTTCAATTTGGGAGGCGGGAATGGGTCCCCGGGAACCATTTATTGGATAACCCAAGACCCCTGCCATACGTCTCTCCAAGTGGTTCGCTAAGTTTGATGACTAAGCATAGGAGCTCGGGTTCGTGGGTAGAGGTTTGTATAGGTCTTGGAAGCGAATGCGTTTGCCCACCTACTGCATGGCGGGCCGGATCGCGAGAGACAGGTTGAGGGCGACCCCATCGCCTTGTACCACGTTGGAGGAATGGATTCATACGTACGTCACTCCTGCACATATTGACCCCCAGGTTCCTACCAATCCCTTATGGTTTTTTCCTTCCCAGAAGTTCTTCTCTTTCCTTTCCCTAAAAAGATACTCCACACAGCATCCCCGAAGATCACATAAAACCTGAGGGTTTTTTTTCTCAGGGCCTCTTGTGTGGAGCCAACGAAAAAAAATCTAAGAATCTTAACATTTTTTAAATAAGGATACCAACGATGCCAGTTTGTGGGGAGAGTACGATTTCCGTGACCCCGCGATTTGACGTATTCAGGTAGAACAGCCCAAAATAGGACGAAAATATAGAATAAATTTTTTCGATATCTCCTTCGACCAAGTATACCCTAGACAAGCCCTCTCATAGTAAGAATCAGTATAAAATAACGCCAGTAACAGTAATTTCGCAATAAAACTCTCCTTCCAATTCCGCTGTCTTGCATACAGAGTTCCCGGCAATATACAACTGACCACCAAGTGATCCTATTGTGTAATTCTGTCGAACTAATACATCAATAGTTGTTCACGGATTGGCCGCATGAACAATATCCACAAGCTGTGCTGCATACAGTGGTTTTCAAAGTGGGGGTCACGAGACATTTATAAATTTAATTGGAAAAAAATATTTTTTTAACTTTATTATGCCAAGCAATTCAATTTCGGAGGCCAGAATGGGTACCGCCGCCTCGGGAATCATTTATTGGATAACCAACGCATCTGCCATAGGTCACCCCAAGTGGTTCGCTACGTTTGGTGACTAAGCAGGGCTGCCCGGGTTAATGGAGTGATGTTTCTCCAGGTCTTGGCGGCAGATGCGTCTGCATTTTTTTTCTGATGGTTCGTAAGCTTAATGAGTTTAATAAACAAAACCAATCATCGTTTGCTTGAAAACAATTACGAAAAAATCGTCTTTTTACCGCCCATGCACCGTGGGCTACCCAAGTTGGTTGCTCATCATTAACACAGTGATGAGCAACCAGCGGTCCGCAAGCCCATTTACAGCTTTTCGGACTGACTACAAAAAAATGCGCTAAAAAATATTCAAAGGCTTCTGTTCTGTTTTGCAAGAGGTATTAGCCAAAAACTATAATTTCTTTTTAAAGTTTTGAATCAGCTACTCAAAACATTAATATTTTTGCGTATAATAAATACAAAAAATTACTGAAATTAGTGGATACTTAAAGCCCAGTAGTAAGCGCTCAAAAAGAAGAGTAAGGGGAGATACGTAAATACGAATGTTAGAGGGAGCGTGCTATTCTTAAAAACGATAATATTTAAACGAAAATTATGAAAATCTTTAATAAAACATGACTCGTTTGAAATAGAACAAAAATCTCACGGAAAATGTCTTAAAAAGGATTTAAAAAAACAATGAATTACGAAATTTTTCTTATACCTATATATCTTGTAAAATATCAGAAATATAGTGTTTATAATATATTTTGGAGTATATCTTACGATTTTTATCTATCGGGGGAAATTTCATACAATTAAATTATAAGTGTTAATTGTAAGTGTTTAACTTGCGATCTTAATTGAAGAATTGTGCAACGGTTTTTTGTTGAAATCTGTGTTTTATGTATTTTAAAGGTTTCCGTTTTACAAAATAACAAAAATTATCTTGACGAAACATTGTACGTATAAATATTGTAATTCCAAACGAAAATAAACCAACACCATTTACTGGTTTGACCTTGAACGTAGTAAAAATTTTGTCTGACAATTTTTGCCCTTTTCGAATCAACCGCCAAAATTTAACATTTCCAATTGAAAAAAATCCATATCATTCATTGTTTTGGCATTGCGGATATAAAATTTTCAGCTGCGGCTTTTTTTTTACCCTCTTTGATAGTTTTATTAAACAAAAAATATTGTTTTACAATAAGTAAAACAATATTTTTTGTTAAAGTAGGTTTGCGACTCCACCGACAACAAAGTTAACCAGGTTATGTTGTACATACCCTCCCACCAAGGTCCGCATAGGTACATAATAATAATGGATACATTAATAATACTTCGACTAAAAAGGTTGATCATTCCTAAAAACAGCTGGTGGTGAATTTATGTAATTATAATTATAATTTATGGAAATAATATAATTTATTTTATTACTAAAAGCGGGTCGCGCTTTAAAAAAGTTTGAAAACTCTTCCAAATTGTGATACTAGCCCTCCGTGTATGTATGAAGTCGAACATTCGTGTCGTCACAAGCAGTGCGGTGATTTGATGACGTAGGAAACTTTGATGGAAACAAAAGTAATTCTGTAACATTATTAAGTTTATGAAAACGCTGTCTAAAAGACGTATGTAAGGTGTATTTTTTTGGTGTAGTCAGATAGCTGACTACATTTTCAAAAATAAAGTCCGTGGTGTGTACTTTGTACAACATTCGGAAATTAGATATTTTTGTGTTTGAAAAATTAACTCCGGTGCGGACGGCTGGAACACAAATTAGTTTCGGTGTAGACCTTGTAGACCGATAAAAGGTACAACACAAAGCACTATGCGATCTAAACGGTGCGAAACAATGCAGGCACTTTTTCATAAATGGGCCTTGAGCCTGCGTTTGCTGGCTTCTGGGGTTATTTTGCATTTCACAGGGCGCGTCTAGATATCATACGTCAATGGATATCTCGCTTAGTTTTTGAGATATCGATACTTAAAGTTTTTAATTCTATGTAGACTTGTAGACTAATACCAATTACCATAGATTGCGCTCTAATACAGTTTAGTTAGGTTAGGGTAAAAACAGTTTTAAAAAAAAATCAATTTGCATCTGAAACTTAATATAATATCGATATCTGAAAAACTAAGTGAGATATCGAAAAAAATTAATCTTCATTTTCGACTTATTCTGGGTTGTTCTACCTGAATACACAGTCAAATCGCGGGGTCACGGAAATCGTACTCGTCCCCAGTTTGTTATGGTTATTTCAATAAACAAAGTAATAATTTTGAACTAATTTTGAGTGCGTCGCGCGGCATGAAAAGTTTAGTAATCTGCAAATCTGTTTACGTGAAAAAACTTCCAAGTTACCTTATTCTTAGTTTGGTCATAAATTATAACGAGTTAACTTATTATTACGCAAGCCTTGTAGATTTTAAAGTGGGTGTGGGTAGGTAGGTATAATTAATACCTATACCGTAACTGCAAACAATAAACCTGCTTATCTGAAGTAGCAAAAACAAGCAGATGAACGCGAAAATCGTTACAAATACCTGTGTATGGGAATTGTTTTATGTATAAAAACATTATGTTCTTAGTTTGAAAGAAGTACTTACAAAATGAAAACAATTTTTATAATTATAAAAGAAAAAAAAAATTGAAGAAAAATCATAGAAAGCTAGAGAAAAATGACTCACCTTGAAATTAATTGTAATCCATTGTATGGAACTTTTCACAAGTTTTAAAATAACTAATATCACTTTGTTTAGTCGTACTAAAAATTCACAAAATATCACTTACGGATACTTTTAGTATCCTGTTTTAAGGTTTTCACTAGTACATGTGCATTTGCTAAGATAGCAATATCTATAAATAATAATTATTATTCTTAGAAATAAGTTTAAAACAATTACGTAATTATTCCTAGCACCATCCCTTGCGATACACTGCACGTCCAACACTAATAAACTTCAAAGTTACTCCAGTTTAGAACCTGTAACAAAAGAAAAAACACAAAATTAATACATTGACACATAAGAACTCAATTACACATTAAAAAAGAAAATCATTCGAACCGAAATGCTAGCTATTGAAAAACAACTCGTTATTGGAGTCTCTTTGTTATTATTATTATATCCAAAATCAGGAGTTCCGCAAGGTCCTGAACTAGGATTCAAATTATTTTTATACACAAATCCATGTACTGTATCCAATACGGTTTTGACGTTTGTGGGACCGAATTTTGTTGTACCTATCTACTATATTTGCAATAAGAAACATAATATAAAATAATTATAATGATAATAATTTAATTAAAGTGAGGGGAATTCCACTAGTCCTGAAGACTCGTGTTAATTTTTTATTCCGCTATGCCTAATATTGTGTTGATCCTTGTGGGAACTGATATTATTTATGTGCATGTATAAAAGTTCATATTATAAAATAACATTATAATAAATATTATGGAATCAGACTTCCTTTTATTTCAAGACTTCAGTTCAGAACCGAGAAAAAAGCGACTGAGGGCAAGAATTTAGACTTCGCGACGCATTCTTGATTATAAAACCGAGTCAATAATGTAGTGTTATTATTGCCAGATTCTACGTATTTATAAAAAGCCGTTAACGTAATACAAACAAAGCTAGAAGTTGAATGTTTATAATCCACGCGGGAGACAGCAGCCAGTATAAATAGAACGCTATTTGGCTATTTTAATTCAGCGTCTGGCACACAAATATTCAGTGTGGGGTACACGCGGTGTAATCAAATCACTGATGATAGAATATCGCTCGCTCGTCGGGAACTACGTATTAATTATTTATCTACAAAATGTCAGCAACGTGCGACTCTGCGGTCATGGTAATCGGGTCAAACATGCAACTCCTCGGGATATTTCTTACTGATAAAATTAGCATAATTTGAGATTCAATTATTCTTTGGGGGTCAATTTCATGAAATGCTTGTACAATCATTTATTTCACGCCGTTTAGTGTAGGCAGGGTGAATCGGCTGCCAATCTTTATTTTGACTCACACTCTCTGTTTCTATACTTGATGCAATGCCTTCCCCGACTTCTTCTACGACTTATTTCCCCGATTATCGTGTCTTATACCTCCCTTACAAATTATTTCTTAGTTCGTTCGCTCTACATGTCCAAACCACCCCTTTTTATTATTAATTAAGTTTTCATCAGCCTTTTCAGATTTTAACTGTAACACAAGTTCTTGGTTTTAACACACTTAAGCCCCTGGGTCTCATTTCTATAGTATTTATACTTTCATCCTTCCTCTGCCAGTTCCATTCCTAAGATCCATACGATTGGTATCAACACAACATTAGTAATCTATGTACGTAAAGTTCCAATATCTTCCAGTATCTTAAAATAACCATCTGGTGTATTTTAAGACATATTATATGATTTCCTATGCGGAAATTAACATAGATACACTAAGAAAATCTAGCTAATTTGCAATGAAAAGAAACAATCGATCTATAACTAATCGCTGTACTCTAAAATAACTGACATTGATTTTCTAAATGATGCAATTTAATGATCGGAACCAGCAAAGTGATGCAGCGTTTCTCAGTATTACAAAATTAATCAGGTTTATTTAAATATGACGACATTTGAAAGGATTGGCCTTGGTAGGGTGAAGTAATAAAAAATGGCAGCAATTGCATTTAAAATTAAGTAATCAGGTCATTCGTCTTTCAACTTTGACACAAGAGGATAATATCTCTATCGAGTGTTGATACGAAAAAATATGGTGGGCGAATGAGTACGTACCTAAATCTTTGTGGTGACTATTTATTTTACAATGAAACCTGTTTGCATTGATGTATACATTTAGACGAGACACAGAGCGACAAAAATGGATATACAATGGATGAACATATTTAGTTGGAGGTCGGACATCCAAACGCTCTATTCCATCACTTTAGTTGACCTACAACCATCGACCACAGTTGACATGTGACACAACAAAATGTTGTGGGAAGGGATCGAACAATAGGCTTGACTTATGGAAAAGATTGTAAAATGGCTGAGCCTTTTGACGTGGTGGCTTCAGTTTGTACCGGTGAAAACGGATGTCTGTCGGGACTGGTAGTACCAGTGGCGCCGACGTTCTCTCAGCAAACTTTGGAATCTACCGAACCCAATTTCCCCTCGGCGCGCTCTCGCTGCATATTGTGGAACCCGCTCCGACGTGATTATTATAACATAAACGACGCGAAGTAGCGCCTCTGATTATTGTACAGCTCTATGTGTGTTTGCCGATTATTTTTATCGCACCATATGGTTTAACGTTTATACATATATTTTTATGCCGATGTTTCGCAAAATGACTACACTTTGTCGTATTATACACGTACACCTCTCAACTCTATTATGTGGCAAGTAATTTTCAAGGTGCTATTGATTGACCTCTAAATAATCTTAGATATACAATATCATTGGTACCTATATACGAACGATTAAAGCAGCGACAACCACCTAGGTGAAGTGGTAAACACGCTTGACATTATGCAAAGAGGTGTTTAAGTCCCGATGAAGAGCTAGCAATTGTTGACGCCAAGAGTGTTATTGGGTAATAATGAAAACATGTGCAGGTTGTGAGGTCACTGTGTTTGGGACGCTTTCGACGATACTGAAACATTCAGCGTTTACCGGTTTACTCCTTTTTAGAATTTTAAAATTGAAAAAATAACGACGGTTTTCATAAAAAAATAAGCCGACGAAGCATATTATCAACATCACCAGCAGCGATAACTGAATCGTTGGCTGTTATAACGGTTGATTCCAGTTAATTATACCATAATATACAACGTAGAACACTCGATGCAGCGAAAAACAGGTTTTCCTCGCACAGGTAGCTGGTACAAAGTTTATAGAGTTGTGCAGAGATGTTCCGACCAATGAACGCCGGAGAAAGTTGGTGAAATGCCGCGAGTTGCAGCACAATCGTGTTTATAAACAAGTGAGAGAATCGTGTAGACGTAGACCTAAACAGCGATACCTCTACAAACTTGGTTTGTATATTATTTCAAAACCACTGCTCCAGAAATTGTTCACATTGAAATAAAATAATAAATTATCGCATTTTCTTCGCAACTTGCTTGATAAGTTGATGCGGAAAATATCGTGAAGCTATTGTATTCCAATATTAGAAAATATTAAGAGGCTCTGAACAGTTAAAAACATAAATAAGATCTTGTTACGATTGCGGCGTCAAATATTATGATGACCATGCTGCAACTGGAAGAAAAGATTACAGAATTCTGTCTTCAATAATATCTTCCAAACTTCTTCTACCGTTCCAGCGATTTATAAAAACGCTCGAACTAAATATCTTGTAATTGTATTTCAGTTTATAGCTATAACCCATTGGTCGTAAGTTGTTTCGGCTTTAAAAAACAAAGCCTATAAAACTTCACCCAGTCGTGTCTCATCGTAAATATTTTGAGGCATGCTTATGATAGACAATTAAACATCATTATTATTAAGACGGTACCAAAGATATTGTTTCTCTTATCTGTGGGCGGTACACAACCCTAATAATTTTTGTTTGCTCAAAACTCAAATTTTAATCATTCGTAACTATAATAACTCATTTATTCCAACAGAACACCGGGGATGTAAGTTATTTGTATTTAAGATTAATAAAAACAATACCATACCATGAATATATTTTACGTACAACGATTTTAAAACTTTATAACCCGTTATTTGACTATAAAGTTAGCGGTGAGCACCAGATTTTATTTTTCTAGACGATGAATTAATAACTTCGGGAGTGCGACATGGAGACACATTTTAAATATCTGTAACACGTTCTTCAGAATTAATTAAAATGAACGCGGCGGAAAGGTCGAATCTCCAGGCCTGCGAGGGTGAATTCGACCGTACGTCCGTCAAATACGCCGTGCCGCGGGCGCTTATTTGTTTACACGCTTTCTTCACTTACGTCGCGCGTCGTTAAGATTCCCAGATTATTTGTCTTCTTCTTCTTTTCTTTTATAGGGCAAATTCGACAGGATGTCCGTCCAATACATGGGTCGCGAGTGGCAATTTGAGAGTGTGGAATTTTATATCACAGATGAACCGTATGAACTGAAGAACAAATTTAGAAGCGCCCATTGTAAATTTTATCATGTAGATGTGACTAAAAAATGACCCCAGGAAACCGCAAAATACAATCAGGGAACTGACTTGTCCAAAGCTCCCAAGTTAAATTTAATGCTGAGCCAAGAATCGCGAATTCATTTCCATTTCCTGTGGCGTCAATGCCATTACAAGGTTGCCAACTTTAATCACCAAAAACAATTCTTTCGAATTTCGGCAGCATTTTAGTTGTTCGAAAGCTGCTTGGCATTTTTAGTAATTATGTCGAGAAATAACAACGAACAGCTAAGAAGAAAATAGGACGGAAAAATGTATACATTGCAAATAAATGTTGCATTGCAATGCTCTTTTTTACATTAACTCCCCCTCCACATAGGAGGGCCTGTGGAAAATAATTTCCCTCGGGGCTGTCATCTGAGATGCTGTGTGGAGGGTCTTTTTGAGGAGAGGAAGGAATGAACATTGGTCTTGAAGAAGGAATTGGTCTTGTTGTAGGAAGGAGGAAACACAGAGGCCGGCATAAAAGTCGAGCTGTTGAACACAAAAACGAGTCGAAGAAGCGACCCGTTCTCACGTGACAAATGTCAACCGAGTACATATATGTTGGGCACGCGTTTGGCGTGTTTCCAGTATATGCACCGGTGCCGAAGGGATCAATGACGCTAATGATAATAGGAGCATCTTCCACTGGAATACCGGTAGAACAAGGATAGCATTCCCACCCGTCGCTTGTGCTCTAAAGATTGCAATCCGTCTGTTAAGATGGGAGAATCTATCAAACGGACCGCCCGTTTCTCCAGAGTCGAGGGTAGGTATTATTCAGGTATTTTGAAGCTCCAGACCAGAGGTGGCTGCCAAATTCAACCAAACCACCAAACCAAAATGCTGTTTTTATTTGTCTATAAAATTATTGCGTAAAAGTTTAATATTTATATAAACACATACATTTCGTTCTGGAACCGTTGTTTACCAGGTGAAAGTTTAATATTTATATTAACACATACATTTCGTTCTGGAACCGTTGTTTACCAGGTGAACCACAGAAAACATTTACTCCTGTTTTCCTGGATTTTCCAAAATGTGGTAGGAACACACGCATGAAAAATGTGTGGTTCTAAAATTTTGAGTTCCGGCTGCGCGTGCGTAGGCTGGCTAGACCAAAAAAATGACTTTGTGGACTACACGCCATGTAAATAAGTAAGTATGTTAGTCGTAAATACCTAGTTTTAAGATAGTTGTAAGTCACAATACGAGTAAAGCAGTTTTGTGTAAATACCCATTCGGCCATAAAAATAAGGATACTATTGTCACTAGTTATAAATCTTAGGTGTAATTCACTAGTTATCATCCTTAGTTATAATCCACTCGTAATAAATATAGGTTAAGTGTGTAAATGAAGTTGTAAAGTGCCCTTGAGGTGGTGATTTTCTCAAGAAAATAGCGAAACCATCCAAACATTCATAGGTATATTATTGTCCTTTATTTCGAAGGGAACTCGGGAGGGGGGGAAACTAAAAGCCGCCCGCAGGGCCTAGCAGCAAAAACCTGCGGAGCAGTTATTATTAGTTAACACTAGTTATTATTATTACACGCCTGTAAATCCCGCGGGTCTGAGGATTCCCATCGCTTATTAAATTGGTCGTGGGTCTACTGGTAGCAAACATAATAATATGGTCCGGGAGTCCTAGCGCGGTGAACCGGGCTAACCCAGTTAAAACATATGACCGAAATATAAATACACATTAGACTACCAGAGAGACGCCGAGCGTCAACTCGGTAAAACATGCCGAAGCGCGACGCCCCGTCGATTGTGGATTGGAGAATTATAAAGTAGAGAGCTGCAAATTGAAGATGTTTCGTTTTTTCCATTTTTCTCAAAACAAAAATATTTTTGGATACAACGTTATTCCGCGCAACGGCACATATAGAAAAAATGTCTTCGAAAGTGTAGTGCAAAAAAAAAGATACACTAACACTAAGGTGGCCGTTTTTCTATTATATCATATTTATATCTCATTGATGTATGATATCCTCTTATTCAACCGTTTCTTGTTTTTACGAACAGAATTTCCTAACTTCTGACTTTAAAGAAACGATTTGACAAAGGAAATCAGTGCGCATCACAGAACAACGAACTATTTCCATTGTAGCCCAGATGCAACACGATTTTCAATACAACACTAAAGAGTATGGGTGCACATCATTGTGAAACTTGGAGCAGGTAGTTTTGGAACAAAAATGGTCGATTCACTGACTGTAAAAGCAGGGTCACCATTTTTTCTGCGATGTCAATACCAAGTTGTGTTATGATTGAAGGGTGCACTAGAATACTGCTAGGGAGCATTTTTATTTTTAGAATAATTGTTGTATTCAAGACGTGAAAAGATATAATACTGAGAATAGATAAATGTGATAACGAATTATGTAATAATAAATCACAAGGTGACAGGAAAGATGAAAACCTGAACATTTTATAGCCCGATGAACCCAAATTGATGGGAATTATTTTAAGCGTAGATATAAAAATGCGGCATTTTAGATAACGTTGGTGTGGCTACGTCCACGCAGGAATGCAAATCGAATTTCTCAAGATCTAAGAGTTTATGGCAAGCGATAGAAATTGATACTAAGAAAAAACTAATATTGTATTTAAAAATAGTAAATAAACAAACAACCAAAACACAATACATATATTGATCAATTAATAAAACGCGGTTTGAGATATCATATTGATGGGATTTGTTAGTCCGAGCGAGCGTTTTGAAGTAATGACCGGTAAGTAAGACGTCGAGGCAAAAATACCAATGTAAAAAAGATTTAAAAAATGACAAAAAGCGCTTCTTTATTTACATATGCCCCAATCGATATGCATTCTAACAATTTAAAGTTACGATAATATTCAGTATCTTTACGTACAGTTTTTTTTTTACATTAACTCCTCATAGGAGGCCCTGAGGAAAATAATTTCCCTCAGGGCCTGTGTCATCTTTGAGGATGCTGTGTGGAGGGTCTTTTTGATGAAAGGAAGCAGTGAACTGAGTCTTGAAGAGACCCATGTTGTAGGAGGGAGGAAACACAGAGGCCGGTAAATCGTTGTGCAGCCGAGCTGTTGAACTCAAGAACGAGTCGTAAAAACGACCCGTTCTCATGTGACTAGTGTCAACAGTGTACAAATGTTGGGCGCGTGTTTCCCGACTATGAACCGGTGCCGAGGGGATCAATGACGATAGTTCCTCGGAGCATCTTCCATTGTGATACCGGTAGAACAAGGACAGCATTCCCACCTGACGCCTGTGCTCTAAAGATTACAATCCGTCTGTTAAGATGAAAGCAGTAAAATGCATTGGCCACCTCTTCGTATATATTACCTACTACTGACACGCAATCTGGGTGAAAGTGAGTACCTAACATACTATTTAAAATACTCAGTGCTGACATGGTTGTTACATTTATTAAATCATAATTTTAGAAAGACTAGTTCTGTTAATTATGTGGAACGGATGCACGGCTCGTTTTTGGATATGCGGCCAAATTACCCAACCAAACTGAAAAATATTTGTTTAATCAAAAGTTATATCAAATACCTATCTAGTACCGATATGAGCTTCTTACTTAATTTATTTGTGTTTTAAATGATAAAATATAGGTCATTAAAGAATTTAAATATTTCATGATTTCAGAGGTAATTTGGGTTATTACTGGGTAAATGATAAACGTTTAAAAAATCATTTTTCTATATTTATTATAAAAATATGGATAAAATATAATATAATAAAAAATATAAAAATATTTAAAAAGCATTTTGACGAGTGTAAATTTAAATTACAAATAATAATAATAATAATATTTGGCTGATTTATAAAGCGCCGTTTTCGTGAAAAATCACCTCAAGGGCGCTGTACATATAAGCATACAATAAAATAAAATTAATACGATAGACTTACAACTAAGATTCAAAATCATAACTAGGTACTTACATTTAAGACTTATATATTTTGTACATAGCTAGTGACTTACGACTAAGACTTATTACTACTGACTGAAAACTAGTGGCATACATATATATTTACAAATGTGACTTAAAATTAGAGATTTACAATTAAAATAGGTGTTTACATATAACAATAAATATTTTTTAGAATGACCTATTTACGTCGGAACACAACTTTGTCATATGTAAATTAAAATTCCTCCCCAAAAATCGCAGCTTTCATAATGATTTATTTTATTTTTAATTATATTAACGCAGTAGATAAGGAAAGACATATTTTTTAATAATGACGTCATCATGGTTGAGTATTTTGGCCTCAAATCCAAAATAAAGTTTCGTATGAAATGGGCCGCGCGACCGTTCCTCAAGTAAATCAGGACTGTCCATAATACAGACGGTCTTACAATATCCTCGATGAATAAATTAATTACTATTTTTGTAAACATCGCAAGCGAGCGTGTTTACATAAGTTACTTAGGAAAAAAACACATTTCCCGGGGCCGTTGACCGTTCTGCTCACGAATACTTATAATGCGTAAAGCGGTGCGTAGTTTATGGGACGCTGCGTTAGGTAGTTATAAAGTTATGTTTGACTTGCGTAACTGCACACAGAAGGGACGCACTGCATAAATCACTTTCAGGTAGGCGTTTTTTTACTCTCCCGACACGTGGAAGACATTTGGTGAAATAAATAATACGTTCAAAAGAAATGGTAAATCTTTTGTTGTCGTTAACGACAAGTTGTAAATTTCATTTGTGTGGTGGGTTTAAATCAAGGCTACTTTGCAATTATTGTGTGGCTAAACAAAGTGGGCCAAAAAAAAAAAACAATTATTGGGAATTCTTGTTAGGGCCTTGCACAGGGCTAGCAGATTCTTAAATAGTGATCAGCTGCCAACCCTGTACAAATCTCAATTATACCATTGAATTTGGCAGCCACCTCTGGGCTGGAGCCTAAAAATACTTGATAAACCTACTTGATTCTGTGCAAAGGAGGGAGGTCTGTCTGATTGACAACCCGTTGTTAACAGACCGGTTGTCATCTCTAACGCACAGACGCAATGTGGGCGTGCTGAGTCTGTTATACATGTATTTTAAAGGAGCCCGCTGCATTTAGTGTATCGCAAAACCGATTATCACGTAAAATAATCTGTTTTTCATGAATTAAACGTAAATTTAAAGACCCTTCAATGTACCCAATCTAAAATTGCTCTTTAGGCGACATTGCATAAAAATGACGTTATAAAAATTACAAAATAATTTGACGTCCCCCGTTGTCAAGACAACCCCGGGGCAAGACTCTCGACTAGCGGTTCAAATCCTGGCGTGGACAAGTACATTTTATTTGATTGATATGTGTTTTCACAGTTCAATCATTTAAAATAATACAGGTTATTAACGTTCCAGAGTGGAAGATTGAAATGGTTTAGCCGTGTTTGGTGACGAGAACTGAATAGCCAGAAACTTCTCCACCTTCCTCTTGCTCAGCTCCTTCCCCTGCCCACTTACCTTCAATTGGGGTTGCCGTAGTCTCACTAGTTCTAGGCGGTTGGGAGCAATTGAGACTCTTGTGCGGTATTCACGTAACAAAAAGATACTTTTCAAGATTCACATGGTAAATAATAATAACTTTAAAAGTTGAATAGTTTCTTTTTATAAATTTAATATCAATAATAATTGATAATAATAATTAATAGCTTCTCTGGAAGAGCTTCAAACCTCTCTATTATGTACACCTAATTTTTGGGAAACAAAGACGCTAACAGAACTTGTCGAGACGTATAATACAACTCTTATATGTCTGTTAAATAAATATGCTGGCGACAACGTCAAAAACACGTAAAGTTCGAAAGTCTGACAGCTGGTTTGATGATGAATGCCGAAACCAGAAAAGACTTATGCGGAAATTAGAGAGAAATTAGAGAACTTCAAGGGATGAGTGGATCCTTGCTCAAAAACAGTATATGAGCAAAATAAATTCCAAAAGATCTGAATACTGGAATGAAAAAATTGACTCTGAGCGAACCAATCCACGGAGTCTCTGGAACTCAATAAAGACCGTTATTTCCGACGTCACTGTTCCAACTAAAATAGATATTACCCCGGAAGCCTTCTTAACGTTTTTTCGTGAAAAAGTAGAAGCCATTCGTGCCTCCACATCTAACGCCCCTCCGCCAATATTTACTATAAATTCTAAAGGAAATTTTTCATCCTTCAAACTCACAACGCTGGAAGAAGTAAGAAAAATAATTTCAAGTTCACCAAATAAGCAATGCAGTCTTGACCCTATACCAACCACTATATATGAACCACTAAAATCAGCTGTAGTTACGCCGATACTAAAAAAACCACAACTAGACTCAGATAACTTAGGTAATTACAGACCTGTTTCAAATTTACCTTTCCTATCAAAAATCTTGGAGAAAATTGCTGCTGCACAAATAACCAGTCACTTGAATTCAAATAAATTATTCACTAATCGTCAATCCGCATATAGAAGGTTTCACTCAACAGAAACCGGAATACTTCGTATGCTGTCAGATATAACTTTGGCCATAGAGTCAGGTAAGTTAGCACTTATCTCACTCCTGGACATGAGTGCAGCGTTTGACACGATTGATCATGACTTCCTCATTAAGAGATTAGAGGAAACATTTGGTTTGAGTTCCGAAATAAAAAATTGGCTGGTATCATACCTATCCAATCGCTTACAAGCCGTTAAGGTTGGAAATAAACTCTCTAACTTCGCAACACTTTCTTCAGGGGTACCCCAAGGATCCGTTTTAGGTCCACTTCTTTTCATCCTTTTTACAAATGATGTCGCCAAAATAATCGAGTCATTTGATCTCTTGTCCCACTGCTACGCTGACGATCAGCAAGTTTATTTTTACTGCTCTCCAAACGAAATCAATAGCCTCAAAATCCGCATGGCTGAATGCCTAGAAGCAATAACTCGTTGGATGTCTTCGAACAAGCTGAAGCTGAACCCATCTAAGACTGAGTTTCTCTGGGCGGCCACAAACAAACGTCAACATTTCATAGACAATTCACTTATTTCCATTTCCGGCAACGATATTATTCCGAAGACAACAGTCAAACTTCTTGGCGTTAATTTAGATTCAGACTTTTTGCTTAAAAGTCAAATAAATAGGACAGTAAGCACCGGCTTTTTTCACCTAAGACAACTCAAGTCAGTTCGAAGAAACCTTCCTACAGAGACAAAACTATTAATCAACTCTTACGTAGTCTCACGGCTTGATTACTGTAACGGCATCTACGCTAGTCTTCCAAAATACCAAACTGACAAACTTCAATCCGTGTTTAATGCAGCGGCAAGGCTCATAACCGGGGTCTCTAAATATTCACACATTTCAGAGCACCTTCGTAACCTTCACTGGCTCAAGTGCCCTGAAAGAATCCAGTACAAATTGTGCTGGATGGTGTTTAAATCAATCAAAGAAATGGCCCCACCTTACATCTCTGAATTATGCGTCCCGGAAAATACCGGTCCGAGGCAATTAACCCTTAGATCGGCAACTTCATCTGCTATAGGCAGACTAATAGAACCCAAACGAAAGCCAAATACTAAGTTCGGAGATCGTGCTTTCGGAGTATCTGGGCCTAAGGCTTGGAATAGACTCCCTCCGAAATTAAGATGCATTAAAAGCCCAACAGAGTTTAGGTCCAAACTAAAAACCTACCTTTTCGGGCTCTCATACCCTTAACTTAATTTAAATATACCTATCTGAGAGTATCATACTTGTTTTGCCTATGATATGTCTTAATCACACTTTTCTTACTGAATTAAAATTACTCGAATCCTTACACATCAATCTATCTCTCGGAAGATCAAATCCTTGTACTACTGCACCGCCCACCATTAAATGTTGCTTTTACTTTCCAAAATACACTCATTAAAGAATATTTTATATATATGAATATTAAAATATTTTCAGAATTAAACAACATATATGTTCACAATTATGTCCTCTGCGTGCGAACTCTATCTAAATTTCTTTAAATAGACAATAAACAGTGTTAATTTCAAGCGACCTCCCAGGTAAGTATGGTCCTGTATTAATTCATTTTTAGGCAGCATCGAGTTCATTGGTCAAAATATTGTACATATATTTTCGTATCGGTGATCAATGAACCGGTGTACGCAATTTTTAGCCATAAGTTGTTTTTAATTGTTTGTCTAGCTTGTAGTCTTTCTAGATTTTAGGCATGTATAGTAAGTTTGTACAGCGCCCTTGAGGTGATTTTTCACAAAAACGGCGCTATATAAATCGTCCAAATATTATTATTTATTATTATTATTATTATCAAATTATATTGACAGTCAAAATTTTATTGTTATTAGTTGTGCATAAAAAAGCCACTAAAATGTTTACTTTGCAATATTTTACGTTATGTGCGTATTTTCCAAGTATTTTGACTGAATGTAACGTATAAAAATAAACGTAAAAACTTTTGACGTTGACGAGATGACATTACAAAAAAACAAGGAACGCCACACCGAACTAATCAATCAAATGATCAGTGAAACTAATGGACTGGCGATCAAAATTACTAACCAACAAAATTCCTTGAAGTGACAATGAGTTTCCGCTAATTGCCTGCAATGGGTATTAAACTGGTAGCCACACAGAACATCGCTTAGGCCCAGAATCAATCAGTCAGTCCATAAACTCGCTATGTACGACATTCCTCGCCCAAATGTAAGCGGGCTAAATCTACCGCTCAGGCCTTGATAAGCCGGAGAATAGTTCCGTTTTTAGATGTCGAAGCGCTAGCAGTAGCGTGTCAACTTATGTAAATAATTGAAAACTTCCATGTAACCGAAATTTATGGAAATAGCCTAATTTTATAAGTACGCACTATTTATTACATTATTCATCGAGCGAAAAGGGATGTCGATGTTGTTAATTGACAATCAATCTAAAATAGTCTGGTAAGGGATTTTAAAAGTTTCAATGTCAGGACGGTTTGTTTTCAATGGGAAATTTCATGAATAGTGCACGACTCCGGCAAAACAAATTCTATTTAAAATTAGTATAATCGCTATAATGCTGATTGAAGTGAAATATAAAAAATAAACAACACCTAAAAATATTTTAGGTTCTTGATATTGTCTGCCTTCATCGACATTTTAACAGATCGTGTGATTAGCGATCTCCTGATGACAGTAAAAAGCATAGATAAACCACCCACGTAGAGTAAAAAGAAGCACGTTACTCTATTAAAATCATAAACAATCCCTGTAATACTGGCATATATTTAGGCACGGGACATGTATACGGATTATGTTCCAAACCGCGATAAGGCCGACATTCTAACCAAGCCGAGCTTAAAACCAAGGTACTGGTTTAGGTACTGGGCCATAGTGTACGGTGAACTATTCAGTGTACATGCAAGCAGTGGTATGTTTACACGACAATAGACAAAAATAGATTAACACTAGGTAAGCTTAAAATACGCTCAAGGGAACGGTCTTCACAAATACTGGAGATAAAAAGCTATCCCCAGTATGCTCGGTGTTGACGAATATTATGAATGGAGAAAGAGAGCGGCTGATTGAATAACTTGACTGACGATTAGTAAAATTGGGCCAGTTGTGTATTATTAATATTACCAGCTCAGACCCGTGAAATATCATGGGATATAAGTCTTAGAGGCGCTAGCTATTGTGTACCAATAATAATATCTCGTCGAAAAGTGTTAAAACTTTAAAACTATTATCATGCGAATAGCAGTTCGCGGAGACCGAATTCGGCAGTTTCCGTCATTCGGCTTTAGAGTGTCGGATGTCAATTTGGACTAATTGGGAGGTAAAAACAAATGCAGCCAATTTTTCGCTTCGTGTCTCGTCTACTTGGGATAGTGAATTCTCGACAATAACAGTTTCAAGTTTGAAAAATGGAAATTAAAATATTTTTCTGATAAAAATATAATATATTTTAGGTAGATAATTGTGAATTCTTAAAACAACTATCCTCCCCGTATAATATTCCTGCGAGTAAATATTCATGATCACTGAACTCAAATTTGCTTGATCGAATTTTTTTAAAATTGGAACTAACCTTCTAACTTATTTTATTAATAAATAACTCTACATTTTAATATTATTTTTTATTTAAATGACATGAAACAAACGCCCGCCGTTTACATTACATTTCTCACCATGATAGTAAGAGACACAACGATTTCTATGAGACCTTTGTGAGCTGTTCCGAAAAGCAAACAAATTAGCCTGAGGGGTTAAGAACACAAAATCTAAAAAGTGGGTTAGCGTCATATGCGGTTAGTATGTTTATAAAATATTAAATAACCAATTGCCCAACAGACATTAAATCTTTCTTCGACCCGACTTGTTCAACGTATTGTTTACAAAGTTCCCTTACGACGACAAATGTAAAACAAAATAAAAATAACACACTATAAAAATACACTACAATAATAGAAAATCATAATAAAAAATAATATTAAGTGCGCGTGTTGACGCTGGTACTCCCCCGCCTTGAAATGCAGTTTTATCAATGCAATCAATTGGATAATACAACGTAATGTGCATTATTAAATATAATTGACGGAATACTATTGCAACATCGTATAACTTGTACAGTAGTTATTGAATACTAAGAGAGTACCTACACACTACAAACCCATAATGAGTTGTCCGTGAACCTACTTAGAGGCGTAAAAAGTATACAATAATCAACGTCGAGCAGCTTCAAGGCCAAGCAGAAATGTTAAAACTAGTTGACCGTGTAGCGACCGCCTTACCACGACTGTACAGATTGTATTGGCTCACCACTTGATTCTGGATATAACGAAATATTTTTTGGAATTTGGAAAGTTTAACAGTTCCAATCTCACAGTGATGTGTGTTATCGAAACATTTGAATGATAGAATGACGTTCCGATTTAATCAACAAAACTTTTCGAGCACCTACCCTTACTTCACCAAGTCACAGTCATCATTTCGCATCGTAATAAAATCCTTTAAGTTACCACATCGAAGTAATATCCCTCGGGTTACCAATCTCACGTCACGTTCTAATTGAATCGTAATAAAATACCTAATCTGCCTACCTCGCATAATAAAGGCCCGTAATTCACAAACCTCACCTTACCATTACGATACGATTCGAATTGGTGAAGCAAGTCTGGTAACCGGAGGGATTTTATTACCAAGTAATGCGAAATGGTGAAGAAAGGCTGGTAAACATTATTTATTGTATTGTAAAAATATCCCTCGGGTTTACCTTTCCAGCCTTGCTTTACCAATTCGCATCGTATCGTAATAATATCCCTCAAGTTACCAGCCTTACTTCACCATTTCAAACTGAATCGTAATAATATTCCTCAAGCTATGAGCCTCAATTCACTACTCTGCATTGTACCGTAATAATTAATATCCCTCAGGTTACCAGTCTTACTTCACTATTTCGCACTGAATCGTAATAATATCCCTCATGCTATGAGCCTCAATTTGCCACATTGCATTGTATCGTAATAATATCTCTCAGGTTACCAGTCTTACTTCACCATTTCGCACCGAGTTGTAATAATATCCCTCAATCCAGGAGCCTAAATTCATCTATTCGCATTGTATCGTTATTTAATCTCTCAGTTTACCAGCCTCACTTCACCATTTTGCACTGAATCCTAATAATATCCCTAAAGCTATGAGCCTCAATTCACCACTTTATATTGTATCGTAATAATATCTCTCAGGTTACCTAGCCACCATTTCTCACTGAATTTTAATAATATCCCTCAAGCCAGTGGCCTCAATTCATCAATTCGCATTGTATCGTAATTTAATTCCTCAGTTTACCAGCCTTACTAACTATTTTTCACTGAATCCTAATAATATCCTTTAAGCTATGAGCCTCAAATTACCACTTTGCATTGTATCGTAATAATATATCTCAGGCTACTAGTCTTACTTCACCATTTCGCAATGAATCGTAATAATATCCTTCAAGCTATGAACCCCAATTTACCACTTTGCATTGTGACGTAATAATATCTCTTAGGTTACCAGCCTAACTTCACAATTTCGCACTGAATCGTAACAATCTCCCTCAAGCCATGAACCTCAATTCATCTCTTCGCATTGTATCGTAATAATATCCCTCAGGTTACCAGCCTTACTTCACTATCTCGCACTGAATCGTAATAATATCCCTCGATCCATGAGCCTCAATTCACTACTCGGCATTGTATCGTAATAATTAATATCCCTCGATCCACAAGCCTCAATTTACTACTCGGCATTGTATCGTAATAATTAATATCCCTCAGAATACGAGCCTTATCTCACCATTTTGCATTGAATCGTAATAACATCCCTCAAGCTATGAACCTCAATTTACTACTCTGCATTGTATCGTAATTTATACCAGTTACCAGTCTAACTTCACCATTTCATATCTTATTGTAATACAATCCCTCATGTCACCGCCCTCAATTCACTTTATCGCATCATGAAGGTACACAAACGTTTCGCATGATAGAGTTATAAAATTCTACATTTAACCATACTCACTTCTTAATTTCGCAACATATTGTAAAAATATCCCCAAGTTACAAGCCTTACATTAAAATCCCAGTACTGAATCGTAGTCACCAGACTTAATTCACCATTTCGCATGGTATCGTAACAATACCCCCCGGGTTAACCTCACTTCACCATTTAAAACTTAATCGTAATAAAATACCAGTGGCCTCCCTTGCTTTACTATTTATTTCTTTTCGTTATATTAATATTATCACTTTCTCTCGTTAAAACGTTTTCTTTGGGAAATACATAATTAGAGTGACAATCTTCACTTATAAAAGCAAACAATCCGGTCAACCTCTTTCATCGTAATCATTAAAGGATAGATTAAGCAGGTGGAAATTAATTAATTCTTCGATGTATCCATAAATTAATTCAAATAATAATCTCATTTGTTTCTCCCGCTATAATGATCATTTGAATTTGGAAGCGCAGCCAAAGCGCGGCAAACCAGAGGTCGACCACGCTGCGCGGTGTTGCCAGATTGAGCGCGAATCGGTTCGGGCAGGTACGTGTACCCACTTGATACCTAAACGGCGCGAAGGTCGTGAGTACCCGCTAGCGTTATTACATGGCGCGCGGTAGGCACTTTACTGTTTTGATTCAAGATTTTTAATAAACAAGCATTATTCAACTGTAATGAATAAACGTTATCTCTTACCG
The DNA here is from genome assembly GCA_917563855.2 of Limnephilus lunatus. NCBI lineage: Eukaryota > Metazoa > Arthropoda > Insecta > Trichoptera > Limnephilidae > Limnephilus > Limnephilus lunatus. The sequence goes on from OU830592.1 coordinate 78,972,578, forward strand.
AAGTAATTTGAAAAAGATTGTTTTATTGAGCTATTGATTTTCTAGTAGATAAGATTGTTATTACTTGCGTGAGACTTGATAACCCTGGCAACGATGTTTAGTATGTTTAATTGTACCTACCTAAGTAGGCCTACTAAGCTTACATAAATATTTTTGTAAACCAATTTAAGTTATAAATAAAACATACGACCTACATGAATATACCGCCCCAGCTCAAAGTCCTCCTATCCCGGTAAACTGAGGGCACTGATTTGTTAGAACTTGGAACGCTTGCCTTGGGGATGGGAAGGATACTAGAGTTCAATCAGTTATATTTATAAACAATCCGTTGTATTTTATTTTTGGAACATTGCAAAAATGCACAAATTGTACAAATGCATTTTTGGATTAAGTCACCGATACAATATTAATTATATATTATGTATTTATTATGCATATAATCGCGAGAATTATATAGAATTGAGTTTTTATGTGGATTATTTAATAAAAATTATTTATTCATGTTCCGAATGGTGCAATCAATGAATAATTTTATGTTTACCTTTAGTTGGCCCGAAAGAAAAAAAGATTGTGAACAGATAAAATAAAATTATGTATTGCTTTTTCTACTGCCTGAAGTAACGGTTGTCCAGTCGTAGACGTCTCCAGCGGCCGACAGATGGCAGCAGGCAGCAGGTCCCGGGATGCGGTCATCAGCGCTAACTACTTCGCCACCGAACCAATCCTCGGCTAACAGTCATGAACCCATTAGCTCCATTAGATAGCACTGGCTAATAATAATAATAACACACCGGTTACATCTTACCTGTTGCCTAGTGACTATTTGCTACTTAAATTCTCTAGCTACCGGAGTTCATTACCTACCTAAGTCATCTTGTACTTTTTATTTTGTAATTATTTTATGCCGCCATAACAGTTTCAATGTTTGAGAGTTTTGCAGTTTAGTAGAAAAATATTCTGCTTTATTATGTATAGTTTACCCTTCAGAAATATCGCGTATTTTTCCGATGGTCAAAATATTTCCGCTTTATAATAAAATGCAAATAAATAAAATATTTCTGAACATATCCCAAAACTAAAAAAAGTGTTTTGAAAGGTGATGAAATACGCTTTCAAATGTTATAACTCAAAATAAGCTGAGGCAAATATGGTCTCCTGCCATTTAACGGGTTATGATAAAAAAAAAAAACGAGTGTGCTTTAGACTTTAGACCACACTACTGAAGTAAAACTTCACTAACTTATAAAAGAGGAGAGAAATGTGCGCGCGCACTGCTCTCTCTTGCTCCTACAGTTTGATACAGACAATAGGCCTGCACTGTGTCTTAGATATACGAAATGGCTATGAGAGAAAGAAAATGTGTGCTCGCACCTCTCTCTCTTGCCCCTACAGTAAATACGAAAGGTAACTCAACTCTCTCTCTTTTTATCTTCACTAACTTATATCTCCCTCTCAACTTCCGTTCGTCGATTACACTTTTCGTAACGCTCTTGTCACGCATTCACCAGCTTACTCCCCAAGTGAAGCGTGCGTAAAGAAGTTTTACTTAAATAATATACATATACCATCACCATCCTCTTGATAGCTTACCCATAGGAGAACATAAATCAACACTAGTATAATTCGCAGTAGGTAGAAAACTCGGCTAACTTTTCCGATGTATAGCCACTACTCATAGGTTCGAATACCAAGTAGTAAACTTTGACTTTATTCATAAATAAATCGTATAATCGAAAATATATCTTAACCTATAAGTTATGGAGAGGATTTGGGTGAAACCCAATTTGGGTGGCATAGTATAAACCCACATTAATTGAAAATTGAACCCACTAAAGGTATTTAGAAAGTAGTTGAAGACCAATGTACCTTTGTTATTATTATTATTATCATAAAAATAAACATGAACAGTTTGTTGTAAAACATGTTTGAAATTAGCAAAACCTCTATAACGTCCGATTGGTTTTACATAGCTAATAAATTAATACAACGATAACAGCTACACGTTAAAATAAAGTATGAAAGATATAAATAGGGACACGTTTGAATTTAAATCTATTAAAAATGCCTTAATAATAGCCAACCTCCAATAGGAGGGACACCACAAGAAAACAAAAATTATTTAAAACATTGTGTTTTCTGTGGAGTGGATGCAAGATGCAATTGCCTATGATTTCTTAGATACATCGTTCAATTTCGTCAGCCAAGGCCGATTGCGTGAATTGTGACCATGAAATTTATAAAATCAAAGTGAATCCAAGCCGGAAGAAACTGGCTGTCTAGCAAATGGAAAGAATCATGAACATTTGATCATTTTAAAATCGGCATCCATTTGTTTCCCACAATTTAAAAAAATTAACAAGAGTTTTAAAAAATTTTAGTAATAAATAATAATACGGTTTAATTAACTCAATTCAGGAGAAATGTCTAGTGTAAATAATTATTTTATAAGAGTGTGTCATAAATAAGCATAAAATGGCTACCAAATAAAAAGCACACGTCACATTTGTTATTAGATAAATACAAACGTACTTACCATGGTTGTGGGTAATTTATACTATAGGTTTAAACGTGTGACCAGCATTTCCAGCAGGTGAGTAGCAGGTTTTTTTTTATCTTAACAACAGAGATAAAAAAAATAGCTCGGTACGTACTGATTTATTAAATAGAAGAGGAGGATGCAGCAAAAAGTTTTTGAAACATCAAATATGGCCGCAAATGAAATAAAATCTTTTGTAACTACCACCTAATGCATCCAAAATGAAACGCTTTATATTTTCGATTTTACAAATGAAAAATATGGCGTCTCGTGAAAGTATATTCAATGCTCCAGATCTCACGATGGATATAACGAAGCGATCTAAAAATAGTAACGAAAGTCCAAGCAGAACCAGCTCTTCAGTTTTCATAATTTTTCTGGTTTATGTAAGATATGGCGGTAAAAGGGAGACTCTTCAGTGATATTTTTATTTTATTTATTATAGCGATTATATAAAATATTGTAAATTTAAGTATAGATATGGTATTTCTTCATCCCCACTAGCGGATCCTGTGCCGAGACGGACTAGTTATTTAATCAGAGTTCATTTGTCTTCTATGTCGTTATCAGCGACTTTTTAAGGGTTTTTCCATTGACCTCTTTCAGCCAATTAATGTACGTATATAATTATACATTTTAAGGGATCTAGTTGACTTACTTTGGCACCAGTGATTGCTGACATTATTTGAAGTATAAAATGTAAATTAAGTTTTGGTCTCCGGTGACTTTTTAGATGTCCTTTTTTAAATTTTTTTTTTTTTCCAAATCAAACAAAACAAATTTCTTCCACATATCGTACCTGGTCACTCAGCCAAGTAACTAACCAATGCCTCATCCCGCCCCTAACTGTCCAATACCTATAGTTTTTTTTTGGTTTTTCGTTGAATAAAAACACAATGACGCGAGAGACCTAAATTTCATTAAAAAAATTATTCCAAGTAATTTTACGAATCACTGGTTAAAGTAAGTCAAGTTACGTCCCTTGACGCCCTGTGTATTCTATAAAATGTAATTATTAAAATTAAATAATTTAATAATGTTATTAAAATTCTTTAAATTTTTTTTATTGTTGTGACAGCTGTTTCAGTTTACAAGGCCATTTTCAAGCAGTCATAAAACTAAAATACTAGAACTTAATATTAACATTATTAAATTAGCATTTAGTTTATATAAAAAAATACAGAGTGTGCATTTCACACGCGGTAGAAGTGAAACCTTCACAAAACTAAAGTAGAAAAGAGTAAGGAGACTACGAAGCACCGCACAAAGAGGAGACCGATTACACTAGCTCATTCTCTCGCAGACTAAAATAGGTGTATGTGTTCGTCTCTTTTCAGTGTAGCTATTTTTCGTTTCATCGAGTTTGAAATCACAACGGTGCTAAAGAAGTTTTCACTTCAATAGAAAGCTAATTTGCAATTTTCCCATTGAACACAACAACAATATTGATTAACGTTTATTAGCGATATTTATATTTATGCAGAAGCTATTTGATTTATATTGATTGATGATTTTAAACAGTATAATAATAATAATAGACCGTAGTTCTTTCGTCACAGTAATAATCGAAGTCATGACCAAAGAGTACACTATCCTTGAGTTTATTAAAACTAGTATGGCGTTCTTGAGATGTTCGCCATTTAAACAATCCGAGCTGTGTTGCGGGAAGGCCGCGTCGGCCGAGTTAAAAGCGTTCAAGCCGACTTTTCGGGACAAGCAAAGCAAACGGTTTTTTTGTATATTTTTTCATATTTAAATTATATATTTCTCACATGGTGTGTAACAGGATATTCTTGCTCGAAGGTGTATTTTCTATTAAAAAAAATATACACAAGACTTACGTGTATCACGAGGTAAACCATTTGGAAACTATATCAGAATCCACATGAAAAATCTTTGTTTGACATTTACAAGAACGTTGTTTTCATAATTATGATTTTGTACAGATAGTTGCCATGAGAGAAACGCGACATTGAACATACCCATATATCACTTGAAAACATCGTCATTTGGCGTTGCCGTCAAGCCGTCAACAAATCATGAAAAAATACAGACGAAGTAATAAACACAAATTATACTATGGTTTGTAAGTCAATTTTTAATTATAAAACGAAATAAGCTATAAGCATGCAACATTTTCACATAATAGTATATAGTTAATTAAAATAATGACAGACGTCAAACAGTGTCCGCCATTTTAAAATGTAAAAAATAATGAATAAAAAGTACGATTATCGGTACGAAAACAGAAGACGTCATTTTTTTCCCGAATTCGTATGAATTGGTAGAATCGGCGCGGGGTGAGCGGCAAGTGCCGATATGTCATAAAATAACACCCACTTCTCTCTGTTCAAATGATTCACCAAAACAGAGTGACGCATTTGATTTTCGGGAATCCAAAAATTCAGATTTCTCTGAAATTCTTCACAATATACGAGTTATAAAATTTATCTTATTTGATATTCTGACGTTTTGACATCCAAAATGCAAACTGCTTGATAGTTGGAAGGAATTTGTAGGAAATAATATATTTTTTAAAAAGATTTTCTGCATTAATTTGACAGTTTTTTTCATCATTCTAGTCACACAGATAGCAACGTGAAACACCTTGTCTTTTTTACAGTTGTCATATGAATTTTTCAAAGCTCGGTGACAGAAATGGTGATGCGAACTGAAATAACAGTTGCGTTGGTCAGAAAATCCAAATGGAAAAGTATATATACAGGTATACTAACAGAAACCATTTGAATCTAAACTAACCCTACTTATTCTGGATGATTTTGGAACCATAAATGTACATAAGAAGTAGGAAGTCTTACATAAGTTATGTAGATTGTAGTGAATTATTAATAACGACCGTTTGAGTTAAAAGTTTCAATGTTACCGGTACTTTAAAAGTTGGGTATTAATAATATTTAAGACAGATTGACGCCTCAAATAATAATTTAAGCACACCTTGTTACAATGATAATCAAAATTTAAAGAAGTGAAGTTAATTTGAATCTCCCGAGAGCTTGCGGAATATCGCAGACACGATCTTCTGCCTTTCGACCATCAGTAAAATAATGATAATAAAAAGCTCTTTATGACCTCGGGGGAACTTTCTACTTCTACCCGGGGACGGGAACAAATTTTCTACAACAAATCAATTTATTGGGTGATTTCAGAGAGCCTTTTATTGCTTTAAATATGTACTTGAAGAGGTTAAGTCAACGAGAAACGCTCAGTAATTAATTACAAAACTAATACAAATGACTTATTCAGTTTCGGAGATTCGAGACGTCACAGCCAATTGATATTTTATATAAAGGTTGGTATTTTGAGAGAAAAGGGGTATTTCACAAATGGGGTATTTCACAAATCATGGATAGCGTTAAAAATGTATGGAATATTTAAAGTTTCGTTATTCGTTCTAAAAATCTGTAATTTTAGAAATGATTCTGGATACAACGTCATTATGGCGTAGAAAAACGCTACTGGCTGGTGAGACGGCTCTCACCGTTGACGGTGTAACTGATTTTCCGCCGTTTTGGCGGAAAAACAGTTACATTTTAAATCGTTACAGAAAAATGGCCTCACTAAAGCTTCACGGGTACTCAATTTGGGATGCGGGTGAAGGGTACCATTTATTGGTTAACCGTTAACCAACAACCCTCTACCATAAAACACCTCAAGTGGTTCGCTACGTTTGGTGACTTAGCAGGGGTGCCCGGGTACATGAGGATGAGGTTTTTCTATGTCTTCGAGGATGCATTAGCCCATCTACTGCGTGGCGGGCCGAGTCAGGAAAGACTGGTCGAGGGAGACCTTTTGACCTCTTCTCCAATCGGAATCCTATCTTGCACCGAAAGGGGGAGGCATGGATTCATACCCCCAGAGTCCTACCCACCCCTCATAACATTTTTCCTTTCCAGAACATCCTCTCTTCCTTTCCATAAAAAAGACCCTCCACACATCATCCCCAAAGATTACATAGATCCTGAGGGATTTTTTCTATTGTTAAATAAGTAAAAATTTTAGCAACCCCCGACACAAAAGAAGAGCTGATGACCTTGAAACTCCTGAACAAATTTGAATTAACTGTAGCTATTAAGAACCATCTCGACCCAACCCGAACCATCACCTCAGCTTTCAAACAAAAAAACCGCATCATAATCGGTCCATTCGTTTAGGAGCTACGATGCCACAGACAGACACACAGACACGTCAAATATCGTAATTTTTTTCCTATTTTTTTCGAGATTAAAAAAGGTTAGAAATCCCCTATTATTTGTATTTATTTAGAAGATAAAAAATGTTGTTATTTATGTATCTCATTATCGGCCATTCTAATGAAACTGTGAAAAAACAATAAATTAACTAACCTAAAGGGTCAACCTACTACTGGGTGTACAAGTACAGATGTTTATGCAAATGGCACATGAACCAAACAAAAATTGCCGGTCCGCTGAAATATATTTGGAAAAGGAGGGGGAATACATATGACACACGTGCACACACAAAAGGTTAATGACCCCCCCCCCTGCTTTATTTCTTTATGGATTAATTAAGTTCCACGAGTTACATTATTTCTCATAGTTTCGAAACTTTCGTAAATAATATTTTATCAAAATTAATAACCTCCGTGATAAGATCTAGGGTTTCAATGGAAAACAAATTGCTATAGTATATTTGACGGCCTTCGTGGTCGAGGGTCCGTGGTAAGGTTCTAGCAATCCAGAGGTCGCGGGTTCAAATCCCGGCATGCATAAATAAATTTTATTTGATTGATTTGTGGTTACTTCACAAATCAATAATTTAAAAATAATACAATTGCGGCAAGTTCGAGAGTGGAAGATACTCTCAGTATCGCCAGGTGTAAGACCACCATTCAGTATTTAAACTAGATCTGAATGGTCAGCTACTTCCCCACCACCCTCTTCCCTTCCCACTACCTTCAACTTCACAACATATTCCAATTGGGGATGCCATAGTCTCACTATCTCCAGACGGTTGGGAACAGTTGAGACTTGAGACTCTGTGCACTTTTACATTTAAAAAAATGCAAAACACTACAGAGTGGTGATACTCTCAGTATCGTCCTGGTGAAAGATAAGCATTCAGAATTGAAGCGTTGCTTAAAATGGCTTTAGCGGTGTTTGAATTGTTTGAATACCAAATCTTAATAGCCAGCTAGGTACTACCCACCTTCCTGTTTCCCATCTTCTCTTACCTTTAGCTTTACAACCTATATCAATTTGGATTGCCATAGTTCCACTGGGGTATAGTGCAGTTATGACGTAAAAAATAATTATATTAACTTTCACAGTCGATAAATGCCTTGTACTCTTAAGCCGTCACACCGGAAAAGTTCTATTTGAATTAATGAACGCAAACCTTGGAAGTGGAAATTAACCCACTTCCCCGCATCCGATCGAGCTGAAACTCGGCAGTTTGACTCGCTGTCGATGACAATGCATTCTATTAACCATTTGGTGGCACTCACGAACACACACTTATTTCTCTGAAATTGGCTACTAGCCGGCCCAAGAGATGGCCCGAAAATAAAAAATGGATGAAATACCAGTAAAAAAAAAAAAAGAATATTACGGGTTGATTTTTTTTCTTACGTAATTAAATTAATTTGTAACAGGTAATTGTTTTCTTGTATCCAACTGGATTTCCATTAGAACTGATTTGATAAAGTGGAATTAATTCACGAGTTTGCCAAAGTAAAACGTGATAGGAAAAGTTTCTTCGTCAGCCGGAAAGTTTATTTCAAGTTTCTAGAGCATTATTTACAAGGTCTCGGCAGGAATGGGGGAATATGCACACAAATAATGATATAATTAAAATAACCAATCAATAATACTATCATCATTATTTTTGGTTTATTTACAAGCTTTACAAATTATGTTGCTAGTCCGTAGATAAAAACACCTAATTTAGATTATTTATTTTAAATTAGCTGACGTGTATCCGGCGTTGCTCGGGGTTATGAAAGGTTTGTAGTAAAGTTGAGGTTTTGAATTCGAGTGCACCTTTTTATTTACATTAGCTCCACACAGGAGGCCCTGAGGAAAGTAATTCCATTCAGGGCCTATGTCATCTTTAGGGATGCTAAGTGGAGGGTCCCTTTAGAAAAGGAAGAAGAGAAAGCTCTGGGAAGGAAAAATGGTATTAGGGGTGGGTAGGAATCGGGGGTTAGTGTGTCAATGAGTGACGGATGTATGATGTTCCGAGGGGGTACGGCTGGAGAAGTCAAAAGGACTCCCTCAACCATTCTCTCCCGATCCGGCCTGCCACGCAGGTGGAACCTGAAAGTACCTGAAAACTAGGTGCATTTTGAAGATGAAAATAATATAATAATTGTAAATAATTTAAAGTTTGCTTCACTTGCTTTCACTGGCATGTCTTCCTCGGACGTCCTCGACTTCTTTTACCATTCACCTCCACGTCATACGAGGGTTGTCCGCAAAATAAGGTCTCAAAGATGCTGAGGTCGCGAGGAACGATTTTACGCGCAATCCTTCAATACTGGCGTGTAGCCTGGTTTCCCCTTGTCAAATCCCCACCGCGATGGACCCTCTGTGACGCTTAGTCTCGGCGTGGCAGCCGTTCGCGGTGGAGTTTCCACTCGCCAGTTGTGAGTTATAGCACACGTATAATGTCCTTAGGTTCTCCAAGCTTAAACTTTCTAACTAAAGTGTGTTTATCGGAATTGGCCTACCTGCCAGGGGAATATGTTTTCTGTATCTACATGTAAATAATAAAATTAAATATAGTCTAAGAATTCATAATAAATTGTACAGCGCCCTTGGGTGATTTTTAATAAAAACGGCGCTGTATAAATTATCGAATTATTATTACATGGACATTGCCTTTTATTTTTATTACAGATGACATGCTACATAGATTGTAACTAAGTAGGTACGTGTTGATAATATATTCATATAAAAAAAACAACGGTCACATTGCATACGCATACTTACCTACAATATCAGACTCATTTATCAACTTTAAATGTATTGTATAATTTCCCGTCGATTGATGGGATTGCAATTTATTACTTTTTATATGTATTATAAATAGGTTAGGTGTATGAAAAAAAAGTTCTTGTTAGATTTGTACATTAACCAAGGTCTTTATTACATTACATTCGCCGCAAAGCGCTCTTCGTGAGTTTTCACAAAAAATAGCACAAGTTGATCAAAATGTTCTTAAATAAATTAAAAAAATTGAGAAATAAAAGTTTTGGAGTAAAAAATATATAATTTTGAAATTAGGGTTCCCTATTTGCGATTAGATTCTTATTGAATAGATCCGACAAACAATGATCGAAAAATGATAATAAATTAAATTGATTTAAACTTTCACTAAATTATTATTTTTATCGTAAGTTTACATAAGGTGTAGATTATTTATAGAAATACCCTGCCATCAAACATAAACAAGAAATACACAGAACGACAAAAAACGTTCTATCTTTTGAACGCTGGTTCACATGGCTGACACCAGTTTGAATAAATTTTAAAAGCACACACAAGAGCAGCATGTGTGGTTCCAAATCTAAAAAACGTCACCTCCGCAGGGGAGCATCGCTCTCGTGGACCGCGATAACGCCTTATCTAAAAACAAATGCACGCAGCGAGTTCCAATACTCAAAACTAGCATTCGGTTCCGATACGTCTTTAATCTGTCCTCTCGCTCTCTGCATAGTGAGTAGGTATAGTCCCTCCCCCTCGTGCGCGGTGCACACTGCTGACTGCACAGTACCCAGTCCCAGTACCCTTGCCGCGGGTTGTTGACCGACCGTTGGGCCAAAATCCCTACAAAAAATAAAGACAGACGTCTCGAAAATTTAATGCCAGCCGCTATGAACCTCAGAGTAACAAATGAACCTAAGGCCGGTCTGTGCACGCTGTATGAACGATGAACCGGGAGAGTGACGCTAAGACAAGTTTTTTTATTTTTTATTTCTACGAACCGGCGCAGATGTCGCCAATGTACTCGCCTTCACGATAATATATTATACTAGCTGGGTTACCCGGCTTCGCTCAGGACAATAAGATAGTGTTCTGGAATGTTGCACAATGATGTTCCCGATTCCCTATTCCTGATCATTCCACGACATACTCCGCCACTCCTTCCAGAACTTTGTACAGCTCTATGGAACCTTCTAGAACTTTCCGGAAGACTGTTCTAGAAATTTCAAAAGGGCGAAACTTTCAGCCCTTATATCTTCCAAAGCACGCCCTTTAGGTAAAAACGGATACCCTTATTCCCCAGGGGGAATAGAGATCTACCACACCATATAACTCCCTTGATCGAACCGGGACTCGTTTCTGAGTTTTTGCGAGCTGCACGTTTTTTTGGACTTTCTTTTATAATATATGCCATATCAAATAAATAAAATGTTACTCCTTACATGTTCTTTCCCGTACGTTCCCCTCCAGCGTTCTACTTCCACCTTCCCCGCCACCGCTCTCCCGCTCCCCCGTCCCGCCAACCCCCCTGGCACTTCATTTCTTGACTCCTCTCCCGCCGGGCCCGTAGCCGAAACTTTTTTCTAATACTAAAAATTTTAAACTCGTGATATCTTTCTAATTAAATATCCGAATTGAAAAATTCAAAAAGTTAAATAAAGGTATTGAATATGAAGTAATTTATTTTGATAAGGATTAAAACCAAGATACAAATAAAGAGCCTTTTCAAGCGGCGACATTTAAATTAAATTTTTAAAATAAAAGAATGCTTATTGTGGCATAACCACAATAGTTAGACACGTGCTGTCGCGACCTTTTTTGTAAATAATGATGTGTTCTATAAAGTCGTAGTACATTATTTTATTCTATCATCAATAGTTTTCGCAGCGCACGCGATTTAAAGAATATTTTAGATAATTTTTTTAAACCCTGGGTTACATTATTGAAATTTTAGTAAGGATGCCTATTTTTTTGAAAATATAATATAGCCTATGTCACCCAGGGATAGTGTAGCTTCCCAACAGCGAAAGAATTTTTCAAATCGGTCCAGTAGTTTCGGAGCCTATTCGATGCGAACAAACAAATCTTACCTCTTTATATAGTGTAGTAGATAGTAGATAGATAGATTATACAAATTATTATTATCTTTTGATAAACAGAAAAAAAAACGAAATAAAGAACTATGGTTCGGCAATGACTTTCTTAAGAATCTAAACTATAAAACCTGATTCCTTACTACCTGGTGAGCTCTTTATAAGAAAATCGATATTTCCACAAGTCGCCTCGGTTTAGCAAATTCTTGACCTACATAATACAATAATTTTTGTGAAATATCCAATGACTAAATGAAATAAATGTATTCAATGGAATGATCACACTTCAAGGGCGCTGGTCAAAATTATAATAATTCAAATTTGATTTACGCTTGTAGCAAGATTAGAAAGGGTTCATATTTGTGGGAAATTGATGTATGAAAAATGAAAAAAAAAAACGAAATTTGGAGAATAATGCCAAAAGAAAATATATTATATTAAACAATTTTTAAAATTCGTAAGTAACTGGATGCTAATAAAAAACAGTATTTCTAAGTACTAATAACCTCGCGGCTTTAAAACACAATTGAGAGTGAATACACCAATAAATTATTAATTATCATACTCTTTGTTTTAATTATAAGTTGGAGAACGTGACGCGAATACTCTCCTGAGAAATATTTTATTTTTATTGACAGATGTATTCAAAACGCTCGTTATCGATATGACCTATTTGCAATCAACATGCCGAAAACTAGCATCCAAAAGTAGAATGGAATGAGATAACAGTATTTAATAACATTTAGGATAAAAAATAATTGCGATAAGTTATCAAATTATAGCTAACTTCGCACCAGAGTGGGAAAATGTTATTAAGATGTCAATATTTGTAATTGTCAGAACCGGCGAATCAAAGTTACATTTTTCTTTCAAGCAATCAAATGGCTGTGCAATGTCACTGGGGAATAATGTTGGTATATATAAATGGACGGAAGAATTGTAAGACGTAGGCTTGAGCGCGAAAATGAGCAATCTAAAAAAAGTATGTTCCCACAGAGGCCGTGGTGTTTTTTTAACAACATGAAAAATTCGTGTCTAGTCTGTAATGAACAAAGTATGAATTCCGAATACGTTAACTATTAAGGCGATCCAATAGTACAGGAAAAAATCGAAATCCGAATTCACGACCCTTTATGGGAGGAGTTTAAAAATACTGGATAAAAAGCTTTTGGAAAGGTTGGAAAAGGTATTTGAGATTTTTTTTACAGGTTGATTTCGTAAAGGCCTGTAAAAAACATTGATTCCTTTTTTATGCATTGTTTATTGTAATAAAACGCAATTTTAAAAATGATTTCACGAAAACAAGCGATGCGGAGCCTAACACGTCTGTTCCCCGCTCCATCCGGGGGAGTGCTGACAGAAAATAGGAGTGGCTGGTTAGTCGTTCTTCGGTGGACGGTATAAGGTTCACATTGAAATTCTAAATTCGTCGACTGCCGTATTGTCGCCGTGATGTCAAAAATAACAACGCGAAAATGCATATTGTATTTTATTTTGTGAGGTTCGGGCGTAAAATTATTTTTTTTTGCGATTAACATAAAAGAAACTAAATTTTCCACATTAAACAATAAAACCATATCCTAAAAGAGCTTTATAAATATGAGAGTTTGGACTCTTGAAAGTGTTTTTTATAGACCTTACACTTTATTTTTTCAAGACATGTTCTACACGCAGTATTTAATTGAAGCATCTATAATACTTCTAAGCGATCAAATTTTCAAAACAAAAACATATGATTTTACATTATTTAGTATGGCTTCATCTTAATAAAGTGTATTCAAAAGCAAATCTGAAAGGTGTAGGCTTGGGCACGAACATGAACAACCTGAAAGTAAGCTGACGGTGTTTATTTCTAACAGCATGGAATCTCCGGTGTTTAGGATGTACTAAGCATGAATACCGGATGAGTTAACGATGAATGTGTGTATTCAAAGAATAACATGGTAACCGGATAACAGAATAGTGATAAAACAGAACACGATACAGTAATAGATTACGCTAGGTTCTATTTTATCATGGAACCAAAGAATAATATCGTCTAACGCGCGTCGCGGTTCGAATAGTATGGACAAACCTAACGCGAAGGGTACAATCGCGTGCAGGTTATTTTTTTTGTAGTTTTATTTTATTATAAGGGCTATCGACCGCTCCGAGGAGGAATGCAGTGAACGGGGGTTGGTTATTGAGGAGGGTTCCACAAGGTCCCACACGGGGTCCAGGTCCAGGGGTGTAGAGATTGCCGGGGTCGGCTTATCTCGCGGGACCCGGACGGTTAGAGATCCGTCGGTAAAGTCTAAATTAAATGTGAAACATCTAAATCGAGGATAGAAAATTGGAGACAAGGATTCATTAGGCTCTCCGTAGCAATCAGTAAATGTTCATTATAATTATAAGGAATTAAGCTTATAACACTAGTTATAAGTCTTAGATATATGTAAATACACACCAGCTATAAGTCTTAGATACATGTAAATACACACTAGCTATAAGTCTTAGATATATGTAAATACACACTAGCTATAAGTCTTAGATATATGTAAATACACACTAGCTATAAGTCTTAGATATAAGCCACTAGCTATAAGTCTAAGATGTAGGTCACTAGTTATAATTACAAATCTTAGTTATACCAATGTTATCATATATTTTCTTGAACAGCACCCTTCAGAGGATTTCTCACGAAAACGGCGCTATATAAATCAGCCAAGTATTATTATTATCAATTAGAAAAGTATTTTTGTCGGGGATGCAGCACATTTTCGGATAGTTTGCGATTTACAGCTCAGATCTTTGACTGAATTTTTAGTATTCTTAATATTTTTACAAGAATTGGGTCGTGATTACTTGCCCGGAGTCGGTGGAAATATGGCATCCTCAATTTGAGTATGTCGTGAGGATGAATGGAGTGCGAAAGGGGATGAGATGAGAAAGAGCAACTCCTGGTTATTCAGATCTGGTCACTAAACACGACTAAAGCCATTTCAAGCAATTTTTCGATTCTGATAGTGTGGAGGGCCCTTGTTTATTAAGACTTTATAAAATTACATAAAAAGAAATTTAGGGGATCCAGACAAAAAAAAATCAGATACTTTTTATTACTATCTTGTATGTGCTTTGCGGAGTTATGGAAGTATATATACTGGAACAATGTTATAGAAGTAACTGGCAACCTTAGAAAGTCAGCACGACCAAGTGAAACTTTTTTAGAAAGCTGAAAATCATTTTATACTAGCCTATACACATGTGAAACATTGTGTCCCTGCCGCATCAGCTGGATGGAATGACTCCGGACCCAGTATAATAAAGTCTACAGAATTATATTTGGATACAGAAGGTAGGTACAGCAGCGCATCGACAATGTTTGCGGAACTACCCAATATAAAAAAGTCTACAGAATTATATTTGGATACAGAAGGTAGGTGCAACAGCGCATCGACAATGTTTGCGGAACTACCCGATATAATAAAGTCTACAGAATTATATTTGGATACAGAAGGTAGGTACAGCAGCGCATCGACAATGTTTGCGGAACTACCCGATATAATAAAGTCTACAGAATTATATTTGGATACAGAAGGTAGGTACAGCAGCGCATCGACAATGTTTGCGGAACTACCCGATATAATAAAGTCTAGAGAATTATGTTTGGATACAGAAGGTAGGTACAGCAGCGCATCGACAATATTTGCGGAACTACCCAATATAATAAAGTATAGAGAATTATATTTGGATACAGAAGGTAGGCACAGCAGAGCAATCGACAATGTTTGCGGAACTAGGACCGAATGGATTCGTCGGCCTGATAAGACATCGGGTCATTGGAACTAGGATGCGGCTAATGGCCAACGACAGCACGACGGTCAACGCAGCCTTCCAGCACCGAGCGCCACTCCTGAGTGAGTGCTGGGCCCGAGCTCACTCAAGACCACACCCTGCGTAATTTTTTTAAATTTTTTATATTATATTAGATAACCTTTTTAATTAATATAAACTTACTGATTGATAAAATAAATAAAACGTTACTTCGCTGTATTTTTGTATAACTTCCTTGTGAATGAATAATGAGACGAATCACAAATCACAAAGAAAAGATGGTGGGCCTATTCTGTCCAATTCTTCACATAAATTTTTACCTCAACCATTTCTTTCGTAATAATTAATACATAAGTAATAAGTTGAGAGAGGCGGTATTTTCCAATTCTTTGAATATATTTTTTGAGGTTAACCCCTAGTCTTTAAGGGAGATATTTCTCCTAACCAGTGGCGTAGCGAGGGGGGGCGCCCCGGGTGCCACCCGACGGGGGGTGACACTCTATCGGGTGACACTCTATC
Source organism: Limnephilus lunatus (assembly GCA_917563855.2). Taxonomy (NCBI): domain Eukaryota; kingdom Metazoa; phylum Arthropoda; class Insecta; order Trichoptera; family Limnephilidae; genus Limnephilus; species Limnephilus lunatus. The sequence goes on from OU830592.1 coordinate 78,988,504, forward strand.
GGGTGGCACCCCCCCAATCACAATTCTCTAGCCACCCCCCCCCCCTCTCCCCAGGACAGACCAATTTTTAATGAGCCGAAATTAGTGTTTGTCAACTTTAATGGGGGAGGGGTGACACTAACCAGGTTCTCCGCCCTTTCCGCCCCGGGTGCCACCCTTGCTAGCTACGCCACTGCTCCTAGCTTAAAACGGAATCTTTATTTTATTTTATTAATTAAGGAAAATCAACAAATATTATACGTTTATAATAATAACATATACACATAATATCCAATAAAAGATTTTCACATAATTAAAATTATAATTAAAAAGTAAGGGTCCCGTACCCGTAAGATGTTAACATATAAACTTGTAGATACTGTAAAAAAAAAGATATAAAAACACAATATAAACTATAATATAAACTAATAATAGAAATCTATTCTCACTACAAAACAGCAATAATAATATTTATGTACATACTCGTACCTACAACTCAGAGTGAACACAATAGTAAGTCGAATGGCAAGTAACTGGAAAGGATTCACAGCAATAATATGATAACTTGCAAAACGGTCAAAAAATTATTTAATGTTAGCTATGGCATATTTTTTAAGGTACTTAAATTACATTTGAATACGTCTATATTATTAAAATTAATCTTTACAATCGTGCTATCTCATTTTGTATCACGGTGAGATATATGATTTAAACAGTGTTTGAAAGAGAGAAAACCACTTTACGAGTGTGTATAATAAATAGCAAGGGATGGTAAATAAAAGTTAAGAACACTTTTAAATAACAAAGCAAAAATCCTGTTTAAGAGGAAACCCGGTCGCCGAAAAATTTGAAAAATAGGTATTTTTACCAAAAGGTTACTGTCACTGTCGCTCTTACTCCCCCGAATACTGAGCGAAAAAGACAACTGTACCTCAGGCTGATAAAATCTAAATAAAATCATCAAAATCGAGATTTTGTATTCCTCATTTTTCTCCTCCAAAACTGATACACTGTCTAGTTTGTATGTATACTGAACGACTGTAGATGGCGTTGAAACCAGGCAATTAAAAAAAAATTTCAGAGCGTATATTTCTGTAAGAAATAACTTATCAAAACGTACCGACACGCTTCTATATTATATTAAAAAATATTTGCAGTAGTGTCAAAATCCAGAGAGCAATTTGGGGAATATATTATACGAACAAAACGCCTCCAGGTTTCCTTTTGATAGTAGATATAATATAAACCAGTTATTTGTACATGTAAAACAAATTTGTTCTGCCTAAAAATATGTAAAGGTAAAATGTGTATATGTATACGAAAAATATATGTGTAAGTAACTTAAGATAAATGTGAGTTATACTTAATAGGTAGAGTATATTTCAAGTTGAAAAGATGTCTAAATTATAATTATTTAAGTTATAAACAGCCCTTACGAGCGTGCAAACCACCAAAGAATAGAACATATGAGTTAGGAAAAAGTTACATAGTTAATAATTTTTTTTGGAATAAATTAATGTTCAAAAATTTTATCGATTTGTAATACTTAAATCTGAAACAGTCTTTTATCTGCTTTAAAAAACGGTATGTTACCTATTTTGAAACAAGTTCAAAAACAGCTCATTTGAAATTGAGTGCCAAACTGGAATATTTGACGAGATATTACTTCGTCGAGGTCCGAGGGGTTAATTTAATCATTAATAATTTGTAAGGTTATATTATACAGTTATACAATAGAGCCGACGTGAAATTCAGTCGGCTGGAAATAAATTTAACATAAAATTATTTTGGGAGAAAAATAAATACCAAAACCACATAATGTTCTCGTTGGATTCATTAGAAATTTCTAGCAAAGCTGAATTCAATTACCATAACCTCAAATTTAAAAAAAATATGTTTTATGTAGAATCATTGTACATTGTACATATTCTTATATTATATTCTCGACACTTTCCTATCAGTCACTATTATAATAAGCCTCCAGCATTTGGCATATAATTAATTAGCTTGTTAAGTATGATATCCATCTTCAATATCGTAATAAAGCTATGACTACCAACATAACAGTAATAATATAATACCAACAAAACGAAATCACCGCCAACTTCAGCACAGTATGAAAGCAAAATCCGCTGAGGAATTTCACTTTCACTTCGCGTTTGCACAACACATATAGTGTGCTGAGTGCTCGAGTCGAAATTTCTTTTCGAATTTAAATAGTCGTAATGTAATTAATCTAGGTTAAAAAATCAAATATCACTGACTGCATATTAAATCGGTGATTCACAATGTTCAGCAAAGAAAAAAAATGTTTAGGATTCGCTATTCAATTGTTAAAATCTGAATTAGTCTAATCGAAGATATAAAGAAGGTAGAAGAAAGTTAAGGAAACCTAACTCATAATTTATTTAAAGGAAGTAGCTCCACCTCAATGGTTTCTTTGGCAGTTGTACAGAGATATATATCTTTATATTATTTTCACTAGGGGTACCATTGTATACAGAGGAATTCATTTTAAGGCGAAGCTTAATGCTTTGGATAAATTTAAGCTTTTCGTACCGTTTCCATTGAGTAGAATTAAAATAAAATAGTTAATTACTTGCATAAACATAAACCACAAAACAAATACATTTTTTCGTTGGAAATGCATGGATGCATATAAGAAAACTTTAAAAAAATACGATTTTAAGGCCATAATTATATGGGACAAATTATCAGTTTTTCTTGAGACCTAGACTACGTTTGCCAAGCGATTTTTTTTGTGTAGGACGTAAGTAATTCGTGGCGATATAAGGCACACTAAGAATACATAATACGTTTGGCTTGTAGCTTCCTTAAGAATTCGTCCGAGTGTTTATTTGAATTTGAGATACTGAAAATCCCGAGAAGGATTCCTGAAAAACATAGAAGTGTAGCTGCATATTTTATAGTTAGAGAGAACCAATCAGAAAAATACTGTCTTAATCAATCATGGGTAGCAGAATTTTGATACATCTTGATTAAATTTTGCACACTTGACGTTAAAAATAAGAGGAAAATTATTGACCACGTATGATTTCGAAAACTCTGCGTAAAACCCGGGCAACGCCGGGAACTTCACTCAGTATTAAGGCGCCGCATCCGCGCCTAAAAAGAAGAAAATGGAGAGATGTGTAATTACGAATGTTAGAGGAGCGCGCTAATATTTAAAGCGATAAAATCGATGCGAAAATGTTTAATAAAACACGACTCTAATAAAACACGACTCGTTTAAAATAGAGCAAAAATCTCGTGGAAGGTATCTTAAGTATCATTTAATGAAACGTTGTGATTTTTTTCACAACTATAACTTGTAAAATAACTGAAACAAACGTGTTTATAATAATTTTCAGAGCATACTTTGCGTCTTAAGTAAAAAAAAAATATTAAAAAAAAAACAATTAACTGCTTATCTGAAGAAAGTACCAAGCCGACTCCTACGCGCGTTTCAACCTTATTTTTTTCCTCTTCCAACCTCTTCAAAAGTCACGATTCGACGAAGGCTGGAAAATTTAAAACGTGCTGAAATATTATTATATAATATAATGAAAAACGTTAAATTTTATGAATTTATTTGCTGGCTTTTTTTGCGAAAGCCAAACGAAGAAAATATTGAGGTCTAAACGGTTTTTTTAAGGTTACAAACATTTTATTAACGTTAATACTGATTTAAATGAACAGATAGTATTTTATGTAATGATGCATCCTTTAACAGGGAGAATTAAGTCGGAAACATCTGAATTCAAAGTCAAGAGCTTTAACCACTAATTTGCAGAGATGTTGACAAAATTATTTTATGGTAGTTTATAACTACACGTCGTAGCCACTTATACAAGAGCAGGTAAAATAATCCCACCTTTTCACTAAGCATAAGTCTATTTCCGCTCAAAGCAGGCGGGACTTGTTAGCCTTGAGTTTTAAACCGTCAGATAATAAGCCTAACATTCAAACCGTTAATATATTTACTTCGTGTGTTCTGGTTTTATCAACTTACTATAAACCAACCGAAGAACGATTAAGGCTGGCCGCAAACACACGTTTTCCGTATTCGATTTCCGAATTCGTTTTCCGTATTCGGACATCCGAATGCATGGAATCAGTAGAAAATACATTAACTGACGCACATGTTCGCTTTTTTTCCGAACGGAACAAATTCCGTACGTACGGCGCGTTCGGTAAACATTCGGTTGAAGGCTCAAATTTAATGAAGGCATGGCATCCCACAAGGACGTATCTTGGGACCATTATTAATATAAAAGACAAATCTTCTGCTTCAAAAGTGACTTTTACTACGTAATCTGTATGTTTTATTTTATTCATATTTTTTATTATTCGTCTTTATTAATTAAATTACATTGGTAATGTAAAGTGCTATGCCTGCCTCAGTAGGAACTTCTACGGGCGCAGTACAACATACGCAATTTACCACAAAATAACAACAATATTTCATTTAAAATAAAAGACAACCACATCGTCCCACAAATATGGTTGTTGGTGTTTGATCTGTCTTGGCTGATGATTCAAGACATGGTGTCTAATTTATATATTAAATAAACTGTTCTGTCATGGCTAGTGGAAGTGTGTGAGCAGTTTTTCTTCCAATCTAGACCCCCCCCCCTGGTGAGATAAATTTGGGCCACTTCGTATAATCTTTTCAAGTAATGTGAAATTTTGCCCCCTTTTGAGCTCACGTAATTAATGTATGCCCCCAAAGTATCGAATTTTTTTTAGCCAAAGGTTGTTTTAGCGAAAGGAATAAAAAATATATTAAAGTTAAAATGAAAAAATACTTCCTTTTAACACCATTCCCACTTTTGAAATAACAAAAACTATATTACAATTAATTCAACACTCGGCACATTCCAACACTACACTCAATTACAATTGCGACGTACACCAACACAACACAAGAAATCACAACAAACTTCATATACCAAAAATCAAATCAACAAAATATGGACTAAGATCCCTAGAATACATAGTTTACACAAAATATAATCAACTACTTAACGAGATCAAATGTGCAAGTCAATGTAAAAAGACCCAAACTAAAATGCTCAAACTTCATTTTATGAATGACTATCTGAAATAATAATGTTGTGTATGTCCTATGATATGTCCATTTAATACATACAGCTATATGTTTCATGTAATGCGTATCATTCCCGCAATGAGTTTATTAACTCTTGGGAGTACAATGCTTTATATAATATACTATGTTCTGTATTGTATACTTTTAATAAATAAAAAAATAAATAATAAATTTAATAATAAATAAATGGTCACCGTTTTACAAAATGTAAAAAGGTTACCTCATAAATTTTAATTTGAAAACTTATAAATTACGTACGTTTGAAATACATTTAGATATATGGTGTAATTTTAGGTAGGTTTACACTTGGTTTAACTAGGTACCTACTGTTTGGGACGTTTGAAGAGTACTCACATTTTTATTTTTAAAATCTACGGCATCGACCGCAAACTTAACCATTTCATGCAGTGCAGGTATGAGATAATAAAAATAGTAGATAAAATAAAGTTAGTAAAAAAATAAAAGTTAAGTACTTAATAATTAAGAAACTTTTTTCAAAAGTTTATTTTCTAGCTGATAAGAAAGTAAAAAATGTTAAGTTTTTTAAATTTTTTTTTAAGTGTGTTTATTCAGTTTTAATTTTACAATATTTTATCCATAGACATATGAATATTAATAGACCAGAACAGAAAGGTGAGGGGTAGAAACCAACTACAGCGGGACGAAGGGCAGGAAGACGGCTTTGGTGATATGTGATTCGTCAAAACTCAATCTGACAGTATATAGGCATCTCGCATTATAATATCACGCTTTCGTTCTTAAAAGTAAACTCTGCTTTTGAATGAATATACCTTTTTACATGTGAGCGCGAATTGTTCGCCGCGTAATGAACACATTTGCGAAGTCCAAATATGCAAAGTAAGGTCGCCTATAAGGTCGAGTTCAATATTTTGTTGCTGTATTAAGTATTTTGCAGAAGAATGATGACGGCACATTTTTTAGATTAACGCGAAGCCATACACGATCCCAGCCGGTTCCAATGGGGGGGGGAAATAATACGCTTTTATCGCTTAGGGCAGGTCTACTAATATTCATATGTCTATGATTTTATCCTACGAATCTTACGAAACTGATCAATCAGATTATTTGTAAGAAATATCGCATTTTTTCTAATTAATTAATACTATATAGTTTTCAGTTTTACATAGTAAATACTAAATATAATGCTTAAATAAAATACTAATATAGTCCGAGTATACATTTAGGCACAATCAAGTTTTAAAAATAATTCACCAAAGTTTGGTAATTAAACATAACTTGATTGACTGCCGTAATGTACCATATTATGAATATGAACCAAACTCATTTTTAGAAAATGAATTTTATAAAATTTATTATGATAAAACTATTCTAACAGACAGAACAATTAGTCATAATAGACCCGATATAGTTTTACATGACAAAATTAAGAAAATAACTTATATCATTGATGTCGCTATTCCAAATTCTTGTAATATTCAGAAAACTGTTTCTGAAAAAATAAGAAAATATACAGATTTAGGAAATGAGATTAAAAGAATTTGGCATTCTCAGACTATAAAAATATTACCATTTGTTATTTCGGCTACTGGCATTATACCTAGCTCTCTCATTCAAAATTTAGGCGTATTAGATTTGTCAAAAAATTTGTACATAAAAATGCAAAAGTCGGTCATTTTAAATACATGTAGGATTACGAAAGATTTTTTAAATATTTATATTGAGGGATCAGTAGGATTTATCGGACCAGTTAGGATTTCATCGGAGCCGAACCCTCTGATATGAAAATATCTGGAGTCGGTGAAATATTTTCCCATTATGTTTCTGGTGGATTGACTTATTGTTCTTGTGTTGTTTTGTATTTATTATACTTATATAGTGCACTTACATTGCGTGAATTTACTAGATATTCATTTGTGGAAAAGTGTGTGGAAGGGTTTAGTCTTTCATTTGGGAAAGATTTAACCCGGACATAAAATATGGAGCACCGCAAAATACTACTTAATTATAATAAAATGTATGAATAAAGTAAAATTTTACACGGCACAAACACATGGTGAGAAAAACATAAAAAAGGAACTATATTATTTGGTTTCATGTTTCATTTTTGAATAAGATATCTCATTTTTAATATTTTCGGGTAATGCGTTAAATATTTCCGGAATTTTATGCCTTTTTGCTGTATCACCGTAAACATTTTGAGATTTATTAATAATAAATATTTGTGCTTCTCTGTGCCTAGTAGGGTAGTTGTGGTTTACATGTTTATTTTAAATTTTGTATTACAGAATTCATCTAGCATTAATTAGTAATCTACCTTACTGTGTATAGAGAGGACATTACACAAGGAGACATTTTTTTATAATCGCCTTCACATAAATGAACTTTTTTTGCCTGATACCAATTTTCGGAAACGGATTTGTAATTGTTCTATTTTATTTAAGTACGTTAATCCGTAACTATTTATTCCGTATCCTATAATTGATTCTGCTAATGCGTTGTATATACAGTATAATATATTTTTATTGACAAAGTTTTTTAGGTGGTAAAATTTCCCTAATATGGATCTTAATCTATTACATTTTCAATATGATTTGACCAGTTAAAATTGACATCTATTGTAAGACCAAGGTATGTATATTGGTACACCTTTTCTGTATTTGGGCAATTACACTACTGGGATTGGTTTTTTGTGTGCAAACAATCATATGAATGACTTTTTATATGCAATTCCTTATCCTAACAACTTGCATATGGTGAGTGTATAAGCATATATTTGTTTTTTTTGGCGTTAATAATAGTGCCATTGTCGTGGGACCATTTAATTATGTTATTTAGGTCTGTTTGTAAAATTTCCTCAATTTTTTTTGGATCTTTGTCAGCACATATAATGCAAGTATCGTCTGCAAACATGTAGCATTTACAACGTTTTATAACGTTTGGCAGACTGTTTACTTGCATTATATTACATGTAGGCCCCGATATCGACCCTGTTGCTACTCCAGTGTTTGTTAACATTTCATCACTTAAAATTCCATCAATTTTAACTTAAATTTTTCTATTTAAAAAATCATTTTTAATCATTTTTTTTAAAGGACCTCTAATACCACATTCCTCCATTGCCCTTAATCAGTGGCGGCTCGAACACTTTTTTGGTGGTGGGGATCGACACTTTTTGCGTACTGTACCCTAATCTCATCACCCGTAGAATATAATATAAAATTTCTCAAAAAAAAATTTTTGATGGTCTAATCATGCTAGTCGGATATATTTAACACAAAATAATATAAAATGTCTATAGATATATGCCAATTTACAATATAGTATAATAAAAATAAAGCTTAATCTTGCAATATTATTATCAAACTAATTTGAACGCGAGCGATTCCCGCCCGTAACTTCGCAAACAAATGGTTCTATGGGGATCCAAAGGATTGTCCCCGCAGGTACTTGAATTCACATACTACCGCGCATGCGCAGTTGCATACGATCGCGAAACAACGCAAGGAAAGTATAGGGATAGTTCGGATTGTCCCCGAAGTGCGTATTAGATTCTGCACACTGAGAAATAGACCTGCTGTTTTTTGCGCCGTACATTGTTCGCTGTACGCGCGTAGGGCGTAGGGTGTTATTAAAATCATCCGGAATAATTGTTTGTATTTTATTTCTGCAAATGTTAATTACTTTTATGTTTAAAGAATTCATTCATTTTGGTGAAGACAAAGCATCGACCGTTATTTCCTTTAGTAGGTTTTGAGTGTAACTGGTGGGGACTATCCCCATTGTCCCCCTGTGAAGAACCGCCACTGCCCTTAATAATGTTTCATGGTCCAATGTGTCAAAGGCCTTTTTAAAGTCTATAAAAATTATACCAACATAATATTTTTCATTTAAATGACAATTTATATGGTCAGTGAATTTAGAAAGTAATTGTGTAGTACTTTTTTCTTTTTGAAATCCGTACTGTATGGGATTTATGATTCTATTTTTTTCTATAAAAAAATGTATTTGGTTAAAGACAGCTCTTTCAATAATTTTATCACTACATGAGAGAATCACTATTGGTCGATAGTTTGTGATAACTTTTCTGGTTTCCTGATTTATATATAGGTCTGACAAAGTTAAAAATTATAGGTCAGCGTTCGGCAATTAGTTTTGGTGGTGGGCCGTATGCAAACGTCATTTTTTTGGGGTCAACGATACGTTACTCCTACCTTATTTTAATGCATTATTGGGGGATTATCCAGTTTCTAAACACGTCGCGTTAGTAGCTAAACAACTTATGTTATTATGTTATCTGTAGTAAGCGTTGTGTGACTGTATCTTCAGCATAAGAAGTGTTTAAATTTAACAGTTATAGATCTCAAGTGGAATTCTGACGGATCGTTAGCGTTGAAGTGAAATGCAGTTATCATAAATAATCTGTTTTTTGTTTAGTTTAATATCCTCATTTCGAGGCGCGTCGGAATTATAAATCACCTCAAGATTGATCGATGTGGGAAGAGATGTAGACATGATTATAATAAATTTTGAGATAACGTAAACTTTTATTATTTTTATTAGTAAATATTTAATAGAGAGTTGCACATATAAATCGCCGTATATTTTTAAAATTGAGCTATGTTATGAAGGGTAATCGAATAAATCAGAACACGGGTACTTAAAACTAAACGCAATGCATTTAGTTTGTCACATTCACTGTTAGTGTATTATTGTCTAAACATCTTTTAACAACAGTTATGCCCCCGTTTGCTCTTAAATAAACATCGTTCCAGTTACTTGACTTGGAGAGGAGAATCCGAAATTAACAATTTAGGCATCTATTGGCAGATTGCACAATTCTTTTATGTAAATTAAGAATAAAATGAGACGCTTCCTTGAGGCACGCCAAAACTATTAGTAGGTACCTATACATTATTATTGCGGTCCGCGAGCCCACTTGAATTATCAGTGTTCAGAACACTTTTGAAATCGATAAATCATGAAAAAAATAGTTTTAATGCTAGTTTTTTCATCTCTTTGCATAACTTTATACTTTTCGACAATGTCGATTTGTTACTATTCGGATTTGTTCGGTTACCATTGAAAAATTAAATAGGGTGGCTTTATACCACATTAATCGTTGTTCATTAGCAAAAATGATGAAAATAAACTGGATACGAAGTATACAAACGTAAACAGATAATAAAAGTGGGTCTTTGACATAAATTGTGTTGTAATCGCATTATCCCAGCCCACAAAGCATGTTTTGCTTTTCTATTCGGTTCGGAGAAGGCGCCAGCTATCGCAGGTCTCCACGGTGTGCATTTTCATAATAGGCTAGGTAAGGCTTCCCCGTAATGCGATCGATGTTCGAGTCGGGGGGGTAGAAGGTGGTGGTGGGAGCACCTACACGAGTACATTAGTACACAGGGAGAAGGGTGTTATCATGACGACACCTCCCACCCTGTTATTTCTTCAACAACCCACCCTGTTATTTCTTCAACAAAAACATGCTATTAGACTACAAAGCACCTTCGTTGGATTTCTGTTTTTTTTTCTACATTTACTTAAAAGGAGGGATTTTAAGGGAAACGTTAAAAGGAGACACTTGATTTATATAGGACATACAAAATGAACGATAATTATGTGTAGATAGTGATCGACCGGTTTCGGCCCCTAGAGGAGTTTCGGTCGCGGTTTCGGTCGGATCCAGTTCGGTTTTACTCGGGCTCGTATGCTTGTAGCTAGAATAACTTTAAATTATTTATTTTTTTAAATAAGCTGTTACATAAAAGTGTTTGTTTTTAGTGTTGAAATACATTTTTTTCTTCTAAATTTGATGTTACGCCCAGCGGAACTTTACGTAGATTATAAGAACAGAATTTTTTTAAGAAAACGTTTTTAAAGCATGAAGAAAGAAATGGCAAGTAAAGAGAAAGAAATGGCACGACCAAATGAATCAGATACTTGAGTCGGGCCATGACAAGAGTCGGAATAATAGAAGAGCATGTATGAGACGATGTATGAATGTGAACGAGGCAAGGAGTGTGTGCCAAAACCGAGTTGTTTGGCGGTCCGTCCTATCTGCCTACCCCTGCGGGGAAACGGCGTGATGGTTAGTTAGTTAGTTAAGTAATGTAAAACTTATCCGAATATGAAACTATATTATTAAAACATGCAATAGTAACATAAAATATAAACTAAAACAGTATGACAAATCAACTACATTCATTGCCCACGCTACTATAATTAGTATATATAATTTAGCCAAGTGCTGGAATGGATTACGCTTAAGTCTACAAATGGAGTAAATATATAAATAGTATCTACCCCCAAACTTGATACCCAGATCTGCGTCCTCGCAATGTTATTGGTTAGTGAGTATTGCTATTGTCTAACATTAAGTGGTGTATAGGTATATTTATGTAGTTACAATGTCCTTCAAATGATGTCTAGAACACTCACGTCTCAACAGTTGTCAGTTAAGTAGTACGTAGTACTTGTTAGTTGTCAACAGTTGTCAGGGTAGTAGAGTGACAACTGTCGCTGTTCGTGTCTAATAACCGAACGGTTGCGGAAATAGCCGATGATATACGATCGACAGCTGGGCACCTTCAGTGTCAAATTCACTGGCTTCAGAATTACTCAAAGCATCCATTAGAACGCACGAAAGTTAAACAACACGGTAACGTAAAAAAAGTAAGTTTTAATTTCGATGTACCTCGAGTTTTATTGGACATTCCCGAACACAAATCAAGTAATCCAAATCACTGGGATTGAAGAACATTGTCTCTTTTTAGTATCGCTCATCGAGTTTCAAATAACAACGGCGCTCTAAAGTTTTTATATCAAAAAAAGTTGCATCTAGGTGTAGAAGGTATCTATTTTTTTGGTGGGGAGAGATTTTTCTCCCTTCTTTAAAAATGCTACCGTGGAAATGAAGAATAATAAAATAACTAATTTTCATTGCTCTGTTTAGCAATTAACTCACCTCCAGGGAGCTTTAAAATTGATCCGAGATGAAAGATGACATAAACGAAGTCACGGATTCACGGAGTCGCATTCTCGGTTCGGTTTATGAGTCACGGAGGGGTTGATGTCACTGAGTGGATTTATAGCGCACACCATCGACTCTGTCACTAAGAACAAATATTTCAAAGTGTGTCATTTACTTGAAACAAGTTATAGTTAGGTATCTCGTGAAGGGTCATGTGTGTACCCCGCGTGATAATTTTGAATCATATAATTATTGTCGATAATTTATTTCAAATGTCCTGTACTTATTTATAAATCTAAGAGTGCTGACCAGTGACGTTACAATTCATCTAGACTGGATTTGCCTCACAAACTCAAGATAAAATGTAGCAAGTAATTAAAACTTCTGTGTAGCAAGTTATCTCAGAAGTTTATTCCTAAAAAATAAAATATTTTAATCCTTTTATTTAGTCAAGATCTAAACGTAAATTTATAATCAAAGCATTAGCAAAAAAAACTAATTTATAGAAAAAGAATTCGGAGGATACAAATCGATGAACGTGGCCAACTTTTATTTCGAAAGTGGATTTCAATTACCTATATTTATGGACAATAATTGGCCTCAGTGTGTCCTCCTTCCTACAACATGGGTCTCTTCAAGACCAATGTTCATTCCTTCCTCTCCCCAAAAAGATCATCCGCACAACATCTCAGATAACATAGTCCCTGAGGGAAAATATTTTCCTCAGGGCCTCCCGTGTAGAGTTATTGTAAAAAAAATAATTAGTCGCGCAGAGAAGCTTTTGCCATTATACATATATGTATTGTATACCAAAAATAATATGAAATAACTCATTGAAAACTGAGCTAATTTGTGAAGTCTTGCGTTATTGATTTAATTAATATTAAATTAAAAATAATATGCAGAACCTATATAAAAGTTCATCTCCGCTGTTATAAGCCCGAAATGTACAAAGATGTTAAAAATTACGTAAATCGGTATGAACATTGACGTAGGGTATATTTGGTCGAAGGGTATGAATCACAGTTCTACTTTTCGTAAATAGATCCTTTGTTAGTATACCTACGTTATTTAAAATCCGCATCAAATAGCTGATCTGAGTTGCTATTAAAATAAGCTATTAAAGTAAGTAATCACACATTCTTTGATATATTTATAGAAAATAAACAAGATCTAATATTTCATACTCATGCAATAATTTCAGCTTATAAATCATAAAAATAGAATGACAAATGTATGACCAGACCATTTGATATAAATGACAAAATCGGCATAATTTCTTTACCTACACGTGTTTTGAAATTGCGAAAACACTGTTCTCAGAAAACAAGCTGCCAAAACATGCATGTAAGTAGAGGTTTGTGCATATTAAAATGCATCTTAACTATAAAGCAGTGTACGTAACGTTGAAAAAACTCTCGAATGATGAGCTCCAGCGTCATGAAATCAGCTTCCTTTTTATTTGCTGGAATATCCAGTTTAAGCAACCGGTGCGTCATCGGCCGACTCAGAATGAAACCACCTCAGAAAGGTCATTAAGAGTGATGATAAAAAAATGGTTAAATAGGTTAAGTTAGGCTAGGGTTACCGGCTACTTTAAATTTATTTTACTTAAAATTACTTTCTGAGGTGGTTCTGAGTTGGTTTCATTCTGAGTTGGCATGGAACCTACGCAACCATATATACATAATTTCGATCATGAGATATAAAGCTTGTAAATAATATAAAGCTTTTAAATAATACAAACAAGTAAATATTAAAAATATTTTGTAATGTTTATTCGATATTTTGCATGTTGCCAAAAGAAAAAATATTTACCTAAAAATGTGTTGAAATCGTATGTCTAGATACTAATTTATTGACGTTTTACATAATTACACATTTATAAGGTTGGAGAGAGATTGACCCTGAAAAAAATACCGATATTTACTTAATTGTCAGAACAGGTGCATAATGAGGCTCTTGCATGCATTTTTGCTTGACTTTCCTTGACAAGGTGCTTGTGAATAAACTTTTCCACGAGAAAACCTACGGAAGTGTTCATTAATTCGACAATCTTTTTTTTTAAACCGTTAATATATGAAAAACTAAGGCAAAGAATGTTAAAATGTTACGTGTGGTCGATCTTTCTGAATGGATGTGAGACATGGACTTTGAAGGTAAATACCTTGAACAGGTTAGAGGCTTTTCAAATGTGGGTTAACCGGAGAATGCTCACAAAGTCCCATGGACCGACATGATCACCAACGCAGAAATTCTTAGGCGGGCTGGAGCAGATAGAGAACTGCTCACATTAGTAAAAGTCAGGAAAATTTCATATCAGGTTTACATACTTCGAGGGGAGAACTACACTTGCTCCAATTAAAATTAAAATGAAAGTTAGAGGGTCGCCTAGGGCCTGGTAGGAGACAAATGTCTTGGTTGCGAAATGTACGAGAGTGGACCGGTATTAGAAGTATGGAGGGGATATTCCGGGCAGCGCAAGAAAGATATACATTCACCAGAGTGATCGCCAACATCGAGGGGACCTGATAAGGCACAAGGAGAAGAATATATGAAAAACATCAAGTGATATTTATTTATTTAATATATGAATTATCGAAAAATATATATAGTGTTTTTATGATATTTCACCCTCCATGCTAGGGATGACACTGTGTTATGATCAGCTTGTTTATAAATCTACAGTTTTTTTTGCTTTTTAATTCAGAAAATGGGCCAGTCTTTAAAATTTTACGTGACATTTTATTACTGGATAATCGGAAAAACAGAACAGGATAAAATAAGAGGTTAGGTTAGGTAAGTTTTTTTTCTTCAGTGTTCTGTTCTGTCGTGGAAACTATATTTACACTATATAACAGATTGTGGTTTGTGTATTGATTTATTTTAATTAATTCTACAATCAGGAACCCAAAGACAGTCGGTTAAATCCCTATTTTAAAATTATATCTCGATTTTACTTACGTAATTGAATAATAAATTAATAACAGCTGGGGCGGCATTTTTAAATTAATTTGTTGCTGTTCAAACATCAATAAAATTCACTTTGCTCATTTGTGTCATGCAAGTAGCTCATTGTGCACTTACTATAAACTACACTGATTATATTATAGCCTCTTGTTTAGCTTTCATCGTACAACAGAAGAGTCGATGATATCTCATTCTTCGTTGGAATTTCTATTTTCGATAGCAACTATAAAGTAGAAAAACTGTTTTTCCCAAGCAAAATTCGCTGACGGTTAACACCGACGAAATGAAAATTCGTAGTTATGCAACAATCTTCAGCTATAAAACGTCATTTCCAGCATGAGCAAGAGGTATGAGGGGTGTGCAGGAATCAGGGGGTCAGTGTATCCAGGAGTGACGGACGTATGAATCAATTCCTCCCACCGCGAGGCGGGGCGATGTTCCGAGAGTCCTGCTGGCGAGGTTAACAAGTTTCCCTCAACCAATCTGGCCTGCCACACAGTTGGTGGGCAGACACATTCGCCGCCAGACATATTAGGCAGAGACAGACCTGGACAAACCTCACCCCATGAACCCAGGCTCCTCTTCTAAGTCACCAAAAGTCGATTGCAAAATTATTTTTGTTAGGTAAAGGTTTCAAAGGTATCTATCTATCTGGTGTTGTCGCAGAATTTTTGTTAAGTTACATTATTATTACAAAGCCTTGCAAATGGCGTTGGGTACAAGTGGCATGCTGTGGCAAGTGATAATAACTTGGCAGAGTAATAAAACACTAATTTATTTACTTAACCTTTTTCTGTTTGTTTTATTATACTAATAATTAAAATTTACAACTGTCAATTTTTTATTGAGAAAGTACAACACATGTAGATTCCCTGGTGACAGGCGATTTCTTTTTTCAGTTTGGATGTTACCAGCCGCTGAAAACTGTACATGGCTTGTATGAACAATATTTTTGCGCGAGTTTTTTCAGTCGTGGGAAATATATATCGCCTCGCCAGAAGGTTCATAGTACAGTACCACAACTTATCTGTGCCGGTGGCAAAAATTGGAACGACAACTAATTATCCATAGACATTTTGACATTTCTATGACATATTTGTTCAGCACTAGCGACATCACCACCGGCAGATAAGTTTGTGGCATTGCAAAAGGGAATTTCCCTGAATTCCCCATCGCGTCTTGTCGTTGCGGCTGTAGCGTTCGGATACAAGAGGTACGTGACGCACGGGATAATCAAACGGAGATGGTACAAAAGTTTTTTTTATAGTATTCGTAAATGTTTATTCGCCGAATACGAATATTCGGTAAATGTCTACTATTCGGCGAATACGAATATTCGTATTCGCATTCGTTGCATCACTACATAGAATGCATACTATTATTAAATAAACAAACAAATGGCGACATGAGTTTCCCTATCAACGGCATTATTTATGTAAGATATTATTACAACGTTGCCTAAGTATTTATATGTTACATTATTCAAACATCTTATACAAAGCTTTTCCGATGAATCACCTCACTTGGCACCAAGAACGTAATACGCATAGATATGAACGATTCATTATTTATGTTTGCCATAAGTATAAATTTGATTCTCGTTGGTATGGGTAAAGCAAAATCTTTCTTTATAAATTAATAGCAGACCCGGCTACACGTTGCTGTGGTTAACGAAACACAACCCCACGCCATTACCCAACCTTTATAACCAACGACACCTGTTAAATCAAATCCACACCGCCCGCTTGCAAGCCCGCTGCCCACTTGCCAGCCCGCTCCCTTTATTTATATATTTCTACCAATTTACACAAAACCTTGACAAATTATATACCTAAAAACCTTCCTCATGAATCACTATCTATTGGTGAAAACCGTATAAAAATCCGTTGCGTAGTTTAATAGATCTAAGCGCATAAACAGCGGGAGCGACGTCATTTATGTAAAGATTAAAGTGTGAATACCGATAGTTCCACAGACTGGTGGGATAAGGTTCTCGAACCCCACCTCCTTCATTACCCTCCCCTCTCTTCATTCTCACCCGGCCGCTAAAATATATGAAATACACACATTTTCATTCATACAAATTTCATAACGCCAGAGCTTACCATTATATATATATATAGAAACCTTCGCGGGCACGCGCACAACAAATCACTAATATTTCATCACAATCGGATGAACGGCATTACAGCACGTGAAATACGAATAAACAAATATTGATTTTTATAAATAAGAAGATTGTGTCCTTTAAAGTGCAATAATATCCAGTTTACATAAATGTATAATTATCTTTTGCAATACTAATCAGGGCATCGTCTGCAAACAGTGTTATTTTGCAATGTCTTAGTATTTATGTAGAGTATAAACAATATCGGGCCCAATACCGATCCTTGCGGTACCCCCAGAGTATTTTTAATCGAAGAAAAAGTATATAGGTGATTACTGATTACGAACAGTGAATCGGATCAAATCGGATGAATGGTCATTTGATGACGTCAATTTCTAAGAAGCAACTTGGCCTTAGCACCTACTTCTACTGGTGAAATTAGTGAAAATATTCGAAATTCGAACGCTGAGCGTGAGGTTTAATTACCCTAGAAATAAGAGATGGTGCATGACAGGACGGAGGTCAATGAACTGAGGTGCTCTAAAATAGCATGAGTTCTATGTTAGCACGTGTGGTTCTTAATTTAAAACAGGCGTGACGTTTCGAATTAAGAACATTAATGTAATCAAGCAGACGTGATAAAATGGGAAGGGTGATTTCAATTCTGTACTAAAAAATGCATACTTAATCATAGTTAGTACGAAACTACTTGATTATTTATTTTTGTAAATTAAAAAAAAAATCGGTATTGCCATATTTTCAAAGTTCTCTCCCACGAGTTAAAAAGAAAACAAAAACTGAAGAAAACGTTGAAAAAGTAAAGCCAATGATGGCAACACTGAGCGCTTTTTTATTTGATGGTTAAATTAATCCACAATAAGGAAGTTTGGCGGGATATTCGAAGAAATGTAATCATTTTAACCACAAAATAGGAATACAAATGGTTTCGAAAAGAGGTAAATAATACCTTTGGTCAAATACATAATTATAATAGGAATCATTACAATACGCGATCGTTGGTTGTTTATTTACATCGTAATATCGTCCATCGGCCGCAAACACAAAGTACCTACCTACCTTGGTTGTATGAGAGCTGATACCGACTGAATGAAATAAAAGGCGGGAAACGGTCATTCAAATATGGAACGCCGCCATGTTGTTATGCGAAATAATAGACAATGCAATGCGGCCGCGGTGGTTCCATAGACAAAGTAATTGCCGGTCAGATCAGATGGAGAAATTATAGAGGATTGGTTACAATATTTTATTCTAAATTTCTATTGGAATACCTGTATGGCTGGACATTGCCTTCATCTTTCGACGGAGATTCAAAGTATGGTCACGCCATTTTCACAACGTTTATTATTATTGACATTTGACAAACATGAAATTTAGGCAAAAATGCCGTCAAGTGGTGTTCGCACACCATAATACGGACATTGAACCTTTAGTTGTTTACCAAAAATCTGAAATGTTAATACCGGTTTAAAATAATTTATAAAGGACAAATTTCTAATTCATATTCGATATAAACATTATTATAGTGAACAATTCCCGGCTACTTCGAAAAGTCCACTGAATTAGTCAAATTTTAAGAGGTTCATTTAAATCTTTACAATAATACGTATCTGTGAAACTTACAATGCCTTACGAGATGTAGACATTTTCAACCATGATTTGTAATCATATAAAATGCAGCTTAATATATTAATAACTTAAAATACTTTTTTTTTTCTTTTTTGTGAAAATTTATAATATTATTATTATCCGTAGCAAATAGTATAACTATGTTTGTTAATAACTTTACTTTTTTTTCTTTATTACGTTTTATGTTTTTCCTTATTATGTTTTTTTTTTGTCACATAAGTTGAATAGGTAAAAATACTATATCAAAATTTTTAACTTAATGGAACTTAATTGGTCTACAACACATGAATGTTCTTTGTTATATTATCACTTTGTATGACTGTTTGTTTCCTAAATAAAAAATAAATAAATAAATAGTATAAAATGAAGTCGCTCCCGCAGTCTGTGCGCTTAGATCTTTTAAACCACGCAACGGATTTTTATGCGGGTTTTCAACAACAGATAAGAGTGATTCGTGAGGAAGGTTTTTAGGTATATAATTTGTCAAGGTTTTGTGTAAATTGGTTGGAATACATAATAGTGCCCTTTACATGTAGAGTTCGGAGCGGGACGTGCCCCGCGCCACTTCAGGCCGCTGCGCAGAAAAGTAAAGACCGAAAGTAAGATAACGGTTTACAGCGCAGTTCATTGTGAGACTTTTCTGCGCGGCGGCCTGAAGTGGCGCGGGGCACGTCCCGCTCCGAACTCTACGTGTAAAGGGTACTAATATATCTGGCCAAAGGCAGCAGGCTGCGGGCTGACAAAAGGGCGGTGTGGATGGACAAAGCGAAATAAATTATAAAATTAAACATGAATAAATGTACAAAAAGTGTATTGATATTGGTAGCAGGGTTACTTTTTTTGTGAATTATAGCTTAGATCAGGGTTTCCCAAACTGTGCTCCGCGGAACACTAGGGTTCCGCAGAACCCGAACAGGAGTTCCGCGACAATTTGTCATAAGAATTTCATTAAATATAATATACACATATTTCATATTTCGTCATATTTCAACACTACTGATATTACTCACAAGAAATTATTATTTGCATAAATATTTCACAATAGTTCTTAAGTTAGGTTCTGGACCCTTCCAGGTATAAATACTAATATGGAAATTAAAGGAGTCGTTTATGCTGTTATAGCAGAAAATCTTCATTTTACATACTAAAAAAAATCTGTGAGATTTATTACTGTGCGGTGTAATATACTGTGATAAGAGTAAAAAATATGAACATCTCTACGATGTGGAAAAAATTACAACGGGATAACAGATCTGCATGTGTTCCATGAAATTTCTGTTTCCAAGGAACCCAACCATATTTTTTTCGAAATCCACTTGAGCTGAAAGTAAAATAATGAAAGTATCAGTCTTACCACATCCTTGTTAGTAATTAGTCGAACTATAAAAAAGCGCATGGTGCCGTAAATTTTGAGAACAAAATTTTAAAAAAATACAATGTTGGATTTCATCAATTCAATTTAATCGTTTTGATTGTTTTGCTGTCTTACATGAATGTTTGAATGAATTATTTTTTTAAAGTAGATGAAGAGGTTTCCTAAGAATTTTAAGATTACGTGCATAACTTAAAACAACTCTTTTGTAATAATTTCCGAAAACTCTTAAGGACGATTCCTGGGTTCGGAATCCATTTTCTGTAACAGGAAAACCAGTAGTAGGGTAAAAATAATCTCATTGAATTTAATATTTCAAAGACCCAATCTTGTCTGATTACTTCTGATAGGGATCGAAATGATAATCTAGTCTCCTTCAACGGAAGCAATCTGCCGAACAGGCCCTTCATTGATATGCTTGGTGTAACCCTAAGTGACCAGCTCAGATATAGGGGCTCCATCGAAGCCAGAGTAAAGTTAGCCCGCAGATACTTTAATAGTACACAGCTGCTAACCCTGTAAAAATCACAAGTGCGCCCCAAGGTTGAATTTGGCAGCCACCTCTGGTCTGGAGCTCCAAAATACCTGTAAAATACCCTCGACTCTGTGCAGAAACGGGCGGTCCGTTTGATAGATTCTCCCATCTCAACAGACGGATTGCAATCTTTAGAGCACAAGCGTCGGGTGGGAATGCTATCCTTGTTCTACCGGTATTACAATGGAAGATGCTCCGAGGAACTAGCGTCATTGATCCCTTCGGCACCGGTGCATAGTCGGGAAACACGCCAAACGCGTGCCCAACATTTGTACATGGTTGACATTTGTCACATGAGAACGGGCCGCTTCTTCGACTCGTTATTGTGTTCAACAGCTCGGCTGTGGAATGATTTGCCGGCCTCTGTGTTTCCTCCTTCCTACAACATGGGTCTCTTCAACACCAATGTTCACTCCTTCCTTTCCTCAAAAAGACCCTCAACATAGCATTCCAGATGGCATATGCCCTGAGGGAAATTATTTTCCTCAGGGCTTCCTGTGAGGAGTTAATGTAAAAAAATGGCTTAAGCGCAATTGAGTATGAAAATCGAATTGATTTACTCTGACTTAAACAAAAATACAAAGATTAGCAATGATTTCTGGGCGAGTTTGTCAGAAGGGTACCCCAAATTATCAAAACATGTTATTATGGTTTTGCTTCCGTTTTCTGCAAACTTTATATGCGAAGCGGGATTTTATAATTTTGCTGCAACGAAGTCAAAGTGCAGGAACAGGTTCGACGCCACAATAGATGTAAGTATCCAATTTACCAATATCGGGCCTGATATCAAGAAGATATGCAATTCAAGGACTCTAAATTAGGTGCTTATTTATTCCATATTTTTTTGTTTATATTCCTTTTTTGTTTTATATATCTACTAAATAAATAATGTGCTTAATAACTTTTTTTTTAATTTTTACTTTTAGGAATTTTCAAACCAAAAAAATAAGCCAAGTGTTCCGTTATAATTTGCGGGTTCGCAAAGTGTTCCATTGCAGAAAAAGTTTGGGAAACCCTGGCTTAGATCAACGATTGAATCGTAGTATTCATATCGTAAACAAGAAATTGACCCGCTGATGTGGAGGGCCGTTAAAATATCATTCAAATGGTGTTATTCCAAGTGATAGATACTCTCAGTATCGCCCTGATGAAAGACCCCGTTACTTGGAACGACATCAGCCGTGTTTGGTGACCAGATCCACCTCCTTCCCCTCTGCAATCCCTCCAGTCTCACAACATACCCAACATATGATTCGTATTCACATAAATAAATAAAAACCTAATACAAGAAAATGATCGCTAGTGTGGAGGACCGTTTTAAACGCATTCAAATAGCATAAACAAATACAATAGAATCATTATAATAATACCTACAACTTCTTACATTTCCCATAAAATCTAATGGTTTTTTTTTTTTTTTTTAAGTTTTCTTTATTCATTAGATTTTTCATTACATACATTGGTATGCGGTATGCTACATTAAGGTGAAGTTATACGTGAAATCCTATTTAGATACTATTTAGATTAATCTTTATGACGAATTGGCTAACAGTATCAACAACAAAAAATATGCTGCGGATAAATTGAAGCTTTTACTAGGTTTCCTATGTAACGGAATTACAATAAAATTATTATTTACATAACAAAAAAAATAGGCGTAAACCACTAAAAAAAATGTTTTTTCATGACTTAACTATGAAGTAATACAAGAAACATTTTTATAAAAATACCCCTCTATGGCTTAGACCATTTTTGAGGTTTTCTATGTTCTAACCTTTTTTCACTCTTATAAAATTATGGACAAAATAAATAAAAACCACTTTTTCGCTTACTTGCCGCGCGGAAATAAGACGCTTGATTGCAAATTTTGCAGGCACGAGAATCGAAATATTTCTAGCGTTTATATTCCTCTTAAGGTGGCCATACACGTTAGGGTTTGCATGATGGTTATGACCGTACATGCATAACTGACAGGCAAACCCTAGTGTGTATGTTATAAAGCTGTACAGTTATCGATGCATGTACAATGTACATGCAACCTAGCAAATATCAAAATAGATATTTTTGCCGCTCGGTTATATTTGCACGCATGCATAACCGAGCGTGAGTATAGCCCGCTCGTGATTGCATGCACAGTTCTCAGTTTCCTATGTGCTGTGGCAGAGGAAGGTGGTAAATTATTCTTGTAATCTGTTGGTGTAAATCTCAGTTCATTCATCAAATTTATATGAGTGAACTGTTTTCTTTTCAAAAGCCAGTGTTTACACCACTCAGTGCGATCTCTTCTTCTTTTACTTTTCTTTGTTAAAAGTATTAAGCCAAGTACAGCTATCACATCGTCGTTGTCCATTGTTGGCGATACAGTGCACAGCAGATTGGGTAAATGTCCTACAAAAACACCGTCACGTAGCTGCAACTATCTTTGACTGAGAGTTTATAGGAAATTGTACATGCAAACCCTAACGTGTATGTCCAATGTCCACCATTAAACTCGGTTATACCTGTCGGTTAAGCATGTACGGTCATAACCATCATGCAAACCCTAACGTGTATGTCCACCTTTAGCGCCGCCTAGTGGCGCGAGTTCTGCGGGTTGGTTTTCTTTCATACATTGGATTTTATGCCATGCTACACTAGCGCCTTTAGCGGCCATCTAATACAAGTAAATACTGCCAATATGTTACTGAAGTTAGGCGTATTACTAAAGGGTATGTGGTGCCACACCACAGTTATATAATCCCACGAAACCCGAGAGCAGTGGTATTTGGTATTGCACAGGTGGGTACCTAACTACCTACACCGGTACCTACCCGCGGCGGGGCGCCCTTGGGCCCAATTCGAGCACTGCATTGTCGTTTATCCGCTGCCTGCCAGCGACCAGCGACCAGCGACCACTAGCGGTGGCAATAATTGATACTAAACCGATCCACGTGGTCGGGGGACGAATCCCATATTGCCTGGAATCATTATCATTTCAATAAAAAGCCAAGAAAGTCAGGAAACAATCTACAGAACATCTGTTTGTTTTTCTGA
This sequence comes from Limnephilus lunatus, assembly GCA_917563855.2. Lineage (NCBI taxonomy): Eukaryota > Metazoa > Arthropoda > Insecta > Trichoptera > Limnephilidae > Limnephilus > Limnephilus lunatus. The sequence continues at coordinate 79,012,215 of OU830592.1, forward strand.
AGCAGCTAAAATTTTAGAACGATGAGCTTGTGTCATAAGTCTGAAACTTCTTGATGAATGTTCTAGTCCACTTCTAAGAGGAACTAAGATAAAAAGTCAGAAATCATTCTACAGAACACCCGTTTGTTTTTCTAAAGCAGCAAAAGTATTGAAATAGTGAGCTGGTATCATAAAATTATTCTGTCTGAACTGTTCTAGTCCATTTTTAAGGAACGAATGCGCGGCCTTTTTCATAAAAATCTTAAAATTTTAATTTGAATAATATTTTTTTAACCAAAATATACATATAGCAGATATCTAACACGGATATATTCTTTTATTTATTTGTGCATATTTAAAATTACATAATACGTACGGAAGTCATTAAATAATTCGATTTTTTAAGATTTTAGAGGTAACTTTGGCAATTATGAATATTAACGATAATTATTATTTTTTAAATTCTCTACATACTGTGAAAAATAAAATAAATTTAAAAAGCATCGAAAAACAAATAATACTTTTTGGGTTTAAAGATTTAATTTGTATACCTAGTTCAAAATTTACAAACTTTGTGACTTGCGTTATTCCTGAATGAAATGATTCACGTTCAATGAACTCAAATTGACTATAAAGAGTATTTTTTTTAAATTGGAACTGCTTGTGTAAAGAATAAGTGATAGTGTAGGTAGGTACCTACCTAGATTGTAATATTTTAACAGGAAATTATTATTTAACAGTCTTTTTTTAAATTGAAATAATAATATAATTGGTCAAAAAAAATAATCAGTAAAAATTTATTATGTAATTTATCTTGTATTGTATTAAAAATATTCCGTGATTTTTCACGGGTTGGCGCTAATGTACAATAATAAAATTGTAGAGTTTTCCGCATGCTATGATTATTTTATCTGCGGTTGATTTATAGCAGTTAGTAAGTGCCACGATAGTGTACTCTTATTTCGAAACTGCAACTGGTTAAGTCGACCAAGTTCAATGGAAAGAAACGCCGAGATTTCTCTTTTGCGCGAGTGTAAAACTCACTCAGAACACAGCCTTATCAATTTACGAACTTCAAAAGCCTTTAAAAACGCTAACTAAAACGTGGTGACCGGACAACTAACTCGGAATGAATTAAACTCGGAACCTCCTTCGAAAAGTCATTAAAAGTTATGAAAAAAGTGTTAAATAGGTTACGGTTAGTTTAGAGTTATGGGCTATTTTAAAATTATTATTTTCAAATCTTTTAATGACTTTTCAAAGTGTTGAGTTGACTTGATTCTGAGTTGTCATAGAACCCTAAAATATACTTAACTATGTATGTACTTGTACCTACATATTTCTTTTTATAATATTATGTTTCTATTTGCCATAGTGGAAGATACTCTACTGTCACGGAATCAATAATTCGATAAAAAATATATTAAATTATTTGTTATACCTACCTTTTTGTTTAGCAAGTTAAAAAAGCAATTCTTTTGTATTTTAAATACCGGGTTGCTACCCCTTTCCTTCTCGTATTCATGATATAGTGTCAATTTTTAATAATAATAATACACGAAAGATGATAATATGTAACCTACCTACCGAATCAATAACGCACACTAAAAGTGATCCGCTAAAAAAATTGAAAAATTGTGTTTATTAGTAAACAATACGATACGAAACAATTGCAGGATTCACCCGAGTATTCACGGCATCAATTGTGAAATAAATTTTGTGCTCTTAAGTGAGATTATTTGAGGAATTTCAAATAATAGATATTCCAAGCTGTGACAGTGAAATTGACATTTTATATTAACAAAGCCAAGTGAAACTCTGTGATTGGCCTACCTACACCATCGCCATCTTTCCACACATATTGCTTGCTTTGCTGTCAGCTGAAGTACCTACCATGAGCTCGAATAAAAAATCCGGCTCTCAACAGCAAGATAACCTAAATACAAGATCTAAAAACAAAATGAATACTGCAACTGAAGATATTAGCCCAGAAGAAGATGTTTTTACAAAATTTGCATCTTACGTAGATTTAAAACTAGAGAAAATTAAAACTCAAATACTCGAAAACATCGATAAAAAAATGTTGGAATTTCAAAAATCAACCGAATTTATTTGTCAAAAATATGATGACATAATTATCCGCTTAGAATCCATGAATGGAGTAAAAGGAGAAGTTGAAAGCTTAAAAAATGATTTGATGAATAAAACTAAAAGTATAAAGCATTTGGAAACTAGACTGGCTTGATTAGAACAGTCGAATCTTGGCGACTGTCTTGAAATAACAGGAATTGAGGAAAATACAGATGAAAATCCCAAAATAACTGCTATGAAATTAATAGAAAATGCTAACCTTAAAATAAGTTCAGATGATATAACCTCGGCGATAAGACAATATGACAGAAGACCAGGTCATCCGAAAAAAATTCTATTGAAAATTGGAAATCCAGAAACAAGAATAAAATTATTGGCAAACAAGAAAGTGATTTCAGACCGCGAGAAAATGGTATTCCTAGGAGAATCACTATCCCCTTATTACAAGCAGCTACTTTGGAAAGCCAAATTAAAGGGAAAAGAATTAAAATATAAGTTTATTTGGTTTAAAAATGGATCTATTCTAATGAAAGAAGACGAAGGCAAAAAAACCTGGGAAATAAAACACGAAGATGACCTTAATGGAATAAAATAGATGTCGCATAGTTAAAGGCAGCGGAAATACTTTTAAGCATTTAAAATTAAGCAAGATTTTTTTTAACAGTTATACACTTAGTCCTTTTAAATTCATAGCATACCTAACATATTATTTCAATGCTAATTCCAACACATTGTATAATGTTTACATTAAAATGTTTTAATTCCTAGGCGACCCAATTAATGTAACAATATTGTTATTTCAATACCCATATTATTTTGTGTACTTTATCAAATTGGCAACTTTATCAAGTGGTTAAAATTTTAAGTGTAAAAAATAACACCTAAACTAAAAAAATATAAAGAAACAATAAATATATAAGGATTATCCTATCCCACAACATTGTCAAACCAAAATATCACACAGGTTGCATATCCAAGGTGCCACCTCCATAACAAATTGCATAAATAAAATACAATCGTATTTCGAAGAAAACTGTACTAAATGTTCTGATAATTTTTTTTTTTTATTTCGTATTTAATTCAAAATTATTTGGTTCTTATTTTAATATTATGTTATTTTAATATTAGATTCCCTTGTTGCCTTCTAAGAAAGATTTTCTTTTAACATCGAGTCACTTGCTTTTCATTATGTTATTTTTTTTTTTTTCGAAACCGTAAAGGTACATTCTTTTTTTGTTATCTTATCTATCATTGAAAACGGTAATAACTAAGACACAATGAATAATAACATTTTGTTAGATTTCTCAACAGTTTTCTACTACACCACACTACAGTTTTTCTCCATTTAACATTGGTTTTAAATTATCTTATCTTTTTAACTTTATTTTTTTGTAAACCGTAAAGGTATATTCTATTTGTTATCTTATTTATTATTGAAAATAATATAACTATTGAGACAATGAATATTAACATTATGTTTGATCTCTCAACACTTTGTTGTTAATTTTTTTTTTCTACAGTTTTTCTCCATTTATCATTGTTATTTTAAATTTTATTAATTTGCATTTACTTAACTGTTTGATAATGACTGATATTTTGTGCGTTACTTTATTAAATTGTGAAATTATTAACCCCGATACAGGCGAGCCCTAGTGGGGTTAATAATTATTTGCTAAACAATATATTTAAATTGTGAAGAAACAATAAATAAATAAATAAAAATAAATTATCTATATTATAATAAAAAATTTCAGATCATCCAATTTAATTGGGATAGTATAATCGGTCTCCTCTTTGAGAGGTTTTTCGTAGCCTGTCAATCTCCTCTTTATGCGGTGCTTCGAGTCTACCCACTCTTGCCTACTTTAGTTTTTGAAGGTTTCACTTCTACCGCGTATTGATTGCACTCTGAATTATATTTTATTTAAGTATATAAACTAAATGCTAAACCACTTATGTAGTTTCTCAGCAAGAACATATTGACAACATTTTATGTAATAACATGGTATATTTTTAAACGGTATATACCTATGTATAATATTAATAATGATGATTGATGATGATAAATTAGAAATTAGAGTCAATTGGTGTAATTATTATTTAACAAACAAGTTAGTACAATGACAGTCACATCAATAGTTTCATATATTCAGGTAGGTACATGAGGTTTTACAAAATTACACGTCATAATGTGAATTCCAATCAGGAATACAAGTTTTAGAAATCATATTTCTAATTTTATCTTATTTAAATCAAAACAAAATACCTAATAGAAGGATTTGGCATAGGTGCCGTGAACGGGCTGTAATGCAAGAAAGTAAATACGTTACAGCTGATTGTAATACATAATTTAGAAGAGGTGGAAGAATTAAGTGAGATGAAAGTAAATAAAAAAATACGATAATAGATTAATTACAGCAAAATAAAGAATTTTAGAGTGGCATCTTTGCTCCAATGGGACGCCATTTATGCAGCTACTATTGAACTCTACTAAAATGACGAGTTCGGACTTCGGACTCGATTGAGCCAGTGGGCAGGGATGCGTGGAGGGGGACGCTACTCACTAAAGGGCTGACTAAATTACTCTACTAAAATTACGGTGTTCGAACTCGTTTAGTTACTAAATTACCCGCTACTGGACTAAACTACTGCATAGTCCGAACGGGACTTCAGAGTGTTTTGTTTAGTCATTGGCTAAAATACCTACTTATTTAATTATAAACCAAAAATATTTTTAATTTCACAATTTGTTGAAAGAAATGTCAACATCTCAATGACAATTATTTTTTTTAACTTTCCTCAGGCCTCTAAGCACCTGGTAACATAATATTGATCATTTCGATTTGACAGCTCGTAGAAAGAACCACGATTATGCAAGCATCCGACACGGCCACCATCTTGAACCCGAACCGGAACGTTACGCACGCCACACACCTTCAGCTACCTATACTTGAAGGTGTATGGCGGGTTTAACACACAAATTTACAGATAGGAAATGCCAAATGGTAGAGAACAGAACTTCGTTAAATAATAAAAAATGTAAAAAATTATAGGTAGGTAAGTTCTACGTAATTTAATACCAAAGAGAATAATTTTTAATAATAAATAACGTCACGAGCTTCTACGCCATCTTGGTTTTAGCATATCGTTATCGAACGCTGTAATCGAAAACTTCTATGGTTATCTTATCTCCATGGAGATAACGTCTTCAAATATCTCAATGACGAAAATACTTCTTAGACGCGTAGACGCTCATACATAATTTATTCACTTGCATTTTTTTTAAATTTAAAGTTTTTTTGGAAACCGTTATTTTAGTTATTTTTATAAATGCATTTTTAAATTAGTGAGTGTAATATAAATCAGCTTAGTTCCATTTACTTATGGCTATTTGTATTAGGTTACGTGTTAGAAAGCAAGTAGATATTACAAGTTATAATATTACTCAGTGTAATTAAAAATGAATACAAAGAAGTGTATACCTACTGTCAGACTGTGCTGTAAAGTACCAAGCTTTTCTGGGCTTGGCATATTTCATTGTATATTGCTTTTCTGGGCTTGGCATATTTCATTGTATATTGTATTTGCATGACTTTCTTGAAAGAATTAAGTTTTTATACAGACGAAACTATTTACTCATATTCATATTGCGTATTTACTTACAGGCGCAAAAAAACAAATCATCTTAATATTTTACAGCATTAATTGCAATAAAGGCTCGATGCACTGTTAGTAAACTGGCTCAGTCTCATCGTGTTACTTGCTAACTAGCAGATTGTTGACAATCTACGAAAAAATTGATAGGTCGTCAACTTTACTTGCCACTCGCTAACTCGTGATGGGTTTATTTATGTTTCCAAAATGGCTGCCAATAAACAACTGATTTACAGGATTGAAAGGTACGCGTTCGCAGAGAATTAGTGGATAGCAAATTTCAATAAAATCCTGCAGTTATCCCATCCACCTTCATCCTTAAAATGTCAATACGGCCGATGCAATGGTTGCAAGGAAAATACCTAACTTTATAAAAGGTGTCAGGGCGGACTATCTATAACACAACATCTTAAGAACGTGGAAGAAAATTGCGATATCGTATTTCAATTTTTAATATTGTAAACATCAATATACATATTTCATTTTGAGGATTAATATTGTGAAGTCAAAGCATTCAGAACCTGGAGATGTGTGGCCCCAACTGCGACGGATGAGTCCTTGTTCCTATACTCCAATCTGGGCTTATCTTATGTTCCAGAAGCCCAGCTTTTAACCATTGACAACAACACTGTCCATCAGGTTTTGCGAGTGCATGCAAACTTAATCGTCCCATATAAACTTAGCGGTTGACGTAGTTTTGGGGCTGGTCCTTCGAGAGTGTGGCATAGGGCTCTTGTCTTGGCTCTGTAGCAACATAAACCACCACCAAATCAATGGAGCCGCAGTTTCGCGATACCAAAGGGTTTATTCTTAAAATAATTAAATTACCGCCATCTGTCAATCAGCAGATTATGAATAATTTTAAGTTAACCCTTAATTTTTGCCAGTAAAGATAAAATTATAACATACGTCTGAAAATAAACCGTGACCGATGATGCTTGTATTTGTTTCAGCACATAAACCTGTCTTGCAGAAAAAGTATACGTCACTGTTTAAATTCAGCATTCCTATAAAGAAAAGCACAATACGTGACCAATAGATTCCAAGGCCCCCGAGCCAACAACTAAATGAACATTTTGCCGTGTTCAACGAATGTTGTTATGCGAACAATTAGGTAGGTACATATTTTAGTTTTTCACGGGCCGAATCTCCATCGCCGATTTTACGCAAAACAGATGTTTCGCTGTACGAAACCACGAATTAAAACAGTTTAAAATAATAATAATAAGCAAGAATTTCTCCTCTAACAATGATAAATAATTAAGACTTACTTAATGCACATTGTAAAATTAAAACTCTTGTATTTCTTACTTTAGACTGGCTTTTTGTCTAAAGTAAGAAACGATCGTAAGTTTTCAGTTAATTCTTATTTGAAACATTTTCATGTTATGACAGACATTTCCAAGAATATGTGCGTATGGACGAAATAAATGACAGGAACGGGCGGCGTTTTCGTATTCAAAATTTGCATCTAACACTACCTACCTAACTCAAGGCCGACTAGAGCGACAAACTTGGGAGCCGACGGGAGGGAGGGATTTTGAGGAGTCAAGTAATCAAGCTAGAATAGAGCACTGACAGTTTGCAAATGGCGGCGATTGTTGTTGATAATCTAGTTATTACTGCTGATTTGTGTGTTGTTTTACGGCAAGCATATAAATAGAGTGATTTAATGACGCATACAATCTTCGGTCGGAAAGCAGTTGTACAACATGGCTTCAGAAGCGGTAAATCCGTCACTACTAACTTAGATTGTTTTACGAACTTTATACTTGATAATATGGATAAGCGTATTCAAACTGAAGCCATTTATACAGATTACAGCAAGGCGTTCGATAAAATTAACCATTCCATTCTGTTAAGTAAACTAAAACTCGCGGGTATCCATGGAGATCTAGAAGATGGCTAGACTCATATATCAGAAACCGTTCGCAAGCTGTTGTGCTAAGTGGTTTCAAATCAAACTGGGTCAATATTACATCAGGAGTTCCACAAGGATCAATTTTGAGTCCTCTCCTGTTTAATATCTATATTAATGACATTACAAGTTGTTTTAAACACTGCAAGGCAATTTTATATGCAGACGATATGAAACTATACCTTCCAATCGATGATATCGCGTGCTGCTTAAAAATACAGGAGGACCTTAATAATCTCAGCGAATATTGCAAAATTAATTGCTTGTTCCTAAATATAGATAAATGTTACTCAATATCGTTTACAAGAAATAGGACCAAAATAATATTTAAATATTCAATAAACAATGTCGATATTAAAAGAAAAGAATCAGTTCGGGACCTGGGTGATACCTTAGATTCCAAAATTACAATCCAATTACATATTAATAACATTGTCACTAAAGCCACCCAAATGTTAGGATTTATACTACGAACATCAAAACTATTTTATTATCTCGATACATTTATTTTGCTATATTATACCTATGTTCGTCCGCACCTAGAACACGCCTCACAAATTTGGAATCCAAGATATATAACATATGTTCATAGAATAGAACGTGTTCAGGAAAAATTTCTCTCCTACATAAATTTTCGGTCGTTTTATGCATTCCAATCAAATGAAGATATAATTACGTCAATTCTTTAAAATCCCGAAATTATATTGAAGAATTATTTCTGATCAATTTTTATTATACAAAATCCTAAATAATACGGTATCTTCCCTGCATCTCTTACAAAAAATAGATATTAGAGTTCCTGGTCGTAATAGTAGAAACGTATCCCTTTTTTATAACAGCCGCTCCAATACCAACTACTTACAAAATGAATTCATACATCGAGCCTGCCATTATCATAACACACACCTTAACAAATTCAAAGCAACACTATTAGATAAATGTAATGCATCACAACACACCCCTTAACATCCATATTTTATTTATTATATTATTAATCAGATTTCTTTTCCTAATTTGCAATATATTTACATATTTCCTAATTACATACATATAATCCTTATACTCCTACAAGATCATAAGCTTACCCTTTATTGTGTTTTTCTATATTCTTTTCATGCATATTTAAGTATTTAGCTTCTCTTAAATATTTTTTTCTTTATGTTTTATTTTAACTTCTCTTAACTATATTTTTTTTCTTAGTTTTTCTTGACTAGCTACAAGCTAGTTTAGTTTACTAAAAAAAAAAAAATTATCAGCGAAAACATGTTTTTAGGCTTACTGTTTTATTTTAGCACTCTTTCTTTTTAAGTATCTTTGTAAAGCTGTTTGTTTTACAAATAAAAATATGATTATTATTTATAATAATCGATAATAATAAGTAATTTGCATCTATTTACAAATGCAATGTTATTCCTTGGGTTTTACCAGTGTTTTCCGAGTACGGAAAAGATTTTCTCATCACACACGAGAGCATTCTAGCACCTTTTTAATGCGATTTACTTAGAGGTAGCACAAAAACTACGAAATCGAAAGCACTACAATTGACTTACTTTTGGTTTGCAACTTTTAGATGTCTACATCGCCTCTATACCTATTACCTATACATATAGAGGTCATTGTTTTAAGCGCGCAAAGCTATTTCAATAACGAGCTGCGGAGCTATGAAATACTCATATTGTACTGTAAAAAAATAATAAGTACTTATTCTAAGTTAAATGTCCAAAGAGAAAAAATAGCGTAGAAAATGTAGCCAGGCAGAAACTAAATATAAAACGTACCTAGAAATTTGAGTTCAAACGTTGCGGTTCGATGTTTTTTACAAGAAAATTGGGACATAACCTTAAAAACCAGAACGTCCGGCCAAAATGAGCAGTGCTAGGTACTTGCGAAATGCTCTTTCATGCACTAATAAGCTAATTTCTCGTTTTCGATGTCAAAAAATAACACAAAAAAATAAATGAGTTCTTACAGCTGAATAATAACTTTAAAAAACAACATAAACTCGAGACATAACAACAAAATCGTTGGTGTAGATAGGTAGGTAGTAGATAGGTGTACCTGTCCCAAACATCGAAAACCTTTCCATCATTTTCGCTCCCCGCTAAATTTTGAACAACTACCTAGGTACCCAGGTAGGTAGTAACTGATTGTGTAAAAAAAGTAAACAAATAAGAACTCGTAAGCTTTTTAATGTAATTTCATTTTAAAAAATCCAGTCCTAAAGAGCAGTGACGTTACTTAGTTCTAAATTCTTCAGTCTTTAAAAAAACGTGTGTGCTATTCACACTGGTAGAAGTGAAACCTTCAGAAAACTAAAGTAGACAACGAGTGGAGAGGCCACCAAGCACCGCACAAAGAGAAGACCGATATGCTAGAAGCACCGCACAAAGAGGAGACCGATTTTACTAAGTATCTCATTCTTGTGTCGCTATTTTTTGTTCATAGAGTTTCAAATCACAACGGTGCTAAAGAAGTTTTCACTTCAATAAATATAAACCCTGCTTTTGTATAATCTTCTCATAAATGTAATATCAGTAGTAATGGAAGGTAGTAAATGTAAAATCACGCAATGTTCAGTATTTTAAACCAGCTTTTACCCACTGCTTCGCTCGCATAGTATTAGTAGGAAATTACTGGCATAATCATTGGCATAATTGTTATTATTCTTGTTATTTTGTCTAATAGAAAATAATTATTGTTATAGAAAATTTCAAAATTTGAGAATGACATTTCGCAAATAAAAATTCTATTTTAGAAAATATTTAAATTATAGAAATAGAAATTTATTTTAGGTACCTACTCCCTTTATTGGTATTTTATTCATATTTGAATCCAAAGTAACCTAAAAAAATTAGAAAATGACAGTCCACTTCAAACGCTATGCTTTATAGCAACGTCATGCTTTTTGTTCGGAGAATAAACAGTTTTAGAGATATATATATATTTTTTTATTCAGAGAAAGATACATAAATTACAATAAATTCAATATAATAATTAGTTACATAATATGTGTACATATTTGATTTATCCCCATAAAAAAGCAGGGCTTGTGTGTATGGGGGTGTTATTATATTGTACTGTAAATAATATAATATGTACAGTTTGTCAAATAAGAGTAGAAAATAAATGAGGGCGCCACCGTTGCCCAAATGGCAATACTAAAAATATGACAATGGTGTTAATCTAAAGCTGTGTAAACTACATTTTTATTAAAAAGGCATAAAAGTGAAAAAAATATTTTTTCACTGCTATATAGATACCCACTGATCTCAAAATTAGAATTGCATTTAGGTATTTTATTATTATACATTTGCAATTTTGTGTTAACATAATGAAGAATAACGATATTATAATAAAATATAAAGCACACTTTAGAAATTGCTCGCATTTATTTAATACTAGCTTAAGTACCTAGCGTTGCCCGGGCTTTAGATCATGCCTCTAATTTTATATCTGAATATATTTAACTCATTCAGATCTAAAAGTAGTGTGACTAAACTCACCATTAATGATTTTTTCTTTCCACCTACTGTTAAATTCAAATCTATGTTAAATTAAATGAAAGCCAATCACTTTGTAAAACACAATTTAATCAAATTTATGTCATTTAGTAGGTACCTTCACAATAGTGCTCATTCGATTTAATTTTTTTTTAAGAACAAAATGTTTTTAAATGCGTTTACAGCGTTTTGAATTTTCAGTGTCATTGCACTTTTAAAGAATATTTGACAGATAAATTGGTGTTGCCAGCCTAAAAATTTCTTAGTTCCATTTTATTTATTTTCTACTCTTATTTGACAGACTCTAGATATTAACTACGACGCCAAAAAAGTACTCTTTTTAATCACAACAAAGCACTCTTTTTAAGCCTAAAATTTAAAAAAAAACATTGTTTTCAAGGTAACAACTTGTTAGACGTTTGCAATAACTTGATTTTGTTAGGGACAGAAAACGTATGAAACATAATTTCATAACGCCACAACTCATTCATAACGCCAGAGCTTACCAATATATAAAGCCGTTGTTACTCACAAATGATGTAGCTTTCGATTAGTGAAAGAATTTTTAAATTCCATTCGATATTTATTGCGTGAAAGAGTAACGACCATCCAACCAACCATCCATACAAACTTTCGCATTTATAATATTAGTAAGATATACCTACCTAGTGTCCTCTGCGTGCATAGTCGTATCTTCTCCAAGCATAAACTTTCTAATAAAAGTGTACTTATCGGAAGTGACCTGCCAGACAAGTATATTTTCTGTATCTGTTTGTAAATAATAAAATTAGATAGAGCCTAAGAACTCATAATAAATTGTACAGCGCAAATTATCGAATTATATTTATTATTATCATCGAACTAATATTGTCGACAAACATAATGCAAATCATAACCATATTTTTTAAACGAGCACCGGTTTTTAAAACTAATTAATCGGTACCTAGGTAGGTACCAGTTGTGAAAATCGAACACGGTCCATCTGACGTTAGTCAAGCGTCCAACTCGTGAGATTATCGTCGACCTTCAACCAAACCGACCTGATAAATATTTATCCGATATCTACAACATTTATTATTTTTATTATACACGATAGCTTTCTAATCAAATAACCAAAGAAATCATATAATTGCTAAAATACTACAAAAAGATCGCCGTAATATAATAAAATCGGAAAGTTCAAACAATCGAAGAGAAGATACGTATAATAACTTCCTTTGCTAGGAAGTTTCCCGTGCGTGAAAATACGCTCACTAAGCAAATTCACGAGAATAAAAAACTCAAGTTGTTTGTCGTAAAATGGTCGTAAACGAAAAAGTTTGTCGGAAACGGGAGGCAAAACGAAAAGAGACCGAGTTTCATCACAAGTTTTATTATAAGTTCTTTACTCCGAGAGCCGAGAGTCGCCGCTGGCAATCTGACAACACTGTAAACACGGTCCAGTCGACACACATATCATTACACTATACACTCATGACTTGATTATTTTTACAATAAACTCGATACATGTGAGCGAACTCCTCGAACTCGAAGAACACGAAACGGCTTAGGAACAAAGAAGAATCTTCATTGCGCAAGATTGCAAGAATTTTACGTCAAAGATTCACAAATTATTTGTGTATCAATCAAATTATCACAACGTACACCATTCTGTCACGAACTTAGGAATTCTTTCACTGACCTCCGTGCATGGAATATTCGGTCTGTTCCGAGGCGAACCTTGACGATCGATCACATGACGAAGCTGTATTCATACAAACAATGCGAAAGCACGAAGGAATCGCGTACTTTGCGGGATGAAAGCGGAGGAGTATGGCCAGATTGACGACAATTGTCGTTGGAATTATTTTAAGTCTAAACTCAACATGTTGTAATAACAATCGGTTGGAAACAGTATGTATGTAGTTATAACGGTACCCAGCCAACGCTCTGCTCGACTACTGAACTCTCGACCGAGCGGAACGTCCCGAGCCAAGGCAGAGCACTCAGAGCAGGCAGCAGGCAGCGAGGTCCCTACTGCTTCTGCTTTTGTAACGCTAGTGGAAAGTTAAGTTTCTGGGTTCATAACAAAGCTATCTTCACATCTCCCGAGGCCCTTCAAACACCGAAAGTCTCCACGATAAACATTAGCGAGCCCCGGCAGCCGTACACGAACTTCCTCCGCCCACCGGGGCCGCCAGTACCGTTTAGGGCAGGCAGATAAGAATTCAGGTTGAACAGGGACGTGGCAGTTCGTACTAGTTACCAGTCACAACTTGAGGAACTAACTTTATATTTATCATAGCGAAGTTACGGAAGAAATCACTAAAATCTCACAAAAGGGTAAGAATGCTGGTCACATTACCTTCCGTCGAGAAGGTGACGAGCTGACGAGAGAACCGCTAACGTCTCGGCGGTGGCCGAACAACGGTGAATAATAATCCGAGCACAGAGAACGTCGCCATTCGGACTAGCGACGAGCACTCACTTATTACACGCACTAACTTTATTCTGTCTGAACGAAACTTCGTTTTTTCGACAATAGAGTGTTTCTCCTTGTCAATTAAAACACTTTTTATAAGTTTTAGTTTATATAACACTTCTAAAACGATATCGAACACGACAACTCAGTACGGGTATCGCAAACCGACACGGAGAAGAACGGCGTCCACCTCTCGCGGCTTTCCGAACTCGACTGAGGAAGGGCGGGGACCGGGGACGGCGCACGGCGCGGGATTAGAGGCCGACTGCAGACGAACATTGCCGAAGACACCCGAAGGGCAGTGTGCACATTTTGCTTGCTTTCACGTCAATCTGGTTTTGAAAAATGTATTGTCTATCTATAATGAGTATTATGTACCTAGTCTGTATAGTGTTTGTTGTCTATTCATGTAAGTACAAAGTAGTAAGTGGACGTGCCGAGTGTATTATCGGGGAAATCGTCGCGCAATGGCCGGCAAGTGCACCGTTTATACGTTTTTAGCGATAATTAGTTAGTTCGGCATGTGATGTCTCACTTCCGCCAGTCACCTACCTAAAGCCTCGATTACATTGAGCGAGTTTACAAGCTCCTATCTGCTAGCGAACTCGCTCAGTATAATCAATATATAACTAGCTAACTAGCAGATTTTACGTGTTTAGATTTTAGGTGTTTACTAGCAGATAGTGATAACGCCTGTAAGCTAATTTAATCGAGTAAAAATAATGTAAAACTTTAGCTACCCATAAATAGCAGTGGCCGTCCGTGAGTTTTCAGTGAGCTAGAGTGATAAAATTGGAAAATATGAAGTTATTGATGTTGTTGTAGCGGAAAACTAATTTTATTTTCTTTTAAATTGTCATTTTTTTGTATGAAGCTATACTTAAAGCCTCAATGACACACGGCGAGTATAGAAGTTACTATCTGGGAAATTCACTATCTGTCAGTAAACTCGCTCAGTGTCATCGTGTTACTTGCTAACTAGCAGATTGTTGACAACCCACGGAAAAGGTTAAAAGGTCCTCAACTTTACACGCTACAAGCCGACTCGTGATTGGTTTATTTGTATTTCCAATATGGCTGCCAAAAACCAGCTGATTTCGACTGTCAACTGTCTGAAGGATTAGTTCACGTTATTTCCGCTATTGGCGCTAGCAGCTACGTGCGAGTCCAGTTTCCTACAAAAATGTCGCGAGCTACTGAGCAAGTGGACAGTTTTGTGTGTCATCATGTCAATCTCACTAGCCGATTCACCCGCTTTTAAATTTAGTAGATAGTAGCTTGTAAACTCGCCGTGTGTCATCGAGGTTTAAATTTGGATGCGGCGTATCCCCAAACTGAAAGAATCATAAAGTCAAAGTTTAAAACATAAATAAAATTCGTATTCAGCTAGGTGAGATAAATTTTCCCCCTTGGTGAGATAAATTTGGGCCACTTATAGTAATGTAGATTTTGCTGAACCCCCCTCCCCCCCTTTTAAACGCACATAATTAATGTATGCCCCCTAGGTCTTATATTATTGACGCAAATATACATATACGTCTCCCTTCTACCTGTTTTCCATGTACCTATCACATATCACCTGTCACTGACATTGCGTGGCTAAATTACCTAAATGTGACATTTGGAACAATAAATCAAGGAACAATCAGTCAAAATATCGAAAGAGTGCAGCACAAATTTTTAAGATTTATTAACTTCAAGTTACACACACCTATTCAACACATTAACTACACATCCTTACTAAATACACTTAAATTGCATTCCCTAGAAAACAGAAGAAAAATAAATGACCTAATTTTTTTGTTCAAAATAATTCATTCTGAATTAGATTGTTGCGAACTCCTGCATCTCATCGATTTCAGGGTACCCAATCGAGCAACAAGGCAAAACGTATTATTCTGCAACAATAATTCTGGGACAAACTACCACATACATGCACCTATTTCTCGACTTCACACATTAGGAAACAAATTCACCTCTAATATCGATGTATTTAACACAAGTTTAACATTATTTAAGAAACACCTGAACGATACTTTTATGTAGAATATTTTGATATTTAAGGAGCATCACATAGGGGCTAATGCATTTATTCGTATATTTTTATATTAATCCACAATGAAAAAACTTTTTACCATTTTATTTTTATGTATCTTGCATTTTGTCATGTATTTACAACTTACAACTTGTATTACAAACTCTGTATTAAAACTCTGTATTATAAACATGTAATGTAAAAGCCCACCAGGGCGTTTAAAATTAATAAATAAAAAAAAATAAAAAAAATAAGAAACCAATAGACTAAACATTGAGTTGATGCTTTAGATCGCTTTATTCAAATCTATTATGTGCTTGTGCCGTGATTACCGTCAGCTGTCTCCCTCAAGATAGTAATATCGATTCCCCATAACAGCGATTTTCAACCTTTGGTACACAAAGAAAAAAATAGGTGTACGCAATATCGTTGCACGAATGTAGGTTCTAAAACTCAGCCGAGCGATTCTATATCTTTTGTGGGATCGAGATAGATAACGGACGAGATCTCCTGTCAGATTTGTGTGATTTTCTATGGCTGTTATTTGCTTTTTCTATGGGCCGATGTCAGATTTCATCTGTGAGCTGTCATATATTTTAGTTTAGATCGTTTTAAACACGAAAAATCTGTTTAAAACGATTTAAAAAAATATATTGCTCGGCAGTTCAACGTTAAAATAAATATCGCAATCGTCTGAATGCTTCAGGCTCTACCTATGTGAAATTGAGCCAAACTTTGCTCTGCAAAGCAAGCTCAGGGGTCAAATTGACTTTATGTTAACATTGTATGATTGATCATACAGAGTGTAACAAAAAATCGAGGTTTTATGTTAACTACTGATCCGTGAAAAACATTTTTTTTTTAACAATTTTTTTTAGGTTAAAAAATGCATCCTCTCAGTACACTTTTGGAGTTGTGTATGGAGAACATGATTTTTTTTCGTTGAAATAAATAGACACGGAAAAAATTTGTTCAATTTCACATGTAGAATAGAATGTGGTTAAAATACCGTGTTACACTCCGTAGGTATAAAATTGCATTAATTGCATTTGTGTTATAATGAGAGTATTAAAAAAATACAAATGAATCATGACTTTCATTATACGAGTTCACAAGATAGATAAAGGATGCGGGGAACAACCACTTTGTAGTAAGAGTCAAGGGGTACGCAGGCTCAAAAAGGTTGACAACCGCTGCCCTATAACATCGTATCATAATTAAGGAGTAAGTCAGTCCTTTACAAATATATACGTATATTATTTTTAACTTTTGTAAAAGTGTGATGGTTTTGGCGGTCTTTACTTTTAAGTGTAGGTACCTACACACCTAATACGATCAAAAAATAAATATAAGATTTTTCTGAATAGTTACACTAAGCTGGAAAAAAAGATTCCGTTCAAATATCACGATTTTATAAGTGTTCACTACTGTAGATATTTTTGTTGACTAATTTAGTCGATGTCGATATCCAGCAAAGCGCAGCCAAAGCCGAAACAATGTTTCTGTCGGTGGATTCGTGCATTTTTTATCTATTAATATCTGACCACAATTAGAATGTGAGCAAATTAATCCTCCTGTCACAGAACTGTAAAGGAGACGACAGAGGATGAAAAATTCGGTCAGTTGCATAGCCAAGTTTCGACAGAGTAAAGCAATTTAAGTTTAAAAATCTCTACCTAACAGCAGCGCCGGATCTGCCATACGTTCAAAAACGTGCAAAAAACCTGGCGCCAACTCCGAAGGGGCGCCGTGAGAAAATAAATATTGTATTAAAATTTTGTTATAATATTCCCTGAATCGTTTAAAAATTACCCAAAGTACGAAATAATTATTACGCTCTAGCAACACTTTCCAAAGAAACAGAATGCGCACGCATCAGGTTGAAATCAACGGCTTACGAATTTATAGTCAGTTGCAGAATTTTTTTACAAATTCCATATATTAATAACGAACCTTGGTGTACAAACTCGGTTATAAAAATAAGTATAGTTCTAAATCACTATTCATAGAAGTCTTAGTTGTAAGTCATTAGTTGTCAATCTTAGTTATAATATAAGCCACTTGTAGTATATAGGTATAGATTAAATGTATAAATGAATTTATAAAGCGCCCTTGAGGTGATTTTCTCACGAAAATGGCGCTATAAAAATCATCCAATAATAATAATAATAATAATAAAGTTCTCAGGACCAACGGACTCGGCTGGACGAGAGGCGGAATCTTTTGCCCTCTGCTACGGACTGGAGCAAATGGTTCAGGAGCCTACAAGGGTTCCTGATGTCCAGACTCACCGCTCCAATCTGTTAGATCTGTTTTTAACCACTGTGCCACACGGTTACAAGATTGAGGTCACAGCGCCTCTAGGATCGTCCGACCACTGCCTGGTGACGACGTCAATCCCCGTAACCTTCAGACCGCCAAACGAGCGGCTGAAGAGAAAATTGTGGCACTATAGATCAGCAGATTGGTTTGGTCTGCGGGCTCATTTCAATGCTTTCCCGTGGTCAGCTGTCTGTTTTCGGACTTCGGATCCCTCAAGATGTGCCCAGGAAATTGGTGAAGTCATCACATCCGCGATGGATGGCTTCATTCGATCCACTGTTAAAGAAACTGGTGTGGGCTCAAAGCCGTGGTTCAGTCGACAATGCTCCGAAGCAGTGCGATGAAAAAACGCGGCTTACCGAGCCTACAACACATCTCGAACGTCCGAAAACAGAATAGTATATAACAAAATGGCAAAGGAATGCAAGAGGATCATTAACAGGTCAAAATTCGAGCACGACCTGCAGATCAGCAGAAAGCTGGCTGCCTGCCCGCACGGCAGCAGAGCGTTCTGGTCGCTTGCGGGCTCAATAGGTCGCAATTTCTGCAAACCCAGTCTGCCACCTCTTACCAGACCTGACGGCTCTCTAGCAAATACCGCCGCACGGTGGACGAAATGGAGAAAAAACCCGAATTAAGTGGTTTTTGCAAAAGTTAATGTTTTAAATATTTATATTTTTTTTAGTATAGCAAAATAGTTTCTGCATTTTATGTGTTTATTTAATTTTTTTAATAGCGCTTGACGGAAGTTTGGCAAGGCCGTGAAGTGTGTCATAAATTGGATATTCGGCATCGCTTTTTTCAGTTCGCTCCTATGCATGGGCAGAGACGGTTGTGTATTATGTCACGTTTCAATATATTTACAAAAGTTTGTTATGGGTGCTATTCCTCAAGGTATTCTTTATTTAATTTACTAAACTTTATATCAATATCACATGTGTGTGACATTTGAACAAACATCTAATGTTCCACTATTTTTGTATTTTTTTGCTGTTAAAATGCTCATTTCAATTAGCATTTAGAAACAAAACATCGTTTGCTCCCAGTTATGAATATATACGTATTGTAGACTGAAGTTTCACCTTTCATGTGATATATAAATTGTTCTCCTTTTTTCTCCTCTCTTCAACAATTTTGTTATTTTCAGGAAGGCCTGTATGCATTCCCCGGAGAAAATTATTCGAGGTATTTAATGTACGGGGTACATTAATTGCCACTTCGGTGAAATGAAAGAAGTTTTTAATTAATTATCTAACATAAAAATACCACATAGTGGCAGGTTCGAACATTTCAAGCCCTACATTTTACAAAAATGTTAAGTATTTTTCACTACAATCAATGAATAAATGGAGAAAAAACCGCAGTTGTTACTGTGAGGTTTGAACAACATAATTTAGAGTGGTTGCAAGAAATGATATTTGTGTCCATGTGTTGGGGTAGACCAATAAAAGTATTTCAAGAAATCGGTTCTAGATCAAGGAAGAAAAAAATGAACGATCTGTTAGAGTCTCGCACTCTTGATGAACTCCAGTTAGCAGCAGAAATGAGTCTGTACAAATGTACAAATGGGGCTGTGATGGTTATGGTAGTCACAGTCACTACAAGCAAAGGTATAGTAATGGAAAATATCAAGATCTCTCTTATCTCCCTACAACGTCGTTGGTGCCACTTCAACTCTACAGCGAAGGAAACTCAAAAAGCATTACTATTTATTAAATGGCAAAACCCACGGCCTTCATCTACAAGGTACTGCAGACCAGTACACTACAGATCAGATTACAATTTAAAAAAGAAACTCCAAAGATAATAAGAAATGAATTTGCAATTTGCGATCACTTCCTAATTTTTTTTTTCTGTTTACCTACTTAAGTTTTAAGTCCGCTAAGAATTCGTCCAATGGTTTTGGAATTTTGAGCGATGATTTAGACTCCAATGACAACGGATTCACCTTTAGCACTTAGATTTTCTACTATTTTCGATTAAAATATGAATGAACCTAATTGTTGCCCGTCTTTTTGTGTTCATAGATGTGAAATATAATATTAATATGTTTTATTTGCCTAGATATTTGTATATCTTCAACATTTATTATTTCGTTGTTGTAAATTTCTACGCAAGAATAAATTAATATTTTTTTTCTTCAAAATAACAGTATTAATAGGCTTGCGTCTGTGTAGCAGTTTTTATCGGATTTATTAAATGGTTACCTACACCCAAACCCTTCGCCCAGGCGAAGCCGAAGTAAAAGCCGCCCGCAGGGCCTAGCAGAAAAAACCTGCAAAGCGGATTTTTAACTGCTAGTAGTTATAATTCATTAATAAGATAAAAAAAAAAACATTGCATTAATATTTAGTCAGCAAAGAATTAATTCGTGTTTTTTCTTCATTCCGTCCACTGTGCGCCGCCGAAAAGGCTAACTTATTAGGCAAAATGTTCGCGGAAAACTCGACCCTCGATGATCAAGGTGCTACCCCGCCGTCGGTTCCTCATTGCGGTTTTCGTATGAAAAGCTGAGGATCCGGCATCGGGATGTAGGTACTTCAAGTCTTACGAGGGCTTGATGTTAAAAAAGCTAGCGGGCCTGAGGGAATTCCTGCCCTTCCTGGAATTGCAGAGGTGCGCTGTAGAAATAGCTCCAATTTTGACGAAGCTTTTCAAGATGTCCCTGAAGTCCGGCTCTGTGCCCTCTGGTTGGAAAAAAGCGATCATCACTCCATTCCAAAGAAGGGTGACCGCTCCAACCCAGCCAACTACCGCCCCATAGCGATCACATCTGTTCTGTCAAAAGTGATGGAACGTGTGATCAACGACAAACTGCTCACATACCTCGAGAAGAACAAAATTATTAACAACAGTCAATACGGATTCCGGCGGAACCGCTCGTGCGGTGATCTTCTCGCGTATGTGACGCATGTTTGGGGACGGTGCCTGGAACGTTTTGGTGAGACCCAAACGGTTGGACTGGACATTTCCAAGGCCTTTGACCGGGTTTGGCATCGAGCGCTTGTCAACAAACTGCGTTCGTACGGACTTCCCGCATCCTTTTGTGCGTGGATTGCCGACTTTTTGAGGGGGAGGTCGATTCAGGCGGTTGCTGACGGTTTCACCTCTTCCTCGCATTCGATAAATGCTGGCGTCCCACAGGGATCGGTTCTGTCTCCGTCTTTGTTTCTGTTGCACATCAACGACCTCTTGTCATGTGCAGCGATTCATTGTTACGCGGATGACAGTACAGTCCATGATAGCTTTTTGTTTGACAAGCCTCCAAAGAGTACACAAACCCCAATAGCTCGGAGGACTTTGAAGCAGAGAATGGACGGTTACCTCGATAGTGTTTTCTCTTGGGGTAAGAATAACCTCGTCGAATTTAATGTTTCAAAGACCCAATCATGTTTGATAACGTCTAAAAGGGATCGAAATGATAATCTAGTCTCCTTCAACGGAAGCATTCTTCCGAACAGTACCTCCATTGATATGCTTGGTGTAACTCTAAGTGAGCAGCTCAGGTATGGGGGCTCCATCGAAACCAGAGTTAAATTAGCCTCTCAGAAACTGTACAGGGCCCGCAGAAACTTTAATAGTACACAACTGCTAACCCTGTACAAATCGCAAGTGCGTCCCACGGTTAAATTTGGCAGCCACCTCTTGTCTGGTGCTCCAAAATACCTTAAAAAAAACCCTCGACTCTGTGCAGAAACGGGCGGTCCGTTTGATAGATTCTCCCATCTTAACAGACAGATTGCAATCTTTAGAGCACAGGCGTCAGGTGGGAATGCTGTCCTTGTTCTACCGGTATTACAATGGAAAATGCTCCGAGGAACTAGCGTCGTTGATCTCCTCGGCACCGGTGCATAGTCGGGAAACACGCCAAACACGCGCCCAACATTTGTACAATGTATCTATAACAGCTCGGATGTGGAACGATTTACCGGCCTCTGTGTTTCCTCCCTCCTACAACATGGGTCTCTTCAAGACTCAGTTCACTCCTTCCTTTCCTCAAAAAGATCCTCCACACAGCATCCTCAAATATGACATAGGCCCTGAGGGAAATTATTTTCCTCAGGGCCTCCTGTGTGGAGTTAATGTAAAAAAAAAAAAAATGTTTAAACGTAAGATCTATTTTTCTTTATGTCTTTTACGACGAATGGGTGCGATCCAAATTCAATAACCAATCACAGCGCAGTTTTTTTGTTCCTGTGAATCAAACAAACCGACTTGCGCCTTTTAAAATGCTGATGGTGTGTTGTCCGTACGCTCGCTATTGTTTTATTTTGTACGATTTAAGTCTCTAGGAGAAGGTAGTTAAAGACCATTTTCTTATGAAATCTTCAGTAAATTCCATTAACAAAAGCATCGCACGGTTTGCAGGATTTGCAGGTTGAACTTGTTGACAGTTATTTGAAGTTCGTTAAATGTATAATTAATATCTATAAGATTTGTTGGATGTTGGATTTGTTATTTTACGGTGTCAGTGTAAGCGTCTTTCGTAAGCCGTTGATACCATACGTCAGTGTTTAGTGTTTGTTCGCTCAATTTGGTGTTTGTTCGCTCAACACAGGGGAAATGCAAGGTACAAATTTGAGGTTATATTCTTATTAGATTTTTAAATTTAAAACTAAATTTCTATTGGTTTATAGAGGTTATAAAAGTACTGTGGATTACAATGAATAGACTAATAATTTTTAAAAAACTTTCAGGCTCGCAGAATCTAAAACGTAGAATTAAAGAGCAGAATGACATAAAAAAACTCGTTTCCATTGTGATTTTTTTTATTCCTATTTCTCCAGCACCGATAAAAAATATATGTTTGGATTTTATTTGATAAATTAGGTAAAAAAAAAATTTTAATAAAAAAATTGGGTTGAACGAATTTTTAATCAAAATAAAAATGTAGGGGGGGGGCGCCATCGGTACCTACTGCACAGGGCGCCAGATTTCGTAGATCCGGCCCTGCCTAACAGGAACCGTTTTACGCCTCCCTAAAAGTATCTTAAACATACATAACCCTCTTAATATTCGCGGGGTAAATGTTGCTAATATAGCGGACGTAGGAATCCCGTGAGTAAAAACATTGTTAGAAACAAACATACTTACACTAAACGTATCGAAAACATAATTCAAAATAGATAAATAGCATAGAAAAACAACATTTGAGAGGCGGGTATGGGTACCATTTATTGGATAACCGACACCCCTGCCATAGGTCACCCCTAGTGGTTCGCTACATTTGGTGACTTAGCAGGGGTGCCCGGGTTCATGGGGTGAGGTTTGTCTAGGTCTTGGCGGCGGATACTTTTACTATCGGGTGGCGGACTGGTTCAGGAAAAACTGGTTGACCTCTCCACTCTCCAGCCGTACTAACTAGACCAATTGCCTTGAACCGTAGTGGGAGGGATGGATTTATACGTTCGTCACTCCTGAATACATTGAGGTCATTGACCCCCAGATTCCTGTCCACCCCGCATACATTTTTCCTTCTCCGAACTTATTCTCCTTCTTTTCGCGAGTTGTTGGAAAAATAGGTGTATATCATATAGTTTAGCTGCAGGGAGGGAAAGAGAGATGTGGGAGAGGAATCTGGGAGTGGCGAGAGGAACGAAGAGGGATGACGCGGAGGGGGGAAGGCGGGAAAGGTGGAAAGGGTGGCGGGAGGGAATGGGGGCCACGAAAAGGGACGCATGGGAGAGGACACGCAGGGGAGGGTAGACAGAAGGGTCGGGGACGAGAGACGGATGGCAGGGGTAAATTTGGAAAATCCATGCTTCTCACACGCAGCTGTGTGTGGCCTGCTAACGCGTTGGTAAACCTTCTGATTTATTCGTGTACTGTACGCACCAGACGGAAACACAAAATATATTGTGTTTCGAAAGCACTTCAAGAAACACAATTAAAACAAAAACAATTTCTTCTTTGAGTGGCATGCCGGATACTCGCTAGTATGTATATATAAAAATCAAAATATGCTTGCATAAAATATAAATAGGTATATGTATGTATATTAGTGCATGAGATGTCTGTGTATATACTTCACAATTCACCTATTTCCATTTCCGGAAGCGATATTATTCCAAAGACAACAGTCAAACTTCTTGGCGTTAATCTGGATTCAAAATTTTCGCTTAAAAAGCAAATAAATACGACTGTAAGCAATGGTTTTTTTCACCTAAGACAACTCAAGTCAGTCCGAAGAAATCTTCCTATAGAATCAACAAAACTACTTGTAAACTCCTACGTAGTCTCACGGCTCGACTACTGTAACGGTATCTACGCTAGCCTTCCAAAATATCAAACTGACAAACTTCAATCCGTGTTTAATGCAGCCGCTCGACTCATAACCGGAGTCTCTAAATATTCACATATTTCAGAACACCTTCGTAATCTTCACTGGCTCAAGTGCCCTCAAAGAATCCAGTACAAATTGTGCTGGATGGTGTTTAAATCAATTAATGAAATGGCCCCATCTTACATCTCTTTTTCAATTTCAATTTCAGTGCCGGCAACCCGGGCGTTTATTTATAATTAGTTATGTACATCAGTTTTTTTTCCTTACCCTCCTCACTAGACAGAGTCTGTTCTGAGGCTGGTAACTAACAATTTTTAATTACATAAAAACAAGTAAGTGGTAAAATAAAATAAAAAAAGAAATACATATATTATAGTAAAAATAATAATAATAAAATAAGAGGATATCAGAATTTAAAAACAGAGTAGAATAAAAGAAAATATATAATATTAGATATTAAGAATATTACTTATCTCTCTTCTTTCTTTGACATTCAACCAGTTTAAAAATCTTTTGAAAACCCAATTCAAATTATTAGATGCGACGTAGGTCTTTGTTTGGGCTACAAACTTATTGAATATATATGGTGCCAAGTAAGATTCATGTTTTTTTGCAAAATTTGATTTGATATGTGGTACTTGTAATTGATTGTGTGTGTTTGCTCTTGTGTTTTGCGAGTGAGTTATGAAGTGTGGTGATATTTTTATGCAGTTTTTGTAGATGATCTTCTTTATGTATAGTTTATTTATGTCTAATAGGTTATTGTTGATCATTAGCTGTTCTGTCGGATGTTGATAAGGCTTTCTAAACATAATTCTGATTATTGTTTTATGATTAATTTTAAGTGATTTGAGGTGAGTCTCAGCTGCTGCTCCCCATACTGAAATACCATACATTAGAATACTTTGACAGAGTGCATAATATATATTTTTTAGCTGAGGTAGTGACATAATATTTCGAATTGTTTTGAAGATGTAAGAGAGTTTCCGTATTTTTTTTTGTAATTAGGTTAATTTGGAGATCCCATTTTAAGTTATTGTCAACAGTTAAACCGAGATATTTAATATTTTGCGCATAATCAATTTTGTGACAAACACAGCGTGAGTTAGTTAACGAGGTAACTGTGCAGGGGTGAAGATGTAGTTGTGGGCGACTATCTGGCTGACCAGCTAATGTTTTACTGAAAGTTAAGTATTTTGTTTTAGAAATATTTAGTGTCAGTAGATTATTTATTAGCCAGTTATTTACTTCAGTCATCCCTGCTTCCGTGTTTTTGAAGACGTTTTCCCATGATTGGGCTTTGAATAAGATTACAGTGTCATCTGCATAACTGATTACTTTGTACTCTATGTTCCCTAGGCTTATCTCCGTTAGACTGTTAATGTAGATGAGAAACAGTATGGGACCTAAGACGCTGCCTTGGGGTACTCCATACCTGGTGCCTACTTTGTCACTTTCTTGATTATTGATTTTTACAATTTGTTGTCTATTTTCAATGTAGCTGATGAACCATTTTAGTGGTGGACCTGTTATGCCAATGTTTTTGAGTTTTTGTTGGAGTAATTTGTGTGAGATGGTGTCGAAAGCTTTTGCTAGGTCTAAGAACACTCCTAACACCTTTGAACCGCCATCTAGGTTTTTCACTATGTAGGTGGTTAGTTCCGATAAGGCGTCTTCTGTTCCCATTTTCGCTCGAAACCCGAATTGACGGGTGGAGATCAGTTTGTGTTTGTCAAGGTATGCGAGCAGTCTTTTTTTCATAGTTTTTTCTAGTAGTTTCGATAGCGAATTTAGGAGAGTGATTGGTCTGTAATTTAAGATCAGCATTTTGTCTCCCGATTTATGTATTGGAGTAATACAACCTATTTTTAGATGATCGGGGACAAAGCCGAGGTTGAAACTTTGGTTGAAAATATGTTGAAGTGGTATAAGTATATGTTCTCGGAGACTAATCAGTATATGATTGGAGAGGTTATCTGGGCCCACAGCGCAATTTGGTTTGAGAGAAATAATTAAATCCGATATTTCCTTTGTACTTATTTTGTGAGCATAAAACGAATGATTTGGTTGCATGGTAGAGGATAGTTTGGTTAAAGAGTCTTCTGTTGTGCCGTTTTTTAAAAGAATTTTTTCAGCCAAGTTAGATCCAACTTTTGCAGATTGGGAGTTAATAAAATTAGCTATTTTACCAGGTTCATTTTTTGTAAGGGTTTTGTTTCCATTTATTAACAGTGCTTTGATCTTCGAGTCTTTTTTCGTATTGGAGAAAGTAATATCTTTGACGATTTTCCAGATTTTTTTGGGATCATTTTTGGCGGATTTTATTTCTTTTTTGTAGTACTTGTATTTGGCTTGTTTGATTAATTTATTACAAAGGTTTCTGTATAGCAGGTAATTATTTTTTAGTTTGTCATCATATGGGTTTTTGCGTACTTGCATGTGCATTGTGTCTCTTTTATGAATGCTGTTTACTAAACCTTTCGTGATCCAGGGTGTTATTTTTTTTTCTTTATGTGAGTAGTTTATCGGGGTATTTTTTGTTGTATATTTAGCAATATAGGTTCCAACTGTGGTCATAAATGTGTCCAGCGCGTTGTTTGGATCGGGTTCATTTAGTACATTTGACCAAGATTCATTATGTAATGTATGTCCTCTATTAGGGATTTAAAATTGATTTTGTCTTGTACGGGGTTGTTTTTTTCATCTTTTTGTTTAAAAGATATAATATCTCTGAACTATGTGTCCCAGAAAATACTGGTCTGAGGCAGTCAACCCTTAGATCAGCAACATCATCAGCTATAGGCAGACTAATGGAACCTAAACGCAAGCCAAATACGAAATTTGGAGATCGCGCTTTCGGAGTGTCTGGACCTAAGGCTTGGAATAAACTCCCACCGGAACTTAGATGCATAACAAGCCCAACAGAATTTAGGTCCAAATTAAAAACGTACCTTTTTGGGCTCTCATACCCTTAAATAAAAATACCTATCGGAGAATCATAAAATTTTGCTTTTGTTTTCAAAATACGCTCATTACAGAACATTTTATATATTATAATTGTAGTTCCCAATTATGTCCTCTGCGTGCGAACTGTGTCTTAATTGCTCTAAATAAACAATAACAGTGTTAATCTCTAGTGACGCTCCAGGTAAGTATGGTCTTGTATATATTTTCTGCCTGTACAGTGCATTTTTACAGCAGCATCGCGTTCATTGGTCAAATCATTGCACATATAGTTTCGTATCGGTGATCGATGAACCGATGGATGCAATTTTTAGCCATAAGATGTTGTTGTATATAGTTTAAAATAAGATTGTATAAACGTTTTATAAATTTGTACAGCGCCCTTGAGGTGATTTTTCACAAAAACGGCGCTATACAAGTCATCCAAATATTATTATTATTATTATACTGTATGCTGCTACACAGACTAAGAAAGGTTTGAAACTTTCAAAAAACCTTCTTTAAACCCCCGCGAAGGTTTCTGGGTTATTACAATCACATGAAAATACATTTGAAAAGTTTTTTTAATCATTACAAAAACTCTTGCGAAACTGCCAAAAATGTCAAAATTTGAGAATGAAATTTTGCAAAACAATCATTATTAAATTTTCGAAACTCTTTGAATTAATGATTTTTTTGAAGTACTCGCCTAATACTTTGAATCGAATCAAGAATTATAGATATTTTAAATAGGTACTTAGGATGATTGTTCTTACAATGCAAAATGAATATTTGTAATACATACATATATGAAATATGAAAATTTGAATAAAAAAATTGTTATAGACGCGAGCTGTTTGAAAACTGAACGTACTGGGACTGAATACATATATGGAACGCGGGAGGGAGGTTGGCTGGACGGGGGAGTGGGAGAGGGGAGGGAAGGCGGGGTAGGTGGAGGACGCACAGGATAAACAATTTATTTCTTTGAATAAGGTATTGCAACGCATGCCGGGAACCAGCTAGTTATTTATAAAATATAAAAAGGGCTTTACTGAATGCGTAGTCGAATAATGTAGTGATAGATGTAATGAATAATTTAGGGATCATTGGGTATACTTGGTCGAAGGTAGTGATAGATGTAACGAATAATGTAGTGATAGATGTAACAAATTCTCGACAATCTTTTCGTTATTGAGGCGAATAAATAAATCACACAAACGCAGCTAAATTGGAGAGCGGCCAAGTAAAAATGGCGTAGGTACAACGCGTTAGCAGATGGCGGGGAATGACCGACTTGTAATGAAAAAATCCTATTTATTTTTGTTTTGGCAACACGGCTCTCCTACTCACATGTTAATTTCCATTTTTTTTGGACGCTTGACTATTTTTAAACGCGTTACTTGTCCCGAGTTCCGAGGCGTATTCAAGAATGAAGCTTTAGGTAATACTTATCCATTTTTGATTCTTGTTAGTTATTGTGATATGGTCTCTAATCGCAAATCTAAATCAAAGATATTCACAAGGTCATTAAAGCTGCTGGACTCGATATTACTTATATAACATTTAGGAAGAAATTAGGCAAGAATAATAAAAGTCTAACCATAACATGAAACAGAGGTATAAAAGACTGAAATGGGCTGTAACACATAAGGAATGGACCTCAGGAGACTGGGCAAATGTAGTGATGAGACCAAAATTTTCACTTTTGAGAGTGATGGAATCAGATTTGTTCGATGCCATCAAGTTGAAGATTTGATACCAGAATGCACTACTGCGACAATGAAACTTCTGAGTGTAGTGGTGCGGCTTGCATGATAAGGGACAGTTTTGGATGTCTGGAAGTGGTAGAAGGCACAATTAAGGCTAACAGGCATCAATGTGTGATTCTGGAGCCAAAATTATTGCCCAG
Organism: Limnephilus lunatus; assembly: GCA_917563855.2. Lineage (NCBI taxonomy): Eukaryota > Metazoa > Arthropoda > Insecta > Trichoptera > Limnephilidae > Limnephilus > Limnephilus lunatus. The sequence continues at coordinate 79,041,313 of OU830592.1, forward strand.
TACAATGATTTGTTCGAGTGTAACCGTGGTAAATGCAATTTCCAGGAGCATGGACCCCCATGCAATATAACAAAACGAAGATGAAGTGGTTGCGGAACCACCATATTGTTGTTTTCCCTTGAACAGGGAATCATCTGGACTCGAATCCTTTTGAAAATCTCTGGTCTAGATTGAAAATACTGGTTTCTCGTCACAAACCCAGAAATAAAAGAGAAATAATTGAAGCGATTATTCAAGCATGGTTCCATGTCATCAAACCTGAAAACTAGTGACGTTTGGTGGACTCCATTCCTAGAAGAATTGAGGAAGTTATTAAACTTAAAGGATTTCTAAGAAAATACTAACGTTAAATGTTAATTTTAAATGTTATGCAAAATCTTCGTAATTAATAAATAATTTGTGTTTTGCCATGTCGTTGTTTTATTCATCATTTTTGTAATTTTTCTAAAAAAAACATTTCAATCTATTCAAAATATAACAGTATAATATGTTGAATTATTTAGCTAAACAAGTACAGTTAAACACCAACGTGATTTAAAAAAGAGCGAATGAACATCAAATACAAGAAATTTATAAAAAGTGTCCATACTAGTCCACTAGTGTACGCAAGTATAGTGGCTCCACCGAAGCCCAAGTAAAACTGGCTTTCAAGAATCTGGGCGTCTCGTTATAGGGCTAGCAGATTATTTAATAGTGACCAGCTGCTAACCCTTTGCAATCTTAAGTACGCTCAACAATTGAATTTGGGAGCCACCTCTGGGCTTAGCCCCACAATAATTTATAAATCTGAGTCTAATCTGTTTTACAGATATTTTAATGTAGACTGCTCTAAATAGCTAGCAGCATTGATTCACGGTGCACTGGTGCATGTGCATGAACCTCGACGTTCACGAGTGGAACATCTGTTCACAGTTGAGAACGGATCGTTTCTCCGACTCGTTTTTGTGTAAGTCAGATTGTATGTGGAACGAGCTTCAGGCTTCAATTTTTCCTCCATCATATTATAATCCGGGCCTCTTCAAGACCCGCATAAATAAATCCATTTCTACAGCTCTTACCTTAACCCGCCTCACAATACTGCCCAACCGGATGACCACATAGGCGCCCTGTCTTCACACTGAACGGACGGAGGCGTTCTTCTGAGGTGTCACATAAAAATAAAAATAAAGTGCTGGTATAGATTATATACGAGTAGATATGTATACCTACCTATATTATGTACGTACGCTTAGGGCGGCTTGCAACAAAAGTTAAATTTGGTTTACATATCAATTTAAATGTGTTTCAAGAACTGTCAAAGTTAAATACCCAAAAGGGGCTGTTTAACTGAGTTAAATAATGTTTAGCAAACAATTACTACTAAAAAAATTAGGTTATCCCTTCGATTGTCTAATATTGCTAAAATTTATCTCGTTAATTAATTTGTATTCACGACGGACATTTGGGATTTGTGTTCTGACGATTACGAAGAAATTATAGAGTATATCGTTTAGAGAAGAAGAATTACAACTAGCTGAGGTCCCCGGCGATGCCCGGGCTTTACACAGAGTTTTCGAAATCAAATGTAGACAGTGACCTTTCTCTTGTTTTGAAGGTCATATGTACAAAATTTCATCAACCTCGGCATAAATCTGTAGATTTGCATACAAATCAAATCCACACCGCCAGCTTGCCAGCCCGCTCGTCCACCACATACAGACATTCTCATTTGTATATTAGATATATATTTCAACCAATTTACACAAAACCTTAACAAATTATATAAGCACCTAATAAGTACCTTAACTTTACTCGTGAATCACTCTATCTATTGGTGAAAACCGCAAGAAAATCCATTCATCTTTAATTTAAAATATGTAGAGATGATAGAATTATCGAATAAAAATTTGTGGTGTTTTGACAAATGATGTAAAATCAAAACACAAAAAAATCCACCTTACCTACGACATAACTTCATGGGAATATAACATAATTTTATGGGAAATAAAGTGTTTACGATCACTCACCGCCATTAATTAGAGCAGGGCGTGTCGTCCGCGTAACTAACACCTTTCTATATAAATGCATGAAATCTGACGGCAAAGATGTCTCCCGATATTGTTCAAACATTATTATTTATTACATAGTAGTGGCAGGAAAAGAACAAAATATGTAAAATGTTGAAAATTGACTTTTTTATAAGTTATCGTCATTTTACAGTTTGATCATAATTATATGTTATATGTACCTACCTACTTACCTATCTCACTTCAATTCAAAATACAGAAATAATTTTAGATGGAATAATAATTATTTTTTAATTAGAACACTACGAGCAACTAATCCCACCTAACCCTAATTATGTATTTTTTGTGAAATATTTTTTGGGTAGTCTCCTCATAAGCATTTCTAATCATAAAATAGAATAAATATATTTTTGTCTTTGTAAATTCATTAAATTCGGCCCTGTGTGCGCTGATTGAAAGTTTAAGGGTAGGTAGCTACCTACCTTGATAGTGTGAGTGCCACGGCCTTTCCCTGTTTCACGTTTTCCCGATCCCTTCCCTTCCTTCAGTCCACTGCCGGTGACCGTCGGACCGCCGGAGACCATCCAGACCGTGCCAACTACTCCACAGCCAATCCGGCCACGGTACGGTGCCTGTGGCCAGTGGACCATTGCAACACAGAACCTGATTAATCCATCCAATCCACAGGTTGAAAGTTGTAACACAACTTGATTATACTTTTGTAACTAACCACACACTGGCCTATATACATATATGTACATAGTGAATCCGTTGAACTCGTATAGCTTTAAAAGGTGTCAGAAATAAATTGAATTCGCGAAGTTATGGAGTGATTAAAGGGTAAATTTTATAAATTGAGGAATTCTTTATAATCTACTTATTTATTTTGTTTCTTTATTTAGGATGTACAGTACGAGTGATAAGGATGTTAAAATTATGCATTGTCAAAGTGACTATTGCGTATGAACGTCGGTAGGTACAATATCTTAGTAATTTTGGCCTGGAATGAGAATTTTTCTCTTAACGTAATGAATATGATATGAATAATAATTCTAAAAGGGAAGAACGTGTGTTAAAGAGAAATTTTGAAATCAAGAATTTTAAGCTTACGAATTGTAATATATTAAAAATTGAATGTAAGTTGTTTGAACAACTCGGACCCATAAGCTTGTTTTTAGGATAATATAACATTACAAGGCATTTGTGTGACGTATGAGGTATACCTGAGTTATTAAAATAATTTATATCACACTAAAAAAATTTAAGAATCAGTTTGGTTGTTTGGTATTTTAGCACGGAATCATGAAAAGTTTCGTATTTTTTGTCGTAATTAATACATATATTATAACGAGGTATGCGTTAATTCTAAAAAAATCCACACCTAATTTAAAGATTGAATGAATGCAACTTTAAGCGGAATAAACAAGCCAAAAATGTGTACATTCAATGTGCCTTATAACGCATCACATTATATCATATATGTTATTTATTTATTTTTTGTTTTCAAAGAAAGGCAAACATTCCCGGGATACGCATAACCTGACAATATTTGAAAATCTCTTACTACCACCACAGTAAGCTTACTTGAGTCGTTATGGTGGACTTAGCCAGTCGAGGAATAGAACACGGAACACCTGGGTGGGACTCAAACGCGATGCCCACTCAACCACTGACCCATCAAAATGTACTTATATATAATATAACATACTATGTTTCCTGTATTCTTGATAACATATTACGTTATATTTATTATATATATATAACGTATTCCTCTCGCGCAATATAATCTACCTACACCCAGCTTAGGTGCACAATTCGCCGGTTTCCCTTGCCCCTTTCCTTCCCCGTGGACCATGCAGATTCGTGGAATTGATATAATTCCACGAATCCATTTTCCGCACCGTATGCACTTGCCAGTAACGTGTTATACTTCTGGGAGAAAAACTACTCACTTGGAAAACCGGCCGGTAAGGGGACAAAAGGGGCCGAAAAAAGGGGACCGTCACCGGGTAACTCAAACTCTGTTTCTGGTGGACGGACACAGGCGCCGACAACTTTCCAAGCAGGTGTATGAGCTGGCGGCCGCGAATGGCAGCACTATCGTCACCTGTGGAAGTTTAACGCTCACCGTGAATCTAGGACTACGACGAGAGTTTACCTGGAGCTTCGTCATTGCTTCAATATATCCAGACCCATCATTGAAGTGGACTTTCTCGCAAGATTTGAGCTGCTGGTAGAGTTTAGTACGATATAGAGAACTATAGAGGACTCCTGGCCTTCCTCACTGTAAAAACACTTCCTACGGTAGAGGACTTTCATCACCGACCGCAACCGATTATAATTATTTTCGCATTTCGGCAGAATACATTGAGAACTGCTTACTAAGGCAATTCCGACCCCTGGATTACATAAGCCAGTTCACCGCCGACATTCGCCACATTGCAGGAAAGGACAACAGCCCTCTCCAGGGTCGACACAATTGACTTTGCCTTGAACTACGCGGCGCTGGCAGCTGACCAGGTGAACGATACTGGGAGGTTCTGATCTGCAGCCCAGAAAGGCGCGCATTCCCGGCATCGACACAGACCTCATAGCCACACGCTTCGTCACGAAGAAGTTCCGACCAGAAGCTTTTAATGCGATCCAACAACTGGCCCTTAATAGAAGAGCATGTATGAGACGATGTGTGAATGTGAACGAGGCAAGGAGTGTGTGCCAAGACCGAGTTGTTTGGCGGTCCGTCCTTTCTGCCTACCCTGCGGGAAACTGCGTGATGGTTAGTTAGTTAGTTACCAACTGGCCCATCCAGACTGCCTGGCAGGCACTACTCAGATCCACACTACTGCGTACTACCCTGCAGCGAATGGCATGGTGGAGAGACTACACCGCCAGCTGAAGGGAGCGATCAAATTCCACCTAATATCCGATCGACAGCTGGGCACATTCAGTGACCAGTTCTCATGTCTCAGATAAACACAGAGCAATAATTGGAACGGACGTTAAGTCCAGTTAAATTTTCATTGTAAATAAATACGACCCGAGCATAATTGAAACTAATATCAATAACGAAGTATTGTTAATCAAAGGAAGTAACAGTACACTTAAATATCTATTCATACTTGATAATAAATAATATTTTTTAAAAACCTGCCACCTGCTTTTTAAACTTGGTGCATATATCGATCACGGAAATTTGAAATGGAAAAAATGTTAACTATCCAGGAGAGTAAAAAGAAAGTTTTTTATTTTATCAAAAATTTTCCTGTTTTTGACCTATAATTATGATTTTTTATTATAAAACAACTTTGAACAGATCTTTCAGAATACTGTACATTTTTTGTAAATTGCTTTAATAACAGTTTTTAATTTTTTCAGAAAACATTCTCTTAAAATGGACCTCGTAAAAGACGCATTTATTTTCCTAGAAATATTTTGACGGCGCAGACCGCAAGAGAAAAAATCGGAGAAAAATGTCACATTTAACTAATTTTTGGATTTATTGCCCTTCCTACCTAGGAGTAGGTAGGTAGGTACCACGGTTGTGTGCATCTGGGGAAATTTTGCAACTTGTCGAAGGCAAAGCAAATACGATTTAGCCGGAACTATTAGACATTAGACATAGTAAGCTAGTGTTCCAATCTTAGAGTAACCAATACATCCCGGGGTCGGTTGGTTGGTTGGGGGAGAGAGGGGGTGGCTGGTTGGTGGGAGAGGCAGCAGCTATTGCTACTAGCACCTTCCATCCCCGACCTGCCATATAATCGATAGCGCATGTTCCCGTCACCATGGGGATGTTAATACCTTGAATGTTGCCAACCATTTGTTAAGGAACCATAAACATTTTATTTTATTAAATCAATATCTCATGTTCAAACCACTTTAAAATAAACAGGCAAAAGAAAAGAAAGCGACATCTAGCGACTTTCTAGTTAAACTTCTACCGCGTGTGAATTGCACATTCAGATTTTTTTTTATATTCATATGTAAAGATAGCAGCCAATAATATGTGCGTTAAGAAAAATGAAGATAGTGTTGGTAGTTCTTAGTCGAAGTATACTACAGTTAAAAGTGACCGAATTGGAAATGGGTTCCATAGCTCAATCGGTAGAGCAGTTGGCCATGAATGCTAAGGTAATTTAAATCCGAGTCCCAGTGGAACCAAAACCAACATCTTTTTCTGATTTTTCTGTCTTCAGATTTTAATTGAGTTTCGCTAATATTGTCTTCATTTAATTAAAGACTTAGGAATAGTTCATAAACTTACAAACAATTATAGTACCTACTTGTAAACAGTTTTAAAATAATGTTTTTATACATATAACTGACCCAGCGACAATCTTTTGCAATTTTTTAAAGTGATATCCACTGAAGAATCCACATTATTATCCTTTATTAGTATTCTGGATAACGCGAGGAGTAGGTACATATTATTACGCTAGTTACGGCCGTTGTTCTCAACTTTTCGATCGACCAATCGTTTGCGATCATCTAAGTGATTTGTAGGCATTTTGTAAGGTAACGCTCGATTCGTGTTGTTCCCAGACATTTTATCTTTGATAATTTTAAGTGGCCGCGCCCACTTTCATAGACAATTAAATGACATCAAAGTAAAAACTTTCGAAGTAAAATTAATATTAAAGAGTTAATTATTGTATTTATTATAAATGCACATATTTTCTTTAAAACACTGTTATCCATTAACTGAAATTTTATATTTTTTAAACAAACATACATAATATATTAAAACTAAAGTGTCAGCTTAGCCAGCGCCGGATCTGCCATACGTTTAAAAACCTGCAAAAAACCTGGCGCCAACTCCGAAGGGGCGCCGTGAGAAAATAAATATTGTATTAAAATTTAGTTATAATATTCCCTGAATCGTTTAAAAATTACCGTACGAAATAATTATTACCCTCTAGCAACACTTTCCAAAGAAACAGAATGCGCACGCATCAGTTTGAAATCAACGGCTTACGAATTTATAGTCAGTTACAGAATTTTTTTACAAATTCCATATATGTTTATCTATTTTTCCATAAATCTTTTACGACGAATGGGTGCGATCCAAATTCGATAACCAATCACAGCGCAGTTTTTTTGTTGCTGACAATTTTTGTTAGTGTGTCGTCCATACGCTCGCTATTGTTTTATTTTGTACGATTTACGTCTCTAGGAGAAGATAGTTAAAGACCATTTTCTTATAAAATCTTCAGTAAATTCCATTATCAAAAGCATCGCACGGTTTGCAGGATTTCCAGGTTGCAACGTGTTGACAGTTTCATCATTGATTTGACATATTATTTGAAGTTCGTTAAATGTATAATTAATATGTATTAAATTTGTTGGATTTGTTATTTTACGGTGTCAGTGTAAGCGTCTTTCGTAAGCCGTTGATGCCATACGCCAGTGTTTAGTGTTTGAATGGTGTTTGTTCGCTCAATTTGGTGTTTGTTCGCTCAACACAGGGGAAATCCAAGGTCCAAATTTGAGGTTATATTCTTATTAGATTTTAGATCTAGTCAGAAGCTGTAGATGCTATTCTCGTGTTGTGCGTTGCCATGATAATGATTTGTATTTGCTTTTTCTATTAATATTCGCGTTGGGTATATACATAAACGCAGTAAATCTCAAGAATGTCTAATAGACCTAGTTCAGCGAAACCACCCGCATTGTCTCGTAACCTATATTTTAAATCATGTTACGGGCACAAACAAACAATTTGTTGTATTATTTTAAAGCATAACTCGCAAAAAGAGTTTTTCCTAAAATAATGAAAATAGCACCATAATTTTATGTTTACCCAATAGATTCAGAGAGTATAGGGCTCCTGGCGATTCTCTCTTTAAAAAAAACGAGTGTTGATGAGAGCTACCGCCAGGTCACTTGGAAAAGTTACACCCTTTGTATGTCTTGATTTTATTTGATAAATTAGTGTAAAAAAAAAAAATATTGGGGTGAACGAATTTTTAATCAAAATAAAAATGTAGGGTGGGGGGGCGCCATCGGTACCTACTGCACAGGGCGCCAGATTTCGTAGATCCGGCCCTGAGCTTGACCTTAATGCCACCGTAGGTAGATACCTGGCACTCGACTCGAATATTCGACATAAGTTTTTAAGAAATAAAACTGAACTGAAAAATTAAAAGCTCCCGATTTCTCGTAATCTAGTATTGGTAAAAACTTTAAGATAAATTTTAAAGGTACCTGAATAGAAAGCATAAAAATGTGTACAAACTTTAGCGAAAACGCCCTAATACTGTAAAAACAAAAAATCATTTTGGCAACCACCCATTACAGAAGCACATCGCCTTTAGTCCTTAGACTTACAGGATTTGGGGAGACAGAAGGAGCCTGTCAGCCTACTGCTGGTTTCCTGGAGGCCCAGACCAGGACTCTTCTAGGGTTTTAATATCAAGAATGATGATGATAATGATCATTGAATAAGATCTGGCACCATAATTGCCAACAGTGTCTTGAAAATTTAAAAGACTGGTTCAAAAAGGTTCTCTGCATCTCTTTCTATCTGATGATGGCTGTCATTGTCACACTGGAAAAACTTGGTTGTCATTATTTTATCATAATGATTAGGTAATAACAATATAAACACGTGATGATTGGGGATGGATCAGACCCCTAAATTCAAGAAGGTGTAACGCAGACATAATGAGAGTACTTACCAATGGTGGACACTATAATAAACGAAACTAAGTGTATATAAACTCCTTGTCGTAATGTTGAAAAAGGTGCCTCGCTCCTGGGTGAGCTCCCTCGGCTATGTAACAAGGTTGCTCCATATACCTCATTTCCCTATTCCCCCCGCATGGCGGCAAAGCGCGGCAAAAGCGCGAAATAAAATCACAATAACAGATAAACACAACTCTCTTCAAATTTACACGGAAACGACCATGAAAAATGATCATTTATTTATTTGTAAGAGACAAACAGCTTATACATAAAGTACCTATCGAGATATACAAAGTTAAATTAAGTCAAGCCAAAAAGGTCTCCCATGTTAAAGGTACTTGAGATGGAGCTTTATTATATTTTAAAATTAATTTTTGGTGAGGAGGAGAGGAAGAGGAAAATAGGATAAGGATAGGAGATGCTCCCGATACATTCCACACTCTTGTATTAATTTTCAGTATTTCTGAAGGGTATTGTTGAAAATGTCTATGTTGTAAAATTTCGTATTATATTGCGCATATATACGGGGAATTGGGGATTTTTTTCTTAGTTCTGCATTTAAATAACAAGGTTTGGTAAAAAAATAAACGTCTTGTATAGAGGGAATTGAAGTTGAAGTGTGCAATGTATGTACAATATTATACATACATATTATCTTGCATATTTCCAACATTGAATACTGAATTTATCATTTTTTGGAGGAATTTAGGATTCAAGACTGATTATTTGAACTTCCGGCACGTTTATGAGCTGTCATAAAATCGACAATTGGCGCCATTTCTATTTCTTTACATTTGAACGGCCCTCGTTAAGCGATAAAAACCTTTGATTATTGTGCATTTTGAAGTACGTTATGCCTGATGACTCGAATAACGGCCCAACAACTATGGATATGTGACTTTTACAATAATAATCGATTATTAAATAATCCATTCTTTTTCTTAGCATGCAAAATCGATTTATAAATAATCAGTTTTTCTTGAAAATTGGTTACTTATAATAATCGATTTTACCCAAAATTTGCCAAATTAAAATAAACGCGTAAAATATTTTTAATGACAGTTTTATTAATTAAAAAATATTCAACAGAAATTTATAAGCTTTAAAATAATCAACCAAAATAAAAAGTTTTTTTAAAAATAACCAACACAAATTAAAAATTGTTCGTTGACTGTTGACTTCATCTAGTGACAAGTTTGATCAGAAACTTTAACTAAACTGCTTTTAAAGCACAAATTAAATGTCACCGGCGTAGACGCACATATGGCGTTAATGTTATGTTTTGTTTATAATCATCATAGAGGTTTGCGCTCCGGATTCCGGACTAATGACTAAGAGTAGCAGGTTTGCGAATGAAAAAATCGGCAGTATAAAAAAAGGTTTTTTTAGAAAATGAAAAACGGCAGTTTAAAAAAATCGATTACTAATTAATCGATTTTTTAGAAAATTAAAATCGCTTAATAAAATCGTTTTTTTGTTGGAGAAAAATCGATTTTGAATCGATTTTTTCTAAATCGATTATTTTTTCACATCCCTACTAACAACGCAACTTAAAATTTGAAAACCGCTAACGGGCTGCGAATCAAATTTTACAGAGAAAAAAAAAGCGATCGACATCACAACGTGGCGTGTTGGTGCAGAATAGGGTTAAATCACGCACTCCTTATACTAACTGCTAACTGCGTATACATTTGCAAACAGAGACGCGAACCGAGCCACGAACTTTGCTAAAGGAATGAAACAACCACAAACAGCACCGAAACGCCGCTTTCGGTTGCTTCGTTTCTTTCACATAATTCGTGGCTCGGCTCGCGTCTGGGTTTGCAAATGTATACGCGACCTTACGCAGCCAGCTGCCTGTTTTTGCAAAAGCAAAAAAACATCGACAAAATGTGTGTTTTATTTTATTTTGTATAGTTCAGGCACACATATTAAAATGTTTTTTGGGGTTCTTGACGAAAATAATTTCCCTCAGGGCCTTTTTCATCTTTGGGGATGTTGTGTGGAGGGTATTTTTGAGGAGAGCAAGGAGTGAACATGAGTTTTGAAGTGACCAGTGTTATAGGAGGGAGGAAACACGTAGAAGCCGGCAAATCGTTCCAAGCCAAGATGTTGTAATCAAAAATGTCGTAGAAACGATCCGTTTTCATGTTACAAATAATATAAACAATGTATAAATTTGCCACATAATACAATAAAACGATACCCGAAAAGTGATTCGCAAGTAGGAGATTTTGCACTCCAAAGCATTTTTCATGGGTCTGATATTTTATTTTTTCTAGGTTTTTAAAAATTCTCGATTAAAGCAAAGGCGACGATATGATTCTACTCGCAAGTATTTAATTAAAGCATCAATAATATTTCTAAGAAATCAAATTTTATAAATAAAATTATTTTGCATACTGAGCATTGTATCGGAACAATTCGGGAGGCGCGCATGGGTACCGCCGCCCAGGGGACCATTTATTGGATAACCGACACCAAGTGGTTCGTACGTATGGTGACAGCAGGGGTGCCCGGCTTCATGGGGTGATATTTGTCTAGGCAGATGGTTTTGCCCACCTACTGCTTGGGAGGGCAGGTTGGAAGAATCTGGCTGAGGGAAACATTTTGAAACCTCTCCAGACGAACTTCATGTATTCGTCACTCCTAAACACAATGAACCCCAGATTCCTATCTACGCCACATACCTTTTCCTCTCCAGAACTTCCTCTTCTTCATTTCCCTAAGAAGACCCTCCACCAGCATCCCCAAAAATGACATAGACCCTGAGGGATCACTTTATTATATTTTTTGCGAGCCCTTGGCAGCGTAGAGCACAGCAATGTGTGAATTATGTAAATTAGTACAATGTGAAATAAAAACAAAAGCGTCCAGTGTAAGTCGAGTGTCAAAATAACACAGTCGTAAGTCGTAAGTCGTAACCGAGTAATTAAAAGTTAAAAGTTTTGGAAGTGAGTCAAGATGAAGCATTCACAGAATAACCGATTTTCAGAACTAAAGCACGATAAATTATTTGGCTTTACTGTCTGAAACTAAAGTTAGGTAGATACTTCGAGTTTCGAAATTCGTGAATCAGGGCAAATTGCTTTCTTTATAAGGAACTTTAAAAATCTAATAATTCTGTTGAATTGTTTTTAAGAGTCTTAAAGGGTAAAGCTAACCACGAAGAAATCCATAATTTTTTTTTTTTTACGTAAACACAAAACATGAAATATAGAACATAAAATTGGAGAATTTTGAGACATTGAAGGAAAGATACTTTGGGAGGCGGGAATGGGTACCACCGCCCCGGGAACCATTTATTAATTTATTGGATAACCAACACCTGCGCCATTGGTCACCCCAAGTGGTTCACTACGTTTGGTGACTTAGCAGGGGTGCCCGGGTTCATGGGGTGAGGTTTGTCAAGATCTTGGCCCACCTGCTGCGTGGCGGGTCGGATCTAGAGAGACTGGTTGAGGAGGTCTTTTGACCTCTTCAGCCAGAATCCCTCTACCCATCACCTTATAGTCGAAGGGATAGATTCATACGTTCGTCACTCCCGGAAACACTGACTCCCAGATTCCTGCCCACCCCTCCCTCATACCTTCTTCCTTCTCAGATTATTTCTTTCCTTTTCCTTTCCTTTCTTTCCTAAAAATACCCCACCACAGCATCCCCAAAGATGACATAGGCCCTGAAGGGAATAATCTTTTTCAGGGCCTCCTATGTACATAACGTAAAAAAAAGTGTGAAACCATTCGCCCCAAAAATCGATATTTTCCACTCCGGAACGATATTCTATAAACTTTCTTTTTTATTTATCTCTTTGCTTGCATTGATAAGCATACGTATTTCACTACGTAATACTAGAAGCTGGTTTCATTTCAGTACAGAAATTGTGGGACTAACTACCACATTTATATGCTCGTCATTGCCCAGAATTTTCAATTAAATTGATCACTAAATAAATACAAAACATTTCTGCTGGGGAAATTTAGTTATGTTTAAAAACTAAGAAATAAAAATTGTAGAATTTTTACTATTCTTGTGTAAAAGGCGCTAAAATGGGCGTTAATAAAGAAATAATAAAAAAAAACTTCTGTTGCCCCGACCGAGTTTCGAATCCGCGAATTCAGCGTTCAGATCCAAAAACTTGCCACGGAATCAAGATTTTTGTTATCATCTTGGGATAGGTTAGGTTAGATTAAACTATGTTAGGGGAGAATCCAATCAGACGTTATTAATAGGCTTACGTCTGTACGGTTGAAATTTAAGAATTCGACTTCGAATACATCTCTGACGCCGCGCCTTATCTATGCAAAACCATCTTCGTTCTTGAAGTTTGTTTTTATTTTTTTTTTTTTATTTAATACTAGCTGGGTTACCCGGCTTCGCTCAGGACAATAAGATAGTGTTCTGGAATGTTGCACAATGATGTTCCCGATTCCCTATTCCTGATCATTCCACGACATACTCCGCCACTCTTTCCACAACTTTCTACAGCTCTATGGAACCTTCTAGAACTTTCCGGAAGACTGTTCTAGAAATTTCAAGAGGGCGAAACTTTCAGCCCTTATATCTTTAAAAGCATGCCCTTTAGGTAAAAACGGATAGCCTTATTCCCTAGGGGGGATAGAGATCTACCACACCATATAACTCCCTTGATCGAACCGGGACTCGTTTCTGAGTTTTTGCGAGCTGCACGTTTTTTTGGACTTTCTTTTATAATATATGCCATATTCAAATAAATAAAATGTTACTCCTTGCATGTCCTTTCCCGTGCGTTCCCCTCCAGCGTTCCACTTCCACCTTCCCCACCACCGCTCTCTCGCTCCCCCGTCCCGCCAACCCCCCTGGCACTGCATTTCTTGACTCCTCCCCCGCCCGGCCCGTAGCCGAAACTTTTTTCTAATACTAACAATTTTAAACTCGTGATATCTTTCTAATTAAATATCCGAATTGAAAAATTCAAAAAGTAAAATAAAGGTATTGAAGCTGTCTTGAATACGAAGTAATTTATTTTGATAAGGATTAAAACCAAGATACAAATAAAGTGCCTTTTCAAGCGGCGACATTTAAATTAAATTTTTAAAATAAAATAATACTTATTGTGGCATAACCATAATAGTTAGACATATGCTGTCGCGACCTTTTTTGTAAATAATGATGAGTTCTATAAAGTCGTGGTACATTATTTTATTCTATCATCAATAGTTTTCGCAGCGCACGCGATTTAAAGAATATTTCAGGTAAATCTTTTACACCCTGGGTTACATTATTGAAGTTTTAGTAAGGATGCCTATTTTTTTTTTTAAATATAATATCTCCTATGTCACCCAGGGATAGTGTAGCTTCCCAACAGCGAAAGAATTTTTCAAATCGGTCCAGTAGTTTCGGAGCCTATTCGATGCAAACAAACACACAAACAAACAAACAAATATTACCTCTTTATATAGGGTAGTAGATAGATTTAGTGTAGTAGATATAGTGTAGTAGATTTGTATGTTTTTTCAATAATTATACATTTTTTTACATGTTAAACAGATTTGTAATATTAATGTAATAAAAGCCTTTCCTCACCATAAAGAGACAAGGCTCTTGCGTTTGTTGAGTGAATTCATACTCAATTATGTTATCAATGTTATCATTTGAGTAGGTGAATAATAATATTGCAACTACATATTAACAATAGATATAGTAAGAGAAGCTTGAGATGTATCAATTAACAGATTTAAATTAAGTGAAATGTTAATAATAGTAATGTAACTCTTACAGTTGTTTCAGGCAATTTTTTAATTTAATTTGAAATTTACTTTTATTTTCGATAATTTTTACTTTTAATGGGAGTTTGTTGAAATAATTTATACCAAGATACAGATAGGAATTTTGGACGTGCTTGGTATTAAATTTTGGGATTTTAATATTGTTTTGATGTCTTGCTGATATATTGAAATGTAATTTTTTTAGCTGTATTTCTTTGAAAGTTTGTAGTATTGAATATTTTTTATATAAACTGTCTATTGTAGATACTTTGAATATTGAAAAGATTTTGCAGTAGAAAATGTAGAAGGTTTTTTTCAATATAACCTTAATTATTAATCTTTGAACTATTTTGAGAGGATTTAAAATAACATCGTATGTTCCCATCCTATAATACCGTATTGTGATATAGATTGAACAATTGTATAGTACACTCTTTTTAGGTTTTCCAGTCTAAGAATATTTCTGAGTCTTATAAATATACTAGCTTTTACCCACGGCTTCTCTCGCATAGTATTAGTGGGAAATTACTGGCATAATTATTGGCATAATTGTTATTATTCTTGCTATTTTCTATTGTCTAATAGAAAATAATTATTGTTTAATAGAAAATTTCAAAATTTGAGAAAGACATTTCGCAAATAAGAATTCTATTTTATAAAATATTTAATATTTAGAAATAGAGATTTATTTTAAGTACCTACTCCCTTTATTAGTATTTTATTCATATTTGAATCCAGAGTAACCTAAAAAAATAAGAAAATGACAGTCCACTTCAAACGCTATGCTTTATAGCAACGGTATGCTTTTTGTTCGGAGAATAAACATTTTTAGAGATATGTAGAAATTAACTACGACGCCAAAAAAGTACTTTTTTTAATCACAACAAAGCACTCTTTTTAAACCTAAAATTAAAAAAAAAAAACATTGTTTCCAAGGTTACAATTTGTTTGACGTTTGCAATAACTCGATTTTGTTAGGGACAGAAAACGTATGATACATAATTTCATAACGCCACAGCTCATTCATAACGCCAGAGCTTACCAATATATAGAGCCGTTGTTGTGAAAGAGTAAGGACCATCCATACAAACTTTCGCATTTATAAAATTAAGTAAGATATATACATTTCCTAATTCTTTTGACAAGTTCACAAATATGTGTTTTCCATTTAAAATGTTGATCTATATATACACCAAGATATTTAATTTTGGAAGTTGAATTAAGTGTTGAACATTCTGGAGTGCAATTAGTTCCACTACATTTACTCTGATGTATTAGAATTTTTATTTCTGGTTTAGATTTAAATTTATTGATACAGAATGGGATAAAGATTGTTTTTTCGGTATTTAAGGAGACGGGATTTTTATCGAACCATTTTTTCAGTGTATTGATGTCAATATTCGCTAGGTTGTTCACAGTATTTCAATCAGCACCTTCAATTATTATGACAGTGTCATCAGCATAAGATATTATTTTTCCGTTTATTCTGTGTGTGAAAATATCATTTACATAGATGATAAACAGTAACGGCCCCAGGACTGTACCTTGAGGTATACCAAAATTACTCGTATTTGTTGGCTAAGCACATCGTTGATTTTTATGACTTGAGGGCGTTTGAAAAGGTAGCTTTTTATCCATTCTAGAGCTGTACCGTTTAATCCAATGTTTCTTAATTTAGTTATAAGTTTGTCATTCCAATACATTTTAATGATTTATCTAATGAATTGAGAACAAGGCTAGTTAATTTTGCAATTGCATCCTGTGTGCTTCTACCTTCCATAAATCCAAAATGATTTTCATTAAATATTTTATTACATTTTATAAAATGGTTCATTCTTTTTTTTATTATCTTTTCAAAAAATTTTGCTACATTTGAGATTACTGATATTGGTCGGTAGTTGCCTACTTCTTCTGGATTATCAGATTTAAATATTGGAGTAATGATAGTTTGTTTGTAAATAGATGGGAACACTCCGCTTTGGAAACTTACATTTACTTTATGCGTTAATGGTTTAGAAATTTGATTTTTAATATTTTTTAAAATATTAACCGTAATTCCATCAAATCCCGGTGCAGAACCTCCTTTCATATCGTTTATGATAGATACTATTTCATCCTCTGTTATGACTTGAAATTTTATTTTGTTGCTATTTTATTTTCTGTATCAATATTGCAGTCTGAAATTGGGTTGATATTTATGTGATTTGCAAGATTTTTTCCTATGTTTGCAAAGAATGTGTTAAATACATTTGCAGCTTTTGACGGGTTTTCTTTACAACATATTTTCGAGTTATCGTGAGTAATAGCATTGATTTAATTATTCCTGCTATTGTTAAAAAGCTACTTTTGTAATTGAACCGAATACAAGCAAGTAGCCAATAATGCTGCCACTTACGTTAACAGATTGCATGAGGACCTGCCGCTGGCAGGTATAAGTAGATACTATTGGATTTGTAACTTCGTGAATCTTTCCGGGTGTGGAGAGATTGATTTACTTTTTTTTTTTATTTATTTATTTTATACACTTTACAAATACAAGACAAAAAGTCCCGATAAACTACTTTTTAGCAGTTTGTCTAACGGGTTCTTTACGTTAAAGATCGTATTATAGTGATTTAATAGTTACATTTTTACAATTATATAAAATAAAATTTAATTTTTTACAGAAATATAGATAAAAATAAATTTTTGAAAACATAAATAACATTTTTAAAGTTTTTAGAATAATATGTCATTGTGAGCTAATACAAATTAATTCTTTCCGTAAGCCAAGTCTTCAGTAAATTCATCAATTGTTTGTTTTGGGCACAGTTTTTAATTTCAGTACGTAACATATTTAAACAACTGGGAATCATGTAATTTAACGTTCTTTGTCCATATTTATTTGTATGCTTAGGTACAATTAGCCCTTCATTAAAGTTAAAACGAGTATTATGGTTGTGTTCCAGCCTGTTAATATATAAAGGATTATTTATGTGCTGAAATATAATTCTGTACCACAGAATTGCTCTGACTGAAAGAACTTTGAGACTCTGATAAAAGTATGGAATATTATGCCTTTATTTGTATAAATTTTTTTCAGCTAATAATTTAACCAATTAATTTTGCACTGATTGTACATGGTCTATATTTGTTTTACAGGAAAATCCCCAAGCTGTTATTCCATACCTTATAACAGATTCAGCTAGAGATAAATAAATTATTCGAAGTGTGCAGATAGGAACAAAAAATTTTAGTTTATACAATCTGCTTACAATTGATCTTAGTCGTGCACAAACTTTGTTTATTTGTATATCCCACTTGAAAAAGCAATCAATAATAACACCTAAATAAACATATTCTTTAACTAGTTCCATATTTTCACATGTACACGTTGCAGGAATACCATTGTGTAAGCAATCTGATGTATGTGTCTTTATTTCAGGTGTAATATATACCTTAACATTAGGGGATCTTATATGTAACAATTTAGTTTTTTTGGCATTTATGATTAAGCCAGAGTCATGAGACCACTTTAAGAGTTCAATGTAGTCTTTTTGTAAAAGATCTATACAAGTTTGCAAATCACTGCTAGAAATCACTAAAGCAGTATCATCCGCGTATACAAAGTACTTTACATGTCTAAAAATTAATTTAATAAAAGATACATATATAATATACAGAATTGGACCTAATATGGAACCTTGAGGAACGCCGGCAAAAAACTTCTTTTTTTTTACTTAAGGCTCAGTTAACCGCACGAAAAATTTCGATTTGGACCAGTCGTGATATTTACTTTTAAAACGGCTTCATAGGAGGTGTATCGAATAGCGCAGATAATAATTAGCGTGCCTCATTAGAGACATCTATGAAAATGACAGCAAACTAAATATGAGTTGATATATCGTGGTTGTGTTCTCCGGGCGGTCTTGATGTTCAACGAAGATTCACAAACTGTGGAATGAATTAAATATTTTTTAAATTTTATAATAAAATGTAACTTAATATATTTAAAAAAAAAATCGAAATTAATTAAAGTTTTTCTTATTAGGTTATCTATACAGGGTGTCCGGGTGCAAAGTGCACAAACTTCAGAAGGAGATCCTACATGACGAATGAAGTAAAATACAACTTTTTTCGAAATTTAAATGTTTTTTTTTTCCCTTATAAAAATATTTTTTCATGGAAGAATATACTTTTTTCTATACAAACAATTCAATTTTTTACCCGAAAACTAGCTTAAAACGTTAGAATTTCGAAAAAAGTTATTTGATTTTATCTCTTTTACTTGAACTATCATGTAAAATCACCTTCCTTGCGCGCTTTACCCCCGGACACCTTGTATAAAGAATATAATATATGTATATTCATAAATTATCTACTTTTGAACATTTATATAAATTATATACACTCATACATTTTTGATGCTTATCATATTTTATTTTTATAACGAAGATAATTTATTCATATAAAAAAAATGAAATTTCGAAAAAAGTTGTTCATCTTTTTTACTTCTACCATCATGTAGAATCATCTTATAAAGTTTCTGCACTTTACCCCCGGATATCCTGTCCATTATTCTAATATGAGATATAGAAGATATTATTACAATCTAAGATATTACTCGTAACAAACTAACTAACCATCACGCCGTTTCCCCGCAGGGGTAGGCAGAGAGGACAGACCGCCAAACAATTCAATCGACACACTTCTTGCCTCGTTTACATTCATACATCGTCTCACACATGCTCTTCTATTATTCTGACTCTTGATATGGCCCGACTTAAGTATATGATTCACTTGGTCGTGCCATGTCTTCCTCGGGCGTCCCTGACTTCTTTTACCTTTGCGGATCTCCACGTTTAGAATTTATAATAACACGAATATTATTTACATTTTGACGACCGGCGCGTAGTCCAACGGTAAGGCTCTTGACACGCATACCGAAGGTGGCGGGATCGAATCCCGGCGTGGCAAATAATGATTAATTTGTGTTTTCACAATTTATTATAAAAATAATATACATATAGTATATTTGTGGCACGTTCCAGAGTGAAAGATACTCTCAGTATCGCTCTGGTGTAAGACCACCATTCAGAATTCGTTGCTTGAAATGGCACTAGCCGTGTTTGGTGACCAGATCTGAATAGCCAGGTACTTCCCCACCTTCCTCTTCCCCATCTCCTTACCCTCTCCACTACCTTCAGCCTCACAACATACCCCAATTGGGGTCGCCATAGTCTCACTGGCTCCAGACGGGAGCAGCTGAGACTCTTGTGAGGTATTACTATAAAAAAATTATTTATATATTTAAAGTTTTTTTTTCATGTCAAAAGGATTTGCACACTAGGTACAGGCGTGTACTTGTACTCCAACAGAATTCGTTTTTGTGATTATTTAAAAAGCTGGGGCATTATTTATGCACATTGGCGAGAAATATAGTTTCTACTATTTTTAAGAGTTTAAGTTTTCAGAGTGCTGTCAATTTTATTTCGAATTCTTTTTGGTTATATTTTTAGATGTTATTTTAAGTTTTTCTATGTTTCATTATTTAATTTGTCTAAAATATTCATTTAACTACACACATGTAATAATTTATAGACGTCAGCAACAACAGGTGCATCAACGTGTTCATGTTCGGTAGAAAAGGCACAGAGGTTGATTCTAAAAGTCATTCTACGAAAACCATCTATATTTCCAACTATACAGTTATTTAACTCCTTCAGGGTTCTTAGTTTAAATAAAAATTTCAAAAAAACTCACTGTTACAAACACACAAAGATCAATTCAATACTATAACAACAATCACAAAAATAAGTAACCGATCACGATCACGTGGCAACTTAGAAATTCCAAAATATAAAACAAGTGCTTCTCAACTCCATTATACTTATCAAGGTATAAAAAATTTTAATGCTCTCCTATATAAAATCAAATCTGAAGAAAATTATAAAGCCTTTAAATCATAAATCAAAGTACTACTAGATCAACCCAACACTAATTATAAGTTTTAATTACATAGAGCGAATTTCTACGTTTATTTTTATTACATTGCACCTACTAGTAATAATTGATCAAGTGTTAATTATAATATTATGTACTTAAGTTTAAAATTAAATATTTAATTTCATCATTAATTTTACAAAAAAAAAATGTCTTTCTCTGTTTTAACATATCCTCTTAAAATATTTTACCAGCATTTCAAAGTATAATCAAAGATTATTGTCGCAAAATATTATTATGTACCTAGTCTTACAATATTATCGGGTAATTCCATTATAACTGAATCATATTTATGTACTTACCACCTACCAACTACCTATTAATTGAAATGTAATAATATTTTTATTTTACTAGTACACCTATATCCTAACTTTTATTTATCTATGTACCGTACATCTAACTGTTAAGTTAGTAAATTTCTATATTTGTTATCATTCCTATAAGTTTTATTAAGTTTTATTTTATTTCTTACATCAAACAAAAACAAAGGTTGAATGTAATGACACGACCCCCCAATTTAAACACGAGAAATGTTTTTCTTTATTAAATTAGGTAATTTCATTAACAAAAAAATTACTTTATTGTAATTAGTTCCTTGTATTTTTCTTCTGTAAATCTGTCATATGTATGTATTTCAAATAATAAAAAAAAATAATAAAATGACGAATGAAACTAAGTAAAATGACAACCTAGAAATAACGCTTGTTATTTGTTGGGACCATAATAAAGAATAAGACTGGGACCATTACATGAACCGCTAGGCCAAAACAAACGAAAACGTAAATTGAATTTTATAAATGTATTTATAAATTTTATAAAAGTATATGTAAAAGTTACATTTTAATTAACCGTATTATTAATCTTTAAAAAATCATAATTCATAATCAAGATTTCTGATTCCCCACAGTTTGACAGTATATCAGCGGCGCAGAATATGCTGGCCGCACGCAAGTCGCAAGTCCCGACAGAAGAATAAAATCTGACTGCGAGAGCCAATATCGAGTTTGGTAAAAAATATGTATTCTACTCTACGACAAATCAGTTAAAAATCCGGGCATAGGTCCGCTATGCAAGCTCTCCTGGTAGCGACTGGCGGATATTTGAAAGGCACATATGTTACACGCGCGTTAGACAGAGACGGCCTGTAATAATGATCTTCAGAATTAAAAAACGCAAGCGCCTGTTGTTAAAATATTTAATTAAACACGACTTACTTAAAAAAGTGCAAAAATCTCGCGATAATTGTCTTTAATTTTATTTATAGAAACGCTGTGAATTTTTTCATACACATAACTTGTAAAATAACTGAAACAAACGTGTTTATAATAATTTTTGGAGCATACTTTGCGATTTTTTTCTATCGAGGGAATTTTTTATAATTTGCGTTTCGGCGCGATAAATCACTAGATATTATCTTCAAGAATAACATATATTTTTTTAAGAGCTCAAAATCTTCAAATGTTTAAGGGAGGTTTGCAAGAAATCGGTAGAAATTCGGAGAACCGTCTCTTAAAGAGTTTAAGAGTTTTAATTTCATGCATCGGTTGTTTAAGTAATTTTCAAAAAGTTTTAGTAGTTTTCCTCGTATTCCTATAATTTCTAGTATTTTAAGTAATTTACCATGATCAATAGTATCAAAAGCTTTTGAATAATCTATAAATAAGACTAATGTATGTTTTTTACTATTAATTCATTATTTATCATGTTGCCAAATTTTTGAAGCAGCAATTCTGTACTCTTTTTTTTGGAAACCGTATTGATTAGTATCTATTATAGAAAAATCTTCTAAATATTTTATTAATTTTATTTGAATATATTTTTCAAGAATTTTTTCTAGAGATGGCAAGATACTAATTGGTCTGTAGTTACCCAATACAGTGTGGTCACCTCCCTTATATACAGGTCTTATGATACTACATTTTAAGTCATCGGGGATTTTTGCTTGAAATAAGATTCTGTTTATAAAATGGGTTATAATTGGACCTAGGATTAAAATAGGTTTTTTAATATCGCTCATTCTGATACTATCAATTCCTGGAGAAGAACTCTTCATTTGTCTTACAATGCTTTCTATATCCGCCGCTGTTGCCCTCGGTAGGTACATGCTTTGAGGCATCGCCTCTGGTTCAAATTTAGTTGTCTTATGGTTGCAATTATGTTACATATTGTAAACACTTTCAGAGAAATAATCAACAAAATCAATAATTAAACCTTCTTTTGTTCGACCTTTCATCAGATATTTAGAAGCATTTTCATCACAGTCATTTTTACACTTAGTTCCTAAAATTTTATTACACTCCTCCCATGTTTTTTTTGAGTCTTGAAAATAGTTTTTGAATTTATCATTATAGTAAGAAGTTTTTAATTTAACTAATAATTTATTTAGCACATTTCTAAAACATTTATATTCTTTCTCGTAATATTTGTTTGTTGGAGAATTTTTCCAGCGTTTATATAAATTATCTCTTTTTTTAATTTTACATAAAACATCGGAAGATATCCAATCGTTTTTAGCATAAGGACGGGTTTTGGATTTTTTACTTATCACAATTGTGCTATTTTTATACAAGTCATCAAAATAATTCTGAAATTTTGAGTAAATAATAGAACAGTCATTTTCTTCTAAAAGTGAATTCCAATCATAATTTTGGATATTATTGTCGATATGTCTCTGCGAAAGAATCGTTATATTTTCAGTTTTGTTCAAGTTTACTTGTTCTATAGAATCTAACTGAACATTAATAGCCGTGGTGTGGTGATCAGCAATATTATAATCACATACGCATGAGGAAATTGAACTCACACCTGTGAAAGCTCCAGCGGATTGTCTTCCGCTAATCCTTACAAAAAAATGATCGATACACGAGCTGTTTATTTTCTGTTGAACTATCACTTCTCTTGTTACATCATCTATACATTTTATTAAATAATTATTTGTAAGGATATTTTCATAAGTTATTATGACTGAATCATTTCTATTTAATAAGTTTAAATTGATGTCACCAAAATATATGACACTTTCATTTGGGTCAGTATTATTTTTAAACACAGAAGATATTTCAGACAAAAATGCTTGTTTATTGAGATTCGGAGGTCGGTATATAGCTAAAAGATTTAAATTTTTGTTATTTTTAAATGTCAATTTTCCAAAAACGTTTTCAAAATATATTGTGTCTATAAATATTTGCGATAAGGTGAGATTATTTCTTACATATAACAAGATACCTCCACCGGATTTGTAACTTCTGCAATAGTGATATGAATTAAATCCGGGAATTTCATATAAACCAACATGTTCTGAACGTATTGCTGTTTCACAAAGCATAAGTATGTCAATGTGATTTATACAGTTTTTAAAATAAGCATGAAAGAGATCCCAATACTTGCAAACTGACCTAATGTTTAGTTCTACACAAGTTAGATTATTTGTTTCACATTTTCTTGTAGTCTGCATTTGAATCCATTCATGCAAATTATTAACTTTACAATAATTTACATCTCTTCCATCATCAATATAACTAAAAGACATTTTTGATTTTAAAATATTCACCTGAAATCCTGATAATAATATGATTATTATTGTAACTGTCAGTTGTGAATAATAATACCGCGCGTCTATATATATTATACATGACGTCATTGCCTGTGGCGTTTACTTTGTTCCGGTGACTAGCTGTCACTGGGTCCGAGAAATCGGCTATTTTTGGATTTATTATTTTTGGAACCAATTTCTATCGAATTAAGAAAATGGTCACTCACACTTAAACTGGGCGAAGCTGAACCAAAGCCGCCCGCAGGGCCCAGCAACAAAAACCTTTAGAGCGGGTTTTTAGCTATTAGCAGAAATTATGTATGATCGAGTGAGAAATGTGGATATCCGCAAAGAATGTAAGGCTGATGTAAGCATAATGAGTAAGATTAAGAAAGGGACCCTCAGATGGTTTGGGCATGTAGAGCGAATTACGAAGAAAGTACTGTAAGAAGAATATACGACGCAAATGTGAATGGTAGAAGAAGTCGGGGACGTCCGAGGAAGACATGGCACGATCACGTGAATCAGGACAGATACTACAGTATGGCCATGTCAAAAGTCAGAATAATAGAAGGGGATGTATGAGACGATGTTTGAATGTGAGTGAGACAAAGAGTGTGTGCCAAGACCGAGTTGTTTGGCGGTCCGTCCTCTCTGCCTACCCCTGCGGGGAAACGGCGTGATGGTTAGTTAGTATTATTGGAGCGTTTGTGCCCGAAGTGAAGTAATTTTTATCTTAATTTTGGTGAAATTGATAAAAAAGATCAAATATTGAAATTCTTTCTTGATCAAGATGTCCTGTCTGTAGTCGAAAGGTTTTGGTAAACTTGATAGTTTTTTTTTATCAAATCGGTGTAGATAGTTAGATTCAGTTATCTGTTGACAATGTATTTACAGAGAGCATTATTATCACAGTGTACAGCAGTTTATCACTGTGTCCCATTTTTTCAGCAGTGACCCAATTTACACTGACCTATAATCCCTCGCCCCACAATCTGCGCAAATGCAGTAAAGTTAACAGGTCGCCAAGTCTGACCTAGGCCTCCCCAGGTCACAGAATGATTGCAAGGTCACTGTTACCTCAGATTCAGTTGGCTTCCGTCCAATTTAATGCAATAGACTGTGCAATTTGCCCGCCAGTTACACCTGAAAACATTAAATTATTTGCTTCATAACAACTGCGCGAAAAATAAAAATCACAGCATTGGTATAAATTGCGCTACATTCTTACTTTATTCATCAAAGATGTTTTTATGTATTTTTTTATTATGCCGGTCACACACGTGCTTTGTTGCCTCCCCACTCTTGTCTACATTAGTTTTCTGAAGGTTTCACTTCTTCCGCGTGTGAAACTGCACACAAATGTAATCCATGTAATTCTATTACTACAGTAAACATGACAGAATTTACGTTATTTTAAACAAATAAATGAAAAATTTAACAATGTTACATTTTAGAATTATTGCCTGAAATGACACTTAAAACCTTCAAGGTGAATGTTGAAAATATCAAGAGACCTGAAGATAGGTATCATTTAGCAGCACCATACCTCTATGCTGGGCCAGGGTATCTAGCATGATAGGTAGGTACCTACAGGTTTTATCGAACATGTCGGTAGCTTGTCATCGCTCCCGAGCAGTGGCGTAGCTAGCATGGGTAGCACCCGGGGCGGATAGGGCGGATAACGTGATTGGTGTCACCCCCCCCCCCCCCTCCCCCATTAAAGTTGACAAACACTAATTTCGACTCATAAAAAATTGACCGAGTGGCACCCCCCCGTCGGGTGGCACCCGGGGCGGTCCGCCCCCCTCGAGCACGACTGCAGACCGCTTAAACAAATAACAGTTTCCGTAAAGGAACCCTTAGTCGAGAAAACCTTAAACGAGAACTGTTATACCCAGAACGTCCGTTCTGCCATGTAGAATATAGAGCAACACGTGATATCGACCGTAAAGGTAGTGCTGTACGGTACGCACAATTTTATTGACGGCATTCCAAGAGGAATGGGTTGTCAATAAAATTGTTTATTATTTTAAAAGCTAAATCGAAAAAAAGTTTATTATTTTAAAAGCTGTTCATTATTTTAAAAGTTGTAAGGGTTCCATTCCTCATAGATAGGAGACTTACGTAGCGCGTTTATTTATTTTTTTATTTAACAGTACATAATCACATATTAGAAAGTAGTTACAAGTTGTAGAATTAATACAATAGTTGGTACCAATGACATGTCGCTGTTATATAATATATGTTTTTAAGTGACAAATTATAAATTTTACCTATATTAAATTGGTAAATTATTTAGGGAGAGGGGTGTGTGTGTGTGTCTGTGTGTGTGAGGGTGTGAGGGTGTGTGAGGGTGTGTAAATATGTGTGTATGTGTGTATGTAAGTATGCGCATTAAACAATTTATATGATTGACATGATGCTCTTTTTAAATTTGGGCAGTGAATCGGAGAAAATATCGATGTTATAATTTAGATTAACATTAACATTGACATTTTTAGTAAAAACCTTAAGAAATATCGATATGAAGTAACGCGTACGATCGATTATTAATATGAGAATATATCGTGAGCATCTCCTATCATTTTTCTACATTCCTCTTCCTCTCCTCTTCCTATAACCCAACATTAATTATAATATAATAAAACTTCATCTCCGATGTACTTTAGCATAAGAAACCTCTGTGGCTTGACTCCAGTTCAATTATATATTTATCACTGTATATGTATTATGTAAAAGCTGTTTGTTTCTTACAAATAAATAAATAAATAAAAAAATATGAAGAGCACGATTGATTGGCGAGTTAGTTGCTGCATTTGTCTTGTATTTAAGCGTGTGGAATAGTTCTGTATGGCGTGTACGTCTTAATGGAATGTTAAAATTAATTAGGGAAAGTAGTTCGGTACAATCGATGTTATTATTTAAAATTTTGTGTATAAATGTCAAATCAGCAATTACTCATCTTTGTTGCAAAGTTTGAAATGTGCATTCATAATTATTGTTGAATTTTAAGGTAAGATATTTTATAAATTTGTTTTGAATATGTTCTATGCTATCTATGTATAATTTGTACTGCGGGTTCCAAATTGGCGAGGCATATTCCAGTATACTTCTGACTAATGCAAAATATAACATAACTACTGTGCGCGGGTTACTGAACACTTTACCTATACGAAGAACAATTTAAGAGAGCAAATCCGAATGGCGTATTCACCTGCATTTATGTAAAGATTTTAGAAGAGAGAGACAAAGTTATACGATAGCATCGCGTTATAATGTGAAACAAGTTCGCAGATGCTCAATGTACAGATTCCGAATAGTACAACGAGAGCAGTTGTTTTCTGTGATTAGAATTATTGTATGAATTGCCTCACAATCTCATCAATCAATCTTCAAATACATTTTTCGCGTTATTTTTATGGCAGGGAGGTATGTATTGTATTCCGATACACGTTATTAAATATGTGAGACCTTTCTTTACGAAATAGAGAAAAAGTTATAATAACGTATGCATCACATTAGGGCTAGAATATAGGCAATTAAGGCAATACAAATTCGTACTCAATCCTCAACGGTCGATTAATATCTACGGCGTGCGCAGTTGCTTTCTGTAATGTCAAATTCGGGGTGCCTCAAGGAAGTATTCTGGGTCCGATTCTGTTCCTTATTTATATTAATGAGCTATGCTACATAGAATGTGACGGAGAAATCATCTGTTTTGCGGATGATACTGTTCTCCTAATAAATGGGAAAAATTGGGCAGAAACATTTAAGGAATCAGAAGACACACTTAAAAGAATAAAAAATTGGCTAGACTACCATTCACTTACACTTAATGCTAATGAAACCAAATTCATCACTTTCAAAATAAAAAAAATAAAAACTCTGAAGAAAACCTGAACTTGAAAATTCATAGTCAGCATCACTTAAATGAGCATTGTAATTGTCCCTCATTAGAAAACGTTGACCATGTAACGTATCTGCGTCTAAAAATTGACCGAAACTTAAAATGGACCGAACACATTACCTATTTAAATAATAAAATTAAAAAACTAAGTTATTTTTTCAAAACTATCAGGAATGTCCTCATTAAAAAAGACTCAAGATTTACATGGCTCTCTGCCAATCACTGTTAGAATACGGTATTATCGGATGGGGCAGTGCAAATAAAAACAAACTAAATCCACTAATTAAAACTCAAAAATCCATAATGAAAATTATACTGAAAGTTCCTGTAAGAACTAGCGCTGACGAAATCTTCAACAATCTTAACATCATGTCAATTAAACAACTGTATTCTAAAACTATACTCATTTACATTCATAAGTACAAAACCTAAGAAATAAAAACTTACACGTACATTAGAAACACTAGATCTCATGGTCAAAAACATATCCAACAAGTAACTACTAACACAACATTTGGGCAAAAAAGCTTCTTGTATTATTATTGTATTAAACTTTACAATAAAAAACCTCAACAGTATATATAACATTTAAATCTCAAATAAAAAGCTGGATACTAAATATAGGGAGAACAGAAATAGAAAATATACTGATATCAAATACAGACTAAAACCGAATCTACTGAACTGAATTATAAAAAAAACACAATTTAATTTAATTTTTAATTATTTAAAAAAAATACTACATGATACCTATATGTTTATAACTAATTAATATTAATTTCTTATAATTAAATTATAATATGTAAATGAAATCCTCAGCACGGGAAATCCCAGTGAGGATATCATTATCTCTAGATGTTTGTAAAGAAAGGAAGACAATAAATCATTATTATATTATTATTATTATAATGCTTTAGAATTATTCTTAGTTCTTGCGT
Source organism: Limnephilus lunatus (assembly GCA_917563855.2). NCBI lineage: Eukaryota > Metazoa > Arthropoda > Insecta > Trichoptera > Limnephilidae > Limnephilus > Limnephilus lunatus. The sequence continues at coordinate 79,070,112 of OU830592.1, forward strand.
GACTTCTTTAGTTCCTATTTTTTTAATCATCGACCATAACAGCATGGCAGTTATGCTTGACGACTGATTAGAATTTGACTAAACGCTGAAACGGACCGAGAATCGTAAAACAAAAAAGTAAAACGCTAATTGCCTATAAAATATGACGGGGGTTCAAACAACCTAATCTAAGACCTGACATTCCAAATTTGGGTGCTTGACATACCAGTTCGACTAATTTTCCTTGTCCGCCTATAAATTTTAATTAGTCGTTAATTATCTCGTATGCATTCATTAATGACCCATGTGGTATTAGTAAAGATCTGTAGATGTAGATTGCTGAAATATAAAAAAATATACATACAGGAAACCCCGTAAGCTTTGAATGGATAAAAATAATCCACGAAAAACTGCAAGACTTTTCCTTAACATTTACAGGGAGTTCATTGAACATTTTAAAACCTTTATGATAAATATTTTATTGCGTTACCGATAAATTTGTTTTAGGAAGCCGCAGTTTCTTGTAGGATAGCAATGAACTGTAACTATTAAGAGAAAACCGGGCGGCGTTTTGCCCATACAAACGTATTCCTCAATTTGCTCTCTGGATTTTGACACTAAAGCAAATATTAAAAAAAATAATATACATATCGACCACTAGCGTGTTGGTATTTGATTTTTTTGATGAGTTACTTCTTATAAGAGCTAGGACCCTCCAAAAATCGTTAAAATTATCTGGTTTGAATGCCATCATCAGATAATCTTTATACAAACTAGACATGTATAAAAAAAAATCAAAACGTACCTACAGACGTAGAGTATTTTCTTCTAATACATTTTGTATAAACAAATAAAAAATCTGCCAAATTTTGGAGGAGAAAAATGTGGAATACAAAATTTTATTTTGAAATTACCAGCCTGAGGTGCAGTTTTATCTCTCGCTCAGTATTCGGGGGAGTAACAGCAACAGATTGGTAAAATACCTATTGTTGAAATTTCTCAGCAACCGGTTTCCTCTTAAGACTAACACTATTATAATCTGGTAACATTTTATTTTTTAAAGTTATAAATAAATACTAGGGTATTATTATAGACTAATTGTTGCCAGAAACTTAAAATTTATTTATTTATTTGTAAGAAACAAACAGCTTTTACATAATATACCTACAGTGATAAATATACAAGTGAACTGAAGTCAAGTCACAGAAGTTTCTTATGCTAAAGTACTTCGGAAATGAAGTTTTAATATCTTAAAATTAATTTTGGGTTATTGGAAGGGGAGAGGAGGAGGAATATGGGAAAAGGATAAGAGATGTTCCCGATGTATTCTATATAATCTCATATTAATAATCGGTCGTACGCGTTACTTCTTATCGAAATTTCTTTAGGTTATTACGGGTTATTACTAAAAATGTCAATGCTGTGATATTTTGTATTATATTGTGCACACACACGAGGAATTGGGGAATTTTTTCTAAAATATTGAGTTAAAGTTATATATATAGGATCTCATTGTTTTCTTTTTTTATTTACAAAAGTTCGTTACATCTACTTTATAATCTTTGCTGTTTTACAAGCTCATTACACCTGTCTTTTACTTACAAATTTCTTACCTATAGAAACTTACCCTTATGCATTGCATTTACTGTGTACCTCATATTCATCTAAAATTACTTACATATATTTTTATATACGAGTAAATATAAGTATTAAGTGTGTTATATATTTCTTAGGCATTCCAATATTTTATTTAAGTACTTAAACAGGATCTCATTTTACTTTGTTCACACGTGCTACACATGTTCTTAACTTCTTTTTACTATTCTTTGTTGTTTTACATGCTCATTGGCTCTTTATTACTTACGCAATTCTAATTTCTCATGTTATAGTTTATGCCTTACCTATTATAAGTTCATCACACGCGGTACAAATGAAAGCTTCAGAAAACTAAAATAATAGACAAGACTGGGGAGACTACGAAGTACCGCACAAAGAGGAGACCGATTATACTATCTCATTATTTCGCAGGCTAAATTCTATAGATGTATGTTTTTGTCTCTTTTTTAGTGTCGCTGTTTTTCATTTTTTCGAGTTTCAAATCACAGCGGTGCTAAAGAAGTTTTCACTTTCAATTTACTGTAAATAATGTATAATATCAAATTCGATGGATAAGACAAAGCATGGCGAAGTCGATTATCACAGGTCTACAAAAAAAAATGGAGAGCTGTTTTGGTTTTTTTGCGTAATTCTTATGTTTTTGGGTGTGCTGAATCCGAAAATGACTTTCTCCTTTTTGTCATAGAACGTCACGTTTTCTGACAATGTAGGTATCTACGTTAAACAAGTTATCATCTTAAAATAAAAGATAAAAGACTAAAATTTTTTTATTTATAATTGCGTAACAAAACTTGTGTTTTTATCTAAAATACATTTATTAGTAAGCATTAAACACATTTCTTTTTCCCAGTGAGACTCCTTTTGGTACATTTTCACTTGTAGGAAGCATCTGGAAGGTCTCTCTGAAGCGTCCAACAGTAGTCTGTTATCATTGAGGTGCTCCATCTTCCCTGGTATCTTTTTTCCATCTCCTTAATATCTTGGTGAAATCTTTCACCTTGCTCTTCACTCATATCTCCTAAATTTTCTGGAAAGTAGTGGAGGTTGGAATGAAGAAAATGTACTTTTAAACTCATTAGGCTACCTAAAGCATGAAATGCTTTTAACATTTTTTGACGATTTGTTTGCAGTTAGGGTCTTTGTTATTGCCTAAAAAATCAGGTTACCCTCCCCGATCCCTAGTTCTCCTCCCCCCTCTCTCGAATCCCTAACCCAAGTTCCCCTCCCCCCACCCGCATTTCTTACATTCAGTACCGGTACATTCAGTCTTCAAACAGCTCGCGTGCCACCTATTGCAATTTTTTTACACAAATTTCATAATGCCAGAGCTCACCAGTAGTTTTATACAAACCTTGTCCTGACAATAACGAACACAAAAAAAAGAATTATCCAATTTGGTGCAGTCGTTCGGAAGTTAAGCGCGCACATACATTTCTGCGATTCATTTTTATTCAATTCATTAATTTTTCGTAATTTCATGATGCCAGAGCCCACTATTGAATACAGAAACCATCGCGGACACATCAAATACCAAAAATTTCATCGCAATCGGATGAACGGTTTAGCAATGCGTAATTTCATGATGCCAGAGCTCACTCTCTATATCTATAATACATATATATGTATACCGTTTAGCAAAATAACATGAAGTTCTGGAATTTGTAAAAAGGTGGGATCATTTTTAGCCAATTTCGGGAAGAATTCATCAAATTTCGATTTCGCATCACCATTTCCTTAGTATCCGGGCGGGTGATTCCAATCTAATACTAATTCTATTGTTAAAATAGTTAGTGTTATTCTAAGACAAGAAGTCTTTGACAGAATAAACTGAAACGGAGATACGTTTGAAACATTTAGCCGTTATGAAAGTTTGAAACGTCTTGATGTTATTAACTATTCATCGGGGAACTGAACTAACATGCTCAGTTCTCAGGTCCCAGTTACCAGTTACCGGAGCAAACGGAGGTGCTTTGAAAACTTCAGTGGACTTGGTAACAGAGTTGGAGTTCGTGGAATAAATGCCTTTGAAGCCGAAGGTCGCAAGTATAATCCCAGAACCGTCAGCCGGCAGCTAAAATATGTCATTACAATATCATAATTTCAAAACTATATAGATTTATTTAATATTAAAATAAACATTAATGAAATGAGCCTCTTGCACGAATGTTCAACTGGTTTAGAAAAAATAATCTGATTAAATTGACTGAAGAAATCATTATCGGAAGAGACTCGTTTACCTGTGAGCTCCTTTTTATTTATTATTATATTTTACATTGTCTCCACACAGGAGGCCCCGAGGAAAATACCATCTTTGGGGATGCTGTGTGGAGGGTGTTTTTAGGAAAGGAAGAAGAGAAAGTTTTGGGAAGAAAAAGGTATGATGGGTAGGTAGGTAGTCCTGCTGGAGAGCTCAAAAGGTCTCCCTCAGCTATTCTCATACGAACTCCATTCTCACCCGATCCGATCTGCTCCGCAGTTGGTGGAGACCCGGAAAAACCTCACCCCATGAACACGGGCACCCCTGCTAAGTCACCAAACGCAGCGGAACCACTTGGTATGACATATGGCAGAGGTGTTGGTTATCTAATAAATGGTTCCCGAGGCGGCGATACCCATTGAAAATCAATAACGGAACTAGTTAAAGTCCCCAGCGTTGCCCGGTAATTTTACTCTAATATTAAACGTGAAGTGTGCAAATTTTACCAAGAAGAATCAAGATAAAAAAATCTCATTTTAGGGGGTTGGGAAAAGGGGTTGGGTGGTTTTTATAAATCTCATGCAGACAGTGACCTTTTTCTTGTTTTGGAGGTCAAGTCTGTATAATTTCTTTAATTTTTTTTTTATCTATCTATTTAAATAAGAATGGCTGCCACGTAACGGACAACTGGTGGATACTGGAAGTACATCGGGCGGGCGGCGAGGTTTTGATTTTCATACAAATCTGCAGAATTATTCCGAGATTGATGAAATTTTGCACACTTGACCTTCAAAACGAAAGGACGGTCACAGCTAGTATCTAATTTCGAAAAACCCTGTCCAAATATCGGGCAACGCAGGGGACGTCAGCTAGTTATATACACAAATAGATAATTTAATTTATTTTGGATTTAAGTACGATACGAAGGTTTCCCAAAATTAACACCCGGAGGTTCTGAGGGATATTTTGTCGTAGGTTCGGATCTAAACGATAATTGAGCTAACGCATTATTTACGAAAGGTCTTAGTGAGAGGTTATCGAAGAAAAAAAAATTGGCGTCGCGCGACGCTTGTAATTTTTTGCCCCCGAAGAATTTGCTTATTTTTAGAAACTTTTATTTATTTATTTATTTATTGTTTGAAAATATTACATAATACAATATAGTGAACTTAAAATGTCCAACTAGGCAATTGCCCGTTTTAGGACATTCCAGTATGATAATGTTTTTACATGTAAATTATAGTAAATTATAGTGTTGACTATTCTGTTGGTAAAATAATACATATGTATATTCATATTCTAGAATACTTTCAGTTATACCACGACATTTTTTTACTATTGTTTAGCTGACATAATAAACTAAAGAAATATTAATAGATAAAACAAGAAAAATGAATTTGAAAATGAAAATGAATGAAGAAATTCTGTTGGTAAAATAATACATATATGTATATATTCATAATCTAGTATACTTTCAGTTGTATCACGACATTTTTTTGCTATTGTTTAGCTGACATAATAAACTAAAGAGATGTTAATAGATAAAACAAGAAAATGAAAAATAAAAATGAAAGTAAAGAAGGAACTTTTCCTCTAAGGAAAAATATCACGAAGAATTGAGCAATTTTCGAAGTTACTTTATGTAAAAATACAGTTACTGTAATGCTAATATAATACCAATATAAATTAAAATGTAAAGAAAAACAAAAATTACAATTCAATTACTGTTGTTTAGCATATTCTCGCATTCAGCTCTCCCCAAGACCAGAAGCCAATTAGTAACCTGCATACGCAGAATATTAGTACTCATTGCCTTCCATGCATCAGGTATGAGATTGAGCAATTTAGGGCCTAGGTATGAGAATTGTCTCTGTGCTAAAGATGAGGAGGTGGTGGGCGGAACTATTGGGTTTTTTTTCGCATGTCTTGTATTATGACAGTGGTTTACGGAAGCGTAGTGGTGCCTCTGTTTTTGAGTGTGTAATATGATTTTCCTTATGTATAATTGTCTTACATCAAGAACACGAAACTCTGCGAACAATGAATCGCTGGGGTACCTGAAAGGTTTTTTCAGTATGACTCTTATAAGCGATTTCTGGGATTTAGCTAAGGGATCGAGTATAGTTTTAGCACAACCGCCCCAACCTAAGGAAGCATAGTCTAATATGGAATTACACATTGCAAAGTAAATTCGTTTCAAATCATTTACGCATAGAATATTTCTTATTGCTATGAACAGATGTGTAAGTTTCCTGACCTTTGTGGAAGTTAAGGCTATATATTTGTCCCATCTCAGAAATTTATCAATGATAATTCCTAGGTATCTTATATTGTCCACACATTCTAAGGTATTGCATTTACATGTAATAATGTCGTTGCAATGGTGTATTCTAATGTTAAGGATTTCTTGTGGTTGACCCGCTTGAGTTGAACTGAAGCAGATGAATTTCGTTTTATCCGAGTTTAGAGTGAGGAGATTACTATCTAGCCATTGTTTAACTTTGTTTATGCCGAATTCAGCTTTACTGCAAGACTCATTCCAGGTTTTGCCTTCAAATAAAAGTACTGTATCGTCAGCAAATGTAATTATGTGGTCTGCAAAGGAAGTATTACATAAGTCATTTATATAAACATTAAACAGTATGGGACCTAGAGTACTTCCTTGCGGTACGCCATATTTAATATTGGCTGGATCACTTAGAGTACCGTTAATATCCACTCTTTGGCTCCTGTTTTCTAGGTAACTAACCAACCACTTGAAAATTTGACCCTGTATCCCAATTCGCTGTAGTTTATTCAGCAGAATTTTGTGCGAGATAGTGTCAAATGCTTTAGCTAGATCTAAAAAAAGTGCAATGCATTTACTACCTTTATCTAGGTTATTGGAGATGATTTTTGTCAAATTAGCGATGGCGTTTTCAGTGCTTAAACCTTTGCGAAAGCCGAATTGTCTACTAGAAAGGATGTTGTTATTTTCTAGATAATGGGTGAGACGGTTCTTTACAATTTTCTCCAAAATTTTTGAGACCGAGTTGAGCAGAGAAACCGGCCGGTAGTTATGTATCAGTGATTTGTCCCCACTTTTATGCAGTAAAATGACGATTGACTGCTTTAAATGGTTAGGGAATTTCCCTGATTTAAAGCCTAGATTCGCAATGAACGCAATCAGTAATGCTATGTATACTTTAATGATTTTTAGAAGATTCGATGAAATCTTATCGGGACCACATGCTTTTGATGACTTAAGGTCGTCAATTATCTTCATGACTTCGTTAGATGACGTTGTGATTGAGTCTATTTTGTGACCGATATTAGGGATAGTTAAATTGGCGAGAGCGGTTTCTGATTTCTTACACTTATCGAGAATTTTTTTCGCAAGTGTGTCTCCCACAGATGAAAAGTAACAGTTTGCAAAGTTTGCCATATCTTTGGGAACTTCAGAGTTTGATGTGTTAATGTATAGCGATTTAATTTCTGAAGATTATTGATTTTGGATTTGGTTATGTTGCGAAAGGTATCCCAAAAACGTTTTGGATTGCAGTTGTTTTCGTAAATGAGTTTCTTATAATAATTTTCTTTCGCCGATGTAATTAATTTCTTACACAAATTCCTATACTTTTTATAATAACATTGTAATACCAAATTCTCAGGATATGTTTTTGCCTTTTCATGAAGATGATTTCTTCTGTGAATCGATTTAACTAGACCCAGGGTGATCCATGGTGTGAATTTAGTTTGTTTATTAGATATGGTTATATTACTTGTGTGTTTTAATATGTACTCGTGTAGTTTGGTAATAAATTCTTTCATTGCTAAGTCAGTGTCTGATTGATCTAGAACATTTAGCCAGTTTTCTGCGCTCAAGTCCTCAATTAAATTATTGAAATTAGTTTTAGCAACGTATTTAATTTTCGAAGAAATGGGAGGCTTGTTTTTAAGACAAAGAGATGTTGTATAGTGGTCTGAAATAGTTGAGTGTATAACATAAGTGTCAATAAAGTTAATATTTTTCACATTGATGTGATCAAGACAGGATTTATTCGAGCCCTGTTCACGGGTAAAGCTGTTAATAGTCTGTGTGAAACCATTTTCCGCAAGTAGACATAGATAATCGATTGATTGACGGTGGTAATCAGGGATAGTATTAATGTTTAAATCTCCCATAATAATTTGCTGTTCAAATTTTTTAGCATTGTTTAAAATTGATTGCAATGAAAACAGGAAGGGGTCAATATTGATGAAGGAAGGAGATCTGTAAATGGCAAATATGCATATGTTATTATTCAATACTATTTTCATACAGTTTGATTGTGCTAAAGGAATTTCCTCTACATGAGCTTTAATTCCGTCCTTGATGTAGATAACAATTCCACTAGATTTGTTGAGGTTGGTTGTGGTGTGATATTCAGTGTAATCGTGGATTGATTTTACGGTGTAGTATTTGTTTAACCAGCATTCAGTTAATATTATAACATCAAAAGAGGAATTAAATAGATCAAGAAAAATTGTAAAGTCGTCGAGATTCGATATGCTTCTAATATTCTGGTGTATGATTTTTAGGCTATATGAGTCCCAGTTATAGTTGTTTAAATTCTCCAGATCTCGAATTATATTCATATTAACGCTAATACCAGAATCATTGCAATTATCCGAAGGTAACTGAAACATAATTATGTTTAAATTTATTATGATGTGTAGTGGTTAACCCGTAGTTCTTGTGCGAAAAGTCAGCAAACAAATAGTAAAAATAGAAAGTGTAAATTACGGTGTTGTTCATCAGTATTTTATTAATATATTGTATAGGAGATTGTGAGTTCTGATAGTATGATGCGTATTTTTCTTCGAGATGAAGATTGATTCCGCTACGAGCACATAGAAGAGAAAAATATGAGAAAAGTGAATTATTATAGATATAAAAGATGTAATAAAAGATGATGTTGTTGGTATGTTTCGTAAAGAAGCACTCTAAGCAGGTGATGATTATGTAAGTATCTGTCATGAAGGCTGTAAATTCAGTAAATATAAAAACAATAAAATCAATAAAATGGCCAGGTGTATAGTATGTGCTGTTCTTGTAGAGAAGTTGATGCGAAAAAAATGCCAAAAAACAATAATTGAATACCATGACATGCGAAAAATGCAAAAGTAGAACCAATACTAGGACATATTTATGTAAATTAAGATTTTTTCCAGATTTATATAGATTTGCTGGGAACATCATCTTACAAATACTATCGCTGCTTGTGATAAGTTCATAGCTTGTGATAAGTTCGTATAAAAAAGAATGTTTGAGGTGTTGGCATGCCTCATAAAACAACAACAAAGAACAATCAATACAATTAATACCAATAAAGAGAGAGTGCATTATTATGAGATAATGAGAGTACATTATATAACGTGAATGATAATGTTGATACATAGTATTCCAACTTAAAATATATTTTAACAGTAAAGTGCATAATATAGTGTATAATGCTTCTGCTTGTAATTGATAGGTGTGATAAAAAACAATAATTAAATACAGTAACATGTGAAAAATGCAAAAGTATGATTAAAAATGTGCGTATGGGCATTTGTAACGGGATTTTTTCCCAGATATATAAACAGTAGGTATACGTCTGTAGTATCCTAAAGTTAAATTAAATGTGCTAATCATGGATGTCGAAAACTGAATATAGAATATATTACCTTCAATATATAATATTCTGATGAGAATTATGAACTGCCTCTTAAATGCCCAAGAATTGAATGTAATACCGCACTTCAACGAGCGAATAATTAAATACAAGGTAGATGTACCACTCGCATTTCTGACTTGTATAAGTAAATCGAACAGAACCCAGTACATAATAATGCTGAAAAAATATGTAAATAAAACAGTAGTAATGGTTTTTGAGAAATAAAAAAACATTATTTTGACAGAGCTCGAGCATTTGAAGTTAATGTAAATTCTGTAAATACAAGTGAATATAATAATAGTTAACCAAAACAAAAAGATTATTACAGAAAATATGAGCATCATATAGTGAGTAAATAAGATATTAATACTCTGATTTTTATTTGTACAATAAATATTTTTTTTTTGATTTTGATTCCTACGAGAACATGCTGGAAGAATAATATTTACACAGTAAACTGATATTATCTTAAAGAATACTAAAACAGCGTGATTTTTGTTGATTAGAGGAAGAGTATGGTTAGAATTTTTAATTGTAAGATTTGTAATTTTTATAATAATTTTGCTGTTACTAGAGAAAGCTACTAATGAAAGTAAGAATGAATTATTTTGATAAATATTAGTTATTATAATTAAACTTAGTGTGAGTGAATTGTAGATGGCGGTAATACTCAAATAAAAACTTGTACTGAATGTATTATTTATGTAGATATATAATTTGTTCTTAGAGAGAGTTAAAGAAACGTGAGTTACAGTCAAAGGAGGTAACGTATAATAAAAATAGTGAATACTGATATAAACAATTTTCACACTGATTTTGTTGCTACATGAAAGAACTACTAAAAAGAGTAAGAATGCATTATTTTGAATTGATACATTATTTTTAAAGACAAAGAAAACTACATAGTATAAACGAGAGTGTCGTAGTTCGTAATGCGTCAACTGGTGATTAGCAATAAATCATTATAAAGCAAAAACACTAAAAGGTTTTCATAAAGACTAAATCTAAAACAAATAAAAAAACTGTAACTGGAGAAACCGTCAGTAGTTAAATAATTTTGCTCAAATAAAAAAGCGTGAAATGACAGCAAGCAGGAATGAATGTCATTGTGTATTTATTAGGAAAACAAAAGGGCTCACAATCAAATACGATAAAATGAAGAAAAAAACATCTACATAGGTGAAAATGGTAATTTATGTAATGCGTCCTTTTCCTTTTACAGCGATGATAGTTTCTAGATTCAGTAATTATATTCCCTACGTGCTGTCAAACACCATTATAACCTTTATTTATAATTTCTGTTTCAGTAAGCGTGCTGGTAGACTCGACTTCTTTACCGGCCGGATTTTCTTCGAACCGTGTTGATTTGGTTAAGTGATGAAAAGAAAAAAAAATAGTTAAATAGATTACGTTAGGTTAGGTTATGGGCTATTTATATTTTTTTTTCATAGCTTTTAATGACTTTTTAAAGAGGTGTTGAGTTGAGCTGATTCTGAGTTGTCATGGAACCGTTGATTTGTATGTCAATAATTACGCAAGGTGGCCCACTTACACGTAACCTGCACTCTCCCGGAAAATGGCAATAAATTATTCCTTGAAAATATAAAATCTTAATTATTATTTTTAATTGGTAAACTAATGTTTAAGACAAGATTTTTATGCAAAGCACAAAGGGTAACAATTATTATAAGCAATAATTATTGGCCTGAAACACTCATCAACATTGAAAAAATCTCCCGAGAAATGATAAATGTAATAAGCAGTAATTGTTGAATGAAACACTAGTATATATTGAATTATTTGGCGGGTGGGAGATAAGCCGACGTAGCTCAGTTGGTAGAGCAGTTGACCGGATATCAGAAGGACGCGGGTTCAAGTCCCGTCGGCGGCATTTATCTTTTCTCGGGAGATTTTTTCAATGTTGATGAGTGTTTCAGGCCAATAATTATTGCTTATAATAAATATAAAATCTTATTTAAATTGATAAGGCGACATCATTTTTTTACAATAAGTTTGTTCAAAAAAATATGATACTATATTATGTATAACATTAAAATTAATATTCGGTTAAAAAATTTACTTTTATTTTTATTTTATTAATTTACTGTAAGTATTACATTTTTGCAGATGTAAATGAATTTTAAATTTAAATTTTAATAATTAGACCTTTATTATAATATTTTGTAAAATATATGTATATACGTAACTCATATTTTATATTACAAAAAAAAATAATATTAATATAAAAGAAATGCAGATTCTTTTTTTAGTTTTCCTCACTGGGAGAACCTGTGTTGGGGGGACTAGGTTTTGGAGATAGTTTTCAGCGATTTCTATGGTAGGTACAACTTTCACGCTTTGGGTAGGGTTTTTTCATTAACTTCTATGACGATGTTTTAAAAAAAATTGTCAGTTCTATTTCCGATAGTTCCTATTTGTAAGCCAAGATTTGATGTATTTAATAAAGTTATTTGTTTTTTAGGAGATTGTTATACATATAATCTTACAATTTATTAAAAAATCAGAGCTTCTTTATTCAAAGATTGTATTACACGAAGGTATATTTAGCTTATCTATTTGTTGGGTTCGTAATTAATTGTTAATTAATGCACAGACAATTTAATATGATCTCTTTTGAAGCTTACGTTAAAATATTTGTAGGTTGTTTTTCATCGGGGGGGGGGGGGGGTCGATATTGTTTTTTTCTTTAAATCTGTTAGAAATAACATTCAATATTCCATCGAATGTTTTCGAATTTGGGCGCGAACGCACAATCGGCTTGTACAATTTTAGCCGCGAAAGCATGATAACTTCTATGGCGAAAACGATGACCGGACAACTCAGATTGAAACCAAATCGAGCCTCCTTTGAAAAGTCATTAAAAGTGATGAAAAAATAATTTAAAAAGATGGTTATGGGCTATTTGAAAATATTTTTTTTCATAGCATTTCATGACTTTTCAAAGAGGTTTTAAGTTGGCTTGATTCTGAGTTGGCATGGAACCGGCGAAAATAACCGGCCGGTTGTCTGCCAGGGTGCTAAAGGGTAATGGGAATTACCCGCATAGGTCCACAGGCCTTAGACATCAGACGCGACCTTTCAGAAACAATTATTTATGCAGCCAGCTCTCCGGGAATGTCTCCCCAGGTGGTAATTACTGCAGCCAGAAACACTATTTATGCTTTAATAGGGTTGTTGAGAGTTGCCAGTTGCCTATGACATGGGGCAGAGGGTGTAGGGTGGGGAGGGGAACAGTGGAGGGACCGGAGGGTGATTATATTGATTTCTTTTACAATTGAAATATAATAGTTATAGATACTATTTGCAATATTAATATTATAGTGTTTCGTGAACTCGTGCTGAGGAGTGCATGTATTGTGTTTTTAGGAGTATTATTATTGTGCTTTTAATATAACATTATTATCTATATAATAATATTTTCCTTGTGATTTGGATGACAACAATTAAAACACAATTGAGTTTCTCTGTAAGGAAAGAGGATGTTTATTTTGTTAATCTCACAAGATTTACATAAATAAAAGTATCTAGTAACAAAACAAACCTGTAAGGAAAGAAACGACATTTAATGTTATTAATTGTAATGTCGATTCCTTGATCACAATCACGATAGTAATTACTTTTAATTATTGAAATTAATCTTATCAATTTGCTTTATCATGGCCATAGATTATTTTTACTATATTTTTAATTATCCATAGATTATAAAATATCGAGTCGACTGTTAAGTAGGTACTGAGGCATATACCAGTGACAGTCTACGGTACATACAAAATGACGAGTCAAGATCGGCATTGTGTTAAATTAAAGAAAATTATAATTTTCTTTACTTATTACTATATTAAAGAATATTATTACTTATTACCTATATTAAAGAATATTATAAAATATCATAATATTATCTAATAAAATACAGGTAGATGATGTTGTGTAGGTACCTACAGTAAGTAATTAAACAAAAATATTGTAGTGTATCGTGAAAATCTCACAAGGAGAACCTGTGCTGAGGTATTCACGTGTTTTTTAGACAGTACTTACTATTTAAAAATATATATGTATCTACATATAATACTAAATGGTGTACTGAAAGTTGTAACGACATCGCACAGTGGCGTTAAATATTGGAGATAATGTAAAAATATTTTTTTAATAGGGCTTTACGCAATGTGGAAGTAAACATAAGTATATCACAAAAAAGTATTTTGTGATTACTGATTAGTACCTATTTTGACGGTTTATAAAGTACACGATGTGGCAACCAATACTTTAGCTACGTTAGGGGGGAGGGGGTTATATAATTGCCTTCCAGACGACAAAAAGGAAAAACCTATATTAAGGGGAAGCAACAAGTAATAGGCATAAAAATTATTTAGCAAACAGAGTCTAGAGGTCACCATTTCTAGCGCAAAAGTTTTTAAAATTTTATTTTATGATTGATTTTATAAGAAAGAAAAAAGTGAAAGGGAAAGGGTGGGAGAGTGGGGAAGGTGGAAGGAGAAGAGGGAGGGGAAGGGGACGCGGAAGGGAAACGGGGGCGGAAAGGGGACGCATGGGAAAGGACACACAGTGAGAAATAATTTCTTTCTTTAAGTGCGATTGCAAATCGCTAGTACATTTATAAAATACATAAATTCTTTTAAATGTATTCTTGCACTGGACGGGAATTGAATAGGCAAGCCACAAATCGCAAATCTTACTCCACATTATTACGCAAAGCATTAGAAATTACAAATAATGATAAAACAGACCCACAAAAAGCACCATTCTCTTATCGGTTAGGTTCTAGAGAGGGTAGTGATAATTATTTAACAATAAATTTAAATATTTAGGAAATTACATATTTAACTAGTTCCATTTCCCAAGTTGTAAATTTATTAAAAGTTAAGGTTCAAGATTGACGTGAGTCGGTGCGAAAGGTAGGTATATTATATTTCTTGGTACTTCATAGTATACGCCGCACACAAGGCCGAATTATCAATTTACGACGCCAAAAATATATTTATTTCATATTCTGATCAGAAATGTTTTGAGGGGACTATCTTTCGAAAAATATCTTATTAGGGTTAGTTGGGTCAGGTGGTCATAGTATTCTAATTAAAAAATAAAAATGATTTCAAAATAAATTATTTCTGTATTTAGAATTAGAGACAGAGGTGCATATAACATATAATTATAATTAAACTGTAAATGACGGTAACTTGTAAAACTGTTAATTTTTTAACATTATAAATATATTTTTACTTTATATTAATCCCCTATTTCCTTTAGAGCGGGGTCTCAAATACTTGCTGAAAAGAAAGCGCTCGATTTAACAAAGAGAGAATAGGGCTGACATATATTTAACATTTTTATAAGTATTAGTTATGAGATTCTTTTTCAAACTTGCAAAACGGAGTAGCAGAATTCGGTGGAACTTTTTTATAACTCTAGCTAAAATAAGCAATTCAATATATATTTTTTTAACAAAAATAATATTTCAATTTTTGAGGCATGTATGGGTACCGCCTCCCATTTCTCTGCCATTGGTCACCCCAAGTGGTTCGCTACGTTTGGTAACTTAGAAGGAGTGCCCGGGTTCATGGGGTCAGGTTTATCCGGATTTTGGCGGCAAATGTGTCTGCCCACCGGTGCAGTGTGGCAGGTTGGATCGGGAGAGATTGTTTGAGGGAGATCTTTTGACCTTACCAGCAGGACTCTCTCGGAAAATTGCCTTGCACCGCAGTGGAAAGGATGGATTCACTCGTCCGTCACTCCTGGACACACTGACCCCAGATTCCCACCCACCCCTCATACCTTTTCCTTCCCAGAACTTCCTCCCTTTCCTTCCCCTCAAAAGATGACACAGGCCCTGAGTGGAATTATTTTCCTTAGGGTCCCCTGTGTGGAGCTAATTTGAAAAAAAATCATTAAATATATATTATACCTATATTACGTACAACTGTTATTTTAACGATTAAAGTACATACCTGACACTTCAATATCCATTTTGAAAACTTTCTGTTTTTAAAATAGGGAAAACAGGACGAACGTAGTAACTCCGTCAATGATTCAGGCGAAACTAACTAGTAGGTATGGCCCCGTGAAAGATAAATCAGCTTTGCACATGTACCGGCAATCGCGTAGGGTTTACAAAATAAATTCTTGTGATTTATTATGAACTGGTTTATAGAGAACATTTCAAAGATATTTACGATGAAGACAATACTTTTTCCTATTTTTGGCGCCGTAATTTACTTTGGCCATCCTTATGTGCGCCGTGAAGGGAAGTACGCGTAGGTACCGGGAAAATCTGTTTTTAGGTCACGTTTACCTTGTATGAAAGCTTTATTCGTGTACTACCTGCTAATTATATTTTAATTATAACTTTTGAACTTCCTCACTTTGTCTGTCTAAAATCTGTGTGCGAAATATAGAACGAGATAAGTGAAAGTTCTAACGATGTGAGTGTACCTACCCGACTTTTTGTTGTTGCTATGTTTTATTTGGTTTATTACGTAATACCGCACAAGATTCTCTTCTGACGACCTCCGTGGTCGAGGGGCAAGGCTCTCGACTAGCAATCCGAAGGTCGCGGGTTCAAATTGCGTTATTTCACAATTTAATCATTTGAAATGATGTTAGGAATATTTGCGGCACGTTTCGGTGGGAGATACTCTCAGTATCGGCCTGGTGTAAGACCAGAATTGAAAAGTTCCTTGAAATGGCTTTAGTGTTTTGTGACCAGGGCTGGGCAAAATACATGCTTTGCTGTAATTAAAATACAAATTACAAAATACTTTTTCGCATGTATTTAAAATACGAAATACAAAATACTTTCAAGTCGTGTATTTGAAATACAAAATACAGTATTTTAACCAAAACTTTTTTTCAAATACAAAATACAAATTACAAAATACAAAATACATTTGGTTTTGGTAGAACTTTTGGTTGCAATAAAGGTGCGTTTCCATTGAAGTAAAGCTGAACAGAGATAAACAGAGACGTGCAAAAATTGACCAATCATATTGCTCGGAAGACACATCTCATCTCCGCTCCAATTGGAAAGTTTTGTGGTAGGTATAGAACCCAGGTGTTAGATAATTGATAATTGGAAGAAGGGTAAATGCAGGTAACTCCATTAATAAATGGAGGACTGCATGCCGTTGGCTCTAATGAAAAACTGCCAAAAGAAGCAAAGCTAGCAGTCTACTATGGAGTTCTGGTACCTACCCTGATGTATAGAAGTGAGGCAAGGAACTGGCAGAGGAAGGATGAAAGTAGACTGAGTGCTGTAGAAATGAGATCCCTGAGGCGAATGTGTGGTAAAACCGTGTGAGAAACGTGGAGATCCGCAAAGAATGCACGGCTGATGTAAGCGTAATGAGTAAAATTAAGAAAGGGACCCTCAGGTGGTTTGGGCATGTAGAGCGAATTAATGTGGAAGGAGTTTAAAGAGAATATATGATTCAAATGTGAATGGTAAAAGAAGTCGGGGACCCCAGAGGAAAACATGGCACGACCAAGTGAATCAGATACCTACTTGAGACGGGTCATGTCAATATTCATAATAATATAAGCGTATGTAAGAAACGATGTATGAATGTGAATGAGGCAAAGAGTGTGTGCCAAGACCGAGTTGTTTGGCGGTCCGTCCTCTGCCTACCCCTGCGGGAAAGGGCGTGATGGTTAGTTAGTTAGTCTTAGATAATAATAATAATTATTATAATAACATGACATTTGTAACATTGTCATGTAACAATAATATGTCAATGACAGTTGTTGTGTTTTTGTTTTTCTCTTGTTAAATTAATGGTTTATATCAAATTTTAGTGCCAAAATTTACAAACTATGCAATAAAACCAAACAAGGAGTGTTTCTAACCAGTTTTAGTGCTAACACTATTCTCCAAGTGTCTTGGTTAGTCAAATACTATAGTAAACAATCATTTCTCTAACCTTAATCTGCAATGAAGCGAACACCACCTGGCTCGCCATATCAAACTCCTGACTCTGATGTCGAAGAAGATGAAGTGCTTCCCAAAAATGACCCTGCCCAAGTGTCCGCTATTAACCCAGATTATGAGACACCCCTAATACCTGAATGTGACACTACTGGATATGTCAAACAGCTGGCTGAGAAGGTCCAGGCCGCAATGGCGATTATAACTGATCCATCATGCCGAGCCACTAAAGATCAGCAGATCAGGATTCAAAAGGAGCTCATCAGTGTTCTCTCCATTTCCAATATGATGGCTCTGGAAATGGGTAAACTGGAAGGTGCCCTTTCTGTGTTTACATCCAAGTGCATGCCTAATAAAACACCGACTGCGCCCACCCGTGCCTGGAATACTGTCGCTGCTTCCTCTTCTGACACCAGTGGAACTCAATATCCTTGCTTGCCACTTATTACAAGAAATAATGCTCTTCCTGGCCCTGCTAGACCTTCAGTTCTCGTGTTTCCAGTCAATAACACCCAGTCCACTTCCAAGGCCACCATGAAAACCCTGAAAACTGCAGTCAATCCTGCCACCTTGGGCATACGAGTAACTGGAATGCGAGAACTGAAAAGTGGTGGGGTGATAATCCACCCTAGCACTTCTGCTGAAGCGACGAAATTGGCAAATGCTCCAGCTTTATCTGAAGCTGGTCTTAAAGCAACGATCGCCCCAAATCGCCTCCCTCGTATTGCGATACATGACCTCCCTCAAGATATTTCGTCTGAGGATATTATCTCGGCGATTCATCATCAATCTTCCAGCGACACTGGTCTCTCATTAGAAAATTTAAAAGAGAACATATCTTTCTCTCATAAATCGGGCCCTCGCACTGGTAACTGCATCCACATTTTTAGAGTCCCTTCATCTGTTCGTCACTCTCTAATATCCCGTACAAAACTTGCCATTGACTGGCAGCTACACCGCGTAAGAGATTGGGTAGATAGCCTGAAGTGTGGCCACTGTCAACTATATGGCCACATAGCTTCCAAGTGCCAAGCAGACTTACCCACCTGTGCCCACTGTGCCAAAGTTGGCCACAACCGTGATGTCTGCCCCAAAAAGGAGAAATCTCCATTATGTGCCACCTGCACCTTCTTCAGAAAACCGGCTTCCCACAAAACTGGAGCTCAAGACTGCCCTGCTCGCCAAGCTGCTGAGAGACGTGAACTTTCTAGGATAAATTTTTTAGGTTGAATCTGAAGAATCGTTCTGTAAATAATTCCTTCTCAACGTACTACCAAAACGTTCGTGGCCTAAATACAAAACTGAACACTATTCGCTGTAACGTCAGTGTATGTCTTTACGACTTTTTATTTCTTACCGAAACATGGCTCTCGGATAATGTCTCATCTGCTGAACTTGGACTGTTTGACTACAACATTTTTCGCTGTGACCGTTCTACTTCTTCTGTGAAGAGTAAAGGTGGTGGGGTGATGATATGTGTAAATAAAAAATACTCTTGCCATGTTCTAGAAACATCTAACAATGTTTCTGATCAATTGTTCCTATGTGTTATATTTGGTACCAAAAAACTTGTACTTGGTTGTGTTTACATTCCTCCTTCCTCTTCGGTAGAAGTCTACAAGTCGCATACTGCTTCAATTGAGCGTGTCTCTAGAAACGCTGATTCCTTACTTATATGTGGCGATTATAATTTACCTAAAATATTGTGGCTGAATGACAACCAAGGGGTCAAAACTCCTACTAGTAATCTTTCGCAACAAGCTATTGAAATTGTAAATTTTTTTGCCTTTATGAATATGTTTCAAGTAAATTCAGTTACTAACTATCTAGGTTCTTGCCTTGACTTAATTTTCACTAGCATACCTAATGTCATAGTAAGTGAAGCTGATGTCTCTTTGTTACCTATTGATAAATATCATCCACCTCTCTCTATTAACATCACTAACTTTTTCAAATTTGAATCTCTGAAATCAAGTGTCTCGTATCACTACAGATATCTTAATGGTGACTATTCTAACATGAACAAATATCTTTCCCAGATTAATTGGACAAAACTATTTTTAAATTCTGATGTTAATGACGCCGTATTTAAATTTAATGAATGTGTAACACGTGCTATAGATTTGTTTGTTCCTAAGGGATGTTACTCTCAACCCAAGTTTCCAAATTGGTTTAGCTCGAAACTTAAACAGTTAATAATTGAAAAAAAGAAAACTCATAAGATATTTAAAGACACTGGCAACTTAAAATTTTATCAAAAATTTTCTCAATTAAGGGAATTGTCTAAAATCGAATCAGCCAAATGCTATAAATCTTATGTAGAAGTTACAGAGACAAAATTACTGCAAAATCCTAAACAATTTTGGCAATTTGTTGCGCAAAAGCGTACAGATAATGATCTCCCTTCAAGTATGTATTATTATGAAACTCACGCTACAAATGGTCACGACATTGCCAACCTTTTTGCTAAACACTTTTCCTCTGTATATTCTGATGCTTCATGTACCATCCCTCCACTTAACTATGATTATAATATTGATTTGAATGATTGCCAAATTTCACTTGCAGAGGTATACCAATCCTTAAATAATCTTTCTAACAAAAAAAGTACCGGACCTGATGGCATTCCAGAAATCTTGCTAAAAGAATGTAAATGTTCATTATCTAACCCAATTTGTATGTTGTACAATTTATCACTCTCATCCGGAACATTTGCTGACTCATGGAAAATTTCATTTATTCGACCCATTTTTAAGTCCGGAAACAAGTCAAATATTGGAAATTACAGACCAATATCAATTATATCTAATATTCCAAAGATATTTGAGTCAATAATTACAAAGAAAATCACTCCTATTTTCAAAAATGTTCTGATTGAGGAACAGCATGGATTTAGATCGGCCAAATCTACAACAACTAATTTATTGTCCTTTACAAATACCATTATTAAAGCCTTAGAAGACAACACTCAGGTCGATGTCCTCTACACTGACTTCTCCAAAGCCTTCGACCAAGTTAACCACCGTATCCTCATGGCTAAACTTTATGCTATAGGCATTAGAGACCCATTTTTATCATTCATTCACTCTTACTTGATAAATAGAAAACAAAGGGTTAAAATAAATAACTTTGAATCCTTTAACATTGATGTAACCTCTGGCGTTCCGCAAGGAGCCCATTTGGCCCCGCTTCTTTTTAATCTTTTTATTAACGATATCATTAAAGTTTTTTCTCACACACGTTTTTGGCTTTTTGCCGATGACAATAAGATTCTTAAGATAATTAAATCCCATCTTGATTGTTTACTTCTTCAACTTGATATTGATTCATTTAATGATTGGTGCAAAATTAACTGCATGCAACTTAATGTTGACAAATGCAAAATTTTGTCCTTTTATAGAACGAAAAAACCTATTGAGTTTGATTATAAACTAAATAATGTTTGTCTCTCTACTGTCACATCTATAAAGGACCTTGGGCTCACTCTAGACTGCAAACTTTCTTTCCGTGATCACATCAATAACATTGTAAACAAATCACTTAAACTACTCGGCTTCATTCATAGAATTACCTCTGACTTTAAACATATAAGTACACTTAAAACTCTTTACTGTTCGCTGGTTCGCCCTCACCTTGAATATGCTAGTGTTATTTGGTCTCCTTTCTATGCTGTCCATATTTATCACATCGAATCTGTACAACATCGCTTCCTGCGAGGGATTGCTTGGAGGTTAGGACTTGAAAGAGGCGAGTACTCGTATGATGAAATTGAACAAACTTTAAACATTTCTTCTTTAGAAAAACGTAGAAAGGACTCTGATCTAATATGCATTTTCAAAATTATCAACAGTATTACTGACACACCTGCTTTGTTACAACTCATCCAGTTCAACATCCCTTCCCGTAGACTCCGAAATATTGAATTGCTGTTCCTCAATCAACATTCTACTAATTATGGATATCATTCTCCTTTATCCAGAATGTCGAGACTTGTCAACACAAATCAATGCATTGAATTTTTTGGTGTAAGCCTAAATGACTTTCGGCAGTCGATACGCAATGTGATTTTTTAAAGTCTTTTAAATCCATCTTCAAGCTACTTATGTTCTTTTATATTATATGAATTTATATTTACTATCTTCTATGTTTACTTTTATATTATATGTATTTTGTCAATGCTCTTCATATATATGTACTCTCCTTCCATTGTCATCTCTCTATTTTTTATTCGTGTTATTGTTATATTGTTAATGGACTATTCGTCCGTAAATAAATAAATAAATAAATAAATAAATAAATAAATAAATTTGTATAGCGCAGTTTTGTGTTATTTCAAGTACGCTCTACTGTAATGAACTTTAAAATAATCTAGTATTCAGTCAAATTATTCCTATAGTGCTTGATCTAATACTATAACACAACAATGTTAAATACAAAGCAATGACAAGTATGATATAATATGATACAAATATGATTGAAAATGTATAATACCTAACAGTGCTATTATAGGTTATAGCACAGGTAGTGGCGAAGCTAGCATGGGTGGCACCCGGGGCGGATAACGTGGTGTCATCACCCCCCCTCCATTAAAGTTGACTTTGAGAAATTCAAAACGCAAAATTCGATTTAAAAAATTCGGTCGGGTGTCACTCCCATCGGGTGGCAAGTTTTTAGTATAAGTATTATCTACGTCAGTTTATTTTTCATTATCTTTATTAAGGTCGCTAAATGTATTTGAAAATGTATTTTGAAGCCATAAGTATTTGAAATACAAATTACAAAATACTTCAGCATCAGGTAATTGAAATACCAATTACAAAATACATTTTTAGGAAGTAATTGAAATACAAATTCAAAATACGTATTTGTATTTGAAATACGTATTTCAATTACAAGTAATTCAAATACTGCCCAGCCCTGTTTGTAACCAGGTCTGAATAGCCAGGTAGGTACCTACTACCCACTTTCCTTTTCTTCCCAATTCCTTCCCCGTTACCTCCAGCCTCACAACTTACCCCAATTGGGGTTTCCATAGTCTTATTGGCTCCAGATAGTTAGGAGCAGTTGGGACTCTTGTGCGGTATTCACATAAATAAAATAAAAACCGACAGAAGGCTACGGCATTCTCGATTTGAGGTTATGTTGTGATGCTGAAGGTAGGAGTAATTCAGTTCAGATCTGTTCACTAAACAAGACGAGTTTTTGAATCTGAATGGTAGTTATTCTCCATGGCGATACTGAGCGTATCTCTATCACTTCAGAACCCTTTCTTCTCTCCCCCAAAATAAAATATTGCCTCATTGATTATATGATTTTTTGTAATCTTTCAATAGAAATAATATTAATTACTATCTACTTTAATATTTGCAAATTCACTTCCTGGCGCCATTTTAATTAAATGTTCATGTATACCAATAATTTCGAAACACGTTGGTAATTTTGATTAAATAAGTGGTGTAAATATACAAAAGTGGTTTGTTTTCATTTAAATAATATTAATTTATTAAGCTTTCATTTTTAAATATCTAATCAGTTTCTAACAAGAAAAAATATTATGAATAATTTTAATGTGGGTAACTCTCAAAAACATAAACAAGAACTCATAATATGAAAGCAGGTACCTAATACTCGAATTTAATATATTCGTGAATAGATAATTCGCTTGGTAAAATAAATATAAATAACAACATCAATTTCCTCAGTGTAAAAAACCGCCTTTCCTAGAAATATAACAGCAAATATTTAAAATTAACAATACATTGTATCGAATATAGGTATGTAGGTATTTATTATCTTCTATTAAAATGTTGTGGTTTGTAACCGGTTTATTACAATACCTAGAAGGTTTTAACACGGAAAAATCGTTCTTTGGAGGATAACAAACAAAAACCAATTAGTATAATCATTTTTTTTAATGTGTAGAAAGTATGAAAGTACCTACGTACCTTATATCAGAAAACTTTACATATCGTCGTTTAGCAAGAAAATCACATAAAAAAATATTAAATTACCCAGCCTTCTCTACCGCAAATCTTGACCTACATATTGAACGTAAGTGCCCACTCAAACATTCAATTTTACTTGCAAGATACCAGATACGCAAGATACTCGTGTCGACCCTTTATCAGTGCAACTATGCAAGTCGTTTATCTTCTTGGTATTACAAATACAAGGATAACATTTCATAATACTCGTAGCTTCGAACATAGAAGAAAGATCTCTACATAAAACACCTTCGAATTATTCATAAAACTGTCAAACGATGATGCTAATCTCATTCAGAATAAATCAAATAGATCATGAATCTGATTTCTTTTCAATGGGAAGGTAGCATAATAGAATTATAAGAAGCTGGGTAGGTACCGAGTTGATATTGCCTCCTCCTACAGCTCCTAATAGGCTTGTTCCGTTCTGTTCTCAGTAGGAAGTGGTTTGATTTTATAATGGAATTGAGAATATCGTGGAAGTCGCAAATAGGTTCGAGAATCTCAAAGCAGGGAGAATGTTATTTAAAAGTTTCGAGAATGTTTTGAACAGTAAAATCAGATAGATTAGTAGGTACCTAGTACTGACATAATTATTACTTTGAATAGCTACTTCAAAATTGCTCAGGTTCTACGAGTTAGGAATTTATAATATTCGCATATAATTAATGGCGATGCTTGTGTATATAATCACAACATTTTATGATCGAAATATTGGATCTCGATCAGTTATGGCCGTTTTACACCATCTCATTTTTCAGCTTTTACGCTATTTTCATCTCTATTTTCATATCTACGATTTCAATTGTCAGCACTGCAAATAACACATGAACCATGCTGTTTACTGTGATACCAACTTTGATGATGTTTGAAAGAAGCCTGTATTTAAAAAAATATATATATTTACCACAAAAATGTATTTTCCAATGACATTATGGGTATATGACCAGTCAGTGGTTGAGTGGGCATCGCGCTTGGATCCCACCCGGGCGTCGCGTGCTCGATTCCTCAGCTAAGTCCTCCATGACAACACAAGCAACATTTTTGGCTTTCTGTGGTGGTAGTAGGAGATTTTCAAACATTGTTGGGTTATTCGTAACCCAACAATGTTTGAAATGTTTGTCTTGTTTGTTTGTCTTTCTTTAAAAAAAAGATGATCAACTGCAATGGCAGGTAAATCAAATAAGCAAGACTTTGTACTTATAGGTTTAAAAAATACACAACCATTATCAGAATGTGGGGAAGCGGACACTGAAGCAATTTGCAAGCAGTTGGGTCGACGGCAATCGGAAACAGCATGCTTCGCTTTTTAGCTTTATAATATATTGTCGCGTCGCTAATGACGCTAATGATAAGAGGCCAGTATCTGCTATTGTCGTACGAGCAGCCAATAAAAGGTTTCTGTCGTAAAAGACGCTGCATTGTTCACTCCCACAACATCTAGACATTTATTATAAAACATCTCACTTGAACGATTATCATAAGATCTAATCTACCAAAAAGTTAAAATTAATGATACTGTTAGCGATCCGGCCCTTGTAGAATTTGGTGTACCCCAAGGGAGTACCTTAGGACCTATTTTGTTCAGTATTTATATCAATGATCTATGTAACAGCAATTTTTCCAATCACATTATTACATTTGCAGATGATACTGTCTTAATATTTGAAGGAAGAACACGGAACGACGTACACTGCAAAGCAGAAGATGGAATAAAACAGCTTAAACTCTGGTTGGACCGTAATCTGTTGACACTCAATTCGGAAAAAAAACAAATTTATACGATTTAGTGCGACAGAAGCGGGCCAACCCAAGGAATCATATAAAAATTTTATACACAAATGCACTGACTCATCTACCTGTAATTGCTATAAATTGGAATGCGTAGACAGTATAAAATACCTTGGTGTTATATTAGACAAATATCTTAGATGGGACGGACACATAGATCTAGTTACCACAAAAGTTAGAAAGCTTACGTACATGTTTATGACAATCAGAAATATCTTACGTAAAAAAGAATTGAAACTCATCTATGATGCTATGTGTGGGTCACTTCTAGACTATGCATCCTTAGGTTGGGGTGGCTGTGCAAAAACTGTTTTGGACAAATTAGCGAAAGCTCAAAAATCTCTGCTAAGGGTAATTCTCAAAAAACCATTTAGATATCACAGCGATCCACTATTTGAAGAGTTCCGAGTTCTGGATGTTAGACAACTGTACATGAGAAAAATAATTTTAAACACCCATCAACAACGCCACCTCTACCCATCTATTAAGCACTTTTACGACACCCGCCACTCACGGAGAAATCCAATTGTACCACTCACAACTAAAACATATCTCGCTCAAAGACACTTCTCATTCTTAGGTCCAAAACTATACAACTTAATGCCTGATGTTTGGAAAAACGAAAACACAGGTGTTGTTCGTAAATTGGCCACTAACTGGTTTCATCAATTAGGTAGAAAGGAGAGTGAAATTTTACTACACAAAAAATGAAATCAAACACAAACTAAAAACAACAACAAAAATTCAAATTAAAAAAAAAAAACATGTAAAAGATACCTTTATGTTCTAATCTTTATCATTATGTGTATATATGTACTTACCTATTACGTTAATATTATGTTTAATTTCATATTTTATTTTATTCTATTTCTTCTCTTTGTCATTTATATTTATACAAAATATGTTAATAGGCTTATGTAATGCAACACCAGTTAAAAGTACACATTATACCTATTACTTTATTATTATTTTAATACTATACTCATCAAACAACAGTAATAACCATCTATTAATTGTTTGATTCATTTTATTGTTTCTGTTCTCTTTCTAGTTCTCATTTGTATAAGATGTGTATGTAGTACTAGGTATTATTTGAAATGCAAACACAAGACACCATTATGTTTTAATAATTTACTTTTAAGTATGTATATATTACTTTTATGATATTTTAAATAACTATGCTAAGCAGACCACGGTTATCTTTCCTGTATTAATTGGTTACTATTATTATTATTTTTTTTTATTCTTTCTTCTCTTTTTATTTTATTTTATACAACCCATCTGTGTAGGACTATGATATGCAATGCTTACACGTTTGTTCTATATCTATATGTTTTAATCCTCTGTAATTAAGTACCTACCTAAGTAATTAATATTATTTTTAAAAAACTTTGCTAAACAAAGAACAGTCACTTTGTTTTAATCTTTTATTTTTGTTTTGTTTTTGAAATTATTTTCAGACCATGTTCCATATGTTAATACTCATCCTAATTTGACTGTTCTAAAACAGGAATCCTCCTAGGTGGGCAGTCAAAAAATTTCTTAAATAATGTATATAAATGTATAATCTTTTACTAAATAAAAATAAATAAAAATAAAATCGAAGATAATTTTTAATTTGAAGTAGGTATTTGGTGTATCCCAATAATTTCGAATGTGAATTTTGAAAATAATAAATTATTCCCCATATTGTAAATTTAAATCAAGGATGACACGTACAATTCGTGAAGCGGCATAACGATAAAACGAATTTAAAAAAGCAACAGCAATTTTTATATGATTCTTGCTTCCGTATTGGTAAAAAGTAGCTCCCATGAAAAGTGATTCTTATGTGGTTTCCATAATATTAAATTTAACTAAAAAATTATAACATTAGTGATGTGCTGACTACGATGAAAGAAGATCAAGCGACGGAACTATCTCCAGTCCATAGATACGTAGTGTTGTAGAACCGCGAACCGGTCCGATGTTCCCCTTCCTACTCCTAGCAGTATTCTGCACTCTGTACCTGGTACCTGCTGCCCGCTACCTGCTACCCGCTACCCGCTACCTGCTACCTGCTGCCTCTCCACTCTCCAGTCTCCTCACTCCTCGGCATTCGTCTCTCGTCTCCGCGAGGAGAAAGTGTGCCAAGGTGGCTGCCGACTAGTGATGGGGCAAAGTGGCGAAACGATATCGCACGGATTTTAAATGTGAATAAATAACTCGATAGCATCGATATAACGTGTATATTTATTATCTTGGTTCGATTATAGTGTGAGGATTGATTGATACATTCTTATTATGTACCTGCATCACTTTCATAATGTGTTTTGTTATTATTTTTATGTAACCGCGCACTCGAAGCTAATGAGACAATGGCATCCTCAATTGGGTATTGTTATATTTGTGATTTGTAATGAAAGGCACGGCCTTTTTTGTGTCGAAGACAAACATTTGAAAATGGCATGTGCGTCATTTAGCACGCTTAATTGCTGCGTATGATACCTAATGCTGCGATACATTTGCGAACCAAGACGCGAACTGAATCAAGAATTATGGGAAAGGAACGAAGCAACCGCAACCGGCGTTTCGCGCCGCTTATACTTACATTTTTTTAAGCCCATAATTTTCCTTTTCGAAGTCTGATCGAGGACTGTATTGACACACCCTCACATTCGTGAATTTTTATTTTTTATATGAACACCGCACAAGAGTTCCAACTGTTCCCGTCTGAAGCCAGTGAGACTATGGCATCCCCAATTGGGGTATGTTGTGAGGCTGAAGGTAGTTGGGGAGGAGAAGAAGATAGGGAAGATGAAGGTGGGAAAGTACCTGGCTATTCAGATCTGGTCACCAAACACGGCTAATGACATTTCAAGCAACGTTTCAATTCTAGGTACTCAAATATAGGTACTATATATTATTTTAAATGAATAAATTGTGAAATACAAATTAATCAAATAAAATGTATTTGTATTCGATCCCACGACCTTTGGTGTGCGAGTCAGGAGCCTTACCGCTGGACTACGCCGGCCTTTGCAATACTTTGAATACATAGCAACTCTTCTGTTATTCTGACGCTTGACATGACATGCACATGACACATGACCCCACTCCGGTATATAAAAACTCGATGATGACAATATGTATGTGTATAACTTTCTTAATGTTTTCATTAGTCCCAAATTACATATTCAAGCACAAAATATTTAAATGCTCACACAAAAGAATCTTATATGCTTCTGACATGATTACTATTTCTATTGGAATATCAGCTACCTACGAATGGAAGATATGTCTAATAAAAAATAGTACAACACCTTATCTAAACGACTTCAGAATACCTTCAAATTTGTGGAACACGAAAAACAATTCATAGCCTTAACCCGAACCTAACTCGGAAAAAAAAAGTTAGAAACAAAAATGTGATAAATTTTATCTTTAACTTTAGCAGAGGTCACCCAAGGTCAAAAACTATTGAAGTGAAAACTTCTTTAGCACCGTTGTGATTTGAAACTCGATGAAACGAAAATAGCGACACTAAATA
Organism: Limnephilus lunatus; assembly: GCA_917563855.2. Lineage (NCBI taxonomy): Eukaryota > Metazoa > Arthropoda > Insecta > Trichoptera > Limnephilidae > Limnephilus > Limnephilus lunatus. Next base: position 79,098,844 of record OU830592.1, read on the forward strand.
GGGAGAAACACATTATATTTAAAGGATTTAGCCTGCGAGAGAATGAGATAGTATATCGATCTCCTCTTTGTGCGGTGCCTCGTACCCTGTAGGTGTCCTTTTTGTACCTCCCCACTCTTGTCTACTTAAGTTTTTTCCTACCGCGTGTGAAGGGCACACTCTGATTTTTTTTTCCAGTATACAAACCTTTACAATAAAAAATATAAATATCTTTTGACCACTTTAGCAAGGCAAAAACCTCTACTGAGTAGACTAATGTATATCTGAAAAAAATGACAGCAGCATTTGAGAAATAATAAATACTGCTCGTAAATATACCAAACCACCCATTTACTGCTGAATGTTCCTTGCGGCGCACTATGTGTAATTTCCCATTCTAGCTCCACTTTAATACAAAAATGGGTTATTTCAAATCGTTTTGAAATTTTCAGAATTGCATTGTTAAATATCCCAGGTAGATAAAACTGCCCGTTATTTTTATTTTTGTGACCTGTGGGGTAGGTTTGGGAGCAGGTAAAGTCAATTATATTCGTGCGGGGGCGCTGCACTACAGTAATCAGTCTGTTTTGAACGTTCGCGTTGAATGGTTGTGGTTAGTTTGTGTGAAGATTTATTATTATTTTTTGAAATGGAGACGATAAATCAAGGTATGGATTATTTTTTTCGTAGTGTTTGATTGTTTTTATTTGCTAGATTTGATGTCAGGTTTCATTTAAAAAAAACTAAAAACAATATTTATTGATTTATATGGTTTCAAAAGTTTACATGACCTTAAAGTTAGGTTTAGTGTATTTCCGCGTATCTAAAATAATGTAATCATGAGGTTAGTTTATCCTCAATATCAATGGGATAATTTTTTTTTGCTCATTTTTGCTCCTTTACAGAATTTTTTCACATTTCAGGGAGGCCGCCATCAATTTCCAACCGGACGATATTCTATATTTGGTTACGAAATCCAAAGGTAGACCGAACAAACATGATATTACGTCATGTTATTCAACATTTTGGTTTTGTGGATTTAACTGATAATATTTTAAAATCACTTAAATATTCAATTAGTAAAGTGACCTGTGCAATTATGGTGCTTTGGAAGAAAAGTTGCAGAAATATTGAAAAATTTCTGAACACCAATTCCGTTTGGCTCGACAAACACATTAATTTGAGTGAAATTGTTTATAGTTCAATACCTTCTAGTAGTAACTCGACGTATTTTACTCGATTTACCATAGATGCTGATGCATTTGGGAAATATGCAGAGAGAACGCTAATACTTTATATCGATTTGTACCCCTGGTATTATATGCCGTCAAGTGTACACAAGATTTTGGTACACGGGAAGGATATCATTGCAACTTCTATACTGCCCATTGGACAACTATCGGAAGAAGCACGAGAAGCCAGAAATAAAGACAACAGACGGTTCAGGGAGTTATATACAAGGAAGACTTCCCGGATTGCAACGAATACCGACTTGTTGCATATAATTATTGCTCATCTCGTCAGATCCACTCATATCCAGTTTGCGGAAATTACCGAATAGAAAAGGTACGAAATTCTTACCGGATGTGTTGGCCTTGCTGTCAACTCCATCCTCTCCTTTGACTTCCGAGACTACTTTATCAGAAGAAAGTGATGTTAACGAATCTGATTGATGAACTTCTTAACAAAAATGATAATGGAGTAGAGAGTGAGTTATTTTTAAAATAACAAACATTGTATTAATTAGTACAGAATTAAGTGGTGCCTACCTAGGTACTTTTAATAAAAAAAATTTCAATTGATTACTTCCTTTTTTAATTACCTTCAAAACTATGTAAGACGCAAAGCTGTAAATACCGTGTATTATGCATTTGATAACGGAGTTGAGGGATTAATTATTAATGAGAAGACATCAAAATATTCCACCACTTCTTATTCTTCGTAAAGTTTAAAAATTGATGTCTAAGTATGTTTTATTTTTTTAAATACTTCCGAATTTAATTATCTTCAAAAAGACATTTAAAAAAAACTAATAAGTATGATATCTTATTAACAAATGATTATGCAGTAGGTGTACGAATTATAAATGAAGAGACATCAACGCATTCCAACATGTAATAATTCGTACAGAATTTAAATTGAAGCCTTTCTATGTATGTATATTTTTTTAAATTATATTATTTTTGTAAACTATTCCTCATTTAATTACCTTCAAAATGAGGTATTTTGCAATGCTGTAAGTCTGATATCTTGTTTACAAAATATAAAAGAGCTGAATAATGAATAAAGTGTAGCTAGATTGAGAAATTACACATAGTGCGGCGTGCGGTGAAGTCATAGACATACACATAATGCTTTTGACTGTAGACTTTGAAGTGTGAAGTGAGCTTTGGAATAATGCATCATGGAGACAGAGTTCACCCATTCTTATTTGATTCTAATTAGCAAACTTGCTAGTGCGATAATTTTGCTCTACATAGATTATGTTATGTTATAAACCAGAAAAGAGTTTATTGCCTTTTCTCGCCCTACCTACTAATATTAACCCAGGCCTCGGGCATATTTTGTCAGAAGGACAAATAATTTTCGCTTTGCGTAAAATTCAAATAAATTGAATATTTCTGTACATATCCGTAAACGAAAAACTGTATCTTTGAAATATAAAATTTTTGGATGCAAATATAAAAAAGTTTTAAAAATGGCCTTTAAAAAAACTAAAATTACTGAAGACAAAAAAAAATAAAAACACACATATATTTTAAACAAATATAAATACCTATTATTAACTTTATTGTCACCTTGCTTTTTGTAGTTTCACGTAAGAAAAAAATATAATAAAATTTAATAATTTTTTCTCAAATTGAATTCGGAAACTTTGGTTTCATGTATGTGAAGGTAAATTTAAATTCTTCTATGGTTAACTTTTAGATTTGACTATAAAGCGTTTTTTCTTTCTAACACCTTTTAGAATTGATCTAAAATTTAGATCACATTTCTCAACAGTAAGGGAGATACAATGATTTCTTTCATAACTATGAAAGCTGTTCCCGAAAGCGAACAAATTAGCCTGAGAGGTTAAGTATAATATAATTTAATTTAATTTTTAACTTTTTTTACTAACTGGAATCAGTCATAAGTCATAAGTATGCAAGTAAAATTATTAAACAATATTTGACAAAATAAAGAATATATACATACCTACTTTGTAGCATTATTTCCACTTCAAATTTATATACCTACCTACTAACAATTTAAAAAAAAAAATAATTTCATAAAATATCGATGGTGAATTCAATCACTAGTGGTCGTGCAGAGGAATTAACTACTCTTCCCACCCGACCTCCTCCGATCTCGTGGAAACCTTCGCGGAAGGACATGGTCGATGAAACCAATTTATTGTTTTGCCTCCTTTACGGTAAGTGCACTCTACAATGCAATAAATAATAACGATAGCTCATCTTCGATGTTATATTTTGGTTAGGTATAAGATTAAATTCGTTTTCAGAGAAAGATCGACATTTCTAGGAAAATTTGCGCTTCTTTGGGTTTAGAGTTTAGACGCATAGAGATTTTCTTGATATATATGTAAGTACCTAATATAGCTCTCTAAGTCTAAAGTTTCTGTAAGATGCCTATCGCCTGTAATCTAATAAACTTAGCAAAATATGCATACATGTAAAAGCATTTAGTAGACAACTAAACCTACTGCCGTTGAGCATGAGTATTTTTTTTATAAAATTTATACCTAATACGCAGAGAAAGGTAAAAGTTAAATGGGTACAACGTACAACTCTCCCCGGTCTCCCCTGTAACTAATTTGCGAGCTGTTAGATCAGCGGCAATCGGGAACAGAATGAATCTTCTTTTCGTTAGACACCCGTCTCGTCGTTGGTAAAATTTGGTGGTAAAAAGGTCTGTGTTCGCTACTGGCGGACGAATAGCCAATATGAGGTAATCGCATATCGAATTTGCTGGATTGTTCGTTAGCTACAAACTTTTCGAACATCGGTTGATTTCATACAGACTTATGTATAAAGAAAATCGTATAAAAGCGCGGCGGCCACCGAGCAGCCTCTGGGGAACCGAGGATTCTGAACATTGCGCCACAGATCGCCTACAGCCTACGGTCTGCGAGATCTACGAGATCAATGATGTATCAGCTCATCTGTTCGGTGGTTACTTGTAAATTGCTTCCAGATTAAACTGGTAAGTTTTAAAAATGTCTCACCTTACGTTTTCTCTAACTAAAATTAGTAATACAAAAAACATATACACAACATTGTAAATCAATAAACGTAGCGAACCACTTGGAGTGACCTATTGCAGAGGTGTTGGTTATCCAATAAATGGTTCCCGGGGCGGTGGCACCCGTACCCACCTCCTAAATTCCCGTAAGTAAGTGGAAAAGTAAGAAAATCATAAAAATATAAATCGGTATACAACGCCATCTCTGATACTAACAAAAACAAAACACGGACAGTTGCGCATCGATAATTGCTTCATTGTGTAATTTTTAAGTTAGTAAAAAAACTAAATTTAATTCAACAGTTATTGATTCTGAGGCGATACGAAGTTCGTCGGGTCAGCTAGTTTTGAATAAAAAGCGTACCGTTTAGATTTTAGATCACATGATTTATAACCATGACAGTAAAGACAACAATTTCTACGAGACCAATATGAGCTGTTCCCAAAAGCGAACAAATTATCCTACTTCCATAATTACAACTTACAACTCATTTTGATTTCACGGTACAGGCATGAGTGACAATATTTTTTTAGTAAAACACCCAACTTTAACAAAATGTTTTCAATAACCCATGTCTAACACGACATGGTTCTTTATCACTAATCAAAAATATGTACTTCTACCTACTTTTTAGTGAGATATGATTTTTTGAGATATGCTTGGGGAAATTCTCAAATTCGGGAATATAGTTCTTAGAACGGGTTCACATTATCTATTTATCTAATTAATATCGTTGTCAATAAATACGTTTTAAATTAAATTAATACCTACATCACGTCACTTTAATATACCTATGTACTACCTGAAATAAGTAAAATGAATAAGAAATATAAATTATAAGAGTTAATTTATCGGCAGCGGGTTTCTATCTGCCAATTTGAATTATTATACCTAGATACATAGAAATTAACACAGGGATGATGTCTAAGGAACTGAAAAGAAATATAAATTACGATCACGAGATATACCTACTGACACGGGACGAGAAATGTAAAGCAAAAAGGCCACTTGCATGGATTTCATAACGACTTGGAAAAAATCGTGTGGATAGATTTTTTTACTAAGATTACGAAAACGTTAGTAAAATTTTTTAGAAATGTATGGTGTTTTTTTAAATTTTTAAATAAATAAATCCATCATTTGAGCTCGTGACGTCACTACATGAAAATGTCCCGTCTCCAATTATGTTCCCTTAATGTTGTAAAATTCCACACTGATTTTTTTTTTTATATGGCAACACTTTGATTTCCGGCGAATTTTTGAATTTGCGTTTAACTTTCACTACATTTATTGTTTGTTCTATGCGAACTTATCCTTTGGTTTGATTTTTGATAAAGATGGCGGTGTTTTTACAGATGTTACGAAGAGAACCCCGTTTTATTGCAAACAATTTATTGCTATTCGTGTGGAAAACGTTATTTTTTAAAAATGATTTTCGGCTATGTAATTATCGTTTTTTCGTACTCATAAAATTATGTCCCGTCTTTCCGGTTTATAAAAAATGGTCAGATTTTTCGGATTGAAATTTTTAAAAAATCGCCAGGGTTTCAAAAATACGATTAAAAAAAAAAAACAGAATGTCTTAGAATATTTGCCTAAACCGGAAAAATTAAAAAAAAATGTGATGCAAGTGGCCTATTGCAACACAGCAAATTTTATAATATACCTACTTTATAGCCCAAAAAAAAAAAAGTGGAAGTTCGTAATGTTTTATGAATGGCACCAAAATTTCAATGATTTGTTTAAAATCAATCTCATATTAAAAAGACGGATAACTCAATCGGCACGCTATGTAGTACCTAGTTTACCTAGTAGATGAGGTAAGCGCAGTGGTATAACTAGTTACTAGGTGTTTGGAAATCCACAATATTCATTCGCCAAATAGACCAAACACATCGACGGAAGTGCTGTTTTATTATTCAAAGAGCTATGCATCAGTAGGTAGGTAGGTACCTAACGCACCCACCTTCACAGTTCCTACTTCCCATGTGCAGGAAGCCTGCAAATTTGCATTTTAGTAACATCAATGCAGAGTTTATCTATTCAATCAGATCTAGTAGGTACCTACCCACCTACCTATAATATTTACAGTAGGTACCTACCCAAGGACCAGGTTAGGAATGTCGCGCGCCGTCCCATTTACATCAGATTTATTCCCAGATGACCTAACAACCAACTACTTCCTCGAATGACTTAAGAGTGTATAACCAGAGAAACCAGAAATATGTCATTTTTAAATCAGTGGTTAGACGTATTGACTCTTTTCCACAAAAAACTATAAATGGATTTCAAAAGATTGTTCTTTTATCTAGTAAACTTATGTTTTAGATTTTGAGAAAAAAAAAAAAATTTCAGAATAATAAGGTTATACCATAGGTCGTTCGCAGATTTGTTCAATTTTCAAAAAAGTACATTTCTTATACAACACCCATTTCAAATCATATAATCATGCAGTAAAATAAATCAATACATTATCTGGTAAACGTATGTTTCAGAATTTTAATTTTAGTTTAAATAAAATTATTAAAAAATATATACGGACATGTGTTTCTTGACGAAAATTGGTCGGTTTGTGCATTTATTTGTGCACTTACAAACAAATATATTTCGGATTTTTTTACATACTTATTTTGCTAAGACGTTATTGACAAATCATAAATAATTTGATCGTAAAATAATTTCAGGAAGTATTTAATTTTAAATAATTTTGAACATCGCATTTTACCATTTTTATCGCAGCCCGTAAACACAAATTTCAGATTTCATTACGGGCCCAACAACGCAATTTTTCATGTTCATTGAATATTTTTATGCAAAAAATTTTATAATTTCGAATATTTTTTTTATTTTAAATTTTTCTTGTGTGAATACCGCACAAGAGTCCCAACTGCTCCAAAATATTTTTTTGGGGTTAATCTTTTTTACGCACGCTCGACACTTGGGGGTAAACTGGTGAATGGGTTACGAAAAGTGGTGATAGTTACGAAAAATGACATGCGAACGGTAATCAATGCGAACGGTGATCGATTGCTCGGCGGGTCGGGCCTTTACGCACGCTTGTTTTTCGTGTTATTGTTATATTGTTAATGGACTATTTGTCCGTAAATAAATAAATAAATTATATACAGCGGGTACCCGGCATGCGTTTCATGGGCACTGTAACCTCGCGGTCAACTAAATTGTTATGGTTCCATCACAAGTCCCGGGAATTATAATGCAAGCGCCTGCACTATATAACATTATATACAGCGGGTACCCGGCATGCGTTGCAAGGCCACTCAAAGAAAGAAAGGGTTTGTGCGCTTTAATTCTGTTTGTTGAAGTGCTTATTATTAATTATGCACACGAATAAATATTTCAAAATGCGACATTTTTTACAATCCAACTTAATATTACTCGTTTTTTTTCATGAATACCGCACAAGTCTGGAGCCAGTGGGACTATTGCATCCCCAATTTGGAGTATGTTGTAAGACTGAAGGTAGTGGGGAGGGGAAGGATATAGGGAAGAGGAATGTGGGGAAGTACCTGGCTATTCAGATCTGACCACTAAACACGGCTAAAGCCATTTCAAGCAACGTTTCAATTCTTAATGGTGGTCTTACACCAGGGCGATACTGAGAGTATCTTCCACTATAATGGCCGTAAAATACAATTGAAAAACAAAAAACCAAAATGATAAAAAGAATATAACAAATTGTTTATTCATGTAGCTATCTACTTAATACCTACTGTGTTTACGCATTTCACTTGTATCTATTTATGTTTATGCACTTCAATATACAAATTACAAATAACTACTACTAATTAAAATTCTGGAAGCGAGAATAGTAATATAAAGTAGTAATAGTAGCGGGTAGCCCTAGCTCGAGTGAACAAAACCCTCAAAACTCGGATTGCCGCGGAACGAAATTTAGTTCTGAAAACGCCCGCTCGCGAGCCCTGATGTGTTAGCGCTAGTGTCGGAATCGAAGTTGTCATGTGCTGGTTATTCACTCTTAATAAAATAACAAATAGGTCACGGGCGTCCATCCCGTGTACGGTGTCGTCATTATTTAGTAGTGCTTACACTTTCTACCTAGATTGTGTACTAATTCAGAGAGTATGCTTTAATTTGAATTGCTAGGTATTAGGCAAGTAGGTACCTACCACCTACCAATAATGCAATTAGTGATGGGAATCGAAGTATACCTAAATAAATGGATAGGACAAAATATTTCTAAAGAATTTTAAAAATTTCGATGTAGGTGCGAATAATTCAATGGATGAGTTTTAACGTTTCGAAAAATACATAAATACCTACTCTGGTTATTTCTAACGTAGGGGTTGGTACGAGTAGGTATATCGGTTTATGTCCATTGCAAAATGCAACGGCTACTCTCTACTTATTGAAATTTATATTAATATCACCCCGTGAATTATAATAATACGATATTTTTGCATTTTGAAGAAGGTCAAGTACAGGTCAACATATTCTACAGGCAATAGATGATAGGTAGAGTCTGTCAAATAAGAGTAGAAAATATAAAAAAATGAACTAAGAAATTTTTAGGCTAGCAACACCAATTTATCAGTCAAATATTCTTTAAAAGTGCAAGTACACTGAAAATTCAAAACACTGTACACACATTTAAAAACATTTTTTTGTTCTTAAAAAAAATCGAAGAAGCACTATTGTGAAGATACCTAAAATCACATAAATTTGATTAAATTGTGTTTTACAAAGTGATTGGCTTTCATTTAATTTAACATAGATTTGAATTTAACAGTAGGCGGAAAGGAAGAATCATTAATGATGAGTTTAGTTACACTACTTTTAGATCTGAATGAGTTAAATATATTCAGATCTAAAATTAGAGGCATGATTTAAAGCCCGGGCAACGCTAGGTACTTAAGCTAATATTAAATAAATGTGAGCAATTTCTAAAGTGTGCTTTAGGTATATTTTATTACTATATCGTTATTCTTCATTATGTTAACACAAAATTGCAAATGTATCATAATAGTATACCAATATACAATTCTAATTTTGAGATCAGTGGGTATCTGACTTGCAATAATTTTTTTTTTCACTTTTTATGCATTTTTAATTTTTAATAAAAATGTTGGTTACACAGCTTTAGATTAACACCATGATTATACTTTTAGTATTGCCATTTGGGCAACGGTGGCGCCCTCATTTATTTTCTACTCTTATTTGACAGACTGTACTCAGTTTATTTTAAAATCATTGCAGCTTTTACGTACATCAATGGATGTGAGAAAATGAATTAGATTAAGAGGGAATAACCAGACAAAACGATGACCAGACCAGACGAAACAAAGATAATGTTTTTTTATAATTCAGTTCAGAATTATTGAGAATAATTAATCTTTCTCATTGGAACCGCCCTTTACGATAAATTTAATAAACATCTTTCGACGAAATTTGAATTCTCGGCCGCTGGCTGGTTAATGGCCCTTTAGTTTAGTGGTCGTGTCGAATTGCCATCCAAACAATTTGACTGGTGAAAATTGCAGTTCATCGGGGCCATCCATAAATTACGTCACACTTACGTTACAATTTCATTATTTTTGACTCCCCCCCCCCTCCGTCCGTGTCACACATCGTCATATTTGTGAGACCCCTCCCCCCTAGTCTGACGTCACATATTTTGCAATTTTACATCTAATAAGTACCTACATTTTTCAAAATTTGAATCAACCCCCGACAAAAAAGAGCTGATGACCTTGAAACGCCTGAACAGATTTTCATAAATTGTAGCTAAGAACTAAGAACCATCTCGATCACGTCAGCTTTCAAACCAAAAAACGTATTATAATCGGTCAATTCGTTTAGGAGCTACGATGCTACAGACAGACATGCAGAAAGTCAAAATTATAACACCGCTCCTTGCGTCGGGGGTTAAAAATAATCAAAACAGTAGTTAATTTTTTTTTTTTTACATGTGACGTCACAGAGTTGATGACCCCCCATACCCTTTGTCAAACTTCTCTACTCCCCTCCCCCCCTTTAAGATGTCACATAATTTATGGATGGCCACTTTTCGTTAGTGAGTATTTTTTTTTATATCTGTGTGCGTGTGTGGAATTCAACAGCGTAAATCCCAGGGATGGTTAACCCATGCAACCGAGATACATAGGTATAGGTAGACATTTTTTATCGTACACTCAACGATATGAAAAAGATTCGTTACTAATCGATCTGAGTGTCGCGTATCCTTGGGGAGGGGGGGGGGGGGGGGGAATCTACTTCCAATGTGAATTTTATATATTATATAATTTTGGACTTGAGGCCAAAATACCCAATAAAACTTTTGAATTTAACAGTTTTTTTTTAAATCAAGGCAGATATATGAAATATCTTTGGGTAGGTACTTACTTATTTTATTATTTATCTTTGGCAGTGCGTGGATTGATTTTTCTATTTTTGAAATCACAGGGAGTGGAAATTTAATAATAATCAATTTGGGAGGCGGGTATGGGTACCGCCGCCCGGGAACCAATATTGGATAACAAACACCTCTGCCATAGGTCATCCCAAGTGGTTCGCTACGTTTGGTGACTAAGCAGGGGTGCGGTATTTCCAGGTCTTGGCGGCGGAAGCGTCTACCCACTAGCTGCATGGCAGGCCGGATTGGGAGAGAATAGTTGAGGGAGTCCCTTTGGCTTCTCCAGCTGTATTCTCTCGAAATATCGCCTTGCACCGCAGTGGGGGGGGGGATGGATTCATACGTCTGTCACTCCTGGATACACTAATCCCCAGATTCCTACCCACCCTAACACCTTTTTCCTTTTCAGAACTTCCTCTAATTCCTTTCCTAAAAAGACCCTCCACACAGCATCCCCAAAGATGACATAGACCCTGCGGGGAATTTTCCCCCAGAGCTTCCTGTGTGGAGCTAATGTAAAAAAAAAGAAGTTAGTTCACCCAGAAGGCGCAACGTGACTCAACCATCTAGTTTTACTGTGCCGTTTACGATGTTTTGCCTGAACTAAAATTTGAGAACAGTAATGTCAGTAATATATGATAAAATGTATAGGGCCACAAAACCCACTTGGGAGTTGATTTTGGGCTCGATATATTTCTATATGTATATGTGAGTTTTTTATGCATTGCCATATTAAACGTAGGATGTGTTTGAAACTTTAATAATACCTTCTTTCCACACTCGCAAAGGCATAATTTATACCAAGATAAAGGTTTCTGAATTATTACAAGCATATGACAATACCACGGACGTACATAATATTCATATGTCTATGGACAATACCAACATCTGAAAAGTTTTTTTAATCATTACAAAAATTCTTATGAAATTGTCAAAAATGTCACAATTTAAGAATGCCATTTTTCAAACCTTCGATTGTTAAATCAAAATTCAATTTTGGAATAAACTCTTTAAATTAATGAATTTAATCGAAGTAGGTAGGTACTCACCTATGGTACTAACCAAAATCGAATACATACTTACGTTGAATCTAATCAAAAATTATATTTATGTATTTTAAATAGGTACCTATGTTAGGTGCCATATTTGGTTGATTGTTCTCAGGGGCGTGCACAGAGTTTTTGACCAGGGTAGGCAGTAGGAAAATACAACAAGTTTCACAGGTTAAAATTTCCATATTTTATCAGATAATTTCAGAATTAAAGTACGACAAACGTTTTTGAACCGACAATTAGCATTTATGAAAGACAACTATTTGATAGAAATACATAACAAGAAGAAGTTCTAGAAAGCACTGCTTAATACTAACAAAAAAAACCTCATAGAGGCAAATTCAAAACGACAGTTCTACTCGATGCTTTGTGCATTTCGTAAACAAACATTGAATTATATCATGTATGAAGTTACCTCTAGTCAGAAATAATTCCTGCTTAGGCCACATTTTAGTGAGGCAGTCGGAGGGCGCGCGTGTGGTTTCTAGTTACAGTTTGTGCCGCGTTTGTAGTTTGCCGTTTGATGTGGCGCTCGCGTAGTTTCGGTTGCTCAGCTTTTTCGCGCTTATTTTTGAAAGTGTTTATTTATTTTTAGCAATAATTTTATAAATTATAATATTATTTACCTGCTTATATTTTACAAATACGGCAGGGTAGGCAGTGCTTATGTGCCTATATGGAGTGCACGCCCCTGATGGTTCTTATAATATACAAAAATGAATACTTGCTGTAATATACGAATGCTTTATGTAATATATGATAAATTAAAATTTGTAAAAAAATTGCAATAGATGACACGCGAGCTGTTTGAAAATATGAATGTACCAGAACTGAATATATTGAACGCGGAGAGTGGAGGGGATCGCGGGAGGGGTGTTCGCGGGCGAGGGGGGAGGGAAGGTGGAGGGGAACGCGTAAGGGGACGAACAGGAAAAAACACACAGGGAGAAACAATTTCTTTATTACCGACATTGCAACGCATGCCGGGAACTCCCTAGTGCTAAACAAGAATATCTCTGTTTTGTGGCCACTTAGAAGCAAGGTTACTGGTTGATCCGAGTTACTCAATTTGGGAGGCAGGTACCTACGAGCACCGTGGATAACCAACACCCCTGCTATAACCAAATGGTTTGCTACGTTTGGTGGCTTAGAAAGGGTGAGGTTTGTCTAGGTCTTGGCGGCTAATGCGTTTGCCCACCTGCAGCGTAGCAGGCCGGATTGGGAGAGACCCATCGCCTTGCAATGCTGCGGGAGAGATGGAGTCATACGTCCATCATTCTCGGACACATTCTTTGACCCCCAGATTACTACCCACTCCTCGTACCCAGTGGAGTAGCTACCATGGGTGGCACCCGGGGCGGAAGTCCCCCCCCCCCATTAAAGTTGACAAACACTTCTTTCGACTCATACAAAAATTGGTCTATTCTGGGGGGGGGGGTTCCACCTGACCGAGTGTCACCCCCCCGTCGGGTGGCACCCGGGGCGGTCCGCCCCCCCTCGCTACGCCACTGCTCATACCTTTTTCCTTTCCAGAACTTCCTTTAACTTACTTCCCTAAAAAGACCCTCCACACAGCATCCTCAAAGATGACATAGGCCCTGAAAGATTTTTTCCTTCAGGCCATAAATATACCAAACCACCCGCTAGATCGATAACTTCGGGCTTTAGTACGTGAAAAATTTGGTCACTATTTCACCATCAAAATGCAATAATTTTTTGACTTCTTTTTTTTACTTATCACTTGTGACGTCACGCAACATAGACGAAGATAGAGTAAGCAACAACAAAAAAAGGCGCGACCATTAACAATACAATTTTCTTTCGGGGCCTACCTAATACCACCTAAATCATTAGCCTAAAATATTATTTTAAAAATAAAACTCGTAATTACATAAGAATTTTATTATAAACATGTAGAAAAAGGAGATACAAGAATATATAATTAAAATATGATTATGCGTTCCTACAAAACTACTGAATTTAAAATTTTTTTTATCTTATAACAGAAAAATTTAAACTCAGAATTACATGTAGGTACATATTTTAAACAAGAAAGCAATATAAGCAGGTTATATTTCTGTAGCAAATTGCCATATGAGGACGTTGTTTTAAAGATAAATTCCTCTTTTGAAAGTACCTATTATATCTTACGGCAGGTAAAAATAAATTTGTCATATTTCCAAGATCCATGGAGACATACTAATAATAATAATAATAATTGTACAATTTGTAGAGCGCCGTTTTTGTGAAAAATCATCTCAAGGGCGCTTTACAATTCATTATGAATTCCTAGGTTCTATTTAATTTTATTATTTACAGAAAGATACAAAAACATACTTACCTGCAGGTCACTTCCGAAAAACACACTTTATTAGAAAGTTTATGCTTGGAAAAGGTACGACTTTGCACGTGGAGGACAATGTATTAAAAACACTGGACATTGCATGACTTTACCTTTGCTACCCTCATCACTGTTGGTTTTACATTTATATTTATAAGAAGATTGATGCCAAAGTTGAGTTAATATTTATTTGAAAGACTGGAGAATTGTAAGAATTTGCTTTACTTTTACAAAATTAGTTATTTACTATGTCGCGAGCCGTGAAGCTGAAGTTGAAAGGTTTTTTTTTTTTTTTTTAAGGATACGACTGTCTGAAAAGATGAGTTTTTAGTTTAGCTCTAAATTCCGCTGAATCTGTGATCATTCTTAACTCGTGTGGCAGTCCATTCCAGGCTTTAGGTCCTGACACTCCGAAAGCACGCTCACCGAATTTAGTATCTGGTGTGCGCTTTGGTTCCTTCAACCTTACGATAGCTAATGTTGCTGCTGACCTGAGGGTTGATTGTCGCGAATTGGAATTTTCTGGAATACACATTTCCGATAAGTAAGCCGGAGCCATTCTGTTAAGGGATTTGAAAAACATCCAGCAGAGCTTGAACTGGATTCTTTCAGGACACTTGAGCCAGTGAAGATTTTTGAGATGCTCAGAAATATGGGAATATTTAGATACGCCGGTGATGAGTCTTGCCGCAGCGTTGAACACAGATTGTAATTTGTTGATTTGATATTTCGGGAGACTAGCATATATTCCGTTGCAATAATCTAGACGTGAAACAACATACGAATTGACTAGTAATTTAGTCGCCTCTGTTGTCAAGTTTCTCCGTACTGCTTTAATTTGCCTTAATTGAAAGAACCCCGTGCTTACAGTTCTGTTCACTTGAGTTTTAAGGGAGAAATCAGCGTCCAGATTGACACCTAGTAGTTTTATGCATGTTTTTGGAGTGATGTCACTTCCTGAAATGGTTATTGGGGAGTTATCAATATTATGCTGACGTCGGCTTGTGGCTGTCCAGAGAAACTCAGTCTTTGCAGGATTCAGTTTCAATCTATTTGAGGTCATCCAGCGCGTGATTGCTTCTAGACACTCAGTTACGCGAGTTTTAAGACTGCCTATTTCCTCTGGTAAGCAGTAGAAGTAAACTTGCTGGTCGTCAGGGTAGCAGTGAGATAGAAGACCAAATGATTCGATAATTTTAGCGACATCATTTGTGAAGAGGATGAAGAGAAGTGGGCCCAGAACAGACCCTTGGGGAACTCCAGATGAAAGGATTGCATATTTCGATTGGTTTTTCCCCACTTTAACGGCTTGTACGCGGTTGACCAAGTAAGATATAAGCCAGTCTTTTACACCGCAGTTTAAGCCAAAGGATTCTTCTAATCGTTTAATAAGGAAATCATGGTCAATCGTGTCAAAAGCGGCACTCATGTCCAAGACTGAAAGGAGTGCCAGTTTACCCGACTCGATAGCAAGAGTTATATCCGACAAAACACGTAGTAATCCAGTTTCCGTTGAGTGAAACCTTCTATATGCGGATTGGTATTTAGTCAGCAGTTCATTAGAATTTAAGTGACATATTATCTGTGAAGCAGTGATAAGTTTGCATAAGATGTTTGATTCTTCATAAGGGGCTCAAAAAAACATTATATTTGTTTATTTGGCATTTAAAGTAGCTCAGCTTACCATATTTTCCCTGAAATCATAAAAAATAGGATAAGTTATATTTTCTAAAAACTACTAATTGGTTCAGTTATGGAAATTTGTAAAATAATGCAATTTTTATTGTATTTGTGCATGTGTATTATAGTACATACCTATGTATGTATGTAGTTACATTTCCTCCCATGTCTTTTAACTTTTAATTTAGATAACTCTCATATTAAACTAAGTTCTAGGATACCTACTTACTTATATAAAGAAGCCTACTCAAATACATTAAATTTGACTGACGTTTTTGTATAATGAAAGTTATAAAAATAATAATTACCTCTGCATCATGCACCATGACTGATAGTATTTCCCTTAACTCATGTAACCATCTCCAGAAACAGAAGCGAATGTATTGAAGTGTGGATAAAGAATGTTACATTTTAAACAAGTAAAGTTTTGTCGGTTCAGATTCCACTGAAAAATAGGAATAAATTTATTAATATACTGATAAAAATATAAAAAATTTTGAAAATAAGAAAAGAAAATGCAATATAGAAAACATATATACCTTTAAGTATATAACATAGATAATAATAATAGAAAACATATATACCTATAAGTAAGTCTAAAGTCATGGTGTTTGAAAGAGAGAGTACGAAAACAGTATGCAATATAGTTGTGAATGATGAATACTTGGAGCAGGTGGATGAGTTTGTGTATCTGGGTAGTATGTTTACGAAAGATGGGAAGGCTGATAGAGATATTGAAAGAAGGGTGAATGCCGGTAACTCCATTAATGGAGGACTGAATGCCGTTGGCGGTAATAAAAAACTGTCCAAAGACGCGAAACTAGCCGTCCATAATGGAGTGCTGGTACCTACCCTGATGTATGGCAGTGAGGCATGGAACTGGCAGAGGAAGGATGAAAGCAGACTGAATGCTGTAGAAATGAGATCCCTGAGGCGAATGTGTGGTAAAACCATGTACGATCGTGAGAGAAAGGTGGATATCCGCAAAGAATGCAAGGCTGATGTAAGCGTGATGTGTAAGATTAAGAAAGGGACTCTCCGATGGTTTGGGCATGTAGAGCGAATGAACGAAGAAAGGAGTGTAAGGAGAATATATGATGCAAATGTGAATGGTAGAAGAAGTCGGGGACGCCCGAGGAAGACATGGCACGACCAAGTGAATCAGTTACTTGAGTCGGGCCATGTGAAGAGTCGGAATAATAGAAGAGCATGTATGAGACGATGTATGAATGTGAACGAGGCAAAGAGTGTGTGCCAAGATCGAGTTGTGTGGCGGTCCGTCCTCTCTGCCTACCCCTGCGGGGAAACGGCGTGATGGTTAGTTAGTTATATACCTTTTTAAGCTGTAATCGTGATGTTGGACAGCGTCAATTATTAGCCTACCCTGCGGGGAAACGGCGTGATGGTTAGTTAGTTAGTTATATACCTTTTTAAGATGTAATCGTGATGTTGGACAGCGTCAATTATTAGATCCCAGGTGAAACATAAATATGTTCTGAAAACGGAAACATGTACATGTACAACACAGTTTAAAATACAATTTAAGCAATACGTTTCAAAAAATACTTTAGGAACACTGAAATAACAACCAAAGGAAGACTCCCACCTGTAATTTTGTTCCAATTGCGGGTCCTGTTCTCCCATTTTTCATTCGATCGTGAATTCCCAAAATTCATAATCGTTACTTATTGCGTCGGAAATGTAAATGTCAATTAAACGTAAATAAAGCAGAAAAATGCAACAAAAATAAAAGATTCCTATTGGTTGATTTAGTAGCCGGTGACCATAAACAAATCCAAGTGGACTTATGAAATCACCCAAAGATTCTGACCACGTTTTGGCTCGGAGTTATACCCGCCTGCTTCAGGCCTCCTGTGTGGAGCTAATGAAAAAGACCTCTTTTTTTTCTGTGTGTTTTGGTGTATTAATAAAGAGTAAACCATTTTAATACCCACTTGTTATTTTAAAATCGCGGACACATTTTTCGATGACCTGTATTATTACTCTTCTACAGAACGGAAGAATTTCCCTTCCCTACTACTTACCTGTTTGCATTAATATTATCCATTTAATTTCCACGCCAAAGTTTGTCAAATTAAAACAACGTTGGTTTGTAAATAGTTTTATTCTTCATAAAAATATACAAGTCCACTATGAAATATGAAAGCCTAAAAGCGCGAGCAATATATTAAATACCTTATTGCATTTTATGCATCTACTCGGTATATCCTAAATGGCGCGCAAATCCAATAAAACTGACAAAATTGGAATTATTACAGGTGGGCAATAAGTAAATGCATGTTTAAAGTAACAATTTCCACAAAATAAGTAAAATCTTCATAAATACTGTTTTTTTAAATTTTTATTTTAACTAAATAAAATTTAATAATGTTTTTAAGTTCTGCAAGTATTTAATAATAACATTATTAAATATGATTTATTTTATAAAATAAATAAATTAAATGGGGTTCTACAAAATAAACACAATAACAATAAATAATTCATACACTGTAGTTGTGGGCAGTGTGGGCTACATCCTCTACTATAAATAATAGAACCAAAGGGAGGTTTGGCATGGCAGCGTGAGGACAGTTGCAAAGCTACAGCCAAATTGACCAGACCCATTAAAAGTTATGCGTGTGGTGTGTAGGGGGCATCTCAAAAGGAAGGGGGGGGGGGGGGGGTTCAGCAAAATCTCACGTTACTTGAAAAGAATATACGAAGAGGCCCAAAATTTATTTCACCAAGGGGAAGGAGGGGATCTAGGTTTGAAGAAAAACTGCTTGTTTTAATGAAAAAAAAAATGAAAAGAAAAAAAAACGTTATTAATGTACGCCCCCTAAGTAGAAACCAAGGCAGGACACCGCTGTGCTTTTATGTAATTTGCAGTAGTATGGGTGATGCTGTTGTCGACACTTCATGCAGGCAGTTTCATACTAATAATGGTTCATGGCGCATCTCTATTGTTTCTATTATCTATGTCATGAACTCATGGTCAGTTTCAAGCAGACTCGATGATTATAATTCAAAATTTCTGCTTTCTTTCTTCAAATTGAAACTTTAATTTAACTCGTAAATAACAATGTTGTTTAATGTTTGTTCACATGGTAACATTTTAATTTTTAACCTCACTAGGACTAGCCTGCATGGAGGTTAAAATTTTTGTATAAAGGTAATAAAAATAACACAAAAAAAATATATACATATGTACATATTTAAGAATGATAATTAAACAGATAAATTTTCATCATACTTTGTATTCTGATGAATGAGTATTTGGTTCTAAAACATGTACATATTATAATTTTTAATAAAATAGTTGTATATACAAAGTCACTTGTTTTAATTTAAATAAATATTTAACTACATTTCTCTCTCTTATAAACAGCCGTTATCTTTACTAGTTGAAAGCACAAAATCGAGCCCTATAACTCGAACATCAAATTCAGTAGTCTACCGCATGGTTAGACTCAAGCGCCAAGCTTTGTACACCATTCAAATTATTATGGGTTTATTTTACTCTTACAGACTCAAGAAACTATACCGCTGTATTTTTTACTGGTCACCAGGGTTCATTATTGTTGTTTTAGCACATTTCGGTTGGTCCTAGTTTGGTGTATTCCAGCAACTGTCGCATATGTTTCTAATAATTTCATTGTGCCATGTTTTTGCCAATAAGTTTGCAAAATGCAGTCTTCTCGCAAGCATAAACCAGACTCCTTTAACTTTAAAGACATTGAATTATTTTTTGTTTTTACGAAATACGCATAAGCATATTTTGTACGTACGCACTATAATTCACCGCTTTCACTAATTGGACACTTGCACGGTTATTGAGGTGGCGGATTAGAGTGAGAGAACTATTTAGTTATAAATAAAAAATAATAAAAACACTGATTTTAAATAAATAAATAAATATTATGAATGGATTTAATCCAAAATTAAAAATGGAGTAAGAAAATCGGTCATATATACCTACATTTTAATCAAACTGAATTTTAGCAAAATACCGTTTTTGTATTAATTTTAGTGACAAATAATTAAAAAGGTTCAGGAATTTCCTAGATGTGACCGTATCTTTTTCTGATTTTTCTGTTTCAAATTTTCGATTGAGAGTAAGCTAATATATTGTCTTCAGCGATTAAATATTACAATTTGAGGTTTTACTCATTAATATTCATCCTAGACTTGCAGAAAAGTCAATGGATGTCGCACATGAAATAAAAAAAATGGATAAATTTATCTAAGACACTATCTAGATAGCATTTAGTTCGAGATGAATCTTGCGAACATACGTAAAGATAGAAGCCAATAAAATATGCATTAAGAAACTGAAGATAATATTGGTTGTTCTTAGTCGAAGTATGGTACAGTTAAATATGACCAAAGGCGATAGGGTCCTCCTATTGGTAGACTTAGCTAGAGATTAGCTCAGTGGTAGAGCAGCATCCCGGCAAGGCTAAGGTTCATTTCCTAGATGTGACCGTATTTTTTTATGATTTTTCTGTTTAAAATTTTCGATTGAGAGCTAATATTGTCTTCAGTGACTAAATATTACAATTTTAGGTTTTACTCATAAAGTTAAAATAAAATGTTTCAATTAAAAGCAATGAAAGCATTATATACTAATGTAATAAAAGTCTGCAATCTTCTGTGAACATACTGAGGTACTGGGGTGGTCAGTGGCCCGGTGCGTAAGACGCTCAGTGACGTGTTGGACGGATCAAGTTCGAATCTCATAGCTGGTAACGACTTACACACTTCAGAACAATAACTACCTAATGAAAAGGCCTATACTATAAATCTCAAAAGCTTCTTAAAATGTATCACACAAATCTCTTAGATAACTATTAATTATAAAATCAGTTTGAAAACTTTACAAATAATATTTGATTGAATCGGCAATTAATAATTTAAACTGTTCTGAAAGCTAACAAAGTTGCCAGCCTGTATTTATATTTGGTCCTCGGAAGTAATACTTCTGATACAAAAGAAAATTCCTATCAACTATTACTGGTCGTAATATGATTTTGAAATATGAAATACTTAATGAAAAACGCAATCATTACTAAGATACATATGAGAATGAAACATTAAAGACCTAAATTTAATTGTATTTTCAATAATGGATAAGTAATCAAAATTGTATTCTGTACTTGTTGATGGTTCGTTCATTATTCTTGGCTTCCCGGGAGAGAGAGTTGCCCCGGCTGCGTGACTGGGAAGAGGCGTACATGGCCTGCAAGCGCGAGGGCGGAGGGAGGGAGCTGGCGGAGTTCTCGCTCATCGTGGTGGAGCCCCCTGAGTCCCTTCCCCCTTTTACCAATGATTCGCGAGAGTTACCTCCCATCGACATGTTCTTCATGATGGAATCCCTCAAAGAAGAGTTATTCCGCATATCCATTCCTTTCATGAGAGATTCTCTGGAATTAGAAGTAGACGCAGAAGACGAGCCGGGCACCGAAGGCGTTGCAGATCTCAACGAAGGCTTACGCAAGGTCCTCGGCGGGGGTTCATCGTTCAATCTTCCATATTCCCCCAAGCGACGGGGTGTGGGCAGCATAGGTCTGGACGGAGATCCGCGGTTTGAACCTACTGATGGAATTTCGTGAGTGCTTTTTTTGATTTCAGTATCACTCAGTCGGCCATACTCCCCGAAGCGACGCATGGAAGGTTTCCTGGGCGGACGAGGAAGGCTCGAAGGGGGGAGAGAACCGGAACGTCTGGCGTCACTCTCAGCCGCATCCTGCATTCGTTGCTGCTGGGAACTCAATCCTTGCTTCTCCAACAGCATTATCTCTTCGGGTCGACCTTGATCATGGGGAGGTCTGGTGACTAGGTTGCCTAGGAAGCCGGGTTCGAATAGGGCCGCAGTTCCCGACGTGCCGGTCAAGGGCTTGGAGAGCTTCCCCTTCCTCGGACCGGTGCTGGCCCCGGAGAATGCCGGGAAACAGCACAGTCCTCGCTAAAACCACAACAACATAATATTTATGTTTTAGAGCATGTTTTCAGAGTATGAAGTAGATAAATATTGTGTATTTTATGTACATATTACTAATGAATACCTAATATTAGTAGGCAAGCCAAAACTACATACTTACTTGTGTTTGTTAGTTCAATTCAGGTTTCACACGTTTCAGCGAATAAATGTAAACTCTTTTAGTTTGTACACTCAAACGCGTGCGGGAATATTGCATATTGGTCACTTAAAGCCAGAAACACTTTCATGGGGCACTTTCAAAATCATTATGTGTGTGGGCCATTTTAGGAAGAAAACGGGATAAGCTTGGAATCATTAATAAAAATCTGTTTAATTTTTAAAATAAACTATGTATTTAATTTAAAATATATTAAGCCTTTATTTAGCTCAAAGCAGATCTCCATTATTTGGTTAACATCTTCATTACAGAAAGTGTTTTAATAAATTAGTGTACATACATAATATTGTATTTTTTAATCAAAAATATAGGTACTACAAAATATTTAGGCATTAGCTTTGTCATTCCGAAATTCAGGCACTCAAATCAATCCACTTATCTAAGGCACTTCAAAGAAAAGGGCACTTGGATATATTTTAGGTTAAAAATTATTAAGGATGTGTGGAAAATTAAAAATAATCACTTTTACTGGAAAGTCAGAACACAGCTAACTAGCATAGAGATTCAAAGCACACAATATTTTATGGTTTAGTTGATTGAAGCAATTAGTAATCAAAAGTAATTATCGCCAGAATTTTTCTTTCCTTTTCTAATGTTGATTTAATTCTTTGTAAATTCTCAGCAAAACAAATATTCAGAAGGGACATAGTATTTTTAATTAATTTTATTATATTTATGTAATAGGCATGTGAATTATTTAAGAGGATGTGAAAAAAAATAATGTTATTCAAGTTCTGTAAAGATTTTTTCCAAAATTATATTGATTTTTATAAAAAAGAATGCGGGTAGTATGCATCTATGTATATATTTGAATTTTTTATAGCACAGAAAAGCACATAAAGGACAAAAAAAAAGGAATGGATCACATAAAATCGAAACACTTATAAAATAAATAAAAAATCAATATTGTGTGTGTAATATGTAAACAGTAGGAATGAAAGGAGATTTCATAAAAAATAAATTCTTTACAAACCTTTATCACTGATTAAAGCCAACTGGTTTTGAACACAACCAGAATTATTATCTGCCCCAAAAAAGAACAGTTATGTTCAAAACCGGTTGGCATAAACTTTAATGAAGTGGTTTAACCCTTTCCACTCCAATATCGAGCGTCACTCGACATTGATTGATTTTGTTCCACCAGCTCCAATTTCGAGTGACACTCGACATGCTGTAATACATACTTCTTTTTGCTAACAATTTTAAGATAGTTTTTTTTTTGCTAAAATTTTTGAATCACGATTGAAAGACACATTCTAGAATCGCACAATGCTTTAGTACTATGGTTGAGGGATGGATGAGTTTTGTTTAGGACCGCACCTGACCGCAGGTAGAGGCGTCGGCATGGATGTTACAAAAGTACACTAGTAATTATCGCACCGTGGTGTCGTCAATATCTTATCAACTGTGCATTATTGTGTTTGTTTTCAAGCAAATACTCGTTGAATGGATTATTTGTGATTTCTATTTTCTATAGCTTAATTGTGTATTAGTGAAATAATCCTCATGTCTAAAAAAAAAAAAAAAGCGAGATGTGTCGAAAAGGCCAAAAGCCGAAAATATAAATCTAAATGAAAACGAATCATCATTTTGGACTACGCCTCTTAACCACTCCGATACATCGCGAATATGCACTTTTTACGTCTTAAACGACATGTCAGATTTACGAAAACTTTATGTTATTTCCGCTTCACAATTAAAGCTCTATATATGAAACATTTCCAAACTTAGCCGAATACTAAAAACTGTTTTTGAAAGGATATGAAATAAGCTTTCAAATTGTTATGTTACAAATAAATTTCAACATTTTTAAATATTAAAATTTAGAATGCAAACATAAAAAAAATGAAAAAATGACTCACGTGATGTTTTTATGTGAAAACGGTACTAAAATCATGGATTATATAAAAGACAATATTTATTGTATCTTATAAATGTAAATAAACAATTTGGTCACCTCGCTTTTTTATCATTTCATACAAGAATATTTAATAAAAAAATAACGATGTCGAACAGTGGATAGGCAATTTGGCGGTCTGTCATGTATCTGACAGAAAAGATTTTTTTAATCTATTTCTATGGACATCTTGCATAGTGATTAGTAGCTTGATTTATTATGGAGCTTCTCCTTTTTGTTTTAGGGATGTCACTAGAACAATAACGGAGTTATGACGATTTCTGTATAAACATACGCGTTGACGTGTAAACACGCTTATTGTACTTAACTGATGTCGGCATATTAACGTGTATATCTGCTTATGTTGCTGAGTGGTTAAATCAATTTTATAAAAAAAAAAAACTTTAAATTAAAATTTGGAATGGAGCTGGTGGAATAAAAACAAAAAAGGCTTGGAGTGGAAAGGGTTAAACAGACATTATTTTTATTTATTCTACCACAAATAACTACATAAGGTCAGTCGGGGAAAGTGCAACATATAAATTAACAAAATGGATTCAATTACCAATAAAACGTAAAAATAAAAAGTTTATAACAAAAGTTTACACATTTCTTTACCCTGGGAACTATAAGAGCACTGTAGAATGTAATATAATCGTTTTAACATAAGCTGTCCCCCATGAAATGGGGAAGTGTATCTATCGACTATGTATATCTTGTTTATAATAAACAAAATTTTATTTATACAATGACTAAAAATGGACTTTATATGACAACTCTTGCAGTCTGACAATATGTACATATAACTAAAAACAAGTAAAGAGTTTTACTATTTCGGGGAGTCAAAATTACTGTGAAAATAAAATGGTGGTCAGAGGCACACACAGAGTTATCTAGCATTAGTAAACTGCATGGGTTTAGTTTATAGTATATTCCTAGATGTCACACACAGTCAAAAATGGTTTAGTTTTCTTATAAAACCTAGACATACATACCCCCGTAGACGCATTTCCCCCGACTGTCCTTAATAAAATTCTAATTTCTATTTTGTAGAATGCAAATTTGTTAGTTAGTGTTGCCATCATCAGTCAAATTATCATGAAAAAACAAGATCATCTCAATCAACCGTTTCAAAATATGATTCCATATCATCTAAGACAGTGGTTCCCAAACCCACAGACCCCTTTCCCAAACTGTATTGGCCCACAGACCCCGGGGCGGATAGCACAACAGAGTGGGCGGAATGGGATAGGGTGGGACGGCAAATTTACCACAACAGAGGGGGGGATATGGGGTGGAACGGTTAGGATGGGGTGGGGCGAAAAATCCCACCCAATCCCATCCCATTACGCCCCTCCCCGACGAAACTTCCATTTGAATAAAAATGTATCAAAACCTTGCCGAGGACCTCCTGATGTCATTCAGGGACCCCCAAATCAATTTTTATTTTCCACGGACCCTCTGAATGATCCTGGGGACCCCTGAGGGTCCGGACGAACCACTGCTCTAAGAGATTACCAACTCATTAGAATGAAACAAAAGATTAATGAATAATGTAGTCAGTATTTCATTTTATACAGGTGATTCATAAACTTCTGTTGAAAACGACAAAGCATAAAATATAACCTACAGCACTAACCTAAGTGACTAATAAATTTAATACAAAAATATAAGCTTTGGTAAAGTAGTAAAAAGCATAGTAAGAAAATATTGATTTATAAATAGGTACCTATTTCGTGTGCAAATAGGGATGAATAAAATTACATTAATAGGCCTTATAAAAATAAAACAGATCAAAATATTGAGGTCCACTTAAAACTATAAAATTTGTCTACGAAGTAGTGTTTTAAAAATTGTACTTACGAGGCTATTTTTTCTTAAAAATATATTACGTATATAATATATGAAAGCAAAAAGGAATGAAAAGAAGCAACTCAAGTGTACAGTATTTGAGATTGTCCAACGAGCTGATTGGTGATTTGTTCGCTAAGTGTTACGTGTAATTGACTGACTTTAGGGAGTCTATCTCGATAAATTAAATATTTTACTAAGACTATTCAATTTTTTTTGGTATACGCTTAAATGATAATACCAAATGAATAAAATAATTGTAATTAATAATTATTAACATATTCATATCATAAAAACCCAAAGTTGAATGGGGACCGAAAATGATTTTATTTTTTCAATTTACATCATTGAATTAATCAAAACTATGCATTCAAAAAAAAAATTCTCAGGTGGTTCCAAAATATGCACCCCAACATGTGCCACCGCTTTTAATATTCCCACGTTTACAGCCTGGCGACGGCACAAAAAAGGCAATAAACGTATGTTCCTTATCACAATAATGCTACATCTCTTTGTTACACATATAATAATGATGAAACACACAGTGTACATATTATGTATGTCTGTTTCCTCCAAAGGAAAAAGTAATCATTTTCTTGCATCTCATTTCTTTAAAAAGTGAGGGAGATGTAAGAAAATGATAACTTTTTCCTTTGGAGGAAACAGACACATGTACATTGTGTGTCTCATCGTTTGTCTTACCATTATTTCATGTGTAAGAAAGAGCTGCAGCATTGTTGTGACGAGGAATGTACGTTTATTGCCGTTTTTGTGCCTTCGCCGGGCCGTATACGTGGGAATGTTAAAAGTGCCTGAAAACCAGACAACGTTGGACGTGCGTACCAATATACCTTAGGATGAGAACAGACTTGTAAGGTTGATGGCTAATAGTTGGTGATATATGTAAAGTAGGACCAGTTTTTGACCACACAAACGACCGTGGGATACAATAATCGCAATTTATGTTAACTCATGTCTGCGAGCAAATTAAAATCAAAATAGAGGCAACTAATTTTCTTCTAATGGGTGAAACTTAACGACATCTTTGGCAATCCCAACGACGATTGCAAATGATGCTCCCACACTAAGTACCGCCTTTGTAGATGTGCGGCCATTGTGTGGTGTGGTAATACAACTCATGCCATTGTATAATGTATATGTAAAGTTATACGAGTTATTTAGTATATAAATAATAAATTTAATACTATCATCAAATTTGAATGATCAGTAAACTTTAAAATTCACTGGACATGCTAAATACAAATATTTTTTAGAAAAAAACCTTTAAATTCACCGTAATTATTAGGGTAGGGTTATACTCGTAAGTTTTTTCCTGTAAATCGCACTTGTAAGCGATTTATGGCCAAATTACCAATGTAAACGACACTAAAAGTCACTTAACGTAATTTATAGCAAGTTACAGAACTTATTCTTTCAGAAGTTTTTTAACAGGTCTAATTGCGCCCACGCGAATTTCCAGCCTTCTTACAGCTTATAAAATCAGTTTGATAAGCTAAGAGGCTTACCGCAAGAAATAGTTCGAAATGCGCCGTTGCCGCCATAGCGAAATGTCAAAAATTAAAAGACAATTGTTTTCATAGGATTTTTTATTACTAGTATTTATTTCCACTTATTTAAGTTTTCTGGAAAACGAGCATCCTTCTATTCAATTATCTGTCCAATCCTTTCCAATCTTGATGTTTCTGTTTTCAACATTTACGTATTTGAAATTTTGAATTCGAAGTCGGTTGCTGTCAGCAGATGTCAGGTAGCTGTCATTCGGATAAAACTAAATTAATTGCCGCCTTTGACGGCACAAAAGCGCGTGGAGAATTGTTGAATTAAAGCCACAATTATTTCAACACTTTATTTGGACCTTTTCATCTTTATTGACAAAATCGCGTAAATTTGACAGTAGCAGGTCGTTGTTGACAGGAAGCCATCTTACCGCAAATAAATTTACAGATGTAAACGGTCGCATGAACATTTATACAGGTCGAACTTCCGAACAACTTCTGTGATCATTAATTACCACAAGTCGGATGCATATGTAAACGCTCCTGTGAGTGATCTGTCAAAATCTTATGTAATCCGTAAATTTTAATTACGAGTGTAACCCTAGGCTTATAAAAGACAACTATTTACATTCGGGGTAATGGAACGTACTGCATTCTAAAAATTCAATTACATAAATTGAAAATTTTCTTTCATCATACGAGATGGCGGCCATTTATAATAATTTCTGTCATTTTGTTATAATGGTATTCCTAATAATTAATAATTTACTAATAATTTTTAATATTAAAAAAAAACCCCTGTAAAAACCGTTTTTTTATTTTATTTTATTTCCAGAATTTTGCCAAACTAGTGCTTATCTAATATGCATGGTAATAACGTCTCTTCTAGCTCTTCGTTTTGTTATCGTATCAGGAATGCCAACATAACAAAATGACAGAAATTATTGTAAATGGCTGCCATCTAACATAATGAAAGCAAGTTTTCATTTTACATAATTGAAATTTTGAATGCAGTATTTTCCAACGCCCCAAATGCAAATACAGTGAAACCCTCTTAAGAAGTTTTCCAACGGACCGGAAAAAACAAACTTCTTAAGCAGGAAAAACTTATATGTTGGAAAAATTGGGTCAATATTGAGCCGAGGGACCGAAAAAACCAAACTTCTTAAACCACGAAACATCTTAACCCAGCGTTCGCACAGTTGGGTCAATTTGACCCGTGCCATTTTAAAATTAGCTTATTTCTTAGAATTTTTGTGCCACGTTGCCGTACTTCTCAGTAGCTGGAGCTAACAATCTCCCCTCCTCGCAGGCTATCGTTGTTCAGTGGTGTAGTGGCCGAAACGGTAGATAGACGTGGCTAAACACGAAAAAGGTAAATATGACCCAACCTTAGATTTCGTGTCGTAATTTCGCACCATTACTTAAAAAGTATGTCATTGATTTGTTTTGTTATTTTCAGAACCTTTGCAATTATGGATCGTGAAGAACGTGAACGGCAGCGAATTTTTAAAATTTTGGAAGAATCTGACTCCGATTGTGAAAATTTTACATCAGAAGCTCTGCAGTCAGCATGCAATTTTTTACTGTGGAGATTGCGCAGATGCAAATGATAATATGTAAGATTAACTCATGGGACTGATGTATTATTCTTAGTCCTACTGGACTATAGATCTCATTCATATGTATGATATTAGTTCACATTTTGAGAAAAAAGTTGTTTTATTTAAATTTTATAACTTTAAGACAGAGGTTGTCTATTTTGTTAAAATTTTATTATACTTTTATAAAAATGTCATTAAAAAGATAGTTTTTTGAGAAGTTGTTTTATTTTACCCCAAATCTCGCAAACAATATAGTTGTTTTATCAAATTATTGCAACATGTTACTAAATTTCTTTTAAATATTGAAATCATAGCGAGTTTTTATTCGGGTCTTCTAGACCCAACCCTACTATAGTTGTTAGATATTTTGACTGTACTGACGCCGGGTTAAGAGAGAACTTCTTAAGAGGGTTTCACTGTAGTTGTCTTTTATAGTAATTATGGCGAATCTAAAGGTTTCTTTCTTAAAAATATTCATATTAAACGTGTCTAGCGATTTCGAAAGTTTACAAAATGATCAATGTAAATATTGATAAAATGAGCCACTCAGGCAATTCTGTAGTTCATTCCTCTATTCCTCAAATCCTGAGAAAAAATTGCCCAACATCGATCCATCAATATATTCAGTCCATTGTGGAAGACATAAAGCTAATTTTAAAATATTTTTTTGTTTATATACACATATATTCAGACAGACACATTATTACTCTATGAAAATATGAGAATGTAGCAGAATTCCAGTTAAATAAGATCTATACAAATAAACTATCCTCACATGAGAATACATATTTAGATTTTTTAAAAATAAAACAAAACTACATATTTATGATTAGAAATGTCCCTATAGCTAAATATCAACAGAATAATACTACCTAGTTTTGATCTAAAATACATTACAAAATATTTCATTTTCATAAAGTGGCGAACGCACTTAGCTATAAAAGATCATCTGGCTTGATCTATTTCAGCATATCGCTCGCCATATATTCTCATTGGGAATGTACGGCGAGCGATATGTTGAAATACGCCAAGCCAAATGATCTTTTATAGCTGTGTGTGACATATGTATAAAGCTTGTGGAACCCATAATTATTGTAGGTTAGCTGTAGTGCTAGCGTTTTATTTCGATCAATATGTAATCTTTCATTATTCATAAAAAAAATATCACAAAAGCAGAAATATTTTGCCCAAATACAAAAACATTAGTCTAAAAAAACATGCAAGCAGGTTTTTCTAATGGCAATACATAATTAATTTGGTTGAACTTTCGTGGGAATAATATAATTTAGTAGGCACTTTGTTAGTAAAATCTTTAAATCTAGTGCAAGTGCAAGGAATAAAAACTCTACAAATTATTGACTAATAATATATCTTCAGCATTAACACAACTGCTCTTTAGTACCGATTATGTAATGCTTTTGGACTAATTTTGATCAACGCTGAAATTCTTGGTGAAGATCTATCATCGATGTCAATGAAAAATGTTATTCATTTTATTGGAATTTATAAATTTTATTGATTAGGTTTTTCAGATTTGATCCAAAAAAATGAGATTATAATGTTCAGTCTCTTATTTTTGTTTCAATGATTCACAAAATTAACATCTATGGCACAATCGACTGGTTTCACTAGTCATTGACTTGATTGTCAATTATTTAACACGGTCAGGAATTATTAAGGCACAATGATATCTACCAGTAGACCGACCGGCTAATCATTGTATGTATCCTAGTCACAATCTGATTTTGATTTCATCGACCAATAATAAATTCCATCAAGATGAGGAATCTATTATTCTATTAACGGCCGCTGTTCCCAATCCTACTAATCGACTGCTAAGCCAAAACTAAGATTCAACACTGCTCAAATGCACAACTACGCTCTTTCCAACACAAGCATTGCTCAATCTCAGGAAGCCGGACTCGTCTCAGCAAATCAAAGTTATAAAAAGTGTCAACAGAGTGGCACTAATACCACGAGGTACCCACACAACAGCAGCAAAGGTCAAGCTGACACTTTATTTTTAATATATATTTTACTTTAAAAAATATATATAAAATGCCAGTTTATGGATAATAATATTTAAAAGAAATCATGTGTGTTAAGGTTAAACGTCACATACGTTATAATCTACGTATTCACAGATGGCGCCAATCAAATTATTTTAGGTTTTTAATACTTTTTGCACATTACGTTTTAAAATATTAAACTAAATTAATTGTTCGCGATCGTACATATTTAATTAGAATATAAATAAATAGTTTTGTCCATAAACAAACCCAAATCTTTCAAGAAGGGCTGAAAAATTCAATTTTGTATCGGTGACTCAATCCAATATTGTATTTTTCAGCCATTCTTCAAAGATTTGGGTTTGTTTATGCACAAAACTATTTATTTTTATTCTAATTAAATATGTACAATCGCGAACAATTAATATACCTTTATTTTAAAACGTAACGTGCAAAAAGCATTAAAAACCTGAAATAATTTGATTGGCGCCATCTGTGAATACGTAGATTATAACGTACGTGACGTTTAACCTTAATAATAAATATGTACAATAATTACCTCTTTAATATTAATTTAACATCGAAAGTTTTTACTATGATGCCATTTTATTATCTATGAAAGTGGGCAGGGTCACTTAAGATAATCAATGATAAAATATTTGAGAACAAGGCGAATCGAGCGTTACCTTTAAAATACTTACAAATCGCTTAGCTGATTTTGCAGGCTCAGATTGGTCGATCGAAAAGTTGGGAACAACGGCCGTAAGTCTTTTCCATGAGTAGAATATCTGTATACATATATTATTTATGTGTAGTACGTATTTAACCAAAGGTTATGGCGGGACTTCTGATAGGTACATTACAAGGTTAACACATCTTCCAACCATTTGCAGTCATATTATAGAAGCCGGGGGTTTGGTAAGAAACTTATCTAGTGAGTATACCAATTTTCATATGAAGACACAATCACTCAATCTCTATATACTCAACTTTAAAAGCTATGCTTAGTGACCAGATCTAATAGTCAGGTACTTCCCACCCATTCTCTTTGCCCTCCCTACTTCTTTTAGCTTAGCGAAATTCCTCAAATTGGGACACCATAGTCCCGCGGGCAGTTAGGACTCTTGCAATTACAAAGAAAAAAACTGAATCGAAAGAAAACCGAGTTCGTCAATCTAAAGACCTTTTGACCCTTAGGCCCCAGAGAGGTGAAATAACTATATTATTCGTTCAAGAAAGAATTTTCGATATTTCATACATTTCAATTTGCAATAATGATTAACGACATGTGGTATTTTCTGCAAATCATAAATTGGATAATTCACAGCAAATGAGAGCTGCATTTTCATACCTAATTTCAGTTCAACCAGAACCCTCAATCTTTTCAGCGCAATCTATCGAAACACGTAACACGTTTGACACAATCTGTTTTAGTGAAAGTCTGTGGATCACAAATGCGACATCCACTTACAGGTTAGCAGTCGATGGATCTGAGGGGTGTCACAATCACAACAATAAAAGGTAAATCAATAAAAGGTCTCCCGCTCCATGGGCATTGAGGAGTTGTTAGTGAGCGCGTCCAGGGCCGTGAGACTGGCGAGCCGCTGGGAGCGCGCACGGGCGATGTGTGCGGCGAGGTCGGGCGAAGACGCCACCACCTCGCCACCGTGCAGCCGCAACACCCCCCCCATCCCACCCACCTTGGACAGGAGCTGGCTGTCCAATTGGCTGTCCAGCTTGGCCAGCTGGTCGTCCAGAGTGCGCTTCTTGCCCTCAAAGGACGTCGGGTCTGGAAAAACACACACAAGGGTTAACTCAATAACAAAACTCTTGCAGGTTTTCACATTCATAAATAATATTCAAACCAACCTGCCTTTATCCCAGAGAATGCATCTTCCCTTGTACTACCGAAGCTCATTTTTTATCAACCTCGTATTTTTTGAAAACCATTAACATTATTTTTTCAAATATTCTTTGAACAGTAGACCCCGCGTGTAAAAAAGTATAATTCTAATTTTCTCTTATTTTAAATCACCATCAAAATTTCCTCTAAAATCCCGAGTCTGTAGGTAGAACAATCCTACCTACTTAATTAATAAACTGACGATTTCACATATGAAAAAATCTTTACCAAACCATAAAAAATGGCCATCATCTTGAAACCGAAATGTAACAAAAAATTTTACAGACAGATGCTAAATGGTTGAGTTAAATTTTTCCTGTGTGGGACCATTCTTTATGTTCGTTAGCAGATATTCAAATAAGATTTTTTTTTTTACATACATAAATTTTTTATATGTACTATTCTTGAAGTGAAACTTCTTTAGCCCCGTTGAATTTGAAATTCGGATGAAACGGAAATGCCTCACAAAAATTTATTATTTTACGGTCCTAGGTTCTAATATAATGCGGTAAATTCAAGACTCCGCGTGGGCCTCCCATAACGCAGCAGTATAAAGTGCCTGACTCTCAGCGCCCACAGAGATGGAGGTTCGAAACCTACCAAATCCAAAAAAAAAAAATATTTTACTTTTTGTAAATTCAATATCCAATCTTCAAATCACTTTAACCACTCGGAACATTACAAATATAATAATAGCGGTCAAGACATTAGAGCGTCTTTTGACGTCAACGCGCGAGATTTTCCAAAAATTGATTTATTTCCATCACTAGTATACGGATTACCATGAAATAGAAAACGGAATATCGATAATGAACATAAATGTATTCATAAATATCTATGGAACATAGAGATTAATCATCTGAGCCGAATGGAACCTCCATCTTGTTTGATTGTCATTTGTTCAAGACATTGTTAGTTTTTTATTAAAATATTTTTGTATGAAATGGTAAAAAAGTGAGGTGACAAAATTGTTTATTATACATTTGTACGATAAAATAAGTATTTTTTTTTACATAATCTGTGATTTTAGTACCGTTTTCACATAAAACATTGGGTCATTTTTACAATTTTTTTATGTTTGCATTCTAAATTTTAATATTTACAAACGATATTATTTATTTGTAATAATACAATTTGAAAGTTTATTTCATAACCTATTCAAAACAGTTTTTAGAATGAGGCTACGTTTCCCAAAACGTGATTTATGAAGCTTTTAGTAAAAATCGTAAATAACACAAATATTATCACGTTTTGACAGTTTTCTAAGGGACACATAATAAACAGAAGTCTATTTCTGAGAGGTTAGGGGATAAGATTATTTGTTACATTTTTTCCGGATTAAAATATTTGCATACTTTTTTTTAGACTCAACTTGATAACTAACTAACTAACCATCACGCCGTTTCCCCGCAAGGGTAGGCAGAGAGTATGGACCGTCAAACAACTCGGTCTTGGCACACACTCTTTGCCTCACTCACATTCATACATCGTCTCATACATTCTCTTCTATTATTCTGACTTTTGACATGGCCCGACTCAAGTATCTGATTCACTTGATCGTGCCATATTTTCCTCGGGCGTTCCTGACTTCTTCTACCATACACATTTGCGTCGTATATTCTTCACTACTTACATTGCCTAATTTTACGCAACAAAAGAAATTAAGATTGAATGGGGGGGAAGGGGCACTGTTTCCTGGCTGCTGAAACCTTTCAGTGTGTTCAGGGTTAAGAATGATTGCAGGGAACTAACCGGCTGGCGGCTTGTTGAGGGAGTTGGAGGTGGACCCGTACTTGGTGACCAGGCTGGCGTGTCCCTGCAGCGCCGGAGAGGGGGACCCGCGCACCCCGCTGTGGTACAGGGGCACTGTGTCCTGGCTGCTGAAGGAGGCGGCAGACGATGAAGCCCCGAAACCTTTCAGAAAACCACAAAAATCTACATCCATAGAGAACTTTATATAGGTAGAAAGGTGACACAATTCAACGAGATTTCAAAGTTCAAATTTACATTAAGCCAGGATTTCACCTGATTTACTCTATGAGTCTCTATGGTTAATTTACAGAACGAAAGTTGAAGTCGATTCTACTTTGATTCCGTTAAATAGATCAATGAAAAAATCAGGTGGAAACGCATACAAATAAAAAAGAAAACAAATTTTTAAACAAGTAATATTACTTTAGGGGGAACTTGGCATATTAACCCTTATTAATCATATTGTAAATTAATTACATATGAACATTATTAGGATCCCAAATTGAAACACCAAAAGCAGTGCTGTGGAGTGCTGTTCACTGTAAATGATTAAATATATTCACAAACATAGAAATATCACTATAATGTATGTTGTAATGGTTCAATCCTTCAACAATATGCTCATAACTTTATTATTGACATAATGTTTGTTGAGTTTATTCTATTACAGAGATTAATTATTAGAAAACACTTGAGAAAAACTACTTTTCATGTTAATTTTCGTGTCAGGTTTTGCATTTACCCACTGCAAATTGGGAGCATATTAATAATACAGTCGATTTCGCTTAGTTGGTACACCGGTTTATGGGGACAGCCGGTTACAAGTAAAAGAAACCAAATAAAGAAACTAATACTTATTTATTTTAATAAAAAGACAAATAACTTTGTTTACCTCACTTTTATTGGTACACAATCAACATGTTTCGTAAACAATGTTTACTTCATCAGGATCTAACGTATACTAAACTTAAAAATTAAATATAGACACATGGAAGGAAAGAGTAGGAGGGAGGGGGAGGGGTAAGAGTGGGGAAAGTTTATCAATTAGGGATTTCAAAGCCATTAGCAGGGAAAGACCGGTTAAGTGGGAAAAGGTTCAAAAGAGGGTACATAAAAATTTGCTGCTTATTAATTATGTCTGCTTTATTATTTACATTTTTTCTAATTTCTAAAATCTCTAAATTATTTATCTGTGATGCCTTATAGCCTGTATGTAATATTTTAAGTCCATGTTTTTTGTCAAAATTATGATTATTAAAAATTAATCATAATTTTGACAAAAACCATGGACTTAAAATATTACATACAGGCTATAAGGCATCACAGATAAATAATTTAGAGATTTTAGAAATTAGAAAAAATGTAAATAATAAAGCAGACATCTACTACACTATATAAAGAGGTAATATTTGTTTGTTTGTTTGTGTGTTTGTTTGCATCGAATAGGCTACGAAACTACTGAACCGATTTGAAAAATTCTTTCGCTGTTGGGAAGCTACACTATCCCTGGGTGACATAGGCTATATTATATTTTAAAAAAATATATGCATCCTTACTAAAACTTCAATAATGTAACCCAGGGTGGAAAAAAATTACCTAAAATATTCTTTAAATCGCGTGCGCTGCGAAAACTATTGATGATAGAATAAAATAATGTACTACGACTTTATAGAACACATCATTATTTACAAAAAAGGTCGCGACAGTATATGTCTAACTATTATGGTTATGCCACAATAAGTATTCTTTTATTTTAAAAATTTAATTTAAATGTCGCCTCTTGAAAAGGCTCTTTATTTGTATCTTGGTTTTAATCCTTATCAAAATAAATTACTTCATATTCAAGACAGCTTCAATACCTTTATTTAACTTTTTGAATTTTTTAATTCGGATATTTAATTAGAAAGATATCACGAGTTTTTTAATTGTTAGTATTAGAAAAAAGTTTTGGCTACGGGCCGGGTAGGAGAGGAGTCAAGAAATGCAGTGCCAGGGGGGTTGGCGGGACGGGGGAGCGGGAGAGCGGTGGTGGGGAAGGTGGAAGTGGAACGCTGGAGGGGATCGCACGGGAAAGGACATGTAAGGAGTAACATTTTATTTATTTGAATATGGCATATATTATAAAAGAAAGTCCAAAAAAACGTGCAGCTCGCAAAAAATCAGAAACGAGTCCCGGTTCGATCAAGGGAGTTATATGGTGTGGTAGATCTCTATCCCCCCTAGGGAATAAGGGTATCCGTTTTTACCTAAAGGCCGTGCTTTTAAAGATATAAGGGCTAAAAGTTTCGCCCTCTTGAAATTTCTAGAAGGTTCCATAGAGCTGTAGAAAGTTGTGGAAGGAGTGGCGGAGTATGTCGTGGAATGATCAGGAATAGGGAATCGGGAACATCATTGTACAACATTCCAGAACACTATCTTATTGTCCTGAGCGAAGCCGGGTAACCCAGCTAGTAATTAATAAGCAGCAAATTTTTATAAACCCTCTTTTGAACCTTTTCCCACTTAACCGGTCTTTCCCTGCTAATGGCTTTGAAATCCCTAATTGATAAACTTTCCCCACTCTTACCCCTCCCCCTCCCTCCTACCCTTTCCTTCCATGTGTAATCTATATTTAATTTTTAAGTTTATTATTTGTTTGATCCTGATGAAGTAAACATTGTTTACGAAACATGTTGATTGTGTACCAATAAAAGTGATGTAAACAAAGTTATTTGTCTTTTTATTAAAATAAATAATGCCATCACAAAGTGAAAACCTTTCCGAAGAAGTTTACTTCGAAAAATTAATACTTATTTACTTTGGTTATCTGGATACCATTCAATTTTCTAAAGTCCATGCAAAACATGTCTCAGTAAACGAATTCACGTAAAGTGAGAATGTGGGGATAGGATGCGCAGCAATAAGTAAGAGAGTTCATTCGGCAGTACTTCGATAGACTTCGCCCACGCCGGCTATTCGCCGACTGCCTACGTTCGTCAATGGAAAGCTGTTCATCTTTTAGTACACTGCCCTAGACATGGGCAAAATTGAATGATTGAATTAAATGAATGAATTCAATCTTGTGAAACACTCAATCTGATTCTCATTTTCAAAAAGAATTAAATCTTTATTTCTTACCCTTGGCCTTGCATCCTACAATTTTTTAACAGCACCATATTTCTTTTAATTTCAATTAATTTATTTTACAGTTAAATAATTCATGTTATTTTGAGGTAAGAAAATAATAATGTACTCTGTAAATATTGGATATTTGTTGTGCGGATAGGTACACCTTCTACAGGCGGTGCGCGCTGCAAAATTGCCTATCACGTGTAGAATCCCGCGTAGTAAATCTATACAAAAAACCCCTTAGGCCAGAGTTCCTGTCCCCAGCCCAAGCGACAAAACCGCCAACCAACTGAACCGACAAGCGATCGAGTCATCCAAGAGTCAAGTAATTCTGAATTCCGAGTGTCGCGTCTGTTTCACAGTCGTCCCGCCAGTCCCACTGTTCGTCATAGTCCTACAAGTCTGTTCAATTCTCAACCCCAATCTCTGTTTCACTTATTCAAGGAATCAAAACATCTGTGACGTCGTTGTACCAAACCACAAGTCCCACGAATCGAGTCGATCAATTCTAATCTGTTGAAGATATCGAGTCATTATTAGGTCCGCGAAATGCAAGTTATTCAAGTCACAGCAAGACAAAAGACGCTTATTAGTCAGAAGTTCCTAATTCATTCCTTGATGCCGGCAGAGAATCGGTTCGTCGTTAGTTTCGCGTGGCCAAGCCGTCATCTTTGGGCGAAACTTAAACGGGACCCTGAACTTTTGCTACAGACCAAAAAGCGAAAGTTAATCCTATATTTTTTCTCCCTCACTTGTGCGTAAATTATGCAATGCGTTTAGAAACAACGATGTTTATTTATATTATTGTTTTCATGGTATCTGTCTACCTAGCCGTAAACAAAACATCAGTCGGTTTGGTATATTTATGATCAGTCGCTGTCGGACCGTGATACATGATGATCAAGTGGTTTATTCCTTTATTTTTGTAATAAATTGTATGAGGCGTGTCGCTCAGACTTTTAATTAGTTTTTATTCGGCTCATGGTTTTAACTTCACCATTGAGGAAGGAGCATTTAAAAATATATATTTGAGTGAAACTTATTCCAGGTGACCGGATCGGATATATGAAAGCGCGAT
Source organism: Limnephilus lunatus (assembly GCA_917563855.2). NCBI lineage: Eukaryota > Metazoa > Arthropoda > Insecta > Trichoptera > Limnephilidae > Limnephilus > Limnephilus lunatus. Next base: position 79,137,410 of record OU830592.1, read on the forward strand.
AATAGTATGTTTTTTTATGTGAATACCGCAAGTCCCAACTGCTCCCGTCTGGAGCTAATGAGATTATGGCATCCCCAATTGGGATATTTTGTGAGGCTGAAGGTAGTGGGAAGTTTAGATCACGTGAAGTAGACCAATTTTAAGTTTAATAAATAAAATAAAATTAGTGAAACTTTAGGGTGAACCACAAAAACTGTTTCATTTTAAGATTTAATTGCTAGCCATTTAAAGATTTAATTGCTAGCCATAAATACATTTTTCTTGTCAAAATTTGTTTTTTTTTTCAAATATTTCATTAACTTCCTTTTTAGTACCTACAATTTTTCAGAACGACAATTCACCCTAAGAAGAGTGTTTTGCGTAGTGAAAACTTCTTTAGCACCGTTGTGATTTTAAACTCGATGAAACGAAAAACGACAATAAAAAGAGGCAAAAACATGCATCTAAAGGATGTAATCTGCGAGAGAATGAGATAATATTATCGGTCTCCTCTTTGTGCGGTTTTTCGTAGCCTTTCGGCCTCCTCTTTGTGCGGTGCTTCGTAGACTCTCATGTATACTTTAGTTTTCTTAAGTGAAAACCGCGTATTAGATAATATATCTATGTATACATATAAATAAGGTTTTTTTTTTTTTGGAATTAATTGAATTAAAGGAATCAATTCAAAAGGCCGGGGGAATCAGACTGAATCGATTCACTCCTGGGAATGAATCTGACTGCCCCACGTGTAAGAAGTAATTTTTGAGGTTACTGTTATTTTTTTATTTTTTTTTATTTATTTATTTATCTATAATAAAATATATTTACATTGGTTTTATGTATATGCCTGTCTCACTAGGGTATACCTGTGTCGAGATATTATAACAAGTGATTAATGTTTGCTTATGATTTTTTTAATAATATTAATATTTTTAATTTTAAATAGGCCTTCACTCTAAAAAGAGTGCTTTGCGCCGAAAAATTTAAGAAAGATAGTTATAATTTTGAGGATAATCTATAAGCGGAAAGGACAAATCAAAATTCAAGTCTATGAACTTACATAGAACTAAAAAAATGCAAGAAAATTATTCTTCCGTAATTAATGATTTTTCCAAAAATTTCATACAAGCTTACTTTCGAAAGAACTTAGATAAATATATTATGTATACAATATAAAAAAGCTCAATAATTAAATATGGTTGCGCCAATTTAGATTTTAATTATCAAATTGTCTATTGCTCAAAACGCTTTGTTCCTTTAATACATTCCTGCCCGACTTATCCATTCCTTTTGCCAAAGGCCTGTAAGGTTGCCAGAACTGTATATAGTTTTGTTACCAGACGAGCGTTGCAGTGCATTATTGAGTATATTGCCCGCCATTGTATTGTTCTGGCCCGCCACGCGCAAGTGTTTTTTTGTTATTACCGCTCTCGCTACGTACATCGTAGTTATTGGATTGTTTTACCCGCCAATGTTCTGAAATATCTTTATTGTAATATCCCCCGCTGTACGCGTGTTGTGTTAATTTGTTGAGTGAACACCGTGCATTTTATTGTGAATTGAAAACCCGCAGATACTTTCAATTATCGCCTAATCTGTTCGCCCGCGCCGGGCGGCAATGCAGTCGTGTTTGTACTATATTGTTTGTGTGAACTATTATGAGAGACATTTGATAAGAAACCAGCGGCAAATAATAGATCTCGAGGAACCAGCAGCCAAGAAGAAAGAAGAACGAGAAAGGCAAGGTAGGTCTTTGGCATTCTTCCTTGAAACCTACCCCTTCCTCAAGGCATTTTGAGCAGTTTAGTAAATTATTATTTGTTAATGAGACGCATCCGTAAACGAATGGATTTAACTTAATTCGCCCTACCAAAATACAGTTTTTTACCTGCCTACCTTTGACTTTGCTTATTTGGGACAAAATGTTTTGGCCCCAATGTTCCAAGCGGAATACACTGTATTGCAAAAAAAGAGGAGAGCATTATGAGGAATATAAGTATATAGCAGAGAAATAATAATAATTAGTAAGTGTGATAAAAAATGTTGTTACCCAGTTCCTCGCGGGAGTTGTTCCTGAGTGAGTGTGTGTGAGAGTGTGTGTGCGTGTTGTAGTGTGAGTCGCTGGCATCGCTGGCATAGGAGATGGTCCCCGCCTGACTCTGGCTCTGGGTGTGCTTCTGCAGAACCTTGATCATCGCATCCTTCTCCGCCACCTTTGATTCCAGCTCCTTCAGCCTTCATTCAATGGAAATACCAAAACTATTAGAAAACCATTTTACCATATTCAAAACAATAAGAATGGAAGATCAAGGAGGGTCCTACAAGGAGGGAGGGTAGGGAACCCACTTTCAGTGTAAACTGTGCACCCTAAATTTTAAGTATTGGCTTATGGAATCTAATGAACAAAACATTTTTAAATTAGAATAACTCTCTTTTATAATAACTTTTGCAGGTTAAAATATTTCCTTTAATGCCCAGTGCATACGAGGCTAGTATTTCAAGCCAGGATCCAGTATGCTAGTAACACTAGCTGTGTGTAGACAGAACTAGCTTTGTTTTTAACCTAATAAGCTAGAGAGGAAGCTTGTGAGCCAGCGTTTCAAGGCAGTATAGTATAATAGGATGTGCTTCTGTTAGTAGCGCCCCCCACTGAAGTTTCTATCCTAGCTTTGTGTGGGGGGGCTCTACTAGCTCAAATAATAGAACCTTTTCTAAACTATCCTGTATTGAGACATTAGCTTACTAGCTTCCTCTGTAACTCAGTAGGTTAAAATCAAAGCTAGTTCTGTCTGCACGTAGCTAGAGTTACTAGGTTAATAGCTGTAGCTTTCTATCCTGGCTTGAAATACTAGCCTCAATTAAAAAGGTCTCTCAAAAAGGCTTCAATTAAAAAGGTCTCTCGGAAATCGATGCATGGCGCATTTTGGTAATTTTTCTTCTAAGAAAAAAAAATTGTTCTCTTGGGTTACACTGTTGATGAAAATAATGATATTCATGGTCTAGCATCATAGAATTATTGCTGACTCCAAACAGATTTCAACTTTGCCCTGAATTTTGAATTCGGAAACCACCCTGGACTGCAACACCTAAAAACTCAATTAACCTGCTGAACTGATGTTAAATGAAAAAAATTATTCCGTAATAAGGACGACATGCTTCGGGTTATTAGTTATTATTCAATGATTATTCTCACCTTCCTTCGATGTCGGCACACTTCTTCTGGGCATCATGCAGCTCGTCCATGTGGCGGATTTTCTCGTTCCTGGCCTCCGTCATCAGGCGCTCTGTTTCCTGCGAAGTCTTCTCCAGGGCAGCTATCTTGGCATCTCTGCCGGCAATAAATGAAATATGATGTTTAGCTCTGGCGTTATGAAATTTGTATAAATGAAAATGTATTTAACGTGTATGTTTAATGTATATTTAATATCTAAGCTTTGAGCTTTAAGCTTTGCGCTTTGAGCTTTAAGTTTTGAGTTTTGAACTTTGCTCTTTGAGCTTTGAGTTTTGAGCTTCGAGCTTTGAACTTTGAGCTTTGAGCTTTGAACTTTGAACTTTAAGCGTGTATTGTATATGTTTGTTTCTGGGTTTGTTTGAGTATGTTTGTATGGGGCCTATGCGTTGTTAAACCATTTATCCGATTGCGATGAAACTTTGGGGATTTGATGTGTGCATGCCCGCGATGGTTTCTGTATACAATAGTGAGCTCTGGCATCATGAATTTATGCATTGCTAAACCGTTCATCCGATTGCTGTGAAACTTTGTAGACTTGATGTGTGCATTAGACTGGGCCGAAAAAACTTTTTTTTTGATTTCGAAGTTGTAATAGCGCGGAAAAGTTGCGAATTATACACGGTGTCCGGAAACTCGTAGTACAAGCGGAAAACTGGCGAACCTACATCACGTAGAGAACCCAAATAAACATAAAGACTTTCAATTTTTATGCATTTTTAAATTTAAAATTTAAAATTTAAAAAAAAAAAAAAAAATTTCGGCTTCTTTAGGGTTTAACTCATGTCGAAATGACAGTTCGAAGATGCTACTCTTAAATGATTTATAAGTTGCTAAATGTCTTTTCGTGTCCATAGTTTATTTATTTTCATCTTACTAATTTATTCTTCCACCTGTTCTAAAATTTCACTTCTTCTAAGCATTACAATATGGTTAATTAGTGTTTTTACTTTGTTTGCAAGTCATCTTGAAACGGGCGGCGGGCAAAAATGTACCCTACTTGAAAGTAATACGAACGATTATCGGCAATTCAAGTAATACACGCTACTTAACGTAGTACTGGACCAATTCGAACAAGCCTTGTGTGTAATATTATTAGCAAAGGTGTGTACCTACTTACATTATGAGGCAATGTTCCGAGGAAAGATAATCCAAAAACACTTTGCATATCACAAAAACACATGTCACAAATTCTGCGTTGGAATATTCCATTGTAATACACAATAATTAATCACGTAAGATGAAAATAATTCACAAACACACTTTGTTTTAAAGTTTAGTTCAACAGGGTTGTTGATAGAAAAATGTCAACCAAATGAACGGAATGCGTGAAGCGAACTAAACTGCTAAACATGTCGAGACCTTAAAACATAGCCGGTATCTGTTATGGTCTTATACACGACACCTTTTTTCAGCCCGATTCCAATTAGAGACAAAAGTCAACATTTTTCGATTTACGCGATCGCTATTTTCTCCTCTATTTTTATATCTAGGATTTCTATTGTCATTACTGAACACACGAACCATACTGTTTGTTATGATGCCTACTGAAATCGTAGATATGAAAATAGGGTAAAGTGTGAAGAAGCCGCCGCTTGCCGCTACACTTTAAATAGGCATAAATTTTGAAAAGTTAACTACTTTTAAACTTAATTACCACAAGAAGCATCGGTTTCAGTCATGATAGACAGAAAAATATGCATTTAAAATACGATATTCATTCAAAGTTAAAAATTGCCCATATAAAACATCTCCATAGCCGCTATGTTTTTTTACATGGATTTGACATTTGCGAAGTTTCTTTTCAAACTAAATACGCATGAATTACTTAATTTACCTAAACTAAGAACCTAATAACCTATTTTGTGTACGTAAATAGTTGTTTCTTCTAGTAATTGTTGAAATGAAGTGTAATTTCCATAATCTGTGCTTAAAAGTTCGGCGGCTTATTCACAAATTAATGAAAATAGAGATGAAAACAGCGATCCGTAAAGCGAAAAATGTTCACTTATGTCTACAATTGGAATCGGGCTGAAAAAAGGTGTCGTGTATAAGACCATAACAGATACCGGCTATTTTCGTTGTTAGTTTTTGGGGTGTTATGCCGGGTTGTGCTACCTCCTACTATAGCCGACGTTTCGGACAGCGTTGCAGTGTCCATCATCAGGGCAGATCCGGTAGATCCGACGATGTGGCGACGACACATCGTCGGATCTACCGGATCTGCTCTGATGATGGACACTGCAACGCTGTCCGAAACGTCGGCTATAGTAGGAGGTAGCACAACACGGCATAACACCCCAAAAACTAACAACGAAAATGCTTTTGGCCGTGAAAATCTAAAAACTTATCAGATACCGGCTATGTTTTAAGGTCTCTCCTCACGATCCGATTTCTAGTTACTACTGTAGGCAGGACCACAGATTGGCAATTTCCACTACACCACCCAATTTGCAGAGAGGTCTTAGCTTTGCTGTTACACCCTGTATAATAATAAAATATAAAAATAAAAAAGTCCAAATTAATCAATTACTTATTATTGTTTATAAAAACCGACATGTTTCGTAAGCAACGCTTACTTCTTCAGGGTTTTAATAATACTAATTTTTAAATAATTAGACATAGAACATGGTGTCAGTGGAAAAATAACAGACATAGACAAATAATAAACATAGACAACGGTAACAATGGAAAAAATGAGAAAAGGTAGGGACAAGATGGAACAATTTAAACAAAAAAAGTATTAAAAATGTCCCATCTTAAGTATTTTTCTAACTAAAATTACCGATAACGAAAAAAAATAAAAACACACGCATATTTCATTATGCAAATCTTTACATAGTATAAAATGAAGTCGCTCAAAATGTATGTGGGCTTAGATCTTTTAAACTACGCAATTGATTTTCATGCGGTTTTCACCAATAGATACCAAAGGAAGACCAAGAGGAAGGTTTGTATGTATAAAACATGGATATTAGAGTAGAGAAAAGCTGAGAAATTCAAAGAAAATATCTTTTTTACATAGTATGAAGTTGCTAAAAATGTATGTGCGCTTAGATGTTTTAAGCAATGCAACGGGTTTTCATGCGGTTTTCCCCAATAGATAGAGTCATTCAAGAGGATGGTTTGTATGTATAAAACATGGATATTATAGTAGAGAAAAGCGGAGATAGGGGGCGTAATGGGATACCATGACAGGGTTACATTTGCCACCACGGAGGAGGCGTAACGGTACACCACCACCACCACAACGAAGGGGGCGTAACGGGATATCACGATGGGGCTACATTTGCCGCAACGGAGGGGGCGTAATGGGATAGGGAAATTATTTTTGTGAATGGATGGCCCCTAATGGGATAGGGTGGGATGGGTTTCTCTGGGTCTCCTACCGCCTCCCTGAAAGTCTGAAACGCCCTCAATTTTCTCCTTTAATTGTATTGCCCCCTGAATTGTCGTCCCCTTATCGCCCACGTTGAGAATCTATGGTTTAGATCTCGCCGCAAACAATTTTTGTCGGAAATATCACACAAGCATCGAAGGTCCTTGTATAAATCAAAAATTTCTACCCAAACTTCTTTTTCCTTTTCAAGCATGATGAGTAAAATAATAATATTTATATCCTAATCGCTGTACTGGTACAAGTCGCTGTCAACGACGTGTCGTAACATCTCCATTCCGGCAGATTGGTCGCAAGTTGGAGGCGGACCCTCTGCGGCTGACCCAACCGAGAATTCGAAGAGGGTAAATAATAATACGGCAGGCGGTTCTGACTACTAACCACCCAATTTGCAGGGACTCTGCGGAAGACTCCCTGCATGCAGTGCCGTGTGGAGCGCCCTTTAATTATTAGTTCGTCCGTATGGTACCTGTTTACGAAATATCGAAAACGCTATCTCGTCTCTTCTTTCACGTGTTGATTGTACCTAGCGTAGAAAGAGGTAGAGCTAATTTTTCATTGTTATTTTAACAGAAGCTGCGAATATGTAGTAACAGCTGTGTTTAACCGTGGAACGAGCGAACATTTTATTTTTATGTTGAATTAATTGATGGGCAATTTCAAAATTATGCTTTAAATACCGATTTCTTTGTTTGGTTTTCTTTTAAATTGTTTTTATTAGTTAGGTACTATGATCGTCGGTAATAATTTACAAGAATTTGACCAAAAAAAAAATCAACTTCTGACTCGATTTTCTCGAAAACGAAAGCTCAAATCAAAAAAAGTTATACCACAAAATCGACTCCAAATGTGATGGGGAATCCCCAGTTTCCCGCTTGTACTACGAGTTTCCGGACACCTTGTATAGACAAAAAATAATTTTAAAAATTTAAAAAATCGGATGACATCTTCCGTTCGCGCATAGGCCCTAAAGTTTGACAAAATATGAAAAAAACTCATTTTTGCGATTATTTAAAAAAAAAATTATTAAATGTTTTTGTGATGTAATAGTTTTTAACGTCTTCAAATAGAGCCTATAAACATTGTGTTTTAATTTGGTTCAGATCAATTGATATCTTCCGGTCGCGCATAAGCCCCAAAATTTGCCAAAATATTTTAAATTTAAAATTTTTACTCATTTTTCGTATTTGATAAGCAAGCCAGACAACGACACTCGTTAGGCCTATGACATGAGGGGTGATAACAGTAATAACGGGCATGGTACTTTTCGACTTGCTCTACATTGACATATATTTAAAAAGCGTAAATATTTAATTTACAGTATATTTTTCAACAATAAACTTACTTCTACAAAAAATAAAAACAGAGTTCTGAATAAATAGTTCATGTTAGTTAAACGTGTCCTCTATTTTGTAGCCGAAGGTACTTTGAAGACTGATTTGCTGGTGAAGTCAGGCATAGATGATCTGGACAGCAGAGTGGTTCTTATAAATCCGTCTCGAGATTCAGCTCCACAAACTTTTCCTGAGGCTTCTGTGACGAGTTTTACACAGCGTTCAACAGCCTGCATGTGAACTGGGAATTGCTTGAAAATAATGTTCCAGTCAAGGATTGACTCACTGATGATGTGTGATTTGATCTCGTCGTCACTGATTTCTGCCAACAATGAGGGAGAAGATAAGTTTCAGTCCATCCAGTTAATCATTTCTGAGTATTCTTGCGCATTGAAGTTAATTTTTGGTGGTGTGAATGTTCTTACCATTCTTAAAAGACAGGTATTCGACTGCCCATTTTTGGTACTCCAAAAGATCTGCCAACAAACAAGTTGCCTACGGGCGAGGAAATCATTCGGATAGATGTAGAGCAAGTCGAAAAGTACCATGCCCGTTATTACTGTTATCACCCATCATTTCATAGGCCTAACGAGTGTCGTTGTCTGGCTTGCTTATCAAATACGAAAAATGAGTAAAAATTTTAAATTTAAAATATTTTGGCAAATTTTGGGGCTTATGCGCGACCGGAAGATATCAATTGATCTGAACCAAATTAAAACACAATGTTTATAGGCTCTATTTGAAGACGTTAAAAACTATTACATCACAAAAACATTTAATAATTTTTTTTTTAAATAATCGCAAAAATGAGTTTTTTTCATATTTTGTCAAACTTTAGGGCCTATGCGCGAACGGAAGATGTCATCCGATTTTTAAAATTTTTTCTATATAATTCGCAACTTTTCCGCGCTATTACAACTTCGAAATAAAAAAAAAAGTTTTTTCAGCCCAGTCTAGAGTGCATGCTTCCGATGGTTTATGTATACAATAGTGAGCACTGGCATCATGAAATTATGCATTGCTAAACCGTTCATCCGATTGCGATGAAACTTTGGTGAGTTGTTGTGAACACATCAACGAAGGTTTCTATATATATATATACTGGTGAGCTCTAGCATTATGAAATTTGTATAAAAAAATGCAAAAGTGACAAGCATGCTGTTTTAAAACTAAATGTACAGGGACTGAATGTGTGGAATGCGGGAGGCGGGAGGGGAAATCGGGAGGGGGTTCCTAGGGCGGTGGAAGCGGGAGAGGGGAGTGGGAAGAGGGAAAGCGGAGAAGACAGTGGGAACGCGTGAGGGGAAGCAGAAGAGGATTAGTAGGAGGAAAATGAATGGGACGAAGGGAAACGACACGCAGGGAGAAACAAGGGGGGGGTGATGATTTTTCTTCGTCATACCAGTATAATGTTGCGGCCCGCGATACTTTACAAATACATGTATGTGGCCCGAAGAGAAAAAAGGTTGAGTATCGTTGACTTAGACATTCAAGTACCTACAATTTATTCCTTTTTATATTCAGATGTGTGTTAGCTTTCCGGAACCAATTTGTTTTCTCTCCAATATTCCATTTCTCTTATCTCGCAATGAAACATGTTGATGAAAAAATAAATCACTTTAACTGTGTAATGATATGTTATAAAATTTATGAATAGTGAATAACGTTCAGTACTCTCTCAGTAAATACCGTCCACTTAAGGGAAAGTGTCCAATTAGTGAAAGCGGCGGATTATAATAGCGAAAACATACAAAATATGCTAAAAATTAAACAACTATTGGAAAAAAAACAATCAAACACCGCGCTATTGATCTTTCGTAAAATGTCCATTTTTCTGTTTAAAGTTTAAGAGCCTAAATTTACACTTGCTAGAAGACTACATTTTGTAAACTAATTCATTATTACAAAACATGTGGCAAAACAAAGTGAACATTGTTATACTTTTCCCACCATTAAAGTAGAGCATGCGTAAAATATAGATCTACCGATCCTGCATAAAGTGCGTTAAGAGCACTCAAGTCTGAATAAGCCGAATTGGCATGCCAGTTCAGCGGCCTGGAGGCCGACTTTTGGATGCATTTTTTGGCAAACCAATGAAAGGTAGATGTCCACAATCATCCCAATGCCCCTTTCGTGTTAGTTTCTTCCTCTCACCCTTAATAACATCTCTTGTTCCTTTGATCTGTATTTAAGAGTGAAATTGTGGAAGGTTCTCACTTGGGTATGCTGGCGGCATCAATGGCCGCCTGTCTCAGGGCGGCCTCCTCCAGGTAGCGCTGCTCCCACTTGGCACACTCCCCCTCCAGCACCAGCAGGCGTTCCTCTTTCTCCCGCAGCACCCGGCGCAGCTCCCCCTCGCCCACGCCCGCCCCTGCCCCTGTCCCCCCTCCACAGCCCGGGCCCAGGCTGCCGTCTCGGGACCTGCTTAGGTTATAGAGAGTTAATGAAGAGAATTTCTCAAGGAAGTCCTACAAGTTAAATAATATATATGAGGTCGGCAAGTCAAAGAGACGGCCGGCGGTATTTGGTCACATTTTTCGTAGTTTTGGCAAAATCTACTTTGTTGCCCGTTATGCAATAGTACACAACTATGACTCCGTACAAATCACAAGTGTGTTCCATGTTGAATTTGGTAGCCACTTCTGGTCTGGAGCTCCAATATACTTGAACAAAAAACCCTTGAATCTGTGCAAAAACTGGCGGTCCGTTTGATAGATTCCCTTTCTTAAAATCTGGACTGGATTGCAATCTTTAGAGCATAGGTGGGAATGCTGTACTTGTTCTACCAGTATTTCAAGGGAAGACGCTCCGAGGAGCCAGAGTCATTGAACCCTTCGTCACCGGTGCATAAACAGGAAACACAACAAATGCGCGCCCAACATTTTCATATGGTTAATATTTTTCCCATGAGAATGGATCATTTCTACGACTCGTTTTTTCAAGAGCTCAGCTAAAACCTCTTAAACGGAATGCAGATTTTGCTATAAAACTATGAGGAAAAAAATAATGTTTTTTGTATCTGAAGGGTACGAAAAACAAATCTTTTTAAGCTTGAACTTATTAAGTGGGTTAGTGTCCGACCGAACTTTCGGTTTCGGTTTCGGCCTAGTTTCGGCCAAAAAACAAGTTTCGGATTAGTTTCAGTTTCGGCCGCCATCCAGCCGAAACTACAGCCAAAACCGAAACTGAATTCGGGAGTGCCATTCAATATGACCAAAGTTTAGAAGAAATTATTTTGTTCTTAAGATGAAAGCTCTTCATTTAGTTTGAGAGAAAACGCTTCTTATTTTTATACATTAAGTATTATTTGCATTAAAAATATTTTGTTATTGTAGTAGGTTGGTACTTTTTAATTTTAATTATGTTGTAGTTCATTAAAAAGAGTGCCATACAATATGACCAAAGTTTATAAGAAATTATTTGGTTATGTGGTGTAATACTTGTGAGAAAGTAGGTAACCCACCTTTGTCATCCGACAGCTTATCCCAGAGCAAAAGAACATCCTTCTCAGGATGGTGGAGTCAGGGATTTGAGGTCATGCATATAAATGAAGCATCCATTTTTTCTAGTGAAATTATAATAATACTTTATTGCACTTTGCAAGGAAAATAAACACCAAAGAAGGCTTAACAAAAGGACATAAATACCTTTGAGCATTTAGCAACAGATTTGGAGAGAGAGAGTTATTAAAATCACAGTTAATTTTTAATACCGCAAACGTCACGTCGTCGTGATTCTCCTCTTGCAGAGCGAAAAGCCTCAAGTTCGCAAACAGCCATCCCAAAACGCCGTCCAGCGCGTCGCAGGGGGGCTGCTCGATTAAAGGGAATCCACCCCAATAAAATAGCTACGGCGGTTTCTCACCGGCGCGAGCAAATCTCGCCGGCCAAACAGACAGCAAAAGAATACTTGCGGGTCCTGCGCGTGTCGAAGAGCCGCTTCATTAAAGGGAATCCACCCAACAAAATAAGCACGGCGATTTGCCACCCCTCAGGCGGCGTTGGCAAATCTCGCCGGCCAAACAAACAGACAGCAAAAGAATCCTTGCGGGCAGAACATCATCCGTTGATTCCAGTCCAAATTAACTTCCGCACGCGGATCATTTTATCCAACGACATCCGGCGAGGGATTAATAAAAATAAAAAGGCTTCAATGCCATTTGGGTCGTCACACACTCTCGTGACATAACAAAATAATATTTCCCGGCTACATTGCACTAGGATAAAAAAAAACTCTTCAACCCAATCGCCCAAAAAACCCCGCCGCCAACAAGCACTAAGTTACGTCCTCCGCCATGATTCCAAGAATGAATCTGTTTCCGGTCTCCTTCCAGTTTTGCCAACCAACAAAGTTAAAATCAGAAAAAAAAATAATAATCAATAGACAATAAACAGTACCTACTTTGCGCAGTACCTGCTCACGAAATAGATATGTTACATTTCCCCGCAACCCCCGAAAATTTTACGCCGCGAAGTGAAGTAAAATTATTAGGACACCGCTCAATATGACTCTCTCTATCCATATCTGTTAAAAAAAATAACATTTCACAGTATTAGAAAAACATAAACATACTAAAGTAGCAAATTAAAAAACAAAAATCATTCACAGAATGGAGTACAAAAGAAAACATTGAAAATGAGGTAATACCTCCACTTTTACAAGCTCGCTTGTAAGATTACCAACACGTTACTCACATGACGAGAGATAATCTCTCAAGAAAACACTAGTGAGTATGGAGAACTCAAGCTCCCACTTTCATGTATATAAAAAGCAACACTTAGTTATTATTAACATAAAAAAAATAACTCTCTCTCTCTATCCTTATATTCTAAACAAAAGTAATATTTGGAAAAAGTTATGTTACACAGATTATACTTAATGCGTCTTAAATTATCAACTAAAATTAGACCAAGGTATAAACAAATATACAGAATTAACTCATTCAATTTAAAATTGATGTCAGGAGGTCAGATCAAGTATAATACAATTATTACTTGTCTATCGTATAACAAGTTTTATAAAAAAAACTGTCAATTACTAAGTGGTCAGAGTAGGGTTTATATGTAAAGACATACCTATCTGTCAAAAAATCAGATCAAGTATAATACAATTATTACTTGTCTATCGTATAACAAGTTTTATAAAAAAACTGTCCATTACAAAGTGGTCAGAGTAGGGTTTATATGTAAAGACATACCTATCTGTCAAAAAATCAGATCAAGCATAATACAATTATTACTTGTCTATCGTATAACAAGTTTTATAAAAAAACTGTCAATTACAAAGTGGTCAGAGTAGGGTTTATATGTAAAGACATACCTAACTGTCAAAAGGTTTTAGATTAGGTTTTACAATTTTAATTACCTATCCATCAAAATTATGAAAAAAAAAATTCATTAGGAACACAGAAGCAAAACAGGATCTAGAATGTTAGGCTTAGAGCTTAGGGATTACAATTAATCAAAACACCTAGCTATTATAAAAGTGAACCTCAAAAGTACTCTTGATTCTATACAAAAATACAAGATGTAACTATGAAAAACCATCCTCAGAGGACGTTGCTTATGCAAGAAAAGGACTAAGGATAAACCCAGGTGGCATTCCTTAAAAAAAATAACATTTACAAAAATGCTAAAAGTCAAAATTTCTTGAACAAACAATAATATTTTGGTGATCGAATATACTTATTAGATAATCGACACTAGTAGACAAAATTAACAGTACAACACTGGTTTAAGCAGTGAGAGACCAATAGATGTATATACTTACTTAAGGTTAACTTAAAACTAAAAGACAAAATACACTTTCCTGTATTAGAGGTAAGGTGATAAATTTCAAATACGAATTATTTTACTGGGTAGGCATGCCAGAGCAGTACCACCTTTGTTTGTAACAAGACAAATTTTCTTAACAAAGAAAAAACTTAACTAACTGACTTTAAGGAAAGTTAAACCAGACTTAATATATTTAACACAGCTATGGTATATTTATGGCAGAATTTACTTAATCACTAATTGGTGAAATTGAAACAATCTGTGCATAAGAAAGTCGCTCAAATCTCTCATAAACAGAAGTTTTGAATCGTTCTTTCCAAGTCCATGGAAAATCATTAATCAGGAGAAAGCTCCAACGAACTTGAGAAGAAGGATTCAGACTTAAACATAAGAATAGTACAACATAACCTACTGTTTTACGAACTCATCAGTGTGTAAGTATAATCGCAGCAAAGATATACTATAAGGAAGACGAAACGTCTCGTTTTAAACCAGAGAAAAAAAAAAAAATCTCGTCAAAGAATAGGTCAATTACAAAAACATGACCTACACAAAATAATGGGCGCCACTGATCACATGGATCAGAGGAAACGACATTCATTACAAACATCGTCTCCTAAAAAAAAAATATTCAGAAGAATTTAAAAAAAAGTTATGATAGTAAGAATGAGGAAATTTTGTGAAAATTCTAGTCACAACCTCTTGTGGGTACCAAGCCCCAAGAGCAAGTTACTAGAAAAAACACTGACGAAACAAACGGAACAGCATGCAAGGTTGGTAGCCCCGCATACTATCACGTTGGTTTCATCAAATTATAAAGAGTAAGAAATATTTAATCAATGCGAACAATATCTTTTACATGAAAATTTCCTACAATTTTACCGTTCATATCAGCTAGCGTATAGACCAAATTAGAGACTTTACCTTTAATAACATTGCGAACGAATCTAGGGGCCAATTTGTGAGAAAAATAATTCGGTCCACTGGACTGGACAAAATTCTTCCTCCAAACCACATCTCCTACTTCATAATTGACCGTCTTACGGCGCAAATTGTAGTGTTGGGCATTTTTCTTAAAAGCTTGTAACAAAGCATTTGAAACTTGTTCATAAATTGGAACCAAGTCTTCTAACTTCTTAGCAAATTCATCCCTAGATTGCTGCAACGTAGTGTCTATGACACCTGAAGATAAATTATTTTTATGAAAGTTTCCGTCAATAATTTGTTCCCTACCATGCATAAGGAAGAAGGGCGTGAAGCCGGTTGCAAAATTAACTGTATTATTTAGAGCTGATTGAATTTGAGGCAGATATCTGGACCAATTACGCTGGTCAGACTCGGTTAAGATAGACAATGCAGTTCCAATAGTTTGGTTATAACGTTCCACAACATTATTTTGGGGGGTGTAATAGGCATTATAAAAAGGTGGAGGTACATTATACTCTGCCAACAATTGTTTAAAGTCTTTAGAAATAAATTGTTTCCCGTTGTCGCAGACGCACGTTTGCGGCACCCCGTGTACAAGGAATATGTATTGTTCAATGTTTTTAACAATGCTTTTAGAAGTTGCATTTCTAAGCGGAAAAATCCAGGTTAGAAAATACATCAACAACCGTTAAAATATACATAAATCCTGCATAGCTACGCGGAAGAGGACCGACAAGGTCAATAGACAACATTTGCATTGGTCTTGTGACTATTTTCGGGTTGGTAGAAATGCCTGCCGGCGCAGCAGTATTAATTTTATGTGCCTTACACGTTTTACATCTTTTAACAAAATTTTTGACGTCATTATACATCCCTGGCCAAAAATAATGAAGTTGAACCTTTTTGTAGGTTCTAAAAACTCCTGGATGACAAGAAATATCCGATTCATGTTCTTTAGAAAGGATTGCGTTACGGTCCTCAAAAGGAACAACAAGCTTCCAAGCTGTGTCCTCCTGCAGAGCGAAACGAGATTTAGTGTGACGAAACAATTTATTTTCCCTAATTTGAAAATTGTTAAAGCGTTGTGGATTTGATTTACAATTGGAAAATAAGGTATTATACCAAGTATCCGTACTTATGGGAACGGAATCAATGGAAGAAATTAATGAAACGTCTTTTCGTGAAAGAATGTCCGGAACCGTATTTAATTTACCTTTCCTGTGTATAACGTCAAAAGAGTACTGTGACAGACGAGTAGACCAGCGAGCAAGTCTACCTGTTGGATTTGATAACGATACCAACCATTGAAGACTAGAATGATCTGTTACCACAGTGAAGTGGGCACCTTCTATGTAGGGTCTAAAATGGTTGACCGAATCTAACACCGCTAGGAGTTCGCGCTCCGTCACGCCGTAGTTTCGTTCATGTACATTAAGACACCTAGAAAAATAAGAAACAGGGTGCTCCTCTCCATCAAAAACTTGGGTAAGCACCCCTCCGATCCCAACGTTGCTCGCGTCACAATGGATGGTGAAAGGAAGCGAAAAATCCGGACAATTAATAACAGGGGCAGAAGTCAACGCCTTTTTTAATTTCTTAAAAGAGTCTTCCGCTTCAGCAGACCAAGAAAAATTACTAATTCCCCTCCTTGAACCAGTGAGTTTTGTTAATGGAGCAGCAATGGTTGAAAAATCTTTTATAAATCGCCTATAATACCCGCACAGGCCAATGAAAGCTTTAACCTGTTTAGAATTCTTTGGAATGGGGTAAGTACGAATGCATTCCAACTTAACTGGGTCTGTGCGAAGACCTTTTGCATCTACAATGTAACCTAGATACTTCAATTCGTCCTTACAAAACTCACACTTTTTTAAATTGACTGTTAAGCCTGCTTCTTTCAGACGTAAGAAAACCCTAGTTAATTGCTCTAAATGTGAATCAAAATCTTCCGAAATTATAATAAGGTCATCCAAATAACAAAAAACGTTTTCGTCGAACTCCGGACCAAAAAGTGCATCTACTAGACGCTGAAGTTCACTAGGTGCGTTTTTTAACCCAAACGGCATCCTAACGAATTCAAACAAGCCATGTCCAGGTATTACAAAAGCCGTTTTGGAGCAAGAGTCCTTATGTAATGGTATCTGCCAAAAACTTTTCGACAAATCAATAGAGGTTATAAAGCGTGCACCACGAAGGTTGTCTAAAATTCGCGAAATATATGGCAGCGGGTACGAATCCCTTGTCGTGACGCTGTTAAGCTTTCTGGAGTCCAGGCACAACCTTGCAGAACCATCCTTCTTAGGCACGATCAAAACCGGATTCGACCAAGCCGAAATCGAACGGCGAATAACACCTAAATCTAGCATTTCCTTAAGTTGAGATTCAAGTTGTTGCTGACGTGTTTTAGACAAAGGGTAATACCGTTGCTTAATGGGATCTCCTGTTGTTTTAATTTTGTGCTGAACTAAATGAGTTCGACCCAATCCACATTTTTCAAAAGAAATTGACTTATATTTATCTATAACATCATTAAGCCTACGATTGTCTTGAGGGGACAGTAGGGAAGCTGACGTGATCTTGCGAATTTCTCCTATAGTATTCTCAACACCACGACCACTGTTGGCTTTTGAAAACAATTGAGGAGCGATGTCGAATTGCTTCCAAAAGTCGACTCCCAAAACAATCACAGGAGAAAGAGACGGAATTACAAAAAAATTAACATATTTTTTAACATTATTATAAGTAACTAGTACTCGCATAGTACCAATTACATCTTGACGTACCCCATCAGCGGTGGTAACGTAAGATTCTAACTTATCTAAACTAAAACCTAAACTAATAAAGAAGTTGTAAAGAGAACCGCCAAAACAACTGACAGTCGCACCACTGTCCAAAAGACCCGAAAAGACAAGATTTTGAATAGAAATATTCGCATGGGGTCTGATGTCTTGTCCAGAACTAGCCATCGGCATGCATGCGTCCATGTCACGCCTGAAGAACCGGTTACTGGAGCTATCAACTAAAGGTGATGATCTCCTGACATCCTTGCTAGCAGGACGCAGAGGATCACACTCTAGTTTTTTGGGTTTGTGCGAGCGGAGTCATCTTTACATTTACTAGAATCCCTCCGAGATTCAGACTTCCATTTCCTACAAAATTGTTTTGTATGACCCTGCGCCTTACAATAAAAACAATTAAAAGTTTTTCTATTATTCGAAGAAGAAGTATGTGTTGATGAAGAAGAAGAATGAGGTAAGGGTTTATCTACCGAGAGCTTTTCAAATCTCCTACACACATTTACCAAAGAAGTTAAGTCCTTTTCTGCAAAATATGCGATAGCCAAAGCGTATTTAGGTAACAGACTATCAGAAACTAGGTCTACCAACTGTTCCTCTGTAAGTTGAACGTCTAATCTGAGATTAGCCAATTTAATGTCTTCGACGTAATCCACAACACTTTGATTAAATTTTTGTTTCATTGCGAATAAAGCTTTTAATGCTTCTGTTTGATTAATACAACGGTCAAAACGTGCTATGAGGTGATTTCTCAACTCAGGCCAAGATAAAGAATCTTTATAAATTGTTCGATACCAAGAGAGAGCTCTCCCCTCCAAAAGATCAGCAAAGGAAGTCACAACCGATGACAGTTCCAAATGACGGCATCTAGATAATTCCTCCACACGTTGTATAAAATCCCTAACATCAGAAGAACCCGAAAATTTAATACCCCAAGAATGCACGGACGTATTTGAATTTACAGTTTGATAATAATTATTAACTATGTTTGTAGTATGACTCGCATTATCACTATTACCTTCATTTTGTTGTGAAGAATCACTACCGGATTGTTTTAAGCTCCTATTATACATACGAGCCTGTTCCCGCATAGCTGATAGCGTAAGCTCTGGAGTGATATTCACTTCAGTTAACATTTGTATCATCTCCTCCTTTGTTGCACCGTTAATATTAGAAATCGCCATTATGGAAATGCTCAAAGAGTGAAGCTTCGCAAAACTTTAAAAAAAAATTCGAAAAAGAAAAATAATCAAAATGATTATTTGGAAAAGAGTATTTATTGTTAGCAGCTAATAACGGACACCCTGTAAACAAATTTTCTTAAAACGAAATTTTCTTGAAAAAACAAATCGAAGTTATTTTCCAAAGAAATAATATAATTTGTAATGTATGTAGATCACCAGACACTGTGTAAAGGAAAGAATAATTCGAACCCACGAATATCTCATTTAAGAACAATTAATTCAAAAAGACTTAAATATTTTAAATAATGTTGACAAACCAACTGCATATTATGGAGATGACAGATGACATAAAATTCTCGTATTGCCAGTCAAGAGAAAATATTTTCCCCACAATCTATTCAAGCTGTCACCGACAGCAATTTACTTAAATTGTGAGAAACAATATATTATTTCGCACATTATTTATATGGCAACACATAAATCAGACAAACAATGACTGTCAAAACGTAATGTTTTCCGAAATACCCACACTGATGAGTTCGCAAGATACAACTTTAAAACAGACAAATTACATTTTGATAAGATTAATCTTTCAAATATATGCATGATCTGAAAAAATCCCTTTCGAGCACCAGTTTTATAACAAAACTGTTTCGTTGTGCGCCAATGTAATACTTGTGAGAAAGTAGGTAACCCACCTTTGTCATCCGACAGCTTATCCCAGAGCAAAAGAACATCCTTCTCAGGATGGTGGAGTCAGGGATTTGAGGTCATGCATATAAATGAAGCATCCATTTTTTCTAGTGAAATTATAATAATACTTTATTGCACTTTGCAAGGAAAATAAACACCAAAGAAGGCTTAACAAAAGGACATAAATACCTTTGAGCATTTAGCAACAGATTTGGAGAGAGAGAGTTATTAAAATCACAGTTAATTTTTAATACCGCAAACGTCACGTCGTCGTGATTCTCCTCTTGCAGAGCGAAAAGCCTCAAGTTCGCAAACAGCCATCCCAAAACGCCGTCCAGCGCGTCGCAGGGGGGCTGCTCGATTAAAGGGAATCCACCCCAATAAAATAGCTACGGCGGTTTCTCACCGGCGCGAGCAAATCTCGCCGGCCAAACAGACAGCAAAAGAATACTTGCGGGTCCTGCGCGTGTCGAAGAGCCGCTTCATTAAAGGGAATCCACCCAACAAAATAAGCACGGCGATTTGCCACCCCTCAGGCGGCGTTGGCAAATCTCACCGGCCAAACAAACAGACAGCAAAAGAATCCTTGCGGGCAGAACATCATCCGTTGATTCCAGTCCAAATTAACTTCCGCACGCGGATCATTTTATCCAACGACATCCGGCGAGGGATTAATAAAAATAAAAAGGCTTCAATGCCATTTGGGTCGTCACACACTCTCGTGACATAACAAAATAATATTTCCCGGCTACATTGCACTAGGATAAAAAAAAACTCTTCAACCCAATCGCCCAAAAAACCCCGCCGCCAACAAGCACTAAGTTACGTCCTCCGCCATGATTCCAAGAATGAATCTGTTTCCGGTCTCCTTCCAGTTTTGCCAACCAACAAAGTTAAAATCAGAAAAAAAAATAATAATCAATGGACAATAAACAGTACCTACTTTGCGCAGTACCTGCTCACGAAATAGATATGTTACAGTGGTTAAATATAAACAGCCTTACTAAAAAAAAAACACAGCACGACCGATAACCTGTGTTTTTGCAGCAAAATCAATAAAACAAATTTACACTAAAACACAAAATATTACTAAAAACGAATTTCACTTTAAAACACGTTTTAAATTTGGCAACACTGCAATTTTTCACAATTTTCATAAAAAAAAATTGTTTTCATTCATAGCCGCTAGATGGTGATGGCGTCGCGCCTGCACATTTGTACTATCTTGCCCGCGCAAAAAATAGCAGTTTGGTTTTTATGTGGCGGGAATATTTTTAGTAAATATTGAGATTTTACTGAATGATTTTTATTATAGTGACCAATTCACTATTCTATTCATGTAATTAATATATTTGCCGTGTTATTTGTGTGGTTTTACATCAGTTTTATCAAGTTATTGTACAATAAAGTGTACTTTAAAAGTTGAACTGTCAAAATATTGTTTTGGGTTACATAAAAGATCAAATTTACATTTTTAAATCTTTATTTTATGAGAATTTCTTAAAAGTGGTGTTTTTTTAAAATATTAATGTCTAATACATGTGGTGGTAAACTTATGAAAGAAATTAACTTCTTTAGTGGTGCAAGAAATCTGTTTGAATATCAGTTATCTTTTAGGTTGCATTAAAAAAAACTTTGAAAGTATTTTACAATTTTTTTATTGTATGCACAAGGAAAAAGTGAGGTGACAGTTTCATTCCAAATTCATTATATAAAAGGTCTGTATTTTTTAAATTTTAATTTTTTATAAATTTTTGTAAACATCAAAAATGTTTTGGTAAGAATTTTTTTTTCTATTTTTTCCGTGTTTGAATCTTAAAATATGGCAGTTTTTTAAAACTAAACTGTATTTAAAATACACAAATCTAAAAGGTAATTTTATCTAGTTTTAAAAAATGGTATTTGTTTTTACGACACCTTCAAAAATAAGAAATATATAGAACAGGGGTTCCTAAACTTTTCCAAGTCGCGGCACCCTTAGAAAATTTGAATTTCTCACGGCACCCCTGTCATATAATGTCTATCTGTGGTAGCCTCGGGATCTCTCTACCCCTCCCCCCCCCCAGGACGAAGGATCAATTTTTTACCTACTCCACTGAATAATACAACTCGTAAAATGAATAAGTGCATTTATTGATAGGAAAACTTGCAAAGAAAATGCAATAATACAAATAATACAAGTACAAAAACCGTTTAGTGCGACCGGATTGATACAGCTAGTCCTCATTTATTTTTCCACATTTATTTTTGAGCTATATTTGCTCTTTATAACCGCAACCGCTGAAAATCCAGCTTCGCACAGATATGAAGTAGCAAAGGGAATGAGGACCCATACAGCTTTTCCACTTAGAATCGGATACTGATTTCTGATATCCAAAGCTCCGTCAAATCCGAACAAGCGCATTTCATTTTTAGGCTGCTGTCGGTCGAGAGGTCAATTAAATCTTCTTCTTCCTGCGTAGTAAAATATTGGGGAGCTTGAGCACGGAATGGATCTTGGATCCATACAAACTTCTCCACTTGGTCTTCTGCGAAGTACTTGGCAAACCAGTCAGTTAACTGTGATAGGTGCTCTATGAAAAGAGTCAGCAAGTTATTTGAAACCTTAATTCCGTTATGGGCCATGTACTGTTGCAATATTGGAAAACAATCTTTGCCTCCATCATCACCCATTTTTCTCTTCCTCTAAAAACTACAAGTGAATGCGGCACGCGGCCGCTGCAAGCGCAGCATCACAACCATATCCCCACTCCTGTGTCCTGTGCCTCCCACCCAATCCATTCCCAGAGTGCGGACCGGCCACGCGGGTGATTTTCCATTTCATAAAATGTTTGTATTCATGTCAATTGATTTTCAGTAGAGACATCAGGGGCGCCTCGCGGCACCCCTGACCTCTGTCTGCGGCACCCCAGGGTGCCGCGGCACTCACTTTGGGAATCTCTGATATAGAACATTCAAAATACTTTGGAAAATTCCAAATTTTGTTCAGACATCATTACTAAAACAGAGATAAACTACCCTCTCAGGCTGTGTAAACAGTGTGTATTTTTTTTCCAATAACAATTTTTTAATTAGTAATGTTTTCACATCCGCGGCCGTTTGTCAATTGAATAAAATTTTCACAGGGTTTTTTAGTAAGGCCGAAAATGTTTGTTTTAATTTTATAAGAAATTATTTTGTTCTTAAGATGAAAGAGTATTTTTTGTTAAGTGTACCTAAACAAATTAGGTTTAAATTTTGTTTTCTACTTTTTATTTCATGTAATTTGTTAATAATGTTCAAATAGGTAATACCTACTATTTCTTTTTTTTTTAATATTATTTATTAAAAAAATTTAAAAAAAAAAACGATTTCAAAAAGCCCAAATAAGGAGTGATAATTCTGTTATGTTTATTTTTAGTTAAAAAATCAGAGACAGAATGATT
Source organism: Limnephilus lunatus (assembly GCA_917563855.2). Taxonomy (NCBI): domain Eukaryota; kingdom Metazoa; phylum Arthropoda; class Insecta; order Trichoptera; family Limnephilidae; genus Limnephilus; species Limnephilus lunatus. The sequence goes on from OU830592.1 coordinate 79,160,147, forward strand.
AATATACTCATATGATTTTAAAATAAATAATGACTGATTAAGATTAACTTTTTTTTTCCACGAAAACATGACCTTATATGGAAGTTTCCGTTTCGGTTTCGGCCGTAAAAACTAGTTTCAGTCGGACACTAAATTGGGTTTTACTGTAAATTCATAAATAAATATCATTCCTTCAAGTAATAAAAGGTAAAATTGTCACTTTTCAAAGATTACCTTTGATTCTGTAGTTCCTTTTCAAGTTGTGATCTGAGTTTCCTCTCTGTTAGTTCCCTCCTATCTGATGCTTGTTGCAGGGACACAAGAGCACGCTGGAGTTGAGCCACTCTTTCAATATAGCCCTGGGCATGTCGGCACTGCAAAATAGAACAATTGTTTGTTTTGTATTAGGCTAAAATTTTTTAAATGCAATAATTAACCAGGTTAGATTGTGGTTCAGTGCCATCGCGCTGTAAGCGTTAGTTACGTAAATTGCGACGCAGCGCTATGAAACAGCAATTTTCAGTGAGCGTTTGTCGGTCCTCGGGATAGAAGTGTTCTATTTGAGAGTGGATTGCAGTTGGCGCGTGTCTTGATAACTGTATTTATTGTTTGTCCTGTTAAAATAAATACACCCTAAAGGAAATTGATTTCGAGTGAGCCATTTTTAAAACTTTTTAAAGTTTCCATTAAAAAAATACATTAATTTCTCATAAAATTTGAAAGTGTATTTCATCACCTTTCAAAAACAGTTTTTAGTTTTCTGTTATACGCTTACAAATAAACCATTTATTTGGATTTCATTGCAAAGCGGAAATATTCTGACTTAGTGACGGAAGATGGTAAAGGTCTGAGGGGTTAAAATTGGTTGACATTTGTCCAAGTTATTGCATTTTTATTGAATACCATACTTTTTAAAATCTAAAAACACAAAATATCTGTAGTAATTTATATACATACTTGCAAAATAAGCACATCACTAAAACGGTTAAAATGTATTCAAATTTGTTGAAAACTGATAAATCTTTTTTGACATCAAGTGGGCGTTCTCTATATGCGGATGTCACAAAAATTGTCTTGAAACATGTATCAGCGAAAAAGTGCTAGGGGTGCCTGGCATCGAAACATCACACATTAGAGTAAAAATAAATTTAAATGTGAATATCATGCAAGAGTCCTAACTGCTCCCAACTATGTGGAGTCAATGGGACTATGGCATCCCCAATTGGGGTATGTTGAAGGCAGTGGGAAGGGGAAGAGTAAGTATATAGCGTAAAGTTACCTCTTCCTCAAGCCTGACAACGTTGCTTTGGGCGTTGGTGAGGGCCGTATCAAGTATGTCGATGTGAGTGCGTTGTTCCTGCAAAGTGGCGCGTTGTGCCGCTATTTCAATCTCTTGCCGTTCTTTGGAGCAAACCAACTCTTTACCTGCAACAATAAAACCACATTTACTTTTAAAACCACAACTATAATTTTTTAAGACTAATAAAATTTTGTAATTTAAAAAAATTATTCCAAAGATCAATACATGACATTAACATTAATTTGAAAATGTTTTATGACATTAATACATTTTAATACATTTCATTGACATTTTAATACATGACATTAACATTAATTTGAAAATGTTTTATGACTTATCAAGGTCACCGTGGCTGTTCTTGTGTGGAGTTACAGTAAAAAAAAAAAAAAAAACATTCTCTGCAATAAGCCTCTGATTCTAGCACTTCTTACTCAATCTGAAAAACCACCTTTTTTACCAAGAGCACAATACTTAAATAATATTTATAATTCTTCTTTTCATAGTATAAAGCAAAGTCGCTCCCGCTGTCCGTACGCTTAGATCTTTTAAAATTTAAGCTTTCTTTCAACGTTAATTATCTTACGCATTTCGTTCGGAAAGTGCATTCTACCGTCATCTATGTCAAGGTATCTTCTTCTAATGGTAATCGAATGTTTCAACTAAACAAATTTTATTGTCCCGTAATGAATCAGTGCAAATTGTGACCTGTTTACGGCGTGCAAAAATCATGGCTACTTTCACAAAAAAGTAAGTCATTATCCAAGTTAACTCCAGTTTAGAGTTTTTCCGTAATTTATGTTAAAGTTGGATAGTTTAAAAATTTGTTTGTGCAATTATAAAAACTATGTTTTTGTTTTCAAATACCTAAAAGCTGTTTATAATACCGGTGTTTCGTAAACGATACATTGGGAAAATATACGTATGTAATATAAATTATTATTTTTAATTGATAAACTAACGTTTTAAACAAGATTTATATGCATAGCACAAAGGGTAGATAACAAATATTATAATCAATAATTATCAGCCTGAAACACTCATCTACATTGAAAAAATCTTCCGAGAAAAGATACTGGCGGCCAACGGGAATTGAACCCGTGAAAATGTAATAATAAGTAATTGTCGAATGAAACACTAGTATATATTGAATTATTTGGCGGGTATTAGATAAGCCGCCATAGCTCAGTGGTCAGAGCTGCTGACCGGCAATCAGATGGTCACGGGTTCAATTCCCGTTGGCGGCCAGTATCTTTTCTCGGAAGATTTTTTCAATGCAGATGAGTGTTTCAGGCTGAAAATTATTGATTATAATATTTGGTATGTAATATACTAAACAAGCATTTTTTAATTCAGATGGAGCAAGCCGTTATCGACTAACGAAATAGTTGATATTGTGAAGCGACAAGTATAGATCCCTTCGGAGATAGATTAGTTTCGGACTCCAATTCGGGCCACGAAACGAATATATCTTCTAGCTCCTGCTGAGCTGGTGCTTCATGGGAATAAAGACAATGATGACAGCGAATCAGAAGATGATCTTCCGCTTTCAGCCTTAGCTTATCGAAACACAACATCGGATGTGCCTTTATCGAGTCGACTAGGACAGCCACAAGCCCGTGTGGGTAAAACGAGACCTATCTAGAATGGATAACGAGTGGATTGTACTGCCTCCAAGATCAGTGGTGACCATATCAGATGCATCGGACCCAGTCCATTTCTTTGAATTATTTTTTTAGTCACGAAGTAATAATACATATTCTTCGTCATACAGTTATTTATTTATGCTGTGGAAAAGGGAAATATGGCGTTTACCCTGTCTGATGATGAAATATTTTAGGCATTCTTATATTGACAGGTTACGGTCCATTGCCGCGACGACGCATGTATTGGGAGAGTATGAGGATACACACAATTTGTTGATAGCTAAATCTATGCAACGGAACCGGTTTGAAGAAATTTTGCGATACTTCCATGTGTCTGATAACTCAAATTTAGTTCCGGGTGACAAAATGGCCAATTGCCAAAATAATGGCAAATCGCCCCTTGTTTGAGATGCTCAATAATTTTTTTTTACAATATGCTGTGGTTGAAAAAGATATTCTCTAAAGCATAGATGAATCTATGATCCCTTATTACGGCAGGCATGGGTGTAAACAGCACATTAGAGGAAAACCTATCAGGTTTGGTTATAAAACTTGGGTACCAGCTTTGCGACTGGGATATTGCTTACATCTTTATCAGGGTAAATCTGAAAGAGTCAGAACCGGTTTAGGCCAACCAGATTTATGAATATGTCATTTAAAAATAAATAAAAACAGAAAAATATTGTTGTTTCTTCACTCATTGTAAATGTATGGGAAGCAGGGCCGGATCTACGAAATCTGGCGCCCTGTTCAGTAGGTACCGATGGCGCCCCCCCCCCCCCCCCTACATTTTTATTTTGATTAAAAATTCGTTCACCCCAATTTTTTTTATTTAATTATTTTTTTGATTTACATAATTTATCAAATAAAATCAAGACATATAAAGGGTGTAACTTTTCCAAGTAACCTGGCGGTAGCTCTCACACTCGACCTACGTAATTCTTCTCCATTAGGCAGTTTCTTGTAATAATACTTAGTATTAAATTTACGCTTGTTCGTAATAGGAAAATCAAAATCTTTCAATTGTACAGGACCTTCCTGAACTAATAAACTAATGAAATTTTGAGATAACTTTGGCCAGCATCCGGGATCTTTCAATTCAAGCTCTGAAAACAGAATTAAATTTAAACTGCTATCAGTAACGTTATTTTTATCTTCTAATAATTCGACCGTAGGAATTTGTGCGAAAGATATCTGTTTAGATGTGCTCGGGACCATTGTAACGTCATTGCGCGGGACATCATTTTTTATCGGTGTTGGAGAAATCGGAATAAAAAAATTCCCAATGGAAACGAGTTTTTTAATGTCATTCTGCTCTTTAATTCTACGTTTTAGATTCTGCGAGCCTGAAAGTTTTTTTAAAAATTATTATTCCATTCATTGTAACCCACAGTACTTTTATATTTAGTTATAAATTTAAAAATCTAATTAGAAAATAACCTCAAATTTGTACCTTGCATTTTCCCTGTGTTGACGTGTTAAGCGAACAAACACTAAACACAATACAAATGACGCTTACACTGACACTGACACCGTAAAATAACAAATCCAACAAATCTAATAGATATTACTTATATATTTAACAATTTAACAAACTTCAAATAATATGTCAAACAGTCAGCCCTAGAGACTTAAATCATACAAAACAAAAGAACTAAAATTGTCAGCATTTTGAAGGCGCAAGTCCGTTTATTTGATTCTTTTGAACAAAAATACGGCGCTGTGATTGGTTATTGAATTTGGATCGCACCCATTTGTCGTAAAAGATATATGGAAAAGTAGATCTTACGTTTAAACTAAATATATGGAATTTGTAAAAAAATTCTGTATCTGACTATAAATTCGTAAACCGTTGACACCAACCTGATGCGCGCGAATTCTGTTTCTTTGGAAAGTGTTGCTAGAGCGTAATAATTATGTCGTACTATGGGTAATTTTTAAACGTTTCAGGGAATATTATAACAAAATTTTAATACAATATTTATTTTCTCACGGCGCCCCTTCGGAGTTGGCGCCAGGTTTTTTGCACGTTTTTGAACGTATGGCAGATCCGGCGCTGATGGGAAGTGCTCAATGTTTCGTTTTAGAACAATTAAAAAAAGGTACATATCCACATCTGACCTTAATGAAACGTGTTTTAACGTTATTAGAGACTTATTAGCACTAACATATCTAAAGTTTAGTAAAATCGAAAGTCCAAAATAGTTCTGGTCGTATACAAGGTATTGATCGTTTTCGAATAAGGGGGCATATATGGGTTAAGCAGCAACAGATTTTCATGCAGTTTTCACCAATAGATAGAGTGATTCGTGAGGAAGGTTTGGGTATCAAGGTTTTGTGTAAATTGGTTGAAATATATAATTTTTAAAGGAAGCGGGCTGGTAAGCGGAAGCGGAAGATTTTATATGTATGCAAATTAACAAATAGCGTTGGTTATAAAAGTTGGGTAATGGCACTGTCGATAGATGGTTTTGTGTTTCATTAGCCACAGCAACGTGTGGCCGGGTCTGCTAGTATTAAATAAATAAAAAAAGTGAGTATCAAAATAATGTGTATATTTTGGGTTTCTTCTCTTTTTAACAATAACAAAACTTACTTTGTGTGATAAGTTGAGCAATCAGCATTTCTCTGTTCTGCAACTCCTTCCTCAGAATATCACTGGTGGGTGTCATGGACTCCATCGGTCGCATCACTTGCCCCGATAGCAGCTCAACCTATCCATACACACACACACACATATTACAATACATATCTTGATTATATACATGTACTGCATGCACCCAAAGGATTTTACCAGCGATTCCTGAGCACAGTTAACCTTTTAACGACAAAGTCGTTAAAGAATTTGCGATACCCGTGGACTGTTATTTCAAATTCTTACACATATGCATCATGTGTAGATGACACTCGTTTTTTAGGCACGCGATCGGTTGGCATGTATACATGACGCTCATCTAAAAAGGGTTAAAAGCGTAGGTGTCATTTTGCTGTCTGATTATTTATATTTTTCAATTAAAAACAAAAAATATTTTTCAATCACACCTTGCTAATGAGTAGTTGTGTACAGCCCAGAGGGTCACGTGATACGCACTCCGTCTCATTCCAACAGCACGGAAATATGAGTAAAATGAGTGCGCATTACGTGATCCGTCAGTGATCAGTGGTGACATGTGATAATTTTTTTTTATTATTGGAATTAATATAAAAATCATTGGACAGAAAAAGGACATTTACATTTTTTACTCCAAATATGTTCAGGAATCGCTGGTTAAAATCCTTCAGATACGTGCTGTTACTCCCTTTAATAATTTTAATATGTACCTACTGGCTTGTGGCAAGAGCATCCTTCTCCCCAATCCTTTATTCCTCATTCCTTTCTTTATTCTATAGTTTACATTAAAAGTATACCTAAATGTAATTACAATTTTCTGCATTTTTTGGTTTTTCATGTTAGGGGGCATACATTAATTTCGTGAGCAGTTTTTCTTCCCCCTCCACCCCTTGGTGAGATAAATTTGGGCCACTTCGAATATTCTTTTCAAGTAATGTGAGATTTTGCTGGACCCCCCCCCCCTTTTGAGCTCACGTAATTAATGTATGACCCCTTAAGTGTACCTAAATGTAATCACAATTTTCTGCATTTTTGGGTTTTTCATGTTAAGTGTGCCTAAATGAAATCACAATTTTATGCATTTTAAGCATTTTTTGGTTTTTCACGAAGGGTCGACACCACGACTTGCTCTGTATTGAAGAATGGACATTCCGGACCAGCATAACATGACAAGAGATATGGTGCTACTAAATGTTAAAAAAAATAAAATACGTCTGACGTTTGTTAAATTTTAAATTTATTCTGGAAGATAGTTTAGATTCCAGATAGTCTGGAAGTACAAGGTAGTAGATTATCATAACAGTAGCGGTTTCATGACAGCCTCCGTGGTCAAATGGTAAAATGTAAATTTCTGACATCTCTCTAATTTTTCAACAAAAAAATATAAATGTTTGTTTTTACACGGGTCTCGAGCGAGCTCATTAACCTTTGCCTTGACAATCCCTCAAACGTCACTATCAACATTTTTTGTTTTCTGTCTCCTACGTTTGTTGAAACACAGTTGAAAGATTGGTGCTACTAAATGTTAAAAAAAAACTAACACGTCTGACGTTTGTTAAATTTTTAATTTATTTAAAAAAAAAAAATTATTTAAAGTTAGGTCACATTTATTGCAATAGGATGTAATCCTAAAAAAAAGTTTTCTTCAACTATGTATCTCAAAACTGTGTTAGGGTAAGATCCCTTTTCTAGACAAGACTTCATTTTCGAATTTGAAAATATTTAAAATCAATCAACAGCGTCAATACAGTTGAGCATGTGGAAACTGCTAGGAGTCCACCAGCTCCATTGTACAATTATTTCACAGGAGTACCTACTTGTTCACGCAGCGCCCTGTTGATGTCATGAAGCCTGCGACAGTCGGCCTGTAGCCGGCTGCGGGCAGCTCTCTCTAGCCTCTCGCGGCGGTCACACGAACCCACTAGCTCCTCGTGGGCGCGGTGAACTTTGGAAACTTCTTCTTCCAACTGTATAATAAATTCATGAATATTAATTTACCTTGTATTTTTGTCTGTCCTACTAATAATTGATACTATGGACGTATCCCCTTTCTCAGAACAGACATTATCTAGCTAGGAGGATAACTAATTAAGGGGACATGTTTATTTATAAGCATAGTGGTGCCCCGTTTTTGTTTCTATCAACACATCAAATTCATAATTTTCATTGGCTCCAACGCTTTGATAGTCCATGCAGATTGGTCGCAGCTCGTCAACAGTACGCACATTTCCAAGCTTAACACAGCATCACATTCATTGGTCAAATGCATTTTACCTACAGTTTTGTATTGGTGATGGACGAACCGGTGGATATAATCAGTACCGGATTATCCTTTAGGCAGAGTAGGCAACTGCCTATCAAAATAAATCACTTCATATTCAAGACAGCTTCAATACCTTTATTTAACTTTTTGAATTTTTCAATTCGGATATTCAATTAGAAAGATATCACGAGTTTAAAAATGTTAGCATTAGAAAAAAGTTTCGGCTACGGGCCGGGCGGGAGAGGAGTCAAGAAATGAAGTGCCAGGGGGGTTGGCGGGACGGGCGAGCAGTGGCGGGGAAGGTGGAAGTGGAACGCTGGAGGGGAACGCACGGGAAAGGACATGCAAGGAGTAACATTTTATTTATTTGAATATGGCATTGCAACGCATGCCGGGAAACAGCTAGTATTAAATAAAACAACAAATTATAATTATTATGTTATAACCCAATAACTAATGTTCACATCATGCACAAATAATAAATATAAGTCAATAATTAAAATAAATATTTAAACTTAGTTATATTTTACTTTCCTTCTATTTACTCAGTATCAACGGGGATGTGATTGGAGGTGCCGTGTGTGGTTTGTTTCGGCATTTGTTTTGTTGGAGTTTTTTTTGGCTTTATTTCTAATTATATGTTTAAAATATAAATGTTGTACAAGCTTTAGTGTGCACTTCCTATCTGCTTGCTAAAATTCTTTGTTTCTCATCGTACCAAGGTTGTCTGGAAGATATCACATTAGTGATAAGACCGCTCATTGTACTGTTTTTTTTTTTTTTTTTTTTTTACATATTTTTGTTTTTATGAATGTGCCCTTTTATGTGCAATAAAGAGTTATTGTACTGTATTTTATTCGTTTAATTTTTTTATTGAATGGGTGAGGGCATACCTTCGTGATGTAGTTAAAAAACAGTGAATAAAAGCAGTGAAGTAGTGAATAAAATTACGTTGTAGTAGAAAAAAATAATTTTGGAAGTTAGAAAAGGGTAAAGTGCAGTGGCGGACTAAGCCCGTTAGAGGCCCGGGGCGGCAAAGCAGAATGAGCCCCCTCCCCCCTAGTTTAAGAAGTTGATGTAATTTTACAAGCTTTTTATTCAGTTCACTCGGACCTCTGAGTCTGGGGGGCCTCCACAGGCCTCCATGTTCCCTAGATCAAATCCTAAACAAGGCTTTAAGGCACCAGGACACTGTAAAAAAAGTGATTTTTTAAATTCATTTTATGATAGATACATTTGTTAATAAGCTCTTACCAAATGTTTTAAGGAAATTCGTAAAATTGACGGAGATACTGCATTTTATATGAAACAGTTTGTATGTTGAATTATCCTTCAGCAAAACAATCAGCAAATTATGTTTTTCAACCTGCCGAGCTATTCCCTAATTTTTGTGAGATCTTAAGATAACGTGCGAGATCTCCTGTCAAATGAGTGTCAGATTTGGGTGGTAGAGTTGGCAACGCTGCCTGTCATAAATTCAGATATGGGTGATTTTCTATGGCTGTTATTTGCTTTTTCTATGGATATCAGCCAGCTTCGCCGTTTTTAAGTAGTTTTAAACACGAAATACTGTAAATATACATGATTATTTATCCACTTAAAGTATGTTTAAAGTTGTATACCGTGGATTTGACATTTGCGAAATTTCGTTTCAACCCAAATTCGCATGAATTACTTAGTTTATCAAAATTAATCAAATTATATTTCACTCGTATTTGTTTGAGAGAATCAAGTTTGTTTATTCTCTTTAGTGGCAGATAATGCCGGAAAAACACTTTATTTAGAAGAAATCTAACCACAGGCGAAGTACAATCGTCGCAATAGTGACTTTAGAACTTAACTTGTATTACTTGAACGTATGTCAGTAAACTAGATGACAGCCAAACGTCAGTATGAAATTCGAATATTCGACATCTCCACCCGTTGCTTTTTTTATTTAATAACTTTGTCGTGCAAATTACCACAGTATGCAATTAAAAACGTAAAATAAATAATCACGCATTCATAAAATATGTGACAGCTATGACAGCCAGCGTTGCCAACTCTACCACCCAAATCTGACACTCATTTGACAGGAGATCTCACACGTTATCGATCTCACAAAAATTAGGGAATAGCTCGGCTGGTTGACAACATATTAGAAAAACCATACATCCAATTTAAACGCACCATACATCAAGTCTTAAACTGTTAGAAAATCCAGTCACTATGGAACCACTTAGGGATTTTTTTATAAAGGGTTCCCCTCTATTTTTCTTTTATGAAATGAAAATTTTGCATAAAAAATCGAAAATAAAATTCGATGGTCCGCAATTTTTATTTTTTTTAGATATAAAAAATCCCCTACGTGGTGCCATAGACACTAGATTTTTCGAACAGTTTAAGACTTGGTGCATGTAAATGGGATATATAGTTTTTTTTTAAATATTTCGTCAATCAGGTTGAAAAAAGAGTTAAAGAAATTTCGAGAAAAACGCATTCATAGTTTTGCCGAAGGATAATTCAACATACAAACTGTTTCAAACGGTTTCACATAAAATACTCTATCGCCGTCAATATTCCGAATTTCTTTTAAAACATTAGCTGAGAGCATTTTTAACAAATGCATCTTTCAGAAAATGAAATAAAAAAAAAACATTTTTTTTTATCGTGTCCTAGTGCCTTAAAGCCATGTTTAGAATGTGATCAAGAGAACAAGAAGGCGTTTGGAGGCCCCAGGACCAGAGGCCCGGGGCAGGCAGCTCCTTGCAACCCCCCCCCCCCCCCCTCCGTTAGTCTGCCATTGGTAAAGGGGCCCCGAGACGTGCATTGCCTAGGGGCCCCGACGTGGTTAATCCGGCCCTGGATATAATCTGTTAGCCATATTGTTACAATAGTTTGTCTAGTCTGTAGTTAGTACATAGTAAGATAGATCATTGTAGAAATACATATATTATAAACTAGCTTTTAACCCCGGCTTCGCTCGCATATTTGTCCCCCCCCCCACTCCCCCCCGCCCCTCCCACCCCCCCACCGGCACTACCATTCCCCCTCCCCCAATCAGTCAACAATCAAATACGCTCCGTTTCGCATTCATAATATTAGAATAGCTGTTGGCTTAGGTCAAAATGTAGATAAGTACCTATTTTATATTTGTATCTACCTACACTAAATATTCATATTAGAATACAAATATTTGAATTTTCGCTATCAAAGAAATAATATTGACAGCCAACGTCAAACATTTACTTAGTAACAATAAACGTATAATAGATAATTTCATAACGCCACAGCTTATTCATAACGCCAGAGCTTACCAATATATATAGCTCCTGTTACTCGCAAATAAAGTACCTTTCGATTAGTGAAAGAATTTATAAATTACATTCAATATTTATTGCGTGAAAGAGTAACGACCATCCAACCAACCATCCAACCAACCAACCAACCAACCATCCATACAAACTTTCGCATTTATAATATTAGTAAGATTTGAGACTTTGAGGTGATTTTTCACAAAAACGGCACTATAGAAATCATTAAAATATTATTACTACTTCCTTTGTTTCTTTATCCATGGTAGAAATACATTAAATCCTTTCAAATGATAGAGTGTGTGCACAAACCTTGTGTGACTTGGCAATCTTCTGCCATGCATCGTCAAGCTGGTTCTTAAGCTGCGAGTTCTCCTGCACCAGCATGTCCAGCATGTCTGCGTAGCATCCAATGTCGTCCAGCTCAGTGTTCTCCGGCCAGGAAGCCTCGCTGCTGCCCGGGATGGGCCTGACTCCAACACTGAACAACCAATTATTATCATTAGATATGTGAAAATAGTAGCCGTAAGTCAAAAATTTATGTATGTATAAGAGTGAGCATCCCCAGGGTCTCCCGTGAAGAGTTAATATAAAAATAATGGATTTCGCTCTTCTTCACCCAGTAGTCAATTTAACTACATAATGCAAAAGTAAGGTAAAAGAATACAAAATCGAGTGTAACTCAAATACATATTCAAGACCGGTCAGTGGCCGAGGTTGGCTTCGCGTTTGTGTCCCACCCGGGCGGCACGTGTTCGATTCCTCAGCTGGCTAACCCGGGAATATTTGTCTTTCTTTTTAAAAAAAAAAAATGGATTGTATTATTGTAGCTCTTTTTAGAACTCGGCTTGCTTTCAGCTAGAATTTTTTTAAAGTACATAAGGATCCGGGAGGGGGGGGGTGGAGATAATTTGTCAGAATTTGATAGATGTTATTTAATACAGTGAAATTCTGTAAAAAGTTTTCCAAGGGACCGGAAAAAAAACTTTTTAAACTGGTAAATTTTACATGTGGGCTAAATTGGGACATTTTTCAAATTCAGTCTCCAAGGGATCGAAAAAACCAAACTTCTTAAAGCACGAAAATTCTTAAGAGGGAACTTCTTAAGTGAGTTTCACAGCATCTTAAAAAATAGTAAGGGATACATTTTATTTTCAAAGCAGATTGATTACGAAATAGCTTTTCTAGGATTGCCTAAATTATAGTGTATGTGATGTAAAAAACAACTTAGATATTGCACAAAACTCTCGTTTGGGGGATGTGTATTATCCCCCGCCAATGAGGAAAGGTTAACTAGGTCTAACAATGTAATCATTTTTGTACAACTAAATCTATTATTTTTATCATGTTCTGTTTTATATAAGTATGTAACGGTTACAATTCACCTGGACAAATCTGGCTGCGATCGAGACAAACTAAGTTTATCCTTGCTTAGGCGCCCCCGTGGCTTCGAGCCCCCCTTGGACCCCTTGGCTTGCCGGCTGTCGGAGGGGGAGGGGGGGCCTCCGGAACCCGAGGGGGGGCCCCCGGATCCTGAGGGGGGCACACTGGGGGAGCGGGAGCTAGGGCTCTGTGTCACCTCCTTGGCAAGGTGTTTCAGAACGGATGATTGGTTCAGATAGTCGTCGGGAATTTCGTTGATCTCCTAAGGGGAAAAAGATAATATTATTAAAGAAATGATTACTAAATAATATAAATATGTTAACACCTCAGGCCTCTGAAATATTCTGTCTATAATATGTGTGTATTTCTGCTTTGCAATAAAATCCAAATAAATGGAATATTTCTGAATGTAACCCGTTTATTATTATTAAATTTAATTTCCTTTTTATATTTGTTATCATTGTACAGTTTTTTTTTTTTTAATATTAACGAGAACTCCTTTCCTGCACCAGGTTGCATTAGGAAAAAATAAAACCGCAGAAAATTTTATGTTTAAAATTGTTATTTCATACAATATCTATATTATCAATTTATATGTAAAAATAAATAAAAACTCATCTACTTTATCAATAAAGAATGGTTCCTTATAACTGGAACCGCTGTGAAATCCCTTTTCAGGTATCAACCATCTCTAAAATCTACAGATTTTCAATTCTTAGACTTTTTAGGAATAAATTACAATTTCCAGCATGTATAAAATAAAATCATTAAAAATATAATGATGTCCTATTCTTACATTTACCTGCACACCATCAGATCCATTACTGTACGCCCACTGCTGGCAGGCCACTCCATCCATAAAGCTGGCGCTGTTCCTGGGCAGGGAGTTCCTGTGGTCTTTGTGGCCCCCGCCGGCCATGGCCAGCGGGATGCCGCTGCTCTGGCCCTGCTGGCCACCGCCCTTCTTGCCACCGCCACCCTCCTGCGACTGAGACTGCAGCACCGAGTGGAAGATGGGAGACTGGCTGGAACTGTGCGAGGACAGGTTGGAGGGGTGATCGCGGATGCCAGATAGTCTGGAAGTACAAGGTAGTAGATTAACATAACAGTAGCGGTTTCATGACAGCCTCCGTGGTCAAATGGTAAAATGTAAATTTCTGACATCTCTCTAATTTTTCAACAAAAAAATATAAATGTTTGTTTTTAGACGGGTCTCCAGCGAGCTCCGCCATTAACGTTTGCCGTGACAATCCCTCAAACGTCACTATCAAAAAATTTTGTTTTCTGTCTCCTACGTTTGTTGAAACACAGTTGAAAGATTGGTGGAAAGTTCGCGCGATCACACACAATTTGGCTAGTGGTCCGTGGTAAGGAGCTGTCCACGCGTACGCAATGAACACTTGACGTTTTTGGCGTTTATATCAATGTTAAAATGCCTTCTGATGAATGAGATGCATCAGGGAGAAAACACAGATATATGAATAGATATTTATTTACCAGGAAAGATTTCCAACTAATATCGATTATTGCAGGACCTAAAGTTGCCTTTTAAAAATTTCCAGTGTGTAAATATTTACTTAGGCGTCAAAAACAGAATAATTATATTATAATTTTATTTATTTATAATTTTATATTTAGGTATAATAATATTTTAAACTCTTCATTATGCTCGCTCATTGCGAAAAAGGCTCAAAAAGTCTTTCAGTATATTCTCCATAAACGACCACATCGCACGGCTCTTGCGAAAAAATGAATTATTCCCCCCCCCCCCTGCATTCACCTGCTTCATCCGGGATGGGATGTTTTCCGTCGCTCATGGAAAGCTCGAAACACAACAAAAATTGACAATATTTATCATGTTAATGGGATTGTCACGGCAAACGTTAATGGCGGAGCAAGAGACGGGAGAAACGTTAATGGCGGAGCTCGCAAGAGACCTTTTGAAAGGCAACAAACATCCCGAGGCAAATATTTAAAAAACTACAATTATAATATACCACGATTTTTTCTAGTTTTTCCAAATTTGCAAGGGGTATCGGGGTATATGAATAATATTGTTAGAAACATAATAAAAATATTTAAATTTAATTAGAAATAATATGATTTATTACACAATGTTTTAATATTGGAGTTTTCTCAAAATTCTAAGAAAATTTTATGAGCAACTGTACAAAAATAATTCATTTTGATATAAATAACATGACAAAGATGACGCTTGAATCATTGTTTACCTCCAAGCTCTCTTATCTGACAACTATGAATTTATAATAATTACTATGTTGAGGACGGATGGTTTCAGAGAACATGAACAATACATCAAATTTCAAAGTTAATTTTCAAGTTCTATGAAAGTTCTGTTATTATTTCAGTTTTGTGAAGCAACTGGCCAACACTGATACTATTACAGAACTTTCAGTGTGTTAATGATTTTTTTAACCTATTTTTTTCATATTCACATGAGCCTGTCATTGTTAGAAAATAATTATTTTTCCATAAATATTTTTTTCATAAATTTAATAAAGTTAAGAAACAAATTTAAGAGAGCTTGAATAAATGTAATATGACATGTAGTGTATACATATAAAAACCTTTACAATTTTTTTTTCCTTAAACTTCACTTATTTTCAAAAATTTGGGCCCAATGAAATTATCCAGCTGCCTTTTTGCTTAATAAGGCAGAATACTAAAGAATAATAGTTAGCAAAGTTTTATACCTCCCGGTCCACTGTTCATCTTGTCCAGCATTATGAATGATTAGAGTATTGTAAGATGAAGAGGACACGTCCAGGGAGCTCCGGTTGCTATTGGGTCCACCGCCAATGGATTCCTTCAGCGAGCTTCGGTTGCTGCTGCCTTGTAGAGATTCCTACACAAATAAACAAATCACAAGATGGAAACAAATAAACCAACAATCACAGACTCTTTAACTATACATAATATCATTTTATTATCACAACGTAATGGATGTAAAATTAAAATCACCATGGACAAAAAGAATTACATTAAAAGCATGTTGATAAATATACACTTTGTATGATACTGACAATTGTGAGCAAATTTAACCCATCCCACTCTGAGCAGACGATTAGAAACTAAATTCATGTTGTGAAAATGAAATTAATAAAATAAATGTGGTGAAAATAAAATTACAACAATTGTTTATTATTGCCATTGCCTATTCGGATAAAAGCGATATACAGTGAAATAGCGAAAAATATCAAGCGGGATTCCACCCGGCATTTGTATGAGCTTCGCGGCTAGCGTGGATCTAGAACTCCGCCAATTCCACCAAAGATGCTTTTTTCCATTGGTCACGCACGATTACAGTGTATGTATTTATTCACTGACGGCATGAACACGACTGACCAGACATGCGAAAATCAACAATGTTTCACTACCCATACAAGAAGCGAAATCCGCCTAGGTTTGAACAGTAGGTATAATGCATTGCCACTCGGTTTTCGCTACTTAAGCGGTAGCGATGGTGTGGGGAGGGTTTTTTTAAGGAAAGAAAAGAGAGTAGGTTCTGGGAAGGAAAAGGTATCAGGGGTGGGTAGGAATCTGGGGGTCAATGTATCCAGGAGTGACAGACGTATGAATCCACCCCTCCAACTGCGGTGCAAGGCGATGGGTTGAGAGAGTCCGGCCAGAAAGATCAAAAGGTCTCCCACAACCAGTCCCTCACGATCCGACCCACAAACAGGTGGGCAGACGCATCCGCCGCTAAGACCCGGACAAACCTCACCCCATGAACCCGGGCACCCCTCTGTTGTGTCTTCTGTGTTGTGATTGTCCTATTTCATATTTAAAATCGTTCTTTTCTAAACACTTTTCATTCTCAGTATTTATCTCGATGTGTACAATCCTTTTCTTTAAATCTTTATGTCTATGCTACTTCATAAGTGAAATATTGTCGTTAATTCATCATCTTTATTGTCTTTTCTCTGTGGTCACGTCAAAGGTTTCGTTGTTGATAAATACTCGGGTCAATGTTTTGCAAACTCATTCTCGCATCAAATTCTCGCATCAGATTCTCTCTCTGAACTCTCTCTCTAATTTCTTACAGACTCAATTAAGCTAACTAATTGCCAGTCAACCTCTGATTGTAAAGTGAAAATAAAGTTACAATTAATCCAGAACACAAGTGTTTCAAGGATAACCCTCAATCTCTCCTCCCAGTACGCCCATCTTGGCGTTGGAACGAAAGAGGCCAAAAAAGCAGCGTCAGCCTTACAACCTGACCGGAGACCTCCCGAGACTACGCCAGGACGCCTACCTTCACCCTCATCATCAAATGTAACAAACCACTTGAAGTGACCTATGGCAGAGGTGCTGGTTATCCAATAAATGGTTTCTGGGATGGCGGTACACATAACTCGCCTCCCAAATTGAATAATTGTATAATTAAAAAAAAAATTTAAAATAAAGAATAATTAGCATTAAAATGTGCTACAAAGATGTAAATTTGTCCTCCCTATAAGAGACCTGAGAAAACCTCAGGTTTTGGGGCCAATGGGTTAACATGTAAGTAAGTACCAAATACAGGTGTGGTATAATATACATCAAACTCATCATTCAATATTGACCAGTCATAGACCTTGAACTCTGGCTACTCAACACAATACGTACAAGCCACAGTTAATTGATCGTTGACATTGCAACAATTGGATGAATTGTTGAAAACAATTATTATTGATGACATTATACACGGACAGTGAACATAATGACAGATCTAACCTAACAGTGCACAAACACACTGCAGAGTATGTACTTGATTGATTATTGATTTATAAACTTTTATTTGATATTTTAGCATAATCTAGGTCTACTGATCAACAAGACCAAAACAAAACTAATGGTGATTGACAGGGCAAACACCTACGTAAGAACAAATAATACTCTCACAGACTTAGAAACGGTGAAATTTAACATTAGGAGTTTACGACAAAAACAAAGATAACAATATTTTATTTAAAATAAAAGTCAATCAGCATCTTATCATTGGGAAACACACTTAAGTCAGGTAGGTCTCCAACGACCAAATGTTTTCAAAACATCAAACAAAAATAAAATCATTGTGCCGGGGTTTTTTTTGTTTTCCATAGAAAATTTTTCATTAGCCATGGAAACACAAAAACATTGTACCCCAGCTTCAACGATTCATGTTTGCTCAAACATTTGGTTCAGTTTTTGTAATAATATTGTCTCTGGAGACCCGGCTTTATAAATAGGTTTTATCATTGATGTTTGATCTATCTTGTAACAATATCGATATTCTTAATAATACTCTTGTGAAATACCGAAACAAAGTCAAGCGTACAACCACAAATGTTAATTAAATTAATGCACAACTATAGAAAAGGTACAGCATGAGCATCTTCTGTCCCCATCCCATCTTCCTCTGCCTCTTGCCCTTTCCTATTCCTTCTTCCTTCTAATATACCTACTTACATATATATTTTTTTGTTAATTTCATTTTCATTTAATGGTTATTACTAGACATCGGTTATATGCATTTGCATATTTGCATATGCAAATGCATATAACAACAGCACAGGTCATACATATCCTGCCTAAACAGGTATCTCCAGAATGGCGCCAATTTTTTTAAATTTTGTCGGCTGACGTCAGTTGACGTAGAAAAGTCGTTTTCGGCGTTTTGGGTGACAAGCATTAAAAATATTTGCTAGTAATTTGGAAAAATACTTAATTGTATATTGTCACGAAAACTATTCATAACTTGAAGAATATTTCGCTGTTTTTGTATCGTCTTTAATTAAAATATGTAAAAATAAAAATGGTTTTTTGATTTTGCATTGTCCATATTTTAGGCATATCAAGAGTTTTTAGTGCATATTTCGGCCTTTTTTAGTGCATATTTGCATGCATATTTTGGCACTTTGTTAGTGCATATAATCCGATGTCTAGTTATTACCAATTACAATTTTATATTATATCATAATAACCAACATTAGCAAAAGAAACTGTTTTGGCTTACCTCATGTTTAACCTCTTGTGTAACTCATCATGTATAATAATTGCTGTTTGTTTCTTACAATAAATAAATAATGATCCTTGTTGTTTGATTTATATTTCAAATAACTTGTGTTCTGTCTAATGGCCAGTGGAAGTGCATTGATCTGTATTTTTATAATGCAGACACGATTTATGAACCAAGCATCTAAATATTTACCTTCAATGAGTTTCTGTTAGAGCTGTCTTGCATATTCTCTTGTCCTTGGGGTTCTACTCTGGTTGTGTGCCGGATGACATATCTCTCTTCGTTAGATAAATTTTCATTGGATGTGGAAACATCTGTCTCACTTCCAGATAAGCTTTGCGGAAAGCTTCCTGGAGCTACAACATAATAACAATAACATGTAAACAATTATTTGTTGTATTCTACAGCATAATCGAAAAAATTTAATATTTTCTTGAGTAACAAAATTGATTAGTTTTTCATTTTTTTAAATTTAAAAGAATATATTATTTGCATTATTTATATTAAATATGTACAAAATTTACAAACTGCAAAAATAATAAAAATATAATCACACTGAATATATGTAGACAATGAAACAATCTAAAAATACACAGCGCCGAAGGAAAAAAAGGTATGAGCGGTGGGTAGGAATCTGGGGGTCAGTGTGACCAGGAGTGACGGAAGTGTGAATCCATCCCTCTAACTGCAGTGCAAGGTGACGGGTTGAGAGATTCCATCAGGAGAGCCTACTTCCAATAAAAGGTTTTCTCTGATATTTATTATGGACAACGCGAGAGAAAGCTCATGCAAAAACCACTTTTGCAGACACAGCACAAGATTTACCGAAAGAAAAGGTCTAAAATTCCACAAATTTCATATAAGTATGGAGCTGAACATTTGAATAAAATGGTACCAGTGATTTTTTTAAATTGGAAGAAAACGAGAGACCTCGCCAAGTTGATGAGACCTGCCAAAGCTGTGGTTAATAAATGGACAATCTATGTTCCTATCCATAACTATCCAAATGCAAAATTAAGTTAAACGTTTCTATTTTCTTAAAGTTAAATGTATCTTTAAAATACTGGATTTATGTAGCGATGTATCTTAAATATTAAGAGAAATTGATGCGGTTGCACATACAGACAAGCTTTCGAGTGACAGCTTTAAATGACTTCGTATTATTGTAAACACTAAATAATATTCATGTATTTATGTACAAGTCAAATAAAAGGTTTTATAATGTTGAGAATGTTTGCAATACCTGACTGTTTCCTGGCCATTTGAACATTATTAGTGAATTGAAGAAATCTGCCCGTGTTGCGCAGAGAACTCATTTCTGTAAAAAAAATGTTAATTATACTATATCTTTATGAGATTATGGAACTAAAAATATTTGCTAATAACAATATATAATAAGGCTCGGAAAATATTCCCCTAACCGCCGCACTTTTATTAGGCACAAATTTTGGAAATTACACTATGCTCCAACTTAATTACTACAAGAAACGGTAAATGTTCCGTTATTGAGTCCAAGCTCAAAACACACTTTAAAAAATTAAAATAAATGGTACTAGGTAGATAATAGTTAGTAATAAGTAATTCAGTAACCGGAATTTAAAAATATTGCGTTTTAATGATTATTTTTTTAACTTTAAAAATGCGAAATGTCATTTTTCAAGGACCGCCATGTTATTAATTACGACGATGAAATATGCACTTTTAAACGGAAAAATCACTCTCTGTCAGTTACACAATAATAAGTACGAATTTCAATCTTCGAAAATGATAAATAATGCGTATTAATCATTATTTTGTTAGGTTTCGTAAATTCAAAAAATCATCACTTATTACGCGTGCATGACGCGAGACGCAAGCCTATATGAAATGTGAAACTGTTTCTTAAATATACCAAACCACCCACAACTGTTCCATGTGAAACATGTTTTACATGTAATTTGCAAATGAGCCAACCTAAAAATAAAAAAAAGCATTCACGAAACGAGTAGCTACTCGTAGAAGCGATACATAGATGATATTATTACGAAAGTACCTGATTTGCCAAATTAATACCTAAAACGAAAATAAATAAAAGAACACGCACCCGTTTTTCTTTTCAATAACACCCAAGTTTTGAAAGGTTTGTACTGCAAGTAGGATTAGTATTATAGACAAGTTTGTACCTGTATTTATAACAGAAGAACATGGAAAGAAATGTATTAGAATTATTACACATACCCGCTAGACACACCCTGCTTTGCCAAACAAACCATTCAAAACCTGGGATGTTTTTTAAATTATGATGATATGCGAGTTTATTTTAGAGAATTTATTTTATAAGCACTATATTATAAAGTACTTATAAAATAAATTCTCTAAAATAAACTCTAAATAATTTCGGTAATTATTTTTTATAAATAATACACTCACTTTTGTATCAAAAACCGTGTTACACAAACCTAGCGTAGCCGTTAAACTACTTAAAAACTGGGATGTTTTTCTTGCCTTGACGCGAGCAGGGGGTATAAAGGGGCACTTTCTTTTGTATCACAAACCATGTTACACAAAGCCGCTAAACTACTTGAAAACTGGGATGTTTTTCTTGCCTTGACGCGAGCAGGCAGTATAAAGGGGCACTTTCTTTTGTATCACAAACCATGTTACACAAAGCCGCTAAACTACTTGAAAACTGGGATGTTTTTCTTGGTAGGTTATTTTACAACAATTAATTGTTATTATATTATTTGAAACAACTGGTTACGTAAATAAATGTTTTTGAATTTTTAGGTTGGTAGTGTGTATTTACAATTTGCGTATTGCAGTTTCACACGGCACAAGAATGGCCTTCTTATTTAAAAAGATGGCGGTCCTTGAAAAATGACATTTCGCATTTTTAAAGATAACAAAATAATCATTAAAACGCAATATTTTTAAATTCCGGTTACTGAATTACTTATTACTAACTATTATCTACCTATTACAATTTATTATATTTATCCTCAATCATCTGTACACAAATATACATAAATACTATGAAAAAAGATTAAATACACGCTATACACGAAACAATAACAGAGACTTACTTCAAATTCCCATAACGCATACTACTTTTGGTCAACGAAGCTTCAGATACCTTGCATCAAGACTTTATAACATTCTTCCATATAGAGTAAAAAAATGTTATTCACAAAAAAATTTCAAAAATAACATAAAAATTTGGATAAAAAATAATGATAGGGCCTTTACCGGTGCGCTCACCCAAATTCGTAACTAATCCAATGTACTGATTGTTAGTATTCAAAATTTATTGTTAATGCAACCAATCGTTTGTATGATTATATTTTAATATAAGTGTAGGTATGTTAATAAGAAATATAAATTGACTTAAAAATTACTGCCTCAACACAGGCTAGCCTAGTGAGGTGGATTACGAAAAACCATAATTTATAACTATTTTCTATTCTTCAAGTAGGTACCTTCTGTTCATATTTATATTATTTATCTTCTGTTGCTAATGTTTTGTACTTACATAAACCATTGTAAATATTAACGCTGAATATGTACGTTTCTTATTTTTGTTATAAATCTTGCAAATTTTGTTGAATAAAGATATATATTATTATTATTATTTTAATTTTTTAAGGAATGTTTTGAGCGTGTACTCAATAGCGGAACATTTACCCAAGAAACGATTGATTATGTCAGGTTGGGGTTAGATGGTAAAAGATGCATTAAAATTACATTTTTATTCAATCAAAGTTCAAAATTTGGTATATAAAACGATCCCTTTGCTGCTCATTTTGGATTTTTTTGTATGGATCGGACATTATTTGCAAAGTTTTATTTCAATCTAAATACACACAAATTGCTAAGTTTACCCAAACTAAGAACGTAGTAACCTATTTTGTGCTTGTAAATAGTTGTTTCCTGTATTGTTGAAACGAAGTGTAATTTGCATAAACTGTGCCTAAAAGCGCGGCGGTTAGGGGAATAATTACCTAAGGTTTTCATATTCTACAGGATGAGTCGTGTCAAACATTCCAGTAAAGACAATACGGAAATGGCAGAATGAGTTACAAAGACATGACTCATGATTTCTTATTCCTCAAGTACCATAATAATGAAATGCTCATATAAATACAATGTTATGTTATTTGTGCTTGTATAAAAATGTACAATAACAATTTGAATGCAGGTTAACTTCAGATTTTCTGATGTGATTGAACAATGCTAACTACATTAATACATTATAACAAAAACATGACATATTATTGTATCAAAACGAATTTTATAAAATAAGCATATTTATTCTAAATTTACACATAAACATTGACAACCAATCAATGACATTTTTAATATTGAATGTCTACTTTGTTTTCAATATGACAGAAATATTTTGAGTGGCTAGCCGAAAATACACATAATATGTCTTTATAGATACTAATGTAAATAAGTAAACGAAAATTGGGTAAGAAAATGTGCTACAACCAAATATTTACAATGAATTTTCATTGACCACAATTTATATCTAGACAGAATATTATGAAAATTGTATTTACTTGAGATGTGACGGAGAAGATATGTTAGCAAATGACATGAGATTTACAAATTTATCCGCACAAACTACACCATTTTATATGAATTACAAGTGACATCAATAATTCACAAATTCCTTCACAGGAATGTCATGTCGTATTTTACTTGTTGCAATTTTTTTTCCATTTTTGCAGACTTGTACAATGTATGAAAAAAATCCGTATTTACTCAAATTCACATTTCAAATCAAATGGAAAAAAAATTTGCAGTCAAAAATAAAAATTCGATAACATCTAAATTACTTATTATTTATTTTGTCCCATAAACATACCAATCCCTTTTGTCCGTATTTTTTGATAAAAATAATATCGTGTTTTGTATATTGTTATAGATGCACACTTAGAAAAAAAAAAGACAAACAAATTTTGTCTGTGGATAAGTTCTGATAGCGTTGTAGAATCTACAATCGAGGCAAATCGAGGTAAAGCCTCGATTACATTGAGCGAGTTTACAAGCTAATAACCGGTGAATTTACTATCTGCTAGTAAACTTGCTCAGTGTAATCATATTTACCCAGTGAGGCTGACATTGCTGAAATATATTTGAAATGTAAGATATTATATCAAATAAACAAATTTACTAGCTCGCTAGCAGATTTTACACTGAATGAGTTTACTAGCAGATAGTGAATTCGCTGGCTAGTAGCTTGTAAACTCGTTCAATGTAATCGAGGATTAACAGATCTCGCCCGCTGTCGCTACGCCTAGGCCCAAATGACCCCGGACTAGGACCCCAACCTCGGGATGGAGGGCTTCGGCCAGGGAACGATTTAAATTTTATTTTTTTACATTGACTCCACATAGGAGGCCCCGTTATTCACTAAGATTATTATGGGATAATATGTAATCTTGAATACAATGAAAAGGTGTACGTTGACGACACAGGACTGGGAAAATAATTATTCAAATTTTCCACAGGGCCCCAATGACGGAGAGGGCCCCGGCTACGTGCCAAAATGACACGGGGCTTGGAAAAATGTTTCAAAGTTACTGGTGCTATTTTCGGTATGCTATACAATAATATGCTATATAATGGCTTTGATATGAAAAGCCAGATACTTCACCACCTTCCTCCTCCTCGTCTACTTCACTTTTCTACCACCTTCAGCCTCAAAACATATCAGAATTCGCAATACCATAGTCTCAATGGCTACAGACGGTTGGAAGTAGTTGGGATTCTTGTGCGGTACTCACATAAAAAACACTTTCATAATAATTTTCATGAATAATAATGGTCCCAACATGCTGCCTTGGGGAACTCCCGATGTGACAGCAACAGAATCAGATTTAAATCCTGCAACCACTACTATTTGACTACGGTTGGAGATATAAGAAGAGAGCCAACGATAAAGATTGCCGTGAATACCAATTTCCAAAAGCTTCTTTAACAGAGTCGCGTGATCGACCCTGTCAAACGCCTTACTAAAGTCGGTATAGACAGTATCCATTTGTATTCTGTTATCCAAATTATCCTGGAGGTACTCTGTGAAGGTTAAAAGATTTGTGGTTGTTGATTTACCACTAATGAAAACGTGTTGGTTCATATTCAGGCTAGATTTAAGAGCAGCATATAGTTGATCATAGACTACTTTTTCAAAAATTTTGATGCTAAGTTTGGAGATTGGCCTGTAGTTTGTGACATCAGTTTTTTTTACCATTCTTGAAGATGGGAGACACAAACGCAGATTTCCATATAACAGGGACAGTGCATTGGGTTAGAGAGCGATTGAAAATCAACGAAAGGGGTAAGGCTAGATTGTGTGCACATCGTTTAATAAGGAAAGAAGGTATTTCGTCAGGACCGGCACCTTTGCTAGTATCAATTTCCTTAAGGTGTTTTAAGACAATTTCTCGTGTCACCTCAATATTGCTTATATTGGATGTATGATTTCCGGCGTCAGTTGGAACACTGGCAAGGGGATTGGAGGGTTTACTGAAAACCGAACTGAAAAATTCTGAAAATAAATTTGCAATGCCTATTCTATTATCGACTCTCAGTTCTCCGTGATACATACATTTTGGGACACCTTGGGATTTGTTAGAGGATTTGATGTGGTTTGAGGATATATTATTTTTCATATTGCTTAAATAAATAGATTTGATTTTCCGAAATAAATCTTTGTGCCGTTTACGAAGGAGAGAAAATGTGTCATAGTCAGCCTGGTTTTTGTATTTTTTATATTTACTAAAATATATAGATTTTTCCTTAGTTATCTTGATAAGGGCAGCATTGTATCAGGGAGGTTATTTCAAGTTCCACGAAAATTTATGAGGAATATGAAGATTGATCAGTTGTTTCAAAAACGTGTAAAAACCGTCAAGCGCTAGATTTATTTGAGAGTTAGAGAACATGGATGCCCAGTCAGCTTGCTCTAGTGCGAAGTTAACTGATTCGTAATCTCCACGATTATAGAGAAAAACTTTCCTTTTCGCATTTTTCAATGAGGGGGTATCCTGAAATGGCACACTAATGGATACAGCTTTATGATGTGCGTCTTCGGGAACTAGCGGGTCGTGATTAGATTCGACGGAGATTAATAGATTTGACAGGATCAGATCTAGGATATGGCCGCTTGAATTTAGCTCACCGTTGTATTGAGAGAGATCCAGAAAATGCATACAGTCTACGAAATGGTTACTAACGTAGGTACAGTGATAAATAGCTGCGTAATGATCAGATGGCGTAGCTTGGGTCCATGAAATTTCAGCAAGATTAAAATCCCCTAGGATAACGAACGAATCCGTGGGGTTATTCGATACTATATCTGATAGCATGTTTAATTTTTTTCGATTAAATATTGATGTTGAGTTCCTCCGGGGATTTACACGCAGCATATATGGACCAAACTGTGTGGTGTACTATTCGTGCGAATGGTGACCCAAATGTCTTCAGCACAAGAAGTCCATTTAGGTCGGGCGACGCTGATCAGCTCCTGTTTAATAGCTAACACTACACCACCACCAAGACGCTGCCCGGTGGAAGCGTAGTCGCGGTCTCTACGATATACATAGTACCGAGGGTCGAAAAGTTCGTCATCTCTGATGACTTTGGTGAGCCATGATTCTGTAAGGGCGATTATATCGTAATCGTTTGAAAAGGTATTTTGAAGGATCGTCGTTGTTTTGGTTCGAAGACCTCTAACGTTCTGGTAATATATTGCTAAAGACATGGGGTAGTACTCAAGTAAATATTAGTGCACTTGTTAAGAATTCTCTTACCAAATGTTTTAAAGAAATTCGAAAAATTGACGGAGATACAACATTTTATGTGAAACAGTTTGTATGTTGAATTATCTTTCAGCAAAACTTTGAATGCGTTTTTCTCGGAACATTTTTAACACGTTTTTCAACCTGGTTGACAAAAATTCGAAAAACTGTTAAAAAAAACGAGTGTGCTTTAGACAACACGACTGAAGTAAAACTTCACTAACTTATGCCGTCCATTAACAATATAACAATAACAGGAATAAAAATATCCCCATCCCCTCAACATCCCCATCAACTCAACTCAACTCTCAACTCTCAACTCTCAACTCTCAACTCTCAACTCTCAACTCTCAACTCTCAACTCTCAACTCTCAACTCTCAACTCTCAACTCTCAACTCTCAACTCTCAACTCTCAACTCTCAACTCTCAACTCTCAACTCTCAACTCTCAACTCTCAACTCTCAACTCTCAACTCTCAACTCTCAACTCTCAACTCTCAGCTCTCAGCTCTCAGCCCTCAGCTCTCAGCTCTCAGCTCTCAACTCAACTCAACTCAACTCAATTCAACTCAATTCAACTCAACTCAACTCAACTCATATAATTGATTACCGTTTCACATTGATAAGCGTTTTATATTGATTAGCGTTTCACATTTTTTCGTAACGTGTCACATTTTTTCGTAACGTGTCACATTTTTTCGTAACGTGCCACATTTTTTCGTAACGTTTCATAACGTATTCATCATTTTACCCCCAAGTGTCGAGGGTACATAAAGAAGTTTTACTCTAAAAATCCAGTGTCTATGGCACCATCTAGGGGAATTTCGATAAAAAAAAAGAAAAAATGGCGGACCAGCGAATTTTATTCTCGATTTTGAATGGAAAATTTTCGTTGTTCTTAAAAATAAAAAAAATAGAAGGGGGCCCTTTATAAAACAATCCCTGCATGGTGTCATAGTCAGGGCTGGATTAAACAAGTCGGGGCCCTTAGGCAATGCACGTCTCAGGGCCCCTTTGCCATAGGGGCCCCTAGACGATGTGTGGCCCCTAGGCAGTGTCTTACACTGCCTTCTGGACAATACGGCCCTTCCAGGTCCGGCTTAAACATGTCGGGGGCCTACCCTACGCAGGGCCCCTAGGCAGTTGCCTACACTGCCTTATGGATAATACGGCCCTGCCAGGTCCGGCTGAAACATGTCGGGGCCCCTAGGCAATGCACGTCTCGGGGCCCCTTTACCCAGGGGGCCCTACCCTATGTGGGGCCCCTAGGTCTGTTGCCTACACTGCCTTATTGATAATACGGCCCTGACCATAGTGACTGGATTTTTATCACTATGTATCAGCTTAAGACTTGGTGCATGGTGCAAATCGAATGTGTAGTTTTTCAATTATGTTGTCAACCAGGTTGAAAAACGTAGTTTTGAGAAAAATGCGTTAAAAAGTGGCGGACCAGCGAATTTTATTTTCGATTTTTTATGGAAAATTTTCAGCGTTCATAAAAAAAAAGTAGAAGGGGGCCCTTTATAAAAAAATCCCTACCTGGTGCCTAGATTTTCTAACAGTTTAAGACTTAGTGAATGCAAATCGGATGCATAGTTTTACTAATATGTTGTCAACAAGTTTGAAAAAATGAAGTTCCGAGAAAAACCCGTTCATTCGTTTTGCTGAAGAAGAATTTAACATATTTATTTATTTATTTCAAAAACATACGGCACAACATGTACCATTAACATAATAATTTTATATATATATATATATATGATCGATATGAGCAAATTCATTATCTAAAGTGTGTAAATGATGAATTATTGAATTTTGTTCTGCATTAATGAGAGTATTGTTGAGTTACATTATGTTATACATGATTATTTGAGTTACATTATGTTTTGAGTCGAGTTGTTCTACTAGGAACATGATAATTTATTAATGAAACTAGTTCAGGGGAGTCAAACCAGTTATTGTTTATTTTAAATATGAAAATTAGATCATTAAGTATTCTTCTATCTTTTAACGATAATAGTCGCATTTTTTGTAAAAGAGAATCATAGTTAATTTCATCCACAGGAATTCCTAATTTAAAATTTATTGATAGGAGAAATTTGTGTTGGATTCTTTCAATGGAAACTGCATGACTTTTGTAGAAGGGGTTCCATATGGGAGAATTACATTCTAAATAACTTCGAACTAGAGTTGAATAAAGCATTTTAAATGTATAGATGTTTTTGAAATCTTTCGATATTCTTGTAATGAAGCCCAACATTTTCATTGCCTTACTAGTAATGATATTAATGTGATTAGTAAATAATAGTTTTGTATCAAAAGTTATACCGAGGTCTCTTATTTCAGGTACTGACAATAAACTATGGCTGTTCAGTGAATAATTGTATTTGATAGGGTTTTTTATTCTGTAAAAACTCATGATTTGACATTTCTTAATATTAAGTGTAAGTTTGTTTATGGTACACCATTCTACGAATTTCAAAAAATTTGATTGTAGGGACAAGCAGTCGTACATATTTTTTATGATTTTATATATTTTCATGTCATCGGCAAATAATAATATATTAACATCAGAGAATATGGAAGTGACATCGTTTATAAAAAGAATAAACAATATTGGACCAAGGTGCAAACCCTGAGGCACTCCACTAGTGGCTTCAAATTCGTAAGACAAATGTTCTTTAATAAAGACAGTTCGTACACGTTTTGATAAATAATTCTTAATCCAGAGTAATAAATTACCACTTATTCCTAGTTTTGACAATTTATTTATAAGAATTTTAATGCAAACCTTATCAAAGGCTTTACTAAAATCTGTATAAATCGAGTCAACTTGTTCTCTATTAGCAAGGGGACCTGATATAAAATGTTCGTACAGTGTAAGGTTAGTTAAGGTAGATCGTCCAGAGATAAAACCATGTTGAAATGATGAGATGTTAAATTTTATGGAAGAACATATTTTTTGAAGAATTAACTTTTCAAAAATTTTTGGTATCGACGATTGTATGCATATTGGTCTGTAATTTTTAACTAAAGAATTGTCTCCGCTTTTAAATATTGGAGTGAGAAAGCTATTTTTCCACATTTGTGGGAACTTGCCTGTTAAAAGTGATTGATTAAATAGTAGGTACAGTGGGTAAGAGACACTAGCCCCACAGTTTTTAAGAAATACGGGGGGAATTTTATCTGGCCCTGAGCAAGATTTAGGTTCCAGTAGTTTGATACATACTGCAATTTCTTTAATCTCAATATGTATCTGAGATAGTTGTAAATTTATATCTGACTCGAAGTTTGGAATTTCTTCATCAGGGATATCTGTTTCATACACATCCTTAAAAAAGTCTGCAAACAAAATGACAATTTCGTTGATTTTACAGGAAGTTTTCAGTTTGTAGTGCATAGTTTCAGGTATGCCTAGGTTATTATTATTTTGGGATTTACAATAGTTGAAAAAATGTTTTACATTGTTAACAATCGAAAATTCAACATTCTTAATATAATTATTATAACAAATGTTTGATAATTTATTACAATCTTTTCGCAGCTTGCCGAAAATTGTAAAATCAGAAAGACTTTTTTTTTCTTTGAATATTTTATGGGCTTTTTTCTTCTCAATTACTTTGTTAATGAGGTCCTTGCTAAACCAGCTAGGGAAATTTAAGGATAATTTATAACTAATCGGGACAAAGTTTTCTATGGCTTTATATAGATGATCATAAAAGGCTTTAATATTTTCATCGAGGTTACATCCTTCTAGTATAGACCAGTCAGTGTTGTATATATAATCACGTATTGCAACATAATTGGCTTTATTAAAGTTGAGAAATTGTGTCTGGTTTTTAATTTGGCATTTCAATTGCAATTGCAAGGAACGATAAGATAAAGCTTCTCAAGTCTCTTCCGACGTCATCGGCTGACCTTATCTCACGTCCAAATGTGAGATAGGCAGCAGAGTATCCGGTGCTTTGGCAGAACGCGGTATTCATGGCGAAGCGTATTGATGGTAAGCTTTCGGCCCATTTTCGGTGTTCTGTGCCAACCAGGATGGCTAGTTGTGATTTGAGGTCTCGATTTTTCCTCTCGACAGGATTGGCCTCTGGGTGGTAAGCTGGTGTGAAGGTGTGCTTGATGTCCAGGCAGTAAGCCATCTGCTACATCACGGCACTCACGAACTGGGTACCGTTGTCGCTTATCAGTCGGCGGGGGGTCCCATAGCGTAGGCATACTTCGTCAATCAGGACGCGGGCGCAGGTCTCGGCAGTCGCGTCTTTGAGGGGAAATAGCTCTATCCAGCGTGTAGCCACGTCTTCAATGATGAAGATCCAATTCTTCCCATCCTCGGAAGTTGGGAGTGGTCCGAAGAGGTCGAAGGCTACTGTTTCAAACCTCTGGTTCATTACTGAAGTCTGTAGGAGGCCGGCGGGTTTTAGGTTTGATGACTTGTACCTCTGGCACTCCAGATAGTTCTTGACGTATTTCTGTATGCAGGTCCGCATATTCTTCCATAAGTATCGTCTGGCAATTCGTCGAATCGTGCGTTCTACTCCGTAATGCCCAGCGGTAGGGGCATCGTGATAGGCCATGAGTATTTGGTGTTGCTCATGCTCGGGGACGACTAGTTGAGCGTCCTCTTCTTCGATATCGGGTGCATATCGGTACAATACACCGTTTTGCATCAGGTAGCCCTTAGTTGTCCAGTAACTAAGGTCTTCGTTTGGATTGTTGGCTTCAAAACACTCGATAATTTTCTTCAATGCAGTGTCCTTCAATTGTTCTCTGCGGATGTCAGCCGCGTTGCGTACTGGAACGTCGAGGGTTATCGTGCATAGTGCGCAAATAGAGGGTGGGTCCTCAAGTAATGGTGGCCGTGACAGTGTGTCCGCCACCAGGTTTGAGCGTCCAGGTGTGTACTGGATTTTCAGGTTGTAGGGTTGAAGCTGCAGGGTCCATCTTGCAAGGTGACCTGTGGGAGACTTTAACGTCATTAACCACTTCAAAGCTTGGTAGTCGGTAACCACGGTAATTGCTGTTCCTTCAATGTATCCTCGGAACTTTGCAATTGCCCATACGACTGCTAGGGCTTCTCGTTCTGTGGTAGAATAGTTCCTCTCCGCTGGTAGTAGCAGTCGGCTCGCGTATTCTACCGGGTGTTCTTCTAGTCCCTCCCCCTGGACCAAAACTGCTCCTATTGCGTAGCTGCTTGCGTCCGACTTTATGATGAATTCCTTGCTTCCATCGGCTTGTCGTAGTATGGGGGCGCTAGTGAGTAGTGCTTTCAGGGTGTCGAAAGCATTCTGCTGTGGGGATTTCCATTCCCAGGTGGCGTCTTTCTTTATCAAGTCGCTGAGTGGTTTGGCGGTTTTAGCGAACTCGGGTACAAATCGCCTATACCAGGAGCATGTCTGAAGAAATGTCTGTAGCTGTTGGACATTGTTTGGCTCCTTCATTTTAGAGATCGCCTCTATCTTCTCCGGATTGGTGCTGATTCCTCCGGGGGTTATTACGTGTCCTAGATACTTTATGCTTGGACAGCAAAAGTGACATTTAACTCGATTTGCAGTGAGATTAAATTCTCGTAGTTTGGTGAACACCTGTCGTAGGTCGGCGAGGTGTTTATCGAAGGTGAGCGATAGTATGATTATATCGTCCAGGTATGCTAGGATATTGACTTCATCTAGCTCGATCTTTAGTCGGTCAATTATGCGCTGGAACGTCCCGGGCGCATCGCGAAGTCTAAATGGCATCTTCAAGAAGCGGTAGAGTCCGAATGGGGTTATAAAGGCCGTCTTGTCACGTTCTCCAGTATCTTGATCTGCCAGTAGCCAGATCGTAGGTCTACCGTAGACATAAAGTTTGACTGCTTTGCCGAGTGTAGCAGGTCATCCATTCTGGGCAGGGGGTACATGTCTGGTACCGTTATTGCATTGATGAGGCGAAAATCAATGCAGATGCTCTTGCTTCCGTCTTTTTTGGGCACCATAACCACAGGTGCGGCCCACGGTGAATCTACTTCTTCTATTTGGATTAACATACTGTTGATCTCGGCGCGGAGTTCTGCTTGGCGGGCTGGCGAGAGCCTGTAAGGGGCTACCGAAATCGGCGGGTGTTGTACGGTCTCGATTCGGTGTTCAATTTTTGTCGTAGATGACAGGGTGGCCGAGAAGACAGCGGCGTTGTCACACAGCAGGTGGTCCAGCTGGTCCCTCTGGGTAGTTATGAGATGGGTGGCTTCATCTGGTCGGAGGCTTAGTATTTCGACGTCCAAGGTGCAGAATTCCACTTCATTTCTGGGTTTTCTTGGGGAGTCGTCGAAGAGCCGATAAGAGCGTATCATTACCTCCCTTAGGGCGTTTTCCTCCATCGCGTCTTCAGGAAACAGCTCATTCAGGGCTATCATCTTAGCCCAAATGTCAGTGCGAGGCGGTGTCTGTGGGAGGGGACTCATGAACGGCGGCACGTAGATCTCGCATTTATTGTCCTGTACTGGTGGGGTGGACAGGCGAACCTTAGGGAGTTTATGTGCTCTCACTTCTCCTATCTCACCAGTCTTTTGCCGTTGTCGGATACCTCGGTTTGGTGGTATGACGTCATCTTCCATGTGCAGCATATACCGTGCTTCGGGGCTGTCAGTGAATGACCATGCGCGCTGGGGAATGTTTATATCGATCCCCGCGTCTTCGATAAAATCGACGCCTAGGAGTGTTTTATTCTCGTGTCCTCCTGGGAGCACGATAAAACTGGCGGGTATCTTCCGGCCTCTTAGTGTCACGGTGGCGGCTATTGTCTCGACCTCCTGACGTTTAGGGACTCCATCCGCCAATACGATATCCATGATGGTTTGCTGGGTTTTGAAATTTTTAGCGATTAGCCGCCGGTGTAGCTCAGCTGACGCAACGCTCAATTTTGCTCCGGTGTCTACGTGAGCAGTGCCCAGGTAGTTTCCAATCCCGATGTGTAGTATAGGTCTCGCTCGGGGAAGGCCTACTTCATGTATCGAGCAAAAATCGGCTCGTGGGTGAGGGGTGTCTATTCTCCCTTGGCTGCACTGCGGGCACTTGGTCCTTACAACGCCCGGTTTACCGCAACCGTAGCATGCGAACTTCGCATCACTGGGTGTCTCCAGCTTCTTGACTGGAGGAGTGTGTTTTACGTACGCTCCTGTATCGTAGCGGGCACGGCACTCCTCGGAACGGTGCCCAAATCTGTTCTGTTTTCCATCGCGCGTAGTGGGACGGTCTTCGTGCTCTCGTACAGGCTTTCTTCCGCTGCACGGGCTTTTTGCAGTACTTCAGCGAAGGTATTGATCGCTTCGCGCGGCACTCTGTCTCGTATCCGGATATTCAGTTGTCCGAATACTAGGTCTATCTGGACCTTCTCTGGATGGCTGGGCGGTTGTAGCTCTGCGAGAAACACCCGTTGCTTAGCAATGAACACATTGGTTGATGTTAATGCGTCTTGCTTGCATAAAAATATTTCTGTGAACACTTTGTACGCTGGCTTCTTATGGGCGAAAGCATGCCTGAGGAGGTTCGTTGCGCTCTCCCAGTCTCGTACTTCTCCTTTTATACCGAGCAACCATGCGGCGGCGTCTTTCGTAAGCAGAAGTGGTAATCCTTCCAGAGCACTTGCGTCTTCGATGTTCTCGGCGCACTTGAAGATGGATGCGGTGGCAATAAAAATCTCGACCACACTCCTGTCTCTGGTACCATCGAAGCGTGCCGTACAGGTGGTGAATGTACCCGTACGCGTTGGTTCCGACTGCATCCGCTTCATGGAGTTCCGCGAACTGCTCCTGCGTGAAGCACTTTCCTTGGCCTGCATTGTGAAATGAGGGCTTCGACGTGGTAGCGAAATTTTGTAGATGCACTGGTTTTAATTCTACTTTATGTATCTGGCCACTAAGTTGGGCGCCAGTTTTGTAACACAATTGTTGGTAAAATGTTATTTATTGAAGGTAAGTTCACAGATCACATATAGTAAAAGTAGTCACAATGTATCAAATCACAATAATAATTAACTGAGCAAGGGATCGGAGGGAACCTTGCTGATTAGTCTTTGGGAACAACAAAACTGACTCGTGCCGTTATGGTAACGGGCGGCGGCGACTGTGTTCTGCTTAGAGGGTCGTACTATAGGACGAAGCGCAACTAAGGCAGCAGTCGGGGTCTGGTTGGTGCTTTGTTTATGGAAGTAGAATACTCCTTAGAGGGTCGTGCCAAAGGACGAGGCGCAACTAAGAGAGTGTACTAGCCAAGAGCGAGCTGCAGACGAACTGGTTGAATTAGAGCTGCTCTTTATATAGGCCATTCCTTGTGGCGGGGCGTGGTTTGTGGGGCGACTTTTAATTATGTAAATTTAGGAAATATGTAAAAATAGGCGAAATTTAGGTACGACACAAACGAATGTTCTATATATTTCTTATTTTTGAAGATGTCGTAAAAGCATTTACCTTTATATAAACTAAATAGAATTGCTTTTTAGATTTTTGTATCTGACATATACGATCGCGTTTGAAAATTGCAGTATTTTAAGTTTCAAAATGAAAAAAAAAAAAAAAACAGCTGACTGTAAACATAATCTATTAAATGGTCGAAAAATTTAGGAAAATTCAAAATTTAAAAAATACAGTCCTCTTACTTTATGAATTTGGAATAAAACAGTCAATTCACTTTTTATCTCTTTCATACAATTAAAAAGGATAAAAAAATATGCCATATTGGATTCGGTGTTAATCCGTTGATTTCTGTATTTTGTATTTATTTACACATGCATTAGTCTTTTACATTATTAAATAATATTACTTATATGGAAGTTTTATTAAATTCACGCGGAAAAGTCATTAAAAAAAATTTTCAGACGTAACCTTAAACCTATCGTACAACGAAAATAAATCACCAACAAAACACTATTTAAAGGATGTTAACTAAAAAGGGCGCCAGTGTTAACTAAAAAGGTTTGGATGGAGAGGCCAATCCAACAGGCGTGCCAGGCTATGGCAAACCTGCCTCCGTCAACTAGCTCAGTCGTTCCGGCATCAAGCAGGCTCTCTTCAATCAGGGCGCGGGTTGGCAGCTAAAAAAAAGGTTAATTGGGGGGAAACTCCACACATGATCTGTCTCAAATCAAAGAATGCTTCAATGTAACAAAAGTAGTGTATTGTATCCTATAGTTGGTTACATCGTACATGGATTATAAAACAGGGTAAAATTGGCTAACCTGCATCTATCTATCTCTCTCCAAGTCTGGGTTTATCGCGCAGGTGAAAAGTAATTTACATGGACACAATTAAGAGGGATATTGGGGCAACTCACTGCGTATTGTCGGGTGGACGGCGTTTCCCTCTCAGCCGTCACGTGGTCCATAAGCGAGGAAAGGCATAGCGAGTTCCAAAGGAATGCCCTAGAACACAGCGTACGTTAATTTGAAATCTACTGTAGTAGAAAAACACTGCCGGCACGGGGGACCAACACAAATTCCTCCCCGGCCATAGATTAGGCACGCGTGAATCTACATGTTTGTTAAATGGAATCGGACCGGGCGCGAAGCACGGGTCTGTTTGGTTTGGCGGCTGGTCGCTTTCTGGGGACGCGGGCTCTCTCCGGACCGTGGGTGGAAAAGGGCGGGAGCGGGGGAAGGGCGAGGGGTGCCCGCAGCGGTCAGCCGATCGGTAGAGACACACCTTTCAGTGCAAGCTGTCAGTGTGGCCATTCCAAAAACAATTCCTCCCGGTAACTACTATGCACCTAACCGTGTTACATAACAAGGACTAAAACTGAAAAAAAAAGTAACACAGCATTGGTACTTATGATGAATTACACTAATATCACAGTGAATTGATCATTTAAACGAAAATTATCTTCAAAAACATAAAACTGCAAGTAAAATTCATCATGTCATTTTTGCGAAGCTTCTGATCTCGCCGTCGCCATAGACGCCATTGCACCATACACCATAAATAGACCAATCTACGCGTTAATAATAAGCAAGATGGCCGGCGGCGCCTGCGCAAATCTATGTGAGATTCAAGGAGACCAACATAAAAATCATAAAATACGTTTTTTCGTATTTAGTAGATGACGTCACAAAATGCATAATAGATATGGTGTTTTTCGAGGGACCTTGAAAAATTAAAACTTTGAAAATTATTTTAACTATTAAAAAAAAAAAATTCAGTTATTTAAGTTTAAAAAAAAAAAATGGACTGGACTTCTCTATTGCCAAGTCAGACTATTGCCTAACGCCACCCATACGTAATCACCAATACGCAATGCCATGTGAAAAAGTATCATTAAAGTATCACAGTTAAGGTACGGCCACACTGCGGCCAACTTCAAACGTTTGGACGATTGTATGGAGAGGTAGTTCGTGCATGATTCGTGCAAGTTGGTCTGGGATCGGCTTCGAGGCGATCGGCGATGGCTGGTTTGTGCGAGTTGGCCCAACACATCAATCAGCGCAATATTATTACGGGAGAGTGGTATAAATGTTGTTTGAAATAGGGTACATGCAGTATATGTAATATAGTGTTTTCAATGCATTTAATACAAGTAAAAAAAATAACTAAACTCGAATATCACACCTAAAACCCCCGAAAAAATTTATTAAATTAATTAATTCACTTTTAAAGTTGTATGAAAATTCATATATCAAAAACGAGTCATCATTGACTTGCGAGATTGTGACGTCACAACGCACCCACCTAGTCCCACGTCAAATTGTTTTTGACAGTTTTTGTTCCAGCTGCTATGCTGGTTTGAATAAGTTTGATAGTCATAATCGTTTAGTTATGCATCCTAAGCCCATTCGTTTGTGTAAAACATACATTGTAAATACATACTATCATGACAGACAGTGGTTTTCTACAAAGACAGTCTGATAATTTGCCAAAAATCGACGCAATTATAATGGCAGTTACATGTACCTTTTCATCGCATGACACCGCTTTTTACACATAATAACATTATTTGTGACGTTTATAAATAGTTTGTTTGGTGTTGAAGATGTTGTATTTGTGCACTTTAGTACAATACAGTATTTATAAACGGTATCTACGGACATTTTCTTCGATAAACAAATGATCAACTGCAGACTGATTACTGGATTACGACTTGCGACTTATGACATCTGTCAAGAAGTGCGCAGTGACGTCACAAGCCAAAACCGCGCGAAAAGGGCGTTTTAGCGCTAATTTGAAAATTGAATATTCAAAACGTTATTGAAGGACTATTTCCTATCGTAAAAAAAAATTTTTTGAATATTCCAGTTTGTAATTTTTTTCTTTAATTTTTGGTAAAACAAAAAAAAATGTGATTTTACCCTATTATTATTTTTTTTAGCTTTACGAATCTAAAACAATATTACGGAAACCAAAGCATGCACAATTGTAGGCAACTGATAAGATACAGCGCTGTTCGACGTCTGCCATTTTCGAGTTCGGAGTTGGAGGATTTGCCGCAGCCACCACACGATCGGCCAACCTTCCAACTCCGAACCAACTTAACCAACCTTAAGCCAACCAGGTTGGCTTAAGTCTGGACGTAGCATTAGATATTTACGTCACATTCGATTACGTTTTACGCCCATGGATTAGTCCTTAGCAGCGTTGCCAACTCTACGTCTTTTTACGTAGATCTACGTATTTTGGGTCCTTCCTGAACATCTACTAACTTCAGTCCAGAATCTACGTATTTTTTGCCAAATTGTACAAATTTGCAAAATAACAAAAAAAAACGGGAAACCTTCCTAGTTGGGCAGTCAAAGCTTCCTTTTATATTGTTATTTCTTGTATGTAATAAATGTAATAATAAATAAATAAATAAATAAAACATAACTCATTAGGCTGAAGAAGCATATTTTCCGTTACTTTACGGTGGTGCCCCCGTCTACGGGGCAAAGTATGTGGCGGCGCGGACTCTAACAAACGTTCCGTTTCATACTAGAGTCCGCGCCGGGGTTGGGATGTCTAGGGAAATTACCCTAGATCTAGGGGAGAAAAATATTTTTTAGGCAAAAGGGAAATCAGCACAAATCTAGGAAAATTTCGAACTATTACCATAATTTTTTTTTATTGGAGTTGTAATCTTCTACTTCCCGGTAAAATACACAATTTCAGACAAAGGCATCGCTAAGTTATTTATTGCTAGTATTTGACCTTAACTGTTTACTCCATATTCATGTTTTTTTTCCTAAATATTGCCTATTACCCCACATTTGCATAATTACCAAAACTATATTTCGTTTCATTTGAACCATAGGTTCTCAACGTGGGCAATAAATAACGCCCCCTTGTGGACGTTTGAGACTTTTAGGGGGCAGTAGAAGACCCAAAGAGAGGGCGTTGTGGTGGCACAGTGATGGTGAGGGCAAAAAATATAGTCTAAAAAGACAAAAAAACACGTTCATCACGTACTAACAAAGCAAAATAAACTTTAATATTGGTTCATTTTTGTTATTTTATGTATTGTAATCATTTTTTATCACGTGTGAAAAAATTCACATGTTTCGATAGTTGAGGAAGTGGAAGAAAATTGAATCCATTAACCCCCCCCCCCCCCCCATAAGAACAAAATCTCAAAGTGGGCGGTGGGCAAAATTGAGAACCAAGAGTGAGAGGCAAGGTTGAGATTGTTGAGAACCTATGATAAATCATAAAAAAAATAATTAAAATTTGCAAAAAATGCATTAAAAATAATAGATACATTTCAACTTAATTACTACAAGAAATAACTAATTGCGTTCACCTACCCTAACTTCTATATTTCACTCAGAAAAAAGTACGTAGATCTACTAACTTTTCATAATCCAAATTATACGATTCTACGTAATTTTCTAGTCCGATCTACGTCTTTTTCAAAAAACGGGTTGGCAACACTGGTCCTTAGTCCTTTTTCTATGGAAATGTCAAAGCGGGTTTGACGCATGACATGCGCATGACGTTTAAATTTAAGATTTATACACTTTTCGAGACTGGTTTATTTATCCGTTTTGCATTTAAAGTTTTGTGCTTTGTATTTATCGAATTATTTGAAACGAGTAGTCATCCTCAGATAACTAACTAACCGCCACACTAGGTACAGATTAGGAAATTACACTACGTTTCAATTTGAATTCAAAAAGATCCCTTTGCTGTGTCATTTAAGGATTTTTTGTATAAAGTTGACATTTGCGAAGTTTCGTTTCAATCTAAACTCGCATGAATTACTTAGTTTACCCAAACTAAGAACCTAATTTGTGCTATCACTGGACACGCAATACGAATATTTTTTATATAAAGCTTTTGATTTTTTTTATTATTCTAAGAATAGTTATTAAAAATCACGGTAAATTTTTGAGATCGCTGGCAATGGTTAATACGCACTTTTTTTGAAAAAATCTTTTGATTCACCTTAATTACATTAAAAGACAACTATTTGCATTGGGGGAAGTGGAAAATATTTCATTCTACATGGTTTGTGATACAAAAGAAAGTGCCCCTTTATAACGCCTACTCGCGTCAAGTCAAGAAAAACATTCCAGTTTTCAAGTAGTTTAGCGGCTACGCTAGGTTTGTGTAACATGGTTTGTGATTCAAAAGAAAGTGCCCCTTTATTTATTTATTTATTTATTTATTTATTTATTTAAGGAACATAAACAGTCATAGTAATAAAATATACATAAGAGGATGGCAAAAAAACAGACCAATTATTAATGTTCACAGATAGGTATTTAGAAACATAAAAGTAACTGAATGTAAACTAGAAAATTTAAGAAAAACAGAAAAAATAAAAACAGAACTAAGCAGCAATTTAAAAAAAAATAATAATACAGATGTTAAGTCAACAAGTGATAAACATGTTATAAACAATAATAAAATAATTAAAACAATACTTAATAGACTGCGAAATAGGTATTTGGGTTGGGACGGGTAAGGGGAGGAGAGGGATAAGGGAAAGTTGCCACGCAAGTAATATAATAATATTAGGTACAATGAATTTAGTCATGAATATGTGTTATTCGCACCTACATAGAATGTAATAAAGAAATTCTGTAACGACAGTAACTAGCAGTGAATATGTCAGCAAGTGTGTCTATATGTGCAAGTTTATTATTATAGTATTTACATGCCCTTTGTATAAATTCATTTTGGTTGGAATTAGTGTTGCATCTATCAATGTAGAAAAGGGTATTTTGTCTGCTGTATCTAGTCGGCGTGTGGAAATTTATTTTATTTAGCAGCTCCGGGCAGTCAACTTTTGAGTTAATAATTTTGTACAGGAGCATCTGATCAGCGACAAGCCTCCTATATTATAACGCCTATTCGCGTCAAGGCAAGAAAAAATTTAGAATGAAATATTTTCCACTTCCAATGCAAATAGTTGCCTTTTAATGTATTTAAGGTGAATCAAAAGATTTTTTTCAAAATAAAGTGCATATTAACCGTTGTCAGCGATCTCCAAAAATTACCATAATCACAAACAAGTCCTGCTAAGCCAATTGAATTAGCTTGTCAGCAGGTGCTTATAATTAAGTTACATATAAATTTTCAAT
The DNA here is from genome assembly GCA_917563855.2 of Limnephilus lunatus. Classification (NCBI taxonomy): domain Eukaryota; kingdom Metazoa; phylum Arthropoda; class Insecta; order Trichoptera; family Limnephilidae; genus Limnephilus; species Limnephilus lunatus. Next base: position 79,200,927 of record OU830592.1, read on the forward strand.
GTTATAATTTTACATCTTATATCTACAACATTATTCATACAAATCAATCTAAATATAATTTTTTTTTCAGATTCCAATTTTTCAGCATATATTTAACCTTATTCATAGAATTACATTGCTTTATAGTATCAGGTAATAAATTAAATATTTTCAGTGTGTTGTATTCAAACGTTCTCTGTCCGTACTTATTATTAAATTTCGGAACTATTAATCCGTCGTTGCGCGTGAATCTAGTGCTGTATTTATGTTCTAATTTCTCTTTATGCTGCTGGGTAAATATATGCTGAATTATAATTTTGTGCCATAGTATTACGGAAATGGGTTAGCAATTGGCTTCTAGATATGGGGAGAGTCAAGAGCGAACATATGCTAACACAATATATACACATACCTAATATGTACTAAAAAGTTTGTAATTCAAAAAAAAAAAAAAAACTTTTGCTCTGTTTTTTATCCTTGCGATATAACGACTGTTCTTTGATTCTTGTAAAATAACGACTAGCCGTTTCAAAAATAAGTCCTGAAATTCTCTATATACATTGGAACTTCACACGTCATGTCATAATTATATTCTGGTTTATAAATGGGTTTCTTCTATTACTTACTTATGGTACTTATTAAAATTAAATAGTCATAAATACATTGGGAACTAATATGTCATATATTGGTAAATTATATTGGTAAATTATAAATATAAATGTGTAAATTCTAATATGCAATTGTTAATGTTCTCCAAAAAGACCTAGAAAGAATTTCAAAATTGTGATCGCCCGAAAGAAGCTACAGTGAAACCCTCTTAAGAAGTTCTCTCTTAAGACGTTTCGTGGCTTAAGAAGTTTGGTTTTTTCGGTCCCTCGGCTCAAAATTGGCCCCAATTTTTCCCACATATAAGGTTTTCCTGCTTAAGAAGTTGGTTTTTTCCGGTCCCTTGGAAAACTTCTTAAGAGGGTTTCACTGTATTTACCTATTCTGAATGCAATTATTGATGTAATTAAATGTAGTAAATTTAAAATATTACATCTAAAATAAAATATTTGAAATATAAAAATCCACAGTTCCGAACTCCTGCAACTTGCAGTGGGAGGTACTGAAGGTACTCGTACCATCGAAACAGCGCACTCGAAACATACTAAGGTGTTATTAGAGGTTATTATTGCAATTTTGCAAACCTATGATCACCTTACTTTAAATTTTTGTTGTATATATTTTTATATTATGTTTGTATTCTTTCTTATCGTAACTTATTGATAACACATATATCTCACTGTACTTAAATTTTTTTTTTTTTTGCTCATATCTTTATTTCATTTATATGTTTTTATTTCCATCGTAACTTTATTTGTTCTAGTTTTTTTTCTCTTAAAAAAAAATAGAACAAATAAAGTGACGTATATAAAAAAAAAAATCATTTGTCATATATTGGGTATTTAAATGGTTTCTTTCAAGATATCCTATGGTATCTTGAAAGAAACCATTCCCTTGTTAAAAATATTATGAACTAAATATACAATTTGGCTGTCCTGAAACGGGTATCCTTCCCAGTTGGACAGACAAAGTATCATTTTGTAACGTATCGTAATATGTATGTATATAAATAAATAGATTAAAAAAATAAATAAATTGCCTTAACAGGTAAAATTTTAGCATTCTGAAACAATAATGGTGTATTATGTCTCTGTTTGAAAATATTAGGAATGACTAATAATTTTACAATTGCGTTTTGTACAACTTGGACTTGTTTCAGATTTGTTATATAAGTATTTCCCCATATTGTTAATCCATATGTTATTATGGATTCTGCCAGTGACATATAAATTATTTTTAATGTTTCAATTGATAAGAAAAAATTTAATGTGAACATTCTACCAGCAATTGATCTAAGTCTTGTACAGGTTTTTTTTAATATGTTTGTCCCATTTAAAAAAACAATCTACGGTAACACCAAGATACACATATTCCATAACTAATTCTAAACTTTCACATTTACAATTAGTTGGAATATTTTTATGGATGCAATTAAAAGTATAGAAATAATATTAGGATTAAATTGGAATTTGGCATTAGGTGATCTTATATGCATTACTTTGGTTTTTTTGGCATTAATTAATTAATTAATTAATTAATAATCCTGCATCATGAGACCATTTACACAGTTGATTAAAGTCAATTTGCATGAGTTCAATTGCAGTTTTTAGATCTTTATGTGATATGACCAATGCTGTATCATCTGCGAATACAAAATGTTTAACAAAAGAGAAAAGTTTTTTCATTATAGTTACATAAATTATATACAGTGTAGGTCCCAATATAGAACCTTGTGGAACTCCTGCAGATACATTTTTTGTTTTACTAAAAGTATTATTTATTTTGGTACATGTATATTTTTCTATCTCTAAGATAATCTTTAAATAAATTTAACACATTCCTCTTATTCTAATTTTTTCTGGAGTTTTTAGCAGTTTTTTTGAGTTAATTGTGTCAAAAGCTTTAGAGTTATCGATAAATAAAACAATAACATATAATTTATTATTTATGTAATTGGAAAACTCTTGCAGTAGTTTTTCAGTTTTTTTTTTTCTTTGGAAGCCATATTGATTTGGATCTATGAAAGCGAATTTTTCAATGTAATTATTTAATTTATTTGATAAAAAATTTTTGAGAATTTTTTCTAATGCTGGTAGTATACTAATAGGCCTATAATTTCCCAGTTCAATGTGTTTTCCACCTTCACATAAGTTACTGTAAAAAACAACTTTCGGCTGCAATCTCATATGACGAAAGCAAATTCCATAGCCCCAAATGCAAAAAGTTGTCTTTTATAGTAATTAAGGTGAATCAAAAGACTTTTTCTAAAAAATATTTGTAAAGCATGTCCAATGATTTAGAAAGTTTACTGTTTCTTGAAGTAATTGTTGAATTGAAGCGTAATTTCCATAATACGTGCCTAAAAGTGCTGCAGTTAGGGGAATAATTACCTAAGATTATTCTTCTCCGTCGATTGGGGACCGAAATTGTATAATAAAATCCCACCAGAATTAAATATTAAAACATGTAAAATGGCATGCATCGGTACAATAATAACTAAATGGTTGATAGACTTAGGTAGGATTGAGTCTGAAAAATTATTAAATAATGTCATTTAAAACTTAAAATTACACATGGCTAACTATTAATGGCACAATCAGTAAAAACTTAGTATAGTATATTTAAACTTAGTATATGTATATTTAATCTATAAAAAAAAAAAAAAAACAATATTTTGTTTTTTCTTTTTTTTACAGAAGACATTTTTGGCATTTTTCACCAGCATTTGGTTCCTTAGAACAGGCAATCTGCCTAGCTAGGAACTAATAACGTACAAGACATAATAACACTTGTACACATTTTAATATCTACAGTTATTTGAAATATTATTATTATTATGTAATTTTGCTGTATAAATGTAACTAATGTAATAAAAAAAAAAATAAAAAAAAAAAATAGATTCAGATTCCAGCTCAGAATGGAACGATGAATCAAATAAGTAATATTTTCACTGTAAACCAACATTGGTCAAGATATTGCTAAGGCAATAAGCCCACCTTTATACATAGGGTGAGTTGGGGTAAATCCGGATTTGGGGGAAGATCGAAAAACTCGATTTTCGCGGTATCCGTGCAACCAATAAAATGCGCCAATACCTCTAGATGAGCACTATTTCATTACACTTCGCACCACCTTCGGTCGGCTCCAGGAAGCTAAAGTGTTAGGCTGTGAGGCGCGTTTTTTAAACAGGTGAAATTTCACGGAAAATTGTGAGATAATCGATCTTACCCCCATCATAAATATCTCCGGATCCAGGTTAGCTATTGAATTGCTTTCAAATCCATTTTGTATTATTTTTAGATAAAAAATAGTTTAGGAAGGCTCCAATGCTTAATCTGCTTCGGTTTCGGCTGTAGCTTTCTTCCCCCTTGACATATTTCCCGGGGGAAGATCGGAATATGACCCTTCCGGCCTTACCCCTTTTTCGGTTTCCATTCAAATAGCCACTTATTCTCAAACTAAGAAGTTCGTGGGGGCGCATTTGTGGTGGTGGTAGTGCTTAGTGCAGGAACAGCGCTGTGCCGGGCGGACTATTCCCGGCTTGTTACCACTGCGGCCGCCTCTTCAAATTTAGATATTCAAAGTAAATTCGTAAAAATACCACATATTTCGCGTAAATCGAAATTTTGCTACCAAACCCATGGCGGCCGGCCCGCTAAATTGAGATACATATTGGGAATAAATTAATTAAATACGATATATCTTGTAAATCGAAATTTCGCTGCAGATTTCTATCGCAGCCGGTTATTCTAATTCAAATATTCGTAATAAATTCCTAAAAATACCAATAATTTCCACATGAATCAAATTTTCGCGGCCAATTACCGCCACGGCCAGCACTTCAAAATTCGAATATTCATTGTAAATTTGTAAAAATACTATAAATTTCCTTGTAAATCGAAACTTTGCAGCCAATTTCCGCCGTAACCCTCCTTTTAAATTAATATTTCGAAGAAAATTCGTAAAAAAATGACATTCCAATATTAACCAATTCGTATTTAGAAGATAATAATTCGAATTAGGATGATGTTAATCGCGTAAACTGATATTTTACGGCGTTTTACCACCACTGTCTGTCAGATTTACGAAATTATACCCATATATATTTTTAGTTTGAGTGATTTATAATTTTCTACTTAATGTGCATTTAAAAAATATACTTTTCTGGATCTTGTTTCCAAAACACTTTGAGAACACTTTGCCGATTTTACCCTGTAAAGGGGAAGACCGGTATACCAAAATTATAAATGGCCTGTTTTTTTTTGTATAGGTAACCAATTAACATGTTACATTTTCTAATTTGGTAACAAAAGGTAAGATGAAGTGCCGTTTTTAGTAAATCTTACGGCTTATATGATTATTTGCAATTTTAGAATGAATGCCGGTCTTGCCCCAAAAATTTCCGATATTACCCCGCATTCAAAAATAATTTACAGGAAGATTTGATTGGCAGTTTTTGGGTATTTTACTGTGGATAAAAAGCACACGGTCTTACCCCAACTCACCCTACATGAATATACTGAAAGATATATTTAAGGCAAATGTCGCATACGATTGTAATTTTTTTATGTAGGTAGGTGAGTGAAGCGTATTTTTCCTAAGCCAACTAACTGCACCTATAAGTATGCAGACTTTTGATATATGGCCATACATCCTCTCCGGTACACTTTTTATTTATTTATTTACACTAGCTCCACACAGGAGGCCATGAGGAAAAAAATACCTTCAAGGCCTGCCATTGGGGATGCTGAGTGGAGGGTCTCTCTAGGGAAAGGATGTTCTGAGAAGGAAAAGGGTTTGAGGGGTGGATAGCAATCTGGGGGTGAATGTGTCCAGCAGATGGGTCGAGACAGTCAGGTTGGAGAGACTCAACCAGTCTCTCCTGATCCGGCCCGCCACGCATTAAGTGGGCAAAGGCATCTCCCGCCAAGACCTAGACAAACTTCACCTCATAATCCCAGGCACAAAACGCAGGGAACCACTTGGAGTGACCTATGTATGGCAGGGATGTTGATATTTCCCTAAACAGACTGCACTAATAAGTAGGTCGTATTTTGTTATTCGGCCGTATAGCCTTACCACATGCTCCTCCGGGATTCGGAATTATTGTTAGTAGAAATATTTGTATAGTGAATTTCCACTCAAGACGCCTGCAGATATAATATATCAACTTTGGTTGTACGGCCGTATATTCTCTTTGCATACTTACTTGAAGAAATTATCTTTTAGGAGATCAACTGTCCGAGGGATCAATTGGCAGAGGGATCAACCTATCGGCGGGTCAACTGTCGGCAGTCCAATTATCGCCGGATCAATTGTCATGGAACCAACCATCCAATTACCAGAACTGAAATAGCAGCCACGATAAATATAAACTGGCCTGCTCCAAATCCTGATTTAGAAAACTGAAGCGATGACGTACAGTGATGATAAGGTGAATTCAATCAAAGGCAATATAATTGTTGACATTCAGCACACCCTGAAGTGGGTATTCGCTGTGTCACAACACTACTTGAAATGCACATTTTCCAAAATTGAATTGGTCAAAGAGTTGTGGACTGGATTTCATTCATTTTTCTTCTTTAAATGTAACACGACGTGTGACAGCACATGGAAGCAAATCTCAGAACCAGAAAAACTTGTCGATAAGTTTTGTGTTGTCAAATTCTACGCTTCAAATTTGAGAGGGGGATCTCGCAGAACAAATGCGTGTAATAGGCAAAACTGAAAAGGAAATTACAATAAAAAGGAAACTTTAATGCCGATGGTATACCATTCATAACAGTTTACGTAGATGGAGTCTGGTCCAAATGGTCGGATGGCCATAATTATAATGCCGCATTAGGAATTGTGAGCATAACTATTTTTTCTGTAATATTTTACATTGATACATAATTTTTTTTTGGTTTACGAATCGCATCGTGAAGTAGTAGCATTTATCCCGCTTTGTTATAATTATTTTAACCTCTCCCCAATACATAAATATACATCAATCCGAATTATGGCAGTTAGACTAAATGAAGAAGCCCTCCTATGTCTACTTATTTATTTGCATAAAATGATTGCTTCTAACTCTTTACAGGGGTGTATCACCGGAAGAAGACTAAAAAGTGCCTTTATTTGGGTATAAGGAATAAATACTGTTCTATGTGTCATTATTATGATAAAAAAAAATATTACTCCAAATGAACACGACTGTTGTCGAAACTACCCGGTGACTTCCACTGTAATGGAAACCGATATAGTTGTTGAAGGATTTCAGCGCTGTGAAGAATTGCATGGTTTGCAATATTTATCATATATTGGGGATGGTGATTCCTCTGTTTTTGCAAATCTGCGTAAAAATATCTCTTACGATGATAAAATAAAAAAATTGAATGCAAAAATCATGCGGTGAAGAACTATACGAAGGCTCTGGAAAGGAAAAAGGATAAAAAAACCGACATTAGCAATAATAAGGTAACTGAAAATCACAAAGAGAATTTAGAGACCCATTTCTATTATGATATAATAATTTGAATATGGTTTATCAATAATGTTTTTTATAGATTCTAGCTAATACTAAACTTCCATTTACTGGAAGGAAAATATTGAAACCTCGGCTATGTAAGTTAAGTGTGTTAGCAAGAAAGATTACCATAAAGAATCACCAAAGTCCGCAAATGATGCGAAAAGATCCTAGGAATGGTGTTATTCACATCTTTGGCTAACATAGCAACTGTGCCTTTTACTACTGTAGACGGCAAAAGGCAAAGGAAGAGAATGATATTGATAGTATCACGGAAGATACAAACGGAGATAAAAAAGAGGTCATGGTCTGGAGTCATGGAATTTGTGCAGCCAATGAGGCTATAATAATAAAATAGGTTCTCGACCGAAATGACAAACGTTGCCGAAAATTTTATGATTTTGCTCACAAAATTTAACTGGGGGAAGATAATTTGTTTAACAAAAAGCGGATCTTTCCAACGCGGAGCTCAACTTGCAGGTATGTGGTATATGTTTATAAATAATGAAAATCACTTCTTTATTTTCGTTAAACGAAAATACTTTTGGTCGTGAAAACCTTAAATCATATCTGTAGAACCTCTATGGGGAGGAAGTTCACACAATGGTACGACGATTGGAGAATCTGAGGAAGCGAAGGAATCATTTATTGAGCAGCCTGGTTTTCCCTCAAGAGTTACACATCCGAATTCCCCCCCTCCCCCCCCCCTAAAAATAAATAACGAAAATACTTGTGGCCGTGAAAACCTAAAATTTTATCTACTTCTTTATTATTTTCTGTTACAATGGCATATTCAATCAACAGGTTCAGGGACAATTGCGCATAAAACGTTTTCATAAGTGCTACTTATGTGGTGCAATCTGTTGCCTCAGAGGACATCTGTGGGGTACAAGTAGCAGCAGACGAGCCTTTCATCGATGTCATAATGCAGAAACAATCTCTTTCTACCGAAGTTGCATCCTGCCTGAGTTGGTGTTAGGCAGAAATACCGCAGGATACATTTTCCTAGATCCACCACGAATCGTACAAGCCATTAACAAGAAGAAGACAAAAGGAAACAAATAGTGGGCCATTTCATTGACCAAGAATGCGGCTTTTTGGTATTATTATATTTTATTACAATACACCGCGATCATTTATTTATTTGTAAGAAACAAACAGCTTTACATAATACACATACAGTGATAAATATACAACTGAACTGGAGTCAATCCACAGAAGTTTCTTATGCTAAAGTACATAGAAAATGAAGTTTTATTATATTATAATTAATTTTGGGTTATAGGAAGGGGAGAGGAAGAGGAATATAGGAAAAGGATAGGAGATGATCACATAAGAGTATGTCGTTAATATTATTATGTATTCATACTTCAGGCGGTAACAACATGGATTAGGCCTATATAGCACGGGAAACCAAGTGAAAAATTGTGCCATGCATTCTACCACAAGGGGGGTTAGAAACGAATGCAGTCTGTACTTTGATTATTATTAAAACAAAATATTTTTCCATTTCCTCCTACAGTTGTTGCTCAGAATTATCAATTCATGGTTACCAGTTACCCCATCTTCGCTGAGTATTTCTTATTTCTTGAAATTTCTCTTGCCCTAAAGTGAGTTATACATATAATATAGCTCACGGAATTGTAACATAGCAAGGTGTAAAATATTATATTAAATATATATTTTATTTTTGAAATAGAAAAGAAAACGACGGATGGCTTCACAACATTTGTGGTTCAATTGGGAGTGCAAGAAACGGGGCCTTATACCCAACTACATCAACATCAAGACGAACACGGACATGAGAGCAGCTACACTAGCAGTTACCGCAGCCCGCAGAACATGGACTACACAGGAGATGAAGAAATGGTACAACATTCGAGATAATGTAAATAATTATTTATTTTATGTTCACACTTCACTCACATCACAACTACACTCCGCAGTATTTGATTGTCTTTATAATAACACTACCTTTATGGTTAACAATAAAATACACGTAAATTACCAAAATAACTTAAAAAACCTAAAGGCTAACACAATGGACACAAAAACAATTAAAGCCAACAGAAAAAACCGCAAATTTACCCACACCATCCTTTTACGATAAGGTAGTAAACAGCTCTAATGTAGAATTTAACGATACCGAAATAACAATGCATGGTAAAGGATTAAAATATGTACTGTCCAAACTTACCATTTCACTTAAAAGATCTTGAGAACCTCGCGATAGATACAGATATTGCAACGTTAGATCAGTAAAAAATACCTATGCACTAAAATAATTAAAAACTCAACGACTGAGGGAAAATTTTCTAGCTAAGCACATACTGTAAAATCAATAAAAAATAAAATTAAACAAATCAATCTGATTATCTCAAAAGCAGATAAAGGAAACAGTACAATTATCTTAAATAAATCCAATTATTTAGAAAAAGTCCAAAATGTGCTGGACACCAGTAAAGCCTGGAATACACATGACAGTAGCTGGCACACTTGCATGCAAGCTCCTTGCTCATGCCACCTACTATCATGTGTATACGCTAACTTGCATGCCTGTAACTGCCATGCAAGTAGATAGCACAACATTTGATTTTTAGGCAGCTACTGGCATGCAACATGACGGAGGGGACGCGGGGGGCTACGAAACTGGCATGTGTGAACGTCGCGACAGGTACGGGCATGCCAGTAGCTGCCTTTTTGTCGCCGTGGGTGCACGTTTTGGTTTGTTTTTGTGTTCGTTTTTTTTTTATTCACCATGTCACGATGGGGAGATGAGAAAACAATACAATTTATTAATTTGTATCATAGACATACAAATAGATAGACCAGAACATACAGATGAGGGGTAAAAACTAACCATGGCGGGGCGAAGAGAGGGACGATGACTGTGATTCGCCAATAAATCAATCTAACAGTATATAGGCATCTCGCATTATAATATGACTATTTAGTTCTTAAAAGTAAAATCTGCTTTTGAATGAATCGACCTTTTTACAAGGGAGCGCGAATTGCTAGCCACGATATGAACAAATATCTGAAGACCAAATTTGGCAAAGTAAAGTTTCACTTATTTTCAGAGTGAAATATTTTGTTTCCGTATTTAGTTGAGACACTTTTACAAATGCTTCATAATTTACTTACCTCAGTAAACAGCGGCTTTATGTTTTCGCGTCGCCATGTATCTTGATGAAACAGCGGCTTTGTGTTTCGCGTCGCCATTTATCTTGATGTGTTTTCATATTATATGATCTGAATAAGCCTAAAATAATGCTTACCTATGGAATGTAATACGAAAATTGGGTTTATTATCTTATTCAATTCTATTTTTACATGTTTTAATAACACAAGTCACCATTTTTGCCGTGTTATTTCTTAAAACATACCGATGAGAGCTCGACACTGGTCCGGACAATAATGATGACGTCACATTTTTTAGATTCACGCAAGGCTCTCGCAAGCCCAGCCGGTTCCGATAAAATGGTTCCAGTGGGAGGGGGAAATAATACGCCTTTTATCACTTAGGGCAGGCCCATCTATTTGTATATCCTTGATTTGTATAGAGGATTCGAATGTCTTTAGAACCTCAATAATTCTCTTTATAAAAATTAAATAGCCCGTAACAATGCCTACACAAAAATTCAAGAGGAATTTAACGTGACTGTCAAAGAAATTAAAAATAAAATAAAAAGTGTGTGAAGTACCTATCATCAAGAATATAATAATAATATAAAAAGCTTAAGAACTGAGTGACTTGAGACACGTACTGTCTCGTGACTAAGCTTGTGTATACGTCTTGCAAGTTACAGGCATGCAAGGACGCAAATTGCATGCAAGTTTAACTTGCATATGTATCCACATTGTGCCAGTAAATTGTACATGCCATTAACAGGCATGCAAGCTACTGTCCCATTTTACAGGCATGTGTGTTCCCGCCTTAATGTTTGACTTATGTACCTTTGAATTATATAAATTATATTAATGACTTAAATATTTTAAAAACCATAGCAAAGAACAATGGATATAAGAGCGAAACTATTGATAAAATAAAATACTGTTTTGTTTAAAACCACGAGTTTTACACAAGCTTAGTCACGAGACGTGTCTCAAGTCACTCAGTTCTCAAGCTTTTTATATTATTATTATATTCTTGATGAAATATTGACATTTTATTAAAGAAAAATGATAAAAAAACTGACATTAGCAATCATTTCACAAGGCTTAGTAAATGAAATAAAAAAAGATATCACTAAACAATGTGTCAAAATTTCTTATATTGGCAAAATATCCACAAAAATATCTAGATTAACTAATAACGATAAATGTAGAACCGCATTTTATAATGTGAATTCTCTAGAGAGATTTTTAATTTAAAATAAAGATAAGAGAGATAAGCTGGAAAACTCAGGCGTTTACAAAGTGCTCTAATTGCCCATCGTATTACATAGGTCAAACTGGTAGATCATTCAAAAATAAAAGAACATTTTACAAATCAGGTGATTGATAAAGGTGAATTGTCGAATGTGGTGTCACACCTATTAGGGTGGGCATATGCTGAGACATCAGTCGTGCAGAATGTTGAGCGCAGGGTAGTTCAGGTTTTTGTGTTGTATGGAAGTGTATGGAGTGACATACGCTGAGATGCAGAATGTGCGCCGCAGAAACGCTACTGCCCTGCAACCGAACGGCATATGCTGAGACATCCGTCGCGCAGCATGTTCAGCGCAGCGTAGTTCAGTTTTTTGTATTGTGTGGAAGTGTACGGAGCGACAAACACTGAGACGCAGACACGTGCCGGGCAGACATGTGCGAGCTCGGCTCTGCGTCGAGTTGCGGCCGGGACGCAGTTTTTACGAGAGCAGGCGGGCAGAGTATTTTGTAATATAATGTAAAAAGATAATTCTATTGTACGTCAGGTAATATAATATAACTTTTTAATAAGAGACCCAAATGCTCCCAACCGTCTGGAGCCGGTGAGACTATGGCATCCCCAATTTTGGTATGTTGTGAGGCTGAGGACATTGGGGAGGGAAGAAGAAGTGGGATATGTACCTGGCTATTCAGATCTAGTCACCCAATACGTATAGATATACACTGTATACTAGCGTAAAAATAGAAAAAAAATCATGTAATAAAACTTTTTTTATCCGAATACAACACAAGAGACCGAACTGCTCCTAACAGTCTGGAGTCAATGAGACTATGGCATCCCCAATTTTGGTATGTTGTAAGGCTGAAGGCAGTGGGGAGGGGAAGGAGATGTACCTGGCTATTCAGATCTAGTCACCAAACGCGGCTTAAGTCATTTTAAGTAATTTTAAGTGAAGTCTAATAAGTACCCGTATATAAACTATACACCAGCATAAAAATACAAAAAGAAATTAATAAAACTTATTTTATCCGAATGCAACACTAGAGATCCAACTGCTCCTAACCGCCTAGAGCCAGTGAGACAACGGCATTCCCGATTTTGGTATGTTGTGAGGTGAAGGCAGTGGGGAGGGGAAGGAGATGGGGGGAATGCACCTGGCTATTCAGATCTAGTCACTAAACATGGCTAAAGCCATTTCGAGTAATAAGTCTAATACGTATATACACTATAACATCAGCGTAAAAATACAACAAAAAAAATCACATATTATTTTATCCTAATACAACACAAGAGACCCAAATGCTCCTAACCGCCTGAAGCCAGTGAGACTATGGCATCCCCAGGTATATGGCAGTTTTGGTATGTTGTGAGACTGAAGAAATTAGGAGGGGAAGGAAATTTAGAAAACATACCTGGCTATTCAGATCTAGTCACCCAATACATATATGTATACACTATATACCAGCGTAAAAATACAAAAAAAAAATCAAGTAGTAAAACTTATTTTATCCGAATAAAACACAAGAGACCCAACTGCTCCTAACCGCCTGGAGTCAATGAGATTATGGCATCCCCAATTTTGGTATGTTGTGAGACTGAAGACAGTGGGGAGGGGAAGGAGATGTGGGAAATGTAGGTACCTGGCTATTCAGATCTAGTCACCCAATACGTATATATATATATAGATATATACAGATATGTTGCTATTATTTTTGTTGATTTTTTGTTGATTTTTGTTGTTATTCTGTTTCTTTAATTATATGTTATTTTCTTATTGTACAATATTTTTGTAATATTTCGCAGTATTTATGAAAATATTATTTTTCCATTTTTGTAACTATACATATTATTTATTATCTATATATATAATTACATAGACTAGCTCCTAAGTTAGACCCGAGAATATTTCTCTACTAATTGGGTAACCAAAAAAAGTCTGATATGAAATGTAATATATTATTATTTATTGTAAATATTTACTTTTTTTCTAATAAAAAAAAAAAATATATTTTTTTTTTTATTTATTTCAAGACTTTTGTTTTTACTTTTAAAAAAAATGATAACATATGCAAGGTTATACAACAATTTTTTTTTATTTTACTACTCCACAAATTGAGCTCTAGGAGCTCGTGTTTATGGGAGGAGTATTTATACACACGCAAAAAATAAAATAATAATAATGTTCTAATTAAATGTTTAAACAATATTCAAAGAACTTATGAGATAAATACAAATATTAATTGACATAGGTTCGTAATTTAGGAAAAAAATAGTTATACAAGGTCAATACTTTTTTTTTTAAATATTAAATATTACAGTTAAAAGTAAGGGTAAATTAAATTAAATTAAATTAAGGGTACAATATATCATTATCCAATTTCAGGGACTTAATTTGTTTTTTGAATTGTTCATATTTCAATGTTTCAGTTACACTAATTTTGTTTTTAGATAATAATATATTGTACCATCTTACACCTAGATACAGATAGTGGTGCTGAGCCGTGGTAGTTCTAAGCATGGGGATGGCTATTAAGCCATTCGTTTTAAATCTATTGATTATGCTATCAGAGGGGTGAATTTTTTTAATAAAATACTCTTTATAAATTTGATATAAGGCGTTTCTCTTATACAATTCTGTGATGGATGGTACATTAAATTCTCGAAATATCTCCAGAGTAGGGAAGTCGTATGGTTTCCTAAGGATGATTTTTATAATTATTCTTTGAATTATGATTATAGATTGTAAGGAAGCTTTAAAGGCCCCTCCCCATCCAATAATGCCGTACTGTAATAAGGACTGAATTAATGCAAAATATACAATTTTTATGGTTTTCTTGTTTAAAATATTTCGTATGTTATAGAATACATAGATAAGTTTTCTTATTCTTTCCACAGTGAGATTGATATGATCTTTCCATTTAACATTTTTATCTATCTGATTCCAAGATATTTTATACTAGATTTATGATTTAGCTTAGCGCATTCCGTATTACATGTACCGTCATTTGCACAATTTTTAGAATGAATTGTTATGTTAATTAAATTATTTGGCACATCTTCATGTAGAGAGAATGGAATATAATAAGTTTTCCATTTAACATTTTTATCTATCTGATTCCAAGATATTTTATACTAGATTTATGATTTAGCTTAGCGCAGTCCGTATTACATGTACCATCATTTACACAATTTTTAGAATGAATTGTTATGTTAATTAAATTATTTGGCACATCTTCTTGTAGAGAGAATGGAATATAATAAGTTTTTTCTGTGTTCAGTGATAATAGATTGTTATCGAACCATTTTTTTATAACCTTCATGTCTTGATTGGCTGCATTGCTAATTTAAGCGACGTTTCCGTCCGCCACTCACACAGACTGTAAATAGGGCGCCTTGTAGCCGCTAGATGGAGCTGGTGAACTGCTGGGCTGGAAGCCTTCCAGGGGAAGAGGCAGGGTCCAAGAAATGAAATCCCAGTTTTCAATTTCAGTCCAGAGTGAGGTCCAAGAGTCAGGCAGGAGAGGCGGAGAAGTGTTGATACCAGTTTCGAATTTGTAAAATGCGTGCCGATTGCAATCGGCACCCTGGTATATATAGCCCGAACCCCCACCCCCGTTCTCGGCGGGGGCGGACCCGGATTTCTACCTCTTTTTCCGGCAGTCCGTTCTTTCGCGGGTCGTGACCTCCGCTGTGTTAGACACAGCGAGGTGGGCTATATGTTCAACTCTTCTCCTCCTCCCGCTCTTTTCTCTGACCCCTATAACCTCACTCCTTCTAATTTATTCGATTTTATAGGTACATATTTGTAAATTTTCATGGGGCCCCGGAACCCCAACATTTCCGGGGAATTTTACATTACATTGTTATTACATGGAATATTATTTGTGTTTAAGTCATTTTACATACAGGAGTCCGGTCTACCCGTCTATATAATTTATTTAGCGATACGATAGACCAGACTCTGGAAATTTAACTCTAAACATGAAGCATTGATGAATTTAGTCATGAAAAATACCTATTTGTCTCAAAAGAGCGCTCTCATTGGTCCGCCCGGGGCTAGGGTGCGGGGAAGGGTAGGGAAGTGGGGCCCGCCTCGCACCCCGCAGGCAATTCTCCCCCGTGGTGTCAATGCCAGTGGCGTGCGGAGAAGTCGAAAACGAGGGAAAAGGTGCAGCAAACCTTATCTCGTTGTCAACCTCTCCGAGCCACCCATTTTCAATAAACATGTATACTTTATTCAAGGAAATTATTCTTATGATCTACAAATTGACATAAACCTAATATTAAGTCTTAAAGCTAAATTTTAGTTAAGAAGACGAGGACGGCCTTTGCGGGAACTCATCCTCGTCTTCGTTGGTAAAAGGCACGTTGAAATTTAAATTAGAGAAAGAAGACGTCCTGAAGGGAAAACCGTCTTCTTCCTCGTTGACCCGTCCGGTACAGGTAATATCATTCCACGTCTTTTTTTCGATAATTATTACAGTGTCGTCAGCAAAAGATATAAGTTTTCCATTTAGCGATAATTTAAACATTTGGTTTACATATATTATAAATAAAATTGGTCCAATAACAGTCCCTTGGGGAATCCCAAATTCTAATGTTTCATCTATACTTAGTGAGTTATTTAATTTTACTATTTGACTTCTTTGGGTTAGATAGCTTTGTAGCCAATACCTAACCTTACCAATAATACCGATATCGCTTAATTTATTAATTAGTTTTTCATGGGAGATACTATCAAAAGCCTCGCGTAAATCAATAAAAATGCCAAGGCATTTGTTTTTTTTATCTAATGCATTATATATAGTTGAGGTTAGTTCAGCAATGGCATCATGAGTGTCTAGTTTCTCTCTAAATCCAAATTGGCTAGGACTAAGTATTTTATTTTTATCAATGTAGTACATGAGTTGCTTTTTTACGATCTTTTCAAAAATTTTTGCAATGTTTGAGACTAGAGATATAGGTCGATAATTTGATATTTCCTCAGGGCTGCCTGATAAAAACGGGTGTTACGATAGATTTTTTATAAATGGAAGGGAATATTCCACTATTCAAACTAATATTTATAATGTGTGTAATTGGAATGCTTAAAAAATTGTTGTATTTTTTCAATATTTCTACTGTGACTCCATCAAATCCTGGTGCAGATCCACCTTTTAATTCATTTATAATATGTTTTATGTCATTTGTTGTTACTGGTTGGAAAACTGACAGATTATTTTGTTTAAGGCAATCCTTCTCGATATCATCTATTTTATAATTTTCATCGATCCGTTTAGCTAAATTTTGACCGACGTTAGCGAAATATTGGTTGAAGGCATTAGCACATTTTGTCGGTTCCCTTATAGCATCAACAGAGTTTTTTCCGATATAAATTTTTTAATTAGATTTTTTTTGTTTTTTCGACTATTTATTTCATTTATCGTTTTCCAAATATGTTTTACATTTTGTTTAGCCAGGTCAATTTCATTTGTGTAATAGTTTTCTTTAGTTGTTTTTATTAAAGAGGTTAATTTGTTCCTATATTTTTTGTAATATGTAAATATTTTTTTATCTAAAGGAAATTTCTTTGTCAGGTGAAATAACTCTTCTTTTTTTTCTAATAGATACGACTAAGCCATGTGAAATCCATGGTTTTATTTTTTAAAATTTTGCTTTAATATGAATAGTTTTAATATCAGTCGAGGCTGTAATATAATTGCAGAGAATATTATCAAAAATAATTGCGCTTGTTTCAGAACATGTAGATTCTAATACGGGTCGCCACATTTCCGTACTTATTTTTATACTTAATTTATTAAGGTTTAATGACTTTTTTGTAAAAACATTGCTTTCTGAAATTTTGTGTTTATTATTAAGTTGTTGTATAGAGATACAAGTGTGATGGTCAGTAATATTATTTTTTAATATTATCGTAAGTAATTTTTTTTTTTTTTTTTAAATCATGTATATTATCGAGGCTTCTGACTCACACAATGTTGTCATTTTTTGCCTCATCTGTTTTTAAATTATAATATTATCTATAATCTCTAATGATCTTTAAAAGGTGCTTAGTCCTTTTATATTCATTTTATATAAAAAATCACTTTAAAATATTTTCCAGTTTACATGATCTAATAAATTTCATTATTCTCGATATGGCATGAAACTCGGTTGAGGCTATTAAATTCTGAACTTCCGATGGGTTCGAGGTCATTAATATTGTCACTCTCTGTCGTTCATATTTAATGCACTTTGATAATGTGTGTTCAACATCTTCAATTTGTTCACATATCGAGCACATTGGAGAATCAGAGAGGCCTATCAAACACAATATTCTTCCCATTAGTGCATGTCCGGATCTTAATCTAAAAACGATTCTCATTTCTGATCTTTTCAGATTAACCTCAGTGAACCATGGTCTTTTAAACGGTTCATTTTGGAGCTTTCTGTACCATATTCCCTTATTGGTAGACAATGTTTCAAAATGATTATTCCACATATTATTACATATGGAATTTATCTTTTGGGAGTAATCTTCAGCGTCTGGCGTCCATCGTAAGTAATTTGTCGGTATGTTTAGTGTTGCACCATATATGATCAATACATGAAGGACGTTGACCTGTAATTTCTCTAGTATAATTTTTTTATACATAATTTAAAATTCATTTCTGACAAGATTAATAATTTCAGTTTTTATTTTGTTATTATTTTCGTTAGAAACATCTAAATTAAAATCACCAATTATTTTTATGTTCTGATTAATTTTTTTTGATAAAATAATGCTTCTTAATTCATCCATGAATATGTACTCATTAGATCCGTGCATTCGGTAAATTGCGATAATATTTAAACATACTTTATTTACAGTTACATTAATATCTAAGCAATTAACTCGCTGCATAGGTACTTCTTTCACTGTGATGTTTGAATAACAGGATTTAACAAATACAACAATACCACTATTTCGGTTAATAGCAAGCTGTGTCATAAAGTAACTATAACTAGGTATACAAAATTTATTGTAATCGCTGGTGAATGCTTCAGTTAACACAATAACGTCCGGTTTATGATTTAGTAAATTAATTGAAAGTAAGAATTCATTGAAATTTCGTTTCATTGATCTAATATTTAAATGTAATGTTGAGAATGAATTCGGTATTTTATCTACAATGTTATTATAATCATTTAAAGTGTCACAAATTTCCGCAATATTAAGAGAATCATCTAATTCTTTAGTGTAAAAATTATTCATATTTAAGGGGATAAAAAAATAAGTATGCAAAATGCAAACTTACTCGTATTCGATTCGCATTTGTGCATTTTTTAACATTTTCTTGCGGAATTCACATAAGTAACTGTTACCTGGATGTTCATTTTGGTAACCCTTTCTGTTAGTGCAGTTGTGGCATTTGGCAGGCTCTTGTTTTTTGGGGCAGTCTTGTATTTTGTACTCTCCTGCACAGTGGAGGCATCTGGGACTCTTCATGTTTTCAAGGCATCTTAGTGATGTATGTCCATATCCAAGACAATGATAGCATTGCATGAGTGGAAAGCAGTCTTCTACGTGTGCTTTTGAGTATCCAATGTTGATCCTTTCTTTCGATATTATTATTTTTCTTAGTTTTGCTGTAGTTTGGATAATGAAATTTGATAATTTTTCCGATTTTTTGTTCTTGAGCTTTTTCTTGACAATAATGGGTTCATTTTCAGTTTCTGAGCTCATGGCGTTTTTTTATATCTTCATTTTGATTTATCAAATCTATAAGTAGTTCTTCTTCCTTGTAGCAAGCATCAACTCCCTTAATGATAATGCAAGGTTTTTTTTTCTTTATTTCATTAGCGTGTATTTCAATATCTGGGTTTTTGTTGATTTCATTTATTATTTTTTCGGTATCATTTTGATTCTCACAAGTTAGTATTATTTTGTTTTGATAAGTTTTTTTTAGTCCAGAAATTCCTATTCCTAATTTGGACACTTTTATTTTGTCTTTTAATATTTTTTCGATTTCATCTGCAGGCTTGTCTTTTTTTGAGGAGATTAGTAGCGCAAAATTTGCTTTGGGTATTGGGTGCGATTTTTCCCTTACCACCATTGCGTAACTTTTTTCTTCATATTTTTTTTCTTCACTTGAAGCTTTTTTTATCAATGTTTCCAATTTGTCTATGTAATCCTCTTTATTTAGAATTACTTTATTTTGTAGACTAATTATTGTGTTTTGTAGTGATGTTATTTCAAGCTTCCATGAGTCTTCGATATTGATTAATATTGATACAATTTCGGTTTTAGCTTCTTTGGCAGCTTTTGTACTGCCAATTTTATTAAGTTCCGTAAGTATTTTTTCAATATTTATTTTGAGTTCCATTTTGGAACATGGTCCCGAAGGTGTTAAATTTATGTTTGTAAGATTTTTGTAGTGTCAGTCACGTTAAACGACCGTTCGTCGCGAGACATGCGACAATACTATATATATATATATACTGTATACCAGCTCAAAAATAAAAATTTTAAAATCACGTAATAAAACTTTTTTCATCCGAATGCAACGCAAGAGACCGAACCTGCTCTTAACCTCCTGGAGCCAGTGAGACTATGGCATCCCCAATTTGTGAGGTTGTATGAAGTTCGTTGTGAGGCTGAAGGGAGTAGGGAGAGGAAGGAGATAGGGAAGAGGAAGGTGGGGAAGTACCTGGCTATTCAGATCTGGTCACCAAACATGGCTAATGCCATTTCAAGCAACGTTTCAATTCTGGATGGTGGTCGTACACCAGGGCGATACTGAGAGTATCTTCCACTCTGGAACGTGCCGCAAATATACTATATATTATGTAGGGCCGTTCCTCATCCAGAACATATTTATATATGTGAGAGACGACATGTCTGTTCTTGTCTTAGTGGTCTAATTTGACTTCCTTTTCCTTGTTTTGGCGTCATCAATTCGTTCCCTGATTGGTTGTTTGTTCTGTCACTGCAGTTGGCGTCTTGCGCATTTCTCTTTGTTGTCAATTGACATCGAAATTCTTTCGAATGTGGTAGCTATCTCGCGCTTTATCGAAGTTTTATTCAATATAAAAGTGCTCGAGATAACAGAAAGCGTATAAAAGTGCTTCCTTTGGTGTAAAAAATAATTAAGTGTATATTTTACGTAAATTTTACCGATCGACATTGCGTATTTAGTGAAAACGCAGAACGCATTATTGTTGTTGACGCCAACGGTTATTTCGCGCAATGTCGAATATAGAATCGATGAAATCGACGCAAAAACGTCGTTGTGAGGAAACAAACTCATCAGACTCTTCTTCTTCGAGTTCAAATTGTTCTCGACCTAAAAACAGAAGGCACAAAAAGAGGTCGCAGAAAAAGATGCTAAAGAAATTGTCGCGGCAGTTGAGCGAATTGCAGAGCTTTGTTTTCAGGCGAGACGCCGCCGGTAATTCCGACGCGAGCGAATTTGAGGGCCCAGAAAATTTAGAGACCCAAATTGAGCCTACTTGTGGCACATCCGCTGCTCCGGTTTTCCATATGCCGGATCCCACTGTGTCGTTGAAGGAACCACAAATGAATGCGCCGACGGACACTATGCTGAAGACGGTGGAGCGCTTGCAGAACTTTAATTCTCCCGGTTGGTCTGATGTTCGCTACGCAAAAACATTGAAAGAGTACGTTGCAGACCCGGGGTTCAAGGAATTAGAGGTGAATTGCGAACTCAATTCCTTCACACCCGCATGTGCCCAACTCACGGGAATGGAGAGAGCCTTCGCAGCAATTTCCCATGTGGCGCTTCAGCAAAGGCAGGTTATCCAGGACTCTATACAGAGCGTCTTAACCTGGAGCTGTCAGCCTGATGCTGAACTCTCGCCGGAGACCTTACGAGAGAAATTTCAGGAGGTTTTTGGGGGAAGTATTTCGAAGAACGACGCCATTCTTCAAATAGCTTGTGGGAAGCGGGCTGAGGTTATCGAACATCGGCGCGATCGCATCCTGGAGATGTGTAAGACTCCAGTTGATAGATCAGCTCTGTCGAAGATCCCTCCAACCGTGACTCACTTGTTTAACGAAGATAAGCTCATCTCCCAGTTGCAGAGACTTGGTGGGGTGAGCAAAGTCTTCAGGGCTCCTTTTCCGCAAGCAGGGAGGAGCGAAATTTTGTCAAGGCCAAAAAGCGGAACACGGGCAGTCATGCCAACTCAGTGTGCTCCCGCAGGGAATCTGGGTTCCACCCAATTTCCATCCCAATACCGGCGGGCAGACCCCGGTCATCATTCTGGCCCTTCCTCCTCTGCCAGCAGAGGACGGAAATTTCGGAGGCCGACGGGGCGAGGGCAGACCTCGCACCGTCGCCCCAGAAATAATTGACAACCAGCCCGGGCGATTTCAGGGAGGGCAATTGCAAAGTTTTTTAGAAAGATGGCGTACCGCAGAAGCCCCCGATTTCGCCCTAAAAATCCTCAATGGCTATCGGATCCCATTTTGGTTGAGACCACCATTGACCAGACCCACTCAGGTGAGACAGCACAATTTCTCAACAAGGCACACACCCGATATGGACGTGCAAATAAAGGAGTTGCTGGAGATGGGAGTACTGGAACCAGCACCCATGAACCGGGGCTTTCTCTCCCAGATGTTTCTGGTGCAGAAGAACGACGGGACCCATCGTCCTGTCATCAATCTAAAAGCCCTGAACGATTTTGTGCGGGGGAAAAAGTTTTCCCTAATCTCCCACTTCAAAGTGCCCGATTTCTTGCAACCCGGAGACTATATGACAAAAATAGATCTGGCACATGCCTATTTTCATATACCGGTTGCAAAGACCCATCGCCGTTTTCTGCGTGTCGTGTACAGAGGTCAATGTCTGCAGATGACTTGTTTGCCCCAGGGTTTGAGCAGTTCCCCTCAAATTTTTGCGGCAATAACCAATTGGATCGCAGAGATCCTTCGGAGAAAGGGCATACGAGTCATCGTTTATTTGGACGATTTTCTCCTGGCTCATCAAAACCGAGAAACTCTCCGACTGCAGACACTGATAGCATTGGATTTCCTACAGTCCCTCGGTTGGACCATCAACGTAAAGAAATGTGTTCACCTACCGACACAGGCGATAGAATATCTGGGAGTGTCATGGAACACTTGCCTCAATCGGAAGATGCTAACTGGGAACAAGTGCCGCACAATATGGAAGTCATTGCAAAACCTTATGACAAGGAAGAGATGGTCCCTAAGGGATGCGCAGAGCATTCTAGGGCAGCTGAACTTCGCAGCGTTTGTGGTTCCCAGGGGTCGCTTGCACTGCAGGCAGATGCAGCTCCAGTCAATTGCCATGGCCAAGCTCCCACCCCGGAAGAAGGTACCTGTAAACCTTGCAGTACTGAACGATTTAGAGTGGTGGAGGCACAATGTGAGTACACATTCCCTTATTCATTTCCCCAAAGCATGCCACTTCATTGCGACAGACGCAGCAGACAGCGGTTGGGGGGCACAGGTGGACGACACTCCACTCTCAGGCTGTTGGACACAACAACAAACCAAATGGCACAGCAACCTAAAAGAAATGTTTGCTATTCTCCATGCATTGAAGTGTCGGAAAGCCAGTTTGAGCAATTCTACTTGTCTCATTCAATCGGACAACAGAACAGTATTGGCATATCTACGCAACGAAGGAGGTACGAAATCAGTGAGCCTCCTTCAGCTGACGTATCAGATTCTGAAAGTAGCGGATGCGCACAATATAAGGATGGAAGTGTATTACCTACCGGGACGATACAACGGACTCGCCGATCATCTTTCCCGAGGGACCTTGTTACCCGAATGGCACCTTCTACCTCCAGCGATCGAACAGATATTCCGCTCATGGGGCAGACCCATGGTGGACTTATTTGCGTCCAAAACCGCTCATGTTGTAAAGAGTTATGTATCCATAGACCCCACAGACAAGGCAGCCCTATATCACAATGCTTTCAGCAGGATCTGGTGCTTCCCACTGGCATGGGTGTTTCCACCGCCCTGTTTGATACCCAGAGTCCTGGAACATCTAAACAAGTGTGTCGGTATTTACCTATTGGTAGTACCGAGGTGGCCCAAGGTGTTTTGGTTGCCAGATCTTCAGTCGAGAGCGCTAGCTCCACCTCGGCAAATAACCAACCTTCTATACAACCTGGTGGACACGTCAACAGGTCTTCATCCTCCTCAGATCCAAAAACTGGAGATGGAAGTATGGAAGATTGGGGCTGGAGAGGAGCGCTAAATGGATGGACGGAACATGAAAGAGGTCTCCTCAATGCCGGATGGCGAACTTCAACAATCTCTGCATATAAGCTAGCGTGGAAAAGGTGGGGTCAATGGTGTGTCAAAAATAAGGTTGATATAACTAATCCATCAGGTTCCCAATTGGCAAGATTTTTAGCCAATTTAAAACTTAACGAAGGCTTGGCTCCTAGTACTATTGCACTTCATAAATCAGCCATTTCAACATTGACTAACCCAGAGTGTGAATCGCTAAGCAACCATATCTTGGTGAAACAAGTAATGAAGGGTATAGTTAATACTACCAGAAAGAAGAAAGTGTTGCCTATCTGGGACCCGAGACAAGTTAGTTTCTGGTTAAAAGAAAACCTTCCAGAAACAGTTACTCTGTTTGAGGCCTCTCGAAGATGCGCTGTCATTCTTTTGCTTGCATCAGGACGAAGAGTGCACGATCTTACTCTGTTACGATATACACCAGACAGTTTTATGGATAATGGGGACCATATTATACTTTGGCCAGCTTTTGGATCTAAAACTGATTCCGCAACTCACCAGCAGTCAGGATGGAAGCTTAATGCTTCCTCAGATCAAGCTACGGATCCGGTATATTGGCTCCGTAAAGTATGCTCTTTATCTAATGTAAGAAGACAAGAAGCAAATTCCATACCGGATTTATTTATTTCAACAACGGGCTTGCCAAAACCTGCCACAAGAACAATAATTGGAGGATGGGTAAAAACAGTTCTAAGAAGTGCTGGCATCGACAGATCAGCAGGAAGTACAAGGTCTGCTGTAGCGTCATTGAGCTGGTTAGAAAATTGCCCCATTGAAAAGATCCTCGAAAGAGGAAATTGGAAGAGTGAGAACACATTTGCGAGACATTACAGAAAAGAGGTATGTGAAGGAGGTAACTCCCTAACATTGCTATCCCTCACAAATCTGTTTGAACCTGTACAAGATTAATCAACAACCTCTCACAATTGACATCAGTTCTGTCACCAAGGCGATAACAAACACTTCTCACATATATAAATATGTTCTGGATGAGGAACGGCCCTACATAATGATGGAGTTTTACCTACCATTAAAACTCTTATTATGTGGCCTTCCTCATCCAGAACATATTTAATCCACTGCTTGGTGAGATTACAATTGACAACAAAGAGAAATGCGCAAGACGCCAACTGCAGTGACAGAACAAACAACCAATCAGGGAACGAATTGATGACGCCAAAACAAGGAAAAGGAAGTCAAATTAGACCACTAAGACAAGAACAGACATGTCGTCTCTCACATATATAAATATGTTCTGGATGAGGAAGGCCACATAATAAGAGTTTTAATGGTAGGTAAAACTCGATCATTATTTTAAATGAATAAATTGTGAAATAACACAAATTAATCAAATAAAATTTATTTGCCACGCCGGGATTCGATCCCGCGATCTTCGGTGTGCGAGTCAAGAGTTTTACCGCTGGACTACGCCTGCCGGTATCTGCGGACCCTGTACAGTACACCCAGTTTCTGAGAGGCTAACTTAACATCGATGGAGCCCTCTACCTGAGCTGGTTACTTTAAGAGTTACACCAAGCATATCAATGGAGGGTTTGTGAGGAAGATTGTTTCCTTTGAAGGAGACTAGATTTTCATTTCGATCCCTTTTAGACGTAATCTGATCTGACCCATCAGGGTCTTTGAAACATTAAATTCGACGAGGTTTATCTAGAAAACATTCTCGGGGTAACCGAATAAATAAATTGAATACATAAAAGATAAACTTTAAATAAATATGAATCTAGTATAGGAAATATTTTAATGTGGGTGCCATAAATTGTAACAGGGTGACAAGTAACTGGTCACGCTAGTTAGGTACTCGGAGAATTAGATAAGCAAATGTGTATTTGTTCTTATTTCAAAATTAGATGTCAAATGTTTATTTTTATTTATTTATTTATCTATAATAAAATATATTTACATTGGTTTTATTTGTATGCCTGTCTCATTAGGGTATAAGGTGTAAGGTGAATGTCTGTTGTTTTAGAATTAGATTTTATCCCTATTTAGCCAGTCTAGTTTGTAGTTTCAGGCCGCCGCGCAGAAAAATCTCCAGTGGCCAGAAGTGGCGCACTGGAAGTGCCCGTGTGGAGATTCATAGATGCGCTGCCTCACCAGCGTATGTTGCTACCAGATTTCTGGACATGTAACAAAATCCATTACTGAACTACCTTGCGCGACCGATGTCTCAG
Source organism: Limnephilus lunatus (assembly GCA_917563855.2). Classification (NCBI taxonomy): domain Eukaryota; kingdom Metazoa; phylum Arthropoda; class Insecta; order Trichoptera; family Limnephilidae; genus Limnephilus; species Limnephilus lunatus. The sequence goes on from OU830592.1 coordinate 79,226,858, forward strand.
CATATGCCCACCCTTAGTCAGACCGCACACCGGAGCCACACGCTACATGCACCCAACATTTACATCGTCACAGTATGCATGCTACATTTTTGCTTGGAGTATATGTGTCGCGTACACGCACAGTTGTGGTTTATACCTACTCAAAAATGTCGACATCATCCAATGACATTAATACTGGACGCGGGTTAGAAATCTCAAAGTGGGAAGCCAAACACAAGACGATTGTAACTGTCTCTATTTCTAGTACTTTAGTACTAAACTGCTACGCGTCGAGTGAGGTCGTGTCTTATCAGTAAGTAAATTGCATTGCAAAGCACCAAAATGCCCTCCTTTGTGATGAGAAAATGCTTAAATTACACGGCAAATAGTTGTAAAGGCGAAGAAATAACACTTCATTTGTAAGTACACGCAAATTACTTATTATTATCAATTATTATAAATATTACAATTAATTTTCATGTTTCCCGCCCGCGGTTTTACGCGTCATCAGAGAAAATTCTAGGACTACTAAAGTAAAGGGTCTGGACGCGCAAAAGCCAAATTACTGTTGCTAAGTAAACTTTACTATTTTAAAATAGACTAATCAGCCTAAACACTCTGTTTATTTGTTTGCTTGCGGCAAAACAACACATAAATCAGCAGTTCCAACAAGTATTGACGACAACCGCCACCATTTGAAAACTGTCGTTGCCCTATTGTATTTATTGTGTAGCTCGACACATCAAAGCCCGACAGGCATCCGGACCTTTTATTCTAGTGGGCCTTAAGAAAAGGAGACAGTGAACGTTGCATCACAAACTGACATAAGCATACGCTGCCCGACCATATATCTATGACATTCATACACGTACATTCTTTGATTGTCTGTATTTATCACACAGGAATAAACTTTTGAATTTAGAAATTATACTGAAAACAAAAGAGTGTTGCTTGCTTTCCACATTATATTGCGAGTATGTGAGACTATGGCGAGTCTATTTATAATATATAACGTCATTGACATCATCTGGTTCACCCATTCAATCAAGATTTTACAATTTACAGTAATTTCAAAATTTCGCAAGAGTTACAGTTCGACAAAGAAAAGTTTAATTTATAAATATCATCGAATGTCACAAAATTCAAACAAATTATTATTGGACTATAATAATTTGTATGTGTTTGTAAGTCCATGGTTATATAATGTATAGGGTTTTTTTCAACCTCTGCAATAATCTCCACATAAAATTCAATATTGTCTTTCATTTTTGGAAACCACTGCCCCACAAAAAACTAATGCGTTCGATCTTGAATTAATGTAGCGCGGCTAACGTCTCGCCACAAACTGCACCCGCTACAAACGCGTCCTTGGTTTGTGTGCTTGCACGCAAATATAGGGGGGCGTTAAATGTGTCGCATTTCAAATGTGGCGGCACAGTTATTGTAATACAAATGTATGTCTGGTGTGCGGCCTGCCTTAGAAAACAAACACTCGTTTGACAAAGATAGAGACATTGAAAATCTCCATACTTGTAATAAAGGTCATAAACTAGACATATTAAGTACTTAAGTATGTGCTGAAATAATAATCTGAAAACTACTACCTTTGTTTTCCGCACTTTGAAAAAATGTTTATTCCAAAATATTGTGATTTGGTTCTAATATGTAAACATAGTACATTTTCTTATAAATACAATAAAAATAATGGGAAACGATGGTTTGGAAGAGCTGATCTGACTTGGTGAGAACTATTGCATATAATTTTAGCAACATCTGATCGCCGAACATAGCGACCTGGAAAAAGGCCTAACTCACACACCCCACAAAGAATAGGGTGTTTCCTTGCAACAAAAGTTCAACCCGGGTCACACTGATCGCCGAACATAGCGGACCTGGAAAAAGGTCTAAATCACACACCCCACAAAGAATAGGGTGTTTCCTTGCAACAAAAGTTCACCCCGGGTCACACTGATCGCCGAATATAGCGGACCTGGAAAAAGGCCTAACTCACACACCCCACAAAGAATAGGATGTTTCCTTGCAACAAAAGTTCAACCCGGGTCGGCCCTATAAATAGAGACCTCTCTCCTACCACAGGTCAGTTCAAAAACTACCACCAACGAAGTAACAGTCTCCTACAACCAAAGTCTACCGGTTCAAACCTATTTTCAAGGGTTTTAATTCAGTACTAAATTCATATTCTTCCTTATATTTGGAAGGTGAAAATAATTGCCACACAGTAATAAATTGATAGTATCTGCGTTACTCTGTGAAAGGCTTTTGGCGTGAAAAATGTGTACGGCATCTTTCAGAAATACAGTATTGTACAAACGCCCCACTTATCTCGTACATCGAGGTACCACTGTATTTCATGCAATTTAGCAGCAGGGAGGGAGGAGGGGAATGAAGAAGGGGGGTTTGGGGAGGGGGCAGGGGAGGGGAACAGGGCGGGAAAGGGGAAGCGTGGGAAAGGACACGGAGGGAGAAACAATTTATTTTAATGAAAAGACAAATAACTTTGTTTACATCACTTTATTTGTACACAATCAACATGTTTCGTGAACAATGTTCACTTCATCAGGATCAAACGTATACTAAACTTAAAAATTAAATATAGATCACATATGGGAGGAAAGGGTAGAAGGGAGGGGGAGGGGTAAGAGTGGGGAAAGTTTATCAATTAGGGATTTCAAAGCCATTAGCAGGGAAAGACCGGTTAAGTGGGAAAAGGTGAATGCTTTGATACTTGCAATAGATCTAACTTGATCATCAAACAAGTCCAATTCTACTGGGTTTAATTCACTGGCTAATTCCATATGTAAGAATTTTAGTTGAACGAAAGATAACATTTCGTTTTTTATAACCACTTTTTAAGTCTTCTTTTAACCAACAAACTTTGGCTTTCTTAGCCGAATTAGAAGATGATTTAAACTTAAAATTTACGTTATTTGGTATCACTTGGTTTTTTAAACATGTTCGCAGAAAAAATATATTTAAACACAATAATCTATATTTAATCAATAATTTTTTTTTTTTTTTAAATTCATCCATAACAACAAAGACAGCGACATCAAAACAAAAAAAATCGGGCGTTTATAAACTTGATTGTAAAGATTGTAATAGCTTTTATATAGGTAGAACAAATAGAAACTTAAAATAGAAGTAAGGGTTAAAGAACATCTCAAGGCATTAAATGGCAACAGCGAGACTGAGTTCGCAGATCATTTAATAAAAAATAATCATAATTTTGACAAAAACCATGGACTTAAAATATTACATACATCACAGGTAAAATATTACATACATAAGGCATCACAGGTAAATAATTTAGAGATTTTAGAAATAAGAAAAAATGTAAATAATAAAGCAGACATAATTAATAAGCAGCAATTTTTTATAAACCCTCTTTTGAACCTTTTCCCACTTAACCGGTCTTTCCCTGCTAATGGCTTTGAAATCCCTAATTGATAAACTTTCCCCACTCTTACCCCTCCCCCTCCCTCCTACCCTTTCCTTCCATGTGTAATCTATATTTAATTTTTAAGTTTAGTATACGTTTGATCCTGATGAAGTGAACATTGTTCACGAAACATGTTGATTGTGTGCAAATAAAGTGATGTAAACAAAGTTATTTGTCTTTTCTAACTAACTAACTAACCATCACGCCGTTTCTCCGCAGGGGTAGGCAGAGAGGACGGACCGCCAAACAACTCGGTATTGGCACACACTCCTTGCCTCGTTAACATTCATACATCGTCTCATACATGCTCTTCTATTATTCTGACCCTTGACATGGCCCGACTCAAGTATCTGATTCACTTGGTCGTGCCATGTCTTCCTCGGGAGTCCCCGACTTCTTCTACCATTCACATTTGCGTCATATATTCTCCTTACACTCCTTTCCTCGTTCATTCTCTCTACATGCCCGAACCATCGGAGCGTTCCTTTCTTGATCTTACTCATTACGCTTACATCAGCCTTGCATTCTTTGCGGATCTCCGCGTTTCTCACACGATCATACATGGTTTTAACATATACGCCTCAGGGATCTCATTTCTACAGCATTCAGTCTACTTTCATCCTTCCTCTGCCAGTTCCATGCCTCACTGCCATACATCAGGGTAGGTACCAGTACTCCATTATGGATGGCTAGTTTCGCATCTTTGGACAGTTTTTTGTTGGTGCCAACGGCGTTCAGTCCTCCATTAATAGAGTTACCTGCATTAACCCTTCTTTCAATATCTCTTTCAGCCTTCCCATCTCTCGTAAACATACTTCCCAAATAAACAAACTCATCCACCTGCTCAAAGTATTCATTGTTCACAACTATATTGCAAACTGTTTTCGTACTCTCTCTTTCAAACACCATGACTTTAGACTTACTTACATTCATCATTAACTCATTCTTCATACATACTTCGTTCATCCTTGACACGAGAGACTGTAGATCTTCCATACTGTTAGATATCAGCACCGCATCATCAGCATACAACAGGCAACATACTTTCAGATTACTCAATTTCGCGCCCAATCCCATCTCTTTCAATTCTTGCATACAATTATCCATGTATAGATTGAATAACCACGGCGACATTACGCAGCCTTGTTTAACACCTTTTGTGATGTCAAACCACCCCGTAAAACGCCGTTCACCCTAATACATGCAACGCTTCCCTCATATAGAGACGCAATTGCCTGTATGAGATTCGTATTCACTCCATACTTGGACAATACCTTCCATAGCTTTTTCCTGTCAACTCGGTCGTATGCTTTTTGTAGATCTACAAAGGCACAGAAGAGTTTCTGGTTTTTTGCAAGAAACTTCTAAGTGAGCATACGCAATGAGAAAATCTGGTCCATGCACCCCCTTCCACTCATAAAAGCACCTTGCACATCCCATATTTTATCTTTTGTTTCCATTCTTACCCTTTCAATCAATATTCTACCATATAGCTTGCCGATTAGAAGTGTGTCGTTCCGGCCGGAACGAATCCAATGACTCTGAGTCCGAATGCGTTTGATTCGTTCCGAGTTCGCAAAATGTAATCAATCGATTCCGGAGTCACTCGCACTCGGGAACGAGTGACAGAATGAGAGGAAACACCGGGAGGAGGTACGCGGCGCGGGCCGGGCGAGGTGAATTTTCTCTAGCGGGGCGGTCTTACTCTCTCACTCGGGAACGAGAGAGAGAGTGAGAGTACAGGAATCACTCAAGGGAAGAGGTGCGCGGTGCGGGCCGGGGCACAGTGTACCGCTCTAACCGGTCACGAAAACATTTTTCAAAAAGAAATAGGCCTAGCATTATCTCGTTGTTAAAAGATAGCAAGGAGCATTGCTTTTTACCTTTTGTTGCACGGAGCAAATTTACTTTCCGGCAAGTTCGCGCCGGCGATAATTACTTGTTTTATGAGGATCATTTTTTTTAACACATGGTACAAGGACTTCATTGTTCGTAAATTTCAAACATAACGTAAATATTATCTTACGCGGTTCTCATAAAGCCGACAAATGATATCACTCATCCCAAACAGATTATTATTAGCTATAAAAAGATAAGACTTCTCGAAATAATAATCTCACAATAAACAATAACACAGACGCCCGGCTGGCGGCTACGGCTCGACCATGGGCTCGGACACAAACACAAAAACACATTTGTTGGCGCTAATAAAAAACTGTCAAAAGAAGCGAAGCTAGCAGTCCACAATGGAGTCCTGGTACCTACCCTGATGTATGGCAATGAGGTATAGAACTGGCAGAGGAAGGATTAAAGTAAACTGAATGCTGTTGAAATGAGATCCCTGAGGCGTATGTGTGGTAAAACAATGTATGATCGTGTGAGAAATGTGGATATCCACAAAGAATGTAAGTCTGATGTTAGCATAATGAGTAAGATTAAGAAAGGGACCCTCAGATGGTTTGGGAATGTAGAGCGAATGAACGAGGAAAGTAGTGTAAGAAGAATATACGACACAAATGTGAATGGTAGAAGTCGAAGACGCCCGAGGAAGATATGGCACGATCAAATGAATCAGATACTCGAGTCGGGCCATGTCAAAAGTCAGTATAAAAGAAGAGAATGTATGAGACGATGGAGTGAGGCAAAGAGTGTGCGCCAAGACCGATTTGTTTGGCGGTCCGTCCTCTCTGCCTACCCCTGCCGGGAAAAGGCGTGATGGTTAGTTAGTTAATATTTTACTTCCAACATTTACCAGTAAATTAACCCCCACTTTTGTTGAGAACACCAGATGGTGAGTGCCATTTAAATAATAATAAAAAATATCAAATCTTGAAAAGCAATAACCTTATTTTTTTAACTCCCCAATTAACCCCAGTGGGTTGAATAATTGATCCCTAACTCCGTGACCTTCTACGATTCCGCCGGGTAAGGGAATCCAGCAGAATCAACTTTCGGCATTGAATCAACTGGAGTCAAACTGAATTTGGCTCAGGCTGATTCAATGAATCCGGCGGAACGATACAATCAGTTTGATTCGGTGAGTCCGGCGGAATCAAATCTCGGCATTGAATCAGCCGGAGTCAAACAGAGTTTCGTTCCGGCCGATTCAACGACTCCGGCGGAGCGCTACAATGCGTTTGATTCCGTGAGTCCGGTGGAATCAACTCTCGGTTTGGTTCCGGCCGATTCAAGGACTCCGGCGGAGCGCCGCAATGAATTTGATTCGGCGAGACGGGCGGAATCAAAGGAACGAGTCCAGTGAATCGAGTGCACTCAGTTGAATATCGGTCCGGAACTGATTCCGTAAAATGAGTGAATCGGCACACTTCTATTGCCGATTGAACTAAGAAGGCTAATAGCCCTATGATTCCCACATTCCATACGTGACCCTTTACCTTTGTACAATGGCATGATTACAGCCCTTCTCCAATCTAGTGGCGTATAACCCTCCTCTAAACATTGGTTAAAAAGTTTGCACAACCATGTGAGAATAATACGGCTATCTCCCTTAAAGTATTCGGCAGCAACATTGTCGAAACCCACAGCCTTACCATTTTTCATACATTTAATAGATCTTTTTATTTCATCCATGCTGATTTTGGTAACATTCACTACATCATCGTTCACACCCGATTCACCGCTGGGATCACAGTCACCCGGGTTACTTTCGAAGACTTCTTCGAAATATTTCATCTCTCTTTAATTTCTTTCTCATTCGTCAACATTTGCCCATCTTTCGATTTTATCACTTTCATGCTTCCGTTCTCTGGACCACTCTTTTTCTTCAGAAGTTTTCTTCGAAAAAAAACAATTTATGTGGCATTACAACGCATGTGGGTACTCGCTAGTTCTAGATAAAAATGAAACCAAATATTTGTTGTCTGATAAGATAAATATTTATATAGATAAAAGAATAACCTAATGGACTGATACTACATATTAACAACTGTAAAATATCTAGTTTTAAATTATATGTATGAGGTGTTTTTTCGTAGCATTTGATCGACAGTTCAATATATTAATCTTATAAAAACAATGTATATTGGTTCTTATATCATATAATAACAACATAAATTTATATTCTGCATTTTCGAGGCATCTTTTCACTAAAGTGAGATGTTTATGCTTGATTTTTGCTTGCCCCATCGTTCCAGCTTCCCTTGTACACCTTGGAACTGAAATAAAAATAATTTTCAACGTTTTTCAAAACTATTTCATTTGCGTACATAAACAATATAATTCTACCACATAGGTGATGAGATGTTTACATAAAAATATCATCGTGCGCAGATCTTTTCTTGTTCCGAGATGCAGAACTAATCTACCATTACCCCTCGGAAAAATGTTTGTGCTATTCAAAGAACTTTTACCTTGTGAATATTGAAAAAATCAAAATGCTAATAATGAAGTAAGGAGTTTCGACTAAAAATGTAATGTACATTTGTTATTGGAATGTAACTCTTTAAATGTACATGTAAAATAAATAATATGTATAAGATGAACAAATCTTCTCAATCAAAAAGAACCGAAAAGGACACCCTAAAAGGCATCCAATCAACATTGCGGGATTCTATGACCTTCGTGGTTGAGGGGTAAGGCTCTTGACTCGTAATCCGAAGGTCGTGAGATCGAATCCCGGCACGGACAAATAAATTTTATTTGATTAGTTTGTGTTATTTCACAATTAATTCATTTAAAATAATATAATATTTGCGGCACGTTCCAAAGTGGAAGATACTCTCAGTATCTGGTGTAAGACCACCCAGAATTCAGAACTCAGAATTGAAACATGCTTGAAATGGCATTAGCCATGTTTGGTGACCAGATCTGAATAGCCAGGTACTTCCCCACCTTCCTCTTCCCCATCTCCTTCCCCTCCCAACTACCTTCAGCCTCACAACATACCCCAATTGGGGATGCCATAGTCTCACTGGCTCCAGAAGGGAGCAGTTGGGACTCTTTGCGGTATGAATATAAAAAATTCATGAAAAGTAGAGGCAGTTATGGTCCTGCCACTGAGAGCCCTTGTAACCTTTCCTTCTCTTACATGCATCATTTACAAGAAGAAGAGATAGGTTACGATGGAGTGCCTGGGAGCGGTACTCACTTAACGAATCCAAGTTGGATGGCTGCTTCCATGGCCTTGGTAGCACGCCCTCCGATCTTGCAAGAGAAAACTACCTCGGCGTCTTTGCTAGGCAAATCTCGGCCATACTTCTTTTTGAACTCTTCGTTGCTTTGGATTTGAAGTGAAGTAGCTAGATCACCCACTGAAAGGAAAAAAATAAAACATTTATATTATCGAATCATACAAAAGTGAAAATGCAGCATGTTATAGTAGGTCCTACTTAATCAAATATTATACAGCTTTTAGGACTCTCGAAAACTTGTAAAACCTCAAACTTAAATAAAAACATACAGGAACAAGTTCAATTTTGAAAATAATATATATATATTATATTTACATATTGCACATCCCAGAAAAGTGTTGTAATTCAAAAAAGTAAATTTTACAGGAGAACGAAAGCAAATGAATATATGATGAACAAGCGGTACCATCGAAGAGAGATACTTGCAACATTTTGCGTAGATGGAGCGATCTAACTTAAATAAGGACTTCGTGGGGTATGGATAATCACAATCTCTTTACTTTTCAGAGATAAAACATAAAATTTTGACTTACGATACTTTTCTATGGGATGTGCGATATACGAGGGCTTTTCAGAAACTAGGGAACGCTTACGTCTGACGCCGCTAGGCGCGCGGCGATCACGTATGTTTTGGTGTGCGCATGCTCGTAGCTTCAGTCGGCATCCAGCCGTCAGAACGAGAACGTCTCCGCGCTGCCCGTTTTCCCAATATTCCAATTTAAAATGTGCGCTGCAATTTCAAATCCCGCCAGTTGTGAAGTGCGGTCCGTAATACGGTTTTTTTAGCAAAAAACGAAAAACCGATAGAAATTCATCGGCAACTGTGCGAAGTGTATGGCAACGACGTAATGAATGAAAGTTCAGTGCGGAAATGGTGTATCCGGTTTAAAAATGGCCGAACCAACGTGCATGATGAAGAGAGGAGTGGACGCCCGAGCATTGTGACAGACGATCTTCTCGCCAAAGTTGATGAGAAGATTTGTGAAAACCGTCGCTTCACAATAACGGAGCTTTCGCTTTGCTTCCCACAAGTTTCACGGACTTTGTTGTTTGAAATTGTGACTCACAAGCTTGGCTACCATAAATTTTGTGCAAGATGGGTGCCAAAAATGCTTACAGACCTCCATAAAGGTCAGCGAATGGGAGCAGCCTTAACATTTCTTGACGCCTACCACACACATGGTGATTCTTTACTGGATCGAATCGTAACGGGTGACGAGACGTGGGTGAAGCACGTCAATTGCGAGACGAAATTGCAGTCCATGGAGTGGGGCACACAAGTTCCCCCAAAAAACCAAAAAAATTTTTGCAAATCTTGTCAGCGAGGAAGATTATGGCTACTGTTTTTTGGGATAGGCAAGGTGTGCTGCTTATTGACTTTCTCGAGCGTGGTGCAACAATCAACTCTGATCGGTACTGCCAAACATTGCGCAAGCTTAGAAGAGCAATGCAAAACAAGCGCCGAGGAAAGTTATCGTCAAAAATTTTGTTTTTTCATGACAATGCCCGACCTCACACGGCAAATCGAACTGCAGAACTTCTTGACTCATTCAAATGGGAGATTTTCCCACATCCACCCTACAGTCCCGACCTAGCACCGAGTGATTTTCACTTGTTCCCGAAGATGAAGAACTGGCTAGCGACACAGCGTTTTGATGACGACGACGAGCTCTGGGCGTGCATCACTGAGTGGCTGAGATCGCAGGCGGCGGATTTCTATGACGAAGGAATTTTGAAGCTTGTCCACCGCTACGATAAGTTCCTTAATTTGTTTGGTGACTATGTAGAAAAGTAGCATTTTTGTCACTCTTTCAGATGTATATAATAAAATATTTTTCCTGTACCTAGTTTTTGTTTTATTAAAAACGTTCCCTAGTTTCTGAATAGCCCTCATATATATTTACAATTGGCCACTTGCTTCACATTTTTAAAAGAAAAAATCCGGTTAAGGCAAATATTCTAAGACATTCCGTATTTTTTTTTTTTTTATCGTATTTTTGAAACCCTAGCAATTTTTTGAAAATTTCAATCTGAAAAACAAACCATTTTTTATAAACCGGAAAGACGGGACATTGTTTTATGGGTGCGAAAAAACGATAATTACATAGTCGAAAATCATTTAAAAACAAGAACGTTTTCCACAATGGCAATAAATTGTACGGGGTTCTCTTCGTAACATCTGTCAAAACACCGCCATCTTTATAAAATCGTCAAACCAAAGGATAAGTTCGCAGAGAACAAATAATAAATCTAGTGAATGTCGTGAACGTCAAATTCAAAAATTTGCCTGAAATCAAATTGTTGCCATATAAAAAAAAATAAATCAGTGTTGAATTTTACAAAATTAATAGAACATAATCGGAGACAGTAAATTTTCATGGAGTGATGTCACGAGCTCAAATAATGTATTTATTTATCCTTCTAATATTATAAAGGCGAAAGTTTGTACGGATGTTTGTTACTCTTTCACACAATAAATACTGAATGGAATTTAAAAATTTTTTTCACTAATAGAAAGCTACATTATTTGCGAGTAATATAGGCTATATATATTGATAAGCTCTGGTGTTATGAATAAGCTGTGGCGTTATGAAATTATTCGTCATACGTTTTCTGTCCCTAACAAAATCGAGTTATTGCAGACGTCTGATGAAAAGCAAAAAATTGTTGCCTGGGGTGGAGGGGAAGGAGGGTGGAGGGGTTTGGGGGAGGAAGAAAGGGGAGGGAAGAAAGGGCGGATGGTGGAGGAGGGTGGGGGGAGGGGGAGGAGGGTGGAGGTAGAGGGGGGAGGGAAGAAAGGGCGGGGGTGGTGGGGAGGGGTATGGGAAGGGGATAGGGGGGGGTATGGGGAGAGTGGAGTGACGAGAGGGAAGGTGGAGGAGGCGGAGTGGCAACCCCCCTAATACCATGCGAGCGAAGCCGGGGGCAAAAGCTAGTTTAAAAATAAATAAAAAAATACATTTCTAAAAAATTTTACTAACTTTTTCGTAATCTTATTAAAAAAATTTATCCACACGATTTTTTCGAATTCGTTATGAGATCCATGCAAGTGGCCTAATGCTACACCCAAGGGTGCCCAGAGGTAAAAAGAGCCTATGTTATTATTGGGGATGCTGTGTGGAGGGTTTTTTAGGGATAGAAAGGAGAGGAAAGGAAAAAGGAATATAGGGATCAGTGTGTCCAGGAGTGATGGACGTATGAATTCATCCCACTGCAGTGCAAGGTGATGGGTCGAGAAAGTCCGGCTGGAGAAGTCAAAAGATATCCCTCAATCAGTCTCTCCTGATCCGGCCCACCACATTGTAGGTGGGCAAATGCTTTAAGGCCTCGTCAAACCTAGACAAATCTCACCCCATGAACCTGGGCACCCCTGCTAAGTCACCAAACGTAGCGAACCATTTGGGGTGGTCTACGGGTGTTGGTTATCAAACAAATTGTTCCGGCGGTACCCACCCACCTTCGAAATTGAAAACCTATAACAATGATACAATCCACGAAACCCAATTTTTGCAGTCCGCGGGACCATTTACGGTTCAGTTGGCTTTACAAATAAGATTAAATGTTTGCAGTAATTCTTGAAACACTGAGAAATTTTTCATGCAATTTTTTATTAATCCTTACACCATGTCCTACATTTTTAAAACATAATTTGAAAAGCCAGTACTCTGTGATCTCCGAACACTTGAAAAATAGTCGAGTGATCCTTCTGCTGAAAAGGTTGTGCATATCAGAGCTTTAATCTCCATTTATTGGTCTTCACCACACTTGGAATACCAACCCGGAAAAAATGAGCATAACCCCAGTTTTAAAGCAAGTAAGATGGTTTTTTAACATACTACAGATTACTTATTATTGCATTGAAAACATATTTGCATTTTAATGCCATTAACCGTCACCAAAAAAGTGGTATTACTGTAATTTTATGTCTTTTGACACATCACAGCCGGCCAATAAAATAACATTTTAATTTTTTAACAGGCTTATAAGGAACAATATTTAATTGGAATGAAAATAAAATTAATATTCTAGAGCTAAATTATAATGTTTAAATGATAAATTTAAATGGTAAATATTGAAATGTTCTCAAAATAAGAATCTTATATTAATTTGGAACCCATAGGCATAAAAATGGTTGCCAATCATTTTTAATTTTCACTATGCGTAAAATTGGTTGAAAATCGCTGAAAAATAAGTAGAAAAAAATCATATGATTGATTTTTGAAAAATATAAGATTGATAAAAACGTCAGTAATGAAATAGTCTCGGTAGCACAACCGGTACAGGTGTCCTCCCAGAGAGGAACATAAAGTGAAATCCGTTTCAGAACATCAGAAGAGCGATTCTATATCTTTTGTGGGATCGTTATGAGATAGCGGACGTGATCTCCTCTCAGATTTGTGTGATTTATTTGCTTTTTCTATGTACAACGTACATTAAATGAATAAATAATCATGCATACTTGCAGGAATTCGTGTTTAAAATGATCTAAACTTAAATATGTAAAAATCGCACAAATCTGACAGAAGATCATGTCCGTTATCTCATAACCATCCCACAAAAGATAGAATTACTCTTCTGGATTGCAAATGTGCCCAAGCAGCTTATGTGCCACTAAAGTTTAGACCAGTGATTCTTAAACGGGATGCCAGCACCCATTTGTGGGCGTTTTGGAGGTCTGGGGCGGGACATTTTAATTTTTTAGCATTTAGGGGGAGCTGCAAAAGTTCGAGTGGGCATTGTGTCAATATAGAAAATAAGCTCATTCTCGAGCATTGATACACTGACACACTTTCTTTAGGCGCAACGATTTTTGCTGTTAAATAAACTACTCTTTCGCGCACAAAAAATTAAACTGAGGCATATTATTCCATGTCATTGTGATTCATAAAAAATAAAGGTCCATTCAAAAAGGTTCAAAATATCACCTATGAGTGAATGTTTTGTACTATCCGACACTTCTTACGTATGACACTTCTTGTTATGGAGCAAGATCAGTTATCAGTACGAGTTGGGGTTGGAGAGTGCTGGATAATTTATCTGTGGTAAAGAGGGCGGTTCTTTCAATACGGTTAAGAAATACTAGTCTAGACGATCCAGTCCCAGCATTCCAGCGAGAAAATTAGTGGGATACAACAGAGGGTAGTACCCAAACTTTCACATGTAAGGTATTGCATAAACTTTTTTTGCACCTCTTCTACAACATTTGAGTAAAAGGGATCTACGGACCCGATATTACCGATTCACTCAGAGTAAAGTAAAGCATTTTTATGATTGCCATATTAAAAACAGATCTTGCGTTGCAGATTACAAAACCTAGCATTCGCATGACAGAGTTGCAGTTGTAATAAAATATGTAAAAAACTGCCATATCTCACCAAATATTGATATTATCAACATGGGAGTGGTTTCATTCGGTTTAGCACAAATGAAAACCTAACCTAAAGATACTCCACTTGATCCAGTTTGTTTTGGGCGGACTCTGCAGATACCACCAAGATGAATGTATGACCAAAGTTTCATGAATGCCTGAACCTGTCATTTATCAAGCCAATAATATTTTTTCTCTCTCCGATGGCGCTACAATCCATATCGAGCCTTGGCCTCCCGCAACATTCGCCTCCAACTCCTCAGCGGCTGACTTCCAGTTTGATACTTGGAGAAGCTGTGCTGCATCCCCTCTTACCTCGTCTTCCCACCTCAGTCTGGGTCTTCCCACTTTTCTCCTTCCACCTAGGTCGCGTGTGTCCGGCATTCTCTGCACATGTCCAGCCCATCTCAACCTGAGGAGTCTCATGAACTGAGATGCCAGGGGCCTGATACATACCAGGCCCCTAGCATCTAATAATATATAATGTGAGTGAAATGAAATGAGACACTCACTTGGAATATTGATGCTGGCCGGAATAACACCAGTCTCTTTCAGCTCATCAGGATCTCTCACATCAATCAGGAGGACATTGGGCTTGTCCTTGTAGGTGACCACGTCCTCATAGGTGACTACACGATCCATCGCTGTATCGGAAAAGTTTCTAGCCGATGCAAAATTACAACTCGAAATTGGTAAAACACTGTGGAATTTTGTTATATCTGAAATAATAAGAAAATAGTTTAATGTACAAATTAATAAAAATAATCCCTTCAGTATTTTATTTCATTTCCCTAAGTAGTAAATTGAATACTAGTAAATAGTAAATAAAATTAATTTCAGTAGATTACAAGAAAATAACTCTGTTCTACTACAAAAAATAAACATTCAAGTACTATAAAATATTCAGAGTTTAAATCAACAAAATAGAAAAATGGTATGTATTTTGTTTTGAAGAGTTTTAATTTTCAATGTACATTTGTTACTTTATATTTCAAATTTTCTGTTACCGGTTTCAACCCATCTGTGTCATTCACTAGCAAATTTTAAAGTAACTTAAAAATTCTATGCAAGTACAAAACGATTAGATTTATTTAGGTGGGGGGAGGGGAAGAAAGGTGGGAGGAGTCGACATTACATGGAAAATGGAAACACTGTTAATAAGGGCGATTTTCAGGGTGCTTTTATTTTATTAACTAAATTAATTTTTGATTTATTTTTTATTCAAATCAAATCAAATCAAATCAAAAAATATTTATTGTACATATAAAAAATACAAAAGGTATTGCTTATGGGTAGACCCCATTTCTTCCAGCTAACCACATACATGTTATATTATAATGTTCATACAAAGAATAATATTATAATTTTTATACAAATAAGAAAATACAGATAACAAGAATACAAAAATAGGTGTTTTATTTATGTGAGGTATTCACTTAAGGTGTAATGACATTTATTTAGAAGTAATGTTTTGAGTGATGATTTGAATTTGTGTGTGTCTTGAATTTGTTTGATGTTATGTGGAAGGTTGTTATATACTTTAACGGCCATGTAATATGGTCCTTTTTGGACTATTGTTTTGTTTGCTTTGGGAATTGATAAGTTTTCTGTGAATCTTGTAGCGTATTTATGTGTCGAGTTTTTTTGTGGAAACTTGACTGTAGATGATCGCACTAGCATGCATAGTTCCATTATATGTATATATGTCTGTGACTGTCAGAATTTTCAGATGTTTAAACAAAGGTCTACATGAATCCAGACGAGCAGAGTTTGTAATTTTACGCATGCATCTTTTTTGGATGATAAAAACATCTTTAGCGTTTACTGAGTTTCCCCAAAAAATTATACCATATTTTATTATTGCATAAACATAACCATAGTATGCGGCTATTACTGATTCAATGTTCAATATTTTTCTCAGTGTACCTAGAACAAAAGAAAAGCTACTGATTTTTGCTACTATTTTTGATACATGTTCTTTCCAGTTTATATTTGTATCTAGTTGTATTCCCAGCAGTGAACAAGTTTGGGAGGGTTCGATAATATTATTATTAAAGTTTACATTTATGTTTATAGGTGTAGCTTGCACTGGACAAAATTTTAAAATTTGATTTTTATTTGTGTTGAGTGGCAGATGTTGTGATAACAGCCAGTTTGCTATTAATTGGCAAGTCTCGTTAATTTTATTCTCGCTATTGTTTATTTCCAAGGTTTCTAAAGCGCACAAATTAAAATAAGAATTTTTAAGTAAGTTTCTAGTGAATGACACGACGTGTCAAAACCGGTAGCAGAAAATTTAAAATATAAAGTAACAAATGTACATTGAAAATTAAAACTCTTCAAAACAAAATGTTTAGAAATTGTTGCATAGTTAATGCCGAAGAAATACAAAAAAAAAAGAAAAACGGTTAACTAACATGATTTTTAGAGATTGAAGATACACAATACGTCAACTTACTGTCAATAAATTGAATAGAATGATTATGAATATATTTTGTGGGGAGAGTTTATTTTTATCACATCTCTAGCTCGATCAATACAACACTAATGTGTCCATATCGTACAATTATTATTATTTGATTGGTAGGTACTAGGTAAATCAATACTGGAGGAATTAGTGAGTCAAAACTATGTACAGTGGACTCTCTGTTATTACATCATAATTTATAATTTTTTTTGGAAAATCAATATTGAATGAATTAGTGAGTCAAAACTATGTATCGTGGACTCTGTTATTTTTATAATGTATAATTTGATTGGTAGGTACTACGAAAATCAATACTGAATGAATTTGTGAGTCAAAACTATGTACGTGGACGTGGTTATTTTTATAATCTACTAGCTGGGTTACCCGGCTTCGCTCAGGACAACATTTGAGTGTTCTGGAATGTTCAACAATGATGTTCCCGATTCCCTATTCCCGAACATTCCACGACATGCTCCGCCACTCCTTCCAGAACTTTCTAGAGCTCTATGGAACCTTCTAGAACTTTCCGGAAGACTGTTCTAACAAATTTCAAGAGAGCGAAACTTTCAGCCCTTATATCTTCAAAAGCACGCCCGTTAGGTAAAAACGGGAACCGTCATCCTGGAGGGGGGGATAGAGATCTTGATTTTAGGTGCCGTGTGTGGTTTATATTGACATTTGTTTTGTTTTTTTTTTGCTTTTATTTCTAATGTTTAAAATATAAATATTGTACAAGCTTTAGTGTGCACTACCTATCTGCTTGCTAAAATTCTTTGTTTCTCTTCATACCAAGTTTGTCTGAAAGAGATCACTTTAGTGATAAGACAGTAGTAAAAAAAACAGATTGATTATGAATAAAATTATGTTGTGGTAGAAAAAAAAAAGTTTGGAAGTTAGAAAAGGGTAAAGTGCAGTGGCGGACTAAGCCCGTCAGAGGCCCGGTGTGGAAAAGCTGGATGAACCGCTCCCTCCCCCTAGTTTAAGAAGTTGATGTAATTTTACAAGCTTTTTCTTCAGTTCACACGGGCCTCTGACTCTGAGGGGCCTCCAAACGCCTCCATGTTCCTTTGATAAAATCCTAAACAAGGCTTTAAGGCACCAGGTCACTGTAAAAAAAATTGTCATTTTTAAAAATTAATTTTCTGAAGATGCATTTGTTAATAATGCTCTCACCAAATGTTTTAAGGAAATTCGCAAAATTGACGGAGATACCTACAGCATTTTATATGAAACCATTTTAAACAGTTTGTATGTTGAATTAACGTTCAGCAAAACTTTGAAGGCGTTTTTCTCGAAACTGCTTTTTTCAACACGGTTGACAACATATCAGAAAAACTATATGTCCGATTTTCATGTACTAAATCTTAAACTGTTAGTAAATCCAGTCAGTATGGCACCACTTAGGGATTTTTTATAATAGGCCCCCTTCTATTTTTTTTATGAACAATGAAAATTTTCCATAAAAAATCGAAATTAAAATTCGTTGGTCCGCCATTTTTCCTTATTTTTAAACAAAATTCACCTACGTGGTGAAATATACACTAGATTTTCAAACAGTTTAAGACCAGCAAATCGGATGTATGGAGGTTAATAAATGTTAGTAGTTTAGAGAAAAACACAGTCAAAGTTTTGCTGAAGGATAATTCAACATACAAACTGCCCTGAAGAACCTACGGTTGTAGCGAAACCCGGTCGGAATATAGTATGTATAATAAAAGTGGTGTTTACTAAGTTATTATTTCACATAAAATGCTGTATCTCGGTCAATTTTTCGAATATCTTTAAAACATTTGGTGAGAGCATTTTTAACAAATGCGGCTTTCAGAAAATGAAATAAAAAAAAAAAATTACCAAAAAATAATTTTTACAGTGTCCGCCTTAAGTGTGAATCACCAGATAAAACCGGAAATATGTCGTTTTTAAATCAAATTTTAGACGTACTGACTCTTTTTCACCACAAAATTATAAATTGATTTCGAAAGACTGTTTTTTTATCTAGTAAAGCTAAGTTTTAAATTTTGAGAAAATATGTTTATTTTTAGTACATTAAGGTTTTACTGTAGGGCGTTGGCAGATTTGTTAAATTTTCAAACAAAATTTTGTATTATACAACACACATTTTAAATGAAATAATCATGGAGTAAAATAAATCAATAAATTATCCGGGAAAGATATGTTTCAGAATTTTAATTTTAGTTTAAATAAAATCATTAAAAAAAGATCCGCGCATATATTTAAAAAAAATTACATTTTTATTTTGCTTAGACATTATTGAAAAATTATAAATACGTACGACTTTGAGCATTTTTGAATTTAGGTATTTATCAAAGCAAATATTGTGAATGAAATAATATCGATATTGAGCTATTATGTTAAAATGCTGGTAGGAGAATAATTAACCTTACTCATCGGAACCGCCCTGTACAGTTGCAAGGGTACGATCGCAAGATCATCGTTCGACGAAATTTAAATTCTCGGCCGCTGATTAATGGCATTAAAGCCTTGTTAAGGATTTAATAAAGGGGACATGGAGGCGTTTGAAGGCCCCCGAGGACCAGAGGCCCGGGGCCCCGACATGGTTAATTCGGCCCTGACGCTGCTACCGGGAGATGATAAATAAATGTTAGCAAATTCTGCTAGACTTTTTTTTTTTTTTTTTTTTCTTGTTTACATTACAACCTGCAAAGCTACTGCAAGTAGCTTGTCGGCAGGAAAATAGTGTGGACAAAAATATAGTACAGTATAAAGTCTTACAATAGAAGAAAAAAATATTGCAATTTAATAGAATACGAGTACATATTAGATAAATAATAATAGATAATAATAGATGGTATAAATAAGTATAAAAAAAAATAAAAATATGAAGACAACGTCTAAAAAAAATTAAAAATGCACGAGGAGTCAGTTAATATAGAAAATCTGATTCCAACAGCCATGTTTTTAACAATAGTGCAAATTTAGGTGTCGAGCAACATTTTTTCAAATCATATGGCAGCATATTAAATATAAGTGGTACAATGTATTCAAAAGTTCGCTGGCCATGTTTATTAGAAAATCTAGGTACTATCATACCTTCATTTTGTGTAAGCCTAGTATTGTGCACGTGATCCACCATTGTTTTGTATGGGCTATCTAGGATATGTTGCAAACAGATTTTATGCCAAAAAAGAGCTCTAATAGGTAAAACATTTATGGATTTATACATTCTAGTGATATTTTGACGCTGGTCATAAACTGCTTTGCTGACGAGTAATTTGACCATGGCGTTTTGAATTGACTGTACATGTCGGATGTTTGTCTTACATGAGTGCCCCCAAGAAGTTATACCATATCTCACATTAGATTCAGCCAGGGACAAATAGATTAGTTTCATGGTTTTGATGGGCACATAATATTTAAGTTTATACAGTTTGCCTACAATCGTTCAAAGGCGTTTACATAGCTTAACAATATGGATACTTGGAAACTGTTTTGCCATTGCTGACCACCACTGGTAAGGGTCTACTATCCGACTAGGCGAATAGTTTTTGTGTGAAAATCAATTTCATTTGCGAAATGTAATTGATTTTTACATGAAAACTGTTTGCGAAGTGTACTAAGTGTAGCAGAATATTCGGCCGCCGAATATTCGGTATTCGGCCGAGAGCCTAGCCGAACATTCGGTATTCGGCAAAATCACTATTCGTCGCATCTCTAGTTTTAACCTTATTACTGTAGAAATGAGTAATTATGTTTGGATAGATGGTAAAACACGCATTAAAATTACGCTTTTATTTCCACAATCTTTGCCTAAAAGTGGGGCGGTTGGGGAATAATTAGTAAGACTTCTTTAACAGCATCCATTCAGAAGTTCAATAACCTGCTTAATATAACAGTTAATAATATATTTCCGTTATAAGCATCAATCGATAAATTATAAGCAGAGAAAATCTTATTAAAGGATTATTCAGGAATAATTTCAGTTTAAGTTCTTTTAAAGTTTGTCAGTTTTTAACTTCTTCTTTTAACTGGGTACCTAACAACTTGTCTGCTAGACGCTGCACTGCGCTCCACAAATACGCGGTACTCGCATCAAAGGCATTATATTCAGTATTAATTATTGATGGTAAAATTGGCGGTTCTGAGTGAACATGATACACGATTTTGATATTTTTCTTCAGAACCTAAAACAAACAAAAATATATTCACCGGTTTGAAATTCTAAACAACCACGAAAACTCAAAGCGCTTGGGAATGTTCTGAATAAGTAATACAAGTTGATTTGGTCAAGTAAATTATCTTGAAGATTGTGTTATCATCGCTCCGCATTATCAGTAGCATCCGCATCTAGTAGCAGTAATACTAGAAAATTATATACAGGTAGTTAGAAAAATGTGTAAAGTTACTTGTGATTAAATTTTTTTTACTGTAATCTTACAAATTCTATAAGTTATACATTCTGCAACTTTAGTTAAAACGTTGAAAAAGGCCTTCGCGATTATCTCTCCTGAACCTGTTGTAAACGTTTTTAACACAAATCCTTCCGTAATCTCAGAGTAAACATTATGTTAAAACACGCTATTAAATTTAAAGCACTTCAGTGTATCTAGATTTTTATTGTAATTCGCCTAAACTTTCTGAATTTTTCAACTATCCTCCGCCATACAAAAATGTATGGCGAAAATTATGCGCCGCGCGATGTCTAAATGTCTATTGAATTTCACAGAATTCATTCAGTTGTGAGAAAGCGGTCACGGAGGGAGCACGCACATTTTTTTCGCGGCAATTTTGTTCGCTGTTTCTTTGATTTTTGAAGGAATTATTGAGGAGATAGGTGTTACAGTAACCGGGTAAGTAGAAATCAAATATATTTATTATTATCTAATAAATTATTTTTAACTTGATTTACAGTTTTACAGATTTTATTTATTATTTTTTTTTAAAACTTCAGGTACCTTCAAAATGGGTAAAAATAAAGGAAGCCTTGCTTACCGTGCCATAAAAATAGACCCACCCACTGGAAGAAAAGGAGAATAAGGTAATAATGTCAACATTTAATTTTTTTACTGATTTCTATCAAAGGTAGTTTGAAGGTGGACTGAAGTCATTTTGCATTTTGACATCTAAAAATTTCGGCATCCATCTTGAATTTCTCTAGTTATCTACCGATTTGGTTCAATATCAGAATTCTGGCGTTTAGAAGTGCACTGAACTCGGACCTAATGTCAAAATACAAAATTTCGACATCCGTCTTGAATTTCTCGTGTTCTCTACCGATCTGGTTCAAAATCAGTATTAGGGAGTATTGGCGAGCACTGAACTCGGATCTAATGTCCAAATGTAAAATTTCGGCATTCATCTTGAATTTCTCTAGTTATCTACCTATTTGGTTCAAAATCAGGATAAGGGCGTTTGGAGGTGCACTGAACACGGATCTAATGTCAAAATGCAACATTTCGGCATCCATCTTGAATTTCTCTAGTTATCTACCTATTTGGTTCAAAATCAGGATTAGGGCGTTTGGACGTGCACTGAACTCGAATCTAATATTAAAATGGAAAATTTCGGCATCCATCTTGAATTTCTCTAGTTATCTACCGATTTGGTTCAATATCAGGATTCGGGCGTTTGGAAGTGCACTGAACTCGGATCTAATGTCAAAATGCAAAATTTAGGCATCCATCTTGAATATCTTAAGTACTTTGACGATTTGGTTCAAAATCAGGTTTAAGGAGTTTGAGGTTCACCGAACTCGAATTTAATGTCAAAATGCATAATTTCGACGACCATTTTGAGTTCTCTACCGATTCCGTTAAATAGTCACTAAGTTTTATTGAAAACAACGGCTGTCAGATCCATTGATAAATCGAATGAATTTCGATGTTGGGTAAATTCTGGGTTGTATTATTACAAATAAATTTATTTTAAATGTTTTTTTAGGAAAGTGTTGGCTGCAATTGAAAACAAACCATATATGTACCAGAAAATTTTTCCACATCAAAACACCATGAGATTCTATGTCACATTGAGTCAAAAACTAAGACGTCTGTAAAGGTCCAGGGGCTAAAAAAAGTCTATGTATCCTTGCCCTTGCATAATATGATTTATGGTCTGTAGAGCTGTATCAATTATGTTGCAAATAAATTATTTTTTTATAAAGCAAGTGTATTTTTATTCCGTATTTTATCTAAATGCTGACCAGTTGTGCCTGAATCTAACCGAAATACACAGTAGATCGAGCGGCTGGCTCGCGGCTCGCGGCGGCCGAGCTTGTTTGCAACTACCAAAAATACCTAACTGCAGTGAATGGGCAGTTTGACCCAGGCGCTATGAGCTATCTATGAGCTATGAGCTATCCACGCTATTCCACAATATGATTCTTAGTATGTTAAGCTGTATCCATTATAGTAGGAACTAAATTTTAATTTTATAAGGCAAGTATATTTTTATTTCGTAAGTCCGTAGTGTCTAGTATACCCACATCTCCTCTAGTCAGACGCAGGCGGCCAGCTGCGGCCGTGTTTGTCTACGAGTACAAGAAATACCTAACTGCAGCGTTAGCGCGGTTTGATACCGGACCCTTAAGATATTATGTCAAAACAGAAGGACTGGTAAACTTCGATAGAAAATAATAGATAATTGACTTACTGATAACCGGCGGCAAGGTAGATTTACAACAAGCGGAACGATTTAAGACCAGCCTCAACAAACGCGGAATTGACATAATTGAAAAATGAAGAGGTAGAGGTATTATAATGAGAAACCGGTTTTGGGTTAAATTTGACAGACCGTAAAGGTGGAAACACATTATTAAAACCCGACGCGACCCGACGAAACGCGATGCGTGTTGAGTCGAATCAAATGTATTGTTTTCTATGGACCAGAATCACACTATGAACACCCGACGCGACGCCATGCGCGCACACGCCACCCGATCCAGACGTGCCAGGTCGGTGTGTTGCCCATGGTGGGGGTAAACACGCCATCCGACGCGGCCTGTGCGGTATGTTTCTAGACAACACCCGACGCCACGCGTCAGTCGTTCGAGAACTGTCACAGAGCATATACGGACTTTATGCCAATTAAATATAATTTTTTGCATTTATTTAGCGAAATGACCGACGAATAATTAATTGAGTTGGTAAAACGATATCCTGTTCTATATGACATGAGTTTAGCTATATACAGAGATCATAATTATATGTAATTTTCTTACTGTACAATATTTTGTAATATTTTGCAGTATTTTTGAAAATATTATTTTTCAATTTTTGTATCTTTAAATATTATTATCTAAATATATATAATTACATCGACTAGCTCCCCAGTTAGACCCGAGAATATTTCTCTACTAATTGGGTAACCAAAAAAAGTGATGAAATAGTAATGAGTCAGATATGAAATGTAATATTCATTTATTGTGAATATTTACTTTTTTCTAAATAAAAAAAAAATAATGTGAGAAATAATGCATGGGAAGAAATTGCCGAGCAAATTTCGTGTCTTTCTTGCAGTACCGGATTATCCCTAAGGCAGAGTAGGCAACTGCCTAGGGGCCCCGCATCGGCTGGGGGCCCCGCGCCCCAAGAAAAAGTAACTTGCGTCAACGGTTCGACTCAAAATTAGTGTGCAACTCCGGCACACTTTTGGAAAAAGTCAGCTTTCAAGATGTTTTAAATATTTTATTTTTTTATTACGAACATTTATAGGTTAATAACATTACATGCATTAAAGAAAACAACAAACATAATAATTAGGTTATAACACAATAATAATAATAACGTAATATTTGATTAGCGCAGTTTTGTATCATTTCACTTCAAGTGCGCTATAACTGTTCACATCACTCACAAATAATAAATAAAAAGTCAAAAATTAAAACAAATATTTAAACATAGTTGTATTTTACTTTACTTTCCTTCGTATCAATGGGGATATGATTATATTACGCCGTGTGTGGTTTATATTGGCATTTGTTTTGTTTTTTTTTTGCTTTTATTTCTAATGTTTAAAATATAAATGTTGTACAAGCTTTAGCGTGCACTACCTATCTGCTTGCTAAAATTCTTTGTTTCTCTTCATACCAAGGTTGTCTGGAAGATATCATTTTAGTGATAAGACCATTCATTGTACTATTGTATTCGTTTCATTTTTTTTATTGAATGGGGGTGAAGGCATACCTTCGAAATGTAGTAAAAAAACAGATTAATTATGAATAAAATTACGTTGTGGTAGAAAAAAAAATGTTTGGAAGTTAGAAAAGGGTAAAGTGCAGTGGCGGAAGCCCGTCAGATGCCCGGGGTGGAAAAGCTGGATGAACCGCTCCCCCCCCCCTAGTTTAAAAAGTTGATGTAATTTTACAAGCTTTTTCTTCAGTTCACACGGGCCTCTGACTCTGGGGGGCCTCCAAACGCCTCCATGTTCCTTTGATCAAATCCTAAACAAGGCTTTAAGGCACCAGGCCACTGTAAAAAAATTGTCATTTTTAAAAATTAATTTTCTGAAGATGAATTTGTTAATAATGTTCTCACCAAATGTTTTAAGGAAATTCGTAAAATTGACGGAGATACCTACAGCATTTTATATGAAACCATTTTAAACAGTTTGTATGTTGAATTAACGTTCAGCAAAACTTTGAACGCGTTTTTCTCGAAACTGCTATTTTCAACACGGTTGACAACACATTAGAAAAACTATACGTCCGATTTGCATGTACTAAATCTTAAACTGTTAGTAAATCCAATCAGTATGGCACCACTTAGGGATTTTTTTATAATGGGCCCCCTTCTATTTTTTTATGAACAATGAAAATTTTCAAATGCAGTAAAATAAATCAATAAATTATCTGGGAAAGATTTGTTTCACAATTTTAATTTTAGTTTAAATGAAATCATTAAAAAAAAGATCCGCGCATATAATTAAAAAAAAAAAAAATATTTTGCTTAGGCATTATTGAAAAATTATAAATACGTATGATCAAAAAATAATTAGAAAAAGTACATAATTTGATTAGTTTTATCATCAGGAGTTTGAGCAATTTTGAATTTAGGTATTTATCAAAGCAAATATTGTGAATGAAATAATATCGATATTGAGCTATTATGTTAAAATGCTGGTATGGAGAATAATTAATCTTACTCATCGGAACCGCCCTGTACAGTTGCAAGGGTACGATCGCAAGATAATCGTTCGACGAAATTTAAATTCTCGGCCGCTGATTCTTGGCAGGATTTGATAAAGGGGACATGGAGGCGTTTGAAGTTAGTCCACCATTGGTAAAGGGGCCCCGAGACGTGCATTGCCTAGGGGCCCCGACATGGTTAATCCGGCCCTGCTTTCTTGCCTATGTCACTTTGAATAAATTCGTGTATTTCTTTAAATTGTGTTTTAGTAATCCGAAAATACATATGAAATCTTTCAGTATCTTGAAGTAAGTCTGGATACAGAGTATGATATTCACCACACATACTACTCTTTTAATTTATTTCATGTACCCAGTAACGCCTAGTTATTCTCTTTTTCTTGAGTCGTTTAAGTATCATGTATGTATGTACCCAAAATTTGCATCAAATCTTCTTCAAAGTCTTCATTTGACTCGTTATTTATTAAATCCATAGTACATAACCATACACTTCCACTGCTGTTAGATAACTGTATTCATAAATTGCTAGTGTGTCGTGGCGTCGCGTGTTGGTAATGTGCACGGTGCATATCGGGTGTCGACACGTGGCGTCGCGTCGCGTTTTAATAATGTGTTTCCACCTTAAAAATGGGCGAAAATCAACTAACAGGCAAATACAAATACCTTCCATATAAAAATAAACGATTTTATTAACCTGCGACCTAGACCTGAGTCCTGTTTACATGCGTTAACATTAAAATAAGTGATTATTTATGCTAAACCGCTTACTCGTTAATACGGAATATTTTTTATTCAAACAGTTAGATTTAGCCGTAGGTATTATCACGAAAAGTGAGTATTTATGTCGCGGGAGACAAAAAAACATGCAAAAAATATGAATTTAACATTTTAACGCCATTTTATATTTACCGTTTTTATTTCATAGACAATTAATCATAATTACACAAACCCCGCTAGACAAAACCTGCTTTGCCAAACAAACTATTCAAAACCTGGGATGTTTTTTGAATTATGATGACATGCAGCTTTCGTAGTTTGACCTCAACCTAAAAAAGGAATATTCCGTATTATCCGTGCATCAAACTTCGACAACACGAACGTTCCGTATTATCCATGAGGTGGACTAAATGCATATTTACCTAATAGGTTACATTCTAAAAATGGTATACCGTGCTGCTTTAAATAATTTCTTGTTAGTTTAAATAAACTGATAATATTTTGAAATCATGTAAAAATTGATTTCAAAATATAGAACCTATTTTATTATTTAACGAAATAACTATTATTTTATTTTTTTTAATAAACATTTCCGGACACTGAAATAACTGTTTCTCACTTTTATCTAACTGAAGTGTGTGGTTTTTTTTTAAATAAAATGTGACCGTGTTCTACTTTTCTGTACATTTACCGCGAAATTCCCTACAACCATCACTGAAAAGAAAATGTTGCTCGAGTGGAGGAATTCAATTCACTGCGCATGGACGGGATGCCGAAACGATGCCGACATAAATTTACCAAACCACCCATGATCCATGATGCCGACTTTTTGTAAGCAAATGTATTTAGCATTTACCTGTCTGTAACTGGTAAACTCAACCAATAATCATTCAATGTTGCCAGTAAATTTGATAAATAATTCAAGAGAAGGTCTGTATCGTTTTGATTGTCATGACTTAGGTACTTACCACTTTTGCTATTGGTTATCTCTTCAGCCGTCAAATCCCCCCCCAATTTACCACACTACATATTAATTTATTATTTATGGTTGTACACCCATGTATTAGAATTATAAAATACCTACTTGCGCATTTACTATTCAGCTTTTCTTAGGAAGAATTATTCGTCCTCATTCGGCTGTTGGAGTTTTAGCAATAAATTTGCACAATTCTTGTATATTGGGGAACTTCTTTCATGGACGTCTACTATGCTAATATGACACTTACATACTTACAGACCCTCGGCTCGCAATCCGAAGGTCACGGGTTCGAACCCGGCGTGCACAAATAATGTTTATTTGATTACCTAATTTGTGTTATTTCACAATTAATTCATTAAAAATAATATATAGTATATTTGCAGCATGTTTCAGATTGGAAGATTCTCTCAGTATCGCCCTGATGCAAGATCACCATTCAGAATCGAAACGTTGCATGAAATGGCTGTTTGGTGACCAGATATGAATAGCCAGGTACTTCCCTACCTTCCTCTTCCCCATCTCCTTCCCCTCCCCACTTCCTTCAGCCTCACAACATACCCCAATTGGGAATGCCATAGTCTCACTGGCTCCAGATGGGGGCAGTTGGGACTCTTGTGAGGTATTCACATAAAAAAACATCAATCAATATTGAACGCTGTTTGATCCTCCTCATATTCAGACAGGAGGTATCTTATCGTTTGGGGATACTGCAACGCGTTGATTAAGCTTTTAAATCTAGCCTTAATAAGGTACCTACTCAATAATTTCAGAAAATAAGAATAAAATAATGTAATAATAATATACTAGTACCTAAGTAATAAAATCCATATATATGGATTTTTGTTTAGAAGCTGGTATTACTATTTCCTGAAAAGTGAAGCCCTTTGATTGGTGGATAGCACGTCGAAAAGTTTTTTAAATGCAAGGCGGCAAAATTCAAACCCAATTCACGAAAGAAGTTTCACAGTAGAACCTTGCAGGTATTTGTTTCAAAATAGATAACCCCCGACGCGCGACGCAAGGACCGGTGTTATAAGTTTGACTTTCTGTGTTTCTGTCTTTCTGTATGTCTGCGTGTCTGTCTGTGGCATAGTAGCTCCTAAACGAATAGACCGATTATGATGCGATTTTTTTTTGTTTGAAAGCTGACGTGATCGAGATGGTTCTTAGCTACAATTCATGAAAATCTGTTCAGGCGTTTCAAGGTCATCAGCTCTTTTTTGTGTCGGGGGATGCTTAAAATTTTGAAAATTTTACTTAATTATTTTTTTTTCAAACTGGACTCTTTAACGGTCTAGTTTATTACTTTCCTCTGATTGATACTAGTTTCTCATCTTTTGGTATTTTTTTTGCAAGAGAAAAGTAATTCTGTTTTCTTACTCTCCCGCAGAGCTACGAGTTTTATGAAAACTTTAAATATATTTATTAAAAATCCAATCCATTATTCTAATCAAGTTATTGCCAGGAAATTATCAGAGGTGTTTGGTTTTACATGAAACGCTTTCTCAAATATTATAATTCCATTAAATAGCCAATAATCAGTTGAAATTTTGTGATACCATTACTATCTCTGAGTGTGTTATCATTATTTTTTGATGTAGGCTAGATAAAAAAAACATGTTATTTCATTCGAAAAAGTTTCCTAAACCTACATACAATCAGGTACCTATCTAATTATCTATTTACTAAAACTTTTAAATCTAATTCTCATTTACTGTAGCGTTTAACCACTATTTTAAAAATCGCGCCTAAATATGCAGATTCAGCATCCTGCCTTCAAGGCCATTTTTTGGTAATTTCCACGACTATTGGCAATAGGCATTCGACAAATACGAAGCACGAGACCATGAATTCGCATATCGCGGTCGCTATCGTCTATTTGCTGTCAATCTGTTGCAGTATTTGTTTCTCTTTCGTCAAAGGTACGCACATTTTTGTTGTTATTAAGAGTTTAAAATTGTTTATGGACGTAAAGGTGTTGATGTAAGAATGATACTTACGCTGTAATAGTAAATACGTTCAGTTGATGCAAATCAGAAAATGTCTACATGCTCCAAACCATCACAAGTATTTTATCACAGTGTGAATATTTTTTATGCAGCATCTAAAATCTTAGTTTTGTCTCATATTCGAATACTGATGGATTTTAAGAAAAAACATTTGGCCGGTTGTTCCACAGCTCTTGAACAATTCATAAAATTTCAAAGTCAATATTCAAGTTCTGTGAAAGTGCTGGGAAACCACTGGCCCATAAAAGAATAAAAACAGAATTTGAATAGAACTTTCATGTAACGTGAGTTTTCTTTGAAATTTGATTAATTGTTCAAGTTCCGTGAAACAACTGGACCTGAAAGAAAAATATTAACATGAAGGTAGGTAAACACTTCATTATTTTTTATCGTATGGCAGCATCCAATATCCTAAAATAAAAATACCCTATAACTCCACCCCTTTTCATTTCGTGTTCGTAGCTCAGAGCTCAGGAACAGAAACACATCCTGCTTTAGTAATAATATGTTTGTTTTAAGGAAAAAATTGAATATCTTCAAATGTGAGGGATATTTTGCGTACAACATCAAACATGGATCAAAACGTAATCTTGTTCTTGTGTGAATATTATTTATAACCTTGTGTACCAGAACGCGAAGCTCGATCCTAATTTTAGATTATTATTTAGTGTAACTAATGTTTTGATTTTGTTTTGTTACTTAAAGCTAAACATTCTCCATCAGTTTTATCTTTTGCTTGTTTTGGTTTTTATTTATTTCTAATATAAACATACATTTATTACTTACATGTTTTTAACATTTTTCTGTGATTTTTCTTAAACTCTGTAAGTTCGTTTTTAATTTAACTAGGAACTAAGCTACACATATTAACCTATATAAAAATAAACCGGTCAGTGGTTGAGTGGGCATAGCGCTTGGGTCCCACCCGAGCGTTGCGTGTTCGATTCTTCGGCTGGCTAAGTCCTCCATCACAACACAAGCAATATTTTCGACTTTCCGTGGTGGTAGTAGGAGATTTTCAAACATTGTTGGGTTATTCGTAACCCGGGAATGTTTGACTTTCTTTAAAAAAAAAAAAAAAAAACTGTTTTTTTTTTAGTATTTTTTTTTAAATTTGATATTTTCTTTCTGTCTTGTATGGTGTGCACGGAAGTCTTTATAATTTTGTAGTTTAGTTTTTTTTGTAGTTTTATTTTTGTAGTTAAAGTAAGCTTGTAGAATATTGTTAAAAAAAAGTAGATAAATTGTTTTTTGATACAAGAGTTGATGGACTAGATTTAGATTTTTTTTTAAATAAATTTGTATCTTCTTGTATTTTTCAATTAAGTGGGTACCTACATCGATCTTCATTATTTTTCACGAGAATTCTATATTGACACCATTAAGTAGATAACTACTATCTGGTATTTTTTATAGTTAGATAAATAATTACGCAATTAAAAAAAAAACAAGATTTATAACAAGTTCTGAAAACATCTTACATAAGAAACATTTTTCGAATATTTTATCATTAGACAAACATTAGGCAATCTCTATCACTATAATCAGTTTTAATCCCCAACGTGTAGCCTGTAGGTATTTATTTTAGGAGTGTTTTGCCGTGTTGAACTACGTCCTTCTTTAACGAACGTTTCAGTGTCCAATATCAGGGCAGATGTGTGCCTGATAATGGACACTGTAACGCTGTCCGAAACGTTGACTAAAGAAGGAGGTAGCGAAACACGGCAAAACACCCCAAAAATAAATAACGATGAAACCTTTGGCGGCGAAAATCATACCTGAATAAATTTAATAATCGTCATAATATGTATAACAAAAAAAATAAATAATATAATAAAAAATACAGATAAGATAAACCCTTCATCAATCAATCGCAAATTCACTTTGTATTATATTAAAACAAATCAGTAGGTATAGAAGGTGTTAAGGGACGTACTTGACTTACTTTAAACCAGTGATTCCTGACACTTATTTGGAATAAAAAATGTAACTGACGTTTTGGAATCCAGTGACATTTTGGATGTTTTATTTTTCTATTAAAAAAAATGTAGGCGTTGGACAGTTGGGGGAGGGGTAAGAGGTTGGGCGGTTATTCGGCTGAATGACCAGTGACGACTCTTCGGTAGATTTTTTTGTTGGGTTTTGAAGATAAAAATTTTCTTACAAACTATTTTGAATGGTCGTCTTTCATAAATTCGATACTGAAAGTATTATACCGTTCTGGATTTACCTCGAGATGACTCAAGATTGTTCTTTTGAGTCCAATTTATGACAGCTATTGATTATGTCTAGTTTGATTGGTGAAAGAAACCAACGAGAAAGGAATAACTTATGCTGGTGCTATAAATTTAAAAAAATGTAACACATTCTATTTAAAACACCTTACACAATGATAACGATAAGAAAAAATATAAATCATTCGAATAATTGCTCGCGTTTAATTGTCACAATACATGAGGAAAAATTTTCATAAACAATATTATTGTCATGAAACAATGCATTAAGTATAAAGCTGTTATCGGTAAACAGAAAACGAGAAATGAGATCCCTGAGGCGTATGTGTGGTAAAACCATGTATGATCGTGTGAGAAACACGGAGATCCGCAAATAATTCAAGGCTGATGTAAGCGTAACAAGTAAGATCAAGAAAGGAACGCTCCGATGGTTTGGGCATGTAGATCGAATGAACGAGGAAAGGAATGTAAGGAGAATATATGACGCAAATGTGAATGGTAGAAGAAGTCGGGGACGCCCGAGAAAGACATGGCACGACCAAGTGAATCAGATACTTGAGTCGGGCCATGTCAAGAGTCAGAATAATAGAAGAGCATGTATGAGACGATGTATGAATGTGAACGAGGCAAGGAGTGTGTGCCAAGACTGAGTTGTTTGGAGGTCCATCCTCTCTGCCTACCCCTGCGCAGTGGCGGATTTGCAGTCTTGGCCGCCCTAGGCCCCAGGCCATGTAGCCGCCCCTTTCTCAGTACCCATCATATTGACCAGGAGTATCCAAACTTTTCAGTAAGTTCCAGTAAGTTCCTAAGGTCAAAACCGTTTTAATTTTCCTGCTATTATCATTCATAGTTGCTGCGTGGCGGGCCGGATCGAGAGAGACTGGGTGAGGGAGGCCTTTTGACCTTTCCAGCCGAACTATTTTGACCCATCACCTTGCACCGCAGTTGGAGGGATGTATTCATACGTATGTCACTCCTGGACACACTAACCCCCAGATTCCTACCCACCCCTCATACCTTTTCCTTTCCAGAACTTCCTATCCTTCCCTTCCTTAAAAAGACCCTCCACACAGCATCACCTAAGATGACATAGGTCGTGAGGGAAAATATTTTCCTCAGGACCTCCGGTGTGGAATTAATGTAAAAAAATACGCTTGCTAAATTCGCTAGTTCAATTACTGTATAATTGTCGCAGGCCGGATTGACGGATGTTTATTATCTTTTTCTTTAGCTCGCTTGCGATACTCAGCCCCACTTAACCTTTTCTTTCCATCCATATCTAATTATGCGAAATAACACTTTTAACGTGAGGTATCGTCCACGTCCTGTAAAATATTTCGATTTTTGATAATATTGCAGTACATACATACACGTCGCGTCGCGAATACCTTTACGAAATTAGAAAAACGCTCATCCCCTCGCTGCAATTGCTGTACGCACACTGAAGTCACTGAACGACTGAACTGACCACTGACCACTGACTGCTGTCGCCTGTCGCGAGCGGGGGCGTATTTCCAATCCCTACCGCCTTTCAGTCGCGATAGGGTTTGTTACACTGGAACGATTTCGATTGAAAAATGGACCACGGACCACTTTTATTTTTCTGCGATTGATTTTGGTCCAAAAATGGACCACATTTCCTACCATTTTTACACGGAGCTATTGCAATGCTTTATCTATTTTGACCATGATGTCACAAATCCGAAATCCGTAGGCTACTTTAGAACAATGTTAAAAATAAATAAAAATCCTTTGCCTCTTAATCCTATTCCTATGTTCCTCCTCCCCCCCCCCCCCTCCTTTTTCATATATTTTAACTAAAAATATATTTTTTTAAAGAAAATACCTACCCTTTATAATGTCACACTTTATTATTTATCATCAGTGGAAAGTTCATAATTGGCATAAATAACAGCTTATTATTGTATTATTTTGTAATCTCTGATTTATTTATTTATTATAGCTTTTGTAAGGTGATTTATGCATAACAATACCTAACGCGGTTCAGTCACTAGCGGCACTAGCGCGACTGAATCCCGGTAGGGATTGGAAATACGCGAGCGGGCGAGCGACGGCGCATGATAGGTGTGGCGAGGGCAGCTGCGGGGCGGGGGGGGGCGCGCTGTGTGCTGTGTGTGAACACGCTCTTGCATATCGCTAGCCATATATTCCAATTGGGAATATATAGCGAGCGATAGGCCGAAATACGCCATCCCACGCATATTATAGCTGTGTGTGAACACGCTCTTATGAAACTTCCGAGCACGAGCGCGAGACCCTTGCGGCTAGCAATGACGTTCTCGTACGTAGAATATTTAGGTACTTAGAAAGTAATTTCTTGTTATGATCTGTGACTTTTTTGTCGCGATTGGCCGCCCCTAATATCTGGCCGCCCTAGGCCCGGGCCTATTAGGCCTAAGGGGAAATCCGCCACTGCCCCTGCGGGGAAACGGCGTGATGGTTAGTTAGAAAATAAGAGTCTGCGGTAAAATCCTCTGAATAGTTACTGACTGCGGGTAGTAGAAAGCTTTGCAGGAGTGTAATAATGTATTTCTTTTAGTGTAATAATGTATTTCTTTTCTTTATTTCATTTTTTTAAAAGAATGACGAACATTCCCGGGTTACGAATAACCCGACAATATTTGAAAATCTCCTACTAGCACCACAGTAAGGCGGAAATGTTGCTTGAGTCGTGGTGGAGGACTTAGCCAGCCGAGAAATCGAAGACGGAACGCCTGGGTGGGACCCAAACGCGACGCCCACTCAACCACTTATGTTCTCTACAAAGACGTTCGTAATTTAGTACCCAGAATATAGGCCCCAGTACTTTAATAAGTAATGGGGCTTATATTCTCCAATAACTATAGGATGCTTATTGAAAAGACACAGGTAGACAGGTATTCGTATCGAGTAACAAGATAAATGCCACTGGGCAGACCAGACACTAAAATATTAGGTAGGTACTTACGAAAAAACCGGTTTCATGCTTATGCTATCCGGGTAGGTATTTATGAGCTAAGCAGCAAAAGCAGCTAGGAGAGCCTAGGAGACAGACAGAATAAAATGAAATTTGTTTTCTGCAATACTTACCTACCTAATTCAAACCCTTAAACTCTATTTTAAGAGAGTATAACCAGAGAACACCAGAAATATGTCATTTTTAAATCAGTGTTTAGACGTATTGACTCTTTTCCAATAAAACTATAAATTGATTTCTAAAGATTGTTCTTTTATCTAGTAAACGTATGTTTTAAATTTTGAGAAAAAATGTTTATTTTATAGGTCGTTGGCAGATTTGTTAAATTTTTAAAAAAAGATTTTGTATTATACAACACCCATTTCAAATCATATAATCATGCAGTAAAATAAATCAATACATTATCTGGTAAACGTATGTAACATGTAACAGAATTTTAATTTTAGTTTAAATAAAATCATTAAAAATATACAAGTACATGTGTTTCTTGACGAAAATTGGTCCGTTTGTGTATTTATTTGCGCACTTACAGACTAATATATTTCAAATTGTTTTACATTCTTATTTTGCTCAGACATTATTGAAAAATGATAAATATTTATGATCAAAAAATAATTACAAAAAGTAACGACTTTGGAATGAAATAAAATCGATATTGAGTTATAATTTTTAAAATCTGGTACGGAGAGTAATTAATCTTTCTCATTGGAACCGCCCTGTACGATCGTAAGAACATATTTCGACGAAATGTGGATTTTCGGCCGCTGGCTGGTTAAACGCTCTTTAGGGAAAACTCATATAGGTCTCATAGAAATGATTTTATATCCCTTACCTTATTATATCGTAGCGAGAAAACGGCATTAGAAATAGAAAAGACCACGCTATATATTTAAATACAAAAACTAACCCCAACATAATAAAACGTACTCCTTTATGAAACCAAAGTTTCGAATCGCACTTTGAAATAAATTTACATATGAAACTTTGGGATTTTTTTATTAATTATTTTTTATATGGTGTTAGGGTGCCTCGATGTCGGCTTCTAAACCAACACCAGGGCCCAAAACACGTCCCTGACTAGCTCTCAGCGGGACTATGGTACTCTCTATTCAGGGGGGTGGGCAGCTCAAGGCTAGGGAACTTCTCTCCATCCTCCGGTGACCCACGGGATCCTCACTGGTCAACAATCCTCCCGCCGTAGCAGAATAATAACAATGTTAAATCATTTAGACATGTATTGTAAACTCAAACACATACATAGGTTTCTACAGTACAATTCAATTACAAGAAATGCAAATTACACAAACCTAGCTAAAGTGTTTAACTCTCTCTGACTCTCTCTCAAAACGAAACTCTCCGAGTCGTGATTTCCGCGGGGGCCCTACATTTCACTGAATTACGGACAACATTTAAGGAGGAAATCAAGATACAGCTTACATGTAGGTTGGCAGGAACCTCGTCTCATGTGGCAGCTTCATCAGGCACTTTCGTAGTCTAAACAGACCGAACTATAGTGGCAAAAGACTGATTCTACTCAAAAGTATTTCAATAATACATCGCGGCCCCATTGAATTGGGTCCGCCGGCTACAAGTGAGCCGCGAGCGTGCGTTCTCAAAGGCGCTCAGATCTCTTCTGTGTTCTGTGGCGAGCGCAGCGGGAATGCCGAGTGGCAGGGCACGGGGGAGAGGCAAGGAGAAACAGGATACGGGGCGGGGAGAGGCGGCGGCCGAGCCGTGTGGACGTGTGCTGCGTCTTGTGCTCTCGTATTTACTCGCTTCAGGGGCGTATCGTAACAATGGAACACCAAAAAAGTTAGGTGATCATAACGGTCATGTATCTAATACCTAAAATATGTATGTTTTTTTTCGTTATCAGTAATTTTACCGTAATGCGAGCCATTTGTAAAACTTTTTTGTATGTTTGCGTACAAAACTTTTATGTTTCAAAAATTACCTATATGTTGGTTCCGATTTATAAAATTTAAAAGCGTGTGTTATCATCTTTCTAAAATAGATTTTAGTTTATAGATACATTCAGAAATATTCCATTTATTTGGTTTTTACAGTAAAGCGGAAATATTTTGACCCTCTGAAATAATTCACTCGAGACTTTTTTAAATTTTTTTATTATTTTGAGACAACATTTTACATATCATAAGTACTATGGAAGGGGCATACATTAAATACGTGTGCTCAAAAAGGGAAGGGGGGGGGGGGGGGTCCAGCAAAATCTCACGTTACTTGAAAAAAATATACGAAGTGGCCCAAATTTAGTAGGATTTACGCAAAGCTATTGGCATAATTTTATTTTTGAGCATTTGGATGTCTTTCGTTTGAGACATTATCGCCGATTGCAATATTTTGAATACAGATTTTAACCCTACACCCTAGACCAGGGGTCACCAATAACTTTCATTAGGGGTCCGTTTTTTTAAATAAAATTCCGTCTCGGTCCGGAAGGGGAAAATCCTACCCCCCCCCCCCCCCCCCCCCGCGGCCTAACAATTTAAATAATAAACTATACTATTTAAATATGTGTAGATACAATATCAATGAACAAATAAAACAAATGAGTTCCAGAACACCATTTTATTAAATAATAAACAAATGTTATGAATAAAAAGAAGTACCAAGGATTTTTTACAATATTAATGAGAAAAATGACATTTTTTTGCCTTGGACTGTCCGTCCGAAGTTTGGACTAAAGTTCGTCTTTATTGTCATTAAATCTTGGAGATGTTCATCGGTAAGTCTGCTCCGGAATTTATTTTTAATTAAATTCATCTTGGAAAATGCTCACAAGCATATGTTGACCCAAACAAAGTGAAAAGTTTCAAATCTATATTTTTTAATTCTGGGTATTTATTAGCACAAACAAATTTTATCCAAAACTCTTGACAAGAAACTTCCTGTTTTTGGTGTTTTAAAACTGTATTTTCTTGGAAATCGATCATTTCCATCTGGAGAGCAGCTTTATTACTCCCGATTTTTTTTGCAGCTTCATTGGTCCATTCATCACCAGGATGTATAGAGTAAATATTATTGAGGATTTCGACGACATTCTCAATTTTCTTAAAATATGTGAATCCGTTTTCAAATTCCGATTTAAGATCCATAATGAAAATATTGAAATATAATACAAGGTCCGCACAAAATAGGTCGGCGGGCCGGATCCGGACCGCGGTCCGCCATTTGGTGTCCCCTGCCCTACACCCTACACCTACCTATAAATTTACTTTTTCAAATGTCATTTGTATTTGACTTTTTCTTAAATGTCATTTTGCTGTCTGAAGAAACTTTAAGAAAAATTTAAAACAAAATAATATTTTTAGTATTGTACATACGAGATAAATCGCGTATCACGTGATATGTTACGACGTGTGATAGAAAAAAAACGAGTGTGCGACCACACGACTGAAGTAAAACTTCACTAACTTATAAAATAAGAGAGAAAGAAAATGTGTGCGCGCACTGCTCTCTCTTGCTCATACAGTGTGATACAGACAATAAGCCTACACTGTGTCTTAGATATACGAAACGTTACTGCAGTGGCGTAGCGGGGGTGTCGGCCGCCCGGGGCGGAGGAAAATTTCGCCGCCCCCTTATATGGGTACAAGCGCCAGCGGGGGGATGGGGGGGGGGGGGATGCATGTGGAAATCATATTTTTTTATTACAACCTTGGAATTTATATGAGCCGATTTTCTACTACAAAGTTTATACTGCTGTCTGAAATCAATAATAGTATCCATGTAAAAGGATTTCGCATCTCGAACTCTTTAGTTAGGTTTTAACTAACGATTGATTCTGCGTTAGAGTCCTCAAATAATAGTTACACACGGAACAATCAATTACTCAACATTTTGCAGCAGTTGGTATGCAACTCAAATGTAAAGCTTCACTCGGTACACGATGAATCTGCAACTCGTTATTTAATTTATCGTTGTATTCTGAACACAAAACCGGTTTTTATACGGTGAATTTAAACTGCACTCAGAACATGAAAATTGTTTCTGACATCAAATAAATAGTCTGGAACTAGAATTTTACAACTGCACATCGAATAAGAGAATTTTTTTCCTTCAAAATGCGTCAGCAGATGAATCCAACTGGAATTTTGCATTCTGAACATCAAACTGGTTTAAATTAAATCTGTACCTGGCGAATTAAAACTACACTCAGAACATGAAAATGGTTATTCTTTGATTCTGGCAGCATATACATAGTCTTCAAATAGAATTTTATAACTGCATTTCGAATAAGAGAATGTATTCATTCGAAATATGTCAACAGATGAATTCACAACTGGAAATTTATATTGTCAACATAAAATTGGTTTAAATTAAGTCTGTATGCGGCGAATTAAAAGTAGGTACATTCAGAACATAAAAATGGTTTTTCTTTGATTCTGGTAGCGTATACAGAGTCTGCAACTAGAATTTTATTAACTGCACTTCTAATAAGATAATGTTTTCCTGTGTTAGCAGATGAATCCACAATTGAAATTTTACATTCTAAAAATTGGTTTAACCCTTCGAATAATAAGAAAAAAATATCTATAAACTTTGTTTGCGCACAAAATTCTCGGTTCTTCCCATGCATTTTAAATGTTACATTTTATTGGCTATTTTATGTACCCTTTTGTAAAAAACAAAATTGTTCTAAAATATAGATAAAATATTTTTTCCGACGTGGTTATTAGACCATTTTTATTTCTAAAAATTACAATTTTGTTATTGGAAATGTAAATTGGCCCAAAGGCACCTGCGAATATTCAAATTAAAGGACTTAAATAGAATAAACTTAAAATTTTAAATACAGACACCTTTTCTTAAAAAAAAATTGTAATAAAACTGTCTCTTCACTTTTTATGGCATTCATACAATTTTCTTTTAAAATTAAATGTGTGGAACAATTTGCGTCTCTGTGATTAGACGGGTTAAATATTAAAACTAAACTCAGAACATGAAAATGGTTTCTCTTTGATTCTGGCAAAATTGCCGCCCCCCTTAAAAGTGCCGCCCGGGGCGGGCCGCCCCCCCCCCCCCCCCCCCCCCCCACCCCGCCCCCCCACGCTACGCCACTGCGTTACTGGCTATGAGAGAAAGAGAGAAAGAAAATGTGCGCTCGCACCTCTCTCTATTGCCTCTACAGTAATATACGAAACGTAACTCTCTCGCTTTCTATCTTCACTAACTTATATCACCCTCTCAACTTCCGTTCGCCTCGCCCGATCACACTTTTCGTAACGATCTCGTCACGCATTCACCAGCTTACTCCCCAAGTCAAGCGTGCGTAAAGAAGTTTTACTTCAAAAATATTTTTGTTTGAAATTGATTAAAAAAATCTTCGGACAGCAAAATAACATCTATTTTTCTACCCCTCGGAATAACAAGGTTCCATCTGTCGGAGAAACGTCATGCGATAATGAACTCTAATGTAGCTCACTATAGATCCCATTATGGCATGACGTTACCGCCACAGATGGAACCTTATTGTTCCAATGGGTCGATTTTTTAAGCATGCTCAGGAATTGCTGGCTAAAGTCTTTCAAATAAATGCTGATGTACCCTGCATAAAGCGAAGATTGTAGGTGTTTAGGTCCCCAAATATGATAGAGACGTCAGACAACACTAAACATTAAGTATGCCAATTTGTCCAGTTTCAGGAATGGATCGCATCTCGCTGTACGATGAGGTAGCGAAAGTAAAAGAGACTCCAGGTGTTTACCTGATCGATATCAGGGAAGCCAAAGAGATTGAGGAAACGGGACTGATACCTGGAAGCATCCATGTGCCAAGTAAGCTACATTTATTTTTATTTTGTCTTTTCATTAAAGCTTTTTTTTGTTGTTTAAGGCAATTCACCCTAAACAGAGTGCTATGTGATCATTAAAGCTTTTTTTTGTTGTTTAAGGCAATTCACCCTAAAAAGAGTGCTATGTGATCATTAAACCTTTTTTGTTGTTGTTTGAGGCAATTCATCCTAAAAAGAGTGCTATGTGATCATTAAAGCTTTTTTGTTGTTGTTTAAGGCAATTCACCCTAAAAAGAGTGCTATGTGATCATTAAAGCTTTTTTGTTGTTGTTTGAGGCAATTCATCCTAAAAAGAGTGCTTTGTGATCATTAAATCTTTTTTGTTGTTGTTTAAGGCAATTCACCCTAAAAAGAGTGCTATGTGATCATTAAATCTTTTTTGTTGTTGTTTAAGGCAATTTACCCTAAAAAGAGTGCTATGTGATCATTAAAGCTTTTTTTCTACACAAAGGCCCGGTAGTAGGTACCCGCTCAAAAACTATAATATTTAAGTGAAAATTGTGAAAATGTTTAATAAAACACGACTCGTTTAAAATAGAGCACAAATCTCGTGAAGAATGTCTAAAATAGTATTTAAAAACTGTGAATTTTTTCACACATAACTTGTAATTTAACTAAATAAGATCCTGCGTTCGAGTCCCAGAGGTTTCAATATATTTTTCTGATTTTTCTGTTTGCGGATTTTCGATTGAGTTTCGTTGTATTGTCTTTATTTATTTAACGGACGGTGTAGCGCAGCGGTAAGACGCTTGACTCGCGCACCGAAGGTCGCGGGATCGAATCCCGGCGTGGCAAATAAATTTTATTTGATTAATTTGATAAATTATTTCATAATTTATTCATTTAAAATAATAAATAGTATATTTGCGGCACTTTCCAGATTGGAAGATACTCTCTGTATCGCCCTGGTGTAAGACCACCATTCAGAATTGAAACGTTGCTTGAAATGGCATTAGCCGTGTTTAGTGACCAGATCTGAATAGCCAGGTACTTCCCCACCTTCCTCTTCCCTATCTCCTTCCCCTCCCCACTACCATCAGCCTCACAACATACCCCAATTGGGGATGCCATAGTCTCACTGGCTTCAGACGGGAGCAGTTGGGACTCTCGTGAGGTATTCATGTAAAAAAAAAAATGTTTATAATACCCTGAGGAAAATATTTTCCTTCATGACCTTTGTCATCTTTGGGGATGCTATGTGGAGGTTGCTTTTAAAGGAAAGGAAGGAGAGGAGGTTCTGGGAAGGATAAGGTATGAGGGGTGGGAAGCATCTGGGGGTCAGTGAGTTCAGGAGTGACGGATGTATGAATTCATCCCTCCCACTACGGTGCAAAGCGATGTTCCAAAAGAGTTCTGCTTGAGAGGTCACAATGTCTCAGTCAACCAGTCTCTCCCGATCCGGCCTGCCACGCGGCTGGTGGGCAGACACAACCTTCGCTAAGTCCCGGACAAACTACACCCTTTGAACTCGGGCATCTCTGCTGAGTAACCAAACGTAGCGAACCACTTGGGGTGACCTATGGCGGAGGTGTTGGTTATCCAATATCAGATGCCATTTTTTTTTTATCAAAATATAATTATTTTTCAAGCCTTTTGACTCGAACACACACTCATGATTGTGTGTATTGGTGCATACACTCCCGACAGCTCGAAAAGTTTATCCGATGGCGATACCTATACGAAGAATAACTTTTCCCCAAAATATATATTTTTTGTAATTATTTTTCAGTGAATCTCGTAGTGAGCGAGTTGACGAAACTTAGTTCGGAAGATTTTCTGAAAAAATACGGAGTGAAAATCCCGGATCTAAACTCCCCTATCATTTTGACATGCAGATCTGGCCGTCGTGCAGAGATTTCATTGAATGACCTGGAAAAAGTTGGATTCACCAAGTTAGTAATCAAATAATAAT
Source organism: Limnephilus lunatus (assembly GCA_917563855.2). Classification (NCBI taxonomy): domain Eukaryota; kingdom Metazoa; phylum Arthropoda; class Insecta; order Trichoptera; family Limnephilidae; genus Limnephilus; species Limnephilus lunatus. The sequence continues at coordinate 79,269,046 of OU830592.1, forward strand.
ATTTCTAAACAATCGAAACCTGTGTGCCTGTATGTATACAGAATCTCCCATAGACTATGTACCTATGGATCAAACGAAGTAGGGTGATAGGAAAGATAATTTTCAATAAAAATAACCGATTATGTTGTAGATTATTCTTAACCCTTTCAATTTGTATCATTTTTGAAGTGAAAACTTCTTTAGTACCGTTGTGATTTGAAACTCGATGAAACGGAAGCGAGCGAACTAAAAAGATACAAACACATACATCTATAGTAGTGGTTCCCAAACTCTTTTGGCCCACGGACCCCTTTCCCAAACTCTTTTGACCCACGGACCCTTTTTATGGGAGACCCAGACCCCCATCCCACCATGCCCCATCGCATCCCGTTACGCCCCCCCCCCCCCCCCCCCCCCGTTGTGCAGTGGGCGGTGAGCAAAAAAAGTTGAGAATCTAGCGCGGACCCCCTGAAATTGTTCAGGGAACCCCAACTCAATTTTAATTTTCCACGAACCCTTTGAATGATCCTGGGGACTCCTGGGGGTCCGTACGGACCACTTTGGGAACCACTGATCAATGGGATTTACCCTGTGAGATAATGAGAAAGCAATAAAATATTTATTTTTTTCACGGGTACTCGGTTCCAATATAATTCGATAAATCCACAGTCCTTTGTGTCTAGTAGTATGAAGCGCCTGACGAACCTTAGCGGCCAGACATTCAGCGGATCAAGGGTCGACCCTTAATCCGCTGAAATCTACAGAATCACGAAACTACGAAATACATTTTTTTTTCTAATATCAGTAGATATACTTTAATAGTACACAACTGCTAACCCTGTACAAACCGCAAGTGCGCCCCACGATTTAATTTGGTAGCCACCTCTGGTCTGGAGCTCCAAAATACCTAAAAAAACCCTTGACTCTGTGCAGAAACGGGCGGTCCGTTTGATAGATTCTCCCATCTTAACAGACGGATTGCAATCTTTAGAGCACAGGCGTCAGGTGGGAATGCTGTCCTTGTTCTACCGGTATTACAATGGAAGATGCTCCGAGGAACTAGCGTCATTGATCCCCTCGGCACCGGTGCATAGTCGGGAAACACGCCAAACACGCGCCCAACATTTGTACACGGTTGATATTAGTCACATGAGAACGGGACGTTTTTACGATTCGTTCTTGAGTTCAACAGCTCGGCTGTGGAACGATTTACCGGCCTCTGTGTTTCCTCCCTCCTACAACATGATTCTCTTCAAGACCCATGTTAACTCCTTCCTTTCCTCAAAAAAAAACCCTCCACACAGCATCCTCAAAGATGACATAGGCCCTGAGGGAAATTATTTTCCTCAGGGCCTCCTGTATGGAGTTAATGTAAAAAAAAAAAGTGTCCAATCTTTAAACCACTCCAAAATTAACATGTAGAGAAAACACAAAAGAAAGCGCCTCCGAAGAAGAAAACAGAAATACTAATAAGATGACCAAATGTATAGGAAAATGTGCACTGGAATTGAACGACGAAAATACCTACGGAAAAAATCATCCTTCACATTGATAAAAAAAAGTGCTTCGCAATCTCCCCACTCTAGTTTACTTTAGTTTTTCTGAGGGTTTCACTTCTACCGCGTGTGCATTGCACACTCTGATTTTTTTAATGCTAAGTAAGTCAACTAAAAATAAATTCATCTTAAAAATATAGTGTTTTCTGGATTTAAAAAAAATTATGCTGTTAAATTGTGAATCTATCTAACATTAGGAATAGTTAATTTAGATATAAGATTTAGTCACTGGTAGCTATGTAATTATATTGCCTTTAATGTGTGTAAGTCTGCAATTCGTTGATATTAAATAAAGATTTTTTTTCAGTGGTAAATATTATGCTGGAAGCTGGTTGGAGTGGGAACAAAAACAAGGAATCAAATAAAAACTATATTCATTTGGATCGAATTAGCAATATGACCCCGAAAGAAAATCTATCTCAAATCCTTCAACCTTCATTTATTGCAGCCAAATAAATTGGGGACTTTTAATGATAGTTTTTTTAATCTTACCTGTACCTTGCCTGTATTTTGGCCTTTGGTTACTCCTAATTGTACGTATAAAAATAACCGCATTATGTAGCAGTCTCTTTTTTGTTGATTAATTTTTTGCACTTCAGTTCCTAGTAAGTCTGAACAGCATGTGGTAAGTTTACAGAAAATTAAGAAGCCTTTTCCTTTTCACCCGCTGAGCTGCATACGTAGAGACGTATCATTATCACATAACATCTTCTTCCCCTTATCTTGTCCTACTCTGATCGGGGATCTATTGTATCGACAAGTCCCCTCCAGGTGTTCCTGTCCTGTGCTACTTCAGAGGCCTCCGTCCACAGCAGGCCAAGCTTCGCAAACCTTCTCGACCTCTGGAGTTGATTCACCCAACCGAGGTCGTATTTGCGCAAATGCTATCAAAACTGCAGCCTATGGGCCCGCACCACAAATTGTTTAAAGTTAAATTGTGAAGATATTATATGTAAGTAACTTCAACAAAAAGATAGGCGCAACGTTATTAAGCTATTTCCAATTTAAAATTATAAACATAAAATAAAAACTTACTGATATTTGCATATTTGGGAATACAGAGATGAATCTCAAGTTTGTGTTCTTTTTACCCCTTAACTTTTTTTAAATAGGCAATTCACCCTAAAAAACCCTTAACTTGGCAAGTCTACAAATATTTAAATTTAAAAAATAATGGCCGAACTAGGCATTCTACATCAGACCTGGCATTTTACATGGAATTAATTTGAGAAAAAATAAAACTTTATTATAAGTAGGTTTTTCTTTACATTATTTGTTTTTGGATAGCCATACATTTTCACAATACCAATTTTTTTAACTCATTTAACACGATATTTAAATATTTTCTACATAACCTAGATAGTCCCGAATTGCTATCTGTCATTGGTTTAAATGTTCCAATGAGGCGTACCAGGCACACTTCACTTTTTCACATAGGATCCAATAATAGGTACTAATGCAGCAAAAAACTCACCAATCTCTCGCGCAATCACATCTTATACACACTATGAAAAATTATTAGACATTTTCCACAACTCCTTGCAAACATACAAAACTAATTTACTAAATTTGTTGGCGTGATATAATTTATTTTAAAACTTCTTATTTATATTTTAATTAAACTAATTACTATTTAATTTTAATTTTAATTTTATGAGTAAAACCTCAAATTGTAACATTTAATATGAAGACAATGTAAGCGAAACTCAATCGAAAATCTGGAAACAGAAAAATCAGAAAAAGATATTGGCACCTCTGGGACTTGAACCCAGAGGTGCCAATATCTTTTTCTGATTTTTCTGTTTCCAGATTTTCGATTGAGTTTCGCTTACATTCTCTTCATTTAATTAATTACTATTTGTGAGCATGTAATTCTTGTTCTAAAAATATATCTCTTTTATCTTCATATACAATCTTCCTTTATATTATTCTTCTCATTCATTCATTAGTTAAATTTTAAGAACTGTTCAAATCCCAGGCGAATAATTATCCCAAATATTCTAAGGACTTACGTAATAGGTACTATATCATGTAATAACTTCATTTAATATTCCTTATAACTTGTAAACTTATGTACTGTGTATATTGTATATCCTAATAAACAAATAAATTAGCCATGGAATTCGGTTGTTCATATCAATGTTAAATTAATCTTTTTTCATATATAGATAATAATGATTTTAAATAATCTTCATTTATCTCATCATTTAATCAACTTCTAAATAAGGTAAGTATAAAAACTTTCTAAAAAAAATAATTATATTTTAATTAAAGTATAAACTTTATTTACACTCGTATATGTAAATAATAATAATTTTTTTATCCATCCAGCACACCAATAGTCCACTCTTGGAGGCATCTTGGAGGAATAAGAGTCCACTACATAAGCCTCTTATACCTATGTACACGAACCGACGCCGACGAGTGATTTTAAAGAAAAAAGTTTTTTGCAAAATTTTGAAAATAATTTGAAATTATACAAGCCATCATTCATAGTGGTCATCGATATATAAATATATACATGTTAGTCGATTATAGTAATGCATGAATCACGAGTTTAGTGTACAAAATTCCTACAAATAAGCGGAACACGCCCATCTACTCACCTGTTTACTGTTTAGTGTTTAGGTATAAAAAATCTGATTGAACATGTTAATATTGTCAACTGGCAACAAATGAATACGACAGGCTAGAAGAATCGCTTAAAATTTGACTCAACTTAAAAATTATTTATTTTGATTTCTCGTAATGTTTCCACTACTATGAAATTTAAAAAAAAGAGTGTGCTTTAGATCACACGACTGAAGTAAAACTTCACTAACTTATAAAAGAAGAGAGAAATAAAATGTGCGCGCACTGCTTTCTCTTGCTCCTACAGTGTGATACAGACAATAGGCCTGCGTGTCTTAGATATACGAAACGTAAATGGCTATGAGAGAAAAATAAAGAAAATGTGTGCTCGCACCTCTCTCTCTTGCCCCTACAGTAATATAAGAAACGTAACTCTCTCTCTTTGTGTCAGTAACGTATGTCTCCCTCCCAACTTCCGTTCGCCTCGCCCGATCACACATGTCACGCATTCACCAGCTTACTCCCCAAGTCAAGCGTGCGTAAAGAAGTTTTACTTCAAAAATCATCAGTAAATTCACTACCAAATATTATACAAGAACGTATTTTTGTAATTTTGTTATATGCAGGACCTAGTACATCTAGTAGTTGGTTACTTTTATAACGATATTTTTCTATTGCTTTTCACAACTGACAACACCGAAAATGGGTGGAACTCTCGAAGGCGTGGAGGTATGTGTCATTTCATAGTTAATTGTTTTATTAACGTATTTATTCGTGTTTTCAATGCAGTTCGAAATAAAAATAATAATATATAATTATCAGAAGAACGTTTAGAAGTATTTTGTATGCGTCTGATATTTGCTAAATTGCGTAAAAACAGATTGTTTACATTAATGTTTTCTGCTTTGTTTGGGTAAAAAATAATCCGTTATTCATTTCTACTCTCAAATAATTAGATTTAAATGCAACAAATGTTCCTAATATTGTGTTAAATATTATTAAAATCATTGGAAGTATTTTAGAGTTGACCTATTAGAGAATTAGATTAACAACAAAGTGATCTAATAAACAATAAACTAATTCTTACTAATTTAATTTCAGTTAAACCTTCTTGCTGTCAACATGAAGTTTCGGTTACTAGTGTTTTTATCATGTGCCATTGTGAATGTTCAACTGTTGCCTCAAGAATATAACAGTATTGAAAGAAATACAGGGCAAAGCAGCTATGCGCAACAAACCTTTCCACAATCTGGTCAGTATGTTCAACAAAGTAACATTCCACAAACGAACTACCCTCAGAGCAACTTCCCCCAGAGTAGCTTCCCTCAGAGCAATTTCCCCCAAGGGAGCAACTACCCACAAAGCAATTACCCGCAGAGTAATTACCCCTCCAATAACTTTCCCCAATCTGGCTACCCCAATGACAACTACCCACAAGGTAATTATGGAGATGATGGTTTTAGTCAAGATTCCTTCGATGGAGAAAGTGACAGAATAAACAATTATGGAGGAGGAGGCAATAACTATGGGGGCCAAGATGGTTTACAGAGATACACATGTCCCCAACACTGGATACCCTTCAGAGATTCTTGCTATCGATTCATGAAGTCTCCAGCTCGCCCGAGGAATGAAGCTAGAAAGATTTGCCAAGCATATGAATCAGATTTGGTCTCCATTGATACTGTGGACGAACATGGCTTCTTGATCTACCAGCTCATGTGGCAAGACCCCCAACATCGCAGGTGGTATACATCGGCCAGGCAGCAGTCACCACAATACTGGACGAATGACGGAGATGGTGTTCAGTTGACCAATATGGACAATGCCTTTCTTCCACACCAGTATGACTCTCTGGGAAAGGATTATCTGGCTTACAAATTCTCAAATGATTTAAAAAGATGGGGGTTCGAAATGGTCTCGGGTGAAGAACCACTTCTGTTTGTTTGTGAAGCTCATGTTTCTAAACTTCTCTTCTTGATCGGAGATGATAGAACTTACACATACGGAATCAATATTGATGATCCTGAGAAGGTTCCCCGGGGTCCATATTTTATTAAGGAGCCTGTTGACAAAACTTTTGACTTGTCTAAGAATTCTATCTCTAACGATGTATCATTGAGTTGTTTGGCTGGGGGTTACCCGACACCTACCTACGAGTGGTTCAGAGAAGATTACCAAAATGACATTCTAGTGGCAACCAAGATTGACCCTCTGTCAGATGAAAGATTCACAGTTAGCGGAGGAACACTCCTCATTTATGATCCTGACAAGATAGCTGACCGAACTCATTACCATTGCAAAGCCACCAACAGATTTGGCTCTATAGTATCGGAAAGCGTCCTACTTTCATTTGGTTTCATCAGAGAGTTTAACTTGAAACGATCCTCGGAATCTGGAAACCAGAACTGGGGTAAAGTTTTGTACTGTGATCCTCCTCCTCACTATCCCGGAGTGAAATACTACTGGGTTCGTGAGTACTTCCCTAACTTCGTTGAAGAAGATCAGAGGGTGTTTGTATCATTTGATGGAGGATTATACTTCTCAGCTCTGGAAACTATTGACAGAGGAAACTACAGTTGTAACGTTCAAAGTAAAGTGTCGGACACGGGGAGAAATGGACCTCTTTTCCCCTTGATGGTTAACCCCCATTCTAATTATCAACAGTTGAAGTTCCCTAATAATTTCCCCAAAGTATTTCCCGAAGCGCCGGTAGTTGGGCAAGAAGTGAGATTGGAATGTATGGCATTTGGTTATCCCGTGCCTTCTTACAACTGGACACGTAAAGGTGCTGAAATTCCCAGACATTCCTACCAGTTGAGCTTCAGCCGAATTTTGGTTATTCCTCAGGTGTCGGTTGAGGATGAAGGGGAATATGTGTGCACAATCAACAATGACAGAGCATCCATGAACAACAGTGTCATTCTCAGTGTTCAAGCTGAACCTAACTTTACAATTCCACTGTCAGACAGGCACGTGGACAATAAAGGAGATCTTACCTGGACATGTGAAGCATTTGGAATACCCGATGTAAATTATACATGGTGGCGAAATGGTGAAGAGCTGTCCATGGAAAGCCTGGCCAATGAAGATAAGGACAGGTATCATATCCAAGATAATGTTTTATCCATCAGATACCTGAATCCAGAGAGAGACCCTGGAATGTATCAGTGCAAAGCCAGAAACCAGCTCAAGGCTACTTTCTCATCTGGGCAACTGAGAGTTCTATCGCTAAAACCATCTTTCAAAAAGAGACCTCTGGAATCCGAGACTTACGGAGCAGAAGGTGGCAATGTGACTATACTGTGTAACCCGGAAGCCGCCCCCCGACCCAAATTTATTTGGAAGAAAGATAATAATGTTATTGGGGGAGGTGGTAGACGTAGAATTCTTGACAATGGCAATTTGATTATTAGTCCCGTGTCGCGCGATGATGAAGGAGTGTATACTTGCTCAGCCAGTAACCAATACGGAGCTGATGAGAGTAAGGGTAGACTTATCGTCCTCCAAGCCCCTCGATTCATTGAAAGACTGCCCCCACGTATTCAAACACAAGTTTACCAAAACTTGTTCCTTCATTGCAATGCGCATTCTGATGAACTTTTGGACACAGCTTTCATTTGGACCCACAATGGCATTCGAATCATGGATACTAACTTTGTAGACTTCAACTTTTTCGATGATAAGAGAATTAAAATTGACGGAGGCTTGCTTGATATTTTCAATGTTTCTCTTTCGGATGCCGGTGAATACGAATGTATTGTGAAATCAGCAGTTGGCAGGATTTCTTCACGCACCATGCTAGTTGTAGAGGGACCGCCCGGACCTCCTGGAGGCCTACAAGTGGTGAGCATCAAGAAGAACTCTGCCACAATTCATTGGACTGACGGAGCATCAAATGGTAAACCCATTTTAGGATATATCGTAACAGGCAGAACCAATTGGAACTCTACATGGACAAATGTCAGTGGCAGTATTTATGGAAGAGAAATTGACAGATATAATGGAAGAAAGGAAGGCGTTATTGAAAATGCACTCGCCCCGTGGTCCGTGTACGAGTTTAAAATCCAAGCTTTTAATCAACTTGGTTTTGGTATGACCTCAGCTCCTAGTCCTCAGCACTCCACGCCTTCGGATAAGCCGTACAGGCCTCCCTACAAAATAAGTGGTGGAGGAGGAAAGATTGGTGACCTCACCATCACGTGGGAACCAATTACTTCTTCAGAACAAAATGGTCCAAATATTCATTACAAAATATTCTGGAGACGTACCGAACATGATACAGAGTTCCAATCTTTATTACTTAAAGAATTTGGTAATGTGGGCATGTCTGTGGTGCACGTCTCTCCCGAATACTTTTACACAAAGTACGATGTTAAAGTACAAGCCATCAACGATATCGGCCCTGGGCCGGTTAGCGAACCTGTCACTATATTCTCTGCAGAAGATATGCCACAGGTAGCACCGCAACAGATCGCAGCTGTATCCTATAATTCCACGGCTCTCAATGTAACGTGGTTGCCCATCGACCAGACCAGGGAGAGGATCCGAGGCAAGCTCATTGGCCACAGGCTCAAGTACTGGAAGAAAGACAACAAGGAAGAAGAATGTGTTTACTATTTGTCACGTTCCACCAGGAATTGGGCTCTGGTTGTTGGTTTGCAGCCCGACACATACTACTTTGTCAAGGTTATGGCTTTCAATTCTGCTGGTGAAGGTCCGGAAAGTGAACGATACTTGGAAAGGACATACCGGAAAGCTCCTCAGAAGCCTCCATCATCGGTGCACGTGTACGGTGTCAATCCATCAACAGTGCGAGTCGTGTGGCGATATGTTGCTCCATCACTGGAAGAAGAACCTATACAAGGCTACAAAGTAAGACCCATTTTATTAATTATATTCACTAAATTTCTCTACATAAAATCAAAGCCCACGTAAATAATCTCTCATCTGTAAATCTGATAAAACTACTGTTCTAGTTAGTGTTAAATTATTATTTTTAAGGCGATGCAATGCAAAGTACATAATGCAAAATCATGTGTTTTTGGTTTGAAAATTGATTGAATAATATTAAAGATGCTTTAATTACATACTACGAGTAGAAGGCATCGGCCTTTATTATAATCAACCATTTTTTTTTTATATGAATACCTCAGTCCCAGCTGCTCCTGTCTGGACCCAGTGAAACTATGGCATACCCAATTGGGGTATGTTGTGAGGCTGAAGGTAGTGAGGAGGGGAATGAGATGGGAAAGAAGAAAGTGGGGAAGTACCTGACTATTCAGATGTGGTCACTAAATACGGCTAAACCCATTTCACGCAACATTTCAATTCTGAATGGTAGTCTTACACCAGGGCGATATGACGAGTATCTTCCACTCTGGAACGTGCCGCAAATTTACTATACATTAGTTTTAATTAATTGTGAAATACCACAAATTAATCAAATAAAATTTATTTGCACACGCCGGGTGCGAACCCGCGACCTTCCGATTGTGAGTCGAGAGTCTTACCTCGGGACCGTGGATGCTTTGAAGTGTATAATATCCTAGGTAATAGATAAGTCCTTTAGAACATTGTAATCATTCAAAAAAGAAAGTAGTCAAAAATATGGTAAAAAATGTGTGGATTTGAAATATGAGATTGACAAAAATGACGTACATAAAAAAAAAACGAGTGTGCTTTAGACCATATGACTGAAGTAAAACTTCACTAACTTATGCCGTCCATTAACAATATAACAATAACAGGAATAAAAATATCCCCATCCCCTCAACATCCCCATCAACTCAACTCTCAATTGTCAACTCTCAGCTCTCAGCTCTCTCAGCTCTCTCAGCTCTCAGCTCTCTCAGCTCTCAGCTCTCAGCTCTCGCTCTCAGCTCTCAACTCAATTCAACTCAACGCAATTCAACTCAACTCATATCATTGATTAGCGTTTCACATTGATAACGTTTCATATTGATTAGCGGTACGTTCCAGAATGGAAGATACTCTCAGTATCGCCCTGGTGTAAGACCACCATTCAGAATTGAAACGTCGCTTGAAATGGCATTAGCCGTGTTTGGTGACCAGGTCTGAATAGCCAGGTACTTCCCTACCTTCCTCTTCCCTATCTCCTTCCCATCCCCACTACCTTTTCAACCTCACAACATACCCCAATTGGGGATGCCATAGTCTCACTGGCTTCAGATGGGAGCAGTTGGGACTCTTGTGCGTTATTAATATAAAAAATAAAAATTAAAAAAAAAAAAAAGCGTGTCACATGTTTTCGTAAGGTTTCATAACGTATTCATCATTTTACCCCTAAGTGTCGAGCGTGCGTAAAGAAGTTTTACTTCAAAAGGACCCGATGGCCGAGTGCTTTAAGTCATTGTCCCAGGAAAACAGAGATTCTGGGTTCGATTCCCAGTATCAATCGTAAACTTTTTATTTTCTATGACTTTTTCTGTTTCATGTTTTGTTTAGATTTATTAGCATTATCTTGATCTTCTATTATTTAAATCTCTGACTTATGAATCCCCTTTTGGAAATGGTTTCATTTTATAACTAGCGCAGATTCATGAAAAATCACATTTAAAAAAATATTAATAGAGAATCGAATCCCAATTAACTGCTTGGAAGGCAACTATGCTGACCATTACACCACCAATTATTTGAAGAATGGATGCGTAAATTTATTATATGTGGTAAAAATATAACAATTTTGAATGTTAAATACATATACACATCCGAAATTATATTGTTTATGCATAATTATTTAGGTGGCTGTGATTGTAATCAATTTGGAGTTTCCAAAGAAATATGAAGTAATGATGTATAATTCCCAGGTGCGAGTATGGGATGTGGACCAGGACATGAGCTTGGCCAACGATACAATCATTCCGGTTGGCGTGAAGCTGGAGGCGTACGTCAACAATCTGTCTCCCGGCAAGACTTACCACATGAGAGTGTTGGCTTCCAGCAATGGGGGTGACGGGAGGATGTCTTCACCCGCCAATACATTCAAGATGGGAGACTACCAAATCGCTTCCCCCTACAAAAACCATGCATCTTCTTTAAATCACAAACTTACATATTATTCACTTGTAGTTATGTTAGGTGTGTTATTATTTAACAATCCGACAGTGCTACTTTGAACACTACCTGAAAATTTAATTTGTTAAAAAAAAATTTTTTTTTACTCTTTGACGTTTGAATCTCACCCCGTACTGCTTTTGGAATCTCATATATTATTTTTCTTATTCAAAGTCTGAGCTCCAAAGTTAGTCACCAGTTTATTTAATATATAAAATTATATTAGTGAAGATGTATTCATATTTTTTTTACATGTGGAATATGTAATTAGTCAGATCAAACATCCTGAAAATCTGTTGACAGGCAACTTTTTACTTTGCTTTTTTTATTATATATATATTGCAGTATTTTTTATAGCATTTTGCATTCTTGTTGTGACATTTATTCCGAGCCTTTTTCTTAAGATTTAAGTATGTATTATTGTGTCGTTGGTACAAACTTTTTTTTGTAAGTGTTTTGATTTAAGGTATATAAGATATTATATTTTGCCATGCTGCAATATTTTATGCACATTCCATTTTTATTACAGCTAAGCTAAAATAATAATTACATATTACGTTCATATAATAAATGGATGCTCTTAGCAATTCCATCATTTTATTTCAGAGAAATTTTGAACTGTTTTCAATTTACATTCCATAATATATGGTAATTTGAACAGTTGTATATATTTCAGTTGTACGTATGTACTATAGATATAAGAGTCATAAAAACTATATTTTTCAAATAATATTAGCATTCACTTTTAGATTGCACTTGTATCAAAGATAGAGCAGGAAAGTATTGTACGATTATCTCAATCCGAGCCATTTCAGTGTATATCACATTATACATATTATATTAGTTTTAGGTAAATGTTTTGCTGTAGGTATGAGCATTAGAATGCTTATGGATATAAATATAGATCTGTATTTTGATATTGAAAATAAAAATACTTCTTATACAACTGTACTGAAAGTGTAATTTTATTAAATGTATTTTCTTATTTTTTGATTAGGATTACTCCAAAAGCATCCATCAAATTAATTGTCGGCTTCAAATTATCTTTAGCATTGAAACAATTTTATTTGCTGACAATCCTAAACATTATTTTCAATAAACGTTCATTCACAACACACAAAGAATGAATTAAATATGCAATACCTAGATAAAAAAAATAAATTATTTTCAACCATTATTATATATGTATAATGTACCTATTTTTATTGGAATTGTATGCAAGCATGACCAATCACAATAAATCCTTTTTGCATATAATAATATATATATGCAATACATAATTACATACAATTCCAATAATATTTTTTATTGGAATTGTATGTAAGCATGACCAATCACAATAAATCCTTTTTGCAAATAATAATAATATATATAGTATTATAAAGTTTTTGTTCAGTGTTATGTTATTATTGGTGAACATTTATTTTTTGTGTGAACTTCGACCAAATTACTTTACAAGGCAATAATTTTTTAAAATTAAATTTATTTAAAAATTTTCAAAAATATCATTTTTTCATGACAACATTCTCAATATACACTCCAGCCAAACTTCTAAAAGTACTATGGTTATTCTATAAGTGTGAAATTCTATTAAAGATGAAATATGTAACTACATACATAATAAAAAGTAATCATTTCAAAACATTGAATCGTGATTGTGTACCTGGAAAGTTATGTCTCATTGTGTATGATTTACCATACCTACTTGAAAAAGGCCTTTTAGTTAGCGGACAATAATGAGAAAGGATGTGTTTACATCTTATAAGAATTATATAATGTACGTTCATATGTAAATGGAAATATCTCTTTAATCTTATTGTACAATAGGTAATTCTGCACAATCTGTTTAAATTAAGCCTCCATACCTCCTGCTATAGGGATAAGGCTATTGTACAAATTGTGATCCATGTACTTTTTATTAAATATACATTTTTTATGAAATAATGTTTCTTTTTATTAATTTGTTATTAAACATGCCATTGATTTATTCATTAATAATAAGTATTGTATAAATAATATAATGGATTTCAATAAATATCTTATTTAATTTCTAAAAAAAGAAGTGGTATATTTTTAGTGTATTGATTCTGAATTGAGAATGTGATTCAAGTAGAGATTTCAAAGATGATAGGGTTCCATTTGTAGGTCATGATGGAGACTATCTTGAATTTCACAATCACCCATAAGATGGGTATTCTCTTCCAGACAAGCCATGATGTCCGGGGTGGAAGTTTGCTCCAGACTCACTTGGCCTCTGCCACCAATGTCTTCCGATATCTGATCTATGCTTTTAGTGACGCCATTCTGTACAAATTGCTGTGTATCTGGTGTGTGCTCTACAACCTCGTACTGTACACTGTTACTCTGAACCATATTTAGAAGAACTTCTCCACTTATGTTGACGTATGAACCATCTTCTAACTCAAATAGAATGGGAACATCAGTGGGAAGGCCGGTTGATTTGAGTACGTCTACGTATTCGGACAATGTAGAATTCATATCTGCAGATTCTAGTTTGTGGGGGCTCTCTATCGCCCAAGTATGGTTGTCATCACTGAATTGCTGTTCAGATATTTCAATATTTTCCTCACTGTGTTCATGTTCATTATTGGTTATGAATTCTTCACAATCTGAATTCAAATGTGGAGATAAAATACTATCTACAACTTGTGTTAAGTTCAGTTGCTCTTCCTCCTAGAATAACATTACCTTATTATAACATATAATTGTATGAACATTGTGCAAGTCTTGTGAAAACAAGCCAGGATGTACCTCAATTGGTTGCCCGTGTAAATTTTTCATTTCCTGGATAGTTTGCAGAGAACTTTTCTCCTGCTTTCTTAACACTTTTCTAATAGCTCTATTCAACTGCCTGGGATCAAGGACATTCGACTTGTAGTCCTGTCTCTGCATTCAAGGAAAAAGTATATTGATTCAATATTAATCCTAAATCACAATATTGTCACAGGAAAGCAATAACAAGTTGTAACAGACACACAATCAGTGGCGGCGTAAGGGGGGGCCGGAGGGGGCGGTCCGCCCCGGGTGCCAAGCACCAAGTGGTGACAACGACAACTCGTACAGCCAAAGGATGCGCACATAATCTCACTCAGTAAAGACATATCAATAAATAACTACCTACTCTTGTACCTAGCTACTTACATACTAATATCACATTTTGAAACGCATCGCAACTATATTTAAAAAAAAAATTCGAATATAGTTTCTAATTCCAAGAATGAATTCATTTTACGCTTGGTCTGATCTTATACCGCGAAATAACATAGAGCGCGGTGTGAAATGTTAATAAAAAATGTAGACCTTTGTACTTCAAAAACGTATGCCAGGAGAAATGGCCCAAAATGCTGGACTTAAATTACCAGAGGGGCTGCAGAGAGCAATGTTAGAATGTCACCATAGATTTTACGAAGAACTTGACCATCGTTACAAGGCAGTGGATTTTATTCTGGTTACATTTAATGTTATTCAACCTAAATCGTTGGTAACATCACAAGAAGAAGATCGTCGTAGAATGGTTTCAAATTTGTTAAAACTTTATGAAGAATTTTCAGCAAAGGACATCATGTTGGAGATTTTACGATTGAGGCGCCATTTGGAAGCCGCCAACATTTCTGCCTAAGAAGCGGTTCAATGAACTACACTGGAGCTTCTCAGATTCATTGTAAAATATGTCTTAGATTTTTTTAACAATTTGTGTTTCGGTGGCTTAATATGAAAAAAGCTTTTCAAAGTTAAAATTAATAAAATCTTACTTAAGTTCCGCAACGAGCAAAGCGCGACTAACCATTCCTTCAATTTTATCAATTGAAAGAGACAGGGAAATCAATTTTGATAATGTGATCGAATATTTTAGTAAAATAAAATCTCGGAAGCATGTTTAGTATTTGGTGTTTTATTTTAAGTAGGAGTGCTCAATACAAAACCGCCCCGGGTGGCAATCTACCCTACGCCGCCACTGCACACAATAATGGTTTGGCTATTATAATGGTATTACTTTCATGTGATGATGAATTGATTACGCAGTCTACAATATTAACATTACATTATAGTGTTTCTTCCTTCGACCTGACTTGTTTTTGGAAAATGTGTCATTGAACCGATCATAATAATGTTGCTTATATTTGTTCCGGCCCTTTGGAATTTCTTCCGTATTGCCCATGTTGCTATTTATCTCTATTGGAATACGGACCACCGCATTATTGGGATCCTTTGAATGAGGCACATTGTATGGAATACCACTTTCCTGCATCATCCTTTGTCCCTCATTTAACTGCCAAGGGAAAACATTATTAGAAGGTGAGTA
Organism: Limnephilus lunatus; assembly: GCA_917563855.2. Classification (NCBI taxonomy): domain Eukaryota; kingdom Metazoa; phylum Arthropoda; class Insecta; order Trichoptera; family Limnephilidae; genus Limnephilus; species Limnephilus lunatus. Next base: position 79,284,550 of record OU830592.1, read on the forward strand.
ATTATTGAATAAGGCTGAATACAGTCAGGCTATGGAGAGTTAAAAGTATTTAAAAAAAATAACATCTTTGTGTTATTTTTGGCACACAAACCTGTACATATTTCGAAACAAAGGTGTTTTGAAAGAAAGCATTGATAATTCGTAATCTAAGTTTTTCAGTGTTTTCAATATATACAGGATAACAGATGTACTCTGTGACATTCATTCATTCATATAAAGAATATGTTTACACGGATTATTCATGCATAATAGAATGCGCATAGCAGAGTGTGGGTTAAGAAATTAAATTACCACCTGAAAGCTTTCCTGTGTGTTTCCATAAGGTTGTTTAAAAATCAATGGCGCTGTAAATTCAGGAAGATTTTCTGAAAAATTATAATATTTATTATATGGCTACACTTGTCCAGATAACCTCTATCCTTTATAGATTCTGTAGTTATCTGTGCATTGGACTATGAGTTCAGAGGTTGCAGATTCAATTTTTGGGAATTTAAAAAATATATTAACAGGGGTTACCACGGACGTACAAATACATGGACCTGCCCTGAGTGATAAAAGGTGTATTATTTCCCCCTCCCATTGGAACCATTCCATCGGAACCGGCTGGGCTTGCAGAGCCTCGCGTGAATCTAAAAAATGTGACGTCATCATTCTTGTCCGGACCAGTGTCGAGCTCTTATCGTACATTTTACGAAATAAAACCACAAAATTTGTGGCTTGTGCTATAAAAACGTGTAAAAATAGAAGTGAAAAAGAGAATAAACCCAATTGTCGTATTACATTCCATAGGTAAGCATAATTTTTTACTTTATTTTAAGTTTATTCATATCACATAATATGCGTACAATGTATGTCTATGAAGATAACATGACATCGAGATACATGGCGACGCGAAACACAAAGCCGCTGTTTATACTGGGGTAAGTAAATTATGAAACATTTGTAAAAGTGTCTACGGAGACAAAATATTCAACTATGATCATACGCGAACCCTTTTTTGCCGCATTTGGACTTCTCACACTTGTTCATAACGTGGCATGCAATTCGCGCTCCCATATAAAAAGGTCTATTCATTCAAAAGCAGATTTTACTTTCAAGAACTAAATGGTGATATTATAGTGCGAGGTGCCTGTATACTATTAGATTGATTTATTGGCGAATCACAGTCTCTTTTCTCTCTTCATCCCGCCATAGTTGGTTTTTACCCCTCATCTGTAAGTTCTCGTCTATCTATATTTGTATGTCTATGGGGGTTACTCATTTTTTAATATATATAGATGCTGCCAGGTAGAGGTGATACGAGTTGATTGTTAACTCATACCCTGAAATGCCTCTGCAGCTGTCGTGAGGAAAACTGAACCAAAAATCATTTGTTATTAGAGCATGAAATATTTATTTGAATGGAAGTATGAAGACAAACCACATTCTTCTTTCAATTCCGGTAGACCCTTGATTTTCAAAAATTTTGCTGCCGATATCAATTCATCCATATCGCATTCTAGAATTGTTGTTTTTCCATTGTACATATACTCAACCAATGACTTCAGAACTACAAAGTTTATTTTCAGTATGATGAGTAAATCTCCAGTGCAATTCTTGAGAACTTCCTAAAATACAATTTTTTGTTACATAAATAGTTGTACAAACATGATAATTATTGTGTATTATTATTATTGTATAAAAATTACATACAATGGGAATTTATACCCGCTAAGTTACTGCAAGTAGCTTGTCAGCAGGAAATTAGTTCCACAGATTAGTTAAAACAATACATGAAATAATCCTAAACGCATCAGCGTAGCAACAACATACACATATAACAACAGAATATAATACATTAGCAACATAATAACAGCCATACATTAGTAATTAATAACATATTTGCAAATTAGTACATGGTGAGAGTGAGCAAAATATAATACATAAGGTTACTTCCCTAATAGCCATGATTTTAATTTCAGTGAGAATTTTGTTATAGAGCAATTTTCTTTAAATTCGTATGGCAATTTGTTAAATATTAATGGTATATTTAATATATTCAAGGGTTTTTGGACCATATTTGTAATTAATAGCCTATTAATGCACTTTTACTAATTTTACCATTCAAAATATTATTCACCTGAAAGTACAGACTGCTGGCAGCTAGTACAACTTTATGCACTCTCAAAGAATGATCACTGTGGTTTGAATTAGTATTGCACATTAGGGTGACATCAACTAAGTTTTGTGTCTGCATTAGTATGCCGAAATTAGTAAGCAATGTACTATCGTAATTCTCATACTGAATGCCGTACTTAATGTTTGACATTTTTTTAACACTATAAAAGCCTTTTCATTAAATTTCGCCATTAAATTGATAGCTAACAAAACATTTTAAATGTTTGACACCAAAACTTCTGAAACAAAAGATCATCAAATTATTCATTTTTTGAAATTCATCCAGTTGTCTAAATTTTAATAGAAAATAGGTACCTAGGTAGCTATTTACATTAAAAAGATATAGGGAGTGCCTACCTAAATAATGGTATTTATATTGGTTCCAATATTTTGGTAGGTACATAGACATTTGAATATTACTAGAAAAGAACAGAAAGGTGAGGGGTAGAAACCAACTGCAGCGGGAAGATGACTTTGGTGATATGTGATTCGTCAATAACTCAATCTGCTCGCCGCGTCATGAACAAATTTGAGAAGTCCAAATATGGCAAAGTAAGGTCACCTATTTTCGCCTTTTTAATATATTGTTGCCGTATTTAGTTAAGACACTTTTACAAATGTTTCATAATTTACTTACCCTAGTAAATATCGACGGGCACACGCCATGTATCTCGAGTGATAGTATATGTTACAAAAACGATCATAAATATTATGTGATCTGAATTAGCTTAAAATAAAGTAAAATAATGCTTGCCTATGGAACATAAAACGACAATTGGGTTTATTCTCTTTTTCACTTCTATTTTTACACGTTTTCAAAACAAAAGCCACTATTTTCTACTTGTTATTTCGTAAAATGCACCGATGAGTGCTCGACGCTCGCAGAAGAATTATGACGTCACATTTTTTAGATTAACGCAAAGCGATACTCGATCCCAGCCGGTTCCAATGGAATGGTTCCAATAGGAGGGGGAAATAATACGCTTTTATCACTTAGGGCAGGTATAGTAATATTCATATGTCTATGGGTAGGTAGTAAAAAATAATATAGGTATCTACCGTGCAAAATTTAAAAACTTTCTCTCGTAAAATTTCGAACAAACTTAATTTTATGTAGTACTTATAAATATAAAAACATCTTTCGATTCAATGAAATTTTTTTCGGAAGTTTTGATGTTTTCTGATACTACTTGTAAACAAAGAAACATTTTCTTAACTAACTAGGCATCATGCTGTTTCTCCGCAGGGGTAGGCAGAGAGAATATACCGCCAAACGCGGTCTTGGCACATTGCACTTGCTTGTGCCCTTCTATTATTCTCTTGACATGGCCCGATTCAAGTATCTGTGTTCGTCTAGTCGTCTTCCTCAGGCGTCCCCAATTTATATAATATATTTTCATCCCGATACTCGTCCCTCTTCTAATTACAAGCGTCTGCTTCTATAGAAGAAAAAATCAATTTAAAAAATCAGTGAAAACTTATTACCTATGTAATTTATTTTGAATTCAAAATTATTACACTTTGTAAACTACATAAAAAGTTAAAAAAAAAAAAACTTCAACTATTCACATTCGCGTCGTATATTCTCCTTAACACTCCTTTCTTCGTTCATTCATGGTTCATTCCATTCCAAACCATCTAAGATCTAAGCGTTCCCGTCCTAATCTTATGCTTACAGCGCCTTACATTATTTGCGAATTTCCACATTTTCTTGGTGTCGATCTAACCTGTCGTTGTGAAGGGGTCTCGTAATAGTTTGTTTTGTTTTCAAAAAAGTAGCATGATACAGCGCTTTTATACCGGCTCCAAACACATGGCAAGCCTCCGCAAGCGTCCACAATGCTTCACAAGTCCCAGCGCCTGGAGCCTGGGGCGCGCGTGTGGCTTGGCTTGCGTAGGCTTGCAAGAGCTTGCGAGAGCTTGCCGCCGATCCGATCGAGGTCGGATATTTTGGCCACAAGCGGCAAGCGCTTGCGGCAAACGCTGGCGTGGCATCCACGCAGCGAATGTACTGGCGCGCTTGCAAGTGTGGGGACGCCAGCCATTCGCCTGCCAGAGCTTGCCTGAGCTTGCGACAAGCAGCTTGTCGCAAGGGTCTGGTCGTAGCATTAGAATATTATTATAATTATAATATCCCGGAGTTGCCAATGCAAGTGTTTTAAAATACCCACAATAAATTTCAAATTCCCCACAATTTCGCCTCAAGTTCCTTACTTTCAAAATGAAACGAAATTCTTATAGTATTTCGTCATTTTCCGATTTTCTCTTTCGTTAAGGCTTAACAGAAATTTGTTTGAAAATTGGCTGCGAAAGAAAACGAAAGTACATTGGCAGTAAATACTATTTTTGTTTGGTTGAATAATCCGGAAATGCTGTTTGTTGCCAGTATTGCCAATTATAAAAAGCATTATTTCATGACCCGAACACTTTTGATGATAATGCACATATAAAATAAAATCCACAAAGGATGAGGTAGACATTTAACACTAATTACACACTCATTCGTTAATAATTTTACCATAAAAATAATTCGATCTTATCGTTACAAAGTAAAAAATTCCCTATCCAGGTCTACTTATTTTTGTATTTGTAACACTTCCAATTCAATTTTGAATATTGAAATCTTTATAACACTTGGAAAAAAAATAGATCTACCCCTTGTTTCATTGAGTGAAAATGTTATAAAGAACGTTTTGTTTATTATTTTGTAAAATGTAACTAATAAAATTTTATTTCGATTACACATATTTATGAATGAATGCATTCCAATAAAATATTAAACATAAATATTAAGTGATTATAAACAAATAAAAATTCGCGTTAACATTTTATTCCACAAATTTATCAATGAATGCATAAAAATAAAATATTATACATTTTTTTTAAATCATTTATATTATCGAGGCTTCTGACTCACACAATGTTGTCATTTTTTGCCTCATCTGTTTTTAAATTATAATATTATCTATAATCTCTAATGATCTACTTGAAGGTACTTAGTCCTTTTATATTCATTTTATACAAAAATTCACTTTCAAATATTTTCCAGTTTACATGATCTAATAAATTTCATTATTCTCGATATGGCGTGAAACTTGGTTGAGGCTATTAAATTCTGAACTTCCGATGAGTTCGAGGTCATTAATATTGTCACTCTCTGTCGTTCATATTTAATGCACTTTGATAACGTGTGTTCGACATCTTCAATTTGTTCACATATCGAGCACATTGGAGAATCAGAGAGGCCTATCAAACACAATATTCTTCCCATTAGTCCACGTCCGGATCTTAATCTAAAAATTATTCTCATTTCTGATCTTTTCAGATTAACCTCAGTGAACCATGGTCTTTTAAACGGTTCATTTTGGAGCTTTCTGTACCATATTCCCTTATTGGTAGACAACGTTTCAAAATGATTATTCCACATTTTATAATATTATACATTTGATATATTGATTATCTGATACTATTGTAAAGGTCCCGTCAATTGTAGAAGAATGGTCAATGTCACCCATCAATATTATAAGATGCAAGTTAACACATTAATTCCTTTCGAATGCTCCATGATGAATTGGATACGACCTAATCCTAGTTTTACTTTAGTTACGTCAAATTCTCTTACGTCAAGGTTCTCCCTACAAAATATCCTATCGGTTTAAATTCTAAGAAATTCCCCTTAATTTGGGGAATTTCTAACGAACTGGCAACCCTGTTGTAGCCGCTTGTCAAAATATTTGCCAGTGTTACCACTAGTAAAAATAAATCTTTTTAACCCAAAAAAACCCTTCATCGTAATATGTATGTAAAATATATAAAAACATTCAATGATTTATAATCGTACCGAGGCAATTTTTGTTATTGTAATTATGGGAATTCTTTTTTTAATGCTCGATTCGACGGCGTACGCAAGTTCCTACCCAAAAGTATGCTATGTATGGATACCTGCCGGAGCCGGAATGTAGGTATACGATAACATGGAAGCTGTCAAATGTCAGTTTAGAGGTGGGGATGCTGTGGGTCGTTTGTGCGGATTGTTGTGACGTTTCGTCGTGTTTTCTTAAATAGTTATTGTCTTTTCGTGTTAGATTCTTGCTTGAAACTATGTCGTTTCATAAATTTATAGTCAATCGAGTCAACGCATTAAAAATTCGGTAGCTTTTCCCCCAGTATTGCTTTGTGTACAATGTATCGTTAATGTATTAAAAAAGTGGTTTTAAAAAATGTTTGTAAGATGGTTCTTCGCACCTTTGTCTGGTCGTGTGTTTTGTAAAAATGTGTTCAAACTTTATTACTATAAGCGTGTTGATTGAAGACGTTATGAGATAGTGATATAATGTTAAAAATGTGCAATATTATTTGGTATGGGATTGTCGCAGCCCACCTGGTGTGTGTCGTTTTGGCAACGCCGCTTGACCCCGTACCTATTGGACGAGGTAAGAGAGAAAGGGATATTGTTTTTTTTTCATCTCAAATCTGCATATTATTTCAGTGACAACAGCATCTGATGTTTATTTTCATTTTGTGAATGTTGTGCTTTGTATTTGTTTACAGACAACAAACTATGAAAATTGTATTTGTGTGTAAGTAAAAGATTTGCTCTTTTCGGCCAGTGGCTTTTTTGTAATAGGTACCCGAATAACCTTTTATTTTCATGGAGTTAGGTAGGTATGTACTTTGTTTAGTTTTTTTTAATGTTCACGTTTTTCTTCTCAATGTTCTTTAAAAAAAACTTGCTGTGTTTACCTGGTTGGTATATTTGAATAACCAGGTAAGTTAATTGAATAGTCAGGAAAGTTATTTGAATACCAGGTACCTAAGTTGTTTGAATTGCCGGGTAGGTTATTTCTTTATCTTTCTCCTTATACTTCTCTACTCATTCCCATATATTGTTGATAAAATTTGTTATAAAATCTGTGTTTGCTATGTTTTTATGAGTTCAGCCGTGAATGCCTCTGAATTTACAATTTCAAAAAATAATCATAAGTCTAGATAAATCCTTCGTTGATCCTCAAGTGTACGCAGGAGTTTAAAAAAAAAACTATTATAAATTAACCCCTAGGTAGGATACGACCAACTACAATAGCAGTGCAGTGAAATCATGACTTCACCTACAAATGCACTGCTTATTTTAATTAGATTAGTTTTTAACCTGCGGGATCTTAAAAATCAATCAGATCACTTTTAATGACTTTTCAAAGGCGTGTAGAAATGCCGTGTGGGTGAAGAGTTAGGTTTTAAAAGTTTTTAACGCATTTTGTTACTGTCTATGAAAATTCGAAAGCAAAAAAGTGGATATTGTAGAAGCCTGTCAATTATTTAAAATATATATTCAACTTAACAAATAAATCATATTAATTTACACAATAACATAAGTTGTTGTTATACCTACATATAAATGCGTGAGGAATTAGGAAAATATAGCTATTTGTACATACGCAGTACACAAACAGTTATCCCAATATATTGTTTTCATTTTCTCTGATTCAGTTCAAATGAGTGGGTTTTTCGCATTCAAAGAATTTACCTGAAATGCCAAAAACCGATGGTAACGAATCCAATAGATTGCCCATAACGGCAACGAAGACAACCACATAATCAATGGCCGTTTTCTCTAAAGTTCGTTTATGCAGTGAACTCCCATTGAAAATATACTTAATACAAACTAGTATTATAATTTTACTAAACTTTACAGCGCGCCGACATTCAAATTCCGTGCTAAAAAATACACCCGTCCGAGTGATATTCGTACTGCCACTGCCCAATTGCCCAGTGCCCAATAGCGAGTCCAAAATGAATCCCAAATCCCATAGGTGCGTTATGAATATCAGCACATATTGAAAATTCCGTTATATTTCTTAGGTTCATACAAAACATACTAGTGGCTTCAGGGGGGCAAACCTTGGGAATCTACTGATTTGTTGACATAAAATTTGTACGGAATAATATATGTATGTATATTGAGAGAATCGTCACTAATTTTCTGTGATTACCGTGTTTAATTTTAATTCAAATAAATTAATTGCTGAAAGTTAACAGTTTCTTGCGTAAAATTATAATTTTTCGTATGTAAAACATTTTTTTGCAACCTACGATGATATTATATTATTTAGTCACAGGCGTTTTAATGAATGGCCGAATTGTATGTTGCTGCTAGGCCACTAATCTCTGATGCAGAGATTCCTATATAAAGATTCCATTAGATATAGGAAATGATGAATCCTTTAGACTTAGATCTAGAAAAATATGTGTATATACCTATCCAGCATAGGAAATTTCTTCTCTCTTTTTAATCTCCGATTGGAATCCCGATTAGATAGGCCACGAACCGCTACTGCACATAACAACTAAGTATAGGTAAGTTTGCCAAATATAAGGATGAGGGTAAGACCACCCACCAAGTGGTTCACTACATTTGGTGACTTAGTAGGGGTGTCCGGGTTCATGGGGTGAGGTTTGTCTATGTCTTGGCTGCGGATGCGTTTGCTCACTTACTGCGTGGCGGGCCGGATCTGGGGAGACCTTGTGACCTCTCAGGCAGAACTCTCTTCACTCTGTGCAACATCGTCTTGCACCGTAGTGGAAGGAATGGATTAACACGTCCGTCACTCCTGCACTCGTAGATTCTTACCTAGACATACACCTAGATTCTTACCCATTTCCTTCCTTCCCAAAACTCCTTTTCCCTAAAACGACCCTACGTACAATTCAATTTTGGGAGGCGGGTATGGGTACCGCCGCCCCGGGAACCATTTATTGGTTAACCAACACCTCTGCGGTAGGTCACCCCAAGTGTTTCGCAACGTTTGGTGACTTAGCAGGGGTGCCCGGGTTCATGGGGTGAGATTTGTCCAGATCTTGACGGCGGATGCGTCTGCCCACCTGGTGCGTGGCGGGCCGGATCGAGAGAGACTGGTTGAGGGAGGCCTTTTGACCTATCCAGCCGGACACTCTCGACCCATCGCCTTGCACCGCAGTTGAAGGGATGGATCCATACGTCCGTGTCACTCCTGTTCGATTCCCGGACTCACTGACCCCCAAATTCCTACCCACCCCTCATACTTTTTTCCTTGCCAGAACTTCCTATCCTTCCCTACCTTAAAAATACCCTCCACATAGCATCCCCTAAGATTACATAGGCCCGAGGGAAATTATTTACCTCTGGGCCTCCTGCGTGGAATTATGTAAAAAAAATTCCCAAAGATGACATATGCCATGGGTTCATAAGAGACATTGGACAACCGTTCACATTCCTTTATAGTCGTTTCTTCACGCTCTCCCATTCCGTCTCTTTCATACTCAAAATGTATATATGTAGTTAGTAATGCCACCAGTATAGCATTAAGCAGTCAGAATATTCTCTTTGAATGGCTTTGAAACTGTAAAAAAGTTAAATTCCTGACTTTATTCAGTCTTGTTCTGAGTTTTGGACTAATGCCTGATTGTTAACTTCCTACGTGCAAATTTAATTATTTGATTTAATTTCCTGCCTGGGAAATGTTTCACATTAAACAGATTCAGTTAAAACTTCACGGTATGTACTTACACGGCCTCCTTTTGACGACCTCCGTGGTCGAGGGGTAAGCAACCAGAATGTCGCGGGATCGAATCCCGGCGTGTGCAAATAATTTTATTTTTTTATTTATTTATTTCAAGACTTGTTTTTACATTAAAAAATGATAACATTTGCAAGGTTAAACAACATTTTTTTATTTATTCTACTACTCCATAAGTTGAGCTCTGGGAGCTCGTGTTTATGGGAGGAGTATTTATTCACACGCAAAAAATAAAATAATAATAATGTTCTAATTAAATGTTTAAAAAGAACTTATGTGATAAATACATTATAGTATATTTGCGGCACGTTCCAGAGTGGAAGATATTCTCAGTATCGCCCTGGTGTAAGACCACCATTCAGAATTGAAACGTTGCTTGAAATGGCTAACCATGTTTGGTGACCAGATCTGAATAGCCAGGTACTTCCACGCTTTCCTTTGACCCATCTCCTTTCCCTCCCCACTACCTTCAGCCTCACAACTTACCCCAATTCACTCACTCACAGAGTCTCACTGGCTCCAGACTCGAGCAACTTGGACTCTTGTGAGGTGTTCACATAAAAAAACACATCATTCTATTATTCAGCTTTTAATCCAAGAGTTTTATTTAACACTTTGATTTCAACCTAATTTTAATCATGGAAGAAGAAGATAATCTAAACAAAACACTTATAATCTAGACGAAAATATGAAAGGGAGCAAGACTCAGAAAAAGAGAAAAATATTGAAGAGAACAAGACACAGAAAAAGATAATGGTTGCAACTGGAACTCGAACCCAGAACCCAGAAGCTCTCGTCTACGGGACGTGCGCGTTTACTAAATCCGTCATTGCCACCTTCTGTCAAACCGTCACATTCGTCAATCTCATATTTCAAATTTTAGAATTAACAATAATATTATCTTCAACCACGGGACGTGCGCGGTTGGTTAGACGAGAGGTTCTGGGTTCGAGTTCCAGTTGCGACCATTAGATATCTTTTTCTGTGTCTTCTTCTCTTTCATATTTTCGTTTAGATTAGTATTGTTATCTTCTTCAATGATTTCATATTTTCGAATATTGAATGATGAAGGTTCAGTATTGTTGCTAAGTTCTGGGAATTAAAGGGAATAACCTTCAAAAGTTATGAAAAGAGAATTTTTCTTAAAAAAAAAATAATTTTAATCCTTAGTAATTAATAAAGATGGGGTTTTTATAAATTACTACGCATGTTTTGTATTTGGTTTTCCGCTTAATCAGTGACTCGTGCTCTAAGAATGTGTATGCCGTCATTGTGCGAATGAATCCAACGAACCTGTTTTTGAAACATGAATAATTTTGACCTACAGACATCGAATATCGATGCCTACAGAGCATGCTGTCTATTATAACGTAAATTCAAGAATGCAGCCAAAATTCTGTGTCAAACACCTACCGAATTTTTTCACTTCCCGAGTCGTTTGCAATCTTAACTATAAATCAGAAAATGCGTTTTTAAGTCTCACTAAAAACTCGTGAATGATGTACACAAAGTAGGAGTACTACATTCCCATAACAAAAATTATATCCTCAAGAACAATAAAAATATATTTTTTGTTAATTTCTTCTTTAAAAATAGCAAAACACATTGTGGGGTAATTTTAATTCAGTGAAAACAAATCACTTTGCATACACCATTTATTTAATTAAGAGCGTATAACCAGAGAAAACCAGAAATATGTCATTTTTAAATCAGTGTTTACGTATTGACTCTTTTCCACAAAAATTATAAATTGATTTCGAAAGATTGCTCTTTTATTTAGTAAACGTATGTTTTAAATTTTGAGAAAAAATGTTTATTTTTAGTATAATAAGGTTATACCATTGGTCGTTGGCAGATTTGTTAAATTTTCAAAAAAGATTTTGTATTATACAACACCAATTTCAAATCGTATAATCATGCAGTAAAATAAATCAATACATTATCTGGTAAACGTATGTAACAGAATTTTAATTTTAGTTTAAATAAAATCATTAAAAAATATATACGAAGATGTGTTTCTGGACGAAAATTGGTCCGTTTGTGTATTTATTTGCGCACTTATAGACTAATATATTTCAGATTTTTTTACATTCTTATTTTGCTCAGACGTTATTGAAAAATGATAAATTCTTATGATTAAAAAATAATTACAAAAAGTACATAATTTTAATAGTTTTAGCTTTGTAGGCATAAATTGAAGCAAATTTGGAATGAAATAAAATCGATATTGAGTTATAATTTTAAAAAGCTGGTACGGAGAGTAATTAATCTTTCTCATTGGAACCGCCCTGTACGACCGTAAGAACATATTTCTACGAAATGTGGATTTTCGGCCGCTGGCTGGTTAAACGCTCTTCAGTACCTACCTATTCCAAATTTTTTTTTTTAATAGGTAGTTTTTTTAATTAATCACTACTTAATCACAAATCCTTGATTTTATTTTTTGTCTATATCTACTTATTTTCTATATTTGTTTAGTTCATTTTTATTTATCCTATCGAAGAAACCATTGGTTTCGCAACATGTTGATAATTTTATTGAATAAATAAAAGGTACACCACATCGATCGTCCAGTTTATTATTCAGACGTCTCCGAAAAATCGAATTTGGAGTTGAGTATGCAGTTATTACGTAAAATTGTACGCCCTCTATCTGGTACAATACTGGATTATTCGTAAATACCACCAAATCCAAATACCAAAAAAAGAGTTTTAAGTTAGCTTCTCAGAAACTGGGAGTACTGTGCAGGGCCCGCAGATACTTTAATAGTACACAACTGCTAACCCTGTACAAATCGCAAGTGCGCCCCCCGATTGACTTTGACAGCCACCTCTTATCTGGAGCCCCAACATACCTTAAAAAACCCTAGACTCTGTGCAGAAACAGGCGGTCCTTTTGATAGATTCTCCTAACTCAATAAACGGATTGCAATCTTTAGAGCACAGGCGTCAGGTGGGAATGCTGTTCTTGTTCTACCGGTATTACAATGGAAGATGCTCCGAGGAACTAGCGTCATTGATCCCCTTGGTACCGGTGCATAGTCGGAAAACACGCGCCCAACATTTGTACACGGTTGACGTTAGTCACTTGAGAACGGGTCGTTTCTACGACTTGTTCTCGAGTTCAACAGCTCGGTTGTGGAACGATTTGCCGGCCTCTGTGTTTCCTCCCTCCTATAACATGGGTTCTCTTCAAAACCCATGTTCACTCCTTCCTTTCCTCAAAAAGACCCTCCACGCAGCATCTTCATATATGACTTAGGCCCTGAGGAAAATTATTTTCCTCGGGGCCTCCTGTGTGGAGTTTGTAAAAAAAAAACAAAATGCAGAAAAACTTGTAGTGAATTCCTACTACATTGAGGCCAACTTCAAACATTGGGACGATTGTGTAGAAGAGTAAGTAATCAATGCGTTGTGGAGTTCGAGTTGGAAGATTGGAATTGGCCCGGGATCGCTCCAGGGTGCTAAACTAAGAGTATGGATATTATTAGTTCCATGGTGCTAAACCACTGACGCGTAAACCGCGGCCTGCGAGTCCATTTTGTGTGGCCCGCGATCCTTTTCGTACTTCCAACTTGTTTAAATAAAATAATAAAATATTTCAAAAAGTTTGCAGTAAAAAATGTTCAACGTTTTCTGTTGTTTTAAAAAAGGGTTGAGCGTCGAACTTCAGTCTTCTTTGGTTCTTCAAAGTTTTGATTCAACCGCTCTAATAAAGTTTTTCTTACATAATATTCTTAGACAAAATTTCGTGGTTCGACCGTAGAAAAAACATCACATTCGCAATGCATATTTTCTTGTTGAAAACTGTTTGTGATGCATTTTAAAAGTTTCCGTTTTATAAAATAACAAAGTTTTATTTGTTAAACTTAATTTAACTTTCCGAACACGAAAATCAACAGTCAAAACAGAAGGTAGGTATTTTTAATGTTTTTTATTTTGATAAAAATCGTGAGCATTTATTGGTTCGGCCTTCGAGATGGTTCAGAGGGTGGGCCAATAAAATCGGTGATTTTGATATCCCTATAACTTTTAATTCACCAATAATAATTATATTATGTATCAATATAAATATCACAAATTTCCTAATAATATATGACTAGCTTATGCCCATTGCAAATGCAACTAACGGGTTAGAACTAACTTGACTTACTTACTAACAGAAAAAAAATATATATTTCATAGTAAGCGGGTAGGTACCTACGGTTAAACATACAAATATATATGAAGCCACCCACAGGGCCTAGCAGCAAAAACCTGCCATAAGTTAGTATATAGACACCAATACCACATAGGCATGCACACATCAAATCTCCAAAGTTTCATCGCAATCGGATGAACGGTTAAGCAATGCGTAATTTCATGATGCCAGAGCTCACTTTTGTATACAGAAACCGTCGTGGGCATGCACACATCAAATCTACAATTTTTTATCGCAATCGGATGAATGGTATAGCAACGCTTAGCGGTTAAACACACAATTATGTATAAAGCCGCCCGCAGGACCTAGCAGCAAAAAGCTGCCACACTACATACACTAATTCCCGGTACATTTAGTTTTCAAACAGCTCGTGCGCCACCTATTAAATTTTTTTATACAAATTTCGTGAAGCCAGAACTCACCAGTAGTTTTATACAAACCTTGTATTAACAATAACGAACACAACAAAAAAAGAATTTTTCAATTTGTTGCAGTCCTTCAGAAGTTATGAGCGTACGTACATTTTCATAAAAATTTTATAATGCCAGAACTCACCAGTAGTTTTACTGCTAAAAAAAGCGCTATACGAATTTAATACTTAAAAAAAAATATCCCGTTCAACTTCGAGTAATTTCTGTAAAAGTTCGGTTCGAATTCTATTCAAGTTCTATAGATATTTTTGTATTATGATGCAACTGGCATTTACTGATAAAAAAAAATAGAACTTACACAGAACGTGAAAATGAACTTAAAAAAATTGTTAAATTATTCAGTATCGGTGAAACAACATTACCTTAGTAAATTAAATTGCATTAAAACCTAAATAATTGTCTAACTACCCATTCCGGTAGGTACCGGCGCTTTTCCTTACAAAATTCCGGCAATGGTTTTGCTTTTTTATCATATTTGCAATACTACCGAGATAAGTAGGTACCTACCCTGAATTAATAACATAATTTTTACTGGCCGGTAAATATCCACCCTACTGAAGTGAATCTATGGACACGTATTTTCTTGTTTTTTTTGGAAAATTTTATAGGTTTTTCGGTGACCCTGAACTTTTTTACATGGGACAGACACCTCATATTGGTATCAAAAGACGCGGAATGTGTTCGGGTACCGACTTTTTCAAAAACATCCAAGCCGGAATCGTTTTTCCGGCCGCAATGCCGTTTCCCGAAAAACAACAACCCAAACCGCTGAGAGATCCGTTTTGTTTTGACATGTAAGAATCCTGACCTAACTCAACATTCATAGCAATTTCTTTTGCATTGAAACTAATGGCCAAAATGACATCTTTTTTTTGAAGTACACCTGTCGGCAGGAAATATAACTGAGCCGAATTGAGTACTTTTATTTGAGGTTCCAGTTTTTGCCGCTGATTTGCTTCAGTTTTCTGTGAATAAATCGCTAGCAAAAATGTAGGCAAACAAAATGCTTAATTTTTCCGTAGTTTTCTCAAGTACTGAAAAGTGTGCTTTCGTACCCAAAAAAGACTTTTTTCTTTCCCTTTTTGAGCCTACGCGTACGTCGCGCCGTTTCAACGGGTGAACCTGACGGCGGGAAATAGAACTAAGCCGAATTTCTCCGTCAGTGATAGATTTAATTGTAGTTTTCGCCGTTTGGGTGCGCTGCTAACCGTGCAGCGGTGTTTTGTATGAAAAATGGTCCGTAATCTGGAGACTTTTGGCACGCTCCCCTGGATCCGATAATGGTCTCTGCGGTCTTTGAAACTCGAGGAGCGGAGAGGTCATTTTCGGATCCATCGAAAGCACTGAATTTTTTTGGCAAGCCAAAGTGAACCTTGAGGTTGGTGAAAATCCAGGGGCGGTGAGGTCGATTTTCCCATCAAAAAAAAGTGAGCTCGTCTTCAAAACTGAGCATTAATATATAGTATTGTAATTACGCTCTTATTAATTATTAATTAAATGCATTTTCAATATCACAGTGACTGAAATTAAGTTATGATTTTTTTAAACAATAATAAAATTTAATGAAGAAGTACCAAGAATTCCCGGTAACATTCTTTCTTGCTATGAGATATGTGAAAACAATAAAGCGAGCAATAAAGGGTGAAGCGGATGAATGGAGGTGAGAAGAAAAGAATTATTATGGTCAATAACATCGGACTTTAATTAAAGATTCCACAAACTCGGCCGACTTTATGTGATTGCTGGAACCTGATCTCACACTTGTGCGTTTATTGCTTTTTCTCGTGAAAAACGTCAAGGAAGACGGTAAGAAGTGGAATTTAAAAATGTTATCTATTTTTTAAGCTTTTTCGTTATTTCGTACGTTTTAGTTTTACAGTATTTTTTTTTTAAATATGCATTACAGATATATGTAATCCTATTACAATACACATGCCATATACATAACTTTAAATGATTTTTTTTACAATAATAGATATTTTAGAGATATCATTTAACAGCACCATACCTCTTGTCATGCTATGCTGCGCCAGAACTTCCGTTCTACTATGTGGAATACAAATCAAGTCGTGGTGACGACCTTGGCGGTAGTTGTTCGATACGAACAATTTATAGCATTCCAAGAGATATGGGCTGTCCATGTAATAGTTCATAATTTTAAAAGCCGTTAATGCAAGGGTCCCTTTCCTCCTAGATTAGAGACTTTCGTGGCGCGTTTCAGAGAGCAAATCATAAAGAAACAATTTAAAACGGATCTATATCAAATTCTACCATTCATCTATAACACTACTCTTGGTATCGCATTGGTAAAAAACCACTAATCGGAATCGCAACTTGAATGGCATTTTGCCATTTAATATAACTTAACCTAACCTAACCTTTATTTTCCAACATCCTTTCTCCCTTCCAACTCCCTAACCTGACCAGGGATGTCATAGATCCACTTTGACGCAGTTTTCAGGGATGGATTTTAAAATATATTTTCTCATTTAGTCTCACATTTAAAGTACTTAATTAAAAAAATATATTTTCATATAAATTTCATATTACAATTCATTTACATTATCACGACTATCATACCACCATCAGGCCCATATTACGGCAGTTGTGTATAGGCTAATAATAATGTAATCCTAAATATAATCCTCTATCTCATTATTGTTATCACTACCAACCACCTAACCTACCAATCTAAAAATTTTTGTCAAATATTTTTGCTTTATTGAAAAATTTACTTTATTTAATATTTATAAAATATTTGTAAACTAGTCTGTCTCGAAACAGGATTTCCTAGTGAGACAGGCAAGGCCAAAAAAAATATATATGTAAAACTTTTTATATATACACATAAGTAATAAAATTATAAAAAAATTAATACTCGTAGTAAGAATAAATGTAGACACAAAAATAAAAATAATATTTAAAAATTAAAAAAAAAACATACATAAACCATATCAAAAATCAAAACTAACATTAAACTAAATCATAAAGAAGAGATTTTAAAGAAAATAGAAATAAAATACTCAATAATATTAAAAGGCAAGGTTAAAAAACACACAAAGACCTCCCATTTGAAAAAAGTCAAAATCACAGAACTCGTTATATCTGTATAGAGCTGTGAAGAGCTATCATGAAATACCGACAAATACAAAAGAAGAGTAAAATGTATTAAAATTTAAAAAAAGAATAACGAAATAATATATGTGAAGCGTAATTTTCAATTGATGTAATCTTTAAAAAAAGCACGCCCACTTTCAAATGAATGTTGTACACGGGTAGTAAAAAGGGTGATATAGAATTTTTTGACTTTATATCGGTGCTCAAAATGAATTGTATATTTTAGGCGCTATCGTCATGTCATAATATTATTAACATTTTCACTCGTGTAATGATTATTATGGGATGTCGACAATCGCCTAACTTAGCTACTGTATTTCGCAATAACCGTGTGATTTTTTTCTATAATTATTTGTGACGAGTAAATTGCAAATTTGTGCTATTGCAGAATCAAGCGCTGGGATTTCGTATTGTTTTGTCCGCATAATGGGTGGCATAATGATTATCGCGTTTCTTGTTCTGAAGAGGCAGTAAAATATAAATTATACCATTACCGTTTTACTTACTAGATTCTTACACACCGGTTCAGCGTTGGTTTAAGAGGAAGCCACAAGCCAAAAATTGACATATTCTTAGTGTGCCTTAAATCGCCACGAATATAGGTAATAATCAGAAAAATCGCTTGGAAAACGGAGTCTAGAGGTCACGATTTCAAGCGCTAAAGTGTTTTTAAAATTTTATTTTGTGTATAATTTTATAAGAGAGAAAAAATGTTAATCAATGAAACTGTCACACATAATTTTAGCAAAAAAATTATATTTTAAAAAGTTGCTTCTTACATATATGCGTTCATACGGTTTGTCCGGGTCTTGGCGGCGTTTGCGTCTGCCTACCAGCTGCATGGCAGGCTGGATTGGAAGAGAGTGGTTGAGGGAGTCTCTTCGACTTCTCCAGAACTCTCTCGGAACATCGCCTTGCACCGCAGTGGGAGGGAGCCATACGTCCCTCACTCCTGGACACACTGACTCCTAGATTCCTACCCATCCCTTATACCCCTTTCCTTCCCAGAACCTCCTCTCTTTCCTTTCCTAAAAAGAGCCTCCATTCAGCATCCCCAAAGATACATAGGGGGCATACATTAATTACGTGAGCTCAAAAGGAGGGGGGGGGGGGGAGTGGGGGGGTCCAGCAAAATCTCACGTTACTTGAAAAGAATATATGAAGTGGCCCAAATTTATCTCATCAAGGGTGGGAGATGGGTCTAGATTGGAAGAAAAACTGCTCACGTAATTAATGTATGCCCCATAGGCCCTGAGGGGAATTATTTTCCTCAGGGCCTCCTGTGTTGACCCAATGTAAAAAAAAACATTTCGAATGGAAAAACATTTTTTTTGTAGTTTACAATTACCTGTACATTTTATAAATAATTTCACAATTTTATTTTAATTCTAGTCAATGGAAACAGCAGGAAAAGCTTCAATTATCCAACTACTTTTAATATATAAACCGATTCATGCTAAAGATTAATCGAAAATGGTGATTTTTAGCAACAACTTTTGGAGGCGTGTCTACATTGTCTACGCTTTGACGAAAAATACAATAAACATCTGATAGTAAATAGTAACCCCCTATCGACTGCACAAAATCGTCTTCAAATGTGTTGTAGATTCACCGGTTTTACCCCTTGTACAATTAGTTTCTTGACGTCATATAAAAAGCGTGGTAATTTCGAGTTGGGTTAACTTTTTGATTCGTGTGTTCTCACAACTGTTCTGCATCCTTAATTAATCTACAATTCTACAATGATCTAATTTATGCGAGCATTTTACCTTATTGCTGAAAACGTAAATCTGCGTCTTTTGTTGATCAAAAAGTTGCGCCCGTTTATATTGTAGATGCTATAGAATCTGAGAAATTTTGAATTCGATATTCTCTTTGTGAATACGAAATCGAAGCGACCGAAAAATCTTACCCCAAAAGCTTATTTTTATTATATTGTATTTACCCCACACAGGAGGCCCCGTGGAAAATAATTTCCCTCAGAGACAATGTCAACTTTGGGGAAGCTGTGTGGATGGTATTTTTAAGAAAAGGAAGGAGAGGAAATTATGGGAAGCACAAAGATATGATGAGGGTTGGGTAGGAATTCAGTGTGTCCAGGATTGACGGACGTATAAATCCATCCTTCCAACTACGGTGCAAGTGCAAGGGTTGAGAGAGACCAGCTGGAAAAGTCTCAAAGGATTTCCCCAAACCGGCCTCTTCCGCTCTGGCCCGCCAAGCAGCTGATGGGCAGGAGCAGGCCGAAATTATAATTTTTATAAAATTATAATTTTTTGTGCATTATTTATCAATCGACTTCAAAAATTCTTTTAATAGTAAGTTGGTATGGATATCAAACTAATTTATACAGTGTAGATTTTTTGTCCTTATACGATGATATGTACTATATATGAACATGTAGTTTTTTCCTTGGTGCATTTGAATAAAAATATGTTTTATACTTTTGTTATTCTGCGGTATATTTTCTCTGAACACGCCTTCGGGACACTTAATTATATTTTGTGTAAGAAGGTGTCAATGCCGGCGACGCGGGCGTTTATTAAGTATATCGTATTTTCCCTAAACCGACTGTATATTGTAATAAATATGCCGTGGTGGCAACTGTTGAGAGATCAACTGTCATGGAATCGATAATTCAGTTCTGATACCCCAACGCATCAAACAAGGATTTTTTTTATTCGATGGTTCGTAGTGTTTGTACCTACTTTAAATACTTGTAATGAACGAATTAAACTTCCGGCTGTCTCCGAGAGCCGAAAGCTCAGATTTTTTTATGTGGAAAACGTTCTTATTTTTCCACATCATTATTAAGGGATTTTCACGTAGTAAGAGTAATAATAACCCTTATTTGTAAATCGAGTACCTACCCACGTTCCATCCAATAAATAGTAAATGAAAAACTAGATATCAAGTAGATAGTCAGCTACCCTTTTATATCCAGCTTAAAGGCAAGTAGGTACCCACCCGCTCCCCCTTTCGGAATAGGGTTATACTAATTTCGGTTTGGCAAATTGGTATTTTAAGCAGGTAATTTAAAATTGAAATCCGCCACAGACGGAGATTTGTCATGTCCTGGGAAATTCTCCTCCAGAATCTCCGAGATAAACCGACTTTCTCCCGGAGAATAAATCCCTACAGCAGATGAGTTTTTTTTACCTTAATCACAGAGCTCTGACAGTTATTAATGTTTCTCTTATAAATAGAATCTCGTAATAAAGATTGCTGTTTGCAAGTTTAATATCATTTCACCTCTGGTGTGACTGTGTTGCCTGGAAACTTTACCCAAAGAATATTGTGTTCTGTTAAGATTTTCTTGAACAAAGAAGTACTTACGTAAAATGTTTGTAGGCATTTATTATTTAAAGGTATTAATCATACGTAAGTACCCACTTCAAAAGTCCGCGAGTTCATAATATAATAATTTTCTCTGCGAGGGGAGATAATAAATCATTTACAAAAGCACTATTGAAATATGATAAACTAGGTATGTGAACACTTTATAATTTGATTTCAGCGTTGAAATGGGGTGTGGGCAAATAATTATATTATAATATCCAGATGTTTTGCTATTAACCATTAATTTTGTCAATAGACGTCTCTGTGGTTTATCCATTTAAATTTATCCAATATTAGTAGATTCCTTTTTGAAGTGAAAACTTCTTTAGCACCATTGTGATTTGAAATCGATGAAACGAAATATAGCGACACTAAAAAGAGGCAAACGTATAACATCCATAGGATTTAGCCTGCGAGAGAATGAGATAGTGTAATTGGTCTCCTCTTTGTGCGGTGCTTCGTAGCCTCCCCACTCTTGTCTACTTTATTTTTCTGAAGGTTTCGCTTCTATCGCGTGTGAATTGCACACTAGGTTAGAAAAAAATTGCTTTTTGTATGAATAAGCGCGAACAGTAAAAGAGAAACATTTTGTGGAATAACGTTGTGGGTGAAATTTTTATACCCAACATTTTTCCACAAATTCAGCATAAATTCTTGTAATACATTCTAATTTAATTGCCGTTCTTCAAGACTTTTCAATTAAAACTCTTAAGAATTGTACTTTTATTGTATTTTAAATATTAAATGTATAAAACATAAGTGGTTTCGTTTTATGTTTTTTTTTCTTCATTTTTCGAATATTGTTGGATACAACCTTTTTCCGGGCAAAGGCTCTTTATTATTAGAAGCACTTTCCATTGAAATTTTGGTGAAGGAAACTGATATATATGTTTTACTCTTCTGATTCTTTACCTCTCCCCTGGCGTATATTAGTATGTTTTAAGGATTGAACACCTAAGGAAATATACTAATCTGAGACTTGGACAAGTTTTTGCGAAGAGAAAAATCTTCAAATAAATGGGGTTCAGTTGTTCAGTAGCCGGTGGTTACGTTTCAATCCTCGAGACCAATAAAAAGTCATTTTTATTATTGGTTAGGGGACCCTTCTGTACAGCTTCTGTAAGCACTTAGGACTTAGGCCATAGGCCCATTGTGCTATCTCGCATGTTTCACCATATTTTCTCGACAGTTTGTTGTTATTAACCTAGTCCCTTTAATAAAGGTCACCAGGGGTGTTATTGTGTGTTTGGCGATATTCACTGGTATCACAACCTTCTTCCCAGCCGAAAATTTGGCACTATAAATGAAAGGGTGATTTTGCATCCCCCTTCAAATTTCATACAGTTATTGGTGATTTCCACTCCTCATATATGGATTATGTTCTGTTAATCCTTTCTGTAATCATTGAAAATTTAAAAAACAAAACGAAAAAAAACACATTAGTACCAAGTTTTCCCGAGTTATCTCGGGTGTGGGATTTTTCGCATATAATAGCCGCCCGAGTATACTCGAGGGTGGTCCTTATTGGTAAGAGTCACACAAGATCTTTCAATGAGTTTCTGAGTTTCTACCATCGACTTATCTACCTAACTTTGTTGATGGTTTATATCTATGATACGAGGTCTAACCCCTATATTTATTACCTAGCCATTTATTTGATTTCAAACAGCTCTACCATAGTTCAACCACATAGCGAAGTTGTACACTATTTTTGGTGAATTAGCAGGGATGCCCGGTTCCAGGGTGTTCAATTGCGTGGCAGGCCGAATCAGGGTAGGCTGGTTGAGGGAGACGTTTTAGCGGCTAAAAGGTCTCCCTCAACCAGCTAAAATTTAGCCTCTCCAGTAGGACTCTCTCGGAACATCGCCTTGCATCGTAGTGGAAGGGATACGTTCACACGTTCATCACTCCTAGACACACTGACCCCCCGATTCCTACCCACCCCTGATACCTTTTTTCTTCCCAGAAATTTCTCTCCTTCCTTTCCAAAAAAACCCTATACACATAATCCCCTAAAATGATATAGGTAGGCCTTGAGGGAAATTATTTACCTAAGAACCTCCTATGTGAAGCTAATGTGTAAAAAAAGATGACACAGACTATTAGATACCTACGCGATAATCTTTTATAACGCTAAGGCCAATCTTGTGCACTGTATTTCAATGTAAAACTATCTCGGGTTTCTCTACTTCTCACGCCATTGTGTTACTCTAATATGGAGGAAGTTACGAGTAGTTATGTTATATACCCACATAGTCTTTTTGTCAACAGTGTACCGTTCCAAAACGATACGGAATATTATCCCGACAATTCTTGAAACTTTGGCGTATTAACATGATAAGTGAAAAAAACAACATAATTATGGAGTTCCACTTTGTGAGAAAATTACCCAGGCCAGTTTCCGAATTACTGTTTGTGTATTCCAAGTTTTGCAGGGAAGCTCGCTCCGTAAAACATTTATTTTTATACACCGATTTTAAAACAAACTTTCACCAAGATAATATTTCTTGTTGGCTTACGTTCTTTCGTTAAAATGGGATTTTTAATTATTAGGTTTGTAATTTTTAGCAAATGTACAAAGAATTCAAAATAATATTTCAGCACATAAATAATCTTTTATATATAAACAGGCTGGAACACAACCATAATACTCGTTTTAACTTTAATGAAGGGCTAATTGTACCTAAGCATGCAAACAAATATGGACAAAGAACGTTAACTTACATGATTCCCAGTTGTTTAAATATGTTACCTGCTGAAATTAAAAACTGTGCCCAAAACAAACAATTGATGAATTTACTGAAGACTTTGCTTACGGAAAGAATTAATTTGTATTACTTAGCTTACAATGACATATTATTTATTCTAAAGACTTTAAAAGTCATTTATGTTTTCAAAAATTTCTTTTTATCTATATTTCTGTAAATTTTTTTAAATTTATTTTATATAATTGTGAAAGTGTAACTATTAAATCACTATAATAAGATCTTTAACGTAAAGAACCCGTTAGACAAACTGCTAAAAAGTAGTTTATCGGGACTTTTTGTCTTATATTTGTAAAGTGTATAAAAAATAGCAAAATTATTTAATACTTCGCTGTAATTGTTACATTACATTTTATGGAAAACATTGAAGTACCTACGTTATTTTATCAGATATTTTCAGCGTAAAAATATTACTTACGTAGAAAGGTTATAAAAAAAATATTAAAGCAAAGACACGTTAATAATAATTATTTTCATATTAAGTTTGAATAACGGCTCTCCACGCCAGCGACCAATTCTTATAAGTGTATCGCAGTTTCTAAATCGGCTCTCCGAAGTGGCCGGAAACATTGAGATGTTCATTATTATAAGTTATAGCTGGGTTACCCGGCTTCGCTCAAGACAATAAGATAGTGTTCTGGAATGTTGCACAATGATGTTCCCGATTCCCTATTCCTGATCATTCCACAACATACTCCGCCACTCCTTCCACAACTTTCTACAGTTCTATGGAACCTTCTAGAACTTTCCGGAAGACTGTTCTAGAAATTTCAAGAGGGCGAAACTTTCAGCCCTTATATCTTTAAAAGCACGCCCTTTAGGTAAAAACGGATACCCTTGTTCCCTAGGGGGCATAGAGATCTACCACACCATATAACTCCCTTGATCGAACCGGGACTCGTTTCTGAGTTTTTGCGAGCTGCACGTTTTTTTTGACTTTCTTTTATAATATATGCCATATTCAAATAAATAAAATGTTACTCCTTACATGTCCTTTCCCGTGCGTTCCCCTCCAGCGTTCCACTTCCACCTTCCCCACCACCGCTCTCCAGTTCCCCCGTCCCGCCAACCCCCCTGGCACTGCATTTCTTGACTCCTCTCCCGCCCGGCCCGTAGCCGAAACTTTTTTCTAATACTAACAATTTTAAACTCGTGATATCTTTCTAATTAAATATCCGAATTGAAAAATTCAAAAAGTTAAATAAAGGTATTGAAGCTGTCTTGAATATGAAGTAATTTATTTTGATAAGGATTAAAACCAAGATACAAATAAAGAGCCTTTTGAAGCAGCGACATTTAAATTAAATTTTTAAAATAAAAGAATACTTATTGTGGCATAACCATAATAGTTAGACATATGCTGTCAAGACCTTTTTTGTAAATAATGATGAGTTCTATAAAGTCGTAGTACATCATTTTATTCTATCATCAATAGTTTTCGCAGCGCACGCGATTTAAAGAATATTTTAGGTAATTTTTTTACCCCCTGGGTTACATTATTGAAGTTTTAGTAAGGATGCCTATTTTTAAAAAAAATATAATATAGCCTATGTCACCCAGGGATAGTGTAGCTTCCCAACAGCGAAAGAATTTTTCAAATCGGTTCAGTAGTTTCGGAGCCTATTCGATGCAAACAAACACACAAACAAACAAATATTACCTCTTTATATAGTGTAGTAGAGTAGTAGATTTAGTGAAATAATTTCTCTCAGGGCCTGTGTTATCTTTGGGGAGTACGGATGGTCTATTTAATTAAAGGAAGGATTTGAAGTTCTTGGAAGGAAAAACGTACATGGTGTGGGTACGAATATCTGGTGGTCAGTGTGTACAGGAGGGACGTATGCATCCATTCCTTCCACTGCGGTCGAAAGGGTCCGGCTGGAGAGGTCAAAGAGTCTCTCTTAACCGGCCTCTCCCGTTCTGGCTGTCACGCAGTCGGTAGACGCACCCGCCGCCAAGACCTGGATAACCCCATGAATCCAGGCATCCCTTCTAAGTTACCAAACGTAGTGATTTCATACAAAGGGTAGATAATAAGGGGCGGCATATGGCTTATGGACCCCAAAGTGGTGCATAGAGCTGAAGGTATCTTTTAAGTTGGGAACAAAAGGGCTCCACTGGGTTTACGTGGAACCCAGGCCTTCATTTCGGCAGGGCTGAGAGCTCTTTCTATAGGGGCATTGGCACTACTGTTTTTGGTTCAAGGATAGTTCAATAAAAGAGGATGACTTTGAGAGTAACCAGTTTCTTTCCATACAAATTTCGGTCATTTGGTTGATTTTTGTCGTGCTTATTCTATGTATAGTGGCTAAATACTTCCTGGTAAATCAAGGAAGCTAATGCGAAAACCAGAAACGTGGAAGAATAATTTAGAAGGAAAAAACAATATGTAAACATTTGAAAGTTTTACCCATATTTCATTGAAGTTTCCAATGTTTCTCATTTTTGTTAAAATATTTTTTAAACAATTTTTTTTTTTTAAATATTTTTAACCACAATATATTTTTATTACATAATATTTTCAATATTTTTTTCTAGATAATGTGAAGGATGTAAACAATTTGTTAAAACAAATTATGGCATCGATTAGAAACAATTAGAAAACTTCAATTTCTACAAATAATGGATGAAATCTCCAAAAATCATCCGGAAATTACTTACACAACAAGAAACACAAAAATCATTTGAGTTTGTGTGAAGCCAGAGAAAATTATGTTGGTCAAATAATATAACGCATTTTAAGTTTTTATAACCAATGCCCTGTTACCGTATATAAATATACCGACTAACTAATATTTCTTTATTTGCTTCGTTCGATAAAAACATTTCTTTTCTTTCTACTGTTATATTTTTAATAAATAAAAATGAAAAAAATATATCTTCTCTAATAAATTGTGTATTTTAATTTTTTGAATATAATATTTTTTATATGATTTAAACCTTCACTGGCACTGCACTGACCAAAACAGCATAGAAATCCAAAAAAGTATGTGTTCCAAAACCCTCCGTATTTAACTAAATCATAGATTCTCAACCTTGTTTTGTCCACCGTCCACTTTGAGAATATTTTTATTTCTAGCGCCCCCTAACCCGTTGAATCCGAAACAGCGAATACCACGACAGGGTTATAAATTAAACATTTAATTAGGAAATAATAATTATATTGGGTTATTATAATATCGTGCTAACTTATAAAAAAAAAATGGAATTATGAAAAGTCATAAGCCTACATTTTTTTTACTCAAAAGTTAGAAAATCCATTACGGAGGGTATTGGAACTCAACGATTCAATTATCCGCTCAGATAAATAAATATAACCGGGCTTATTGATTAAAAATCTTATTTTAAATGTTTTAGTTAGATAAATAATAACTTTTTAAAATAATGATTAATTATTTTCATTATACAGCGAACCACTCGGGTGACCTGTGGCAGAGGATGTTGGTTATCCAATGAAAGATTCCCGGGGCGGCGGTACCCTCACTATCCTCCTGAATTGTGTATGAAGGATTGAACATCTGCGAGTATATTGATGACGTCGTGCAACCTAGGAAAGGCGAAGAATCTAAATGTAATATTGATGTTATCCTTGAAAGTTGGTTTTAGTATATAATTTCCTCTCTAGAATTTAAACATTTTCTTTGTCATCCTGCCGGGTTGTTTTACAAAGGTCCTACATTTTGCAGGAGACAAGATGTGCTCGTTAATAATTGATAGAATAACAATTGCGTGGGGTTTTCCTCTGTAGAGAGGAAAAGCCGAGCTAATCATTTTGAGTTTTTCAAGTTAATGTTATCCCCCAGCGCCATTAAATTTTATTCGAGACCTTAAATTCCCTGGAGGGCTTGGAAGAAAGATTGGCCGGAAAATTCGCTTACAAACTAACTTGGCGGCACATCCGCTAGGGGCTCCTTCGCATTGTCCCCACTAGATGGCGGCTCCTCATCTCATCCACTCTGTTCTTATTACTAGCTCCATTGTAACTTCACCACTACTAAAATATGAATAATTCTATGCTTTCTTTCAGCGTAGATGTATTTCTTTGTGTCGCTGAATATGAATGGCTTAATTCAGGTATTTTAGGCTTTTTCTTAACTTTTCCGTTAAAATACCGGCTAAATTTTAAAACTCATGTTTCACGCTCAAATTGCAAATAGGGGGTCGGATATTTTGTTCATGAAAATCTACGGAAAATGCATTTTGTTTTTCTGAAAATCCATATAAATTTACTTTCAGATCATAAGTGAACACATGCCAATACAATAGGATCGCGTCACAGTACTAAGTAAATCAACTGCGGTACTTTAGAAAATATGAATATACGTAGATTTTTCCGTTTTAAAAACCATAATATGATTTTGTTCTTAGGTTTCGATAACCGCCAGAGTTTCACAAATATGTAGAGAGTGAAATACACTGTAAATACTGTATAAGCTTTGTTTTTCCAATAAATTTTTATTTCTATGAACATTTGGACCTCGCCTCCAATTTTTTAAAATTTTTCTTTTATTTAATAAATTAAGACCAAAATACCCCGAAATCAGGAGTTTTGTAAGTAGGTATCTACCAACTTAAATACCTATCTACTTGATTTTTCTTTTGGAAATGGGCAATTCATCTTAAAATACCTACCTAATTATAAACCATGAATATTTTACGTAGGTAGCCAATATTTTTTTGAAATTTTATTAAAGGAATAATTATTTTATTTATATGTAGAGTGATTCATGAGGAAGGTTTAGGTATATAATTTGTCAAGGTTTTGTGTAAATTGGTTGAAATATATAATATATAAAGAAGAATGTCTGTATGTGGTGAACGAGCGGGCTGGCAAGCGGGCGACATGGATTTGATTTGTATGCAAATCTACAGTTTTATGCCGACGTTGATGAAGTTTTGCACACATGATCTTGATACATTTGATTTCGAAAACTCTGCATAAAGCTCGGGCATCGCCGGGGACTTCAGCTAGTATTGAAAAAATGCGAATAAGAAAGACCAAATAAATACGACGATTTCACATTTGGAAAAAATATATTTATTGAACCATTAAACCCACTATCAATAAACCAAAAACGGAACGTACAAACAAATTTACAGACAGACGAATGCAACACGGTCAAGTTAAAACAGGACATCGCTATGCTCAGTCGATAATAATAAAATAACTAATAAGCACTGACGACGGAATAACAGAAGTGTTTTATTGTGTAAGTTCTTTTTAGTACCAGACGGTCTGAAGTAATTTGTGGAAAAGACCGCTAAAAGTGAAGTAGCTCGTACCCGTTACAAATTTGTAAAGATCTGTGTGGTAACTTCTGCTGCTAATCCAGTCCCAGTGTGCTCCGTGCGCCGCTCCGAGTTCTCAGCTCCGGCATCTACTCCGATCTCCGTGTTTTGCCCTCTTATGTAAAGGCAGTCGTTATTGGTCGAAGGGGAAGTCTGGTATAATAAACCTTCCTCGCGTGAGGAGAGAGAGGTGAAGGAGACGGTAGCTGAAGGGGGAGGGGAGGGAGAGGAGAAGGAGCGAGTCGAGCCAGGATTTATTACCGTCGATTCCAGGTTAATATGGAGCTCGCTCAGTCCTCACCACAACATCGCATTTTTCCGCTAAACCCGCCCCAAAGCGGCTACAGATTAATTTACCAAATGAGCTCGAATTCGGCGTAACTCTGCCTTCGAAGCATATTTCGGAGGGCATGAATCTTCGTGTGCGTATTTTTTAAAACCTTTTTTATTCCGTGTTTAAAGGAAATTAACAAAGTTTGAACCGTTATAAATTGGCCGTTTTATTACTTTGATACCACTGCACACAAAAGGTTTTAGTAAAATACACGTTGTTAAACTTAAAAGCGCAAATTTGTAGCAGCTTAACGCCTTAGGCTAATTTGTTCGTTTTTCGGAACAACTCGTACAAGTTTCATAAAAATTGTAGTGGCTCTCTCGCTATCATGGTTAGAAATATGATCTAAACATTCCAAACGATATTACAAAGAAAACCACGCTTTATATTCACATCTAATGATACCTGCTTTAATTTCTCAGGCTAATTTATTAGGTTTTCTTGACAACTTATATAGGTCTCAAAGAAATCGACATGTCTCCCTTACTATCATGGTTAGAAATATGATCTAAACGGTGTTAGAAAGAGAAAACACCGCGCTTTGTATTCGCTCTAAATTAATAAAAATGTACACATTTATGAAACTAAAGTTACCAACGGCAATTTCGAAAAAAAAAATTATGTAATTTGAGATTTTTTTATTACTTAATTATTTTTTCTTGAAACGACAAAAAAGTGATATGACCATAACGTTTATAACGCATTTGCCTAATAAAATATGATTGTGTTTTTATTTTTTTTTCGTTTTCAGTAATTTTTAGCCGTTTTTAAAACATTTTATGTTTGTATTAAAAATTGAATATATTTTAATGATTATAATCTTAATAATTATTATTCATATTTTGTTTAAAAGCGGAAATATTTTGACCCTCTGATAAAATATGGTGGAAGCCTGAGGGGTTAAAAGCTCGAATTTGTAGTAGCTTAAAGCTTCTGGCCCTACTCGTGGATGCTCGTTTAACGTAGAGCGCTAAATGAAATATATAGAGCAATGTTCAATTCGATTTTCCGTTCACGTCCAATTCAACACGGAATAGCGAAGTTCTTTTTTGAATAAAGTCTTCTTCGCTTATTTAAATAGTGTTTTCATTGGTGCCGCCATTCTTTCGCTTTTTCCATTAAACGCGCTTTCGCTATTGACAAACTTCTTTAGCGTTTCCTATTCATCTTGTGTTTGCTGTTTCTATTATTCGCCGCGAGTGCACTTTATCATTCCTACTCCCGCTCCTCCCAACCGACTTCCAACTCCTCGTGGAAGGAAGGTATTTACATCATTTTATTTATAGCCAACATTTAGAGTTCAAACAACGCCCAAAAACCTACGCTTTGTGCGTGACACAATAGCATAGGGCCTTTGCTTTCCCATCGATATTAAATTCTCTAGATTCCACGTGCGTTCTACTATATAAAACAATGAATTTTCCCTAGTATTTCATTACTCAGTTCAATGGATTTAATACATCGATTTATCTTTCTCCTTGACTATACCCACATTAAGTTTAACAATTTATTATGCGGAAACTTTTGAAGTTAAAACTTCTTTAGCACCGTTGTGATTTGAAACTCGATGAAACCGGAAGCGAGCGACACTAAAAAGAGACAAACACATACATATATAGGATTTAGCTTGCTAGAGATTGAGATAGCAATAAAATATTTATTTAATTCACGGGTACTCGGTTCCAATACAATACGATAAATCCAGAGTCCCACGCAAGTCTCCTTTGATGTAGTGATATCAAGCGCCTGACGAACCTCTGTAGACATTTGGCGGACCAAGGATCGAATCTTACGATATCAAAAAATATATTTTTTGTAAAATCACACAAATACTAATAAGATCACTAAATGTATAGGCGACCACCACAACACGGGCATGTGCCTAGCATGGTGGTCGAAAAATCCCCAATTTTATGCAATAAAAATTCAATGAATAAAGAAAACTTAAAAAAAAGCAAAAAGGTGCACTAGAATTCATTCTATACAAAAATATGAAGAAAAAAAAACATCCTTCACATTGATAAAAAAGTGCTTCGTAGTCTCCCCACTTCTGTCTACTTTAGTTTTCTGAAGGTTTTACTTCTACCGCGTGTGAATTGCACACTCCGATTTTTAAAAAATATATTTTTATATTTATTACATAGGGTTCCATAGCTTAGTTGATGGATCTCTTGCCATGTCAGCAAAGGCCCCTGGGTTCGAGTCCCAATGGAACCAATATCTTTTTCAGATTTTTCTGTCTCCAGATTTTCGATTGAGTTTCGCTTATATTGTTTTCATTTAATTAAATATTATAATTTAAGCTTTTACTCATAAAGTAAAAAAAAAATATTCTTTTATAATTTACCACTGGCAGCTCGGACAGTAATCATACCAATATGTATTTGTTAATGTAAATAAGTATCTTAATCGTAAATCTCTAGTTTAAGCCATGGTAAGTCATATAAAGTATATAGCAGTATTGTGTAAATACCACTCGGTCATAAAAATATGTATAGTTTTAAGTCTTTGCAGTAAGTCTTTAATTATTAATCTTAGTTATAAGTATAAGTTAAAAGCCACTAGTAATGATTCGAAGCTCAAAATGACGGCGCGATAGAAATGATCCAAACATTTTTATTATTATTATTAGATAATGAAAAGCAATACGTCGTTCTTTAATGTTTTATTAAAAAAATATTCCTTCGTACTTTTTGTTGTTGTTGTAAAATAAGTAACTACTTGAGTATGGCACTTCTAAATATTGATGAACAAACATTAAACATTTTAGTAATCGAAATAATCGTCTCCGAAACATTTTTCGATTAAATCACTCAGTACGCGCTGTTCGAAGGTCGAACAAATACGACGAAGAATGGATGTCTAAAAGCAATATTTTACTTTTAGGCAGAACTGTCATTATTTGGTCCTTACTGTCGCTTTCATGAAAGAAAGTTAGCGGTCGCGTAATTAAAACTAGGCCCATGCGAACAAAATTGGTGTCACCAACAGGACTCGGCGTAATTTTCGCATATCGGCACACTTATTTATTCGAATGAGTTTAATTATTGTTTATTTATTGTATCAGTATACCTTACCTACTAAAGTCTGGAAAGGTGTATCGTTTATTAAATTATTGGAAACACTGATAACTGTTTTATAATATGTCTTTATTATTTCAGACTTTGTCATTGGGCAAGTTTTGGAGACCGATCATAGATAATAATATAATCATGGATTAAATTAAAAGAAAAGGAAATGTTAGAAGAAGAATATCGGATAGTATTTCTACTTAAAACCTAGTCCATAAACCATACCACTACGTACTGTTTCTATATAAATTAAAAAAATAATAACGAAATATTTGTAAAGCGCAGTTTTGTGTTATTTCACTTCAAGTGCGCACTATAATAAACTTAAAAGTAATCTTTAGTGTTCCTTACGAGTCCTTACAAAATATTGATCAAATAATATGAACCAAAGAATAGCCTTGTACATTAAAAATTATATACAAAGCAATGCCAAGAGAACAGAATTAACAATAATAGTGCTGTTTTGGCACGGGACAATGGATAGCGACAAACAATAACGGTACCATTAAACAAGAATCATTAAAACTACAATATAATAATATAAAACAGGAGGCAGGACCAATGAATGTGACGCTGCGTCAAAATATACAGAACCATACTTACCTGGGAGAAACTTGAGATTAACACTGTTATTGTTTATTTGAGAAATGTATATACAGTTTGCACACAGATAACGTACTTAATTTTGGAATACATATTATTGGAAGTGCCATATTATATAATATGTCCTATAATGAACGTGTTTGGGAAAGCAAAGCAAAATTTTATGATATGCTGTACAATAGTACAATAATTATTATTTTTAATTGATAAACTAACGTTTAAACAAGATTTGTATGCATAGCACAAAGGGTACATTGAAAAAATCTTCCGAGAAAAGATACTGTCCACCAACGGGAATTCAATTCCCGTTGGTAGATGAGTGTTTCAGGCTGATAATTATTGATTATAATATTTGTTATCTACCCTTTGTGCTATGCATAAAAATCTTGTTTAAACGTTAGTTTATCAATTAAAAATAATAATTAATATTTGACAAGTTAAAGTATTTCAGCAAAAAATGCAGACATAATTAGTCTCGACGCCACCTAGCGGGAGATTTAGTATTTAACAATACCTCTCTCACAAAAATAAAGTTGGTTGTTTTCAGTTGGAAAAATGTAATAATAAGTAATTGTCGAATGAAACACTAGTATATATTGAATTATTTGGCGGGTATTAGATAAGCCGCCATAGCTCAGTGGTCAGAGGTCCTGACCGGCAATCAAAGGGACACGGGCTCAATTCCCGTTGGTGGACAGTATCTTTTCTCGGAAGATTTTTTCAATGTAGATGAGTGTTTCAGGCTGATAATTATTGATTATAGTACAATAATGTTAATCCAAAAAGAAAAGTGTGATCTGGATGTATTACAGGCAATACAAGAATGATACTCTCAGGTTTACGAGTTCACTTTACGATCTGTTAAATTTTTTGGTTCCAATTACATGGTACAATAACCAGCCTTGTCTGTTCTGTATCAACGTATTTTATATTATTTGCTAAACTTGATTTATGAAAGTCCCTCCGCGTTGTTCCCTTTCAGAAATAAGGCGGCCATTGCCAATAAATTATTAAAAAAAAAAACAATTAACATCGGAACAGTGACAATCAGAAAAGCGAGGCCGGAAACTGAAATCAATCATTTTCCCTTATCCAACGGAAGTCGAACGCGTGACCTTACGATCGGAAAGCGGGCTATCTTCCTGTGCGCTGCGGGGCTGCCTCTATCTATACACAGTACTACACACAATGACTAATAAATATATCAGTGGCGTGCTGTCCACATGGGCTGAAATTCTTTGAAATTCCCTAGAAAAAATAAATGTACAAAAAAAGGCTGATTTTATAATCCTCACGGCTATGGCACGGCGACGGCAATGACACGCAGTATCTAATATTAATATGGTGACCAGACAGTTGATCTCCCGACAGCTGGCCGCCAAAATTATTTTTTTTATATTACAACTTTTTGTGCAATTTTAACAAATGTCAAAGCTAAAATCTACTTAGTACCTGCAATAATAAGTTGATATGGATATCAAACGAATTTATTTACAGGGTTGATTTTTGGTTCTTATACGCTTGTACATACAGTAAATAGACATGGACAAATAGTATTTTCCTTGATACATTTGAATAAAAATATGTTTTGTACTTTTGTTAATTGGCGGTACATCCTGTCTGTTCACCCCTTCGGGGCACTTAGTTATATTTTGTGTAAGTAGGTATACCATATTTTCCCTAAACCGACTCTGTATTGTTCAGAAGTATGCCGGGGGCTAACTGTCGGAGGATCAACTGTCATGGAACCCTTTAATAAGAGTGAGGGAAATGCAAGAAAAAAAGTCTGTTTGGGTCCACTATGTTTTTTTTCCTTTATTTTTTCCCACTATATCTACATACATTTCATAAGTAATTTTTACATAATTTTTAAATACAAAGTAGTTAATGGGAACCCATTAAGGCACCGCCTGTGCGTGGGTAATATAAAAAAGGTGCTAAATTACATCAATAACTACAAGTAAAATATGTAAATTTTAACGTAAAGGTTTAGAAATATATGTATCTGTCAAAATATTGTAGTAAAAAGGAGACACCTAAAAGTTTGTTGAGAAACATGTTTTGTTATAGTTTCAAGAAAGTAAATAAAGTTAGTCTTGAAGTTACAGTAGAATTGTGTTAAAAAGTGGAGCTTGAAGGTTTACATGTGTGATGTAGATTTACCAGTTTTCCGCTTGTGCTGCGAGTTTTCGGACACCATAGCTAACCAAGCTAAGCACTTTAAAAAAAAAATCATAGTAGAGCTAGGAAGTTTTTTTAAATACCCTCGACGAAAGAGCAATGATGCCAATGGAATATGTGTAGGTAGCCACCATATTATCCTATGGTTGTTACAGGTAAATCATTTAAAAAAGATCCTTGCTTATGTATTGGTATACTGGATGGATTAAAAATGACGATTGTTTACTTGTTTAACACTTGACGTTTGGATGCAAATAAAAAAAAATATATTTTACAAATGAAATGTAAAATACAAAACTTATAAACACGTCTTTCTTGCAGAACCTACATTCATAAATTACATTCTTAAATTCGCCTTCATGGTCGAGGGGCAAGCTTCTCGATTAGCAATCCGGAGATCGCGGGTTCGAATTTCACAATTAATTAGATTAAAATAATATTTTTGCATCACGTTCCGGATTGGAAGATACTTCCAGTATCGCCCTATTGTAGATTGTAGACCACTATTCAGAATTGAAACGTTGCTTGAAATGACGTTAGCCGGATCTGAATGGATTTTTAACCGGATCTGAATGGCCAGGTACTTCACCGCCTTCCAGTTCCCCATCGCCTTCCCCGCCCCATTACCTTCAGCTTCAGAACATACCACAATTAAGGATGCCATAGTCTTACTGGCTCCAGACGGGGGCAGTTGTGCGTCAGGTGTTCATATAAAAAAAACGTTGTTAATTATGCCTAAAGGCCTTGTTATGCCTAAATCGCAAATCTATATTTGAACGGTTTACTTCTTTAAGTATTTGATAGGTATTAATTCTAGGTGAAAATAATTTTTGTAAATTCAATTATAATATTAATTTAGTTTGTACCACGGACGTACAAAATATATGGACATGCCCTTACGTCCTTAAAGGCGTGTTATTTCCCCCTCCCATTGGAACCATTTTTCGGAACCGGCTGGGCTTGCGAGAGCCCGCGTTAATCTAAAAAATGTGACGTCATCATTCTTGTCCGGACCAGTGTCGAGCTCTTATCGTACATTTTACGCACGGACGTTGTATGCCTAAGAGTATGGATATTAGTTCCATGTTGTATGCTATGGAACACATACTATGACATCGAGATACATGGCGACGCGAAACACAAAGCCGCTGTTTACTGGGGTAAGTAAATCATGAAACATTTGTAAAAGTGTCTACGGAAACAAAACATTCGACTATGAAAATACTCAGAACCTTACTTTGCGAATTTGGACTTGACACATCTGTTCATAACGTGGCATGCAATTCGCGCTCCCATATAAAAAGGTATATTCATTCAAAAGCAGATTTTACTTTCAAGAACTTTTTTATTTTTTATTAACCAATACATATAATATACAATTAAACAAAATATATATAATATACAAAATTGGTGGTAACAATACCTCCCTAATTGAGAAATTCTCGTGTTTAGAGAGGGAGCACTATCAGATTGACAGTACTATACATACTTGACAGTTGTTACAATTTGGATGTATGTAGAACTACTTTTTTAAAATATATACAATGAATAATAAGTTGAATAATAATTTTGAATGAAAATATAAGTTGGCAACTAAATGATGATATTATAGTGCGAGGTGCCTATATACTGTCAGATTGATTTATTGGCGAATCACAAGTCTCTTTCCTCTCTTCGTCCCGCCATAGTTGGTTTTTACCCCTCATCTGTAAGTTCTCGTCTAGCTATTTGTATGTCTATGGTTTGTACTAATAAATGATTAACTTCGCTGCTCACCCAGCATCTTTAACATTTGCGTTGTAAGAGGGGATTGCTGGAGGGTTTTCCAAAATAGTTCGATTTTTTTTTGAAACGTTCGATACTATCCGACTATCGGGTGCCAAATAACACATTCAAAGTGTCTTCTTAAAAATGATTTGTCTGTAGTAAGGTACTGCCAACTCTATTCGAAATAACCCGCACGTACACAGTGCAGTGTATTTACACTGATATTGGTTTTCATTCCGATAAATCATGCAAGAAGCGCTCCTTATATTCGTGTACGGCGAACATTCAGATTCATAAATAATATAAAGGGTTTTCCAATAAGAGGTGTTATTTGGATATTCAAAGAAAAATGACATTTTTTAATATAAATGATCGGATATTTATTTCATTATAAGGAGGAAGGTATGCCGTTAATAGCGGAAAATAACATCAGGCAAATGACCACCACGACCACGCTTACAGGACCATATCCCTTTCATGAAATTTTCCATAACCAAATCGCAAAGTGGCTGCCCTATGTCCTCGATAGCCTCACGAATTCCATCTTTGAGGTATTGAATCGACGCTGGGCTGTTGGCGTAGACCTTCGTTTTCACGTGGCCCCAAAGGAAGAAGTCGTATGGTGTTAAATCACAAGATCTCGGTGGCCAATTGTGATCACCTCTTCGAGAGATAACACGGTCCGGAAACTTTTCCCGTAAAAGATCAATTGTTTCGTTGCTTGTGTGGCACGTAGCGCCATCTTGTTGAAAGTAAACGTTTTCCAGATCAATACCATCCAATTCCGGCCATAAAAAATCATTAATCATCTCTCAATAGCGCAATCCACTCACCGTAACTGTTGCTCCAGCCTCATTTTCGAAAAAGTAAGGGCCAATGACTCCGTCGGACCATAAACCGCACCAAACAAACAGTCACACGTTGAGGATAGAGAGGCTTTTCAACAATAAGTCTTGGGTTTTCCGAGCCCCGACAATTTTGCTTGTTGACGAAGCCACCGAGGTGGAAATGGATCTTATCACTCAAGATGATTTTTCGATGGAATTCCGGATCATTTTCATGCATTTCAAGGACCCAATCAGCAAAGACATGACGTTGTTGATGATCGGCCGGCTTGAGTTCTTGTGTTAACTGAACTTTATAAGCCTTAAGACCCAAATCTTTATGCAAAATACGGTGTAATGACGTTTGTGGAATGCCTAATTCCAAAGAACGACGAGGAATGGACAAACCTGGGTTGTCTTCAACACTTTCGGCTACAGCAGCAATATTCTCGGCTGTTTTTGAGCGACGTGCACGGGTTTTATTCTTCACATCACTAAGTTGTCCCAACAGCTCGAATTTTTCCACCAATTTCTGTATTGCGGTCCGGCAAGGTGCTTCATGACGACCCAAAAATGTTCGAGTTTTACAAACCGTCTCTGCCAAATTTTCACCATTTTTATAGTGAATTTTAATAATTTCAATGCGTTATTGAAGCGTGTATCGTTCCATTTTTATTAATGGCGTAGTTTCTACTTGTCAAATGTCAAAAAAT
The DNA here is from genome assembly GCA_917563855.2 of Limnephilus lunatus. Taxonomy (NCBI): domain Eukaryota; kingdom Metazoa; phylum Arthropoda; class Insecta; order Trichoptera; family Limnephilidae; genus Limnephilus; species Limnephilus lunatus. The sequence continues at coordinate 79,322,894 of OU830592.1, forward strand.
GACAGCTTCAAAAGTGACTTCTACCGAAGTAGCGGGCTATTCAAAATGACACCTCTTATTGGAAAACCCTGTTATTTATCGCTGCTAATTGACAGCTTCCATTTTTAAATACATCTATTTGAATTTCGATTTTGTTTTCGTGAATGAATGAACTCACTTCCCGATATCCGGTCCACCTAAAAATCTTCAGATAAACTCATTGTCGACGACAATGCATTCTATTTGCTTTTGAAATTATAGCCTTTAATATACGAAATGATTGCCGGTCTAATCCAATCGGAAATCGGCGCATTTGGGAGCTTGGTTTACTCCAGTTCCTGAGTAGGAAGGTGGCACTCACGCACGCACACACTCGCACATATGCATTTTTCTGAAATTGGATGAAATGATGTTGCAACTAGGTCATGTCATTCGATTTGTAGGACCGTGGCAGAAAGTCGAAACTATTTCATTACTTATAAAAAAAGATGTATTATAGTAAAAAAAAAATTGTTTTTAGCATTTGAATTTTTAAATAGGTCTTTTTTAATTTTAATTTTGTTTTCGTGAATGAATGAATTCAAATCTTGGAAGTGGAAATTAACCCACTTCCCGACATCCGATCTAGCTGAAACTCGGCAATCGATGACACGTGTATGTGAGCGTAAGCGCCACCAAAAGTTGAAATGTATGTGACATTGTCTACTGGTCCAAGAGATGGCCTGAAAATTAAAAATAGATGTGTTATGGTTTAAAAAACTTTGTTTTTATTACAGGTTGATTTTTTATTTGAATAACATTGTTCCTTTATTATTTTAACAGGTTGTATTGTTTTTAACATGAAAACTATTTGACTTCTGGGTTCTGGCAATTATTAATTTATTTTATTCAAAAAAGTAATGTAACATAATTTATTAAAATTTACATTGTATATAATTAATAATCGACTACCATAACACGGGCATCAATCTAGCATGGTGGTCGAAAAATCCACTAATAATGTAACCATATTATGTATGCAATGAATAAAGAAAAAAGATATAATTCTGCTTATAAACAATTTACCCCCCCCTAATTAAGCTGAGCTTACGTGTATGGGAGTGTGTTATTTTATTCACATATACTCGTATTTATAAATGTTACGTTGTTCAGTTAACATTTTCAAGATAAAATTTAAAATATTTTAAATTATTATTAGTATTTCTGGTAATGAATTGAAAAGATTAATCGATGATATTTATAATTGAATTGCACTTATAATAGATTCCCAGCTTCCATTATGGTAAAAAATAGTTTCTAGATCTGAAAAAAAAACAGTCCATAATATTTGATCTGTTTGTGCCAATAAGTTGGATAAAAAGTCATTGGTATTCATTAGGGATGTTATGGATATGAAATTTCGGATCTGGATACGGATACGGATATAGGAATAATATTATACCGGTTTCGGATACGGATACGGATATAAAATTATTTCGGATTATCCGCTAGTTTCGGATAATTTCGGTTACGGATATTAGAATTTTAAAATTTTAAAAGTAAAATACAAACAGAAAGATTTGACTTTTATTTCTAGTCTATATTATCAAATGTTTTTACAATCAGTCAAATAAACAACTATTATTTTAGCAACTTTAAGTGATATGTAGGTTTGTAGGTACCTATGAACTGTGAAGGTATGTAGTACATACATACATACATACTATGTACTTAAAAATATAAAAAAGAAAATTATAAAAACAAAAATAATATTGCAATAAAACCTTGGTACACTGTTACTGTAATCTAAGTAGGTACATAATAACAAAAACAGTTCTTAATGAATTTTGTAAATAATGAAACCATTACAAAATGTTTATTAAAAAACTTAAACCTTAATTGTAATTTTAATACTCAAAAACTCCCACTTTGAACTCTACGTGTGGGAGAGACTATTTTGTTATACCCGCCTGCACGCGTGGCTTGTGTGACAAGTAGCGCCTCAGCCGGGCAAAACAAACAAAAACAGGTCGTAACCTGTCACTTAGACTCCGCCTTTATCCGAAACTATCCGAAACTTTTATATCGGTTTCGGTTACGGTTACGGATATTTTTTTATTTCGGATATCCGATAGTTTCGGTTACGGATACGGAGCTCCATAACATCCCTAGTATTCATCAGTCACTGCAGCTGGCTGTTCGAACTGCACTCACAGCGTATTATAATATATTTATTTATTTTTTATGAATTTATTTATTTATTCTTTGTTTTACATTTTTTCAGAGAAAAATGTGTCCTTGCTGGGGTACCCCGTTCTAAGGACACATTGTATAAGTTTTTTTCTTTGAATATAAGTATATATGCAATGCAACATGCAACATCCATTTAGTATTCTTTGTGCAAGTCAAATGATACAAACCGAACGTAGCAATTAAATATTCCGAATTGCTTGTGCATATTATTAATTTGCCTTCACACAGATAATCCCGCTCAAAGGCTTCAAACGTTTGAAAACACCGAAACGAGGACCGAGGAAAAAATGGATGACCAAAGTCTCTCTGCTGAAATTTCCTGTGTTATTTTTTGGAAAAGCTGTGTTTTTTTAAGGAAAATAAAGGACAGCCAAAGTCCTCTGACATTTTCGGTGAACGCTGTGTTATTTTAAGAAAAAGCGCTATTTTTCTCTTGCAATTTGTGTATTTAACGTCCGAAGTCACTAAGTGTCAATGAAATGTGTTTAATATAAGGTCTGAACAAAATAATAATTATAATATCCAGATTTTTGCTCAATAATCCCAGCTACTAATATCATTGTCAACAGATATCTCTGTATTTCCATTTATTTATCAATATTGGTATATTCCTGTTTAACCATGGTAACCCAATATTCGTAGAAAATGCGTTTTAACAAGATTAGCTCATCGTGGGGGTAGAGCTGTGATTGGATAAAAATTCGTGACGTTGCTTGAAGTCCATGTTCCACTGGGAGATTTGTTCATTCTAACTCCCCACAGGAGACTCTGAGGAAAATAATTCCCATCAGGGCCTCTGTCATCTTTGGGGATGCTGTATGGAGGATATTTTTAGGAAAGGAAGGAGAGTGACCAGGAGTGACGACCGCGTGAATCCATCCCTCCTACTGCGATGCAAAGCGATGCCATGTTCCGAGAGAGTTGGAGATGTCAAAGTCTCCCTCAAAAATTCTCTCCCTATTCGGCCTGCCACGCAGTTGCAGGACAGAACCGGACAAACCTCACCCCCATGAACTCAGGCACCCCTGCTACTATCACCAAACCACTCCGGGTGACCTATGGCAGAGGTTTAGTTATCCAATAAATGGTTCTCGGGGCGGCGGTACATATGCCTACCTCCCAAATTATAATATTATGTGTCGTGGTTTTTTCTCATGGACATTTTTTCATGTCGTTTTAGCACAATTATTGAAGGTTGTCAATATTGAAAGTTAAAAACATAAGCACATTTGGATGAAATATCACTAAATAGCGCTATATAAATGTAACGTCATTGTGTAAGTATGTTTGATGTAGATGTGGATGTTCTGTATTGACCTCATCGCTGAACCCGACGCGCAACGCGTGGAGGATTTTAATTTGATTCATTTCTCAGATTTACAATTACATTTCCTCCTATTGTTAGTTTCACGCGTATTTTTCTCTTGAACTTGAAGCGAATGGTTTAAAGAACTTCACGTTTCGTCGATTAAAATGTTTGATTAAGGCTTCAACGGCAGTTAGATTAACATATTGTTTTGTACTTTCACATGCAGCAACCACTTTGTGGTCAGTGGCGGTTCGTGCTGTGAGGCAGGGGAGTTTGTGCCTCCACAAAAAATACGGACGAAAAGGCGGAAAAGATGCAATACACACGATAAAGTGTAGTCAAATTTTAATTTAAATATTGCTTACCTATTTATAAATTGCGTAACACTCAAAGTTACTTCGGTTTAAATATTGCCCATAATATTTCCGGAATTTTGAATGAAATGAAATGCAAAATATCAAAACAATAACACTATATTTTTTAAAAACAGTGAAAATACGGTAACGAAACTTTGAACAGTAATTTAGGTGACACACACATCTATAAAAGCGCGAGAGATATCTGTTGAACCGCGAGCGCTTATGTGTTATACCGTCATACTACGCTATCAAATATTTCTTCCTATGGTAGGAGAGGGGGTCAGATGAATTAGGGAGCTGCTACGAAATGCCATTTTTTTGTACTGAATCTGTCAATTTGACAGCTATCATTTACGTTTACGCAGCTTAGTAATTAAAACGACCCCCTCTCCTGTTTACGGCAGAGAGGGGGTCGCATAATTTTTCGCATATCGCCTCAGAGCGGTTACGGCGTAAGATCTGTATTGTCTATGGTTGATCTACGCATAAACCGCTTAGGTGTGGCAGGTCTGATGGGATTGTATAGAGAGCGTTATTTGGCGTGCGATGATCTTTTATCTTTTATAGCTGTGTTTGGCACCCGTCTAAAACTACAAAATCGCACATCCGACATTGTTCTTCGGGACCGTCGGTATGTACATAATAATCGTGTATAAAATATGATTGTATTAATTGTGAATAAACCCACGCTATTTACTGTTGTATCTTGATTATATGAATTTTGTTAAAGTGTCATGTTCCGCGTGATGGCATTGCCACACGCACACAGTTAATACCATGTGCATTCAATGCATTGTAATGCCATTTCATAATGGTTTATTCAATTTGGGTGTAATGCACTCTCGCGGTGTGTTGAATGTTCCCGGTCGTGTTCTGGTGTACTTTCGTACGATGGCCTTTCATGCAAGAGCCGGGACGATGTAATAATAATTTTAAGCGACGTTTATACAACAATTTGTATTTAGGGTTAAGTAACTCACGTCTCGAGTGAGACCGGCGCTATGGCGTAATTAAATTACTTTGCGATTCACTTTGCCGGCGGGATACAGCAGTTTTAGGAGGGTTTCAACGTGGAGGACGCAGTACAGCTTGATACAGTTAACTTTGTAGTTGGTGACGTCGGCACAATGAATATTGGGGAAACTAGCTATGTAAATCCCTAGCCGTCGCGTCGGGTTTATTTGGAATAGTGACATTTTTTCTGAATTTTTTAAATATAATGTTTTAAAAATTATAATTATGGTGCATACGTTGGTGTATATTCACGGGTAAGTAGAGGTCGTTGTTTCCAATCCTACTAACCAGCCGTTGAGCCGAAGTTTTGGCTCAACACTCCTCAACAGGCGAATCGAGCGTTACTAAACTAATAAATTAGCCCGTAGGTTCTCAACGTGGGTGATAACGCCCCCTTGTGGACAATTGAGTCTTTCAGGGGGGCAGTAGAAGACCCAGAGAAAATTATGGGGCTTGAGATGGCACAGTGAGGGCGTGAGCAGGTAAAAAAAAAAATGGTCTAAAAAGATAAAAAATCACGCTAATCACGTACTAACAAAGCAAAGTACACTTTAATATAGGTTAATTTTTGTTATTGTATGTATTGTAATCATTTTTATCACGTATGCGACAATTCACATATTTCGGTGGTTCGGGAAGTGGATGAAAATTGAACTGAAAGATTCCATTACCATTACATTCAGATCTAGATTAAATTGAATGTTATGAAATGTTTAATTTTTTATTAGGAAGGAGGTAGCAAGTAGCAACCCGGTACATAAATACAAAATATTTTCTTTTTTTACTTGCTAAACAAAAATGTGTAACACATAATTTAATAATCGAATTATTGATTCCGGGACCGTTGAGCCCCCTCCCACCTCCCCCCGCAAGAAAAAAATGGGGGGCTCTAGAAAAAAATATATTCTCAAAACGGTGGGCAAAATAAGTTTGAGAACCTATTATGACTTAGCCGATTGGAGACTCAATTAATCGATCGAAAAGTTGGGCACACTTTCGCTCCTCTTCCGGCCGCCTGCAAAGTTATCCTTGTCAATCGGTTGAATCGTAGAGGGTAACTATAGTAATTCCAGAGTTATCATCGTTCTAATATTTTCACTTTTTTCCTTTTCATACAAGAAGTGTTAGAAGACATAGGACGTACCCACGACTTTTCTCTGTGACTACTTTATTTTACTCTGGTTTTACTCCATCATAATTATTTTTAATCTAGGTATTTTTTATATCGAACCGCGGTGTTACGAATTTATTAAAATCGCTCTCCAATTTACTGTTGCAAGATCAATTCTTACAAAGAATCATAGATGAAATATAAACTACAAAGTAGAAAACTGATTGCTTGAGCAGTATAATGTGAACGGTGAGTTTTTATGTCATTAAATTTACATTGAGTTTGACAGAATTAGAGGTAGGTAATTATTATCGTTTGACGTGCATAGAAATAAGTAAATATAGAAATAGAAAGAAAAATTACCACATTTATACCGCGTGAAAGATATGATCAAATTCATTATAATCTGTTACATCTTTTCTAGTGAAATTAAAAAAAAACTGATATTGGCCTTCTTAGAAGCAAACGACATATGTTTTCCAGATGACAATTGATTTTCATTTATTTTATTTGCGAGCGGCAGTAAAATTATGAAACAATGTTGTAAAAAGATAAAAACCGAATATTTTGTAAGAATATCAAACGTTGAACTTTGTTATTTGTACTCTGGGCTAAGATATTTTTTGACTGGGGGTGTTAAGCAACAAAAAAATTGGTGCACTGATACACCTTTCTTTCTACCAATAATCATTGATGTCCTATTTTCAGTCCTCTCGTTGTCCCTTTTTCCTCATCGCCATTAGCACTACTAATTGACGCTATGCAAAAAATCTGGTCTTAAACATTAGTTTATCAATTAAAAAAAATAATAACTTCTAATTAGCTTCTCTTCTGACGTAGCACGTGAAAAACTATTTCCAAAAGAATTTGTTTGGTGACCAGATATTAATAGTTGTTAGATCCTTCTCCTCCCCACTACCTCGCCTTACAACATGCACCATTTGGGGATGCCATAGTCTCATTGGTTTCAGAGGGGTGAGTTTCAGAGATGTGAGCAGTTAGGACTCTTTGCGGTACTCTCTCGCGCTATTATACTGTTTGCTACTGAACTATGAACTGAACGTTTTTAAAATATCCACAAATTGTACGCTCGTGATAGCCGACTAGTTAAGGGGAACGGCTGCGCAGCCCTTTTCATACAAAATTTCATTTTGAATTTGAGGTCAAAATACTTAACCAAATTGAAAAAAAAAATAATCAAAGGGTATAGTAAAATCTAGTACGGATGTATGCTACTTTATTTATTATTGTTTTAAATTACAAAATAGGAGTGAGGTTTGTCCGGATCTTGGTGGCTGATGCGTTTGCCCACCAATTGTATGGCAGGCCGGATCGGGAGAGACCGGTTGCGGAAGACGTTTTGACCTTTCTAGCAGAACTCTCCCGGAACATCGCCGATGAATTCATACGTCCATCATTCCTGGACAAACTAAACCCCAAATTCCTACCCACCCCTCATACATTCTTCCTTTCAAGAACTTATTCTCCTGAAAAGACCCTCCACACAGCATCTTTAAAGATGACATACGCCTTGCGGGGAATTATTTTCCTCCGGGCCTCCTGTGTGGAGCGAATGCAAAAGAATGCAGGTAATTAAAGAAATTTATTTTTCATGATTTTAGAGGCATCTTTGTGAGTAAATGGTAATGGCAGTTATTTGTGAGTTAATGATAAGTATTTAGATATAATAATTTTTTCTTTATATTCTATTGAAATATGATGAAATATAAATCAAAATAAAGCATTTTGATGGGCGTAAATGCGACCGATTTACATTGTTAACACAAATTTGTCGTAAGTAAATTAAAATTTCATCCCCAAGAAATGCCTTTTTATGTTGTTTATTTTTACAAGCAAAATGAAAATTGCCTCTACAAACATGATTTTTTTCTTTTTTATACCTATTTTTTTATAACTTAAAACAAAAATTAATAAAACAATAATGTCCGTACTAGATAATTGCAATACCTTTTGATTTAAAAAACATATTATTTAGTTTCGTTTGGTATTTTGGCCTCTAATTCAAAATTAAGTTTTGTATGAAAAGGCCGCCCTGCCGTTCCTCTTAACGAGGAAAATGCCACTTTATGATTCATAAAGGTTCGAAGATTTTCGACACCTGACCTCGATAGGCATGCGTAGAGAAACAGCATTGCAAAGAAGAACATGTATAGGAAGATTGCATAGAACATAATAATAGAAGAAGAAGCCGCTGTGCGCTCAGGCATTTTATTTCGTGTCCCGCCAGAGAGATGGGTTTCACAACAGTTTATCCGCGGAACGGAATCCATTAGTGATAATTTCCTATAATGCCTCTCGAGACTCGAGACTGGACCATCGGAACGGTGGACATGACCGCTCGGTTAAGCCGTGTTAAGTGACGTTGCGAAATGAACGCACAATATAATAATACATTATCTAATTAAATGCTTTATTGAGAAGGCCTTAAGATGGATCCTTGCGGCATTCTTATTTATGGGTTCATTTCTTTATAGGTTTTTGATAATTACATCAATGAGGTTGTATGTTTTGACTGAGCGTCTGTAAATTTGTTTGTCCGTTTCAAGATGGTCGTTTTAATGGTTCAGTAAAGATTCTGTTTTCAAATGTGAAATCATCTATTTATCTACCTGCCTGAAGAAAGTTTGAAAAAGAACTGTCATTGAGATGGTGAAATTTTTTTGCACAAATTGTACTTATAATTTCTTTTTTGAAACAACAAAAAAAAAGTTACTTAAAATATAAAACATAGTTTATAATTAAGAAGGTACCTAGGTTAAATACATATTTGCCCTTATGATTTCAGAGGAATTTTTGGTTTTGATTTATTATAAGAGAAACTTAGAAACATATTTATTTTGGGCGCGAGGTATATTATTCACGGAACTCCTAATCTTAAATGTTACTTATCGCAGCTGTAAATCAGTTTTTCAAAAGTCCATCCAACGACTTTTGGATTTGAGAACTTTAAAAGAATAAAAAATACGATAACCATTATAAACCAATTGTAAACCTTTCTTTTTGTGGCTTAATCACTAAACTGTGGTATATAGGTATATTTGATAATGGCATGCAGCTGGTACCTGCATATATGCATAAATGCATATCAATATATTTTTTCAATATGGGAGGCACCTGTTTTGTAACCTTCTGATGAATGCTACGTAGGTCGCCAAATCATTTCATTACATCTTTTCACATCTTGTACCTCATCTTTTCACTAAACATTATTTTTGACACCATTTTGATTGAATAGCTCAGCTTGTTTCTAGTTATTTGTAAAACTATATTGGCCTTCAAATGTGCTCCCTGTTCGCCTTCAAATTATTAAAAGAACATAACGTTGTAAAAAGTAACATACCAAATTAAGATGGCTCTTACCTACTTGTCAATGTCGTATTTATTTCCTGTTTCTCCGTGTAAGAATATCCTGTCTTATTTCTTATAAGTCTTATATACATACTATTTATCCATATTATTATCTATCAAAGATGCCCGGTGCACACTAGGCTAGCATTTCGAGCCAGAATAGCAAGCTAGTATGCCGGGGTCTCACGAAATTGTGAACTGCGATAACCACACGTCCGTATCCATCTACAAGGATAAATGAACAACTTACGTAGAAGGTCATAAATTAATCTCGTTACGGAGTTTTGACATTTTTAGAATCGTATCGTGTCGGAAAATTCTCCATTCGATCATGTACTAGCGCCTGGAATTCCGTCATACTGTAAATCCCGTCAGTTCCAAAATTCTCCCGTTTTGAGGGCTCTCCAGTCCGCCAGGTTGACGGGAAATCCGTCAAGATGGCAACACTAACGGCCACTCGAAGCTAAAACAAAGGCACGATAGAAAATTCGGTGGTGGGGGCAATAGAACCATTTTCTTTTAAACTATCCTGTCTTCAAACGCTAGCTTACTAGCTTTATCTCTAGCTTACTAGAATAAAACAAAGCCTGTTCTGTCTACACGTAGCTAGTGTTACTAGCTTATTTTGTTACTACCCAAAGCTTGCTAACCTGACTTGAAATACTATCCTCGTGTACACTACATAAGCGTTTTATCTGTAGCATCCCTTTAGATTCTGATCAATTGTCATTTTGGCATGAACTAATCGAATCAAGTTCGACTGAACAACTTACTGAAGTAATTCCACCAAACTTGCGTGAACGATCGGACAAAACTGATGTGTTGTGTCGCGTCAGTTCAGTCTCTGGTTTTATCGAGTGTAAGTTATCTCACTCAAGAAACCCTCTCCAAACTTTATTACAATGTAAATAAATACAGCTATTGCTTTTACATGTAAGTTACTTTAAACCGTATTCAGAAAGCAGTAAAAAAACACTTATTTAACCCTTTGAAAGGTAATAAAATGACATTAAAAAGGTCAACTACATTTTCAAGGCAATAGTGATGTCAGTGATGTCATTAATTAACTTTTTAATATAGCTACTACAAAGAATCGGGTTCGCACCCAGGCGTTGCGCGTCGCTGGTTCAAACCTAAGCAAGCCAAGTCCTCCATCATTGCACAAGCAACAATTTCATCTTTATTTCCAGGTTATGGAAATCTGTAAACCTGATAATGGTTACTAAAAAAATGAACAATGTTTAGATATTGGTCAATTATTTAGATATTACCTACGTAATTTACTTACTTTTTTATTTTTCTTTACTTAGGTACCTAATTTCTTCAAATGAAGATAACCCATCTACTATTGGAGAATCTATTTAGAATGTTTAGATATTATTAAACGTACACTAGCGCAGACCAGTGAAAAACCGAGGGATATTGTAATAGTAAATCTAATGATTTAGTAAATGACTCTATTCTGAAAATTGAAAAGCGCAGACCACAATATCTGACAAGATTAACCTAAAAAAAAGAATAGAATTGAAATAATTTCTTGTAAATATATTATATTATAGATAGGTAGGTGTCACTGTATCACTTTATCGCTTGTCCGAATTCTTTATTATATCAGTACCAATTTTGAAAATGACAACTAAAATCATTTTGATTAAAAATATTATATTATAGATAGGTACTTTATTGCTTGTCTAAATTCTTGACACAATCAATTCCGATTTTAAAAATGACACTTAAATTCAAAACATATTCGAGTTCATTACAATCACTCAGTCAGACCCATCGCCGAAATCATTATCTACCTACTATACTATATCTACTTCTACTACACTATATAAAGAGGTAATATTTGTTTGTTTGTTTGTTTGTGTATTTGTTTGCATCGAATAGGCTCCGAAACTACTGAACCGATTTGAAAAATTCTTTCGCTGTTGGGAAGCTACACTATCCCTGGGTGACATAGGATATATTAAAACTTCAATAATGTAACCCAGGGTGTAAAAAAGTTACCTAAAATATTCTTTAAATCGCGTGCGCTGCGAAAACTATTGATGATAGAATAAAATAATGTATTACGACTTTATAGAACAAATCATTATTTACAAAAAAGGTCGGGACAGCATACGTCCAACTATTATGGTTATGCCACAATAAGTATTCTTTTATTTAAAATTTTTTATTAAAATGTCGCCGCTTGAAAAGGCTCTTTATTTGTATCTTGGTTTTAATCCTTATCAAAATAAATTACTTCATATTCAAGACAGCTTCAATACCATTATTTAACTTTTTGAATTTTTCAATTCGGATATTTAATTAGAAAAAAGTTTCGGCTACGGGCCGGGCGGGAGAAGTCAAGAAATGAAGTGCCAGGGGGGTTGGCGGGACGGGGGAGCGGGAGAGCGGTGACGGGGAAGGTGGAAGTGGAACGCTGGAGGGGAACGCACGGGAAAGGACATGCAAGGAGTAACATTTTATTTATTTGAATATGGTATTGCAACGCATGCCGGGAAACAGCAATATATTATAAAAGAAAGTCCAAAAAAACATGCGGACCGCAAAAACTCAGAAACGAGTCCCGGTACGATCAAGGGAGTTATATGGTGAGGTAGATCTCTATCCCCACTAGGGAATAAGGGTACCCGTTTTTACCTAAAAGGCGTGCTTTTGAAGATATAAGGGCTGGAAGTTTCGCCCTTGAAATTTCTAGAATAGTCTTCCGGAAAGTTCTGTAAGGTTCCACAGATCTCTAGAAAATTCTGGAAGATGTGGCGGAGTATGTCGTGAAATTTTCGGGGGAATCGGGAACATCATTGAGGAACATTCCAGAACACTCTCGAATTTTGTCCTGAGCGAAGCCGGGTAACCCAGCTAGTGTTTGATAATTTGGCCAAAAAATATAGTATCTTTATTGGTAGGGTACCTGGGGTACCAACCTGTAATTTTTGTTGGGTTATTTTATTTTGAGACCAAACCAAGGCACCTTTGTAGTCTCGTTCGAAGCCCTCTCCCCTCGAGGAACACGTATTCAATTAATTCTGCATTTTGATATGATTTTACTAACCACGGGGCCATTTTTGCGCACAAGAAAATCGCCTTTACAAAATTGGCCAAATCGCTGATGATGTCATGGAAGAAGCCTTCCATGCGAAGATGTAAGAATGAGAATGAATACCAGCATTAACTTTTTAGCTGCGTTTTTGTATTTGTACGTTACAGGTACTTTAAGTCCACCATTTTATTTCACCGCTTCGGCATTAACGACCCACCACACTAGTGACCTCTATGATTCCAAGATTTAATCGAACATCTAAGCTATATTATTGTTCATATTAGGCGCACATTACTGGAATGATATGAATTTCCAGTAATATTTTTTATTTTTTATGTAATATTTATGTTCTTCCCACCCACTATATAATAAGGGGCCGCAACTCGAATTTCTACCGGTTTCTTATAAATCTCCCTTAAACATTTGAAGTTTTTAAGTTCTTAAAAAATATATGTTATTTTTGAAGATAATGTCTAGATGCTGCCCAAGCCGAAACGCAAATTATATGAAATTCCCTCGATAGAAAAAAATCTCAAAGTATGCTCAAAAAATTTAAAAAAAAATCTGTTTCTATTACCTTATAAATTATATTTGTGAAAAAATTCACAATGTTTCTATAAATGAAATTTAAGATGCTCCCCAAGAGATTTTTGCTCTATCTTAAACGAGTCGTCTTTTATTAAACATTTTCGCAATTTTCGATCGATTTGGCGCTGTAAATGATAGTGCTCTCCTCTAACATTCGTAATATCGTATCTCTCCATCTTCTTCTTTTCGAGCCCGGTTGCGGAGCCTTAAGACTTGCTAATATCTCACAAATTCAAAATTAAATGTTGCAAGTAAGAAACACTCTTATGTTTCCAGTAAGTACGACATACGAGATAGACATTCAAAGAATATGTGCGCAAGAACGAAATAAGCAATACGACCGGGCGGCGTTTTCTCATTGAAATCTTCTATCGATTACTGTCTCAAGGCCGACTAGAGTAGGAGGCCTGGGCGATTTTCAGGTATCAAGTGATCAAGCTATAATAGCGCAATGACAGTTTGCAAATTGCGGCGTTTGTTATTGTACTGGTTATTACTTCTGATTTGTATGTTGTTTCACCTGAAGCATATAAATAGGGTGATTAGGCTATTTTAAACAGTAAAGTTTACTTAGCGACTTAACTTAGTTTATAAGTTTTAATTAATAGTAATTTTTAAACTTTGATGTACATATTACTAAAATAAAGTTAATGAATAAAATAAAAATATATATTATTTTAGGTTAGTTTTTGTTAGGTAAGGTTAAAGTAAATTAGGCAAGTCTTTGTTGGTGTTACTTTTCTCTACGTAAAAATAAATACGTGTACGTGTGAATATATATTACCTATACATTTTAAATTTCCAAATAAGACCATTAAAGGGTTTTCCCGGATGATACTTTTAATTCCAACGTTGATAAGTATTTACGATTCTTCCTTCCTTCGTATCGTACCTCGGCGGAAGAGGCCTTCCATCATTTAATCCCCCTTCCCCTTCAAGTCTTCTTACCCTTTCCCGTAATTAGTACCTACTCCGGCTATGATTGAATGAACGTTAATCTGAACTTGACTTTTTCAGCCAATTTTCGGCTCAAGGATATTTTTATCACGAACCTAATCAACGACATTTTGAGGTGTATTGGAGATTGCAAAAGTTTTTGTGAAGCTTACATCCGATACATCTTGTCACATTCTATTTTCGTCGATGATTTTTTGTTTCTGTTTTGAGGTGCGCTCCCCGTGAATTTTGATTTAATTTATCTGTTTACAGACTGGGTATAGGTATATTTATTGATCTTTGTAATATCACATATGTACCTTTGTACCTGCTTAGAATCACTAAAACTACATATGTACATGCTAAGGTACTTTTTCCTATGAATGTTGCCAAAGGACATGGTTTTTTCACCACTGTGCATATAAATGGCATTCGTGCATTGCGCCACCGATTCTCAGCTCCGGATTCTAAGGTCGCGGGTTCGAAATCATTATTATATATTTTATATATGTTTTTAGAATATTTATTTATTAATATTATCAACGTCCTGGTGAGCATCTACGTGATTTTTACATTGACGTGATTTAGTGCGTGTTAGATGCAAATAACGTTTATTAAAGGTTCACATAAAAACTAAAGTAAACATTTTACAGTAGTATGTAGGTAAGTATAAAGTAAACAATTTATAACAAGAAAAGAGAGATTAAAACAAGGAGAAAGTGGTCGCGTTCATTCCGACATGTTGTGTTTTTTGTTGCTCTGCAGGATTATTTTTATATCACGGGCTCCTTTGGTGCAATCTCTTTGAAAAAGTGTCAAAATACGTGGTTTAGTTATAGCTTTATAATTTTATTACCAAATTTGGTATTGCATAGTTGCAACAGTGATAAAAATGACAAAGTTTGCAAGTGAATTCGAGTGAAGACAAAGGATTTTTACAAAGGCCTGACATCAATACTTAAGATAAGACCCAGTTCAAATTTGTTTATAAATATTAGTTGATGCCATAGATGTTTATGTTACCATAATATTCCAGAGCAATCTCATAACATAAACAATACCTCTTAGAGAGCACGTTTTTGAAATGTATTTCTCAATTGTTTGTTTTGTTTTTTGTTTTGGGATTGGTTTATTTATGACTCTGCCCCAAATGTCTTTTGATTTTTGAATATTAGTAAATTGTTTATGTTATTTATCACTGGTTGAGGTCCAATCTCAAGTGGGTCTTTAGTCATTACATTTCAGAGGGTGTCCTTTGTATTGTACACGGGATGTCCATTGTATTTATATGTGCGTCGTGGGCCGATCGTAGAGTCGGGCGGGTTGCGATGTGCCTGGCCATATCGTGAAGTGACTGGCGGCAGATCATAAGGTATTTAATTATTATTTTATTTTCGTCTTTGAGTTTATTTTATTTTATATAGATATTGCACAGGTCTTCATATGTAGAAGCAAAGAGGAATATAAGATATTGCACGGATCTACAGATGTAGGAGCAAAGAGGAATACATATGGTGGTTGGTCCTAGATTTCCTGTACTGAAATAAATCCTGACTAACAGCATTAAGTGCAATCCGAAGGCTTGTCAGTGCGGGCAATTCTGGATCATCAACTACATCATTTAATATTTTTTGTTACCAGTCAGTGTAAATCTTTCTGTCTGATAATTTAAGCACACACCATCTAAAAGAGATGAATATCTCTTGACGAACTTACCTACATGCATATGATAAACAAAGGGAAAAACATCTGAAAGAAGATCTTTTCAAAACCTATTTGATGATCTGATTCGAAGATTCAAGAATAAGAAAGAAGAGGCTAGAAGAAATAAGTAGTGACCGGGAAAAATAAGAAGAGCCACGAAGCAAGAATATGCAAGGGAAAGTATGAAGAACCAAGAAAATAATAAGATGCAAGAAGAGACGAGAAAGGCCACGATAAGGAAAAAATGTCGAGATACTTGCAAGAAGAAAACAGAAGAATCAAGATTAAGGCAAGAAGTAAGGAGATGAAAGCAGAGACTACGAGATCCTAGAAGAGCCAAGAAGATACAATAAGAAGTAAGTAGACGGCAGAAAAATCAAGACGTTCGCAAGCTGAGACTAGGAGAGCCAAAAAGAAGCAAGAAGAAGCAATACGAAGCCAGAAGAACCAATAAGCTGAAAAGTGGCTAGTGGAAGTAAGATAATGCAAGAAGTGGAAAGAAAATAATAAAAAAAGTCAAGTAAAAACCAATAAGAGTCAGGACGAAAAAATAATATGTAAGAATAGACCGGTAGAGTAGTTGGAAGCAGAAGAAGTGAGAAACGAACGTTAAATCATCTCCTTTATTCCTGCACCTACGTATTGGTCGATATTAAACTCCGCAAGAAGACGCAAGAAAAGCCAGACAAGATGAGCCAAGAAGGGGGAATAAAATGCAAGAAGAGCCAAATCAAACTAGATAAGAGAAGATTCAAGATGAGACAAGACAGGCCAAGAAGAGCCAAGAAGAGACTAGAAGAGACAAGAATAGACGAGAATAGTAAGTTAGAAGATCCAAGACGAGCCCAGAAGGGGCGAGAAGCTGCAAGAAAAGGTAAGAAGAGGCAGAAAGAAGCAAGAAGAGGCAAGAAGAAGCAAGAAGAGCCAAGAATAAAGAACAGATAAGGTTCCAGAAGATCCAAGAAGAGGCAAGAAGGGAAAAGAACAAGCAGCAAGAGCCGAGAAGAGACGGGAAGATTCAAAAAGCGGCAAGAAGAGACAAGGCGAACCAAGCAGAGGCGAGAAGATCCAATAAGATCCGTGAAAGTCCAAGAAGAGTCAAGTAAAAACGATAAAATCCCAGAAGAGACGAGAAGAAGCAAAAAGAGACAAGAAAAACTGAGTTGAGGCAAGAAGAAGGAAGGCATAAAAAAGGAAAAGTTCCAGTCCTAACAAATCAGTGCCCCTCGGTGTACCGGTCTCACCGGGACAGTAGTGCTCCTGGCTGGGGGGTACAATCGTATCGTATCGTAGAACGTGTTTCAAATTCAAATTGAAAATGTTTCACTGATGAAAAATACCCCGCATTGCAAATATTTCTTTGCAAGCGTGAAATAAATTTGCCGCGAAGGGCCACCTAATAACTATGAAGATACGATCCACGACGAGTCAAGTGAAGACGAGAAAAAGCAAGAAGAGAGGAGAAGAGATAAGAAGATTAAATAAGAGACAAGAAGATTCAAGAAGAGGCAAGAAGAGACAAGACGAGCCAAGGAGAGGCAAGAGGATCCAAGAATATACAGGAAGTGCCAAGAAGAGACGATAATGTTCCAGAAGAGGCAAGAAGAGCCGAGAAGAGAGGAGAAGATCCAATTAGAGTCAAGAAGATGCAAGTAGAGCCAAGAAAAGATGAGAGGATCCAAGAAGATACATGGAGAGCCAAGAAGAGACAATGAGAGACAGAAAGTAGCAAGAAGAGCCAAACAGAGCCCAGAAGAGATGTAAATATTCAAGAAGAGGCAAGAAGAGCCAGGAAGGGTCGAGAAGATCCAAGAAGAGGCGAAAGAAGCCATGAAGTGACAACAAGAACCCAGAAGAGAAGAAGGAAGAACAGCCAAGAAGAGACAACAAAAACCCTGCTATGGCAAGCGTATGGCGGAAAACATAAATAACGGGAAGCCGGAAACGAGAAGCTAGAAGCAGCAGGAGGCAACAACCAAAAAATACATATATACGCGGGAAGCGGCAAGTGGGAAGATGGAAACGGAAAGCAATAAGCTGGAAGCGAGAAGAAACCGGAATCAAAATAAGTGAAAGGCGAGAAGCGATATTTATATATATATATAGCTCAATCATTTCTTTTATTCCTGTCCATCCTATATTCCAATATTGGCTCCAGGTTGCCATGTATACCGGTCGATTAAACTCCAACCTCCTTCCTATCCTCAGGGCACGTGTTCCAGTCCTAACAAACAGTGCCCCGTGGTGTACCGGTCTCACCGGGACAGGAGTAATCCTGGCTGGGGTGGTACAATCGTATCGTATCGTATAGAAAAGAGAGATTAAAACAAAACAGTAACCAGTTTTAAATTGCAGATAAATAATAATATAAAATAGGTTAATCAAATGTTAAATAATATTTAGTAGGTGCGTACATATATGTTATAGGTGGGAAGTTCCAGGGTGATAGTTTGGAACTTAAACTCTCAATTTCGCCTAGTGAAAGACCACTATTCGGATACGAAATTTTGCTTGAAATCGGTTTTGCCATATTTAATATTTAGTGACCAAATCTGAATCTCCAGATACTTCGTCTTGTTCGTATTCTTCCTCTCTCCATTCCCTTCAACCTCACAACACACCCAATTGGAGAGGCCATAGAACCACTACAAAAGGCTCCGGTCAGGTACTTACTAAGAGCTTAAAAAATGTATTATCACAGTATACATTAGAAAATCAAATGCGAATGTGTTTGTTTTTTCTACATTCATGTTTTCAACAACACGGTATCTATGTATAACATTTTGTTTGTACAATGTGTGCATTGATAAATGCATATTGTTCAGGATCTCAACTTCCGCTCTCCTGACAGAGCAATCCGGCGCGGTAACACCGGATTCCGAAAGGAAGTGTGGCTGGAGTAACTCTTCAATAATAACTCCAGCTCTCGAATATCGGTCTTTATTGAAACAATAAAAGACCCGTAGGGTAGCTCATGTACGGTGAGCCCAATATTGCTATCTCTCTCCGCGGTTTTATAACCCACATGAAGTGAAAACCTGGCAGCAGACGTTTTGCCAAAAACGACCCGCCCAAGACGGATGGTAACAAGAGAAGAAGGAAAAATCCGTGGCAATACGAAATCGCCCTGGCAATCGCCAACACAAAAAAATGTTGCCACAACCATTAGGGTGACAATCACAAATATTAATATTTCAGTACCTGAAATCTTAACATATTCCCGCCCCAAAACGGATATTAAGGAATAGTCGTTTTTCATAAAATAATGTAGAAAGAGATTGCAACATTAGTACTCAGAATTTACCCAACGAGTTCACATACAAAAATAAACAATATTCAATATATGGATATCAAAATAATAACAAAAAACTTATAACTAAGTACATAACCCTATGTCAGACTTGTCATTAAAAAAAATAAAAGTCTAATAACGTAGAACCTTCTGGTGCGCTGCACCCACTTGTGAGAACATAGTTTATCACTTGGCACTGATGAGCCTGACAGCACTTTGATTTACACATCACATCACTTTTAGCGTTGTAATTGGTTCTTAATCCAGGTTGGAGGAAGGATCCTCCATGGGAAGTAGACAGAGCTGTGTCACGGCTCTTTTGGTGACACCTCTGGCCGTCCTCAAGGAGACGACGCGGACGCGTCCGTCTTGGCCAGGGTGGATCTCCGTCACTCGCGCCATCCTCCAGTACTGCGGAGGTAGCTGGTTGTCTTTGATGATGACCATGTCACCAGGCTGTAAACTGCGTTGACGTCCTTCTTGCCATTTGACTCGGTTCTGCAATTCTGCTAGGTATTCCCGGCTCCATCTGTGCCAAAAAGATTGAACAACGGTAGACATCTTTTGGTAAATATTAAGCCTGTTTGTAGGCAGATGATGGATATCAAGCTCAGGCAATGCTAACAGGTTGTCGCCAATAAGGAAGTGTGAGGGAGTGAATGCGTTTAAATCATTTGGATCTGATGTTAATGGAGTCAGAGGACAGGAATTTAAACAAGCTTCAATCTGTGTTAGTATGGTATTCATGCCTTCGTATGTCAAAACAGTTGACCGCATTGCCTTTTTTAAATGTAACTTGGTCATTTTAACTGCACTTTCCCAAAGTCCCCCGTGATGCGGTGAGCGGGGAGGCAAGAAACTCCAGCTAATATTCTGCTGGGCTAAAAATTATGGATTTCTTTATCGGATGCCTTCAAAAAATCAAATAGTTCAGTAAGTTCCCTATAACTACCGGTAAAACTGGATCCATTATCACTAATGAGTCGTGAGGGTTTACCCCTCCTAGCTATAAATCTTTTCAATGCATTCATAAATGCCATTGAAGTTAAATTAGTCACTAATTCTAGGTGAATTGCCTTTGTTGAAAAACAAATAAATAAACATATGTAAGATTTTACACTCTTAGCATTTCTGGTTAAACCAGACTTAATTAAAATTGGACCTGCATAATCTATGCTTTCTACCTGATAGGTAAACTCATCAAGTTTGGTGTCCCATATTAATCCGAGAATCTTAGCTTCATTGGATTCATTTGGCAATAATTCCAAATTTTCTTTAGAATCATTAATCGAGGGCGCATTAGACCTCCATTTTCTAATCTCCATGCCTGCTGTAGCAAGCGCATTAATGATTTGTGATTTAAGCAAGTGACAAGTATCAATGGAATCACTACCAGAAAGAAAATCATCTACATAAAAATTTTCCTTAAGGGATTTACTAGCTAATGGATGAGTAAATGAAACGTCATTACCTAGCTGATGCAGACAACGTATTGCTAAATAAGGCGAAGGAGCCAAACCATATGTCACCGTGTTTAGCGTATAGTGTTTCGAACAATCCTCCGCATCCCTTCTCCATAATATACGTTGGTAATTTCTGTGTTCCGGGTTGATATTAATTTGGCGGTACATCTTTGCAATATCTGCGGTGACTGCATATTGATGTTTTCTGAAAAATACCAAGTGACAAAATATATCATTCTGAATGGTGGGCCCAATCATTAGAGCGCGATTCAAAGAAATCCCTCGAGCGGGTTTAGCCGACCCGTCAAAAACAACACGAATTTTAGTAGTTGTGCTTGACTCTTTAAATACAGCGTGATGTGGTAAATAATAAGTAGTTTCATCGCGTTTTGGAGGTTCACATTCAGTCATGTGACCTAACGCAAGATACTCATCAATAAATTCCGAGTATTGTTCCTTTAAACTAGGTTGTCTTAAGAATTTCCTTCCCATTGACACTAATCTACCTTTAGCAATACTAAATGAATCTCCTAATTGAGATAGGTTAGATTTAAACGGTAAGTTGACTACAAATCTACCATTTGCATCGCGTTTATGCGTGCCTTCGAAAATCTTTTCACATTCACTATCTTCCAGAGAGTGATGCTTACTATTTTCGGTTTCTTCAACCTTCCAAAACCTTTCTATTTGGTTCTGCAAAGAATTTAATGAAATATGACAAACTTTAACTGGCCTCGTATTATGACGCCTCTGTACAGCTCCTGATATTATCCAGCCTAGCTCCGTTCGATGCAATGTAGGTTTATCCTTTCCTAACTGTATCTGATCCGTACGAAGCACCTGCCAGAACATCTCTGCTCCGATCAGCATATCAATAGAAGCTGGCTGGTAAAACTGCGGATCAGCTAACTGGATACCGTCTGGAATGTTCAACATTTTTGGGTTAATCAAGGTCTGCGGAAGATTGCAAGAAATCTCATCCAATACCAAACAAGATATTTCATCCTGGTATTGAGAACATAATGATTTAAATTTAATGTCAACTGTTTCCTTTACATGAATTAAATTATTATGCAAACCTGAAACAGGTATGTTCAACTTTGTACAATGCAAATTTAATCTTTTACAAGTATCCTTTGTAATAAAATTAGACATTGAACCCGAATCCAAAAGTGCGCGTATTTTGTGTGTTCCACCATACGCGTCTTCTATTTTTACTATTACGGTAGATAGTAAAATTTCTTGCCCGTTCATGTCGCTATGACATGCTAAATTTACTGGTGCCTCCGACTGACTCTTGCCAGTTGAAGTACCCGCTTGTACATTATCAGTATTGATATGTAACAGAGTGTGATGTTTTCGATCACAAACACTGCATTTTTCCTTACACCTGCACAACCTTGAAGGGTGCCCCGGTTTTAGGCAATTATAACATAAATTGCTTTCTGAAACGAACTTTCTTCGTGCCGCTGGTTCTTTGTTAACAAATATTTTGCAAGAATATATGAAATGACTGTCATTGCACAGCATGCACTTAACGTTGCTTGACGCTAACGTAACCTTGTTTGTAGAATTCCTTTCCTTAAAATTAAAAAACTTTGGTTTTGTCGCAACTGGTTCTACTTTCTGTTGCATTCCACCAATACCACCTTGGATAGTTTCCAGGATCTGAGACCTTTGTGAAATAAAATTACTAAACTGCTCGAACGTAGGATAAATTTTATCGCACTCTATTGATTCCCAAAGGCTACGTGTGTGATTATCTAACTTTGAGGTTAACATATGTATAATTAATGTATCCCAATGTTCTGTTGGAAGCTTTAAATTATGTAAAGCTCTCAAATGAATGTTTGCTTGATCAATTAAATTTCGTAATTCATGATGATTCTGTCGTTTTAACGGTGTAAAATTAAATAAGAAATTCAAATGTCTATTTGCTATAAGTCGGATATTTTCGTATCTAGAAATAAGCATAGTCCAGGCTGCACTATAATTATCCCCGGTTATTTCTAGAGAACTAATCAAATCAAGTGCGTCTCCGGACACATAACTAATAAGGTAATGAAATTTCTGAACATTATTTAATTTACTGTTATCATGAATTAAGGCAATGAACGAATTTTTAAAAGTCAACCATTTATGGTTGTCACCTGAAAAAACGGGTATAGAAATTTGTGGTAAATTTACTGAAGTACTTGGGACATTTTCAATCTTCTTAAATTTTGATAACATTTCCTGTCCTAATGCAATTACATTAAAATATGTACCTTCAAAATTATCCCTCGCGTCATCATCCTCTGATTTGTTCAATAAATCAATCTCCAGCTGAATTTTGGAGAATTCTATCAGAGATGGTTTGATGGCATCTAACCTGGATGACAATACGCCAGGTCTAATATCATCTTCGTTGCTTAAATAGGTTTCGAATCTCGTTAATGAACCTTTCAAAACCCCGCGCCGTTTAATCAACCTGTCGAGTTCCATTTTTTAGAAACGAAATGACACAATAACTTGATTTACAAACTGAATCACACAGCACGGACAACGCGGCAGCTTGACGTAAAGTAAAATCTATGGAAAATGGATACTATGGATTATAGAGAAACCAATCGCAATTCTATGGCATGCAAAGACGTAGCTTGCAAACGCGTGGCTAGAAGTGTAGGTAGGAGAAGCAAAGTTATTCAGCAGTCTGAATACAACAATAAAAATTATTATCACCAACAAATTTATGCTAAATTGAAAGCATCTGATTATGAACACCCGAATATAATTCGATATAATCAATACGAAATAATGTGGCATTTACACAGATTTTTAGCTTTTTAAATGGAATTTGAAAGGACAATGAAAGGAAGGCTACAACCTGATTTGCTGTGCATGCGAGCGTCGTGATGAGGCTCGCTTGATCAATCCAATGATGGTGATGAGGACGCCGACTGGACCACTCCCGATGATGATGAGGCCTGACTGGGCCACTTCAAATAGTGATCTTCCGTCTCAAATGGATCAATCCAAATAATGATCATACGGCTCGAATGACCAATGTTCAGGATCTCAACTTCCGCTCTCCTGACAGAGCAATCCGGCGCGGTAACACCAGATTCCGAAAGGAAGTGTGGCTGGAGTAACTCTTCAATAATAACTCCAGCTCTCGAATATCGGTCTTTATTGAAACAATAAAAGACCCGTAGGGTAGCTCATGTACGGTGAGCCCAATATTGCTATCTCTCTCCGCGGTTTTATAACCCACATGAAAGTGAAAACCTGGCAGCAGACGTTTTGCCAAAAACGACCCGCCCAAGACGGATGGTAACAAGAGAAGAAGGAAAAATCCGTGGCAATACGAAATCGCCCTGGCAATCGCCAACACAAAAAAATGTTGCCACAACCATTAGGGTGACAATCACAAATATTAATATTTCAGTACCTGAAATCTTAACACATATACCCTTGTAAAGATGTTGTTCAATCCTCTCGCGCGTGTTTGCAGGTAATTTTGGTACCGAACAACTATGTATTTACTATAAATTGTTAACAACCAACAGTCAGTTAATAGTCACGCAGCAATGAGTTTCGTATCGCACTGTCCTTATACGGATTCAACGACTCATTCACGTTGCATGGCAAATAATGTGTTAACAGTGAGAAGAAATGCCACTGCTATTACGTAAGTGAAGAATTCGCAATTTTACTAGTTTTGGATGCGTCTGTTCTGCATAATCTAAGAAAAAAATCCTTTTAATAAACTTTTTAATAAAAAAAATTCTAAAAGAAAGAAAAACAAATTAAAAAAATTGTACTGTGTAATCGTAGCATTACTTTTGCAAGTAATGCTTGTGTTGGGATGACAAAATCCCAAATGGACACCCTCGTGTTTCAAATGTTAAATAGAACAGCCGACCAAGTGGGAAGAAATAATAATTAGAAAGATGTGTACATACGAACGCGAAATTTAAAGACAATTATAATTTCAAAGTGGTCGAAGAGTTTACCTACCTGGGCTCCATCATAACGCAGGACAATGAAGACCCAGTAGAAGTAAGAAAGCGCATCACAGCGATCACAGCCGCTAACAACACTTACTTTGCGTTGCTGCCAGTGTTCAAATCACGAAACGTCCATAGGAAAACCAAAATAACCTTATATAAAACAATTATCAGAACGGTCTTGGCCTATGGATGTGAGGCGGGAACACTGACAGCAAAGTCAGCAGAACAGCTGGACATCTTCGAAAGAAAGGTACTGCGAAGAATCTTAGGAGCGGTGCGAGAGGGAGAGGCATGGAGAATCCGCCACAACAATGAGCTCTATGAAATTTATCAAGCTCCCAGACTCTCCACCCATTTAAGGCTCCAAAGATTAAGATGGGCCGGACATGTGCACCGAATGCCAAGCACACGAGTACCGAAGAAGGTTCTGACAGGACACCCGGGAGGTAAACGAAAGGCGGGCAGACCTAGACTGAGATGGGAGGATGATGTCAGGAAGGATGCAAGAGGATTACTCCATGTTGCAGATTGGAAGACGACGGCCGAGGACAGAGGGCGGTGGAGGCTTATTTTGAAGGAGGCCAAGGCTCGAAATGGGCTGTAGCGCCATTGAAGAAGAAGAAGTACATACGAACGCTTTGTAAACCACAGAAATAGAGTAGGTATGATAGATATAATAAGTATGGTGAACAGATAGGAAGAGCACGAATCTTTGTTTGGTTTTAGCATGACTTCAATATTACTTCTTCCTGACTCATTCATCCATGTTAAAAATTAACTTGTCTTGTTTTGTCAAAACTTATTAGTTATAAACTTCTATTTGGAATATGAATTCATTTGGTTATTTTAAAATAATGTATGTTTTAATATAGTGTGCTACTTGTTCAACAACTTGCAGGTACTATTATTCATAATAATTGTAGGTACTATTTTATTCCAAATGAGCCCTTAGTCAAAATATTTGAAATTTTTTTTTTTCATTTAATTAAGAAACGAAAAGATGGATGTTGAAAAACTGGATGGTATAGGTATAATCTTGAGGCAATTCAACCACATGCTTGGCAAGTATATTAAATATGAAGGGGAATATTATTTATGAAGTGGTTGTATTAAATTGCAAGCGCGTACACCAACCGCAGTCGATCAATCATTCTCACCATATTTTACAGGTACCCGCTGATAAAACCGCACTAATGCTGGGAGCGAAATAAGCACAAGAAACTACAAAAACCTTTTCCAACTATAAGTACCCATAATAATAACGATAATATTTTTTTTTAAATATTATGTAATTGTTTTACTGCCTGACACGCTTAGCTTTACAATTAGTCGCCACTACTGTGTTGGATTCTTTGGAAAAATTAAAGTATTCTCTCTACTAAACTCTTCTTGACTAATTATTTTTCGAAATGCTGACAATACAATTTAAACTGAAAAGCATAACAGTGAAATTATCGCGATTTTTTTATAGGTCTAAGTCCAATAATGCCGAAACCTTCAGATTAATATTTCATGCACCACTTTTGTAATATCCTTGTTATATTAGGGTGAAAAATTTTCAGCTTCATTTTATAATAAACGTATTTAAAAAAACGGATCACGTTTCACAATATAAGGCTTAACTCTAAATATACGACCTGTCACTCGTAACCCCATAATTGCGATGAAACATAAAACACGATTCTACCAAAATTGCGCTCACACTTACACACATCCACATACAAACAAGTACACATATACTCATTCACATACATGCACATACCCCCTTACATACACAAAACTAACCTAACCTAACCCTATCTATTATTTTTATAATGTTATGTTTTTTGAACTACGTAAATTTAAACTACATACTACATAGGAATACCTTTTTTTGTTGTTGTTCATACAGTTTTCTTTTTATTAGAACATTGAGTTGATGCGTTAACGATGCTTTTGTTATTTGACCAGATGCCATTATTAGTGCTCAGTCTCCCAGCATCCACAGATCACGCCCAAAGGAGTACTTGCACGACTGTCAAGTGCCGAGACTGATTTCCAATCTAATTGAATTTGTAACTCTGCGGTATTCGTAATCAATTTGCTCCTCGAAGTCTGAATTGAAATTAGATTTTAATTTCGGCAACCAATTCAGCCGGGCGATTCTGTATCTTTTGTGGGATCGAGATAGATAACGGACGAGATCTCCTGTGAGATTTGTGTGATTTTCTATGGCTTTTATTTACTCTTTCTATAGGCCGATGTCAGATTTCAGCTGTGAACTGTCACATATTTTAGTTTAGATCGTTTTAAACACGAATATGTATGTATGTATGAATAGTACCTATGCATGATTATTTATTCATTTAGGTACGTTTTAAAATCTGCGAAGCTGGCCTGAAATGGCTGATACCCTGTTACGATACGCCCTGTAGCGGATAGATTCAAACCCTAGAGCACGGGACAAGTCTACACAGCTCGGTCTCTCCCCTCTTCCCCCCCTGTTTCCTGCTCCGCCGCTCCCTTCCGCTCGCCCTGCCACCCGCCGATTCCACCGCCGCCATCAGACGAGATTTGGGCGCCTTTGCGAGTACACGTACGCGGCCTGTTGCCGGGCGACCGCTCCAACTCAAATGTAGCCCGCGATGTTTATTGAAATAACTACGGGCTGGAGCCGGCTATGCCGTGCTGTAATAACTTCGGTTTGTTCGAACTCAGAAAGTGCCCTGGTTGAACTTCCAAGGAGGCGAGGACCCTGCGAACCCCACATGTAAGCTGTATCATTGATTTCCTCTTTTAAATGTGTCCGTAATCAGTGAAATGTAGGGCCCCGCGAAAATCACCACTCGGAGAGTTTCGTTTCAGAGAGAGATAATGAGAGTTGAACACTTTAGCTAGGTTTGTGTAAATTGCATTTCTTGTATTGAATTGTACTGTAGAGACCTATGTACTGTGTTTGAATTTACAATACATGACCTGTTGATTCAATCTTGTTATTATTCTGCTACGGCAGGAGGATTATTGACCAGAGTGTATCCCGCCAGACGCCGGAAGGTAGGGAGAAATTCTATAGCCTTTGTGCGACCTGCTCCCTGAATAGAGAGTATCATTGTCTCCGCTGAGAGCTAGCCTGGGACATGTTAGGGCCCCCTTGGCCCCGGAGCTGGTGTTGGTTTGAGTAGCCAACATCGGTGACCATAACAACCCATAGAAAAAAACAATTGACAGCCATAGAAAATCACACAAATCTGACAGAAGATCTCGTACGGTATCTATCTCGATCCCACAAAAGATATAGAATCGCTCGGCAGGCCTAGTTTAGTTGGTTGTCGCAAATTTTTTTTAATGTTGTTGCACGTCTAAATGGTTTTTATTTGTCTTTATTTAAATAAAATTTTCAGTAATATTATTTTCTATTTATGTGACTTAAATCGTGAACTCTATCAAAAACTTGTTTATCTTGTTTGTGTAATCGGTTGTCCTAATTATCATTCCTTTATTAAAATAATGAAGTTTTTACAATTTTTATATTTATTAATTAGTTCTTTACTGGTAGGTATTATTGTTTACAAATTAAGGTTTAACCTCGCTAAAACAAGCCTATGTTGAGATTAATAATTTTATAAAGTAATAAAAATAACACAAAATAATATAGGTATTGAAAAAAAAATAGTGTTCCATGGATATAATGGGTATTTACTTATCTGAGGGAAGCTATAGATACAGATTATAATGTAAACATGTAGGGTGAACATGTTTTGAAATTTGATTTATATATTTATTTTTATTTACTATCCTCTATGTTTATAATTTCATGTTATAATTGAACTATATTTTTCGTCGATAAAATCTCTTAGTATGTTAAGGAAACGTATTTACCCTTTTGTGTTATTATTATTTTTTTTCATTCTGTATTGGTCCTCACTATGTTGTAAATCTTAATATACTATAATGGCTAATGTTTGTTTTTTCTTTTTATTTCAGGTGAGTGTCATTCTCTGTTACTGTTTTATTCCACCTTCGGTTTTGAAAGGTTAACTGTGCTGCATCAATAAAAATGTAAGTATGAATTAACGATCGTTTTCGCCAATCAATCTTTATCATAATATTTGTTATTACTTGTTCCCCGTGAAAAATAACGGAATGACTTGAAATGCCAAGAAAAAAACTGAGAAATTAAAAAAAAAAAAATATATATATTTATTCGATAACCAACTATCTTACCATTGATCAACTCGAGTAGTTCACTAAATTTAGTGACTCAGCAGGGGTACCTGGGTTCGTGCGTTGAGATTTGTCTAGGTATTAGCGGCGGATGCGTTTGCCCACTATTTAGTGTGTAAGTCGGAATTTTGCCCATTATTTAGTGTGTAAGAAAGAGGGATAGCAGTGTACCTATGTTTAAGAACAAAAGCAAAATAATCAGCGCATTGACATTTGACGTTTTTGAATTTTTGGGATTCCCTCACTATTCAATATTACACTTACCAAATATTGCTGCAGCTTTTTCAAAAGATGAGAATTCATTCATACAAAATGTATGAGGAAAAGAATTTGGCTTTGTTTTATATATTAATATAATATGCAGGTGAGTGATTCGATTACTTTTTTGTCTTACCAGAATGATTTATGTGTGCTCTGAAGCCGTGTTGATGACCGATCATTTGTTGTGGGAATTATGTTGTATTGACCCGGTCTCGTACGTCACTAGTGACTTTGCCGTCCGCAGTTCACATGTTCACTAGTCCGCAAGTCCGCATTGACCGCGACAGCACCACCGACAAGGTGTTTGTCCTCGTCCTCGTTCCTCAATCTGTCTCCCCTGTGTTTGTGGGGTGCTTTGTACTTAGGCGACAAACATCAATTAGCTTGTCTCTGTACTGTGTTCATTGAGAAGAAATTTTAGCATGAAAAAACCAATAATACCTAGCATAAATAATTTATGTTAATTTTGCATTGCTTGGAGCTAGTGGGACAATAATCAACGCTTTCTTATATGTATAAATATTCCTACATTGGTTGACGAATATATTATAAGCATAAAGTAATTTAATATAAGTACCTATATACAACACAAAATAATATATCGTCGGTTAAGAGAGATAAGTGGGTAATATCGAGTTTTTCATAAGCAAATGCTCTTTGCAGTGTTCTTTATCTTTGAATAAAGGACTTAAAAAACTCAAATTTGGCAAAAATGTTTGTTAGCCACTTATCGTTCTTAGCCGTCGATGTAAGAAATAAGACAATCATAATTTATCAAAAGTTATGTATGTTAAATATTTTAAAGGGTTTAGATCTCCGACAGATGAAATGTTAAAACAACTTTCTATTTAGATACGTTTTTTACACATCTGTCGGATCTGCCGGATCTGCCCTGATGATTGATACTGCAACGCTGTCCGAAACGTTGGCTAAAGAAGGAGGTTGCGCAACACGGCATAATACCCCAAAAACAAATAACGAAAAAAAACTTTCTAGTTTTAAATTTACAAAAACTTTACATTTAAAATTTTTTTTTTAATCAAGAAAAACATCTGAATACCTCACTGTTCAATATAAATACTCAAAATATACGTGTTATTCCTATATTAAATACATCTATCGGACAGAGAACATTATATTATACAACATTATACTATACTATACAAATATACATACTCATATACTGTTTACCATTGTACAACGTTATTGCAAAAATGTTGTCATTATGTACCTGCTAACAAACTACATAAGTAGTTTAGCAGGTTTGAATGTTAATAAATAAAAAGAGAAATATTAAATTTCGTTGCACGGAGCTATACGTAACGCTCTACCAAATAAAAAAAACTGAAATTAATATATCTGAAATTAAAGTAAAAACCCAACTCAGAGAACAGAGTGATAATCAACTTGAAAACAAAGACAATGTAAAGACAACTAGAGACGAAATACACAAATGTAAAAACTACGCCGCAGCTCAGGAAACGCTAGTGAGGAGGACTGTGAAAACTGTGATTTTATTCTTATATGCTTACATCGCGTACAATATTTGCCATAGAACTAATAAAATAAAGATATAATGAAAATAGTTTGGGGTGTTGGTGCTGTAGGAACTCCCCCAACTCTTCATTATTTTATTAAATCCTTGATAATATCTAATTTATCAAGGCACCTCTAAACTGTTGTCAGATTCTTCTTATTCTTAAGTCGGTTCCTCATTGCTGAGGATCGTGATCCCTACTCCAACTTTCATGGACAAGGCTCCTCCACTCGTCGCGATCCTGGGCTATTTGGAGAGCTGTGGACACCACATACCAGACGACGTACTTGGACACTCCAGCGCATTGATGACCTTCACCTGCTTCTTCTGCCTTCCACTTGTCAGTTACAATGAGTTTCTCCAAGTTGGAGTCCTCACTTTGGCGAGCAACATGTCCAAATTATCTTAAGATATGTTGTAGGCAAACAATTGAAAGCCTATTATGGATGCCTAGCTCTTACAGAATGGACACATTTGTGCGTCTGGCTGTTCATGGAATCATGAACCTTTTTCTCCAGCACCAAATATTGAGGGCGTCTATCGTCTGGCTGGACACTTATGTCCACCTATAATCATAGTTCCATGGTGTCCACGTTTCCACAACGTACAGAAACATGAGGAAAATCAATGCCCGGACGAAACTCATCTTGGTGTTCTTCGTTATGCCTCTGTTACTCCATATCTTTTGCATTTTACTCATGGCGTGTTTTGTCATGCAAATTCTTCTTTTCACTTCTGTCATCAGATTATTCTTCACTTATTTTTTCTGCATTTAAGAAATCCGATTAAATTTAATTCAGCTTTCATTAGCGTTGCATTTCGTCGGATTTCCGACTCACTGACATCGGGTCCAAGAAGTCACGGATCTCTCCGCCCTGCCCCGGGATCGTCAAAATTTTATTGAGGCTAAACTAACACTGAAGTTAACTGAGTTTGTGTTTTACTTAGCTGTTATGCATTGTTGATGGCTTTAATAAGTCTACTGGTGGGTACTGGCGATTTAAGCCAAAATTCATAACGTGGCCATAGACCGGATATAATCCGAGAATTTCACTTAGACTGAATTTATAAGGGCCAGGAAACATGTTAGATTATTTTTTAGGAATTATGATTTTGAAGACAATTGGAACAACATTTTTTATGCTTTGGGATTTCAAACGACCAGGAAATTATTTTTTCTCCAGAAATGGTATCTACCCACGTTTTTTCTTGTAAATATCTATTTCGTAATTCATATAATTTATAATTGTTTTCTTTAATGCATGTAACGTTATTAATCTGTAAATGTTCATAATAAAATAAAATAAAATAATGATTTTTATCGGTAGGCAGTACCGAAATTTATAAAAATGAAACAATTTCCTCAAATTTAAAAAGGGAAGAGAAAAAAATCCTGTCAAATCGTTAAAAATGCCATGGAAAACCTTTAATAATAATTTATCGTAGAAAGCAAACACTTTGTGGCTTGACATTATATAAAATGAAACAAGTACTTTGTTTAATTTTTCCAATGAACTAATTACAAATAAACAGATACCTATTAACAACGGATATGGCACCGATCTAATAGATAAAATCCTCTCAAAAAAACTTCGACTAATCGCATCAAATAAATTTCTGTATAACGCCCTACCTATTAATAATAATAATATAACTACTCAATGGCGTAGAATTTTGTACATTGGTAAATTCTCTTCCCATTGCACGTCGACACTTCCATCAGAAATAAGGCCGGCCTTCTATACTAACAATAATTTGGCTAAACTTCTTACTAATTCTAAAGATACAGAGGATAAATTAAGCCACTCTGGCATTTATAAACTTAATTGTAACTTGTAACGATTGCCCAGCCACGTACATAAGTAAAATAGCGCGTAATGTAAATATTAGAGTTAAAGAACACGTCAGGTGCCTTACAAGCACAGGTTTCTCGGAATTTGCAGACCATTTAATTGATAATGACCATACATTTAACATAAATACCGGAATAAAAATAATACATATCAATAAAATAGGAATACGCCTTAATAACTTAGAAGCATTAGAAATATCCAAATCAAAGAAACGTAATTGCCAAATTTTAAACAAACAGTTAGAATTAACCAACAGTCCGATTTTAAAGTTATTCCCTTTCTCCCTATGTAACCCCCACCCCCACCCGCCCGTGACTCCGCTCCCCACCCTTCCACCAACCAGTATCTGATGTTCTCTCCCTCTCTTATATGCTATCTCTTTCTTTTGTTTACTTTATAATCTTAACTCTGTACTGTATATTAGTTTATATGTTTATTGACCTGAAGAAGGTTGAGTTCAACCGAAACCGGTCGACGAATATAAATAAAAATAAAGTGGTTTTTAAACAAAGTACTTGTTTCATTCTTTAATAATAATATATTGTTTGAGGATTCGTATACGATCCTCCCTTATCCCGCCTTACAACCGGTTTGCGATATAATTATTCCTCTGCCCTTACACAGAGTTTTCAACTTTAAATTGTTGAAATTCACTATTTACAAAGTCTTCAAATTACCATTCAGCGCCTTTTTTTGACAGTTGAAAGGCCGATTCTAGGTCAGTTTCAGCTTTTGAACAAATTGTGGTCCGCAAAAGAGGGCAACTATAATGATGTTTAGCTTGTCAACTTAATAAAATTTGATGGTAAGCTAAAATGCTCCTAAAATCGGAATTCAAAGTTTTTAAAAAAATGACACTGAATGCCTATTTGATGACAATGTTACATTTAAATTTCTGCGTAATAACTGGGCCTGTTCTACTCTCCTCCGTTTGAATGTTGTTGACAGGAAAACCCCGCAAATCATTAATTTTACATCGTAGTTATTAAATAACATTATCATAAAATAATTATTTTCCTTTTCATATATAATTCTTATTTTTTCCCCATATTATTTATTGTCAAATGAAAAAGCTCCACTGAGAATTTTTTAGACAAGCTTTTAGCGTTTAATGAATTAATTATGATAAAAACAAGGTTTGTCACTTAGCCTTTTTAATTTTCAGTTTGCTTTTTGTTAAACTTTCTCATTAGATTGCCTAAATTAGTCGCGTTTTAAATTAATTGAAAAAGTAATTATTTTGTTAAGTTTACTCAGACTTTCTAACCGCAAACGTATCTCGATCTTTTGACAAAGGATCTTGCGCCCTTGATGTGATTTTTCCACGAAAACGGCTCTGTATAAATAATCCAATAATAATAATAATAGTTGAAGTCTTCGGGTTTGCCCGCGTTTTACGAGTTTACACACAGTTTTTCTATATCGTATGAGGACAGTGATTCCTCTTGATTTGAAAGTCTAGTGTGCAAAATTTCATCGATGTATCGTAATAAAACTGTAGATTTGCATAAAAATCAAATCCACGCCGATTGTCCGACCGCGCGCCCACCACAAACACCCTTCTTTACAAATAGTAACCAACTAACGAGTACCCGGCATGCGTTGCAATGCCACTTTCCTTCCTTTGGTGTCAGGGCCTCTTTTTGAACGGTGATGTGATGATTGACAGCAATCTTTCAAAATATTTTTGGCCCTCCCTAAGCCGTCACATAAAATTTCTCCATTTTGCCATAAGGATGTGATAAAAACGAAAATGTCGATGATGGTAAATTAAAATTCTTTGCAAAATAAGTTTTCAGAATTTCTACCTTTATCCATTTTCCCTTCCCATCACACATTCCACGCATTCGGGGTGAAATATAACCCTTGATTCCTATTAGTGGAATTCTCGGAGGCATTCAAAGGCACGTCTATTGTTTCTGGTAAACAATAAATAACTCAACCAGTGATGATACCAATTTTATGAAATCATACCATTTTAATTAAATTATTGATTTATTTCATCAAACATACTACCTTCTAGCTTTTTCAATAAAAAAATATTTTTAAATAAAAAGAAATACTATGTAGGTAATGTACCTACTGTGTTTTTAGTTTATACACACTCAATATGTACCTACATTTCGTATCTTTCATGTGCTGGGCAGAAATAATATAAAATTATAATAAATTTTACTTATTTTGCAAAAACAGAATGAAAACAAGTACACTGCAAAAGCGGTAAAGAAAATTACGCAAAAATATTTGGCATAATAAATACATTTACACAGCCCCCTTGAGGTGATTTTTCATAAAAAGGGCGCTCTACAAATTATCCAATAATAATAATTATTATTACATGTTAGACAAAAAACGTTAATTGTAGGTATGCAAAAATAATACTTCACGCTTAAATTCGTTAAAGGAAAAATATCCAAATAATTACCTACACAAATTTGTGTAAAATACATCAATTTAGCTGAGTTATGTGGTTCCTACCTTACACTCTGTAAGAGCTTTAATAATATTTTACGCTTAAATTCATAGTAAAACAAATATCCACATAATTACCCACATAAATTCGCTTAATATATATATCAATTTAGTTGAAGTTATGTGGTTCCTACCTTACACAGAGTTAAAGCTTAAATAATAGTTGATGCTTAAATTTGTTGTAGGTCAAAAATATCCACATAATTGCTCACATAAATTCGCTTAATATACATAATTTAGTTGAAGTTATGTGGTTCCTACCTTACACACAGTTAAAACTTAAATAATAATTGACGCTTAAGGCTCCACAACCGGACTCGAAAAGAAGAAGATGGAGACATACGAAATTAAGAATGTTAGAGGAGAGCGCTAACATTTACAGCGCCAAAATCAATGCGAAAATAGCGAAAATGTTTAATAAAACACGACTCGTTTAAAATACAGCGAAAATCTTTTGGGGAGCATCTTAAGTATCATTTAAAGAAACATTGTGAATTTGTTCACAAATATGATTTATAAGATAATAGAAACAGATTTGTTTTCAATAATTTTTGGAGTATATTTTGCGATTTTTTTTCTATCGAGGGAATTTCATATAATTTGCGTTTTGGCTTGGGAAGCATCTAGGCATTATCTTCAAAAATAACATATATATTTTTTAAGAGCTTAAAAACTTCAAATGTTTAAGGGAGATTGAGTTGCGTTGCGAGTTGAGAGTTGCGGCCCTTTAAATTCGTTGTAGGACAAATTTCCACATGACTTAAATTCGCTTAAAATACACCAATTTCGTTGAAAGTGATGTCGTTCCTACTTTTTGACACTACTAATAATATTTTTACGGTTTAATTCGATACCCAGTTCGATTATTTGAATGTTTCGATTAAGCCTGTCACATTTCAACATCGCCCCCTTGAAAAAGAGGGCCTCTGGTACCTACTAACCTATAATAATGTGATCCCTGCCTACACGGTTCATGTGCACACGCGTGTATATTTATTAAATCATTTTCCCTCTACAATTCGCGTCGAACCAGAATTCAGATTGCGAGGGCGACATTATATTGGGCGTCGCGGCGCGAAGAACAAAGAAATACTAAAGTGAGCAACTTGCAGTTATTATATTTATTTTATTCTTCGGTTTTCGAGGGATTAAGTGATTGATAACATTTAAATAAAAAAATGTTTTAAAATTTAAGCCAACGTTCTGGGTACATTGTCAAATTTGGAAAAAAAAGCCATGAGTACAAAAATCACGTACAGGTAAAAAAAAACAAAAATAATGCAAAATATTAGCATCTAATCTGTAAATATAGGGTTTTTATTATCAGAACGAAAGAAATGTTACACTTTCAAGATTTATATTAAAAATAAAGAGATCCCAAGATTGAATACTGTCTGGCAAATATGGATTGCTTAGTCAATAGAATGATGTGATCAGGGTTGTCAAATCAAGGGGAATTCCCCAATTTGCAGAGAATTTATAAGATTTTTCAAGAATTGGGTATTTTGCGGGGAGAACCTTTTTGTGGGGAAAATGTGGGAATTCTGAATATCCATTTCACGATTATACAAAATTGAAAAAAATATTAAATATTAATAATTGTGAGAATGTAGTATAATTTCATTTTCTTTAGCAGCAAATTTTCCAACAAATTTATGTTTTTTAAAGCCAAAACGAAAGAAAATCGGAAATTTACTGTATATACTCCTTTTACATCTTCTATCATTGTATTTCACCTATAAGTCCTTTTTGTATCTTCTATCGTTCTATTTCACCTACACGTCCTTTTTGTATCTTCTATCGTTGTATTTCACCTGTACGTCATTTTTGTATCTTCTATCGCTATATTTCACCTATACGCCCTTTTGTATCTTCTGGCGCTATATTTCACCTATACGTCCTTTTTATATCTTCTATCGCTGCATTTCACCTATACCTCCTTTTGTATCTTTTAGCGCTATATTTCACTTATATGATGTCCTTTTTGTATCTTCTATCGCTATATTTCATCTATACGTCCTTTTGTATCTTTTAGCGCTATCATCTATACGTCCGTATGAATCATCTAGCTCTTGTCGCTGTATTTTTTTAAACTTACTCTTTTGCATTTTCTGTCGCTATAAATATAATAACAAGTTTAGTATTTTTGGGCCCCGAACTTGCCGAACTTGTGCCTGAGTAACGTGACTAAAGGAGCAGCTGCCATTAATTTCACCCTTTGATTTATTTTTATTACAAAGTGAAATTAACAAAGGAATTGTCGGATGAACATCTTGAAATGATCCTTAATTGATCATAATAAAATTCTTTTGTTATTTCGTGGCCATTCTTTAAAGATGGGTGGGTGCTCGCCTTAAAAGAAAAATTTAATGAAATCAGATGCATAAATAAAAAATATTTTAATTCAGTGAAGAAGAAGTGTAGGTTCTCATTGGCGCAAGATTCCAGACAAAAGATAAATCTTTACTTTTTTCGGCCATAGTATATTTGCGGCACGTTCCAGAATGGAAGATACTCTCAGAATCGCCCTGGTGTTACATCACAATTCAGAATTGTAACGTTGCTTAAAAATGGCTTTTGCCGTGTTTGGTGACTAGATCCAGGTACTTCCCCACTTTTCTCTTCCCCATCTCCTTCCCCTCCCCATTACCTTCAGCCTCACAACATACCCCAATTGGGAATGCCATAGTCTCCTAGCTCCAGGCGGGAGCAGTTAGGACTCTTGTGCGGTATTCATATTTTATTTTATTTTATTTATATTTTGGAAAGTTGACAGCAAATCATAAATTACACAATAATACAATTATAAAATGGTTAATTATGCCAATTATAAACTTTCCACAGATAATAATAGTAAATTAATGTGTGACATTATAAAGGTGTTTACTTAATTAGTTTATTTTAGTTACATTATGTAAGGGGGAGGAGAAATATAGGATAAGGATTAAAAGGCTAAGGACCGAATATATAGGGGGAGGGGTAGATTGAACTTCCTAGTTTGAGTCATGTTGCTTAGTGAGATTTTGTTTTATGTCATGTAACGTCGAGTTAAAAATGTCAATGTGGTAATAGTTTAAGTTGAATGAATGTGTGGATCTGTAGATAAATAAGTTATGTTTGGAGTTATTCTTGCAAAGGGGAAGATTAAAAGTAAGCGACTGTCTTTTTTTGTATTTTTTTTTTATTTGAATTTTATTTTAGTAATTTGTACATTTAAGGTTACAAATTTCTAATTAATTATAATATTTTATATTTCAGCTAATTAATTATAATATTTCAAATTCACTATATTTTTTCTTGTTTTATGTAGCTCCTACAATACATCTTGAACTTTTCAATTGGTGAGGACTTTAGAGTTTCTGGTAGTGTGTTATATAACTTAATTCCTTTGTATAGCAAACTGTTTTGCGTATTCGTTTTGTCCCTTTTGTTTAATCTTATTTCCTTGCACGTCCTTGTGTAATGTCTGTGAATGTCCTTATTGTATACGATTTTATTTGAGAAGTATTTTTATTTTTGTCTACTGTTGCGATTAGGAACGTGGAATGATAGGCGTTGAAGAAGATCAGGACTATCGATTAAGTTATGTGTAATTTTAAATAA
Source organism: Limnephilus lunatus (assembly GCA_917563855.2). Lineage (NCBI taxonomy): Eukaryota > Metazoa > Arthropoda > Insecta > Trichoptera > Limnephilidae > Limnephilus > Limnephilus lunatus. The sequence goes on from OU830592.1 coordinate 79,361,220, forward strand.
CATTACCGAATCTGCTATATTTCTTCGACAAGTTAGCGTCTGTATTTTGAAGAATCTGGCAGAGTCTTCATCACTATCATGAGATCGAAAAGAGCAGAAATTGAGATACCTTAAAAATCTATTTTGAACACTTTCAATTCTATTTTTGTGTACTGCATAGCCTGGGTTCCATAATTGAGATGCGTATTCAAGAATACTACGAACATATGAGAAATATAGTGTTTTGAAAGTAGTAAGGTCTTTGAATTGTTTACATGAGCGGATTGTGAAACCAAGCATAGAAGATGCATTAGTGACTATGTGGTCGATATGTTTATTAAAATTCAGTTTACTATCAAGTATAACCCCAAGGTCCTTACTTTCGAATTTGATAGATAACGTTACAAGATTAATTGAGTAATCATGGATAAATACGTTTTTATTCCTAGCCTTTTAAATGCCAATAGGTAGAAGTGTAGCTGTGTACAGCAGGCCGTGAACTTTTAATCAAAATAAATCATTTTTACATCTTATTTAAAAAAAAAAAAAACAAAAAAATCGAAAAAAAAAAAAAATAAAAAAAACTAAAATCATCCCAATGTCGTCTCTGTGTGTTCCATATTTTAAATTAATAAAAAACGGGACATATGTATGATACAGAGGCTCAAAAAGAGCGAGTAAACTCGCTATTTTTCTATGGCCGGCCTGCTGGACACGACCAAGGATGCGAGTAATCTCGCTCTTGGCACTGAAGCGGCTAGTAAAGCGCACAACGAAGCACTTAGATATATTTATTTCCAGACAATGGGCATTATAATACCTAATATAAAAAAATGGTTCCATGCCAACTCAGAATGAAACCAAGTCCTAACCCAACTTAACCCAACTTAACATATTTAATCAAATTTTTAATATTTTTTATCATCACTCTTAATGACCTTTCTGTGGTGATTCCGAGTTGGTTTCATTCTGAGTTGGCCGGTCACCAAATAAAGTAGCACATGCATTAGATTTAATTTAATAAAATAAAAAACTTTTTTGTTTAAAACTACGAGATTTATTAATTTATGAACCGACCGGTTTCGCTTTACTCAAGCATCTTCAGGGTACAAATTAATACTAAACAATAATTACTGTTATGGTACGCCCTGTAGCAGGTAGATTCAGATCCCATAACGGCAACGAGAGCGCGGGGCAAGTCCGCACACAACTCGGTCTCCCCTCTTCCGCTCCCTGCTTTCCTTCCGCTTGCCCTGCCACTCGCCGATTCCGCCGCCGCCAGCAGTCGAGAATTGGGCGCCCTTGCGAGCACACGTACGCGGCCTGTTGCCGGGCGACCGCTCCAAACTCAAATGTAGCCCGCGATGTTTATTGAAATAACTTACGGGCTGGAGCCGGCTTACGCCGTGCCTGTGATAACTTCGGTTTGTTCTAACTCGGGAGGTGCCCTGGTTGAACTCCAAAGAAGACGAGGACCCTGCGAATCCCACATGTAAGCTGTATAATTGATTTCCTCTTTTAAATGTGTCCGCAACGGTGAATTGTAGGGCCACGCGAGAATCACCACACGGAGAGTTTCGTTTCAGAGAGATAATGAGAGTTAAACACTTTAGCTAGGTTTGTGTAATTTGCATTTCTTGTATTGAATTGTACTGTAGAGACCTATGTACTGTGTTTGAATTTACAATACATGACCTATTAATTCAATCTTGTTATTATTCTGCTACGGCAGGAGGGTTATTGACTAGAGTGTATCCCGCCAGACGCCGGAAGGGTAAGGAGAAATTCTGTATCCACGTGCAACCTGCACCCTGAATAGAGGGTATCATTGTCTCCGCTGAGAGCTAGCCTGGGACATGTTAGGGCCCCCTTGGCCCCGGAGCTGGTGTTGGTTTGTGAAGCTAACACCGGTGGTCATAACAATTGGCGCCATAACGTGAGGCTCGGAATTTTTTTTCTATCACCGGTCGCTTTGCGGGGCATCACTTGTCGAAATCCTCCCTGCATAGGAACTGTTTTGTAAACATTAATTATGCCTTGATGTTCTGCACCCAGTGAACAATGAATGCTGTGAAAAAAGACCACAGAAATCTATGTGCAAATTGGATCCATAACACAGATCTGATTGAAACTATGAATTACATCGCAGTTGGAACGACGGCCATTTTGGATGCCCAAAACGCCAACCTTTGACCGGGAACTTAACTGCGCAGGCGTGACCCCCTTTATTCACCAAGCAACGGTAAATTCCGCGCCAATTCCAACGGCAAATGTTTCACGCGGTGTAAATACCTATTCTCTGAGTTGCGCACGCAAGTGCATTGGCTCGCGCCAAAACCCAACGAAAAAAAAAAACCCGTTGGAGTGAAGCGAATTAATTGCCTGTTACTATGCAGCGTTTGTGATCGAAATCGCCCTTTATGACTAAATCGGATAGCAACGGAGATTACTATTATAAATTTGGTTCTGGAACCCCAATTATTTTGTGGTTTCTTTAATTAAAAATCTCACACTTACGTTTTTTTCCTGCACAATACACCAATAGGCCCACTTGTTGTGTCTGTCAAATTAATACAACTTATATTCCACCAAATGGACAAAATAATGATTTTCTTTCCCCATTCTATGTTGTAGGTACCGTATTTCTTCAGCATAAGTGAATTGTGTTTTTTTCCTTACATAAGTGAAAAGTGAAATAATAATAAAGCCCATGATTGGTTCCATGAATAAATAAAATAATTTTAATATGGTTGACTTAATGAATCCCATATTCAGTTATTTTCATCCGGAAGTTTGTCCTTTATTTGCCAGAAAAGTGCCTTTTGTGAATTTTAGTGCCTTTCTCAGTGCAAAGTGGTTTGTGAAAAATAAAAATCCCTTTTTCTAAAGGTCAGTCCTGGCAAAATTTTTCAAAAATAAATAAATACTTGTGAATTTCACAGTTTTTCTCAAAAGTGGTCAGTGAAACACAAAAACCTTTACTACTAAGGCCTTTCCACGCAAATTTTTTTTTCTTCTTCCTTCCTTTGACAAAATTCTGGTGTCATATATACCAAATTGTAATATGGAATTTCTATAACCATATTTTGGAAGTGCCAACCAGTGATTACCAAGTGAAAAGTGCCTCACAAAAATTAATTTTGCGCTTACTAAAGGAAACCCCTGGCCAATTTTTTTTTCTCACCACCCAGAAAACTCACAATGGAGGACAATCAAGCTATTACACCATCCAACTTGGGTACTATTCCCAACGTGCACAGCTTATCCAAAGCCCACTTACAAGCTGCTTTAAGGGATAGAGGACTCTCGCCATCAAGCAAATCTAAATCTACATTAAAGGCATATGCACTTTTATTCAACAAAAAGTACATTAGGAGAATAAACCTCGCTCCCTCAAGCGAAAATAATTCACGTTCGGCTACGCAAGTTTTGGATAATCTTGACAAAGGACCTATGCCGCAAGTAATGATAAAACAGGACATCGCACCCACCTTGACACAAGATATAACTTACGTAGGAAACATGTCACCTTCAATACAGGAGACATAGTTTGGAGAAAGAACAACACACTTTCCCAAGGAGCCATGTATTTCTCTGCCAAGCTGGCACCACGTTTCGTGAAGGCCAAAGTTCTAAGAAAGATATCAGATCTAGTGTACTCCTTATCTGACTCATCTGGAAAACACATTGGTAATTACCACATTAAGGATATTGTAAAGTCTGGAAATGAGGAGTCAAGTAAAGCTGCCCCCACTATCTCAGCAAACTTAAAATGATCCAGTGTGTATCACCACAACCCTTTTGTAAGCACATCAAGTCTTACAATGGCTGGCGTGTAAAGTGTCAATTACATGTCCATCCTTTCGTTGATAAAACGAATATTGTTAAAAAAAATCATTTTTGTAAAGTTATGTACATTCTTACGGTGCAATTTGCCTCCGTTTGCTGTTTTTGAATTGGTGCCCATGTCGTTCGCGACAGTTTTGTTTCATTTTTTTTTTTCTTTTCTTTTCTTTTCTTTTCTCACCTGTTCTAAAATTGATCACTTTGGAGCAGAGACACCCCTCGAGTCACAATGTTTGGGAAGTCATGAACCCAATCATTGCCTCTCAACCCCTCACACTACGCAACGTTCATGCCATGGCACGCTTTGCTATGTCATGCAATATTGTAATTTTCACCATTTTTGTTTGTTTTTCATCAAGTTGGAAGGAATCTCTTCAATTTTTTCCTTTGTTCATAAAAATTATGTTCTGCAAGTACTGGAGCGTCGTTCTAAAATCGGATTTTGTAAACTACAAAGCGTTAAATCACAACCCAGGACTAGTTAACCATCTTAACATGCCCCATATTTTACCTATCATGGTAAGGCTAAGTGGTTACTTACATAATCACATTCCTTGTGCATAGTAGTTTTCAATTTTTCTCAAATGTTAAAAAATTGATGGCGTCCTACCCGAGCTCTTTGCTAACAAATTGGATTTTGACACGTCCATTTTGAAATCATATGTATATAAATAAAGGAAAAGCCTTTAAATTGGTCTTTCCATCCTTAGACAAATCCTCATAGGCTCGTTTCAACTAAAGTACGTAAAACCAAACACTCGGTCTTTTGTTGTTATAAGAAGTCCTCGATTTGTCCCTTTTCTTTACTATTATAACATGTATGTCTTGTATTACATGCTTCAACCCTTACGGAAAAGGTTAATAAAACCTAACGGCAACCCTGATTTCCGTACATAAATAACTGCAGTTTAACGTAAATCATCAATGTTTTGTTTGATCATCGTTTTACAAACATAGGCATTCAACTCCTGTTTCGCCATTTAACCAAGTATTTGCAACCCAAATTGCACATAACCGGGTATGTTTGTAACTGCACAAAGGGTATGTAAAACCGTAATTGGTCCCTTTTTCTTTGGTCTTCCTCACTGTAGGTTGCCACAACAGACAGTATGTAAAACCATAAGTCTGTTCTTGTTTGTTTGTCACATGGTGTAAACAGAAATGTACCCTGTCATCACCCCGCCTTTACAACATACGAAGTAACATTAAATTGCTTACCTCCTTGTTATTCTATCGTACGCTCTTGGGCTACGGAGTTAGTTAATCTAACAAATCTTCATATTATGTGTTAAAACAAGCATCGTTAACGTTTATTGTGTTGTATTTAAACGTAACCCTCTTACATTATAGGAGAGATCCTTAGAACATCCACCATTATAGGAGAGATCCTTAGAACATCCACCATTATAGGAGGGATCCTTAAAATACCTGCCACGATACGAGAAGTTCGTCATAATCACTTTTGCTCATAGCTAAATGTTATTGAGTTGGTCGTGTGTCATTCATTTGTCATGAGTACCGCTTTTGTATTTTGGTCGTGTGTCATTCATTTGTAATGAGTACCGCTTTTGTATTTTGGTCGTGTGTCATTAATTTGTCATGAGTACCGCTTGTGTGTATAATTGTGTACAACCTTGTACACGAGACGTGGAGACGTAATAACAATACTTACCGTGATTCGTGCGAACGACATAATATCGGCTTTGCCATCTTCTTTAAGAGGCATTGTATAAACTCTTTGACTTCTGTCTATAATTGAGTTATATCTTGTATGTACTTACATATTGTACACTATACGTGGAGACGTTAAAACACTTACCGTGATTCGTGCGAACGACATAATATCGGCTTTGCCATCTTCTTTAAGAGGCATTGTATAAACTCTTGACTTCTGTCTATAATTGAGTTATATCTTGTATGTACTTACATACTCATTATCAAATTTTAGTGCCAAAATTTACAAACTATGCAATAAAACCAAACAAGGAGTGTTTCTAACCAGTTTTAGTGCTAACACTATTCTCCAAGTGTCTTGGTTAGTCAAATACTATAGTAAACAATCATTTCTCTAACCTTAATCTGCAATGAAGCTAAAACCACCTGGCTCGCCATATCAAACTCCTGACTCTGATGTCGAAGAAGATGAAGTGCTTCCCAAAAATGACCCTGCCCAAGTGTCCGCTATTAACCCAGATTATGAGACACCCCTAATACCTGAATGTGACACTACTGGATATGTCAAACAGCTGGCTGAGAAGGTCCAGGCCGCAATGGCGATTATAACTGATCCATCATGCCGAGCCACTAAAGATCAGCAGATCAGGATTCAAAAGGAGCTCATCAGTGTTCTCTCCATTTCCAATATGATGGCTCTGGAAATGGGTAAACTGGAAGGTGCCCTTTCTGTGTTTACATCCAAGTGCATGCCTAATAAAACACCGACTGCGCCCACCCGTGCCTGGAATACTGTCGCTGCTTCCTCTTCTGACACCAGTGGAACTCAATATCCTTGCTTGCCACTTATTACAAGAAATAATGCTCTTCCTGGCCCTGCTAGACCTTCAGTTCTCGTGTTTCCAGTCAATAACACCCAGTACACTTCCAAGGCCACCATGAAAACCCTGAAAACTGCAGTCAATCCTGCCACCTTGGGCATACGAGTAACTGGAATGCGAGAACTGAAAAGTGGTGGGGTGATAATCCACCCTAGCACTTCTGCTGAAGCGACGAAATTGGCAAATGCTCCAGCTTTATCTGAAGCTGGTCTTAAAGCAACGATCGCCCCAAATCGCCTCCCTCGTATTGCGATACATGACCTCCCTCAAGATATTTCGTCTGAGGATATTATCTCGGCGATTCATCATCAATCTTCCAGCGACACTGGTCTCTCATTAGAAAATTTAAAAGAGAACATATCTTTCTCTCATAAATCGGGCCCTCGCACTGGTAACTGCATCCACATTTTTAGAGTCCCTTCATCTGTTCGTCACTCTCTAATATCCCGTACAAAACTTGCCATTGACTGGCAGCTACACCGCGTAAGAGATTGGGTAGATAGCCTGAAGTGTGGCCACTGTCAACTATATGGCCACATAGCTTCCAAGTGCCAAGCAGACTTACCCACCTGTGCCCACTGTGCCAAAGTTGGCCACAACCGTGATGTCTGCCCCAAAAAGGAGAAATCTCCATTATGTGCCACCTGCACCTTCTTCAGAAAACCGGCTTCCCACAAAACTGGAGCTCAAGACTGCCCTGCTCGCCAAGCTGCTGAGAGACGTGAACTTTCTAGGATAAATTTTTTAGGTTGAATCTGAAGAATCGTTCTGTAAATAATTCCTTCTCAACGTACTACCAAAACGTTCGTGGCCTAAATACAAAACTGAACACTATTCGCTGTAACGTCAGTGTATGTCTTTACGACTTTTTATTTCTTACCGAAACATGGCTCTCGGATAATGTCTCATCTGCTGAACTTGGACTGTTTGACTACAACATTTTTCGCTGTGACCGTTCTACTTCTTCTGTGAAGAGTAAAGGTGGTGGGGTGATGATATGTGTAAATAAAAAATACCCTTGCCATGTTCTAGAAACATCTAACAATGTTTCTGATCAATTGTTCCTATGTGTTATATTTGGTACCAAAAAACTTGTACTTGGTTGTGTTTACATTCCTCCTTCCTCTTCGGTAGAAGTCTACAAGTCGCATACTGCTTCAATTGAGCGTGTCTCTAGAAACGCTGATTCCTTACTTATATGTGGCGATTATAATTTACCTAAAATATTGTGGCTGAATGACAACCAAGGGGTCAAAACTCCTACTAGTAATCTTTCGCAACAAGCTATTGAAATTGTAATTTTTTTTGCCTTTATGAATATGTTTCAAGTAAATTCAGTTACTAACTATCTAGGTTCTTGCCTTGACTTAATTTTCACTAGCATACCTAATGTCATAGTAAGTGAAGCTGATGTCTCTTTGTTACCTATTGATAAATATCATCCACCTCTCTCTATTAACATCACTAACTTTTTCAAATTTGAATCTCTGAAATCAAGTGTCTCGTATCACTACAGATATCTTAATGGTGACTATTCTAACATGAACAAATATCTTTCCCAGATTAATTGGACAAAACTATTTTTAAATTCTGATGTTAATGACGCCGTATTTAAATTTAATGAATGTGTAACACGTGCTATAGATTTGTTTGTTCCTAAGGGATGTTACTCTCAACCCAAGTTTCCAAATTGGTTTAGCTCGAAACTTAAACAGTTAATAATTGAAAAAAAGAAAACTCATAAGATATTTAAAGACACTGGCAACTTAAAATTTTATCAAAAATTTTCTCAATTAAGGGAATTGTCTAAAATCGAATCAGCCAAATGCTATAAATCTTATGTAGAAGTTACAGAGACAAAATTACTGCAAAATCCTAAACAATTTTGGCAATTTGTTGCGCAAAAGCGTACAGATAATGATCTCCCTTCAAGTATGTATTATTATGAAACTCACGCTACAAATGGTCACGACATCGCCAACCTTTTTGCTAAACACTTTTCCTCTGTATATTCTGATGCTTCATGTACCATCCCTCCACTTAACTATGATTATAATATTGATTTGAATGATTGCCAAATTTCACTTGCAGAGGTATACCAATCCTTAAATAATCTTTCTAACAAAAAAAGTGCCGGACCTGATGGCATTCCAGAAATCTTGCTAAAAGAATGTAAATGTTCATTATCTAACCCAATTTGTATGTTGTACAATTTATCACTCTCATCCGGAACATTTGCTGACTCATGGAAAATTTCATTTATTCGACCCATTTTTAAGTCCGGAAACAAGTCAAATATTGGAAATTACAGACCAATATCAATTATATCTAATATTCCAAAGATATTTGAGTCAATAATTACAAAGAAAATCACTCCTATTTTCAAAAATGTTCTGATTGAGGAACAGCATGGATTTAGATCGGCCAAATCTACAACAACTAATTTATTGTCCTTTACAAATACCATTATTAAAGCCTTAGAAGACAACACTCAGGTCGATGTCCTCTACACTGACTTCTCCAAAGCCTTCGACCAAGTTAACCACCGTATCCTCATGGCTAAACTTTATGCTATAGGCATTAGAGACCCATTTTTATCATTCATTCACTCTTACTTGATAAATAGAAAACAAAGGGTTAAAATAAATAACTTTGAATCCTTTAACATTGATGTAACCTCTGGCGTTCCGCAAGGAGCCCATTTGGCCCTGCTTCTTTTTAATCTTTTTATTAACGATATCATTAAAGTTTTTTCTCACACACGTTTTTGGCTTTTTGCCGATGACAATAAGATTCTTAAGATAATTAAATCCCATCTTGATTGTTTACTTCTTCAACTTGATATTGATTCATTTAATGATTGGTGCAAAATTAACTGCATGCAACTTAATGTTGACAAATGCAAAATTTTGTCCTTTTATAGAAAGAAAAAACCTATTGAGTTTGATTATAAACTAAATAATGTTTGTCTCTCTACTGTCACATCTATAAAGGACCTTGGGCTCACTCTAGACTGCAAACTTTCTTTCCGTGATCACATCAATAACATTGTAAACAAATCACTTAAACTACTCGGCTTCATTCATAGAATTACCTCTGACTTTAAACATATAAGTACACTTAAAACTCTTTACTGTTCGCTGGTTCGCCCTCACCTTGAATATGCTAGTGTTATTTGGTCTCCTTTCTATGCTGTCCATATTTATCACATCGAATCTGTACAACATCGCTTCCTGCGAGGGATTGCTTGGAGGTTAGGACTTGAAAGAGGCGAGTACTCGTATGATGAAATTGAACAAACTTTAAACATTTCTTCTTTAGAAAAACGTAGAAAGGACTCTGATCTAATATGCATTTTCAAAATTATCAACAGTATTACTGACACACCTGCTTTGTTACAACTCATCCAGTTCAACATCCCTTCCCGTAGACTCCGAAATATTGAATTGCTGTTCCTCAATCAACATTCTACTAATTATGGATATCATTCTCCTTTATCCAGAATGTCGAGACTTGTCAACGCAAATCAATGCATTGAATTTTTTGGTGTAAGCCTAAATGACTTTCGGCAGTCGATACGCAATGTGATTTTTTAAAGTCTTTTAAATCCATCTTCAAGCTACTTATGTTCTTTTATATTATATGAATTTATATTTACTATCTTCTATGTTTACTTTTATATTATATGTATTTTGTCAATGCTCTTCATATATATGTACTCTCCTTCCATTGTCATCTCTCTATTTTTTATTCGTGTTATTGTTATATTGTTAATGGACTATTCGTCCGTAAATAAATAAATAAATAAATACTCTGTACGCCATACGTGAAGACGTGAAAATACTCACTGTGATTCGTGCGTCATCTTTTATGATGCAATTTGTGCCTTTTTTTACATAACTCGTTGTCTGGGGAACGAATAAGAAAACCCCCAGGTTTGTGAAATTGGAGCAAGGGTCTGTCTTTTCTCACAATCATGTAGAAGTTTTTAAAATGACCCCTAATCTTTTGCCCAATACACGCGAAAGATTAGCCTCTTTGATAAAATGTGTATTCAAATTTCTCCTCATCCTTTTTGATAAATGTAAAGAGTCAGGAAATCTGCTGGTTGATCATGTTTCATTCTCACATGGAGATTGAAGTGGAAATTAGTCCAGTCTCTAGCAAGTTTCGTCACTCAACTCCTTTCCTTTTCCTTTCCTTTCTCCTCACCATCATGTTCTCAGGTATATGGTATGAAGTGGAAAATCTGTTGTTGACCATAATTCGCCCTCACTGGGAGTGCGAATCGGTAAATTGACCGATTATCAGCAGGCTTTCTCCCTCACTCTCTGCATATGTCTCACCTTTTTTCTCTTTTCTCAATTTTACGAAACACATTCATGAATGTTGGATATGTACGATATGCACTTGGCGTACCGTCTGTCTCCTTTTTTGACAACCTTTATCCATGAATTGGTTTCCCTTTGCCGTGACTAGTTCACGATTCTTTGTCTTGTTCTTTGAAATACTACGAAAATGTTACCATCTCATGTTAGCATAGGCCATAGAGGGCCAGTTGTTTTTTAACCAAGACATATTGTCACTCGGCAAACGCCAAGTCATCCTGGTAAAGGAAAATGTTCATGTAATCACAATTTAGTTAGAAATCTCTCTCTTCGTCACTCTCTGGGTCGGTGGTTAAATTTCGTTTATTTCATTATCTGGACACATTTTGTTTCTCTCCAAACCTTTTCTTCATTGGTCCCTAGGCAGGTAAACTTCAAGAATTTTGCTCTAATAATAATTTCTCCCGGATTTAAAAAGAAGCCCAGGCGGATGTCATCACCAACAGCCAAGCTGAGCTCCACTTCCTGACAGCACGCGCTGTGGTTACAAGGTCCCTCCTGCTGCCATTTTTCTACGCATTTGTTCCTGAAAGCACAGACCATACCGCTCATATGTATGTTGTTTTGTCGTGCCACAGCAAGCTGAGTTGTCCCACTATACATTATGACACTCTGAACCACCTTTTGGGCACGCTAGCTCCTAGGTTTGTTCTTACTCTTGCTATCAATGCCAACCATGTCGTCTCTTGCGCTGTCATGCAGTGACGCATATATCGTCATGTGTAAACCATCATTACCTTGACCTCCAGTATTCGCTGAATGCGTACCAATACAAGTTATTTTGAGCTACATTATGCTTCAATAACCATTATATACGATCCGTGTTTACCATAATAACACTTAGGATTCGTACTGGCATGTCTGCAGATACTGGATTCTCCTCTTCAATGACCTCTGTAACCATAGTCGCGGCACAGCAACCACAGTCTCCACTTCGTGAACTTCGACGTCTTCGACAAAACCAAGTGTTTTCTAAGGCCTAAGTGTACTCCTGAGTGTTATCTCAAATGGGTCTGATTACAGTGATAATGTAATCCTTAGAATCTGTGAAACCACGTCCTTCTCTTCGAAATTCTCCGAAAACAAACAAATCCACGCTTCGCAAACTTAGCTCCCAGACCAATGAAACCTTAGAATCACACAGGCATTTTTTGTTTTTGCTTTTTGTTCTTCTCTTGTACAAATATGTATTGTTATTTTTTCAATTGCATAACCATGTATTGTTATTTTTTCAATTGCATAACCATGTATTGTTATTTCTCAATTACATAACCTTGTATGTTGTTTCACACCATGTATTTTTTCCCAAAAATTGTCTTTTCCAAACATTGTATGTACCCCCTACCCATTCCCTACAAACATTGTGACCTAAGACTTTAACATAAACTGTATGTTCTAGCTAGGCATCTCTCAAGCAACGAATCTCTCAAAAACCCCGATGGAAGCATAAGAGGATTTTTTTTCCTACAGCCCCATTGCCACGTCGCTTTTTTTCCAAGCGCGGGGGGAAGTGTTATGGTACGCCCTGTAGCAGGTAGATTCAGATCCCATAACGGCAACGAGAGCGCGGGGCAAGTCCGCAAACAACTCGGTCTCCCCTCTTCCGCTCCCTGCTTCCCTTCCGCTTGCCCTGCCACTCGCCGATTCCGCCGCCGCCAGCAGTCGAGAATTGGGCGCCCTTGCGAGCACACGTACGCGGCCTGTTGCCGGGCGACCGCTCCAAACTCAAATGTAGCCCGCGATGTTTATTGAAATAACTTACGGGCTGGAGCCGGCTTACGCCGTGCCTGTGATAACTTCGGTTTGTTCTAACTCGGGAGGTGCCCTGGTTGAACTCCAAAGAAGACGAGGACCCTGCGAATCCCACATGTAAGCTGTATAATTGATTTCCTCTTTTAAATGTGTCCGCAACGGTGAATTGTAGGGCCACGCGAGAATCACCACACGGAGAGTTTCGTTTCAGAGAGATAATGAGAGTTAAACACTTTAGCTAGGTTTGTGTAATTTGCATTTCTTGTATTGAATTGTACTGTAGAGACCTATGTACTGTGTTTGAATTTACAATACATGACCTATTAATTCAATCTTGTTATTATTCTGCTACGGCAGGAGGGTTATTGACTAGAGTGTATCCCGCCAGACGCCGGAAGGGTAAGGAGAAATTCTGTAGCCACGTGCGACCTGCACCCTGAATAGAGGGTATCATTGTCTCCGCTGAGAGCTAGCCTGGGACATGTTAGGGCCCCCTTGGCCCCGGAGCTGGTGTTGGTTTGTGAAGCTAACACCGGTGGTCATAACATTACATATATTACATTTTACATATTTTGATAAAATAAACCTTTTTTAGTGTGGTTGGGTATTTCGATCGCGAATCCAAATTTAAATTTATGAAAAAAGGTTTTTTATTATTTTGTTAAATTAATGTTATTATTATTTTTATTATTTCGTTAAATTTCTCGATTATTCTCATAATTGTTAACTATGAACTCGGCTAGTAATTTATGACTGGTTTTCCAACATTGTGAAATTGAACCATTTTTATGATTTTTTCATCCATAAGAACGACTTCCGGGCGTTTTCATAATTTTTTTGTTCTGAAAAAATAAAACGTATTTAATTTCCGGTAAGCGAAACTAAACAAACATACCCCTGACGTTCTTGGAAAGCCTCTATGCATAAGGGTGGGTTTAGCATTAGTGATCGGGAGGGTTGAACCGTTCGATTAAATTGGTATCAAAATACGCTCGTCTTTCGTTTGTGTTTGTTTTTGCTCGCCGATAGCTAATAACGTATTAACTAATACCGAAAAGACACCAACGCGCCGCGACGTATTAGTTGCAGATTTTTAAAGATATTTGGGTCTGAAGCCATTATTAGACGGCCGGCATGGTCTAGCGGTAAGTTTTGACTCGCAATCCGAAGGTCGCGGGATCGAATCCTGGCGTGGGAAAATAAATTTTATTTAAATAATTTGTATTATTTCACAATTTATTCATTTAAAATAATGTATAGTATATTTGCGGCACGTTCCAGAGTGGAAGATACTCTTAGTATCGCCCTATTGTAAGACCACCTTTCAGAATTGAAACGTCGCTTGAAAAGGCGTTAGCCGTATTTGGTGTTCAGATCTTATTAGCCAGGTACTTCCCCACCTTCCTCTCCCCCATCTTCTTCCCCTCTCCACTACCTTCAGCCTCACAACGTACCCCAATTGGGGGATGCCATAGTCTCACAGGCTCCAGACGGGAGCAGCTGAGACTCTTGTGAGGTATTATTATTAAAAAATATCATATAACACGTGATAATAAATTTAATGCTGCATCAAGTTAACAATGTTTTATACTGTCTGTAACTGTGTTTTCTCCTTAAATAAATAAGTACCGACCTTTGACAGTAAAAACGTTCCACACACCTGGTTTAGACAATAATCTAGAATCTAGAAGATATTTGACCGGTCGGTGGCTGTGTTGGCATCACGTTCCCACCCAGGCATCGCGTGTTCGATTCCTCGGCTGGCTAAGTCCCCCATCACGACACAAGCAACATTTTTCGCTTTCTTGATGGTAGTAGGAGAAATTTCGTTTTTTATCAGGTTATTCGTAACCCGGGAATGTTTGTTTTTATTTTTAAAAAAATATATAAAGGTGTATATATGATTTGAGATTTTCACGGACAAAAATATTATCGTCATTTATTATGGTATTATGCCGGGTTGCGCTGCTTATGTTTCTTCGTGTGCTCATTCTTTAGCCATCAGCCCGTTTCGGACATCATTGCAGTGTCCATCATCAGGGCAGATGTGTAATGGAAGATTGTGGTGAAGTGTGTGCTCAGACTGCTCAGGTCATGTGATACCGTGTTGATGATGGGACACTGCGATCCTTTCCGAAACGTTGGCTAAAGAAGGAGGTAGCGCAACACGACATAATATTCCAAAAATAAATTACGATAATACCTAATCCAGATTTTTTCCTCGAGGAAACGATTGACAAATAATTCGTTTTGGTTCTGAAAATATCAATTTTCCAACAAAAGAATTAAATAAGCATTCTATAAAAATGTCATGCTTTGTGTAGGTACAAAGATTAGTTTGTTGTCCCGTGTACTACGGACTCCAAGAAAAATGTAGAAGGTTATTCATGTGACATCATCTATTCAACGTTAACCCTCCTCGCTGAGGTTTTCTCTTTGAAATTGATCAAGTTTCCCCCGGCAAAGAAATGATAATCGAATATTGTAAGTACAAGGCGAAATCACGGCATAGGCTTTTCCCGAAAACATGAAATACTGATTTCAAAAGGTTTCCAAAAGAAAATACTTATGAGATCGTTGGAAATTGGTTGCGATTTGGAATACATACATAGAGACTGATGGATTAATAAATAAGTGTTTTTTGTATCCAGGTTATATTACCCGGCTTCGTCCGGTAACTAATGTTTTCTCACAGTTATGAAAAAAAAAAAAATATTTTCCTTTTTGGAAAATGTGGAATAGCCAATATGGGGTTTTTCTTTTTTATTGTAATTAAATTAATGTTATATACGTCTATATAATTCTAAAGCGCGGCAGAAAAGTCTGCGCTTAGTGTTCTAATCAAGCAACCGTTGTTTCCATGAAATACGTATGTGTATACGTACAAGACATAATAACACTTGTACACATTTTCAAATCTACAGTTAATTGATATATTATTATTATGTAATTTTGCTGTGTAAATGTAACTAATGTTATAAAAAAAATTTAAAATTTAAAAAATACTTGCATTGTTTTCTAGCACTAAGTGATCATAATATAACTTTGTCTCTCTCTCGCATATAAAATTTTCGGTTGCATGACAGTTGTCCCCCCGGCATACTTATATACAATGTGCAGTCGGTTTAGGGAAAATACGGCTTATCTACTTTCACGAAATATAACTTCCGATGGGGGTTGCAGAGAGGATGTACCATGTACCGCCGAATAACAAAAGCATAAAACATATTTTCATTCAAATTCATCAAGGAAAAACTACTTGTCTATTTGCTGTATGTACGAGTGATGTTCAGAAAGAAAGTGTACTGAATTTTTATTTATTTTTTGAAAAAGTGTATTAGAAAAAAAATTACAGGATATTGTTGATACACTTGTTGACTATTTTTCTAAATAATTGCCAACCTGTTCAATGCATGTGGTGAGCCGTGGCACAAGTTTCTTTATGCCCTCCTCGAAGAATTCTCCCGCCAGCTCCTTCCCCCACTTCAGGACCACTTTCTGCACCTGCTCGTCGGTTGAAAAATTATTTTCATCCTTACATGCCATTAGGAAGGTGAAAAGATGATAATCTGAAGACTCCAAGTCAGCGGATTACGGGGAGTGGTTCAAAATATCCCAATCGAATGAGTCTATGATCGTATTGGTGGCTAAGGCTGTCTGAGGATGGACGTTTTCGTGAAAAAAAGCTCACTTCTCTGGTCAGCATTCCCCTCCTTTTGTTTTGAATGCTCCTTTTGAGTTTTTTTAGGGTACCCAATATTGTTGTGCATTGATGGTCTCAACCTGAGGCCAAAATTCGACCAAAATGATGCCTTTTCGGTCCAAAAACACTGAGGCCATAATTTTTTTGCCCAAAATTGTGGTTGTCAATTTTTTGACAGATGGGGAATTGGTGTGACGCCACTTTGACGACTGTTTTTTTTCCAGGCATGTAATGAGTCACTCACTATCATCTCCAGTCACAATAGAGCTCAGAAATCCTCAGCTTTTTTTCTTGTAGGTGTTATTCCTTTCGTGAGTAAAAAGCGGGTTACAGCACTTGGCGGGATTTTTAACTGACATCTTCCACGCGACTTGTCACTACAACGTGAGTCCACGTACTGCGGTGTTTCTGCGATGCTTGCTCTGTTCAGAAAACCCCCCTCTACCACTCAGTGTTACCAAACCTCAAAAAACAAAAAACGCAGTATACTTACTTTCTGAACATCCCTAGTAAATATCAGCGTACGAAAAAATCGACACGGTAAATAAATTTGATTTTAGATTTGAATTTGATAAATAATGCGCTAAAAATTATAATCTCTACATATTATAAATTGAAGTCTTCCGCGGCTTCTGTCTGTCTGTCTGTTTGCGATAAAATCAAAAACCAATGAACGAATTTTCATGCTGTTTTCACCAATAGATAGAGTGATTGATGAGGAAGGTTTAGGTATATAATTTTTCAAGGTTTTGTGTAAATTGGTTGAAATATATAATATATAGTGGTGAACGTGCGGGCTGGCAAACGCGCGGTGTGGATTTGATTTGTATGCACATTAGCAGATGGCGGTGGTTATAAAGGATAGGTAACCATCCAGTAGATGGCGTTATGTTTCGTTAGTCACAGCAACGCGTGGCCGGCTCAGCTAGTTTTATAACAAATATCATTTCGGGGACCAAACCGAAACTTTGACAGACACGTTAAGGCTCCGTTCCCGGCCCCAAAAAGAAGAAGACGGAGAGATATGAAATTACGAATGTTAGAAGAGCTCGCTAACATTTAAAACGATAAAATCGATGCAAAAATTATGAAAATCTTTAATAAAACACGACTCGTTTAAAATAGAGCAAAAATCTCACGATAATTGTCTTAAACAGCATTTAAAGAAACGCTGTGAATTTTTTCATATATATAACATGTAAAATAACTGAAACAAACGTGTTTATAATAATTTTTGGAGCATACCTTGCGATTTTTTCTGTCGAGGGAATTTTATATAATTTGCATTTGGGCACGACTAATGTCTAGATATTATCTTCAAGAATAACATTTTTTTTAAGAGCTTAAACTTCAAATGTTTAAGGGAGGTTTGCAAGAAATCGGTAGAAATTCGAATACCGGCCTCTTAAAGCTTCTTAATTGGGTTCTTACGCGCCGGTTCAGCGTTGGTGTAGTAAGTAGTAAGCCTAGCGTAAGGTCGTGGTTGTAAGTAAAATTTTTCACTCTTCCGACCTTTGGCCGCGTAATATTTACACCGCGCGTAGGTAAAGGTTCGAAATACATTGACCTAAATTAAACGTAGGTATTCAAAGAACATACTTCGAAGCAAGTCGTTGAGTTTCTACTTACACGGTTGCAACTTTATCCCATGCATCAGTGGGTGCAATCGCACTTTAAATGCACTGCACCGGGGTTCCGCTTCCACCCCATGTCAATTGTCTGTTAATTAGCAAGCCACGAGCCACCCCTGTCAACTAGTATTAATTAATTCGCAACCTGCGCAGTGGCGGCGCAGCCCCAGCAGTTTCATTCGGGAGCGGATACGTTTGGGAACAACCCAGAAGCATAAAATCTTAAAGTTGAAAGTCATTTCGACGAACAGATTTATTTTCACATTTTTTGTTTAATTTACTAGGAAACAAATTTAATTTGCGATAAAGAATTGCTGGAAATTTGATGTAATATGTTTATTTGTAGGCGCGCATTACTTCTGAATAGAATCGACTAGATTAGTAATTAACCAAATGAAATTGAACTCAGCTTCATTTTGGGAGGAGGATATGGGTACCGCCGCCCTGAGTACCATTTATTGGATAACCAACACCTCTGCCATAGGTCACCCCAAGTGGTTCACTACATTTGGTGACATAGTAGGAGTGCACGTGTTCATGGGGAGAGATTTGTCCAGATCTTGGCGGCCGATGCGTCTGCCCATTTGCCGCGTGGGCAGGATAGAGAGAGACTGGTTTAGGGAGGTCTTTTATCCTCTCCAGCCGGAATCTCTCGACCCATCGCCTTGCACCGCGGTTGGAGGGATGGATTTATGTCCGTCACTCCTGGACACACTGACCCTCAGATTCCTACCCACCCCTCATACCTATTTCCTTTATAGAACTTCCTTTCCTTAAAAAAACCCTCAACACAGCATCCCCTAAGTTGACACAGGCCCTGAGGGAAATTATTAGGACCTCCTCTGTGGAGCTAATGTAAAAAAACAAATCATCTATCTTTTTATGATCTTTAATAACGCTCCATCCCCAAACTTACAGTAATGTATCTTATTTTGTATTTCATTGAATGATAATACAATTTCAAATTTTAATTTGAAATGATTGCAACTTTTCGTTTCGAGTTAAAGCAAAAGTTTTTGATTTGCGTCAAATGCTAGGTAAACACGAGCACATCTTTCTCTTTATTTTATTAAATTTAAGGGCGAAACTACCATCACAAAATACAAATTGCAGTAATAATTAATGACGCAATTCAAAAAATTATTTAATTATAACAATTCAATTATATATTTAACTACTAGCTGGTTGCCGGCGTGCGTTGCAACGCCACATTCAAAGAATAAATTGTTTCTCCCTGCATGTCCTTTCCCGTGCGTCCCCGTTCCTCTCCCGCGTCTCCGTTCCCCTCTCGCCTACCCCTTCCATCTTTCACGCCTTCCCTCTCCCCTCTCCCGCTCAACCGTCCCGCCAACCCCACTCCCGCGATCATTATATTTAGTCCCAGTATATTCAAATTTCAAACATCTCGCGTGCCCCCTATTACAATTTTTTTTATTCAAATTTTAATTTTTTATGTATTACAAATATATGTTTTTTTAAATATTTTTTTATCATCACTCTTAATCATAAAGATGCAGGTACATATCCATACTAGATAATTGCTATACCCTTTGAATAAAAAATGATTATTCAGTTTGGTTAAGTATTTTGGCCACAAATTTAAGTTATATGAATAAGCCGCGCAGCCATTCCTCTTAACCGTTTAATCAATTAGATTTGAACATGTATGTTTAAAACAGAACGTAGGTAATCATTAATTATTGCCTGTTCAATGTTAACAACAGCAGTACCTGTTGGGCATGGTTGGGAGTTCGCTTGTCCAATTTTCCGGTAAGCAACACGAAATGCTTTAATTGGTTAGAAAAACCCTCTCAGCCATAATCAAACACTGTTGAAAGTAATATACACAATATTTTATTAAACAGCGGTCGGCAGTTAGTTTTGGTGGCAGGCCGTTGAATATGTAAATTTTATGGAGAGCAAAGTGACCATCGTGCGCGTGCGAGCCTGCTCAGACAGTGCGCTTGTGACTGCCCGTCCGATCGCCCGTCGTCATCATCCAAAGGTTCCCAACCTTATTTAAGAGGAAACCGGGTGGTGTTTTTTCCATACAAACGTATTCCTCATTTCCCTCTCTGAATTTTGACACTAGAGAAAATATTTTTTTTACATAATATGAATATTGACCGCAAGCGTGTCGGTACGTTTTGATTTTTTTGATAAGTTACTTTTTATAGGAGTTATAACCCTACAAAAATTGTTAAAATTGCCTTTTTTTAACGCCATCAACAAACGTTCAGTATACAAATTAGACGATGTATTTTTAAAAAAAGCAAAAGGTACAGACATAGAATGTTTTCTTCCAATACATTTGGTAAAAAAAATCTTGGAAATTGGTTCAGTTTTGGAGTAGAAAAATAAGGACTACAAAACCTCGATTTTGACAATTTTATTGGGGTATTATCAGGCTGAGGTGCATGTGTCCCTTTCTCTCAGTATTCGGGGGTGAGGGGGGGCGGAGAGGGTTTTGTTGAATACGTATACAGTCAACGAAGTGATGTGACATTCTCAATAATTATATCGATACACTAGTCCACTAGTGTTGTCATGTCCCGAGTTATCGATGTTTTTTTAAAATTATTTTTCTGTTTGGTGACTTATTTTGAGTGTGCCAATACTTACCGAGCTTATTTACTAAAGTTATTGTGACAAATTTAATTTGTTTACGTCAAATAAATTAATGGAAAAAAATTGAAAAAAAAACACCTTTACAGACAGACCCCGAGATGATTCCGTTCCGTATTGCCGAGTTGGATATGGAACACAAAAATTAATTAAAATATTTTTTGATAACTTTTGAAGGTTGTACTCAACATAATATTATCCCTTTATAGGACACTTTTTTTAAGATACAACTACCGAACCAAAAAAAAACTTTTATATTTGACTAAATATATTGTTCTAGATTTTTTTTTCAAAAAAATTATATTTTACAAGAAAATGTGTGATGGTAAGTACATACACCACTGATCGTTTGATGGAATGCTGGTACAGCGTATGTTCAGTGGTACATGCATCTACCACATGTTGTTGAATCGATTATGTTATTATAATATCATATTATACAAATGAATATTGAAATCTATGTATAAGAGGCACCATATTGTTTATTGTGCTACATATTAGGTACATACACATAACTAGTTTAGTTTTTATTTAACTTTTTTAATACGTTATATTATTACAGAAAAATGCACTTTTGGGAATACCTCCTACATCACTTGACATTTTCAATCTTCTTCAATGATCTAATATTTTTTGTTTTTAAACGCTTTATTGTAAAAAAAATTACTGTTTAACATCTACACAATGAAATTAAAACAATTTATGGTCCAGACCTTTCCCTCGCCGGTAAATTTCTTGGTATGCGACCGTCAATTATTTCTGGTAAAAGGCATTGGTGGTAGAAATTTTCTAACAGTGGAACGATTTTTTGCCAGATTTCATCGTCCCTCTCAATTTTTTCATACAGCAAACCTTTTGGACTCCACACAACAAAATAACAATAATTACGACGAGTAATATGTAACTGGCCTTGTACTTGGTAGAAGTAATTATGATTCCGTTTTAATGTTAAAGAATGGTCTTCCAATTTACAGTAATCAATTATCTTTTGTGCAATTCCCTCTTCTGGTGACATATTTGCTATACTATAAGGGCATTTAATTTCAATTATAGAATCCTCACCGATAAGGCCATCCGGACTTGCCGCTAAAAAGTTTTTGGTTTTATCGATAAATAGCCCACAAGCGGATACCTGAAAACTTGTTTTTTTTTTAAAATTGCTCTATTGCTAGGCTTTCATTTTCTTTTCCATAATTTGTGGCCATAGTTCCTTTGAATTGTGAGTACAGTAAAGAGTTTAGTACTCCCGTAACTGAAGTTTTTTGCCGAAGCTTATATATTTTTCCAAAGTTAGACGCCGTTATCCGCTTACGTCTTTCAATTGCCCACAGATTGTTATTGCTTTGGCCTACCGTATTCCGTTCGAGCTCTTCCTTATTGGTTGAAGATAATTCTTTGAGAAATTCCTATTTTTTCGTTTCAAATATTTCAGGTGGCATATCTGGTTCTAATTCCAATTGACCATAATTTTCATCGGGCCCTGTAACTTTTTTTCTTTTTTCTGTCGTATTTTCATTATACTTTAGTTTTTTTTTTCGACACATTTGTTTATTCTCCTTCGAACGTCGTTTTCTCTCTATAAAGTGCTTCGTGTATTTGCCGGGACTGTGGCCTTGGATTTTCTTTTGTATTCTTGAATGGGTTGCCAATTCACTATTCCACGAAGTTACTGCTCCAAAACATCTTGCTTGGTAAGATCCTCTTGTAGTAAAATTTACCCTTTTTCCACCTATAAATTTGGCGATAACGTTGTTGAATTGCTCCACAGTGTTATTTGTCACGTCAATAATAAGACTTTCTGCATTTGCTATTAGAGACAATAAGAATTGTTGGATATCAGTCCATATTCCACAATCTCGAAGATCGCTTACTAAATTTGGATCATCAGTATACTTCTCCGGCTTGCAATAGTACGATGCACAATTTTTATGATCACCAAACACATGATTTGCGGTATTTTTTATGTCCATTTTCAAATTTTTTATTTTATCACTTTGTACTGTGTTTTCTTGCTCTTTCCTGTAATTTATTGCTCCAACTACAGCTCTTCTCATGCGTAAAACGTTTGCTTCAACCTTTTTCCTTATATGAACTGGTACAAAGCCTTTAGCGTTGTTGGTTTTTTTTCCAAGTGCTTTCATTTTGTTGCAAAAATTGCGGAGTAAGTGATTTTTGCACTCTATTTTTTGTACTATAAGGTTAGGACCATATGGCATTTGTTGCATTATTTTTTTCATGATGCTGGAGTCGCCATCACCAACTAGTTTGTTAAATTTCAATCCATGCATTTCCATGCTTCTCGAGAACCCTTCTGCTATAATGTGGGCTTCCATGGCATTAGCACTGTCACGCCAGTTTATGAAGCACCTGTGCTCAGAAGCAACTATGTGTAGTTTAGTAGCTCTAGCACATATGCAGCAGTATGAGTTTCGCACTCTCAGAAATAAAACCTTTTTAGTTCGTAGTCCAACTATGCACCCTGCGCCAGATGAGGAGCTAAATCCACTTTTGTACGACCTCTTTGCCCAGGAGCCATCTGCAACCACCGTTACCAAAGGATAGCCACCCTCGTCTACGTCACCGTTTAAAATGGCTAGCCTTTTTTCTTCTTCACCAGCTGCGATCATTTCTTCTAAGGCACATTCTTCAATTGTTGGCGCTAAACATTGTTCTATGTTCGTGTAAGTCTTACAATCCATATTTGGCATATTTAAAACCCCACAAATTTCATTCCATTGTGAATACCCATTTCCTGTACACATCACTCCTTCGACGACAGCAGTATTTATAGACATTTTCCGTTTCGGGTCTTCGGAGTGAATGTATTCTATTTTCTTGCACATTTTGCACTCGAAAACATACTGGCTTAGAAGACCATTTCGTCGTTCCTTCATAAATTTTAAATCGGAAAATGTGCAGTTGGTGTGTTCGTGCTTTATATTTGATATCTCCGAAAACAAATATTTTATATCCACAATTCTGCGACCTTCGAAATTATCGGTTTCATCAATATGGTCTGGTTCTATCACCAAATCATCAAGCGTTGTTGATGATGATGAACTTGCGTTTTCGTCTATATTTGGAGCAAATGATTCATCCATGGAAGTTTCATGCATTAGTGAAGATGTAGTTAAGTTTCCAAAAGTAGTATCGATGACATCCATATCCCTGTAAATGCAAATGATTTATTTATTTAAATTTGTCCATCCCATTTTTCCGTTATACATGCTACATAATACACGGCTCTCATAGCATAAATCTTTAGGTTTTTCTCGTAAGTCGCTCACGTAAGAGAGTTATGGCAAAATTATCAATGTAAACGATACCCATTGGTAATTTTGCCATAACTCTCTTATGTGAGCAACTTACGGGAAAAAAAACTTTACGTACGTAAAGGTAACCTTAGGAAGGTTCAGTAGTAAGAGTGACAGGAAAGCGATATTTCGACTTACCTAGATGTCGAACGTGGTGCAACATGAATCTGTCGTTTGATACTAATAATCGGTTTTTTTCGTCTAGCAGATAAAAACAAACGCGCTTTGTTTCCATTTCTTTTACCCATTATTTATCTGTAAGAAAAAATTTTTTGAGTTGAAGGTAGGTAATATAGTAGTCGATTTTATGTAACTCAATTTATAAATACACATATCTTATGCTACGTATATATTTGCGAATAGTGGCGTGCACAGAATTTGAAAATTGAAATTTCGGAAAAAAAATAATTTTCAGCTTCGACAACATCATTAATGTCGTATTTTCAATCTTAGGATTCTAGCCCACTGAAAAATCAGTGCACGCCACTCTTTGCGGACAGAGACGCGAGCCGAACCACGAATTATGGTAAAGGTACGAAGCAACCGCAAGCGGCGCAGCGTTTCGGGCAGTTTGCTTTTGCTTCGTTCCTTTCCCATAATCCGTTGTTCGGCTGGCGTGTGTATACGCAGCCTAAGACGTAGAATAATATTTATTATAGGTTACTAGATATGTTAACAAATGTACCGACTTGCACTAATGCACTTTATGCATACAGTCAAAACTGATGAATTTACGTTATTCAGGGAGAGCCAAAAAACAACAACATTTTTAGCGATATTTATATGTTTAATTAAAAAAGGAAATTGTGTTGTAATATTGAGTTTTTATGAATGAATAGTTTATGTTTATAATAATAGTTTATGAATAATTTATGAATAGTTTAGTAGGTATCTACTCACCATATGTCCTATATGTGTAAATCGTGAGAAATGACCAAACAGATTTCAATATTCAAGGGGGTTTCAGGGTCAAAATTCGAAGGTCTGTATTTGACGTAGAATAGTTTCCAGTAAAAAGGCTAGTCAAAAACAGTAGAGTGATGCAGCCAGCGAAAAATAAAAACACTATACAATCACAAAGTACGTGATGTACCTACTGCGCCTATGCTGCCGTTTTATAAAAAAAGATGGTATGAATCTCCCGATATTACTAAACCAAAACAGCGTACATCTTACTTTACTAATAGTAACAAGATGAATGAACTATGAGCGCAGAAGATATCTATTATATAGGAATACGCACGCTCAAGTCGCGACGCGTATTGACTTATCTGTTGCAGCAGGCAGCAACCTGTATACACGCACCCACAAGTCTCATTGACTTGTGCGTGTGCAGAAGATGAGCTCGGAGCAGGCAGTCACATGTATTTGTAGTAAGTAATAATAATAATAAAGTTAAGTACAATACAATATTAAATAATGTAGACCTCGCTATTTTATTACGAATATGTACCTAGGCACCTACTTAATTTTTGGAATAAATGAATAACAGTAAATGAAATAATAAGAACGCGAAGTCGCTGGCGGGCGCGGCGCGGCGATTCGTGCTTCCAACACCTGCAGCCACGCACACACACGCATTGGGGTTCACCAATACACCGATAGCGCTTTTGCTGTCCCCGCTGAGATGAACGAAATAGAAATAATTTTTACAAATACCTATCGTTAAAATTTCTCGGCGCTCCTGCGCGCTCTTAAAGTATATTTTTCTTTACCGCTCTCCCCCCCCCCCCCTCTCCCTCTGCATAAAAAATGTAAGATGATAACACGGAAAAAGTGCCGCAGGCGAAAAAAATTATGTATTTTTTAATAACCTCTGTAATCACAATATTGAAGAAGACAATCCGCTGGAGCTTTCTTTCACAGGTGTGAGTTTAATTTCCTCATCCGTATGTGATTATAACATTGCTGATCACCACACCACGGCTATTAATGTTCAGTTAGATTCTATAGAACAAGTAAACTTGAACAAAACTGAAAATATAACGATTCTTTCGCAGAGACATATCGACAATAATATCCAAAATTATTATTGGAATTCACTTTTAGAAGAAAATGACTGTTCTAATATTTACTCAAAATTTCAGAATTATTTTGATGACTTGTATAAAAACAGCACAATTGTGATAAGTAAAAAATCCAAAACCCGGCCTTATGTGAAAAACGATTGGATATCTTCCGATGTTTTATGTAAAATTAAAAAAAGAGATAATTTATATAAACGCTGGAAAAATTCTCCAACAAACAAATATTACGAGAAAGAATATAAATGTTTTAGAAATGTGTTAAATAAATTATTAGTTAAATTAAAAACTTCTTACTATAATGATAAATTCAAAAACTATTTTCAAGACTCAAAAAAACATGGGAGGAGTGTAATAAAATTTTAGGAACTAAATGTAAAAATGATTGTGATGAAAATGCTTCTAAATATCTGATGAAAGGTCGAACAAAAGAAGGTTTAATTATTGATTTTGTTGATTATTTCTCTGAAAGTGTTTACAATATGTTACAAAAGTGCAACCATAAGACAACTTAATTTGAACCAGAGGCGATGCCTCAAAGCATGTACCTACCGAGGGCAACAGCGGCGGATATAGAAAGCATTGTTAGGCAAATGAAGAGTTCTTCTCCAGGAATTGATAGTTTCAGAATGAGCGATATTTATTTATTGAAAAAAATAAGAAATACATGAAAACATAAGCTGCACATCTCACTAGGGCATTCATGTATCGAGATATGCAGTTTTACAATAATGTAATTAAAAAAAACATACATATACCTAAACTTAAAAGAAATATAATAATAAACCTACAAAAGAAGCACTGAGTGCAGTTATTTAAACATTACTAATTAATAATTATTACAGCTGGGCAGTATGCTCATTGTTGGCAAAAATAACATTATACTGTAAACTAAATACTAAAATATGTAAATACAAGGTACCTGTTGTGGCTTACCAGATGCAATAATAGGGTGATCATACCACAGTAGCATTAAATTATTAACAAAAAATAAATAATAATAAACAATTATGTAATAAATTTATATGGTTTATGATATAAATATAATATATTAAGTAAATATGTAGATATTAATAAATTAAACAAATAATATAATTATGAGAAAACAATAATAAACAATTTATTAATAATAAGTAAATAAACATAAGTAAATAAAGTACATAATAATTATGAGTAAATACTAATAAACAATTATAATATTGTATAGTAAGTAAATTATGATACGAAGTAAGTAGATAACAATAAGCTAATTAAAAAGTACATAACAATAAATAAGTTAAGCACATAAACAGTAATTAAATATGGATTGTATCAAATATAGCTTAAAATATTGCTTAAATATAGCTTAATTCCATAGTGATTTATGATATAAGCGACAACTTGGGTAATCCAAAACCATCACTCTCAGTTAGTATACATATTTTGACCATTTTCTTGAATAAATGTAATGTACCAATAGTTTTTATTTTTTCATTGAGCATATTATAAAGCAAAGGAGCTTTATATGAAAAACTTCTTTGTCCAAAGGATGTTTTGGTATAATATACTGGCTGAAACATTAAAGAAGAGCCCAATCTAGTGGTGCGTACTTGTTGAGATCTTTTAGCAGTGTTAATGTTATTGAAAAAATTACAGAGAGCATGTATTATGTACAAGTGCCTTATTGTCATAATTTTGCTTTCGCTATATAATAACTGTGATGAATACATAAAAAATTTCTTGAACATTATTTTTAAAATTAATTTTTGTGAAATATTTAAAGGCTCTAGAGTAGTCTTGTGACAAGAACCCCAACAAATAACGTTATATGAAAGTATTGATTGAACAAGAGCATAATATACAGTTTTTAGTGTAACTTTGTCTAATATATTTTAATCCTAGGTAAAACATATTTTAATCCCAGGTCCAATTACAACCCATTTTATAAACAGAATCTTATTTCAAGCAAAAATCCCCGATGACTTAAAATGTAGTATCATAAGACCTATATATAAGGGAGGTGACCACACTGTATTGGGTCACTACAGACCGATTAGTATCTTGCCATCTCTAGATAAAATTCTTGAAAAATATATTCAAATAAAATTAATAAAATATTTAGAAGATTTTTCTATAATAGTGTAACGTAAAATCAATAGGGTGCGGGTTAAAGTTAATTTAAAGTCAGTATTCCTCGTATGAACTGTTTATTTAGAGCCTATTACACAGCGGTTACAAGTTACAATTCTAAGCACTGCTTCCCTTTCCAGCAAGGCGGAAGAAGTCCATAGACCGGCAAGCGTCCCTCTACCCAAACGTCTTCTTCTTCTTGAGTATAGATCCGCGCTATTGCTAGCCATCTGGGTGTTACACTCGTCCATCCTGACTGGTTGTCGTGTCCCCACGACTCTCTCTCTCCTTGCCATAAAAGGTCTGGAAGCATAAAACATATTACCTCCTGCCACTATTATGACATTAATCGCCACCAATGTGACGTGCTATTGCTCGACACCATAGTTAAGGTGACATACAATCGCCACCAATGTGACATAATAAAATATAATAAGTATTGCTCGACACCTGAGTTAAGGTGACATACAATCGCCACCAACGTGACATAATAAAATATAATAAGTATTGCTCGACACCTGAGTTAAGGTGACATACAATCGCCACCAACGTGACATAATAAAATATAATAAGTATTGCTCGACACCTGAGTTAAGGTGACATACAATCGCCACCAACGTGACATAATACAATATGATAAGTATTGCTCGACACCTGAGTTAAGGTGACATACAATCGCCACCAACGTGACATAATATTTACCTACTAGCTTTCTAGTAGGTCAATCAAGTCTTGGGTCTCTGTTTCACTGTCGTTGGATTCCGACTCGCTTGGCATGGTTGGAGCACTGCGATATGGCCTGAGGGAGTCAACAGCGACAACTGCATTGAAAGTTTTGTATCCTCGCATACCCTTAATACTCCTTATCTTATATCTATCGTTGTCCAGAACTCTGGTCACTTTGTAAGGACCACCATACAGCGATTTTAATTTTCTGCTCAAGCCTCCTAGATTTGTTGAACTGTCCTTCCAAAGTACAAGTTCCCCCTTTGAATATTTTGTCGCTGCCTTTCGCTTTTTGTCGAAGGACTTTTTCATTCTTGAGGCCGCCTTCTTCATGTTTTCCGCTGCCTTTATTCTTCTGGACTCTAATAATTGCATCTCTTGTTGTGCACTATTTGTATCAGCTTCCAGTTCAGGTAGCAAATTTCCCTTGTAAGCGAACATCAGTTGAAAGGGAGAATAGCCAGTACTCACGTTCACTGTGTTGTTGATTCCCCACAGGATGTCTGGAATTTCACAGTCCCAAGCATTTTCGCTGGCTGCTCCTGTTCTAATGGCTTCTAGAATAGTGCGATTAGCACGTTCTACTTGACCGTTGGCTCTGGGTGTGGCCACAGCGCACAGCACATGTTTTATCTGTTTTTGCTCGACAAATTCTTTAAAATACCTGCTGGTGAATGCTAGTCCTCTATCCGAAATGACTCTTACGGGATACCCAACAATACTAAATATCTCCTTGAGAAGTTTGATGCTTTCAATCGATCCCACACTACGAGATGGTTTTGCAACCAAAAATTTTGAGAATGAGTCAACAGTCATAAGCAGATATTGATTTCCTTTACTGCTTTTAGGGAACGGCCCCAAATGGTCTATGTGAATAGTGTGACCAGGTTTCAGGGGTTTTTCTATAGGATGGAGTTTGCCTTCTATACGGCCATATTGTCCCTTCTTATAGGCGCAGTCAATACAACCCTCCACATATTTCTTTATGAACCTGGTCATCTTTGGGAACCAGTACATCTCCTTAATCCTGGACTCACATTTCTTTAGTCCGGGGTGTCCAATCTCATCATGGAATTTGTGCAAGAGATTCCATTTTGCTATTTTAGGAACCACAAGTCTCTCTCCATGCAAAGTTTTCCTATAAAGTCGTCCTTCCTTAAACGTGTAATTGTTGCTAACATCTTTATTTGGTTGTGCGCTTTTTAGCTGCTTAACTTTAGAACTTGTTGATTGATCTTGCAACTGAAGTGATAGGAACCAATCCTCTGCATTTATCTTTGACACTTGAACCGGTTGAACGGGATTTCGACTCAAGGCATCGACATGTTGCATTTTAGTACCCGCTCTGTATTCTATTTCCATGTCGAAATCTTGTATCGCTAGCCACCATCTTGCAATCCTAGGGATGAGGTCCTTCTTAACTAACGTAGAGCGTACTGCTACACAATCGGTTACTATTTTGAAATGTATTCCCGTTAGGTAAATTTTAAATCTTTTTATGGTCTCTACAACAGCAAGTGTCTCCAGTTCGTAACTGTGGTAAAAACACTCTTCCTTGGAAGTTACACGACTGAAATATGCGACAGGTTTCAACGCCGAATCTTCTTGAACTTGAAGTAAAATTCCTCCTATGCCCAGTTTGCTGGCGTCTGTGTGTATTTCAGTCTGAGCGTTGCAGTTGTACAGTGCCAGAACTGGGTCTGAAGTAAGGATATTTTTCAAGGAGGCAAACGACTCACTCTGATCACGGCCCCATACCCAGGTACAGTTTTTCTTGGTAAGTTCAGTCAAGGGCCTGGCAATAGTTGCGAAATTTTTGACAAATTTTCGAAAGTAGCTGGCTAGGCCAATAAATTGCCTGATCTCGTGGGCATTCTTTGGTGTAGGGAAATCAGCTACCGCGCTGATTTTAAATTTCCCTGGTTTGATACCATTTTTGGAAATTCGGTGCCCTAAGTAATCTATCTCCGTCTTCAGGAAGGAGCATTTCTCCAGGTTGAGTCGAAGGTCGGCTTTATCGAACAAACTCAGTACGGTCTCCAGGAGCACCAAGCCTTCTTCCTCAGTGTGAGAAGGGATCAAAAGATCGTCCATGAATACTAGTACTTCTTTGTGCCGTAGACTTCCTAAAACTTTATTAATGGTTTTGACGAAAACGCATGGTGCATTTGCAAGTCCGTAAGCCATTCGAGTATATTCATATTGTCCATCCGGTGTTACAAATGCAGTCTTCGAAATTGAATCTTCAGCTATGGGTATTTGATGATACCCTTGTGCCATATCAAGGCTGGTGAAGAACATGTTCCCAGATATTCTGTTAACTTGATCTTCAATATTTCCTACTGGGTATCTGTCCTTCACCGTTATCGCATTCAGGGCTCTGTAATCTACGACTAACCTGACGTCTCCTGTCTTTTTTTTCACTAAAATAATGGGACTTGCGTACTCAGATTCAGATTCTCGAATTATTCCGCTTTCCAGGAGGTCGTCTACCTTGTTCCGTACAATTTCTCGTTCCTTAAAAGACAGTCTATACGGTTTGTAATGAACTGGTTGGGCAGTGGTCGTAATTATTTTCATTTCCCCAAATGTAGTTTTACCGAGCTCCTTCGTGGATGTAGCAAAACAGTGGGACCATTTATGTAAAAGTCCCAACAGGTTTTTCTTATGCACCTCATCTACTTCTCCAATGTTTATGTCTTCCGTAGCAAGTGAATTGTATTCTACGGGTATCCTTTCACCTTGAGAAGCACTGTCTCCAACTAGTCTTTCTGCCCTAGCAAGTAAGCATCCTGCAGCCAACTTAAGCTCTCCCGATCCCAAGTTCGTTACTTCAATACAAGCTTCAGGACAATCTAGAAGCGATCCTGGGAATGAATAGGATTGTTGACCGAGGCAAAGCATCCTAGGCTTCACCAATAATCTCCCTTCTTCGGTTGCGACAACATCTACTCTGAAGGATTTTCCCACAGGTATCATTGTGGTGGTTTTGATTCTCACCGGGAGTTTTCTTTCGGAGTCTTCGGTGATGTTAATTTTTGAAATCGATTCGAAGCCATTTTCCTTGGTAAACATGGCTCTACCACTTGACACTGTCATCTCGATGCCATATGAATTTATTATAGGCTGGCCAATTAGAAAGTCTACATCATTCATGTCGCAGTCTGTGACCAAAGCTCCCGTATCAAACTCAATATTATCAATGACTACGTCAATCTTTATTTGGCCCATCGCTGGAACACATGTCCCTGTGAATCCCTTAATAATATATGAGGTGGCTTCCAAGGGAACTTTTATCGCTTCAGCACTTTTGTTGTTGATTATGTTGACTTGACTGCCCGTGTCTATGAATCCGCACAACGAGATCCCGTTTACCCTGACTTCCTTGAGGTAAATGCTGTTCAGCGCAAATGAAGGTGAAATTCTTACCTCTTTCACAGGAATTTGGTTTTCCTTCGAAATGTGAGCACGGCAGGTGGCCTCTCGATGTCCAAAGCGCCCACACCTTAAGCATTTCTCTGATGGCTGTTGCTTGAAGCGGCAATCCCTAGCCACGTGGTTCCGTCTTGAACATATGAAGCACCTGGTCTCCTGCTGCCTGGGTTCCTGCTGCCTGGGTTGCCAGCCTCCTGACTGGGAGGTTCGGGGAGTGCCAGTTGATTTTAATGCTGACGTTGGTGTCGGTGTTGACGTCACTGGAGACTGGTAGTGCTCCAAGGCTGCCAAAAATCCCGCATATAATTCGTCCGGTTCGCTGCACTTAAACGCACGAGCATTCGCCTGCAATTCGCTCGGTAGCCCTTTGATGAGTAATGACACTGCCGCTTCCGTGTCTAAACGGCACCGATTTATCATCGCGAGCTTGGCGTGATAGAAATGAGACATCGTCTCCTGCGGCAACTTCTTTCTCTTCACCAATTCCTCGAGCAGGTCGGCGTAATCATGTTGGCGAGGGAAAGCTCGCTCGAGTGCTGCTTTCCACTCACACCACTCCAAGTCGTAACGCTCCAAACGATTGAACCACGCTTTCGCTTGACCGGTCAATCGCGTTTGCATGGTGAAGGATTTTTCGTAATTGCTCCATCCGTGGATAAGCCCCAGCTGCTCGATCTTATGAAGCCACGATGATACATGACAGTCCTTGTCTTCTGGGTCAAACAGCGGAACTAACTCCGCCACAATTCGTAATGGCGGACCTTTGCGGACGCCGTCACAGTTTGTCTTCTCCTCCATGATTTCCTTTAGAGTTTCTCTAATTAGTTGTCGTGCGGACTTCTTTGGCATGTTCCTTTTGGCCTTGTACCCTTTGCTGAGGAGGACACCTTTCCCGATTCCCGACATTATGTAAAATAAACAATGGGAAACTCAAAAACGGCGACGGACGCGATGTTAGAAAACAAACTTCAAACACTAAGTTCACTGTAATTCACGGCACATTCAATCGATCCCACTTCTGATATGTAACGTAAAATCAATAGGGTGCGGGTTAAAGTTAATTTAAAGTCAGTATTCCTCGTATGAACTGTTTATTTAGAGCCTATTACACAGCGGTTACAAGTTACAATTCTAAGCACTGCTTCCCTTTCCAGCAAGGCGGAAGAAGTCCATAGACCAGCAAGCGTCCCTCTACCCAAACGTCTTCTTCTTCTTGAGTATAGATCCGCGCTATTGCTAGCCATCTGGGTGTTACAATAGATACTAATCGATACGGTTTCCAAAGAAAAAGAGTACAGAATTGCTACTTCAAAAATTTGCCAACATGATAAATAATGAATTAAACTGTAAAAAACATACATTAGTCTTATTTATAGATTATTCGAAAGCTTTTGATACTATTGATCATGGTAAATTACTTAAAATACTAGAAATTATAGGGATACGAGGAAAACTACTAAAACTTTTTGAAAATTAAGCAACCGATGCATGAAATTAAAACTCTTAAACTTTTTAAGTAAAAAAAAAGAAGTTTTTTGCCGGCGTTCCTTAAGGTTCCATATTAGGTCCAATTCTGTATATTATATATGTATCTTTTATTAAATTAATTTTTAGACATGTAAAGTACTTTGTATACGCGGATGATACTGCTTTAGTGATTTCTAGCAGTGATTTGCAAACTTGTATAGATCTTTTTCAAAAGACTACTCTTAAAGATTGAACTATTAAAGTTTATAGATTGAATTCTTAAAGTGGTCTCATGACTCTGGCTTAATCATAAATGCCAAAAAAACTAAATTGTTACATATAAGATCCCCCAATGTTAAGGTATATATTACACCTGAAATAAAGACACATACATCAGATTGTTTACACAATGGTATTCCTGCAACGTGTACATGTGAAAATATGGAACTAGTTAAAGAATATGTTTATTTAGGTGTTATTATTGATTGCTTTTTCAAGTGGGATATACAAATAAACATAGTTTGTGCACGACTAAGATCAATTGTAAGCAGATTGTATAAACTAAAAAAAATTGTTCCTATCTGCACACTTCGAATAATTTATTTATCTCTAGCTGAATCTGTTATAAGGTATGGAATAACAGCTTGGGGATTTTCCTGTAAAACAAATATAGACCATATTCAATCAGTGCAAAATTCATTGGTTAAATTATTAGCTGAAAAAAATGTATACAAAGAAAGGCTTAATATTCCATACTTTTATCAGAGTCTCAAAGTTCTTTCAGTGAGAGCAATTCTGTGGTACAAAATTATATTTCAGCACATAAATAATCCTTTATATATAAACAGGCTGGAACGTAACCATAATACTCGTTTTAACTTTAATGAAGGGCTAATTGTACCTAAGCATACAAATAAATATGGACAAAGAACGTTAAATTACATGATTCCCAGTTGTTTAAATATGTTACCTGCTGAAATTAAAAACTGTGCCGAAAACAAACAATTGATGAATTTACTGAAGACTTGGCTTACGGAAAGAATTAATTTGTATTAGCTTACAATGACATATTAATCTAAAGATTTAAAAAATGTTATTTATGTTTTAAAAAAATTATGTTTATCTATATTTCTGTAAAAAATTAAATTTTATTTTATGTCATTGTAAAAATTTAACTATTAAATCACTATAATAAGATCTTTAACGTAAATAACCCGTTAGACAAACTGCTAAAAAAGTAGTTTATCGGGACTTTTTGACTTGTATTTGTAAAGTGTATAAAAAATCGCAAAATTATTTAATACTTCGCTGTAATTGTTACATTACATTTCATTCAATAAATAAATAAATAAAAAAACTAGTTAAAGTAATTCAGATACGTCGAATTGAAATTTGCTTGAAATGGCTGTAATCGTGTTTGGTGACCAGATCTGAATAGTCAGGTACTTTCCCATCTCTCTCTTCCCCATCGCCTCCCCCTCCCCTTTACCTCCAGCCTCATAACATTCCCCAATTGCGGATATGTTGGTCTCACTGGCTCAAGACGGTTGTAAGTAGTTGGGACTCTTACACGGTATTCAGGTTTAAAAGGCACATCTCTTTACAACCTGTATAACTGTATAAGTTCATTTTTGCGTAACTTTAATTATATTTTTTAAGCATGAACCTTTGGGTAAAATAGGAGCATTGTCTTTTGAAATCAACTGCATGCAGTTTGCTATGTTTTATAATATATATTTTCTATACATTAATGGCTTGTAATTGCCATTGTTATTCCTTTTATGCTTTCATTACCATCCAACGGATCGTTGACCCTCCCACTATTCATCCATTTCCCCTCCTGTCCCCCATTATGCTTTTATTATCGCGAGGCTCTGTTCGCCTCACATCCGATTCAAATTATTATGACATGTGCATACTAATGTAAAATATTATATTGCTATCCTGTGGGAAAATGGAAGGTGCCTACCCGTTCTACCCAACTCGCAAACAATAAGATTCTGGTCTACTGGCAACATTTTACACTTCCCGCGCTTACATAATAATTATTATTATAGGTAGGCACTGTCTACATACAAAACTTTAGATATTTGAATATTTTCTGGCATCACGAATAAAGTAAAGAACGTTGATGACAATTTCTCGTCTTTATGGAATTGAAACGTTTATTTAGCACGGAAAACTGTAACATCGTATTTGAATATTGATTATTCTTAATAAACTTTAATTTATTTTTGAAGTAAAACTTCTTTACGCACGCTCGACTTGGGGGGTAAGCTGGTGAATGCGTTACGAAAAGTGTGATGCGAACGGTAATCGATGCGAACGGTGATCGGGCGAGGCGAACGAAAGGGCCTTTCCGCACGCTTGACTTGGAGAGTAAGCTGGATAAGGATAAGGATGAGGAGGGTAAGGATAAGAGGGAGATATAAATTAGTGAAGTTTTGTTTCAGTCGTGTGGTCTAAAGCACACTCGTTTTTTTTGTTCATAAAAATTGTTCTCTAAAACTGTGTAACAGTCGGTGGCCGTTTGTGCTAAGACAGTTTTTATTTTGTGCTGTATTCACATAATAAAAAATCTCAGATTCAATGGTTCTAAATGGGTTAAAAAGTTACCCGTACCTTATGATTTTACCTGCACAATTTTGCTATTCCTTCATACTAATGTACAAATAAAGGTACACTCATTTTTAGTTCTATCTAAACTTTTCTCTGAACTCTTAATGATGTCAAAAGCAGCTTCGTAGTTCGTTCCTCCATAATATTTAATACCCCCTTCGCCGTGAAACGGAGAAACGAGGAGAGTGGATGTTTTTAAAAGCATTATATTACACAAAAATAATCTTAAGTGTATTTACTTTATACATAAATGAGTAAGCGAGGAAATGTGATGGCCTGCTCATGAATATTGCACCGAAGACTAAGATCCAATTTGCTTTACACGCGGGATTCTCATTCGGCGAAGAATTTGATGTTATTATTTGTTAGTTTTTTCTCACAAGGGAGTCTACTTCTTTCAAGAGGGAGGACGGAGGATGTCTTAGAATTGCTAACATTTTTTTTATTTGGAAAAGCCTACGTAATATAATATATATTTTTTAGTAGACAAATTATTGGGAAATTTTCATGAAAATGACGGATTGCCGTCTAATTCGGAAATAAATATAATATAAAAATCTTAATAATTCCTTGGCACTTACAATGTTTGCGCGACTTTTCATTCCGCGGCAAAATATCCCCCGGCAAAATATCCCCCGGCAAAATATCCCCGAAAAAATATCCTATGGACAAAACACCCCCCGACAAAATATCCTAACCTAAACTGATCTCAATCTTCCAATCTAGACCCCCCCCCTCCCTTGGTGAGATAAATTTGGGCTACTTCGTATATTCTTTTCAAGTAACGTGAGATTTTGCTGGACCCCCCTTTTGAGCTCACGTAATTAATGTATGTCCCCTAACCTAACCTAACCCAACAAAACCTTTCGGCGCCAAATTTAAAATTTAAATCGAAACTGTAAGTTTCTTGCTCTGGATATTATGTCGAGGGATTTTTATCGGAGGATAGTTTGTCGCGGGATGAAACGCGCAGTACCCTTCTATTTGGGTTTATATCTGATTTAAATTTATCGATTTTTTTCTACTATATTTTTACAGGGTACGTACTTGACTTATTTTAACCAGTGATTCCCAACATTATTATTTAAAGTAAAAAATTTAAATGAAAATTTTTTGGTGTTTTTTATTTCAACTTAAAATATTAAAAAAATCAATAGATATTGGACAGTTTGGGTTGGGGTGAGGGGATGGGCGGTTACTCGACTGGATGAATAGTGATGACATGTGGAAGAATGTTTATTTGTTTGGTATAAAGGAAAAATTAAAAAAAAAAAAAAAAAAAACATCAAAAAAGTCACCGGAGTCAATTTCATTGACATTTTTTACTCCTAATAATGACCGGAATCAGTGTTTAAAGTAAGTCAAGTACGTCCTGAAACAACCTGTGTAAGTGTAAATCATAAGCAACTTGCTATTGCAATTGTTATTAAAAGTACTAATTTCGGTTGTGGCTCTGTCTGTGATTGTAACTCTGATTCAGTGAACTCGGATTTGTTTTGAATTTAAGTTTTATTTTGAAATTTGGAACGTATCAAGAATTCAGACAAGCGATAAATTACCTGCCTGTCTCATAATACTCACTGGACGATGTCTATAACAGACATCCAGTGAGTCGGCTAATTTCCTAGCATTTTTAGAATATTCAATTTCAGCAAACGCCTGGGTACCGGCAAATAAATTATTAAAAAAATGTATTATTTATTTAAATATAATATTTTAACAGAGAATGATTTTTATAGTCATTTTAAAAATTGGAAAGATGTGTGAAGAATGAATTAATTAGGTTAATTTCTGTAAATCTCTTTTTCCATTTCAAGAAAGCAATTTTTAATAATCACCATGTTTGGGGGGTATTTCACCATCCTTTATCCGTTCTACAGGATAACGTCCATTAATAAATAAACAAACAAATACTTGCGATAGGTAGAAAAGTAATCACTATTGATTGGTTCGAGTACCGAATAGTAAACTCGGACTATATACATAAATAAATCGTAAATATACTTAATAATATGGATACGTTCTCAACAGGATGGTGAAATACCCCCTTACCAGAACGGTCGCCCCCTTTTGCCACAATATAGCAAGCACATTCTCGAAAGGTACATACTACCTACATTTTAGTGTTTCACGCCGCATACGGCTACACATTCGGGAAGCGCATCGAAAGGCCTCGACTCACAGCCGTCACATTCTTACGGCCGCGGAATGTTCCAGAGGCTTCTCCGCTTTGCGCGGGCGCTCAATATTACTTGGCGCTACGGGTAGCTACTCACATGGTCGGCTATATAAAGCGCAGCGACACAGCGCTAGTCAGTCAGTCAGTTCCAGTCCACGCTTGTATCAGTAACATCGCCAACACATAGACAGTGCATACAGTGATAACGTTCCAGTGCGGCAACCGCCAGGTCCACGGCGACGTGCCGCACCTGTGCCGGTGCATCATCAACCTTCGAGGACGCAACATCTCGCAGCTAACATGGTCCATCGCACCATTAGCTCAAGAGACACAATGGCCTGCGACATAAGGCCCGCCGCACCTTCTTGTCCCGCAGGCAGCAACTTCTCAGCCACTGAGACTTCATTCTCCTCAGGTTCACCGCAGCTCATCTTCGCGACTCAATGCGTCGATCCTGGACGACAAGGTCAACTCCACCAACACGGTGCGCAACTACATGCTGGCGACATGCAGACCCGAGGTCTGCTACACCACTGCATCACCGACCTTCATCACTGCAACACCTACGAGCCTCATCATCATCATCGCTCCTGTCTACCCTGTTACTCTACACCAAATTTACCATCGCTACGTAGCAGCAATAAAGACTGACTCATACATCGACTGACGCCCTTTCATTTAATCGCCCCCCGTCTCTGCCGATCCGCGCGTCCGCTCCCTCACTAACATAAAATCCCTAATTTTTCACGGGTCTTTGCTAGTGATAAAAATAATAACAGCATATGTTTAGAACTGCATATAATATATATAATATATATTTATTTATTTATTATAGATAGATACAAAATAAAGTACAAAATACATATTAGGAAGTTTTGCCTGTCCAACTAGGAAAGTTTCCCGTTCCAGGACAGACAAATTGACAGGTTAAGTTCATATTATTCATTAAGAAATGTATATGTAATTTCATAACAAAAAATTCTATTTTCTCTGAAACTAAGTTGTATAATGAAGAAATATATATATACATACATTTTTTGTGACAAGGTACATAGAAAAAGTAACCTGGTAGCATATATTGTATTTGGATTTGCCGAATTAACCTGGTAACATATAATATATTTGGATTTACAGAGTATGAGATAAGTATAAGTAGGTAAGTTAGTAGAATTGAAAAGTGATAAAAACCTAATAACAAGATGGAGGAATCACAATATAATTTACAATATAGATGAAGTTATGTGTTTAGAAGTGTGAACTTATAATTATAATTACATTCATCTTGGCGGCGGATGATCTGGACATAATGAACCCCCTACCCACCCCTCATACCTTTTTCCTTCCCAGAACTTCATCTTCTTCCTTTCCTTGATAAGACCCTACACGCAGCATCCCCAAATATGACATATGCCCGGAGAATGGAAGTTTTCCTGGTTAAAAGCGATTAAAAACTTATACGAATGTTTCGGCATCTCCGCCTTGTTGATGTATGTATGTATTCAATAGTGTGTATGTATTTAATAGTGTGTAGGTATTGTTTGCAAATTCAAATACCTCCACCCTTTGTGTTGTTGTTTGTGTCATAAATCAATATTATTTATCATGGAGTTATTCCCATCTCTAGAGAAGCCCCCGCCTTGACACAGCCGTGTGAGGATGGATGTTCCTTTGCAAATAATAATATACGGAATATTTTCCATTTCTCTTCCGCCGCGCTGCGCCGAGTGCAGTTTTATGTTTTCCCGTCTTTAAAATGCATTTTCTTGGACGTGTTTTATTGACATGGCGTACTTAATATTATATCCCAGTCTATAACCGTAACTCATATCTCTACCTGACCTGGCGACATAAACTACTTTGCTAGTTTCTGTTTGCATAATCATATAATCATAACTTGCCCGTGGAAATATGAATATTTTATTACGGTTTATAGTTTATAGCAGCTTAAGTTAGATCGACTATTTGACAGCCGTAACTTCAGGATGTTATGTACATTATTTGTACCTACATAATTTGCAAATCTACCGCTTTATCATTTTCCCACCGCGCGCCGGTATATCATGGAAATTGGAATAATTGATTTCCATTTTGTGTATTGAATATTTAATTAGTGTTTATTCATATGAAGCCGACACTTTGTGATGTGACATTATATCTAATTTAAAATAAAACAAAAACTTAGTAAATACTACTTTTAATTTGTAGATTCTTAATGCCGATCAAATTTTGCTACAAACGTAGCTTCTTCAGGTAAGGTTAGTAACATGTTTTTTTTTTTTAAATTAGGAATATAATTTCCATAGGGGCCTATGTAATCTTAGGGGATGCTGTACGGAGGGTTTTTTAAGGAAAGGAAGAAGAGGAAGTTTTGGGAAGGAAATAGGTATGAGGGGTGGGTAGGAATCTGGAAGTCAGTGTGTCCAGGAGTGACGGACGTATGAATCCATCCCTTCAACTGTGGTTCAAGGCGATGGGTCGAGTGATTCTGGCTGGAGAGGTCAAAATAACTTATAAACCAGTCTATTGATCCAGCCCGCCATGCAGCAGGTGGGCAAACACATCAGACCTTGACAAACCTCACCCCATGAAACCGGTCACCCCTGCTAAGTCACCAAACGTAGCGAACCACTTAAGTGACCTATGGCAGAGGTGATGGTTATCCAATAAATTTTTTTTTTTTTTTTTTATTGAGTAAATTTTTTTACAATAAGTTTATTTCATTCTAATATTACATATTTTATATACTCTCCTAATAAAGCAAGTGCTTGTGTTTAGGAGAGGACAACTTGATAATAACTTTTCTTTTTTTTTTTCAAATCCTTATAACAAACTTAAAAATGGTTCAATGGTTCCCCGGGGCCGCGGTACCCATACCCGCCTCCCAAAATGTGTTATAAATATATTATGCTTTCACAGTGAGTTACAAAAAATGGGCTGAGCTCCAGTGAGGGAGGAAGATGGTAGGAGTTAGTGGAGGATTGGGAAGAGAGTGCTCTTTGCAACAGGGAACAATCGAAATATCGGACTTTAAGGTTTATTTGGTTGTTGATTACTTTACTATTAATGTTTTTGGCGTTCCGTAGCTCTAATGCTTTGTCGTATTCTTTTTTGTGTGGTAAAGTGACGCCAGTAGTCTGTTTCTATGAGACGGTTTGCAAATTCGGAGAAGCCATTATTATTTAAACATCTTAGATTGTGTATATGTAGCAAAACGTGAAACGAACTCATAGAATCGAATAAATATATTTTTTAAAACTGTCCAATCTTATCCCCGATAGCCCTGAATGTTTTTTTAATGTTTTTTTAATATTTTTTTTGGTTTCATCGTTAAAAAATTACAAACTAGCAAACAAATATTAAAAATATATTCATTTGATATTGTGAGAGGGAGGATGTGTTTCAATTTTTGGTACGGTAGGGTTGTGAGCTTCTAACGTATTTTCTTTATAAAAAATTCAGTTGCTTTTCAGTGCACCAAAAACTGTCTTTTCTGGAGAAAGAAGATGACATGACGAATGCGACCAAATAAGCAAAATTTGCATAAATCCACCAGTAAAGATATGCTGACCTAGATTCTGGTGATGAAAACGAGGTACAAATTGAAAATTTACCGGGGCCACAATTTCAAAATGAAACATTTGGATGATGACGAGTGGTCGAACAATGGAATATCGTCGTCAGTTGACCCTAATTTTGATAAAGTTTATTCAAATGAAATTCTTTCACGTGTATATCATAATCAATTTCATTGAGATGTGTGGGGCCCAGGGGTCGAAAGGTCTTATGTAAATTGATGAAGTCGGTTTTCTTTTAAATTAGGGTAGATTAACTTATTGAAATCATTGCAAAAATTGAGGAAATATTAAATGACTCTTTTGATAAAAGTTTTTTTTTGTGTAAGCTCTCCTTCTAGTAGGGGACGAAATAACGCTAAGTGGGTAGTTACTCGAGCGTTGTGGGGACCTATTGGATTGCAAAGATTAGATGCTAAAAAGAAAAAAAGTTTATGTGATGTATGCCTTTTCAGTGGTGGGGGGAGCGAGTATAAATCTTCAAAAATGTAAAAAAAAATCGTCACAATGACTTACTCGAGCGCGTCAGATATTAATAGCGTATACGCCCTACGTGTTTCTGGTATCGGAGAGATATTAATCTGACGAGTTGAGTGGTGGGGGTGGCCGTATGAAGAGGTAGAAAATTGAAAAAAAAAAGGATTTATTCGAGCGTGTCAGATTAAGGTAATGTGTGTTAATTACATGCAGAAAAGTTTACATTTCAATAATCTGACGATTTGGACGTAACCTAAATTCGTGGCAGATTTTTGAAAATGTAAAAAAAAATCGTGACCTTGACATACTCGAGCGCGTCAGATTTTTATACAGACGGTTCAGTTTTTTTGTCCTTGTTGTGCTGACATATAATCTGACAATTATGTGGAGGGGTTTTCTTAATCTGACAGTTTTAAGTTTTTTATTTTATTTTTTATTACTGAATAGAATTACAATGAACAAAAAATAATATATACCTATTATAATGATAAAAAGAAAACCGCTTAATTAAATTTCACTTATTAAATTTCTTTACACAATGAATAAACCAAAGCGTTGTACACGAACGCGCGGCCTAAGGGCCTCCGGCTCTGCGACAGAATATAAAACAAGCAAGCGCTTGTCAACGTGCGACTCGACCATAGACATATGAATATTACTAGACCTGCCCTAAGTGATAAAAGCGGTCTGCCTATATATAAAGAGGAAAGATTTGATTGTTTGTTTGTTTGCATTGAATAGGCTCCGAAACTACTGAACCGATTTGAAAAATTGTTTCACTGTTAAGAGCTACACTATCCCCGTGTGACAAGGGCTATATTATACTTTCAAAAAATTAGGTCTTCTTACTAAAACTCCAATAATGTTACCCAAGGTGTAAAAAAATTACCTAAAATATTCTTTATATCGCGTGCGCTGCGAAAACTATTGATGATAGAATTAAATATTGTACTACGACTTTGCAGAACACATCATTATTTACAAAAAGTGTCGCGACAGCATATGTCTAACTATTATAGTTATGCCACAATAAGTGTTATTTTATTTTTTAAATTTAATTAAAATGTCGCCGCTTGAGTCGTAGTAATTTTTCAAATCGGTTCAGTAGTTTCGGAGCCTATTCAATGCAAACAAACAAACAATCAAATCTTTCCTCTTTAAATATAGGCAGACCACTTTTATCACTTAGGGCAGGTCTAGTAATATTCCTGTGTCTATGGACTCGACAGTTGTATGCAGTTCTCAGCGCCATCAGCCGCTGTACGCTCCACACTCAGTGATGATTTTAGCTTCTTCGGCATGTTGAAATCGTCAGATTATATTGTTTATGTGATCCTTACATTATTTCCTTCAAAATAAAAAAAAATAAAATTAACCGCGCTCGAGTAAATCCACGTGACGTTTTTTTTTGCAACTTTGTGACTCGCTAATTTTCTTACGTCACGTTCAAATCGTCAGATTATTGAAATGTAAACTTTTCTGCATGTAATTAACTTACAATACCTTAATCTGACACGCTCGAATAACTACGGGGATCGATTTTTTTTTACTAATCTGATCGGTTGCCCTAGCCGCACCCACCAATATTATTGGTTCATAAATGGTGGTAGTCCATAACAGGGTCGGGAGGTATCTCCCCTTAGTTAATCTGACGCGCTTGTGTAAATCCAAAAATCCCTGCTTCGCCTCCCCTACTATTCGTAAAAGTGGTGTATGGGATTATGTATGTAGTTTCAATATCCTTTAACAGATGTATCAATATCCTTTAAATTAGGTAGTTATACATATTTGAGGTGTCTCAAAGTTGTCAGTAAGTAGTACCTTCGAAGAGTGGCAACTGTCGCCGTTCGTGTGGTTACGGAAATAGCCGATGATAAACGATCGATAGCTGGGCACGTTCAGTGTCGTGTTCGCTTCCAATAGAACGGACGTTTGGTCCATATTCGTTGAAAACCACGCGATAACGTAACTTGTAATCTCGACAAACCTCGACCTTTATTAGAGATTTCCGAACATATCTCA
Source organism: Limnephilus lunatus (assembly GCA_917563855.2). Taxonomy (NCBI): domain Eukaryota; kingdom Metazoa; phylum Arthropoda; class Insecta; order Trichoptera; family Limnephilidae; genus Limnephilus; species Limnephilus lunatus. Next base: position 79,405,643 of record OU830592.1, read on the forward strand.
AGTAATCCCAACACTGGGATTGAAGAAAAATACATCTGGCGCAGCTACGATCGGTTACAAAGTTCACGGACATTTTGTTATGGTTTTGTCGACGAGGACAACAATAATTTTTGGTAGGTACGAGCGAGCTAAGTCACCAGTACTTTGACTGGGTGACTTATTCATTAGCCGCAAGAAATATCTTCTTTAAGCGACCAATAAATCATATTTCCACCTCAAACATATATTTTTTTGTACTATAACGAGGAGCCAACCGGCTCTTACCTTACCGCTCATCTACCTAATAAGCAATCATCTATAATTATCAATGACCTCTGATAAATAGAATTCCTAATGCAATAGGTAACCAGTAGCCCACGGCTAGCTGCAGCATTAACCCTAGTCATAAGAATAAATAACAACGCTCATGGAAACTATAATAATATTTACAATTTCTTTAGCCGTTACCTCCACTGGCCGCTCACGACCACAACCTAAGAAATATCATTTCCTGTTTCCCGTGGAACGGCGATCCTAATAGTTTCCAATCCATAAAACATATCATTTTCTACCGTTTCCTGTATTTCCTTTAAATATCTTTTCTATTTCTTTCAGGAATCACTTTACCGTATATCACAACTTATTTGAACAGCCCCGAATCAATGAGAATAAACATTTTCGCACGAAGGCTTTAACCGCAACAGTAAACACCATTTTAAAAGTATTATTGTGTTAAGGTGAAGCTTAATGCTAAATCACTATTTTGCTTTAATCTTTACTTGATTCGGTTTACATTATAAATGTAAAATAAATATGTTTTAGATAAATTGAAGGCTTTCCTACCGTTTTCATTGAGTAGAATTAAAGTAAAATTGTCAATTACTTTATCATAAATGTAAGCTTAAACTACTAAAAAATGTATGAGCGCATTTATTAAACGACTTTAAAAAAATACAATGTTTTCATTCTTATAAAATAATTCACAAAATAAATAAAAATCACTTTTGCGCTTGAAATCTACCTATATTCGTGGCAATAACAGGTAAACTAAGAATTTAAGAATACACATACTGTTGGCATGTGGCTTTCTCTTAGTTTTGCCTGATGTAGGGTTGGAGTGGTTAAATCATGAGGGGTGTGGTGTGGATAATTAATACTCGTAATTTGCAATTAAAATAAGAACAATTCGTTTTTAGTGTTTAATTAATTATGAAGAGGATTCATTATTTACCTTAACATAATATCATTAATTTATGTTTATAATCTCTTACTTAATTTATCTTGTTTAGTCTTATTAGTTATTTTATTAACCCTTCAGGCTTTTAAATTTATTTACCTACAAGTCCCGGCGGTGAGATTTCTCATGAAATTTCGGAATGCTTTCGAGGTATTTTAACTGAGATGTTTTTCTTGTTTTTGAAGTTTTTATAAAAAAAACTATTTTAGTAACTAGTTAAAATTATCTTTCAGGCGTTTGCACTTAAAATAAACATTGATATTTCTAAATGATAACATTTTAGTACCAAACATGAAAATGTTAACAAATAAATTTATCGAAACGTTTTAACTCGCAACATCAAAATTCATCCTTTTGTTTAGGGAATTAGTAAGAAAACTCTCCCATCACTGTTTTTTTCCGTTTGTATAATAAAAACATATTAATATATTTTTAAACTTTGACTGTCGATGAAAAATTCCCGCCAATTTTTAAATGTACGCTTTGACAATTTTTAGAATTTTATCAATGGAATCAAGTATATATAATAATAAGTATATACATAATTTATGATATGGAATCAAGTATATACATAATTTAATAATAATTACTAATATTTGAGATAAACTAAGAAAAATAATTATTTCTCCTTTCAACCACGAACAAATAACATGTCCTTTCGAGGATAGGCGACCATACATTATAAAAGTATTTTTTTCTATAATTCGTTATAGAAAAAAATATTTTTATAATGTATGGACGCCCCGGTCAGATCTATCCCTAATAGAATATTATGTTTGTGGCTAGTAATGTTCTTCTGAGGCTCGAAGGGTAAACACGAATTCAAAATTTAATTTTAATGTTAAAATTTCCAATATAAACACAAAGCTATTTTGATGAATTATTTACATCACTTTTCTGAAAAGTTATGTGATTAATTCAAATCTTTTACTCACATAATTCCATCTATTATTAATAAATTCAAACAAATGATGAATTCAAATATCAAAGTTACTTCTTTCCAAAATGTACTAATGAATTAATTTACATTCCAAATAATAATTGTCTTAGTCAACTTCCAGTTTTAATGGTGATATTTAAATAATACGGGTGAGTAGAACCGGAGTTAAGGGATGGATGATCTTCTCTATGAAGAAGAGTGTCTCTGCGTTTGTTTTTGAAGTAAAACTTCTTTACGCACGCTTGAATTGGGGAGTAAGCTGGTGAATGCGTGACGAGAACATTACGAAAAGTGTGATCGGGCGAGGCGAACGGAAGTTGAGAGGCAGATATAAGTTAGTGAAGATAGAAAGAAAGAGAGTTACGTTTCGTATATTACTGTAGGGGCAAGAGTATTACTGTAGGCTTTCTCTCTTTCTCTCATAGCTAGTTGCGTTTCGTATATCTATTGTCTGTATCACACTGTAGGAGCAAGAGAGAGCAGTGCGCGCGCACATTTTCTTTATCTCTTCTTTTATAAGTTAGTGAAGTTTTACTTCAGTCGTGTGATCTAAAGCATGGGTTGGCAACCTTTTAAGCAGCCGGGCCACATTTCACAAATGGATTTCCTACCGGGCCGCACAACAAAATTTCTTTTATTATTCAAAGCATATAAGAAATATATTGTTTTTAAGAAAATATAACAAAAATGAGAATCAAAGATATTTATTAGATTAGAGTTAGGCAATACAAAAAAAAATAATAAAAATAAACAAAATATAATAAATTTTAGTGAGCCATCTAATTTTGTTTGTCAGAACTAAGTGCATCAATGTTGATAACGATTGATGTTGTTGCTACGCGTAAATATTTTTCCAAGTGCTCTTTAGTGATACGTGTTCTCATTTGAGATTTAATACGTTTCATTCGACTAAAAAGCTGTTCACACGTTTAGCAAATAGTGAAATCATCGATAGAGCCTGTTTGTAAAATGAAGGATATTTCTCCTTATCCAAATGTGTTTTGTAAAACTCTTTCAAACCAACCTGATTAAATTTCTCCTTTAACTGTGCATCACAACACTTTTAACAATGTTCCATTTGTAAAATTCCTGGCAATAAATTCACGTCTACGCAGAATGGCGTTGCAAATGCAGAAAAAAGCACACGATGCTTTTTGAAATCTTGAAATCGGTTTTCAAATTTTAGGTTTAAGTCGGATATCGACGAAGCGTATTTATCCGCCGCTATTTCTGTGACGTCTGGCTGCAATAACAATGTAAGAAAGTGAGAGAAGATTTTTGTCCTTTATTGTTGTTCCTAAAATCCAAGTTTCATTTGGAATGCGGAAATAAGATCATACATGTTATTAATTGGTTGATCTTTCCCTTGTCGACGAGTATAAACAACGTGGCTAATTACGAGTACATCGACCAGAAATGCAAAGTCGCCAACCCAATCCTTGTCTTCAAATTCTGGGATACTTTTTGACTTGCTTGCGAATAATGATTGTATTTCTTGCAACAAATCAAACACACTTTTTCTACATTTTGGCATGGATCAGCCATCTTACTTCTGCATTAACTTCATTATACTGTGAATCTGACGGTGATTCAACCCCTTCGACTTAATAAAGTTCACTGTTTTGATGACCACCTTCATGACGTGATCCATTTAAGGGACTTGGAACATAAATTCTTCCGATGAATAATGCAATGAAAATTTTGTATCGAAGTATTACCAACTTTGCAGGCCTCATTTTCAACCAATTTTACTAAACCTTTGTGTTACCCAACTATTTCTGGAGCACCATCTGTTGTCAAGCCCGATAGATTGTTGAGTTGTAACAAAAAGCAATTCAATGTCTATGTAAAAGCTCCTAACAAATCTCGTGAGTAAGTAGTGTCCTTAAATGGATACATTCTGTTAATTCTTCGTGATTCTTACAGTGATTGTTTGTTAACGCGAATATACTATAGAAATTGTCACGATAGTTAAATCAATGTACTGAGATACTTCCATATATGAGATATGATACGAACTAAGCACGTTGGAATGTTCTTTTGGTGGTTTTATGTATACTAAAAAAATGTGTGCATATGCTCCGCGGACCACAAGTTGACACCCGGCGCACAGAAGATTATTTACGGAAACTACTGGGAAACAATTCAAAATTTTCAGGTTAAATAATTATATTTGCTTAGTCTTATATTATACCTAAATAACTCTACGCGATAAAATTGAACGAATTTCATGTTGAAACACTACACGGAGGCGTGGATACGCTTTCAAACATTGCGCTTTCAGAATTCAGTCGACCACCGCCACAAAAGGACTTACGTTACGCCCCGATCGGATGGCTGCAATGTGTATGTTTCGAAGTTTTGTTATTAGAATCACCATGGAAAATATAGCTGGATGTATGTACATAAATATATAAAATTTTCAGATATATATATTTTTAGTGTGTATGGTTTTTAAGGGTCACAAAATGGTGTTTTTCTAAAGAGATTTTTAACATTCTTTGAACTTTACGAGAGTGCATCTTTTTTCGTTCAAATTGGTGTTTTCTCGTTCACATTTTATTGATTGAGTTTTAGTTTTGAACTATAAAAACACTGTTTTGCCTTTAACTTTTACCAACTCTCTAACAAAACTATCTTTTTTTAGGGAGCCATCTACGAACTTTTTACGGGCAGAAAGACTTTTGCTTCCAAATTCACTTAGATCCCAAAGAATATTACAGGATTACGTCACCCGGAATTTAATTAAAAAAAATATTTATCGAATATGAATTCAGCGGTCACACAAGCTATAACTTAGTTTACACTTGCTCTCACCACGCGTTGGTAGAGATGTAAATGTGTACAGAAATATTTTCTCTGCGCAAACATAGCTTGTGGCTACAAGATGAAATTATTATCAAAAACATCGACCTACCCAGCACTAGTAACCTTTCAGAGCCAGCCAAGTCGGCCGGGCGACCGGCAAAAGCTTTCAAACTATGTAGTGAAAAATCTAAACAACAAAAAGTAGATTCGTTTATTAAAGATCGTTCTTTGGAGGAAATTTCTTTTGCAACAGAAATCATCGAGAAAAAGAGATGCAGCCAAGGTATTGAAAGTCATTACATATTCTGCAACACGAGCTACAAGAATAAAAAGGATTTTTAGCTTTTTATCCAAAAAAATAAGTCTATCTTGTTCTCCGAAAGAGGCATTAGCTATGATGGTGTCTGCAAAACTTACCATATATCAATACCTAACTCTCCAATAAGGGGCCAAAGAAATAGGTTGTAATTTGTACCCATCTTACAACAAAATTATTGAACAAAAGCAAGCTGTTATCCTCGCGAAGATTCTGTCGTAATAACCGACAGATCTGCGAAGATAAAACTTCAGGCTTTAGTTGACTTAACGCTGTGCGACTATGTCAAGTTCAATCTGAGATTTTAACAGTGTTTGTTGATTTCATCGGATCCGGTCATCTCAAATGAGAGGCCCTTACTTCTCAAAAATATAGCATCACTGAATAAAGAGGTATTAGATTTACTGTAAGATCTCGATTGATGAAAATGAATAAGTATGACCCAAAGTACTCATTTGATGCCGAAAACTAGCGCATAATATATTTTTTTTAATATAGCATACTTATATTATGTAGTTCCAATGCGAACCTCAATAAAAAAATTATATTCCTACAAATATTTAAAAACATGTAATACAGGTATTATTATCCATGAAAGTATTGTCATATGTTTCATAAATCCATCAGTTAATATGTACGTACCATGTACCCAAGGTACCATACATAATGCTAAATTACATGTGTTTCATAAAAAACGCATAAACCTTTATTTAAAACAATGAAATAATTGTTTCCCGCTAGAATCGTTAAATAGCCCACTGTGCGGCGGATGCGGCCCGCAAACCGCGTGTTTGCCACCCTTGGTCTAAAGCACACTCGTTTTTTTAATATACAAATAAACAGTTTTATTCCGGGATTGATGAAATTTCGCCCATTCGACCTTTAAGAGGAACGTCGCTGCCTATATGAGATTTCTAAAATCAACCCCATCGCCTATTCCCAACCCGTAAAGCGGAAAAGTGCTTCATTTAGTACTAAAATTGTAGCATAAAAAAATATGTTGTAAAAACATAAACACCCATGCCTTATATAAAATGCACAGATTTAAAAAAAAAATAAAGACGAACTTTCCCGGGTTACGAATAACCCAACAATACTTAAAAATCTCCTACTACCACCACTGACCACAGTAAGCGGAAAATGTTGCTTGTGTAGTGATGGAGGACTTGGCCAGCCGAGGAATCGAACACGGAACGCCTGGGTGGGACCCAATCGCGATGCCAACTCAGCCACTGACCAGATATAGTGACAAAGCTGCAGTTAGGTTGTAGTTAACTGAAAGTTTAACAGTGTGTTACTAGTAAAGTATGTATGTAGTTGGTAGGTAATAAAAGCTAATGTGACCCAATTGTGGGTCAGAAACCCAATTGAGATTGGGAATATACCATGCAATTTTTTCACCACACACAGAAAATTGGGATTTCGTTGGTTACAAAGAAGGGACGAAATTGTTAAATATATTAACGTGATGCACCACGTCGTGTAAAATTTGGAATTAGGCCTCTAAAAATTAAACTTCTTATTTAGACGGCGATAAGGTTTAAATTCCCTTTTAGAACTAGCCGCCTGTTTTGATTTTTTCAATAAAAAAACATCTCCAAAAAGCGTGTTTAATTTTATTTTGAAAAGTTCAGGTGCATATGCATATAAACGTTTTACGATAATTTTCTTAAACCATAACCAAAAGGGGGTTCCTAAGTTTGAACTTAAAATGAGTTTTTATAGTCTTATAATAAGTCTGATCAGAAGAGATTCCATTATTTCAAAGGCAAGTAGGTATGTTGTCTACTCGTATTATTTAATTAAGCGTTTAAAACAGTTCAAAGCGATTTAATTTTAACACCAAAAAGAAAGGATTTTTGCAACATTTACGCATCAAATAGCAGGGTTACATGGAAAACCAAGATATTTTTTTTTTGCTTTTCACGTAATATTCCAGTCTTCCAGCTTCGACTTGGTTGGGTGCCCGTTGTGTGATTCACAGATCGGGGAGGTCTATTAAAAAATAATCATTGTCTCTTTGAATTTTTCACACTGCAAAATGAATACTTAGAACATTTGCATACAATGGAGACCGTGGGATTTCATATACGTAGATAAGTAAGTATTTTCTGAAGAGTTATTATTATTGACTTAATGAAACGCAATTAATACTGCTACGTGTAATTTCCTAATTATTTACGGAGTTGTAAAAAAATACTTTAAACTTACATCGGCCGCCATTATTACCGTCTTTCGCTGCCCTGGGAAGACGAAGTATCTATCACGCTTAAAACAACTATACCTAGCTAAGATTCAATGACTCGATATCAGAAGTAATAATTGTATTATCATAGAAAAAGGAAGATTATTAAATATTTTTTCTATATTCAAAATAGATATATTTTTTAATTGCCGTGTATTCAATTCGGGAGGCGGTATACCACCGCCCCGGGAACCGGTAAATAAATAAAAAATCTATAAATAAATAAAAAAAACACTTTTGCACTTGAAATCGTGACCTCTAGACTCTGTTTGCCAGGCGATTTTTATGCCTATAACCTGTATTCATGGCGATTTAAGGCACACTATGAATACATACATTTTTGGCTTCTGGCTTCCTTTTAAAAATAGTAAAGCTTTAAAATTTTATGGTTATACAAATTCCCAGAATTATAATACCTACTAAAATATTACAAATATTGGATGATAAATAAATAAGTGAAAATACACAGAAATAACAATAGAATATGCCTACATACCTGAAAAATGTAAACTGAATTCTTTTTTCTAAAATTTTGATTAGCTTTTTTCGCTTTTTATTATACCAGTCAAATCGTTAAATAGCTTTTTACCTGAGTATTCGAAATGGTGTTGTGCAGCTGTCAAGTCGAATCTAGGTACGTATATGTATGTATATTGCGCACTTACCGCGTACTCTCGTAATTGGCATTTAAATCGTGTGGGAAGAAATTATTCTGGGTTTTCACAGGTACTATCATCTTAGTTATGTGCGTCCGATGTAATAAATAACAATTTGTTTTTCTATTGTAATAATAATGTCACACAGAACACCTTGAATTTCAAAAGATCTAGGACACTTCACAATGACTTGGTATCAAACAGGTTTTAAAAAAACTTTTCGTGGAACTCTATGGTTTTGTTTAATTCTGAGAAGGGGAGGGGTGTAGGCGGAGAACCCGAATATTATTTTCAGCGTAGTATTATGTTATGCATTCTATTTAACCCCTAAAATGCCACATTTTTTGTTTTCGATTTTATGCCTACATAGATGGGCTTTTACATAGATACTAGCTATCGAAAACCATAAAAAAAGTTTTGGTTTTTTTCTTTCCAGTTTTAAAATTTCTCAAAAAATTCATCATTCCCCTTTAAAGCATGTATTAATGTAAAACGTAAAATAAAAAAAATTAAAACAATAAAATAAGACAAATCACTAAAAGTGTACATTACCTACGCTGATATAATTTATAGCCTTTAGCAAAGTACTGGTCAGTGGCGGTTTCCGTGGTTGTAAAGTGGGGATGCACAAACATTTTTCAAAATAAGCATTATATATGACTACACCTCCCCATATCTAGAAAAATTGAACTATTACCTACGTCAAACTATAATAATAACATGCAAACACAAGATTGACCGTCAACTGCAAATTCGCCATACTAAAAGTCGTACTCCGTGGGTACCTACTGACACAAATAATCACAAAACCAGACAAGACTTGGTCACCAGCGCGCTAGGGCTAATCGTAAATGATCGATTCTACTTCGGAAGTATTCGTTTTTTGAGGCGCGCCTCAAACTAAACAAGTGCGGCCGCGCAACGGCTACCGTTAATTTCGATCTCATGCGACTTCCCCACCCCCTCCGCCCACATGAAATCAGCGCCTCGGAAGCGGGCCCTATCTTCGTGCCTCACTAGCATATTATTGCACTGCGTTGCATGTGGCCGGCCGCTTTTCAATGATGTGATGAGTTACACAATTTAAAGACTACTCCAGCCCTTGTGAAATACGAAAATATTTATGGGTAATATTTAAATTGAGGTAAATTTAAGACTTACATAATTTATAAATTGGTAACATTTCAATTAAAATTTTATTATTCTTTGTATGTATGGATAGTTGTATCTTGAATCTTTTCCCCATTTTATTCTCTATTTTTTGTGGAGACATAGCCTCTTCTGTCTCATAATGGTGCGTTTCCACGCTTGCCAAGCCTCGGCAAGCCTCCACAAACGCCAACGTGGAAACAGGTCGTTTGTCTTGGCTTGTGTAGGCTTGCAAGAGCTTGCGAGAGCTTGCCGCCGATCCAGTCGGGGTCGGATCCAGCAGCAAGCTTCGGCAAACGCTCAGTGTAATTTCCGAACTGACGGCGAATGCACGCCATTTTTGCTCCATGCGGTATATCGATAATTAACATTACGAGACATATGTATGACGTAAGAGGCGTGCCTGACTTATTTAAATGTATAAGTACATAATTTGAATGCACTAATTTAATTTATTGGATTTACCTAAAAAGTCGATATAAATAAATAATATTTTTTTGATGATTTATTATTTATACAATAAAAAAACATATGATTTTTGTTAGAATAACTTTTTTTTATAATACAAGACAATATTATATTGTTTTTTTATACTTTGCTTGTATTTCAAATAAAAGTATGTAAAACCAAACGCAATAGCCGACACAAGTTCGGCGTCCGCCATGCTTGGGTGTACTTGGGTGCGCACTGACGCATTCACAAGCGTGTAAACGACTTAGATTTGTGGACGCTTGGAGCTTGTGGAGGCTTGCCGAGCCCCCACAAGCGTGGAAACGCACCATAACACTAATCGCTATTGGTACTGGTATTGATTGCGCTTAAATTTATAAACCGAGACAGTAAATATTGAAGTGAAAACTTCTTTAGCCCCTTTGTGATATAAAACTCGATGAAACGAAAACGAGCAACACTAAAAAGAGACAAACATCTATAGAATTTAGCCTGCGAGGAATTAAAATAGCAATAAAATATTTTTTTATTCACGAGTACTCTGTTCCAATATAATAAGATATCCACGGTCCCACGCAAGTCCCCTTTGGTGAAGTGGTATAAAGCCGATGAGGGATCGAAATCTACTGAATAAAAAAAAATCTTTTTTTGTAAATCAATATCCAATCTTCAAACCACTCTAAAATGAAAAGGCAAAAGAAAACACAAAAGAAAGCGACATCTAGTGCCTCCGAAGAAGAAAATGCAAGTATTAATAAGATGACCAAATGTGTAGGAAAAGGCGCACTGGAATTCGACAACAAAAATATGGAAATAGTCATCCTTCACATGGATGTCTACTTTAGTTTTTTGGAGGTTACACCGCGTGTGAATTGCACACTCTGATATTTCCCCTTTTCCCTGTGAAACAGTGTTTAATTATGATTTTTCTCTTTGTTCTAGGTGAGTGCCGTCAATTTCCTTGCAGTTTTCTGAATAGGGTGCTTTGGTGAGTGTCGAGTCATTGCTCAAATGAACACATGTGGTAAGGTGCATATTCTTTCTTTGTTGAATGAGGTTGCGCGAAATGTCATATTGTTTTCATGCCCTTTCATGTAAAGGGTGTCCGGTGGCAGAATTAGGATTTTAAATTTAAATAAAAAATAAACTGCTAAGGATATACATTTAGTTCAGTACCTATTACAGAGAAGAGAAGTGCGGATTTTATTTCTTAAATTTTTTTTTCATCAAATGTAGACCATCACGTTGGACATACTCTTGGAATCTGGCCTCAGTATTTCGTGCCACTCGCTGGAGAAGTGACGTCGGGATACCATTAACTTCGCGAACGATATTTTCTTTTAGTGCAGAGATAGTCGCAGGATCGTTTTCATACACTTTACTTTTGAGGTACCCCCATAGAAAAAAGTCCATATGGGTGAGATCTAGTGACCTGAGTGGCCAGGGGATGTCACCAAAACGGCTAATCAGTTTTTTAGGGAAGACATCACGAAGAAGCGCCATCGTCTCTCTAGCAGTGTGAGGCGTGGCGCTATTTTGCTGGAACCATGTGCGTGAAGTGGAGGCAGGATGTTCTTTCATTTTTGGCAAAAAATAATCGTTAAGTATGCGCCGATAAGAAACCCCGTTCACAGTAATGGCTTGCCCTCGACGATTTTCAAAAAAATAGGGTCCGATTATTCCACTGCTTGACAACGCACACCAAACCGTCACTTTATGACTGTGAAGTGGCTGTTGATGTTTTAAACGTGGGTTCTGTCCTTTAGGTGACCAATAACTAAAATTCTGCTTATTTACACTTCCATATATATGAAAATGGGCTTCATCACTCCAAAAGATAGTGTTTACCGTACGAAATCGCTCTAACATTGTCTAGCAGAAAATTTTACGTAAATTGTAATCATTAGGTTTAAGCGCTTGCACAATTTGAATCTTAAAAGGGTGAAATTTAAGGTCCTTCTTCAATATTTCGTGCACAATAGTTTTTGGAAGCCCTAGGGTAGCCGCTCTCTTGCGCACGGACTGACGCGGATTATCGCGCAAACTGTTCGTAACGAGTTCGATGTTTCGATTTGTTCTCGATGTCCTGCTGAGCCCCGGCCGTGGGTCGTATGCCTCCGAACTTGTTGCCCAAAACCTCCGCACCCATGATCGAATCAAATCTTCACTTGGGGCATCACGTAAACGTCGAATATTCGACGCGCATTTAAAATACATTTTATTTCCACCTATTCTCCTCGGCGGAGACACTGTCAAAATCTGCAGGGAAATAAAATATTTAGGGCATGTCCTCACTGATGACCTAAATGATAAAAATGACATAGAACGCCAAAGAAGAGTACTCAGCGTTCGAGCCAACATGCTCGCCAGGAGATTCAACAGGTGCAGTTCTCCGGTGAAGAAGCAAATATTCCAGAGCTACTGCATGAGCTTTTACACCAGCGAACTTTGGACAAGATACTCACAAGGCGTCAGAACTCACTTCGAGTACAATACAACAACGCATATAGGGCGCCATTCGGCCTACCTTGGCGATGCAGTGCCTCGCAGATGTTCGCAGAAGGAAGGGTACATGGGTTCGCCGCCTTGATGCGCCACAGAATAGCCGGGGTGAGTCAGCGCTACCAAAGATCGGAGAACACTCTCGTCCAGGCCGTGGCCCAGTGGCAGGGCGCGCCTCTTCACCAAACATGGAGAATTAATCTGAAGCCCCCGTAGTAGATATACGATTACCTACTAAATATGTAGATGTATATATTTTTTTTAATCTTTTTTATGTTATTTTATTTTTTATCTGGTAAATCCATTTTATTTAATGTATACTTTTTTATGGCTGACAGAGTATTGCACCCACCGCTCTGTTCGGCTGAAATAAACATTATTATTATTATTATTTATTATAGGCACGAAATACTGAGGCCAGATTCCAAGAGTGTGTCCGACGTGATGGTCTACATTTAGACGAAATAATTTTTAAGAAATAAAATCCGCACTTCTCTTCTCTGTAATAGGTATTGAAATAAATGTATATCCGTAGCAGTTTATTTTTTATTTAAATTTTAAATCCTAATTCTGCCACCGGACACCCTTTACAAAGGAAGCATTTCACTGTTGAGACAGACATTTATAATAGTGAACGCGGGAAACATCGTAGTGCCTAATAGCCTACTACTTAGTTATACAATTTATAATAAAAAAGTAGTACTTGCTCTGGTGTCTCTATTACAAAACTTTGGTATATATAAATGTCTTTGAAGTGAAACTTCTTTAGCACCGTTGTGATTTGAAACTCGGATGACACGAGAATGATGCATTACAGTACCTACCTTACAGTACCTACGAAGCGTCAAACTGCGCTCATTGACCGCTTTGATTATGATCTCATTTTTCAAGGCTCCTATTGGTTGAAATTGTTTTGGTGAAGTTTCGCTTCTACCACGTGTGAACTGCACTCGATTTTTTTTGTATTTATATTAGAAAAAATAAAACAATTCGGAGGCGTTCCTAGTGGTTGTAATAATTGGTACCAACTGCAATTAATTTGTAAACTATTTGTAAATAATTAAAAATAATTAATTTTGTTCGACTTCCGTCACTTTATTATATTGTAAAATTAAGCACTGTTTATGTATTTATTTAATATCCACGGTATAAATATAACAAATAATGATTGGACGGCACAGTTAAAAGCATATGAACATATTATAAATAATAAAAAAGAATAACAGTTAAATGTGGCATTTGATCGTAAAATGACATGAGAGAGTTTAAAAAGAATAAAAAATCGAGTGCATTTCACGCGCGGTAGAAGCGAAACTTTACCAAAACAATCTCAACCATTAGGAGCCTTGAAAAGTGAGGTCATAATCAAAGCGGCCAATGAACGCAGACCTAGCGTCATTTCCGTTTCATAACTCAACCAATAGGAGCCTTGAAAAGTGACATCATAATCAAAGCGGCCAATGAGCGCAGTTTGGTGCTTCGCAGGTGCTGTAATACGTCATTTCCGTTCCATCCGAATTCCAAATCACAACGAGGCTAAGGAAGTTTCACTTCAAAAAGCTCTGAAGGATATAAAAATAAGTTATATCAACTATTAATTGTATCAACCTTATAAAGCTTAAAATCGTAATGAATATTTTTATAACGACGCGCGACGTGTAAGTAAATCACCGAGTCATTTAGTACTCCCGTTTCAATATTTTCATGAAATGGAGAAACATATTATGTATACCCAATAATGTTTCCGTACTGTATAGGGCCGAGACATAAATATGCGGAATCCCTATTTTATGAGGTAAGTACTTTCCCAGCGGAGACAGCGCATGATAGTTTTAATACCCCTTACGGGCTCATAAATTAATATAAATGACGTCGTTATGTACATAAATCATCCCGCTAAAAGGCCATTAGGTAACAGGTTCGCCGTTTTTAATTCGATACAACCAACGCTTCGAAGATCGCGTTTTGGCGAAACGCGATGACGAAATAACTACGGAGACTAGAAGGGTGATTCTTTGTTACTTGTTTTATCTTTAGCGTCAAAAAGTCAGCCTTATGCACTGGAGCGATTATGATCGAAAACTGGACCACTTTTATTTTTCTGCGATTGATAGCGGTTCGAAAATGGACCACATTTCGTTACTTCATTACTTCGTAGACTATTTTAGAACGATGTTAAAAATAAATGTTTTGAATATTTTTTTCGCTTCGAATTTTAGATCAGATGTTTACGGTTAAAATTAAGTCCTTTTTCCATAGATATGCACCTTTTATTATCAAGTATACCACAGATATCACACATAAATCGAAAATACTCTATTTTGACTAGAACAAGTACCCCTCACGGCAGTTTCAAAGTAACAACACGCAGGATTCGCGCGGTTATAAACTTTACGATTTTTTTTATAATTCCTACAAACATGAGATAAACGATAAAATACAGGTTAATTCATTGGTAATTCGAAAGTATGATTTTTTTTTTAAATATTGGCGAAAAATTTAAAAAATGATCTCTGGGCAATACCGAGTTTCCAAATTTATTTATTTCGCATGTTTGCTCCAGTTCCAGTGCATTTATAAGACAATTAAGAAATAAAGTCAAAATCCTTCGGATGTCCAAAAGCTTCCGTCGTACGTTATAGGTTGTGAAATTTTTGTAATTTTCTATAGCTTACAATGGCTTGTCTATAGCTTACAATAGCTTGTTAATTTCAGTTGGTGAAGATTAATTACCTACTTAAAAATACGAATAACTATTTATTCGTCATTATATCTAATAACATGTAAGCCCAATAGGCGTTCGTAAATGACTATATATTGGTGCATAACCTTTTTATGGAGAACATGAATAAATAAAATAAATAATATAATAGACGACCTTTACCTGTAATTAAAAAGTGTTTTAAAAGTGACAAAAATACAGTTCCATTACAACTTGAGACAGTGATGAATCAACGCGTGTTACAAAGTCATTAACCATTCAGGCCACGAGCCTATTTTGCCGGAAGTTAAAAACAATTCGGTTTTGCAATAAAATCCACATAGATGGAATATTCTGAACGCATCCGAAAACTAAAAACAGTTTCTGAAATGTGATGAAATACGCTTTCAAATTTTATATTTAAAATAAACACATAATTTTTTAATACAAACATAAAAAAAGTTTAAAAAATGGCTCACCTTACATTTTTAACTAAAATTACTGATAACGTAAGAAAATTAAAAAGCACACATATTTTATTCGGTAAATCTATTTAAACTTAATGTCAACTCACCTTTTTGTCGTTTCATAAAAAAATAAATAATTAAACAAAAATTTCGTAAGTTTCGTTTTTTTTCCAAATTACGAGGGGAAACTTTTTATTCATAAAATATTCATTTTAAGCGTCGTTTTTTCTATTTCTAACACCATTTTGATCACATTTCTAACCATGATGGTAAGGGAGACCAAGATTTTTATGAGACCTATATGAGTTGTTCCGAAAACCGAACAAATTTGCCTGAAGGATTAAAAGTGAATAACAGCTTATAACTAACATAAGTAACCTATTTATCCTTGTTTTTTCATTACTTTTCATCACTTTATAAGACTTTTCAAATGTGTGTTTATTAAAAAATACACATTCTCCCATTGAAAGATCAATCTAGTTGTAAGATTATCTGATTCAGAGAAATTTTATATACAATTTCAATGAACTCGAAGTGGCACTTTTTAAAATATTTTTTCATAATTGTGCTAGAATCTAGTATTTATATATTCCGCGGTGACAACGTGAGACAGTTTTCGCACAATGGGCGCGGATAATAAGTTATTTCAACAATGAAAGTGCTCACGCATTGCCCGAATCGTTAATGTAGTACGGATAAAGTAAAACCAGGCAGAGGTCAAATCCACGTCGTCGTGAAGCATTCCGAAGGAACGTACGTCCTAACTTGTTTCTTATTATCTTGATGGGTGACAGTGATCATTCTTCTTTAATTGACAGGACCTTTATAGTATAATATATTTATTAACTAGAGTATCAAAAAGTACCGACATCGTTGATTTAGATGTATAATATTTTATTTGTATACATACATAAATTTGTGAATTTGAAATTTGTGAGTTAGTCCAAGAATTTAATTTGTTTAGAAACACATGTCGAAAATGTATGTCTGAAGGAATAATTATGAATATAAATATAAACATAAAATTGTATTGATTAAATAATCCATAAGCCGCCGTATTTTTAAGCACGGATTATAGAAATCACCCTTCATTTCAACAATTCCTACAAGAAACAACTGCTTACGTAAAAAAAATAGGTTATTTGGTTCTTAGTTTAGGTAAACTTAGTAAATAATACATATTTAGTTTGAAACGAAACTTCGCAAATGTCAAAAACATTAAAAAAAATGGCGGTAGAGGAAATTTTAAACTTTGATGAAATGAAAATCGAATTTTCATGCATATTTTTCCGTCTATCCCGACTGAAACCGATGTTTTTTTTGGTAATTTAGTTTAAAAGTAGTTTAATATTCAAAACCTATGCCTATTAAAAGTGTAGCGGCATGCTGCGGCTTGTGGATTATTTACCTTGTATTGAAATAAAATGTTATAAGTTTCATTTTATAAATAATTCTTTAAATAAAATTTTTACAAAAAGAAAACCAGAGGCAGGTAAATTAATTAGTTTTTGAAGTTTTCTAAAAATTCCAATATTCAAAATTACCTTACCATTTCATTAGGTGACATTTGAATTCGAAGTGTTGCAAATCTAAAAATAAGTCGTCCCGGGCAGAAACGTTTATGCTTTGTAACGATAATATTTTTTATTTTTAACGATTAACGATTTATTTTTACGGTATGTAATTATGTTGTGTGCGTTGCATGAAATAATTTTTTTTTGCTTGTTTTTATAACTAGCAATACAATAAGGTTCTATAATTTGAAAGAAACATACTTTCGCGAAAAGTCTACAGGAATATGATTATAAAGATTATTGTTATTATTAGACATTCTAGTATCTTCTGTCATTTTCGTTTTCGTACAAGGCATATGAGAATAAATATTTCATGAACGGCTTTTAAGACGATCGTCGATGACGTGCATACGATCTCTTCCTGGGACTAGCATACCTACGGTGTAATATTCACTTCGCGCAGCCCAAATGATTACGGAGCGTGACGCGGTGTTGGTTGGTGCAAACCGCCCACAAGACAGTGACCATACTACGCAAAGGAAATTTCCCACATCAAGACCAAATTGTCTTACGTATTTATTATTTGCTGTTTTTGAAAATGTTATATAAGGTTTATTAGTTTTATTACGTATTGTTCCGACGTTGAGGGTGGAGAGCTCCATACTTATCTTGTTTTATTATGTGCACCTTTTATTTTTTGTTTGTTTGGGAAAAACGCAGTTTTCTAATAAAAACAGTTTATAATTAATTTGTAAGATATTGCATCAGTCAGTTAAAAATCATTTGCCTTAGCCACTGCCAAAACCCATACATTGTTAAAAAATTAAATTTAAAAACAAAAGATGTGATAAATAAAGTAAAAATTAAGTCCGAAAATCTTAAAAACAAAAACTAAAAGAAAATAATTACTTAAATAGATGTTAAAGTGTAATAAGAATGCATAATAAATTGTTTGTTAATTTGTAAATAACATAATTTATCATACATAGCAAGATACAAATAGGTGATAAATGCAAAACAATTCGTAACAAGGAAACAAAAACAACAAAAGTTAATAATATATTTTAATAGTTCCTGTGATATCCTAGACATTAGTTTAAAAGCTTACACATAGATGGCACATAGCTATCCTAGATATTGGTTTAATAGGTTACCCACAGATGGCACATATCTGCCGATAAGGCAGGAATTGAGAATATATTAAATACTATTGCAACCTCAAGGTCGGGGTCCAGAACAATGCCTACCGCCTGTTAAATGACAAACGGTTTGACTCGAGGTTATAGACTATTTGACTCAGACCTGTGGCAGATGGTCATAATCCAAATAAATGAAATATTTTTGAACGTATCCGAAAACAAAAAAAACTGTTTTTGAAAGGTGTTGAAATACGCTTTTAAATTGTATTATTACAAATAAACGTATAATTTTCGAAATACATTTTTTTAATCCAAAAATACAAATATACGTTTTTATAATTAAAATTACTGAAAACGAAAAAAAACATGCGCACATTTTACTAGACAAATGTATTATAAACGTTATTGTAACCTCACTGTTTTGTCATTTCATGTAAAAATAAATAATAAAAAATTTAAAAAGTTTAATTTTTTTTTTCAAGTTACGATCAGAGACTTTGGTTTCCTAGAAGTGTACATTACAATTTTTCTGTGGTTAACTTTTAGATTTGAATATATATAGTATATTGTTTTCTCTTTCTAACACCGTTGAAATCATATTTCTCATTCTCACTATTATAGTAAGGTAGACACAACGATTTCTATGAAACCTATGAGACCTACATGAGCTATTCTCGAAATCGAACAATTTAGCCCGAGGAGTTAAAGATGTTAACAAAGGTAGTTTGGCCTGTGACAACGTATCACGAAGTTAAGCCATCTCAAAAGACTGGGTTTTCTCATAGTGTTCAGAAAGTTAATATTGTATTTATTATATTATTTTTTTGATGGTTCGTAATTTCGTTCGAAAAGGAAGAACCAATCTAAAGTACTTTTAATATAGGTACTTTTAAAGTTATCATATCAAAAACATATTTATTGTACAAATAAAAAATACAAAAGGTGTAGCTTATGGGTAGACCCCATTTCTTCCAGCTAACCAAATACATGTTTTATTATAATGTTTATACAAATAAGAAAATACAAATATACCATTAAAAAATACAAAAATAGGTGTTACGTTTATGTGAGGTATTCAATTAAGGTATAATGATATTTGTTTAATAAGGAAAGTGTTTAGTGACGATTTGAATTGTGTTTACATCTTGTATTGGTTTAATGTCATTTGGAAGGTTGTCATATACTTTAATGGCCATGTAGTATGGTCCTTTTTGGAATATTGTTTTGTTTGCTATCTGTGAACCTTGAGAAAGAGTAGAAAGGAGAGAACGTTTAGAGTCAACACCAGATATTATTATTCATTCTTTTAAATTGTAATAAACACACATAAAAATCTTGATTCATTAATTATTTATAATATCCGCGTAGTGAAAATGCAAAACTTTTTATTGTAAAATGCAGAAATGCGAATTCTTATATGAAGTAAATTGTGTCTCATTAAAAACTCTCAAACGGTGAATGTGGCGTCACGAAATTAAATTTCTACGCCTTCGCTACTACTCAACTATTTACCTTCAATGCTCATTATCTCAATTTGACATATTTTGACTTGCGATTGACCATAGATTTTTTGCTTTTCCATGTACGCATTGTTTTCGAATAATTTCAAACTGTGAGTTCAATGTCACTATGAAATCAGTTTATTGTCATTGCACATGATCAGTTTAATGTTAATCACGTGGGCTGTGGGCAGGTGACGCCACTGGCAGTGACCGTAATCACTCCACCCATTTCCGTTTCATTGTCTGAGCAAACAAACCATCCCAGATTTTCACACTTTCAACATTTCGCCAACAACTGTGGCCTCATTGATAATAAATAAATAAATAACGCTTCGTTACATCAACCCAAATACCATTGAAACTATTTTCATTCAATGAGCATCTTACATGATGATTTTATTTTGTAAAAACAATTGCAGAAGCGATAAAAATAAATAACCTCCAAAAAGTAAGGCATTCAATATTTTTATAAACTTTTAATTATTTTTTCAAATATGCAGCAATGTTTTGAAAACATCCCACTATTATACCCTCAAGATTTTTTGTTCTATACCTAATCATTGAAAGGTTTTCTTTTCTGACGTTTGAATATACATATACACTTTTAAAAAATGGCACACATATCGCAAATCCCATAGAAAAGGGTTGTAATACAAAGTTTTATGTTTTATGTTTCATCTCTGAATAGTAAAGTGATCGGGGTTATCTATGTCCCACAAAAACAGTATGTGTAATAGTTACCGTATTGTCAATAAAAAAATTAAAAAACGTTTTAGCTTTCCTGTAAAATTATCTTTTTTTAACACAACTCTTATCTATGGTAATTAGTTTACTGTATATAATAGGTCGTAAAAATAACATGCTAGCTAAAATTCAATAAATCAATAAAATTCATCGTCAGTCAATATTTTAATCAGGCAGTGATTTCCATAAACTAAAAATATGTATTTGTGTGATATATTTTAAAAGATGTAAGTATTACAATTTTTGGTAATTAATTACATAACCGCCACACTTTTACGCACAGTTTATGAAAATTGCATTTAGTTTCAACAATTACCATAAGAAACAACTATTTATATGCACAAAATATGTTATTCGGTTCTCAGTTTGGGTTAATTGGGTAATTCATGCGAATTTAGTTTGAAACAAAACTTAGCAAATGTCAAATCATATAAAAAATCAAAAATGGCGGCAAAGGGATCGTTTTATATGAGAAGTTTTGAACTTTGAATAAAAATGGAATTTAAATTCAACGTTTACCATATATTCAAACATTAGTTATTTCGTGTAGTAATAAGTTGAAACGAAGTATAATTTCCATAATCTAAATGCGGTGGGTAGGGAAATATTTACCCATTTTTTTGTGGCATTTCCATATTCGCATTATAATAATTTATTCACGCGATTTTTTTTCTAAATCAGTTGAAAATGCATGCAAGAGGCGCATTACTAGATATTCGACTGTTTAAACATTATTAGTTATTTAGGTATGGTATTTTCAACATTGCGATGTATGTTTACAAGAGATGGGAAGACTGACAGAGATGTTGAAAGATGGATGAATGCATGCAGGATTGAATGCGGTTGGCGCTAACAAAGACGCGAAGCTAGCAGTTCATGATGAAGTGCAGGTGCCTACCCTGATGTATGGCAGTGAGGCATGGAACTGGCAGAGAAAGGATGAAAGTAGACTGAATGCTGTAGAAATGAGATCCCTGAGGCATATACAGTGTGGTAAAACCATGTATGATCGTGTGAGAAATGTGGAGATCCACAAAGAATGCAAGGCGGTAGTAAGCTTTTAAAAAGAAGAAGATGGTTTGAAAGGGAGTTATCTGAATACTTATGCTAGAGAAAGCGCGCTTATATTAAAAAACCAAAATAATTAAGCGAAAATTGTGGAAATATTTAATAAAACACGACCCGTTTAAAATAGAGCAAAAATCTCTCGACAAATCCAAAGTTAAATTTCCGAGATCAATTGAATCAGATATTGAATCGGGCCATAATAGAAAAGTATGTACGAGACGATCTATGAATGTGACAAAGGGTGCATGTCAAGACCGAGTTGTTTGGCGGTCCGTCCTCTCCCCCTACTCGTTCGGGGAAACGGCGTGATGGTTTGTTAGTATTTTCAACAGAAAAAAGACACTTACTTCAGCATTAGTTATAACATAACGCTTATTTTTTCATGAATTATGCCGGTTCATTTATTATTCATTTTTCCATTTGCCACCTGGTTCATCACACACCGTTCAATGTCAAGATTACAACAGTACATGTATGAGTAAGCCTGCCAATTAAAGAAGCATATTCGGTGCATGTGCTTTCTGCCAATACAATTGTAGTTGTAATTAAGAACCCGATTAGTAAAAAAATACTAACGCTTCTATGATTTGGCTGCGGTTATTATTTGTGCCTTATTTAGACGGATTAGCGGGTTAAATTACACAGAGAGATGATTAATGAGATTTTTTAGCCGAGACGATATTATTCCCATTTCGAAGACCGTATGCTGCTGAGGGTCGTTAGTGGCCAAAACACACTACCATTACGGAGTAAATAAATATAACGAGTTACTGCTAAAGAATTCCACCCGAGAGATGAAAAACTTGTACCTTAAAAATAATTATTTTATTGATTTGGAAACTATTATTTTATTTATTTATAATGCAGCATTTTTGCTGACTAATTATTTATTATTTCTGAGCTATTGATTGGAGTTAAAAAAACGTTTTTTTGCTCTTGATTTGAACCTTATACTCGTTTATGTTTACATAGGTATACTTCTGACAGTGATGTCCCTGCGAAACGTCACTGAGAAACAGCATTTAATCTCGCTTACGCCTATTTATTGTTATTATAAAATGGTCGACTAGTTTACCCATGGAACTAATCCATACTCTTAGAGTTTACCTGTATTCTGTACGGTAATCGGATTTGATTATTCAAAAACCTTGTGTATTTTTTGATTATATAAAAGATGAACTTTTCAACTTCAATTAATTATTTTCTTAACTCCTCAGGTCTCTGGTCTATTTTGTCGGAAGGTTAAAATATTTCCGCTTTGTAATAAAATTCAAATAAATGGAACGTTTTTGAACGCATTCGAAAACTAAAAACAGTTTTTTAAAGGTGATGAAATACGCTTTTAAATTATATAATTCGAACAAATATATAATTTTTGAAAAATAAAAACTTTGCCTGCAAACAATTATTTTTTTAAAAAGCTCACCTTACGTTTTTTCTAACTATAACGACTGATAAAAAAAAATAGACACATACTTAATTTATTAGGCTAATGTGTTATAAACGTTATCGTAAACAAAATTTTTTGTCGTTTCATGTAAAACGTAATTTAAAAAAAAAATCTAGATTTGAACATGAAGCGTGGAGTTTTCTCTTTCTAACACCGTTTAGGACAGTCTAGGTCATATTTCTAACCATGATAGTAGAGAAAGGAAGCATATTTGGAATACTGTTGGAAATTCGGAATACCGTCTTATCTTCGGTTTGGGTAGCGGAATCTACCGGTAATAATTATAACTATTGATCGTCATAACTGTGAGCCCTGATTTCAGTCGGAATCAGTGTGACCAGATTTAGTAGATTTCTACTTTTTTGGTAGATTTCGAGGTACCGGAAACAGTATCTAGTAGTAAAAATTATTTGGTATATTTTGGTAGAATTCACGCTTTTCAACTATACTGGTACTTTTTTTGCCTTAATATGGGAAACCTGTCGAAAAATGCGGGATATTCCCCGACTCATCGAATGGATTGTCAATATCGAATGCAAACATTAAAAAGTTTCACCATATATTGTTCTGGTGGAAGTATGACGTCATAAATCCGAATAATATAATCTATAATCTATGGAACTCAAATAGTAGTGTAGTGTTTACTCATTCTAACACTGTTTAGATCATATTTCTCGTGATTAGAGTAAGGGAGATATAAAGATTTTTATGAGACCATATGAGCTGACCCCTAAATGTGTCAAATTTAAGTATTAAAATAAAATGGATAAATATTTATCCAGACGCTATCTAGATAGCATTTAGTTCGGGTTGAATCTTGCAATCATATATAAAGATAGCAGCCAATAATATGTGCGTTAAGAAAATGAAGATAGTGTTGGTAGTTCTTAGTCGATACAGTTAAAAGTGACCGATTTGGAAATGAGTTCCATAGCTCAATCGGCAGAGCATTGGCCATGAATGCTAAGTTATCTGGGTTCGAGTCCCAGTGGAACCAATATCTTTTTCTGATTTTACTGTCTTCAGATTTTGATTGAGTTTCGCTAATATTGTCTTCATTTAATTAAGTGTCAAATTTACTTTGTGTCAAATAGTTATTTGGCCTACAAAGGGGTCAAATTTTCCCATAATTTTCATTATTTTCGTAACCATTCGTGCCGTGAGCATAGAGTGCGATGGATTAGTTGGAATTCAGAATTATGACTATTTTACCCAACATAAAGAAGAAGAAGCATAACTCGATCATAATTTAAAAATACCTTTTTTTTAAATGTCGGCAACCCGGGCGTTTATTGTAATAATAATATCTTATACAAAACAAGTAAGTAACCCGCCTCACTAGACTAAGTCTGTTCCGAGACGTGTACATTACTATATTTCTGTAGATTTTAATTTTTTGTACCTAATAAACATTGATTTCTCTAATTTATGGTGTTTTCTTTGTTCATTTTATTGTTTTACCGTTATAATCAAGAGAACAATTATGCTTCTTCGTTGTAACACAACAGCGAAAAAGTGTAATAGATTTTTAGTATTTTCTCGTTCTCTTTTGGTAGAATTTTGTAGTTTTTAACCTCCACAAACAGTAGATTCGTCAAATGAAATCTGGTCACACTAGTCGGAATAATATTTCTCCTGTGTCTGCGGATGAATGCTGACGTATTTTGTGAAGTTGCTTTTTTCAAAACTTTTTCGGTGTGTTTTTAATCCAATATAATCACCCCACATTCCAATATTTTTTATAACATTACAAATGAAATCACATCAGAAAAAGTTATATTTTTATAGTATGACTTTCGTTTTTATATATACGTTGACAAGTAAAATAAAGAATTTTTAGGTTATATGTTGCTAATTCCGAATATGGAGTGTGATGCAAAATCGGAATAGTATTCCAAATTATATTCATACAGATGTCGTCACCAAATTTGTACCAGAAAAAAAAGAAGTGGGATTCGGATAATATGTATGAAGCTATTACTTTTGTTCGCAATGAAAAAAATGGAAAATTTCGAAATTGGAAAATTCTAAATAAAAAAAAATAAGATAGGAAAAAACGGGTCCCACCGAATTTATATTCCGAATTATATGCACTTAAAAAAAACGCATTTTTTATCATTATTTCAATTTTTATTTTTCAAGAGCACTGTAATAATTTTATTGGATTTCTGTTTCCTTTTCCTGATAAACTATTAGTTTCTTAACGTTTTCATAGACTTTTAGTCTTAAAAACATTTTTATCTTATTTTCTGCACCCTAAAATATAAATAGTATTCCGAAGGACGATTCAACGATTTCTATGAGACCTATATAAGTTGTTCCGAAAAGCGAACAAATTATCCCTAGATATGTGGTCATATTATAACTCTGTTTGCGATACCTATATTAGCGTTCCATGTATACGCTCTTTTGTAAGTCTATTTATGATATATTATGAAATTTTGTGACGTAGTTTTCATAATGTGCGTTTGATGTTTGGGACATAATGTTTGTGTGACATTTAATCAAGATTCCGCCCACCAGAAACAGCACTTCCCCTGGTGGCATAGGGATGTGGTGTTTACCAAGTCTAGCAATTCCTAGAGGTTTATCATTAATTCGTAAATAATGACGTATTTATTTTGGGTTTGACTTACAACTCCGACGTGGTTATGTTCGAAAAGCTATTTTTAGTCTATATTTAGTAAATATCATAGACAAAAATGAACTCTTTCGGAATTATATTTAAGTGCTACCTTTATTCTTTAATATTCTTATCTTATTATCAATTTTCATTATTTTAATGTCATTTTTTTTTTGGTTTTCAATAACCTGAACATAATACCACCAAACTAGAGTGGTTAGATTATTTTAGAATACTGAACAAGGGTCCCATCTGCTCCCTACTAACCGAAGCCAGTTCGAATATGGAATCTTCAATTGTGTTGTGTTGTGAAGCTGAAGAAAGTGTGGATGGGAAGGATATGAGGAAGATGAAGGTGGGAAAGTTCTGGCTTTTCAGATATTATGGTCACCAAACGTTACTAAAGCCATTTAAAGCAACATTTAGATTTTAATTGGTGCTCTATCACCAGGGTGATTCTGAGAGAGTCTTCCACTCGTATGCTAGATATGTATGCTTTTTATGGGTTGAATTATGTGAATGTCATAAATACCTACTCCATCTTTTCGACCCGCATTTTATTTTTTTACGTAGTCCTTTGAAGTTTAATGGAGCGTTTACACTGGGACCCCAAATAGTAAAAGAAATTCGGATTTTAACTGCATTATTTTTCTAGTCAATCATAACTCTCGGGGGCTTTATTTTTGAAGTTGTGATTGGATTGACTGTAAAAATAATCTAGTTAGAATTCTTTCCAAGTTCTTTTTGCTCTTTGGAGCGGTGACAACGCTACATAATTTAATCTTGCCGCGTATTGATATTTTGATACAGATTTTTTTTGATTTTTGTTTTAATCATTTATTTATTTTCATTGGAACAACAATGTGTAATTTCTTAACACTCACCATCACAAGACTAAGAGTTGGGGTTTTTCAATGTCTCGCCGTATTTAATGAACTTCAAATCCTCTATCAGCACCATTTTGATTTTTTTTTATTTTTTACCGGATCCCACACTCTGATTAACTGACAAGCGTAACAACATTACAGTTATGCTTGACACTTGATAACGATTTGATTAACATCTGAATTAAATGTCAAATGTTAAAAATGGCGCTGATCGACGATCTGATGTTCAACCTCATATTGGCAGTACAGAAAAGGGGCGATAACGGCGATGACCAACAACCGTCGTCTGCAGAAGCCAGACTCCAAAAAAACTATTGGATTAAACAGCGAGTATTAATATTGGCGTGTGCAGATATCGTTAAATTTTTGTCCGCTCGGTTGTAAATGAACAATCGTTTATGTTAATTGTTAATAAGGCAACAAGAAGAAAGTGCAGGCGTGACACATTATTACTTATTATCAATTGGCGTTTGTAAATTATTCGCATTGTTTCGTCGGCTTCTGTGATGCGTGACTGTAAAATGTCACGTTTTATTGCAGAAGAGAAATGAGACGCAGGGACATGACGCCCTGACCTCTTCTACATCCGATTACTGAAGAAGAAATTCTTTTGAGTTATTTTCCAAGTTGACCTTGAGTTGACACCGTTTTTTCTTTTACTTTGGTAATTTAAAATCGCAGGTGTCCTCTTATCTTTAAAATATTAACCTACCTGTAAAGGCAGATGGGTATTTAGTTACTTTACTCCACTTAGCAGATGTGTCGAAATTTCAAGTGAATATTTTAGTTTCACCCCAATAATAATTAAAAATGAATAAAAGTTAAAACACCAGGCCTTTGGAACAGACTGTCCTTCCTCGGATGTATATATATAGGTGCTCTATCAAATGTCATTTTCATGGATAAATAAAATTGAAAATATTATTTCCATTCCTACCAGAATATTGCTTCATTTCTATCTAATTACGTTTCTTTTTCCTCTCCCTTAACTTCGCACATTGAATGTTTTTATTTGTTATTATTTTGGCTTTATTTATTTTTTACATTTCATTCTATTTTTCACTTACCTTACTTACCGAAAGAAAGGCAAAATACACTTTGTATTCCTACTAAAAATTGATTGGCATTGGTTAATAGAAATTATCACTTTGACAATAAACACACGTTTCTACTGCTATATATTATGTAAATAAAGTATTCCTAAATAACTTTAAAAAATTCTCATTTTGGATTAAATTTATTATTGTACCATAATTATATTTATCTACATTATGGTAAAGAGTATCACCTCAAGAGGGTTTAACAATTATTCTACGTTTGTCAATTTGATAATTTTATCTATTTGCTAAATTAATTTTAATACGATTTGATAAGTTTGCCAAATAGACTTGCAGTAATGAAAGTTAACACTGTTGTAAGATGATTTATGTCACTGAAGCAAACAAAGAAGGTATACGAAAAACCTAACGCCAAAAATACTCTGGATCATCATCTCAAAAAAGACAATAAGACAAACACGCAACACATAATCATAAAACTAGAGCAAAACAATTAGGCAAGCTAAATATACCTACATATAATAATACTTTGGGAGGCGGGAATGGGTACCGCCGCCCCGGGAACCTTTATTGGATAACCAACACCTCTGCCATAGGTCACCCCAAGTGGTTCGCTGCGTTTGGTGATTTAGCAGGGGTGCCCGGGTTCATGGGGTGAGGTTTCTCTAGGTCTTGGAGGCGGATGACCAGGACACACTCAACCCCAGATTCCTACCCACCCCTTAAACCCTTTTCCTTCCCAGAACTCTCCTCTCCTTCCTTTCCTTAAAAAAACCCCGCACACAGCATCCCCAAATATGACATAGGCCCTGAGGGAAATTATTTTCCTCAGGGCCTCCTGTGTGGAGCTCCTGTAAAAAAGAAAAAAACTGTCTTTGGACAAAGAAGCTCTGAATGTTTAGCTGTAAAATACCACTTTGAAACTATTAAATTAAATTTATTTTTTAATAACTTAATGAGTATCGAGTAGGATACTTTAAAATTTTGTTTTGTAAACAAGCTGTGTTTGATGTTGATCCTTGTGATTTGGTAAGTAGGTACGTCCATTAGCACCCTGTATTAATTAAAGTATTAATTTTAAAAATAAAAACAAAACATGTACACACACGTGTGTTTTGAATCAATCGCTCGACAATATTTGTATGTCTGAACTGTAAGATAAGAATATATTATTTTATATGCGTATTAAATATTATTTTGGTTTGTGCCTCCCTGTTCATAACGATTTAAGTACATCGATTCCGCATTATTATTTTTTGCATAGGGGCGGCAGAATACCTCAGGCATAAAGCGCACTTCATACGGGCATAATATCAACATTTTCGTTAACTGTCTGTTTTATCACCCATCTAATCGGATGACGGAGGTTGTGTTTTTATATTGCTGGGCAGGTGCAGGCCACAAAGGAAAACTCCTAATTTATTCACTGGAACCGCTCTGTCATTGTTCTTGTTTATTTTTTATCTTAATTGAATACATTTGATACAAGAAACAATATTTAATTAAGCCAAATTTAAACATTGATATAAGTAGGCACAATGGGTATATAATATGGTTACACGTGCGTCAAAGATAAACTAATTTTAAAAGGGTCTACTCACCATCCGATTTGCAGGATAACATGCTGAACTGCCAACCGAATTAATATTATTTCAACGGCCCGGCAAAGGCAATATTAATTCTTCACATTGTTAGGGTCCCCGATGTTGGCTACCAAACCAACACCAGCTCTGGGGCCAAGGGGGCCCCAACATGTCCCAGGCTAGCTCTCAGCGGGAACAATGATACTCTCTATTCAAGGGGTGAGTCGCTCAAAGCTATGGAATTTCTCCCTACCTTCCGGCGTCCAACGGGATACACTCTGGTCAATAATCCTCCTGCCGTAGCAGAATAAAAACAAAGTTAAATCATTAGGACATGTATTGTAAACTCAAACACAGTACATAGGTTTCTACAGTACAATTCAATACAAGAAATGCAAATTACACAAACCTAGCTAAAGTGTTTAACTCTCATTATCTCTCTCTCAAACGAAACTCTCCGAGTGGTGATTTTCGCGGGGCCCTACATTTCACTGATTACGGACACATTTAAAAGAGGAAATCAAAGATACAGCTTACATGTGGATTCGCAGGATTCTCGCCTCATGTGGAAGTTCAACCAGGGCGCTTTCTTAGTCTGAACAGACCGAACTTATTACAGCGCGGCGAAGCCGGCTCTAACCCGTGGTTACTTCAATAAACAATTGCGGGCTACATTTGAATTTGGTCCGCTCGCCCGAAAGCGGGCCGCGGACGTGTGTTCGCAAAGGCGCTCAAATCTCGTCTGTGGCGTGGCGGCGGAATGGGCCAGTGGCCGGGCAAGGGGGAGCGAAGCGGGAAGCAGGAAACAGGGGGGAAGAGGGGAGAGGCCGAGCTGTGTTTGAGCTTGTTCCGCGTTCTGGAATCTATTCGCTACAGGGGCGTATCGTAACACTTCCCCCCGCGCTTGGAAAAAAAGCGACGTGGCAATGGAGCTGTAGGAAAAAAAAATCCTCTTAAGCTTCCATCGGGGTTTTCGAGAGATTCGTTGCTTGAGAGATGCCTAGCTAGAACATGCAATTTATGTTATAGTTTAGGTCACAATGTTTGTAGGGAATGGGTGAGGGGATGACAATGTTTGGAAAAGAACAGTTTTGGTAAAAGTACATGGTGTAAAACAACATACAAGGTTATGCAATTGAAAGATGACAATACATGGTTATGCAATTGAAAAATAACAATACATGGTTATGCAATTGAAAAATAACAATTCATATTTGTACAATAGAAGAACAAAAAGCAAAAACAAAAATGCCTGTGTGATTCTAAGGTTTCATTGGTCTGGGAGCTAAGTTTGCGAAGCGTGGATTTGTTTGGTTTCGGAGAATTTCGAAGAGGAGGACGTGGTTTCACAGATTCTAAGGATTACATTATCACTGTAATCAGACCCCTTTGAGATAACACTCAGAAGTACACTTGGGCCTTAGAAAACACTTGGTTTTGTCGAAGACGTCGAAGTTCACGAAGTGGAGACTGTGGTTGCTGTGCCGCGACTATGGTTACAGAGGTCATTGAAGAGGAGAATCCAGTGTCTGCAGACATGCCAGTACGAATCCTAAGTGTTATTAAGGTAAACACGGATCGTATGTAATGGTTATTGAAGCATAATGTAGCTCAAAATAACTTGTATTGGTACGCATTCAGCGAATACTGGAGGTCAAGGTAATGATGGTTTACGCATGACGATATATGCGTCACTGCATGACAGCGCAAGAGACGACATGGTTGGCATTGATAGCAAGAGTAAGAACAAACCTAGGAGCTGGCGTGCCCAAAAGGTGGTTCAGAGTGTCATAATGTATAGTGGGACAACTCAACTTGCTGTGGCACGACAAAACAACATACATATGAGCGGTATGGTTTGTGCTTTCAGGAACAAATGCGTAGAAAAATGGCAGCAGGAGGGACCTAGTAACCACAGCGCGTGCTGTCAGGAAGTGAAGCTCAGCTTGGCTGTTGGTGATGACATCCGCCTGGGCTTCTTTTTAATCCGGGAGAAATTATTATTAGAGCAAAATTCTTGAAGTTTACCTGCCTAGGGACCAATGAAGAAAAGGTTTGGAGAGAAACAAAATGTGTCCAGATAATGAAATAAACGAAATTTTAACCACCGACCCAGAGAGTGACGAAGAGAGAGTTTTCTAACTAAATTGTGATTACATGAACATTTTCCTTTACCAGGATGACTTGGCGTTTGCCGAGTGACAATATGTCTTGGTTAAAAAAAAAAACCGGCCTTCCATGGCCTATGTTGACATAAAGGTGGTAACATTTTTTGTAGAATTTCCAAAAACAAGACAAAGAAGTCGTGAATGAGTCACGGTAAAAGCAGAGAAACCAATTCATGAATAAAGGTTGTCAAAAGGAGACAGACGGTACGCCAAGTGCATATCGTACATATCCAACATTCATGAATGTGTTTCGTAAAATTGAGAAAAGAGAACAAAAGGTGAGACATATGCAGAGAGTGAGGGAGAAAGCCTGCTGATAATTGGTCAATTTACCGATTCGCACTCCCAGTGAGGGCGAATTATGGTTAACAACAGATTTTCCTCTTCATAACATATACCTGAGAACATGATGGTGAGGAGAAAGGAAAGGAAAAGGAAAGGAGTTGAGTGACGAAACTTGCTAGAGACTGGACTAATTTCCACTTCAAACTCCATGTGAGAATGAAACATGATCAACCAGCAGATTTCCTGACTCTTTACATTTGTCAAAAGGATGAGGAGAAATTTGAATACACATTATCAAAGAGACTAATCTTTTGCGTGTATTGGGCAAAAGATTAGTGGTCATTTTAAAAACTTCTGCATGATTGTGAGAAAAGACAGACCCTTGCTCCAATTTCACAAACCTGGGGGTTTTCTTATCCGTTCCCCAGACAACGAGTTGGGTGGTTTTTGTGCTCAATCGATTAACTCCCACAGCACTATGCCCCATAGTTAGCAGTGAAGCTACAAACTAGTCCTTTTGGGATAGTAGATATTCCTGGGCTTCTTTCCTTTTTGCAAAGAAGTAAAAAAAAACAGGAGGTCCACGGGCATTGGCGTTGAATGACAACAAAGGGTTGTGGACT
The DNA here is from genome assembly GCA_917563855.2 of Limnephilus lunatus. Classification (NCBI taxonomy): domain Eukaryota; kingdom Metazoa; phylum Arthropoda; class Insecta; order Trichoptera; family Limnephilidae; genus Limnephilus; species Limnephilus lunatus. The sequence goes on from OU830592.1 coordinate 79,437,737, forward strand.
ACATTTCGTAGATCGCACACAAAAGGTTTGATATTATTTCGTTCGCACGACTCATGGTAAGTGTTTTAACGTCTCCACGTATAGTGTACAAAACATGTAAGTACATACAAGATAAAACTCAATTATAGACAGAAGTCAAGAGTTTATACAATGCCTCTTAAAGAAGATGGCAAGGCCGATATTATGTCGTTCGCACGAATCACGGTAAGTGTTTTAACGTCTCCACGTCTCGTGTATAAGGGTTGTACACAATTATACATACAAGCGGTACTCATGACAAATTAATGACACACGACCAAAATACAAAAGCGGTACTCATGACAAATGAATGACACACGACCAAAATAGATTGTACAGAAAGGGTGGTACTCATGACAAATGTGTCACACGACCAACTCAATAACATTTAGCTATGAGCAAAAGTGATTATGACAAACTTCTCGTATCGTGGCAGGTATTTTAAGGATCCCTCCTATGACGGTGGATGTTCTAAGGATCTCTCCTATAATGGTGGATGTTCTAAGGATCTCTCCTATAATGGTGGGTTACGTTTAAATACAACACAATAAACGTTAACGATGCTTGTTTTAACACATAATATGAAGATTTGTTAGATTAACTAACTCCGTAGCCCAAGAGCGTACGACAGAGAAGATAGACAATTTGATGTTACTTCATGTGTTACAAAGTACAAGGGTGATGGCAGAGTATAATTCTACTTACACCAAGTATTTAAAACAAAGACAGACCTATAATGGTTTTACATACTGTCTGTTGTGGCAGCCTACAGTGAGGAAGACCAAAGAAAAGGGACCAATTACGGTTTTACATACCCTTTGTGCAGTTACAAACATACCAGGTTATGTGCAATTTGGGTTGCAAATACTTGGTTAAATGAACACCTAAAAGTTGTGAATTCCAAAATCAGGATAACCATAAGGTTTTATTAACCTGACTCGTAGGGTTGAAACGTGCCATACAAGACGTACGTAACGTAAAAGCAAAAAAACAAAATAACAAAAAGGTGACTTTGTTATAACAACCAAAGACCGGATGATTCGGTTTTACGTACTTTAGTTGAAACGAGCCAAATTGATTTATATACAGGGTTATAAAGACCAATCATTGGTTTTATAAATACGAGTTCCAAAATGGACGTGTCGATATCCAATTTGGGTACATGAGCATGAATTTTAATAGGACGCCATCAATTTTTAATTTAAGAAGAAAAATTGAAAAAACTTATATACACGAGAGGCGACTATGTAAGTAACCACTGTTTGATTTTCATGCTAGAGATACCTCGGAAGGTTTTACAACTCATGATGAACAAAATAAAAGGGAGAAAATTGTAAAAATAGTTAACTTGTTCTGAGTCGGAATTTAACACTTTGGAATTTACAAAACCCGACTTCTAGAACGACACGCCGATGGGCAATTGTCAACTACTTTACATGAACAAAATAAACAGGTGAGAAAGTTCCTTTCCACACGACAAAAATGCAACAAAAAAATAGGAGAAAAATTACAAGATTACATGACAAGGCAGGGTATGACATGGCATGAACATTGCATAGTGTACGTGTTGAGACAATAAATGGGCTCGCGACTTCCCAAACATTGAAACTCGAAAAGTGTCTCCGTTCCAAAGTGATCAGTTTTAGAACAGGTGAAAAAAAAATAAAGAAAAAAAATTGCCGTGAAGGAAAGAAAAACAGTGCAAAAACAACATTTGAAAGTAACTTCAAAGAGAGTACGCATTAATTTACAAAATAATTTACAACTTGTTTCATTAACGAAACGATGGGCATGTGATTGACACAATACACGCCTGACGTAGTAAGACTTTGTAAGCTTACAAAAAAAATGTGATACATACTGGATCATTTTAAGTTTGCTGAGATAGTGGGGGCAGTTTTACTTGACTCCTCACTTCCAGACTTTACAATGTCCTTAATGTGGTAATTACCAATGTGCTTTCCAGATGAGTCAGACAAGGAGTACACTAGGTCTGATATTTTCCTTAGGACTTTGGCCTTCACGAAACGTGGTGCCAGCTTGGCAGAGAAATACATGGCTCCTTGGGAAAGTGTGTTGTTCTTTCTCCAAACTATGTCTCCTGTATTGAAGGTGACATGTTTCCTACGTAAGTTATATCTGTCCGCACTCTTTTGGTGAGCCAGGAGCAAAGCATCAGTGACTTCACTGTAAATGGCCGACAGTTCTTCCAGGCGATGGGCATAGTCTGCGGTAGGGTTGCTTGTGGTGGCAAATGACGTAGGAAAGTTTGTGTCCCTATGTAGAGAACCATGGACGACTTGTTCCATACCGTGTTTTAAGAAGAAAGGTGTGTAACCAGTGGCCAGATTAACAGTGTTGTTCATAGCGGCCTGAATTTTATCTAGGTTTTTACACCAAGTGCGTTGATCTTTATCAACTAGAATAGCTAGAGCTGTGTTGATTGTTTGGTTGTAGCGTTCGACAGTGTTATTTTGGGGAGTGTACAAGGTGTTATAATAAATGTCCTTGATTCCGTATTTGGCAAGAAATTCTTTGAATTCCTGGGCAATAAACTGTTTTCCGTTATCAACAATTACGGTTCTGGGTGTTCCGTAAGGTATAAAAATGTGTTTTTCCAGAAGTTTGATGATGGCGGACGCGTTGGCTCTTTTTAAAGGGAAGATCCAACAGAATTTGGTGAAAACATCCACTACACTAAGTATGTGCATGTGTCCGGCATAACTTCGAGGAAAAGGTCCGACGAGGTCCATTGACAATGACTGTAGGGGTCTGTCGGCACGTTTGGGATTACCCATTAGGCCGGCAGGTGCTGCCGTGCTATGTTTATAAGCTTTACAAGTTTCACATTTAGAGATGTAATTGCGAATTTGTTTGAAGAGACCAGGCCAGTAATACTTCAAGGAAATCTTTTTATACGTCTTGAAAGTTCCTGGGTGTATAGAGTCGGGAGCACTATGATTGTCAATTATTATTTGTTCTCTTCCTTCGAGGGGAACGACAAGTTTCCAAGAGTAATCTTCGAGGATGGATAGTGGTACCTTGCAATTACGGTATAGTTGTCCTTCTTTTATGATAAAATTAGGAAACTTTTGTTGATTATTTTTACAACCTTCGAAGATTTTCAAGTACCATTCATCTTTTGTAGATGGAGGGGGGGCAATTGTGTCAACATTTAATGAAGCCAGTTCAATTCTTGAAAGAGCGTCGGGAACAATATTGTCCGCGCCTTTACGGTGAACAACATCAAAATTGAATTGAGACAAACGGGAGGCCCAACGAGCGAGTCTACCGGAGGGATTACTTAAAGAGATTAACCATTTCAAACTACTATGGTCTGTGACTACAGTAAATTTGCTACCGTCTATGTAACCGCGGAAATGGTGAACAGAATCCAATACAGCCAATAACTCCTTTTCGGTAATTCCGTAGTTTTTCTCGTGTTTATTTAATGTACGGGAAAAATACGCTACAGGGTGTTCGCCATCTGGGAACTCTTGAGTTAGGACTCCACCGATTCCTACGTTGGAGGCATCCGTGTGGAGGGTAAAAGAGAGTGCAAAATCCGGGCAATTCAGAACGGGGGCTTTTTGAAGGGCATTTTTTAAAGTTGTAAACGCTTCTTCAGTTTCAGCAGACCATCGGAAATTGCTGACACCTTTACGGGTGCCGGTAATTTTATTTAAGGGGGCTGCAATTGTGGAAAAGTCTTTGATGAATCTCCTGTAGTAACCTGCAAGTCCAAGGAAACCTTTGACTTCCTTCGCGTTTTTGGGTCGGGGAAAATTTGCCATGGCTTCCACCTTAGCGGGGTCTGTTCTTAGACCTTTTTCGTCGACAATGAATCCCAAATAACGTAGACGGGACTTACAGAATTCAGACTTCTTCAAGTTGATGGTTAAACCAGCGAACTTGAGTTGTTGAAAAACCTTTTCCAGCATTATTAGGTGTTTTTCAAAGGTGTCGCTGACGATGATGAGGTCGTCAAGGTAACAAAACAGGCTGTTATCGACTTCAGGACCGAAGAGTTTGTCCATCAGTCTTTGTAATTCGGCGGGGCTGTTCTTTAGACCAAAGGGTAATCTTTTAAAATGGAACATTCCCCTACCAGGTACAACGAAAGCAGTTTTTTCACACGATTCTGCGTCCAAAGGTATTTGCCAAAAAGCTTTGCTTAGGTCAACAGAGGAGATGAACTTGGCGTTGCGCAGTTTGTCTAAGGTTGCGTGGACGTAAGGTAAGGGGTACGCGTCAGCTTCCGTGCAAGAGTTTAAACGTCTACTGTCGAGACAGAAACGTGCAGAGCCGTCTTTTTTTGAAACCAAAAGAGTTGGGTTGGTCCATGCACTTCTGCTGGGAACCACCACACCCATTTTTAACATTTCATCAAGTTCTTTTTCTAAAAGTTTAAGCTTTTGGGGGGCTAAATTGTAATAACGTTGCTTTATGGGTGGGCCATTGGTTTTAATGTGGTGTTCTACCAAATTTATCAAACCCAATCCACATTTTTCGAAAGATATTGATTCGAATTTATTGACCATTTCCTTTAGTTGGAGAGCTTGGTCCGTGCTTAAATTTTCGTGAGGTATTATTGTGCGGATCTCACTAATTTGAGCAGCAGTGGAGGTTTCGCCAAGAGTATTAAATACTTGGGGAGCAACGTTAAAAGCCTTCCAGAAGTCAACGCCAAGGATGAAATTCTGGGATATAGAGGGCACTATTAGAAAATTGATTGTAACTATTTTATTGTTACAATTAATTGGCAGGGCAAGGGTACCGATGACCGGCTGGGAAACATTATCCGCAGTCGTCAGGTGTGTTGTTTGTGGCGAAATTCTAAAATCACTGTTAACAAAAGGCAGGTGAGCATTGTTGCCAAGACAGCTGACAGATGCACCGCTATCAAGTAATCCGGAAAAGGGCACATTGTTAACAGAGAAAAGGGCATAGGGTCTCCCATCTTTAGCTTGTTTGCAACAAACCGAAGAAACATTTAAGGCCTGGTTAAAATACTTAATGTGTGATAACCAATCAGTCCATTCTTTAGACCTTGGTTCAGAATGGGTGCCTGAGAGGTTATTATTTAGTTTTTTGGCCTCTTCATGTAGAAATTTGGTGGGGGCTTGGAGAAATCCACCTGAGGTCTGACATCGCTTGGGTTTTGTAACCTTTCTGCATTGTGCCTTGATTTCTTGAAAATGTTGCGCAGTTCGTCGCGTGGAGGAGAGCGGTCCCTAGAGTGGTATCTCTTGGAGGTTCGGGGTTCCTTGGATTCCAGAAGTCTTGCTTGCTTGAAACAAGTAGCGGCCAGGTGGCCTACTTTTTTGCAAAAGGAGCACACTTTTTTGTTGTCGAATTCTGGTTTTAAACCAGACGAACGGCTTGGCACAACCACATTATTTGACATATTATTTATGTTCTTCCTATCCTGGTACGATTCCAGGAGGAGACAGACTTCGTTTAGCTGGGCCAGGGATGCAATTTTCTGTGAGGTGATGATGTTCTCGTATTTGCTTAAAAGGCCATCAGTTATGACTGGTAATAGTTCAGCTTCCGGAACAGGATGTGAAAGCTTGATGTTGATGGACTCAGCCCTTTCTATGAATGTTGCCACAGGTTCATCTACTAGTTGTTTAATAGATAGTAAAGATAGTTTGATCCGGTGCTGGGCCTCCTTTTTTCCAAAGCTAGAAATTAGGGCAGATCTGAGTTTACTCCAATCTTTGCATTTAGTCTTTTGGATGCGGTGCCACGGTATTAATTCTGGGCAGATGAGTTCTATAAAGTTTCTTCGTAGAATCTCGAATGGGATATTTTTGATTGTAGCCGTTTCTTCAATACGGTCAATGAAATCCAGCACATCGGAGGCGCCATTATATTTGACTTTCCAAGAGGATAAATCGTAAGTTTTATCTTGTGTCAAGATGGGTGCGACGTCTTGTTTTATCATTACATGCGGCATAGGTCCTTTGTCAAGATTATCCAAAACTTGCGTAGCCGAACGTGAATTATTTTCGTTGGAGGGAGCGAGGTTTATTCTCCTAATGTACTTTTTGTTGAATAAAAGTGCATATGCCTTTAATGTAGATTTAGATTTGCTTGATGGCGAGAGTCCTCTATCCCTTAAAGCAGCTTGTAAGTGGGTTTTGGATAAAGTGTGTACATTGGGAATGGTACCCAAGTTGGATGGTGTAATAGCTTGATTGTCCTCCATTGTGAGTTTCCTGGGTGGTGAGAAAAAAATTGGCCAGGGGTTTCCTTTAGTGAGCGCAAAATTAATTTTTGTGAGGCACTTTTCACTTGGTGATCACTAGTTGGCACTTCCAAAATATGGTTACAGAGATTCCATATTACAATTTGGTATACATGACACCAGAATTCTTGTCAAAGGGAGGCAGACGAGAAAAAATTTTGCGTGGAAAGACCTTAATGGTAAAGGTTTTTGTATTTCACTGACCACTTTTGAGAAAACTGTGAAATTCACAAGTATTTATTTATTTTTGAAAAATTTTGCCAGGACTGACCTTTAGAAAAAAGGTTTTTTATTTTTCACAAATCACTTTTGCACTGAGAAAGGCACTAAAGTTCACAAAAGGCACTTTTCTGGCAAATAAGGACAAACTTCCGGATGAAAATAACTGAATATGGGATTCATTAGGTCAACCACATTAAAATTATTTTATTTATTCATGGAACCAATCATTGGCTTTATTATTATTCCACTTTTCACTTATGTAAGGGAAAAAACACAATTCACTTTCACTTATGCTGAAAAAAAGCAGTACCTATAATGTAGAATGGGGAAAGAAAGTCATTATTTTGTCCATTTGGAGAAATATAAGTTGTACTAATTTGACAGACACAAGTGGGCCAATTGGTATATTGTGCAGAAACAACAAAAATACGTAGGTCCGAAATTTTTGATTAAGGAATTCGCAAAATAACTGGGGTTCCAGAATCAGATTTATAATAATTTCCTTTGCTATCCGGTTCAGTCATAAAAAAAAGGCGGTTTGAATATAAACGCTGCCTAGCAACAGTTAGTTATTCGTTCCGACGGGTTTTTTCCGTTGGGATTTTGGCGCGGGGCAAAGCACTTGCGCGCGCAATCCAGAGAATAGGTGGCTATTTATCGCGTGAAACATCGGGCCGTTGAGATTGGCGCGAATGACTGTTGCTGCCCGCCCGTTGTTTTGTGACGCGTGCGCAGTCAGATTCGCGATTTAATGTTGGCGTCTTTTTAGTTGCTTCAAAATGGCCGTGTTTTCAATTGCGGCGTAATTCATACTTTCAATCAGATCTGTGTTATGGATCTAATTTACATATTGGTTTCTGTGGTTTATTCACAGGATTCACTGTACACTGGGTGTAGAATATCAAGGCATAATTAATGTTTACAAAACAGTTGCTATGCGGGGAGGGTTTCGACAAGTAATGTCCCGCAAAGCGACCGGGATAGAAAAAAAAATTCCAAGCCTCACGTTATAGCGCCAGTTGTTAGGGTCCCCGATGTTGGCTACCAAACCAACACCAGCTCTGGGGCCAAGGGGGCCCCAACATGTCCCAGGCTAGCTCTCAGCGGGAACAATGATACTCTCTATTCAAGGGGTGAGTCGCTCAAAGCTATGGAATTTCTCCCTACCTTCCGGCGTCCAACGGGATACACTCTGGTCAATAATCCTCCTGCCGTAGCAGAATAATAACAAAGTTAAATCATTAGGACATGTATTATAAACTCAAACACAGTACATAGGTTTCTACAGTACAATTCAATACAAGAAATGCAAATTACACAAACCTAGCTAAAGTGTTTAACTCTCATTATCTCTCTCTCAAACGAAACTCTCCGAGTGGTGATTTTCGCGGGGCCCTACATTTCACTGATTACGGACACATTTAAAAGAGGAAATCAAAGATACAGCTTACATGTGGATTCGCAGGATTCTCGCCTCATGTGGAAGTTCAACCAGGGCACTTTCTTAGTCTGAACAGACCGAACTTATTACAGCGCGGCGAAGCCGGCTCTAACCCGTGGTTACTTCAATAAACAATTGCGGGCTACATTTGAATTTGGTCCGCTCGCCCGAAAGCGGGCCGCGGACGTGTGTTCGCAAAGGCGCTCAAATCTCGTCTGTGGCGTGGCGGCGGAATGGGCCAGTGGCCGGGCAAGGGGGAGGGAAGCGGGAAGCAGGAAACAGGGGGGAAGAGGGGAGAGGCCGAGCTGTGTTTGAGCTTGTTCCGCGTTCTGGAATCTATTCGCTACAGGGGCGTATCGTAACAACATGTAGCTAACACTTTGTGGGAATACATAATTATATTAAATAAAATTAAATAACTTAGTTTCAATTCCACTTTATATAAAAATAAAGTGGAATTGAAACTAAGTTATTTAATTTTATGGAATATTAATTATTCGGCTAGCGGTTTTGCCTACAAACGATCCGATTTGCAGAGACACTACATGCAGTCCTGCAAGTAGTTCTGCAAATTGGATTGTGAATAGACCGTTTAAAAACGTATTAATTATGGAGTTATTGTAAACGATTTCAGTCGGCTATATTCGGTGAGATGTTTTTTGGCCACATTCTAACAGCCTTACTTAAAAACAACGTGAAATTTTTATTCAATTGATAAACTACCGTGGATGTGAAAATATTATTAATTAAAAAATAACCAATTGTTCATGGAAAGATATACATTGCTTAAGCGTTTTATGTTAGAGTTTCTAACATAGAACTTGAACAATAATTATTCATCAAATTTTAAAGTTAATGTTTAAGTTCTTTGAATGTTCTTTTCAAGTTTTCTTATTATTCCATTATGAGCCAGTTGTTTCAACAGAACTTAAAAAGTACTTTCACAGAACTTGAATATTAATTTTCAAGTCAAGAATTAATTTTTCAAATTCTGGGAAACAACTGGCTCTTTATATTTTTGAGGACAATAAAAGAGTATCGGTGCACACGTACTATTGTTACATTTATGGGGAGCTGTATCGAATTCATCGAATTCAAGAAGCCAGTGTCTCCCAATATATTAATAGATACACTTAAAACGCTGTACATAACACTGGTCCGAAGCATTCTTAGTATAATTCCTCTCTGGTCGCCTTTGTACAATGTACATTCATACAAAATCGAAAGAGTGCAACATAGATTTTTAAGGCATATCAATTAGAAATTACACATTCCCATAGAACATTTAAATTATAATTATTTAATGCAATTGCTTAGACTGCCCGAATTATCACAGCGAAGAAAAATCTGTGATGTTTTATTATTATTTAAAGTCATTAACGGATATTTGGATAGCCCTGAACTAGTGAATGTGATAAATTATCAAGTACCCAATAAATACAACACTAGACTCCATGCTCCATTTAACATAGTTGCTTCTCGCACTAATTTTATGTTCAACTCTTGTCTTCAGAGATTGCATCGTGTGGGGAATGAAACTTGCTCCATTGACATATTTCTTTATAAAAACATCGCTTCCTTTAAAAAGCGTATATGTATGCAGATGCAAAAATCCGTAAATTTTTCAGATTGTTAACGGTAATAAATTTGGTACCCACTGCTCTGTAACTACTTTCATAGTACTTCTGACTTCTTTATATATCTATGTAATTGCTGTGTACCTTTTATTTTTTTCATAATAATAACAAACTTACATAAAAATTCTTAAATGTTTCAGATTGTTAACAGTAACAAATTTAATACCCACTGCTCTGTAACTATTTTATAGTACCTACTTACTTCTTTATATATGTAATTGCTGTGTACTTTTTATTGTTTTCATAATAATAACATACTTAGATACGTACATTTATAATAGCAAAAAAAAATTACAAGAAAATTACCAACTTTTATATTAATCGCTAAAAAATGTTTTATACCACTGCCAACCGGTATGCTTCGAGTATGTTTGTAATCATGTTTTGTGTAATATTGTGACAATAATTGCTGAATCTACTGTAGATGGGTGGTTTGGTATATTTATGTACTGTAGCCTGGGCCCAAATACGAATCGCTGGTTGAACTCCTTTGTACAATTTACTTATCGAATACTCATATACCTACTTGTGTTTTGCCTACTTATGTCTCTCATGCTCTGTTTATCATTTTATGTACTATAATACTTGTTATAATGCTATATACTTGTTATAATGCTCCTGTACAATTTACCTTAGATGTAAAAGCCATCAAGGCGTTAACAAATAAATAAATAAAAATAAAAAAAAATATGCTGATTTGTCATCTGGATGGAGGAATTTCCCAAAATCGCTGACGAAGCGATCGAGTTCAATAGAGGGCGATGGAGTTCGGACTAAATTCTACGGAGGCGTCTACTAATATCTACGGGAATTCCAAAAACTGAACAAATCGGACTAATATCTATGAGAACCAAAGTGAGGACGAATATCTACAGCTCAAACTGCTGACTAATATCTATAGAACAGGTGATGTCGACGAATATCTACAGCACTGGCAGAGGTTAGATTTGCAATTATGTATAGCATATTGGCATAACGTAATATTATTTATGTTAAGTTAGATTAGATTAGGTTATGTTAGGTTATAGGTATATAACGCAATCAGTAGTATTGCATGTAATTCAGTATTTCAAGCCAGGATAGCACGCTGGTATGCCGGCATCCTGTTCAGGCAAGATCCTGTCTCACTTTCCTGGCTTGACGCAAACTATATCGGTTTACACGATGCTAGGAAATTTTAAGCCAGTATCATTGAATGACTACGTAGAAAATTAACAACTTACTTAGAAAAACATTAAACGTCATTATTATGCCGATTGTTATTAATTCAGTATATTTTTTGTAAGCTTGAATTATGCATAGACTTGTCTTTATAAAATGGAATGCTAGCGTTCCACAGACATTCTTATAATGATACAATTATACAAACAAACATTGAATTAATCTCGTTTCTTAGTTTTGGCATTTTTTTAATCGTGTTGTTTCAGAAAAAAACAGCGCGTCGTCACTGTTCATAACTATCAATTAACCGAACATGTACTAGCTTTGGGCGGCCACACGAAGCTAAACACAAAGCAAGGTGTGGGGCGCTACTAGCTAAATAATATAACCACATACTATTAAGTTATCTTGTCTTGAGATGCTAGCTTAATAGCTTTCTTTTGGCTTACTAGGTTAAAAACAAAGCTAGTTCTGTATACACTTAACTGGTGTTACTTGCTTTCTAGGTTACAAGGAGTAGCTTACTTTCCTGGCTTGAAATACTATCCCCGTGTGCACCGGGCATAATCGAAGTGTTGTCATTTATCTACGCTACGCCTCGGAATTGCTGACGCGGCATCCAGCCGGCTACTGACGTCATCATAATTCTCCAGCATAATCTGACTTATACGTTTTCTTTGCTCGTTTTTTTCCTAACTTTAATGGATGTCAAAAAGATTGGGACCCAACGATAACGATTCCAATGCAATCTTTAAGGTTTTTGTAATCACCGATCATATTTTTACAATAATTATTTTAGTCGGGGTCTGGGTCTAGTTTTGATTTCATCAATGAAGTTTTATCATATCAAAGTATTTTCGTATTAAATCGATATCGCGAATTAAATAATCTAATTTTACATTATTTTAAGTTTCTTTTTGTTAGTTTTTCTGCTACACTTTGTTTATTTTAACTGAAACCTAAACGAAATACGCTATATTATGTAAGTTATGCATCTGTGTGAGTACTGTGAAGAAAGCAACTAAGATTAATAGACCAATACTTAGGCACTTAATTTTTTGTATTTTGCTGTATTTTTTTTTAAATTTTGACGATTAATGATTATGTCTGATAGTAATTTGAATAACCATGTCTGATAGTAATTATAATTGCTTAAGTAAGAATCGTTACTGTAAGAAATATTTGCAAAAAAGTCATGTAAATTCCAGAGGTTGTTTGCGAAAACATCCAGAAAGAGTTCGCCGACTAAAATCTTTTGTTCTTTATTATGCTAATGTTTTCTTTGTTGGGCTTCGTTATTTCCTGCTTTACCGATTGCCCAAAAGCTGTGGCTAAAAGCTCGACGGTGAATTAATTAATTACCGTCAAAAAAGTTTATGAATTGCTTGGAATTGGCTTCCAGGCGTTTATAACGCCTGGTAATTCTGTCAAACCTAATATTATAAATTACCAAACGAAAGTATGCGTTTAATTTTCTAGTTATACAATCCCTGCGCGGAGAAGTGCGAATTTCCATGTTTTTCGTATTCGTCTTTCCTAAAAATTTTTTTTACTTAAACTTTATAGCTATTTTTGCTATACCTACAATAAGGAACTACAGTAAAAAATATAATGGCTTAAAAAATATACATCAACAAGTGATGTTTCTGAATTGATTATAAATATATTAGTATGCGTAGAATTTATAAATCGTCATTTAAAAGTGAATAAAACACCATCACAAAAAAAACGTTCCGTTGGTACTACTGGTTGGTAATTTGTAATGGAAAGTTAAGTCGAAAGAAGGAGTAAAAGGGGAATTTTAAAATATTGTAGGAAATTAAAAATATTCTGAGGAAATTTCAAGTATGTAGGGAAATTTCCTAATATTCAAACAGTTCAGGGTAACTTTTGTCGGGCTTCTTCCTCCTCCACATACGAAAATGTTCTGGGAAATTCGGAACTGAAAAACTACAAAAAACGCCGATTGTTCTATCTAGTCTGTGTAATGAAGCGCGGCAACCATATTTGAAAACATAAATGGTCTTCATCGCAAGCCCGTGTGTTGCCATGTGCTGAATATTGCCATTTCAAAAAGCATTAATTAGATTCAATGATAATATTGATCAAGGGTAGGAACTTGGGTCGGTAACAGTTGTTTTTCAAATCCACAAAAAGCGTCTGGGGTCCAGAGAAACGTGGCAAGCCCTCTCTTAATGGCAATGGTATCACGTTGTAACAATTCTCATTAAGACATCAAAGCTGAATAATAATCATTATTTCAGGTTCCCAACGACAACAGCGCGTATTATTTAACAGATTGCTCCCGGTAACAGTACTGGTAACTGGTAACGAGTAAATGGCAGACCTATTCCAGGAATCCTGCGTCGCCACCGACTGGGCTATTGAATAATTTGTCCTATTGAAAACGTTAGTAATGGTTTGTTGCCCAGCATAAAAGCTCCTTGAAATGGGTTAAATAATGGATATTTTCATCTTTTCACCGAGGCAGTTACTAAAGGGATGAAACAAGCAGGTTCTAAATTAGTTTGCAATTTCTTTTGCTGCGTATAAGCAGATAGGTATTACCGCGAACCAAGCCATGAATTATGGGAAAGGAACGAAGCAACGGATACCGGCGTTTCACGCCTTTGTGAAAACTGACGAATTCTTAGTGCGCATATTAAAATTTTGCTTTGTTAATTATGTTTGATGTTGATATATGGGATTTGAACCGAACCTGTGAATGTAGAAAACTTTCTTTTCGGGTTCGCAATTGGTACTTAATGTATCAAATTAAACAATTTTCGATCCGTTTCATATTATATAATATTATATCGTGAATGATTGCGGTAATTATCTTTGGGCAGATTCACAGCAGTTCAATATATTTATACAAATTATACCGCCCGCCACAGACTATACAGGGTGTAGCAGCACGTATCGGAAGGATTTTAACCAGCGATTCCTGAACATATTTGTATTAAAAAATGTATGTCATTTTGCTGTCCGATGATGGGGTGCTTATGATCGCTTATTACCGCTACGCTTTACCGGACAGTGGCGACGTGTGATCAAATTTTTTTAATAGTTTTTAATTGAAAAAAAATCAAAATATCAAAGAAAACGTGCCGTACCGTGAGAAACGAACTGGATCCTAGCGTCCAGCGGCCACCTAAAACGTTGTGTTTACATAGAATGTCATCATTTAATATGATTATATTTTTTTAAATATTGCATTGTTTATCCTATTCCCTCCTTTTCTCTCATTTCCCCAGGTACTGATTTTATGGAGCGGTCATTTTTAAATAGCGCCGTTTAGTAATAAAAATCACCTCAGGCTCGCTTTATGCGTCGTAATTAACGTAATTAGCAGTCGTAAATTATTTTTAAGAGCCTTTTAAAATCTTCGCGGTTTATTTTATTAATAGGTCACACTGTTGTACCTATTTACAGAGCTAGCCAAAGAAAGTAAGTTGGGAGGCCAGTATGGGTAGCGCCGCCTAGGAACCATTTATTGGATAACCAACACCTCTGCGTTTGGTGGCTTAGCAGGGTGCCCTGGTTCATCAGGTGAGGTGTGTTCAGGTCAGCGGCGGATGCACCTGCCCACTAGTTGCGTGGCGGGTCGGATCATGAGAGGACGGTTTGGAGACCCTTTGATTTCTTCAGCTGGTTTCTCTCCACATCTCTTTACATCTTCTTGCACCGCACTGGGAGGGATGGATTCATATGTCCGTATCTTTTTTACACACTGACGACAAATTAATAGAGAAAAAAATCCAACAGAGTAAAGTAAGTTTATAACTCGAAAATCCCATTATCCCTTAATCAGCTGTTTAGGTGACGCTTTGTCTCTTTAGAATCTAAACTTTAAATAGAATAGGTTAACTCTTTGTTTATACGACACATCCACATTTCATGCTATCTCATTGTTCCTTTATTTTATTTTTATTATTTTTTTCCTGTAAAAAATAAATTATAATCCTTTATTCTTCGTTATGTTTTGTCTCATTCTATGTGTATATATATATATATATATATATATATAAGTTGATACAATGTATTTTTTGATCAGTTTAATTTTATACACCGATGATGTTTGTGTTAAGCGAAACCTGTAGGTTGTATTAAATTAAATAAATTTTTTAAGTTTTAAACAAAATAATTATTTTATTTCATTAATATGTCAAACTACAAAGTGACTGCTTTCTACCAAAAAAAATTAATTCATCCATTGTTTCAACTAACACATTCGCCCGTATCAGTATGTAGGTACTTGGCTGCTAACGGATTTTGAACCTCATCAGAATGTCATAATCTATTAAAAAAAAGACGGCAGAAAAACTCGTTGGAAATGATTATCGAATGGGGCCCACTGAACTATATCGTAACTGGAAACACCACGCTTCACTGGATTTAGAGCAGAAAAACCAGTCAGTGTGTTGGATGCCAATATTATGTATACGGTTGCATTATTTGGTACGATTGTAAAAGGTGAGATTATGAAAAGCTACGTAACCTCTTGCCCCGAGTGAATTTTTGGATTTCAACATAAAAGGGTTTCCCTTTTCAAATGCAGTATTATTTTTGTATACATGTCGTAGTAATTCTGTCCCTTTTTACATTTATTAAAACTGGCTACCTAGGTACTTTCAGGTAAATCATTTTACAGAAGGCTTTAATTCCATGGGAACAAAACAATGCCACTCAAATAAAAGGGAAGCTGTCAATTAGCAGCCATAATATATATATACAGTTGAATGTTCACCGTCCACGAATATTTATTTATTTAGAACAGTTGTTCCCTACCTTTTTTTGATCAGGAACCACTATGACATTTATTTGTTCTCACAGGGACCACAAGGTAATAATAATAATAATAATAATAATTGGATAATTTATAGAGCGCCGTTTTTGTGAAAAATCACCTCAAGGGCGCTGAGTTGGGCGCAAGGTACAATAATGATAAACTGTTAATCGCGTAATTAAAGGCGTCTTTGCAATTACTATAATTTTGCAATTCCATGTGCTCTTCTTGGACCATTAATACCAAAAGGGTTACGAATCAGCTTTTGGGTAGCTTTCGATTCGGTTTAGTAGTAAATAAATAAATGTTTCGTGGACCACATTTTAGATCTCGCGGGCCACCCGTGGTCCACGGACCACCGGTTGGGAACTACTGTTTTAGAATATGCGGAGCGTTTCTCGCAGGATTTCTTTATTTTTTTATCGCTGGAATGAAAACCAATATCAGTGTAATTACATTGCATTATATCCCTAAGGTATATTTTGTATAATATGTTATGCTGCGTATTGAGATCTAGTATAAATGGGAAGGTATTACCGTGAGCCGAGAAAGGAACGAATCAACCACAAACAGCGCGAAATGTCGCTTGGGGTTTCTTTGTTCCTTTCCCATAATTCGTAGCTCGGCTCGTGGTAATACCCACCTGTTTATATGTAGTATTAGAGTTAACAGTGCCTTACTACAGGCAAATCATTTCAATTTATGATTCTGATCACTCTGCTAAAAATGTGTATTTTTATATTTTCATTCATAATTATTGGTTTGAAAAACCTCACACTCCGAAACGGTTCCAAATGGCTACAACGTCATTATGAAATAGAAAACATCACTAACTGGCAAGACGACTGTCACCGTCGCGGCGTCGTTGCCCGGCGTGACGTCAACGCCGCCGAATTCACGAATCAAAGCCAACATGTCGTTTTTGCGGAAAATCGAAAATGGCACACTTTTATTAGAAAATTTATTCGTCAATATAAAAATACCTTCAATATCGTGATTTTTTTCGATAGTACAAAACACAGTTAATATATGATATTGTGGTTTTTAAAAGCGTGTAAAATAATGAGTAACGGGTATTTTTTTAAAATACATGCTCGTTCAAAAGTATCACGTATGATCGAAATTATTGTTCGTTATTGGCTTTAGCTGTTGCGTTGGCTTAATGGCTTTCATGGCTTCGTTGTGTTATTTTTATTGCTGCTACCAAACCATACCAAACTTAAAGTAACTCACACGTTAAATAATATTTCCTATGTTCATTTTCTACAAGATTCTAAACAGAAAATACTCTGCTGCATAATGGCGGGAAACTACTAACACCATCACGATTTGTTTTCGTAGGAAAAATATGTTTCGTGTTTATTACGTGTTTATGGCGGTTTTTTTTTTTTACCTTGTGTTGTAAACTAAATTTATGGATATGCTCTTGCAACATCAGTTTTAACTACTTCTAGGAAAATTGTTTCGCATAGTGATGATATTGTTTATGCTACAAATTTAAGCATGTATGGCATCCGGTTCATTATTTTTTTATGTGAATACCGCATAAGAGTCCCAGCTGTTCCCAACAGCCTGGAGCCAGTGTTACTATGGCATCCCCGATTGAGGTAAGTTGTGAGGCTGAAGGTAGTGGGGAGGAGAGGAGTTGGGGAAGAGGAAGGTGGGAAAGTACCTGGTTATTGAGATCTAGTCACCAAACCCAGTTAAAGCCATTTCGAGCAAATTTTCAATTTTGAATGTTGGTCTTACACAATGCCGATACTGAACGTATCTTCCATTCTGGAACGTGCTGCAAATACACCTTATATATACGAGTAAATTGTGAAATAGCACAAATCAGTCAAATATAATTTACTTGCTGACACCGGGATCTGAACCCATGACCTCCGGATCTCTAGTTAAGAGCTTTGTCCCTCGACCACGGGGGCCAATTATATCGATATCATTTTGTCCATCGAGGTTTTCCGTCCTCTGTCCGTTGCCATTTATTTAATTATTTATTTATGTGAATTACACACAATAGTCCTAGCTGTCCGGAACTAGAGGAACCATACCACCCCCAACAGTGATGTGCTGTGAAGTTGGGGTAATGGAATGGGGAATAGGAAAGTTTGGGAAATGTCTGTCTCTTAGAATCGGGTCACCAGACACAGTTAAAGTCTTCTAACCGATGTACTTAAACGCTGGGCCTCGCAGATAGACCAATATATTATTAGGTATCTGCTCATTTTACGAGTAATTTCATAACCTTTTTTTTGTAATTTAACGAAAATCAAATTTAATAATATTATTTTAAAGTATTTCGTTGTGTCTTTATAAAACTATACCCAACATCCGAGTAAAAACAAAGAACTTCTCCAAACTCCTTTTGCTAATACTATATTTGGACAAGGGCATATTCAATATATATGTAGCTTGCAAACTATACATTACACACTACCAGCTACGATTAGACAAATAGAAAAATTAAGAAAATTTAAACACGAAACAAAGAATTGGATTTCAAATATAGGACGTCCCACCTTTGAAAACATTTGTAAAACAAATCACACTTATATGAATGAATATGAATATTAATTTTCATACCACCTAACAAAAATAAAATAATAATATAAACTTGTCAAACCTAACTTCCATAATTATTATTACGATATGATTTTACTTAATGTTTTCTTTCTACATTTGTAATTTTATTATTTTTATATAATTAACCTACACTTACACTACCAATTAATTACCCTTCTTTTTGTTTTCATTTAAAGATTATTCTTTAAAAAAATGTATTTATCCTTAGTAAGCCTTGGTATTTATGTACGAATGTTTGTAGGCATTTATGTACCTCCTACGCCTGTATCGTCACGTATAGCCTAGTGAGACGGGTATCGAAAAACACATGTAATCAAACTTTATACGGATAAATGAAAAATAGTTTAAAGAAATAAATATAGAAACTATAGATTTTTTAAAGCTAGCCGTTTCATCAATTTTAATCAATCCAGCCGGACTGTCTTGACCCATCGCTTTGCACGGCAGTGGGATGAATTAATCCATAAGTCCGTCACTCATTGACCCATCGACCCTTAGGTTCCTACCCACCTCTCATACCTTTTTCATTTCCAGAACTTCATCTCCTTCCTTTCTCTAAAAGGACCCTCCACACAGCATCCCTAGAGATGAAATAGGCCCCGAGGGAAATAGTTTTTCTCAGGGCCTCCTGTGTGGAGCTATTATTTTGACAAATAGTGCAAATCGTTGCGCGGTGAATCGCAGATTACGATGACCGAGCATTTTTCTAGAACAAAATCATTATGTTTTGATTGTCGCTTTGAATAGTTCATGGTTCCTAGATTTCGACCCAACCTTGTGTTTCGAACTTTCTGATAAATAATTAAAAAAAATAAAATAAAAAGTTGATGACTTGATGATTTTACGCCTGTGTCCGTTCGTTTTGATATATTTCATGCTGCCATATAATTACAGTCAACCGATAAGATCACTCCATTATTGACGTAGAAAATAGTTAAAATAAAATATGGAGCAATTCACTCGTATGATTGGTCAATAAAGTAGTTTGTTTTCCTCTGTTATTGATTGGACATTGGATTGGACTCCGCTATTTTATATCTGAAAAGCACTTTGTTTTATTGGAAAGCATGCCATCGAAGGGGCACGCGATAAAAATAAATTGCAAATGCTGCCATATGCGAGATTTATCGGTCGATTATAGAAACAACTCATTTAAGGTTGTCATTTCAGTGGATTGTAATTGCAATGATGTTTGGTTTTCAGCGCACAAAATTACAATAGGTATATCTATCTGTCTAGAAACAAACCCAAGTTTTTTTAAAAAGTAAAAACTTGTTTTATTAAATTATGATATGATATTTGTTGAATTAAATTATGATGAAACTAAAAAGTTTCACTAAAAAAGAGGCAAACACAAAAATCTATAGGATTTAGCCTGCGAGAGAATTACATAGAATAATCTGTCTCTTCTTTGTGCGGTGCTTCGTAGCCTCCCCACTCTCCTCTAATTTA
Organism: Limnephilus lunatus; assembly: GCA_917563855.2. Classification (NCBI taxonomy): domain Eukaryota; kingdom Metazoa; phylum Arthropoda; class Insecta; order Trichoptera; family Limnephilidae; genus Limnephilus; species Limnephilus lunatus. The sequence continues at coordinate 79,457,296 of OU830592.1, forward strand.
GTTTTCTGAAGGTTTCACTTCTACCGCACCAGGCTGTCGCATAAGATACAGAATCTTCCCTCAGAAACATTTATTATCCTGTTTTGAAAGTCTGCCAACCCCTGCTCTTAAAGCGCTAATGTAAATTGTTAAAATAAATAACAATATTTTAGTGTTCGGCTAATTTTTAATGGGATATTTTTCTAACTGTGTATGTTTTATGTACGACATTGAATTCAACTCTTAATTTATTTTGAAATTATAATTACCATGAAATCTATAGTATATAGGATTATACATGTAGTTTCAATATCCTTCAAAGGATGTCGTTCGTACAAATAGTTCAATGTAGTGTTGACGTGTCTCAACAGATGTCAGTCAAGAAGTATCTTAGAAGATTGGCGACTATCGTCGTCGTGTCCGATGCACGAACAGTTACGTAAATAGCCGATGATACACGATAGACAGCTGGGCTCCCGCAGTGTATGTTCCTCCGGGTTTAGAATAACTTACATTCACCGGACGAACGTTTGGTTCAGTTAAAAGTTTATTGTAAACCTTAGGATAACGTAAATAAAGCAAATTGTAATCTCGACAAACCTCGATGTTTTCCCAAACATATTTTATGTAATCTTAATCACTGGCATTGAAGATCATCACAAAACCAACCTTTTCACCTAATACCTAATCCCACCGTAATCATGTAATTGTTTTGTGTTCAATTCAATTTTATTTATTCATTTTTAAAACATTACCAAATTAAAATTACCGGTCAGTGGTTGAGTGGGCATAGCGCTTGGGTCTCACCCGAGCGTCGCATGTTCGATTCCTCGGCTGGCTAAGTCCTCCATCACAACACAAGCAACATTTTCGGCTTTCTGTGGTGGTAGTAGGAGATTTTCAAACATTGTTGGGTTATTCGTAACCCGGGAATGTTTGTCTTTCTTTTAAAAAAAAAGAAAAAAAAAAAAAAAAAAATTTCAAAGCGTTTTTAAAAGGGAGTATATATAAAATATTCCAGATAGATTAGAAGATTTAAACGAACAGCACAAAAACTTGCCGTTTAAATTGTGCTTCATTGATGTTACATAGGTATATCTCTATTTTTTTACTGACAATTCATGGAGGAACTCCATTATAATATACTAGCTGGGTTACCCGGCTTCGCTCAGGACAACATTAGAGAGTGTTTTGGAATGTTTCACATTGATGTATCCGATTCCCTATTCCCGAACATTCCACAATTTTTCAGAATGTTCCGGGATGTTCTGGAACGTTGTGGAATGCTCTCAAATACTCTGACTTGGGTGTCCGGCTTCGCTCAGGGAGTTGATGTGAGATTGAATTGACGTTCTAATCCACGACAGATCTTGCTTTATATATCCCGTATTGGTGGCCCCATACAAAAAACATTCAGTGTGAAATTTTTAGAGTCTTCTTAGAACTTTCAGCCCTTATATCTTCAAAAGCACGCCCTTCATGTAAAAACAGGTACCCTTATTCCCTAGGGGGGATAGAGATCTACCACACTATATAACTCCCCTGATCGTACCGGAACTCGTTTCTGAGTTTTTGCGGTCCGCACGTTTTTTGGACTTTCTTTTATAATAGGTATGTATTGATTATAATAAAACAAATATAAGACTTTTTCCACTTTGCTAATAACAAGCTGAAACCGGTTACGGACAAATAAATTAAAGTAAAAATAAGTTTTGTATTTGTTTTATTATATTGAATAAATCGATATTCCAAGTGATTCTATTAAACAACAAGACAGCTCTCCCGACTGGCATGACCATTGGCAAGTTAGTTCTGCAAGCCAGGAGATAAAACAGTCTGTGCTGTCGGTGACGGAGTTAACCACCGGGAACATAGAAACTAATGCTCTCTATGATAGTCGAGTTTTCGAACCATCCATGAATCAGTCTGAAGAAATGTGTTACAGTGATGTGTTGTCGGTTTAGACAAGTAGGTATTCAAAATACCTCAAGATGCTTTTCACAGCTTTCTGTACGATCAGTTTCAATTCGTTCAAACGTAGCTTATTAGATATTATCCAATAAGCCGCGTTCATAACGTAGCAAACGGTTCGCGAAACACTTGTAACCATGGAACACCGGTGTTTGAGAACCACTGCCGTATTGCCTATAACTATTGCCATTAGATAGTATTGTCTCCGCCTTCTGTTTTGTGGAAGTACCTACTTTGTTTTCTCAGCAATTATTATTTTGTAGAACAACGCCTACCATTATAATTCTGGCTTGTCGTTGGCCCCATTTCTTTATTATTTGAGAGGCATCGACGTAAAGTAATCAACTTAACCGAATGGCCCATTTCAACGTATCGTGACCACGCGGTTACATGATTTTACATGTAATTGTGCACGTTAATGGATATTTTATTACAAAACATCATTTTTTAAAGATCTTTAAATAGTATATAGTACAAAGTATTTTATGTAAGTAGGTATAATATAGTATGTCGCACAGTTATTAAAGATGAGTAACTCACGATGTGAAAATATATGTGGGCGTGGCCCATCTCACGATATCGCTCACCATACAGTCGTCACCGACTAGTAATAATAATGATACTAATAGTTGGCTGATTTATATAGCGCCGTTTTTAGGAAAAATCACCGCAAAGGCGCTGTACAAATAAATATATAATAAAATAATATTACTGAATAACATCTAAGATTTATAATAATTATAACTTTTGATTTGTATCTAAGGCTTAAAGTCTTATAGACTTACGACTAAGACTTATAACTACTGACTTAACTCACAAGTAAATAAGTTAAAAGTTTAATAACTTTTTTCAAAATTCATACGTCTGAAGATAGTTTTCAGGTAAAAAAGATGAATTTTTGTAATGAAAAAATAATTTCTTCTACGGAAAAAATAGTTTTGTATGGGAAAAAACATTGAAATTTCAAAATTTATTGGTGATTTTTACTTCTACCGTCATGTTGAATCATCTCTCGAAGTTTGTGCACTTTACCCCCGGACACCCTGTATTTATTTTTTTGAAGATGTCGTATAAACAAATACGCTTTCAGAAAAAAATAATAATGTTTTTTGTATTTATTAATACAGGTAGAAATGAAAACTAAAGTAGACAAGAGTGGGGAGGCTACGAAGCACCGCACAAAGAGGAGGCCGATTATTCTATCTCATTCTCTCGCAGGCTTAATCTTATGGGTGTATGTGTTTGCCACTTTTTAGTGTCGCTTTTTCCTTTCATCGAGTTTCATATCCCAACAGTGCTAAAGAAGGACAAAACATGACAAAACATTACAAAAGTTCATCCATTGGAATAGTTATAATTAGGAAAGAAATCCGATCTATTTCATTGTCTGCATTTACGGCATGGCTTTTTTGAAGTCTAATTACATTACTTATGTAATGACGAGTTTATTTGAGGTCAACACTGCTTACAGTACAGTATCCCAGAAGAAGTTGACCGCGGATTGAGTGAAAGTCGTCAGCTGGTGGTTTAAATGAACTAATATTTCTACACACCTGCCTCTAACCAGACTACATAACGAGTACATAATCTAGACGAGTAGTCTACTTAGATAACTAGACATGCTAGCCCCCCCTACTAATAAACGAGTTTTAATTTTACACAACTGATAACCAAGCATTAATTTATGCTAAACAGTAATAGTAAGGCCCTAGGCTCTCTCTCAATTTGTGAGGCGGGCATGGGTTCCGCCGCCCCGCGAACCATTTATAGAATAACCAACACTCCTGCCATAGGTCACCCCGAGTTGTTCGCTACGTTCGGTGACTTATCAAAGGTGCTCGGGTTTATGGGGGTGAGGTTTGTCTTGGTGGCACATGCGTTTGCCTACCTACTGAGTGACGGGCCGGATCGGGAGATACTGGTTGAGGGAGACCTTTTTATCTCTCCAGTCGGACTCTCTCGACGCGTCGACTTGTACCGCAGTGGGAGGGATGGATACATACGTCCGTCACTCCAGATTACTACCCACCCCTCATTTATTTTTTAAAAAGTGGTAAAACAAAAACAAGGCAATTGTATTTGTCTTCGTTTCCGTAGTTTTAGTACTCAACTGCCATGCGATGCGAAAGGTCCTTGTCCTACTAGTAAAGTAAATTGCATTAGAAAAGTGTCAAAATACCCTCGTGTGTGTAGAGAAAATGTTTCTACACTAGTAAAAGCCAAGGAATAACATTTATTATAAAAAATACAATTATTTCGATTGTTTCCCGTGTATTTATATCGCCATAAGAGAAAGTCAGATGGCAAACAATTAATTAAGTATAAAAAGGACAACCTATGACAGTAGGTCGTCTCATACAGAATTCCGTATTCATCTTAGTGTAAGCGAGTAAAGGTATCTTGGCATCTCATCCGTGGTGTTGAATGTAGTATTCGGCTCAATACGACAACGCTGCCCGTTTCTATATCTATGTCATTCATACACACACACACACTTTGAATGTCTCTTTATCATAGGTGAAAAACTTTTGAATTAAGAATTTACCGAAAACACAAGAAAGGTTCTTACTTGCCAAATTCTACCTTGAGTTTGTGAGACAGTGGCGAGTCTATATCTTAATAAATAAAACAAAGTCAGGTTAGTTACACTATTTATAACTCGAGAACGGCTGGACCGATTTTTATGATCTTTGATGTGGTGGATTTGTCTCTGCCCCGAATAGCAGAATAGCTATTAAAACATCGCAAAAATTCACGAAAAAAATAATTATGAAGAAAATTCTTTTCCTCATGGAACGAATTATGGAACGAATTCTCATCATTTGAAAGAGCTGCAGGAATATTGTGATAAGTATAATATTGAGTAGAGAGTGAATTCCAAAAATTCTAAAACGTCAAATGTCAATGCGCTAATTGTTTTGCTTTTGTTTTTACTATAATGATAAACGTATAATGCTGCCCCTCTTTCTTACACACTTTCGTAAATGGGACAAACAGTGAACGTATGTCTGCACCCTTCCATGGGAAAAATACGATAATTATAATAAATCTCCCTCACACGTATAAAGAAAATGAAATGCATTTCCCGTAAGTAAGTGGAAAAGTAAGAAAATCGCAAAAATTATAAATCCGTATACAAATCCATCTCTGATACTTACAAAAACAAAACGCGGACCGTTGCGCATCGATAATTGCTTCATTGTGTAATTTTTAACTTAATAAAATAACTGAATTTAATTCAGTTAATAAGTTTACACAACAGTTATTGATTCTGAGGCGGTACGAAGGCTCCGGGTCAGCTAGTATTATATATATATATATATATATAAATATCAGTCCGAAGTTGGATTTTTTTAGGTTAAATTTCATAAATATTGGTCGCTGGATGGTTAATATTAGTTGTTTGTCTTTTAAAAATACTTCGAAGCGGACCGGCTCAAAAGTTTTTATAATCTGCCGAAAAATTAAAAAAAAAATCAAAATGATCAGATCGAAAAAATAAGTCATTTTGGGTTCTCTGTGTGATATAGAACCACCAGTTTCCTATTTGTACCACTATTTTCCGGGCTCCGTGTATTAAAATTGTAAGTATTATCTAAGTAGGGACATTTGCTTCTTTGATCCGCGCATTTGCCAAAATGCCCGTTAGTGGTCGCGCAATCTTTACTCTTCCATTGTGAACGATTGTGACGCAATGTGAAATGTCAAGAAGAAAGTGTGCGATGGTGAATTTCAAAGGCTGCCAAACAAAAGGTTGCGCAATGTGTTTGATTGCTTGATATTGTATTATTCGGCACGGTACATTTCGGCAGATGAAATAACAAAATACGGTTAAATGGATCACATCACCACTATCATCAGACAATGTAACAAAGCACTTTCCTACAAATAGGAAAATAGAGTGCGCTGCAATGGTTTTTCAATATTTTTTATACATATACTAGCTGACTCGGGAGTTGTATTAACTTATTAGCTGAATTAAATTCAGTTTTTTTATTAAGTTAAAAAATACACAATGAAGCAATTATCGATGCGCAACTGTCCGTGTTTTGTTTTTGTCACAATGGCGTTGTGTACGGATTAATAATTTTTGTGATTTTCTTACTTTTCCTCTTAATTACGGGAATTGTGTTTCATTTTCTCTATACGGAGACTTATTATAAATTATAATTATTGTATTTTTCCTTTGAAGGGGTGCAGATATGCGTTCACCGTTTGTCCCATTTTCGACTGTTGACATTTAGTGTGTAAGAAATAGTGGCAGCATTATATGTTTAAGAACAAAAGCAAAACAATCAGCGCATTTACATTTGACGTTTTTGAATTTTTGGAATTCACTCTCTACTCAATATTATACTTATCACAATATTCCTGCAGCTCATTCAAAAGATGAGAATTCGTTCCATAATTCGTTCCATGAGGAAAAGAATTTTCTTCATAATTATTTTTTTCGTGAATTTTTGCGATGTTTTTTTTAATGGCTATTCTGCTATTCGGGGCGGAGACAAATGAGGGGTGCCAAACCATAACGTTTTAAGTGCCACACGAACTCAATTACGTTTTTTTGCAGTAAAACGTTGTATTTACTGGTGTTTACTTGCACTCTAAAATTGAAGAGTCACTAACGCCATTTAGCCTTAATATTGTGATAATATTGTGCCATAACGTTTTAAGTGCCAATTGAGCTGCAAAAAAAAAAATTCAAAAATTCACTAGAAAACGTGTTGCCGTAGCAACATAACGTGTTGCGAAAGCAAATTGTTTTATGAAAACCTTTTAAAATAAAGATATTGAAAGTGTTGAGTTATGTGCAAGCAATATAACACTTACAACGTTATGACCATAGTTGGCACTTAAAACGTTTTGTTCTTTTCATTTTTTTAAATATATTTTTTTTATTATTTGCGTATTTTGGGAGAGCACAAAATTTGTTTTAGATTATTAAGAATAAATGATAATTTTATAATACATTTTTTAACAATTACTTTTCTTTTTATTTATCTATTAAAAATGTTTTTTGTGTCTCCTGAAAATTTCATTTTCTGACACTTGAAACGTTATGGTTTGGCACCCCTCAAATCCAACAAATCAAAGATCATAAAAATCTTTCCAGCCGTTCTCGAGTTATAAATGGAGCAACTAACCCGACATTTTTTTATAAATTAAATATATATACATATATTATTTACATTAGCTCCCACAAGAGGCCTTGATGAAAATAATTCCCCTCAGGGCCTATGTCATCTTTGGGGATGATGTGACATCAACAATATTTTAAGGAAAGGACGGGGAGAAAGTTCTGGAAAGGAAAAAATTATGAGGAGTGGGTAGGAATCTGGGGGTCAGTGACTCCAGTAGTGACGAACTTATGAATCCATCCCTCCCACTGCGGTGCAAGGCGATGTTCCGAGAAAGTTCCACTAGCGGGGTCAAAAGATCTCCCTCAACCAGTCTCTTCCGATTCGGCCCGCCACGCAGCTGTTGGGCAGATGCATCCACCGCTAAGACTCGGATAAACCTCAGCTCATGAATCCGGGTACCCCTGCTAAATCACCAAATTTAGCGAATCACTTAGGGTGACCGACGCACAGTGGTCTATTTAACGATTCTAGCGGGAAACAATTATTTCGTGGTTTTAAATAAAAGTTTATGCGTTTTTCATGAAAAACATGTTATTTACCATTATACCTGATACCTTGGGTACATAGTACGGACATATTAAATGATGGATTTGTAAAACATATGACAATACTTTCATAGATAATAATACTCGTAATACATGTTTTCAAATATTTGTAGGAATTTTTTTTTTATTGAGGTTCGCATTGGAACTACATAATATAAGTATGCGATATTAAAAATAAAATATAATGCGCTAGTTTTCGACATCAAATGAGTATTTTGGGTCATAATTATTCATTTTCATCACTCGGGATCTTACAGTAAATCTAATATCTCTTTATTAAATTTTATATATTTATGTACATACATCCAGCCATATTTTCCATGGCGATTCTTACAACAAAACTTCGAAACAAACACACTGCAGCCATCCCCGATTAGGGCGTAACGTAAGTCCTTCCGTGGCGGTGGCCGACTGATTTCTGAAAGCGCCATTTTTGAAAGCGTGTCCACGCCTCCGTGTAGTGTTTCAACATGAAATTCTTTCAATTTTAACGCGTAGAGTTATTTAGGTATAAAATAAGACTACGCAAATATAATTATTTAACCTGAAATTTTTGAATTTTTCCCAGTAGTTTCCGTAAATAATCTTCTGTGCGACGGCAAGAGATTGATAATATTTTGCACCCTTGACCTTCAAAATAATAGGAAGGTCACTTTTCACGTGAGATTTAGGAAACCAAAAAAGATTTAGAAAAAATATTTTAAAAACCCCAGGCCCTTTTTCCCACCCCTTTTTCACATCCCACCCATAAAAACGTTATGAGAAATAAATAATTGTTGTTTTAATGTGAATACCGCAATCAACCGGCCATGGCTAGTGGGATTATGGCATCCCTAATTAGGGCGTGTTGTGAAGCTGACAGGCGTGGAGATAATGGGGATTTGAGATAGGAAAGAAGAAGGTGGTGAAATGCCTTATTCAGATCTGGTCACAAAACCGTGTTAAGCATTTTCAGTGACGTTTCGATTCTAAATGCTAGCAGTCTTTTATCGGAGCGATTTGATTATCTATTACTCTTGAGCTATGACGGTTTACCTGTTGAATACCAAACCGTCAGATTCGGGAGTTAAGGATAAGCTACATCTGAAAGTGACTGAAGTACCTACTTCAACCCCAGTTATTGAAATTGCTTGCAATATGTTCGGGAAAACTATAAAGATCGTGGTTCGTCGATATTACAAGTTGCATTATTTACATTATCGTGAGGTTTTGTAATGAATATTTAACCGGACCAGACGTCCGCCCTATTGTAAGCCCTAAGTTATTCTGAAGTTAGGGAACCAAACACTGCCGGATACCCGCTGTCTAATGTGTATCATCGGCTATTCCCGTAAGCATTCGTGTATTAGACACGAGCGACGATAGTCGACACTATTCTAAAAAAACTATGTAACTGACAACTGTTGAGACATCTCAAATAAGTAAGTAGTAATGATAAAAATTAGCTCCCTTTTTGAATGTCTTCATTTTATTGAAAAACAATACCTACGATATTTTTTTTTATATTTTTTTTATTTAAGCGACTATATAAAATAATTCCATAAGTACACAAAATATAATGGTTATGTAAGGTAAAGATATTGTATTTCTTAGTCCTCCTCACTAGGGGTTCCTGTGCTGAGGCGGACTAAAATTGTTTCATTACAGTTTATTTGTCTTCTATGTCGTTTTTAGTGTAGATTAAACGCAGAGAAACAGTCCAGATTTATTTAAACGTTCTACGAAAGCAATACAATAACAAGCGAACTTGTTTTGAGTTTGTTCTGTTCGTCTTTGAATAATTAAGTGATAAGCAAGTGTTTTAGTTACTTATTTAACCCCCTTCGGCGGGAACTTGTGGAAATTCTCTTAGATATTCTGCTACGTTACCTAATAAAGTGGATTTTTCAGATGACCTTCTCAGTTTGAGTCCAGAGCTTGGGTATTCAAAACCCGAAATGTTGATATAAATAAAAATTAATACGACTCGCTAGACGAATACACCTTCAAAGATAATAATTTCGGTTGTGAGTCTTTTTGTGATTGTAACTCTGGTTATTGGTTGGGATTTGTTTCATTGAATGTTTCATTTTCAAAATTGCAACTGATTGTGTCTAGATTTTAGACAAACGATAAAGTAGGAACCTAACTATAATATTATATTCTGCGGTGTTCTCACAGACAGATGTGATTTAATTAACCTCATTGAATTTCATATACCTTCAAGAGCTACTCTTTTCATAATCCTGTTTAAAAGTACCAATACCAGGACTGGGTTTTTCAAACACTCGCTTGTACGTAGTTGCACAAAGTTAGTAATATAGATACGCAGATGTGGCGGATCTAAATGCGCAGAAGGTAGGTACAAGAAGGCTATGCTATCAAATCTTTTCAATCAATATTAATCGATTGTTTTAATGACACGGGTCTGCGCAAGTAATACATACATATAGTATTAACTTTGTTAAAATGTAATTTTATTTATTTATTTATTATTACCCTGGTGAGAGACCAACCATCATAATTAAAACATTGTTTGAAATCGCTTTAGATATGTTTAGTAACCACATCTGTATCACCGGGTATTTCCCAAACTTCCCCTTTTTCTTACCCTACACAGTCCATTACCATTGCCGTAGTTTAACTATCTCAGGGCAGTTTCAATTAATGACCAATCTCGACGAAAATTTTCTTTTCGCCTTTTTTTAATAATGTAATTTTTTCTAATTGTTTCAGGTGAGTGTCTCTTCTTCTAATCCAGGTATTTGAGTTCGTTCCACTTTCATCTGAAAAGGTAGGGAAGCTTTCAGAAGTGACGGAACAAATTTTAAATTTATTAAAAAAATTACTATACCAACACTTGATTCTCGTTCCAAAGTAGTCCAAGTATTCCCCTGGTGAGAGACCACAAATCAATATCAAATCTGCTTGAAATGGTTAGAGTTATGTTTAGATACGTTACCCTTAAAAAATACTGTATTTACCAATATTCGAATCAGTTCCAAAGTAGTCCAAGCATCCCCCTGGTGAGAGATCACAAATTAATATCAAAACTGCTTGAAATCGGTAGAGTTATGTAATACGTTACTCTGAAATCAAAAAGCATACTCCCCCCAATCACTTCCCTTAGAGCAGGTTCACATTAGTTCAGACCGACACTTTTGTCGTTGGTCGGTTGTCGGAAGTTGTCGGCTTTAGCTGTTCACACTATGTCAGGCTGTCCAGTTGTTAGTTCGCCGTTAATATCCGACCCGAAAGTAAAATAGTGACAAAACTTCAATATTCGTCCGACACATTTATCTAGCCGACATTTATCTAATATGAACCTGCTCTTTGCATCAAAACATTCCCCAAATTGGAAATGCCATTGTTTCACTGGTTCTTGGGCAATCGGGACAAAAATATATACATTTGTTCAGAAGTACGTACAAAATATAATTGTAAATAATGTGCCTTGAATGAAATACCGACACAATTTATTTAACGTAATGACCCGAATGCCTGTAATCAACTCCCAAAACCAGATTTACACGGGAGGTGAACAATTTCTCTCTGCCGTTTCATTTCCTGGAGTTTGGTCAATTCGCTTGAATACGAAAAGTTTAAGGTCAACGCCGTTAATGATAATATGCTTACATTTAAATAAGGTGATTTATCTACAGCTGTCTACAGGGATTGAACTCTCGACCTTTGCAAGTTTGCACCCACTCTAACTACCGATGTAATCATAACCTCCGTCATCATTCATCTTCGAACTTGTTTTCCATGATTTCCACTGTTATGTGCTTGTTGTTTTGTGCGTAATATTATTATGTATCTTCCTCTGAGAGTTCATGTTACCGCTACCGGGAACCATCTTATAATATTTCATTACTTCGTATTCTTCAAATTTATTGATTTCGACCTTTCAGGAATGGTTATACAATCTTTCGTTGACGTCCATAGCCAATAGACTTATTCTTTCTTCCGATGAAATTTCTAATCCAATTTCTTTTGTCGTAATTCTTTTGACGGCGGGAACAGTATCGATATCAAAGCCTCCGCGGAGATTGCCAAATATCCCGCGGAGTTTTTCCCACTGCTTGCGAAATTATATTGGCCAACTAACATGATTGAGACCTAGAACAACGTGGTACTGCTAATATGAAAGCTGTAATTGAAATGAACCAATTTATCACATTCTCATATCCCCGAGGAAGAATTTGATATCCACACACAATAATATTACCTACTTTTATTGAAGTGAAAATTCTTTAGCATCGTTGTGATTTTCAACTCGATGAAACGAAGAATAGCGACACTAAAAAAAAAACACATACATCTATAGGATTTAGGCTGCAAGAGAAGGTCTCCTCTTTGTGTGGTGCTTCATAGCCTCCCCAGTTTTGTCTATTTTAGTTTTCTGAAGGTTTCACTTCTACTGCGTGTGAACTGCATAACCTGTTTTTTTTAGATTAAAATATTTGGCACATGCCCAGCCTATATACATACATCGCTGTGTTAATGCAAAACCAACGCAACTCAAACTATATAGTCTTGAGTGAATCAAAAAAACAGATTTAAAAAGTTTTTATCAATAACAATAAATTGTGCAGGTTTCATAATAAAGATATGGTGCATATCTGCGTATAATTACGATGTTTCATGTACTTTGTAATAAATTGCATTCGCTGTCCTAGTGTTGTTAATTATATAATTTACTATGTTTTGAATCATTATGAAGCAAATATTTTAATGTATATATTTGGCCTAATATTTTGTTAGTCCATTCGAAAAGCTTTAACGCAGACTCACGTCCATTGGTCGATGCATTGTACAATTGGTTTTGTATTAGTGGTCGACGAACCGGTGGATGCAATCTGTCAGCCATAAGTTGTTATAATAGTTTTTCTAGTCTGTAGTCAATAGTACCTAAGACAGAGCATTGTAGCAATCTATATACCTATATATAAAAATCAAAATATGCTTGCTTGGGTATATATATGTATTTATATGATAATATGAGATGTCTATGTATTGCTATATTAAGCTGAAACTTTCAAAATACCTTATTTAAATCCCCGTAAATGTTTCTAGATTATTACAACCATATGACAAAACATCTAAAATGTTTTTTTAATCATTACGAAAACTCTTGCGAAACTGTCAAAAATGTCAAAATTTGAGACTGACAAAACAATGATTGTTAAGAGTTATTAAGCCGCCGCTACCCGAATTTATACCGATTTCTTAGATATCTCCCTTAAGAGTGTAAAACCAGAGAAAACCAGAAATATGTCATTTTTAAATCAGTGTTTAGACGTTTTGACTCTTTTTCACAAAAAAAATTATAAATTGATTTCGAAAGATTATTCTTTTATCTAGTAAACGTTTGTTTTAAATTTTGAGAAAAACTGTTTATTTTTAGTATAATAAGGTTTTACCATAGGTCGTTGGCAGATTTGTTAAATTTTCAAAAAAGATTTTGTATTATGCAACACCAATTTTAAATCATATAAGCATGCAGTAAAATAAATCAAAATTTATGTATGTTACAAAATTTTAATTTTAGTTTAAATAAAATCATTAAAAAATATATACGTACATGTGTTTCTTGACGTTAGTTGGTCCGTTTGTGTATTTATTTGCGCACTTACAGACTAATACATTGTAGATTTTTTTAAATTCTTATTTTGCTCACATTATTGAAAAATGATAAATACTTATGATCAAAAAATAATTACAAAAAGTACATAATTTTAATAGTTTTATCATCACGCCTTTCAGAATTTTTGGATGTAGGTATAAATTAAAGCAAATTTGGAATAAAATAAAATCGATATTGAATTATAATTTTAAAAAGCTGGTACGGAGAGTAATTAATCTTTCTTATTGGAACCGCCCTGAAGATCGTAAGAACATCTTTCGACGAAATGTGGATTTTAGGCCGCTGACTGGTTAAACGCTCTTAAATCAAAATTCAGTTTTCGAAACTCTTTAAATTAATGAATTTATTTGAAGTACCTACCCGCCTAATACTTTGAATCGAATCAAGAATTATAGATATTTTAAATAGGTACCCGTGTTAGGTACCAAATTTGATTGATTGTTCTTATAATAATAAAATTGTAACAGGTGGCACGCGAGCTGTTTGAAAACTGAATGTATTTGGACTGAATATATGGAACGCGAGAGGGGGATCGGCGGGACGGGGGAGCGGGAGAGGGGAGAGGAACGGGAAAGAACAGAGAAAGGTAGAAGGGGAACGCGGGAGAGCAAGGGAGCGCGGTAGGGGAACGGGGACGCATGTGAAAGGACATGCAGGAAGAAACAATTTATTTCTCTGAATATGGCATTGCAACGCATGCCGGGAACCATCTAGAATATTGTAATTTTTTACAGCGCCGTTTTTGCGAAAAATAACCCAAATCATCAAATTATTATTAAAGATTTATACACTAGGCTTAAGTATATATTTATTTAGACTAAAGTTCTGTACTTAGAGAATGTGCATAAAACACCCTAAAGAATAACGGTTTTACCTTAATGATGGTGTCTAATTAATGAAGTAATATTACGTGGCCGGCCGTGGCCAGGGGCCAACGAGGCGAGGTTTTAGAAATAATTTAAACCCGTGCATCTGCTATTTACTTTTCTCTCCTTATATTCCCAGCCCCCAGCCTTGCGCAAGCAACCTAATTGGAAGATTTCTCTCGGAACTAAAAACTATGTAGGAGTCAAGTTTGGTCAGCACTTTTGAATCAAGATTATTACTTTGGTTTTTATCGAAAATTCCCCTTTTATGGCATTTCTCACTTAAATAATATGAAGAAGACTTCTCAAACTTATCAGAGTTTCAATTTCTTTTCCTATTTCATTTTTTATTTTATTTTTATTGCGCTCTAATAATGGCAGTTTGATTTCCGTTTTAAAATCCCCTTCCAAATGATAAAATAGATACTATCAGTATCGCCCTGGTGTAAGACCACCATTCAGAATTGAAACGTTGCTTGAAAATGGCTTTAGCCGTGTTTGGTGACCAGATCTGAATAGCCAGGTACTTCCCAACTTTCCTCTTCCCCACCTCCTTCCCCTCCCCACTACCTTCATCCTCACAACATACCCCAATTGGGGATGCCATAGTCTCACTGGCTCCAGACGGGAGCAGTTGAGATTCTTGTGCGGTATTCTATTCACTGTAAAAAAAAAAAAAAAACTGTGGTAGGGAAAAAATTAGAGAAGATTTACATAGTCTTAATTTAATTTTTGTATTGATACAATAATATTACTGGTCTCACTGAGTACTTTGCCCGTGCTGAGGCCCACATTATACTGTTTAAAAAAGTTCAATAAAAAAAGATAATATGAAAAATTTATTGGAAAAAAAAAATGTAATAAAATACAAAACAATAATAAAAAACGGTAATAAAAAAAAAGCAATCGGCATATATTTTGAGGTACGGTTGTATACAGGGTGTAACAGCACAGTATCCATAGGATTTTAACGAGTGATTCCTTAACATATTTGTAGTTAAAAATGTGGATGTCATTTTGCTGTCCACTGACATTTTTTTTTCAATTAAATTTTTTTTTTTTTTTCTGTCACACATCTCAACAGAATAGTCGGGTATTGCCTGGCGTGATGTTGTGAAAATCTTTTTTTTTGTTTTTAATAGAAAAAAATATCAAATATGTTCAGGAATCGATGGTTAAAATCCTTCAGTACGTGCTGTGACATCCTGAATAATATAAGTTTGGATTGTAATGGTAATGTTTATTACGTTTGGTATATGTTTATTTTTCTTTTACGTTATAAATTTTTTCTAATCCTCTTTTGTTCTCTAATCCATCTTTTAATTTTATAATTTTACCTAATCATAATATACACTGCAAGACTGTTCGAATAGGAGAAACGTAACTGACATCATACTTTATGATAGAGAAATGATTCATCTAAATTCTTGAAATCTTTTCCACGATGCGGTTTTCTCTGATACAATATTTGTTTATTCAACATCCATCTTCAGTCTTTGTTACGTTCTAGTTAGTTTATCAAGGCTACTGACATAGATACTACGTACTGTCTACCAGCTGCTTAGCTCAGAGGCTAAACTCACTTAGTCAAGCCATGATGCCTTCATTTTCCTATTATATCTACATATCGACGTGTGTGAAAAACTTACGTTCATCACAATGATTGCAACCTTTTTTCTAGTTGATGATACAATAACTGAAGGTCGCGCGTTTTGTATGCTTTTATTACGTCATTTATTACGTCTTTTTTTACGTCGTACAAA
This sequence comes from Limnephilus lunatus, assembly GCA_917563855.2. Classification (NCBI taxonomy): domain Eukaryota; kingdom Metazoa; phylum Arthropoda; class Insecta; order Trichoptera; family Limnephilidae; genus Limnephilus; species Limnephilus lunatus. The sequence goes on from OU830592.1 coordinate 79,473,187, forward strand.
ACAAACTATCACGACTTTTATCTTCTGAAATCTTGTTATTAAAAATAGGAATTTTTACTAAACTGGCGGTGATCTCATCGATGTTTTTGATTTGGTAAATATTGACGATATTATTTTTGTCTGTTTCTGTCTGAACTGCGTTGTTATTGGTGCAGCGGGAAGAGGGGAAAGATTTAATTTTCCGCGATTTTTTCTCGGATTTCAAATGGGACTTCATTAATGAACAAATTTAATTTAATTTTGCGAGACATTAATGTTTTATTTCAGGCTCAAGAGCATTTCTGAATGTTTGGTGCGCCGATATAAAATTGTCAAGATGGACCCGGCATTACATTAATAATACGGAGAAAACGTAAGACGTAGCATTCTCTCCAGTTCCAAATCTCCATTGTCTCCCTTGAATATGCCAGAAAGTCAATAAAAAAATATATCTAATTGGTTTTCAGTGTAAAAATTCATTTTTAGACCATAAACCATACAACCCCACTATACTGCCATAAGTTAAAATATCGGGTGTCTTGATTTAAGATGATATTAGGTACTTTTAGTAGTTGGTATGCCTTTGAAAGAATTACCAGAATAATTTGCGGTTTTCGAAATAACATTGATATCTTCCTACTACAATTAAAGTATTTTTCCTTTTTGGACGACATTTTTTTAAAATTCTAGTTTTTGGTTGTGGTTTATTCGCATTCGTAGTTGATTATTCTATTATTATGTGTTGTAATACATAAATGTTATATTATCTTATTTTTTGGTAACAAAAAAATAATGATATCCTCACTGGGATTTCCCGAGTTGAAGATTTCATATATGTACATATAAAATTTTAATATTATGAGTAATATGAAGTAATCTTTATATATAAAAATTAATGTTTCTTTGTGTGTCCCTTACGCATTCCTAAACCATTCAACTGATTGCCATGAAACGTTGGTGAGTTATTGTGCGCACGCCCGCGAAGATTTCTATATATATATACTGAGTGATAAGTGAGTTCTGGCGTTATGAAAGTTGCATTTAAAATTTATAATAGGTGGCGCGCGAGTTGTTTAAAAAATGTGTGTATTTCAAATAATTTTTTCGGCAGGGAAGGAATGATGAAGGGAGAGGGGAATCCGGGAGGGGGAGTGAAAAAAGGAGGGGGGTTCGCGGGAGAGAGGGAGGGGGGAAGCAGGGAAGGTGAAAGACGAACGCTGGAGGGAAAGGTGAAGAGGTTGGGGGTTGCGCGAGACGGGGGGACACGGGGAGTGGAAGACGGGGAAGGTGAAAGGGGAAGACGGGTGAAAAAAAGGAAGCAGGATGGGAACGGGGTGGAACGGGGACGCATGGGGATGGACATGCAGGGAGAAACAATTCCTTTCTTTATTTGGCATTGCAACACATGTCGGATACTTGCTAGATATAAATAAATAATGTAGTGTTCTTTCAGAAATAATTGTTAAAAAAATATTACATACCGTTTTTTTAGTGCATTTGAGTGGTTCAGTCTGCATTTAGTATCAATATATTTTTCTATTTCTGGTCTACCTTTGTTTTGTATCGAGCTTTTTATTTGTTAAGTTTAATACCATATTATAACAGGCTTTTTTTCCCAAATTTTGTATTCTTAATTATTTATTTGATATTCCAACTGTAATATTAATATTTTATATGTATAGATACTTTCATATTCATAATATCTTTCATGTTTATACATCCTATATACATAGTGAAGAAGTAAAATGTCAAAGTTCAATATATCTGGTGACATAATATGTATTACATTTTTACTTTCCAATGTAGCTCGCGGATGTGCGATGTAAGTTTTTTGTTTAGTAGGGGCAATTTCGTTGGACGTTTTGCTGACGGAGGGCTCATCTATTGATGTCCAAGCCAATGGTTAGAAGTGAGAGCCTTTCCCGCAAAATATCGTTTGGTTTGTGAGAATTTATAATCCTTACAAAATATGAAATTTGCGCCGTTTTGTGGAAGTTGTTTTGCCGCGTAGATGTGGTTGAGCGGGAAATTGCGTTTCTCGGTCCATTTTCCCTTGTTCGCTTACACCTACTAAGCCGTTCTTATAATATTATATATTATCCTATCCTACAGACGGGTTTATGAGCTCAAGTAAATACTAGGAACATTAACGCCATTCATTAGATATTTAATAGCTGCATACAACCTGTGGGAAAAAGAGGGTTTGTGATATTAATTTAATTTGTATGTTTTTACATTATTCCACATAGGAGGCCTGTGTCATCTTGAGGATGTTGGGGGAAGGTCTTTTTAGGGAAAGGAAGGAGAAGAATTTCTGGGAAAGAAAAAGGAATGAGGGGTGGGTCAATGCGTCTTGGAGAGACGGACGTATTAATCCGCCCCACTGAGGTGCAAAGCGATGCGTGGAAAGTCCGGCTGGAGAAGTTTTGGTTAGGTCTCTCTCAATTAATCTCTCTCGATCCGGCCTGCCACGCAATATGTGGGCAAACGCATTCTCCGCCAACACCTAGACAAACCTCACCCCATGAACCCTGGCACTCCTGCTAAGTCACCAAACCTAGCGAACCACTTGGGGTGAACTATGGCAGGGGTGTTGTTTATCCAATAAATGGTTCCCGGGGCGGCTATACCCACCCTGCCTTCTAAATTTAATTTTTTTTAATTCTTTTCGATTACCACACGCCCGTGTTTCGGTGGTCGATATTGGTGTAGGTATATTATTTATTAAATTAAAAATAAAAGTAGGCTTACAATATAATTTCGCTTGTTGAAAGAATGTAGGTACAATGTTTGGTTTGTAAAATATTTTTTTAGAATTGAGTAAAAAAAAGAAAGAATAATAAAGCCCATCCTACATGTACCTGGTGTACCGGTCTCACCGGGTAAGGCGTGCTCCAGGCTGGGTTGGTACAATCGTATCGTATCCTACAGATTTTCATAAATAATCGCCCCTAGAGATTTGCGGCACCGCTCTGATTCTCGGTGTAATGTAAACGAGATATTTGGGAATTCATGTACGTATGGTTGCGTTCACCCGACGTTTACCACTGCGACTCGATATCACAAATTATTGAAATGTCAGTTTCATCAGGAGACGCCCCGGGAAGACACGACGCGATCAAGTCAATCAAATACTTGAGTCGGGTCACGTCAAGAGTCAGATTAACGAAAGACTATTATAAACCTTTGTGAATCAAAGGAATGTATGCCAAGATGAATTTGTATGGCGGTTCATCTTCTCTACCAATTGCGTTATAATTCACGTGTTGTACTGTTATTTCTTCTGATGAACAATACAATACAATTTCGGAGGCGGGTATGGGTACTGCCGCCCCGGGAACCATTTATTGGGTAACCAAAACCTCTGCCATAGGTCACCCCAAGTGGTTCGCTACGTTTGGGGACTTAGCAGGGGTGCTCGGGTTCATTCGGTAAAGTTTGTCCGGATCTTGGCGGCGGGTGGTCTGCCCACCAGCTGCATGGCAGGCCGGATCGGTAATCGTTGAGGGAGTCCTTTTGACTTCTCCAACCGTTCACTCTCGGAACATCGCCTTGCACCGCATTGGGAGGGATGGGTTCATAGGTTCGTCACTCCTGGATACATTGACCCCCAGATTCCTACCCACCCCTCATACCCTTTTCCTTCCCAGAACTTCCTCTCCTTCCTTTCCTAAAAAGACTCCACACAGTATCCCCAAATATGACAGAGGCCCTGAGGGGAATTATTTTTCTCAAGGCCTCCTTTGTGGAGCTAATGTAAAAATAAAAAAATACAAGTACCAGTATAAGAAGTTTCAATAATTTCTTCGTTTCATCTGGATTAGAGTCTTGTTTATTATCGTCTTATTTACAATCAATACCTAACTGGACTTAACGTCCATTCTAAATGATGCTCTGTAATAATCTGAAGCAGAGGAAATGTTCAATGAAGGTGCCCACCTGTAGATCGGAAGCGATCAGCTATCTTCGTAACCCGAACGGGCTCTCTCATATTATAGTACCTACAACTATTCCTTTGTTGGGACAACTTAAAAGTACGTATAATCACCTATACTAAAGACATCTGTGGAGAGACATTGAAACTACATACATATTCATATAAACGACAGTTAGTTAGTTTAATCTTAGTTTACGGGAGAGCAAACAGCATTAACTTTGGTAAGTTATGATAGCATTATCACTTAGCAAGTTTGTTCACGCGGAATATATGTATGACTTTTAGTACAATAGCGATACAGATACCTACTAAATTCTGTCATTATATCTTTTATTGGTATTTTAAATAACTACATAGTGAAAATAAATTTATTATGCAAATATCTTTATTTTGATTTCTTCGTCTTCACCATTTTTTGTTGGGATTGTTTAACTCTTAGCGGCGGATGCGTCTGCCCATGCGGATGCCTGTGTGGCGGGCCGGATTTGGAGAGACTAGTTAAGGGAGTCCTTTTTATCTCTCCAGCAGGACTCTCTCGACCCATCGCCTTGCACCGCAGGGGGAGAGATGGATTCATACGTCCGTCACACTGACCCCCAGATTCCTACCCTCCCCTCATACCTTCTTCTTTTCCAGACCTTCCTCTCCTTCCTTTTCTTAAAACCCCCTGCACAGCATTCTCAAAGATGACATAGGGCCTTATTATTATAATTTTATTATTATTATTATTTTCCTGTGTAGAGAGCTAATGTAAAAAAGGTAGACACTTAAAAGTATCTACAAAATCTGGATCGTGTCGCAAATAATATAATATATTATTTTTAATGAGAATGTGAAAATACAAATTAATCAAATAAAATTTACTTGCGAACGCCGGGATTTTAAACCGTGACCTCCGTCAAGATCATCCAAGCCAAGGACGCTGTCAAGATCATCCGATTTGTCTTAAAATATTTTGCCTTAAATTGACTTAAGTGTTTTGTCAGAGTTAATCTCACCACTCCAACGTCTAACAATATGCTTTTTAATAAAAATCATAAACATTATTTATTATCGTTAAAGAAAGTTATGAAAAGTGAATTATTATTAAAACATCCGGAAAAAATGCTCGATAATGTGATATCCTGTTTTCTATGAAAAAGCTTTTAAGCTTCTGTTTTTAAAACAATTCACTTATCGACTTTGAAGACAGTGAGGGCGAATAATGGTACAACGACCGCGGCGTAACTACTAACTCTTCGCCCCCCAGAGCTTAATTGTGAACTTGTATTGGTTCAGATGTTTTATTTTATGTAACAAAAAATACCTAAGTACCTACATATTATAGTTACAATTATTAATATGTTCATATCATCTAATTTGTTCGTTTTTAGAAACAGCTTACATAGGTCTCATAGAAATCTTTGTTATTACGGTCATGGTGAGAAATATGTTCTAAACGGTGTTAGAAAGAATAAACACCACGCTTTATATTCGAATCTGAAAGTTAACCACAGAAAAATTAAAAAATGCACTTCTATGAAACCAATGTTCCTAAAGCAGTTAGAGAAAAATTTATGAGATTTGAGAATTTTTTATTCATTATTATTTTATGAAACGACAAAAATGTGAGGTACAATGATATTTTTGTAATAAAATATTTGTGCGTTTTTACTTTTTTTTTCGTTTTCAGTATCTAAACCTAAGTTGAGCCGCTTTTAATTTTTTTAATGTTGGCATTCAAAATTTGAAATTTCCAAAAATATGTTTATTTCTAATAATTACATTTAAAAGCATGTTTCACCACCCTTAAAAAAACAGTTTTATAGTTTTCGGATAGGTACTTTCTAAAATATTCCATTTTTTTGGATTTTATTGCAAAGCGGAAATTTTCTGTCCTTCTGACTGAATATGCTAGAGGCCTGCGGGGTTAAAGGTCTTCTAGGCAAAAATACGATCGAAATGCGCGCCGCGTATTTTTGTACTAGACTTCTTCTCTTAGGTCATTAAGATTCCATCTTTGTTTTAGATTTTAGAGGATTGCTTACTTTCCCCGAAATACTCGTAGGTACATTACAACCTCGAAATGACTTCATTTGATTATGGAGAGTATCTTAATTAGTATCATTACTCACTACGTTTATGGTTAGTATACCCTATTAGAATGTTGACCCGGGAGATTTCCATCTCAATTAGCGCCAGCCCCGTGACCTTCTTGATGAGCGGAGCGTGAAGAGCACATTTTATCCTTGATAAACCTCGGAGCAGCCATGCGGATATGCTCGCACTAACTGACGAGCTGATCACTAGTCCTAGCTACTCGGATGTGGGTACTGGGTGAGTTAATGGCATATAGTCACTCGGTCCCAGTCCCAGTACCTATTTTAATAGAAGGTATTACGTGTATCTACACCGTGTTTCAGCAAAACCACATTAGCCAAAACCGAAACTCTGAATACAATTCTTTGGGTGGATTTTATATACATAGCAGATCATCTTGATTTCGTATCCTAGCTTGGGTTGTTATGTTTTGATTTCAGTGTGGCACCTACCGCTTAAAAAAAAGAAAATCTCAATGACGTTATATTATAAATAGACTCGCCATAGTCTCACATACTCACAATATAATGTGGAAAGCAGGCAACACTCTTTTGTTTTCAGCGGTTTTCAAATATAATTTCTAAATTCAAAACTTTATTCCCGTGTGATAAAGATAGACAATCAAAGAATTTACGTGTGTGAATGTCATAGATATACTATAGTAGGGCGGCTTATTAATTTCTTCGCCGAATACTGCTTTCACATCACGGGTGTGACTGAGATAACAAGATACTCTCACTCGGTTACACAATGGACAGGGAAGGGTAAAGAATACAATGACGTATTATTATAAAATTAACTGTCATAATTATAATAATTGATAATAATAAGTAATTTGCGTGTACTTGCTAATGAAGTGTTATTCCTTCGCCTTTACGACTATTTGCCGTGTAATTTAAGCATTTTCTCATCACACAGGAGGGCATTTTGGCGCTTTGCAATGAAATTTACTTACTGGTAAGACACGACCTCACTCGACGCGTAGCAGTTTAGTACTAAAGTACTAGGAATAGAGACAGCTACAATCGTATTGTGTTTGGCTTCCCACTTTGAGATTTCTACCCCGCGTCCAGTATTAATGTCTTTGGAAAATCTAAGGATTTTTTCTTCATTAAGATCAAGAAGAAGATAAATTTAAACCTTGTGCCGTTGGCTGCAGACCGCTATTTGCTTGCTAAACTCGATATCTGTTTGACCGAACATAACGTAACTTCTGATTGGCAATGCACATTCCTACATACTTTTTTTTTAAAACATGATTACCGCATAAGAGTCCCAACTGCTCCCGTCTAGAGCCAGTGGGACTATGGCATCCTCAATTGGGATATGTTGTGAGGCTGAAGGTAGTGGGGAGGGGAAGGAGATAGGGAAGAGGAAGGTGGGGAATTACCTAGCTATTCAGATCTGGTCACCAAACACGGCTAAAGCCATTTAAAGCAACGTTTCTGTTGTTCAACAATTCAGAATTGTGGTCTTACAACAGGGCGATACTGAGTGTATCTTCCACTCTGGAACGTGCCGCAAATATACTAGGTATATAATATTTTTAATGAATAAATTGTGAAATAACACAAATTAATTGAATAAAATTTATTTTACACGCCGGGATTCGATCCCGCGACCTTCGGAGTGCGAGTCAAGAGCCTTACCCCTGGACTACGCCGGCCGTCGTATACCTAGTACTGTGTTCCCACCTGATCTATTCTATGAAAATCCAAGGTCCATTCATAGAACGAAAGTTGAAATCAATTCAATTTTGTGTTTCAAATCCGTAGAAAAACCTATTATTTAAGGGTGGTCCTGTATATTTTGTACAATGTTTTACAATTTTTTATAAGATGCAGAATCACCCTTCAGACGGGATCCCAACCTAAGCGATTGGGTGATCGATGGGTACGTAAAGCGGGTATAATTGTAAATCTACGAGCACAGTAACACTTAAAACATTAGAATTTTTTCAAGTATATCGTAAAGTTTCGTGGTAGCGCCCTGAAACACGGTGTAGGTATCTAAAGGTAAGCTAGTCACTCGGTCTGGGTACCTACTTCGATGGAAGGTGAGTTCATACTATCTGGTCTAGGTATCTAGTCACCCGGTTTAGGTACTTGTGCAGAGGGTGATTGCCTGTATTGTGTTCATGACGTAAGTTAATGCCTCTTTCCACTCTGTTATTCTCATTCAAGACTTGAGTGCCCTGACACTACAAATTGTAACGTGTATCTCCGAATACTATAAGGAATATTATTATTTGGACCGGGCAATGAACTTAAAATATGTCTTTTCGTTGTTTGTTTTTGGGGTGTTATGCCGTGTTGCGCTACATCCTTCTTTAGCCAACGTTTCGGACAGCATTGCAGTGTCCATCATCAGGGCAGATCCGGCCACATCTATCTAAAGAAGGAGGTAGCGCAACGTGGCATTAACACCCCAAAAACAAATAACGAAAATACTTTTGGCCGTATTTAAAAGATTTCGCTGATATTTTCGATTTAAATTTGGACTCAATCAAAGCCAATAATATAACGAGTAATCATAATTTATGCATATATGTATGCTTAAGTATTCACAAAATATTTTTGAATTTCGATTTTTTTTTTTTACTTGTAGGTATATAAATTTTACGGATTAGTTGATAGTTAGTTTGATAATACGTGACAAATATAATATTTATGATGATGTCGAAATGCTCTACCTAGTAAACATTAGTTTATGAATTAAAAATAATAAATAATATGTACCTATGCTTAATTTTTTTTTAAATTTTGTGTTATATTGTTGTTTTCAATTTATTTTAAAATTGATGTGTAAAACGATGTGCCCATGCAATAGAGCTTTAATAAATAAATAAATAAAGTTAAGTACAAATTGACAATGATATAGGCGGCCAGAAGAGGAACTAAAGTCACCATGTTTTTTATTATTCGGCTGTCAAAATAAATTCAATTTCGTTTCTTCTAGGTTTTTTTGTATTATAATGTAAAGTTATACGATTGGTAAAATATGAAAAGCGATGCACCAAATATTATTTTCGAGGTTTTGCGATGCATGATCTTTAAAAACCTCTAAAAAGTCTGATTTTGATTGTTTTTGATTGATTACTGTTTTTATAAATTATTCGCCCAGTAAAAAATCACGGGATGGTCTATACCATAGATTCTCAACCTTTTTTTGCCCACCGCCCCCTTTGACAATATTTTTTTTTCTGGCGCCCCCAACTACTTTTACATACCATCTTAGGGGGGGGGGGGGGGAGGGGGATGGGTTATGGCTCCTATCCTATTTCTGAGAAGAAGATTGTTAATTAAAGCGCGTACTTAATTATACAGAGAAGTATTTTTATTAACATTGAAAAGGTATTGAATTTATAACTTATTTAACGAGATGGTTGAATTTGATGCGTTTTAAGAAGTTTGTTTATATTAATTAGGCTCGATTTTACTTAAAAACAAACGTAAGTCGCCGCGTTCAGTAATATGGAGCCTATTTCTCTTTTTGGTTACCAGCGTTGCTACAGAACTGATTCCACGTTCAGCTAAATAGGACGATGGGAATGCTATTAAAAATCGTTGAACTATCGACCATAATCCTGGGTACAGTTGCGAAATCGGCTTCTGCAGCCAAAACTCTTGGTAGCCATTCTTAAATTTAATTTTTAATTCCTCATTTGTCGTCAGTTCTATTAGTTCTTCTTCTAACTGGGATGACCCTGCTGTGTTGACATTTGAAAAAGGATCCAAAACCCAATCTGGTATGTCCTCGTTTAAAATATCCTGGAATCGTTCCTTGAAATCACTGTGGAGGTTTTCCAAGTGTTGACTGTAAACAAGCAAGTCGTCGTTCTTGAATGATACTGTTGATAAATTTGGGAAGTTATTAAATTCCCGTCTGCCGCTATTTCTTTTGTATAATAGCAGTTTGGATACAAAAGCTGCAACACAATTTTTTGTCTTAATCAAATTGAAGACGTCGCCTTGAAGTTGGAGATTGACATCATTAAACAATTTATACAGGTCTGTCAAGTAAGCAATATCTTTCTTCGATGAGGTGAGGTTGTCGCGCAATTCTGTGTCTTTGTTTCCTAGGAACTCTATCAGAGACTCAACCTTTTGACAGCCAGCGCACCTCTGTGTGAAGCAGCAATCGGTTGAAATCTTCATCATTGGCAATGCAAAGCTGACCAAATAATCTGTCATTCAATGAGTTACTTCTGATTTTATTAACTGCTCTGATAACATATTGCAGTGATGTTTGGAGGCGTTCACTCAGATTTTTTGCAACCAAATGCTGGCGATGAATTACGCAATGCACAGCAAGCAAGTCAGGAACGTTATTTTTTAAGCATGCTATGAAGCCTTTGTTACGCCCTGTTATAGCTGGGGCGCCATCCGTAGCAGCTGACAAAATATTATTCAAAGGAATTTTCTTTTCGTCACAAAACTTTTCCAGTGTATTAAATATGGTTTCTCCTTTTGTATCTGTTTCCAAATTTGTAACAAACAATAATTCTTGACATATTTTTTCATCTTTGATGAATCTCACGTATGACAATAACAATGCTTCATTGGTTGGTAAAGTGGACTCATCCAGCTGAATTGAAAATCGACAAGACTGCAGATGATTGCACAATGATTCTTCAATGTTTTCAGCCATTTCATCAATTCGTCTTTGCACAGAACTATTGCTCAAAGGAATTTTTCGCATAATATCTGCAGCTGGTTTATAGAGCACAGTGGTTATTACTTCTTTTACTGCTGGTAAAATTAAATCTTCCCCAATAGTATGTGGTTTGCCTGTTTTAACAATCAACAATGAGATATTGTACGAAGCTCGAAGTCCATCATCGTCTTGCTTAGAAGCTGTCGAAAATTGTTTTGATATAGTTGACTGAATTTCGTACTTCTTTTTCATGTCTTGAAAATAGGTCACATCTTTGTCTTTCTTATCCGGGTGGATTTTATTAAAATGATCTTGAAGCCTAGAAGGCTTCATCGCTTCATTTGAAAATATTTTTCGACAAATAAGGCACATTGGCGATGATCGATTTGTAGGATTTTCGATAAATCCGTATTTAATATAATCCACACCATATTGCCGTATCTTCTTTTTTACTTTCGACATTTAGAGATACGTGAGTAAAAGATTAACTCTTAAAACCCTGTTATTAATGGCGCGCGTTAATGTTAATGAACATAAAATGATAAATCAGTGCCTTTATATAGGTTGGAGACATATAACACGCTTCGACAGGAATAAAATAAACACGCAGTGACACGCTTTCAAATATTAGTATTCTCGTGACTAAGCAAGCAATGGAACCGAGTTGTTTGGCGGTCTATCCTCTGTGCCTCCCTCTGAGGGAAGCAGCCTGATGTTATTAGAGAAGCGGCCTGATGTTATTAGCTACCATAACTGAAATGGTGGGTATATAATAAAGACTAGTAAACAAGACGATGTATAAATGTGGTTAAAGCAAGCAGTCTGACCGAGTTATTTGGCGATCCACCATCTCTGCCTACCCCTGCGGTTAAACTATCTGACGGTATTATAGTCTGTTGGGATGGCTGAACTAGTAGGTTTGGACTTGTATGTAAATTTAACGATGTAGGAATGTCAATGAAGCAAGGAGTATGCAGTAAATGACAAAATATGTATTGCTAGTTTTAATTATGTGTCAAAATGTACTGCAACTGCACTTATGATCCAACATAGTTTGAGTTCACCCATGAGTTTCATACCTTTTGAGAATATAATGCAAGCTGTGGTGTTCATAATAATAATGCGACATTTGTTAAATTGTTTAAATTATTTACTCTGGCAATATGCGACATTAGCGCCACGCGCGGCCAGTTTACGAACCGACCGCCTGTCATCAGCGATCGAAGATTCTAGACCTTACTTGGCTTGTGAATCTCGATCGGATTAGTCTGTCGTTTTATCATAAATTCTTTGTCGCATTAATATTACGAACATAAATTACAAACTAAACTAATCTAAAAACCTTCTGATAATTGTATTTACCATTTTAATAAACGGAGTGTTAAAATCGCGAGTATTATTCCCGTACAAATCCCCATGGTAAAGACCCACGCGCCGGATGCATCATTCCGCGTGGATCTAATATATCCATAAAGCTATGAATTGTACACGTTTTTATAAATTTACGAAATAAATATATAACCATGGAAATGCACCAGCACCAACACCAACAGAAGCTACTCTATAATTACGGTCCCCACAGTCTCTGAAACAGATAGATAGAGCAACGAAGCGCGTTGGCGACTGAAATGGTATTAGGTTTGTTGATGATTTTGCACAAAAAAACCTATCCCATTTCAGTCGCGCCGCCGTGACTGAACCGCTATAGATTTTGTAAATACGCCACCCGGCGCAGAAATAAATCGCGGACTTGTCGCGGAGACAAAGGCGACGCAGGAACAGAATGGATCGGGGGCTAAGGGGCTGTCTTGTCGACGCATGTAAGCTCACTCGTTGACTCCCGAATGCATTGACGACACTGAGCAAGTTAGATTAATACACAGATAATACTGTCAATTCTTCAGGTTATAATTTAATAGCTACAAACTTTTTTTTATTAACAGGATTTTATTAACTTCGCCTGTATTTATGTATGTATGAGATATTTCACGTGAAATCAGAAGATTTAAATTAAAAAAAATATATATATTCTAATCAACAAATTAAAATTTTCATTTATAAAATTTATTGTAGATCTGAATGTAACGGAATCTATCAGTTCAATTTTCATTCACTTCCCGAACTCTCGAATGAATTTTCGCAAACGTGATAAAAATGATTAAAATACACACAATAACAAAATTACCCATTAAAGTTTACTTTGCTTTATTAGTATGTGATTAGCGTGTTTTGTTTGTCTTTTTTAGACCATATTTTTTTACTTGCCAACGCCCCCCTGTGCCATCTCAACGCCCCCCAATTGTCTCTGGATCTTCTACCGCCCCCCTGAAGGTCTCAAACGCCCCCAAGGGGGCGTTATCGCCCACGTTGAGAACCTATGGTCTATACTCTTGACAATTATTTATATACATTATTTAAGAAATGTTTTGACCTCTAAACTAAGAGGATTCCCGTTTTAGGACAGTCAAATTCGGATGAGTAGGTATTAACATATGGAACATGGTCTGTACAAAAAATAAGGAAAATTGAGGAAATAAATAGAAGATGAAGAATAAAAATATAAAAACATAAAAATAAAAGATTAAAACACTGTCATCAATCAATTCCAATTTTGAAAATGACACTTAAAATTTTGACAACTTTAAATTCAAAGCAAATCCGAGTTCATTGAACCAAAGCTATACGTACACAACCTAATGAGTGTTTTTAATAATTATAAATTTTAAACCGATAATGATAATACAGTATATTCCGAACAAGCACAAGTATAAGTATTTATGCAATATCTGTGGTCACGACACCACCGACTGCAAACTTATCGGTGTCAAACACTTCGTGTAAAGTGAATTTCCTATAATACGGATGGAGGTACATACCTATTTTCTTCTGTGTCTTGTTTTTTTTAAAAATGTGATGTCGTTTACAAACTCTGTAAAGTTTATTTTCCGAAAAATATATATTTTTAATATTGTGGAAAATGTTTTCTAAGAATTGTAGTGACAATTTTGACAACGATTTTTGGGAGTAGGTACATTTTAAATATCTATTACACATCGCACAACAAATGCCAGACTTTATCAACGTGTTTCGAAACTCTCAAAGGCCAAAATCATATACCTAGCCTAATTATCATATATCTACCCGCGGATTGCTGCCTTGCCACTTTGAGAGCTTTTACATAACGTCAATCACACAAAAGCCCATGAGTAGCTCAAAGGACTCGTTTAAAGGGTTGTTTTACAGAAATTCAAATGTAACACTGTCATCAAATGGCCATTCAGCGCTATTTTGTTTTTTTGACAGTTGAAAGGTCCCCATATTAAATTCCAATTCTAAATCTTTTGAACATTTTGTGATCAGCAGAAGGGCTCCGCGCGTTTTCATCCTGCGACAAAATATCCCCAACAAAATATCCTACGGACAAAAGATCCCCTACAAAATTTATTCTTAAACCTAACCTAACAAAAGAATGGGACAAATATAATACAGACGTCCTGTAAAGACAACAAATTATTGTTATCTGCATAATCTTTGTCCCATTTAACTATTTTTGAACAATAATTTATTGTCTTTAAGAGGATATCTGTTTTATTTTTATCCCATTTTTTGTTAGTTTAAGTTAAGTTTTAATAGATGTTTTGTTGGGGGATGTTTTTCCGTAGGATATTTTGTCGGAGGATATTTTGGATTTGGCTGAAAACGCGCACTACCCAGAAGCTAGCTGCTTTGTCAAAAAAATAAAATGGTGCTAAATGGCCACAGCATACGAAACAACTGATGGGTCTTAAGTAATGCCGCGTTACAACTTTTACCTAGTTAGTCAGGAATATTATATTAGGTATAGTATTAATTGTTCTTTTTCGATGCGAGGAACGGGCATATCTACTTTAGTGATGCAACAGAACTCTGCTGCTTCCGCTTCCGTTTCTGCAGAAGTTCCGCAAGTTTTTTCACTTCCGTTTCTGGTTCCGCAAACTTTATAACAGAACTCTAAACGAAGAATATATAAGGTTTAATATATGAAGAACACCGAAACAGACTCACAGGTAAAAGCAGCCAAATTGTTTTTTATTAAATTTAATTTACCTCTATTTAATTTAGAGTAGGTACTGAAAGTACAAAATACAAATTTAATTAAACAAATCAAAAAAAAATCCTTTTTCTTCATAGTTAAGTTAATATTTTCCTTAATCTTCATAGCTTCCGGTTCCGCTTCTGCTTCCGCTTCCGCTAAGATTTATTTTTGAAATCTGTTTCCGTTTCTGCTTCCGTTGCATCACTAAATTCTACTTACATCTCAAAAAAAAACCTTAGGTCGATTGGAGAGATTACAGTTTATTGTAAGAGATTTTCAGAATTGTTATGGTTCCTTACAGTACATCTGTATTTTCGTTTTAAATAATAATGTTTTTTTTTAAACTTAATGAGTTAAATCTTAAATTGTTATATTTAAACAATGAAGACAATATTAACGAAACTGAATCGAAAATCTGAAACAGAAACCTTAGAAAAAGATTCGGTCACATCTGGGAGTCAAACCCAAAACCTATTACTTGCTGGGTCAGTGCTCGATTGAGCTAATGTGTCCCTGTCCGATTCGGTCATATATAACTGTATCATTCTTCAACCAAGAACTACCAACATTATCTTCGTAGAGCAGTGACCCGGCAAGTCATAGGTCCTGGGTTTGAGTCCCAAATGTGACCGTATCTCTTTCTGATTTTTCTGTTTCAGTTTTTCGATTGAGTTTTGCTAATATTGTCTTCATTAATTAAATGATTTTTTTCGTTAATAATATTATTAATTTATACATTATTCTTTTAAAGGACATATTGGCCAAATCTCGGCAGGTCTAGGTTGTTTTGAGAGCTCGGTGGACCGTCGCAGTGCGTAAACCCATTTAGCAAAAGTTCCCGCGTTCAAACCAAATGATTTATATCATTCATAGATACTGTTCGTCATTTAAATTTAACCATTTAAAATTCTCAAAGCAATGGTGTTTATTAGCTTTTAATTTGTATGAGAACAACTTGATTCCTCAAAAAATTATTTATATTTGCATGTTTTACTTTCATTTTTGTAGCGTCGCACCTGCTTCTCTTTCTTTGGCAAAAGCTTGGAAAAATAAACTATTACTTACCCTAACGATTTAGGGCAGATATTTCTGATGTTGAACATTGCAATTCCGAAACGTTAGCTCAAGGAGAAGGACATTGAAGGAGCATCGAAAGCCCCAAAAACAACACACTTACATCTATAAGCCGTACAAAAAATATTAAATCACATCCCAGCGTGTTCGTTGAAAATTTATCATAAATATAAATATAAAAACAAGATTTTCTTTCGCCGAATAATGTAGTGATTTGACTAGACATCTGTCTTAGGTAAACCTGCGCGTCGCAAATCTACTTTCATGCATGAAATGATGTCGTCATGTTCAGTCATTTTCCAAAGCGTTTTTGTCAAAGGAGGAAAATAATTAAGATTGCTTGCTAGGTACCTACCTATTAGGGTTCCCCTATTATATGTTTTTTAAGATCTATTATCTATTGTGATTTTATGGTGTTTATTTTTTAGCTCAGCACCTATCCTAACACAGCCCAACTAAATGTTTATTTTATGTGCCGCCTTTTTGTATCACCTTGACCGCTTTACAATGTTAGAAAATAATCCATAGTAAATTGACCCTTAGCAAACTGTTTTATTTATTATGGATTTAAACAAGACAACATCATTTTACATTAAATATAATATGTAGCTGACTATCATACTGTAAAAAGGGTTCATATTTGTGGCATAAACTGTCACGAATTATTTAATTATTAATAAGATAAAGATGTCCTAATTTAAACTGAAACCTTATTGTAGGTAGTATAATGTAAGATGAAGATTTAAGATGTAATATTACTAGATACACAATATAATAGTATAATGAGGAAATCTATAATTGGTATTTCAGTTAAGTAAATTGCACTTGCATAAACCAACCACATTGTAAACTGTTAATCTCCTTAAAATAAAATAAATACTTAAATAATTATTTTTACTTACTTTCAATAAACCTATCTTGCTTTATCACTCAACAAGAAATGTATTTCTTTGCTTTGGACTTCCTTCGAAATGAGATTTTTATTATTTATATTTTCGTCCCTATATATCTACTACTTTCTGAAGATGTAAGTTAAAGTTTCCCCCAGAATTCAGTTGGATTTTTTATGCATCTTAGTTCAGGTGAGAGTTTATTCCACGCTTTATAGCCCAATGCTAAGAAAGTTAGCAATAAAAAAAACATATACAAACTTTCCAGCGCTACTTCTAGTTGAGAGTAAACGTTAAGGATTCGAGGAGTAGGCATTATAAAATTTAACTCTTATAACAACGTTATACGAGTATATTAATACATTGGCTTATTTCTGTCATTAGTTTTGTTATGAGCTCTCCGCCTCTTAAAATATTTGGGCAAAATATTTACTTTAGCCGTTAAACAAAGTTCTTGTAAAGTTTCTCGTTCGTTCGCCATCGCTGATTCTGGAATATCAATAATGTGAGCACTGTTCTCAGTACGAAGATCCAGCGAAGTGCCGTTATTTGAACACAAAACATTTCCGACAGCAATAATTAAAACATGGCAACACACGTACCCGGATCCGTAGTTGTACTGTACCTACGTACACGGTGATTGGTGGATGATTGGAAAACTTTTATCCACGGTAAATTGTATCATAAGTGAAGTAATCTGAATTGGGCGGAATTATTTGTGTTTCAGGGTTTTATATTTTTCCGATGTTATCATTATTTTACTCGCACATTTTTTAAAGTAAAACTTTACGCACGCTTGACTTGGGGAGTAAGCTGGTGAATGGGTATCGAGAGTGTTACTAAAAGTGTGATCGGACAAGGCGAACGGAAGTTGAGAGGGAGATATAAGATAGTAAAGATAGAAAGAGAGAGAGTTACGTTTCGTGTAATTCTGTAGGGGCAAGAGAGAGAGGTGCGAGCACACATTTTCTTTCTCTCTTTCTCTCATAGCCAGTTACGTTTCGTATATCTAAGACACAGTGCAGGTCTATTGTCTGTATCACACTGTAGGAGCAAGGGAGAACAGGGCGCGCGCACATTTTCTTTCTCTCTTCTTTTATAAGTTAGTGAAGTTTTACTTCAGTCGTGTGGTCTAAAGCTCACTCGTTTTTTTTAGATTGATAGGTATCTCTACTCGTAAATGTGGACAGCTCCGTAGCTGTTAAAACTTTGGTTCTGGACTCAGAATCAGTTATAAAATTGGCGGATTGCATAATATAATTTCTTTTTATAAATGAAACAATATTTTTTTCTATTATTCACTATATTTGTTTATATACACCGACCGGTTTCAGAACGATCTTCCTTCCTCAGGGTAAAAATATAATAACTTGACATTACAAAACAAAGGGTCAACAAAATATATAACTAAAGTTGTGGTGGGGGTGGGGGCGTGACTTGGGATTACTTAAGAGTGGGGGGAGGAGATAGAACGGACGGTGAAAGGGAACATGTCTAAGATGGGACTGTAAGATAATATTTTTCGTTTAATTATTAATAATCAGTATTTTTTTGCACTAATAATAGAAATAAATTGATAATATTAGGTATATTTGAGTGGAATATACTTTCCGGAAAGCTCTTGCAAAAAACCACCAAAGTGAACATATCATTCTCAATCAGATCTAAATAGCAATATCTATATTTTTATAAGCCCCCTCTTCCCCTTGTCTTCCTCATTTCATTCTTATTATCATTTAATTTATTCTTCATCAACCTACTTTTATTCTACATAACGACCGTCAATACGGATTCCGGCGGAACCGCTCGTGCGGTGAACTTCTCGCGTATGTGACGCATGTTTGGGGACGGTGCCTGGAATGTTTTGGTGAGACCCAAACAGTTTCACTGGACATTTCCAAGGCCTTTGACCGGGTTTGGCATCGAGCGCTTGTCAACAAACTGCTTTCTTACGGACTTCCCGCATCCTTGTGTGCGTGGATTGCCGACTTTTTGAGGGGGAGGTCGATTCAGGCGGTTGCTGACGGTTTCACCTCTTCCTCGCATTCGATAAATGCTGGCGTCCCACAGGGATCGGTTCTGTCTCCGACTTTGTTTCTGTTGCACATCAACGACATCTTGTCATGTGCACCAATTCATTGTTACGCGGATGACAGTACAGTCCATGATAGCTTTTTGTTTGACAAGCCACCAAAGAGCACACAAACCCCAATAGCTCGGAGGGCTTTGAAGCAAAGAATGGACGGTTACCTCGAGAGTGTTTTCTCTTGGGGTAAGAATAACCTCGTCGAATTTAATGTTTCAAAGACCCAATCATGTTTGATAACGTCTAAAAGGGATCGAAATGATAATCTAGTCTCCTTCAACGGAAGAATTCTTCCGAATAGGACCTCCATTGATATGCTTAGTGTAACTCTAAGTGACCAGCTCAGGTATGGGGGCTCCATCGAAACCAGAGTTAAGTTAGCCTCTCAGAAACTGGGCGTACTGTACAGGGCCCGCAGATACTTTAATAGTACTCAACTGCTAACCCTGTACAAATCGCAAGTGCGCCCCACGGTTCAATTTGGTAGCCACCTCTGGTCTGGAGCACCAAAATACCTAAAAAAACCCTTGACTCTGTGCAGAAACGGGCGGTCCGTTTGATAGATTCTCCCATCTTAACAGACGGATTGCAATCTTTAGATCATAGGCGTCAGGTGGGAATGCTGTCCTTGTTCTACCGGTATTACAATGGAAGATGCTCCGAGGAACTAGCGTCATTGATCCCCTCGGCACCGGTGCATAGTCGGGAAACACGCCAAACACGCGCCCAACATTTGTACACGGTTGATATTAGTCACATGAGAACGGGTCGTTTTTACGATTCGTTCTTGAGTTCAACAGCTCGGCTGTAGAACGATTTACCGGCTTCTGTGTTTCCTCCCTCCTACAACATGAGTCTCTTCAAGACCCATGTTAACTCCTTCCTTTCCTCAAAAACACCCTCCACACAGCATCCCCAAAGATGACATAGGCCCTGAGGGAAATTATTTTCCTCAGGGCCTCCTGTGTGGAGTTAATGTAAAAAAAAAAAAAATCAAAGCATTCTCTAATATATGAGGCTTTAACGCCACATAAACCTTAAAAATATCCCCTGCTTTATCATGTTGATTGCTTGTCTGTTATTCGTACTTTGTTTCTTCCCGGAAAATCCTGAGCTTCTTTTTCCATCCAGGGATTAAATTTTCACCATAATTTGAATGCACAGAAAACATCTATTATGCGCTTGGCCGGAAGCAAATCTTCCTGCTTCCGGAAGCAAATCGAACGCTCTAACCGCAAGTCACGGAGTTAGAACCCTCATTTCGATTTTCTATCGACAAATAAAGCACTTCCCTTGAACATTTTAAAGTTTTAAGCTGTAAAAAAATAAATGTATTTGTTTTAAGATAATCTCTTCAGATGCCGAGTAGAAAAAGTAATTAATTTATGAAATTCCCTCGATAGAAAAAAATCTTTCTATAAACGTTACTTAACTCTGATGGTAAGAGATTTTTGATCTATTTTAAATAAGTCATGTTTTAATAAATATTTGTACAACATTTAGCGTACCCCTGTTACTTATAATTAGGGGTACGTAAATTTCGCAAATAAAAAATCGTGATTTCGCATTTAAAAAAACTCAAAATAGAAAATTTCGCATTTATTTCGCAAAAAAAAATACAATGTTAAAAACTCAATTAAAGGCTAGCATTGTTGTAATTTCTACATTTTCATCTTTCATTGTTTGCCTGCGATCAGTTACGACAATGTTGTAGATACTAAAGTACCTCTCGGCATCAACACTATTGACAGGGCAATTGAGACATTGAATAGCTGCTTTTGCAAATCCAGGGTAGCAAGATTTTGATGCGACTAAAACTTGCATTACATCCACAGGAGCTTCTTGGCCGACCAATCGAAGTAATTGTCTGTGAACATGAGAGTACCCATCAATTAGTTCTTCTTGTGGTACACTTTTGAAAAACGGAATTTTTGCGAAGCTTTCCACTATGGAATTTGAATTGACAGAAGAAGATGGCACATTTGCTGCTTCCGATGGACAAAATAATCTGCCAATGTGCTTGAAGCACTCATTTGTTGGATTCGTCCCCATGTGTACCAACAATTTATCCAAGCTCTTTTGAGCTGCTGTCTTCAACATCATGCTGTGATTGATAGAATTTTCGGTTGATAAAATATTAATTGTTTTTTCGCCAAAAGAGTCTTCACATTGACGCTGAAGAGAGGACTTCAAATCTTCTAATTTACTCCACAAAATGTGTGCAAACGAATAGTTTGAACCTTCTAAATTGTGCGAAAGTATTTAATTTTCAAATTTCGCTTTTATCGCAAATAAAATGCAGATTACGCTTTTATCGCATCTATTTCGTCAAAACGAAATTTACGTACCCCTACTTATTATCCTTTTTTTAAATTGTTTTTGCGCGCTCTCTCTATCATTCGTGTTTACATATCTCCCTTTTAAACCAAATTAAGTCATCTTATTATTCGTTTTGAACGCTTATAACGGAGCCTAAATAGCAGTAAAAAACTCGCTCCGCAGGTTTTTGCTGCTAGGCGCTGCGGGTGGCGGTTGACACGACATTTTTATTAATCTTTCTCACAAACTATCATCTATATCCATACTAGAGAGATTAATAAAAATGCAAATCCAGAATACTTACGCCTACCAGCCGACGTTCCTCATACTAGCTGTTAACATAAGTGGCGCCATCTAATGGCATTATTAGCTACTTGCTTTAATTCGTTTCTATTACGACAATTAAGTCACAAACTTCGCGTTCACAGACGGTTTCATATGGTGCGGCGTCAGAGTTGTACTCGTAGTCGGATACTTAAATTTATTTCAACCGTGCAGTCGCTAGGGTATTAATACCGTCCGCTTTTTTGGTTTATTTTTTATTTTTTTATTTATTTCTATTCTTGAACATACACACCCATTACAGATTATTACATAGGTTTACATAGAGAATAAGTTTAGTAATAAGAAGAAAAAAAATATTAAAGATCCGTAACTGTAAGTAGTTAACTTAAATAATAAATAATAATGAGGGCAAAACTCCGTTTGCCATATAAAAAAATAACACATTAAAATAATAAATAAATAATAATATCTTTATTTGGAAAACAAACAGCTTTACAAAGTTACATAAAAATAAAAAGTGCTAAAATAAAACAGTAAGCCTAAAAACATATTTTCGATGATAAGATTTTTTTTTTCGCTGACAATAAAAACATAAAGAAAAACTAGTAAAAAAATAGTTAGGAGAAGCTGAATACTTAAATATGCATGATAAAATATAGAAAAACACAATAAAGGGTAAGCTTATGATCTTATAGGAGTATATGGATGATATGTATGTAATTAGGGAATATGTAAATATATTGCAAATTTGGAAAAGGAATCTGATTAATAATATAATAAATAATATAATATAATAAATAAATATAAATATGGATGTTAAGTGGTGTGTTGTGATGCATTACATTTATCTGATAGTGTTGCTTTGAATTTTTTTGAAAGTTATATTGAAGATGTCTGTATGTGTGAGGTGTGTGTTATGATAGTGGCAGGCTCGATGTATGAATTCATTTTGTAAGTAGTTGGTGTTGGAGCGGCTGTTATAAAAAAAGGGATACGTTTCTGCCATTGCGACCAGGAACTCTAATATCTAATGAAATATAAAAGGAAATAAATAAAATAATGCATAAAAAGGTGACTTAAGGGAATTCTGTATGATGTTGGGGTGGTCTGTGCCACTGGGCTACAAACTGAACTAAATTCAATTGTATTGTACAACCTGAATTGCCAAACCCTCTGTATGGCCGTAATGATGATACGTGGTATCTGTCCCATCTGAAGACTTAAGATGGATAATCTGGACGGGACCTACCAGTGGACGCGTCATACAGCGATACGGCTCAGTCATTCCTCTCCACTGGCCGGACAATCGCATGCGGTCGACCAGAAATGATGTATTAATACGTTGGATGGAGTATTAACGCACCCCCTCAGAAACCAAAACTAGAGCTATAAAGATTAGTAAGCAAGTCATTAATTAGCTCATTAGTAAAGATATTAAGACCTTCCAAGATAACGCGCCAATAGAACACAAAAATCGATACACCAATTTAGCACAGAAACAAGTACAAATAATTGATGTGACGATTGATATATATATTGGTATGTTATAATTTTTTGATGAAATTTGATAACTTAACGACAATTTCAATTGAAATTTCTATTTTTATTTCCATTTGATAAAAAAAAACACGTGTGGTGCGTCCAGCATATAATATTACTAAAAATGATGTAACATTTTTTGTATTTCTTGGTCATTAACTATTTAACAGTACCTACACCTTCACATTTTGTTTTGAAGAGTTTCATTCACAATAATAATAATTGGATAACTTGCAGAGCGCGGTTTTTGTGAAAAATCGCCTTAAGGGCAGTGTACAATTTATTACGAGTTCTTAGGTAGTAGTGTTACTTTTTTTTTAAAGTATGTACAATTTTAATCTAATTCTATTCAAGCGAAACGATAGTAAAAGCGTCAATTAATTGATCCCATAGGTTCTCAACGTAAGTGATAACGCCCCCTTGTGGGCGTTTGAGACTCTCAGGGGGACTGTAGACGACCCAGAGAAAATTAGGGGGTATTGAGGTGGCACAGTGAGGGCGTGGTTAAAAAAATATGTTATAAAAATGATTTCATTACATTCAGACTTAAATTCGATGATATGATCCATCTTACGTGTATTATTATTGTTAAGAATTGACACTATACCATGAATAAAAAGATTATATATGTATATTATTTTTTCTTTATCTTTTCCTATAATAGCACAACTCCCCAATTCAAACATGAGAAATGTTTTCTCTTTTAAATTGGGTAGATTCATTAACAAGAAATAACTTTATCTGTAATTAGTTTTTAAGAACCAAATATTCTCTTTCTGTAAATCTGTTAATATATATATATATATATATATATATATATATATATATATATATATATATATGTATATTTCAAATAAAAAAATAATAAAAAAAAATACAAGAAGGAAGGAGGTAGCAACCCGGTACTTAAAATACAAAACAATTGCTTTTTTAACTTGCTAAACAAAAAGGCATCAACAAATAATTAAATATATTTTTAATTTAATCATTGATTCCGTTACGGTTGAGCCCCCCCTCCCCCATAAGTAAAAAAAGCCCTAGAAAAGTATTCTCAAGGTGGGCGGTAGGCAAAATAAGGTTTAGAATTATGATTTATCCTAAGTATATTTTTTGGTATTCATAATGTAAACCGATTCGTAGTAAAGATTAATCTAAAAAAGTGATTTCACGTTAAACTTCGCATAAAAAACAAGGTTTTTGTTCTCCAAAAAGACCCCATCCAGATTGAAGTGGATTGCGGCCGTGATATTCGTGCGGTCAAGCATTATTATTGCATCGTGGCGCTGCACTACCTGCATACTAAAGCGTCCTCTTCTGACTTTCCTGTACCGTGTAGCCTCCACAGTCCACACTGACTTATGTATTATGCCTCAAAGCCTTAATGGAGGCTGTCGGTTCATCCCGACGACGGCCAACGTCCATCTCCAAATAGGGTCGAGCGGATCTAAACTTCTTTCTTCTCGCGGCGAACTGTAATGTACCTCTCGGTATATAATGCGCGTTTTCATCCCGCGACAAAATATCCGCGACAAAATATCCTACGGACAAAACATACTCAAACAAAATATCTACTAAAACATAACCTAACTTTACAGGATCTCTGTATTATTTTTGTCCCATTTTACTATTTTTTTACAATAATTTATTGTCTTTACAGTAGGAAGTTTTTATTATTTTTATCCCATTTTACTATTTTTGCACAATAATTTTTTGTCTTTACAGGATATTTTTATCACATTTTACTATTTTTGAACAATAATTTATTGTTTCTTCAAACTTTGCAAATATACTTTGTGGCGTCATCGTACATAGTATAAAATGAAGTCGCTCAAAATGTTTGTGCGCTTAGATCTTTTAAACTACGCAACGGATTTTCATGCGGTTTTCACCATTGGATAGAGTGATTCAATAGGAAGGTTTATATGTATGAGACATGCTTATTACAGTAGAGAAAAGCCGAGAAATTCAATTCAGGCAGCGGGCAGCGTGCAGCTGGCAAGCGGGTTGTGTGGATTTTATAAAGGTTGGGTAATGGCGTTGTGTTTCGTTAGCCACACCAACGTGTGGCCGGGTCTGCTAGTTTTTAATAAAATGAAAACACATAACTTTGTAAAAACCGCTATATTATCAATACTAGCTGGGTTACCCGGCTTCGCTCAGGACAACATTGTTCTGGAATGTACCACAATTATGTTCCCGATTCCCTATTCTCGAACATTCCACGACATACTCCACCACGCCTTCCAGAACTTTCTAGAGCT
Source organism: Limnephilus lunatus (assembly GCA_917563855.2). Classification (NCBI taxonomy): domain Eukaryota; kingdom Metazoa; phylum Arthropoda; class Insecta; order Trichoptera; family Limnephilidae; genus Limnephilus; species Limnephilus lunatus. The sequence continues at coordinate 79,498,367 of OU830592.1, forward strand.
CTATGGAACCTTCTAGAACTTTCCGGAAGACTGTTCTAGAAATTTCAAGATGGCCTTCCAAAACTTCCAGCCCTTATATCTTCAAAAACACGCCCTTTAGGTAAAAACGGGAACCGTCATCCTGGATGGGGATAGAGAACCACCACACCATGTAACTCCCTTGATCGTACGGGGACTAGTTTCTGCGTTTTTGCGAGCCGCAGGTTTTTTAAACTTTCTTTTATAATATTCATATATTGATTATCAACGTGTTTAATTTTTATATTAATCTTATCATGATGAAGAAAGCATAGTTTTCGAAACATGTTGATAATATCGATTATAAAGCGGTTTTTAAAAAGTTATTTGTTTTCATATTAATAATTTATTGTCTTTATAGGATGTCTGTATTATTTTTGTCCTATTTTTTTGTTAGGTCAGGTTAGGTTTTAGTGGATATTTTGTTGGAGGATGTTTTGTACGTAGGATATTTTGTCGGGGATATTTTGTCGCGGGATGAAAAGTCGCGGAACCGTACCTCTCCAAGGTTGGAATGACAAGTCACGATACCCCTTATTATGAATCGCGACGTTTTGAAATATTTTTTTTGCTGTCGATAGTTGCGCCTTCTTATAAGCAAGTCAAGATAATAAAAAAATATAACAAGTCAATCCGAGAAGATATGCTTATTAGGGGGATTAAACAAACATGGCGTCGTTTTCAAATAAATTGTAAGGTTGGGTTGTTTGTTCCCGTTAAACGCCGATTATCGACCCATTTCAGCATTTGATCTAATTGTCATCAGCCGTCAAGCATGCCGCGTGACGGAGGTTGAATTAACACACATACTTTATTTGAAAATGCTACTGTTCGTAAGATTAGTATCATAATATTATGTGCCCTCGATGTTATTTTTCACAAACGGCGCTCCAGAGTGGAAGATAATCTCAGTATGCCCTTGTGTAAGACCACCATTCAGAATTGAAACGTTGCTTGAAATGGTTCTAGCCGTGTTTGGTGACCAGATTTGAATAGCCAGGTACTTCCTCATCTTCCTCTTCACAGCCCCCTTCCCCTCCACACTACCTTCAGCCTCACAATATACCCCAATTGGGGATGCCATAGTCTCACCGCCTCCTGACGGGAGCAGCTGGGACTATTGTGAGATATTTACATGAAAAAACTACAAATCATACAAATATTATGTTTCTTACATCTCCTCGCTAATTTTATGTAATTTTTTTTTGATTTTTCCGCACTCTCCGGGAGTGGAAAATATGATTCCTTCTAAATTTTCTGCTAACTGTCAAAGAGCTCAATTTTTCATTTATAATTTAAACCAATTAAATATCGCGCTGTGCTGCCTACAATTTAATATGGAATTGGACCCTTTTAGGCCTCCATGTTCATGTGCTGCTATGCAAAAATACTTACTTACAAAAATACTAAAAAAACTGCTATGTAAAAAACGGTTGTTCCGAAACCAGTCGGCATATATATTAAGTATGGTGGTTTAAACAAAGTAATATCGCCTGGTTTTAGGGGGAAATCTACATTCAGTTTTCAAACAGCTCGAGTGCCACCTGTTGCAATTTTTTTATACAAATTACATAATGTCAGTGCTCATATATATATATATATATATATATATATATATATAGAAACCTTCGTTGACGTGCTCACAATAACTCACCAAAGTTTCATCGCAATCGGATGAACTGTTTAGCAACGCATAATTTTATGATGCCAGAGCTCACTATTGTATACAGAAACCATCGCGGGCATGCACAGATCAAATCCCCAAAGTTTCATCGCGATCGCATGAATGGTTTAGCAATGCGTAGGTAATTTCATGAAGACAGAGCACACTATTGTATACAGAAACCGTCGCGGCCATGCACACATCAAATCCCCAAAGTTTCATCGCGATCGCATGAACGGTTTAGCAATGCGTAGGTAATTTCATGAAGACAGAGCACACTATTGTATGCCTTTGATTATTTATATAATCAAAGTTGTATGCACACATCAAATCCCCAAAGTTTCATCGCAATCGGATGAATGGTTTAGTAACGCATAGCGGATATACATACATACACACATTTTTAGATTTATAGATAATCACAAAGTTATAGCTACATTCAAAAGTATGGGTTTAAATTAAATCATTAATACATACCGGTTAATCAGCCAACCCAAAGCCATAAACAGCTTCTTCCTCTCTCGCGTAAAATGGATTATGGTCAGAGAGGGGTTTTCTCCTTCATTCCTTGCTTCTTATTCCCTTTACGTTCTTATTATTTGTGTCTTTCTCACTATTTGTCAGCTACTAGTGCAGCTGGGTTTCGACAGTACTCCTCGACCATCCCTTATATATCTGTAACTGTGTATTGAAGAGGTTGGAAATGAAAGGAACATGTACTTATGGCGGCGGATGCGTTTGCCCACCGTGTGGCCGGCCGGATTTGGAGAGACTGGTTGAGGGAGACCTTTTTACCTCTCCAGCGGTACTCTCTCGAACCATTACCGGCTAAGGATGGATTTATACACCCGTCACCCCCAGATACACTGATTCCAGAATCCTACCCACCCTCCGTGTCGTTTCCTTCCCAGAACTTCCTCTCCTTAAAAAAACCTTCCACAGCATCCTCAAAGATGACATTGGCCCTGAGGAAAATGACTTTCCTCCTGTGGAGCTAATAAATTTTTTTAGATCATTTTATGAATTAGAAAATATTTGAATGTGAATTCTTACCTAAAGGACTGGGTGACTATGTAGGTACTCTTTAAAATATTCGACTTAATAGTGACGATATAGTAATATTATAATTTAAAAACAGATGAGACAAAACATAATAACGTTATGTGAGTCAGAAGCAGAAGCCTGATAATAAAAATAACTAAACATTCAAAGGGATTTTTTTACAATTTTCTAGACAACATCAATCGCCTTAAAATTGTTAATGTACTTTTTTCTCTTCCAAGCGTCGTACCCTCTGGGATATTGCCAACTTATATGTTATTGTTATTACTTTCTGAATGTAATCATATTTGCCCAAAAGTGCTGCGATACGAGGTTGAAAAACATTATGCTAGGTCCACACCGAAGCCAACCTTCCAACTCCGAACTTAGTTCGGAGTTGGAAGGTTGGCCGGTCGTGTGGTGGCTGCGTCCAACCCTCCAACCCCGAATTCCGAACTCCAAAATGGCGGACATGGAACAGCTGTAGCTACGTTGTATCTTATCAGGTTGCCTATAATTATTACGTACGTATTATTATGTACTTATATACACGACGTGTTTTCAAAGAATTGTTATACCACTCTCCGTAATAATATCGTCATTTTAGTAGTACGCGGCACGTTTCTTGATCGCCTGCCGTTCGCAGACGGATGTGTGGACAACTGCGGCAGGCTGGTTTGTGTGAGTTGGCCGTCGGGATCGCCTCGAAGGCGATCCCAGGCCAACTCGAACTCCAACCTTCCAACTCGAACTTCCAACGCACGAACACCCCTCCACACGATCGTCCAAACGTTTGAAGTTGGAACGTTGGCCGCAGTGTGGGCTTACCATTAAAATTCACATACCGACACGTCATCCAAGCGCAAAAACATCACAAAACTGAACCCTACCGCGGGTAGGTAATATAATATTACTTTCAGTTTTGTAAAGTCATAAGCTAAGGCCAAATTTATCAGACAACGAGCCGGCTTTCTGTCATGACTAAGACCTTAAAATTTGTTGAAAGTTGCCGAACGTCTTTGTACGGCCTGAGTCATGCTCGAGTAATCTCGGAAAGATAAGCTCTGTAATAATTATTCAGGCGTCAGACCACCCCCTCCCCACAGTTCCCATCCAGCACAAGGGTGCTGTAACAACACGCATTACAAAAATACTTAAAATTTAAACAAGATCCAGAGATTATATTTGTGCTCAGGGAGTGTTCTATACTCGTTTTACGGTCCCTAGTCGCTACACACTTTGTTTCCGAACAGTGTTAGATTTTAATCCTGAAAACATCGGCGAGCTTTTTAAATGTCAGAGATTAAAAAATTCACGGCTTAAATGTCTGCAGAATTAGGTTGCTTTTAGTGTTAATCTTTATTAGCGTTACACGGTACCCAACAACTATGGCTGAAACTAAAGCAGATGCTTTTATAAAACTAGCTGAAGCACCTAGTGTTGCCCGGGATTTATTCTACTAAGAGGTGGGAAAAGTGTATGGGAATGGTTTTTTCGAAATTACATGTGACATCATAAACAATGACTTTCCTCTGGTTTTGAAGGTCAAAAATACAAAATTGCGTCAATTTCGAATTAAAACTGTAAAAAACAAATCCATATACACTCTTCTTTTATTTATAATGTTATGAAAGATAGCGGAAATTTTAAATGCTGTAAAGTAGTGTAAAGGTAAAGGACAAGAAATTCAAAAATGAGTTAAGTATGTCATTTTCCTCCTTTTTTTCTCTTTCGATCTGCGTCGTCGAAATATTTCTAAAAAAATGGGGATTTTCTTTACGAAGTGTGTTTTAAAGGGATTTTTTTCTGAAAAATTAAAAATTAATTAAATTCTGTTATTAAAGAAATTTCCAAAAAATGTTAAGCATTCTGAGAAATCTATTCAACATAATTTTATAATAAAAAATCAGAATTACAAAAACAAGCGATATTATTTTTTGAAAAAATAAACTTTCTTTTCGCTCTCCTGAACAATTAACATTTTATCCTTTACTGCATTTAAAATTTCCGCTGGAATATAGAAGACGATAACATTAAAAAGCGTAAATTGGCAATCAAACTGTCGGCAGCCTTCCTAACTCGTAATACTTGAGTTATCTGAACTATATCTATATGTTTTCAAAGTTCATGTATTTTAAAACCTTGGATATTCGTGCATCGCTTTTCCTAGGTTTTCTTCCTTTGAAAATATTTTCAGATATTCAGAACAGAATATCTTGATTATTTTATTAAGATATTCAGTTCGACTTCAAAAATACCCTTAATAATAAGTTGATATGAATATCAAAGGAATTTATACACAGTGTCGATTTTTTTGTACTTACGCGCTGGTACGTGCAGTAAATAGAGGAGCAGATTTTTCTTTGGTGCATTTGATTCAAAATATGTTTTATTCTTTTGTTATTTGGCGGTACATCATCCCTGTAGTTATATTTTGTTTAATTAGGTATTAGGTATTTTCCCTAAAGCGACTGCACATTGTATATAAGTAAGCCGGGGGACCAATTGTCGGCGGATCAACTGTCTTGGAACCGAAGAAACACAATTGAAAAAGTTATGACGGCCGATTAACAAAAATATGGCGCCTTTAGTTGCTCAAATGGCTGCCTGCAAATTTATCTGTGTCAAGCTGTAATTTAGTTTACTCGAATAATTTGGTCTCTTATTAGTATAAATTTAGTCTCTTATTAGTATAATTTAATTAATGTTTCTTGTATTTTTTGTCATAAGAAGCTGTTTTTAAGCATTTATTATTTTTTGTTCCTTATATAAATATGTGGTTTATATTTTTCTTTGATAGCTCTATATTTTTCTTCTATATCACGTACCTACGCCAAGGTAAACATCTGACTAGTATGTCTTTGTTCACCTAAGAACTGGTCTCTAGTGACCTAATTAGGTGAACACCGAAGTAACAACATAAAAAAGAACAACTAAATGTATGTAGCTATATCATGTTACGCCGTGATAAAATTAAATAAAAATGCTTTTATCACGTGTGGTGGACACCGTAGAACTCTTGAATTAAAAATGTCTACCGAATTAGTTTGCTTTTAGCGTGTTTTCTTTCAAATTCAACGGATTATATACGTAGTTTCAACATCCTTCAACAGATATTGTTAGTACAGATGTGTAGTTTTCATTTGTCTCAATGGTTAAGTAGTATAGTAGCGACTATCGTCGTCGTGTCTAGTGCACGAACAGTTACGGAAATAGCCGATGATATACGATAGACAGCTGGGCTCCCGCAGTGTCGGGTTTTCCGGGTATAACTAATAAGTTTCCAGAATAACGTAGAGCGTCGAATAGGACAAACGTCTGGTCAATTAAATATTCATTGTAAACCTTAAGATAATGTAAATAAAGCAACTTGTAATTTCGACGAACCTCGATGTTTATTAAATTTTTCCCGAAAATATTTCAAGTAATCTCAATCGGCGGGAGTAAAGGACATTACATCAACGGAATATAATAATATGTTCAGTTTTATGTTTCTGGACAAGTTAAAAGGACAATTAACTCCGGGTATTACAATTGAGATCTTTATTTATTTTATTTTTGTACCAAGGCAGTCAATATGATGGACAAGGTAAGGCTGTCGAAAGGTGAGCTTTGGTATGTAAAGGCTGTACAATAAGATAGAGAGTTGCGCAACGTGTGTCATGCAAATAAGTACATTCTTGCTGGATGCAATTACTTGCAATTGACCCTGAATGCGATTCTTTACAATGATCCTGAATACTCGTCTCTTTCAAACTCTGCGGTTGTGTCCTCACAAACAAAGCGTAATTCCTGGATGATAACGTCGTAAATCCAAAACAATATGACTGTTTAAGGTTTTTAGCGAGCTCCGTGGCAGGACGGTAAGAGTGTTGACTCCAGTGTTGGACCATGGGTTGGAAATTGCTTTGGCTTTGTCGAGTTAAATCATAAGTCTGGTACTTCTAAACCTCCGCCTCCCCTACTTCCTCTAGACACACAAAATTTCGTTCATGGGGGGTGTAATAATCCCACTACTCTGGGCAGTGCAACTCATATGCGGTATCAAACGAGTACCTAAACCCTCCGTCCTCTCTCAAAAGTTGTTAAAAATGTAGATTTCAATTTATCCACTAGAGTGTTCTTCAGTGTGATCAATTTTAGCCTTGAGCTGTAGGAAATTTTTAAGCGTTCGGTTTGGAAATTTCCCGCCCTCTTTAAAAAAAAAACATTTTTCCGAATTTTGTTTAGGACACAAATAAACTGTTAGAGAGCCGTTGAAATCACCTATATTACGTTTATGCCATATTTTTAGATTTCTTAAAAAATATAAATATATCGTTACATGCATAAACGCGTAAATTCTACTATTATATATATATATATATAATATATATTATTTACTTTAAAATTGCCGTACGTGGTACTTGGTATTTGGAGAATATTAAATAGTATGACTTCCGTACGATGTCTGTGGCATAATTGATAATCACAGAAGATATAAATTTTAATTCGAACATACATTTTTAATATATAAACACATGATTTATGGTTTGTAAGAAAAAATATTTCAATAATTTCGATTCGCGGAATGTCCATAACAAGTAATTAAAAAGAGATGCGAGACATCTCTTGTAAAACTGTGAAACTACTATGTTACTAGCTACTCCGAAGATCTCAACACGCGAGAACTCTTTTTAAAATGTCTTAAAATATCTTTTCACATTTTGGCCAATTTGCAAACACCCGCGAGCGCTCGCTGGCCAAAATATGGTTAAAAATGCTCCAAAGGATATATGCCTGTACATTCTTGGGTCATTTTTGTTAAGTATCCGCCCCTTTGTTGTATTCTTCGGATCTGTATTCTATACATACCTACGGATTAACTACCGTATGCTTTATTAATGTGAAATTATATTCTCCGTACAGTTTTTCGTTGGAATTTTGGCGTCAGATTTTTACTTTAAAATTTGTTCCGTGGAAAGCGGCTTATTTTTTTGCAATTTTCGAAGGGTTTTATTAATTTCCGAAGCGGAAGCGCTCAGACATACGAACCCGGTACAATATCGTACTTTCATAACACTTTCCGGGTATTCGGAACCTTTTTGTTTTAAAATAGCTGAAACTTATAAATGGCACAAGAAGAAAGGAAAGAGTGATTCAAAAGACGGGTACAAGTAATCTCATACTTTCTTTATTCCATATTTCAGTCAGTGTGCTCCAAACTCGGTGAAGACGGGAACTGTTTTTGAAATACAAATTCTTTGGCGAGATTCCTACAAAGGGGAAGAAAGATCATCCAGTGATATCGGGATTTCGTAATGAATGGATTTAATCCAATATTTAGATTATTATTATGATCTTAAAATTGAGCTCATGATAATAATATAAAATCGATGTTTTCTTCATTTTTTTGTTGTTGATACAATAACTTTACATATTTTAAAACATCATTTGATTATGTGGGTGGGTGTATACTCTAATTAGCGATGCCACGATCCCACTGACTCCAAACGTTTGCGGTATTTTCATTTAAAAAATCTCCATGGTCAAATTTTCTCGTTTACCCAATGGACAAATGAACGCCTCTGGATTCAAAGTAAATCTTTTGTTATTGAGGTAGATCACGTTACTTCTGTGATTTTGACAGCAAACCAATTAAATTACTATCGCGATTCGATATCGGTGTATGTATTGGCATTCTGCCCTGATGCCGCAACACGGCATAATAACCCACAAACTAATCACGATAATTCTTTTGCCCGTGAAAAACTCAAAGCATAATTTGCACCCTGAGTATAAAAGTATTGTTTTGGAGATATCTTAATTTAAATTAGAATCAAAGAAAATTTAAGGTGTCTTAATAATAATATTATTTTCGATTTTGCTAACCTTATCATTGCCAATAATTATAGTTTTTAAAAAGTTCAGGGATAAATATTCTTCATATTAATAAATAAGCTTAAATAATTATGAAACTCTGAAGTAAATAAAAAAAATCCCATCATCCTATTCCATATCAACAAACTAATATTTTCTTATAGTCCTATTTTAGAATTGTTCCCTTTCAATGTCCTTTCAATTTCCTCCCCCCACTCTTCATTAATCTCTAGCACGCTCTCACCCCTACCACAACACTTAGTAATACATTGCACCCACCCACTGTTTTGTAATTGTCAAATCATTAGTCATTATATGTTTGCCCAGAAGAAGGAATGGTCGGCGTTAATAAAATATTTGTATAAGTAGTTATAACAAAGAAATATTTTTTCATTTTTAAAAATTGACAATTTTTCACTTAAACTAAAGTACTCAAAGTGCGAATTAACTTATTGTTTAATTTTTCACACACCACAAAGTAGGCATCATCAGAACGTTTTACATAATCTCTAATCTATTGCTAACATCCAACATGTTGTGTATTTATATCAATATTTTTTAAATCGCGTGATTGATGCTATATTTTTTACCCGTTCTTTACCTGTACAGTGTATATCATCCCATCATAAAATGTTACTTTAGTTACATTAGTAGATATAGTTGGTTTTTGTCTCCGGTCAGAGGAGGCTCCGAGCCCCGCCAGTATTATTTTGCATTGTCGTGAGTGACGCAGCCTCCCACTTACTTCCTCGTTCGTGTGGCAGTTAGTCACGCCGGTACCTGGTCCTGGTACACTACTTTCAGTACATACCTACCCACAGACAGTACCTACATATCAGTGATGCCATGTCTTAAAAACTTTCAGAAATGAAAAAAAAACATGTAATTTTTACACAAAAATATGTTTTGGCGGATTAAAAATCATGTTTTTCGTATTTTTATAAGCTTTTTATTGGGGATTTAAATAAGGAAACACCGATACCTTTAAAATGGTGACCAGACAACTCAGAATGAAACCTACTCGGAAGCACCTCAGAAAGGTCATTAGAAGTGATGATAAAAAAAAATTAAAAAATGATTAAATACGTTAACTTAGGTTAGGGTTACCGGCTGTTTTAAAATTATTTTTTCATAGCTTTTAATGACCTTTCTGAGGTGTTTCTGAGTTGGGTTCATTCTGAGTTGGCATGGAACCCTTTAAAACACGATCAATTTGGGAGGTGGGTATGGGTACCATTTATTGGATAACCAACACCTCTGCCACAGGTCACCTCAAGTGGTACGCTACGTTTGGTGACTTAGCAGGGCTACCCGGGTTCATGGGGTCAGTTTTGTCCGGATCTTGGCGGCGGATGTGCTGCCACCAACAGCGTGGCAGGCCGGGTCGTGAGAGCCTGGTTGCGGGAGATCTTTTTACTGCTCCAACAGGATTCTTCTCAGCGTTTCATCGCAGTGTAAAGGAGGGATTCGTTCCTGGACACAGTGGCCCCCCTTCCTACCCACCCCTCATACCCTTTTCCTTTCCAAAATTTCCTCTCCTTCCTTCCCCTATAAAGACTCTCCGCACAGCATCCCCAAAGATGAAATAAGCCCTGAGTGAAATTATTTTTTAGGGCCTCCTGTGTGGAGCTAATGTAAAAAAACCTATGTAGTAAATTTAATCATTCTTTGAATAATACCAATAAATAATAAATTAAATTTGTATAAAATAAAAATAAATAAATGTTAAATGTTTCTTTTTTAATAGCTGGTTTCGGCATGCGTTGCAATGCCATATTCAAAGAAATAAAAAAAATTCTCCCTGAATCACCTTTCCTGTGCGTCCCCGATCCCCACTCGCGTCCCCTTCATAGCTAGCTTTATAAATTATAGCCTGTATGTTATTCTGATGTAAGAGCTATATTATTGTAAAGTTTCATTAAAATCCATTCAGTAATTTTGTGAAAGAGTAACAAACACACATACATCCATACAAACTTTCGCGTTTATAGTATTAGTAAGATTCACCTTTCTATAATTATAATGTTCTAAATTACCCAGATTGTACTTACATTCTGTGGTCTAGAAGTGGGAACTTTATATAATATATCTTTTGGTTGTCCCTATTGAAATAAATATCCTCTCTAATATCAAGCCTTATCCAAAATTGCCTCCCCTCCACTCAACAACTCTTCTAGGTCTGAACTCGACTCCAATCTTCCATACAATTCTGAAATTTGCCTATTTTAATAAAATTAATTTATAAATTCACCTATCCTCTCTCCGAACTTTGAAATGATGGCCTAGAACACATTTCAATGGTGAAAGCCAGAAAAATTTGGAATTTTTTTTATAATGAATTCCGAGTTTAAATTAAATAATGATAATAGGTATATAATAAATATAGTAATTAGAAAAGAGACTTTGTGAACCCGTACTGAAGTTTAAAAAAACACATTCCCGAATTCATCATTTCCCTCAATGCGAAACAAGAAAAAAAATTGTATCTCACTCACATATTTTAGGTGACCTGTAAAAAACATGCGAACATGTTAAAAGCCATGTAACTGGCAGAACTGGTACCTATCAAAAGTAAATACCTGTCTGCAAACCGTATAGCTACCTACCTATAGTGCCTATCTAGTATACATTGTCCATTTTCGCTATTATACATATATCATTGTATATCCGATCATCGCTCTTGGCTCTACAACCTCTGGTCGGTCTTGGCCTTCTCAAGAATCTTCCTCCACTCATCTCGGCTTTGTGCCAGCTCTCTCCAGTTTAGAATCTCCAATGTAGATATATCTTTGAGGTCGTTGTCGCTCCATTTTAATATTGGCCCTATCAGTCTTATCAGCGGGGACTTTGGTGCTTGATGCTCGGTCATTCTCTCCACAATACATGACCCAGCCACCGAAGTCTACCTAATTTTATATTTTTTGTGACGTTTAGCTCCTTAAAAAGAGTATATCGCATAAAAAATAATATAGTATTTTCCCATAAAAAAACCTATATGAATTTTATCCCATAAAAAATGTCAAAAGTTTTGTCCAGATTGTTGATTTTGTGTTGGAGCTTGGAGGACTGTTAAACTGCCATAAAGGGGAACATTGTCAAATAGAAGAAGCATTCAGAATAATTTAATTTGGAATTTCCGCGAAAAGACCGAAGAAAAACTAACAGAATAATATTATTACATCTCCGTACAATTTGATTAGAAGTGGGAAGACGTAAGAGACGGAGAAGGAAGTGAAAAATTCGAGGAAGTTGGCAATAAAACCCTCCCCTTAAATACTTCGCCACCCACTTCATTACACTTCACTCACTCCAATCTCTCTCGTCTCTCTGAACTGTATTGTTTCCACAAATTCTGCAATACTTACGGTAGAAAGCACGCGTAATGTTTTTAATCATCATGGCTATAGCCACTCACGTAATAATGTACCTAGATATCTTTAAAGAGGAAGATAACACTAATAAATCAGAACAAGCGACAGAAAATAAAATCAGAGTGCGCAATTCACACGCGGTAGATGTGAAACCTTCAGAAAACTAAAGTAGACAAGAGTGGGGAGGTTACGAAGCACCGCACAAAGAGTAGACTGATTATGCTATCTCATTCTCTAAATTCTATAGATAGTATAGATGTATATGTTTGTCTGTTTTTAGTTGCATCGAGTTTCAAATCATAACGGTGCTAAAGAAATTTTCGCTTCAATAAAAATGTAACGGTCGCAACGGGTACTCGATCCCAGGATCTCTTGTTTTAGCGGGACTCGACTAAACAGAGAAAATATAGGCCCCAATTGCCGAGTAGATTATGGCGCTGTGTCCAATCCTGGGTTCCAGTCCCAGTTGCGTCCTTTGCCTTTTTATTTTCTCTGTCTTGATCTGTTTGTTTAAATTTATTAGTGTTATCTTCTTCTTCAACTATATATTACATTGATGGCTGTAACCTTCAAAAGTTATTGCAATAAAAATGCAACAAAGATTTTTGTAATAATATAATGTAGTATTCTAATGAAAAAACATTCGTTTGAGAGATACTCAGACACAAGAAATACAAAACTAAGATTGATTAGGAAAAAATCAAACACACAAAAGTCTCTTATAGCTGTGCCAGAAAGGATCATATGTTACGTCGTCATTGTAATATCTTTTGATTTTTTCGTTTTCATACAAGACGTGTGAGAAGGAAGACGACGATCGTCGAAGTTGTACTTACGACCTCTCTCTAGGACTATAATTGTACACCGGGCCGTCTAATGGGTGTTGTACACGATAGTTTTTTAAAACCGATCCCGGGAGTTATATGAAAAATGTTTACTTTGCACAATCATTTCCAACTTACCAAACAACCAACAGTATAGGTACTTTATGCAAGCATGATTTTGTCATCAAGCATTAGTTTTTTATTATGACTAATTACTAAAACAAACTTGATAACAACGCCGTGTGAAAACTGATAAAAATAGGACGTTTTACGAAAAATAATTATATCCGTTCCTTATCAATAATGCATTACGTGTAAAACAACTTTTTATCCAGATGTAAAACTATGTACATAATAATCATTTTCGGTTTGTTCAAGCGTGCTTTGCATTCCTAATCTTAACCTAACTCTGGGCTACCAAGGAATTTCGCTCGCAGGATCGTCTAGGGGCTAGGACGGTTAGGTAAACAACTCTACTCCAATCCTCGTCCTGGAGATAAAAGGTTGCGACTTACAGCGCTAAACTAGCACGAGTGTAAATACCATTTAAAGTGGATATTCTTTTAAAGGCGGGTCAATAGGCCACTTGCATAACATGTTTTTCCGGCTTAACCAAAAATTCGAAGTTATTCTGTGTTTTTTTAAATCGTATATTTTTGAAGCCTTGGCGAATTTTTGTAATTTTTTATCCGCATAGCCGGACCATTTTTTATAAACCGGAAAGACCAGACGTAATTTAGGGGTGCGAAAAAAATAATTATATAGCCAAAAATTGGTTTTAAAAAATTCCAACTGCTTTGGAATAGGGCGCCAATTCGTAGGTAATTCCCTAAATTGCGGGAAATTTACAGAATTTAAACCGTTTGGGTATTTTGTGGAGAGAATCTTGATGTAAGGAAAATACGAGAATTCTACAATAGAACTGACGTAAGGGGGCATTAATTAATTATGTGAGCAGTTTTTCTTCCAATCTAGCCCCCCCCCCCCCCCCCCCCTTGGTGAGATAAATTTGGGCCACTTCGTATATTCTTTTCAAATAACGTGAGATTTTGCTGGAACCACCCCCCCCCATTTGAGCTCACGTAATTAATGTATGCCCCCTAACTAATACCGATTATAATAGCATTTTCTGATTATTCAACCATATTTAAATATTGTATTTACAATTACAAGTGAGAATAAACTATAATTTCGTTTTTTAGCCTGAACGAAAGAGGAAATCCGAATATGACTAAATAATAAAGAATAAATTATAATTTCGTTTCATTTTGGAAGTAAAGGAACTTGTGGGGAACTTGAACATCTGTTGTGGGTATTTTAGAACAAATATATTGACAACCTGCTTTATTAATCTGGCAAAATTCAAATTGCGAGGAGCGCGAACGCTACGTTTTATTGTTTAAATATGGTTTCATACAACTACCGTAGGTTCCGAGATCGTAAAAATAATTAAATAAAGTGTATACTCCAAAAGACTGCTTTACTATTTCATAAAACGATGTTCGTTCGCAGGTTTCAAACACAAGTGCATAGATAAGAGGTGAATTATTGATGTTAAAAATCAACTTCAAAAAGCTGACGGATATATCTGTGTAGCTATATTTAAAAAAAATCAGTGTATAAATTTATAAAAATAAATAAAAGATAATCATATTCAAACTATAATCATTTTGATCAATACTACAACTACTGTTTTTTAGTAATATTTTGGTAATCTTAGTAGAAACAACAGTTATTTTAAAATGCGTGCAAGTGGCCTATTAATAATATGTGTACACAAGATTCATATTTAAACCCACCGAAAATATAAGCAAAAAGCACCTGGTTAAAATCTGTGTACAATTACGCCAAGGGGTGTTGGAGGTCGATCGATTCACCGTCATCATTGGTATACCATTCCATTCTCCTAATCGGGTTGTGGACTCCTTGTTTGCATATCAACGCCAATGCATCACAAACCCAATTCTCGCGCTACACCTGTGGTTTCGGTTCATCACTGGTTCAATTCTGATCTTCTATCCATTGAATTAAGTACTCACACAGCCGTTGTGTCCGCGTGATGCCCAAGTCTAGAACTCTGCGATGTGTGAATGCGGTTCGGTACAGACCACCGAACATGTGGTCAACGAATGACCGCTCCATTCATTCCGCAGCTGGATTAATGATGTCCACATGACTCCTAAGGCCTAGACTGGCTCAAATTACTTGATACTCCATTTGATCCACCACTTCCACCAATATGCTGAGTTCATACATATTATTCTTTTTTTATCGAAGGAAGCAAATACTTTGTGGTGTGACATTATATATTAAATGAAAAAACACACTTTATAAAACACCACTTTATTTGAATTAATAATTATTTCGCAGCCAACCATGTTTCGCTTAGCTCAAGCTTCATCAGGGCTATTATATTTACTAACATTCCCTACATTAACATATTATTCCCTACAAATATTCAGCTAAACATATTGTTTTTGGATGTTGCTGAATAACTTAATTTTATTTTCTACTTTTGAATGTATCTAAGATATTTTGTTTCCATCACCGTCTCTAGTCTATCTCCTCGCCCTACTCTTCACTAACCCCTAGTTACTCCTCCATCCCTACTGCAACACTTAATGATGTTTAATCCATTTTTGAAGTAAAACTCCTTTACGCACGCTTGACTTGGGGGGTAAGCTGGTGAATGCGTTACGAAAAAGTGTGATGCGAACGGTAATCGATGCGAACGGTGATATATACGAACGGTGATCGGGCGAGGCGAACGGTCGGGCCTTTACGCACGCTTGACTTGGGGAGTGATAAGTATAAGGATAAGGATGAGGATGAGGATGAGGATGAGGATGAGGATGAGGATGAGGATGAGGATGAGGATGAGGATGAGGATGAGGATGAGGATGAGGATGAGGATGAGGATGAGGATGAGGATGAGGATGAGGATGAGGATGAGGATGAGGAGGGTAAGGATAAGAGGGAGATATAAGTTAGTGAAGTTTTATTTCAGTCGTGTGGTCTTAAGCACTCTCGTTTTTTTTTAATGTTTAATGCACACATATTGAAAAAAAAATTATATACATTTTTATAACCTAATACTAATTTACTTCTTTTCCCCTTTCTATTTTCTACTTTTTATTATAATGTTTTCAATTTTAGCATCATTTATACCAAATTCATATGTTTACACTAGACTTCATATTTCATACAAAGTAACAATACTCCATTGGTCACCATGAAACAGGCAGCCGCCTAGTATTGTGATCTAACATATCTACTATATAAATGTCTTAATTATGTATCATGTGTTTTATAAATAAATAAATATGTTATTATTTATTTTGCTCCGAGGAAGAAACTGATGTTGGCGTTGGCAAAAAAATATAGTGGTTCGAACAAAGTATTATTGTTTCTTTTTTATTTTTAACTTTATGAATAAAACCTCAAATTGTAATATTTAATTAAATTAAGACAGTATAAGCGAAACTTTCTCGCTTTCCGGGCAAGCGCGTTTGCCCGGAAAGTGAGAGGTCCTGCCCCTGGGTTCGAGTCCCAGAGGTTCCAATATCTTTTTCTAATTTCGCATATTCAGACATATTCACATACACTACAATAATATCTACCCACAAGTTGTTGATCATTTCATGTAATTGTAAAAGCCCAGTTGGTCTTTAAGGCCCGGCTTCCCGCATTTCTACCGATTTATTATATGTTTCCTTAAATACATTCAAGTTTTAAAACTCTTAAAATAATATATATATATATATATATATATAATGTTATTCTTGAAGATAATATCTATACATTCCCCACACACATTTATTCAGTTATTTTACAAGTATTATGTATGAAAAAAATCACAATATTTCTTTAATGCTATTTAAGACAACCCCCACGAGATTTTTCTCTATTTTAAACGAGTCGTGTTTTATTAAACATTTTCACAATTTTCGCTTGGATTTTATCGTTTTTAATATTAGCACGCTTTCTCTAACCTTCGTATTTACATGTCTACCCATCTTCTTCTTTTTAAGTGTGTCAATAAATGATTTTTACGTCCACATAGATTAAAATGTCTTATATTTTTTTTTATGTTTCAGGTAAGTGCTCCTCTCTTCTTTTACTCCAAATATTCGCGTTCGTTCCGTATTCATCTGACAAGGTAAGAAATCTAACATAATGCAACATAAGACAACACTACGGCATAACCGACCAAAATAATTTTTTTGTAAAAAAAAAATCTGTTTCTTGGTTATTTTTATAAAAAAATTATATTTCCAATTAATTGCTCGAATAAAAACGATAACCCTTAATTTTTTTAGACACGGTCAAGTTAATGTTACGAATATTTCAACTACTTGCTACGAGTCAGCGGCATGCATTGATCTACGGTCAAGTGACTAGCTCAAGTACGAGGGCTCCATCGAAGGCAGAGTTAAGTTAGCCTCTCGGACGCTGGGCGCACTGTGTAGAGGTACTTTAATAGTACACAACTGCTGTCCCTTTGCAAATCGCAATCTCGATCCACTGTTGAATTTGGCAAGCACCTCTGGTCTGGAGATCCAAAATACCCGAAAAAACCCTTTACTTTGTGCGGACATAGACGGTCCATTTGATAGATTCCCCTACCTTAAAAAGTGGATTGCAATCTTTTGAGCACGGAGGTAGGTTTACTGTCGTTGTTCTACCAGTATAACAATGGAAGATACTCCGAGGAACTAGCGTCAATGATCCCTTCAGCACCGGTGCACGGTTGGGAAACTCGCCAAACGCGCGCCCATTATGCACATGGTTGATATTCGTCACACGAGAACGGATCGCTTTTACGACCCGCTCTTGAGTTAAAAAGCTTGGCTGTGGTATCTTTAAGATCCATGTTCACTTCTTCCTCTCCTCCACACAGCATCTTCAAAGATGACATTGGCCCTGTTGGAAATTATTTTCCTCAGTGCCTCCTGTGCGGAGTTAATTGAAAAAGAAAACTGCTAAGAGCATTGTAATTATAAAATTGTGAATTTGAATCATTTACTTGCAAGACGGAATGTCTTCAATCATTTGTCGAAAATAATATCTTACCCACAGCAATTTAAATTTTTTTTTAATGCCTCTATTTGTAGGTTTGTCTGTCATAATTACTTTCTACGAAAGACAAGACCCCAGAGTCAACCAGGGTTAGATATAGTCTCCTCCATAAATGTTCTCTGCCGTCACCACTTCTCGGACCTTTTTATAACACACAGTCAGTTCACCACTTGCCCCTTTCTATGAGGCACCCATGATTTTCGGCGTGCTGTCGATATTCTCTCCACATGGCCAGCCCATCGTAGTCTTTATGACCTACAGAATTTTACGAAGGCTTCATGCCCAATTAGGTTTATGGTTCATTAAAATTCTGTAAAATGGTCTAAAAAGTTAATCCCCCGCATTATATTTCGGCCTAGTTGCTTGAGAGCCTGCTGGTGACACGCGCAGTTTTGGCCAAAGGTCAGGGTTCAACCCCGCTGAAAAAATGCGATCAAATTAAGCTGATGGTATTTGCAGGTGCTCGTTAAACGCCAATTCAATTTACGCACTTTCGCTCCAACGCCATCGCGCGCCTTGTTATAGGAAGAATTCAATAACCTCCCATTTGCGAAGGAGACATCACAAAGTGTGAAAAACTCAAGAAAAGTATTTGATGGAAAAGTGTGAGGGTGAGGCATTGATTAAAAAATGTGTATCACCTTTTATTTTATTTTTTTACAGACTTAGGTACCGCAGAGCATTTATTCAATATTTTATTACAAGTATAACAAATAATGTACACTACAAACTTATAATGTCGGAGGCATCTCTACTGTTGGTATTGAGGCTACCAGCGTAAACAATAAAGGTCGCCCTTTAGTTCCTCTTTGAACCACCTGCACAAATACATATCGTAAATCTGTTCTGTAGTTCTAATTACTTTCGATTTACTCCAATTCCGAATAACCTAATAACAGCAACGCACCGTTGCGTAAAGAAAAATTAAATTAAATGGTGCTCGTGGACTCTTGAATTTACATCGTTTATTATTGAATGTTTTATACACCGACCAGTTTTAATTTTATTTTTATTTATCATTATTTTGTGCTATTTTATTGTTAGGAATTTGAATATTTTAAGTAAGGTACATCAAATTTAACAATTATATCAAAACACCCGGACTGAATTGAAAAATTATAATCCTGATTATTTCTGATTATACTCTGCGGCGGGAATCGTACCTTCATTTCAATTCGGGTATGGGAATCGCCGCCCCGGGAACCATTCGTTAGATATCCAACACCTCTGCCATAGGTCCACCCTAGGTTTCTCTATGTTTTGTGATTTGGCAGGGGTGCCTAAGTTCATCGGGTGAGATTTTTCTAGGTCTTGTCAGCTGATGCGTCTGTCCACCAATTGCGTGGCAGGCCGGATCGGAAGAGGCCGTTTGCAGAAAACCCTTTGAACTCTTCACAGCCGGACTCTTCTCGATCCTTTTACTTATACCGCAGTGGGAGGGATGATTAATACGTTTGTCACTCCTGGACACACTGACCCCGCAGATTCCTACCCACTTCTACCTTTATCCTTCCCAGAACTTCCTCTCATTCCTTTCCTTAAAAAGACCCTCCACACAGCATTCCCAAGGATGACATAGGCCCTGAGGAAAATACTTTCATCAGGGCCTCCTGTGTGGTGTTAATGGAAAAAACTCACCATGACTATCATTGCATACCTACTGTTTCCATTGAGGAGGCCGAAAATAAATATTACAAAAAAAAATCCAACAATGGAGGTTGTATTTTCTGATACGGACGAACTTTCTTTTCTTGTTCAAAACTCCGTATCTCCTGAGTCCCAACAATGTTATTGATTTTGAGAATTTCCACAAATAGATTCTTTGTCCAAGCAGGTACCTAGTTACTTCGCTCTACTCTCCTCGTACCGGTTCAGCGAGAAACTTGTACCCATAACTTGTAGTCAGACAGTACTACAGAACTGTACACACACTATTTGTATTATGCAACAGTTCGAGACGTTCCGCCCAACGGTTCCGAGAGATTGTAGGAAATCTCTACAGAATTACAATTGAAGTTTTGTGCATTTTATCGGAACACAAAAGACTCCGCCGATCGCTCCACAGATTGAACTCTTTAAAAAGTAACTCTCCGCAAATTGTCTGAGCTAAAAACCGTAGAACCGTTTTTTTTGCAATTCTAAATGTCGATCCGAACAAAGGTGTGTTGTTTGTTATCAGACTTTCTGATTTATTTCGGCTTTTAAAATAAAAGAAAAGCGATAAATTCAGCTGGATAGAGTTTTGCCGCAACCAAAATACCGCTTTATCAAAAACGGCAATATTTCACGTGAGACAATTGCGGCCGAGTGTACCGCAAATGACCCACCGACACGTCCGTATGCTGTACCACTATATCACGCTATTTTGGTTGGTGACGTGATGCCCAATTTTTTTCCCTCTGATAAAAAAATAAGCTCCAATTATCCCTGAAATCTCAAAATTTTGAAGTTTTTATTCCAGTAAAAAAGAAAATAACATTTTCACTTACTTAACTAGAATATTGAATTTATACATAGTTTTTACATTTCATAACCTTAAATTACATTAGATTGCAGTACTAACATTTACAAAACATTATATTACCATACGATATTATTCACTTTCACTACTTTGTTTTTTGTGAATAAACATGAATAATTTTTTTTTGAATTTGCACATACTTTTTTCGTTTTTGATATCATCTGGAAGGCAATTATATAAGTTGGCCCCCTCGTGACTAATTGATTGCTTACCGTAGTTAGTATGAATGGTGTTTAAACGTATGTTATCGTGTTGTCGTGTAAAATGTTTGTGTACTTGGGACGTTTTTATGAATTCTGTGTTTGTATGTATGAGTTTATTATTTATTTTGTATATAAGGAGACATATATTGTACTCGTATAGTTTTCTTAATGTTAGCAGTTTTGTTTCCCTGTTAATACTTTCGATACCATCCGTCCTATTGTAATTACATTTTCCTTCTACAATGTACATAACACGTAGAATCTACTTTGTGGAAGGTAATTCCAGTAATATAATTTTTAATCTACATATTTATGAACAACCTAACCTGACCATCACCTTGCTGGAAAAGTATTTGGAATTTAGAACAATGGCAAGAAACATTGTGCGAATTCGAGTGCATATGTACAAACTGATGTACTGTGATTTTCGGGTACTGGATCTCCTTTTTAAGCAAAAGGAAGGAATTTTACCATCTCGAAAGTACATAATATCGTTTTGTACTCATTCGTTTTATTGTGGCAATAATTACCTGTCGTTTGCCCCTTCGCAGTGGTAAGTGATTGGTTTTCCTTTTTTCTTGCATACCTTGTTTTTCCTACACATATTACCATCCAATTTAAACAAATGCCATTTTGTCTTATTTCAATGTAAGTATTTACTGTCGGTCTATAAGTGCATCTGAAGCTGCAATTCGTAAGCAGTTTTACATGCAACAATACTCATATACCTACCAGACCCTAGATCTAAACCTGGAAGAACCAGGCAAATACTCAATATGGATAGAAACTCACTGAGGGAACTGGTAGGACTACTAAGGGGATAATGCCATCTCAGGAGACACAAGTAGCTGTTGGGAGTGAAAAACGTCAATAAAAGCAGGAAGTGAAAAGTATGAAGAGGCTCTAATTATGGTGCCAATATCCCGTCCTGATGAGAACAAGGAAAAGAAGACCCGTTGTGGAATGTTGTGGAGTCAAATATACAATGACAATCCTGATGAATTTTATCAATGGGACTGGGTAACTGTTAAAGAAATTAGGTAAAATGGGAGACAGTTTTCCATGTTAAGAGCATGATTTTCTGGCAATTCATTAAATATTGCCATTAATATATGAAATAAAACTTTTTTTTACTAGAAACTTTTTTTAGAACTAAGGCATGTTCCTTAGCTGTCACATAACTGTTATTTCACCCGAGCATTACTTAACCGCGCCTCTGTAACGAATGTTAAGTATTGTTTAGCATTGTAAAGAGTGTAAAAAAAAAGTAAATTAATTAAAAAAGCTTAGCCGGGAATTTCAGTTTCCGAAGCATTGGAAATATATTTATTTCCCAAAGTACGCATTCTGTAAAAGATAAAACAATAACTGTCACCTTTGTTATATAATACACAAATAAATTGAAAATTATTTTGTTATAATAAGAATTACATAAATAATACTAAAAAATACGAGTATCGATTTTTGATATGTGATGTTTACGCTTAGAAATACGACTTTTTTGTTTTGTTCTTCCCATTTTCGTAAACAATATTATTATTTTGGTACGTGTATAAATCACGAAACGTAGGACCACACGTCTGTATAGCGAGCTGTCTGGACAGCGAATGACGAATATTTGAAAGGCACATAGGTTACACGCGCGTTAAAAAGAGATGGCCTGTAAAAATGATCTTTAGAATTAAAAAACGTAAGCGCCTGTTGTTAAAATATTTAATTAATCACGGTTTATTTAAAAAAGAGCCAAAATCTCGCGATAATTCACTTTAGTTTTATTTAAAGGAACATAGTGAATTTTTTCATTGACATAACTTTTAAAATGATGGAAAGAATCGTGTAAATCATAATTTTCGGAGTATACTTTGCGATTAATTTCTATCGAGGGAATTTTATATAATTTGCGTTTCGGCGCGATAAACCACTAGATAATATCTTCAAGAATCACATATATTTTTTTAAGAGCTCAAAAACTTTAAATGTTTAAGGGAGATTTGCAAGAAATGGGTAGAAATTCGGAGAATCGGCTCTTAACCATCACCGGATAGACCAAGAATCAAACAATCTAATCTATATGGGGTTTATTGGGTTAAGGTTAAGGCAAACTTACAGAAGATGATGAATTGGAAGATTCGAGCGCAAATGCGTTTTCCCGCCTTACGCCATTCATTCCGAGTTAGTCGTATGAACCTTTCCTCGGAAATCGAGAATGTTCTACTGATCTAAAATGCTTTCTCATGCCATCGGCCGCCATCAGTAGTGCCTTTGCAACGGCTTCAGCCTACTGCGGGTGATTTATAGACGGCGGAAACTAAACCGAAACAAATTAACAGCCCGTGAAATAATTATAATTGATACACTCGGATCCGTCGTAACGACGGCTGTGGGTAACATGCGTTCTTAAAAAATCTCCAATAAAAACTGTTAGTTATATAGGTACCTACTCAAATCTTATAAAAAATATTTTACAAAAGTAAGGCAACAAGACTTGAAGAGTCGCGGATAAAATAGCTCATTACCTAACCTAACGTTACCTGTTCCACCTAGTTTTTTTCATCACTTTTAATGACTCTCCAAAGGGGTGAAAAAGTGCCACTTTATCGAGTTGTCCGGTCACCGTAGGTCACCTACTCAAAACCTTAATATTAGTTTTATAAAGTAAAAATAAATCGATAGAAGTTTTTCAATCATTTATTTAAATGGCAAGTCTGCAGAAACATATGCTTAAATATCTCTAATTACCTGCAGATACATTCATATTTTTTTGTTGGAAACAGAAAAATATATTTTTGCTCAGAATAGAATAACTCGCCATCCCGCACTCACCAATTTATTGCCAATTTTCCACAATTATCATAAATCAAAAAAGGCATTGTCAAATGCTATTTAGCAATGTCGATTATGGAATGTTGACCGGTTATTAAAACAGGTTTTTTTTTCATTGAAAATTAAAATTAAATTTTTGTTCATGTGAAGCAGTTACTTTGTGATGTGACATTATAATTTAAAATAAAACAATAACTTTGTAAATACTACTTTTATAATAATTAAAACTTAAAACAATTATTTACAACATAATATCCACATTCAACCAAAAATAATAAGTAGGAACATATCTACTGCATTGACCTCCACATTTTGGACATGCGCCCAGTCTTTTGTGGTTGCAAAATTCCGAACACCTCCAATACTGAATAAAGAAAATAATAAAAGGTTCTGTGAATTGATTACTAAAAATAATAATAAATGTCCATATTTTATATATTTAATAAAATATTTATTCAATTATATTAAAGAGGCATAAAAGTTTTAGTGTAAATACCGCACAAGAAGTACCTACGCTCCCTATTGTCCCTATTGGAGAAAGTGAGACTACGCCATCCTCAATAGGGGTATGTTGTGAGGCTGAACGTAGATGGGGTGAAATTGGAGAAAGTGAGACTACGCCATCCTCAATAGGGGTATGTTGTGAGGCTGAACGTAGATGGGGTGAAAGAGGATGGTCGGGAAGTACCTGGCTATTCAGATCTGGTCTCCAAACACGGCTAAAGTCATTTCAAGCAACATTTCAATTTTGAATGGTTGTCTTACACCAGGGCGGTACTGAGATTATCTTCCACTCTGGAACGTGCCTACATATTTATTTTAAATTATTAAATTGTAAATACATGCTAATACTGAAATGAGTTTTTTCAATATCAAGAATAGAACTGATGCATGTTGCGCTTGGTGGCATAATTGGTAAGATGTTGGGAAAAGTATGCCGTATACTAAATATGTTTTTCTAATATTTTTATATTCCGGTCAATGGGCTCGTGATTTGCCTTGAAGATAGTTGTAAGTTGTTAGTTGTTAGCAACGATGATTTGCACTAACTTTTCCGCCTCCTCTTTTTCTGTTCTCTTTATTATCTCCAAACAACTTATTTCCCCCTCTGATGCCCTCGGAACAATTACTCGTTTAAAGTACGAGTTCCTCAAGTATTATAGAAGTTGGTATGGTAGAAGTTGAAGGAACATTGTATCAAACACCGGTTGGTATCATTTATACTTGTTACAAGAAGCAGCAAACCTTTGCTGACGAGATAATCGTTTTACAAGAATCTGAGCTTTCAACTTTTCCTCGTGTAATCCTTTATCAAATTAAATTCCTCTCTTTAAATTTGTACAACTTTCTTACTGTTTCAAAACAGAAGTTACTAACCTGTCTTGACCGAGTTTCAATACTAATTTATTTATCGAATAATTGAAAATATGTACCACATAATTTATATATTTCTTCTTTCTATTCTCGTACATACGTTTTACGGTGACCGAACAAATTAAAAAACATACAACTTCAACACCGTATTTGAAAAGTGATGAAACAAATGGTTAAATAGGTTACGTTAAAGCTATTTAAAAAAAAAATCGCATAATTTATCTACCAATTTACCGTTTTATGTTAGTTTTTTTCACAGTTTTATGGTTATAACAGCTCCGTAGCTCTCTATGAAAATGGCATTACAAGCTGAAAATAATATAGTTGACCTACAAATTTAATACCATAAAATCTGTGCAACATTCATAATGCCAGAGTTTACCTTTTGACCGCTTTTGGTGCTTATAAAACAAATCGGTCAGTGGCTGAGTTGGCAACGCGTCTGGGTCCCACCCAGGCGTCTTGAGTTCAATTCCTCGGCTGTTTGTTCAATTACTCCACCTCATTAAGTGTAAAATATTTCACAGGCAACGTTTTTTGCTTACTGTGGTGCTAGTAGGAAAAATTATTTTCAGCTAATTCGTAATCCGAGAATGTATGTCCTTCTTTAAAAAAGTAAAGATTTCTGCTCTGTGTTTGCAATACTACACAATTATTTTTCTTAAAACTATGTTATATTCATATTTAAGCAGTTTCGTGTGTATTATTTGTGTTTACACTTCGCTATTATAGTACTTACATTGTACTTACTTATGTAAGTGCTATAAAAAATATTTTAAAGAATGTGTGCATATTTTAAACAATGTGTGCAAGTAAGTATTAGATTGCATTGATATTTAAAATTAAAAATGTGTGGGCGTAAGTATTAGACTGATTTGATTTTAAAAATTTAAAGTAAGTACTATAAAAGCGAAATAAAATATATATTAACATATCCTGAAGAAGATAACATTGTTATTGAAACATGTCGATATTGTTTATTAAAAAAGTGGTTTATACAAAGTTATCTCTTATTAATTAAATATATACACATATTTTAAACAATATGTGGGCGTACGTATTAAACTGATTTGATGTTTAAAATTTAAAGTAAGTACTATAAAAGCGAAATAAAACATTTACACATATTTTAAACAATGTTTGGGCGTAAGTATTAGACTGATTTGATACTTAAATTTTAAAGTAAGTACTAAAAAAGCAAAATAAAATATATACACATATTTTTAAAAATTAAAAATTTAAAGTACCTAAGTACTATAAAAGCAAAATTAAATATATACACATATTTTAAATAATGTGTGGTCGTAAGTATTAGATTGATTTGATATTTAAAATTTAAAATTTATTTTGAAGTCCTACAAAATAAACAAGATTATGAACAGCGTACAAAGTACAGAAACCATAAATAAATTAAACACAGTAAGCTAATATTTAAGCCTTCATAAGCACGAGATTAATGCCTGTAAATCAGCACGTTGTTCTCAGAATACAAAACTTTTGCCGCTGTTCACGAAATTGTTACGTATTAGAATTCACGATTTGTTTGTGATTGGACACACACGTTATGTAGGCAGGCTCATGCATAAATCATTTAAAGTTTCTTAAGTTATATAGAACTTGTTATTAATGATATTAAAGTTTATGTAAAGCTGAAAAGAGGGCATATTATAATTTGAATTTGGGAGGCGGATGTGGTAGCCGCCCTCATCTCGGAAACCATTTATTAAATAACCAACACCCCTGTCATAGGTTGCCACAAGTGGTTCGCGTTAGTTTGGTGACTTAGCAAGGATGCCCGAGTTCATGGGATGAAATTTCTCTAGGTCTTGGCGGTGATTGCGTTTGTCCACCTACCGGGTGGCGGGAGACGCTGGTTGAGGGATACCTACCAGATATCTCCAGCCGGACTCTCTCAACCCATCGCTTTGCACCGTAGTGGATGGGAGGATTCATACGTTTGTTATTTCTGGACATATTGACCCACAGATTCCTCCCCACCCCTCAAATATTTTTCCTTCCCAGAACTTCCTCAGGGCCTCTTGTGTGGAGCTAATATAAAAAAATTACAAGCGTGCAGTATTTTACGTACAGTAAATTACGCGTTTGAAATGAAACCTTCAGAAAACTAAAGCAGACATGAGTGGGGAGGCTACGAAACACCGCACAAAGAGTAGACCGGTTATTCTATCTCATTCTCTCGCAGGCTAAATCCTACAGATGTGTGTGTTTGTCTCTTTTTAGTATCGCTTTTTCGTTTCATCGCGTTTCAAATCACGGTGCTAAAGCATTTTTTACTTCAAAAATAAAAGTAACGGTCACCGTGACTGAAACGTTATCTTCTATGTATATAAAAATGAATCCCTATTTCTCTTAGTCACGCCATAACTTCAGAACGACTTAACTAACTATTTCGTTCATCTTTTTTTTTTAAGTTTTCTAATAATTTGTAGAAGGTTCTTCCGGAAAGAAAAATTTAGAAAATTGAGTATAAAATTGGCAAATTTCAGAAAATTTAATGACTATTTTAACTTCGCGCGTTTGACAGTTCGCGCGTTAGACATTTGTTGGAGGGGGGGTTGGCGGGACAGTGGAGCGGGAGAGGGCGAGGGAAAGCGGGGAAGGTGGAAGGGGAACGCGTGATGGAAAGGGGACGCGGGAGGGGGACGGTAACGCACGGGAAAGGCCATGCAGGGAGAAACAATTTATTTATTTGAATATGGCATGCCGGGAACTAGCTAGTAAACTTTATACATTGTCATCGTAATTTCGTTGCGTACATAAATGTATATAAATTTAATATATCTATGTAGAGATCTGTCCGGAACGTCAGGAGTTCAAAAGTCCTGTTAAGGACTAGGTTACGCGGGTAAACCGAGAAAATTGTTCTACATAATATATGTATTATCTACAAACGACGTCCAAAATGTTAACGTTAGCGACCTCTGTAATGAGAACCGTGTCTACATTATAACTCCTATAATATAAAATGTATATACAAATTACAAATTCACTATTCAATCCCCCAAGACAACTCCGGGGTAATCTTATTCCAGTTAGGAAGCTCTCGAGGGAAATTG
The DNA here is from genome assembly GCA_917563855.2 of Limnephilus lunatus. Classification (NCBI taxonomy): domain Eukaryota; kingdom Metazoa; phylum Arthropoda; class Insecta; order Trichoptera; family Limnephilidae; genus Limnephilus; species Limnephilus lunatus. Next base: position 79,526,220 of record OU830592.1, read on the forward strand.
TATTGTCCTTAGAACAACTTCACGAAAAACTTTCCCGGATGCCCCTCTGAAAAATTCAACTGCTGTCACAAGAAAAAAATGTCGTCACGCTTATTGTGTTTTCTTTTGTGGAAAATCTGATTGTAAACCGTTTTGCCTTTTTTATCGCGCAAACGGGATGCTCTTAAACTGTCCAGAACTGAGGCGCTGGGAGGTTTTTCCAGTTCTGCGATATGATAAAAATGGTGATCGAACCACTAACAAAGAATTCAACTCAACACCTCCTTTCAAAACTCATTAAAATTGATGATAAAAAAATACATACAAAATTGGTTAAATAGGTTGCGTTATGTTAGGTTATGGGCTATTTAAAAAGATATAGCTTTTAATGACTAAAAGGTGTTGAGTTGATTTGATTCTGAGTTGTCATGGAACCGATAAAAATATAGGTACCAATAATTGCCTGAGCACACTTCTATCCCGCCAGGAGCACTCCTGTCCCGGCGAGACCGGTAATTCTGGATTGGACTGGCGAGGACTCTGATTTGTTAGGTCTTAGAGCACGTCTGATGCAGTGGAAATCGTTTAAGTTGGAGGTAATATTCGCGCATTCACGTATTATACGTGTACGAATGTATCAAACAAATTAAAAGTGACATATATATATAAAGTACAGTGACTGAAAGGATTGTTTATTAAAATTTCTTACTTTTTACCTATGAAACTAACTCGACGGTCTCTGGTCGAGGGGTAAGGCTTTCGACTATCAATCGTCACGGGTTCGAATCCCAGTGTACGCAGATAAATTTTATTCGATTGGTTTGTGTAATTTCACAATTTTATTAATTTAAAATAACATATAGTATATTTGCGACACGTTCCCGAGTGGAAAATACTCTCAGTATCGCTCTGGTGTAAGACCACCATTCAGTATCAAAACGTTGCTTAAAATATTTTAGCCGTGTTTGGTGACGAGATCTGAGTATCCAGGTACTTCTCCACCTCCCTCTTCCCCTCACCACTACCTTCAGCCTCACAACATACCCCAATTGGGGAAGGAATAGACGGGATGGAGAAGACGAGAGCAGTTGAGAATCTTGTAAGGTATTCACATAAAAACACTTTAATATCTTAAATAGTTAACCTTCATTGTGCGAAGTTTCGTTGTTACAAACCTAAACCTATAAGTACCTAAACTATTGTATTTTGAAATATCGTTAGTATAGCGGTTGTTTCCGTTTTAAAAGTATTAAGTTCGTTCCTTGGCACTAACAACTTGATAATTTTATTTTATTTAAGATTTTATGAATGTCATAGTCGAAAGATGTTCTCTGCACCAATTTCACGGTGGCACATCTGTGCTTAATCAAGTGACTCCCGATACCGTCACTGACTGAATAAATTCAGCATCTCACTTTGATCTCTACCAACTCCCCTCTACTATACGAATAAGAAAAATAAAATTACTATTGGCGAAAGAAATTCGACTGAAACCTAGTACACCCAACATTTTTTGAATCTGCGACCTCTAGAGACTCGGAATTAAGAAAATTAGCTTACGTAAATGTTAATTTTATGAATAACTATATTTTACCCGGCAAGCGTTGCAATGCCATTCAAAGAAATAAATTGATAGTCCCAGATTGTCCCTGCATGTCCTCCCGCGTTCCCCTTTCACTTTCCCCGCCTTCCCCCTCCCTCGTCACTTACCATTAATATATAACCTTCGTGGGCTTGCGCACAACATATCACCAAAGTTTCATCGCAATCGGATGAACGGTATGACAGCACATTAAATACGAACAAACAAACAAATATTGATTTTTAATGTATAAAAAGATAAATAATATAAAGTAAATAATTAGCGTTTTGTTTCAGCGTTCACGTATGCGCTGTGTTTGTTTTATCATGTATATGTCTCCGTAGTCTTCTGTCGATTTTAATAAAAATACGGCCATTGTGTAGGAACCATTCTCCTATGTTATGGCAATATGCCGTATCTATAAATACAGCATTTTGGCTTTACAGCGCTCAATCAATTCCAATCGTCGAGTTACATATATTTATTTGATTTTCTTTGTTTATTGTGGTTACTTAGCAAGGAATTGTTGATGGTACTGTGCTATATCTGCAAAAAGAATTCTTCTCTAATGGCAGAACATTGCAACTTAAAATAGGGCACCCCATAATACACTATTTTACCTTTATCCCACAATACGCTGTTTTAATTTTACTCACCAAGGAATTGACGAAGGCATTAAGCTATAACTGCAAAAAGAATAATTCTGTAAAGGCAGAACATTGCAACTTAAAATAGGACAATCCAACATTACACTGCTTTGCCATTTCAACGCCGTTGCCATGCAGGAGATGGAATGTTTGAGTTACGGCGTATTGGCCTCACGCATTGGCAGATATCCGTGCGCGCCACGTGCGCGTCGCGTGATGTGTCACTATACTGTATCTCCACAAAGTTAATTTAGAGACTTGAGAAAAAAAGCGAATATATTATGAGTTTCAAAATACCATAACATATATATATATTTTTTATTTTTATTTTTTTTATTTTATTTAGTAAAAGATTATACATTTATATACATTATTTAAGAAATTTTTTGACTGCCCAACTAGGAGGATTCCCGTTTTAGGAAAGTCAAATTAGGATGCGTATTAACATACGGAACATGGTCTGTAAATAATATAAAAAAAAAACAAAAGAAAAATAAAAGATTAAAACAAAGTGACTGTTCTTTGTTTAGCAAAGTTTTTAAAAAAATAATATTAATTACGTAAGTAGGTACTTAATTACACTAATTACAGAGGATTTAATCATATAGAACAAACGTGTAAGCATTGCATATCATAGTCCTACACAGATGGGTTGTATAAAATAAAATAAAAAATAGAAGAGAAAGAATTAAAAAATAATAATAATAATAGTAATAACCAATTGATACAGAAAAGATAACTGTGCTTTGCTTATCATAGTTATTTAAATTATCATAAAAGTAATATATACATACTTAAAAGTAAATTATTAAAACATTATGGTATCTTGTGTTTGCATTTCAAATAATACCTAGTCCTACATACACATTTTATACAAATGAGAACTAGAAAGAGAACAGAAACAATAAAATGAATCAAATATTTAATAGATGGTTATTACTGTTGATTGATTTGTATAGTATTAAAATAATAGGTATAATGTGTACTTTTAACTGGTGTTGCATTGCATAAGCCTATTTGTATATATGTTTTTAACAACGCTTGAAATGAAACTAATCTTTAACCAAATTTGATTTTATTTACTTATTTTGGTTTAGTTAATCATAACTAGCTTGTTGGAGATACAACATACTGCCATTACACGGGCGTATTGGTAGACACCCACGCGTGGGTTTGTTTTCGCATTATTTGATGTGTTTATTTGGCAATGGAATTTGCTAATGTGGGTCAGGAGTTGCAAAGCGGAAACAACTGAGTAGATAGATATATCATATTATAGTTTTTTTTTAAATATAAACCACGACCTGACACACTTTCAATGCTTTCAATGTAAGTGCAAGTGCAGATAATGTTCATAATACTATTATGAGGAACGGCTGCCCGGCCTTTTTCATACAAAACTTAAATTTGGATTTGAGGCCAAAATACCCAAACAAATGGAATAATTATGTTTTTATCCAAAAGATGTAGCAACTATCTAGTACGTACATGTGCTACTTTATTTATTTATGTTTTAAATTATAAAATACATACAATTAAAATTCAGTTTAAGTTTAGCAGCCGTTCCCATTAACGCAAAGTTTTTAATACCGCGCAGAAAAAAAAACCACAATAAATAATAAAATATTTTCACGGTTTTTTTTAAATTACTTATCTGCTGCTTGTGTTATAAGATAGCTAGCGACAGGCCGGGCGGCGTATTCCCAAACCCTAACGCGTTTCAGTCACTCTACCGACTGAAATGCGTTAGGGATTGGAATGCATAAATCACCTTCCAAACACTACCGCGTTTCAGTCGCTCTACCGACTGAAACGCGTTAGGGATTGGAATGCATAAATCACCTTCCAAACACTACCGCGATTCAGTCGCTCTACCGACTGAAACGCGTTAGGGATTGGAATGCATAAATCACCTTACAAACACTACCGCGTTTCAGTCGCCTTCGCGCTCTGTTGCACTCTGTTTCTGTGAGGGTGACGAACGTAATTATAGAAGGGTAAGCAAAGAGGATGGACCGCGTTTTTTTTTACTTACAAAATCTATTTTCTACATTGAAAATATTTATTTTTCACCCGCGTTTTTTTTAAACTTAAATCACATATATTGTCACATTTACTTACAAGCCTATACCTACTGGTTCAGTTACCCAACCCAACATACCAAAATACCATCAGATAGTTTCACCGCAGGGGTAGGCAGAGAGGATGGACCGCCAAACAACTCGGTCACATTGCTTGGTTCAATCACATTCATACATACAAGATTAGTTACCTGTACCTAATATTTTAGTTTTGACAACGGACTAATGTCTATTCTATTAGAGTAAAAGAAGTGACCGAAAACACATTGATTTTTGTTGTATCTTTTAATCTCCTTAATAAAATCTATTTTATTGATATTGGAAGATACATTATTACTCCAATATGGCTTCTTATGTTTAGCAATATTTCCCATTATCACCATTTCCGATTTGCATGAGTAGGTACGTGATATTTATGAAATACCTAATTCAAAATAATTATAGACTGGGTTTAATAAAGATTACTAAATTAGACATAATAAGGATTGCTATATAACTGAAACGCGGTAGGGATTGTTATGAATAAATCACATTATAAATCCCATACTGATTCAGTCGCCTACGCGCTACGTTGCTCTATCGGTTTCTGTGAGGGTAACGACCGTAATTATAAGAGAAGTTTTTGATAATAATAAATAAATGTGTACAATATTTGCATTATATTCCCAAATATAATTCCCATCTGTTCTAATCTTTATCATTATGTTTATGTAATATGTATCTACATATTATCATTATGTGTATATATGTACCTACCTATTAATTTTAAATTAGAATGCTAAACAAGCAGCAGTTAATCTTATGTTTAAATGGATATTTTATTTTATTCTATTTCTTCTCTTTGTTATTCATACTTATACAAAATATGTAAGTAGGCTTATGCAATGCTAAAAAAATCAATGCGTTTTCGGTCACTTCTTTTATTCTAATAGAATAGACATTAGTCCGTTGTCAAAACTAAAATATTAGGTATAGGTACCTAATCTTGTATGTATGAATGTGATTAAACCAAGCAATGTGACCGAGTTGTTTGGCGGTCCATCCTCTCTGCGTACCCCTGCGGTGAAACTATCTGATGGTATTTTGGTATGTTGGGTTGGGTAACTGAACCGGTAGGTATAGGCTTGTAAGTAAATGTGACAATATATATTTTTTAAGTTAAAAAAAAGTGCGGGTTTTTTTTACTTGAAAAATAAATATTTTCAATGTAGAAAATAGATTTTGTAAATATAAAAACGCGGTCCATCCTCTCTGCTTACCTTTCTATAATTACGTTCGTCACCCTCACAGAAACAGAGAGCAACAGAGCGCGAAGGCGACTGAAACGCGGTAGTGTTTGTAAGGTGATTTATGCATTCCAATCCCTAACGCGTTTCAGTCGGTAGAGCGACTGAATCGCGGTAGTGTTTGGAAGGTGATTTATGCATTCCAATCCCTAACGCGTTTCAGTCGGTAGAGCGACTGAAACGCGGTAGTGTTTGGAAGGTGATTTATGCATTCCAATCCCTAACGCATTTCAGTCGGTAGAGCGACTGAAACGCGTTAGGGTTTGGGAATACGCGGCCGGGCGCGGCCCTTTTGTATTGGATCATGTAAACGGACCTTTAGAATTGACCTTGCTTGGCGCAAAATTATTTTTCTATTTAAAATCTTTTCTGTCTGAGAGGGTGTATGTGGGGGTGGGGTTGCGCTCGGTAAAAATTATTTTTCTCTGTAACTTCAAGAATTATAAATATTATACATTCTTTGACGTTAACACACCTACGTACTGGTTTAAGTTTAGCAAAATTTACCTTAGATCCGTAAATTTCTGAAACCCTTGTGAATACCCCTAATAAGCGTTTTACGTCGAATTTTCACATGGATTCGTGATGGAAAAAGGATGTGTTTTATTTTGGTACGAACTTTCGTAGAGTTTACGATGGCGGTCTGTCATTGTTTTCAGTGGCGGCCGCTGCCCTGAGAATGTTGTGGTTCACTGACAATCCGTACCTACTTATGACAAAAAAATTAAATTAGGAATTTTTAATTATTAATTTATTTTCAAACAAACTGTTATTTCCTCTTATATATTCAACACTGGTTGCACTCATTTTGGTAATAAAATTATAAATTAACAAATTATGTTATTAGTATTTAACACAATCAATACACAAAAAAAAACAAAACAATGACAACTATCACGTGACGGGTCAATATAACGCGCGCCGCTAGACGCAAACGATCTACGATCTTTGCCGAAAATCGATTGTATTCGTGTCACGTCGGGTCCATAGTTCATGGTCAATCGGTAAACTTCGGCAAGGATCGGATTATGTTGGGCCGGTGGCACTCGAATCTAAGCCAAATTCTGGTGCAAATAGCGAAATCGACGGGCTTTCGATGTTTTAAATATCCCGTACAAAAACATGATTCTGTTCGGTTGCAAAGCCATGCACCCGGCCGATACGAGGGCGCTCTCCCTGATAATATTCGTAGCATTATATTATATATTGGTAACGAATATTTTGAAATGATTAAATTAGAGATTTGATAGATTTAAATTAGATAAATTAAATTAGAGATTTTTTAGCCTTTAGTAAGTAAATAAAGTAAATTTAGGCATTATAATTTGCCAGTGCTGCACACGAGCGCACTGTGCGACCAGCCGCCCTTGATTGTTTTACGTATCTAACTATATAATGTGAAAATGTTGCACGTTTAATAATTAATATTAATACTATAATATCGACTTCGCTTTGCTAAAACCCTTCAATCCACAAAATTAAAACTTTACAGGAGACGATAAAAATGAAAACTCACAAATTTGTAAGATTAATTAATATTGAAATTTATATGAAAATGGTTATTTGGTTTTTTCGATGTAAAATATTGTAATTCTATTTATTATTATTAAAAATTTGAGGGTTGAACTAATAATAATATTAAATCAGCAAAAAATATTTTATCTTTTTTTCTTTGAGACTATTCTACATAAAACCACTGGTTACGAAGGGTAGGGTTTTACCAAAACACAGTTCAGTTGACATGTATTTATTACTGATTGTGAACCTGTATTACTGTTCTACATAAAACCACTGGTTACGAAGGGTAGGGTTTTACCAAAACACAGTTCAGTTGACATGTATTTATTACTGATTGTGAACCTGTATTACTGTTCTACATAAAACCACTGGTTACGAAGGGTAGGGTTTTACCAAAACACAGTTCAGTTGACATGTATTTATTACTGATTGTGAACCTGTATTACTGTTCTACATAAAACCACTGGTTACGAAGGGTAGGGTTTTACCAAAACACAGTTCAGTTGACATGTATTTATTACTGATTGTGAACGTGTATTACTGTTCTACATAAAACCACTGGTTACGAAGGGTAGGGTTTTACCAAAACACAGTTCAGTTGACATGTATTTATTACTGATTGTGAACCTGTATTACTGTTAGTGAACCTGTATTACTGTTCGATTATTTTATTTTTGCTTTTTTGTATTTTTTTGACAAATGCTTTAATGGTTATGCTTTATGGCTATGTTCAAGGCATTGCATTTTTTACGATTTAGTACCGTTCCAAAATACTATTTCTCATGTATTGGAAACTATCTGTGAAATCATTAGTATGAAGAAAAAAAATTGTGTAGAGCAATGAGTTTTCATACGGGTCTAATATTGTTTTCATATGGAGATCGGTATGAAGAAAAGCATTTTGTAAAACGCCCATAAGACAAGGACCGATTGAACCAACTAAGTTTGGTCCTTCTTTGGAAGATGGCAAACAAAGTAATTTGACAGAAATAGTCCGTAGAGTAAATACGAACTCTCGAACTGATATTATACACATAATAGAAGTTGGCCTTTGTACCATTTTAAAATAAGTAGAAAATATTATACATTAATATCTAATATTTATATAAATACGATTGTTGTGGGAGGGTGAACGCTGGGCTGGCGGCGTGGATTTGATTTTTATACAAATCCACTCTCAAAATATGTTTTTATTTATTCACAACATTAATACTCAAATTTATTAGGGAGGCGGGGATAGGGAACCACCGCTTAGGAACCATTTATTTGATAACCAATACCTCCAAGTCTCCGTAAGTGGTTTGCTACGCTTGGCGACTTAGTAGGGATTCCCGAGATCAAGGTCTGCCCACAAACTGCGTGGCAGACCGGATCGGAAGAGACTGGTTGAGGGAGACTTTATGACCTGTCCAGCAGAACATCAACTTGCACCAGTTGAGAGGATGGTTTCATACGTCCGTCATTCCTGGACACACTGACCCCCAGATTACAACCCACCCCTCATACCGTTTTCCTTCCCAAAACTTACCCTTATTCCTTTCCTAAATGAACCCTCCACGCAACGGTCTCCTGCATGGGGCTTATATATAAAAAAAACTTTATTTTCCGCGTTATTTATCCAATCATGAACATCACAGCATGAGCCCCTCGATCCGCCCCTCTATTTTATTGAAGCATTTTGTAGTTTAAACTGTTTTTTACTATATTTTACAATATTATTAGATATTTTTTAATTACTTTAATTGTACAATAATATTATTATTGAATTTATAAAAGAAAAACTTAATATTGAAATTAAGATCCACAAATTAAACTTAATAACAATAAATAAATTCACAAAACTTGTTGTACTTATATTTAAAGCTGAATTCCCAACTCGAATTCTATCCCAATGCTAGATTTTACACTGTGGCGATTTAGGGCAGACATTTCATTTTAAATTGAGGTGTTTTGTATTCTCCCAAACTCGCGACCGAAAGTGATACGACTGTCGCTGGAACATAAAATTTTCCGGTTTCCGGTCGACTTCCGCTCCACCATCTATATCGGTGCTCCGCAACCTTTTCTCGCATAAGACACACAAAAGTTCTTCATCAGTCAGAATTCCGTCAGTTAATTTATGGCGGGTATGGGTACCTACCGCCGCCCCTGGAACCATTAATTGGATAACCAACACCTCGGCCTTAGGTCACCTCAAGTGGTTCGCTACCTTTGGTGACTTAGCCCGGGTTCATAGGGTGAGATTTGTCCGGGTCTTGGCAGCGGATGCGTCTGCCCACCAGCTGCATGGCAGGCCGGATCCAGCCGTGCCCTCTCGGAACATCGCCTTGCACCGCAGTGGGAGGGATGGATTCATACCACTAATACCCTTTTCCTTCCCAGAACTTCCTTTCCTTCTTTTCCTAAAAAGACCCTCAACACATCATCCCCAAAGATGACATAGGCCCCGAGGGGAATTATTTTCCTCAGGGCCTGCTGTGTGGAGCTAATGTAAAAAAAAGATACCCGGTGTCGACCATATTATTGCGTCCAACCTGGGGGGGCACGCCTCCAGGATTCCACTCCCACATTCTCCACAAATTTTCGTATCCATACATTACATATGCTATTTTCGCCTTTAAAATTATGAACTTTGTTATCTTAGTCGATTCCGCCAGGTTTTCCGTTTTCTTGTAAATTCCGTTAGACACAAAATTCTCTCGTTTCGGGACACTTCAATCCACCAGATATGATGGAAAATTCGTCAAGTTGGCAACGCTGAACGCTACGTACGCATGATTCATGCGCATGAGCTCTAAGGCTCATTATTCTCCGTTCTGTCACAGTCACCAGGCAACAGGCACTAGGGGACCGTTAAAAAAATTATTTTGTCATAATATTTATCTACACTATATTTTGAAGAATAGACAATATTATAACTAAATAATTTTTCATTATGTATTTGACCTGTACCCGGCTCACGGCACACCGGTTGCGGAGCACTGATCTAGATCACACTGAACGAACGCATAATATTCCGAATTTCCATGCTTTTTGCGGACATGTTCCCTTTAAGAAAGTTTCATCTTATTTATTTTTGTGTATTCTACCAACCTACATTCTATTATTCCACCTGCTTGCATACACACTTTGTCCAAGCGTGGAATTGGCTAGTATATTTATCCAAGCATCAAATTGGCAATGATTTGAATCCCAAATATTTGTCTCTCTCCTAAAAAAATAATATTTGCGCTTCGAAAGTCGGCCAGCAATTTGTATATTATCGATTCTATCAAAATTTATTATGGGAATATGGTTTATAGTTATTAGTATCATGTGAAATTAGGAGGTCAATATTCACCGGTAGGTTTTGTATACTAGGAATCCTAGTAACTAGGATACTATCCTTGAATTGATATTTAATTAGCCGTGTTTGGTGACCAGATGAACGATTCTGTTTTTTTTTGTGGATACGGAAGACTCCATACGGAATCGGTTGAAACATTTGTGTGATTTTCTATGGCTATCAATTGCTCTTTCTATGGGTGACGTTAACCGATGTCAGATGTCAACTGTCGCATATTTTAGTTTAGAGTGTTTAAAACATAAATTACTGTAAGTATACATGATTATTTATTGTAACTGCCCATGTTTTAAACTGCGCCTGATTTAAATTGATTTCCTAGTGTGACAGGCATTGCACATCTCTTATTATTGAAGTCTAGAATAATTAATAAAGATTATTAAAAATCTATTTTTACTTAAATCTCTAGTCTGTTTTAGCTTTTAGTCTCCTTTTATTCTTGATTTACACAATTTGTATTTTAATGCTCATTTTGTGTTGATTTTTATGTACCTACTCCTTTTTTGATTATCACAATATTTTATTTTTTTGTATAAAAACCCGCCTCAGAATAGACTTCGTCTAGTGAGGCGGGAAACTTACTTGCTTGTTTAAGATTATATTATCTGAATAAACCCCCGGGTTGCCGGCGATTAAATTAATAAAAAATAAATATCTAAAACGTCTCTTTCGTTGTGATACTAGACGCGTGAGCAGGAAAAGGACGATCGTCGATGACGTGCGTACGAGTTTTCGCTGTGACTAGTAACGAGTATCTGGGGCGTAGCTAGCGCCGTATCAGCCGTATCAGCCGTATCAATGATACGGGGCCCCCGGGCTACAGAGGCCCTTGACGTGTATAAGCAAAAAATAGTAAAATGTTCTCCACAATGTCACTTAATTTCGGGTTTCCCGTGAAAAAAACATAAAAAAACTGTCACACGTGCCTGTTGAGTTTTCACTTCAGAAATGACAAAAGTAAAAACAAGAAATCTCTTTTTTTTCCGGTTTAAGCGTGCGCCCAAAAGTTGGCAGCATCCTACATCGGTTATTGCGGGATTCCCCCGTTTAAGTCATTCACTTAAACGGGGGAATCTCGCAATAACCGATGTAGAATGACAAACCACGGAGAGCAATTTGTACGCGTTTTATTTCATTCCGGTTCAAACGTTATTTATTACATTGTAATACAATACAATCTGTTCTTCTGATTATTTATTGGTTAATAGGTTAATTAGTTTGATTTGTGAAAATAATGAGTGAAAGGAAAAGAGATTATCCCAGTGGAGCTATGGAAAGAAAAAGTAAGCAGAAAAGGGAGGAGGTTATTAAAAAATGCCCAAAACTTCGTAATTTTTTCAGCAATTAGCTTTTGTGAGTGATTTAGATTGCAATGATAAATACTAACCTATTTATCTACCAGTAGCGAAGGTTGAATTTTGTTTTTTGAAAGAACAATGGTATATGTACATGAAAATACCTAATCACGTATTGTACCGAGCAATAATAAGGGCCCAAACTAATTTTGATATAGGGCCATTCCAAGGCACCCTGCGCCACTGACGAGTATATAATGTAACACTAGATATTGCTTATCTACATAAGCATGGCTTAAAAGAGTAGCGTAGTGTTGTAATTTGAATTATAAATGTATTCAATTTTAGTAATAAAAATATCTGGTACATTTTCGCAATTTATTGTCTTTCGACGAAGAATTTCTAAATTACCCATAAACCTCCGTAATAAACAGTAAATTCATTTGTACATTTTATTAATAAATTATTCATTTAGCTAGGAACAGTAATGAATAGAATTACATTACAAGGTGAACACCGATGTAAAGCCCTGTTAGAATTGATGTGATAATTGCTAAAAGTGCTTCCAACACGGACACAATTCGATCCTCACCATCGCATTCAACTGTCAGCTTTGATTTAGGTGTACACAGTATATTGTGCTTAGGGTTACCAATGAAATAAGACAAAACGAGGACAAGTAATTGTTAATTGCAACAAAAGGGAACACAAATTACTCAATTAGTTCAATTTGGGAGGCGGATAAGGATACCACTGCCCCGGGAACCATTTTTTTTACATGGGCTCCACACAGGAGGCCCTGAAAAAAATAATTTCCCTCAAGGCTTATATCATATTTGGGGATGCTGTGTGGAGGGTATTTTAAAGAATGGAATCAGAGAAAAATTCTGGGAAGGAAAAGGGTTTAAGGGATGGGTAGGAATCTGGGGTTCAGTGTGTCCTGGTCATCCGCCTTCAAGACCTAGAGAAACCTCACCCCATCAAACCGGGCACCCCTGCTAAATCATCAAACGTAGCGAGCCACTTGGGGTGACCTATGGCAGAGGTTTTGGTTATCCAATGAAGGTTCCCGGGGCGGCGGTACCCATTCCCGCCTCCCATATTGATCCCATTTATTCGATAACCAACACGCAACGGTCACCCCAAGTGGTTCGCTACTGTTGGTAAATTAGCAGGGGTGCCAGGGTTCAAACTTCACCGGGGGTGAGGTTTGTCTATGACTTGGCGGCGAATTGGCGGCGAATTGGCTTCTGCCCATCTGCTGCATCCTGGACTGGATCGGAAGAGACTGATTGACGAAGACTTTTTCACCTCTCCAGCAGACTCTCGACCCATCACCCCGCATAATCATACGTCCGTCACTTCTGGACTCAGAGATTTTAACAATCCCTCATACCTTTTTCCTTCCCAGAACTTCCTCTTCTTCTTTTCCCTAAAAAGACCCTTTACAAAGCATCCCCAAGGATGACATATCTAAGAGATTTTTTTCCCTCAGGGCCTCCTGTGTAGAGCATATATAGAAAAAAAAGACTGTTGGAAACATTATTCGTCAACATGAATATATTCTCATACTTCCTTTCCCGGGTGTCTATTTTTAAAATTCTTCGTTTCGTGATACCTTTTTTAAATTTTTGTTTTCCAAAGTTAGGGTTTTCGGCAACTAAGGGGTTTTAAAACTTTGGGAGCCGGGTTTACGCTTCAACGCGTTGTAAAAGACAATAAATAGCTAATATTAACCCTGAAGCGACAGAGTTTTTTTTTCAAAATTGACCTAAAAAAATTAAAACTTCGGACTCGAACAAAGTTACCACAACAAAATCGACTCCAACTATTTATTTTTATTTTATATTAATCATTAACGCCCTTAAGGGCTTTTACATACATTTACATTTTTTATGATTTAGTGCATACAGGTGTGTTTAGATGACAAAGAAAACATAAATAGGTTTTACACATGGTACACAGAAGTAAATATGGTAGGTAAAAACTATGTTGTAGATTCACCATTTTTCAGCATGTACTACGAGTATCCGGACACCTTGAATAAGGCGTAAATATAATAAAAATAAGCAAAATTTCATAATTTTAACATTTTCCATCTCTTTTTTACAAATCGCTTTATTGAATTCCCACCAATCATGTTTCCACCCAAAAAATACCGTATAATCACGTATCTCCTACTTTTTAAAATTACGACCAAAAAACAAATTCCCACATTATTTAACGTACTCCAGGGAGGTACTTACCACCACAGTTGACTAAAAATACACGATTTCCGAATTATTTTACACTAATAATATAGGGACAGCGGATTCCCTCTATAAAATTACAAACTACCGACGAAATCCAATAGGGTCATCGTGTAATTAGCAATTATCTCATAAATCAGGAAAGCAAGCTTCGCCAGCATTTTCCCATCGATGTATTAACTGTAAACTAAAACATCTGTTTTCTAAAGCATTAAAAACTCTAAAACGTTGCGTTGAGATATTAACACAAACTTGGGCATCACTTTTTAATCAAATCTTTAATTTGTTAACCACATAACGGAAATCTCTAATAAGGACTTAAAATGTTGGGATTTATAACTGACTAACTCTATATGTATTCCTTCTCTGCCCAAAATACTAATGGAGGGAAATAATTATACGAAGTCAGTGGACGTCCTCAATTTATCTTTAAACAAATATAAAATATTGTTACTGAGGCAGTTCAGTTATATTATGCACAATAAATACTGTATAATTTTTACTATACATAATATGTTAAAGCCCTTACAAAGGGCATAAATAAATGAACAAATAAATGGAATTTGTACAACTTTTTGTCTGAAATATCTTTTTTGTTATATTTTTTTTTGTGAATACCACATAAGACTATCAACTGCTCCCGTCTGAAACCAGTGAGACTATGGCATCCCCAATAGGGGTGTGTTGTGAGACTGAATGTAGTGGATAGGGGAAATATTATGGGAAAGAGGAAAGCGGGGAAGTACGTCGCTATTCAGATCTGGTCACTAAACACGGCTACGGCCATTTCTAGCAACTTTTCAATTCTGAACGGTGGTCTTACACGACCAGGGCGATACTAAGAGTTTCTTTCACTCTGGAACGTGCCGAAAATATATATTATTTTTAATTAATAAATTGTGAAATAACCCAAATTGGACAAATAAAACGCCAGGTTTTGAACCCGCGACCTTCGGATTGCTAATCGATCAATGTAACTATTTTCATGTCTGTACCTATATCTTATTTTGGTCGTGAGCTAAGGAGAAATGAAATTTCCGATTAACTCTAAACAAAAAGACAAGACCCAATACAGTTTGCTCGATTTTTTTTTAAATTTTCATTCGGAAAAATAATATTGGAACTCGGGCGAAGCCGGGAAGTGAAACAACTGGTGTAAAATGATTCTTAAATGGGAAATTATCGATTTTCGGTTTTATTTTTATAGCCGAACTGTAAAAAGTTTTCGCTGAAAACGGGGTTTTCGTTAGGGAATTATGTTTTTTTGAACCTAAACATAGACTTGTCGATTTAACCTTAGGCCCTTTGCCTTTATTACACGAGGCAATGAATTTCCAGAATCTTTTATGGAGCATTTTCTAGAAAATGATTTCTGAATTTTTGGTCGAATTGCTCTTGTGCTGACTTTGCTCACTTACAATAAAACTCAAATCGATTGCTTTTTTTAGAGATCTTCAAAATTATGGATCTCATGAATTTTTAATCATCCGACATAACAACTTGAATTATTCTATATTTATTTAATTGGGCTCATATTAGTCTAAAGTCTGAATTCTGTAAAAGCAGTTTCTTTTTTAATAAGCCCAGAATTTTTTTCGGTTCTTTAAAAATCGTATTTCATTTTCTAGACACAACAGTCTTTTTGTAGTTTTTTCTGTTGTATATAGTGTGGCATATTTAGTCCTTTAAATTTTAATTTTCTCAAAATAAATTTGAAAACGTGTTTTTATGGCTTTTTATGTTTTCGGGGCGGGTGGTCGAAGCGATGAATTAATTTCAACCTTCTCGTTACGATTGTATTGTGTAGGTATATAATCGTAGCCAGAAGGTTATAAAATATTTAAATTACCGCCATTTTTGAAAGATCAGATTATGCATTATTTTTGGTTCATTGGGTGAGATGAGTACAGATCGTGGCGGGCCGGATCGGGTTAGGTCGGCTTAGGAAGACCTTTTGACCACTCCAGCTGCTCTCTCTCGACCCATTGCCTTGCACCGCAGTTGCAGGGATGTATTAATACGTGCGTCGCTGCTGACAACACTGACCCCAGATTCCTATCCATCCCTCACACCTTTTTCTTTTTCAGAACTTTCCTTAAAAAGACCCTCCACACAGCATCCTCTAAGACGACATAATCCATGAGAAAAAATATTTTCCGCAGGGCTACCTGCGTGGAACTAACATAAAAAAAAACGTTTACTATTTTCGTCTGTTCGTTTGGTCGTCTACTAAAATCTCTAACGCCAGCTGCACATCTCAGATATTTTTGTCTTGGTACTGTATAAACCAATATCTTGTCTTAAATTCGACGCACCAATAAATTGTCATTGTATTTTCTCCCAAGATTCTGAGCAAATTTGTGTCCCATATAATAGGGGATAAACTCTTGGAATCTATAACATATTCTGAGGCATTATTCTGGTTTAAGTAAGCCAATATATTAGTGTTATCTAGACGTGTATGCTATACAATGGTTATTGCCTTTTCATCCCGTGTAATTTATCCCCGGCTTTAATTAAGTTTCCTCACAATGTAGGTACTTATTTTATTGGACTTTTAGTATCGTGGCTTCTATTGATTCTGCCAATAAATACTGGAAACCAGTTTATTGATTGGATTAATAGTTCTGTCTGTGTCGTTTATCGCATTAACTGGTCCCAGCTGAATGGAAGCACCCGGCATAGCTAGGGAGATATAGCTAAATACGCACTATTTGTATAAATTCTTGAACAAACAGTAATTTCTCCAGTGAAAATTCTTATAATGTTTTATTCCCGTTTTATTGTCCTCTTATTCTTATGGCTCACCCATTCTTGGTCGAAGGGCTCACCCCATATTTTTTGTTTTTTTTAAACCGCTGTGTTTTTTTTTATTTCATTATAATACATACCCGCCTTCCAAATTGAATGCTATAGAAATGAAATCATAAAGACGTTTATTTGATTATAAATTATAACTTACAACACACATTATGGATGACTTATTACCTATATATCGCTTTATTAGCTTCTATCGTCAGAGTTAATATTTATTTTTATTCATTTTATTTAAACCTACTGTATTGTTTCATTTAAAAATAAGACATTTATTATTTGGTAGATTTGTGTGATGTATTTATTTATTGAGAACACGTATAATATAACAATAATTATATTTTATCCGCGAACGTGAATCTTTTGACCTCAATTTCAAATTATTTTTAACATCTCTGGCACGAATTCTGTGTAATTTGCTCAAAACTAGAAATTCTCTAACGATCAGAAAATAATCTGCAAATCGTAATAAAAAATTCTAATTGTATTACCCTGTATCCATTTCTTAAACCGTTGAATGATCTGATATCCATTAAATTTGATTTTGTCACCCTCAATAAAATTTGTTCCAGCTTGTTTTATTTTCATAAATTCTTGTAAAAATATATCGATGATTCAATCGAATATCTAATTATCTTCAAAAATCGCAAATACACTTTCTGGCGTCATTTTAATTTAATCATTTTTTTAAATAACTTAATGAGTAAAATTTAAAATTGAATACAATAAAAATGACTCTCAAACGAAAATTTGAAAAATCAGGAAACGGTTTTCAGACAGCGGTAAAGTAGGAACCAATTTTTTTTATTATCAAAATAATTCTTTTTTAAAATGTAACTTCTTTTGTTTACATTTTTGACAGGCCAAAATTGACAGAAGATGAGAAATTGATCAAAATTATTGAATTCTGATCGTCTCTCTAATAAGTTGTCAATAAAAATATATTATTTATGCTTTAAACCGCTTACTCGTTAATACCGAATATTTTTTATTCAAACAGTTAGATTTAGCTTTATTATCACGAAAAGTGAGTATTTATGTCGGGGGAGACAAAAAAACATGCAAAAAATACGTATTTAACATTTAAATTTTATTTAAATTAATTTGCTTACGCGGTAACGCCATTTTGAATTTACCGTTTTTATTTTATAGACAATCAATCATAATTACACAAACCCGTTACACAAACCCTGCTTTGCCAAACAAACCATTCAAAACCTGGGATATTTTTTTAAATTATGATGACATGCAGCTTTCGTAGTTTAACCTCAACCTAAAAAAGGAATATTCCGTATTATCCGTGAATCAAACATCGACAACACGAACGTTCCGTATTATCCGTGAGGTGGACTAAATGCATATTTACCTAAAATGAAAATAATCATTTTGTAAAATCATTACAGGTACCTATTTATCACACATGTCATCTGAATTTGAAAAGATTATTTTTTAAATTTTCTTAAACACACATCAGTTCCAATATTAAAAATGTTGTGGTCGTAATTCACTCTAAGAAATTATATTTTGAAATTATTGTCTTCTATTTTATTTTTTGTGAGTAGGTATACCGCACAAGAGTCCCAACCATCTGGAGTAGCATTCCCAATTAAGGTGTTTTGTCAGGCTGAATACCTTCAGGCGAGGAGGAGAAGGAGATGAGAAAGAAGAAGTGGGAGGGGGGGGGGGGAATGGCTATTCAGATCTGGTCACCAAACACGACTAAAACCATTTAAAGAAACGTTTAGATTCTGAATGCTTGTCTTTCACCAGGGCGCTACTAAAAATATGTATGCTGCTTCGTATGCTGTAATATTATTTAAATAAATTAATAAATTGTTAAATAACACTCCTATGTCGAGGAAAATATCGTGGGGTAATTAGTACAACTAGGTAACTCTGAAATCATATTTATTGGAAAATTGAATTATAAGATGGTAATCCTTCTGTTAAATCAATTGTTGTCTATTTTTACTGATAAGTATGATTAAATCATAGATTTGTTTGTTTGGCACCGTAATACTTATATTTTGGAAATAAGAAAATAGATTACACAGAAAAATGCAACCAAAGCAACTTAAGCAATTCAACAAATTTTAATGCTACAACTAGCTAATTCTAGTTGCCTAGTTGCAACATGGAAAAAAACACTTGTAGTAACTAGAATTACCTAACTATAGAATTAAACGATGCATTTTTTTGAGATATCTACACACAAAAAAATTATCAATTAACTTGATGATTCCAATGCGTTTCGACTAGGGAATGCAATCTCGACTCGAGATCGCAAATTCGAGATCTCGTGAGATTAGAAATTTCAATCTCGCGAGATCTCTGTATTTTCTTGATCTCGTTAATTAAAAGAAAATATTATTTGAAAGAAAACAAAAACCTTTATTCTTTAATATTAGTTACTAAATAATTAACAGTTTTTTTTAAATTAAAATAATCAAAATACAAAATATAGCTTAAAAGATTAGAAAGTAATTAAGGGTGGTTTTGAAATTAATTTCTTAAAAAACAAAGTGTATTAAGGGTGCTATCTGCTAAACGGCATCTAATGTCCGTTGCAATGCACCTATCCAGCTGCTGAAGATGCCCTCTTCGACTCAACAATTTTTGGCAGCAGCGTGACTAAGCAATTATATGCAAACTGCAAAAATCTCCCCTTGTTCTTCCACACTCAAATAGATTCATTTTTAATTTATCTAAACTCGTGGATACACGCGAAAAAGGACTTTTAGATACTCTCAGAATCTCTTTTAATTCTTCTTGAAGTGACATATTAGTTTGTGACGTATTAGTCTTAGAAAGAGGCAAGTCATCTTCGTTTTCTGTGTTTGCTACTGTGGTATTAATCACGGTACCAGAAGTTGAGTCTGGTTGTTTACGATATAATCGTTTGATCATATTTTGAATTCTTTCCGTAAGAGATATTTGCTAGGCAATTGGAAAGTTTCATTGCCTTCCCATAGCTCAAAGTCCTTTTGATACTTATTCGGATTTTGAAAATATAACAGCGCTGCAGTTGCATTATTTATGCGACGCTCGGAGATACGATTGTTCATCGAAGAGACTAACTTTTCTGAGAAAGGAGTTTTTAGGTATTTTAGCTTTCGAATCATGAAACGCATTGTATTCGTCCGTTGCTAATATTCGTAAATAGTCTGGATAGTTTTCTTTCTTCGTTCGACACTCACATCCGACCGTCAGTCAGTCAGCGCACCACTCGAGTGCACTCGTGCCCCGAGTGGACGTGTGTAACGTCGCTATCTACTGCCGCCCAATCCCGTCGATCTCGAACGGGATCTCGTCAAATTATGCTTCGGGATTGATCCTGAAAAATGTCACGTGATCTCGCGAGATCGAGATCGGGTTTGCATTCCCTAGTTTCGACTTTTCTGTTTTTGGCGTTCGTAGCAGAGGAAATAAAGTTACACTTTACCGTGTAACTCAAAAACGTTGATTTCGTAGTTATCTAGTTGTAAAATATCTACCCTACGATCCACGATACATAAATTTTGAGCGAATGAATGAACCTATGTCCTGCAAGTCAATAAAATAGGTAAAAGGAAGTAACTTTACTTACAAAAGTCAGTTAATTAACTGAATATTTAATATGTGGGACATGACAGCTGACGGGGGCCGTGATGTGGGTAATGTCGCAAAACTGAAATAGATTCTCTAATAGCCCGGCAACGCTAATTAAATTATAAATTATTAGAAACTTGCCGAGTCCTACCGCTGCCGCTGTGGCCAACCTATTTTACCTTGTATGTCAAGACAAGTTTGTACGAGGTTATTATCCGTGTAGTCGTATAAATACGATGAACTGTAAATTTATCTACCACTTTGAGACTTTCAATTTCGCGCCCGTAAATGTAAATACAGGGGATCTACATTGCCACCCGGTTGGGCAGCGTTGTGAGGCGTTGGTATAGGAGCTTTAGGAAATGCAAGTCTTAAAGAGGCCCGGATTATATGAAGGAGGAAAACAGATGCCCGTAGCTCATTCCATATACGAGCTGACTTACGTAAAAACGAGTCGAAGAAACAACCCGTTCTCGTGCAGGCAATATCAACTGGGAACGGGCGTTCCGTTCGTGTTCAGGTAATTTAAATCCTTCCTCTTCCCCGTTTCCTTCCCCTTCTCACTCACTTCACAATAAAGGTACACCGATTTGTGATCTCATTTATTCAGCCACCTCTGGTCTAGGGCCCCAAAATACCTGGAAAAAAAACCCTTGACTCTGTGCAGAAGCCGTCCTTATTCTACAGGTATTTCAACGGAAGATGGTCCGAGGAACTAACGTCATTGATTTCTTCGGCACCGGTGCACAGCCAGGAAACACGCCGAACGTGCGTCCAACATTTGTATACAGTTGAAATTTGTCACATGAGAACGGGTCGTTACTATGAGTCGTTTTGGAGTTCAACCGCTCGGCCGCCTCTGTGTTTCCTCCCTCCCATAATATGCTTCTCTTCAAGACCCAGATTCACTTCTACCTTTCCACAAAAATAAGCCACACAGCATCCCCAAAGATGACATAAACCCCGAGGGTAATTATATTGGTAAAGGCCTCCGTTGGGGAGTTACCACTGATTCCGGAGAAAAATATTCCCACTGATTCCGCACAGTTGACTGAAAAAAAAATCCAGCCATGTTCACGAACATTTATAAAATCTACGTGTTCTTATAAGTACTTAACATTTATCGTGTATCTTATTATTGTTGCCCAAAAAGTTTTCATGATAATGATAAGACTATATTATAAAGATCGTAACATATATATTTTTTTATAGATCTCATTGAAATTAGGCGAGTCCTCTATTAAAATTAAAATTCATGTAGTTTTCTTTGTAGCGGCAATTAATTACTCACGTTAACATTGTTCTGCGAACAACTCCACGTCAGCATAACCACAACCTGTCGGCCATGATCCCTTGAAAGGTCAATCTTGGTTTTAAAGCATGCCTCTGTCCGTGCGTGGAAAAAAGCACCTCTAAATCCGGGCATGTTTTCACAAAATAATATGTTTTCTGGGACTTGGTTGACAACCCTCTCTGTGGCAGTAACCCTTTATACTATACTACGTTTATTATACTTATAGCCCCAAAGCAGCGCCCTGTAGATAAAGATGCGGTTATATTCCTGAGGCAAACATATCCGGGGTATATTTCCAGTTTCCCGAAAGGAGTGTTTGCCTTTCGGCAGCAAAGTTTTCAATATCTGGTCGATTTGTATATGGTGAAAGTTGAATGCTGAATCCTGAAAGCATCCCGCACTTTATTAAAAGTCCGTGTTCTCTAAAAGCTCTGTTGGTTCTAAACTTGGCAAACTAACCCTGTTAATAATTTATCCCGGAACAAATTAATAAACTTGTCACGAAGCCATTAAACGAATTTCGGCCAATCCGAGAACGCGTCGCCCCGAGTTGATTACGCGAGATATGATTCCGTCAAATTCACATTCCGCCCTGAAAACCAAATGCTTATTGAACTTGAACAGTGGCGGCGTTCTGTAAATTGCGTTTGTGCACTAAACTTCCATAAAATATAAGAAAATAAGGTACAAGACAATCTTGAATTATAATTTTTTCAATCTTTTTTTATTTTTATTTATTTATTGCTATTCTTGAACATACACTTTGCAGATTATTACATTGGTTTACATAGATAATAAATTCAGTAATAAGAAGAAAAAAAAAGGATCTTTAACTGTATGTAAATCCTTGATATTGTCAAGAAGGGCACTGTGGCCATATTTATTTATTATCTTTAAACAGCGCAATTCAATTTACGTGCTTAAAAAATCCCGGACCCCCGTCCGATTGATATTCGTCTACGACTGCCCAAGAGATAGTCCGAAATGAATCCAAATCCCATAGGTGCGTTATGAATTTCAGCACCTATGAGACTTTCTATCATATTTCATAGGCTCATACAAAATATATTAGTGGTGGTGGAATACCAGAGCGGTATACCTGCAATTGGGAATCTATTTGGCAGACAAGGATTGCACCGTCCATTGAAAGAATCGCCCCCTTTACCACAGTAAAATTATCCAGCGCCCCCTCCCCCCCCCTCCCTGAAACTAAAATTAAAAAGTACACCTTTTAGTAGAAAGTCCATTTACGCAATGGATTTCCCACTTCAAATTAAAAATGTTGAGAAGTATAAGTAAAACACATTATTACATTGACATTGAGTATTAAACCTCAGTTAATTTTTTGTGGAATGAGCTTATTTTCTATATTGACACAATGCCCACTCGAACTTTTGCAGCGCCCCCTAAATGCTAAAAATTTAAAAACGCTCCCCCCCCCAGACCTCCAAAACACCCACAGGAAGGGAAAAATATATATATAATGTAGAAAGGACCAACATAAGACTTTTTCAAATATCTGAGTTAAATTATTTCTCCCTTTTGAGTCTTCGATTGAACTTCCAATGAGTTGGGCCACGAACCGCCACTGATCTTGAATAATTGAAAATTTCGAATAGTAACCCGAAAACTTTTCTTTGGTAAACAGAGACTGGACCAATTTGATTAAAATTGTACCTTTTTAGGAAAATCATTGGATATCGTGGTGATTTTGTCACGTATCACCCCTCTGAATTTCATTATGTTTTCATACCCTATATTTTCCTGGTCGGAATATTTTGCAGTTTGTAAATTCATTATTTTTTAAGACGCTCGTCCCAAATTGAATACTCGCCGGCTGTACAATATATAATATTACATTATCCGGGTTCCTAGGTCTTAGGCTCTATAGGAGGTTGGTTTTGTAGGTCCCACCCGAACAACTTTGCTTTTATAGCTTCAGTTTCGGAATAATACCATTATATCGTCTGTGGGCAGACCATTGATGTAAGATATATAAGCTTACACTTTCTTGTCCCGAAGAATTCTGGCTCACGTATTTATTTTTACCATCAATATTATTATTAAAAAATATATTACTACCTACGATGTCTAAACCACGACATGGGAGGTTCAATTTTAACTTGCAAGTTTATTTCAAATTTAACATCAATATTACAGTTATGTTCAAATGAAAATTGTATTTACTAATTAAATTATCTTAAGAGGAGTAAAATAAGATTTGATCATCTGCAGAATAAAAATCTTACTATTTAATCTTCCATCAAGTCCCTCTATTTACCACCATCATTATCAATTGGGAAGGAAAATGTTGCTATGAAGGAGTGAAGAGGGTCATCCCGTGTGAAGCTCTTTTCTTTCATTTTTAAGGTTTTTTTGGCAAACTAAATAAACATACAACTGCGTTTTTTCACCTCATATTTATTTATTCATATTTTGAGCATACTTTACAATTTTTTCATCTTGAACCGTCACTCCTGAAGTACACGGCAACTTAGTCACTCATCATCAAAATTGCGGTGACCACGATTGCGGGCGTGCTGCTTATCTAAAACAAAAAATCAAACGTCATTTTAATCTGTGAAGTATGAAGTGTGCTCAAAATATGAATAAAAGTTGTATGTTTATTTTGTTCGCCAAAAAAAAGCAAAAAAAAGTACAAACGGGATGACCGTATTAAATGTGCAGAGAGTTGAACCAGCGACATTTGGGTGACACCTAATTCTTTGCACTACTCCGCCACCAACCGATTTAACAATTTGTTATTATTTAATATTAAAAACAAGCAGACCGGCCACACGTTGCTATGGCTGACGAAACACAACGCCATCAACGTCACAACGCCATATCAAATCCACACCGCCCGCTTGCCAACCCGCTGCCCGCTTGCCAGCCCGCTCCCTGTATATATTATATATTTCAACAAATTTACACCAAACCTTGACTAATTATATACCTAAACCTTCCTCATGAATCACTGTATCTATTGGTGAAAACCGCATGAAAATCTGTTGCTTAGTTTAAAAGATCTAAGCGTACAGACAGCGGGAGCGACTTGGCTTTATAACTACGACTCGGGCCTACCTAGGGACGTGGGGCACAAGGATCATCTAAGCTCCGAAGGAATCAAGGCTGCGGGATATTACTCCCATGCCTTCTCCTTTGATGTGGGTTTATTGCGGTACGTTTTGTAACCAGCGTTAAACACATATTTTCGGATTATTCCTTCATGTTACATTTGATACTAGGTAGTGATTTTAAAACTACCTCTGAAATTGTAACCCTTTAGAAGGGGTTTACGACATTCGCAGGGACTACGACATGATGCTAGGAAGTAATGTGGTATTGCCCAATCTCTTCTCCCATCAAAGTGATTTATATAGCGGGTCTTACAGGCACGTGAATTTAACCGAGTGAAGGTATTTCTATTTAGATTTCGTATAAGAATACATGAGAAATACAGGATTTTTCAAGCTAACCTTTAACATTTGCATTAGACATAATTTGCGTCAGTTGACTTTGACGAAACTTAATGTGAAACACTATTTTCGTTTAATCGTATTTTCGTTTCGAATCGGTTTACACTATGAATACCATAAAATAAGCGTTTGGATAAATTGTAGCTTTTCTTATCGTGTCACTTGAATAGAATCAAAATAAAATTGTTAATTTGATAACATAACTTAACTCATTAACTTCACTTTTCCTCATATGCGCATATTCATTTAACTTTAAAAAAATATATATTCATCCTAGACTTGCAGAAAAGTCAATAGATGTCGCATATTAAAATAGAAATGGATACATTTATCCAAGACACTATATAGATTAACAAACGGATTGCAATCTTTTGAGTACATGCGTCGGGTGGGAATACTATCCTTGTTCTACCGGTATTTTAATGGAAGATGCTCCCAGGAACTAGCGTCATTGATCCCTTCGGCACCGGTGCATAGTCGGGAAACACACCAAACGCGTGCCCAACATACACGGTTGACATTAGTCACATGAGAACTGGTCGCATTTTCGACTCGTTCTTGTGTTCGACAGCTCGGCTTTGGAACGAATTGCAGGTCTCTGTGTTTCCTCCTTCCTACAACATGGGTCTCTTCAAGACCAATGTTCATTCCTTCCTCTCCTCAAAAAGACCCTCCACACAGCATATCAGATGACATAGGCCGTGAGGTAAATTATTTTCCTCAAGGCCTCCTGTGTGGAGTTAATGTAAATAAAATTAGAGTTTGAAATTCACACGCTATAGACGTGAAACCTTCATAAAACTAAAGAAGACAAGAGTTGGAAGGTTACGAAGCACCGCACAAAGAGGAGACCGATTTTATTATCTCATTCTCTCGCAGGCTAAATCCTATAGATGTATGTGTTTGTCTCTTTTTGGTGTCGCTACTTTTCATTTCATAGAGTTTCAAATCACAACGGCGCTTAAGAAATTTTCACTTTAAAAAAAAAGATAGCTTTTAGTTTTGGTTGAATTTTACAATCATACATAAAGATAGCAGCCAATAAAAATATGCGCTAAGAAAATGAAGATAATGTTATTGGTTCTTAGAAGTATGATTCAGTTAAAAATTTCTGAATCGGATAGGGACACATAAGCTCGGTTGGTCCCGGAAAGCCGAAGGTCCTGGATTCGAGTCTCAGATGTGAACGTATCTTTATATGATTTTTCTGTTTCAGATTTTCGATTGAGTTTCGCTAATATTGTCATCATTAATTAAATATTACAATTAAGATAAAAATAAAAATAAATATTTATCTCTACATATTATAAATTAAACTCCGTCGCGTCTGTCTGCCTGTTCGCGATAAACTCAAACACTACTGAACGGATTTTCATGCAATTTTCACCAATAGATGGAGTGATTCACGGGGAAGGTTTAGGTATATAATTTGTCAAGGTTTTGTGTAAATTGGTTAAAATATATAATTAAAGGAGAATGTCTGTACACGAGCGGGCTGGCAAGCAGGCAATGTGGATTTGATTTGTATGCAAATTAACAGATGGCGGTGCTTATAAAGGTTGGGTTACCATTCAGTAGGTGGCGTTGTTTTTCGTTGGCCACAGCAAGGCGTGGCCTGGTCAGCTAGTGGTTTATAATTAAGTAACAATCTTATGAATTCAGAGAAAATTTCGATTTTTATTTTAAGAAAATTAGAAAAAAAATTATGGATGCGAGGTCTACAAACTGTTCACAAAACTGCTAATCTATTTAATTTTGATAAATTTTTAAATTTTAGCTTGAAAATTGTTTGCCCTATGCAAACAGCTTCACTGTGATTTGACGTAGAACTAAATTATGAAGGATGGGATCATATTTGTTATACGAAGGTTATGATAATCCTTCAGTTTTGATAGTTATTGTGATAAGGAATGACAAAGTGATGGATTTGTCTTTAGGGAATAAGCCGTTTTATTCCGTTTTCCGCTTGAACGCGGGTCACATTTGCGATAGTGACTACCGTTATGTTCGACTTACTTTATTGTTATATCCCGAAGTTACTACCTTAATACATCACTTGTTTAGGGTAATATTCACAATTAAGGGGACAGTCCTCGCAAGTAAAAGCTGCTTTATATTATTTTTCTTTTATATATACCTAGATAGGTAATAATACTCTAAATTCGATTTTTGGCATGAAATTAAGCCGCGGCATACCCTATTTCTATAGAATTATTACATAATATGCTCCTTAAGGCGGTACATAAGCCTGATCATTTTTGTTTGCTCAAAAATCACATTTTAATAATTTCCGGCGAATTCTGATAAGCAAACTATAATAACTTTTTTGTTAAAACCCAGACCTGGGGATGTAAGTTCTTTATATTTAAGATTAATAAAAACAAGACCTTTACATTAATATATTTTACGTACAACGATTTAAAACTTTATAACCCGTTTTTCAACTATAAAGTTAGCGGTTAGCACCAGATTTAATTTTTCTAGACGACGAATTAATAACTTTGGGAGGTATTCATTTAGAAACATCTTAAATATTAGTAAGACGTTCTTCAGAATTAATTAAAATGAACCCGGCGAAAGGTCGAATCTCCAGGCCTGCTAGGGTGAATTCGACCGTATGTCCGTCCAATACGCCGTGCCGCGGTCGCATATTTGTTTACACGCTTATATTTTAGGGTAAAGTGTCGTCTTAAACACTTTGTTTAAAGCTCTTAAAAATATATGTTTTTCTTGAAGATAATAAGACATTCCCCATGCCGAAACCCTAAATATATGAAATTCCCTCGATAGAAAAAAATCGCTAAAATGCTCCGAAAATTATTATAAACACGTTCGTTTCAGTAATTTTACAAGTTATATGTGCTTATGAAAAAAGCACAGTGTTTCTTTAAGTGGTGTTTTGTCGTTAAACGATTCGTGTTTTATTAAACATTTTCACAATTTTCGCTTAAATATTATCGATTTTAACTTTAATTAGCACGTTCTTTCTAACATTCGTATTTACATATCTTTCCATCTCCTTCTTTTTGAGCGGGTATACCGCACCTTAATGTGTTTACTAATTTGTATATCTTAAATCGCTTAATAGTATCATCTTGCAGTAGCTTTGCAGGTGTAATGTAAACAAGAAAAAAAACCTATCATTAATGTCTAAAAAGTCAAATATAACTAGTAGAGTTGTGTGACTATAGAATGTTTCTAATTTTCTCTTATTTAATAAATCAAAATTTCCTCTGAAATCTTAAGATATGTATGAACAAGTACTGAAATACCTACCTACTTAATTATTAACCATAAATGATTTGCGTTATATTTAAAAAAATTTTAAATAAGGAATTATACAATTTTTCCAAAGAAATGTCACCATCCGAATGACAATTCTTTTTTCAAACATTATTCAGGTAGGTATGTACCTTAATATTGTAAAAATGAGAATAAGAAAGTATAAGGACGGGTTGTTTAAAAAAAAATGTAAGTTTTATTTTTTTTATTAATTTTTTCTTTGGTACATACATTGGTATAATTTTACAATACTTAATTAAAGGTTTTTTTATAAATATAAACATTTCAAAATTAAAGAATAAACCAATTAGCAGATTAACCAAAAAAATCCCACATAGGCATCGCCTGTTCGTGGGTATACTTGTGTGTTTTTAAAACGGTTTAAATTTGACTCATATACATACATTATCTTTGTAGATAAGCATAAAATTAAATAAACAAAAAAAAAAAATAAAAATTGTTTTTTTTCGTTATTAGTTTTTGGGGTGTTATGCCGTGTTGCGCTACCTCCTTCTATAGCCGACGTTTCGGACAGCGTTGCAGTCCACATCGCCGGACCTACCGGATCTGCCCTGATGATGGACACTGCAACGCTGTCCGAAACGTCGGCTGTAGAAGGAGGTAGCGCAACACGGCATAACACCCCAAAACTAACAACGAAAATGCTTTTGGCCGTGAAAATCTAAAAACTTATCTGAATAAAATTAGTGTTTACTGAATTACAATTCAAACAACATATTAATAAAGATTAAAAATTTGTTAAGTTATATCAGGTCAGATGTTATAACAAGTAAATGTTTGTATCAATGGTATTCATCCAAGACTTTATTAAATTTTTATATTTGCTGAAGGAGGATATATTTTTACATTCAATTTCTGTAGTCTTATAAAGAGCATTATACATTTTTGGTGCAATAAAATACGCATGACCTTGCGCAAGCCTAGTTTTACACGGTGGAACTTCAAATTATTTAACCTATTACTAAATCGGTTTTTTTTTTTTTTTTAAAGAATATTTCGAGAAAATAAATATTTTTTTTATTGGTGCCCTTTTTTACTCATTTAAAGTACGCTCTGGCGTGTTTAAATCGCACTTTATGGAACGCGCGTTTTTTAAAGTTACCATGGCAACATCAACAAATCAACAAAATGTGAAGTCTAAATGTCAACTTTTAACTATAAATCTGACAGGAATATTTTAAACGTCAAATAAAACATTACAAATGTTTCAAAAATTTTATTCAAAGTTTACATTCTTTTTTACATCTTTTACATTCTAATTATTAATATATAGTCGATGCTTTGTACTGTTCCGACATTTTCTGAAGGTAAGCAAGCACAACTCGTTCATCTACATCTACTACGTTTTGCTCCTCCATCCATGTTATGAACCTTTCATATTCTTTTTTATAAACGTCTTTGGATTTTTCAGGTATTAACCGCGATTCTGGTTTGGTATTTAAATTATCAATGTTAGAACTCATTTTACAACACACAATAACTAGTAAAAACTGTGATGTCAACTATTAATCTTATGTGACAGATTGCAAATTAATGTTTGTGTTTTTCATTTCCATGACAACAAGATATTGTGATGTCACATCACGAATTCATTAATAGTTCTTATTTCCAAATTTTTAATAATAATATCAATATTTATGTTTTCAAAGTGTACCAATAAAAAAAAATAGCGTAAAGTATTCGTGGATAACTGGTCTTTAAAACACTCGAAAAATCGCGCGTGTTTTAAAGACCTTTTTATCCACTTATATTTTAATATACTATTAAACATTGTATACAGTAAATTTTTCTTATCTCTAACAATTCAGCTTCATGGAATAATTGCAGGGAGGGGTAGTTCATATCTTTTTGCAACATTTTTTTTAGTATTAATTTTTGGGTTATTTCTAGTGGTTTAATGTGCGTATTATACATACCCCCCCATCCAATTATTCCATAAGACACTGATGATTGCACCAATGCATGATACACCAATTTCATTCTTTTTATGTCGACCATGTAATTTAAACGTTTAAAAATATAAGTTAAATACCTAAGTTTATTTACAAGCTTTTCTATGTGATCTGTCCGTTTGAGTTGGCTGTCTATTATAATTCCTAAGTATTTAACCTTATTCCCGGTATTCATTTTTGTACAGTTAGAGCATGAGACAGGATTGCAAGTATTTTTGTGAAATCTTATATTTAAGGGAGTTAAAGGTGCCGCCTTTTTGGTATTATAAAATGGAATATAAAGAGTTTTTTCACAGTTTAGAGTTTGAAGATTTATATTGAGCCATTATTTGACAATGGATGTGCACTTATTTGCATTTTCAGAGACTTCGTCCCAGGATTTACCATGAACTGTAATTGCAGTATCGTCGGCATATGAGAATAGTTTTACCGGAATGCTAATATTACATAGGTCATTAATTCATTAATATAGATTAGGAACAATAACGGACCAATAACTGTTCCTTGTGGAACCCCATGTCGCACAGATGCTGGTTTACTAATATTTTTTACCTATTTTGGTGGATTGTCTGCGATCAAGTAAATAATTTATCAAGAGTGACAAACTGTTTTTTTTTTAATTCCTATGTTATTAAGTTTTCTAATCAGTTTATTATGATTAACGGTGTCGAAAGCCTTTTTTAAGTCTAAAAAGATTGTTATACTTCTCATATTTGAGTTAAGATTGGTACATATATTTTTTGTTAGATTAAATAGGGCATCATCTGTACTAAGTCCTGATCTAAAACCATATTGGTTTGGGGACAGAAGTGCGTTAGATTCTAGAAACTCTAATACTTGTGTCTTTATAATTTTTTCTAAAATCTTTGCAAGTTGGGATATCAGCGATATTAGTCTGTAATTGTCAATATTAGAGGCCGATCCAGATTTATGTATCGGTACAATATTTGAAAGTTTAAATGCATTTGGAAAAATGTTTTTTATAAAGCAGGAATTAAAATGTGTTGCAGTGGCATGGAGATATGTTGTTTAATAGACTTAATTGTGATTCAGCTTATTTCATCTGGACCATTGGCCGTATTTGAGTTTAGTTTGTCAATGTATTTTATAATTTCAGATTCAGTTACCCGTTTAAATTGAGATAAGTTAGAAGTATTTTCAGAGAGTGTGTCCATTTGTGTGAGTTCATGTATGTTGTTTTGAAACGAGGGATTGTTATTTATTAAATCCGAGGCAACATTTGTAAAAAAAATCGTTGAATTTATTCGCAATTTTTCCTATGTCCATTATTACTATTTTATCATCTGTTACAATTTTTTCAGGGAATGTTTTATGTGTTCTATTTGTTATTTAATTTATGACTTGCCACGTTTTTCTAGAATCATTATCTGATTTTTGCAATTGTTTTATATAGTAGTCTTGTTTACATTTCTTCATAAGAATGTTAAACAAATTTCTGTAAATAATGTATTGCTGTCTTAAATTTCCATTAGGTGGTATACCCATGACCATACAGTATTCTCATGTTTTTTGTAAATTTTATATACATAGATTGTTCCTGTGTTGGCTCGCAATTATCAATCCACGTGTGATCCATGATTTAATTTTTTTGTGTTTTCTTCTAGGTTCGCGTTGGTTCTAGACTATTCTTGATATTATTATTTAATATCGTGTAGAAGGTGTTTAGTGATTGATTTGGGTCATCATTGGATAAGACTCGGTTCCAAGTTTCTTTTTCCAGAGAATTGTTTAGTGTTTAGTAGTTAATTTTATTTTTTCCCACTTGTTGGTCTTTAGTTATATGATGAGACTTAAAGGTACTGTGTCCGTAAAAAGTTGGGAAATGGTCAGTCATATCAATTCTTAGGACAGCTGATCTGGGAATAAATTTTTTATTTGTTTTGAGTAATATATGATCAAGGCAGGAAACACTGAAACCATGTCTAGTGGGGCTATTTATGTGAGATAGATATCCTTCGCTATATATTAAGTTTAGATATTCATTTGCAATAGGGTTTAGGATAAAATGTTCAATGTTAATATTTATATCACCTACAATAAATGAGAAATCTGATTGATTGCAGTTATTTTCGTTTATAAAATATTTAAGTTCAGTAATAAAGGATTTAGAATCTAGGGAAGAGGAGCGATATATAGCAATCATAGAGTACGTTTTATTGTTTAGTGTAAATGATAAATGTATGGCATTTGAATATTTAAATTCGTGAACATTTATTGTTACATTAGTTATTTTGTGTTCACTATAAAATATGGTTAGACCGTCATGTGAAGTATGTTTGGAGGGTAGTGAGTAGGTCTTGTAATCAGAAATACAGTAAGGGATTGATTCACGCCTTTGTGTTTCGGTAAGTATGATCACATTTGGTTGAAAACCTAGAGAATTGAGGAAGATACAGAAATCATCAAAATGTCTACGTATACTTCTTATATTGAAGTTTTTTTATATTGAAATCTGTATTTCCTTCAGTTATGTAGTCGTTTAGATTTTTAACATCTTCGCACACCTTTGTGTTTATGTCCGAGAAATCATCGGGATAATCCATTTTACAGTGAAATTACAAAATGTCTTCTTCTATTAGTGTTTATTGTGATGGTATGTCGTTAGCATCGTTTATTCGTATTGTCGGGGAATCGTCGCTCTTTCTTAGTAATACGTTACCGCCCTTTGTCCACACGTATTTATAACCCAATGCTTTAGTCGACTTAGCTAGCCACAGAAGTTGTTTATTTTTGGGTGTTAGTTTTTCGTTAATGAATATTGTTTCTGTTGAGTCAGAGTACATAATATCCTTAGGGGTGAAGATTCCTTTAATTTTCTTTTGTTTGATGGTCTTGTCCTTAGTTTCTTTTGTGTTAAGTTGGATGGTTATAATTTGTTTAGCCGGATTATTATAGTAATTCACCACAGAGTTGTTTTTCAAAACGTCACTGCCGTCTAGGGTTGACATCAGCATTTCGATGGGTTTTCGTTAAGTTAATTTTCTTTTTCATGGAACGGTCAAATACTTCCATCGTCGGGCCATGTAGAAAGTCAGAATAACAGAAGTTATGAGACGATGTGTGAATGTGGATGCAGCAATCAGAACGCTAAGATTTTTAATATGGCAGGCGGTGAGTCAGGTATTACCTATTCCACTTGTTTTTTAATAATTTTATTGACCGAGCATAGCGAAGTTTGCATTCCGTCTGTCTGTAAATTTGTTTGTGTATTCCGTGTCCGGTGAAAATGGTAGCCGTGTTTGATGTTACCTTTTTACTCCGCAAGAGTTCGCAGAACTACTAGTTAGTATTTAATTGAAGGTTTTTTTACAAAAAAAATATATGTTTATTTTGAAAGCATCAAACATTTCGTTTTGCAAATTTATTGAAGTTTGGATAGCTTTCAATATGCATTTCCCAGAAATTAATTCGATTCGAGTTGACAAAGCGGAGCAGCACAAATATTTTATCTTCACATATTACATTCTCGAACAACTTTTGAATGGAGATATTTATGGAATTTCATGATCGCACATATTTACTCATTCGTTGAATGGAATATTAAACATTTTTCGAAATAATATGTCCCGAACTAATAAGAGAAAATAAGGAATTTGTCGAGTGCGATGGTGTGAAGTGTATGAAATGCATAGAGCTATACAATTAGAGTCGCTATTGCGTTCTAAATCTTGTCCAAACGTGTACCGTTATTAAATTAGGTAGTTCCAGTCGTTCGCCGTTAAAGCGTTGGAGGACAATTAGAGCCAAAAAATGGTACAATTTTTTTCGTTTTTTGTCTCATCTGAATATAAATGTATCTGTAATGCAATTATATCTCTATTTATCATATTTTATTTGTAGCAGAATTTCTGAAAGTGACGTGTTTATATTAAAACCTTCATTTTTGATTATCCAAATATTTTTCGGTCTCCAAATTCTGACTTATTGGTGTTTTTTAAATACATTTATAGTACATGTGCTGCCTACGATGAATTATGCATGACGCACTAGGACTAGACTATTTTGTTTTATCAGTCGGAATAATTCATGAACGCAGCAAGTCTCGCTCTGATTTTGATCAAATTCGTAACAGCAGAATATACCATATCCTTGGAACAACAAGGTTCTATCTGACTCTTCGATGTCACGCGATTTTGGGCTCTAGAGAGTACTACTTAGAGAGTAGGAGTAAGAGTTCAAAATTGCATAACATTGCCTAGTCCGATCGGTCAGTGGTTGAGTGGGCATCGCGTTTGAGTCCCACCCAGGCGTTTCGTGTTAGATTCCTCGGCTGGCTAAGTCCTCCACACAACTCAAGCAACATTTTCGGCCTACTGTGGTAGTAGTGGGAGATTTTCAAATTTTATCGGGTTAATCGTAACCCGGGAATTTTTGTCTTTCTTTTAAAAATTATTTTGCTTATTTTCGAGTAATCATTACTGCGAATCGTTTTACATAATAAATACCAAAAAATGTGCTTTGGATAAATTAAAGGTTTTCCTATCGTTTGCCTTAAGTTAATTAACATTAAATTTTTAATTACATTAAAAAAATTATAAACGTAGACTACTAAAAAACGTATTTTTTCATTAGAAATGTATGAACATATATACTTATGAAATAACGTTTTTTATACGTTACATACGTATATACTTATGTAACGTATAAAAAAATTATCTACAGTTTCCCTTGATTAACTTTTTTCTTTCTTAAAAAATTATTCACAAAATAAATAAAAAACACTTTTGTATTTGAAATAGAACGTTTCCAGACTCCGTTTGCCAAGCGATTTTTATGCCTAATTACCTACGACCGTGACGATATATTAATAAGGCACACTAAGAATATGCACTTGTTTGATTTGTGGCCTCCTCTGAAAAGATAAGCCAAGACGCTGTATCCTTTGTTTTACATTAAAAAAAAAGAGTGAAACTTTCGTGCATTTTAATATTTATTAATGTGAATTCAAACACTTACTCAATAAACAAAAATGGCTCATTAAAACATCAAAAGTACGTGGTACGTAATAGATAAAACGGGGATTGTTTTTTTTATGGTGAGACTCCCCTCTTAAGGGTATTCAATATTATGCCAATATTGGGTCGTTTATCTTTGTCGAAAAATGTTAACCCAATGGCTTATGTTTAGTATTTTATGCCTCGTAGTTTATGTGTTTGGGTTTGCTCTAGATTTGGAAGGCAAACAAGAATTTACGATTGTCCTATGTCGGCCATACATCATAACTTAACTGCATTGTTTGCCTGGAATTTGGTCCTCGTTGATATGTGCTGTGTGTTAGTTGTGGTGGAATGCAGGGAATGGGAGGATTGCTGTTTTGAAGTGCTTCAAATGGAAAATACTCTTCCTGACCAAATATTTGGAAAATATTGTAATTGCTGACATTTTATGTTCAAGTATATTATCTTTTTTTAAATACAGCGGTACAAACTTGCATCTTATTTGATTTAATTATCTAAATCTGAAAATTTTCAATTGATGACCCTCCACGGTAACTAGTAAAGTATTGCGCTAAGATATAAATCACTACAAAATCTATAGTGTAGCTCTGCTATTGATTTTTATGTTTTAATCATTTATATTCGCTACCATATAGATAGATAATGAATAGGCATTGGATTATATGCATTTATAATAATAATAATAAAAAACGTTTATTTGACAGTTCTTTTTAACATTATTTTCTTATATTACATTGGTTCTATTGAAAAAGGAGTCACTGCTCAGCTGTACGAGTACATTCAGAATTTCCCCTGGAATGCCGCTGGATTTCAGCAGTGTCTCTAATATGCAAATTAAAGCAGATAAAATCAAAATAAATAATAAAGTCACAAATAGAAGTAAATATTCCTTTAATTGTACATTCTATCAATTAAGATGTTGTGCGGTTGACTGTGCAGTCAGCAAACCATTCGCCGCGGAGCTTCTTGAAGCACTGCAACGATGTCGAAATTCGAATAGAAAGCGGCATTTCATTCCGAAGTTTCCTTTTGCGTATAACTTATTTCCAATCTAATTTGAATTTATTAATTGATGTAGTGTTTATGGTTTCCGACAGCGCATTATAACATTTCATCCATTTGTAGAATAAGCTGTTTTGTGTTGCGTGTTAGCTTTGTCCTTTTTTGATAGTCTGATTTCATTGCACGTCATTGTGTTACATCTGCGAATGCCCTTGTTGTAAGTATCTAATTATGCTTAAAAAGTATTTTTTGTAACATTTTATGTATAAATATCATTGAATAATGCATACTAGGGGGGCATCTATTAATTACGTGAGCACATACGGGGAGGAGGAGGGGGGGGGGGGGGGGAGGACCAGCAAAATCTCACGTTACTTGTAAAAAATAAACGAATTGGCCCAAATTTATCTCACCAATGGGGAAGGGGGGGGGTCTAGATTGGAAGAAAAATTGCTCACGTAATTAATGGATGCCCCCTAAGAGCTTTTTTATGTTATCATCGCATAAAAGTCATTTTAATGTCATTTGGCTCTGCCATAGGTCATCCCAAGTGGTTCGCTATGTTTTGTGATTTAGCAGGGGTGCCCGGGTTTATGGGGGTGAGGTTTGTCTAGGTCTTGGAGGCGGATGATCAGGACACAAAGAACCCCAGATTCCTACCCTCCCCTTAAACCCTTTTCCTTCCCAGAACTCTCCTCTCCTTCCTTTCCTTAAAAAATCCTCCACACAGCATCCCCAAAGATAACATAGGCCCTAAGGGGAATTATTTTCCTCAGAGCCTCCTGTGTGGAGCTCTTGTAAAAAAAGGCATAAAATTCTTCAAGAATGAGCTGAAAAAAGAAGAACTAGTTGATATTCTGATCTTTTCTTAGGAACTGGTGATTTAGGGGAATTTTTATCAAAAAAGAGTGGGATAATTTTTTTTAATATGAAACTATTATTATGTTATCCAAAAAACCGTTTAATTATTTTTTTTTGTAATTTTAATGATATGCATGTAATCCGATGTCTAGTAAATCATAGATTTCGCAAAACTTTCAAGTGAATTTGATCCCAAGTGTGGGAGTCCGTTAATACTTGATTTTATTTTATTTTAACTTGACGAGCAAAACCTCAAAATGTAATATTTAATCACTGAAGACAATATTTGCGATATATACCATATAGTTAAATCTGACCGAAGGGAATAGGGTCCCGTTAGCTCAGTGGTGGAGCAGTGCCTCGGCAAGGCTAAGGTTCTAGGTTCAATTTCTAGACCCGACCGTATCCTTTTCCGATTTTTCATGTTTCAAATTTTTGATCGAGAGTTGCTTAGATTGTTTTCAGTGATTAAACTTTATTTTATTTCCTTTTCTTTGATTTGCTCTGGCATTGAGTGAGTGTTATTTTTTGCAACTTTATTTTTGTCTTTCCAGATTTGATGAATAGGTACATTTATTTTTTGAAATGTTTGAGCAGAATTTATTTGGTTACACTTTAAAAAATACCGAAGCGATTCGCTTCGAAATTATGTGAAATGATCTGGTCTGTCAATTTAATTAAATGTACATTAATAAGCCGCTTGCATCACATTTAAAAAAAATCCGGTGTAGGCAAATATTCTAAGACATTCCCTTTTTTTTAATGGTATTTTTGAAACATTGGCGATTTTTTGAAAATTTCAATCCGAAATGTCAGACCATTTTTTATAAACCGGAAAGAGGGGACATCATTTTATGGGTGCGAAAAAACTATAATTACATAGCCGAAAATCATTTAAAAAAAAACGTTTTCAACACGAATGGCACAGAAGAGTAACGAGGCATACCAAAAATATTTACATCTCATAAATATTTTTTTCCTTGATCCATCTTATTGATCATGAATCATTATAATGTTCAACCGCTATATATGACTAAATCCAGTGTAATATACTTGTACTTGTAAATTATAATTTTATACGGTGCTCCAGATTTTATGTCCAGGTTAAATCTTTCCCAAATGAAAGACTAAACCCTTCCACACACTTTTCCACAAATGATTATCTAGTAAATTCACGCAATGTAAGTGCACTACATAAGTATAATAAATACAAAACAATACAAGAACAATACGTCAATCCACCAGAAACATAATGGGAAAATATTTCACCGACTCCAGATACTTTCATATCAGAGGGTTCGACTCTGATGAAATCCTAATTGGTCCTATAAATCCTACTGATCCCTCAATATGAATATTTAAAAAATCCTTTCGTAAACCTACATGTATTTAAAGTGACTGTCTTTTGCATTTTTATATATAAATTCTTTGACAAATCTAATACGCCTAAATTTTGAATGAGAGAGCTAGGTATAATGCCAGTAGCCGAAATAACAAATGGTAATATTTTTATAGTCTGAGAATGCCAAATTCTTTTAATCTCATTTCCTAAATCTGTATATTTTCCCCTTTTTTTAGAAACAGTTTTCTGAATATTACAAGAATTTGGAATAGCGACATAAGTATTTAAAATCAGCACCATTACACTTCTAAAACAGGAGCAGAAGGCATAAAATGTACGGGGTTCTCTTCGTAACATCTGTCAAAACGTCAAGCCAAATGATAAGTTCGCAGAGAAGAAACAATAATCTAGTGAATGTTAAATGTAAAATTCAAAAATTCGCCTGAAATCAAAGTGTTTTCACCTAAAACTAACTACCTATGTATGTAGTTACCTTGGCTGACACCGACTCCAAAAATAACAATCGTAGGAATTTTTTTATTTTATTTTTTATTGCATTTTTGAAATCGTTTTTTGTTTTGTTAAAATTTTTGTTTATTTTTTGGTTTTTAGTGACGAGCGTGCGTAAAGAAGTTTTACTTTGAAAGAAATCATCGAAATCTGTTGGCGTAATATTGGGTTATTCGTCCATTTGTCGCGCACATACTTATTAGGCTCCCCCACACGCACACTTCGGCGCGACCGAGTCCCGCGCCACTTCAGGCCGCCGCGCAGAAAAGTAAAGGCCGATAGGTTTACAGCGCAGTTCACCGTGAAACTTTTCTGCGCGGCGGCCTGAAATGGCGTGGGACTCGGTCGCTCCGAAGTGTGCGTGTGGGGGGCACTATTGCAAATTTAAGATATATATGATTTTCTCATGGATCCCATTGTCAGAACTGTACCAAATTAAAATGGTACCACACGGGAAGCACCAGCTTTCTAATAAAAAAGAATCATCAATATCGGTTCACCCAATCGAAAGTTCTGAGGTAATAAACATAAAAAAAATATATAAAAAATAAATAAAATAAAAATAAAATAAATAATTTAAAATAAAAATAAAAAAATACCGTCGAATTGCTAACCTCCTCCTTTTCGAAGTCGTTTAAAAAAATAAATCAGTGTGGAATTTTGCTAAATTAAAAGAACATTATCGGAGACGGGATATTTTCATGTAGTGACGTCACGAGCCCACATAATTTATTTATTAAAAAAAAAAAAAACTGTACATTTCTAAAAATTTTGTAATGTTAGTAAAAAAATCTATCCACACAATTTTTTCAAAGTCGTTATGAAATCCATGCAAGTGGTCTATTGTCAGTTATACATAATACTTACAATAGCTACCTTTACTTATATTACGAACAAAATTTACATTATTTTACGGGTGGGATTAAAAAAACTCTGTTTAATTTACTTACGTTTACTACATAATGTCAATATTGCGTGTTAATAATTCATTATTATGACCATCGTATTACTCCTTTTGTTTATTTTAAATGCTGCTTTTCCCATTTTGCTTTTTAGAAACATAACAATTTTAATTTGTAGTTAAGATTCAAAATGGAAATTTTTTTAACTCGCTTACAATATTACAAATTTTATTTTTTCCATTGTTAATTTGAAAAGATTGCGGGGGTGAGAACAATGTAAGCAGGATCTACGCATGTTCTAAATACGTAATATTAAGAACAAGGTCACTCGAGCCTGGCTCTGTTACATTAGTCAC
Organism: Limnephilus lunatus; assembly: GCA_917563855.2. NCBI lineage: Eukaryota > Metazoa > Arthropoda > Insecta > Trichoptera > Limnephilidae > Limnephilus > Limnephilus lunatus. Next base: position 79,566,582 of record OU830592.1, read on the forward strand.
GTGGTAATGTAAAGTTTTTTGGCAAAGTATTTCATTTAGAGGTTAAAAGTTCGCATTGCAGATAGCAGATATTATGTCTTGTTTATTTCTCAATATTGTATTTGGCATGTTACAATCTAGTTAATCTTTTATATTACCCAAGGTTATTAGGTTTTCTTGCCAATTTATTTTCTTATATTATACTTATATGCTAATTATTTCATAAAAATCCAGTCTTATTTAAGTGTTTGTAGTCGCAAGTATTCTCCACGAATCACTTTGTGAACTGAAATCAACAATAATTATAAACTACATATGGAAGTTGAAAAACATTGGATAATTGTAATAACTGACTTAGGTACACCTATATTTCTTCTGATACGGTATTATGGTGAATCGATATTATGATCTTGAGCGACACAGCTGGCTGTGATCACTGCACAAGCACGTAACAGATTCGTAGTAAACACACTGAGGCATCTGTGGAGTATTGCTCTCTTCTAGTTGATAAGAATAGTTCTTCAGCCTTAAGGAATACTGGTGGTAATCACTGCACAATTACTTGACAACCACACATAAGAGATTCGAAATTAAGCACACCGAAGGAGTACCTACCAGGTGGTCACTGCCAAGATTTCTTAAAGAGTCGATATTAAATTGCACTGAGAGATCAATATGGTGATCATTGCACAGATTGCTTTAGTAAGTCAGGTACGCCTCATATGTTATATATGTATCTGGTAATGTTGTATTATCGTGAAAACAAGCTTATGGGTCCGAGTGGTTAACAGACTGATTGTACAATCATTTATTGTTGTAAATGTCACATACGTAGGTGTATTGGGCACACACTGTCAGATAGTGACAGGTACTTTGATAATAGGTGGGGTGGAGGAATTAGGGAACATATGTAGAGAGAGGTGCATTTTTTATTCTTTTTTTACATTAGCTCCATACAAGAGGCCCAGAGGAAAAAAAATCCTCAGGGCCTGTGTCATTTTTGGTGGTGTTGTGGAGAAGGTCTTTTTGTGGAAAGGAAAGAGAGGAAACGTTCTGTGAAGTAACAATGTATGAGGGGTGTGTAGGAATGTGGGTTTTAATGTATCCAGGAATGACGGACGTATTAATACATCCCTCCCACAATGGTGCAAGGTGATGGGTCGAGAGAGTCCGGCTGGACAGGTCAAAAGGTGTAACTCATCCAGTCTCTCCTGATACTGCCTGCCATGCATTAGGTAAGAAAACACATCCGTCGCCAGGATCTAGACAAATATCCCATGAAACCGGGCACCCTTGCTAAGACCAAATGTAGCTAACCACTTGGGGTGCATATGGCGGAGGTGTTGGTTATACAATTAATGGTTCCCGGGGCGGCGGTACCGATACCCGCCTCCCAATTGAATGTTCGAAATGAAAACTCCGCATTTGTTGCATCAACAGTATGTATTTTATTAGTATGTTACGCATTAGAACGTACTCGCTATATATATATAAATATTTTTTTAATTGCCTACAACCTGGGCGTTTATTGAAATAACATTATCATATACAAACAAGTGATCTTGTCTATTATCAGTTAAAGGTGAAAAAAAATATTACGACATTCACTTTGGCGTTTTAACGAGGTGATATATATTTTAAATTTTTGAAAGTATAATAAGTTATTTTTCTTCAACGTGTATTTATTGCAAATGCATTTATATCTTGTTGTGACACTGACAAACCATTAAAAATTACGACAGAGTTTTTTTCTCATTAATATCGTTTAAAATATATTAGAAGTCAGCCTAGATTACCAGTTTAACCTCAATATTAATTGAAGCCTTCAGGCTAAAGACAGAACTGCATACTGAGAGTATGTGCAAAATGCATAATGCATGCTAATATACCTTACTGAGCTAACTGCCATAGGTAGATTTAATCACATTATATCGAGATTGAAACCAATCACGTTGATTTGTTGAATTATTCTGGAAAGCAAAATTAATTGTACTGGGTACTTTAGAAATGTTAGCAGAGTTATTGAGGTATGATAGGTCAATTATTTTCCAAGAATATCCAGACCAGTGCAACATGTTCATACGAGTAGTTAACGCTATTACACGATAAAATAACTTTTAAAATTATGATGATTTACATGTCTTACTTATCAGTGCTGGCGACCCAAATAAGAACTAGGTACCTACTATTTTTGTAAACATAAGTTGGTATCCGCAATATCTACGTCAAGTTTTGAAATTTGTTGTGTTTTATTTTATAACTAGAGCAGACTCGTGAAAAATCACGGAACAGTGTAATTGTAGGATTTGTGAAGCTGAAAGTATTTAAAAAATTCTTGACTCAGGAATTTTCTTTATGATATAGGTGATTACATTTTTTTTGTTGACAAGTAGATATTCGAATGAACACCCTTAGTAAACTGTAAACTTGAAAAATCACCAAACCTGTCAAAAAATTTAAACAAAATACATAACGCAATTCAAAATTTATGAAATACCTCCTTGCCCCACAATTATTGCTTTTCAAAAACATTTTTTTTCAATTTTCCTTATAATATCCACATATTATAAAATAAATTCCTCCGCCGCGTCTGTCTGTCTGTTCGTGATAAACTCAAAAACTACTGAACGGACTTTCATGTGGTTGACTCATGAGGGAGGTTTATTTATATAATTTTGAGTTAAATTATCGTTTGTCGGAATTCAAATCAGTTCCAATTTTGAAATTTTCAAAGTAAATTTGAGTTCATCGAACTTGAATAATTTCTCGCCGGAATATTCCACTTGTCAACAAACTAGTACTTTTGATATTAAGAAATCCATTTTCAGCACTGTTTAATCCTGACCGTCGACTCCATTGATAAGAATCCGGAGAGTACCTCCCCTCTCCTATTCCCCTTGTCCCAATCTGTAAACATCCTTCGTACTCCCCGTAAAGAATAAGGAGGTAACCAGCTCTTTTCTATGTAAATAGATTTTTTGGAAGTGGAACGCCCGCGTCGTGTTCCTTGAACAATAACATTGGGAACTATTGAATTTATTCTTAGAACTCCTTGATACTATAAAGGAAAACAAGTTATTATCTTAATATTGTACATTTTAAACGTAAACGCCAGGGTCGTTTCTGACTTTAAAATTTGATAAAATCCATTCTCTTCGTAGTTTCGCATCAATAAAATATCTACTCTTTTCTTTTTTTACATTAACTCCACCCGAGGAAAATAATTTCCTTCAGGGCCTATATCATCTTTGGGAATTCTGTGTGGAGGGTCTTTTTGTGGAAATAAAGGAGTGAACTTGAATCTTGATGATATCCGTGTTGTAGGTTGAAGGAAACACAGTGGCCAGCAAATCGTTCCACAGCAACTGTTGAACTCAAAAACGAGTCGTAGAAACGATCCATTCTCATGTAAAAAATGTCAATCGTATACAAATACACATGTTGAGCGCGCGTTTGGCGGTTTCCCGATTGTGCACCGATGTCGAAGGAATCAGTGACGTTGGTTGGTCGGAGCATCTTCTATTGAAATAAACAAAGACAGCATTCCTATTCGACGATTGTGCTTTAAAGATTATGAAGATAGGATAATATATCAAACTGGCCACCCGTTTCTGCATAGAGTCAAGGGTTTTTTCAGGTATTTTAGGGCTCCATACCAACGATGGCTGATTCGCACAAAAACAATATCGATCGATACTTTTTTTTATTCGATTTTGATTTCTTCAATAAATTAATGCAAATCTTGAAAGTAGAAATAACTTGAAGATTTGCATTCCGCTTCCTGATATCCGATCGAGCTGACACTCGGCAGATATACTCGTTGTCGATGCCAATGCACTCTATCAACTTTTAGTGGCACTCACGCACACAAGCGCACCAACAAGCACATCTCTGAAACTGCTAGTCCCCTTCATAGGCCACTGCAATTAGCGATCCGCGATCGGAATTATTCCGGTAGTCCCAATTTTTTTATATGTTTTATACACTCATCTTATGATGTAAAATCTGAGTTTTCGACCTTGATTCACTTGAGCTTTCGCCGCCATTTTGAAAAAACCAGCCGAAATCGAGCCAAAATTTAGTTTTTCTCAAATATCTCGTTTCCAATTAAAAATTCGGCTAAAGTATCTTTACAAGTTTAGTAGAACATAAAATTACCTACAATTTTTACTTTCAATTTTTTTTCTATCTCTAATAAATATCGAGATATACAGTCGTAAAGATGTGTATAAATCTCGGTTTAACTGTTGACAATAACTTAAAATGGGATCTCCAAATTAACCTAATTACAAAAAAAATACGGAAACTCTCTTACATCTTCAAAACAATTCGAAATATTATGTCACTACCTCAGCTAAAAAATATATATTATGCACTCTGTCAAAGTATTCTAATGTATGGTATTTCAGTATGGGGAGCAGCAGCAGAGACTCACCTCAAATCACTTAAAATTAATCATAAAACAATAATCAGAATTATGTTTAGAAAGCCTTATCAACATCCGACAGAACAGCTAATGATCAACAATAACCTATTAGACATAAATAAACTATACATAAAGAAGATCATCTACAAAAACTGCATAAAAATATCACCACACTTCATAACTCACTCGCAAAACACAAGAGCAAACACACACAATCAATTACAAGTACCACATATCAAATCAAATTTTGCAAAAAAACATGAATCTTACTTGGCACCATATATATTCAATAAGTTTGTAGCCCAAACAAAGACCTACGTCGCATCTAATAATTTGAATTGGGTTTTCAAAAGATTTTTAAACTGGTTGAATGTCAAAGAAAGAAGAGAGATAAGTAATATTCTTAATATCTAATATTATATATTTTCTTTTATTCTACTCTGTTTTTAAATTCTGATTTCCTCTTATTTTATTATTATTATTTTTACTATAATATATATGTTTCTTTTTTTATTTTTTTTTTACCACTTACTTGTTTTTATGTAATTAAAAATTGTTAGCTACCAGCCTCAGAACAGACTCTGTCTAGTGAGGAGGGTAAGGAAAAAAAACTGTTGTACATAACTAATAATAAATAAACGCCCGGGTTGCCGGCACTGAAATTGAAAATTGAAATTGAAATTTATAAAAGGAGGTAAATTGCTCGACTTTGTTCGGTTTTTCTTGCGTATCTCTTTTTCAGTACAATTTTATGAAAAAATTATTGATATCAATTTTGTAGAGAATAATATTTCATAAAAGATCTAGATATATGTTTAATGTTTTTATCGTAATTAGGTATTAGGTAAAATTAGGTCAAAAATTGAATCAGAAGAATAGTATTTTAATCTAGGCATACCATGATTATTCTTTTTTTTAAACAATTATGGTTGAAATAACGAAAACATACATACATAATAGCAACATTAACCATCAATTTAATCCCAACATATAAATAAAATGATTAATTAAGGTACACAGATGTAGTAAAAAAAATAAAAAATATTGTATTTTCTTAAAATTTATGACTATTGACTTTAGTTTCTTCCTGCCACTTACGGGCCCCGAACAGCTTCAATATAGTCTGTCTCATCAGCCGAATTTGTGGCTACTGAGTCATAAAATTCCACAGTATTCTCGCACGAGCTGCCATTATAGTGAGTAGGGAGCATTTAAAACCCGACTTTCTACATGTACACTTTCCGGCGCAACTTTTTTTGCATTAGCATGATATAAAGTTCAGCAACGCCTGAGGTACAGCCTCCTTCATTATTGGTACTGGAGTTAGTAATCGAACAGCGTCCTTCTTCCACCCCATTCAGTTGGATCTTTGTGGTGACCAAGCCAAGTCTGCACTTTGAAGTGTGTTCTTGAAGCATGTTAATGGACTGCATCTTTGGTGGGTGGTAGCCAGGATAAATAGAATTTGTTCTTATTCACTCCTTTGACAAAATAATGTAGGTACCTTAAATATTCCAAATTTGATTTCTCATTGCTGCCATACAAAAGTACAAAGAAGTGTTCGGCAGCGAAAATGATTGTTTCTCCTTTGCTTTAGATTGACCTTTATCAACTTTTTGGTAATATACATTTGGAGGTGAGAGAGCAGTGAGGAGAACCAACAGGTCGATATCCTGACCAATGATTATGACTACATAATGTTGAGATGACAACGAGTTTGCTGTGGTTATTACGTGAACATCAGCATCCTCTTCAGCTTGTACTGTTCGTTATTTGCGATCGATCAAATGAGGCTTTGAGTAGGGAAATAAAACGAGACATGTTCTTCTCATTTCCCAGAAACTTTTCTTTTGTGCTTTTCTTTTCAACCGAATCTGGGTATCCATTAAATACCACTATTGCATTGGCGCCATAATGATTTTGTACATACCTGACATATTGCAGTAAATATCCTTCATCAACTATGTGTATTTTAATGCTTCCCAGTTCTGTGTAATTTGGTACAGGGTTGAACGTTCAAATTTTCAATTTTACACTTTTTGGCAATACAAATACGATGGAATAGCATTAATGGATCTATTGTCACAGTCACACCCTGATTTTTTTATGCTGCTGGTCACCGCTGCAAGAAAAACTATCGCATCTTTACATTTTAGGTGTAGGTTTCCAAAGTTCTGGTTGATAACTTTAGACATAGCAAATTTCACAATCTTTTACCGTTCTTTTCATCGTGCCACTGCTTATAGACATAATCATGTTTGTTTTAGGAAATGGTTCATGGCAAGCAAACCAATCAATGAGAGTTTGGAAGTCTTTGTCATCCCTCTTAATTCGTGTGGGCCTCATCTCTGCATGTTGCTCTGACGTTTCTGATTCAACCCCACAGAATGACTCGATACCGTCACAAATTTTATGCAGATAAACAAATCCATAATCCTATAAGAACTGTAATCCGGTGTAGCCTAAGTTATGACCGACAAAAGTTTCATGGGGGCTAGCGGCTAAAGACTTTATGAGAACAAAAAACTAAGATTTCAATACAAAAATTACCGATTCCCAAAGAAATACTAGTAACTCTTAAAAGGTTATTTTTGTTTATCATTTTTGTATATAAAAGATCTAAATTATCTTAAAAAGCCATCTAAGAATCAAAGAAGCCACATTTTTGGAGCTGACAACCTCAATTTAGAACTATCCGTATGGCCCGTCCTGGAGCGCCAACTGCAGGGAACCAGGGTAGCTAAAGGGTGAGAGGTGGGGTGGGGGGGGGGGTGAAAGGGGAGGGGGGGAGGATCCTTACTCTCATTAATTTATAGTTATAATATATAAAAATGTAATGTAAACAAAAGTCGAATAACGTGGTAATATCGTGATAAATTTTCTGTTTCACCTATCGATATATGTTTATACATACTAAATATCAATAAAAAAACTACAAAAAACCTTTAAAACACACATCTTTTTAGAAATTTTATTCTCTACAAAATTAGTATCAGTCATTTTTTCACAATATTGTACTGGAAAAGAGATACGCACGAAAAACGGAACCAAGTTGAGCAATTTACCTGTTTTTATAAATTTATACTCATCTTTACGTCTGCATATCTCGATATTTATTAGAGATAGAAGAAAATTTGAAAAGTAAAAAATTGTAGGTAATTTTATGTTCTACTAAAGTTGTGAAGCTACTTTAGCAGAAATTTGTATTGGAAACGAGATATTTGAGAAAAACTAAATTTTGGCTCGATTTCGGCTGATTTTTTCAAAATGGTGGCGAAAGCTCAAGTGACCCAAGGTCGAAAACTCAGATTTTACATCACAAGATGAGTGTATAAAATATATAAAAAAATTGGGACTACCGGAATAATTCCGATCGCGACCCCCTTTTTAGCGCTAATTGCACTGGCCTATTCACAAGAGATTACGCAAATAGGTCGAAAATTGGAAATAGATGTATGTAGGTATTATAAAAAAAAATGTTTTTAAGAATTGATTTTTTTTGGTAGGTTTAAATTTCATAAAAGTATTTTTTCACGGATCTTCTAATTTAAATGCCCAACAACATCACGATTGCAAACAGCTTGTAAAAATATTATTTTTTTTTTAAACAAATGTTTTGTTATTGAATATTTCTTTCAAAATTAATTTTAGCCTACCAAAATTAAATTGTTTTACGATTCGTTTATTTTACGTATGCCTACTAAGTATGGCGCTTTCATTATCAGTAGGTACGGAGCCCAAATAATGGGGGCGTGTCGTGACTTTTTTCCGATTTTCGGGATTTTCCTGAACTAAACAAAACAAAAAATATTGTCTGAAATCTTAGAAAAAGTCGAAACAACGAATGAGTAAATTACTTTCTGATTGAAAAAAACTGTGTAAGACGTGAAATAGAATATCGGTTTTAGTGAATTCGAAGAAGTCCCAAGTTATCAATTAATTATAATATAGTAATTTAAGTCATTATATTTCTTTTATTTACAAGTCTCTCGCTAGGTAATAGATTTTATCTAGTAGATATTTTATCTGTTGGTTTTAGTGGTAACATCCGAGGTGACTTCTTCTGCTATATAATATAAGAGATTTTATATATATATATATATATATTTATTTTTTTTTTTTTTTTTTTTTTTTTTTTTTTTTTTTTTTTTTTTTTTTTTTTTTTTTTTTGGAGTTCTACGAATTAAACACAAAAACAATTAATAAAATAATTAATAGATTTTATATTAGTGACATAACATAACACTATTACCGATAGTCTTGTTCTTTCAGTGTTGGCCTATGGAGACACAGTGTATGGTCTCTCTTTATATAAAAAAAAAAACAAATGCAACGTTTGCAAATGCATATGTTCGATATTGCCACAATGTCCCGAGTCGCGAGCACATCTCGCTTACCTATATCGGCATCCGATTCTAAATATGTACGTCGAACAGAGAGAAGTTACATCAAATGTGTCAAATACACAATTTGATGAATTCGCAGGCTCCCTGCCTTAGGTAATTATAACCAATAGTGCCAATAGACTGCGGTGGTCCCATGACTCTCATGCACTGTACACGACAAAGAGACCATTTACTTGTTCTCCACAGACATAAAACTGCTGTATTTGAGAATATTTTAAGCTATTCATCATCAAACTTTGGAATGAAATACCACTGCCTATTCGAATATTGACATCGTTGCAGTGCTTTAAGAAGCTCCGCGGCGAATGGTTTGCTGACTCCAAAGTCAACTGCACAACATCGCAATTGATAGAATTTACAATTAAAGGAATACCAACTTGTGTTTGTGATTTTTTTTTTTACATTAACTCCACACAGGAGGCCCTGAAGAAAATAATTTCCCTCAGGGCCTATGTCATCTTTGAGAATGCTGTGTGGAGGGTCTTTTTGAGGAAAGGAAGGAGTTAACATGGGTCTTGAAGAGACTCATGTTGTAGGAGGGAGGAAACACAGAGGCCGGTAAATCGTTCCACAGCCGAGCTGTTGAACTCAAGAACGAATCGTTAAAACCACCCGTTGTCATGTGATAAATATTAACCGTGTACAAATGTTGGGCGCGTGTTTGGCGTGTTTCCCGACTATGCACCGGTGCCGAGGGGATCAATGACGCTAATTCCTCGGAGCATCTTCCATTGTAATACCGGTAGAACAAGGACAGCATTCCCACCTGACGCATGTGCTCTAAAGATTGCAATCCGTCTGTTATATCATTTATTTTGAATTTTAATATTATTTGTTTCAATTGTAATCTTAATTTAATTTTTATTTGATTTTAATTATTTGTTATATATATTATATTATGTGAATTTATTAAAGACACTGCCGAAAACGAGCTTCATTCCGAAAGAAATCCTGAATCTATTAGAGCTGTAAAATAAAATAAAAGCAATGTTATATAAATAAGATTTATAAATTTTTGTAAAAATCTATTGAAAAATAAACGTTTTTATTATTATTATCCAATTTCCGTAACAAAGGAAATTCAACAAAAGGAAGTTTCTAAACCATACACGGTTTATTAAAGTCTGTAGGTTTTGTATAGATGTTTGTTGGGGGACTCGGGGGGGTTAATACATGAACAAGTGAACATCCAAGATCCAGAACAACATCCTAGAACAACACCCAATTTTTTAACTTCTCTTCATTTTGTCTCACAAAAATATTCCATTAACACGAGAAAGAATTTTAAAGATTATTAAACATACAGGTTTCCGGCTTTTAAAGTGTTAAACGAGGGGTTTCTAGAAAACTCTCTGAATGACAAGTAACGCTGCTGTATATAATAAAACTTTTTATCTTAATCATTTGTGTTTTTATATCGTTTCTGTGAATAGCCCGAACCCCCTGGTGTGCGCGCCATTGTGAAAAAATAAAATAACTTTGTTTGGGCGATTGGGGGTGGGTTGGGGTGGCTTTTGTTGTACAGCATTATTGTTTGAGTGCCAGTTAATCTTGTAAACTCTGAATTACCGCTAGTTTTTCCTACCTGTTCGTGCGTCCATAATCGTTAAGTTAGGTTTTCCGCGCGCTTGTGACATTTTTATCGGATAATGAATTTAAAATTTCATAATTTGTGTCGCTTTTCATTTTTCATTTCTAGTTTATGAAATCTGTAATGCCCAACGTTTTGCGTGGCGTGATCACAGTTGCTTAAAAATACCCGTATAATATTATAAGTAACGACATTCTGAAATTACGACCTTAAAACATTGTTATTAAATGCGTTGTTACTACATGTCTACAAAATTATATTATTTTGGCATTGATTTAAAATATGTTTTTATTTAATTGAACACCTATTGCGCTTTTACATACATGGACTTAACTAATTTATAAAGTACATAATATTTATATTCAAGTGCCTATATAAGGAGGGGGTTCATGAAGTTGGCACCCACCCTCCATTGTATTACATAGGAAAAAAGAAAATAGTACTCACAGAGTCACAGATTACGTTTCTGAAAAATACAACAATATTATTGGCACCATCTCTTTTTATCAGTGTTAGGTAGATAATACGTTGTGGTAAGTAGAAGTCCCAAAAAAACGAGTGTGCTTTAGACCACACGACTGAAGTAAAACTTCACTAACTTATAAAAGACGAGAGAAAGAAAATGTGCGCGCGCACTGCTCTCTCTTGCTCCTGCAGTGTGATACAGACAATAGGCCTGCACTGTGTCTTAGATATAACTGGCTATGAGAGAAAGAGAGAAAGAAAATGTGTGCTCGCACCTCTCTCTCTCTCTTGCCCCTACAGTAATACGAAACGTAACTCTCTCTCTTTATACCTTCACTAACCTATATCTCCCTCTCAACTTCCGTTCGCCTCGTCCGATCACACTTTTTGTAACGCTCTCGTCACGTATTCACCAGCTTACTCCCCAAGTCAAAAACTTTCTAATACTTTTTACAATCCCTCCCCCCTCCCTTCCTCTCTTGCTCCCTCCCCAGAATCGAACCCCCCCTTGGGTCTAACCTCCTCCCATGTGAATGCTATATCTTCGCCCTTGGTTATTACTGTATTTTAATCATAATAACAATAACTTAACGATGTTTTTATATATATTTTTTATGTGTATACCTAACTAGAGTCCCAGCTGCTCCTATATGGAGTCATTGAGACTGTGGCATTCCCAATTCGGGTATGTTGTGAGGCTAAAGGTAATGGGGAGAGGAAGGAGATGGGTAAGAGGATGGTGAGGAAGTACTTGGCTATTCAGATCTGGTCACCAAACACGGCTAAAGCCATTTTCAAGCAACGTTTCAATTCTGAATGGTGGTCTTATACCAGGGCGATACTGAGAGTATCTTCAACTCTAGAACTTGACGCAAATATACTATGCATACTTTAAAATGAATTCATTTAAATAACAATTTTTTTTTCTTTCAACGTATAGTAATCAAACAAAAAATGCTATATCTGAAAGAACTTAACGCTAATAAGCTTTTCTAAATAAAAATGTCGCCATTTTTGCGTTTTTTGATCCTAACATAACGTAGCCAAAACAGCCTTGGTTGGTATAATCCAATTATAACATAATGTTACTAGATAGAATTTCACAGAAAGTCATAAAATGCCTGACGGAGTATATGTAAACTTAACCTAACTCGACCAAAACAGTCTTGGTTGTTATATAATCCAGATATTACTAGAATTTGAGATGTTTCCCGACCTTTATAATCCGCCGCATGGCCGTGATCTACAAAGTTACCAGATTATTTTGGAATGAAAAAACTTTTTCTGAAAAGTATAAAAGGTAGTTATTTCTGGAAAAATATGAAGTGAACCTATAAGATGATTAATTTTTACATAAAGTACGTAGAGATAATGTAATAAATTGAACTAAATAACACAGTTAACAAAATAATGTAAAAGGAAGATTAAATTACAACGGAAGTTCAGTATTTAATAGCTTTAGCTAAATTCCACGCCGTATGTTAATCATGAAATTTTGTTATATCATGTAAATTGAAAAATGTTTGAGAGTGAATTATTACATAAAGAACTAGGCACCTTTTAAAAGAACGGTAGATTTTATAATGACAATATATTGAAAATGTAATTTAAAAAACTGATGAGGCGAAAACTGACAACATTATGCGAGTCTGAAGCCTCGATAATTTGATAAAAAAATTATTCCATTGTAAATGGTTGTTTTATTAGTTGTGTAAATATTGAAACACATTTATTAGTGAAGGAAACGTCTTTTTAGTTTGGACTGTTGTATAAGTCGCGCAATTAGAGTTGACCCAAACAACACAGTCTACGGCCGTTGTTCCCAATCCTACTGATCAACTGTAGGTCCGAAATTTGGCTCAATACTCGCTCAAAATGCTTTTCCTAACCCAACTCTCCGACAAACAGGCGAATCGAGCGTTACTAAACAAATCACTTAGCTGATCGGAGACTCAGATTGATCTCGCAAAGATGGGAACAACGGCCGTTAGGATGTATTAGTGCATATGTACTTACTTCCGACAGTGATGTTCTTGCAAATCGTCACTGAGAAACAACACTTAATTGTTTTTAGCGAAAAAGGGCAACGTAATATACCCTATGCTTTTATAGTGTCGTTCTAATGTCAAACGACGATATTTCTTAACTCGTAGAAGCGATCTGAGAATAATCTTATTTATAATTCAGTTATAAAATGCGATCCGAATGTCATTATCTAAACTTACACAACCAAATTAAAAAAGGGCGTGATTATATATATAATTTAAAAAAAATACTTATTTCGGCTGTCCGTGCTGTGCGTTAGTTCTGCGTGAAATCTGAACTCAAATTTGCGAGTCGTTTTGAAAATTGGAACTGATTTTGTGTAGAATTCAGACAAGCGATAGAATATCTACGTACAATACAATATTTCTTATACGTATTTGAAATTCAAGAATTCTGATTATTCCGTGATTTTTCATGGATCTGCGCGAATCTTCAAACATACTAATTTAGGTTGTCTGTGCGTTAGTCGACAAGTCCTGCTTGAGCATGAAATCTGGTTTAGAGAACAAAAATTTGCTTTTAATTTAAGTGTTATTTTCAAAATTAGAACTGATTCATACAGAATAATAATGTAACAAGCGATAAAGTAGGTATCTACCTTCCTGCAGTATAATATTTTAACAGAAAATTATTTTAGTAAAATTGTATTTTTCGAAATTATAATGTATCTAATATACCGTGATTTTTCACGTGTCTGTGCTAGTTTATTATAACTCCGTACTCTGCAAGTGACTCGGGCCAATCAGCGTCAAAAAGTTGACTGGCGTTAGCACAAATTAAGGAACATGAAAGCTTCCGAAACATGATTGTGTTATGTAGACGCTGAAAATTACTTATTAAAATTACCATTAAAATTACAACTAGATAATCCCAAGTAAGCAATGTGTTCCTTAATTCTGGTGAACTAAGTATGTTACTTTCTTACTTACTAACATTACCTACTTGTAAATAATATGTTTGGTAAAATCAAAAATGTACGATCGTGTAAAAAATGTGGAGATCCGCAAAGAATGCAAGGTCGATGTTAGCGTAATGAGGAGGATTAAGAAAGGGACGCTTGGACGGTTTGGGCATGTAGACCGAATGAACGAAGAAAGCAGTGTACAGAGAATAAATTACGCGAATGTGAATGGTAGAAGAAGTCGCTGACGCCCGAGGAAGACATGGCACCATAAAGTGAATCAGATACTTGAGTCGGGCCCTGTCAAGAGTCAGAATAATAGAAGAGTATGTATTAGACGATGGTATGAATGTGAATGAAGCAAGGAGAAACGGCGCGATGGTTAATTAGGTAGTTATTGTTATTTTTTTGAATTAGGCAATTCATCCTAAAGAGAGTGTTTTGTGGTTATTTTTATTAGTAATATGCTGAAGAGATAAGTGGACGTGTCCATGTGACATTTTATGTTCACCATTTACACCTCTGCCATAGGTCATCCCAAGTGGTTCGCTACGTTTGATTACTTAGCAGGGGTGCCCGAGTTCATGGGGTGCGGTTTGTCCGGATCTTGGTGGTAGATGTATCTGCCCGCCAACTGCGTGGCAGGCCGGATCGAGAGAGAATGTATGACCTCTCCAGCAGGACTCTCTCTGAACGTCGCCTTACACCGCATTGGAAGGTATGGATTCATACGTCCGTCACTCCTGGAGACTGATTTCTTCTCAGAATTATATCTCCTTCCTTTCCTCGAAAGACCCTCCACACAGCATCCCCAAACACGACATGGGGGAATTATTTTCCTCAGATCCTCCTATGTGGAGCTAATTTTAAAAATATATCCAAGAAAATTTATTTTGTTCTTTAATTTCTTTGAAATTTCTTATCAATTTTATTGGTATTTTACTGTGGCCTAGGAGTCGAAATGTAAACTGGCGAAATCAATTATTTTTCAAATCGGTATAAATTGCACAAAATAATAGTATTTACCTAAGTAGTTAGTTCGTTTGAAAACTTTTCAGTTCTCAAAGTGATGATTTTCCGTGTAAACTCGGTTAATATTTACAGTTCGCTTTAATCCACTGGGTTGTAATACACCACACTGCAAACAAAAGTTATTTAGCTAATGGAAAAAAAAGTTTTACAGCGTATCCAACTGAGTCCGTGATTTTCCGCGTTTGGCGTAGACCAGCGATTGGCAACATTTTTATTGACAGTCTGTTAAATAAATACAACGGCTGGTTTACACACTTAACCTGCTTTGGATGCGAGCAATGTCTGTTTGATTTTACGGGGGCTTTGCAACTACATAATATAATTTATTTTTAATTTATTTCTACAGTTTACTGGTAACCAAATGATTAATGCACTAATAAAAAAATGTTAGTAGAGTGTAAAACAATCAATGCGTATGGTTGCAGTAATGTTTTGTGAACACCTCACTTCGAGAACCTGTGCTGAGGTGTTCGCATGTTTTAGATATCTAAAATGTTATTGTGTATTTATTAGGTTAGTATCAGTTAAAGCATATCACATGTATTGGAAAGAAAAGAAAAGTTTACTACATTAAAGTAGACTTAATGAAGCAATTAACAAGAAAAGAGATTAGAACAAATAGTAACCGGACAACTTGACAATGTGCAACTTCATCACCCTTTGAAAAGTCATTAAGTGATTAAATAGGTTACGTTAGGTTAGGTTACGGTCTATTGTTTTCATTACTTTTATTGACTTTTCAAAGGGGTGTTGAAAAGCCACTTTGTTGAGTTGTCGTGGAACCGCAAAAATACAAAGCAATTTTTTTTAAATTGCCAATTTATACGTACCATAATAATCTCTTTTTAAATTTAAATATTATATAATTTAAATACTAATTATTTTTTGTTGTGTTTGGTGTGGGGTAAAAAGGTTTTGGAAAAAATTGTGAACCTTTTTTTATCAAGCCTAAGAATTTTATTTTTATTTTGTGTGTTGGTGAATTATAATTATAATCATCAAACAGTATTAATGGCCTAGAAATTGTAGGTTGAAATTTAAGAATCCGGCTCAGAATGCAACTCTTAGGGCGTGCCTTACGCAAAACCGTTTTCGTACGTAGAGTTTGTATACAAATCTAATTTTGTAATGTGTAGAATCGAATTAAAGCAATGCCAAGATGGCGCCACTTACGTTAACAGTTTGCGTGAGGAGCATCGCCTGACAGGCGTAAGTACTACTGGATTTGTAATTTCATGAATATCTCCGAATATGGAGAGATTGACGATACTATGCTTATTATTGTAACTGGCAGTTGTGAATACGACGTCATTGCCTGTCGCGGTTACTTTATCTCGGTGTCTAGCTGTCACTGGATCCGAGGAACCGGCAATTTTCGGAACCAGTTCCCATCGAATTTATAAAATGGTCACCAACACTCACTGGGCGAAGCCGTATCAAAAGCCGCCTGCAGGGCCTAGCAGCAAAAACCTGCTTTAAACTTCTAGTATGTTAGTATTGCCATAGCGGCGCGCTTTAATGTTTGCTCGTTTTTAAATTAATAAATTATTCCGTAATAAATAAATGGTGTCACAAAGGAGAGGTAAAAACGAATGCTTATAGGCGAGAACATGTTTTTTTCTTTTCTCCTATTTCAAGTCTCTTACACATTATAGCCAAATAGAGCCTATAAAGGCCAATAGGCCTTGTAAAGGAGCAATTAGAGAAGCCCGAACTGGGCGTAACTGAGACGCCTTGTTTGTCATGTTGTCATCTTACCTACTAATTGTTATAGATCTCGCCTGCCTTAACAACGTTCACAAGCCCATTTAACATAATACGGAAAATATCGTAAATGTGTTAAAAACCGACGTTTATTTGCGTTGATCCAGCGTTTCAGACTTCTGCCCTGATGATGGACATTGGAAAACGGTTCAAAGAAGGAAGCCTAAGGCTGGGAGTACACAGACTGCTTCAAGCTTCAAGCAGTCGATATTGACAGTTTCAAGCAATGTCTGCATATCGATCAATTTAGGAGGCCGTAATGGGTACCGCCGCCCCGGGAACCTTTATTGGATAACCAACACCTCTGCCATAGGTCACCCCAAGTGGTTCGCTACGTTTGTTGATTAAGCAGGGGTGCTGGGTTCATGGGGTGAGGTTGGTCTAGGTATTGGAGGCGGATGACCAGGACACACTGAATCCCAGATTCCTACCCACCCCTTAAACCCTTTTCCTTCCCAGAATTCTCCTCTCCTTCCTTTCCTTAAAAAAACCCTCCACACAGCATCCCCAAAAATGACACAGGCCCTGAGGGAAATTATTTTCCTCAGGGCCTCCAGTATGGAGCTTATGTAAAAAAAAATAGCGATCTGCAGCTTTCATTGAGAGAAAAATATTTCGTACCGTTTATTACGCGCAATGACTGCTCTAGCAATCACAACTTCCTAGCGCCTTCGGAATCAACATGAAACATGCAGCTTGAGCGGTTTGTGTTATTTTTCATACCTCGTCGACAGCCCAATCTGTCCATGTGTCCTGGAAAACATAAAAAAAATTGTTAAATGAAAAGTGGTATGTGAAATGTTCCTGACCTCTGCGCAGACGCTTCAGTCTATCTTGAAGTACCTCTGATTTCGGGCACTTTTGGAAGTCACGGAGTCGAATAACCTGGTCACGTATTTATCGATGAGAAACCCATTATTTATGAACACACGGCGGATCCCGTGGACTATGGCGGGAACCGGAAGGAACGGATACGGAAACCTGGGAATCGATACAAACTTAGGTTTGGTAGTTACGCTGCACGAGAGTAGGAACAAATATATTTTACATAAAGGCGAAAATCGGCACCTTGTTCCCTCTTGTGCAGCGCATAAATTTGCGAAAATAAGCGCGAGCCGGGACAAGAATTATGGTAACGGAACGAGGCAAACGCAAGCCGTTTGCGGTTGCTTCGTCCCTTCCCCATTGCGGACCTTATCGTAACACAGTTGCCAATTAAACGGATTAAACCGTTTAAAATTTATTTTTTGGTCCGTCCGGTTCCGCTAACATTGAATGGTAAGAATATAGACTGGAAATGGAAATGGAGGGTAAACTGGCTTTTTAGGTAAGTGGCTCATCAATTTTTTTTCAAACAGATCCTGATGCGTTCGATTTAAAAAAAAAAAAATTATATTCAGTATTGTTTTTGGCCTTATACCAGCAGAATATGTATTTTTTAATTCCCCAAGTTCAATAATAATTATTATTTACTCATAAAACTACATTTATATCACATATTATAACGTCCCCACAACAAGCACCCACCTAACATGTATTAGTTATTTACCTTTATACTATATTTAACGAATTTCAATCTAGCGTTTGAATTTTACATTAAAGATCTCAAATTTTGGCTTAATGAACTTTGAGAAGTACTTACTAGTATATTAAAAACATCGTGATAAAATTTACTAAAAAAACAATACCCAAACCATGAAATTGTACCAAAGAAGTCGCTGAAAACTTACCCAAAACATATTCCCCCTCAGCACAGGATCTCCTATGGGGGAGGTCTAAGAAAATAATCTACAACTCTTTTATATTTCATATGTTTCTTCAAAAAATGTGAAAATTATAATATGGTAATTAAATAATAAAAAATCATTTTTTTTTAATGGCAGCAGCTAATTAAGATTTTGAGCAAAGCTGTAGAAAACACAGTATTTGTTGCACTCCGATAAACAAACCGCTAAAACTTGAATATTATGTAAAATAAATTATTATCATTTTTTTCCAAAATCACTCAAATTCTAACGTGTAGGCCACAGTGAGTATACTTACTGCCTATTATGAATCTGAAAAACATTTTTTTTCTTATAATGTAAATAATTATAAGTGGGTACGCAACTTTTGCCTCCCCTGAGGGAATAACGTCTATAAAACTTCGATTCATTGACGACCAACCCTACTAAATAGCAATGCTTTTTATCAAGCAAAGTTTCAGTATTGAACGATGTAACTTTGTTTCGTAAATGTTTCCAAGTTTATTTCTCCTTACATTTATTAAGGTTATCTGTGATTTTTATCGCAGAAAACATAATGTAGCTTTAAGTCTGTAAAAAGTTTTAAATAAGTTTCAACATTTTAAATAAATATAAATGACAGACTTTGGATCTTTTACACGTTTAGCTTTTTCTAATTTTTTGTTATTTTTATCAATATTTTCACATACACAGGTACTTCTTGTTTTATTTTTCATTCTATTTTATTTCTTCTACAACTACAAGAAGAAGAACTTATCGGCTGCCTCCGGTCGCGGTGGTCTCCTATGTGTAAATAATAATTATTTATAATTACATATTCTAGTGTGGTGACTCTTTAATGACTTTCCACACTAGTGACCAACGTGTACAAGTATTGCGAAATATATGTATGATCAATCGAAAAACATGGCACGACCAAGTGAAACAGATATTTGAGTCGGGCCATGTCAAGAGTCAGAATAATAGAAGAGCATGTATGAGATGATGTATGAATGTAAACGAGGCAAGGAGTGTGTGCCAAGACCGAGTTGTTTGGCGGTCAGTCCTCTCTGCCTACCACTACGGGAAAACGGCGTGATGGTTAGTTAATTATTTACAATTATTGGGATTCATATTAACCTTTTGTTTGCCTTAATTGGTCGTAACTGTCGCTAGTAAAATCCTACATTTATTTTAAAAGATCTTTGATTGTCCAACAAGACAAGCGTGCCAATAAAAAAAAAGAAAACACACATGATAGCAACTAGGTATATTTACAAAATAGAAATTTGGAATAAATGTAAGAATATTCCTCTGTGAACTATATGTGGAGTAAAAAATCTCTCAAACGGAATCGCTGGTTAAAAATCCTTCTGGTACGTGCTGATACATATTGTATATAATTAAAAATAATAATTACATACAAAATTTTATTACAATATAACGCTTCTCTTTAAGCTTAAGCAATGTTTGTACAGAGAAGCGAAATTTAAACACTCTCTTTCCAAAATGGTGTAATACGCGAGTTGCTTGATGTTACGTCTTTTAACCGTAACATGGAAATTGCATACGTTTTCTGAATCGTAACTGCCAAATCGTTGAGGCCGATTGGCCCGCCTACGTGCCACCCAGTGTTACCAGATGCTTGGGTGTTTTCATGATTTTCTAATTATTTATACCTTCGTGGATTTTTAAGCTTTTTTAAAGATTTATATATGTAGCTGACAGAGTATTGCACTCACCGCTCTGTTCGGCTAAAATAAACAAACTTACCGTTTTTTACCGGTTACCATAAACGTGTACCTACTTTTGAGTGAGATACTATTTTTTATCACACCGAATTCAGGAATGTAATCCTTAAACTTCGGTACCTACCTACTGGTTCACGTGTTAACAATGAATGAAATATATGATTATTGTCCTTGTCAATAAATACCTAACACGAATACAACAATAAAATGAAAGGAATATTATATCATGTAACTTTAATTAGGTACGTACATTAACTACTGCAAAATGTAGAAAAATAAATTATTGGGGTTGTGGGAGAATTTCTTCTCCCGCATCTCGTGGATCTGAAAAAACTTGTTTTTTGAAAATTACTTACATTTTTATTTCTATTTAATTTAAAATAGAGTTCTACAAATTGAACTTGATAACGGTAAAAAAATAAAATAAAAACTTTATAATTTTGTTTTATTATTCGAACATAGAGATATACTATATTCGAAGGAAAACTATAAAATGAAAGTTTTTTTTAACTGCTCACTTAATTAAGGCTAATTGTTCGCTTTTCGGAAAAACTCATATACGTCTCATAGAATTCGTTATGTCTCCCTTATGGTGAAAAACATGATATAAACAGAGAAAACATCACGCTTTACATTTAAACCAGAAAATATGCAAAATGTACACCTTTATGAAACCAAAGTTTCGGATCGCAATTTGGAAAAGGTTTATGAAATTTCGGGATTTTTTTATTAATTACTTTTACGTGGGAGGACAAAAAGTGAGATTATAGTAACGTTTAAAATACTTTTGTCTAATAAAATATTAATGTGTCTTTTTTCGTTATCAATGATTTTAGTTAGAAAAAACGTATAATATAATTATTTGCATGCAAAATTTTTATACTTCAGAAAATGTATATTTATTTCGATTTAAAATATTTGAAAGCGTATTTTATCACCTTTCAAAAACAGTTTTTTTAAACAGAAATGTTCAGTTTATTTGAATTTTATTGCACAGCGGAATTTTTTTGTTCAAGGTCTAAGGAGTTAATGAGGTATTATAAACATTTTACTTAGGTACTACCTACCATTGTTTTCTTGCATAAATTCTCAATAAAATGCTTACGAAAACATGGTGTAGTTTTTTTTTCTTCAAAACATGGGAAAACATGTTTTTTTTACCCCTGAACCATGTTTTTTTAGACTTGGCATCACTACTGCAACCCATCGCTATCCCATCACTCGTGGTTGATGTTTGTGGGTCAATCCGCGTGTTGAATCATTCATTCGACAAATTGAACGAGTCGAGAATTGCACTATTATCATCGGATTACGTTAACATGAAGTACATAACATACTGGTACCATCGAGTGTTCTAGAAGACGATGGTTTTCTTCATACCCACATTTATTTTATGAAAACGATAGACAGACGATACAAGAACGATGACGGCATTCACGAACTCTCGCTGGGAGTTTTGTGACTCTCTCCACACTGGAGACTTAATTCGCGTATCTAAAATATTGCGAAATCTGTGATCAATTGAATTTTTAACTTCTAAGTCGTCAAATAATCCAAAATGCAGCAGTTCCAACTTAACCTAAAAAGTATTTTTTCCTATAGATATTTAATTTTCATTTATGTTCGCTAAATTCCGCCTTACTCATAAACGTGTTTTAAAGATTACGCAACTTATAAACAACCATTTATTTATCACTTCGGTAAAATTTAAAACACGTTTATGAGTAGGGCCCATAAACGTAAGAAAAGTTCAGTGAGTAAAGTTCCTTATAATAACACAAAATGTTTATTATTGGTTGTGAATATGAATAGATGTAACAAATGTGCACTTATTTTATTTTTTGGTTATTTATGGTTTAAATCTTCAAGTCTGGAGCACCGCTAATAAAAAAACAAGATTCTTAATTTACCCCTGTTTTATAATCACCTCAAGAACATGACTCAAGAAAACTTTTTACTAAGAAATTTATTCCTAACTTAATCTGTCTTAAGACCTTGTTTAACTTCGTTGATTAACAGGTTTAATGCCTGATACCTAACTTTGAACATATTCCTTATTTCTTAGAACTTACAAGCACCAGAAGATTATAACGTAAAAATTACCTCTACCATATAACTTATAAGCATAAGAACTTTTCTCCTACAACTTATTACATACTTAGGTATAAATAAATTTCATCGAATACTATAATTTATTATAACTTACAACCATACCTTAAATCTGAAAGTCACATTTTTTGTGAAATTGAGCTATGAATATTACTTTGTTTATGTAAAATCACATTCTGTTGATGCTGAAAACATTGAATGAATAATTTTGCCTAAGAATATTGCAGAAACACAAGGAAGACCACCTTTAATTTTTATTTTTGTTTTGTTTAGTTCTAAATAAACACCGGACACTTTAATTTAACAAGTATTTTCATTCGATGTCCTAATTATTGAAATAATTTCACAATGAGCTCTTTTTGCAGTTATACAGAAATATGTACATTAGGGTGGTTACAAGGTATAAGGTGAAAAAATATGTTCGTCCTAATTCCGGCCTGACCCCCCCTTATATTTGCCATTTGTCTAGAAAATAAGATTTGGAAAGTTTTAGCTCAATTGGATAATGTTAACCCGTGCCTCATCGAGATTAAATTTGAAAAAACGATTTTTTGCAAAAAAAAATCGCCGTTTTTTCCTCATAAAATGAAAACTATTTGTCTTAGAAATTTTATTCTTGTTTCATTTCATAGGAAATGTTGGTATCTTCAAGTTTTACTCTAATCACTTTTTTGTTAAAACGTTTATATTTGAAGATATCTATTATTTTCCAAAACCGGACATGATCCGAATCCTCAGAGTCGCTATTTTTAGAAAATATGGAAAATGGCAATAAAGATACTTAATTCAATCACTTTTTATCAAATTTTGTTTCCTTTCAACATTATACCTACATTATTAAGCAATATAATAAACAACATCATATTTAATAAAATAATATAATATATAATAAAACATAAAACAATGGCAATGTGTTTTGATACCACTGCGGTAAATACTGGTCGCTTCAACGGAACCTGCGTTTTGTTGGAGCAATTATTAGAGAAAAATCTTCTTTATTTAGCATGTCGCCACCATATTTTAGAAATTATTCTCAAATCAGTTTTTTATTTAAAAATGGGCACAACTACTGGACCCCACTCAAATATTTTTTAAAACTTTCAGACTGAATGGTCGAAGCTAGACAAGACAAAAAACTGCTCTTGAAGATAAAAATATTAGACATAAAATAGGGAATTAAGATGAAATATCAATTTTTCAAACCTCAATTCTGAGCAAGTCGCATTTTCTTTCTTCGATGATAATTTATAAAAAAGTGTTAAAACAAACATGGCTGTAAAAAGTCTACAATTAATTCCAATTGAAGAACAAACATGTGATAGGGATGTGAAAGCAAAACTCAGTCTCCATCAAGTGGATAATTTATTGGACAAAGATATCGTTTTTTTTGTTTCTCATCAAACTCTAAATTTTTTCAAAAGATTTGAAATTGATACAGAATTTTTAAATACGGATCCTGATATACCTATGGTGTGAAAATGCACATTATTTAAAAGCAAGCATTTTTTTACAAAAATAGTGAACGGTTTCAAGGTTGTCAATGACACAGTTGAAAGAGGGGTAAAATTAATCCAAGACTTCAATTCCTGTTTGACAAAAGACGAAGAACAACGACAGTTTCTGTTACAAGTTGTATCGGAATGTCGAAAATTTTTTCCTGACTCTTCAAAAGCCACGTTATCTAAGCCATTACCACCTTAATCTGATAATTAATTGTAAATGTAAATAATAACTTCTTTCTTTCATAATGCCTTCTTTTGTATGTTTTAAATAATAAAACTTTGAACATTATTTCTTCTTGTTTTTTTATACCTTTTTGCATTTCTTTTCTCGTAAATCCATCATTTTCAATTTGGATTATGCTGTATTTACTTTGAAAACAGTTTTAACTACACCCTTTTTATGAACCAATTGAGAAAATAAATAAAGCAAAATCTGCACAGCACATGTAAATAAATCTTGCAATATTGTTAGGTATTTTATAAAAAAAAAATATTTTATAGAAAGTTAAACTTCAACCTTAATGAGGCACGGATTAACCTTATCCAATTGAGCTGAAACTTCACCAATCTCATTTTTTAGCCAATTGGCAGCTTTTAGGGGGGTCAGCACAAAAAATTCCAACATTGATTTTTTTGTAACCACCCTAATGTACATTGTACATGTAGTTTAAAAAGTGAACTTACACATCAAATTTGAACTTACACTTCCCAGAAATACATTTAAAACCTTTATAAAAACTTTAAACCCCTCTCCTCAAGAATTTAGCATAATATATGTGACTTCGAATCTTTCAATTTTAAGGTACAGATAATATCTTCAAAATTATATCTAAGATCTTTTCCACCGTAGAACAAGCCATCGAGTGAACTTGATTAGGTGACAATTATATTCACGCAATCAATCTAGGAAGAATCTTTATCTGTAAATGTAATAAATATTTTTGGGATCCATTTTTCAACTTATATGCAGGGAATACATGGACTTGCTCCTAGCAGCTATATCGACTAAGCATTGACTGCATAACGATCTGCAGTTCTCACGAAAAAAAATACTAAAAATGAAATGGTAGTCAGTGTATTTTGAACATCAACTGTTTTTAGCAGTTCTTGTATTCCCAACCTTAGCTGCATTTATGTAGTTCGTTTTGCTAAAAATATAAAACACCAAAAGATACATACAATTATGCGTCTATATCTACCATATTATGTTGTCCATATTTTTGATCTCATGTTGAATGCTGACAATAAATTGTTATTTATTCCGAGATACGTATTGTGATTTTACTATACACGAGATGAAAACGAGTGCATTTTCTGCATGCATCATTCTTATATTTTGACCAACGTTAATTAGAAAGCTTTGTAGCAATCACGCCATGTCACAACTACAATTATTTAGGTGCTTCTGAGAAATTAATTGTTATTATTTCGCGTAAAAACGACACATTTCTATTGTATATATTTATAGTGTGTCGAGTTTTTTACCCTTTGTCGTTTATTCAAATTGTTTCATTACTATTTGAATGCAATCGCCACTCTACAGCGAGGCGAATTTTTGTTTGTTTTAAATCTGTTTAAAATGTTTTGGCAGTCGGCACTCTAGGCCAAAATGGTTTTGCCAGGCAATAATTTTAACGTGTACCAAAAAATATTAGTTGAAATTTCGTATTTACCGTACTCCATTTTGTTGTTTGTCTAAATTTAAAAAAATTTCAAAAATTCCCCGTTAAAAATCATCAATTTCACACGCTGTAAATTAAAAGACTTGCATATTGATTTTTTCTTTTATTTGATGCGTTGGTGGAATGGTTATTGAATAACCCTTTGAGTAACAAAGTCCCTAAGCAATGTTCCGGGATTAGTCTTTTAGTTTTTACCTTTAAAACTTATCTCGTAAGCGATATTCAATTTGAAATTTTTTGGACTGTTCCAACTTTAAGTGGTTTTGGGGAAACTGGGTTGGGGTCAGGGGGGTATAACTCCGTCAGTTTTTGTAACCCGGTCACGTGATCATGACGACGTCATAGTAATGACTACCAATAGGAATCTTACAATTTCCATAGAAAAACTTTTGAGAACTGAGTGGTATATACGGAGGGATATCTATGCTATTATATGTCAAATAGCAGTAATAGCACGTTGGCCGAAACAATCCGAACATTCAAAACAACGAAATATTTTGAAAAAATGCTTCCTAAATATCGTTTCAGTGTCGAAGGCTGTGAGGATAGTGTTTCAGTTCGACACAGAGTACCTAACTGCGAAAATAATGAGAGTCGTTATGGGAATGGGCGTTGAGAATCGGCAGATCTGACTATTGCTTATCCGATTTTGGGAAGTTGTGGTTATGTTTGGTTCCCATTTCACTAATAACTGCAAAAATTCCAATGGCACGTTAAAAAAAGACGCTTTGCCGACCCTTAATCTTCATGGAATCGGAACACATCGGGGTTTACCTAAAGAAAACGTAAACAATCGTAGGATACCAAAATACAGGTGCGAATCTTTTGTTTGTTCAGTGTTCCTAATATACTTTGTAACTTTTCCCTAACTTCACCTAAAAATTGTATCTATTTTCATTTTTAGACTATCCATATTCTACCTGGAGTGTCCAGCACGAATGGTGCCGTCCAAGACCACAATTACAGTTTAAAAGGTATAAATAATGTCTTCTTTATACTCTATATGGCATCAACCTATTTTATTCATAGAGATAGATGTTGATTCACTGAGTCTTATTATAAAGATATTCAATACATTTATTATTTCTTCAAACACAGCAATTCCATTATTATTAAGATATTTAATATGACAGGCGCATATCCGAGACGCGTGGTTGTTGTTCTTCATTTATTTTCTCTTTTATACTCTGCACTGGTAGGATATAGTTCATAGGATGAGGCTGGGTAATGTAATGAATTTTTTTTTGTTTCAGAACCAAACGTGTTCTACCTGGGCCGAGTACCGTGCGTTTTGCTGCCAAAAAAGTAGTGGAAGGTTATACAGGTATACATCTGGATTTATATTTCATTAAAGGAGATAATATTATATGTTTTGCTTGCGAACTTTGGTTAATGTGATGAATATGTTTATTTCAGAACCAAACGTGTTCCCTGGGCTGAGCAGCGTACCGTGTGTGAATTGCACTCTGTTATTACATTGTCTTCAGACCTCTGCAGCCATCCATCGCCTTAGCCGCAGTAAGACGGATAGATTCATACATCCATCACTCTTGAACATATTGACCCCCAGATTCCTAACTACCCCTCTGTACATTTTTCCTTCTCAAAACTTCCTCCCTTTCCTTTCCCTAAAAAGACTCCACACCGCATCCCTAAAGATGACAATAGGCCCTGAGAGAATTTTTTCCTCAAGGCCTCCCATGTGGGCTAAAAATCTATCCAAACACTTCCTTTTTTATTATTATTACTCATATTTTCATTAGTTATGTTTAAAAAAAACCTTCCCTTTCCAGGTGAAATTACTGAGATATTGTAATCAGTTCCTTCTAAATGAGTTTGCACATGATTGTATTTCCATTTTTGTGTTATTATGTATAAAGCAATAAAATACTACATGCAATTATGAATTTTTCATTTTATTTTTAAAATCATTTTTAGGCTAATGATTTGGGTAGGTACTAATTTGTGTGAGGTGGTAACTTTTTTTTTTTTTTTTTTTACTTTCCTCTATCCTTGTCGATGGTCTGTGACGTCATAATCGCGAAATGAGCATTATTTATGGTCAAATAGTGTTGACGCCCGTTCCATACAAAAAGCCCGAAGATATCGATCTAGGTATTAGTTCATTTATGGTTGGGGTAATATAGGTGCCACCTGGCCAATAGGTGGTGGCATTTTATTTGTCTCTGAAGTTCAATGTTACAGGATGATAAATAAAATTTTCGTTGTTTTGCAGAAGTGTACCTACTTTTAGATCGATCAAAAAGCACCAAAAACAGTTGTGATTCTGAACTAATTAATGCAGTTTTTATACCAATATGGGGCGTGTCGTTTTTTTATGTGAGTACCTCACAAGAGTACCAGCTGCTCCCGTCTGGAGCCAGTGAGACTATGGCATCCCCAATTGGGGAATGTTGTGAATCTGAAGGTAGTGGGGAGGGGAAGGAGATGCGGAAGAGCAAATATAGCAATCAGAGTTTGTTGGCCATCTTTTTTAATTAGTACCACTTTAGGAAAGTATCTACCTGGGATGTGCCGCAATTATAATACCTTTTACGTGTACAATGTACATATTATGAAAAGGTACGTTGTGAAATAACAGAAATTAATAAAATAAAATGTACGTACACACGCTGGGATTTAAAGCCGCGACCACCGGATTCGTAGCCAGGATCGTAACCAATCAACCACGGAGGCTGTCAATCTTTCAGGCACCCT
This sequence comes from Limnephilus lunatus, assembly GCA_917563855.2. Lineage (NCBI taxonomy): Eukaryota > Metazoa > Arthropoda > Insecta > Trichoptera > Limnephilidae > Limnephilus > Limnephilus lunatus. The sequence continues at coordinate 79,594,678 of OU830592.1, forward strand.
TGTAACCTATAACGAGTAGGAATTGATTTCTGAATACCTACAAGATTTTCTCACATAGAATAAATAGTTGGATAACCCCAATATTACGTGAATGTGTTTCGAAAACTTAGCACTAAATTGATATTAGTTGTTATAAGTTATAATAATTATAGAGGAAACTATTAATTTCTCGGTATATAATTCTCGCATTAGCCTAGAAATCTTTGAGAGAATCTTCAAGATTTCTTAGAAGTGTGATGGAGAGCATGTTCTCCAAGCCTGAAGTACGTAGGTACTCGATTGTTAAAGCCGAATACATAATAGTCGTAATTTAAGTACGCCCATAACCATGTTCGTACCTACCCAGACCATATCGAGCCAAACCTTCCAGAATATCAATATTATCCTGACTCCGGACTCCAGCCCAAAAGGAACACGACCCTAATAATAAGGCAATAGCTGGAGGGTTCACTTCGTGATGACAAGGCCGCCCATTCGATTTCCACCGCATGATTATGCCTAGTGATGGTAAATTCCCGAGATTATTTTTGGGAATATTCCCGTAATGGGGAATATTGCGGGAATTTAATCCCTGTGAGGTGGTCTTCTACAATGATATCTCATGTTATTTACAAATTATATATACACAGGGTGTCCGAGGTTAAAGTGCATTAACTTCGGGAAGTGATTCTTCACGATATTCGATATAAGTAAAAAAGTTAAATGTCTTTTTTTGAAATTCCAACTTTTAGGGGTAGTTTTGTGGTAAAAAGATAAAATTAGGCCGATGTGTGCGGCCAGCTTAATTATGTTCCCCTGTTACGATACGGGCCAAACGCAATCATGCAATGTTGCCTCAATCGCGCCCGGCAGGCTCTCAGCAAGTAATATCGTACCTCACACTAAGGATTTTTAGTAGGTACCTACGTCTTTTTGTATGGGATAAAAAACGTTGGAATTTCGGAAAAAGTTGTTAATCTTTTTTACTCCCACCACCATCATGTAGAATCACCTCCCGAAGTTAATGCACTTTGCCCCCGGACACCCTGTATAGTCTCGTAACCATGCCCGATCATGTTCGACGGTTTGGCTCGATCGAACATGTTGACTTGGAAGTGTGAGCTCAATCAACACGAGTCGTCGCTCAGTCGTCAAATTTGAGTGGTTTCATGGTCAAATGTCAAATCTGCTGACTTCGGATTCCATAAGCATTCTTCTTCATGATATAAATTAATAAAATGATCAATAGAATGGTGAGGATAACTCCGAATATCCACTTTTGTTCTCTAATGACAAGAACAACGAACGTATCGGACTTAAGTCGGACGACTAACATGTGCATCTAAAACTACGAAAAGCGTATTTTTTATGTTTCAAAAAACAATCTGTAACTCTCAAAAATCAGTTTTAGCGACTTCTAAACGTTATACGCTTTTTACACATGGAAGACATTTTCGCGTTGATGATGATGACTTAAGTTGAGATATGTTGGAATGACCGTAAAACCATCTAATACAAACGGGTGTGGGTACACAGCATTTCATAATGAGAGAATGCTGAGGACAGAACTTATCGAAATTTAGGAAAATTCATATCTAATAGTGCCGAAGATAAATAAAAATGTAAACCGTCGATTTCCCGAAAATTAATAAATAAATAAATAAAAGTCGCCAAAATGTTGATATTTGTGGCTGGTAGATAATCTTCACGGTACATTCATTCGAACTTCACTTCACTTAACGCTGCAGTACTATCATTCGAATCATCAGTCATCAAACAGTATTAATGGGCTAGATACTGTATTATTAATTATTGTGTCTTGTGTGACGTTACGAGACACGATTATGTACCCACGTTTTATCCAAGTTCGCTTTGAAAGCTGATAACTACGTCATTTTTAGAGATATCGAAAAACAATTTTTTCTGACGTCATTTACCTCTTTAAATGTAATATATTTTCATCAGGTAATTTATATATATATATATATATTACATTATAAATTTATATTAGGTAGGAGAATATTCCCGGTTGCCCATCACTAATTATACCCCATTATTATTATTTGTACCTATTCCATCTTAAGATGGTACTCAACCCTAAGAAAAAATCCATTACAGGCGGGGCTACAGGCGTGGCCTACGGCCGGGCGTTACCGGCTAAATACTCACGGCACGGGTGATTGACAAACAGCGTTGTTGGCTGCGTTTAAATATCGCACAGTGCGACAGTTCTCAATTTAACCTGGACAAATTTTAGTAAATTTCTGCAACATTATTGTTAGCAGTAATTATGTAATAAAATAATTTAAATAACTAGCCGTACCTACAACAACAATAAGAGATCTCAAGTAATCCTAAATCACATTTCATTCCTTAAGTTATTAATATTTTATTTATGAAGTAATTCATATACGATAAATATATAGTAATATATTTTTCAAACTGGTAATACATGTATTATATCTTGTGGAATTTCATAGTAATGAGATTAAAAATAAAACAAATTTTAAGTTCGTTTAACTTTTATTTTATAGACTGGACCCGGGACCGGTAACGGTCATCTTCAAACTGGTACAGGAAAATAATTTTTAAGAGATTCTTGCGTGTGCAGTGGCGAACATTTAGGAATATAAAACAGATATGTATAATATGTATCAGAAAAAAATTTCCACCAATGAACTTCTTATAAAACTTATATTAATTAAAACTTTTTTACCTGCCATAGTTTACCCAATTATAATGGGATTGTTACAAAGAAAATAATTATTTTCGAAAATTATTTTTGAGGTTGAATTTTATTTTGCGGCGGGAATTTGAAAAAAATTACAAAGTATATGACAAATTTAAAAAGCTTTAAAACGATGTATTCACATTGCTTACCTAAATCCTTCATGCCAAATAAGTGATGGTATATAGACATTTATATAAGTTGTAAGTCATATGTTGTAACCAAGATAATATAATTAAAAGTGAATACACGTTATAATATTGAATAATAGTATGTATTTAGAATAAAAAATTTTTTACGGAAAATAAATAAAATATAATAGGTATGTAAATTTATAACATTATTTCTATAAATTTTGTTTGCAGATTCTACCTAAAAACAGTTAAAATCCATGATTAATTTAATCACGCCGAGATCAGATTGCACCGGATTGATAAGTTTTGCTTGCGAACCTTCTGCTTCTGCGTCGTTTTGAAGGATTAAATGCTCTGCGTTCACCTGTAGCATTTCACAGTCATTTCGTTGGCTTTGTGTTGGTTTCGTAATGGAAGTGCGTGTCTTGGTACTTTTCTTACTTTTTCAAAGTCGGCTCGATTGCAGTCATCAATCATGGCAGTTCCATGTTTGTTGACTCTGCCTTCTTTTAATGCCGCATCTCTTTCTTCGGCAGCTGCCAACGCCATACAGTCAACAGAAGTTTCCTGCCTTAATGTATTTTCGTATACAGCTTTGAAGACATTGTTGGTACGTCAACTGCTGCTAAAAACTCCTCTAACTGGTACTGTCCCCCGCCAATTGCCATAATTCCAGACACCGCACTCCTGTTAATATCCAAAGATGCACAATCTTCGTCAGTCGAAAGGATCTTTTGAAAATTGCATTTAATTGTGAATTTAGACATGAGACCGGTCCTTTTTTCTGACTGTTGACTATATATTTTGAGTTTTTTTATATATACATTAATCAATCTATATATCATATCACTAAACATATATACATTAATCAATCTACGGCCTTCAATCAGCATCTCAGTCTTTAACGTTTGACAAACTTCCACCTGAAAGAAAAAAAAATCCAGTGTGAAATGATGATAAAACGTTTTGTACCTCTTCAATATTTTAATTAATAGTATACTGTAAATATAAGTGAAAATAAAACAATTGGAAACATCTATGTTACTCAATAATTTGTTTCTACATACCTCATATGGAATTGAGCAGGGATCAACGTCAATATCATGAGTGCTGAGATCGAAAGTTGGTGAATTCCAGGCGTTCATTTCTGGAACAATCTCTTAATTATCCTGAAAGAAGATACTTTCTTGTTAGCTTTGTAAGTAAGTAAATACGGTAATTAAAGTAAATGTATTGATAATATGTTGGAAAAACCGAACATCAAACTCCATTAAAAAATTCGGCTGCCTTCTTGAATTTCTGACGAAACTAACAAAGAGCCACCTGCAAGGTAAACTCGCGGTAGTTGATTCCTAGTATTGGGTTAGTCTTATTTTCATTGTGTTAACAAATTAACATTATGTATAATTAAATGAAGACAATATCAGCGAAACTCAATCGAAAATCTGGAGACAGAAAAATCAGAAAAAGATATTGGTTCCACTGGGACAGCCAATAATATGTGCGTTAAGAAAATGAAGATAATGTTGGTAGTTCTTAGTCGAAGTATCATACAGTTAAAAGTGACCGAATTGGAAATGGGTTTCATAGCTCAGTTGTAGAGCTCTTGTCATGTCAACAAAAGGGTCCTGGGTTCGTGTCTCAGTGGAACCAATATCTTTTTCTGATTTTTCTGTCTCCAGATTTTCGATTGAGTTTCACTAGTATTGTCTTCATTTAATTAAATATTATAATTTGAGATTTTACTCATAAAGTTAAAAATAAAAATGAACATAAAGTGTTCTTACTTCAAGGTTTGGGTTGGAAACGGCATTCAAGCCAGTGCCGCAAGAACTAGAGCCAGCAAATAGAGAACAGGACCGAATAATTTCAGGTTCATTATTCTCTGGTATATGCTGAAAAATAATATCGGTTTTTTGCAGTGTTTTTTTATGACGCTCATTTAATCTCATAAATGTAATATTATTTAATCTTTAAAACTTGCGGAAAAATTACCAAGTTGAGTGAGGATATAGAGTTTAACAAAAATGGCGTATTTTCTTTATTAGATGCGATATTGTCTTGATGATGCCCCACGGAATTTTGCCTGTAATCAAAAACACACATATACATAATAATAATAATTGGACAATTTGTAGAGCGCCGTTTTTGTGAAAAAATCACCTCAAGGGTGATTATATATATATATATATATATATATAAATACAGGCTATGGCTAGCAGGCCAGGCTGTCCCATGCTTACAGATGTAACAGGACGTGCCCGACAGACTTTCACCCGACAGACTTTGCTGTGTATTTACTTGCCACGGCAGAATAATAATAAAATCATTTATGTAGGTGCCGCTTTAACGTATTGCACTCCGATAGCCAATATAATGGCTTTTGAACATTTGGTTGCTGGCTCCGATAGCCAAAATAGTGGCTTTCCCAAGCGGTAACTTTGAAGCTCTGTTTTCCCCATTTACCGATAATATTCTGTGAATTTTATTTCACAATGGTGTACATAAAGGATTAAATATTCCCTTAAATGTATTTATAGTCAAAATACATTATAGGATTAGCTCACATATTGTTTCTTAGAATTTTTGTCATTTTTGACCTACTTTGTATTTTTCTGTGTGCCGTTTTATTTAGTCAGTCTGTATCGGTACATTGTTCGCGGCGGAGCACCTCCCTATACTCTAAGAGCACCTCCTACTGTGGTGACCATTATTCTGTGAAAGTTTCAAAACTAAAATAACAATTGAATATTTTTTAATATATTTTTATCACCATGGATAGATTTAATGAATATTTCGAAGAAAGTAATGAAAACGATGTGTTTAGTAATATTAACCAACAAAGTGAAATAATAAATCAAAGTGTAAATAATATTGAATCTTCCTTGAATAATGCTTTTGAAAACATTGAAGACTTCCAACCTGACTGTGATGATGACCTTTTGATATTTGATAATGTTGACTCTATTGTGAATAATTCTGTGTTAAATGGTAACGACTCAGATAGTGGAAGTGATATCGAAGTGCGACCAAGTAAAAGAAGGCGAGCTGTTTTTTCTGAAAGTGAAAGTGATACAAACAGTGAAACTAATAACTGGGAAATTTTAAGTAATATTTTTCAACCAAAAATTATTGATTTTTCCATTGGTAGCAGACGCGCTGGTCCTAATATTTCATCAATTTGTAATGAGCCGCTAGATTTTTTCAAATTGTTCTTTACTGGTGAACTAATAAAATCCATAGTCAGTAATACTAATAATTACGCAAATAATATTATTTCAAAAACCCAAAACTTAAGTAAAAATTCTCTTTGGCATTCTTGGAGAGATTTGGATGAAGGAGAATTTAAAGCTTTCTTGGGAGTCATATTAAATATGGGAGTGAGACCACATCCCAATCTTCAAGATTTCTTCTCGACTGCTTTTGTCGCTTACTCCCCATTTTTCAGAAATGTTTTTAAAAGAGATCGTTTTTTACAAATATTTTGGATGCTACATCTCAATAACAATGAAACAGATAACAACGAAACCCTTGAAAAAAGAGTTGAAAAAGTAAATGGATTTATGCAACATATAGATAGCAAATGTAGAGAATATAATATGATACCCCGTAAAGAAATAGGGGTAGACGAATCTGTAGTCAATTTTAAAGGCAGGATTTGTTTTAAAACTTATAATCCAAACAAACCAAACAAATGGGGCATCAGGATATACATTTTGGCGGATTCGGGATCTGGTTATATTTATTCATTTGTTCCGTATTATGGTGCCGTAACCACGAATAGGTTAATTAGACCTGATCTCCCATTTACTTCAAGAATCGTTTTGAACCTATACAACAATTTATTAATTTCCATTCCTGAAGCTGAAGGCTATCACATGTTTACTGACAGGCTATATACAAGCCCGCAATTAGGAGAGGAATTGATGAAATTAAAAACTCATCTAACTGGTACAATAATGACGACTAGAAAGAATATCCCATTACCAATAAAAAATGCTAAATTGAAGTCAGGTGAAACGATTACATGTGTAAAAAACAATGAATTGCTTCTTGCTTGGAAGGACAAGAGAATAGTTACAGTATATACCAATCATTATTCAAATGATTTTAAAACTGTAAGAAGAATAATGAGAGGTGGCGAAGAAGAAACCATAATGAAACCGAATATAATAATAAATTATACTAAATATATGGGAGGCGTAGATACTGCAGACCAGTATACTGCAGCTTACCCATTTTTGAGAAAAACTTTAAAATGGTGGCGAAAATTATTTTTTTGGGGTCTCGAAGTTTCCGTTGTTAACTCATACATTTTATATAAGGAAACACAAAATCAAAAGAAACTAAAAGCTATGACACATCTTGAATTTGTTGACAAACTAATCATTCAATTAGTCGGAAATCACAGAGGAGGATTAAATTGTACAAAAGGCAGACATTGTCTTGATCCAGAACAAAGGTTGGACGGAAAATTACACATACTAATGCCTCAAAATGAAAAAAAAATCTCGTGAGTGTATGGTGTGTTCGGATAAAAAACAACGAAAAAGGACCATATATTTTTGTAAAACTTGTGACAATAAACCTGCTATGTGCGTTGGAGTGTGTTATGAAAAATATCATACCTTAAAAATTTATAAGTGATTAATTTTAACATGACAATAGACATTTACATATAGTGTTAAGTTACATTTTTTTTTCTTTTTTTTAAATGTGTGTCAAACTGTTTATACCTGTCTCTTCAAAAACACCGTGTATCTGTTCAGATTCTTCCACATACCTGCTCCGCCTCCTGGGAAGGTCCATCTTTTGTTTTCGGCGCCATTTTCAAGTAAGTATCATATAATAACCCAAAACTAGAGCCAATGAGGATAGATATTCCCGGAATACAAAGAGCTGGTAAACCATTGATTTACAATCCAAGACCCTAAAAGCCGGACTCGCAATAGAGTGGTCGCAAAAAAACATCCTTACAAATATAGTTCAAATGTTTCGAACAAAAAGACACTTCTTTTAGATAATAAGATCTTCAGATTTTTAAGAAATATATTCCTCATAATTTAAATGGTTTCGTAATTATCTTGATTTTAAATAATCGCATTTAGTGACTTTCTTCGAATAATGTCGCTCTAATACGTTACCGCGCTGCATGGTCACCACATAGAAGAAACAGGTTGTCTAAAAAGAATGAGTATAAAATTTTTATTTTTTTAACTTTTATGGAAATGATGTAAATTTTTTTCAACCCCAGAGTAGACTACTGGTCATTAGTGAATCCAATAGGAGTGCAAAGTGTTAACTTGCAGATTACCTGCTATGTCTATTCTATAGTGTGCGGTCTACCTGCCTATGTTTGAAGATATTGGTCTAGACCAGGGGTCTCCAAACTACGGCCCGCGGGCCAAGTCCGGCCCGCCAGTGCCATCAATCCGGCCCGCGACAGCTAATGACCGGTGTCATCAATCAGGCCCGCGGCATCTAATGGCTTATTTTTGTTGTGATAAGTTGCATAAAAAATACACAATGATAGTAACTAGGTTTTATTTACTCGCTAGGTAAAGCTTGATGACAAGTATAATATCGAACCAACGAGATTATTCGCGAAAAAGTACTACTAGAGCTATATGTTAGCGATGGATAGAGGGTACTACGAGTATTACTACCTATTTCCGCGTGTACCAGATGTCGTCGAGTGTTGTAGTTGTGAAAATAATACATAAAACACAATAATAATTGAATTAGCGAATTTAGCAAGGGTATTTTTTTTTCATTAACTACATATAGGAGGCGCTTAGGAAAATATTTTCCATCAGGGTCTATGTCATTTTAGAGGATGATGTGTGGAGGGTCTTTTTAAGGAAGGAAAGGATAGGAAGTTCTGGGAAGGAAAAGGTATGAATGGTGGGTAGGAATCTGGGGTTAGTGTGTCCAGGAGTGACAGACGTATGAATCCATCCCTCCAATTGCGGTGCAAGGCGGTGGGTCGAGATAGTCCGGCTGGAAAGGTCAAAAGGCCTCCTTCACCTAGTCTCTCAATCCAGCCCGCCAAGCAGCAGGTGGGCGGACGCATCCCCCGCCAAGACCTGGAAAAACCTCACCCCATGAACCATGAATGATAATGGCAGGAAAATTAAAATGGTTTTGGCCCTAGGAACTTACTGGAGTCATCAGTATGGCCCTAAGGCTGAAAAGTTTGGAGACCCCTGGTCTAGACAAACAGTATTATATTTTATTACCAAAACGTAATAGTCATTTGAATAATAACTATTACTGTAAACTGCTGTAATTTACAGGTAGACCGAACACTAAAGCGGCACCATTTATTTGACATATTTTTAGATAATTACCTACACATCTTACTTTTTTTATTACTTAATTCTATTGACAAAGGGGTAATTACTCAGCTACATTTTCCAGATTTCTCCTGAAATACAGGTGGCTTTAAGCAATGCCTCTAATATAATAGGTTTTATACGATAATTAAAATGAACAAAAAAAATAAATTAAAGCGTATAAAATTAAAATTCAAAATAAATAATCTAATATTTATTACAAACCTTCTCAATTCCAACAGTAGTTTGCCTCGTTGTCGTAATCTTCTTTTGTATATTCCTTTTATCCTGTTATTTCCCATATTTTACTGAAATATACGTTTATATTAGCTATGAGATTTATCTTGACTTGTAAATTTGAAAATCATTTTAACTAAGTGGATACAGTAACTCAGGGAGGTAATTATGCAACTCTATCTACAATAAATAATCTCAAGATCTACTTTACTGTACAATTTAAAAATACGAAGAATTGTTTCAAAATTCGAATGAATGTAACAAATCTTTGCATGGAAACAAAATGTCTACGTAGACTTTTTTTCTAAGCAAAAAATTTTTAGGATTTTGAAAATTTTACAAACGGGCACCTTGTATATTATCTTATACTACCATAGAACCGTGAAAAATCACGGAATAGGCTGAATTCCTGATAAATCAGTTCTTATTTAGAAATTTAAAGAAAAATGGCTTTCTATTAAATTTTTTTATATAATAGGTAATTATAATCATTTCCTATTTCGAAAAGGACACCTTAATTGAAAAAAAAATTGAGTTCATTGAAACAGATTTCACAAATGATGCACAAACTATCGAAATCTTGAGTATGCTTATAAAAAAATTAAATATCCCATCTTTAATATCATATCAAATAAAATGTATTAACTTACGCTGGGGTTTGAAAACGCGACCTCTGGATTCGTACTTATTAATCGCTCGTCCACAGAGGTCAGGTAAACTTCCAAATTAAAATCCAAAATGGCGACCTTAAAGTTTTATTCCTCCAAACCGAGAAAAATGACACTTCTCGGAGTATGCTTTCGTAAATATACGACTGAACTGAACTGAAAATGTAAAAAAAAATAAACTGATGAAAATATTCCACTTCCAAAAAGCTTGCTGTGGTCTATAGCTACATAAAATTATTAATAATTTGTAAAACAATACATTATTTATGATTACCTAATTCTATCTTCGTTTTTAGTTTTTGGGGTGTTATGCCGTGTTGCGCTACCTCCTTCTTTAGCCGACGTTTCGGACAGCGTTGCAGTGTCCATCATCGGGGCAGATACGGCCGATCCGACAGATGCCGGATGCCCTGATGATGGACACTCCAACGCTGTCCGAAACGTCGGCTAAAGAAGGAGGTAGCGCAACACGGCATAACACCCCAAAAACTAGTAACTAAAATGCTTTTGGCCGTGAAAATCTAAAAACGTGTCTACCTAATTCAACATTATGTTTGAGCAACAAAGTTCTACTACTATAATTATTTTTACTAGCGACACTATATTGCAAAGAAACTTATGATTTGAAAAAATAGGTCTAGGTACAAAACAAACTTTAAAACAATTGTAAAAAAAACATTATTGTCCATACGTTTTTAGATTTTCACGGCCAAAAACATTTTTGTTGTTTGTTTTTGGGGTGTTACACCACGTTGCGCTACCCCTTCTTTAGCCGACGTTTCGGATAGCGTTGCAGTGTCCACCATCAGGGCAGATCGGATCTTCCGGATCTGCCTGATGGTGGACACTGCAACGCTGTCCCAAACGTTGGCTAAAGAAGGAGGTAGCGCAACACGGCATAACACCCCAAAAACAAAAATTATTGTCCATATTTTTCTGAAACTTTACCACTGTGTGTATTTTAAATTCAAATAAGTACTAAAAAAATAATATTATTTTAAAATGTGTAAACACACAAGAAATATTTTACTTACTTGTAGAAGGAGTAAAATTAAAATTAAACGAAATATTTCACTAATAGATTTTAAAAGTATTCGATTGATTAAATAAAAAAATACGTAAAAAAATCACTGTAGAGACCGGCCGGAAAGAATACGTCCTAGCTTGCCGAAACCCTTTCGGCAACTGAATAACAATGGCTTAAGTGCTTCTCTTCCTGCATAGAAACATAATGGGGGGCAACGGCGTTTTGAAGTAACTACGGTTGGGTATCTCTTGTCAGGCCCGAAATTTGATTTTTCCAAGTGGTGGATTTTAATTAATTCTGATGAACATATGAATAAAATCTAAAATGTATTCAGATTAAACACCAGGGAATACATGAATTCATCGCATAGAAAAATAATATTGATCATAACGCTAAAGTTGTAGTTGTACAACGTATTACAATTTTTTAAAGGCGTTGTACGTTAAAAAAACTGATGATGACATACTGTTTTTATTAATCTAAAATATAAATAACTCGCTTCCCTTGTGCGACATCATTTTTGTTTTTTTAATTTAATTACAATTTCGCCAAAATAAATTAAAATGTGAGCCTCGGGCAAAACCTCGATGACCGAGGTTGTGTCTCGCCTTGACGTCTTTGTCGTATTATTTGGGTTGGGACGTCAAACTGTTGGTTATCTTCTGACGGAAGGTTGCCAGTTGCCACTCACTGTTTAACGCGCAGACAAACAATTCCTAAATTTGCGAGGGTTTTGCCAATGCCGTCGCGAGTCTGATCTAAATGGGTCTTGAATCAATTTGCGAGCAAAATCACATTTTTATTGGACGCGCGGAGGCCTTTTCAGATAGCTGGGCAATATATTAACGAATTGTTTCTTCGTATTTGATTTTATTAAAAAAACTGCTCACTATACATTTATATAATACTAGGATTTAATAGGGTATTTTCTTTGTTTTTAATTCTCGAAAAAAATTACGATAACGAATCCATTTTCATTTTAGTTTTATGTCAATGAATACATTTTATAAAGCGATTTACCTAAATCGTTCCATTTTCGATTTACCGCCAAAACGACATGTTCGATTTTAATCGTGAATTGGGCGGTGGTGATGTCACGCCCGACGACATTGGTGACAACCGTTTTACCAGACATTGGCGTTTTCTATGTCTTAATGACGTAGTATATAATACTTAATAATGTAGTCAATAGTTGCAAACCGTTTTTAATCGGAGTGTGCAGTTTTCAAATCAAAATTATTATGAATGAAAAATAAAAATTACACATTTGTAGTAAGTACAATTTATCAGAAACAGAAAAATAAACTTTAAATCTTTCACACATTTTTAACGGTATTCATGATTTATGAAGCTACCCGTTGTTATCACTGGATGAATTCACAATGCACTGAATGAATTCAACAACCTCAAACCTGCACAAGCGTATAGAGGGGAAATTTCACTTCCACATTCCGCCTGGCGCCCATCTGAAGCTCATTTTGGTCGCGCTGTACAAGGATGTGTGTATTCCTTTTCAGCCTACCCTTGTATATAAATATCACATTCGAACAAAGAACGTAAGAAAATAATTCTGCCTGGAAAAAATTTTGTGTCCTTAAAATTCAGAAGATACTGTCATAGTTGATATAGAGAGACACATTTATTTTTTACAGCATTTTCTCCCTTACTAGTCAGATTATACTGCTCCAGCTTCAGCACACTTCCAGGATTTGCGATTCCCCCGGGCCCTGGCCATAACGTCCAATATTCGGATTTCCTCGAATAAATCCTGAGTGAAATTCGATGAAAAGATTTTCTGCCAGGATGTTCAACAGATTATAACTAATGATGTTACAGATTTTCTCCGTTATGGTAGCATTGTTCTTTCTAACTGATTTTGGGAAATAAATCAGTCGATTTAAACGCAAAATTAATATTATTTTGCTAATAAGGCTAGGCAAGTAAAACTTATACATAATGAATAAATTTTTTAAAGGTGCGCTCACAACTACAAAAACTTATAGGGATTTTCAGTTATTACTATTAATTATTAATAATAACTCTTAAATAACCCTTTTAAATTCATAATAATTGTTAATATTAATTTTATTTTTTATTTTTTTATTTGTTTATCTTAAAATTGCTACACATTATAATATTACTGGTCTTCCATTAAAAGCATTAGCTTGTGGATGGAAGAAGAGTTTACATTTTTTCATATATGTACAAATACAGTCACGTGTACAGTTAATACAATGCAGTTAATACAGTTAATACATTTCATATATGTACAATTACTATTTACTATAGTCATGTATTTCAATATATAGGTGCACTTAATAACTTAATACAGACACATGGCAATCAGACCCGTAAACTAAAAGATACAAACATAGATGTATTCAGTAAGAAGAAAAATAAGTGTGATTTTTAGTGTGACATTCTCTAAAATACTTTTTGATGGAGTTCAACAATTGAACTTTGTTTCTTATGCTTCTGATTTCTATTGGTAGGTTATTGAAAAAGAATTTTCCTTGGTGAGTATAATGGTGTTGGGCAAATGAAGTGTTTAATTTGGGGCATACAAATACATGTTTAAGTCTAGTACGATTTTCGGTTATGAATGAGTATTTGTCTTTTTCTTTTATAATTTGTACGATTGAATTTTTTATAAATAAGTTTTTAAATGATGGGACTTTGAATTCTTCGAATAAGCGATCAGTTGGGAAGTCTAGAGGTTTTTTAAGTATAATTTTTATTATTAGTTTTTGAACAATTTCTATGGGGGTCAGACTAGTTTCATAATCATAATCATTAGTTATTTCTTACTTTCGCACGAGTTCGTAATACAATTTTTCTTATTGAACATTTGAAATAATATAAAACTAATTCTTCGTTTCTGAGACTATGGCATCTCCAATTGGGGATATGTCGTATGACTGAAGGTAGTGGGGAGGGGAAGGAGATTGGGAAGAGAAAGATGGGAATTATCTGACTATTCAGATCTGGTTCCAAACACCTGTGTCTGGAACGTGCCGAAAATATACTATACATAATTTTTAATTAATTAATTTCGAAATAACACAAATCAATCAAATTAAATTTATTTGCGCATCCCGGGATTTGAACCCGCGACCTTCGGATTGCTAGTCGTAAGCCTTACCCCTTAAATGGAGGAATTATGTTGTAATTATGTTTTCATAATAATATGTTCAGCATTGCCTGTAAAAGCTTTTGGGTATTTAAAATAAAATAAAATGTAAGATACCGATAAGTTTTAATTGGCAAAAAAGTTTCTTCTCCTTATTTCCTATTTCACAGTGATGTTTATATTGTAATACATTTATTGAACGAGACGTTTTTAGAACCTTGAGTATTGTAAATAACAGATCATTAATTATTACGAGGATCTGACAAAATTTACAACTTACAATCTTAAGGTACTGTCAGACTACGCTATGACGTAGCAAGCAAGTATCGCGCTTATAGCGTGGTCTGACAGGCTTAACCGTAGCACGATCCGGTTAGACCGCTAATTTGTCATTACTTCAGCTTCAGACAAAGTGGTAAAGGTACATAATTATTATTCTGAAGTGAATCGCGTGTTCCTGTTAAGTGACACCACCATTTTTAACATTAGTCTGTAAGGAATATTTTGCCAAGTGAAGTTACGAGCATCATAGTTTGGTTCCTGTCTTGCCCCTGCATCGTGGATATTAAGAACTTTCTGAAAATCTTTTGTTATATAAAATCGTCGCAGTGTTGTGCAGCACTCGCGGGAGAGAAGGCATCCATCTCAATCCACTTTATTATTATTAATTTATATCAACTTTATTTTATATTTGTCTATACTTCTTCTACCATTGCGGAAGTTAGTAGTAGAAGAAGTTAGGGACGCCCTAGGAAGACTATTTTTTTATTTTATTTTATTTTTTCTCTTTATTTTTTCCCATTATATCTACATATGTACCTTTCAAAAGTTATTTTGCATGTTTTCTAAATACAGTAAGATGTAAACGTAAGGTACAAGTAATCCTTAGCAATAAGAAAATATATTATAGACAAAAGTAGGTAATGGGAACCCACTTAGGCACTCCCTGTGTGTGAGTAATATAAACAGAAATGCTATATAACATCAATAAGTACAAGAAAGAAATGTTAATTTTAAAGTAAATTTTTAGAAATTTAGGTACCTACCTGTGAAAAAAAATAGTAAAAACAGTGAAACAATTTTTTTGTTGTTTTAGTTTTAAGAAAATAAATAATAATGTTAGTCTTGAAGTTACCATAGATTTGTATTGAAAAGTGAAACATGAAGGTTTACAAAGAATTCATAGGAAAAGTATTTCAACATCTGCATCATTCAGCCATAATTTTTTTTTTAATGTAAAGTGATATTTTATCTGTAATTTGAATGTATTTTGGTAGAAGGTTAAATGTACGAGGACCAATAAAACTGCTACGTGTTTACATTAATTTGGTATTGGTTTATGGGGTGTAGAACATGGTATTAGTCCTTTTGCTAATTCTATTTTCATTTTTTTACGAAACATTTTTGGTTTTTAAATACATATTCCATGGTCTGCAACATAAATAATTTACGGATATTGAATATTGTTGTCTCTTTGAATAATAATTCTGTCCAGAATGTTTTATTTCTATTATACATAACTTTAATGATGCGCTTTGGAGTGCTTTGTAAAGGCTTAATATTTCCGCTAAATTTCCCTATTCGCTCCCAATTTTTTTTTTTAAGAAAGACGAACATTCCCGGGTTACAAATAACCTGATAATGTTTGAAAATCTCCTACTACCATCACAATTTATTGGATAACAAACACCTCTGCCATAGGCACCCCAAGTGGTGCGCTACGTTTGGTGACTTAGCAGGGATGCCCGGGTTTACGGGGTGAGGTTTTTTCGGATCTTGGCGGCGGATGTATCTGCCCACCAACTGCGTGGCGGGCCGCATCGTAAGAGACTGGTTGAGGGAGACCTTTTGACTTTTGAATCTCTCGCAACATCGCCTTGTACTGCAGTGGGGAGAGATAGATTCACACCTTCACTCTTGGACTCACTTGACCTCCAGATTCTTACCCACCCCTCATCCCTTTTTCCTTCCCAGAACTTCCTCCCTTTCTTTGACCAGTGGAAGGAATTATTTTTCTCAGAACCTTTTATTAGTGTGGAGCTAATATAAAATATATCAGAGTGTGCAATTTACACGCGGTAGAAGTGAAACCTTCTGAAAACTAAAGTAGATAAGAGTGGGAAGGCTACAAAGCACCGCACAAAGAGGAGACCGATTATACCATCTCATTCTCCCGCAGGCTAAATCCTATAGATGTATTTGTTTGTCTCTTTTTAGTGTCTCTTTTTTCCGTTTCATCGAGTTTCAAATCACAACGGTGCTAAAGAAGTTTTCACTTCGAAAACGTAATTTAAAAATAAGGATGTAATATATAGTGCACACAATAGAAACAAGTGCAGAAACAAATATCAAGTAGGTACTATTTTTATATGTAAGTTTCCATACCCGTGGAATATCCAATAAGAACTAAATCGACACAACGGATGGTGTAGATATTATTTCCTGAATTGTGCAGTCGATTCATGACAGAATTTAAAATTCTGCGGTAGTTCCTGTAAACGAAAGTCGTTCAACCAAAGTAGATATGGCACGATCAAGTGAATCAAAACTCTGTCTCGGCACTCCTTGTTTCATTCACATGCATATATCGTAATATCGTCTCACACATGAAATGCTCTTCTGTATATCTGACTCTTGACATGTCCCTTCACAAGTATTTATTTTATTTCTTCAATCTTTGCAGATTCACTTTGTGGCATCATTTAATTTATTTTATTTATTAAATAATACTTAAATGAGTGTCGAGACATAGTATGTTGTGTGCGGTCTGTCCTCTATGCATACTTTTGTGGATCTATCCCCCCTGTCATGCTGCATACGAAGTAACACTCCCTCGTTAGTCATGTGATCCGTTTTGCATAATTTTAGCGTTCTCCCAAAGATGCCTGACATTTTCTGAATATTAGCTTCTCTTTTGTGAGAAGGTATATTATCTTTTATGCCGCGTACGAAGTAACACTTCTTTATTATTCATGTGATCCGTCCAGCATAATTTTAGCATTCTCCCAAAGGACCCCCATATTTTCTGAATATTAGCTACCTCCTTTTGTAGAAGGTGTTCTCTTTCATGCCCTATACCAAGTGACAGTTATGACTAACAAGGAATATTATTATACCAACAATATTATAACAACAATATTATTGTGTTCCGTCCAACTGAGCGATTCTATTTTTTTTTGTGAGTTCGAGTTTTTAAATTTTTCACTTTTATAACTTTGGTATAAATTCTAACTCAATAACTTATGTAAAACTTATTTATAATCTATGTAAAAGCCCCTATGGGCGTATAACAATAATAATTAAATAAATAAATCTCCTGACAGACGAGATCTCCTATCAGATTTGTGTGATTTTCTATGGCTGTTATTTGCTTTTTCTATGGGTATTAGGCCAGCTTCGCTGATTTAAAACGATCTAAACTAAAATATGTGACAGCTCTTAGACGAAATCTGACATCGGACCATTAGCAAACATTTAATTTTAAAAAAATTTATGAACGATGAAAAATTTCCACATAAACCGGAAATAAAATTCGTTGGTCCACCATTTGTTTATTTTTTTTCAGATATCTAAATTGCCCTACGTGGTGCCATAGAGACTGGTTTTTCAAACAGTTTAAGATTTGGTGCATGCAGACATACTAGAGAATGTATTAAAAAACATCACAGAAACTAAATAACCGAAAATCAAAGAAATCTACCAGTCCGCCTCAGCACAGGACCACCTAGTGAGGAGGACTACCAGCCTAGGAACAAACAGATGAAATATTTATATACATTATCATATCTTGTAATTCTCATCAAATCTGTAATTAAATAGTCACTAATAAAATAAATAATTAAAAAAATAAAATCGGATGTATAGTTTTTTTTAATATATAGTCAACCAGGTCGAAAAACATAATTTCGAGAAAAACGCGTTCAAAGGATATTTCAACATACAAACTGTTTCAAACGTTTTCACATAAAATGCTGTATCTCCCTTCAATTTTACGAATTTCTAACATTTGGTGAGAGCATTCTTAACAAATGAAATTAAATTTTTAAAAAAATTACGAAGTTTTTTTTTACGGTGGTCTTGTGTCTTAATTTGGATACGGTTGATGCTCTCCTAAAAGTCCACATTTCACTAAGAATGTTGTCAGATTGACTCATGAAATGATTGATTCTTCGATGACCTATAGACTTTCTCAATCTTATGTATTGAGGTCACAAGATCATTAAAAATTAACTTTAAGTATCAAGTATAACTGTAAGTATATTAAGTATTAAATATATCAATTTGATTTGTTGTTTTTTACGGACTACTTATTTAACCCGGTGACATTGATCGCTACAACCTCATTATGTTGATATTCTGCCATGAAAATGGGAACGCTTGATTTGACGTAATTTCCATCGATGATTTTGAATCAGTATTTTTATATCCCGCGAAATAAGACGGTATATTTTCGTAAGGCGGGCAAGCCGAAACCTTACAAATACAATGAGATGTGCTCATGAAAATGGAATAAATAGTATGTGGAATTAGATATCTATCGAACATTATTGTATTGTAATATCTACGTGTGCACACATATCTACTTAACCTAAACCAACGTAGCAACATTATATTTTTTATCATTATGAAACTATTCATTCTTGAGTTATTATGAAATTATTCATACTTAAGTTATTACGAAATTATTCACACTTTAGTTATTACGAAATTATTCACACTTTAGTTATTACGAAATTATTCACACTTTAGTTATTATGAAATTATTCATACGGGAGTTATTACTATTATTAATTATTCGAGTTATTACAAAATTAGTCAAGTTATTACGAAATTATTCGAGTTATTACGAAATTATTCCAGTTATTACGAAATTATTTATTTAATTAAATGAAGACAATATTAGCGAAACTCAATCGAAAATCTAAAGACAGTAAAATCAGAAAAAGAATTAAATATTATAATTTGAGATTTTACTCATAAAGTAAAAAAAAAACATGAAAAAAAATATTATGTATACTTTAGATAATTATTACGCAATTATTCTTACCTGAGTTATTACAAAATTATTCATATGGTTGGGTTATTTTTTTTTAAAATTTCTTGCATTAATTCAACACAGGAAGCCCTGAGAGAAATTATTTCTCTTAAAGCCTATGTCATATTTGAGGATGCTGTATGGAGGCAATCTAAGTGTTAGCATCTATATCTGAGAACTTGTCGAGATTTTAAGATTCCCAAAACTAAACTGAAGTGCACACAAAACAGTGTGTTTTATATCCTACCTACCAAAAGCTAAAGGAAGTCTCGAGTATTCAATCTCACATTTCGTAGAATATGTACCAAGTAAATGAAAAAAAATTATGAGGCATACATATTTATTTTAGTTAGTTTGTACCAATTTAACTGTATTTCTTAATCTATATTTTGATTTTCATTTTGTAATTAATAGACTTTTTCCTACTAGATGTACGAAAAAAAACTTGCATTCATATAAAGATTCAAAACCAAAAAAAAAACAACAAATTTTGCCTTTTGTTTTTTCTATGGACGAATTTAATGATGTGTTTTAACTTGAATACATTTCAACTTTTCCCAACATGTCAACAGAAAACCTGATTCTAAAGCTGCAAAAGTACCGTTTGCTCTAAATGCAAGCTGGCATCATGAAATTTGCACAGGATTTTCTGTCTGGAATAAATAGGTCAACACAACTAAATTCAGTCCTCTAAGTAATTTCTATCAGGCGCTGTGGAGCTTTCAAACGCAGCAACCAGGCGTCGTATTATTGTTTTTTTTTTAAATATTTTTCATTGGTTCTGAAAAAAATGGTACATAATTAATGACGGTCTCAACGAAATTATATCAAATGCCATTCCATTCACACTTAAAATGGGCAAGTTTCCCTTTCAAACGTTAACGGTAAATACACGTGTATTCTGTGGTAAATGTGTGGCGGGTTCTCCGAATTGGGTCATGTTTAACACCCCACGCAACGACACAAACCTTCCTCCGATAAACCAATTAATTGTATTCCCAGTGGCGTAGATTGACCCTCCCTTAAACACCTTCGTTATCTCGAGTGCCCCTGAGGCGATAATTCCCGAAATAGCGCTGAACAAATTATCGTTTTTTAAATATTATTGCGTTGAGAACATTCCGCTTATGTCTGAAATTGCCAAACTCGGAGTAATAAAAACGGGACTTGGGCTACACTGTTATTTTTATGTTAAATTTTTTTAAATTAACCCGTAAATAATTTTTTTTGACGAAATGTTTTTGTGACACTTTTTTTTGTTTGACTGAGTATTGAGCCTTCCTACCCTGGTACTGGTATCACTGGTACCACTGAACCAAGTTCATTTTTTAAGACAAACCATAATAATTTTTGTTTGCTCAAAACTTACATTTTAATCATTTCCGGCGAATTCGTAACTAAAATAACTTTTTTATTACAACAGAACACTGGGGATGTAAGTTCTTTGCATTTCAGATTAATAAAAACAATACCTTACCATTAATATATTTTACGTACAACGATTTTAAAACTTTATAACCCGTTTTTCAACTATAAAGT
Source organism: Limnephilus lunatus (assembly GCA_917563855.2). Classification (NCBI taxonomy): domain Eukaryota; kingdom Metazoa; phylum Arthropoda; class Insecta; order Trichoptera; family Limnephilidae; genus Limnephilus; species Limnephilus lunatus. Next base: position 79,615,490 of record OU830592.1, read on the forward strand.
TAGCGGTAAGCACCAGATTTTATTTTTCTAGACGATGAATTAATAACTTCGGGAGTGAGACATGAAGACACATTTTACATATTTGTAACACATTCTTCAGAATTAATTAAAATGAACTTGGCGGAAAGATCGAATCTCCAGGCGTGCTAGGATGAATTCGACCGTACGTTCGTCCAATACCTACGCCGTGCCGCGGGCGTATATTTGTTTACACCCTTTCTTCACTGTCTTCATCTTCTTTTCTTTGATAGGGCAAATTTGACAGTCCAATACACGGGTCGCGAGTTGCAATTTGTATACACGCCTTCTTTACTTACGTCGTTAAGATTCTGAATATATTTTAGGGTATATTGTCGTATTAAGTGTTGTTATGTATCCGAATTTCAGAGAAATGTGCATACTATGACCGCATGTTGTCGATGACAATGCCGTGTTTCCTGGATATCTGGAAGTGGGTTAATTTCCATTTCAAGATTTCGCTTCATTAAAACATTCATTCAATCAAGAAAACAAAAGTGAAATACAAATTGATACGTTTAAAAAATAGCTTCAACACCCATTTTCCAATTAAATACCTATATGTTTTTTTTTTACAGAAAGTCAAACATTCCCAAGTTAAGAATAACCGGACAATATTTGAAAATCTCCTACTTCCACCGCAATAAGCGGAAAATGTTACTTGTGTCGTTATGGAGGACTTGGCCAGCCAAGGAATCGAACATGGGACGCCTGGGTGGTACCCAAACGCAATGACAACTCAGCCACTGACCGGTCAAAAGAAATAATGTATAAAAAAGCACGATTTAAAGAATGTGTTTTTATTTGGTTTTGTCGCAATGTAATGATTGGAAGCATAGAGATTATGGCATACTACAAAGAATACTTAACGTATGAAACTTTTCATATTTTTCCTAATAATACGGCCTTTTATAAATAACATCAAAGGTGATACGCGAGAGAAAGGTTCATAAAAACTCCATTATTATTTTGTGCTTATGCTCGTTACACACTAATGATTTTGTACAGCCTTTGTTAGAAACAGGCTCACCTAACACCCACCTCGCTGTTAAATGCTGTGCTTATGTATTTTGGAGTCAAATTAAGGCTTCAATTCAATAAAATATAATTTAAGATTTTTTTATGAATTTCGTGGAAAATTAACTTGTTTTATTGATATTAACTTAAGTACCATACTTCATATGTATTATGTATGGTCGATATTATAAATACAGCGTGAACAGCACGTACTCTGCGATTCCTGAGCACGTTTGGAGTAAAAAAGTAGATGACATTTTGCTAGTGGAAGATACTCTCAGTATCGCCCTGGTGTAAGACCACCATTCGGAATTAAAATGGCTTTAGCCGTATTTGGTGACGAGCTCTGAATAGCCAGGTACTTCCCCACCTTCCTCTCCCCCAACTCCTTTCCCTCCCCACTTCCTTCCCCTCCCCACTTCCTTCAGCCTCACAACATACCCCAATTGGGGATACCATAGTCTCACTGGCTTCAGACAGGAGAATTTGGCACTATTGTGGGATATTCGCAGATATATTTTTCAACCACACGTCACCACTGATCACCTCCTACTCTGGCGACGGGATCATGTGAAACGCCCGCTGTTTCGTGTGATACCATGCTGATGGAACGAGAAAGAGTACTTAACGTGTGACCTGACAGGCTATACCCGACTGCTTAGTTTGCGACGTGTGATTGAAAAATATTTTTATTGTTTTTAATAGTAAAAAAAAATAACATCGGACAACAAAATGACATCTAATTTTTTCCTCCAAATATTCTCAGGAATCAAAATCCTTCGGGTGCGTACTGCTACACGCTGTATTAAAGGTAGGTACCTGCTTTATCACTTACCTATGTATCTGAATCCTTCACATGTTCAGTTTCAGTTTCAATTTTGAAAATGACACTTAAATTAAATTCAAAGTAAGGTAAGATTTATTCATTGTGTTTGTTGGCTACATCACACAACAAATAATATCGAATAGAAAATGGCAGAAAAAATAATAATGTTGCGAATAAATTAAGTATTTGAAATTGAAAATGTCAAATACGAAAACTCAATCATTGTGTCTAGTCAGTAACAAAGAAAATCGATCATAAGGGCGGCAAGTTGTTGCCGAACTTTCTATATGAATGGGAATTAAGGGTTTCCCCAGGGATCTGCACTCAGACCGCAATAAAAATGAGTACACTTTTTAAAACAGTAGTGAGCGCTTTTTTAAATGCTATCGCTACTTTAGCAGCCTTCTCTGTCGTTTTAATTTTCACACAAACTCCTTCTATAATAACAACAAGGAGCTTATGTAAAATAGCATTTTAACCTCTACCGTCGGAAATAATCTATATGTACGGTATATATTTCAAAAGCCGCACATGGTTCCCGCCCATGACTTCTAATTTTATGGTGACACTTTTTTTTCTTCGCGTTTTATCTAGACGTTTTTCCTGGCGTTGCGTTTTTTATGTCCACGTTTTTCCACCTTCAGAGAAAATGTTTTTCCAACGCTCTTGTCTTGCCGGTGATAACCCCTTTATAACCTCTCCCTCTGTCTTATAAGCGATACATGTAACAAAAAGAGAAGTTACAACGAATATTTTCAGCGGTATGCCTTTTTTATGGACTACAAGCTCGTCGTCTTACGTATCCCCCGGGGGGTAATACACAAATTTTCGGAATTTTTTATTAATTTTGTTCTCTTTTCGCAGGTTTCGCGCTGAACGAGTTCGTCAGACACTGGGAGGCTGCGCGCTACTCCCCCCCGGACCGGGGCAGGGGCCGCAGGAGTCCGCCCTCCCCCTCGGGGGCCCAGGGGGGGCAGGGGGGATCCCTGGAGCTCCGGTTCAAGGCGCACAACAGGTAGGCACTCCGTCAAAGGAACTTAACACTAATCATCATTCTTCTCACAATTAAATCGCAATGATAATAATTTGATAATTTATACAGCAGTGTTATGAAAAAAATTGGTTAAAGTGTTGCATTAGCCAGACACGTAATTTATTTTTACAGAGCCTTGAAATGAGAAAAGAAAATGGCGAAAAATAAGAAAATAGTACAAAAATTATCGAAGATGGTTTAAATAAGATATTATTTGAGATTTTCACGGATTATCGTGATTTATTTTTGGGATATTATGCCGTGTTGCGCTACTTCCTTCTCTAGCCAACGTTTCAGACAGCATTTCAGATGTAGGTAATTACACACCTGAAAAATATAGTCCATTAAAAAAATCGATTTTTCATGAATTTAGCGGCTACTTTGAAAATTATTGCGGGTTTGATAATGATAATTATTTAAAAATAATAATAAAGGGAGAGGCAGAGGAGACATTCTATCGGTAGGGGATAGCACGGGGTAAATTTGGAAAATCTTTCTCTTCTCACACGGACAGCTGTATGTGGCCTACTCACGCTTTAGAAAACCTTCTGATTGATTCGTGTACGCACCAGTACAACACAAACACTTTATTTCTTTCAGTGGCATTGCAACTCATGCCGGATACTCGCTAGTATTTTATAAATACTTTCAGCTTCACAAATCCTACAATAATTTTAAAATCCCGTGATTATTTACGAATCTACACAAACATAAAATAAAAATAAATTAATTCTTCAAGTTTTTGAATTATCAAAATCACCTCCGCTAAAATATCTAAATATTTCACTGTATGATGTCAAAAATATATGGGTATTGTTTGCAACAGTATTTAGAAAAACCAAACATAATTGAGTTTTAGTGGTTAGTTAAACTGCACTCATCTCCTATAAATAGGTAAGTACTCAGCTGTACGGAAATGTAATAAAAATATATATATACGATTTAGAAAATACGCGTGCCAATATTTTTAATGGATACCGACAAGTACCGTTGGTATATTTCTATTTGATACACACGTGGAAGTACATAACAACGACAGGACATCCATCATCTCATTTTACAGTACGTTGGTAGGTCTTTAGGTACTGCAGGGTTGATGGATTACCTGTGCCCGATGGTAAACTTTACCCTACTTTCTACTTCCTACAGAAGGGGGTTTCATTACTCAGAAGTGTCTTGTTCAATAGCTTAATGCCATTATTTTAAACAAAGAATCGGCAGAGTTGGCAACTCGTTGAGCTGTGAATTCTGGCAACCAAAGTTAATGAATAATGTATTTGAATGGAAAGAATGTTAGTTTAAACTACTTCTTGTTAGCTGCGCCAACTGTTTTCACATTATACATCAGTTATAAGCAACCTGCTATTTCATGTGGCCCGCTTTTGGCTCTTGGCTAAATAAAATATATCAAAAAATTGCCGTAAAGAATATTCAAAGGTTTCTATTGTTTTGCAAAAGGATTTAGCGGAAAACTTTTTCAAAGTTTCGAATCAGCCGCCTAAAATAATAAGATTTTTCTTACACAAAATACAAACAAAATTTCGTGTTTCAGCCTAAAGAGTAGAAAAAAAATTACCTTCATAGCGCTGTGGTTTTCTTGTTGAGATCATCTATGTTTGATGCATTTTAAAGGTTTCCGTCTTATAAAATACCAAAAACTTTTCAAACAATAAAAATCAACAGCTGCCCAACATCCCAAATAGTAATAATGTTTAATTAAATTTAATGAAGAATTAGCGAAACTCAATCGAAAATCTGAAAACAGGAAAATCAGAAAAAGATACGGTCACATGTGGGACTCGAACCCAAGACCTTCGCCTTGCCGGGGCGCAGTTCTACCAACTGATCTAATATGTCCCTATCCGATTCGGTCTTATTTAACTGTATCATACTTCGGCTAAGGGGCCATCCATAAATTACGTCACACGAATTTCATGATTTTTAACCCCCCCCCCCCCCTCCCACCCTTTCACACATTGTCACATTTGTGAAACCCCCTCCCCCCTAGTGTGACGTTACATATTTTGCAATTTTACATCTAAAAATAATCAAAACCGTAGTTCAAATTTTTTTACATCTGATGTCACAGAGCTGATGACCCCACCGTACCCCTTGTCGCACTTCTCTACCCCCCCCCCCCCCCCCCCCCCTCCTTAAGGTGTGACGTAATTTATGGATGGCCCCTAAGGACTACCAACATTATCTTCATTTTCTTAACCCATATGTTTATTGGCTTTTATCTTTATGTATGATTGCATGATTTAAACCCGAACTAAATGCTATCTAGATAGTGTCCTGGATAAATTTTTATTTTTAATAATAATATATGACATCTTTTGACTTTTCCGCAAGTCTAGATGTTACCTATCTTTTTCGGTTTTCAGATTTTCGCTAATATTTTCTTCATTCAATTAGCTATTACAATTTGAGATTCTACTCAATAAATGAAAAATAAAAATATACCTATATATTTTTTTTTTAATAAAAAGACAAATAACTTTGTTTACATCACTTTTGTTGGTACACAATCAACATGTTTCGTCAACAATGTTTACTTCACATTAAACATTGTTTACGAAACATGTTGATTGTGTACCAATAAAAGTGATGTAAACAAAGTTATTTGTCTTTTTATTAAAATAAATAATGCCATCACAAAGTGAAAACCTTTCCGAAGAAGTTTTCTTTGAAAAATTAATAATATATAGTAATTATATTCTTTAAAATTCCTTAATTTGTTTGGCCTTGGAGACATAAACCTTTCTCGTGCGGCGCTGTGGTTTGCGGCACCACTGATTGCAGATCTAACAATTAGATAACCTTGTACGGTTCGTGAACAAATTGAAACTGGTACATTGGCCCTCCGGTTGAAAAGGTTGATCATCGCTGTTATGCACGTGTTTCAAGATCATACTGCAAAACTTGTGTAGGTTCATTCATGATAATCTAAGGAAAATGTCATATTTTTAAACAAAACAATTAAATAAAAAATCAATTTTTATAAGAAAAACTTTATTTTTATACTTTTTTGAAGGTTATTCCCATCAGTGAAATATATCACATTAAAATAAGTTAACAATAATAATCTAAACGAAAATGTGAAAGAGAACAAGACACAGAAAAACAGAAAAAAGACAACGGCGCAACTGGGACTCGAACCCAGACCTCTCCGTCTAACCGGGACGAGCCCGTAACCAATTTCGCTATTGTCACCTTCTGTCAAACCGTCATATTTGTCAATCTCATATTTTCAAATTTTAGAATTACATTATTATCAACTAATTATTTTTCTCCTTATTACGGGCAACTACCCTTTTCATTGGAAACAATCATTCTAAGAATTGTTTTGTAACCTGGATAGCGTCTCGGATAGATATATCCGAATTTATTTAAAATTGAATATTCATTTAGACTTTTATAAAAGTCAATTGTTCCATATAAATAATTTGGGATATATCTATCGGAGACGCTATCCAGGTTACAAACCAATTCTTAGAATGATTGTACATATAGCACATAGCACTCTTTTTGGGGTGAATTGCCTTAACCAAAAAAGAGTTTTCGAATAACATGCTTAGTAACAGCGGTTATAATGTTCACATTATCTTCAAAAAAGTTAAATTTTGTTTCGTTTTTAATAACTAGTAACAATATTTCTAGATAAATTATTCATATACAGAGTAAAATTGTTTGATAGTAGAGACTTTAATTACACCACTTACAACTTATTGTTTTTTTTTATCATCACATGTAATTTACTTACAATATAGCATTTTAAAAAATGTACACTACACTTCCAGACACAAGCTAATGCTTCCATGGAAAAATATTTGGTACTTAAATAATTAGATCATATAAATGTACATTGTATATATATTAAATTTAAAAAAATATCATTTAGTTTAAAAGATAAATGTAAATTCAAAATAAATGTAATTTATTTTCAACTGAACAATGGAAGAGCTGAACGAACGTGGAGAAATAATACTAATAAAGGTGTGTTTATACGAACGCTTTGTAAAACGCAGAAAAACATGAAATTTATCCTTTTTTTGGGGCATTAATAAAAAAAAAGTTTTTATAAGTTTTTCGAGATCCCTAAAAACACTAAAATTTAATCTGCAAAGCAGAAATTCTGTTCGATAGAAAGTAAATATTTTTATAGGTGGTTGGTTTTATCGCTTCGCAAATTCTACAATTACAATACCCCGTGATTTTTCACGGGTCTGCGCCAGTATCTAATATATTGCGAAGGTAGATAATGCATATAGCTAAACTATATACATTAACAATAAATCATGTTATATGTACAGCTATAAGTGTGCGACTTATATCAATAATATATGAGTAGATGAAAGGTTCAAAAAATTACAATTTGAACAAAAAAAGCGCTCTATCAGAAATTCTTGGAAACCCACTCAATGAGAGGACCCGAATTTTCCAACGTGAAACCGTTTTTTCCAAGGCCTCTCTCATTACGGCAACTCAATTAAACTCTGAAGATTTTTTGGTTCGTATATATTCTCCCCAAACACGCACTATAACGAGGTGTGGACTGTGGGTGGAAGGGAGACCACGACCCACGAGAGACTGCGTTCAAACACGCACTATAACGAGGTGTGGACTGTGGGTGGAAGGGAGACCACGACCCACGAGAGACTGCGTTCAAACACGCACTATAACGAGGTGTGGACTGTGGGTGGAAGGGAGACCACGACCCACGAGAGACTGCGTTCAAACACGCACTATAACGAGGTGTGGACTGTGGGTGGAAGGGAGACCACGACCCACGAGAGACTGCGTTCAAACACGCACTATAACGAGGTGTGGACTGTGGGTGGAAGGGAGACCACGACCCACGAGAGACTGCGTTCAAACACGCACTATAACGAGGTGTGGACTGTGGGTGGAAGGGAGACCACGACCCACGAGAGACTGCGTTCAAACACGCACTATAACGAGGTGTGGACTGTGGGTGGAAGGGAGACCACGACCCACGAGAGACTGCGTTCAAACACGCACTATAACGAGGTGTGGACTGTGGGTGGAAGGGAGACCACGACCCACGAGAGACTGCGTTCAAACACGCACTATAACGAGGTGTGGACTGTGGGTGGAAGGGAGACCACGACCCACGAGAGACTGCGTTCAAACACGCACTATAACGAGGTGTGGACTGTGGGTGGAAAGGAGACCACGACCCACGAGAGACTGCGTTCAAACACGCACTATAACGAGGTGTGGACTGTGGGTGGAAGGGAGACCACGACCCACGAGAGACTGCGTTCAAACACGCACTATAACGAGGTGTGGACTGTGGGTGGAAGGGAGACCACGACCCACGAGAGACTGCGTTCAAAACGGATTTTCAACTGTGTATTATTTTTAAATGAAAATTGTTTTCTACTCACTATCAATGAATTATTTATTAATTTACAAAATAGGATATACCATATGAAATTACTTATTTTAATGGAGCGATATTGTGGAAAAAAAAAGATTCCATGACAGTTGATCCCCCGACAGACGGCTCCCAGGCATACATACGGTATGCCCCCTCAACCCGAAGGTCGCGTTTGAACCCGACGTGTGCAAATAAATTTTATTTGATTAATTTTGTTATTTCACAATTAATTAATTTAAAATAATACACAGTATATTCGCGGCATATTGAACCCGACGTGTGCAAATAAATTTTATTTGATTAATTTTGTTATTTCACAATTAATTAATTTAAAATAATACACAGTATATTCGCGGCAAGTTCCAGAATTGAAGATACTCTCAGTATCGCCCTGGTGTAAAACCACCATTCAGAATTGAAAAGTTGCTTGAAATGACTTTAACCGTGTATGGTGACCAGATCTGAATAGCCAGGTACTTCCCCACCTTCCTCACCCCGTCTCCTTCCCCTCCCCACTCTCTTCAGCCTCATATTATACCCCAATTGGGGATGCCATAGTCTCACTGATGCCAGATGAGAGCAGTTGGGACTCTTGTGAGGTATTAATACAAAATACAACTAAGTTCCCCGAAGGGGTGTGTACATATTTTCATTAAAATGCATCAAGGATATTTTAGAGTGAATTGTCTATTTTTTAAAAACTATAAAAGTCTATGTATATACTCTCGACCACCATAACACGGGCAAGTGCTTAGTATGGTGGTCGAAAAATCCCCAATTTATGTAATAAAAATTCAATAAATAAAGAAAACTTTTTTTTTTAAACCTGCGTGTAAGTACAAAAAATCGGCACTATAAATTTTAATAAATTCGGCTGATGGACCTGTCAGTGAAACCTAGCGCGTTTTAAAAATCTGTCAAGCGTTTGAACCAAATAAATATGCGTTTCCAATAAAGAATTGCATGGTGGTCGAAAAATCCACTAATGTTACCTCAATTTTTGATTTAATGAATAAAGAAAATTTAAAAAAAAAAAATTACTCATAAAATAATTTTGTTGCCGCTTGTCTGATAGTACTCACTTCCAAATTTGAAAATTAAAAGTTCGTTGAACTTGAATAATGTTACTCATTATTTCGCATTACTTGCCCACTCATTAACAGAAATTTGTTAGCACAAACTGAAGAAGATGCGCAAGTCAAACAAGTCAGACGCGCAGGTAGAAACAATTTCTTTATTAAATGGCATAGCAACGCATGCCGGGTACCAGCTAGTTTATTATAAAATTATAATTTTTTGTGCATTATTTACTAATTTCAAACCGAAAATACCTTTAATAATAAGTTTTTTACTTTTGAAGTAAAACTTCTTTACGCACGCTTTACTTGGGGAGTAAGCTGGTAAATGAGTGACGAGAGCGTTACGAAAGTGTGATCGGGCGAGCCGAACGGAAGTTGAGAGGGAGATATTAGTTAGTGAAGATAGAAAAAGAGAGAGTTACGTTTCGTATTTACTGTAGAGGCAAGAGAGAGAGGTGCGAGCACACATTTTCTTTATCTCTTTTTCTCATAGCCAGTTACGTTTCGTATATCTAAGACACAGTGCAGGCCTATTATCTGTATCACACTCTAGGAGCAAGAGAGAGCAATGCGCGGATATTTTCTTTCTCTCTTCTTTTATAGTGAGGTTTTACTTCAGTCGTGTGGTCTAATCTAAAGCGCCCTCGTTTTTTATTATTTTTTTGATTTACGCTGGTAGGTATATCATGGGTGTAAGTAGTTTTTTTCCTTGATACATTTGAATGAGAATGTGTTTTATACTTTTGCTACTCGGCGGTCTCTGCACACCCCTTCGGGGACACTTGGTTATATTTTGTGTAATACCGTATTTTCCTTAAACCGACTGCATATTGTATATAAGTACGCCAGGGGGGCAACTGTCAGGGGATCAACTGGCATTGAACGCTGCAAAGCAACTCGTTTCAAGTACAAATGAATATATTGTCATTTCCTTGTTTCAGGGATTTCCATCTGCGCCTTCATCCAGATCCTGGTTCTGTCTTCGCTGATGATGCGGAATTCCACGGCACCAGCGGCCCGGTGGTCTTCAACACTGCCAGCGTGTATTCCGGAACACTCCAAGGTAATGTCCTCATCATTTCTTCTTCTACTTCGTGTGCCCTATCAGGTCCCCCCGACGGAATAGCTCCTCCAAACTTCTAATACCGGTCCACTCTCGTACGTTTTCAAGTAAAGTTTCTCCCCCCGAAGTATATGATCCAGATATGAATAAATTGGTAATCATCAAACAGTGGTAAAACTTGGAAATCTAAAGAATGCGCTTAGCCCTTTGTATACTGCGCAGCTTTGCCGAAATTCAGTATGCTTCGCAAATCCAGAATGGTGATTGGTGATTTTTTCGGTTGACCCCGTCTTCTGACTAAATGAGATTAGCTGATTTTATAATTCCCACGGCAACGGCACAAAAAGGCAATAAACGTAGGTTCCTCATCATAATAACGCTGCAACTCTTTCTTATATGCTAAATGATAGTGAGACAAAGGATGAGATAGACGATGTACGTATATCTGCTTCCTCGAAAAGGAAAAAGAAGTATTTTCAGTAAAGCTGTATTATAAGCATTTTATTGCAACTCCCTCACTCGTATGAAAGAAGTGAGATGCTGCGAGCCGTTACTGTCGCTGTGCCGTTCCGGCAGGAATTATAAAAGCTGCCTTTATTTGCATAGACTATCAAGCGCATTACCTTGCTTGCTAGAGTGAAAGACCACTATTCTGAAATGTTGTTACTTGAAATGGCGTTAGCCGTGTTTAGTGACCGGTCCTGAATAACTATATATTTCCCCTCCCCACTTATTTCGACTTCATCCATACCCTAATTATCGATAATTCCATAGTCCCACTGGCTCCGGACGGTTGGTAATAGTTAGAACTCACATAAGTTTTGTATTATGGTTTGAGACGGGTTTTTTTCTGGCTTAGTTTTGAAAAACACCCGCCGCCACTGACTACAAGTAGCAGTGGTGGCGTCAGTGGCGTGCAATCCTCCCGGCGGTTGGTCACGCTATGGACGTTTTCCCCTTGAGAACATTACGTGACATTATATTATTTTAATGAATTAGTGTAATTGCATTAATAATACGAAATTAAATGTGTTACTGCTGTCCGGGATCTAATAAAATTAAAACTGCTTTAATTGTGTTTACTTGGAGGAAACCCTTTGTTTCTCTTATCTGTGGAGGAAACTAATATAAGTACATATTTAACCTCGTCGTGTGTACATATTTTTTCTATCGATAAGGAACTCAAGTGAAAAATATTAGGGCTTAAAAATATATTCATACAAATCAACAAACGCTGATTCAGAATACATCAGTTTTAATTATTTTATAAATCGTCATTTAAAAACGAATAAAACACTATCTCATTAAAACATACTGTTGATTGGTACAACTGAATCTGCTGATACTGACGTCACTGGTCTCGGATCCAGTCCACTATCGACATTTCATTAAGGTTTTATAATATTGAGCCAATTAAACTCAGGTTTTGTTTGTATAAAAGATTTCGTTGTTGTTGCTTCACATTGTTGACACAATTGAAACATTATTTAGGCTCTAAATAATTAAAACCCAGACCGAAATCGGTTACATTCGGATTATCTTCCGTACAGTTGATTCGGAGATGATTATTTTATTCTAGTTTAATGCTGACAATGTAAGAGTAGAAGTTTGTGGAATAAACGCTTCTAATGAGCGTAATACACGAGCCCGATTTTCAGCCCGATTCCAATTGGAGACAAAAGTAAACATTTTTCGATTTGCGCGATCGCTATTTTCACCTCTATTTTCATATCTAGGATTTCAATTGTCATCACTGCAAACAACACATGAACCATACTGTTTGTTGTGATGCCTACTGAAATCGTAGGTATGAAAATATAGTTAAAAACAGCGATTGCGTAAAGCGAAAAATGTTGACTTTTGTCTCTAATTGGAATCGGGCTGAAAATCGGGCTCGTGTATTACGCTCATAAGTAAGTCACAGTTTGCTGTTAAAAATACATTTTTAATTACGTACATAAGTTTTTTGAAATTATGATCATGTGATACTCGACATTTCTTTATACTGATATTTTATACCGATTGTAATTTTGAATTGATTTTAGTACCAAGGGACTTGAATGTACATTTTATTACAGTCGTCATGAAGAGTGTAATATAATAAATGCCAGTAGGTATGTTATTAGACGTAATGCGATGCATTTTTTCGTAGTAATGCAGGTTTTGGAACACTGATAAATTGTTTATCATTTGCGTCCACGGATGTATTTTTACACTTCGGTAGAATAAAATAACAGTAATTATGAGATACTGACAATTTACCTGTTGTTATTCGATATTAAAGCGGTTAAACTTACCTAATAATAAAAAAACTTCCCGACTGTCGACGCCACCATACAGTGCCTGTTGCAATAAAACGTAGGCTTTTTGAGACTGGTGACGACACACAGACAACCACTTGGTGCGATTTCGGGAGACCCGAAAAATTAATTTAAAAAAAATTATTTTAACTGAAAACTAACTACTCGTTCAACAATATACTGGTATTTATGTTAGGAGGTCATTATTGATAAAAAAAGAGGGACTGTAGTTTCTTTTTCTCGCGGTTTTCAATAGTAATAATTAATAATTAATAATATTCTTTATTATACCTATTAGAAGTTTAATTTTGTTGGTGTTGTTTTTATGTTAATGCTTGGAAAATAAAGGCAAAAGGTTAATTTCAGTAACATTTCATTTCTTCAAGGTCTTAGACTTTGTTTAATGACATAATATTAATATTAGGCTTTAATGAATTTGTATTAGGTATTATTATTGTCAAAACTTTTATTATGTTTAGAAATCAAAAACATATTATTACCACAGTAAGTAGAATTCCTTTTAGCTTTAGCTTTTCTTATAAAAATAGACGATGGAAAACGAATTTAGCAAATTATTATTAAAAATTTGCAATTTTAAAATTATTATTGTCTTCACCATAAGGGGGCGTTCAAGTATTACGTAACGCAATTTTTGAAGATTTTTGACCTTCCCTGCCCCCCATATAACGCGCCGTAACGTTTTCCTGTAGACCCCCCCCCCCCTAAACGTTACGTAACGTCCAGTTGACATTTTTACTGTTAAGTTGCGCAAAGTACTGGAAAGTCGCTTAAATACCTTTTATTTTTGTTATCGTGTTGGCGGTAATAAATAAAACAAGAGATTTCTAACTCGCGGTACATGCGTATATTGTTTATTTTATTTACTTATGTTGCTATTTATAAAAAAAATGGAAATTATTGTTTTTTTATCGGCCTTGTATTCCTTCCGGATATCCACAATTGAACACTGTCTTTCCTCATGTTCCGAATGCAGTTATACAAGTTCTCAAAAAGAAGATAAAAAAAATCCACAGTATGATTCACAGAAGAAAAAAACTTTTTTCATGTCCTGACTGAAACTAATCGTGTTCTCAAAATGGATACCTAAGAAGTCACTTGCTGACTCATAGTGGAGAAAAATATTTTTAAAGTTCCGACTGCAACTATTCATGTACTACGAAGTAATTACAACTATTCATGTACTATGAAGTAAACGAAAATCTAAAAATCACATGTTTACCCACAGTGGAGAAATACCTATTTCATGTTCTGACTGCAACTATTATTTTTCTCGAAAAAAAAACTAAAACGGCACTTGCTGACTCATATTGATGAAAAACCTTTTTCATGTCCCGACTGCGACTATTCATGCGCTACAAAACGGTAACTAAAAATTCACACGTTTACCCAAAGTGGAAAGAAACCTTTTTCATGCCCCGACTGCAATTATTCATGTTATACTAAGGAACTTCTTAGAAATCATTTGCTGACTCACAGTGACATAAAACCTTTTACATGTTTTACTGCGACTATTCATGTTCTACAAAGAGGCACCAAAAATGCACATGTTAACCCACAGCGGACGAAAACCATTTTCCCGCCCCGAATGCAGTTATACAAGTTCTCAAAAGGAAGATTTAAAAATCCACAGTATGATTCATGGAAGAGAAAAACCTTTTTCATGTCCTGACTGCAAAAATTCGTGTTCTCAAAAGGGATATCTGAGAAGTCACTTCGTCAGTTCATTTGGATAGCGTTCTAACTGACATTTTTTTCAAAAATGACCTTTGAATGTCAAAGCATTTCTTTTGCTCATTTTTATTCCCAAAATATTTTTCAGGACCATCTATGTTGTATTTTCGTAGATATACATATGTATGACAAAGTTCTAACATCAAGCATTTTCAATAATACTTCATTTTACAAGGTTCTATCATAACTTACACTCTCTATTTTGTTTGTATCTGACAGTTGATCTAAATAAGAGGCGCATTGTGGTTCGTCACTTCATTTGGATAGGGTTCTAACTACGCCTTAACATTTTCTAAAGTTTCTAAGTTTCCAAAGCCGAATTTTCGTAATCTATTTAACAATTTTAGTTCAAGTATTTTAGTTAATCATATTTTAATGGAAAATATTTAAATAGGTCGCGGCCCTAGCTAGGAATTGCATTAGGGAAATGTAATTAGAACCTTGTGCAATAAATTATTATACCTTAACTGGTTGCACAAGGTTCTATTTGCATGTTTAGGTATCTTCTAAAATGGTAGGTATACGTCCTATTTAAGTACTTTCCTTCAAAATATGTTCAATTAAATTACTTTACACAAGATACAACCTCAAACCCAAAATTGGTAAATAGATTATGAGAAATCGTCTTTGCAAACTTTGACACCTCATATCTCATAACAAGGTGAAGTGAAGTTAGAACCCTATCCAAATGAAGTGATGACTTGCTGACTCATAGTGGAGAAAAACCTTTTTCATGTTCCGACTGAAACTATGCATGTACTACAAAGAGAAATCTAAAAATGACTTGTTTATCCACAGTGGAAAAAAACCTATTTCATTCCCTGGCTGCAACATTTCCTTTTCTCGAAAAAATAACTAAAATGGCACTTGCTAACTCACAATAATGAAAAACCTTTTCCACGTCCCGACTGCGACTATTCATGCGCTACAAAACGGTAACTAAAAATTCACATGCTTACCCACACTGGACAAAAACCTTTTTCATGTCCCGACTGCAATTATTCATTTTAAACAAAGGAACTTCTTAGAAATCATTTGCTGACTCATAGTGACAAAAAACCTTTTACATGTTTCTACTGCGAGTATTCACGTTCTTCAAATAGGCACCAAAAAAATCACATGTTCACCCACAGCGGACAAAATCAATTTCATGTCCCGAATGCAGTTATTCAAGTTCTCGACAGAGAGATTAAAAAATCCACAGCGCGATTCGTAGTGGAGAAAAACCTTTTTTTATGTTCTAAGTATATACGAATATCTATGTATATACGAAGAGAAATCTAAAAAAATCGCATGTTTTCCCATAGTAGATAAAAAACAAAACTTTCTACAAAATCTTAATAGTTCTACAAAATATTTACACACAGAGTAAAAAAATCTTTTTCATGTCCCGATAGCCACTATTCATGTTATTGAAAGGGACATCTAAAAAATCACGTGCTAACCCACAGTGGACAAAAACCTTTTTCGTGTCCCGACTGCAACTAATCATGTTCTCAAAAGGGACGCCCAAGAACGCACTCGCTGATTCACAGTGGAGAGTAACCTTTTTCGTGTACTGTCTGCAACTATTCATGTACTACAAAGGGATATCTAAAAATCATATATTTAATTAACCACAGTGGAGAAAAACCTTTATCAGAAAATTTTTATTCCATCAAAATTTGAACACTGAAGAAGTTCCAAATAGTGCTAGTAAGTTTGTTAGTAAGGACATAATTTTGGAGGTTTGGAAAAGTGCTTTTTTGATAAATGTATCCATCTACAATCTTATTTAACAACGAAAGCTTGAGATGGAGAACTGCCCCGAAAAACCAAAGCGATGTTACATTTTAGGTTCTAAGAAATAAAGAACTTAACAATTTACCCAAACATCCAAGCCTTAAGAATGCGCATTTAGTTTCTTATTCCATATTCTTTTATATACAAAAAAAAACATGTTACGTAACGCATTGTTCGAACCCCCCCCCCCCCCCTCCCCCGTAATGCACATTAACGTTTTACTAGACCCCCCTCCCCCCAAGTGCGTTACGTAATACTTGAACGGCCCCTTGAAGACAATTTGCGAAACTCAATCGAAAATCTGAAAACAGAAAAATGAGAAAAAGATATTGGCACCTCTGGGACTCCAACCCAGGACTTCTCGCTTTCTGGGCAAACGCGCTACACACTGCGCCAAGGTGTCAGTATCCAATTCGGTCATTTTTAACTATGAGTATATCATACTTCGACTAAGAACCATCCACATTATCTTCATTTTCTTAATGCATATTTTATTGGCTGCAATCTTTATGTATGATTGCAAGATTCAAACCCGAACTAAATGCTATCTAGATAGCGTCTGAATAAATCTTTATCTATTTTAATTAATATGCAACATCTTTTGACTTGAGGCCCTGACACATAGAGGTCCTGGGTTTGAGTCCCAGAGGTGCCAATATCTTTTTCTGTTTTCAGATTTTTGATTGAGTTTCGCTTGTATTGTCTTCATTTAATTAAATATTAAAATTTGTGGTTTTATTCATAAAGTTAAAATAAAAAAAATTACTATTTACTTTACTTCTTTTATCATTATTTTTATTTAAAAAGAAACATTGTTTTTGGTGATTATACTTATTATGTGTGATAGTCACGAGTAAAATTTTGCCTTTTAAATGGGCAATTTAGAGTAAATTTGTATTGTATTCAATTCCAGATGATGAAAGCTCTTCGGCTCATGGGATAATAACATCAGACGGACTGTTTGACGGCACCATCCACACCACGAACGAGATCTACTATGTAGAGCCTCTGCACCGGTACGGCAAGAGCCATCCTCAGATACATTCCATCATCTACAAGTCTACAGATGTCATCCAGCCATCAGCCAACGGCAAGAAGCCGTGCGCCTCGCACGTGTTGCATCGGAAGAACTTAAATGAGCACAGAACAATTAATAATCTCGTAAATCAGGGTACATTTGTAAAATACAATAGTGATATAGATAGTTTACGGAAAATAAGTTTGAAAAGAGCAAAGAGATGGCTACCGGATGAAGAATTAGATATTTTGAAGATGGCAGATTTAGGTTACGATGACGAATCGCAAGAGGAAACGACTTCACTAAAAAATCCGAGCCTTCCCATTGACTTGTTTATCCCCTACTATGACGAATCAAACATAGAACCGGGTGTTCATAGATTAAGAAATAGCACCGATCGTACGAGAGGAATCCTCGTCAATAGTTATGACGAAGACAGCTATAGCGACGATAGTATTTTTTCACGACCAAACTCAAAGAACCACGTTGAAATCAAGACTAAAGTCAACATTCCACATGATATCATTAATAAGAAACCGATAGGTTTTACGTATGTTTCATCGCTTATGGGGAACATGACGGATAATGCCTTGCGTCACGTCAACAAGAGGGCGACTATAGATCCGAAGAAAACTACATGCATGCTGTACCTGCAAGGTGACCACCAGTTTTACCAAAAGTTTGGGTCGGAGGAAGCCTGCATCGAAGTCATGACCCGGCACGTACAACGAGTCAACTCAATCTACAGAGTTACAGGTACGTTCTTTTTACTTTGCAAGTCTTCATCTCAACTACATACAAGCACTAACTAATCTGTTCTTTAAAACAGCAAAAACCTCTCAACAGTGAGCTCTTGCATAAAATAATAATTAATGCCCTCAGACGTCTGGTAGGTTGATCTTTATATTTCTTTAAGACACTGTCAGGAGGTCGGAGAATCTGTGTGGATTTCCGCTTTGCAATAAAATCCAAATAATTAGAATATTCCTGAACATATCCGAAAACTAAAAACTGTTTTTGAAAGGAGATTAAATACGATTTCAAATTTTATTATTAGAAAGAAATATAGTCTTTGAAATATTAAGATTTTGAATGTTAACACAAAAAGTTTAAAAAAAAACCTTAAGTTTTTTCATCTAAAATTACTGATAATTAAAAAAAAACAAACATTTTATTAGATAAATAATGTAATATAAACATTATTGTCATTGCAGAATTCTCTCATAAAAGTAAATAATTGTCAGACGACACACAATGCTTGTACAGCGCTTTGTCAAAAATTGCTGTGGAAACTTTTTTTTCATGTAGATAGATTTGAATATAAAGCGTGGTGAATATAAATTTTCTCTTTCTAACACTGTTTAGATCATACATATTTCTAACCATGACAATAAGGTGGACAACGATTTCTATGAGACCATATGAGTTGTTCGCAAAAGCGAATAAATTGACTATATGGGTAGTAGCTGTTTGTTCGCAAAACAAACAAATTTGCCTGAGGGGTTAATACAATAGAACTACATAATATGAGGTTTTTTTTATTTTTTCTATTCTCGAACATACATTTTACAGATGATTACTGTAGTTTACATAGGTAATAAATTTCGTAACACAGAAAAGTATTAATAATCAGTAACTGTGTGTAAATAGGTTAGTAGTAGTTTTTTATGAATAACTCACTATGAGAACTTATGCTGAGGTGTTTGCATGTTTTAGATTCTGTCATCATAAGCAAAAACATGGTATCTTCCTTTATATTGTCAAAACGGGCACGGTTAGTTCAGTTTTTTTATGAAATAGAGAAAATTTGTGTTTATTTCTACTAGGTAGATATTGTTTATTTTAGCGTATCTAATAATTTATTTATAATTTTTTCCAGATTTTAATCAAGATGGTAAACCGGATAACATAACATTCATGATCAAAAGGATTAAAGTCCACACGGCGGAAGCTCTAAAAGACCCCCTCTACCGATTTCCCAACAACTACGGAGTGGAAAAATTTCTAGAATTATTCTCAGGTAAACAACCTTTTACTCAAACTGCCCACAACACCCAAAACCAGATTCTTAATAAGAAGAGTATTAGAGAAGAGAAAAGAATACTTCTGTATTGAAATATCGCCTACGTCTATATGATTATTCTAATGATCAAAATGTATTTTGAAGTTCACATACACACCTCTAATAATATTGTCATTGCATGCATTTGGTAATTATAATTAGAGCCAGCAGGATCATGTTGACAACCTTGTGCCATTCTCTGTTTAATATTCAAATACATTCTTGTGTGTATCTCTTAGTATCATCTGTGATTGGATTAAGAAGGAGTATGCAAATTATGCATAAATTAACAACACAATAATTGCTGGTATTTGATAGATTAATATCCATGTTAAATTCAATCTACATCTATCTTGTTGTATATTGTTCAAATGCTAACATAATTAATACATGTTTGAAAACAATTATTGAGCAATTTGTATTAAGGCGCTGCACTACGAAGAAATGAGTAAATCTTGTTTTATTGGTTTTAAAATTTGATCGCTTAAAATGATTTTAGAAGCTTTAATTAAATAATACTACAAGTAGAACTCGTCTTGGTCTATAAAATAATTGAATATTTTTTTGATAATTCTTTTTAAAAGCCCTAAAAAAAACGAGTGTGCTTTAGACCACACGACTGAAGTAAAACTTTACTAACTTATAAAAGAAGAGAAAAAGAAAAAGTGCGCGAAAAAAAAAACTACCTTAAATTTCAAAACCTTTTCGTTTATCATTTTATTAAATAATGTGTAAAATTAAGTAGTATAGAAAATTATGGTAAAATATTTAAGTATTTGTGCCTGGTACCAACTCGCCAACCAACTCGCAGAACTCAGAGGAACCCACAGATCTCCGCTAATTTATATGCTGTTGCCTATGTCATCTTTGAAGATGCTGTGTGGAGAGACCCATGTTGTAGGAGGCAGGAAACACAGAGGCCCAGGGATCTATCTCCTGTGCCGAAGGTATCAATGATGCTATTTCCTCGGATCATCTTTCATTGTAATACCGACAACAAGGAGCAAGAACAACAAGGAACTGAAAACAAAGACAGCGTACCTACCTGACGCTTGTGCTCTAAAGATTGCTTGTTAAAAATGGGGAAACTATTCAAGGCTATTCGAGGGTTTTTTCAGGTATTTTAGGGCTCCAGATCAGAGCTGCCAAATTCAATGGTGGGCGCACTTGCGACTTGTATTAAATTCTCCAAACACACATTTCCAATTTTTAAAATACATAAATTCAAAGCAAATCCGAGTTCTACAGTTCATTGAATCAGAGTTACACACAACTGAAATTAGTATTTGTATTATATTTGTTTCATTCAGTATCTTTATGGCGACCACAACGGGACTGCTTTCTTATATTATTTGATACCAAAAGGTGATAAATTTATATTTTTATATTGACTAAGTGGACTGATTGGATTTAATGTTTTTGCAGAGGAAGATTACGATGGCTTTTGTTTGGCGTACATGTTTACGTATCGAGATTTCGAAATGGGAACTTTGGGATTGGCCTGGACCGGTGATCTCAAGAATGCTGGCGGTGTTTGTGAGAAAAATGGGGTAAGTTATTCAACTCATTAAGGTCTGCCCAGTCCCAAACGCAAATGTAACAGTTGACGAAATTCTTGATAACTATTGGTCTTGTGCGGGCACAATTGGAAAGGTCCGCTCCGGGCAACGACTTGCCAAGGTGCGAATGTACCTAACATCTAATACAGCGCCCTTGAGTATTTTACTAGCGCCAGGCGCCGTTTGATTCAAGGCTGTCCCTGCATAGCTATATATTATAATGTATACTATCAATATTTTGTTTCCTGTCAATATTGTCATCATTCTGAATTTTGCCAATAACTTGAATATTACGTTGGTTATTGTCAATATTTGTAATATTTTGATTCTTATCAATATTTTGAATGTACTCCATATTTTTCGAGAGACATCCTTCGTGGTCGAGGGACAAGGCTCTCGACTAGCAATCCGGAAGTCACGGGTTCAAATCCCGGCGTGCGCAAGTAAATTTTATTTGATTGATTTGTGTTTTCACAATTTAATCATTTAAAATAATACAAGGTATATTTTTGGCACTTTCCAGAGTGGAAGATACTCCCAGTATCACCCTGGTTGTAAGACCACCATTCAGAATTGAAACTTTGCTTGAAATGGTTTTAGCCTAGTTTAGTGACTAAATCTGAATAGCCAGGTACTTCCTGACCTTCCTCTGCCTCATCTCCTTCCCCTTCCTATTTACCGTCAGCCTTACAAGATACCCCGAGTGGGGATGTCATAGTCCCACTGGTTCCAGTCAGTTGGGAGAAGTTTGGACTCTTGTGCAGTATTCACATTTAAAAAAAAAAAAATTTGGGTTCTTTCTATTTTATCAGATTATTTGGGCTTTTGACAATATTTTGAATTTTTTTGGTGTTGTCAATATGTTTAATGTCATCAATCAGTCTATATTATTGATACCTACCTAAATTTTGTACATTTATAACAATTCTATAGATTATCTGCGTATAAACTAAAGATTATTTGTTAAATTTGCCAGCATTACCGTGGCAGTCTGAAGTCATTAAACACCGGCATAGTGACACTCCTGAACTACGGCAAACACGTCCCACCGGCCGTCTCCCACGTCACTCTGGCACACGAAATCGGACATAACTTTGGTTCGCCTGTGAGTAACACTTTTTTTATTTTACAGCATACTTCTTCTTCTTCTTTGTGTGCCTTATTAGGTCCCCCCGACGTTGGCGATTACTCTTGAAAATACTCTTACAGCATACATTCAGCATACATTAATTCTTATTTATTATATCAACAGGGGATATGTTAATTTATTAAATAAATTAATTTAAAAATTTACTATGTTGTAGGATTTACTATGTTTTTATTTACTATGTCAATCTTTAATCGAGTATGGTATTGTAGTCTGGGGAGGAACAAAGGCTGCCGCCATTATTCCGATCTTTAGAGTTCAGAATCTTATTATAAAGATTATTCTAAAACTACCTTTCGCAAGCATTTCGGATGAAATATTTAGGAGAATCTGTGTTTTTGACATTAGACAACTTTTTTACCAAAAACATACTAACATTCTTCTTCAAACATAGAACTGTTTTTGACAATATCCAAACTGCTCGTGATACTACAACCAACATAATGTCTTACTTATTCCTTTCACTAAAACAGCTTTTGACCAAAGAAAATTTTGTATACGTTACAATAAAGCTATGGCACTTCCATCTTCCATTGGCCACAACACAAATTATTTGAAATATTGGATCAGCCAAAACAGACCAAACATCAACGATAAGTATGTATTTCCAATGGTACGATGCTGATTGCCTTTTATTTTAAATGTAATATTGAGCTGTTATTTTTATTTTTGTTGTAAGCTGCTTATCTTATAAACTGCGCTTGCTTTCAACATAGGAGTTACTAGTAAGACAGGCATTGCACATCACCAATGTAATGTAATTAATAATTAATGAAATGTTTATTTCCAGCATGACCCGGATGTGTGCACACCCGGAGGAGAGGACGGGAACTTCATAATGTTTGCCCGAGCCACAAGCGGGGACAAGAAGAACAACAATCACTTCTCTCCGTGCTCTCTCAAGAGTATCAACCCTGTCCTCAACAACAAGGCCAGATCCAGCAAAGGATGCTTCACAGGTACAAACTCTTAACTTGTACCACTTTTAACTACTTGGGTCACATAGTGCTGTATGTGTCACAAAACCATTGAGTCACCTGTATATCTGTCACCAAATGATACGAATTACACACTTTTAGAATGAGAGAACTAGCTTTCCTTTTTCTTACATTAGCTCCACACAAGAGGCCCTGAGGAAAATAATTTTCCCCAGGGCCTAGTCATCTGAGATGCTGTGTGGAGGGTCTTTTTGAAGAGAGGAAGGAATGAACATTGGTCTTGAAGAGACCCATGTTGTAGGAAGGAGGAAACACAGAGGCCGGAAAATCGTTCCACAGCCGAGCTGTTGAACACAAGAACGAGTCGAAGAAGCTACCCGTTCTCATGTGACAAATGTCAACCGTGTACACATGTTGGGCACGTGTTTGGCGTGTTACCCGACTATGCACCGGTGCTGAAGGGATCAATGACGCTAGTTCCTCGGAGCATCTTCCATTAAAATAAGGTTAACATTCCCACCCGACGCCTGTGCTCTAAAGATTGCAATCCGTCTGTTAATATGGGAGAATCTATCAAACATACCACCCGTTTCTGCACAGAGTCGAGGGTATTTTTCAGGTATTTTGGAGCTCCAGACCAGAGATGGCTGCCAAATTCAACGGTGGGGCGCACTTGTGATTTGTACAGGGTTAGCAGTTGTGTACTATTAAAGTATCTGAGGCCCTGTACAGTACACCCAGTTTTTGAGAGGCTAACTTTAACTGTGACTTGGATGGAGCCCCCATAAATGAGCTGGTCACTTTACACCAAGCATATCAATGGAGGGCCTGTTCGGAAGATTGCTTCCGTTGAAGGAGACTAGATTTGCATTTAAAAGTTTACTATATCATTAGGTATATAGGAACAATAAAAATTTCTAATTAAATATCAATCTCTAATATTTTCTACACTCAAGGGATTAAAGCTCTAATCTAAATCTGTTTTTTTTTTCTGCTTATTTTGGCTACTTTATTTTGCAATAAAATGTAGACATTTAATAAAGTGTATTAATTTTTTCTCACTATTCTGGCAACATCTGTTGCCATTGTAAAAAAATTCAAGTGCAGTTCCCAAGCGGTATAAGTGAAACCTTCGCCCACACAATTTCAACCAACAGGAGCCTTGAAAAGTGAGCTCATAATCAAAGCGGCTAATGCGGTAAGGTTTCATGTGGGCTAAATCCTATAGATGTATGTGTTTGTCTCTTTTTAGTGTCGTTTCCCGTTTTATCCGAGTTTCAAAGTTTGACTTCAATAAAAAAAAATGTGCCGTTTCTAGAAAAAATTGTTATACATTATTCGTATGTGAGGTTACATTAAATGATTCTGTCTGTCATTATGCCACCTTCAATTGAAAAATATGTGAATTTGATTCTCAGTCACATCCAATTATTTTTTCTTGCTGTGTGTTTTTTACAATTCAGTGGTGTTACACATACACTTCTGAGCGACTCACAAAGAACAGAAGAAGAAGAAAATCTCACAATGGACTGTGATGTAAACCATTACCTTACTTTTGGATCGTATGAGTAATCTTCTCTTTCTAGCCCTATTTCAATTCCTCTTTTGGAGTGATTCTGTATGCATTTCATAATAATTATTTTGGTTATTTTGCAGAGCCCCAAGTGTCCCTGTGTGGTAACGGCGTGGTGGAAGAGGGGGAGGAGTGCGACTGCGGATGGGAGGGGGACTGCCGGGAGCCGTGCTGTCACCCGCAGCGGCGCCACCCTCCTCCCGGGGAGACCCCGTGCCGCCTCACTCCGCGCAGCTTGTGCAGCCCCTCACAGGTCAGACAAACTCAATAAATGTCGCACATTCAAATAAAAATGGATGTATTTTTCCAAGACACTATCTAGATTGCAATTTAATTCGGGTAGAATTTTGCAATAATACGTAAAGATTGTAGGGTCCCAGGGTATGGTCTCCAGACAATCTGCTGTCGGTTGTAATATGAGCAGTTTCGTAGACTTCTTCGTTTCCACACCAAGGGATTCCGTACAGAGAGTGGTTATATGATGGTTTGAGAGTATCCTTATTGTAAGTAAAACAATTATGTTTTTGTGCTGGATATTGTTGTCTAACACGAATTTATTCAGATGAATAGTGATTTACATTCTAATCTGACCACTGGGGCTTTAATTTGGAGAATGAATTGCAAAAATGAAAACAAGCTATATGACACAAAAGAGAAAACTGATGGATGACCACAGACAAATGAAAAATGCATCAAAATATTTAGCAAAAGGTGATACACACGTCAAAGTTATGAATAAAAGAGTCTACACATCGAAGTTAAGAGGACATTACCAGAGAAACCAGAAATATGTCATTTTTAAATCAGTGTTTAGACGTATTGACTCGTTTCCACAAAAAATTATAAATTGATTTTGAAAGATTGTTCTTTTATCTAGTAAACGTATGCTTTAAATTTTGAGAAAAAATGTTTATTTTAAGTATAATAAGGTTATACCGTAGGTCATTGGCAGATTTGTTATATATACGTACATGTGTTTCTTGACGAAAATTGGTCCGTTTGTTTATTTATTTGCGCACTTACAAACTAATATATTTCATTTTTTTTTACATACTTATTTTGCTAAGACATTATTGACAAATCATTAATAATTATGATGGAAAAATAACAAACACGAGAATCGGGTATGAGTACCACCGCCCCGGGAACCAATTATTAGATAACCAACACGTCTGCCATAGGTCATCCCAAGTGGTTCGTAACATTTGGTGACTAGCAGGGGTGCCTGGGTTCAAGGGGGTGAGGTTTGTTTAGGTCTTGGCGGCGGATGCGTCTGCCCACCAGCTGCATGGCAGGTCGGATCTGGAAAAGTTAAGGGAGTCCCTTTGACTTCTCCAGCCTTACTCTCTCGGAACATCGCCTTGCACCGCAGTGGGAGGGATGGATTCATACATCCGCACTCCTGGACACGCTGACCCCCATATTTCTACTCACCCCTAATACCCCTTTCCTTCTCCGAATTTCCTCTTCTTCCTTTCCCCCAAAACGACCCTCCACACAGCATTCCCAAAGAAGAGATAAGCAGTGTGTCGAGCGAGTGTAAAAAAAACGGTCTCTCCCGATCCGGCCTTCCATGTAGTTGGTGGATGTACCTTCCAAATTACTGATACTACCTATTGACGGCCGGCGTGGTCAAGGGGTAAGGCTCTTGACTCGCAATCCGAAGGTCGTGGGATCGAATCCCGGCATTGGCAAATAAATCCAGTCACGTTCCAGAGTAAAAGATACTTTCAGTATCGCCCTGGTGTAAGACCACCATAAATAATATTGTGTGGCAGAGTTTAAACGAGGACGTACGAGCTCCGAGACGAATATCGCAGTGGTCGACCAAATGAGGTGACCATGTCAGAAAAGGTAAAGAAAATCCACAAAATGGTATTGAATGATCATCGATTGGAAGTGCGCGAGCTAGCAGACACAGTAGGCATTTCAAAACGTGCTGTACATCGCATATTGACTGAAAATTTGGACATGAAAAAGCTGTGCGCAAGATGGCTGCCGCGTTTGCTCACAATGGCCAAAAACAGCGTCGTGAGAATGTTTCAATAGAGCGTTTGGCGATATTTCACAGCAATATAGCCGAGTTTTTGCATTGATTCAAAGCCATGAGTCATCACTTCACACCTGAGACGAAGGAACAGTCAAAACAATGGACTAAAAGGGGAGAATCGGCTGCAAAAGGCAAAGACAGCTCCATCAGCAGGCAAGGTCATGGAATCAGTTTTTTAGGATGCTCATGGGATAATTTTTATTGATTGTCTTCAAAAAGAAAAAAACAATCAACGGCGAGTATTATGCGAACTTATTGGAGCATTTGAGTGATCAAATCAGGAAAAAACGGCCGCATTTGGCGAAAACGAAAGTGTTGTTTCATCAAGACAATGCACCAGTTCAAACATTCATAATCCCGATGGCCAAAATCAATGAATTAAAGTTCGAATTTCTTCCTCACTTACCCTATTTGCCAGATTTAACCCCCTCGCATTATTTTATTTTTCCAAACTTGAAAAAATGGCTCGGTGGTAAAAGTTTTGCCAACAATGAAGAAGTGGAATCTGCGGTAGATGACTACTTTTAGGTGCTCGACGGTTCTCACTATAAACAGGGCATAGAAGCTATTGAACAACGGTGGGAAAAGTGTGTCGAGCTGAAAGGAGACTATGTTCATAAAACCCAAAAACTTTGTTAGGTCGGGTACTTTTGGAACAACCCTCGTAGCATCCAAAAAATATGCATTAACTCTAGGGTGAAGGAGGATAAGAAGTGAACTACGGAAAGTCAATGTTATCGAGTATAATGTTTTGAATTGGAATATAAAACTTTTGCTTTGGATTAGGGGTAGGATTTATTATAATTACTATATCCTCCTCTATTGCAGTTCTTCTTGCCACAAGAAGATTGATCAAATTCTTGTTTTGAATTTATTTTATCAAAAAAAATACAGTATATAAATAGCCAAGTTTCAAACCAACCCTTCTTAAATCGGATGTATAGTTTCCAATCCCATTAACAGATGCTGTTTACAGTCGACTTTTAGTAACTTTTGAGTTGTGAGCTTTGAATTTTTGAGCTTTCGAGCCCTATGATATTTATTTATTGAGTGTTTGTTCAAATTCACTAATTCGCCTATCAATCGTGCTCTTCATATATTCAATAATATTAATCTAAATTATAACATCGACATTTTCTCCGATTCACCGCCCAAATTTAAAAAGAGCATCATGTCAATCATATAAATTGTTTTATGCTCATACTTACATACATACATACACACATATTCACACCCTTGTTTGTTCAATCCCGATTTCGAGGACTTCAACTGGCTACCCGAATTCGAGGTCCTGTTATATTATATAAAGTAGACATGTATTCTACACTCGTGTTAATCGTGATCGTTGCTGTCTATTCGGTTTCATCATACACCCGGTAAGCACCTAGAAAACGGTCCTCAAAAAACCGGAATACACACCCGGTAACTGAGGACTTCCCATATCCGAGGCCTGTCCACGTATTCAGGATTACACATACGTAAAATACACGGATCTCGGAAGGTCCTCGTTTTAGTGGTCTGTAGTTTTTGGAGGTCTTGGTTCCTCGAAATAGTGTGGAACGAATTTCTTACATGTATCTTGGAAGCAGGAGCGGCTTGTCACGTTAGGACGAGCCGCGCCTGCTTCCAAGAAGTTGACAGTTGACGATTTTGTCGAATTGATAGGCATGAATTTCACGAACGAAGTGTCTAATGCCCTGAACACGTCCTATACCCAGAAATGGAATAAGCCGGTCATATTGCCCTTGGCTGAAGACATTAAGATGTTAACGGAGTATTTAAAACTAAAAGCACTACAAGTTGTCAGCGGAATAAAGGTCGCTTGTGACCCTTCTCTATGGATCAAGTTGAGTGAAATTACGTTGACTCAAACAATGCTTTTTAATCGCCGCCGGCCAGGAGAGGTCGACAGGATATATTTAAAAACATATGAGTTACGTGATCAAACCGCGATGAATGAAGAAGTACTCAAGTGAACTTGAAAAAAAAATCGCCAGCAACTTGACTCGATTTGAAACAAGAGGGAAAAGAGGAAGAAAGGTTCCTATTTTACTCACCAATGATGTTAAACTACAAATTGATTTGCTTTGCGAAAAGAGGTCGTCTGTGGAAATTTTAGATAGAAATTTTGCTAAAATAAATTCGCTTATGTTCTTGAAATCAGACACATCATTACAGAAATTTGCTTTGGAATGTGGTGCTAAAGATCCCAAAGCTCTGACATCCACAAAATTACGTAAGCAAGTGGCAACTGCATCTCAGCTATTGAACCTCAAAAATAACGAAGTGGACCAACTGGCAACATACGTGGACCACGACATTCGGATTCATAGAGAGTTTTGCCGTCTTCCTGAAAGTACCATACAATTGAGCAAGGTGAATAAACTCTTGCTGGCCATGGATGGCGGAAAGTTAGCCGAAAATAAAGGCAAAAATCTAGATACTATGGACCTTCAAGAAAAATCCGTGTGCGAAAATATTACCGTCTTCGGTATCCATTCCTCCGATTCCCAATGACCACAGAGTAGGTACGGATGAGATTCCAACAATAAATGCACATGTCACAAGGAAAAAGAAAATAACAGCAAGGAAATTGTGGTCTTCTGCTGAGAAGGATGCCGTATCAAGGCAAATGGCTGTCTTCTGGATAAGAAAAAAAAAATCCAAACAAAAAAGAGTGCGAAGAATGTTTGACCAATGAACCAGATTTAAGACACAGAACATGGAAAAACATTAAATTTTATGTGCACAACATCATAAAAAAGAACGCCAAAAAATAAAATATAAAGGATCTCATGCCTGGAAGGAAAGAACAATGGTTCAATAATTTTAATTATAAACGACTTTGTTGTCTTAATTTTTTTGTCAGACTACCTAAAAAACTAATTTTTTTTTTAACCATTTTGTATGTTTTATTTGATGATAATGTTACTCTGCGTTTGGTAATTTTTTCAGTAATTTTTTCCGACTCTTCAAGATCCGCATTAATAAAACCCTTCCTACAGCTCCTCCTTAACCCGCTTGACAACATCACCCATCCAGGTGGCGATATTCTTCCCTTGTCCTTAATTCAGACAGAGGCGTTTTTGTGAGGTGTAGGTAATAGGGTCATAGAGCGGATTAACGAAGAATGGAGTGAAAGAAGAATATATGACGCGGATTAATCAAATACTGAGCAGGTGTCCTAATTACTTATTAAATATTACAATACTGTACAGCGAATTAAACAGTATTACAGAACATAGTTCACAATACGAACTAAACGCAATATTGAATTTTGTTTCAAGTGTCAAAAACTGAATTCCTTGTCGGCACAATCTTAAAATGCAATACTTATTATATTCACATGCACGTAGGAATTTCGAACGACGGGTCCTCGGTTTAGGGGGTAGGTGAGATTTCTTGACACTCGAGCTTGCAGCGCCTCCTGGTGTTCACATTCCGGTGATCGGCACCTTTTAACACGAAACCGAGGACTTTGAGAGAGTCCTCGGTTTAGGGTCTGTGTATGATTTCCAGCATTAGCGGCGCCGCCCTGGTGGTCACACACCCGTACTAATGAAACACTAGCCAAATTAAACACAATATTTTTCACCACGAAAATGAGGACTCTCTCCGATTGGCCCAAAATTTCGACAGTTGACCAATCAGAATGCATAGATTATAGGTACAGTTTTTCGCATTTCGAATCCGAGGACGTCCTCGGATTCGTGTTAGTCCTCGGATTCTGGGTCTAAAGGCCTGTGAAGGTCCTCGAATAAAGGTGCATACCAACTCACACACACACACACACCCTCACACACACCTCTCCCTCAATAATTTACTAATTTAATATAGGTAAAATTTATAATTTGTCACATAAAAACATATACTATATAACAGCGACATGTCATTGGTGCCAATTATTGTATTAATTTTACAACTTGTAACTATTTTCTAACATGTAATTATGTACTGTTTGTTTCTGCAAAATAAATAAATAAAAGAAAGATTTAAGATCATAAATTTGTTTATTATGATGACAGGGTCCGTGCTGCACTGCCCAGTGCTCACTAAGATTTGGCGACCAGTGCCGATCAGACAATGGCTGCCGTGACGCGTCCCACTGTGACGGCAGGCGGCCATCTTGTCCTCCCAGCGCCAGTAAGCCCAACAGAACGCTCTGTGACGATGGATTCATCTGCTATATGGGGGTAAGCTTACTCAGAAATAAATACACATAACCTAACGTGGATACATTTTTCTGTCAATTCCTATTTTAATTTCTAATTTGTATTTTTTACCACATCAAAAATTTCCCTTCTCCCTGAAGCTATTTTTTTCCCCAGATCTGGGTAGAAATCCCTAGCACTGGAGACACAAAAAATCACTTCTTTGGCAACTAGTTCATTCTCTTTTGCTGTCTGTTATTCATAATCCATTTCCAAAGTTAGTTTTTGTGTTCTTTTTCCTGAAATTTTGTATAGAATTTCCAATAAATGTAATAAATTGTTTTCAGGAATGTACGGGTTCCATTTGCGTAGCTTATGGACTGGAATCCTGTCAGTGCAGTTCGGAAAGAGCTTGTGAATTGTGCTGTAAGCTCCCCGGGGCGGGGAATCCTTGCAAATCTTCATTCCAGTGGAACCAGCCACCTTACGATGTGCCGGACCTATACGCCAAACCGGGCACTCCTTGTAATGATTACAATGGGTATGTTAACACTCGTTATATTAGATTTAATAAGTGTGAACAAAACAGTGTTTTAACCAAAGGCATAAAACATGACACATATTTTTGAATGTATACATAATATATAAATATTTGCTAAGATCTCCATGACAAATTGTGAGTTTAATAAAACTTCCTTGATAATAATGTTATTTAATAAAATAATAATATAAATGCCTTATGTGTGTAAATAAATACAAATTCGAGAAATCAGCGTTTAAATTGTGCAAAAAGAAACCAAAATGTCAGTTTTTTTCAGATATTTTTGGGAATTATTGCTTTTTTAAAAATAATTTTTAACTCTATGAACGAGATAAAAAGTGAAGTAACAGTTTTATTCCAAATTCTTTAAATAAAAGTACTGAATTTTTGTAATTTTGAATTTTTCCAAATTTTTTGACGTTTAACAGAAAATGTTTGTGGTAACATTTTTTTTCAACTTTTTTCATGTTTGAAGCTTCAAATACTACAATTTTTGAAGTATACTTCAAATATAAAAATCTAAAAGGTCATTTTTTCTGATTTCTAAAATGGTATTTGTTTTTACAACATCTTAAAAAATAAAAAATATATAGGACATTGGAAAAATTCCGAAATTTGTTGAGAAATTATTAATAAAACAAGTATATAAATAAAACTACTATGTATGTATACAACAGATAAACTACCCTCTTTGGCTGGATAAGCAATGTGTATATCTTTCCATGAACAATTTGTTGTCAGTTTTTAATTTGTAAGGTTTTCACAGACACGGTCTTTTATCAACAGAATAAAGTTTTCATCACGTTTGTATAATATATTAAATGTAAATATATTTTCTGATTGCATAAATTTTTATGTTCCAGATATTGTGACGTATTCCAAAAATGTCGTGAGGTTGATCCGTCAGGTCC
The DNA here is from genome assembly GCA_917563855.2 of Limnephilus lunatus. Classification (NCBI taxonomy): domain Eukaryota; kingdom Metazoa; phylum Arthropoda; class Insecta; order Trichoptera; family Limnephilidae; genus Limnephilus; species Limnephilus lunatus. The sequence goes on from OU830592.1 coordinate 79,647,714, forward strand.
ACTGGCGACCCTCCGAAAGCTCTTACTCTCTGAGGAGAGCCTCACCAGCTTCAAGAAGTGGATCCTAGACCACTGGTACGCCGCCGTGCTCATCATCCTTCTCGTCATCGGACTATTGGTACGTTTACTCATCCATTATTTTATGTCATTTTATTAGTTTTCATATAATTATTAATTAACCAGTAGACGTTTTTTCGTTTGACAATTTTTACGACCGTGCTCGGCACTCATGAATGTAGTCTCTATGACAGCTTATAAAATAATTTGTCTAATAATATCAAAGATGTTTTATATATAATATACAGACGCATAGTAGAAATCTCACAGTGGTAAGCCAAAGACAAGGCAATCGTATTGTTTCGATTTCGTAGTTTTAGTACTCAACTGCCACGAGTCGTGTAAGGTTGTGTACTACTAGTATGTAAATTGCATTAAAAAAGCGTCCAAATGCCCTCGTGTCTGATGAGAAAATGTTTCCATTAAGTGGCAAACACTAGTAAAATTATATATTATTTAAAAAAATACAAATATTTAATTATTAAACATACAAATTATTTATTATTATAAAAAATACAATTATTTTGATTGTTTCCTGAAGATTTTTAGCACCATTAGAGAAAATGAGATAACAAACGTAGCAACAGTTGAGTGTAAGGACAACCTAGGACAGTAGATCGTCTCATATAGTACCTATATTCGTCTTAATGTAAGCAAGTAAGGGGAACTTAGCATCTTAATCACACTGATATTGTATGTAGTATTAGGCGCAAATACGAAAACGCTAGCCGGTCCTATATCTATGTCGTTCATAAACACTTTGAATGTCTATCTTTATCATACAGGAATATCTTTTGAATAGGTACGCCTCATATGTCATACATATGTCTAGTATTGTCCTGTAAATAAGCTTATGGGTCCGAGTGGTTACGAATTTACTGAAAACATAAGACTGTTTCTCACTTGCCACATTCTATCTTGAGTTTGTGAGACAATGGCGAGTCTTTGAATAATAAAAAATCATAAAATTCTAAATTCATTGACATAAAATGGCATCACAAAAATTAAAATTCTTGAGTTTTCATAATATATAAGGTCATTTTCTTTAAAAAATTCCTTTTGGATATCGTTTTTCATGTAGGATATGTATTCAAGTTTATGTAGAAATAATATAACCAGTTTATGTATTTGTAGGTATAAAATATTTGTTTTTTACTTTGACACAGGGCCCATAAATGAAAAACAAATTTTTAAAAAAACCTTGAGAAAAATTGAGTTATGTCATTTTTCCCATCCATTAAAATATTGCCAGATTCAGAAATAAAACATAACCTCACATTTATTTGGTTCTAAAATTGGTGATACTATGTATTTGCCATATTAATGAAAAAAAATTATTCCATTTTATTTAATTTTTAAATTGTGTTGTTAGGACGTACAATTTCTTTGTTAGGTGCATTTTTTGTTTATTCTTTCATTATTTTTTATTTATTATCAGCGCAAATGTTGTTGTGGAAAGTCCGAGGAGGAAGATAGCGAGAGTGTTGTTTCCTATTCGCGTAAGTCTTGAAGAAAACAAATTGGAGTTCTTTCCTATATAGAATTCCTTGTGTTTATTGCATAATTTAATATCCACGTTATATCCAAGTAATGCTTCCTTTATAAACAGTTTGTAAGCTAGATGTTTTGTATAAAGGCGCATTATTTAGCGGAATTCTTTGATTCAGAACTGTACTCGACTTAAACCAATAATTTTAGCGCGCCTTTGAGGTGATTTTTCACAAAAAGGGCGCTCTACAAATTGTCCAATTATTATTATTATTATTAGATTGCTTAATCACATTGGTCACGCTTTACAAAATTACAATACTTCACCCCTGTTTTCTCCAACACAACAGTAATATTTGTGTCACCAATGTTTCACCGACATCCTATGAATAAAAACAATCCCATAGTATTATTATTAGAGATTAAACGGATATCCGGTAACTATCCGGTATCCGGCCTAAATTTACTATCCGGCCGGATACCGGATATTCATAAACTACGACAATTTCCTATAATAAAATGCAATACATTAATCTTTGTGAGGTAAATATCAATAAAATGGGTTATAATTATGACGGCTCTTATTTAAAGTCGAAAAAGTTACAAAAAAGCCATAAGGCCTTCCAAAAAACTAAAATTTTCTTCTGAGATATTCACTCTAATGATAAATAGTAAATATCTAAACTAAAAACTTTTAGTAAAAACTCACAAAAACATTCCAGAGTAGCGAAAACTTAAATTAACTAAACATGATTAACTAATCACTAACACCATTATAGTGAACTAAATATGTATCGTAAAAAACAAAGAGATTATTGAAATGATTAAATACTGACATTGAAGCACCATAATATACCTCTTGTTTATCTTCTTATCAAAGAGAATATTTTGAATTGATACTCAAAATTAACAAGTGGTAAATTATGGTGAATAAAGACTAAATTTTCATCGTTCGCAGGCAACAAGCGATTTCGCTTGTTTTCGTAAACCAGGCTAGCTTCGGAAAACAGCCTCTCACTATAAACACTGCTGCAAGGAGCTGAAAGGTACACTTGCAAACTTTGTCAAATGTGGTTATTGTTTCGAGTTAATCGACCACCAAGTGTAAGGATCGTGGCTGCGATCAATTCGAACTGTCTTCAAATGGTAGTCGATCTGATCTCGCTTGCAATTGGGTTTTTCTCTTGATCGCGACACTGACTATTGTTTTTATTTGCCACTTCATTGAAACAATGCCAAAAGGTGTCGTGAGATTCCCGATATATCCCAATATCCGGCTGCCGGATATCCGGCCATCCGGCCTCGCAGCTCGCCAGATATCTGGTATCCGTCCAAAAAACTATCCGTTTCATCTCTAATTATTATAACAACTGGTCTATAGAAGTTATTCAAATAAAAAATTCACTAATTTGTTTCCTTCCAAACCAGGTGGGCAGTACTCGTCTTCTGGGGAAGAAGTCGGATGGAAAACTGAAGAAGGTGACCATCATTCACAGCTCCACAACGGAAACTGTTCGTCTTCCGGAACATTGTCCGGACGGGGTGATCATTCATACGGCAGTCAGGTAAATACAAATCCATCTGAACCAAATATCAATATTATTTACTCTAATGCAAAAATGCATTGCAGGTCTTTGTTTTAGAAATATGTATATAGTTTAATGTTGGTGGGTTTCTTTGTTTCAGATCCAAAGTTCCCTTGAAGAAGAAAGTAGCTTTGAAAACTCGGGTACATCGGAAGACAAAGGATAAGAGTGAACAACAAGCCGGCGTCGCTGCCGGTGCATTGGCAGCGGGCAAACATAACAAGAAAAGGGTAAGGAGAATCTTTTTCTCTCCATTTATGCTTAAAATTAGGATTATTATAAAAAAAGTTGTTAATTTATTATCTTACTCTTTTAGACGCAGAAACCTCTCAACGCTGAAGAATCTCCCAAACACAGCAAGGGGGCAACGTCCAGTCAGATTGAAGCCGTGGCCATCAAACTCCGCAAAGCAGGAGGAATTAACAAACACAAAATCGCAATAGCGAAGAGAAAGAATAAAAAGGAAGTAATTGACTACAGTGCTACCCAGAAGGACAGGGAGCAAGGAGCTGTGTCCACTGTCCCTGTCCCCGTGGTGGTGGAAGCCGATTCTCTCGGGAAAGTGCAGAATTGGCTCCTCAGTTCTCCGCAGCCCGCCATGATCAAGTCCAAATCAACCCCTATAGGTCTCACAGATAGAACATTCGCAAGTGGAAGCAAAACCACTAATATATCAAAAGCTATCAAAGGTCGATATGACAAGGTTAATTCTAAAAGTGTCAACAATTTGGCCCAAGGAGAAAAAGAAAAAGTAAGACTGCAAGTCATTTATAAGCCACCATTCAAATTTTCTCTCAAACTTTGCAAAGGTGATAAAACAAGAGTGGTTCTAGACAAAACTCCTCACAACAGACCGGAGCGTGTAAAGAAAAAGCCGCACCTGCGAATGCCAAAAACTGAAACTAGGTTAAATAAAAGTAATGTCAGCCCGACGGTGGGGCCTTCTAATGATATCACCATATCGCAGCTCAGCCAAACGTCACAATCGTCAAATGCGGCTTCATTGGGTTTGAATCAAGTGCCAGATAGTATATCTTATGAACAAGCTAGTAATAACGATAATTCTGTTGAACATAGATTTAGTCAATACCGTAAGATGGGCCCCAAGTGGACCCACAGGAAGAGCAACTCCGTAGGCCAGGGGACACAGTTGGCTGAGAGTCGCCAGAACCTGCTCATGCAGGACCAGCTGCAGACCAACAGCGGGGAGATGCATTTTTACGAAAATCTTACTTTTGCCGGCGGTAGTGGCGATGATAAAAATAATATTCCAGACAAAAGTAGCAGCATGCCTAGAAATGCAACTCCCGCATATAAAAGTAAGCCGGAATCTATCTCCCGCCAAAATAGTCAAAATGCTCAACCATCGACTAGAAATAATGGTCCACCTAGAGTTATGCGAATGCAAAGTGAAAATTTAAACACCAATATAAAGAAAAGTTTCTCCAATGCTTCTCAGCATAATACTAACAAAAGAATACAAAAAGGCAACAGTTTAAACAATTTACATTTAGTAGCCAGAAACAACAACAGTAACAGTCTTTCCGACAGGAGAAGACGCCACACCCCTGTAGAGCAGCCGTACAGCAACGTTGAGCCCGTGCACAGGTTCAACAGCATGGAGAAGAGAGAGAGAAGAGTCCTGAAAGGAAGTAGTCCGCAGGAAACATTAGGGAAAGGGAAATTACGGCGCCAGATGAGCGCTACAGAACTTTATAACAGTCAGAACCCGAGTGATTGCTTCGTGCCAATCTCAGCCGGTGCCAACTTAGCGGATGCCTACAGGCCAGACTTCCAGTGGTTTAAGAGAAACAGCAGCAACCATAAAGTGCCTGCCAGTTCGTCCCAAAGGAAGGGTCCCGACTGCTTGGATTCCCATTTAGTGCCAAATATCCCAAATAACCAAATATTGTTAGATCGTAATGTAGAAAAACCCGCCCCCTTGCACCGAAGGCAGACCTCACCCCCCTCCAGTTCCCCGTGCGGCTCCGGGGAGCGCTGGCCCCTCAAGTTCGGGGAGCTGAAGAACTCCCTGCCCGATAGCAACCAAGTGACAAGCCCGGCCACCTATCAGTCAGATATGGAAGTTTTAGTTTCAGACAATGATTACAATCCGTATGATGTTTGACACCCGACTAACTCTAACTTGTAACTTTAACATTGAGTAATAATACGTCGACATTATTGTTTGTGATTTTGTAAACTAATATTGGTAGTAGTAAGATTATCATTTATTAGAATTTAAACTTAAACAATTCCATGAATGTGTTGTCTTGTAGAGTATTATGTATGTAATGAAGTGTTTTCAGCTTTTATCTGTGGGATACACTCCTCCCCGAATGATGTTTCCCCACTTCAAGACTTGGAACCTGGTCTGCGCCACCATACGAGTTAGGCTAAATTCAGCTCCCTCTATTATTACGGTAATTTGGCCATTTCTACTGTTCAATTGATGAAAATCCCCTGTACATATTATAAGGTGTGCTTATTCTGTCGGTACCGCACTGTGTCTTTGCATTATTCTCATTGTTTGGTGAGAGATCAACTAAATAATACTCAGAATAAACATTTCCAAGCTACTTATTGCCTAGATTATAAAGCTGTACTGTTTTACAAGTTGTGATTTTGTTAGCAAGTAAAAAGACAAATAATTTTAAAATGCCTGAAATTTAAAATAAATCAAACGTCAACACATGAGTATTTACATCCATTCTTTGGCAACTCACTGAAGGCTTTTTGAATATGTGACTGACTCCCATTATTATTTATTTGTTTTAAACATGTGTTGTGGATGTACAACTAATCATCTACATTTAGCTTTTGCTAACATCACATTTGTATTTTCACTGAGTTATGCCTTTTTATGATACTGAGGCTCAATAACTTCTATGTACGTATGTAAGAAAAACGCCATCTCAATACTTATGATTTAGAATAACTTCTTTAAAATCAGTATTTATTTTATTTTTTTAATCAATCTGAATGTGTTGAAGTCTAATTTAATTGCTGAAGAAATTGTAAAAACATTAATCAATTAATATTTTGATTGAGTTTAATTTAACTGAGTCTACTAAATTGTACTTTCCAATATATTATTTTTAAAATAATAATCCTTCTCTCTTCAACGAGGCAGCAATTTAAATAAAATACTGATTGGCTGCCTTGGAGTTTTTAATATTTAGAATTTACCAATATTGTTGCTTTATAATATTATATTTTATGAAATAACAGTACGAATACGAATACGAATCCATACATATTGATAAAATCGCCACTGTGATATTTCATGTGAAAATGGGAAGGCAAAAGATTGTTTAACTTTCAAATGTGATATTTTCAGTTGAACGTAACATTATTATTTGAAACTAATGAATTTATTTTCAAATACAACTGATTCTCATTTTATATTATGACATTTAAAACTGCTGAAAGTAATTAATATTAGTTAGTGAATAATACATATTTTTTCCAAGTTATTTCAAAATATGTATTGTGATATTCAAGATCTTAGATAAATAGTACTTATTGTATTGATTTACCGATATTTATGTAAATGGATTTCCCTTTTTGTGAATGCAGTGATGGAAGTTACAATTAATATTACAAGTAGAGGTGTTCCTGGGGGTTAACTGTGCACCTTTCCTACCCTGTTCCGTCAATTGATTTAGTTACGAAGGCTGTCCACCGATATGAATAATAAGTGAAGAATGTCATTTCTCCATTCAGTAATAATTTCTATAAATACATAGAAACAAGTAATATTAGCACGCACTGTGTAACCCCGTGGAACATGGACAACTTGACACCTGACAACTTGACACCAGATGATTTGGCCTTGAGCGGTCAGGTTGAAAATATAATGGATAATTTCAATCATTGTCTCTTTAATAATAATCTCAAATAACTAATGATTATTTTCCCAGACTGCATTGTCATATTTTTTACAATCATATCAGGATTTCCCAAACATTCCCTCAAGATAATTAATTTTGAATACTAAAATAATGATATCAAAAATGTAATATTGTGTATTTTTAATATGTTTAATACTGTAACGTATTAATCTCTTACTATTTTGAATATATTTTTCATATCTAACTTCATTTAATGAGAATAACAATAAATAAAAACCATTAAAAAACCTACGATTTTGATTGATTATATCCTAAAAAATAAATTGTGTATGTCCCCTTTTAGTAACGATCGTACTGCGCATAATCCTTCACCAACTTCACCAGATCCTCTTCTGTCATGAACGAGGAGATGTTGTAATAGTCAAATACATATTCCCAGAATTCATTGATACCACCCAAGTAGACATCTCTGCCGTGTCCATATGAAACATGTTTCCAAATAATAGGAGATTCCAGGTGAACCCATCTTTTATCCTTGTTGAGATTGGCTAGCCATTCCTGTAATGGTTTAACAAACCTCGTTAAGTTAATCATAATATTTTACTTCAAATAAATCTGATCTTATTGAGCTGCAAAAACTATGTCAGTGGCATTGGCGTCATGAATATAATAATGTATACGACTTTCTCTCTGGAGCCTGTTGGTTAATGCAACCATTTTCAGCTCGTATCATGAGCTATGAAACTTTCAAATATATATTTAACTGCAAAAAATAAGACACAATGTCCTCTATGGGTAATATGAATTTACGATTAAAAAATCTTTATAACTTAGTTCCGCTTATTTATTTGAGATCAGACCTGTTCACCTCCCAACAGACAACTTCAAATTACTCTAAGGCACTTTATATACAGAGATATGTACTTACAAGCACATGACTGCGATGCAACCACAAGTTGCCTACTGATATGCCACTCTTTTAAGTTTAAACTTGATCTTTTTTCCACATGTAGCCGTGGAGTTGATATGATGCCAAGTGACTCTACGATATGTCTGCGATGCCTATCGTTTACACTTCGCAAAAGAGTGCTTGGATGGATAGTACAATTTTCATGGAATGGTTTAACAGAAACTTTTATACCCTCTGTAAAAGCCCATTAATTAAAAAGTGGTAAAAGAGAGAAATCATTATTGCTTCTTGATAACGCCCCAACTCATCCAACTTGTGACATCTTAAATGAAAAAGACGAGTTTATAAAAGTTATGTTTCTTCCATCTAACGTGACCTCATTATTACAGCCCATGGATCAAGATCAAGGCGTTATTGAGGCTTTCAAACAGTATAATAGAAAAGAATTGTTACGTAAGTTACTTTTGGAAAAAGAAGAGGAGGGAGAAGAAAGCCTGATAAGAAATCATAAAAAGATTGATTT